>BRKX01000005.1:10015000-12515000 GCA_026008535.1 Perilla frutescens
GTGATCATATGATTTGATCAGCCAATATTATTGTTACATGTGTGAATAAAATTTAAGCAGCATTAGCAGCAATTTTCATCCCTAATCCACAATGCCCAGGAATGCCACAAATGAAGTAATTCGGTCCTTTAGCAAGAGTTATTTGATCATTGCCTGAAGTATACGTTTTTGCATTTGGTGGGACACTGCATGAATCGTAGCTCGACTTGTCCAGAACCACCACATTGTGGGCACCCGATTTGTACTTGAAAACTTCAATAATTTAAAAACACTTATGTGAGATGGTCTAATGGACATCATTAGAAATCGAATAATCGTAATGTGAAATCTATTATTTAGGATAAATATCATACATTTGTTCCAACCTTTGGTGAAATTTTAGAAAATATCATGACCTTCAAAATATTAAAGGAAAGGTTCAACATAATAAGTTTTTAACAAATTTGTCATGGGCCAAAAAATTTGGTACCAGAATGATGAGATGTAATGCCGGATTACTCATGGAAGTACACAATAACTTTAAATAATATAGATGGAAAAAAGTACCAAAAGCCATTTTTTTGTACATGAAAAACATGTGTTTTTACTGATCTCCAATTTTTACCGTACAAAAAAGACTCTTTGTACATATGTGAAAAGTATATTTTTCCATCATATTTTAAAAAATACAGCATGACATCTCATCCTTTCGGCACAAATTTGTTTGATCGATGACATATTTGTTAAAAACTTGAAAATGTCATCAAAGGTTGGGACAATATCTAGTATCTACCCTTTTATTTATTATTAAGATATATGCATAATCGTACCTAGTGTGTCACCGGCCTTAAAATTCTTGCCGTTTTCCCAACCTGCAACGTTGAACTTCCAGCCCGACGCATCTCCGACGGTGTAGGTTGCGGCAAGGGCAGAGTTGCTGCGAAGCAAGACGCTCAGAAGCACTATTCCGACGAAGATTGAATTCCATTTCTTTTCATACATCATTTTGAACAATTGTTGAATTAGTGATTAATTGTTTGATCTTAAGTGTCATTTGGGCTAATGTTAGCCACATATATATAGGCATATAGCCTTCTTTCTTATGATCTGGGATCAATTTAGTTTTTAAAATATTAAATATGTAAGATTTAATTGTTTAGAGTATATTTTATACATTTAAAATTGCAAACTTAAATATATTTGAATTTTTGAATTTGAATATATATATTCAATACGATATTTATTAGTTTTTCTTTCATTTTTTATTTATTTTTAATTTTTTTTATTTAGTTTAATTTTAAATTTATAATTATTATTTATAATTGATTTCACTCAATTAAGATTTATAATTATTTTTTAGGATTTAATTTTCATATTTTGGTTATTATAATTCATTCTTATACTTAGGTATATAATTTTGTAAAATTTCATTTATTTTAAATAAATGGTAATTATGATTGGTTATACTATAGTATACAAGGGTGAGATAGAGAAAGTGAAACATGACAAAGCTAATTAATTAGTAACACTACGTAGATATCCTCAAATTAATGTTGAACTAATCCCATTCCATCAAATAAATAGATGGATGTGATCTTATTAAATGATAAACTGATCCTGGCAAAATAAAATACTTATTGTAGTTAATACAAGGATACGATTAATTATGGTAAATAAGAAAAAAATTATTTGTGAAACGAAAATATGAATATAATATGAATATACACTATCGACCAATCGCCAATGTAGTATAAAAATAAACAAAAAAAATGTCTATCCAAAGTTGTAAGAAATGACATATATGATTTAAGTCTAATTAAATAATATTTTTTCTATTAAAAATCACGATTTCATTTTCTTATGATAAAAGGAATTAATACAATTATTATATTGTTTGGATATAGTATTTACATGTAATAACGGAAAAATCCGACTATAAATGTCTTTTTTTTTTTAATTTATCATCTCTAAAGTAAAAAATAAAAAATAAAAATTAGTAAATAAGTTATTTAGAGATGGAATTTAAATTAAAGACAGAAAATTCCATCACTAATGTATATTTATGATATTATTTGGATATAATATTTACATTTAGAGACAAAAAAAATTCATTCCTAAATGTTGATTTTTTTTTTAATTATCCATCCCTGAAGTAAAAAAAAAAAAAATTAGATATTTTGAGATGTAAGTTTCAGTCTGTAATATCAATTTATGATATTTTTTAGATATAATATTTAAATTTAGAGATGAAAAATTCCTTCTCAAAATTTCTAATTTTTTTAATTTTCCATCCTTACAGTAAAAAATTAAAATTAGAGACAAAAAACTACGTTTTTAAATGTCATTTTTTTAATTTTCTATCCCTAAATTTAAAATATTAAAATTAAGAGATGGAAAATTCCGTCTCTAATATAGATTTATCATATTATTTGGATATAATATTTATATTTAGGACAGAAAATGCCAACTCTAAATATTTAAATTGGTTTTATTAGACATCACTATAGTAAAAAACTAAAAATAAAAATAAATTAGATATTTAGAGACAGAGTTTCCCATTGCTAAACTGTAATTATTTTTATATTTAAATTATTCTTAATGACAAATTTGAGATGAATTATTTCATCTCTAAATTAGAGAAATATTTTTTTTCCATCTCTTTAATTTTATATTTTTAATTATTATTAATTATAAATAATAATATTTCATAAAATTATAATTATGACATTAAAGTTTGTAATAGATACTTAAAACATCAATATTATATATATTCATTGATACTTATATAAATAATGTATAATATACAAAGGAATGTAAATAAAATGAATACATAAAATCAATCTTTAAAAATTTAAATAAAAATATATATAATTTAAAAATAAAAATGTAAGTTAAAAAATCTATATTACAATTTTAAAAACATATTTATTATTAATCCAACTATTTAATTGAGAAATAAAAAATTCAATAAAGGGCAACAATTTTTTTAGTTTTGTGTGTGTATTCTATCTAAATATTAACATTAAAATATGTCAGCACACTTGGTTAAGTGCATAATAAAACTATGCATTTATGCAAGCTTGCGTTCGATTTCAGGAGAATCAAATGTTGGATTAAAATTTCACGCGTTGGGCTCACATGACCCTTATTTTTTTTAGCGATGTAATTTTTTATTTTCTAATTTTTAATCTATCGTTAATTTTATTATATCATTAATTATATCATTAAAATGGTTAATGACGATGTTTTTAATGATGGATCGAGTCCGTCATTAATATGTCGTTAAATCATTTTAAAGATGAATTTTTGATATTTAGCGACGAAAAAGTTAATCGCTATTTTTTTTATAGTAAAACAAAAACACTTTGAGTCCCCAAAAGATGAACAAATTACGCCTCATTTGGTTGGCAAGAAATCTGGCATTCGAAAATAATATAATTCTTTATTTTTAAATTTTTGTGTTTGGTTCAATTTTTGAGAATTTTAAAAAGTAATCAGATTTCTCAAAATGAAGAAACTAATACAATTTTCATGAATTCTGAATACCTACTTGGAGTAGATATTCTAAATTTCTAATTACTTACTTCTATGAATCATGTGATAGATCATTTTTATTTATTCGATTTTTTCATTTATTATTTTTATAAATTATTATTAAAATTGTATTTATAATTTTTTCATAAAAAATTGAAAATTAATTGTAATCTTAATTTTTTGTGGATTATTGTTAGTTTTTTATATAATAATTGGAAAAATAAAAATCCTACTAAAATTCAATTATCATATGTGTGTGTGTGTGTGTGTGTGTATATATATATATATATATATATATATATATATATATATATAGGGGTGGATCTAGTGGGAACCCTCCCCCATGTGGGAATAAGGAACTCATCCCATTCCACCCATTTATAAATTTGGATGGTTAAGATGAAAACAGATTATCGGTTACAAACTTACAAATATGTTGAACTTTTTAAAAAAGGCGGTGGTCTATTGGTAAATAAATTGAACTTCAAACGTGGGGGACTAATTTCTTTCCATCAAAATATAGATGTTGATGTCATCATATTTGTAAAATATTGTAGAAACTTTAAGCAATAATAACTTGCTCATTTTTAATCAGATTTACACAAATCACATATCAAATTAAAGCTCTTTTCATACTCTTTCATTTAAGATCCATATTGCATATGTTTATTTGAAAGAAATAGATGAAAAATACAAAAATCAATTTTTAGGCATATTTTTCATACAAAACAGCTCCAGATTTATATTGCCATATGATACAGACTCAATTTTGCATCTTTGTAGTTTGTCTTTTTAGTCATTTTTTAGTTCTTTTAGTTGTGTCTAGAGTCTAGTTTGGGACAAAGTGTAACAGGGGAGAGAAGAGCACGTTTTGATCCACTATAGGCATAATGAGGTGCCAACTTGATTGAGGGCATAAAGAGGATCAACCGCTTAAGCTTTGACAGTCTGTTGCGGATTTTGCGCGGAAGTTCAGCAACAAATTCTTCTCAACTGACGTGGGCCCACGTGCACAGCAGTTCCAAAACTTGGGGAAGTCAGCTAAAGGAGAGAGAAGAAGTGGGGGAAAGAGAAAAGAAGAGATAAAGGAGAGAGAAGAGATGGAGCAACTCATCCCTAAAATTTAGGGAACATGGTTGAATTGGTCTTCTCAAACTAACTTCATGCCTCTACATGGGCTGGGCTGGGCCGAATTGTGGCTTTTCAAACAGCTATAAATACTAGTTAGCTTTCATTTTCGTGTATCATCATCCAAGAAAAAACCAGAAACACACTCTTTGTAATAGCAAGATTTAGTTTATTTTTTGTATTTAAGTGTTCTGGAAATTCTGCACAGTCGAGGGCGATTTGCCCTCGACTGATGCATGTACCTGTTTTGCCCAAATCTGGAGTTGGTTCCTGATTTTAATATAGTTTTTTTTCCTATTATCATGAGTTGTTTTGCTTTATTTATTGGAATGTTATTTGGCTAAGTATCCAGTGTTCAAGTTAAATATGTTGAAGGATAAAGGTGATGTGTATGTATGAGGCTAATCGAGCTTAAAGAACACCTCATGTAGATTCTGAATTTCACTTGGGGAGAATCCAAATACAATACAACGAGGAAAGCTTTGTGGCTGATCACTCTTAGCCGAGCCATTGTGGATGTGCGTCAGGGTGGAAGTAAGGGTGACCAACTCCCTGATGAGCCACTAAGTGACAAACCGGGTGGAGAGGCCTACAACCGATTAAGTCCAGAAGGTGAAGACCAGGTGGATATGGGTACAATGTTAAAAGGGTCCCATATGCCAGTGTTGGGTTCCTCTAATCAAATGCTGCCATTTCTTGCAAACCATCTGTATGACCCTTGTTCTTTAGGTCTTGAGATGGTAAGGTACTAAGATGTCACCGACCGTATCGCTCTTAGAGTACAAAAAACGATGGAATTGGGGGGGTGTAATCTCTATGAGTGGGGAAATGATTAGTGACAGTAATCCAGGGTCAGTGACAGTGACCCAATAACAGTTCCTTGAAGAGTTACCTACTCCTATAACCAACCAGTCAGATCGAGGTGTCAACGTGTTTGTGCCCGGGATTGCATGCATCTACCAAAACTGAATTTATATTTGACTTGAATATTTATTTTATATTTATTTCTGTTTTATTTTTTAATTGTTTGTTTAGTTTGAAGTGTGCAGGGACGGATTAGTGACAGTAATCCATATAAATCTCAAAAGGTTACTGAAAAGATAGAAAAGTTAATCACTCCCTGTGGGACGATATCTGCCTTCGGACGCTATACTAGCCTCTGAGGGAAAATTAAAGCATCTGTCGGGTTTTGCCCATAAGTGTAATTCTGCATGCTAAACGACGGCGTGTCAGAATTTGGCGCCGTTGCCGGGGAGTGTAAGAGCACTTTTTCTATCCCATCCTTCCTTGCTTAACCTTGTTTATGGTACGCAATAACCGCGCAGGTGAACTAGTCTATGACCCAGAAATAGAGAAAACAGCTCGGAAAAGGCGGGCACAAGCAAGAAGAAGTCTGGAAGCCACCATAAACCAAAGAACACCGTCGGAAGAAACCCAAGCATCCGGAGAAGAAATCAATACCAGTAGTACACACGAAGAAAAATATAACCCACTGTTCTCGGAATCTGAAGTAGAAGAAATGTGGAACAGAATTCAAGAAGAGACACCCGAACCCCAACCCACTTTGAGGCAGCTCATCTTTCCACAAACAACGAATATACGACCATTAGGGATTACACTACCGCAACCCTCTGACACTTGGGAATTGAGATCGAACTTCATCTCAATTTTACCCAAATTCCACGACCATCCCGGAGAAGATCCCCAAAGGTATCTTCAAGATTTTGAGATGGCCTGCAGCACGCAACATAATAATGCATGGAATATGTCTAAATATATTCTCTTATTATCATTTCCTTTCACCTTGCAGGATGGAGCACGGGAATGGCTTTACACCATACCAGCAGGGAGCGTGACCTTATGGAATCAACTTCAACAAAGGTTCCTAGAGAAGTATTTCCCTACCACTCGTGTGCAAACAATGTGGAAAAAGATCTCTACAGTAAAGGCCGGACCAAACGAGAATTTCTACGATTATTGGGGGCGTTTCAAGCAAATGCTCACCAAATGCCCACATCATCAGATACTGGCACATGACTTGGTCCAGTACTTTGTGTCAGGATTACGGGTAGAAGACCGCAACCTACTCAATGCAGTATGCGGAGGGTCAATCCTGAACAAAAGAGCAGATGAAGCAATGCAACTAATCGGAGAGATGGCCAAGGAAACATGAGAAGACATCTACGATAGACCACAAGCAGCATCAATGGGCAAATCGACCTATACGCCCGAGGCAGAGACAAAAATGGACCAGCTGTTCAGCAAGATGGAAAAGATGATGACCCAACTATCCACTAACACCTTACAGATATGTGGGGTATACAGCATGATGGGACACTACTCAGATCAATGCCCGTAAATTCAGGAGGGGAATGCAGCCGTAAATATGATGGATGGCGGCAATCGGAGGCGGAATGATCAATATGCCCAAAATTACCATCATCGAAAGAGGTATCCAGAACAGCAGGCACATGCAAGGCCACTTCGCCATTTTCCTATGGCGGGAGGACCCACACTGGAAGACATGGTGAGACAAATGGCCATCGAGTCAGTCAACAGCTAAAAACGAGCAGCTTCGTTCGAAACAGAAAGAATGATAGGTTTTAACTATCTGGGAACTCAGATTACCCAGCTAAGTGAGGCCATCTCATGAATGAAGAAGGGGAAAGGGATCTTACCTTCCCAGACCGAACCTAACCCAAGGGCTGATGTAAATGCGATTTCACTCAGAACAGGGAAGAAGCTGACAAACCCCTCAGTTCAGACAGAAGGGAGAAGTGACCCTAAGAAAATTGAACTCAGCAAGAGACCAGAGAAGGACGACCAATCAGAACAGCCCAAAGAAGGGGAGTTGACACCAGAAAAAGAAGGAATTATTATTCCCCCACCATTTTCAGGAAGGCTAAGAAAAAACAGAAAGGAGGCCAAGGATCGAAACTTGATGCATGTTTTCAAAAGGGTAGAGGTTAATGTCCCTCTCTTGGACGTAATCCGACAAGTATCCCAATACACCCGGTTCTTGAAGGAACTATGCACCCGAAGGGTCCGATTCAACGAGGAGACTCAAGTGATTATGAGTGAGAATGTATCTGCACTGATACAGAGAAAACTCCTGAAGAAATGTGGAGACCCGGGCATGTTCTTCATCCCCTGTGAGATTAGAGACATAAAAATAGATCAAGCCATGCTTAACCTTGGGGCCTCAATCAACGTTATGCCCTTAACCATTTTTGAAGAACTGGATTTGGGACCACTTAAGGAGACAAGAACGGTGATTCAACTGGCGGACAGATCCAATGTGTTCCCTGAAGGTGTTCTGGAAGACTTGTTGATCAAAGTCAAAGATTTGATCTTTCCAGCTGACTTCTATGTTCTGAATATGGGCTCGTCCAGCAAAAAGTCTTCATGTATGCTCCTGGGGAGACCTTTCATGAAAACGGCGCATACGAAGATTGACGTCAATCAGGGCACATTGATGTGCGAATTCGATTGAGATACCATCACCTTCAACATCATCGAAGCAATAAAACATCCTGCCGATGTCAAAGGTGTAAGCACGGTGGACATAATTGAGTCACTTATTCAGATTGAGGGAATGAAGATGCTGGCAAAGGATCCGCTAGAGTGGGTAATCTAGCACTGCCAATTAGACTGGGACACTCTCGATGAGAGAAATAAGAATATCAAGAGGGCTATCATGCAGCTATACAGTCTAGAGTCCCATACAAATTCTAAGAAGGATCTGGATTTGCCCATATTGCAGCCTTCAGAAAGAATGATACATTCCATCATTAAGCCGCCAGAATTAGAATTGAAGAAACTTCCGGGACATCTGAAATATGCCTCCCTTATTGAAAGGGAGAAGCTACCAATAATCATCAATTCGACACTGACTGTATCCCAGGAAACAAGACTGGTGGACCTACTGAAGAAATACAAGGAAGGGATCAGGTGGACACTGGCTGACATTAAAGACATAAGTCCATCAGTGTGCATGCACCGCATCATGCTGGAAGAAGGAGCCAAACCAGTGAGGGAACCTCAAAGAAAGTTGAATCCCATCATGAAGGAAGTTGTCTTGAAGGAAATCCTTAAGCTATTAGATTTGAGGATCATCTATCCCATCTCAGATAGTGAATGGGTGAGTCCCATACATGTGGTGCCCAAGAAAATAGGAATCCAAGTGGTTGAGAATGAAAAGAAGGAGTTGGTACAAACCTGTCTCCAAACTGGATGGAGAGTATGCATCGACTACAGGAAACTAAATACACTCACAAGGAAGGACCATTTCCCCTTACCCTTCATCAATCAAATGTTGGAGTGGCTTGCAGGCAAATCGTACTTTTATTTTCTAGATGGTTATTCCGGATACATGCAAATATATGTCGTACAAGAGGATCAGGAAAAGACGACATTGACATGCTCCTTCGGTACCTTCGCATACCGACGAATGCCTTTCAGCCTTTGTAACGCACTAGGGACGTTCCAAAGATGTATGATGAGCATATTCTTGAATATGCTTGAATCCTGCATTGAGATCTTCATGGATGACTTCACTGTCTATGGGGACTATTTTGACCAATGCTTGGAGAATCTGGAAAGAGTATTGAAGACATGCGTCGAAAAGGATCTCGTACTGAACTACGAAAAGTGCCACTTTATGGTACAAGAGGGGATCGTTCTAGGACATGTCATTTCGGAAAGGGAAATCGAGTTAGACCAGGCAAAAGTAGACATCATTGCAAAATTGCCTTACCCCACCACGGTGAAGCAAGTCCGAGCATTCCTTGGGCATGCAAGGTTTTATAGGAGATTCATCAAAGACTTCGCCAAGATAGCTCAACCCCTCACACGCCTGCTTCAGCATGACATAGTGTTTGAATTCAATAAGGAATGCAAGGAAGCATTTCATGACCTCCAAAGGAGACTGGTTTCATCACCAGTAATCCAACCACCTGATTGGGAGATGCCATTCGAAGTGATGTGTGACGCAAGCGGATATGCCGTGGGAGCAGTTCTGGGGCAGAAATGAGGAAAAGAAAGCTATGTCATCTATTATGCCTCCAAGACACTGAATCCAGCCCAATGCAACTATTTGACCACTGAAAAAGAGCTACTCGCGGTAGTATTTGCCTTTGAGAAGTTCAGATCGTATCTCTTGGGAGCAAAGGTGACAGTGTTCACAGACCATTCGGCTTTGAAATACTTGCTGACAAAGAAGGAGTCAAAACCATGACTCATTAGATGGATTCTACTCCTCCAGAAATTTGATCTGGAAATTAAGGACAAGACAGGAGCAGAGAACCTGGTGACAGATCATGTAAGCCGCTTGATGATTGGAAGCAATGAAGAGATCACGGAAACATTTCTGGACGAACATCTGTATCATGTTGGCGGTATAAAAAGGCAAGACCCGTGGTATGCCGACATCGTCAATTACCTGGTGACCAGAAAATGTCCGATTGGCATGAGCGACTATCAGAAGAAGAAACTGGTTAGGGAAAGCAGGTTCTACGTATGGGAAGAACGAACTCTCTGAAAGATAAGAGCAGACTAGGTCATTAGGCGTTGTGTGCCAAAACATGAGGGAAGAAGCATCCTCAAATTCTGCCACATGGATGTATGCGGTGGACATTTTGGTCCAAGAAGAATAGCCCGAAAAATTCTAGATGGAGGTTTTTACTGGCCGAGTATGTTCAAGGATGCTTATGTTTACTGCAAGGGATGTAGCAACTATCAGAGGATGGGCAATCTTTCTATTAGGGATGCTATGCCCTTAATCCTCATTATGCCCATCGAAATATTTGATATCTGGAGAAGTGACTTCATGGGACCCTTTCCTAAGTCCGAGTCAAAATTGTACATCCTGTTGGCAGTAGATTACGTGTCAAAATGGGTGGAAGCCAAGGCCACAACGAGTAATGATACGCGAATAGTGGTGGAATTCCTCAAATCCCATGTATTCTGCAGGCACGGGGTTCCCAAGGTGCTAATCAGCGACCAAGGAACACACTTCTGCAATATGCTCATTAAGCGGCTGCTTCAGAAATATGGGGTCACGCACAGAGTCACCACAACTTATCACCCATAAGCAAACGAACAAGCAGAAGTGTCCAATAGAGAAATAAAGAACATCTTGGAAAAGGTAGTGAGTCTGAAAAGAAAGGATTGGAGTAACTACTTGGAGGATGCTCTATGGGCATACAGGACAACCTTCAAAACTCCGATCGGGATGTCTCCATATCGATTGATATATGGGAAGTTATGCCATCTACCGGTGGGAATAGAACACAAAGCCTTTCGGGCAATCCGGAAATTAAATGCTCACCCGACTGTAGATGGAGCCGAAAGGAAACTGCAAATCCAGGAATTGGAGGAGCTAAGAGCAGAGGCATACGACAATGCAGTGCTGTACAAGGAAAGGACAAAGAGGGTACACAATATGCTCATAAAGAGGAATGAATTCATAAAAGGGCAAAAGGTGATGTTATTCAACTCGAAGCTGCACATCAATGCAGGAAAGCTTAGATCAAAATGGTTGGGACCGTACATCGTTCAAAATCAGCTTCCGAGTGGGGCAGTGGACATTCGCAATCCTAAAGATAATGAAATCTTCTGGGTTAACGGACAAAGGCTTAAGCCCTTTTATGAGTATATGCAAGAGGAGGTGGTCGAAAAAGCCATTCTCATCGAGCCCACTTATCAATGAAGGGAAAAGACATAGTCGAGCTAACGACCATAACCAACAGCGCTGATCAGGAGGCAACCTGATATTTTTACTATTTTTAGTTGTTAATTTTCAAATTTTAGTATATACGGTGAGAACTAATCTGCAGACGGCACAAAGGAGGAGATAAGCATTAAGAGCATAGGCAAAAGGGTATAAAGGCTTAAGGGGATGGCTGGTATGTTGGAATGGAATCAAGTGGGAATGGAATGAACTTAGTAATGGAATGGTATATTTTAACACCTATCTCTATATCTCTTAAGTACGGCTAAAGCCTATCTCCACCAGATTTCTCCCAATTTCTCAAAGAATCAAATCCCTAAATTTTCGCTAAATATCCCAACTCCCTCAATCTCAAAACCTCACTCGATCGCTTAAAACCCTCCGCCACCTTGAATCCTCAAGTACTCACCCCATTTCAAACACTCTTCATCACCATGTCAAGGATGAGAGGAGGCCAAGCTAGTCGACCCGCCGGGAAGTCCACCTGTGGCCAGAAAAAATCAACTAGCACAACCCCGATAGAAACACCACTCTAGTCACCGACCCCGTCTGTCGGAACTGGCCCTTCACCAGTGGAAGAGGAGCCTCTAAACATTCAACCCCTCTCAACTGTCGCGGCCGCAGAAAAGTCAGCAGGCCCGGAGAAGAGAAAAGCTCCGGTGAAAGCTCCCAAGAAACCACCAGTGAAAAAGTCCAAGACTTTCAAGGTCGATTCGGGCATTTTAGAGAAGAAGATCCTAGAAGCCCTGATTTAGGAAACTCAGAAAGAGCCAGAGCCGGTTAAAACTACGAATCCCACACTCATCGAATCTCAACAAGAAAAGGTGGTCAAATCGGAAGCTGAGCCAGCTAATGAAGGAGAAGAGAATGTAGAGGAAGATGGGAAGAAAAATCTAGAAGAGGAAGGAGAAAAAGAAGATGAGGCCATGGAAGACATCTCGGAAGAAGAGAATAAAGAACCGAAATAGCAGGAGTTAGAAGAAGAGAAAACAAAGAAAAGAGTAGAGAAGGGTAAAGGAAGAGTGGACGAAGAAAAAGTTATCGAAGAGGAGAAAGAAGCGGGAACGGAAGAGAGTGGGTTAGAGGACAAAGAAGAAGAGACTCAATCTGAAGAGTCTGAAAAAGCCCTTAATGAAGAAGAAGAAGCAAGCAAGGCAAAACCGACACAGCTGATAGGACTTATTCTTCTTGTTATTATCACGAATTTTTGGTGACCTTTCTCCCTATTGTCTATCCCATATTTATGTATTTTGGTGCTTTGATATGTTGTTAAGTTGTGTAGGGACATAGTACGAAAATGGAGAAGAGAGGCAGGTTTTGGTGCAAGAAAAGATACAAGTGAAGAAAATGGAGAAGTTTGAGCGGACCGAGCTGCAAGGACATGCAGCTGGAATATTAAGACAGATTTCTGGAGGCCCGGTCCAGAATATGTTTTGGGCTTGCTGAACTTAATTCTCGGCCCACGCACAAGACCTGGATGCGGAAATCCTTCTCTACCGCCTTTTGAAGACTCATGCATGGGAGTTACTATAATTATTTAGACTAGGATTTTATTTCCTACTAGAACTCTATCTTTTATGGATTGAAAAATATATATTAGGTATCTAGTTTATTTTCTATTAGAACACGCACGCTAGAGATGAGAACGCAGCAGCGATCGGAATTAATTCAGTTCTTTATTTTCTTCTCTTCGATATCATCATAGCGCACTTATACAATTTCTTGTTGATCGATTCCAACATGCAAAGTAGCTAAATTATTCGTATTCCGGTGATGACGACGAAGCTCCGCTTATATAACTATGAGATCTAATTGTTTGTTCATAATTAATTGATGCATGTATCTGCTATTCTTGGATTTCGGGTCGTAATTATTCTAAGTCTATTGAATAGTTACAAATATTTGGTAGGTTGTGATTAATTACTAGCCAATTAAATCGGCCATACGTAATCGTGGTTTAGGTTTAATAAGTGGTGAAACGGTTGCTCAAATAACTAGGGGAATAACAGAGTTAATTTTACAGTCCCGCGTCAGAGTTTGTAAGTTAAGAATCGGGTCTTTCTTGTGCTCATTGCTGTCGGCTCATTAAACTCATAGTGCGTCTCTTACAGTTGTCAGTCGATTAGGGGAATAATTAATGAAGCGTCTTCTTAATTATCGAAATAGTATGGAAAGATGAGGTCATGCCAGAAGCGTCTTCGGTGACTATAACTGATTTGCATGTTTTGATTAATTAATTCTTGTATCTGTGATCGGTGTTATAAGTGGAGTGGAGTTTGTTGGATCCGGAATACCCTCTTATAATTGATTTAGTTTAGTTCGGTTGCACACGTGTTCTCGCTAGTTGATTATTTAATTCTTCGATTTATTTTGTTACATAATTCACACAAAACACGTTTCTGGAAGTTTGGGCATGCAGACTGAAAGTCAAGAGTAATCCTCGTCGGTCCTTTGGGAGACGATCCTGCTCGCCACTGTACTCTGCAGTGTGGGCTTGCCGACGAAAGTCGGAACATTTATTTTTGGTGAAAAACGACGCACCAAATTTTGGCGTCATTGTCGGGGATCGGTTTAAAGTAGTGCTTACTCGAAATTTTCAGTTTGTTATTTACTTTGTTTTTATTTTTTTTAATTTTTCTGGTCTATGACCCGTTCCTCTGGAGATAAAAATTTAGTGTTCGATCCAGAGCCAGAGAGAACGTTACACCGGTTGAGGAAGAATACTAAGGAGTCTACAAAGACTCTCGAAGCTGATCAACACCTCGACATGGGTAACAATGAAAATCCACCACCGAACCCGCAAGACCTTACCGTAGGAAGAGCCCTTATCCATGCCAACGTGGCTAATCATGGACCTGATCATGAGCCTCTTATATGGGAAATCGGCCATCTTAGGAGTAACAGACCCATCTACATTGTGCTGCCCCCGATTTCCAACAATGCGGAGATTCGACCTACATTCATCCAATTATTACCGAAGTTTGGTGATTTGCCGGGAGAAAGTGCACACAAGCATTTGTCTGAATTTGATCTCGTGTGCTCAACTTTAAGACCTACTGGTTTTACTGCTAATAACCTAAGGTTACTCACTTTTTCTCACACTTTGAAGGGAAAGCCACGAGATTGGTTATTTGATTTGCCGCCGGAGTCTATCACTACTTGGGCAGAATTAGAGGGACAATTCCTGAGGAAATTTTTTCCTGAGACTCGTGCTGCAAATCTGAGAATAGCTATCAGTAGCATCAAACAAAAGCCGAATGAAAGCCTAGCTGAATACTGGGAGAGATTTCAACAGCTTTGCCGCAAATGCCCGGACCATGGGTTCACTGATTATCAGCTTCTGACTAATTACTTTTACCGTGGCATGTCTTCTTTTGATAGAAAAATCGTCGATGCTGCCAGCGGGGGATCTCTCACCAATAAAACCCTCGGCGAGGCCAAACAGCTCATAATTGACATGGTTTCTGGAGGACAGCAGTACGAAGAAGAAGATGAAGGAAGACACCGACCTGTAAGGGCAATCGACCGAGCTAGAGAGTCAGAAGTGAATGAAAAAATAGATGCTCTTACCTCCCTAGTCCGAGGCTTAGCTGTGGCGCACATAAGGCCAAACCGCTGCAGAGTCTGTTCTGAGCATGGGCATTTCACTGACGAGTGTCCCAATTTGCATGAGCCACCTACTGAACAAGCTTGTTATGGATCAGGCGATGCGCAACAAGATGCTCTCAGAGGAATCAATTATGATGCCTAGAGAGGAGACAACTTCAGGAGAAAGAGGAATAATGATCCTTATTCCAACTCCTACAACCCCGGTTGGAGAGATCATCCCAATTTTCATTGGAGACAACCAGAAAAACCACCCGCAGCAGGAGACTTACCACCGAGACCCCCAAGGGGTGAGCCGTATGCCCACGCAGATCGCTCTGCACCGTCTATGAGCGAAATCATGAAGAGTCTGGAGCAAAGCACCAACCTAGTGAGTAGCCTGGCACAGAGCTAAAAGGCCTTTCAGCAAGAGATGCAAGCCGCTTTAGGCAGCATGGGCACACAGATCACCCAGCTTGCCACCCAATTGAACAAGCTGCAATGGCATACTGGAAAACTTCCTTCACCCTATTAATGCAGCTCCTTTTCCTTCTAGGTTAGCACGACACAAGAAAGAGGAAGATGAGAAAGAGATCTTCGAGCTTTTCAAGAAAGTCGAGATCAACCTACCTCTGATCGATGATATCAAGCAAGTACCTTGATACGCAAAATTCTTGAAGGAGCTATGTGCCAAGAAAATACGGTATGGAAGGGATGCAAAAATCAAGGTAGGAGAAAACGTCTCAGCTATAATTCAGCGGAAGTTACCTCAAAAGTGTCGAGATCCAGGTATGTTCACTATCCCTTGCATCATTGGGAGCAAAAATGTAGAAAAAGTCATGTTAGACTTAGGAGCATCTATTAATGTTATGCCTTTCTCTGTTTACAAAGAGTTACAGCTAGGTCCGATGAAAGATACTCGAGTTATCATTCAATTAGCTGATGGGTCCAATGCATACCCTAGAGGTGTAGTAGAGGATGTCTTAGTTAAGGTGAATGAGTTGATTTTCCCTGTAGATTTCTACATCGTTGACATGGATGATGCATTGTCTGCACATAGATCTTTAATTTTGCTAGGCCGCCCATTTATGAAAACTGCACGCACAAAGATTGATGTAGATAAAGGAATGATGAGTTTTGAATTTGATGGGGATGTTGTCACATTTAATATATTCGAAGCCATGAAGCATGTAGAAGACCCCGAGGCACTTTTTATGGTTGATGTTATCGATTCCATTACTGATGATTTTGTTGAGTGCAATTTCAAGAATGACAGTTTAGAACAGGTACTTTATAGAGGGATACCCGACCACATTGCAGATTCAGAAGAGAAAAAAGAGATTCAGGAACTCATTCAGCAGCTGTACGCTGCAGACAAGTTTCCTGTCAGAAATACGGCCGGACGTTTGCCCTTGCCGCCCATGACGGAGCCCATTCTCCCATCTCATATGAAGGCCCCGACTCTAGAGTTGAAGGTTCTTCCCGAACACCTGAAGTACGCCTACCTGGGCGAAGTAGATACTCTACCTGTCATCATGAGTAAAGACCTTACCGCCGTCCAGGAAACACAACTTATTACTCTTTTGAAGAAGCACAGAGATGCTATCGGCTGGACTCTCGCCGACATCAAGGGGATCAGCCCTGACATCTGCATGCACCGCATATTTCTGGAAGAGAACCATAAACCATCCTGAGATCCTCAGAGGAAGTTGAATCCAGTGATGAAAGATGTGGTATTGAAAGAGATTCTGAAGTTGCTCCAATTGGGAATCATTTACCCAATCTCCGATAGTGTCTGGGTTAGCCCAGTGCACGTCGTTCCAAAGAAGTCTGGTTTCCAACTCGTGAAGAATGAGAGTAACGAATTGATCCCTATGCGATTGCAAACAGGGTGGCGAATGTGCATCGATTTTTGGAAGTTGAATGATGCCACACGCAAGGATCACTTCTCGCTGCCTTTTATTGATGAGATGCTTGAAAGGTTAGCTGGGAAATCCTATTTCTGCTTCCTCGATGGCTACTCCGGCTATTTTCAGATTTTTGTGGCTCAAGAAGATCAAGAAAAGACGACCTTCACTTGTCCATTTGGGACCTTTGCTTGTCGGAAGATGCCCTTTGGATTGTGCCACACCCCGGGCACCTTCCAACGATGCATGATGAGTATTTTTTCCGACTTGATCGAGAGCTGCATCGAAATTTTTATCGATGACTTTACAGTTCATGGTGACTCTTTTGATCAGTGTATGGAGCATTTAGACAAAGTTCTTCAAAGGTGTGTTGAGACCGATTTAGTTTTGAACTTCGAGAAGTGCCCTTTCATGGTCCAACAAGGAATTGTGCTCGGGCATGTCATTTCTGCGAAGGGCATAGAAGTGGATAGAGCAAAGATTGACTTGATCACGAAGCTGCCGTACCCTTCCAATGAGAAAGAAATTCGAGCCTTCTTAGGCCATGCCAGCTTCTACCGTCGCTTCATTCAGGATTTTTCCAAAATAGCTCAACCAGTGACTAAGCTGCTGCAAAAGGACACCCCTTTTATCTTTGATGACAAGTGTAAGGAGGCTTTTGATTTGTTGAAAGAGAAGCTGACTTCTGCCCCGATCATTTAGCCACCGCAGTGGGGACTCCCGTTTGAGCTCATGTGCGACGCAAGTGACTTTGCTATTGGAGTTGTCCTTGGTCAAAAGATTGAGAAGCACAGTCATGTTATTTATTATGCTTCAAAAACTCTCAACCCGGCTCAATGCAACTATACAACTACAGAAAAAGAGATTCTTGCCGTGGTGTTCGCTTGTGAGAAATTTCAATCCTACATTGTTGGATGCAAAGTTGTGGTATACACTGATCATGCTGCTCTCAAGTACCTCCTATCTAAAAAGGAGTCTAAACCACGTCTAATTCATTGGATTCTCCTTTTACAAGAATTTGATTTGGAGATTAAAGACAAAAAGGGAGCCGAGAATCATGTCGCAGACCATTTGAGTAGACTGTTGACTGCATCCGATGGTATGCCCATACCGGACGATTTTACAGATGAGCTTCTTCTTGCGGCTGCGGAAAGGACACCCTGGTACGCTGATTTGGTGAATTTTCTCACAACTGGAATCTTCCCCAAAGGCTTTGAATCTGCCAGAAAGAACAAGTTGAAGAGCCAAGCCAAGTATTTCATCTGGGACGAGCCCTATTTGTGGAAAACTTGTGCCGATCAAGTCATTCGACGATGTATTCCAGAGGAAGAGATTCCGTCCATCCTTAGCTTCTGTCATGCCCATGCATGTGGCGGCCACTTTGGCCCAAGAAGAACAACCCGCAAGGTCTTAGACTGTGGTTTTTATTGGGAGACAATCTTTAAAGACGCCTACTTCTTTTGCAAGAACTGTGATCGTTGCCAGCGCCTTGGTAACATTTCTTCAAGGAGTGAGATGCCTCAAGTCCCTATCTTGATTTGCGAGATTTTTGATGTTTGGGGCATGGATTTCATGGGCCCCTTTCCAAACTCTTTCAGCCACATCTACATTATGTTAGCCGTCGACTACGTTTCTAAGTGGGTTGAAGTTAAAGCTACCCACACCAATGATTCTAAGGTCATTGCCAAATTCGTCAAAGCTCAGATTTTTCAACGCTTTGGTGTTCCTCGAGCTATCATCAGTGACCAAGGCACGCACTTTTGCAACCGAACCTTAGAAGCGTTGTTCAAGAAGTATGCAGTCACACATCGAGTTGCTACGGCATACCACCCGCAGTCCAATGGCCATGCTGAAGTGTCCAATCGAGAGATCAAAAACATTCTGGAAAAGACCGTATGCCCAAACCGCAAGGATTGGAGCTTGCGCCTAGATGATGCTGCATGGGCATACCGCACGGCTTTCAAAATGCCTATCGGGATGTCCCCTTATCATTTGATTTTTGGGAAACAATGCCATCTTCCTGTAGAACTGGAACATCGAGCTTTTTGGGCCGTGAAACAGTATAACTTGGATCCTCGACTGGCCAGCGCCGAACGCCACTATCAGTTACAAGAGCTCGAAGAAATCCGTTTGGAGGCTTATAATAGTGCAAGTCATTACAAGGATCGTACCAAGCTATTGCACGACAAATATATCCGGAGGAACACTTTTGAGGTTGGCCAGAAAGTGTTACTTTTCAATGCTCGCCTTCGCCTCATGCCCGGTAAACTTAAATCTCATTGGATGGGCCCCTTTGAAGTAGTATCTGTCAGTCCACATGGAGCTGTGGAAATTCGCAGTTTGGATACTCACAAGGTTTTAAAGGTGAACGGCCAGTTGCTCAAGCCATATAGTGCTGACATCACCTTCTCAAGTTTTGATGGGGTTGATCTTGTAGCCCCGATGATTCATCACTAGCTGCTCCACACCGTCGGGCCTTCGATGTTAACTAACGGCGCTTCTCGGGAGGCAACCCGATTTCTTGTTCCTTATTTCTTTTCTTTTTCACTTTTCGCTTTATTCTTTTTCTTACTTTACTTTTCTAACTTTTTTTTCTGTCTTTTTTAATTCTGCCATTTTATTATAAAAAAAATAAAAAAAAACAAAAAAAAATAGGGGAGGCACCATAATGTTCTACGCCGCATAGGCACACCACCTACGGGGGAGCAATTTTGGAAGTAACCGCTAATTCAAGTGTAGGGGGGCTTTAGGAAACTCATTTTTTAGCAGGGACCTAATTGCAAATTGCCCATAGTCAATTTGGGAATTTTCTTTTAAATCAACCCTAACCCCCAATTCAATTTCACCCACACTTAGTAAATTTCCCATCATTTAAAAAAATTACCCCCTTTGTGCAGAAGTTACACGATAGTTCATTTTCCCGCCTCCCCTCAACCGCCAACGCCGACCACTTCTCTGACCTCCTTCATCGTCAATCACTATGGAAAAGAGACGATCCTCCACCGCTAAGCGAAAGGACACTATCCCAGAACCACCACCTTCATCTACCGAGGAAGCCGCACCACAGACACCATCGACGTCGGTCGCTTCGCCTCCACCATCTCCGACTGCAATTCCCCCTGAAATCAACCAACCTCCGCCCTTCTTTCACCGTATACTGAAACGCCGAGCCGAGGTGAGTCCCTCCAACACCACCAAGTGATGAAAGCTTCCCACCACCGAGTCACCACCACCGGCAGACCATCAACCCTCACCGCCGCCTTCTCCGGCCAATTCCACCTCATAAGCACGTCCGTCGCCCACTGTCTCACAACCGCACACCGCCACTCCTCTGCTGGAGAGCGCTATCACTCCCTCCCCTGTTTCAGACCCACCACCTTCAACCTCTGCCCCGGCCAAACCCTCTAGGAAGGGGATAAAAGGAAAAGCCCCAGCCGCCTCTTCGAGTTCTGCCCTCCCGGCTTTCCTACCACCAGATGAGGTAAAGTGCCGTACCGACTTGAACACTAACCGTGTTCTTGTCGGCGCGCGCCTTTTCAATTAGTCTAATATTGGTGTGCTAGGAGTTAATGATCGTATTAGAAGTTTCTTCGTTCGTATTGGTTGGGATAAGCTACTTGATATTTCTGTTGATGTGCACCGTGCCTTAGTTTTGGAATTCTTATCCTCTTTTGATTTCGATGCCTCGAGGGGGCTAGAGGATCAACATGCCATTGTCTTCATGCTAGGTGGTCGGACGTTTCATATGTCGATTACTAATTTAAACATTGTGCTTGGTTTTGAGTCTGATGCCTCTGTGCTTGAAGATGAGTATAAGTTGTCTCTCTGTGATGTTCCCGCTGTTTTCTCTCAAACGGCTAGTGAAACTTGGGCTAGGCTCTCTATAGATGAGTCTTACAGTTCTCGCTCCTCTAAGGGAGCCCATTTGAAGGATGATGCTCTTCGCCTTTGTCATAGGTTCCTATCTGTTAATGTTTTTGGTCATTTAGACATGTTAAATTTAGTGACTGTGCAAGAGTTGTTTTTGCTTGATTGTATGCACTCCGGGATTAAGGTAAATTTTGGGTATTGGCTTACCAAGCGATGGCATTTCAGTGCTCATCACACCCTCTGCCGAGCCCCCTTGGCTTGTTTTGTTACTTTACTTGCTGAGAGACTTCGTATCCCTATTTCTGATCCTGATCATTTGCCTCCCATGTCATTCCGATTGGAGGACTTTGCTGCTATGAAGTTGTTGTTTGTGAATGACCAGGGCCAGTATCAGCTTACCCGGCCGGGCATTGAAGGCCCGCGTCGATCTATTTCTGCAGGGCCTGCTGCTTCTTCCCTCCTCCCAGCGATTGAGGAGTTGATCACCGTTTCCACCACACGACTGGAAGACAGCCTTGGCCGCCGGCTAGATGAGATTGATGGTCGCCTGGACGTGATAGAGCAAGTGATCCGCCATTTGGTGGATCAGAGTTAGTTCTCTCTTATCCCTCCCCTTTTACTCTTTGTTTTCTTACACCCTGCTCCTCGGAAAAAAAATAGAAGAAAGAAGCACAGTTTCAGAAAACGAAAAGAAAAAGAAAAAAAAATGGAGAAAAGATTGAGGAGAAGGGTATGGAGAAGAGCAAAACTGAATAAGCTCTCACTTTTGAAGAAGCCCGGTTTTATACTAAAAAGGAAAGATTTTGTTGTAGCTACACTCCACAAAGACATTCATACTTACACTTGCTTGATTTCACTTAGCCACATTAGCCAAAAACACCCTACCTCATGCGCCTAAGCCCCATTACAACTAAAGAGGGAAAGACCTTGTGATTTGTGATGAACCTGAAGAGTGATAATTTTGATGACAAATGAGCAATTCTATGCTGAAAATAGCTAGTCATGATCTTTGAGTGAATAGGCCTCCTGATCTGATTTTGTTGAGTGATGAAGAGTGAATCTTGGTGAGGCTGGATTGTGAAGCATAATTCTAACTAGATTGACAAAGTGTTGGCATATTTCTTGAACAAAGAAGATAGTGGTTTGTGGATTGATATATCACAGCGTATGCTCTGAGTTCTCATTGATTTGGGTTGTTGACGCTTGGTCATGTATCCTTGTTGAGTCTGTTTTTGTTTTTGATGTTTTCTTTGTTCTTGTTGTGTTGCTCGAGGACGAGCAAGGGTTAAGTGTGGGGAGATTTGATAGGACTTATTCTACTTATTATTATCACGACTTTACTAGCCAATTAAATCGATCATACGTAATCGTGGTTTAGGTTTAATAAGTGGTAAAACGGTTGCTCAAATAACTAGGGGAATAACAGAGTTAATTTTACAGTCCTGCGTCAGACTTTGTAAGTTAAGAATCGGGTCTTTCTTGTGCTCATTGTTGTCGGCTCATTAAACTCATAGAGCGTCTCTTACAGTTGTCAGTCGATTAGGGGAATAATTAATTAAGTGTCTTCTTTATTATCGAAACAGTATGGAAAGATGAGGTCATGCCAGAAGCATCTTCGATGACTATAACTGATTTGCATATTTTGATTAATTAATTCTTGCATCTGTGATCAGTGTTATAAGTGGAGTGGAGTTTGTTGGATCCGGAATACCCTCTTATAATTGATTTAGTTTAGTTCGGTTGCACACGTGTTCTCGCTAGTTGATTATTTAATTCTTCGATTTATTTTGTTACATAATTCACACAAAACACGTTTCTGGAAGTTTGGGCATGCAGACTGAAAGTCAAGAGTAATCCTCATCGGTCCTTTGGGAGACGATCCTGCTCGCCACTGTACTCTGCAGTGTGGGCTTACCGACAAAAGTCGGAACATTTATTTTTGGTGAAAAATGACGCACCAGCAGCCACCACCAAAGCCAGAGGCTGCAATAGGAAGAAGGGTTTCTCCTAGGAGTCAGGCAGCTAAGAAAAGAACAGAAAAAGAGAAAGAGAAAGGGAGCAAGGTGACGATAGGGAAATCCCTCTTAAAGCCAAGGAAAAGCTAACCAGCCAATGCGCCTTTAGCAAAAAGACAATTGAAATTGCATGATGAGCCCATAGATGAGGAATCCGAAGAGAAAGAGGCTGCGTCAGAAAGTAGCGAGTCAGATGAACCAGTTCTGCCACCGGCAAATGGCCCATCGGGAATCAAAACTAAAAGAGAACCAGCAGCACCACCCAAGATTGCCCCAACCAAGCCAGGGAAAGAAGAAGATAAAAAGCAGACCGAGAGAGCAAGAGCCATGGATAAAAGGAAGCTCGTGCCCCTTTATGCCCTGGACGAAAGCACCCTGGATGATTTGGGCTTAAAGAGCGAAGTACTGCAGTACTTCGAAAATATTGGGTGGACAAAAGTGCTGCAATGGGATGACAAAGCCTACAAGGAGCTATCATGCGAATTCATGCTTTCTTACAGTTTCAAACCTACAAAGGGGTATCTGCTGAACACGCATGGGGCGATCACTTTCACGATTCAGGGCACAGAATACAGCATGTCCATCACTGAGCTGAATTTACATCTGGGAATAGTTGGAGTTTCTGATCTGCAGAAGCAATGGCATAAGGACGCAATGACCCTGGCGCCAGACTCATGGACCAAGAAAATACAACGCAAATGGGAGGAGATCGGAGGGATCGGCCCATTTAAATCAGGAACAAGTAAGAGTAGGGAAATCAAGAATGCAGCCTTGCAAATCTACCATAGATGGATAGCATACAACATTTATACCCGCAAGGATGGAACTGGGCAAGTCACGCAGCAGGAACTATTCTTTTTATGGTGCATGGAGACAGGGAAGAAAGTCAATTTTGGCTTCACAGTAGCACAACAGTGAAAGATGAATGCCAGTATCAAGACCACCCCCTGCATTTCCATGGGACCTTTCATCTTGTGAGTATTTGAAAGTGTAAGTGGAACCTCTCTCTCTCTCTAAATCTACATTTGAGCCATTGAATTTGATTGAGTACTTCGACATGAATCGCTTGAAGCGATGGAAGTTGGTCAAAGTCAACAAAAATAACCTCCCCTACTTTTTATTATCAAAGTCAAATCCGAGCACCTCTATCTTTGACAGGATAGACGACTACAAGGAAGAAGAACTCCCCTCTGAGGACTTGAAGGAATTGGAACGGAAAGTGGACCGTCTGGAGAAAGGCATGAAGAAGTTATTGGATCATTATGGGTTAGAATACTCGTCTTCCCCTTGAAAAATTTTGCTCCCGTAGTAGTAGTAGTTAGGATTTATTTTTGAATAGTGTTAGTCTGTTTATATGTGGTTTTTGTGTTTTAGAAGTCGGGCAAATTTCATCCATATACTGATTGTGACCATAAAGGTACATTATCAGATAAGTGTGTGGGAATTTTACCCATGTTTGTTTCGTGTCATAAGAAGCATCTTAATAACTTTGTTATGGGAATTTTAGGGTATGATGTGGTTAAGAAAGAATTGGGATTAAAGTTGCATATGAGAATGATAGATGGGTTGAGTATACCCGTGCGAGTTTTGAGACTGCAAATCACTTACTATTTTTTCTTCTGTGAGATTATGATTCCTTGACCTTAAACAGACATGTGTTTGCCTTTGCCCTCTGTTAAACTGACTGATTGAAAGCATGCTTAGATGATTAAGGCAGTTTTCTTTCTCCATTGGCCGCGACTGTGTAAAAATACTTCCATTTGTTGCCATGATTGAGCCTGTTGAAATTGTTTTCTAGCCCTTATGTTTAAATATCTCTTAAAAAGAGTAATCTGATGTGGGTCGGAAATATATGTACGTAGCTCTGAAAATGACAGCATGATTAAGGCCACAATAAGAGCATGACCTGAAAAAGGGCAAATCTGTTGCCTCGCCCACATAAGAAAAGAAGGAAAAAGAAAGATCAGAAGAACAAAGAAAAGAAAAGGAAAAATATATTTGATATCTTGTCAGTAGAAAAATCAAGAAAATATATGCTCTGCCTGTTATTGATAATATATGTTTTGCATATTTTTCTGCTTGAATGGATGCACAATAGGTGCCAGTCCTGAATATGCCCATATCTACTTATCTGAAGTTATGTCCAAATTCTTCCTACCTCTGCACCGTATGCCCCATTACAACCTGAACAAGAACTTTTGATAAGCATGTTTGTTGATTTATTTCGGTTGTTTAACTTAGGTCTTATGCACACACTTTGGTCTATTGTGGTTATTGGAATTCTGAGCGTAAACATGTCCCTACACATACACAGAGAGAAAGTGAGTAGAGTAAACCCTACTTGTCATTTATCTATTGTGACCATGTACATTTTTAATTCCAAACACTATTATCACGTATAGACCTCGTTATGCCCATTATCAGGCTACTGCTTGCATGCTAGTTGAGTCTTTTTCTTAATTGAGTCTGTAATTTGTCTTTTTGAGTTCTGAATTATAGTCATACTTGAGGACAAGTATGGTCCAAGTGTGTGGGTATGATACAGACTCAATTTTGCATCTTTTTAGTTTGTCTTTTTAGTCATTTTTTAGTTCTTTTAGTTATGTCTAGAGTCTAGTTTGGGACAAAGTGTAACAGGGGAGAGAGGAGCACGTTTTGATCCATTATGGGCATAATGAGGTGCCAACTTGATTGAGGGCATAAAGAGGATCAACCGCTGAAGCTTTGACAGTCTATTGCGGATTTTGCACAGAAGTTCAGCAACAAAT
Source organism: Perilla frutescens (assembly GCA_026008535.1). NCBI lineage: Eukaryota > Viridiplantae > Streptophyta > Magnoliopsida > Lamiales > Lamiaceae > Perilla > Perilla frutescens. Next base: position 10,040,517 of record BRKX01000005.1, read on the forward strand.
TCTTCTCAACTGACGTGGACCTCGTGCACAACAGTTCCAAAACTTGGGGAAGTCAGCTAAAGGAGAAAGAAGAAGTGGAGGAAAGAGAAAAGAAGAGATAAAGGAGAGAGAAGAGATGGAGCAACTCATCCCTAAAATTTAGGGAACATGGTTAATTGGTCTTCTCCAACTAACTTCATGCCTCTACATGGGCTGGGCTGGGCCGAATTGTGGCTTTTTAAATAGCTATAAATACTAGTTAGCTTTCATTTTTGTGTATCATCATCCAAGAAAAACCAGAAACACACTCTTTGTAATAGCAAGATTTAGTTTATTTTCTGTATTTAAGTGTTCTGGAAATTCTGCACAGTCGAGGGCGATTTGCCCTCGACAGATGCATGTACCTGTTTTGCCCAAATCTGGAGTTGGTTCCTGATTTTAATATAGTTTGTTTTCCTATTATCATGAGTTGTTTTGCTTTATTTATTGGAATGTTATTTGGCTAAGTATCCAGTGTTCAAGTTGAATATGTTGAAGGATAAAGGTGATGCGTATGCATGAGGCTAATCGAGCTTAAAGAACACCTCATGAAGATTCCGGATTTCACTTGGGGAGAATCCAAATACACTACAACGGGGAAAGCTTCATGGCTGATCACTCTTAGCCGAGCCATTGTAGCTGTGCATCAGGGTGGAAGTAAGGGTGACCGACTCCCTGATGAGCCACTAAGTGACAAACCGGATAGAGAGGCCTACAACCGATTAAGCTCGGAAGGTGAAGACCAGATGGATATGGGCACAATGTCAAAAGGGTCCCATATGCCAGCGTTGGGTTCCTCTAATCAAATGTTGTCATTTCTTGCAAACCTTCTGTATAACCCTTCTTCTTTGGGTCTTGAGATGGTACAATGCTAAGATGTCGCCGACCGTATCGCTCTTAGCGTACAACAAACGATGGAATTGGGGGATGTAATCTCTATGAGTGGGGAAAGGATTAGTGACAGTAATCCAGGGTCAGTGACTACATTGCCTCAATTCCTATGGCATTATCAACTTTTGGTCTTCTTCGACCAAGAATTCATGGAGCTGTCTCATGCCTTGGGATTCATTCCCATAATAATTTCCTACCTCAAATCCAAAATCTACAATGTAAAGATGAAAGAGAAAAATAATGATATATTCTCTGAATTTGAATTTCATTTTTTTTTCATTTAGTAATGGTTATACACATGATTTTTATGTACAATGGTGTTAGGGCTTTTGTTGGTTTTGTATACTAGAAGACCTGTCATTTGTATACATTATTGATGATGGTTTTATGATGATATCGAATGAATACAATTGCAGTCACTTTTGCATTTAAATTGTTATATTTACATGCATGTTCACTATACTTGCACTGTAGATGATATGTTGTGGGTAAACACATGGTTAGATCATATCATCGGTTCCTTGTAATGTATTAAAAGGCTCACGGTCTAGATGTCACTGAACCTGCTATTGGTACGCCGTAGAATAATCTGATAGTAAGTTTCTCTTGACTAACTGATTATTCTAATACACGGTCAAGTGTATTGAAGATGATCTACTTAGGATTCTATTCTCTATTCTGACCTTAAATGAGAGAATAAGAATCCACAGAGTTTGGGTTCTTAACCCCTATATATTGGCGGACATATACGTGTAGTGTTTGCAGCTTTGATTTATCAAAGGGTGAGATTCTTTCATATGATCAATAATCTCGATATTTTAGGTTGTAACATTTACACTTATGATGGGTCGTGCAATATGTAGGGGCACCGTGTCCTGGTGTACCAGGTTGATGGTGTCCTTTTGAGGAAACACAAGTTCATGTTGAAACCTTGCATATGGAATTTATTCCGTACATGAGTAAAGCTTGTGTGGTACTACTCAAGGATAAGATATTAATTAATTATAGCTGTCAGAAGCTTACATAATTAATTAATGGGCATTATATCTTAAACACGGGGAATTGCTGGACTAAAGGAGAAAGCATATTCAGAAATATGTATTAAATTGGTAGGTCAATATTATTTCTTTAGTGGAATAAAAATAATACTTAATTTATTTAATAATATCCTAAGTTTATTGGATATTGGAAATTAAATAAATTAGCAGGCCAATTTAATATTCTTCTAGATCCCTGTTGTAGCCCAATATGACTTTAATGAACTGGAGTTGGAAAAGGAGATAGAGACCCAAGCCCAGTATGATTAGGGCTTGATAATGTCGACCACCTCCCCTCTAAATAGGGAGGTGGGGGTCGAAATTATGTGTGTTACAATTCAGCTCTCTTTTATTCTCTTTATCTCCATAGATTCCATACCGATCTAGTAGATTTCAGCCCACCCTGAAACTAGATTCAGTCCGGGAATACAACAGAAGATCAAGGAGTAGAATAGCATTAGTGGGTGCTAATCATCATCATACACAACAACAACATTAGACCATTAATCTTGTTCTCAACCTGTCGTTTAATTTGTAAGTCGCTTTTCGATTTCTATGTTTCCGCTTTAGTAGAATCGATAAAATTTGCTATGCATGTTAATTGAACTCGGTTAATTAAAACATATGTGCTTCATAAAATTATGATCTACATGACATTAGGATTAATGAACATCCAATTAGATCATGCGGTGGTTCAATTCGAAAAAACCCCAACAACTGGTATCAGAGTGGATTTTGGCACTGTTCTAGATTTAATCCTAGGATACATACCAGAGCGGTGGTTCATTGATGATTACTCAAGGTATGGATACATATATATATTACGCCGCAAGTCAGAATCCTTTAAGACTTTCAAAGAATTCAGAGCGGAAGTAGAAAAACGTATAGGTAAAAGTATCAAATTACTACGGTCTGATCGTGGTGGTGAGTATCTCTCGAATGAATTTAGGGACTACTTGGTAGAGAATGGGATTACATCCCAGTTGACTGCACTGGGAACGCCACAGCAGAACGGCGTGGCGGAGAGAAGGAACAGAACATTGTTAGAGATGGTTAGATCGATGATGAGCTATTCAGATCTGCCCATTTCATTCTGGGGATATACCTTGGAAATGGCAGCCTACATTCTTAACGTGGTTCCATCAAAATCAGTCCCATCTACATCCACAGAACTTTGGACTGGACGAAAGCCCAGTCTTGGACATTTTCGGATTTGGGGTAGTCCAGCACATGTGCTGGATAAGGAAGCTGATAAGCTGACACCACGTACGAATGTTAGACTGTTTGTTGGATATCCCAAAGGAACGAAAGATGGTTTATTTTATAGTCCTAAGAATCAGAAGATCATTGTGAGTACCAATGCTCGATTCTTAGAGCAAGACTAAGTAATAAATCACAAGCCAAGAAGTGAGATAGTACTCGAGGAACTTCGAGGGGAAAATTTGAATCCGACACCAACAGTACAAGAAGAGGAACCACAAATTACTACACAACGTGTCACAGAAGTACAAGAACTGCCTCATCACAGTGGGAGGGTTATACGCCAACCTGACAGATTCATTGGTTTGGGTGAATCTTCGAATTTCCCTGAAGGACTAAATAAATTAGATCCCAGGACCTACGACGAAGCGATCCAAGATAAATATGCAGATTCTTGGAAAATTGCAATGGAGTCTGAGATTGGATCTATAGATCACAATCAAGTCTGGGAGCTTGTAGAACCACAAGATGGGGTAAAACCCATTGGATGTAAGTGGGTTTACAAACGCAAGAGGGGAGCTGACGGGAAGGTTGAAACCTTCAAGGCAAGATTGGTGGTGAAAGGGTACACTCAGAAAGAAGGGATCGATTATGAGGAAACCTTTTCGCCGGTAGCCATGCTTAAGTCAATCCGAATTCTCTTGTCTATAGCCGCTCATTTGGATTATGAGATTTGGCAGATGGATGTCAAGACAGTTTTCCTGAATAGAAGTCTTGAGGAAAACATCCACATGAAGCAACCAGAGGGTTTCATTGCTAAAGGCCAAGAGCACTTAGTGTGCAAGCTTAGGAGATCCATTTATGGACTTAAGCAGACGTTAAGGTCTTGGAACATCCGGTCTGACGAGGTTATCCAGTCATATGGATTCGTGCAATGTCTGGATGAAAGCTGTGTGTACAAGAAGAGTGACGGAAATGTGGTGGCTTTCCTCATGCTATACGTTGATGATATCTTACTTATCAGAAATAGTAAGAAATTATTATCTAACATAAGGGTGTGGTTGTCCAAGCAGTTCGATATGAAAGATCTAGGAGAAGTCGGACATGTCCTTGGCATCAAGATAATTTGAGATTGCCAGAAAAGAATGTTGTGCTTATCCCAGGCGACATATATCGACACAATGCTAGCTAGGTTTAACATGCAGGATTCCAAGAAAGGTTTTATAACTTTCAGGCATGGAATTCATCTATCCAAGGAAATGTGTCCCCACACACAGGCTGAGATAGATGAGATAAAGGGCGTTTCATATGCTTCGGCTGTAGGAAGCCTTATGTATGCTATGCTATGCAATATACCTGATATATGTTATGCAGTCGGCATGTGATAGGACGTATTCTACTTGTTCTTATCACTATTTTTTGGTGCTTTTTCTCCTTATTATTTACCCTATATTTGTGTATTCTGGATAAATAATGTGTTGTTGAGTTGTGTAGGGAAGTGGTACAAAAGTGGAGAAAAGAGGCATGTTTTTGGTGTAAAAAGTTATAAGTGAAGAAAGGGGGGCAGAGTTCGAGTCTGAGTAGATCCAGCCGCAAGGGCATGCAGCTGGAAGATCGAAGCAAATTTCTGGAGGCTTGGGCCACTACACGTTTTGGGCTTGTTGAACCCAACTCTCGGCCCACACGCGAATCTGGACGCGGATATACCTTCTCCACCGCCTTTAGGAGTCTTTTGCATAGGATTTACCTAGATTAGGATATTATTTCCTATTAAAAACTCCATCCTTTTATGGTTTGTAAATATATATTAGGATTCTAGTTTCAATTAGAGATACGCACGCTCCAGACTAGAAACGCAGCAATTGAACGGTTTTACTTCAGTTTTTAATTCTTCTTCTCTTCGATATCATCATCGTACAATTACATAATTTCTTGTTACTCAATTCAAGCATGCAAGTTAGATAATTCCCTCGTATTCCGGCGACGACAACGAAGCTCCGCTTATACAACTGTAAGATCTAATTGTTTGTTCATAATTAATTGATGCATGTACCTGTTATTCTTGGATTTCGAGTTGTTAATTATTCTAAGTCTATCGAATAGTTGCAAATATTTGGTAGGGTGTGATTAATTACTAGCCAATTAAATCGGTCATACGTAATCGTGGTTTAGGTTTAATAAGTGGTAAAACGGTTGCTCAAAACTAGGGGAATAACGGAGTTAATTTTGCAGTCCTGCATCAAAGTCTGTAAGTTAGGAATCGGGTCTCTCTTGTGCTAATTGCTTTCGATTCATTAAACTCATGAAACGTCTCTTACAGTTGTCAACCGATTAGGGAATAATTAATGAGCGTCTTCTTAATTATCGAATCAGTGTGGAGAGATTAGGTCATGTCAGAAGCGTCTTCGATGGCTATAATTGATTTGTATGGTTTGATTAATTAATTCTTGCATCTATGATCGGTGTTATAAGTGGAGTGGAGTTTGTTGGATCCGGAATACCTTTTCGTCATTGATTTAAATCCGTTTTCTTTTGCGCAAGTATTTTCGCTAGTTGTCTATTTAATTTCTCAATTTATTTTGCTAAAAAAAAAGATTCACACAAAACACTTTTCTGGAGTTTGGTCACGCAGACTGAAAGTCAAGAGTAATTCTCACCGGTCCTTTGGGAGACGATCCTGCTCGCCACTGTACCCTGCAGTGTGGGCTTGCCGACGAAAGTCGGAACTTTTATTTTTGGTGAAAAATGACGCACCAAATTTTGGCGTCGTTGCCGACGGAATCGGTTCTAAAAGCAGTGATTACTCGAAATTTTCAGTTTGTATTTATTTTGCTTTAATTTTAATTTTTCTGGTACATGACCCGTTCCTCTACAGAAAAAGATTTAGTGTTCGATCCAGAACCAGAGAGAACGTTACACTGATTGAGGAAGGCTACCAATGACCCTACAAAGACTCTCGAAGCTGATCAACACCTCGACATGGCCAATAATGAAGATCCACCACCGAACCCGCAAGGCCATGCCGCAGGAAGAGCCCTCATCCATGCCAACGTGGCTGATCAAGGACCCGATCATGAGCCTCTCATCAAGGAAATCGATCGTCTTCGGAGTAACAGACCCATCTGCATCGTGCTGCCCCCGATTGCCAACAATGCGGAGATCCGACCTGCCTTCATCCAAGTGTTAACGAAGTTTGGCGATCTACCGGGAGAAAGTGCACACAAACATTTCTCTGAATTTGATCTCGTGTGCTCAACTTTAAGACCTACTAGTTTTACTACTAATAACCTAAGGTTACTCACTTTTTCTCACACTTTGCAGGGAAAGGCACGAGATTGGTTGTTTGATTTGCCACCGGAGTCTATCACTAACTAGGCGGAATTAGAAGGATAATTCCTGAGAAAGTTCTTTCCTGAGACTCGAGCTGCCAATCTGAGAATGGCTATCAATAGCATCAAACAAAAATCGAATGAAAGCTTAGCTGAATACTGGAAAAGATTTCAACAACTCTGTCGCAAATGCCCGGACCATGGATTCACTGATTATCAGCTTCTGACTAATTACTTTTACCGTGGCATGTCTTCTTTTAACAGAAAAATCGTCGATGCTGCCAGCAGGGGATCTCTTACCAACAAAACCCTCGGAGAGGCCAAACAACTCATCATAGATATGGCTTCTGGAGGACAGCAGTACGAAGAAGAAGATGGAGGAAGTGTTGGGGTTTTTTCGAATTAAACCACCGCAGGATCATTTGGCTGTTCATTAATCCGAGTTCATGCAAATCATAATTTTATGTAACATGCATGTTTATCACAGTCTAACCAAAAAGTACGCAAAGCAGATTCGAATCTAATAAAGCGGAAGACATAGAAACGAATCTACTTACAAATCGATAGACGGTCTGTGGACAAGATTAAAGATCTAATCTTGTTGTTGAATGAACTGTAGTTGGCGCCACCTAGCACTAAAAATTTCGACCAGCACTGTATTCCACTCTAAGATCTTCTGTTGTATTCCCGGACTGTATCTAGATTCAGAGTGGGCTGAAATCTACTAGATAGAGTTGTGAAATCTGTGGATAATTTTGAGAGACTAAGAGGGGCTGATTTCCTATGAATAATCTCATCAAATTTTCGTGCCCCCCCTCCCTTTATATATAGGGAGGGGCGAAAATTTCATGTTTCAGCCCTACTGGGCTTGGGCCTCTATCTCAAGTTCAATATCCAGTCCACTTTCAGTCAATTGGGCTACAACAGGGATCTAGAAGAATATTAAATTGGCCCACTAATTTATTTAATATCCAATATCCAATAAACCTAAGATATAATTAAATAAATTAAGTTTTACTTTTATTCCACTAAAGAAGTAAAACTGACCTACCAATTTAATACATATTTACGAATATGCTTTCTCCTTTAGTCCAGCCATTCCCCGTGTTTAAGATATAATGTTCATTAATTAATTATGTAAGCCTCTGACAGCTATAATTAATTAATATCTAAAACCTTGAGTAGTACCACACAAGCTTTATTCATGTACGGAATAAATTCTACCTGCAGGGTTTCAACATGAACTTGTGCTTCCTCAAGAGAACATCATCAACCTGGCGCACCAGGACACAGTGCTCATGCATACTGCTCGAGACATCATGTATACCTTGTTATTACCCAAGATATCGAATTCGATCTACGAAAAGATCTCACCCATTGATAAATCAAAGTAATAAACAACACACACATATGCTCGCCAATATCACATGAGTTCAGAACCCGAACTCTGTGGATCTTTATTCTCTCAGTAACTGGGTAAGAGATAGAGAATAGTATCCTATCGTAATCCTCTTCAATACACTAACTAGTGTACTAGAATAATCAGTTAGTCAAGATAAACTAACTTATCAGATTATTCTACGGTGTACCGATGGTATGTTCAGGACCATCTAAGCCGTGAGCTCTTTAATACATTACAAGGTTCTAATGGTATGATCTTACCGTGTGACTCCCCACACCATATCATCTACAATGTAAGTATATGGAACATTGCATAAAACAATTATAGAACATAATCTAAATGCAAACAGTGACTGCAATAACTTTCATTTCATATCATCATATCATCAGAAAAGTATACAAAGACAAGTCTTCCAGTATACAAAACTATCAACTCAAACTGCGCTACCGGGTCTGCATCTCACTTTCATTTTCTCCACGTGACCATCAAAGGTCTTAGCCGCCAGGCTCTTCATGAATGGATCAGCCAGGTTGTCCTCAGATGTAATCTTGACCACCGCCACGTCTCCTCTCTTAACGATTTCTCGTATAAGATGGTACTTTCTCTCTATGTGTTTACTTGCCTTGTGGGCTCTGGGTTCCTTCGAATTTGCCACTGCACCAGAGTTATCACAGTATATCATGATAGTCTTAGGCAAATCAGAAACCACGCCCAAGCCCACTAGGAACCCGTGGAGCCAGACAGCCTCTTTTGCAGCCTCAGAGGCAGCTACATACTCAGCTTCCATGGTGGAATCCGCAATGCATTTCTACTTAATGCTCCTCCATGCGATGGCTCCACCTCCAAATGTAAACACATAGCCCGAGGTAGACTTACTCTGATCTTTGTCGGATTGAAAATCTGAGTTCGTGTAACCCAAAGGTACTAGTCTATCAGAGCGGAAAACCAACATATAATCTCGAGTCCTTTTAAGGTACTTGAGAATGTTTTTGACCGCAGTCCAGTGACCTTGTCCAGGGTTAGACTGATATCTGCTTACCATGCCAACGGCATAGCATATATCAGGCCTAGTGCATAGCATAGCATACATCAAACTTCCCACAGCCGAAGCATATGGTACTTTCTTCATTTCCTCTATCTCAGACTGTGTTTGGGGACACATTTTCTTGGATAGATGAATTCCATGCCTGTAAGGTATAAAACCTTTCTTGGAATCTTGCATGCCAAATCTAGCTAGCACTGTATCGATATAAGTCGCTCGGGACAGACATAACATCCTTTTCTAGCGATCTCGAATGATCTTGATGCCAAGGACATGTCTGGCTTTACCCAGATCCTTCATATCGAACTGCTCGGACAGCCACACCCTAATGTTTGACAACGCCTTCTTACTGTTTCCAATAAGCAAGATGTCATCAACATAAAGTACGAGGAATGCCACCACGTTTCCATCACATTTCTTGTACACACAGCTCTCATCCGGACTTTGCACGAATCCATATGACTGGATAACCTCATCAAATCGGATGTTCCAAGATCTCGATGCCTGCTTAAGTCCATAAATGGATCTCTTAAGCTTACACACCAAGTGCTCTTGGCCCTTAGCAATGAATCCCTCTGGTTGTTTCATGTGAATGTTTTCCTCAAGACTTCCGTTTAGGAAAGCTGTCTTGACATCCATCTGCCAGATCTCATAATCCAAATGAGCGGCAATAGACAAGAGAATCCGGATTGACTTAAGCATGGCTACCGGCGAAAAGGTTTCCTCATAATCGATCCCTTCTTTCTGAGTATACCCTTTTGCCACCAATCTAGCTTTGAAGGTTTCAACCTTCCCATCAGATCCTCTCTTGCGCTTGTAGACCCACTTACAGCTAATGGGTTTTACCCCATCTAGTGGTTCTATAAGTTCCCAGACTTGATTGTGATCCATAGATCCAATCTCAGACTTCATTGCAGTTTTCCAAGAATCTGCATCTTTGTCTCGAATTGCCTCGTCATAGGTCCTGGGATCCAATTCATTAAGACCCTCTAGGAAATCTGAAGCCTCTCCCAGACAATTGAATCTATCAGGTTGGCGTACAACCCTCCCACTGCGATGAGGCAGTTCTTGTACTTCTGTGACACGTTGTGCAGTGTTTGGTGATTCCTCTTCTTGTACAACCGGTGTAGGATTCGATCCTCCCCTTAACTCCTCAAGGATAATGTGACTCCTTGGTTTGTGGTTTATGACATAGTCTTCCTCTAAGAATCGAGCATTGGTGATAACAATGATCTTCTGATCCTTAGGACTATAAAATAAACCATCTTTCATTCCTCTAGGATATCCAACGAACAGCCTTACTACAGTACGAGGAGCCAGCTTATCAGCTTCCTTGTCCAACGCATGTGCTGGGCTACCCCAAATCCGAATATGGTTCAAACTGGGCTTTCGTCCAGTCCATAGTTCTGTAGGTGTAGCAGGAACTGATTTCGATGGAACCAAGTTAAGAATATAGGCTGCCGTTTCCAGGGCATATCCCCAAAACGAAATGGGCAACTCAGAATAACTCATCATCGATCTAACCATCTCTAACAATGTACGATTCCTTCTTTCCGCCACGCCATTCTGCTGTGGCATTCCAGGCGTAGTCAACTGGGATGTAATCCCACTCTCTGCCATGTAATCCCTAAATTCGCTTGAGAGGTACTCGCCACCACGATCAAAATGTAGTGACTTGATACTTCTGCCTGTTCGTTTCTCCGCTTCCGCCTTAAACTCTTTGAATTTCTCAAAGCATTCAGACTTGCGACGTAGCAGGTAGATATAACCGTATCTAGAGTAATCATCAATGAGAGTGATGAAATACTCGAACCCTCCTCGAGCTTGAACTGACATAGGGCCGCATAGGTCAGAGTGAATCAAATCTAATAGCCCTTCGGATCTATTTCCTTTTGACTGGAAAGGACGATTGGTCATTTTACCTTCCAAACAGGATTCACACAAAGGAAACAATTCCAATACCAAAGAAGACAATGGTCCATCGTTTACAAGCCTTTGTATCCTCTTAAGGTTAATATGACCTAGCCTTAGATGCCAAAGATAGGTTTGATTCAATCCCGAAGGTTCTTTTCTCTTGTTAGGGTTTATGATCGATGTATTCAACAGTTGTCTATGCGTAGTGTTTTCAGTTGGTTTAAGAAAGTATAAGTGTCCATTCAATGTGCCAGAACAGATAAAATGTTTACCACTAAAGATAACTACTTTGTTATCAAAAGAAACAGAATATCCATCCATAATCAATTTAGAAACTGAAATCAAGTTTCGCCTAAAACCAGGCACATAAAGACAATCTTTCAAAACCAAAGTTCTATCACTACTGAAAGGTAAAACAATGTCTCCCACTGCAACAGCCGCCACTCTCGTAGCATTGCCCATGTAGACGGTGATCTCGTCCTCACTCAGCTGTCTTTTTACCAGGAACCCCTGTAAAGACATGCAAACATGATCAGTAGCTCCAGTATCTACTGCCCATGACTGGGTAGAACAAGTTGCTAAACATGTTTCCACAACCAGAGTGTGAGATGTACCTCTCTTCTTCTTCTTGTTAGGACACGCCGCCTTCCAGTGACCTAGTTGGCTGCACTTGAAGCACTTAGTCTTCGACTTGAATTCCTTGGGAGGAATCTTTGCCTTTAACTTCTTTACCTTAGGCGCCTCATCTGCAGCCTTCTTAGGTGCGTTTCTCTTCTTCCTTTTTCCACCAGAAGAAGACGCGCCCTTTTCAGCTATGTGGGCCTGAGGATCGCTCTTTTGGAGCAATTCAGCTGCCTGAAGATCTATGAGCAGTTCAGTCAGGCTGACATCCCTTTTAATCATGTTAAAATTCAGCCTGAACTGCTCAAACTTCGAGGACAAGCTATGAAGAACAATGTCGATTTGAGAATCGCCATCTAGCTCTCCACCCAAGGTCTCGATCTCAGATAAATACCCCATCATCATGAGAACGTGATTCCTAACAGGTGTGGAGTCAGACATTCTCGCATCCATTAGCTTCTTCATTCCCAAATAGCGTGCCGAGCGGTTCTGATGACCGAATAACTGTCTAAGGTTGTACATGATATCATAAGCGGTTTTCATAGGCTCATGCTGATGTTGCAACACACTTGACATAGATGCCAAGATGTAACAGCGCGCTATCTCATTAGACCTAAGCCACTTATCATATGCAACCTTTTGGGCTTCGTCAGAACCCTCATCTGGCGTTTGAGGACAAACCTCTTCAAGCACAAACTTGTGTCCCTCAGCAACAAGAACTAAGTTAAGGTTACGAAGCCAGTCATTGTAGTTTTCACCGACAAGTTTGTTTTCTTTGAGGATTGATGACAGATTGGATAGTGCCATTGATGATATGAAATAACTGAAATTAAACATGCAGTACAGTCACAAAACACGTTTAGGATAAACAGTATATAATTGAAAGCCTCATAAAAATTATGTACTTTTCCACCGACACTTTAAAAACATCTTTTATAATCCACGATAGTGTGGACGTTTATAAAATCCATTCTTAAATAGGTTAAACCTTTAATTTGCCTCCAGTTGAGTTTCCTTACAACAAGCAAATTAATAGCCGGATTAAACACGGTCATGTAATCGTCTAACTAATAAGCCACAATCGTGTGGACGTTTATCAATAAATTACATCTAAGTGTGCACACCATTATCTTCGCACCAAGAGCACTATTCAAATTTAACCACTCTAGATAGAGGAGTCAGTTAGTCCTAATAGTGTTCTACAACTATCCATTTAGGAGATTTAATTTCTAGAGAAATCTGTGATATGACACATCCGATATGGAGGAAGACCGATGTCAACGTGCATGCCCATCACTTCTCAATTAAACCAGATTTTAATGGAGACCGAATGAGATTTCTACATACTTTGGTATGAATCTCTCCCACTTCGTTATTTATGTTTGAGGTTTCATTTTATCCCATTATCGAACATGCAAACATCACATAAAAAGATAAACATCCATTGCATGCTTCAACATAATAAGCAACAGTAATATTCTAACTATCATGGCTTATATCTCATGTTGATTGATGAGATAAAACTGGAAAGTCAGCTCCAGAAACAGGGCTTGGAACCGCCGCCCCTTCACCGCGCCTCGCCGAAAATCCTAGCTCCATTTAGGGTTTCAGGACGTGAACCGGTGAACCTTCCTTTTGGTGCTGAACCACTTTCCTTATTTTGAGTTGATCTCCGATCTTTATTCAATACAGACTATCTATTCCGAAAGAAAAAATCTAATATTGCTAGAATAAAAATTACAACTCAAAAACTCGGTCTAACAACTTTATATCTATTACATTAAACCAACGTAAAATAAAACCTAGACCTAATCCATGGATTTTCTCATGGATTAAAATCACGTAGCCAAACCGGCATACGGCCAATATCCATTCAACATAAACATACATCACATAAAATAAAGGAGCCATGATAGTTGGTAAACCTGCAAACAAACACAGTCTACAAAACCAACAATCATGTATTATATGATCCACATAAAATAACATATGATATCTATGCATGAATATTAAATAATAATCGAATTTTACAATTAATTAAATTAATTAATTCGATATTATTCACAAGATAAAAATTGGAAATTAAAATAATTATCCACCAATTTAAATCTTGTATATTTCGAAAATATCATCAAAATAAATCTGGAAATTATTAATAATTATCCACCAAATTTATTTAATATTTTCTAACCACCCTAATTAAATAATAATTGGATATATTGATATAAATCAAAAATCTAATCCAAATATTATCCATAAGAATCTAAATCTTTAAGGATAAAGTTTGGAGATTTGATTCCAATCCAAAATCTTCCAAAACCTATCCAAAAGTAAATTCTTATCACAATTGGATTTTGATAATTATTTGTATATATCCAAAATCACCTTATCCAATTTTTAATACATAGATTTCGAAAATATCCAAATAATAAATCTGGAAATTTGATCCACTTCAAATTCTTCCAAATTTAAAATTCTATTTTCAAATCTATCTAAATTAAAATTAGGTAAATTAAGATATACATCAAATAATATCAAATATTAATCCAACACATGTAATTTTCGATCCACATCAATAAACAAATCTGGAAATTTGATTTTTATCAAAATCTTCTCCAAATCATTTTATTAATTTCAAAAATTACATAAAGTTAACACATTTGGAAATTTTGACGTCAATCAAAAAAATATTCCAAATAAATACTATAGGTTTCGAAATTTACCAAATAATAAATCTCGAAATTTTGATCCACTTCAAAAATTACCAAATTTAAAATTCTAATTTCAAACCTATCTTGATTAGAATTTTGTAATTTTTGATATACATCAAAAATCACCAAAACCTATTCTAATCATACTAAATTTTTGATCTACTGCAAATTAAAGTTGGAAATTTGATCTTGATCAAAACATCATCCATTCTTTAATTAATATGACCGAAAATTAAAAGAACAAATTAGGGAATTTTATACACATCAAAAATCGAAATTTTTGACATCCAAATTTTCGAACCATGTGAAATAAAATCTGAAAATTTGAAGATCATCAAATATCATCCCAAATCTTTATTCCACAGTGGCCGAAAATTCATATACCTCAAAACTAGAATTTTCGATTTTTACATCTCAAATTCTTCCAAGTTTTGAATACCATAAAATCGAAACACATGCCAATTAAATCTGAAAATTTAAACACCATAAATTTATCATCAAATTTAATATGTAGTTCGAAATTTATGTAAGAATTAATTCTAGAACAGTGCCAAAACCCGCTCTGATACCAGTTGTTGGGGTTTTTTCGAATTAAACCACCGCAAGATCATTTGGCTGTTCATTAATCCGAGTTCATGCAAATCATAATTTTATGTAACATGCATGTTTATCATAGTCTAACCAAAAAGCATGCAAAGCAGATTCGAATCTAATAAAGCGAAAGACATAGAAACGAATCTACTTACAAATCGATAGACGGTCTGTGGACAAGATTAAAGATCTAATCTTGCTGTTGAATGAACTGTAGTTGGCGCCACCTAGCACTCAAAATTTCGACCACCACTGTATTCCACTCCAAGATCTTCTGTTGTATTTCCGGACTGTATCTAGATTCAGAGTGGGCTGAAATATACTAGATAGAGTTGTGTAATATGTGGATAACTTTGAGAGACTAAGAGGGGCTGATTTCCTATAAATAATCTCATCACATTTTCGTGCCCCCCTCCCTTTATATATAGGGAGGGGCGAAAATTTCATGTTTCAGCCCTACTGGGCTTGGGCCTCTATCTCAAGTTCAATATCCAGTCCACTTTCAGTCAATTGGGCTACAACAGGGATCTAGAAGAATATTAAATTGGCCCACTAATTTATTTAATATCCAATATCCAATATCCAATAAACCTAAGATATAATTAAATAAATTAATTTTTACTTTTATTCCACTAAAGAAGTAAAACTGACCTACCAATTTAATACATATTTACGAATATGCTTTCTCCTTTAGTCCAGCCATTCCCCGTGTTTAAGATATAATGTTCATTAATTAATTATGTAAGCCTCTGACAGCTATAATTAATTAACATCTAAAACCTTGAGTAGTACCACACAAGCTTTATTCATGTATGAAATAAATTCCACCTGCAGGGTTTCAACATGAACTTGTGCTTCCTCAAGAGAACATCATCAACCTGGTGCACCAGGACACAGTGCTCATGCATACTGCTCGAGACATCATGTATACATTGTTATTACCCAAGATATCGAATTCGATCTACGAAAAGATCTCACCCATTGATAAATCAAAGTAATAAACAACACACACATATGCTTGCCAATATCACATGAGTTCAGAACCCGAACTCTGTGGATCTTTATTCTCTCAGTAACTGGGTCAGAGACAGAGAATAATATCCTATCGTGATCCTCCTCAATACACTAACTAGTGTACTAGAATAATCAGTTAGTCAAGATAAACTAACTTATCAGATTATTCTACGGTGTACCGATGGTATGTTCAGGACCATCTAAGCCGTGAGCTCTTTAATACATTACAAGGTTCTAATGATATGATCTTACCGTGTGACTTCCCACACCATATCATCTACAATGTAAGTATATGGAACATTGCATAAAACAATTATAGAACATAATCTAAATGCAAACAATGACTGCAATAACTTTCATTTCATATCATCATATCATCAGAAAAGTATACAAAGACAAGTCTTCCAGTATACAAAACCAACAGGAAGACACCGACCTGTAAGGGCAATCGACCGAGCTGAAGGGTCAGAAGTGAATGAAAAGATAGATGCTCTTACCTCCCTAGTCCGAGGCCTAGCTGTGGCACACACAAGGCCAAACCCCTGCGGAGTTTGTTCCGAGAACGGACACTTCACTGATGAATGTCCCAATATGCATGAGTCACCCACTGAACAAGCTTGTTATGGATCGGGAGATGCGCAGCAAGATGCTCTCAGAGGAATCAATTATGATGCCCCACGAGGAGATAATTTCAGGAGGAAACAGAATAATGATCCTTACTCCAATTCCTACAATCCCGGTTGGAGAGATCATCTGAATTTCCGTTGGAGACAGCCTGGAGATCAACCCGCAGCAGGAGATTTGCCACCGAGAACCTCAAGGGGTGAGCAGTATGCCCACACAGACCGATCCACACCATCTATGAGTGAGATCATGAAGAGCTTGGAGCAAAGCACCAATCTATTGAGTAGCCTGGCGCAGAGCCAAAAGGCCTTTTAGCAGGAGACGCAAGCTGCCTTGGGCTGTATGGGCACACAGATCACCCAGCTTGCTACCCAATTAAACAAGCTACAAGGGCATACCAGAAAATTGCCATCTCAAGCCGAGCAGAACCTGAGAGGAAACGTAAGTGCGGTGACTCTTCGGAGTGGAAAAGAGTTAGTAGAGGATGAGAAACAGAAGCACAACCACACGCCGTGTGGGCAAGCTGCAGAAGCTGACGACAGACCCAACGCTAAGGGTACACAGCTTGCTGTACAACTTGCTCCTAGTGAGGTATAGATTTTGTCTAAAACTCTTAACCCTATTAATGCAGCTCTTTTTCCTTCTAGGTTAGCACGACACAAGAAAGAGGAAGATGAGAAAGAGATCTTTGAGCTTTTCAAGAAAGTCGAGATCAACCTACCCCTGATCGATGCTATCAAGCAAGTCCCTCGATACGCAAAATTCTTGAAGGAACTATGTGCCAAAAAGATATGGTATGGAAGGGATGCAAAAATCAAAGTAGGAGAAAATGTCTTCGCAATTATTCAGCGGAAGTTGCCTCAAAAGTGTCGAGACCCAGGTATGTTTACTATCCCTTGCATCATTGGGAGCAAAAAGGTAGAAAAAGTCATGCTAGATTTAGGTGCATCTATCAATATTATGCCTTTCTCTATTTACAAGGAGTTACAGTTGGGTCCTATGAAAAATACTCGCGTCATCATTCAATTAGCTGATAGGTCCAATGCATACCCTAGAGGTGTAGTCGAAGATGTCTTAGTTAAGGTGAATGAGTTGATTTTTCCTGTTGATTTCTACATCGTTGACATGGATGATGCATTGTCTGCACATAGATCTCTAATTCTGCTAGGCAGTTCATTTATGAAAAATGCACAAACAAAGATTGATGTTGATAAAGGAATTCTAAGTTTCGAATTTGATGGGGATGTTGTCACATTTAATATATTCGAAGCAATTTCAGGGATGACAAATTAGAGCAGGTACTCTTTGGAGGGATACCCGAACACATTGCAGATTCCGAAGAGGAACAAGAGATCCGAGAAATCATACAGCAGCTTTATGCAGCAGAAGAGTTTCCTGCCAGAAATTCGGCAGGCCGTTTGCCCTTGCCGACCAACACGGAGCCCATTCTTCCCTCTCATGTGAAAGCCCCGACTCTGGAATTGAAGGTTCTTCCCGAGCACCTAAAGTACGCATACTTCGGGGAAGTAGATACATTACCCGTAATCGTGAGTAAAGACCTTACCGCAGAGCAGGAAACACAACTTGTTACTCTTTTGAAGAAGCACAGAGGTGCTATCGGCTGGACTCTCGCCGACATCAAGAGGATCAGCCCCGACATCTGCATGCACCGCATATTTCTTGAAGAGAATCATAAACCATCCCGAGATCCTCAGAGGAAGTTAAACCCGGTGATGAAGGAAGTGGTATTGAAAGAGATTCTGAAGTTGCTCCAATTAAGAATCATTTACCCCATCTCCGACAGTGTTTGGGTTAGTCCAGTGCACGTTGTTCCCAAGAAATCTGGATTCCAGCTCGTGAAGAATGAGAGCAATGAATTAATACCAATGAGATTGCAAACTGGTTGGCGAATGTGCATCGATTTCAGGAAGTTGAATGATGCGACACGCAAAGACCACTTTCCGTTGCCCTTTATTGATGAGATGCTCGAAAGATTAGCTGGAAAATCCTATTTCTGCTTCCTCGATGGCTAATCTGGCTATTTCCAGATTTTTGTGGCTCAAGAAGATCAGGAAAAGACGACTTTCACTTATCCATTTGGGACATTTGCTTGCCGAAAGATGCCATTTGGCTTGTGCAACGCCCCGGGCACTTTCCAACGATGTATGATGAGTATCTTTTCTGACTTGATAGAAAGCTGTATGGAGATTTTTATGGATGATTTTACAGTTCATGGTGACTCCTTTGAGCAATATATGGCGTATTTAGACAAATTTCTTCAACGGTGTGTTGAGACCGATTTAGTTTTGAACTTTGAGAAGTGCCACTTTATGGTGCAACAAGAAATTGTGCTCGAGCATGTCATATATGGGAAAGGCATTGAAGTTGATAGAGCAAAAATTGACTTGATCACTAAGCTGTCGTACCTATCCAATGAGAAGGAAATTCGAGCCTTTTTAGGCCACGCTGGCTTCTACCGACTCTTCATTCGGGATTTTTCGAAGATAGCTCAACCAATGACTAAACTACTGCAGAAAGACACTCATTTCATCTTTGATGATAAGTGCAAGGAAGCTTTTGATTTGTTGAAAGAGAAACTGACTTCTGCACCAATAATTCAACCACCGCAGTGGGGACTCCCGTTTGAGCTCATGTGCGACGCAAGTGACTATGCCGTTGGAGCTGTCCTCGGGCAAAAGATTAAGAAGCAGAGTCATGTCATTTACTATGCTTCCAAGACTCTCAACCCGGCTTAATGTAACTACACAACTACAGAAAAAGAACTTCTAGCCGTGGTTTTCGCTTGTGAGAAATTTTGATCCTATCTTGTTGGATCAAAAGTTGTGGTGTACACTAATCATGCTGCCCTCAAGTATCTACTATCCAAAAAAGAGTCTAAACCACGACTAATTCGTTGGATTCACCTTTTACAAGAATTTGATTTGGAGATTAAAGACAAGAAGGGAGCCGAGAATAATGTCGCTGACCATTTGAGTAGGCTGTTGACAGAATCCGACGGTATGCCCATACCGGATGATTTTCTAGACGAGCTTCTACTTGCAGCTGCGGAAAGGGCACCCTGGTATGCGGATTTGGTGAATTTTCTCACCACTGGGATTTTTCCTAAGGGCCTTGAATCTGCCAAAAAGAACAAATTAAAGAATCAAGCCAAGTATTTCATCTAGGATGAGCCTTATTTGTGGAAAACTTGTGTCAATCAAGTCATTCGACGCTGTATTCCTGAGGAAGAGATTCCATCTATCATAAGCTTCTGTGATGCCCACGCATGTGGCGGTCACTTTGGGCCAAGGAGAACAGCCCGCAAGGTCTTAGACTGTGGTTTTTATTGGGAGTCAATCTTCAAAGACGCCTACTTCTTTTGCAAGAACTGTAATCGTTGCCAACTCGTTGGTAACATTTCTTCGAGGAATGAAATGTCTCAAGTTCCTATCTTGATCTGCGAGATCTTCGATGTTTGGGGCATAGACTTCATAGGTCCGTTTCCAAGCTCTTTCAGCCACTTCTACATTCTGTTAGCCGTCGACTACGTTTCCAAGTGGATCAAAGTCAAAGCTACCCACACCAATGATTCTAAGGTCGTTGCCAAATTTCTCAAAGCACAAATTTTTCAACGCTTTGGTGTTCCTCGAGCTATCATCAGTGACCAAGGCACGCACTTTTGCAACCGAACCTTAGAAGCTCTTTTCAAGAAGTATGGAGTAACCCACCGAGTTGCTACCGCATACCACCCGCAGTCCAATGGCCAGGCTGAAGTATCCAATCGTGAGATTAAAAACATTCTGGAGAAAACCGTATGCCCAAACCACAAGGATTGGAGTCTGCGACTAGATGATGCTGCATGGGCTTACCGCACGGCTTTCAAAACGCCTATCGGGATGTCTTCTTATCGTCTGATTTTTGGGAAACAGTGTCATCTGCCCATAGAGCTGGAACATCGAGCTTTTTGGGCCGTGAAATAATGCAATTTGGATCCGAAACTGGCCAGCCATGAACGCCGCTATCAATTACAAGAGCTCGAAGAAATCCGTTTGGAAGCATATGACAGTGCAAGTTACTACAAGGATCGTACCAAACTATTACACGACAAATATATCCTGAGGAAAACTTTTGAGGTGGGTCAGAAAGTGTTACTTTTCAATGCTCGCCTCCGCCTCATGCCCGGTAAACTCAAGTGTCACTGGATAGGACCTTTTGAAGTAGTGACTGTCAGTCTACATGGTGCTATGGAAATTCGCAGTCTTGATACTCACAAAGTATTAAAGGTGAATGGCTAGTTGCTCAAGCCATATTGTGCCAAGACCACCTTTGCAAGTTTTGATGGGGTTGATCTTGCGACCCCAATGATTCACCAATAGCTGCACCACGCCGTCGAGCCTTCGACGTTAACTAAAGGCGCTTCTCGGGAGGCAACCTGATTTCTTGATCTTTTATTCCTTTTCTTTTTCACTTTCCGTTTTATTCTTTTTCTTTCTTTAATTTTCGTATTTTGATGTTTCCAAAAAAAAAAATTAAAAATAAATTAAAATAGAGTTAGGATATCACAACAAAATACATGCCGCAAGGGCATGCAGGAGACGTAGGGAAGCGGTTTTGGGGATAACCGCCAATTCCATGTGTGGGGGGCATTCGTAGACTTCTTTTGTGCAGGGACCTAATTGCAATAAGTTCATAAGTAAATTGGGGATTTTTTTACAAAACCCTAACCCCCAATTCAATTTCACCCCTGCCTTAGTCAAAATTTCACTCTCTTTCAAATTTTTACTATTTTTTGCAGAAGTTACGACGCCTTTTCCCCTTCCTGCCTTCCTCGAATCACCATCACCGCTTTCCCCATCCGACCACCGCCTGCCGATGGGGAAGAAAAGCTCGTCGCGCTCAAGGAGGAAAGCCGCCTCTACTTCCACACCGCCATCACCACCGCCGGCACCAACTGCGGAACCGTCGAGAGTTCAATCACCACTACCGGCTGTTCCATCACCAATTCCTACGCCACCACCCTCGCCGGCCATATCTAATCCGGAGCTTAATGCTCCTCCGCTCTTTCTTCGCCACCAACTGAAGCGCCGAGCCGAGGTAAGCTCGTCCGCTAACCTCAAACAGAGTCGCTCTGCAAGTTCCGCCGCTACTCCGACTACCTCCCCATCACCGCCGCAGGTGCCTACACCTCCGCCGTCTCGATCGTCTACCCCGCACTTACCAGCAGTGCCCGCCGTCGCTCCACCTTCTGCTCCGGCCAAACCCTCGATGAGGGGCGCCAAAGCCAAAGCCCCGAAGGCTTCCTCTAGTACCGCTAGGCAACTATCCTTTCTACCACCAGATGAGGTACAACGCCGTACCGAAGCGAACACTCACCGTGTTCTCGTCGGTGCGCGTGTTTTCGATTGGGATAATATCTCTGTGCTAGGTGTCAATGATAGAATTAGGAGCTTGTTTGTTGGTATTGGATGGTCTAATTTGCTTGATGTGTCCGTTTCTGTGCATTGTGCGTCAATGTTAGAATTTTTATCGTCTTTTGATTTTGATGCCTCGAGGGGGCTCGAGGATAGGCATGCCATTGTGTTTTCGCTAGGTGGTAGGAAATTTCACATGTCTATTACGAATTTGAACATTGTGCTTGGTTTTGAGTCCGATGAATCGGTGCTTGAAGAGACCTATCAGTCTTCCATCTGTGAAGTCCCACATGTTTTTTCTCAAACAACTAATGAAACTTGGGCTAGGCTTTCTATTGATGAGTCCTATAGTTCTCACTCCTCTAAAGGAGCTCACTTGAAGGATGATGCACTTAGGCTCTGTCATCGATTCTTGGCTGCTAATGTGTTTGGTCGCTTGGACATGATGAATTTGGTTACTGTGCAAGAATTGTCTTTACTTGATTGTATGGATTCTGGGTCCAAGGTGAACTTTGGGTATTGGCTTGCTAAGCGATGGCAATTCAATGCTCATCACTCTCTTTGTCGAGCCCCCTTAGGATGTTTTGTGACTTTTCTTGCTGAGAGACTTCGCATACCTCTTTCTGACCCTGACCCTTTGCCTGCCACTTTATTTCGTTTGGAGGATTTTGCTGCTATGAAACTACTATTTGTGAATGACCAGGGACATTATCAGCTTACCCAGCCGGACATTGAAGGCCCGCGTCGCTCTGTTTCTACAGGTTCTGCTGCTGCCTCGCTCCTTCCGGCGATTGAGGGGTTGATCACCGCTACCACTACTCGAATTGAGGAAAGCCTTGGCCACCGGCTGGATGAGATTGATGTTCGTCTTGACGTGATGGAGCAAGTGATCCGCCAAATAAAGTTAGTTCTCTCTTATCCCTCTTTGTTAATCATTATTTGGTTTTCTCTTGTTTGCTTTTAGTTTCTGATTTTGGTTTTGCTGTGTGTTTACATCTTTTTCATACTCCTTTTCACAGTGAGGACACTGTGTCTTCTAAGTATGGGGGGTAACTCGTGTTCATGTCTTTATCTATGAGAAAATAATTTTTTTTAGTCAGTCACTTTGGGTTTTTGTTTGGAAATTTGACTGAGTTGACTGCTTGGATTAATGAGTTTGAGGAGTTTGGGTTGTGATTGGTTTGACTGGATGAGAGGTTGTTGTTTGTGATAGAAATGTGCCAATTTTTGGATGAGATCTTGAATGATAAATCATGCTTCCAATCACTATTTTCTAAGCCTACGAATTGTGAGTTTTTGACCCTATGAGCATACATAAATTAAGAGCTCAATTTTTGCATAATGAGTGTTGTCTGATTTTGTTTCTTGGATACTTGAATTGCTTTGCTGCCCTTATTGTTACCACCTTTGATTTCATGCACAAAAATGATTAAGGCATATAGGGATACCCGAGCTATTGGCCCAAGAAAAATCCTAACCATACATTGCCAAATAGTGAGCCATTTTTTAGCCTAAAATCCAACTCTTGTTGTAACAAGCCACTATACATGAGCCATAGCCTTCCTTTTGGCCTGCTTTTTGTCCCGAAAACATGCAAGTACCTTCATGAATGATGTTTAAGCTGCACAAGTAAGAAATATGAGGTCTTGAGGAGGAAATGTATGAATGCTCATAGCCTACTCCTCAAAAAAAAAAGAAAAAAAATGTTTGAATTAGAAGCAAAGCTTCTATCTGTATAAAAAAAAGAGAGAGAGATTGAGGAGTAGGGTATGGAAAGAGCAAATGAATCTGTGTGCTAAGATTTTTGAAATAAGACCTGTGTTGATGTGAAAATGTTGATGTGTCGTACTTAAAAAGGGATATACATTCTTGTACTTGCATTGTTTTCTTTACACTCAGCTACTTTGGCCAAATGTATCCTACCTTGTAAACCTTAGCCTCATTACAACTAAAAGAAAGACCTTATGATTTGTGAATGAAATGGAAGTGTGGCAGTTCTAGATGACAAATGAGCAATTCTATGTTGAAAAGAACTGATCATGACTTTCGAGTGAACAACTTCCAGACCTGATTTCTTTGAGGGTTAATGAGTGAATCTTGGTGATGCTGGATTGTGAAGCATGATTTTAACTTGATTGACAATATGTTGGCATGTTTCTTGAACAAATCGGTTGGTGGTTTGTGGAGTAGTTTATCACAGCTCACACTCTGAATTCGCATTACTTTGAGGAGTTAACGTTTAGTCATTTATCCACTTTTTCAATCTGTTTTCTATTCTTGTTTTTGTTGCTCGAGGACGAGCAAGGGTTAAGTGTGGGGGGATTTGATAGGACGTATTCTACTTGTTCTTATCACTATTTTTTGGTGCTTTTTTCTCATTATTTACCCTATATTTGTGTATTCTGGATAAATAATGTGTTGTTGAGTTGTGTAGGGAAGTGGTACAAAAGTGGAGAAAAGAGGCATGTTTTTGGTGTAAAAAGATATAAGTGAAGAAAGGGGGGCAGAGTTCGAGTCTGAGCAGATCCAGCCGCAAGGGCATGCAGCTGGAAGATCGAAGCAAATTTCTGGAGGCTTGGGCCACTACACGTTTTGGGCTTGTTGAACCCAACTCTCGGCCCACACGCGAACCTGGACGCGGAAATACCTTCTCCACCGTCTTTAGGAGTCTTTTGCATGGGATTTACCTAGATTAGGATATTATTTCCTATTAAAAACTCCATCCTTTTATGGTTTGTAAATATATATTAGGATTCTAGTTTCAATTAGAGATACGCACGCTCCAGACTAGAAACGCAGCAAGTGAACGGTTTTACTTCAGTTTTTAATTATTCTTCTCTTCGATATCATCATCACACAATTACACAATTTCTTGTTACTCGATTCAAGCATGCAAGTTAGCTAATTCCCTCGTATTTCGGTGATGACAACGAAGCTCCGCTTATACAACTGTGAGATCTAATTGTTTGTTCATAATTAATTGATGCATGTACCTGTTATTCTTGGATTTCGAGTTGTTAATTATTCTAAGTCTATCGAATAGTTGCAAATATTTGGTAGGGTGTGATTAATTACTATCCAATTAAATCATCCATACGTAATCGTGGTTTAGGTTTAATAAGTGGTAAAACGGTTGCTCAAAACTAGGGGAATAACGGAGTTAATTTTGCAGTCCTGCGTCAGAGTCTGTAAGTTAAGAATCGGGTCTCTCTTATGCTAATTGCTTTCGGTTCATTAAACTCATAGAGCGTCTCTTACAGTTGTCAACCGATTAGGGAATAATTAATGAGCGTCTTCTTAATTATCGAATCAGTGTGGAGAGATTAGGTCATGTCAGAAGCGTTTTCGATGGCTATAACTGATTTGCATGGTTTGATTAATTAATTCTTGCATCTGTGATCGGTGTTATAAGTGGAGTGGAGTTTGTTGGATCCTGAATACCTTTTCGTCATTGATTTAAATCCGTTTTCTTTTGCGCAAGTATTTTCGCTAGTTGTCTATTTAATTCCTCAATTTATTTTGCTGAAAAAAAAGATTCACACAAAACACTTTTCTAGAGTTTGGTCACGCAGACTGAAAGTCAAGAGTAATTCTCACCGGTCCTTTGGGAGACGATCTTGCTCGCCACTATACCCTGCAGTGTGGGCTTGCCGACGAAAGTCGGAACTTTTATTTTTGGTGAAAAACGACGCACCAAATTTTGATGGTAAGCAGATATCAGTCTAACCCTAGACAAGGTCACTGGACTGTGGTTAAGAATATACTCAAGTACCTGAAAAGGACTCGAGATTATATGTTGGTATACCACTCTAATAGTCTAGTGCCTTTAGGTTACACGGACTCAGATTTTCAATTCGATAAAGATCAGAGTAAATCTACCTCAGGCTATGTGTTTACCTTGGGAGGCAGAGCCATTGCATGGAGGAGCATAAAGCAGAAATGCATTGCGGTTTCCACCATGGAGGCTGTCTGGATCAAGAACTTCTTATTGGACTTGAGCGTGATTCCTGATTTGCCTAAGAATATCACGGTATATTGTGATAACTCGGGTGCAGTGGCAAATTCAAAGGAACCCAGAGCCCATAAGGTAAGTAAACACATAGAGAGAAAGTACCATCTTATACGAGAAATCGTTAAGAGAGGAGATATGGCAGTGGTCAAGATTGTATCGGAGGACAATTTGGCTGATCTATTCACGAAGAGCCTTCCAGCTAAGACCTTCTACGGTCACGTGGAGAAAATGGGAGTTAGATGCAGACCCGGGGTTGCCGTTTGAGATTTTAGTTAAACTTGGAGAGTTAGCCAGTTTGTTTTATATTTGAAAGACATGCTTCAAGTATAAGTGGGAGATTGTTGGCTTTGTATACTAGAAGACCTATCTTTTGTATACATTATTAATGATGGTTTTATGATGATATAAAATGAATACAATTGCAGTAACTATTTGCATTTAAATTGTTATATTTACATGCATGTTCACTATACTTGCATTGTAGATGATATGGTGTGGGTAAACACACGGTTAGATCATATCATCGGTTCCTTATAATGTATTAAAAGGCTCACGGTCTAGATGGCACTGAACCTGCTATCGGTACGCCGTAGAATAATCTGATAGTTAGTTTGTCTTGACTAACTGATTATCTAATACACGGTCAAGTGTATTGAAGAGGATCTACTTAGGATTTTATTCTCTATTCTGACCTTAAATGAGAGAATAAGAATCCACAGAGTTCGGGTTCTTAACCCCTATATGTTGGCGGACATATACGTGTAGTGTTTGAAACTTTGATTTATCAAAGGGTGAGATTCTTTCATAGGATCAATAATCTCGATATTTTGGATTGTAACATTTACACTTATGATGGGTCGTGCAATATGTAGGAGAACTGTGTCCTAGTGCGCCAGGTTGATGGTATCCTCTTGAGAAAACACAAGTTCATGTTGAAACCCTGCAGGTGGAATTTATTCCGTACATGAGTAAAGCTTGTGTGGTACTACTCAAGGATAAGATATTAATTAATTATAGCTGTCAGAAGCTTACATAATTAATTAATGGGCATTATATCTTAAACACGGGGAATGACTGGACTAAAGGAGAAAGCATATTCAGAAATATGCATTAAATTGGTAGGCCAGTATTATTTCTTTAGTGGAATAAAAATAATACTTAATTTATTTAATAATATCCTAAGTTTATTGGATATTGAAAATTAAATAAATTAGCAGGCCAATTTAATATTCTTCTAGATCCTTGTTGTAGCCCAATATGACTTTAATGGACTGGAGTTGGAAAAGGAGATAGAGACCCAAGCCCAGTATGATTAGGGCTTGAAAATTTCGACCACCTCCCCTATAAATAGGGAGGTGGGGGTCAAAATTATGTGTGTTACAATTTAGCTCTCTTTTGTTCTCTTTATCTCCACAGATTCCATACCGATCTAGTAGATTTCAGCCCACCCTGAAACTAGATTCAGTCCGGGAATACAACAGAAGATCAAGGAGTGGAATAGCATTAGTGGGCGCCGATCATCATTATACACAATAACAACATTAGACATTTAATCTTGTTCTCAACCCGTCGTTTAATTTGTAAGTCACTTTTCGATTTCTATGTTTCCGCTTTAGTAGAATCGATTAAACCGGCTATGCATGTTAATTGAACTCGGTTAATTAAAACATATGTGCTGCATAAAATTATGATCTATATGACATTAGGATTAATGAACATCCAATTAGATCCTGCGGTGGTTCAATTCGAAAAAACCCCAACAGCTTTTTTTAGTTATAAGAATAAAAAGGGAACATGGGATGATGATGATGATTTTTACGTACAAATGCTGTGGAGATTTTTTTTATTTTCTGTTTTCTTCTTTTCTAGATATGGGATATATCGGTGGAGGCTGTTACTGGACATTATGATATGAACATTCTGCTGCCAATCTGATTGAAGATCGAATAATGTACTTGATCATGTTCGTGAACATGATCATGTGCATGATTGTCCAGTGGGTTTTCAAGAGACGTGTCAAGCTGATTTCAAGGAGTTGAAGTTACCTTTTCAAGATGGACGTTTCAAAATAAATGATGCTTTGTTCAAGATGAAGATCAAGATGGAAGAAGGCGAGTTCTATTCAAAGAAGTCATCTAACTAGAAGAAGTCCGAATTAAACTACGAAAGTTTCATTTTAGAGTTTGATTCAAAATAAGATTTTCTGATTACTTTGTTTAGACTATGTTTTGTGTTTATAAATAGCATGAGAATCAGACTAGTTAGAGGGCAGATGTTTTACGTATACACAAGAGCTAGAGAGTCTTAAAAGACTTCAAGTTTGAAGCATATATTATACGGGTAGACTAGGTTGATCCTTGTGATCATTGTGTGTCTAATCTGTGTTTGAAATTCTTTCATACACACTTAGAAGAATCTCGGGAGAGATTTCATGTAGGAACTAGAGGGGCTCTTGGTTGTGAGGAGATCTCACAATTCAGTCCATCAAAAGAGGTTGTAGAGTGTAGGAAATGGGATCAAGTGACGGGGGGTCATCGTGTAATAGCCTTTGTAACCTTACAACGGTGTAGTGGATTATTTCTCACGAACTTGTGAAGTCCCCCTGACGTAGATCAGTTGATCGAACAAGGTTACCAACCTCATGCCATTTACTTGCTTTATTTTGAACATCATCCTATCGCACGGTTCATATAACTTCAGAGGCTATGTATTAGGGTTTTATTGGATGACTTAAAGGACAAAAATGTCTATCTAATTAATATTTGAATTTTATAATTTATAGGGACTATAAAGAATAAAATGAGAGTTGTATTTAGAATTTCTCATTCTATTTTTGTATATTCATATTGTTTTACGGTACAATATTTAACATCTGATTTTTAAATATTTTAAATATCATAATATACTACAATAGTACTTAAATGTAATTATCGTTATTATTATAAAATGCAAAAGGAACTTATTAGAAGTTCAATATGCCTATATTCTCATGTACATTCTTTACATTACGATAAATTTATAAATTATACAGTTCAATTCCATTAAATTGGCATAACCATAAAATTATTAGCCACATCAATTGGCAAAAAGGAATTCAAACCCTTAAAATTAAATAAATAAAAGTGTTATTATATAAAAATAGACAAAACTATTGTGAAAAAGGGAAAAATAGACAAGTTTTAGTGTATAGGGGAAAAATAGACAATTTGTATAAAATTGACTTTTCAACCTTGATCCATTTTGCTAAAAAGCCACTTGTTAAAGTGTCCTAATTGGTGTTTGGATGATATTTTTTTATTTTAATCCTATTTTGCCACTTTACGTGAGAATGATATCAGAGCCTAGGTAATTTTATTTTAGAATAATATTTTATTTATTATTAAAAGTAATATCCTAACGGAGGAGACACCCAGAAAATACGGATCCGAATATTTGTTCGAGATGTTTTTATTTCAGAAGGTACCTTCAAATTTTGAAGGAACTAGAGGAAAGTCAGAAGGAGAGGCTATCCTACTGGGAAGCCCAATACGAAGAGAGATTCCTATCGGAGTCAAGCCTGGAGAAAATAGAGCAATGTATTTCCCAAAGACAAGCTCAAATGAACTTGTTAATGGTGAATAATCTGCTACAATGCGATTTAATGAACCATCAACAAAGGGCACACCAAAACCACGGTTGATGGAACAAAGAAACTATGAGATAACTCCCAGATTCAAAGAGATCGTGGCAGACACATCTAAAATCTCGGAGGATTTATGAGAAATCCAGAAGACGGTACAGAATTACGAAAATCACATGTATGGAGTACCACAAGAAGTAAGGCGAATTTCAATAAAACAAGATGAAATTCTAACCATCTTGTTAGAAATTCAAAAGAAGATCCAGACACTAGAATTAAATCAGACATGTTCTAGTAGAAGGAAACCCATCAACTTTGGCAAAGTGAATTTCACACCAAAGTCCAAAGAAGAACCCAAGAAATCGAAGGACGAAATGATTTTCCAATTATTAAGACAAATCAAAGAATGACATCCCTCAAAAGGATAGGATTGGAAGATCTACAAGAATTGGCAGAGTCATTTGCGAATATGAAGATGGTAGATCTGAAGATGAATACAGGAGAGGGAGCTTTAATCCCTCGTGGATACCATCAGGTACCCCCAGAACAACAAGTGCCGCAAGTGCCACCAGTCCAACAGCAACAGGAAGAAGGCCCAGTACAAGACGTTCTCATGAGAGCCCGCGAGGACTTTCATGTTGGAGATCAACACAGGAGAGAGAGTCCCAATATGAACAATCTTACGGGAACTAGGGTGAAGAAACAGATCCCTAAGTTTCGAGATACGCCTCTCGGGAGAACGAGCCTTGATCCCATACATCCGTATGGACTCATGCTCAATATCGATGATATTGACTTCAAGGACATCGATATGATTATTGATGATTGGTCATCATCGATGAGAATAGCAGCAGGAACGTTGGATCTAGAAAAGGAGGGATTCATCAAGCTGTTGGAGATGAGTTTGTTGGGTGTAGCCAAAACGTTATGGTCAAGAGTTGCACCAGAAGTCAAAGAAGAAACCTTGGAGCCAGCCTCATACATAGAGATCGTGGATAGAATGGCTTTCTGGTTTAAGCTCACCTTTTTGGGAGCAGACAATTTCGGAAATGCAGATTCCGAAAAAAGGAAGAATTATTCTCAGGCTATTTTAAACCTGAGACTGAACAACATGGAGAAGGAGTCAATTGACCAATTCTTCAAGTTATACCACATCTACCAATGGAATTCAGATGTGGATGAAAAGGTCTGTGTGGAGATTTTCTTCACAAAGTTCCCCAGTTCCTGGAAAGAAATGTTTATTAGAGAATACATTCCAGGAGATCCTGACAATGTTGGGAGGAGGATGTCTTTTGTCAAACAAAAGCTAGCTGAATGGTGCGGACAAGCCATTCTGCAAAAGAATTACAAGAGGTTAAAGAGGATGAATAAATATTCCCCTCTTGACTGTACAGCCAATGATCTACCAACCATCATTGGAGAAGAATCACAAAGGCTACGGAAGAACAAGAAACATAGAGTTCATCATTATGCCAAAGAAGGATTCTCAAGAAAAAGGACCTGGAAACCTAGGAGCAGATGGACCAGGCAAAAGGCCAGATTTTACAAATCGGGACAAAGAAGAGGTCCTTCCAGAGATAGAACATCACAGAATTCATCAAGTCGTACTCTCGCAAGAAAGACTTTCAGAAGAGCCCATACAAGGGCAAATGACAGTTTTAAAGATTGCAACTGCTGGACTTGCGGTGCAAGAGGACATATCTCGATAGATTGTTCGGAAAAAAGAGGAGTCAAAAGCTTTGAAGGTGCACCAGACATCGAAGAAGCGGTTTACTACCAAGACTTGGTACAAGTCTACCAATTTGAGGATATACCCTCAGATGAGAGTAAATACAAAGAAGAAGAAGTCTATAGCGACGAAAGTGTTAATGGGAGATCAGACTCTGAATCAGACTGGAGCTGAGGTCTTCCATCAAGAGCAAGTGGACGAAACTGGATATTCCAGTCAAACCACTATCTCACAAAGCATGATTGACAAAATCATGAACAAGAGCCTTAATATTCAAAGATATCAAGGCTTTTCAGCCAGACAGATTGATTAATTGCTCCACAATTTTAGTCTGAAAAGCAGGAAGCACAATGTAATCTATAAGATTACCAGAAGAGAAATGTCGCTTCCTATAGAGCTTACAGAGAATCAAGTTGAGCTACAACTGATTCCATATAATGAAGTTCAAGAAGAGCTGGGAAGGATGAGGCCAGAGGTAAAGGATACCATATCCTGGATCCACATCGGGGCTGTCCAGATAGTGCTCAAATCCGCACTACCCGCAGGTGTTGATACGCCCGTTGATATTGCAATATGCGATAAGCGTATCAGAAATCACAAAGATTCCTTGTTAGGAACTATATCGGGAAATCTCTATGCCAAGCAGATTATAGGGGTAATCTATCCAAAAATATCCTATAATCTGAAAGATAGAGATTTCAGTCGAGCTCTGACGTTGTACCAAAACTTCAAAAGAAAGGATATCAGCTACGAGGGAAATCGACCGTTTTTTTTAACATATCAGGTGTCTTATGCGCTTTCCAATTCACACCACACGGATTTATTTCTGGAAAAGCAGTTCATCGAGATACCGGATGTGTTCTCAAAGGTGGCGCAGGCAATCCATCCAGACAGATCAGAAATGTCGCTACCAAGAGAGATAAACATTCGAGTGGGAGACAAACCATTGTTAAAATACAATGAGAGTCTCAAGTTGGAAGGCAAAAGATTGTCATTCCAAGGAGATAGGATTGTGACAGAGCCATGGACTCAGTCCTCAAGGGGAAGCTTCCAAGGAGATCTCAGGCGACCAAGGCAAGTTAAAATAAAAATCAAATGCCCAGAAGATTGGAGAGAAGTCGACACAAGATTCGACAGTACAAGATGGGAAAATAATTTCCCTTGTGACGTCCTGTACTGCTTACAGCAACCAGAAGTTGGCCACTATAAGGGAACTCTCGATATAGAGGCTATGACAATGGAGGAATGAGGAAGAGCCGAAAGAGAATCAGGAGTCCTAATCTTAGGACTTGACTTCTTAGAGAGGTTCAAGCCGTGGGAGCTGAAGGAAGATGGGATGATGATCACCTTTAATGGAAAACAACTGGTGATTGTATGACCAGCCCATTCTCCATATACATCTCAGTAGGGATGTTATACGATAAATATAAGGCTGAATACTTTGCAGCCTATATCGACTCAGGAGCAGGAATTTGTACTGCAAAAAGAGGAATCTTCCCAGAAGAATTAGAAGAAGATTTAAATCTAATTGCTGGAAGAGATTTCTCGAAAAGAGTTTTGCTCCTATCTAAGAGAGTGAAGCAGTCGGAAATCTTGATTGGAGGAGCAGGAGATACACCATGGTATAAGGTGAAAACTCCACCAATCTATTTTCATGATACAGGGGCGGACATCTTGTTAAGAAACAATTTCCTACAAATGTTCAAAAAGTATACGCAGGACAACACCAACCGGAGACTGATCTTTACGACGGTTTGTGATCATAAGATCATTGTTCAGCAGCTGAAAGGGGCATTCAATCGACAAATGCCACTACAATTTCGCAGCAAGCATGGTGATGAAAGACATCTTCGACACCCAAAAATGCAGGACAAAAGAAAATTCGGAGAAGTAGTTCTGAGTTTTCGTAGGGAAAAGGATCTTGAAGAACAAGAGATCCAAATCCTCAAGGCTTCTTTAATATCACATCAAGATATTAATGAAGAAGCAAAGATATCCCTTGAAGACGTCAGGCGGAAGATAGCCAGAAACTATAATGAAAATCCGATAGCCTGGTGGGGAAAGAACCAACTCAAAGCAACCTTGAAGGTTAAGGCTGGAAAAGAGTTTGAGTTCGTTAGATACAGGCCTATCCTGATGAACATCAAAGATCAAAAGGATATGCAAGCAATCATCAAAGAGCACCTTGATCTCAAGCTGATTGAACCAGGGAATTCGTCATACAGCAGCCCCGGATTCTTAGTGAGGAATCATGGTGAGATTAAAAGAGGTAAACCAAGGCTAGTCATTAATTACAAAGGGATTAATGACATTCTTGAGTTTGATGGATATTTTATCCCAACTAGAGAACATTTTATTAACTGCATACGGAATGCTAGGATATTCTCTAAGTTTGATTGCAAGTCAGGTTTCTACCAGATTCGCATGGACGAGAAAAGCAAAAGGTTTACGGCCTTTTCAACACCACAAGGGCATTATGTTTGGAATGCAATGCTGATGGAGTTAGCAAATGCACCCCAAATATTTCAAAGAAAGATGGATAATCTTTTTAAAGATTATTTCTCTTTTATGTTTGTCTATATTGATGACATTCTAATTGCATCAAAGAGTATAGATGAACATCTCAAACATCTGGAGATCTTTGCAGATGCTTGTCATAAAGAGGGTCTTGTGCTGTCAGAAAAGAAGGCAGTAATAGCTACCCGGAAGATGGAATTTCTGGGAATCGAGGTGGATGAATCAGGAATCATTCTGCAAAATCATATTGTAGAAAAGATTTCCTAACGAGAGATGGAAGTGATTGAGGTCGATGCCATCATGATTGTGCAGAGACACTTCACTGAAAACATGGAGTTGCTTCAGCGTGAATGGAACGAGCTGGTTCTTCATGCTGAACAAGCAGGAAGAATGCAACAAGCAGACCAAAACAAGGTCAACGAGAGAATACGAGCATGTGTAAAGACTCAGGGGCAACTCTGGTCAGCTATGCATGAACCCCTCCTCCGGGCCATCAACTTACCATTGATGAAAGGAGAGTTAGCAGTACCGACCTGTAAAACAAAAGCAGGGGATTCAAATACCCCTAGCACGAGCTCTAAGCCGGTGATTTCTAAAGAAACACTGGCCCAAGAGAAAATTGAGGGTCAGGGATCACACTCTGAACCATCAAGTCAACCCAGCACCTCTGGGGTTAAAGAGGGAGAGATTAATCTTAGACCCATGACGGGTACCTCTAAGATTAATACTAACAAGTCTGAAGCTTCATCTTGGCAGGTTTATCAAGCTAACTGGGAGAAGCTCTATACTAGACAGGGAATCAATCCGTCTAAAACAAAGGTTGATATCTCTGGAAAGTACCCAAGGGTGTGGATGTTACCAGGAACCAATCCACACAAAGTCAAGCAATGGTATGACTTTGGGGCATTAGCTTCAATTCAGACCATGTCACCAGGCTTCCCAGAAATCAAGTGTCTACCAAAGTGGATACAGGAAGCCGTGCAAGAGTCCTGGGCTAACAATGATATGCTCAGCCGAGGAGATGTTCTTGAGCTATACTTCATCAATGCTGCTCCGGAACTAGTAGGGAAAGGGAATCATGAGGCCTTTCACTACATAAGGCTTCAAAGGCCAGATTCCAGAAAATGGGGTGACATCTGAAGAAATCCCACTAATCGCCTCCATTACAGAAGATCAAATATCGACTAGGCGAGCATGGGGATTATGGGTCTGTCTCACTGAGATGGACAAAGTCAAGTTCCCATTCAAGTTTTTCCACAATTCTGCGAATGGGTCATTCCTGTTAAATACCATGACAGGGAGAACAACAAGATTTGCTGAGGATCTGTTCGAGAAGAAAAGGTCCTTGATATGGGAGAGCAAGCTTGCTATGGGCAAAGAAACCCATCGCAAGTACTGCAACATGGCTCATTTTGGGCAATGGGACAATCGAGTATGCTTGGATTGCCAGAACCAGAAGGAGCCAGAGTTCGGAAAAGGGTTCCGTCCAATGATGGAACGAAAGCGAGCTGGGGAGGATAAGCATCCAATGCCGAAAACAAGGATGCCAAGAGCCCCACCAAAAAAGTAGCTGCCCAACAAGGGAAAGTGGAGACATGTGATCACAGATCATGTAACTCAAAAGAAGAGGCCACTAGCACCAAACGACAGAAGCTGAGTGGTCCAACACAAGAGGCACATGGTGCCATTATTTGTGGGTACCTCCACCCACAACCACTTTTCACTTAAGGATAAAGGAATCGGGCCCGACCACTAATTCAAAAGGGAGTGTTGGCAGAAGGGGCCACTCACGTGAATTGCAGAGCTAAATAATGGAGTTGGTAAAGTAGAAGGATCCCCCTTCTATAAAAGAAGAAACTGAAGGAAGAGAGAGGAATCGATCATTTTCTGAGCTTTCTTTCAATAAATTGTAATAGTGATAATATTTTGAGTGTTGTATGAGAGTTGCGAGCCCAGCTACCATGAGTAGCTAAACAGTTTGTCTCCTCCCAAAAGGAGATTTACTTAATATAATAAATGTCTTATTATTCCTAAATAAAATCAAAGCTTTTGCTCATCACTTGTGTTTACCATATATATATTTTTCTATAAACCAAAGGAGTACTCTACACCCCGTGTAGGAAACGAACGAGGGTTGTGTTGTGTATTGCTGAAGAAGTTCATGTCTGGAAACCATAGGTTGCGATCGTGTGGTTTGGCAAGGCCTGTAAAAATCCAGCGGATTATCCGGCAACATTCCGGTCAAAAAGGTATAAATTTGGTTTATAGTTCAATGTA
This sequence comes from Perilla frutescens, assembly GCA_026008535.1. Lineage (NCBI taxonomy): Eukaryota > Viridiplantae > Streptophyta > Magnoliopsida > Lamiales > Lamiaceae > Perilla > Perilla frutescens. The sequence goes on from BRKX01000005.1 coordinate 10,076,476, forward strand.
TTTGATTTACGGAAGCATGATGGGCCTGATATGGTCGTAATGGACTATTTCCATTTGATTATGAAAGTGGCATATTATGATGAATAGTAAAGAAACTCACTTAAGGGCATACTAGTCATTTATCATTCAAATTACCTATAAAACTACTATGTTTTAAATCTTGTCTCTTTTTCCCAATCCTTATTTACTTTTGTCTATATATAAGTTTGCCCCTAAATAAAACATATATAACCAAACCGTCTTTAACACCATTTTTCAGTTGTTTGTATCTATTTGGCGACCTTATAACCAAATCAAGAATAATGATCTGCCAACGGGCCCAGCAGGCTTTCGAATTTACACAAAACTAGTGTATCGTACATATGTTTATATGATATATTAATTGAATGGCTATATTTAAAATTTAACGAGGATCATATAATAATATACATGAAAGTAAATTAAAATAAAAAAATTAATACAATTGTGGAATTTCATTATAAATTTTGTAATACTCTCACCTATAACATTTTTATTAAAAGTGATATCAACATTGTCATCATTGCTTACTATTATTTTTAAGGAAAATTTACACTTTGATACTTACATTTTGGATACTTTTTCAAAAATGACCCACTTTATTATTATTAGCAAAGCAATACCACTTTTTCAATTTTTTTTTGCAAATTTGACCTCGATCAAATTTTCAGCTTAGAATATCTATGTGGCATGCCTAACAAATTTATTTTAGTTTTAGTTTATAATTGACATGGAATATCCAGGTAATATTTTTTATTGGAGCAAAAAAGCCACGCAAGAATTCCGGCGTGTCACATAGATATTCTAGGCTGGAAATTTGATCGAGGCCAGATTTGTAAATTTTTTGAAAAAGTAGGTGTTGTTTTGCTAATAGTAATAAAGTGAGTTATTTTTGAAAAAGTGTTCAAAATGTAGGTATCAAAGTGTAAATTTCCCTATTTTTAAACTAGTTGATTTGTAAGTCATAAAAAAGTAAAAAACTAACGCAAATCTTACCCTAGGCTAAAAATATAGAAAATTTATAAAAGGGAGTTGCTATTTGCACTACAGTTTTTACTCTTTACACATCACCCACTTTTTATACTTCAAATTTTACTTTGTGCATTACACTCTATTACTTATTTGCCCTCATTAAAAAAATTAATTTAATATAAAAAACTAGAACAAATAAGAAAAAGAAAAGAATGAAATTGAACGAAGCAGATGACGTGTTCTGCAATTCATCCTTCTCCAACGATTGCCTTCTACGCCACCTTCTTCCGGCGCCATCGACAACCACCGTCTAGACGACTCAACTCGACAACAATCACTCAACCTAGTTTCAACCTCGACCACTCGAATTGGAGAAGAAGGTAAAATGCTTTTCTCGACGCCATTGTTCACTGGGAAGGTTTTGAGTGTAAGAAAACTTGGAGTATAACTGACTGTGCCAGTGCTGGTAAAATCATTTCCATACCCTTCAATCAGATTAGTTTCTTCAATAGTTTTAGACTTGTTGGAGTAGCGTAATAGTTGGGAGAAGTAATTGTGTGCAATCAAAATATCACCATCTTTGAAAACTTTGACGGGTGTAGAATTCCAAAAACACTAACATGAGGACAACGAGGCCTTTTACTAATGATAAATTCCTTAGTCCAAGATTTCTCATCTCCACAATCCTTCATCAACCAGATAACATTCTCATTAAAATCCGTATTATCGCATAAACACGGCGGTGGAGGAGAGGGAAGCCGCCTGCCGTCTTGTCGGAGAAGAACGCATATCCTTTTCTATCTCGCCGAAGAAGAAGAATCAAGTCTTTCTTTTTTCTTTTTCTTTTTTTTTCAATTTTTTGAATTTTGTGATAAGGATGTTGAAGTAATTTTATAATTTAATATTTTTGAATTAATTTTTTTTTGTGATGCAAAGATTAAATTTTGTAGTGCAAATAGAATCTCCCTTTCTAAAAAAAACAACATATTTACACCTTTCATTTTTGTAAATGCACATGATGAAGAAAGAAATTATTACGCTTGTTTGCGCCTTTTTTTTCGCTCGACTCCCTTCGCAATGTGGGATGGCTCGACTCCCTTTACATCATTCACTGCTTTCCTCATTGCATGGAGTAACATTTTCTTCACCTACCAAAAAAAAAAAAAACATTTTACCAGAAGCCATCAGAGGAAGATTCAAATTCATATTTAAAGAGGAACATGCTTTCATTGATAACCTGAAAACCAACAATATTAACACCATGTTTACAAAGTGAGATGATATTTGCTTCAAAGATTTATCTTGTAGCAGAAGTACGTGGAGAAAATTTTATTTCGCATGTAATGACATCCTTATAACCAGAAACAGGTAGATGAAACAATGTTTCAGGAAATAAAAGAAAAATCAAACCTCAAGCTTGTCTTCCTTAGCCCTGTGATTCAAGGGCAGCAGGCGAAACTCTTCGGTCAGTTGGAAGGATGATTGAATATTTTCAGGCGACACAAAATCAAGCGCAACTTTAGTGCAAGACTGCACAAGATGAACATGAAACGGATTTCATTTCAGGAAGTTCCAGTACAGAACATTTGCACGAAACATTTGAAAAGTTCACTTCTGCATAGGTACACACTATGACACTAAAGTTGCTCCGAAGAATCCCGTTTGCAGGCTTCATATTTATATAAGAATTAAGAATACATCACATAAACTAAATGTTGGAAGATTAAGAGATGCAAATAATGATTCAATGAAGAAACTAAAGTTGATGAATGATGAGTTTTATCGAACACCAGATGTACAGATTAATGTGCCACAATATAGCCGATCTCCAACCTAGACAGCTCATCAGTAAAAAAAAAAACATTTGGTCTTGCTAAACAAAAGAAAAAACTAAAACCAAAATCATAGGCCAAACAAAAGACGTGTTTCTACCCTCAGCCTACTCTGGCCAGCTAAAATCTCGATGTCTGGTCGTTGAGGAATAGTCAAAATCACGAAACATAAAAGATTGGTGTAGGGGTAGGAGTAAATTGAAGGGAGTTGGTAGTTTTAGGAGGCAAGGTACATGAAAGCTGGTCTTGCAATGAAGCATATGATCAAGTAGACAAGTTTGACAGCTTGTATATGACCTTAGATGAGTAAAAAATATGATAAGGAGAAGGAAGACGAGAGGAAATAATACAGCTACCCATTAATATTTTAACACCCCGTTACTTTATCAATCAGCCAAGTTCATGCAACAGCAAAGGTAACAGCAAATTGAAAATGGTCACAATTTTTTTTTAATTTGCACAGATGTCACCAGTTTTAAAATGGCAATAATTTCAAGAACAGCGCAAAAAATCCTGTGACCTACAATTATCATGTTAAGAGTCACAAGTTGGAATTAATTATTTATTCACTGCCATAACAAACAGTAACAGCATAGCAAATGATATACCAAAGATAACTCAGTACCTTCAAATTTCGAACTTGATGAGGGCAGCCAGCTGGTATAAAGATTGCATCTCCTAACCTCTGCACAAACGTCCATGGTTCGATTCCTATTCAAACATACAAACAAAACACAATCAAGAAAATCCCTCTTTAAGGAGATTTAGCACACAGTGGCAAAGAAGTTTAAGAAGAAAAAGCAAACCATATTCCTCCTTAAGTCGTTTTTTGTGCTCTAAAGTCAAGTAAATAGTTTGGTCATGAATTGGATGGATAACCTGAAAGTACGAGACAATAACAGAGGTTAATAGATTTCACATAAAGAGATAAATAGGCAAAAGCTTTATCGCTTACACATTTAGCTAACCAATTTAGTTTAAACTATTAAAGACAAACGTATCATCATAATACGAAAATAGGCATTCGTATCACTTGACACAGGATACACTTGCAATTGTTTCATGTCACTGCCTCCAACTAAATTCATAAGATTTTACAAGAAAATTTGAAGTGGTATTTACAACGCATATTAGATAAAAACTTTGTGTGAACTATCGATATCGAAAGCCCCTGCTCAGAAGACAGGCAATGAAGCAACAATTTTCCAAAATATTTAATTGATAAAACAAAGATGATAACATAGTTAAAGAGGAAATTCACAAGAATACACTTTCAGTGGTTTGCTTGATAAACTTGAAATTATGGATAAAAAGGCAAGAGACAGGACAAAGTGGAAAACGAGATACATAAGAGCACACAAATTTAAATCATCACTATTGTATGATGGAATTCTAATGTTAGAGGCAACAGAATCCTGAAAACAATCAAAAGGTGCTACAACCATTGTTTTCAGAAACATGATAATAATCTGTCGCATTTACTTCTTTATCTGTGAAAAAAATAATTGTCATCATCTATTGCCACCAGATATGATTAGGATTGTCAAACTTCTCAAGTATAACTAGAATATAATTCTTCCCATCACCTCAAACTTTTATCACAAAACATGAAGATCAAAGTTGATAGTTTAAATTACCTCCGGCAGCAGATTACCATGGATATCTCTGAACTCATTGAAGTGTCTTTTGATATATTCCTCTAACTTAGGAACATCTTGTTGTCTAAAGATGTCCCAAAGAGCTCCACTCTCCGCATCATCAAGACTACCACTAGACATTTTGAAGCCAGCATCCTCTTTTCTTCCAGATAGTTGTACCTGATCATTTGCATCCATGTGAACTTGTCGTAAAACATGAGGATCCTTTGTCAGCAACTCTCTCTCTTCACTTTTGTTTTCCTTGCTTTCTTTGTCAACATTCAAAACTTTTGTGTCCAATAACTCCTCAGAGTTTTTCTCGTTGTCGTCCTTTGTGCCATTTTCGACAACACCAGAAGTCTCCATTTGATCTTGGGCAGCATGCTTCGCTTTGACATCTTTAATTTTCTCAAGCATATAAGGTTTGATTGTAACTCCTTTTAGATGTGTCAAGATATTAACCTAATTAAATGAGTTAGAATAAGCACGGGTGTAGACCAAAGTTTAGTACCATATGGAATCAGGAGTTTGTGAATTCCCTTCAAATATCAAGAATATGACATAACATAACAATGAACTTCTTGGAGCAATTTAAATAATTTTGAGCAAGATACTGAAATTAGAGAACTGAGCATACCGCATCAGACATATCGCAGTGAAGCTTTGTTACAGAATCTCCACGCCCTAGCTCTTCATTAAAGCCATAAGCTATATAGGTTCTCGGCCCCATATCAGGTTTCAAAGACCGAGGAGGAAGCTTAGTTCCAAGGTTTAAGTGTCCATCTTGAGGATGTGTATATACTCTTTAAATGGCAAGCAGCTGATAAACTCAATGGCATGCCGAGGCAACAGCTGCTCAAATAAAGTGGATGGATGCCAGTCTTTCAATTTCAGTATTTGAGGCCACCCCTCTTTATCAAATTGTGCGTCAGAATATGCCTCAGAATACCCTTTGAAAAATTGGTGAACATTCACATCCACCTACAAGTCACCAAAAATAAATAAAAAAGATAAATTTCAGGATCAGACATCAAGAAAGCACAAGAATATTAGGTTTATATTTCAAGCAGGATAGCAATACTGGAGAATATCAGCCCGCAGATAAATAATGTTGGTTCATTAGAAAAATATTTAGCAAGCTAAAACTGAAATCAAACAAGATAGACAAGAAACTGGTAGAAGTAGCATAGTCTGGTCAATGAGTCAATTTAATAGTTTACCAACCAAAAAAACTGCACTCATATCAAACAACAGCACTCATTATTCCAAAAGATTTAAAACAGAGATAAACAGACCTCACACCAGTCGAGGCAACTAATTGCAGTCATATCAAACAGAAGTGTATCATAATCAACACTTTTAATCCGTCGGAATGCACGCCACATGACCATAGGTTCCCAACTCAAGCCAAGGGCAGTTTCAAGCACATTACTAACTATTACTGGCTCACCCTTCGACCAATGCCACTGGAAATGTTTTAGATCGTCCTGCTTAATGTCTACAGCTGATGCACAGTATCAAGTGTTGTCACTAGAATCTTCTCGAGATGCTGCTTTACGTATCTTTTGATTCATGACATGATCTTGATCCAAGAATTTGGAACAGGAACAACTTTCCACAAGACATTCATGCAAACATTCAAGTTTGCGTGCATCAAATATTTCTTTTGCTTCCACAAGCAATTTTGAAACATATTCATCTGGTAACAAGCACTTCAGTTCCAAAATTGATTTACCACAACCTCCCTTGTTTTCCGGGGCACATGAAATGACGCCATTTTCCTTTGATTTCCATTCTGATGGAGAATCCATATTATCCTCCAACTGATCCTTCATTCTCAAAGCCTGATTACCGACATTACCTGAATTGATCTTCTTTTCTCCACCATGTAGATAACCAAACCCGTAGTCGACATATTTTAAAGGTGGTCTTTTATCACCTCCCTGTAAGTGTCCATCCCTAAGTTCTCGACAACAACTAAGGCAGAGGTCATAGGAACACAGAGGACAGCTTCTATGATAGTCAGCAATAGAAGTTTTACAGTTGTCACTGCATCACATCATCACATGTACAAAATGAAGCCATTAGACATTATAGAAAATTATAACATGATGGAAAGTTCTTCCCAAGGCCTACCAATAAATGCGCTCATCCACATCACATGCTGATTCATCAAGTTGAATGTCTGAAACTGATACTCCTACCAAATCCCAATAAAACGTTTAAAGGTACATTTAAATCTGTTATGAAGCCACTACAAGCTTGAATTAATTTTTTCTATCGTATCATACAGCAATATCAAATTTGATTACAAACGAGCATCAGATATATATTATCTGTAAGCACTCATACAACAAGCATCCAACATACTTCAGTGAAAGGGAGCTTCTATTCCACAAACTTGCGGCATTATCTAAAACATCCCAGGTAAAAAAGAGATAAAAACGAAAACCTTTAATCTTAGCCTCCAGTTCCCTCTCTATCACTTGTTCTTTGTTGATCTGTTCAAGAAATGGCAGGAGAACTTTTATCACGTACTCAGAGTACTGAATCTTCTGCTCATCGCTAACTGTGAAGTTTGACTTCTTCTTAATCTTCCTATGAGTCTACAAGCAGATAGCGCATTTGATGCATAAGAAAGATGACAAAAGAATGTATAAAAGGAAAAACAAACAGCAAGTCAAAGAAACAAACTTCAATAGGAATTTCCATGCGTAAACATGCTTTACAATTGCAGTTCAGTTGACAAACAGGACAAGCCTCTGCAAAATCTTCTGCTGACATGTGAGGGTACCTAACATCAGAAGCAAAGACAAATGAGGATTCTATAATGCAAGTATAAGTTGTCTTAGCAAAGAAGAATAGTCCAGGTGATTGTCTTCCTTCCTCAAATAGCCGGGCAAATAACAAATATTCCCCAAAAAAAAAAAAAATGAGTCGTAGTTGTAATTGTGTGGCACAAGGCAAGACTGTGCTTTTCAATGTGATTTTCATACAGCTTATGAACAAATTTAGACACAGAAAATGATTCTGCTTTGTAAGCCCAACAAATATCATGAACAAATGTGCAATAACGCCATTCTATAGAAAAATGAACAATCGGTACACTTAATACAACTAACAATATTCAAACTATAAGTCAGAATTTAAATACATTTGGTAAGAACCAGTATAACTTGTATAAGAATAGCATTAGCATACCAGCTTTCCATACAAGGATAACAATACCGCTTCGTCTTACATTTAGTGCACCTGACAACCTCTCCTTTGTCATTTCTCTGACACTGGTGACACATATTTGATACCAGAAACCCCTGAAATTTTTATATAAAAAATTAGCATACAATGACTGCTCAAAGTAAAATATCATCTTAAAACTTAAACGTAGTTTTTTTAAACATTCTACACACTAATCAGAACTGAATGGAAATCAAGTTAATAAGTTTCCAAATTCTGCCTACATCATCATTCCTTTTCATTCCAACTCTCGTCTTTGTAACAGTGTTTTGTGCCCCCCTTGTTTGAGATGGAAAGTTCGGGTCTCCACTCATATTTTGCTCTTTTCCTTCACTCTCCCCCGTGCCTTTATTAGAGGACCTCCTTTTTCTTTGCTCAGTCTTCTCATCCTCCATTTGGGCTATTTTAGCTCCAACTCCATTCTCTTTACGTGAATTTCCACCATTTTTCTTCGTTTTTAGACCCCTCTTCATCCGACTCCTTGAAACCCCCTCATCTTCATCTTCTGTCATGTCCAACTCAATATTCAATTTCACAATTTTCTTAGCCACTTTACTTGACTTTCTAAACCCGAAGCACCCCCCTTCACTCTCTACCTTGCTATTTTCCTTCTCCGGGTCATTTCCCTCTTCTTTTTCACCTCTAACTTCTTCTTCTTCTTCTTCCCGCTCTTTCCTCCTACTACACTCTGCTTTCTCAGCTTCAGCAGAACAAGAAACTCCGTTTACTTTCAATCCATCCCCCAAACTATCTTTATCTTCCTCCATCACCTCCCCTTCCTCATTTTCTGACACATGCCCACCATTTTCTTGCACCATATCTTTTGAAGTTTCCCTGTCTCCCACATTACAACCATTCTCTCTCACCCCTACATCATCTTCCCCATTCTCTGTCACCCCTACATCATCTTCCCCATTCTCTCTCACCGCTACGTCATCATCCCCATTCTCCAACCCTTCCTCTTCCTTTATGCCATTCCCCACTCCTTCCTCTCTCTTCATCCTAACCCTTCTCCCGAAATTTTTCTTATATCCCTCTGTTTCTCCATTTTTCATGCAATGATCATTACTTACCCCACAACCTTGATTCTTATTCTCATCATAATCCTTCGTCCGCCGACCCCTCTTCCAATTCTTATTCTCATCATGATTCATCTTCGGCCGACCCCTCTTCCGTACCTCTTTAGTTTTCGTGCAAAGACCATTATTTTCCTCACAACCTTGATTATTATTTTCATCGTCATGCTTATTCGGTAGACCCCTCTTCCATACCTTCACAGTTTTAGTAATTGAAACATCAAGACCCGACCTTTCCTCCTTTGGGGCCTTGATTCCACCGTCTTTTTGGACCCGATTTTCTTCATGCTTCAATTTTATATCTTCGGCTGAAGCCTTCACTTCCCCGCTTTCCATTTAATAAAATTCAAAAAAAAAAAAACAAAAAAAAAACTTGAAGATCAAGAGACAAAGACAATCTAATTCACAGACAAGTCGGCGAGCTGTGTTTCCCTCACAAATTTGGAATCAGATAGAGAGAAGTAGCTAGAGAGAGAATGAGAGTCCCTAAATACAATTTAGCCGGGCGGGAGATTGGGGAGGACAGAGATAGTGGGCAATATCTTCTTAAATCATAATATATAATAAAAAATAAGACAAATCTCAATTCATCTACAATTATTATAAATTAAAAACTAGAATATATCCCCGATAAACTATATATAATTATATATTTTATCCAAAACTAAATTATCCAAGCGCACTCCGCAACTATTAAATAAACAGGCAAAATTCCTAATACATTACTCACAATCCGAAATAGAGGCTCATACATTCATCAGACAGGTGACTTGCGCGTGTTGGGTCAAACAAAATCGACCCGTCCCCATCCAAATCTGGAAAAAATATTACACCGAAAGATAGTATTACTCATTCCAATAAAAAGTATCAGTCGTAATCTAAAATGCATCATCCTGCTATTTTAATTATATGAATTTATAACATTCGAATTATGATTTTATACAGGTAAATTGGAGTTTCTTACTCCCAATTAGGATTTAAGATAATTCAATTTAATTTTATTGTTTACTAATTCTATTTCAATGTATATATTTATTTCAAAATTATTATTTATTATTTTTAATTATGATTTATATTTGTTTCAAAAATTAATTGTCAAACTTAGTGCATGAACCCAAGCGTTAGCATCATGTTGTTGTGGTTCCGTACACCAGATATTCACAAAGAATATTACAACTACAAGAACAAGATACAGCTTAAGGGACTAAGGCTCAGATAGCCTCATCAGAACTCCTTCCTACAACAGGTAGCCACGCTAAGTTCACCGGCGGTTAGGGTCTTCCCACCAGCGGTCAGCCTCGGTTGCACCACACCTCCAGTTTCCACACACACCAAGAGCAAGAGACTCTCACACAGAGAAGATGCCACAAAAGCACTCGAACTCACACAGTTGTATCGATGAACTCTCTCTCTCTCTCTAGAGGAAACCCTAGCCGCTCACACACTCAGAATGAACTTATGTTCATTCAGAAGCAGGAGAGACTATTTATATGGTCGGTGTGTTTAGGGTTAGGAGGTAATGGGCCTTCCAGAGATGCTGGGCCGGGTAGATTAGGCCCTTGGATGAAGCCCATGGCCTGATGGGCCTTCCTCCAACATTCTCCACCTGACACATCTAGCTTTCAAGACTCCTGAACAGTTGTAGGTGTCTGTTGGGTGTTTTCATCATCGCCTATTGACCCCACTAGTAGAGTTCACAAAGAAAACTACTTAAGGGTCCTGACCAGACACAAAGTCAAGGTCCAGCTCTTAACACAAAGTCAAGAGCTTTGGGTAATCACCAGGGTAACTTAACCAGGCAAAATAACTAGTAACAGCTGCACTTTACTACTTAGAAACCACTACTTTCTTACACACAGTAAGAAGTAATAGACACTAATAGGTAAAGGATCTCCCTCCTATAACTAATAGAGGAGGTGGAACTTCAACCATAATCAACACCTTACTAACTGACACAAGGTCTGTAAGGAGTCTAGGTTATAGTTGAAGCCCACCTGCCATATTAGAATAGGAATACCTGCAAAAGAAAAAATAAGAATCAGCCAGGATCAAGATTCAAGATCTTCATACTAGAGACATGCTTCTCAAGAGGCAGACACTTAGTCCCCATGTCAGCAAGATTTAAGTCAGTGTGAATTTTCTCAAGGCAGATAAGTTGTTTATCTACAACATCCCTTATGAAATGAAACCTAACATCAATGTGTTTGGTCCTATCATGAAACACAGGGTTTTTGTATAGTTGAATAGCAGATTGACTATCAGAGTACACAGTGACATGGTTTTTAAGAAAACCAATTTCAGACATCATGTCTTTGAGCCAAATGGCTTCCTTCATACATTCAGTTATAGCAACATATTCTGATTCAGTGGTAGATAATGCAACTATATGCTGTAATTGAGACTTCCAACTAATGCAAGACCCACACAGAGTGAACACATAAGAGGTGGTTGACTTCCTATTGTCTCTATCATTGGCATAGTTGGAATCCACATAACCAGACAAAACAGTACCATGAACATGCTTATTAAAACATAACCCCACACATGCTTAGTATACTTCAGATACCTCAGTAACCACTTAAGAGCCTCCCAATGAGGCAGACCAGGATTAGACATATACCTGCTCAAACAGCTAACTGCATAAGCTATATCAGAACTTACCATGAGATACATGACTGATCCTATAGCATTGGAGTAAGGAACTTTTGTCATAGCAATCATTTCAGAATCAGTTTTGGGAGACTGATCCTTACTTAACACAAAGTGAGAAGCAAGAGGTACAGAAACATGTTTAGCATTAATCATAGCAAACTTAGTCAGAATTTTATCAACATAAGTAGACTGACTCAATTCCAGTTTGTTATGCTTTCTAACTCTTACAATATTCATGCCCAGAATCTTCTTAGCATCCCCTAAATCTTTTATCTCAAAGTTGTCACTTAGACATTTTTGCACATGTTTTATAATCTCAATACAGGGGCTAACTAAGAGCATATCATCTGCATAAATCAACAGAAACATGGGCTTGACATTAACATCTTTAAAGTACAGACAATGGTCATAAGCACTTCTAGTGAACTTTAAAGACTTCATACAGTTGTCAAATTTTATATTCCATTGTATAGGGGACTGCTTTAACCCATACATGGACTTTTTTAACAAGCAAACATATTCAGGGTTATTACAGTCCACAAAACCTTCTGGTTGTTTCATGTAGATGGGTTTATCTAAATCATCATGCAAGAAAGCAGTTGTCACATCCATTTGTTTTATTTCCAAATTATATTGAGCAACTAAAGCTAGCATAATACGCACAGTAGTAAACTTAACCACAAGAGCAAAAATTTCAGAGTAATCTACTCCCTCCCTTTGAGTGAAACCTTTGGCCACTAATCTGGCCTTGTACCTAAAAGAGTTTACCTCTGTCTTGACCTTATACAGCCATTTACAATCAACAATAGACCAATGTGCAGGTTTGGGAACTAGCACCCAAGTGTTATTAACCTGTAAGGATCTCATCTCTTGTTGCATAGCAGTGAGCCACCTATCAGACTTAGAGTTATTCATAGCATGCTTATGAGTTTTGGGTTCAATGTTATCAAGAGATTCATGCACATGATAAACAAAGGCAAACAAATTGCAATTAACATATCTAGCAGGTCTAACAATTGCTTTTCTAGTTATATCTCTAGCCAGTTGATAATTCTGTAAGTATTCATTACCAGTATAATGGTCATCAGAGTCAGGAGCATAATCAGTATCATTTTCAGTTTCAGTTTCAGTTTCAGATTCACTTAGACTGGACTGTTCAGATGCAGAATGGTTGTTAGAAGAACTATCAGAAGGAACATCATTATGCAAAGGAACAGGTGGAAACAGAAGCTCCACCTCAAAAGGAATAGTATTAGAAGAAGAAAGAGGAACGGTAGGGACCTTATCAGTAGCACAGGGAAATATGGTTTCATTAAACACAACATCCCTACTGATGATTATTTTGAAGCCAGGTTCAGACATGACCCACAACTTGTACCCCTTAACCCCTTCAGGATAGCCCAAAAAAACACATGTTTTGGATCTAGGTTCAAGTTTATCACCCTTAACATGCATATATGCTACACAACCAAAGACTCTTAAGTTTGAAAGATCAACTTGCTTTCCTGTGAACACAGATTCAGGACATTTCCCCTTCAAGGGAACAGAAGGGGATCTATTAACTGAGTAAGCAGCAGTATAAAGAGCTTCACCCCAGAAGGGTTTATCAAGCCCAGAGAGTTGCCTCATACTCCCCACTCTATCCAATAGGGTTCTATTCATCCGCTCTGCAACCCCATTTTGTTGAGGAGTATAAGGAACAGTCTTATGCCTTTTAATTCCAGATTGAGTACACAAAGTATCCAATTGAGCATTACAGAATTCAAGGCCAATATCAGTCCTGAGAGCTTTAATCTGCTTACCAGTTTGAGTTTCAATCATAATTTTCCAGGCTTTAAATTTTTCAAATACTTAAGACTTATTTTGCATAAGAAAAACCCATACTTTCCTAGAAAAATCATCAATCAGAGACAGAAAATATCTACTGCCACCATGTGTAGCATCAGTAGCAGGACCCCATACATCAGCATGAATATATTTAAGAATATCATGACTCTTAATTGCAGTAGGGGACAAATTTACAGGAAATTAGACTTTATGCTGCTTACGAAAAATGCATGCATCACAGAAAGGGACAGAAGTCACAATGTCAGAGCCAAACATGCCAACATTTTTTTAGAAGATTTAAGCCTTTGTTACTCATGTGACCTAGCCAATTATGACATAAAAGAGTTTTGTCTTGTGTGACAAAATGCACAAAGGGAATAATCTCAGAATGGTAAATATACAAGTTATTATGCATAAGAGCTTTAAACATCACTAAGGAGCCCTTTAAGACTTTCATTTGCCCATTCTCCCATCTGCCCTCAAAACCATCATCTTCAAGAGTAGCACAAGAAATCAAATTATAGCATAACTCAGGCACATATCTCACATTTTCAAAGTAATTTTAGAGCCAGACTTAAATTTCAGGCAGACATCACCAATTCCCATTATTTTACACTTTTTCTCATTAGCCATGGACACATAACCATGATCAGAATCCTTAAAAGAAGAGAAAACATTCTTAAAAGGAGATATATGAAAAGTACAGCCAGAGTCTATAAGCCACTCATTTTCACACATAGCAGGAGTAGCACAAGGAATAACAGCATAAGAAGCATGAATAACCATGTAACAATCACCCAGAGGCTCACCAGAAGCAAGATTAGCATGATCAGAATCATTTTTGCCCTTTTTCTTATTGTTCTTCTTAGGCAGAGGACAATCTTTGATAAAGTGGTTATTTTCCCCCATAGTTATAGCACTTTCTTACCTGCCTAGACCTAGATTTAGACCTAGACTTACCCTTCTTCTTACTATTGCCATTTTCATTTTGATTTGAGGATCTAGTTTTCTCCCTCCCTCTAGCATGCATGGCCTTATTGCCCTGACTGCCTCCCTCCCCAGAGGATAACACCTCCAACTCTAAAGACTTTAGAGCACTAATAATCAAATCAACAGAGGCATTATCTCTGCCATACTTAATGGCAGCTTTAACATCAGAAAAAGTGTCAGGGATTGCATTTAAAAGGGTAATATTTGTGTAGTTATCTATAGTAGTGTCTCCAGACAACTTGATATCTTGGCCCAATTTAGTGAAACAATCAATATTCTCATCAATATCCTTAGTCATATCAAGTTTGAATTTAAACAACTTTTCAAGCAAATGCATGCGATTGGCAAAAGAGGTTTCAGTATAAGTAGATTCTAAGTTTTCCCATAGATCTTTAGCAGAAGATGATTCACCCATTTTCCGTATCACAGAATCACTCAGATTTAACATGATAGTAGAACAGGCTAATTCATTCATCTCAGCACGTTTCGACTCAGTATCATCATCAGAATAAACACCAGTAATGGCCTTAACAACACGCTGTTGGATCGGCACACATTTAAGTTTCTGTTTCCAAATATTAAAGTCATTTTTACCACTAAAGGGAAGCATGCCATACACATTAGTAGCCATATTAAACCAAGACAGAACACAAACCAAACCAACAGAGACAAGAACAAGGAGGAAAAATAAGAACAGCAAGGGATCTGAATCACGGTTCATTAACCGGTCAGGAACCCTAAAGGAGTAAGTGGATTTTCGAGTTCACAATCACCCGTTTGAACGGGGGCGCACAGGGTCACACGAAGTCCAAGGTTAAATCAGGTTAAAACACAGTAAGACAGAATAGAAATCTCTCCTAGAGATTTCAAGGAAGAAGTTTCGAAAAGGAACAAGAGCAGATCGTACAGATCTGACAGCAGCGAAAGACAAAACCAAGATCGAAAAAACACAGAGATAGAAAAAACCCTAGATCGGAGCCACAGAGGCCAGATCTATTAGAAAAGACACAAGAGACAGAAATAGCAAGGGATTATACCAGATCGGTGCCCTGGAGAGGGGGAACACCGTAATACCTTGCCGTATGTCCGGAGAAGACGGTGAAAGAGAGCTGAATACTCATCGACCGGTGGCGCACGAAGTCCTCAATATCTCCTGATACCACTGTTGTGGTTCCGTACACCAGATATTCACAAAGAATATTACAACTATGTTTAGTGTCTAATTGTGTTATTTTAATTTATTTATTTTATTGTGTTTAGTATTTATTTTGTTTAATTTTATATTATTATGTGTTGATTTTATGTGTTTATTTTTGTTTATTGCTCTAATGGTGGATTGTGCCAAGTGTTGCAAAACTTGAGCTTTTAATCATAAAAGCAGGTATTTTACGGTAATAAGGTGACAAGTGCAAATCGAGTAATTGAGCTGGATTATTTTAATAAGAAGATCAAGGTTGCTAAAGAATTTGAGGAAAAAGCACCCGCACGGGCGGGCGAAGGAGCGCGGGCGGGGCGTGAAAAGGCCGAGAGCCTTGCGCCCCCGCCGCGCGCCCCCAAGCCCAGCCGCGCCCAAGGCCCCCGCGGGGCTAGCCCCCACCGCGTGCACCAGCCCCGCGGGGCTAGCCCCCGCCGCGCTGTGCGCCCCGCGGTGCCCTACAGCCCGCCGGCGCGCGGGCTGCTCCCTCTCCCTCTCAGGTCCAGTTCTCCCCTTTGTTTCCTTTTCACTCCAATTCCAACTGATTCTAATCAGTTGGGGACTCTTTTGAGCTGCATTTTTAATCCCTAGAATTTGTAGCTTATTATTACCTAAACCTCTAGAGTGAACTTTTTGGCACCAAAATCTTCCACAAAATCCCCTTCATTAATTGATCTCTTACCATCAACTCCCATCACCCTTTTCTCTCTCTCTCTCTCTCTCTCTCTCTCTCTCTCTCTCCCTCTTACGAATCTCTCTCTCTCTCTCTCATATCTATATTAGATTTTGGGGGATTCAAACCAATCAACTCCATCCACACCATTCTCTCCATTCTCTCTCTTTTCACACACACTACACACACTAATCTCTACACCATTTTTCTTCACCATTTTCACCATCAACACCACCACAAAAGAGAGGAGGAGAAAAGAAAGAGCAAGGGGATCAGACCAAGGGAGACGGAGAAGATACGAGACGGACAACGATGAGCCATCCGCGGAAGCTAAGCTCGGAGGAGGTTTATCTTGTGTTTTTCTTTACATTTCTTGGATGTATTTGAAGAGGTTATTCCAAACTCTTGAAAGACACTTAATATTGTAGAAGTTTGATTTATTTTCATTTGGTCTATGAGATGACTTTCTTCTATGGTGTATGTGTTGTTTTAAGTATGTTTAGTGGCTAATGTCTCTATTAGGGGTAGAGGATCGATGTGGTTTTGATCTATGCTTGTTCTTGTTGATTGTTGTTGTTGGAATCGTGTTTTTTCATGTTTAGGTACTTGATCACTACTTGAACATTGATAGGATTTAGAGGAGTCTTGATTGTGAATCTAAATCCGGAAATTGGTTCCTTCGACGTTAGGTGGATGGGGTTCCTAAGCCTAATATGTTAATCTTGCTTGTACGATATAGCTAAGAGAGGTTTAACGGATAGACGGTGACAGTAATTGAAGTTAAACTAATTGGAAGGGTCTATCGTATTTGTGAGAGTAGCATTATCAACTTGAATAAAGCATAGTGATAAAACCATTGAGAGAATCTATACCCTAATACCTTAATCCAACTTATTTCATCTAATCTTAACTTAATTTGTGTATTTGCATTAAATTGTCTTGTTTTATTGTCTATTTTGAATTTCTAGAATAATCATCATCAAACCCCCCTTGTTAGAATGTTTAGATTTTATTTTAGTTGTTTACTTGAAAGCATGTGTAGTCTTTAGATAATTCTTTTCCATAAAGTCTTCCTTGAGAGATCGACTCGGGTTAAGCTTATTGCTTCTACAATTGACCCCGTCCAATTGCAGGTGTGGTCCTAAGTAGTTGTCTCGTGAGCATAAACCGGAAAATATAAATAGTAAATTTGTGGACCGCGAAATAAATTTTGGCGCCATTGCCGGGGAAGGCTTTTAAGAATTGTCTTATTGGTGCTATATTTGCTTTTGTGTTATTTGTTTGTATTTGTGAAAGTGATCTTGTTTAAGTGTCGTGTTTGTGTTGTTGTTGTTTTGTTTTTATTTTCTTGTGTTGATTGTTTGGTTTCACCCCTCTTTCCGCAAGGTACGTTTGATCTCCGTTTTGTTTGTGTTTGTGTATGCTAGGGAGGCGAAGCCTCAATCGGAGACTAGCTCCCATGTTTGACAACATCCATCGACCGAGGAGATTTGACGTGTTCGAGTGGGAAAGAGAGATGGAAGCTAACCATTTCAACAACCCCGACAATGCCAATGCCAATGCCAATGCCAATGCGGCTAGGAATATGAGAGATTTTGCTTGTCCCGTGATTGGGGCATCGACTTCTTGCATAGTTCTTGGTGAAGCCGCGAGGAACTACGAGTTGAAGAACATCCATTTTAACCAACTTCCCTCATTCTATGGGATGCCGGCCGAAGATGCTTTGAACTTCATCCGGAAGTTCTATTCCATTGTTCAAACCTTTCCTTTACAAGGTTTGAACGAAGATCAATTGAAGATGAGGTGTTTTCCTTACACCTTGAAAGATCGAGCCAAGACGTGGTTCATGTCTCTTCTGGCCAATTCATTAGCCAATTGGAATGCCGTCTATGAGAAGTTCATGGCCAAGTACTACTCCAATCAAAAGACCCAAGACTTGAGAGTTCAAATTGTTACTTTTACCCAATCTCCGGGTGAATCGTTTCATGAAGCTTGGGATCGATTTCAAGGTCTCCAATAACAATGCCCTCACTACCATCTCGTACCCGAGTTGCTCAACCAATTCTTTTACGACGGGCTTTCACAAAATTTCCAATATATGGTGGCCAATGCATCAGGAGGAGACATTGGAGGCCGCACCACCGAAGAGGTCTCAAACATCTATGAGACCATGGCCACAACTTCTCAACAAAAGAGTGCTAGGGAGAAGAGAGCTTCCGTCAATGAAGCCAACCCTAGCTATGATGTGACGAGACAACTAGCGGAGTTGACAAGGCAAGTAGAAATGCTTCGAACCTCCGAGAGACCACCCCAACAAGTGATGACCGTTGAGACTTGTGGGATTTGTGGAGAGTATGGCCATAGAGCCAACTTGTGTCAAAGGTCGATCGAGCCGGAGTTAAGTGAAGAGGCTCATTTTCATGCTCTTCAAGAGCAGGTGCATGCCCTTCAAGAATTCCAACCACGCTAACCTTACAACCCGTACTCTCAATCATACAATACGGGGTGGAGAAATCATCCAAATTTTTCTTGGAAACAACCTCAACAACCTCCTCAACATCAACAACAACCTCCCCCTCAACAAACTGGAGGTAGCTAAGCTGCACAATATGCAAGACCTCCCCAATTTCCAAATCAACCAAACCATCTCACAAGGCCGCCCTTAGGAGAAACACTACAAGCTTTCATGCAGGCCACTCAACAAAGATTCGAGTCCGTGGAAGCCTCTGTCAAGCGGATTGAAGTCCAAGTGGGCCAAGTTGCAGATACGGTGAGTGACCTGTCCAAGCGGCTAAAGAGCAGAAAATTGCCAAGCCAGCCCGAGCAAGTGAACGTTATAACTGTGCTCAAAAGTGGCGGCATTGAGGAGAACAAGGTTGGAGAGCCTAAATTGAAGAAAGTTACCTTTGAAAAAGAAGAAGAGGCTATTCAACAACAACAAAAAGAGCCCGAAAATGAAAAAGAAGAAGTGAAGAAGCCCACACTCCATAAGGCCGCAAATCCCTACACTCCTCCAATTCCATTTCCAAGCCGGTTGAGAAATGAGAAACAAGACACCCAATTTCAAGAGTTCTACAAACTCTTATCAAAGGTGAATGTCAACCTTTCACTCCTTGATGTCATTCGAAAGGTGCTAGCCTATGTCAAGTTCTTCAAAGAACTAGCTTCCAAGAAAAGGAAGTTTGTGGAGGATGAAAAGATTGTGGTGTCCGAAGTAGCGAGTGCAATCCTACAACAACAACTACCACCAAAGCTTCGTGATCCAGGTAGTTTTACTCTTAAACTTGCTTTGGGGAATGGTAAGAAAGTATGTGGGATGTTAGATTTGGGGACAGGAATAAACTTGATGCCTTACTCCTTATTTAAGCAACTAGAGTTAGGGAACTTGAAACCCACTACAATGTGCCTACAATTTGCTGATAAATCTATTAGATATCCTAAGGGAATTGTTGAGGATATCCTTGTGAGAGTAGGTGGGTTGATAGTCCCCGTTGACTTTGTTGTCTTAGACGTAGGGGAAGTTCAAGAAAATGAAAAAGAATACACGTTGCTTTTGGGTAGATCTTTCATGGCTACCACAAACACCCTCATTGATGTTAAAAATGGAACATTGAAAATGTCTATTTTTGGAGAAACTGTATCTTTCTCTATGTTTGATCCTCTTATGCCTGCTAACCCCATAATCAAAAATTGCTCTTTCCTTGATACTATTGATGCCGGGCCCGAGGAAGTTTTTGTGCAGGAAGGAAGCTCAGAAAGCGAGTGCAAAGAGATTGAGAGGGAAAAAGCGACAAAAGTCCCTGATAAATGCACTTCGAGTAGGAAGGATGCCCAAGAGCTTCAAAAGCTTGTATCCAATACCCACAAGAGGTTGTTCCTGGGCAAATCCAAGTCTAACGAGAGTAGGGAGTCGACGACTGAAAAAGCATTTTCTTGTGGAGAACTCGAGCTTTTCAACCCATGGACGAAATCTTCCATCCAAGCCAAATGGCACAAGTCATCGTGCTCCACGAACCCCCATGACCTCTAGCCAAGGACTTCGTCTAGCTCAAGACATTAAAATGAGCGCTGCATGGGAGGCAACCCATGATTTTATTATCTTATTTTCTTTTTCTTAATCTTATTTCAGTTTGTTTTATGCATTTTTAGATTTGTCACAAAATTTTTAATTATTGAATGATTTTGCAAGGAGTGGGGAAATAGAGCAAGAATTGAGAAGATTGGCTAATTGCAAAAAATTGCACTGCGCGGGCGGGCTTCAAAAAGGCCGAGAGCTCCTTAGCGCCGCCGCACTAGTCGCCCCCGCGGCGCTACCTCCCGTCCCGCCAGCGGCGCCCCCGCGGCGCAACCCTCCACCTCACCACCACCACCAAAGGAGCAGTGAAGTATTTTGTGTTTTGTCTTGTTCGTGTGGGTTGTTTTTCTTGTAGTTTGTCGTTTTCCTTTCCATTTTTATGTTTCCTAGTGTTGTTTTGTAGGAGCTCGCGCACGTTACTGGTTTTCTACAAAATTATGACGTTCTCTACTCCCTTCTATCTTTTGCTAGCATTCATTTCCATATATTGAGGACAATGCATGTTTTAAGTGTAGGGGAGAGCATGTTATGTTATGTAGTGAATTTTGTTATTTTTGCTTAAATATGTTGGAGTCAATGATGTTATGTTAATTGTGTTGGTTTTGATATGCATGTTTAGTTGTTTTAGTTATCTAAGTATGGTGTGATTCTCTCCCTTAGTATTTTGACTTGCCCGATGGTCAAATTTGAAAAAAAATTTAGATGAATCTTCAAGGAATTACTCTCATGTTGGTCATGAAAAAAGGAATTGTTTCGTGGTGTCACTCTCAAGCATGAATTATTTTTGAATGTGATCACAATTTGATGATTAACGTTGAAGGGTATTGCTCTTGAAGAATAGGAAGCATGCTTGGCCTTGTTTTTGAAAACTACTCCCCTTAATCATTTATCCTAGTATTTATGATATGTAAAAAATAATAATATAAAAAAAAAGATAACAATAAAAAATATATATATAGAAAAAAAAAGAGAAAAGGGGGAAATAAGGATCTCTACTCCTCTAGGTGATTTAATCGACTATGAGTATGAGAAACCACGCAAGGACACTAGGGATGTCCTCCCTATGGTTGTACCTTGTGATTTTTGATCCATACCCCCATGAATGTGTTTAAATAAATGTGATTACATTCTGGATTCTACTCCTCTCATGTGTGTGTCAATCCTTTCACGTGTTGCATGATGAGTATGGGAAACCACATTAGGAAGCTCGGGTATGCTCGATGATTTGACCTAATGATCTTTGTCCTGTGTTTGCAATCCCCTTTGTCACTTAATGAAGTATCCTAATAGATGTGGATGTGATTTATGGGGATGTAAATTAATTGAATTTGGGCTAACGTGTTTCTCCTAGACTTGGGAAGGCAAGCAATTCACTAGATTGGATATTGTGTTCACGTTCTTAGATAATGATCGTTATGTAGTGAATTTTGTTATTTTTGCTTAAATATGTTGGAGTCAATGATGTTATGTTAATTGTGTTGGTTTTGATATGCATGATTAGTTGTTTTAGTTATCTAAGTATGGTGTAATTTTCCCCCTTAGTATTTTGACTTGCCCGATGGTCAAATTTGAAAAAAAATTTAGATGAATCTTCAAGGAATTACTCTCAAGTTGATCATGAAAAAAAGGAATTGTTTCGTGGTGTCACTCTCAAGCATGAATTATTTTTGAATGTGATCACAATTTGATGATTAACGTTGAAGGGTATTGCTCTTGAAGAATAGGAAGCATGCTTGGCCTTGTTCTTGAAAACTACTCCCCTTAATCATTTATCCTAGTATTTATTATATGTAAAAAATAATAATACAAAAAAAAGATAAAAATAAAAAATATATACATAGAAAAAAAAAAGAGAAAATGGGGAAATAAGGATCTCTACTCCTCTAGGTGATTTATTCAACTATAAGTATGGGAAACCACGCAAGGACACTAGGGATGTCCTCCCTATGGTTGTACCTTGTGATTTTTGATCCATACCCCATGAATGTGTTTAAATAAATGGGATTCCATTCTGGATTCTACTCCTCTCATCATGTGTCAATCCTTTCACGTGTTGCATGATGAGTATGGGAAACCACATTAGGATGCTCGGGTATGCTTGATGATTTGACCTAATGATCCTTGTCTTGTGTTTGCAATCCCTTTTGTCGCTTACTGAAGTGTCCTAATAAATGTGGATGTGATTTGTGGGGATGTAAGTTAATTGAATTTGGGCTAACGTGTTTCTCCTAGACTTGGGAAGGCAAGCAATTCACTAGATTGGATATTGTGTTCACGTTCTTAGATAATGATCGTTATGTAGTAAATTTTGTTATTTTTGCTTAAATATGTTGGAGTCAATGATGTTATGTTAATTGTGTTGGTTTTGATATGCATGATTAGTTGTTTTAGTTATCTAAGTATTGTGTGATTCTCCCCCTCAGTATTTTGACTTGGCCGATGGTCAAATTTGAAAAAAAATTTAGATGAATCTTCAAGGAATTACTCTCAAGTTGGTCATGAAAAAAGGAATTATTTCGTAGTGTCACTCTCAAGCATGAATTATTTTTTAAAGTGATCACAATTTGATGATTAACGTTGAAGGGTACTGCTCTTGAAGAATAGGAAGCATGCTTGGCCTTGTTCTTGAAAACTACTCCCCTTAATCATTTATACTAGTATTTATGATATGTAAAAAATAATAATAATACAAAAAAAGATAGAAATAAAAAATATATATATAGAAAAAAAAAGTGAAAAGGGGGAAATAAGGATCTCTACTCCTCTAGGTGATTTATTCGACTATGAGTATGAGAAACTACGCAAGGACACTAGGGATGTCCTCCCTATGGTTGTACCTTGTGATTTTTTATCCATACCCCCATGAATGTGTTTAAATATATGGGATTGCATTCCTGATTCTACTCCTTTCATTAGTGTGTCAATCCTTTCACATGTTGCATGATGAGTATGGGAAACCACATTAGGAAGCTCGGGTATGCTCGATGATTTGACCTAATGATCCTTGTCATGTGTTTGCAATGCCCTTTGTTGCTTAATGAAGTGTCCTAATAGATGTGGATGTGATTTGTGGGGATGTAAATTAATTGAATTTGGGCTAACGTGTTTCTCCTAGACTTGGGAAGGCAAGCAATTCACTAGATTGGATATTGTGTTCACGTTCTTAGATAATGATCGTTATGTAGTGAATTTTGTTATTTTTGCTTAAATATGTTGGAGTCAATGATGTTATGTTAATTGTGTTGGTTTTGATATGCATGATTAGTTGTTTTAGTTATCTAAGTATGGTGTGATTCTCCCCCTTAGTATTTTGACTTGCCCGATGGTCAAATTTGAAAAAAAAATTAGATGAATCTTCAAGGAATTACTCTCAAGTTGGTCATGAAAAAAGAAAATGGTTCGTGGTGTCACTCTCAAGCATGAATTATTTTTGAATGTGATCACAATTTGATGATTAACGTTGAAGGGTATTGCTCTTGAAGAATAGGAAGCATGCTTGGCCTTGTTCTTGAAAAATACTCCCCTTAATCATTTATCCTAGTATTTATGAAATGTAAAAAATAATAATTTAAAAAAAAGATAAAAATAAAAAAATATATATATAGAAAAAAAAAAAAAGAGAAAAGGAGGAAATAAGGATCTCTACTCCTCTAGGTGATTTATTCGACTATGAGTATGGGAAACCACGTAAGGATACTAGGGATGTCCTCCCTATGGTTGTACCTTGTGATTTTTTAGCCATACCCCATGAATGTTTTTAAATAAATGGGATTGCATTCCGAATTCTACTCCTCTCATGTGTGTGTCAATCCTTTCACGTGTTGCATGATGAGTATGGGAAACCACATTAGGAAGCTCGGGTATGTTCGATGATTTGACCTAATGATTCTTGTCTTGTGTTTGCAATCCCCTTTGTCGCTTAATGAAATGTCCTAATAGATGTGGATGTGATTTGTGGGGATTTAAATTAATTGAATTTGGGCTAACGTGTTTCTCCTAGACTTGGGAAGGCAAGCAATTCACTAGATTGGATATTGTGTTCACATTCTTAGATAATGATCGTTATGTAGTGAATTTTGTTATTTTTGCTTAAATATGTTGGAGTCAATGATGTTATGTTAATTGTGTTGGTTTTGATATGCATGATTAGTTGTTTTAGTTATCTAAGTATGGTGTGATTCTCCCTCTTAGTATTTTGACTTGCCCGATGGTCAAATTTGAAAAAAAATTAGATGAATCTTCAAGGAATTACTCTCAAGTTGGTCATGAAAAAAGGAAATGGTTCGTGGTGTCACTCTCAAGCATGAATTATTTTTGAATGTGATCACAATTTGATGATTAACGTTGAAGGGTATTGCTCTTGAAGAATAGGAAGCATGCTTGGCCTTGTTCTTGAAAACTACTCCCCTTTATCATTTATCCTAGTATTTATGAAATGTAAAAAATAATAATTTTAAAAAAAGATAAAAATAAAAAATATATATATAGAAAAAAAAAGTGAAAAGGGGGAAATAAGGATCTCTACTCCTCTAGGTGATTTATTCGACTATGAGTATGGGAAACCACGCAAGGACACTAGGGATGTCCTCCCTATGGTTGTACCTTGTGATTTTTTATCCATACCCCCATGAATGTGTTTAAATATATGGGATTGCATTCCTGATTCTACTCCTTTCATTAGTGTGTCAATCCTTTCACATGTTGCATGATGAGTATGGGAAACCACATTAGGAAGCTCGGGTATGCTCGATGATTTGACCTAATGATCCTTGTCATGTGTTTGCAATGCCCTTTGTTGCTTAATGAAGTGTCCTAATAGATGTGCATGTGATTTGTGGGGATGTAAATTAATTGAATTTGGGCTAACGTGTTTCTCCTAGACTTGGGAAGGCAAGCAATTCACTAGATTGGATATTGTGTTCACGTTCTTAGATAATGATCGTTATGTAGTGAATTTTGTTATTTTTGCTTAAATATGTTGGAGTCAATGATGTTATGTTAATTGTGTTGGTTTTGATATGCATGATTAGTTGTTTTAGTTATCTAAGTATGGTGTAATTCTCCCCCTTAGTATTTTGACTTCCCGATGGTCAAATTTGAAAAAAAATTTAGATGAATCTTTAAGGAATTACTCTCAAGTTGGTCATGAAAAAAGGAATTGTTTCGTGGTGTCACTCTCAAACATGAATTATTTTTGAATGTGATCACAATTTGATGATTAACGTTGAAGGGTATTGCTCTTGAAGAATAGGAAGCATGCTTGGCCTTGTTCTTGAAAACTACTCCCCTTAATCATTTATCCTAGTATTTATTATATGTAAAAAATAATAATAAAAAAAAAGATAAAAATAAAAAAAATATATATAGAAAAAAAAAGAGAAAATGGGGAAATAAGGATCTCTACTCCTCTAGGTGATTTATTCGACTATGAGTATGAGAAACCACGCAAGGACACTAGGGATGTCCTCCCTATGGTTGTACATTGTGATTTTTTATCCATACCCCATGAATCTGTTTAAATAAATGGGATTGCATTCTGGATTCTACTCCTCTCATGTGTGTGTCAATCCTTTCACGTGTTGCATGATGAGTATGGGAAACCACATTAGGAAGCTCGGGTATGCTCAATGATTTAACCCAATGATCCTTGTTCTGTGTTTGTAATCCCCTTTGTCAATTAATGAAGTGTCCTAATAGATATGGATGTGATTTGTGGGGATATAAATTAATTGAATTTGGGCTAACGTGTTTCTCCTAGACTTGGGAAGGCAAGCAATTCACTAGATTGGATATTGTGTTCACGTTCTTAGATAATGATCGTTATGTAGTGAATTTTGTTGTTTTTGCCTAAATATGTTGGAGTCAATGATGTTATGTTAATTGTGTTTGTTTTGATATGCATGATTAGTTGTTTTAGTTATCTAAGTATGGTGTGATTCTCCCTCTTAGTATTTTGACTTGCCCGATGGTCAAATTTGAAAAAAAAAATTAGATGAATCTTCAAGGAATTACTCTCAAGTTGGTCATGAAAAAATGAATTGTTTCGTGGTGTCACTCTCAAGCATGAATTATTTTTGAATGTGATCACGATTTGATAATTAACGTTGAAGGGTATTGCTCTTGAAGAATAGGAAGCATGCTTGGCCTTGTTCTTGAAAACTACTCCCCTTAATCATTTATCCTAGTATTTATGATATGTAAAAAATAATAATATAATAAAAAAAGATAAAAATAAAAAAATATATATAGAAAAAAAAAAGAGAAAAGGGGGAAATAAGGATCTCTACTCCTCTAGTTGATTTATTCGACTATGCGTATGGGAAACCACGCAAGGACACTAGGGATGTCCTCCCTATGGTTGTACCTTGTGATTTTTGATCCATACCCCCATGAATGTGTTTAAATAAATGGGATTGCATTCTGGATTTTACTCCTCTCATGTGTGTGTCAATCCTTTCACGTGTTGCATAATGAGTATGGGAAACCACATTAGGATGCTCGGGTATGCTCGATGATTTGACCTAATGATCCTTGTCTTGTGTTTGCAATCCCCTTTGTCGCTTACTGAAGTGTCCTAATAAATGTGGATGTGATTTGTGGGGATGTAAATTAATTGAATTTGGGCTAACGTGTTTCTCCTAGACTTGGGAAGGCAAGAAATTCACTAGATTGGATATTGTGTTCACGTTCTTAGATAATGATCGTTTTTGTGGGAACCATGAAAATTATCAATTAATGATCGCCTTGCGAATATTTCCTTCTTGCTTCATATTTTTAATTTCTTGTTTGCTTGAGGACAAGCAAAGAGCTAAGTGTGGGGGAGTTCTTTAGTGTCTAATTGTGTTATTTTAATTTATTTATTTTATTGTGTTTAGTATTTATTTTATTTAATTTTATATTATTATGTGTTGATTTTATCTGTTTATTGCTCTAATGGGGGATTGTGCCAAGTGTTGCAAAACTTGAGCTTTTAATCATAAAAGCAGGTATTTTACGGTAATAAGGTGGCAAGTGCAAATCGAGTAATTGAGCTGGATTATTTTAATAAAATGATCAAGGTTGCTAAAGAATTTTAGAAAAAAGCACCCGCACGGGCGGGGTGCGAAAATGCCGAGAGCTATGCGCCCCCGCCGCGCGCCCCCAAGCCCCGCCACGCCCAAGGCCCCCGCCGCGCGCTGTGGGCGCGCGGGCTGCTCCCTCTCCCTCTCGGGTCCAGTTCTCCCATTTGTTTCCTTTTCACTCCAGTTCCAACTGATTCTAATCAGTTGGGGACTCTTTTGAGCTGCATTTTTAATCCCTAGAATTTGTAACTTATTATTACCTAAACCTCTAGAGTGGACTTTTTGGCACCAAAATCTTCCACAAAATCCCCTTCATTAATTGATCTCTTACCATCAACTCCCATCACCTCTCTCTCTCTCTCTCTCTCTCTCTCTCTCTCTCTCTCTCTCTCTCTCTCTCTCTCTCTCTCTCTCCCTCTTACGGATCTCTCTCTCTCTCTCTCATATCTATATTAGATTTTGGGGGATTCGAACCAATCAACTCCATCCACAGCATTCTCTCTCTTTTCACACACACTACACACACTAATCTCTACACCATTTTCCTTCACCATTTTCACCATCAACACCACTACAAAAGAGAGGAGGAGAAAAGGAAGGGCAAGGGGATCAGACCAAGGGAGACGGAGAAGACACGAGACGGATGACGATGAGCCATCCGCGGAAGCTAAGCTCGGAGGAGGTTTATCTTGTGTTTTTCTTTACATTTCTTGGATGTATTTGAGGAGGTTGTTCCAAACTCTTAAAAGACACTTAATATTGTAGAAGTTTGATTTATTTGCATTTAATTTATGAGATGACTTTCTTCTATGGTGTATGTGTTGTTTTAAGCATGTTTAGTGGCTAATCTCTCTATTAGGGGTAGATGATCAATGTGGTTTTGATCTATGCTTGTTCTTGTTGATTGTTGTTGTTGGAATCGTGCTTTTTTATGTTTAGGTACTTGATCACTACTTGAACATTGATAGAATTTAGAGGAGTCTTGATTGTGAATCTAAATCCGAAAATTGGTTCCTTCGACGTTAGGTGGATGGGGTTCCTAAGCCTAATATGTTAATCTTGCTTGTACGATATATCTAAGAGAGGTTTAACGGATAGACGGTGACAGTAATTGAAGTTAAACTAATTGGAAGGGTCTATCGTATTTGTGAGAGTAGCATTATCAACTTGAATAAAGCATAGTGATAAAACCATTGAGAGAATCTACACCCTAATACCTTAATCCAACTTATTTCCTCTAATCTTAACTTAATTTGTGTATTTGCATTAAATTGTCTTGTTTTATTGTCTATTTTGAATTTCTAGAATAATCATCATCAAACCCCCCTTGTTAGAATGTTTAGTTTTTATTTTAGTTGTTTACTTGAAAACATGTGTAGTCTTTAGATAATTTTTTCCCATAAAGTCTTCCTTGAGAGATTGACTCGGATTAAGCTTATTGCTTCTACAATTGATCCCGTCCAATTGCGGGTGTGGTCCTAAGTAGTTGTCTCGTGAGCATAAACCGGAAAATATAAATAGTAAATTTGTGGACCGCGAAACAAACTACAAGAACAAGATATAGCTTAAGGGACTAAAGCTCAGATAGCCTCAGTAGAACTCCTTCCTACAACAGGTAGCCACGCCAAGATCACCGGCAGTTAGGCTCTTCCCACCAGCGGTCAGCCTCGGTTGCACCACACCTCCAGTTTCCACACACACCAAGAGCGAGAGACTCTCACACAGAGAATATGCCACAAAAGCACTTGAACTCACACAGTTGTATCGATGAACTCTCTCTCTCTCTCTAGAGGAAACCCTAGCCGCTCACACACTCAGAATGAACTTATGTTCATTCAGAAGCAGAAGAGACTATTTATATGGTCGGTGCGTTTAGGGTTAGGAGGTAATAGGCCTTCCAGAGATGCTGGGTCGGGTAGATTAGGCCCTTGGATGAAGCCCATGGCCTGATGGGCCTTCCTCCAACACATGTAAAAGATAACATAAACATTTCTTTGTAAAAATTTAATCAATAGCATAATGAAAAAATTGTAATAATTGTTCATTTTTCGATAATATTTATTTCTATTGTATTATAAAAATTTCCAATATCTTGACAAAGATTCGTGGGATACCAAAATTCTAAAAACATAAATGTTGAGTTTGGAAAAATATAATTCTAGAAATTAAGGGCATAACAAACATAAAATTATAACAAAAAATAAAAACTACATATTAAATAATTTCTTACACGACATATATAATTTTTAGAAAAGGCTTCATTATTCTATATCACTACTAAAGATAACGGAAACATTTATTGTAATATTCTAAGACATCATTACATAAAGATATTTATAAATAAAGTTATACCCAAAAAATCTACATACCGTCAATAATAACAATGACATGCGAAAGTACATTTTTTGCTATAATATATATTTTTTTTAGTTCGGAATGAAATACAATAATTTGAAAATTTTGAAATTAACTCTAAATTGAAAATGCAATTAACATGTACAGATCTTTGAAATTTTTTCAGTTTTGCTACCTTTGTATTTCTTATTTAAATAAAATGTTTGTAGATATCTTTATTTAAAATGAAAAAATGATGCATCAAGTGTAATGCCCCAATTCTATTGGACTAGTTTGCAACCAAAATACACAAATTTCTACTTACATAAACATAAATTATAAATTTAATTTAAATAACATAACTAACGATTTTGCTAAAACCACCCTGCCCTTTTATTATTAACCAAAAACAACTTTGAAGATCAACATAACCATCATTTATAAGAGTTTGACTCAAACTTCAAAATAAGAGTTTGACTCAAATTTCAAAATAGCCAATCTCTATTATCCACATCAACATTTTCAATCCCCATCATGTCTGTCTGCCATCGCCATCACTTGAAAACATTTTAGGAAAAAAAGTGGGGTGAGTACCAAAGAACACTCAGTAGACAATATTATCCAAGTTTTAAACATTTCGTTTATATTTCTCAAACTTTGAGCTCCATCTTGACCAGTTACAAGTCTCATTTGAAACTCAACACGATTTGTCGATGATGACTTATGTGAGCCACACATTTAACTTTAATTACTTGCGAGAATACAGATGTCTGGTAACTTTACTTTGTATTATACAATCTTTGAAATTCCCTTTGCCACATTACATCCACATGTCAAAATAGAACATTTCAGTCAAGCATAACATTTATTTAAACACATATAAGTCATGCTGAAAATGGACAAATACTTTAAAATTACTTTAATTTAGTAAAAGAAAAACTAACCCACTTGATAGATCTTAATACTTAACAAGGCCCAAACTATTGCAGAGAAACTAAACCTTGTCAGCCTTAGCCTACAATATCAACAAGATTTCTAAATAAGAAAGCTTTAATTAACTAACAAGTAACAACTTATAGATAGAGATATATCTCTCCTCTTAGGCTGAGGGGTGATTTGACGGATAGAGAAAAATCTCTGAGAGCATGGATTGAACAAATTACGAAGATAGAGGATCCAAACTACCATATTCTTTTTGCTGTGTTGCTGTGGAGTGTATGGAAGCAGAGAAACCTTCTTCTTTATCAGCAGAAAAGGATTACACACTAGGTATGCCTTGAGGGGGCTTTGAAGTTGTTTGGAGAAATTCAGGATAGCATGCTGCGACCGTGCGACCTCCATCATCAAGTCTTGTAAAAGAGAAGGACCATTGGAAAAACCCCGAGCTGATTTATGGAAAGTGAACGTTGATGCAGCTTGTCACGAGCACATTGGGGTGGTCATCCGAGACACAAGCAGGGAGGTTGTAGTTTCAAGGTGCAAGAAATTACAGGTGGGTCTCACCCCAGAAATTGCTGAGGGGATTGCTTGCCAAGAGGGTCTCGTGTTGGCTAAGGAATGTGGAGGAAAAAAACTGATCCTAGAAATTGACTGTCAATTAATCCAACAGATCTTAGTATCCGAGAGAGAAGATTTATCATACAGAGGAGAAGTGTGTAAATCCATCCAAGTGGAAGCCAATCGTTTCGAGAGTGTGATCTGCACATGCTATGGCAAAGTTAGCTATCAGTAATTCTTCTTTTATTTCTTACACCGATGAGTTACCAGATGTAAATTGGTCTGATACTACGTCCGTCAAACGGGCTCTTTAGTAATTTCAATCTCTTACACTAAAAAAAAACTTACAATTAACTGCTATGATAGCTCTACAATGATTTATTTTCCCCCTATATTAGGTTTAAATGTGCCCCAATCGAAAGTGAATGAACAAGAGTTATGAATTTGATGAACTGAATTTAGTAGTCTAAAAAATAAGAATAAATTAAACCTTCTATAATAACTACCAAGATTATTGAACCTCAGGTGATGGCAGATTCATGAAAAGGATCAAATTATTTTAGTAAAAGCGAAAATGTAGAATTCTATAATCTTTAGGGTCGAGGAGATATTTAAAAATATAAGCAGATCCCAACAAACTTAACCATCCCCATTATTTTAATAGACTTACTACGGCCTCTAAACTATTTTTAAAACTTTCGATTCTTTTTGAGAAATTAAATTTTTTATAAATTTGGTACAATTAACCTTAATCAAATGCGTAAAGAAGAAACTATGACAATTTTTGCTCACATTACAAATTACTTGCATTAAATCCATCATCAACAGGAACCTTAACATAATCTTTCTAGAAAAATCAAAACCTTTTTCAAATTAAATTTCTACATTATGTTATAATTGTTCAAAACCAGATTTTTAAAGATTTACAAATGGAAATAGTTACAACTTCCAAGATTTCCCTTACGTAATCAAATTCATGAGTATTAATACAATTTGATGTTTCTCAAGCATACAATCATTGTGAATTTGTATAAATCATCTTGAGTTGAAATTAAGTTAGATGGAAAAGTATTTACATTAATTGCTTCAATTTGATCCCAATCTAAGAAAAGATGACTGAGATTTCCACCGTCTTCACTGATTGACCGAAGCAAGGTGCAGAAAAACGAGAGAAAATAAAAGAGATGGGAGAGAAAATTTCTAGATTTTGAGAAAAAGAGGTGGAGAAATAGAAGGGGTTGAGTTGATATCCTTTAGACATGTGTAATATACCTGGAGTGAGAAGAGCATCTCCAGTGATGCTTCCTCACTTTGAGGTATTTTATTGCCACATATGTGTCACCTCAAAAGGTAAATAAATATTTTCTCTAAACATATTCCTCAATTATATAATACTTTCTCAAACTTAGGGTCCACATATATCTAAAAGAAATTGAAAAAAAAATTTAAAGAATAGATTGTGTAAAGAAACAATAAAATGGGGTCCATCTTCACTTAAATTCCTAGATATTACTGCATCTTCCCCATCTTATTTGAGTAAGCTTCCTCCCTCATTTCACAATGCATAATTTCTTGAGGGGTGAAATATGTTGGGTGCCACCTCAATATATTCCACCCCATTGGAGATGCTTTAAGTATTGGACACCTAGACTTACCTTAATTGGGCTATCTACTAGACCTAATTTCTTTTATTTCTTAAAATGAGTTTTCCCTAAAAATTGATAGATTAAAGTAATTATAGGGATTTGATTAATGTAAATATGGGAGTTTGATTAGCTTTTCTAATAATTAGCTAGTTTATATTCTTTCCTTGTTTGTAGAGATCTCTAATAGCTTATGTAAAAAACTATGCTCTGTATCTCTCTTCTATTTAACTAGTCTACCACCCGTGTGATGCACGGCGATAAATGTATACTAATTTAAAATAGCATTAAATATAAAATAGATATGTGACTAAATAAAAACATAAAATTCAAAATATTATTCATGATCAAACATTCCAATCGCATATTTGAAGTCCTATTTTATTAGCACATATTAGTTTTCAACATCGTCAACAGTAAATATCAACAACCATGGTAGCATCAAATATTCAAAGGCTTACCTTAGTCTTATAAACAAAACTCAGTAAATCTCAAAAAGACAAAAATTAATATAAATTATAAGTGTCCCCAAAGCACAATATAAAATAAATATCATAAATTTAGAACATATTAATATTTCAAAGATTTTGGAAAATTTCTTTGTACACCACGTTTGTTGTCGATGAACTGTTATTGTTGTCTTTATCACACACTAAGATCTTCAATCCACTGCGAATTCTTACTCTGGAAACAGCAACATAAAGTTGACCATGAGAGAAAACTGGCTTCTTCAGAAAAATTCCCACATGGGACATCGATTGTCCCTGACTTTTGTTAATCGTCATGGCATACGAAACAATCTGATGGAATTGTCTTTGTTGAAACTTAAAAAGAATGTGTGGATCCAATAGCGTAAGTGACATTCTAAAAATGAAAACTCTTTTACTCGAGTTAGTCCCGGTCAACATCTCAGCCTCCAGAACATGGTTACCAAGACGGGTTACAGCCAAACGTGTTCCATTGCATAACCCAAGGGAGTGGTCAATGTTTCTCAATAACATGACTAGTGTTCTAACCTTTAGATTAAGTTCGTGGTTTGGCAAACCAGAACACTTCAATCTATTGAGAAATTCAGGCGTGTGTACATCATTAAGAACATCAATAATTCCATCAGAGTTGCAAGTGTTGTCTGAACTTAAATATACCCTACCATCTGACTAATTCATGGAAATCATGTAATGATTTACGGAATCAATAACATCAAGTGTTGGAGCTAAAATAGCCCTTTCTTGCAGATAAGACAAATAATTTAGATTAGTCGATGAAGATGGATATGTACTGTTAATGATAGATGCAATAGGGTCACCTGAAAATCTGAGATGAATGTCATTTGGTATTTCAATGGTAACATGTCCATCATTTGTACAACCAAGAAGATCATCACCTATGGCAGCTACCCAATCTAAAAATCTTTGTAATTCATTTGCTTCAACCTCAGAATTCATAGACTACAATCTCATGTTCTTCGTTAACCTCAACACTTTTACATATCGCCATATATATGAAGAATTGATACTTGCATTAACAATATCTTGTCTGCTACCTCTGGGTATGACTAGCAATATCTATCTAAAGTCTCCACCAAATACAATGGTTTTACCTCCGAAAGGTAAATTATAACTGGATGTATTACTGAACTGCATTATGTCTCTCAAAGTTCTGTCAAAAGCTTCAAAATAATGTTTGTGGACCATAGACGCTTCATCCCATATTATAAGTTACACATCACAAGAAGTTCGACGAGGGGACTTCCTTATTTGATGTTGCACGTTGAATCTTCATTGGGACCTATCGGAATAGCAAATCGAGAATGTGCAGTTCTCCCGTCATGCAACAACAAAGATGTTATTCCACTGGAAGCAACATTCAATACTATGTCTCCTTTCGATCTCACTGCAGCAGATAATGTCTTCCAAACAAAAGTTTTACCTGTCTCCCCATAACCATAAACAAAAAACACGCCACCAGAATGTGATTGAATTTTTTCTATAATTGTGTCGTACATGTGGCATTGTTCATCTGTCAAGTTTCTCAATAATGAGTGTTAGGAAAAACTATCAAGGGTTTTCCTGACTGGGGTTTTGATGAGATGTCAAAATATGTCAAAAAATGCAAAGAGCCTTGAAAAACTGAAAAGAAATCAAGCAGAAAACTAAGGATGATCATATAAAAAAATTGAGCTATCAAAGCTTGAAAATGATCAATCCAAGTGAGAAAAGAAAACAAAAGAGAGAAAAGAAAAGAGAAAAATAAAAGAAAAGAGAGAGAAAAGAAAAGAGAGAAAAAGAAAAGAAAAATCCAGCCTCAAGAGCTGTTTGAAAAGAAAAAATGTAGCTTGTTTGCTAAATCAGTTAGCAAGTCAAGTAAACTGAAAGATGCAGGTACTATCAAGTTCGAAGTGCCATTTGCCATCAGTCTATAGTTATGAATTGAAGAAAAATACCAGTTCAAAGGCACCAGTTTAGAAGTGCCCAATTCCAGCTGAAGAAAAGTTCCAGCTGAAGATAACTACCAGCTAAAGAGAGGACAATTCCCAGCTGAAGGAGAATACCAGCTGAAGAGAAGATCAAGTTCGAGCTGAAGGATATGCCAGCTCAAGAGGTTCTCAGCTGAAGGAGAATACCAGCTGAAGAGAAGATCAAGTCTGAGCTGAAGGACATACCAGCTCAAAATGTTCCAGCTGAAGAATGAAGTTCCAGCTGACGAAATACCAGTTCAAAGGATACCGGCTGAAGACGCATCAGTTCAGAAGTCTAACTGAAGAAGCGCCAGCATCCGAACTGAAGACCAGTTCAGAAGTTCCAGCTGAAGGGACATCAGTCCAAGAATGCTAGCTGAAGAACACTGGTTCAAAACTGTAAACTGAAGCAAATCAAACTGGAGCTCAGAAAGCATCAAGCTAGAGTCTAGAACTGCCAGCTGAACACGATCTTAACTGGAGCTTACAAAACTGCCAAGGATGCGCAGAACTGATAGACGAGGAACTGAAAATTCCAACTACCAGTCAAAGCCCAGAACTGAAGATCAAGACACAAGCCGCAACTGAAATTCAAATTTCAGAATAGCCAACAAGAAGATCTTGAAGTTAATACAACCGAGATCTTGGAACAAAATCATGTCAGAAGAGCAAAGACTACTCAACGGCTCTTTAAATGAAAAGCCCCTCAACGGCTTTATCATTTATGATCACACAGTGATCATCAACGTTCACCAACCACTCATCTATAAAAGATGAGCAACCCAGAAGATGACCATGACTTTTTTGCCAGAATTACTGCAAAAGACTTTCAGCGAAGACTTTTGCCAAAGCTCTAAAGCCTCAAGCTTAAATTCGCCAAAGCAAAAAGTCCAACTGAAGAGAAGGAACAAACTACTCATCAAGCTAGTTGTTGAAGAAATCCAGCCAGAGCCATTCTCTCAGTTTCGTTCTACAATGATCAACTACCCAGCTCAAGCTGAAGATGCGCAAAGGAGCATATCAGTTAATACCAGTTTCAAGACTGCCTTCTTGAAGATCGAAAGAGATCTAAAATATTGTAAAGATGGGCAATAGTACCTAAAGTCTCAGTGAGCAGTTTGAGATCGGTAAGTGTGAGACTGTCGACCAGAAACTAGCTGAGGAGGCTACGTTCATTGGATCGTCATTTCTGGGACAACAACAGTTGGAAAGGAATCCGTGACTCGTAAAGTCACCGATAGCCGGGTCCAATACCTGTCTTCACTGTGTAACTGTAATAAAGGAACTTTACTCTTACATAGTGAATTGCCCTTCTGCGGAAGGAAGAGAGGACATAGAAGTTGAGCTTCGAACCTCTATAAAACTGTTTGTGTGCTCTACTCTGTTTTCAGATTTCAGTTGCATGTTTTAAATTGCACACTTTAAGCACACACAACACTCTGAGCTAGTTAATCATCTCAACTGATCTCCTAACAGCACAGATAACTTAGCGAGTCAAAAGGTCCCAGTTTATTCCACATATTTGTTAAGAAATTGGATCAGTTTATTCACCCCCCCTCTAAAACTGATTCTGACTTGCCCCGGGACCAACAATGAGACATGTTCTAATGCCGTCTAAGATCGATCATAATGCAGGTCATCATTTATCATACTATTACCAATCTGACACAAGAATTCTTTTTCAGGATATGGCATCTCATTGAATTCTCGAAGACTGAGACCATATTGTTGCAATATTTTTTCTAATTCTGCCAGTACATGATTTTTGATATGTTGTTCGGTTAACTTAAGATCTGCCAAAAATTAATTAGATTTGAAAATAATTAAATATATAGGTTTAAAACTAAGAGTCACATCATTTTATGTTTACGATTATATAAAAATTAATGGTTAAACAATAAATATAATATATGGAATGTAATTCCATCGATGTACTCTTTATCATTGTCCAATAAACCCAATGCATAGCATGCATTATGAAAAGAATTATATTGTACACCATTTATGCATCTTATATCTTCAAAACATGTCGGTCCGCGTACAATGTTTAGGAGCAATCTCAGATAGTACATCTCACCACTGCCTGGATGAACATAATAGATCCTACCAATAGAAAATCCTTTTTTTTTCTCGAAACCCACTCCCGACTCGACTGTTTCCAGACGAACTTAGTTGGAAATTCATAATATGTTAACTTCCTTGCATCTGGATAATTCTTATTTGCCTCAAACCATGCAAGGAACATACTCTAACTAACAGTATAACGATTAATAACATTTTCAAGCACATCATTATCTGAGAAAAATATCTTCTGCTCATCGGGCAAATGAAAACTCAAACGCTCCACTGGTGGATCCCTATAGTGAATATCAAAACCGAATATCCTCCAAGATGCTTCACACGGGGAGATGTATCTGCAATCATAATACATTTTGATCTCATCCACTTGTTTGTCCTGTCTTTTATCATTAGCGCTTTGACAGAAAGATGTTGTTACTCGATCATTTCCCTTACTGACATACTTAAATAAGTATCTAATGGGTCTTGATTGATTGCACCACTCAACATTAATATGGCCTCCATACTTCATCAACAGAAACTTGT
This sequence comes from Perilla frutescens, assembly GCA_026008535.1. NCBI lineage: Eukaryota > Viridiplantae > Streptophyta > Magnoliopsida > Lamiales > Lamiaceae > Perilla > Perilla frutescens. Next base: position 10,114,257 of record BRKX01000005.1, read on the forward strand.
TGTGAGAAATAACATATCTATTGTCAAGCTCAATGCCATTTTTCATGATTGTACGTCTATTATCCCTACGTCTGTAGACTGGGTAGCTATCTTCATCAATTGAAGTGTCTTCAACAAATTTCTTTGGGAAATATTTTGTGCATTTACCTTCAGACATGAGGGGAGAATTTATCATTGCAATACCACACGACTCATGAATCATGAACTCACGTACATTGTTGTAATGTAACTCGTCAACTAACTGATCTGGGATCTTAGCTAATATTATGTGATCAATATCCAGCCCAGATGGACATCTATCTTCACTTGATAGAAAAAGTAAAATATGTGCATGTGGGAGGCCTCTTTTTTGAAACTCTATAGTGTAAATAGCTGCATAAGAAAAAAATCATAAAAAATAAAAATTTATTGTTGTGTAAAAATATTAAAAATAATATATATAATACTACTAATGTACCTGCATGTACGGTTCCAAATATTTTATTACGATGAAGACCTTTCATTAATTCATCCAACTTCATTTTAAAAACTCGACAAACTATGTCGGGTCTATCCTCTGCCTTCAATCCATGACTTTGTAAATATCTTACTATCTCGGGCCATTTAGAATTATATGTAAATGTTTTACACAAATCCGGATAACCAGCCCATTTGCAAATTGCCATGGCATCTTGGTAATTTTGTATCATATATCGAGCACCTCCAATGAAGATAGATGGTAATATAATCTTCTTTCCTTGAGTGGTCAAATTATTCTCACCCCTAAAATATGCATCACACAATCCCTTATAACTATCACTACGCAATGGCTTCTGGTTTAATCGGATAAAATTTAATCTTGAAGATTCAATCATTGTGTAAGCGTCGACAACAAATTGTCGAAATAATCTTCTAGCTGATATAACATGATTAGGTTCACAATTTCGTTCGTGCAGACGATACGCAAAGAACTCTCTAATGTTGACCTTCTTTCTTCCGCCCGAATCATTTTTCTTTAAATCAGAAAATGGTATATCTTCTCTGAATCCATCTTCACCATATGGAAAAAGCAAAGGATATTGAAGTCCCAGATATGAAGGATGAAGTTCATTAATGCGTTGAAAATTTCCATTATTACACGCAACCAATATATCCCTGTGACCTAATGAAGCATCGAAGTCTCCAATTATCAATGAGGCAATTTTCGATACAGATGGTAAATTATATGTCCCGACATCTACAACTCTCCTACATATAAGCTTTAACTTGATATCTGTGGATCTGGTAGTGTTGAGCATATCACGTGCCATTCTAAAAGAATTTACCAATATATTGTTATCATCAAGCATCATCTTTAATCCTTCCACAATATCAATTTCAATAGTATCGACACCTATTGATTGTCTGCATAAAAATGTTAACGATTTCAGTTAGTCATTTAAAAATAAATAATTATGTATAGTGTTATTCAATGATAAATATATGGTATAAATAGTATTTAAGTAGGTGTACATACCTAACAAATGAGATTTTGTTTGATACTTCATTGTCGGTGTCATATATGTATAGTTGTGCAAATTTTGAAGATTCACCATCGATTGGTATTAAACTACCTATACGATGATAATTTTGTCCAAATGTTTAAACACGGGTAGAGATCTACCAGTGTTCAAACTTGAGTCCAACTCGCCACCCATAGATATGAAACTGAACATGTTATTAAAGAACCGAATGTTCTTTTGAAAATATTTGCTATTCGGATGATGTCTAAACAAAAGATCATTTAACAAATGAGGTGGTTTTTTAAGCTTAGGGAGTTCAATTTTACCACTTGAACAACACAATGAGTATGTCAGTTTCCGAGCTTTGTAGTGCTTGCCTTGTCTTTTATCATACCAAAAAAAATGCACCACAAAAGTTGCAAGAATAAGTTGGATCCCCAATGTCCCAAAATTCTGTATAAAAAATCAATTCATAAATATTTACCACTGACTTCAGAAACTTTTCTCGAGCATCGACTGCACGATAAGTAACACCATTTTGCTTTAGTGATAACATCGTCAATCTTTCCATATATCCAATAGAACCCTCCCTATATTTATAATTAAGAAAATTAATTTAGTTAATATAAAAATATTATATTACATCGAAATATTAACAAATAATTGAATTACATGTAAATACTACACCATGTTCATTTGTAACACACACATACAGACGCACATAAATACTTAAAAATATAAACCATAAATTATGCATAAACTTAACCTGATTTGATTCTCGTAGTGTTGCAATCATAACCGAAGTATGGTTACCATTGGATATATCATCATCCACATTGTTGATGGATGATCCATGAAGTCTCGAATCACTTATAGTAGGCAAGCTATACAAATACATAAATGAAATGAATTCTTTTGAACATGGTTCATAAAAAGAACAAAAAAAACGTGGACATTGAGATTGATTTTTATTTAATCTAAATTGATTTTTATTAGCATTTACATTGAATCGGTTAATGATTTGTTATTTTTAAAAAAAATATTAAAACCATCAATTAAAACATATTTTAATTAAATTTAGATGATAAATTTTGTTATCGATTCCATTTAAACTAACAAATTACCGATTTTTAAAATCTTCTATCTTTTCCATTTTGCCATTGAAAATGATTTTCGTAGTGTAATAAGTGTTACATGGTTGGTCCTCGTCTGCCAAAAAAATGAAAATATGTTAAGTAAATGTTTGATGACAACGTAAATGATGATTATTTGTGAATCACCTCTATAAACCCTTCCGTAACATAGTTGTAAAAGAATTATTAAGGGATGCTCAATTTTGTCCGCAAATCTCTTGGTTAATTCAGTTACGGCTTCGGCACCCCAAAGGGTACAATTGATAACTTAACCACTATAAATATTGGAAAAAAATTATATAAGAAAACTATTATGTAGTGGTAAGGAATAATAAAATAAGAATAATACATACTCAATGTCTTGTAGTTGGAAATTCACAAGTTGAGTGGGCTTTTGGTTCCGAGTCATCTCTTTAGGTTGCGAATGCCACACCACTTTTCCAATTATGTCTGTTATTATTAAACAAGACAATAAGAAATTGTATAAAGAACACCATAAAATAGAAAATTAGACATAAAATTTGACATTACTAATAAATGTATTTAAGTACCAAAGCGTAAATTTTCATCATAGAGGACAACATATTGGAAAGATGTAAGTTGTCGAAACTCAAACATATACGAAGGGAAATCATTGACCAAGTGAACAATGTTTGTCTTCGATGTAACAGTGAACTTAAATTGATGTTCAGTTGTTCGATAACGCATGTTGTTTTTTTCTACTTTGAAACATTGGAAAGTATATAACTCCCCTTCAACAAAATCGAACTTAAATCATGAAAGTTTCGAGCGGGTCATCGTGCCATGGATTCGTTCACTGTAACGGTCATGTAGAACCATTTCTAAGGTTGGTGCGCCATTCGACCTTCCGAATGGTGGTTGTTCATAAGTATGAACAATCCGTAATTAAAGATTCAATGAAAACATGGATTTGCCAAGGTCCCTAACATTCTCTATCAAACTATAAAAAGGAGCCATGTTTAAAATGTTAAATAAATTGGGGTTTATTTTTTTGAAATGAAATGTAAGTAATAATAAAGTGTTTGGACAATGGAATAAGAAAACCGTGTGTATTATATAAAGGTTGGGGTCTAGTTGGTACTAATTAATAAATCCCCTAATGTTGTTATGTATTAATGATGATTGAATTTTTATTTCCGTAAGGGATTCCCTGCATTATCAACTTAGCCCGTGATTTTCATGGGTTGGACTGGGGTTGGCCCATAGCGGGCTTGGGCCGAGCTGAGCTGGGTTAGCCCGGCCCATTTGAAAACTCTACCGCCAAATGATGGGCCTCCAAAATAGCAACCGAACCCACCTATTTTTTGGACGGGTACGGGCTAGCCCGACGGGCCTAACCCATTTTGACAACTATATATGTATGTAAATAAAATCGAATTTGATCTGATATTATTTATATTCTAATATAGACACTTTCATTTATTTGATAACTATTAGTATTAGCGTAACTATATAATTATTATTGTTGTGATTATTGGTTAGATTATAAAAAAATATGATTGACTTGATTATATATTATATTGGTAAATTCAAAATAAAATGATACTTCCGTGTCATTATATATAGTTAGATGTATTTAATTTACCTTAAAAACATAAAATGATTGCCACGATATAATATGTCCTAAATTAAGTAAGATAAATTTGACTAATTAAACATACATTAATTATAGACGGTTAATTATATAGAATAATGCTAGCCAGCCAGATTCTGGCTAGCCAGAATCTAATTTTTTTATGATTAATAAAACTGTAATATTAATAAATTAATTATGTTAATTATTAAATGTTATATTTTTACTATATTATCCTTCTGTCATGAAATTAGTGATTTGTAATTAATTATTAAAATCACTCCGGAAGCAGATCGGAAGAAAGGGGCGCAGCTTCATCTTCTTTCTTTTCTTCACTTCTTTATTTTTTTTCCATCTTCGATTTCTTCTGAATTGAAGCGCATATAGAGTTGCCATAATTATTATGGAGGGCATTAATGTAAATTTATTGAATAATTAGTGTTTTATTAATTAAATTAATTAATTATTAAAAATAATAAAATATTCTGGCTAGCCAGAATCTGGCTGAAAATCACTACTCAATTATAGAATATTGTATATGTAAGTGTTAATTATAGTAAAATATTAAAATATTCCAAAGATTATGTTGATCTTATAAATCGTCAAAATAATTCCACAGCTCACAATCAATACAATTCATGACCAATTTTATATTGAACTATATTGTATATGTAAGTGTTAATTATAGTAAAATATTAAAATATTCCAAAGATTACATTGATCTTATAATGGGAGACATCGATCTGGGGTTATTTCATTCCAATACGTCGAATTTTGGTGTTATGGCGTGCTCTTCTCTCGATAATTCTGACTATGGATACTTTGCATGGATTTATTGGGCCGACAATTTGTTTCATGTGCCGGAAGGAGCAAGAGACAACTGATCACTTGTTTTGGGACTGTTCGTTAGCTGCTGAGGTTTGGAGTTGGGTGTTCGAGGTTTTCCGTGTTGAGGCTATTCGAGCTGCATCTTTTAATGAAGCATTTATTTACTTCATGAATTGTGATTTTAGCTCTCAAATTTTGCATCTTTGAAAAGTTGCAATTGTCTCGGTTGTTTGGGGAATTTGGACATTTCGGAACAAAGCAGTTTTTGAAGATTTGGTGTCGTCTCCTTTTATTTTGATCAACATGGTTCGGATTTCGCTCAGGAAGATGCAATTTATGGGAATTAATCATGGGTTTATGTGAAACAATATTGATGATTTGCTCCCGGCCGTCATCCCTGAGAGTGATTATTGCTGTTGTTTGGAGACCTCCACCGCCTGGTTGGATTAAGATTAATACAGACAGATCAGCCCAAGGCGCACAAGGGAAAATGGCGACAGGTGGCGTGTTGCGGCTTCATGATGGCTCGGTTCAAGGGATGTTTTCATACGGAGGAAGGCATTGGATTTGCTTTTATTGCAGAGCTGTTGGCTGTTCTCGTGGCTTTGGAGTGGGCTCGAAGACTGTCTCTAGATTTTATTTAGCTGGAGGTAGATTTAATTTATGTTGTGTTACTTCTCTATTCTAAAAGTTTGGATGTTCCATGGAAGTTGAAGGCTCGTTGGCGTGTTGTTATTGAGTTAATTAGTAACATTCATTTGTGTGTTTCTCATGTTTATAGAGAGGGTAATCGGGTGGCTGATATTTTATAGCTTCCTTGCTCCTACTAGTTTTTGGACTTTTGTTATTCCTTGTGTTTCGGATGCTGTTTTACAGAATTTTTGGTACTTTTGGTTACTTTCGGTTTGTTTAGAGAAGTACTCTTTTTTCCATATGATTTTTCCTACTCTAGGTTTTCTATATGGGTTTTAATGAGGCTCTGGTCCCCTAAGTTATCGACACGTGATATTTGAGACTTTTAGGTTTGTCACTTTCTTTTCTTTTATTTATACATCTCATTAGGGAACTATTAATTATAACTTCAAAATTGAACTAAATAATATAATGTACTAGATGATGATTAATTAGTTGAGCTAATTGCACCACAATCCCACAAATTGAATAAATTCTTTTATGTGAAGGAATAATTATAGCTTCAAAATTGAACGAATGAATTATTATTAAATTAAATAATAAATATTATAACTTTTCATTGATCTTCAATATTAATTTTATAATTTTGGTAAGTATGATATTTTTGGCGGGAAAATAAAACTTAGACTATTCTACTTTTAGATATAGTAGGATGATACTTCACCTAATAGTTAACAATATTTCACCTCATAAGTAATGATACCACTATGTTGTTGGTTCAATAATTAATGTTTAATTATCGATATTATCATATGATACTTCATTTCGTAGCTAATGGTATTTCCATATTCTTGATTAAATAATTAATATTAATCACCGATAATATGATATGATGCTTCACATTAGAGTCACTTTATCTAATAGCTAATGATATTTATATGTTATTGGTTCAATAATTACTATTAAATGATCGATAATATTATAACCTCACATAAAAGTATGCATTGAACTTATTGATGAAAAAATTATTTTTATTTTTTCATTATGTTTAGGTCATAGTTATTATATCATAACGTCCTCCAATTTGTATGATGTTTTTCTTCATCATAAACGATACGTCTTTGTGGTAGATGATAATTTTTTACATTAAATGACATTTTTCTTCATTATAAATAACCTTCTCATTACATTAATGGATATTTTTCTTAATTACAAATAATATTTTCCTGAAGTTTAAAAGAAATATTATTTTATACTACATAAACACTTTAATGTAAATCATTACAAAATCATTAGAACTTGATATCAACATTTAAATGATGGCTCAAGCATTGGTGTTGCTATTCTTGTTGCCTCCAACTCACTATTATACCGTCAAGGTTTTTTCGATTAGCCTTCTAAGTTTACTGTTAGGATTTCACCAATGTATAAGGATGTTATTCTTCCTTTAGTGTAATAGTGGGTGAGAAAACAATAAATGACATCCTAACAAAAGCTCTTCTTAGAGCACAGTTTGAAGATCTTAACTCCAAGCTTGGATTACATACCATATACAACCCAACTAGAGGGGAAGTGTAGATTTACCCTATATTAGTTAGAATATTTTATGATTTGCTCAATATTAGTTATCATATATTATGATAGAGAAACACTTATGTGCACTAGGTGCACTATTAGGCACATTGACTAAGTCAACATGTTGACTGGTCAACGCCGGAAAACGCGTGTTGATCCGGTCAACTCCAATAAAAAAAAATCTTTCAAAATTAGTTTCAACCGTAACATTAAAAAGTATCGCTTGTATCCTTAAAAAGTATCGGCCAAAATAAATAAATAACCGTCAAAATCAGTATTAACCATAACACTAAAAAGTATCACTCAAAATTCAAAAAGTATCATCTGTATCATTAAAAGGTATCACATATTTTACCATTTTTATTTTTTGCAGGTTGACCGTGTCAACCGCGTTGACCCACGTTTGACCCGGTCAAAAGCGTTGACCGTCTAATATAAACTTATATATATTTAATGCATGTAAGTTTTTGTCATTATGATATACTTTAGATAAGGATCAATTTATTATTAAGAAGGTGTTTTTCCCTGTGTTTGAAATAACATGAATGATAATAAATATTCTCCTCTTTCTTTTCTTTATAAACAATAAACTCTTTATAAACAATAAAGCAGGCATTATTATTGATGCATCATTGTTCGAGTTCACACATTAAATTATGCAAAGTTTACTTACGTAAAGGTAATAATAACCTGCAGCAAGGCCCGTGAAGAGCTCATCAACACTAAATGACAACTTCTCGTGGCTATTGTAAGCTTCAAGATCAACTCACCTCCTAATGACAGTCTTAATATACTGTAAATATTAATATCAATAAGGGCAAGTCTCCTGTATATAAGATGTACATCAGACGATCAACGCGTTGACCGGGTCAACGCGTGTTGACCCCGTCAATACTTTGACCAAAAAATCCGTCAAAATTAGTATCATTCATAATAATGAAAAGTATCATTTCAAATGCCCAAAAGTATTATTTGTATCAATAAAAAGTATTGGTAAAAAAAAAAAACTGTTAAGATCAATATCAATCGAAACAATAAAAAATATCATTCAAAATTAAAAAATGTATCAGTTGTATCCTTAAAAAATATCACCCGTTTTCATGATTTTTTTGATCAACGCTTGACCGAGTCAACACGTTGACCGTCTGATGTACATTTTATGTACAGGAGTTTTTGCGTATCAATAAATCCAAGAAATTAGAGAAACTTAATAACAACAAATAAACATAATATCCTTACTTCCACACGCCACTTAATATAGCAAAACTAAGAGCCCACATGAAACCAAAACCTAAGCAAATTAAATCCCTTAAGACAATATTAAAGTTGCTTCTTTGAATCACAAACACCACCTAATAACATCTCATTACACCCCAAAATAGCATCTCATTTTGAAATTTCCCAGATAAATTTTGTGCACACAAAAGTTTTTATAACATTATGAGAACCTTTGAAGTTGTAGCCCTACGAGAAGATCCAACACAAAATGAAATCACAGATTATCAACGAAGAAAGGTAAATAAAAATTGGGAGTTTCTGTTTGCACCCTCATATTTACTATTTGCACCATGGTTTCTCCATGCACCCCTTTTTACTCTTTGCACCCTTAAAATTGACTATAATGCCCTTACTTAAAAAAAAACATAAAATCTGAAAATTAAAAGCATAAAAAAAAATCGCGTTCCGTTCGAAGTTGTGTATTCGAACATTATGAATATGTTCGAAGTCTTCTGTTCGAGCATAATGGATATGTTCGAAGTCTTGTGTTCAAACGGTACTTTAAAAAAATTCATAGAATCCGTTCGGAAATTATTTTTCGAACATGCCATGTTTGTTCGAAAATTGATTTTCGAACAAACATGGTGTGTTCGAAAATTAATTTCCGAACGTGACTTATTTTAAAAATTATGTATGTTCGAAAATAAAATTTCGAACAAACACGATGAGTTCGAAATTTCATTTTCAAACCACACTTAATTTTTTCTTTTTGAACAAAGGGCATTTAAGTAACTTCAAAACTATTTTATTTTTTCTTTTTTTCTTTTGGGGTGCAAAAAGTAAATATGAGGGTGCAAATAAAAACTCCCTAAAAATTTCATCATCAACATTTACAAGGTAGAAAATAATGAAACAAAACAAGACCCGCTAAATGAAGTGTTATTAAATAATGAAATAAAACAAGACTTGCTAAATGAAATGTAGACTAGAATTCAAAGAAGAATAAACGAATTCCACTAGAAGAGAAACATACATCGATTCAGAGTTTCGAATGAACAATATGGGCAAACGGTTCTACACAGACGTTTGAGAATTGGGGCTTCGAATTTGGAGATGGGGAAGAACATGTAGTGTGTTTGGGGGTGAGAATTGTTCATGTATTTTTTGTTTTTACATTTTAATGGGATAGGATCCAATTTGATCCTACAATCATGGGCGAATCTACCCAAGGGCTATATGTTATATTTAAGCCCAATTCAATATTAACCCAGCCCAATCTTTAAAAAATTATGGGAAAAAAAATTAGCCCACAAGAAAATTGATTTTTAGTGATAAAAATTTAATGAAGGTATGAAAAAATGGTCATTAAAAGTATAATTCTTATAGTTTTAATGAGAGTAAAAAAATTACCTAGCTAAAGATGTAATTTTTAATGAGGAATTCCGGATTCCCTCACTATTAACATATAATACTCTCATTATTGATAAGAGAGAAAAAAAATCCCCTCATTACTTGTCAAAAGTTTTTTCGGCATTTCTCCCACCATATGATTCAATATTTTTACCTTCAGAAAATTAAAAAGAAAACTCCGTTAGGGTAAAATAGAATACATTTTGCCCAGAAAGAAAAAGAAAACTCACTATTAACATATAATACTCTTAATATTTTGCTATATATAAAATTTATTTTTCAGCCCACCCCACTCTCAAATCCTGGATCCGCCCTGACAACAACTAATTATGACTCGGTAATAATTATTCTTTGTAATAAATGGTTAAGGATTTTCTATAAATTTTTTCCAAACCAAACCTTTATATCAAAAGCTTACCAATCAGTTTGGTTTTAGTTAAATTAATGGGGGTTAAGATCATTCTTTTGAGCTAATTATATTATATTGAGTTAATAAAATTTAAGTTTAATATGGTATTTAATGTTAATTATTTTTTTTTTAAAATGAGCAGATCTACTCACATGTTATATATATATATATATATATATATATATAGACTGAGAGAGAGGAGAGATCAAATGTAAATATATATCTTGTGTGTAAATTAGGAATTGATCAAAACCGTTAGATCTTAATACATGAATAGTTAGAATTAATCTTTCCTTAATATAGATTTCATTTTTAATTTTTCGAAAAGGACATATTGGTCTCCAAAAATTAATTGATATCCTAATAAATCTTAATTACCTTAATTTACGGTTTCTTCCATTTTTGTAGGATATTAGTTTTATATTTTCTTTAACAAACATTTTCTTTTAATTTTAATCTGTAACATCCCGAAAAATATAGTAATTAAATTTATTTTATAGCTAGAAATTTCATGAAATTAGAACCCAAACTATTTTGGTTAGTTAAATTATGGTCTTAGAGGCACTATAAGACGAAGAAAAGTTTCGACCTTAGTTGAACATCTAAGTTAAAATTAAAACTTATATTATAAAATTAGACATTAATGGGATCGTTTGAAATCAAGATCATTCAAATCAGATTTCATTTGATCTTTCCATAGAATTTATTCTTGACATTTTGAACAAAAAAGATAAAATGAATAAATAAATAAATAAATTCTAAGCAAGTTTAACAATCATATTCAATTAGAGGTCAATTTCCGGCCCAATTATTAAGGCTCACTTCAAACCAATTCTTTAATTATTATATATTATATTCAAGTGGGCTTAGTTATTTAAGTGTATAGATTGAGGACGAAAATTTGTTTGTCCATTTGAGATAATTACTAAAACAATTACCAATCACTTTTGACCATTTGGGGGGTCATGGGAAGGGATTAGTGTAAGTGTAGATATAGACGTGCGGGCGTGGGGGCTTGTATAGATGAAATATATAAATATGTGTATATCACAAAGGAGAGATTTATTTGCAGAAGAGTGATAGCTCAAAAGTGGAAAAAAAAAACTTGAGAGGTAAGTAACCTATCTCTTCGCAACTTTATTTTGCTATCCTTATTCATTATTTCAAAGATGGAAAAAAAAACTGTAGACTGTATATATACATAATATAGGAGGTTTTGGCTTTAGTTAATAAAAAAAAACGATCAAGAAAAGGGGGAAAATAGGAAAAAGATCAAAAATAAAAGGAAGAAGAAAGGGTTGAGTTCTTAGTACTAAATTTTAAATTTCAGTCAAATTAATTGTACTAATTTGTATTCTTCCAGTTCTAATTTAATACTTGACAATTAAATTAGCATTTTTAGAAAATGTTATTTAGCCATATAATTTCCAAATGTTATAATTTCCCTAAAGGAAATTCTAAATATTATGATTCACTTCTAAATGTTAAATTAACCTTCTTAGTCATTAAATTCAGTTCAATTCATCTTTTTACCTATTCAAATCTATCCGCAAAGTTCGATAAATTCTCAAATAGATCACTAACTTGATCCAATCCGTTAAATGCGCATTATTCGCCCATTTGACCATATTTCAATTCCAAACGATCCCAAGTTATAGGAAATGATTATTTAAGTTATTTAGGATCTAAATTATTACCTCTATGACCTATTTGAGGCTTCTAAATTAGAATTCCAATTTTTTAGGTCGAGACGATCGGAGAGTATAGTAGCATTTCACACATAAACTGCACTGCATATTGAGATCATCAAGGTGGGTTTTTCTATAACTCACAATTATGTTTTAAATTCGTCCATGAAAAGTATGTTAAATGTTTTAATAGCATTGTTTACGCAATGATTAGATGCTATGAGACTTCATCCACAGAGGAATTCAGACTTACAAGCATAGACGGTTTACTTTGTGACTAAATGTCTAGATAAGTAACCGTAAATTATTCATGTGATCACATAGGGTCTCTCATCCAATGAAGAAGAGTAAACTATGTTATAAAGAATGTTTATGATTGATTTTAAAGCATGAAAGTATATCTTGGACGAATAATAATGCGCACTGAGTGTTTTCTGGCACTCAACCCAAATATTTCTCAAATATTTTCAGGTCCTGGAGATCGAGCTGGTTGATGATGAGATGTTGGAGTGGGTTAAATGGTTGACCCTTGTATGATTTTTGCTTAAAACCATCTTTAAACTTATGTTTATATATTAAATATTAAATGCTTTCGTTGATACTCTACAAAACCTTTAAATTTGGAAGTTGTTGACCTCCGTGGTCAATTTTGACTGTATATACAAATATTTTGAATGTATATAAGGGTTGACCGTGGAGTTTTTGAATGAGTGACTTGATTGGCTATGTGTATTTTCTTATTGACGGATCATAATTTTGTTATATGTGAGTTTGTGATTTTGAAAAGCCTTGTTTGTAGTTGACTTTGAAAGCACCTGAGTGCGTGATTTGAACATTTTTAAGTTGAGGTGCTGTCCGTTTATAAATTAGTCTTATGTTTATAAATAAGACAAATGAATTAGAGAATAATATATATCCAACATAATTCTTTTTATTGGTGGATAGTTATATTATTTTGTATTATAATTATACCAAATCAATTAATGAAGCATTATCAATCGCAAAAGAAGCGGTCATACTATAATAAAAAACATTAACTACTCACCAAAATAATAAACTTTTACATAATATATATGCTAGGAACAAATAATATATTTAAAAAAACTTCAAAATTTGCTACAAAAAAATTTAGTGACTTAATTATATCAAATTAATTATTGAAGCGTTATCAATTGCAAAATAAGCATTCATACTTTTGAAAAAAAACATTAATACCCAACAAACAACTATACTACTCTTAACATATAATTTGTTAAGAATTAAAAAAAAAAATCAACAAATAAATCACTAGGACTCAACAAACATAACATATTGATCATGACATTTGAGTGCAATATTTTACGCTTTAGTTTCTTTAATTTGTTCTTTACGAGAAAAAAATATCTTAATATTTTTTAAAATATAAAAAAATAACTAAATGAAACACGTCAATCTTGAAGTTATCACTGTAGCATGATCGATATATATATGTAGAATTAAACCTCACTCTAGTGGATAGTAATGCTATTTTGTAACTTGATTATACCAAACCAGTCAATAAAGAAGCATTACCAATCACAAAATAAGCATCCAAACTATCGCAAACAACTTTAATACTCAATAAACAACTATACACTCACATAATATGTTAAAAAAAAACATCAACAACAATAAATAAAACACTAACACTCACAAAAAAAATTATATATATATATATATATATAATTTATCATGAGATTTGAGTGCAATTTACAACTTAATTGAGAGCCTAGACTACAACTAACTATAATGCTTTAAACAAAAAGAAAAAAAAAATCCGAATCCATCAAGAGACTAAACATCTCAATTTATGTTCTAAAAAATCAAATTACACATGTATTACGACATTAACTTCAAAATCAAATAAATAAATCATTAAAAAATCATAGAATAATAAAAAACAGTTCACAAAAAATAAACCAACAACTATAAAAAAAAATTAATGAGGAAAAATCAAGAAAAAATTGGGTACGTTAATTTAACATTCACAATCCATGGTGGGTTTGTTGGCTTTTGGTAATTGATTTAATTAATTACCAAACTCAATCCCTTAATTTATGCTATAATAAAGATATGGAAACAACAATGATACATAAATACCCTTTCATATTAATCATTATTTAAATAATAGCAACAATGTTTTTATAACCAAACAAATCGTAGACCATCCAGATTTTAAGATTAAAGGATATGATTAATTCCTAATTTACATACTAGGAGTATATGTGCATGATAACGCTCCCCTATATATGCATGCGATAGCAAAATTTTAAAGGTTTGAAAAGTTAAATTATCATACAGTTTATACATTTGTTCTTTTTTTTTCTATTTCGGAGAAAATGGTTTTTCTCACAGTTTAGTTAATTTTCGTAAATAAGTCAGAAACTTTAAAGTTTAGCCCGGAATGATGTTTAGTAGTTATTTAGTTCTAAGAACTTGTATCTTCCAGATTTATTAATTTAGAATTGGTCATTAAGTTTATTGGAGATTATTTTGATATCTAGGTGCGGCGCAATTTGGATCATCGTTCAACGTGTGAGATTTTGTGGTTATTTTACTAGCTCTACTTGTTGAGGTGCGTAAATAATTTAAAGTTACGTTTTTTAGTGGGTAAATGTATTTAAATTATGCCTTTAGGTGTGTAACAATTTTAAAATTATGACAAAAACTTGTATGAGACCGTCTAACAGGTCGCTTACGTTAGACGGGTCAAATAAAATCAAAACCCGCCCAAAACCTGCCCCCAAGCTCATTTTCGCGCGTAGGCGCGCGTCTTATCTGTGGCCCCACGCGCAACCACTGGATTATCACTAGCTATAACGTAAAGTATCACTAGGTATAAAGTAAAGTATCACCATGTGTGAAGTATAACTAACTGTGAAGTGAAGCATCATTAACTATGAAGCGAAGTATCATTAGATATAAATTGGATGAAATATCATTAACTATTGTTGAATGAAGTATAATTAGATATATATCTGATGAGTATCATTAAATGTCTGTGAAGTATCATTAATTATGGATGAAGTATCATTAATTCAGAAGTGGAGTATAATATGATATTATTGATTATTAAACATTAATTGTCAAATCCAGAATAGATAAATGTCATTAACTATGAGTGGAGTATTATTAACTCAAGTATCATTATTTATGGGTAAAGTATCATTAACTCACATGAAAGTATCATTGGGGTCTCATTACTATGGAAAAAAGTATCACTAATTACAAAAGAAAGTATCACTAATTACAAAAGAAAATATCACTAATTATAAAAAAAATGTTAGTTTAAACATAATCTCAAATTGAGAATCGGGTCTATGAATACAATAAAAACTCATTAATGAGTAAAAAAATTTATTTTATTATCATAAGAGAAAAATATCATTGATTACAAAATAAAGTATCACTAATTACAAAAAAAAGTAACACTAATTACAAATAAAAGTATCACTAAAAATCTTCAACAACATCTCGATCTTCCACCTTGCAAGACTAATAATGACATCCTCCAATGCAGAAGTGACAACATATCTGCTATAAAAACAAAATCCAGAAATAAATCTAAGAATTACTCAAAACAACACAAATCGAGCGTACGACATGCCTTCTTCCTATAACAATGGTCATGCCTCCCATTAATCTGACAATTGCAGCAATGGAAACTACAATAAACATAATGACTTCAGCAATAGACAGTAGTATAGTATTGATACGACCCAGACAACTCCTAGCCGAATCTAGAGAACGTAGCGGAAGACTTTAGAATACGAAACACGTCAACGAATGAAAGATTTCAATCCGACTCAACTCAACGAATGAAATACGGCTAATCTAGACAACTAAAATACCTAAACTATGACACAAACTATGAAACACAAATAATCCAAATACCAAGGGTGTGGAACGAAGGTATAAGGCTGGGTATAGGTGTTGGGAACGTGTATGGCTTGGTGAAGAAGGGATGGAGTAGATAGGGTATGATAATGATAGGATGAACTTACGGTTTAATGGAACGGAGGATGAACTTGATCTCGATCTTGTGGACTTGAACTCGATCATTTGGACTGGAAGGAAGGCGTACATTTGATGGGGGTTAGAGTACCGTCATGTGCGGAATATGGAGGATGATCATGTCGATGTGAATCACAACCCGATAGCTTCCTTGAATCTCGAACGTATCCAAGGTTGAAATCTCTAATTAGATCTTCAGATACTAAATACCGGTTAATCCCTCAAGTGGATTAAGCAATACCCTTGAATAAGACTTAGGTGTGCTAATTCTAAGAATGATAATTTTCTTGATGGAAAACAATCAAAAAAATATAATGGTTGAGACACAATTGGATGCAAAAGCAAAATAACTTCAATAATGTCTAAAGTAACAATGAAGCATGAGACACCTATTTATAAGACAATAGGGCCGAAAATTAAAGCTATATGGACCGAAAATACATGGTCCAAAAAGATATCCAACTAGACTAGGGAATTACCTAAACTAGAATTCTATTTAAGGTAAGAACTTGCCTTAATTAAAACTCTAGTCAAACCTATGACTAATGACCGAAAATTGTGACAAATAATTAAATAAAATCTAATCCAACTATAGTCTAAATTAAATAAAATAAATACTATAGTCTAAATAAAATCAACCCCTTAATTAAATTAATTAGGGCCGAAAATTCCATACATGTCGCACACGCACACGTTGATCTTCATGCATCACCATGCACACGTGTACTTCTTCAATCCATCTTCAACTCTTCAAGTTATGTTCTCCATGGTGTGATCTTGATCTTCAATAGTTAATAAATTAACTATCTTGGAATTGCTTCTCTCGACTTCTTCATTTCCAATCTCGAGCTTTCTTCAAATTGTCACTTGCAAGTATGCTTGAAGCTTCTTAGTTCTTGATCGAGTAATTGGTCCACAAAATTTTAACTCCGGGTCTTGATCTTCATTGTTGATCATGGCTTCATCACTCCCCCCTGCTGAAAAGAATTCATCCTCGAATTTGGATCAACGTCTTGATCGTATTCATCTGCATCAAAGGGAGATAAATCAGCAACATTGAAGGTTGAAGAACATTTATACTCACTAGGTAGATCAATGCGATATGCATTGTCATTGACGCGGCTCAAAACGGTGAACGGGCCATCTCCTCTAGGTGAGAGTTTCGACTTTCTCAAGTTAGGGAATCATCCGGGACTCAAATGAATCCAAATACGATCACCGGGCTGGACGACTACTCATTTGCGCCGGGTATTGCGGTCGGCGGTGATCTTGGAGCCTCTTTGTTTGATCCGGGCTCGAACTTCCTCACGCATCTCCTTAATGAAATCAGCTATCTTCAATCCTTTAACACTCGTTAGATGTTCAACGGGTAAAGGAATCAAATCATTAGGCGTTAGTGGATTAAATCCATAAACAACCTCAAATGCAGACATGTTAGTAGAAGAATAAATAACACGATTATAAGCAAATTCCGCATAAGGTAAACATTCTTCCCATGACTTCACATTATTCTTGATTAAAGACCTAAGCAATATAGCTAAAGTATGATTCACAACCTCAGTTTGACCATCGGTTTGTGGATGACATGCAGTAGAAAATAATAGCTTAGTCCCTAATTTTCCCCATAGAACTCGCCAGAAATGTCCTAAAAACTTGGAATCCCTATCACTAACAATAGTTCTAGGAATACCATGCAACATAACAACATGAATGAAGAACAAATTGGCTATGTGAATTGGTTTTCCTACATGCAATGAAATGCGCCATTTTAGAAAACCTATCAACAACAACAAACACAGAATCTTTACCCGATCTAGACCTAGGCAAACCTAAAATGAAATCCATAGATAAATCAATCCAAGGGCTAGATGGTACAGGTAAAGGAGTGTATAAACCAAATAGATGCGAAGTAGACTTAGACTTATGACAAGTAATACATCTACTACACATGCGTTCAACATCACGTTTTATATGCGGCCAAAAGAAATGCTCATGCAACAAGGATAATGTCTTATGCACACCAAAATGTCCCATTAATCCTCCCACATGCGATTCTAACACAAGTAGCTCACGTATAGAATAAGTAGGAATGCACAATTTAGACTCTTTAAACAAGAACCCATCATGCATATAAAATCCTTCATAAGACTTTGAAAATTTCGAACACTTCTCAAATATGGAGGAGAAATACGGGTCCGACTCATACAAAGACTTAATTGATTTAAATCCAAGCATCTTAACATGCATTAGGTTAAGCAACGTGTACCTTTGTGAGAGTGCGTCGGTGATGACGTTTTCTTCTCCTTTCTTGTACTTGATGACATACGGAAATGACTCGATGAACTCGACCCATCTCGCATGTCGCTTGTTCAAGTTGCTTTGACCTTTCAAATGCTTCAAGCTCTCATGGTCCATGTGAATGACGAACTCGTTGGGCCAAAGATAGTGCTGCTACGTCTCCAACACACGCTTCAAAGCGTATAGCTTCTTATCGTATGTAGAGTACCTAAGTGCGGCGTCGTTTAGATTTTCACCGAAGTAAGCTACGGGCCATTTTTTCTGCATCAAAACAGCACCTATACCTATCCCGGAGGCATCACACTCGATCTCAAAGATTTTAAAAAAATCCGGTAAACATAAAACAGGAGCAGAACACAATAAAGACTTCAAAGTATTAAACGCATGCTCTTATTGTTTACCCCATTCAAATTTGGGATCCTTCTTACTTAGCTCAGTAAGAGGCGCAGCTATGCTAGAGAAATCGCGCACGAAGCGATGATAAAATCCGGCAAGGCCGTGAAATGATCGAACTTCTAACGCGGTTTTGGGTGTTGGCCATTCCTCAATTACCTTGATCTTGGAATGATCAACCTCAATACCTCTAACACTCACAAAAAATCCTAAGAACACAACTTCATCCAAATAAAATGAACACTTAGACATGTTGCCATACAATCGAGCATCTCTCAAAAGCATAAATACGCGCCTGTGCACTGTGACTTTATATCAGGATATCATCAAAGTAAACAACAACATATTTCCCAATAACATCACGTAAGACATGGTTCATCAATCTCATAAATGTGTTCGGTGCATTTGTGAGACCAAAAGGCATAACCAACCATTCATACAAACCATGCTTAGTCTTAAAAGCAGTTTTCCATTCATCTCCTTCATGGATGTGAACTTGAAAATAACCAGATCTCAAATCAATTTTAGAAAAAAATTTCGATCCACTTAATTCATCTAGCATATCATCAACTCTAGGAATGGGAAAATGATACTTAACTGTTATTTTGTTGATGGCTCTACAATCCATGCACATTCTCCATTCATTGTTCTTCTTGGGCACGAGAATAACTGGGACTGCACATGAGCTCATCGACTTTTGAATATGCTTCTTCTCAAGCAACTCTTTCACTTGTCAATCAATATCCTTAGTTTCTTCGGGTGATGTGCGATAGGCTGGACGGTTCAGTAGAACGGCTTCGGACATGAAATCAATCTGGTGCTCGATCCCACAAACCGGAGGTAATCCACTTGGAATCTCTTCTGGAAAGATGTCTTCAAACTCCTTCATAAGGGGCTGCACAACACTGGGCAAAGAAACTTCATTAGTAGCACTGTTCTTATAAGTTAAAAGAACTAAAGGCAAACCTGCTTTGATAGCCTTTTCAACTCCTTTAATTGTGCAAAACAATGATCGACTCTTCTCTTTGGAGGGAGCGGCTGTACTCAATCCTTTTCCATGATCAAGGGAGCTGGGAAGTGGTGGTTTTGGGACTATATTGGCCATGGGGAAAGGGGTGGCCGGCGGTGAAGGGGTTTCAGCTGAAGAGGTGCCGTCGGCGGTGGTGGTTCGGACGGCGGTGGCTGTGGCCTTATATGGCTCTTCTTTGAACTTTGATCGCATTATTTCTTGATCTTCTTGAATGGCCTTAGGTGACAACATCTTAAGGATGGTGGTTCAACCGTCTCTCTTGATGGTATAAGTGTTCATGAATCCGTCGTGTACAACTTGTCTATCAAATTGCCATGGCCTTCCTAAGAGTATATGCGCTGCATCCATAGGAATAACATCGCACAATACAATGTCAGAATAATGAACAATGGAAAAAGAAATGTGTATCTGACCAGTAATGCGAACTGTGCCTCGATCTGTAAGCTATTACAATCTGTATGGCTTTGGATGCTTCACTGTGGTAAATCCTAACTTGTCGACAACATACTGACTAACTGCGTTGATCACGCTACCACTGTCGATGATCACTGCGTAAATCTTGTCTTGAATAGCAACTCTTATGTAGAAGATGTTCTCTCACTACGATTGTTGCTCTTCTTCTCGACTTATGTTCAGACTGCGGATGGTAACTAAGATGACATGAGGAATCTCGGCTTCCTCTTCTTCAAAATTGACCTAGGGGGCATCTACTTCAGTGGGGGCGTCAGCCTTGGAGGGTTCTTCATCTTCACTGACTGATTCGAGTTCATTTTGCTCCGTGAGGAATAGAACTCGTCGGTTCGGGCACTGGTTCTGAAAATGACCCCAACCTTGACATTTCTAACATTGAACGTCATGAGCTCGACTAGGGGTTGAATTTGGAGCTGAATTGGGTGGGTTCGGCCGTGTGAAGTTTGGCCGAACTGGAGCTGCAGGTGTTGGATCATTTCTACGGCTTGGCTGCAGTGCGGAACGGTCGAAACGCCGTTCGGGTGGTTGGTCCAGATTGACCTCAGGGTCGAACAGGATTAGTAGAAGGAGTAGAATATGATGTGGGAGGCGTACCTTCATTCCAAGATGGCCGAGTAGGAGCTGAAGTGTAATGAGATCGACGTCGGCCTTCTTGAAGCTGTCTTTCCACAATCGATGCGTAGTGCCCATGTCTTCTATACTTGTGAAGTCTTTAAGCTCGACTTTGCATGCAATGTCAGGGTTCATGCCTTCAATGTACCTAATGATGGTAGCATTTAGCGACTCTTGCTTTCCGACTCGGTTCAAGGTGGTCTCCAACTCTTTGTGATACTCTTCAATGGAACGCGTGCTTTGCTTAATTCGGGTGAGCTTCTTTTCAAGCTCTCTCTCATAATGCAAAATAATGAATCGTCCTCGCATGAAGCCTTTCATTTTCTCCCATGTATCAATGGGTGGATATCTCTCACGGCGGCGTCGTTCTTGCCGCATTTCTCACCATGAGGCTGCATAGCCTCGAAACTCCAACGATGCTAAATGGACCTTCTTGATCTCCAAAAAGTCATAGCATGTGAAGATCTTGTCTACCTTGCATTCCCAATCCAAGTAAAGATTAGGATCATGTAGACCTTCAAATTCCGGAATGCTCGTTTTGATGTTGTTGAGCAAACCGTCTCCATCTCCAAATCTTGGCCTCTCAAAATGGACTGCTTGTCTGAAAGATGTTCAGGGTCGATCACGGTGATCTTCCTGCCTTGGTGGTATGAAATCGGCTTCATATCCACTTACTGTATCGAACTCGGGTCCGAAGGCTTCGTGTCCAATGTCTTCTTGAAAAACAGGCTGTCTCGGGGCGCCTCTTTGCTGTGGATGTTGGACTGCTGCGGCTCCTTGGACTGCTTGTGGTGTAGCCGACTGAGCTTTGAGTTTCTTGATTTGCTCAGTTAGTTCGGCTACTTGATTACCGAACTCATCCTTTATCAGCTGGTTTTGGCGCCTGAAGTACTGTGCCTTAGATTCAAACTGGTACTTCGGGTCCAATCGATTTTGGATGTGTAGGATGGATCATCTGGTATGAGGAGAAACTTTGGGTCATCTATAGGAGGGGTTAAAGCAGTGGCTTCATTCTTGTCTTTGTCTATGGTACCTAAAAAATGAACAAACATAAAGGAAAACAAGGAAGGATCCTCACAATCTCACTTTTCTCTCATTTGTTTTCTCTCTTGATTTTTCCACTCTTGTTTTCAAGTATGTGGTGCACAGTGTGTTTGTCGTGTATATGGATGAGAAATAGCACTCTTTGTCGAATATCGAGGGTATGATTTAATTGTACGAAGGATTGATGAGAATTGCTAGCTAGGATCAACAGATGATATGGTATGGGTGTGGTCGAGTAGATAAGATGGATTGGCTCGGGGATGAGTGAACGTGACGTGTAAGGTGAGGTGGTATGAGAGGGTGTGGGCGTGTGGGAGAGTGAGGTGGATTAGGGTTAGATGGATCCCCAATGGGTAGAAGGAAAGAAGTAGGAAAGAAAAGGAAAAAGGGATTAGGTAATTTGGAAAGTGTTACACAATTGTGACACAATCTAAATATCCTAATTAAACTAGACTCTAAAAGGAAAGAACCAAAAATAAATTACAACTCAAAAGGAAATTACCAAAATAAAATAAAACTTGGAAGGAAAGTTCTAAAAATAAAATATGACTCTAAAGGAAGTTACCAACTAAAGAGTTATCCTAGAAGGAAATTACCAAAATTAAGATAAGACTCACAAGGTAATTACCAACTATAGAATATTACTAAAAGGAAAGTATCAAAATTAAAACAAGACTCAATTGGAAACACAATGAATATGTCTCTTTTTTGTCGATTTTTTTTTTCTTTTTTTTTTTATCGGTTGTTTTTTTTTTTTCATCGACTTTTTTTTTAATTCAGTTTTTTTAACTGATTCCTTTTTTTTCAATACACTCTAGCTATTACAACTCGATAATCATGAAATAAAATAAAAAGACACGTAGGATGAAAACTTGACACGTCAGATTGAACCACGACCAGCAGAGCTGACGTGGCTTTGATGTCAAATTTATGATACGACCTGGACAAGTCCTAGCCGAATCTAGAGAACGTAGCGGAAGACTTTAGGATGCCAAATTTATGATATGACTCAACTCAATGAATGAAATACGGCTAATCTGGACAACTAAAATACCTAAACTATGACACAAACTATGAAACACAAATAATCCAAATACCAAGGGTGTGGAACGAAGGTATAAGGCTGGGTATAGGTATTGGGAACGTGTATGGCTTGGTGAAGAAGGGATGGAGTAGTGTGATACCCCGACCCCTTTTGCTAAATTATATATTATAATTTTAGTAAATGATTTCGAATTAATATTATTGAATATTAATCTTGTGAGTATGTTTGTATGTTATGCCGTTGTTTTATTACAGGCTGTCTCACTCGAGCCGATACGTCATAGCAAGTGATGTTATACTGAGTGTATAACACAGTTTGAATTTTAATACTAAAGTGTCGAGTTATATGATAATGAATGAATGTTATTTCATTGAATTTTGTTTGCCAAAACCTTGAACACCCTAACGCTGAGTCGATTGGGGGTCTAGGGGAAATACGCCCCTAGACCCCGGTGGGGGCTAGGGGGCAATGCCCCCTGCTTTTTCGGTGAGTATTAAAAGTTTCTTGAAGATCTAAGTCGTTTTAAAATGGAGTTGGAAATGTCCGGGAGTCAAAATAGAATTGGGGGTCGAATGGGGCACGCCGCGCGCCCGCGGGGTGGTGCGCGGCCGTGGGGCCGTGCGCGGCCGCAGGAGGCTGCGCGCCCGCGGGGTGTGCGCACTCGCGGGGAGCTTGGGCCGAGAGCCCCCTCGCGCGGTTGCGGGAGGCGCGCGGTCGCGCGGGCTGGGCCGATTTTCCTACCTATAAATACCACACTTATTCATTTCATCTTCATTTTCTCCACTTCCATTTGGGCGATTTTCTCCATCTCTCTCTCAAGAAACTCTTCATCTTTTGGAGTAAATCCTTCCATCATCCTCCATCAACTAAGGTAACTTCAAACCTCTTCATCTTGGTGATTTGAACACTCTTTTCTTGTTGAATCAAACCCAGGGTTTGTTATCCAAAATTAGGGTTTTCACTTTTATTGATCCTCTTGCCTTGATATCTTGAACATATGGTTTATTTACCTCCTTGAGGCTATATGTGAAGTTATATCGAAATTCCTATGGTTCATTGTTGCTAGGGTTTGGAATTCTTTCCTAATTTCCCTTTGTTTTGTTGATAATTGTATGGAGATGTTATGAGGGTTGTATGGGGTTGAGTTTCATGTATGTTAGAGCCCTAGGATGAAGGTGTTTGTATTTGAAATGTTGGGTCTAAAGGATTTAAAATAAGTCATGAGCATGTGGTTTAAATGTGTGCCCGTAACGTGTTCGATCAAATACTTCAAAGAGTTTTAATGTGTATTTTGAGTCCAAAATCATAGTATGAGCTTGTATAACCATGGTTGTGTATGTGGAAATGTTTGAAGACTTTAAAGCAAAGTATAGCATGAGTTTGGTCTAAATTATGATTTAATTGAATAACTCGATGTCTAAAATGAAAAGATGATTAAAAGGTGCTAGGTGACGTGTTGTGGCTCGAGGAGGACAACTTGTGCACGGCAAGGGAGTATTTCAAGGTTGAAAGGATTTTAAAGCGTCTCTTAAGGTGGGGTAACTCTAAACTGTGAACACGTGTAAGGTTATAGTTATTGTTGTGCTTTGATTGTATAAGTATGAAGGGTCTTCAGACCAGAGATAAAAGAGATCCTTCGGGGTCGACAAAGAGATCCTTCGGGGTCGACAAAGAGACCCTTCGGGGCAGAGATCCTTTGGGATCGAATATAGACCTGTTAATGTCCTCCCTGGGGGGTAGTATGTCTGCGGGCATCCCTACAGGGCCAAAGATGTTCATTAACGGGGGCATCATGATGTTTGGACCCTACGGCGTTGAGACTAGTCTCCACAAAGTAAAGAAAAGTCCATATGTTATATTTTCACTTGTGCAATTAGCTATAACTGTTTACAGTGTTCCCCACTGAGTATGTTGTTAAATACTCACCCCATTCATTCAATGAATTTCAGGTTGAGAAGTCAAGGCCGGGGTAGGAGCATTGTGAACACAAGAAAACCCCACAAGCTTGTGTTTATCTTTTGCATGCTCTTCTTTTGAAAATACTTACATTATTATTATTATTATTATTATTATTATTATTATTATTATTATTATTATTACATTGATCACTCTTTTTGCTTTATGATCAGTGATTATTGGGGATGAGAATAGCCCGATCTTTTGTAGGTTATGATGTGTATAACTTGATATTATGCCAAACAATTTAAAGGCGGGTCGTTCGACCTTGGAGCCTATTATGTATGAAGTACGTTGTTGAACTCCTATGCTATATGTGTTAATTTAGGGTGTTAGACGGGCGGGTTGAATAAGACCTATGAGCCCGATAAGTTAGGTGATTGTGTGATTTGTGGATGGGTTTATACGATGCTTCTACTTAACACCATGTTGTGTGACAAAACAGATATGATAGATTACATGCTTTAATTGCAAAAAACTCATATTGATAATTATGATGCCTTACCTTATTATGCCATCATCATGCTTTTGACCTTAGCTTCCGCTCATATTAAAATAAGCACACAAAATATGTAAGTAAATTGTATGTTAAGTGACGTGGCCAAACGGAGTAGTTTGGGGCGTTACAAGTAGATAGGGTATGATAATGATAGGATGGACTTACAGTTTAATGGAACGGAGGATGAACTCGATCTCGATCTTGTGGACATGAACTCGATCGTTTGGGCTGGAAGGAAGGCATACGTTTGATGGGGGTTAGAGTACCGTCATGTGTGGAATATGGAGGATGATTACGTCGATGTGAATCACAACCCGATAGCCTCCTTGAATCTCAAACGTATCCAAGGTTGAAATCTCTAAGTTGATCTTCGGATAGCTAATACCGGTTAATCCCTCAAGTGGATTAAACAATACCCTTGAATAAGACTTAGGTGTGCTAATTCTAAGAATGATAATTTTCTTGATGGAAAACAATCAAAAGAATATAATGGTTGAGACACAATTGGATGCAAAAGTAAAATAACTTCAATAATGTCTAAAGTAACAATGAAGCATGAGGCACCTATTTATAAGACAATAGGGCTGAAAATTAAAGCTATATGGACCAAAAATACATGGTCCAAAAAGATATCCAACTAGACTAGGGAATTACCTAAACTAGAATTCTATTTAAGGTAAGAACTTGCCTTAATTAAAACTCTAGTCAAACCTATGACTAATGACCGAAAATTGTGACAAATAATTAAATAAAATCTGATCCAACTATAGTTTAAATTAAATAAAATAAATACTATAGTTCAAATAAAATCAACCCCTTAATTAAATTAATTAGGGCCGAAAATTCCATGCACGTCGCACACGCACACGTTGATCTTCATGCATAACCATGCACACATGCACTTCTTCAATCCAACTTCAATTCTTCAAGTTATATTCTCCATGTTGTGATCTTGATCTTCAATAGTTAATAAATTAACTATCTTGGAATCGCTTTTCTCGACTTCTTCATCTCCAATCTCGAGCTTTCTTCGAATTGTCACTTGCAAGTATGCTTGAAGCTTCTTAGCTCTTGATCGAGTAATTGGTCCACGAAATTGCAACTCCAGGTCTTGATCTGCACTGTTTATCATGGCTTCATCAAGTATATCAAATCATGTTCAAATCTCAGCAAGAAAAAGCTAATTGAGAGGGAAAAACTTCTTGTTCACACAGATAAATCCAGTTGACAGAAACCAAAATTGTGCATAATGATTTGCTTTGCATCCATTCTCAACTAAGTTAAAAAAAACTATAGACAACAAACAGACGAATTAAGAAGAGCCAAGACCAATATAAACGAAAACCACCAAAATGTACCTTGTCAAGATGAAACGACATTTCCTCAACTTCAACAACTACATCACTAGGGATACTATACTTCTGCCTATTTCGATCTCTCCAAAAAGCTCGGTTGCTCCGCTGTCGATCCCCCCAATATCAACATCAACACCGTTGTCATCGCGAAGAAATCCACCTCTCATATCAATATTCCTCCTCTACGGGCGAGGGAGCATACCGATCTGGAGCAGTGGTTGACTCATGGCTCTACTGCAGCGGCAGCGGCGGAGGAAGATGAAGAGGATTTGGTGGAAGAGAATTTGGACGGCGGATTAAAGAGGGAGAAAGAGAGAGAATGTGCAAAACCCTAGAAGAGAATAAACTAATAATTTTTTTTAATATATATATATACATGGCCGGATCAGGTCGGGTGGAAATCCGTCTAATGTAAGAGACCCGTTAGACAGTTTCACACAAGTGTGGCCCTAAAATTATATTTGTGATTGGGTAAATTATTTAAAATTAATGCTATGAAATTGTGTTTGAAATAGATGAATCGTTGATGATCATTGAAATTTATAGGATATGTTCTAAATGTAACACCCTAAATTTAATAATTAAAAATGCTACTCTTTCTTATTTATTTAATGTGCAATATAATAATTTCATCAATAATATTTCAAGCATTTTTTAATAATAAAAATACAAAATGATAAAATCTTAATTCAACAATTAAATCCCATAACTAAATCCATAAAACACATCCACCAAAGTCCATGAATAATTAACCCAATCAA
Organism: Perilla frutescens; assembly: GCA_026008535.1. NCBI lineage: Eukaryota > Viridiplantae > Streptophyta > Magnoliopsida > Lamiales > Lamiaceae > Perilla > Perilla frutescens. The sequence goes on from BRKX01000005.1 coordinate 10,141,722, forward strand.
TACGAAAAATTAAATGTTATCACATCTAGAGGTTTTAATTAAAAGCAATAAAGTCTAATGATTATTTTTGATAATTTAAAACAATTAGCCAAAACCACCACATTCGCTCCTCGCAGCTCTAAGCTCACTGACTTGAAAAAATATTTTAAAAACTCACTGACCTGAAAAAATATTTTAAAAATATGGGATGAGTACTCATAAATCGTACTTAGTGAGGGAGGTACACGGGGTATGATAAAAAAAATTATCAATTTTCTTTTTCATGTCCAAAAATATAATATATCTATCACATAATTGTAGTATAACTCATCCATAATTCCACATCACGAAGGAAGAATTACAGATAATAACATTCCACATTACTAAGGAGGAATTATTTCACATTACGAAGGAGGAATCTCAAAGCATATTATTCCACATCACGAAGGAAGAATAATCGGTTTATATATCGACTGTGCACATGACATATTTAACCACATAGATATTCCACCACAATTCATGAACGGAAATTTAAGTTGGACAATAAAAGGGTGTTATTATCTGTAATTCTTCCTTCGTGATGTGGAATTATGATGCGTTATACCACAATTCTGCGATAGATATATTGTTGGACAAGGAAAAGAAAAATGATAATTTTTTTATCATACCCCATGTATCCCGCTCACTGAGTACGATTTATGAGCACTCACCCCATGTTTTTAAAATATTGTTTTAAATTATCAAAATAATAATTAGACTTTATTGCTTTTAATTAAAACCTGTAGACATGATAATGTTTGGTTTTTCATCTTAATTAGGTTAATTATTGTTAGACTTTCCTGGATGTGTTTAATGGATTTAATTATGGAATTAAGATTCTATCATTCTGTAGTTTTGTTATTTAAAAAAATGCTTGAGATCTTATTGATGAAATTATTATATTCCGCATTAAATAAATAAGAAAGAGTAGCATTTCTAATTATTAAATTTAGTGTGTTACATTTAATGGTATAAGACCGGGTCTACTTTCATATAGACTCGATTTGTGTTAAGTTTATTTATTTGTAATATGTTATACCACCGAATTCCATCACGCGATCCTACTAAAAGGTAATCTTGGAATTAGAAAGAACATAGAAGCAAAACTTATTAGATTATTTATTTACTTTCTCAAGAGATAGATGGTTGTCGCACCACCACCAACACAACACCTCCATGCATTGAGCATTGGTAAGTATAGAGCTAGAACATGGAACGTTGTTGAGTCTTTGCAAGATAACTTGATTAGATGGAGGACCATGTGGAGAGAAACGGGTCTCTTCAGCCCACATTTGGACCCATTCGAGGCATGCTGAAGAGTCATCTACAGTATACCACTAGGGGTTGAGGACATCGCGATTACCCTATACAACCAATTGGCGGTTTGGGTGTCTTTTCAAGTTGACATGATTGATTTCGAGTTGTACATAGTAGAGCTCATCCAACAATATGACGACATCTTTCAAGGGATCCATGCGATTGAGGATGATGAAGAAAACCAAGCACCCTCCCCTAGTTGAAAAGCCAATAGCGAAGAATCCTGAGGATGAGCCAGAAAAAGAGCCATAAGAGAATCCCGAGGAAAAACCCGAGGAATCGGTAGAGTACCAGAAGTTGTTGATGTTAGTAGCGATGACGATTAGGAAATTCTAATTTCTATAATATAGAAGTTTCCATTCATATTTAAAATTCATATTTAAGGAATACTATTATATTTGTTTCTATAATCAAATTATAAAAGTAGAAAGATGAAAAATATGAAACGAATAACACAAATTAAAAATAAATAAATTAATAATTTATCAACCTACCTAAAATTACCTAATCATAATGCCAATCATTCTCAAGATCTGGTAATAGTTTTAAAAAATAGAACTAAATATTACTAAAAATAACAAAATCCCGATCATTTCTTAAATCATAAAATTGAAAAGAGAAGTCTCTAGCTAGAATTTTAGGTCCTGTTTGTTTTTATTTCCAACATCAATTTTCAGTTTTCAGTATTTCCAATTCAATTTACAAGATGTATAGGTTTTTGAAACAATGTAATGATTTTGTTATGATGAATGATTTAATGTTTAGAGTTATGGGTTTGGAAAATGGAAATATGTTTGTTTGATTATATTTTCAATTTGAAATTTTTGGTTGAGATGAAAAGATAAATATTTATGTGGTTATGATTAGGGCTGTAAATGAATCGAGTTGAGCCAAATATCTTCAAGCTCGAGTTCGGCTCATTTAAGATATACTCGACTCGAGCTTCAACTTCAAGTTCGAGTTCACCTCGACTAAGAAAATTCATAATTGAGTTCGACTCGACAAGAAAATGTTCAAGTTCAATAAAAAAACTTGACAATAATAAAATTCTTGATTGAATTATTTTCTTTTCTTTTCTAGATATTCTTTAATTATGTTTATTTTTATTTTTTTCTTTATTAATTAATTAATTATGTAATCATGCTTATTACTCATTTATTTTATTATTTTTCATTATTAATATAGACTATTGTTGTGAACTTGGGAGAAATGGAGAAGATGGCAAAAGATGAGGGCTCGCGGATGAAGTTATCATCATGAAGAAAGGAGAAGAGGGCTTACTAGGTGGAAAAATTAAATTTTTAGGGTTCTTTGCCTTTGACATTTGATTTGGAGGTATTGGAGAAGTGTTGACCGATATTTTGGGGAACGAGTCAGATCAGACTATGGAAATGGGCTCAGTGGCATTTGGCTGATTAATTCTCATCGGTGGGCTCTCCTCCATCTAGGTCCAGTTGCTGCTTAATTAAATTAAGGACAATGGTCCATTTCCCATGTTAGGATACTTTATTTTAGGTTATTTGATATCGTGTGGTCCCAGCTTTTGTAAGGGTAAATACCCAGCTTTAACCTAAAGTTATGCAAGCAGAAATATATCCACTTCCTCCCTATTTTCGTTATCATCTCCTATCCTACTTTCTCCTAAATCTCCCCCATTTCTGTTACATTAATATCAGAGCCACCAATCCCTGGCCATGGCTGAAAACAACAGGTTGAAAGAGCTGCATGAAGCCCAAAGGAGGTTAGACCAAGCATGGTAGCTGTAAATTTTAAAAGGGATGCTAAAAACTTAAAGCGGGATGCAGTTGAGTCAAGGCTTAGAGAGTATATTCAATTTTTCACCAAGATGCAAGAGGGGATGATGGGTAAGCTCGATCACCTAGCTAAGTTATTCTCTTCTTTTCAAACTTAGACAAAAGAGAAAGGGCAGGTTGAGGGTGATTCCATATTAGGAAAGCCTTCTATCAGCTTTATAGAGGAGGGTTCCTACACTAGAACTCAAACCATAATGGGTAATAGGCATATGATTAGTGACTCCCACTATATACAAGCTATCATACCCTTACCCAAGATTGATTTTCCGAGATTCGACGGTATGTAACCTAGGGTCTGGATTTTAAGGTGCAACAACTACTTCAAGATGATCCCTAATATTCCTGATGACCAGAAGATAGCTTTGGCCACCATGAACTTTGAGGAAAAGCCAGTCTTATGGTACCAGTCCTACAACACCAAATTTACTAATCTCACATGAAAATAATATATTGATATGGTAGCTGCTAGATTTGAGAATTTAAGGGAAACCAACATTGTGGGGGAATTCAACAAATTAAGGCATACAACTATACAGATTATGTTGAGGAGTTTGAAGAATTGAAATAACGCATGACATTATTTGACTTAGAAAGAACATAGAAGCATAACCTATTAGATTATTTATTTACTTTCTCAACAGATAGATGGTTGTCACACCACCACCAACACAACACCTCCATGCATTGAGCATTGGTAAGTATAGAGCTAGAACATGGTACATTGCTGAGTCTTTGCAAGATAACTTGATTAGATGGAGGACCATGTGGAGAGAAACGGGTCTCTTCAGCCCACATTTGGACCCATTCGAGGCATGCTGAAGAGTCATCTACAGTATGCCAGTAGGGATTGAGGACACCGTGTAACGCCCGCCCTAATAAAATAAATGTAAAATATAAAGTAATGTAAAAATGTGGGTGAGTTGTCTCTTTGTAAAAATAGAAATATATATGATGTATTAAAAAGTGTTAACATTAAAAATTTAGATTAACATGTGGTGCATTTAAAATGATCGATAATTATAAAATATAATTTACTAAAGAGAATAAAGAAATTATTACTTTCTTTGTAGAAAAATTGTAAGAATATCTAGATAAATTTGAATACAAACCTATAACATCTAAGCGGCAAATATAATAAAATAAGCATTTGCCCACTCTCCTCACAGGTCGTCATCCATGTATACACTTCTCAGAACTTGTCGGAGCTGTAACCATTCATGTGTTGATGCACCACATGTTATCACTTTCACCTATAATGCATGAACTACATGAGCTAAAGCTCAGTAAGCAGAAATCATGCAGATGTATGTTCACTGGCATCACAACACGTGCATGACACAACACACCACAAATGTGAAATGATTGTGTATAAATTCCTTTCATGCCATCTCAAAAGCATTTTTAACGTTTAGGAACTTGGCTCCCTTCAACAGACACCAACATGAGCCATGAGCTCATAATATAATCAATATCACTTGGCCAGAATGTGATTAGTGCACTCATGTGGCTCATCCTTCCTGGACCTCAAGGGATACGCCCCCTGCCTGTTCCCTTTGATCTCACATGAAAGTCATCCCACATTAGTCACTCATCACCTCAAAGGTGCAGTCGAAGTGGACCATCCTCCCTGGACCCCAAGGGACATGCCCCTTGCCTGTTCCCTTTGATCCCACATGGAAGTCATCCCACTTGAGGCACAAATATCAAGACAACACAACACGGGCTGGTGGTGACCAATCCCAAACAAAACATTTTCTCTCTCTGAAAACCATTTCATGCATGCAACCTCGACAATATCTACATGACGTGCATGTATATACTCGTGCTCATATACAAGATATTCAACACAATACAATATCACAAATATATATACCACAACACACAATCATACAATATAACATAATAATAAATAATAAATAATAAATAAAAAATAATAAATAATAAATAAAAAATAATAAATAATAAATAACAAGTAATAAATAATAAAAGATAAACACATATAGTCAAATAATACTATGTTCATGCATTGTAGTTGCAGATGAATTTCTACTTACCTCGAATCCAACTCTTCTAATATTTGAGACAATAGACCACACGTCTTTTGAATTGAATCTAAACAACAACTAGCCACATTAAATATACTTGATTAAATATACCTGATTATTGCTAATGGAATAAGACTAATGTCTCTAACTCCATTGACTAAACTATCTTCATTTATTAAAGCTATTAAAATATAATTAATTTATACGTATTAATAACTATCAACTTAATATTTTTCCTATTAACTGAGCATTATTTCTAAATTAAAAAAAATAGAAAACTGATCATTCATAATCCACTTATATACTATTATTATTTAGAAGAGAGAGTAATCTAATTACTTGGTACATTACCAACTTACTGATAAATTATTCCATTCCAAGATTTAATATGTTTTATCTATTATTAATCCAACCACTTAATTGGGATCACTTAATTCCTTTGATACAACATTTCAATTAGTTGGCCGCATTTCTTTATTTGGAGAACTACTATAAAATTATACTACGAAATGATAATAAATTTACAGTTAATATATTTATCCAGTAAATTAACTATATGATGAATAGAACTAATAGTTAATCATAAACAAAACGTGTTCAAATTATATATTTATTTTTATTCTATATTTTTCGATGCACTAATGATAGAGTACTTGCATTTAATAAAAGTACACAAGTAAAAATTAACTTATTAACATATGAAAGATTACAATATTTTAACGATACAAAATTTGCTTCTATGTATAAATTTATTCATTTTGATAATTAACCATTATTTACACACACACATAAGGTAGTCAGTTTAAAACAACAAGGTCTACAATATAAAAACTAATTATTACTGAAATTAGAAATGGAGAGAAACACACTAACCTGAGTAATTAGCGTTTTCTTTTTCTTCTCTTTTGACCTATGGCTATAATTCTCTAATTTGTAATTACTATTACAACCGCCTTTATATTAACTTGATATGCAAGTATTGTTTGTTTGCCAAGTGCCACTTACGTGGAGGAATACTAATATTTTATTTTTCTTTAATTTATCTATTCATTTTAAATAGGTCTCGGTGCATAGTATATATATATATATCCCCTAACCCCTATCCTTTATGTAGGTGCGTGTATGGATTTATACTAGGTTATTTAATATCAAATCCTTGCAATGTAGTGCAATATTATTTTATTTATACATAATATCTTATCCCAACTTCGTGATAACATCTATATGTGGATGCACATGCAAATTATAATTTAATAGAACTTTAAATTTGGAAATCATTAACTTATATTGAATAAACAAATAGGCCTGTTAAAATTGACACTAATAACAGTGTAAATGCAATTGATATGAAAATAAGCATATATGAAATATGAAATATATATAACACATAAATATCATAATTAGTGAGTAGTGCGGGTATTACACACCGCGATTACCCTGTACAACTAATTGGCGGTTTGGGTGTCTTTTCAAGTTGACATGATTGATTTCGAGTTGTACATAGCAGAGCTTATCCAACAATATGACGACATCTTTCAAGGGATCCATGCGATTGAGGATGATGAAGAAAACCAAGCACCTCCCTAGTTGAAAAGCCAATAGCAAAGAATCTTGGGGATGAGCTAGAAAAGGAGCCATAAGAGAATCCTGAGGAAAAGCCCGAGGAACCGGAAGAGTACCGGAAGTTGTTGGTGTTAGTAGCGATGACGATTAGGAAATTCTCGTTTCTATAATATAGAAGTTTCCATTCATATTTAAAATTCATATTTAAGGAATACTAATATATTAGTTTCTATAATCAAATTATAAAAGTAGAAAGATGAAAAATATGAAACGAATAACATAAATTAAAAATAAATAAATTAATAATTTATCAACCTTCCCAAAATTACCTAATTATAATACCAATCATTCTCAAGATCTGATAATAGTTTTAAAAAATAGAACTAAATATTACTAAAAATAAAAAAAATCCCGATCATTTTTTAAATCATAAAATCGAAAAGAGAAGTTTCTAGCTAGAATTTTAAGTCCTGTTTGTTTTTATTTCCAACATCAATTTTCAGTTTTCAGTATTTCCAGTTCAATTTACAAGATGTATTGGTTTTTGAAACAATGTAATGATTTTGTTATGATGAATGATTTAATGTTTAGAGTTATGGGTTTGGAAAATGGAAATATGTTTGTTTGATTATATTTTCAATTTGAAATTTGTGGCTAAGATGAAAAGATAAATATTTATGTGGTTATGATTAGGGCTGTAAATGAATCGAGTTGAGCCAAATATCTTCAAGCTCGAGTTCGGCTCATTTAAGATATACTCGACTTGAGCTTCAACTTCATGTTCCAGTTCGCCTCGACTAAAAAAATTCATAATTGAGTTTGACTCGACAAGGAAATGTTCAAGTTCAATAAAAAAACTCGACAATAATAAAATTCGTGATCGAATTATTTTCTTTTCTTTTCTAGATATTCTTTAATTATGTTTATTTTTATTTTTTTCTTTATTAATTACTTAATTATATAATCATGCTTATTACTCATTTTATTTTATTATTTTTCATTATTAATATAGACTATTGTTGTGAACTTGGGAGAAATGGAGAAGATGGCAAAAGATGAGGGCTCGCGGATGAAGTTATCATCGTGAAGAAAGGATGAGAGGGCTTATTAGGTGGAAAAATTAATTTTTTAGGGTTCCTTACCTTTGACATTCGATTTGGAGGAATTGCAGAAGTGTTGACCGGTATTTTGGGGAACGAGTCAGATCAGACTATGGAAATGGGCTCAGTGGCATTTGGCTGATTAATTCTCATCGGTGGGCTCTCCTCCATCTAGGTCCAGTTGCTGCTTAATTAAATTAAGGACATTGGTCCATTTCTCATGTTAGGATACTTTATTTTAGGTTATTTGATATCGTGTGGTCCCAGCTTTTGTAAGGGTAAATACCCAGCTTTAACCTAAAGTTATGCAAGCAGAAATATATCCACTTCCTCTCTATTTTCGTTATCATCTCCTATCCTACTTTCTCCTAAATCTCCCCTATTTCTGTTACATTAATATAAGAGCCACCAATCCCTGGCCATGGCTGAAAACAACAGGTTAAAAGAGCTGCAGGAAGCCCAAAAGAGGTTAGACCAAGCATGGTAGCTATAAATTTTAAAAGGGATGCTAAAAACTTAAAGCGGGATGCAGTTGAGTCAAGACTTAGAGAGTATATTCAATTTTTCACCAAGATGCAAGAGGGGATGATGGGTAAGCTCGATCACCTAGCTAAGTTATTCTCTTCTTTTCAAACTTAGACAAAAGAGAAAGGGCAGGTTGAGGGCGATTCCATATTAGGAAAGCCTTCTATCAGCCTTACAGAGGAGGGTTCCTACACTCGATCTCAAACCATAATGGGTAATAGGCATATGATTAGTGACCCCCACCATATGAAAGCTATCACACCCTTACCCAAGATTGATTTTCCGAGATTCGACGGTATGCAACCTAGGGTCTGGATTTTAAGGTGCAACAGCTACTTCAAGATGATCCCTAATATTCCTGATGACCAGAAGATAGCTTTGGCCACCATGAACTTTGAGGAAAAACCAGCCTTATGGTACCAGTCCTACATCACCAAACTTACTAATCTCGTCTGAAAATAATATATTGATATGGTAGCTGCTAGATTTGAGAATTTAAGGGAAATCAACATTGTGGGGGAATTCAACAAATTAAGGCATACAACTATACAGATTATGTTGAGGAGTTTGAAGAATTGAAATAATGCATGACATTCTTTGTCAACAATACTTATTCAAAGACATACTATGTGGCCAGTTTTCTAAGTGGGTTAAGTGAAGAGCTAAGGGATGTTGTAAAGATGTTTAACCCTACTACACTTAAGCAGGTGGTTGAGCTTGGACAGAACCAAGTAATTTCAATGGAAGGACTTACCAGAAAAATTAAGTCTAGAAACAAGCCTCATTGTAATAATACTAATAATAAGTATTACACACCAGACCCTATTCCATCAGCCGCTGCAGGTTACAAAGGTACCCCACCTCCAAAAACACCTGTAAAATTCCTCACATCAGATCAAATGAGAGAGCAAAGAGACCAAGGGCTCTACTATAACTGTGATGAGAAATATGCAGTGGAGCATAGGTGCAGAAATAGAATTAATTACATGGTTGTGACTGAAGAAGAGGAAGAGTTGGCCCAACTCAACCCCACTCCCTATCCTGACCAGAATCTTTCACCGGATGAAGACCTGGAAGAGATTTCTGTGACACTCAACTCTCTTAAGGGTGAGGAAGGGACAACTACCCTAAGGTTCACAAGCACAAGCCATGGTCATCCTCTGCAGGTCATCATTGACACATGTAGCACCTTAAGTTTCATCAAGGAGCTAACTATACAACTTCTTGGTTGTGGTGTTGCATCAGTCCGACCCTTGCTGATCAAGGTAGCTAATGTACAGAGATTGGTCAGCTCATCACAAGCTGAGGGTTTTGGTTGGGAAATGTAAGGGCATCAACTATCTCATTCACTTAGACTACTACAACATGAGGGTTGTGACATCATATTGGGAGGAGACTGGTTGAGAGCCTGCACCCCAATTAAATTAGATTATGACAAGATATCAAGTATCCATTAAGTGGGGATGAATGAAGATCAAAATGTTTGCCCACAAGTATGCAGTAGAGTGCCAAACCATCTCACATCACTCTTTGTATAAGCTACTGCACTCAAAGGTGAGGTATGAGATAGAGGAAGTATTCATGGTAACCTTACAGAAGCCAGACCATGATGACAATCGAAAGCTTGAACACTTGCTCTCAGAATTTGAAGATATATTCAAGAAGCCTAAAGGACTGCCACCTTCTAGAGAAATAGAACACCAAATTCTCCTTAAACCTAGCAGCTAACCTGAGTACCTTTACCCCTACAGAACTACTCACAACCATAAAAATGAGATTGAGAAAATAGTGAGAGAGTTACTTGACTCAGGGATGATACAACCAAGTAAAAGTGCCTACTCATCACCTGTATTACTAGTAAAGAAGAATGATAGAAGTTGGAGAATGTGTGTGGATTATAGACACCTAAATTGGTTGACTATCAAGCATGACTACACAATACCAGTGATAGATGAGTTGCTGGATAAGTTATACGAGGCTAGTTATTTTTCTAAGATTGACCTTAGATCTGGCTACTTTCAGATTCTTATGGAGCCCAGTCACAGACACCTCACAGCCTTTAGAACTCATAGTGGACACTATGAATTCTTGGTTATGTCTTTTGGCTTGTGCAATGCACCTGCCACCTTTCAGTCACTAATGAATCAGATTTTTAAGGGTAGCCTGAGGAAGCACACATTGGTTTTTTTTTTTTTATGACATTCTGATATACAGTAAAACTTGGGAAGATCAACTGGTTCACCTAAGAAAAGTTCTCACTACCTTAAGGAACAATACTCTATTTGTAAAGAGATCAAAATGCCACTTTAGTCAGACACAAATTGAGTACTTGAGGCATATTATTAGTGGTGAATGAGTAGCTACTGACCCCCAAAAGATAGAGTGCATGGTGAATTGGCCCCAGCCACGAAATATCAAATAATTGAGGGGATTTTTGGGGCTAATTGGGTATTATAGAAAGTTCATTAGAGGATATGGAGCAATCAACAAGCCCTTCATTGCTCTACTCAAGAAAAATGGGTTTCTATGGAATTCTGAAGCTAATCAAGCTTTCAGCAAGCTGAAGGCTGTAATGACATAGGCCCCAGTGCTAGATCTGTAACAGCCCGATTCCTTAGGCGGTCATTTTTAATGAGGATGGGGTGTTAGGCGTAAAAACCGAAAGATTAATCGGAAATCCAGGGGGGTGTTTTTAGAATCAAACTAAGTTAGCACCTCAAAAACTTAGGCAACTTAACTTCATGACTTGGAAGAACTATCGTTTTCAATGAATCAAATGAGTCAAGGGTTTAATCAAGTCGAAGGAATGCCATATCATAGGCCAATCAAGATTTAAACAGAATCCAATGACAAGCAAATAGGAATTTGACTCTTTAAGCAATCAAGACCTCTTCATAGGTCACAACAACTAAGACCCATTAATAGGTTGGAGTCAAACAAATCATATTGTCCTATTCATAGGATGAAACAAAAAAAATAACTTAAGATTAACTGGAAACGAGCAAAATCATGCTTGAATAAGAAGCCTCTTTGTAGGCGAACAACAATAACGAGCATGCTAGCCTCTTTCACAAATCAACTAGGAATGAATTGATACCAAAATGCTCAACAAGTATGACTACTCAAATAACTTGGAATCAATAAAGGCATAAACGGGTATGTTAAAAGAACATGCTTCAACTTCTCAAGACTTTATTACTATTTAGGAATCATAGCATTTAAGACATGCTACTATCAAGAATTAAGTTACATGTATCAAGACTAAATACCAGATTTCAGAGCACTTAGTAGAAACATAGCGGAAGAAAATCATGTAACCATAAAGCAACAACTTTGGAAACTTAAACAACTCAGGCAACCCCACCAGCAGCACATCACCGACCTCAGCATCTCAGCCTAAAAACATTTGAAAAAGAGGGCGTGAGCACTAATATATCAGTGGGGTTTTATGAGAAAACTCTTTAATAAATCTTGAAATATCCAATTATAAACTAGCGGCATATGGAGAGCAAAACGCAAAAGCCCTCTTCATATCCGCAAAACCTTTTAGTTCCTTTTCTGGCACCTTTACTGGCTCAAACTTGATGTCTACTGCACCCTTAGATATGCCTTAGGGTAAGAGAGGGGCTACCTCAAATACCCTACTGAGTATGCGAAGGGATTACCCAGTAGTGACTCCCTTTACTTAATCAAATAATAAAACTTTAGTGACACGAATGTCACAATATGATAATGCAATAAAACTATTCTTTGAACTCAATATCCTACTTAACAATAATTAAATCATAACATTCAATATCAAAACCTTAACCTTAAATCCTTAATAGTTAATCCTCAACATTGAATTCTCACATTCAAACCTTAATATCAAAGCTTTAATGCTAAATCATACTAGCATAAATCATAACCTAGATTGAAACATCTAGATTGCATTCCTTAATAAAAGGCTATAACCTTAATGCCACAAGGGAATACTATAATCAACCTACAAGACATTACTTACTTAAATAACCTTCCTCAATCATAATATCAACAATAACTTAACTTATGATCATGATCATCTATACCTTTAAATAAATCAACTATAAGATATCACAACATATCAAAACATACATCATTTACTTAATCAAGAGCTCAAATAACAATTAACAATATCATGCTATAACTTCCTTTCTTCCTTCATTTCCTTTCCTTTCTTGTACAAAGACTAATTAGGCAGAGCATAAAATATTTTAATTGGATATTCATCTTGCCCTATCATGCTTCTAGAGCTTAATTGCTCAAACCTTATACTTGGTTTAGAACCACCCATCTCAATGATGAGCACCTCAATGTCGAGCATGTGGATGAAGCAACAAGCCAAAAATCCTTCATTGGTTCTATTCGGGGCTCACATGTTCCTACAAAAGCCGATTCATCGACTTAGCGGCCTTCTTCAAAGATTTTTAACATCTAATGAGAAATCAAACAACACCTAGCCTTTCCTTCCTTAACTAGGACTTAAACATACATTGCACAACTTTAGAACCTATATAAAAGATGAAGGTTTGAAAGACTCGAGTTTAGAACATGATTGGAAGCAAAACTAGGATGTAGAAGCCTTGCACGGGCCATGCTAGGCCTTAAGGTGAAGCAAAACATGCCAAACTTTTTGACACAGTCCGTGCTAAGCTAGCACGGGCCATGCTATCTGCCTAGAAACTCTTAGGATTTTTTTGAGAGCTCTGCACGGGCCGTGCTAAGCCTTGCACGGTCCGTGCTATCTCATGACCTTCAACAACTCTCGATCGAGGTATTGGTTGAGGTGTTACTCGATTGCATCTCCCTTTCCTCGACGTTTTGAACATAAAACAAGGCTTAGCACTTAGCCAAAACTTAAAAACGAGCATGCTTTAAACTTGAAAGAAATCGACATTATAACGGCATAAACACGACTATCTCTTAAACTCGACAAAACTTTAAATCGGAACTTTAAATACGGGATTTAAATATGGAACTTAAATACGGAACTTGAACTAAATAACGAGAATAACGACAATAATAATAATAACAGGAGCAGAATAATAAGCTTATAAAAATGAAAGACGGAAAAGAAACATGAAAATGAAATAAGAAGGAACTTGGATCCGACATCGATGAAAAAGAATGGACAGAGTCGAGTGCGTCGAAGGAAGGTGGCTAGCTTGGCGTCTAGTCGAGTTGCAATGGCGGTAGAGCCACCTGCTACAACCCGACGGCACCTCTAGCACCTTCCCCCACCGCATCCCTTCCACGCCACTCCACTCGTCGATTTGGGGGTGAACTCACGAAGAGACTCCCCACTACTCTCGACTTTTCCTTTCTTTAGAAATGGAGATTTGAAGAATGAATGGTGCAAATAAAGTGAAAGGGTGCTCCCCTATTTATAGGAAAATGTATGGCTTCCCTTTGAAGGCATTCCAGTACAGAAACACTGCAAAAGTTACTTCGGGTTCGGTTAAAAGCTGTTTTATTCAATGTCGAGGTCTAAATGACCTCAGATACGAAATCTGAAAATACCGGAAGACTCGTTGGCTCGAGTACTATTGAACCAACCTGACTCAAGATGAAAAATGGGTCATCAGAAGAAAGACGAGCAAAGATGATGCGATCTTCGCCGGCACACGTCAAAGAAAGCTATAGAACTTCCCAGGACTTGTATCAGTTTCGCCGATTTGGATGGATGGATCCAAACCCTAGCCTCACAACGATGTTGAACCACGAATTAGTAGAATTCGTAACCCGCGATCAATTGAAAACACGAACTTGGATTGGATGTAGACGCCACAAGCGGGGATGATGAACCCGTTTGATAAGTCGAAATTGAATCTCACAAATATTATGAAATTCAGATAAAAGTTCTCCAGAGAGAAAATAAACTCACAAGTTTATAATTGAATTCAATAATGGTGTGTTGAATAATGTTCACAATGGATCCCTATTTATAGTGTAGGGATGAACGAAATCTAATGCTAAAAGGACTTAAAAATCTGCTCCAAAAAGAATTCTATCTAGACTAGGAAACTGCCTAACTAGAATCCTATCCAAAGTAAGAAACTACCTTAAATAAATCCTAGTCAAACTATGACTCTTAAAAATCGAAAATTAAGAAATAAAATAAATAAAAATATGACTAAATAAATACTATAGTCTAATAAACCAATCCCCTTAATTAAAATATTAAGGCCGATTTTATTCCTAGTCAGTATGGGCATATTGACTGTCGCGCGCGGTATGGGCATACCGACTGAGTTCCATCTTCATGCAATGCACTCTAACTCCAACCCTTGATAACCTTGTGCCGCTATCAACACCTTCCAGCTTGGTTCCCCCTCCTTGGCTCCTTCCATGGGTTTCCTTGATGCCTCTTGTTCCCAAACCTCTCGTATGAACCCGTTGAGGTTTTCCTTGAACCTCTTAGCTCGCGATCGCGTCACGGGTCCTTTAGGCACCTTGATTGGATCCGACACCTCCTTAGCTCGGAGCGTATCATTCCCCTCCTCTTGAAAAGGATTTGTCCTCAAATCCAGCTCGTCACCTACATCAAAAGGACTTAAGTCAGCAACATTAAATGTAGAACTAACCTTGTACTCACCGGGCAAGTCCAATTTGTAAGCATTGTCACTAATGCGCTCAAGGACTTGAAATGGTCCATCGCCTCTAGGTAACAGCTTGGATCTCCATTGAGCCAGAAACCTTTCCTTCCTCATGTGCAACCAAACCCACTCGCCGGGTTCGAACACGACCTTCCGCCGCCCTTTGTTGGCTTTCTCGGCATACTACTCGGTTCTCCTTTTGATGTTTGCTCTAGCCTTCTCATGGATCTGTTTAACAAATTCAGCTTTCTTTTTCCCATCCAAATTAGTGAATTCTTCCACAGGCAAGGGAATTAAATCCAAGGGAGTTAAAGGATTAAAACCTTATGCAATTTCAAATGGTGAAAACTGAGATGCAGAATGAACAGACCTATTATATGCAAATTCCACATGCGGAAAACATTCTTCCCAAGTTTTTATGTTCTTTTTAATCAATGTCCGCAACAACGTAGATAAAGTCCTATTTACTACTTCCGTTTGACCATCAGTTTGTGGATGACAAGTAGTAAAAAAACAACAATTTAGTCCCTAACTTACACCACAAAGTCTTCCAGAAATAACTCAAGAACTTAGCATCACGATCAGACACAATTGTTTTAGGCATACCATGCAAACGCACAACTTCCCTAAAGAACAAATCAGCTATATGCGACGCATCATTAGACTTAGAACATGCAATAAAATACGCCATTTTAGAAAATCTATCAACAACCACAAAAATAGAATCATGACCACGTTTACTCCTAGGCAATCCTAACACAAAATCCATAGATATGTCAATCCAAGGCGATGTAGGAATAGGCAAAGGCATGTATAAACCATGTGGTTAGACTCTAGACTTAGCTTGTCGACATGTAACACATTTAGCACATAGTTTTTCCACAACATGCTTCATATGAGGCCAAAAGAAATGTTCTTGCAAAACAGATAAAGTCTTAGCTACTCCAGAATGCCCCATAAGACCCCCACCATGTGATTCCAACAATAATAACTCACGCATGGAACATTTAGGCACACATAATTTATTCTCCCTAAACAAATAACCATCTTGCTTATAAAACTTTCCATATCCATATTTCTCACATGCAATATAAATATCCTTAAAATCATCATCATCAACATATAATGATTTAATGCACTCAAAACATAGTAATCTAGCATCCAAAGTAGAAAGCAACGCGTACCTTCTAGATAATGCATCGGCTACTACATTTTCTTTACCTTGCTTGTATTTGATGACGTATGGAAATGTCTCGATGAATTCCATCCATCTTGCATGTCTTTTGTTCAACTTATGTTGCCCCCTCAAATGCTTCAACGACTCATGGTCGGTATGGATCACGAACTCCTTGGGCCATAAGTAATGTTGCCACGTCTGCAATGCCCGCACTAGTGCATACAACTCCTTGTCATATGTCGGGTAATTTGCAGTGGCGCCTCCTAACTTCTCACTGAAATATGCAATTGGTCGAACCATTTGCATCAAAACTGCACCAATACCAACACCGGAAGCATCACACTCAACCTCAAAAGTTTTAGAAAAGTCAGGAAGAGATAGTACCGGTGGGTGTGTCAATTTTTCCTTGAGTGTTTGAAAAGCTCGTTCTTGAGCTTCCCCCCATTTGAACTCTACGTTCTTTTTTATCACCTCAGTCATTGGGGCTGCAATGCTACTGAAGTGTGGCACAAAATGGCGGTAGAAACTCGTCAATCCATGAAAACTCCGAACCTCTCCAACATTGGTAGGCGTCGGCCATTCTTGGATGGCTCGCACCTTCTCTTCGTCCACCTGCACTCCATCTGCACTCACAACAAAGCCAAGAAAAACAATCCTATCGGTGCAAAATGTGCACTTTTTAAGGTTAGCATACAATTGTTCTTTCCTTAAAGCTTGTAAAACATTCCTCAAATGATTTTCATGCTCATCCACAGTTTCACTATAGATCAATATGTCATCAAAATAAAACCACAACAAATCTACCTATGAAAGCACATAGAACATGGTTCATAAGACGCATAAAGGTGCTAGGAGCATTTGTTAAACCAAACAGCATAACTAACCATTCATACAATCCAAGTTTAGTAATAAATGCCGTTTTCCATTCATCCCCCTCTTTAATTCTAATTTGATGGTACCCACTACGTAAATCAATCTTAGAAAATACACAAGCACCATGCAACTCATTAAGCATGTCATCAAGACGGGGTATATGATGTCGATACTTTACCGTGATGTTGTTGACGGCTCTGCAATCGACACACATACGAAGGGACGAGTCCTTCTTGGGCACGAGCAAGATCGGGCTCACACATGGGCTCAAACTTTCCCTCACTTGGCCTTTTTCCAATAGCTCGTGGATTTGTCTTTCGAGCTCCTTTGTCTCCTCAGGGTTGCTTCGGTACGCCGGCCGGTTGGGTAAAGTGGCGCCGGGCACAAAATCAATTTAGTGCTCGATTCCCCTTATTGGTGGCAAACCGGGTGGCATCTCCTCGGGAAACACATCATCAAATTCCTGCAAGAGAGATAAAATAGGACTTGGCAAAGACTTGTCAATTTTGTTAGTTTGTAGCAAATCTCTGCGGACCATCAAATACATGGACTTCTCATTTTGCACGGCCCACTTGATGTCACTTGCTGTGGCAAAACAAGATCTTCGGGCTTTCTCCTTCGGCTCAACAGTCATCGCTGCCCGCTCCTTCTTTTTCATGGACTCGGCTTCTTCTTGTAGCTTCACTTGGTTCTCATACACTTGTGAAGGTGTTAGAGGAGCTAGTGTCACCGTCTTCTTGTTAAGCACGAAAGAATACTTGTTTGTGAAGCCATCGTGAGTCACCCTCCTATCGAATTGCCATGGACGTCCCAACAAGACGTGTCCGGCTTGCATGGGTACTACGTCACAAAGCACTTCGTCTTCATATTTGCCAATCCGAAATGGCACTCAAACCTGCTTGTTCACCTTGGTCTCTCCACTGTCGTTCAACCATTGTAGCTTGTATGGCTTAGGATGCTTGAGAATCGGCAATCCTAGCTTGGTCACCATCACAACACTAGCTACGTTAGTATAACTTCCACCATCAATAATCATACTACATACCTTATCCTTGATGTGGCATCGGGTATGGAATATGTTCTCCCTTTGCGCCTCGTCAACACTTTTGGTATGCAAGCTTAGAGACTTGCGTGCAACCAAAACAAGTGACTCGGGTGCTGTGTACTCCTCCTTCTCCTCGCTTGACTCTGATAATCCGGGCATCTCCGGATCAACCTCCTCATCATCCATCACGATCTCCCCATTATCCTTCAAAATCATCACACGCCGGTTTAGACATTGATTGGCTATGTGACCTCGACCTTGACACTTGAAGCATCTGATGTCTCGGTTTCGGCTCCTGGGCGTCTCTTGATGATTGGTTGTAGTCGTCGCTGCCGCTTCCTGCTTCGGCTTGGTGAACGGCTGCTTCTCCTCTTTCTTGCCTTGGCTTGCCGACTTCCATGGGGTAGAATTAGAAGTCGAGTTAGACTTCCATGTAGATGAATTTCCTCGAGTCGAGTTACCCCTCCTCTTGAGTTGATTCTCTACTTTTATCGCCATTTGCAGCACATCTTCCATCTCCACATACTGCTGCAACTCCACCACCTCCCGGATCTCCCTATGCAAACCTGCAAGAAAATGAGCCATGGTGGCCTCTCTATCCTCCTCCACATCTGCTCGAATCATCGCCACCTCTATTTCCTTGTAGTACTTGTCCACACTGTTCGTACCTTGCCTCAAGGTTTGGAGCTTGTTGTAAAGCTCTCTATAGTAGTGATTAGGCACGAATCTCTTTCTCATCAACGATTTCAGATCGTCCCACGTCTCCAATGGCCTTTCCCGATTGCGCCGTCGACTGATGGTCAATTAGTCCCACCAATTGATGGCATAATCAGAAAACTCCACTACCGCTAATTTGACCTTCTTTAACTCTGAATAGTTGTGGCAGTCAAATAACATCTCCATCTTGCGCTCCCACTCCAGATACGCGGCTGGATCATTTGTACCTTTGAACGAAGGTACATTCATTTTTATGTTGCCCAAGTCATCATCTTCTCGGGCTCTGCCTCTCCTTTGGCCTCCAGTCGCTGACTGTCTATCTTCCTCATCCTCATCTTCCTCGAACTCTTCATATTCTCTTCTTTGCCGTTCGACATGTGGATAACGTCGTGGTTCGATTATTCTTCCACGTCCGCCTCTACCACCTTGACCTCCACGGTTCTCTCGAAGAGCTGGTTGTGATTGCTCCTGTATTGACTCCTCCATCTTGTCAATCCGCTCATGTAACACTTTCATTTCCGCTTTAAGCAGCTTTGATAGATGCTGCTGTAGGGCCTCCATGGTATTTGAATCGAACACCGGGTTTAATTCTCCTTCTGAACCTCCAGCGGTGTTACCTTCAGTACCTGCATTTTTCTTAGACATTTTTTTTGGCTCTTTTTTTTTCGGCCTTTTTTTTTGTTTTTTTTTTAATATCACAATGAACTCAAAAGATATATTACAACGAAAATTTAAATGAAAAAGCTGAACAAATTAATTCTTACCAGAATTCTACGCAATAAAACTCCTACAATTATCTATACACTCAGTTCCTACGGATGTCTAAACTCTCAATTTCCTCTCCAAAGAAATCAAATCCAAAAAAAAAAATCAAAAATATCCGAATCGATTCAAACGACCTATCTAAGGTTCAACAACCAAATAACGGAATGCGTCTCCAAAATCCAACAAGAACGAAAAACTAAGATCGAACAACAATTTTTTTTTTAAAGAACGAAAATTTAAAGACAAAATTTAAAGGATAGATGGAACCTGATACAAAGCTGAAGCTTTGATACCACTTGATGCGATCTTCATCAGCACACGTCAAAGAAAGCTATAGAACTTCCCAGGACTTGTATCAGTTTCGCCGATTTGGATGGATGGATCCAAACTCTAGCCTCACAACGATGTTGAACCACGAATTAGTAGAATTCATAACCCGCGATCAATTGGAAACACGAACTTGGATTGGATGTAGACACCACAAGCGGGGATGATGAACCCATTTGATAAGTCGAAATTGAATCTCACAAATATTATGAAATTCGGATAAAAGTTCTCCAGAGAGAAAATAAACTCACAAGTTTATAATTGAATTCAATAATGGTGTGTTGAATAATGTTCAAAATGGATCCCTATTTATAGTGTAGGGATGGACGAAATCTAATGCTAAAAGGACTTAAAAATCTGCTCCAAAAAGAATTCTATCTAGACTAGGAAACTGCCTAACTAGAATCCTATCCAAAGTAAGAAACTACCTTAAATAAATCCTAGTCAAACTATGACTCTTAAAAATCGAAAATTAAGAAATAAAATAAATAAAAATCTAACTAAATAAATACTATAGTCTAATAAACCAATCCCCTTAATTAAAATATTAAGGCCGATTTTATTCCTAGTCAGTATGGGCATACTGACTGTCGCGCGCGGTATGGGCATACCGACTGATTTCCATCTTCATGCAATGCACTCTAACTCCAACCCTTGATAACCTTGTGCCGCTATCAACACCTTCCAGCTTGGTTCCCCCTCCTTGGCTCCTTCCATGGGTTTCCTTGACGCCTCTTGTTCCCAAACCTCTCGTATGAACCCGTTGAGGTTTTCCTTGAACCTCTTAGCTCGCGATCGCGTCACGTGTCCTTCAGGCACCTTGATTGGATCCGACACCTCCTTAGCTCGGAGCGTATCAAAAGATTCCTTTTTTGAAATTACTTTTTACTATTTACTTAGACTGACAGATTTTGCTCTCGAGCATTCGATTGACCTCAGAATTGAAATCTGTGAACGCGAATGGATTCCTTAAGTCATTTTCCATAAGAGAGGCCTGACAGAACAAGATTCAGATCAATAAAGAGGATTTCGTAAATTTTTCAAATCACGAACGCACGCAAAAGCTACTATTCATAACTCCTTTAAATACGTTTTTCATCGATGGGACCTCAAACGACTTCAAATTTAAAATTTGAAAACACCGGTACACTCCTTGAGTTAAAAAATTTCTAAAAAGACCAAAATTGATCATAACAGAGTTAAGATCAAAATTTCTGAAAAGACGATTTTATGAAAATTGACCCCTAAAGTCATGACTGGCATCTAATTTCACTTAAACCTTATAACAATTTCTTCCTTAACTTCTTAATTATACTTAAGAATTTTCTAAACCTTATCCAAAAATCTGGGGTGTTACAAGATCTACCTGACTTTACACAACCATTCACACTTGAAACTGATGCAAGTGGAATGGGGGTGAGAGCAGTATTGATGCAGAAAGGAAGGCCTATTGCCTTCCTTAGTAAAGTACTTAGCCTCAAGAATCAAGCATTATCCATTTATGAGATGGAGTTTTTGGATGTCCTCATGGCTATACAAAAATGGAAACACTACCTATAAGAGAGTAAATTCACTATCAGAACTGATCAACAAGCACTCAAGTACTTGTTGAACCAAAAAGCTGTGAATCATGAGAGGTGGCTTACTGAACTCATTGGGCTTGACTATGATATACAATATAAAAAAGAGACAGAGAATAGGGCAGCTAATGTCCTGTCTAGAGTTCAAGACACAACTATTGACTGTCAAGCAATGAGCATTGTTACCCCACTTTGGGTGCAAGAGATATTACAGAGTTATGAAGGGGACCCTGAAATTAGCTAAATCAAGGACACTCTGGTTGTGGGGTTTGACCCTACATCTAAGTTCACTCTTACTCAAGGACTAGTGAGGTATAAATGAAAGGTTACAGTCGGTGCAAACCAGGAACTTAGAACCAGAATTTTAGTTGAGATGCACAACTCCGTTTATAGAGGACACCCGGGAATACAAGGAACACATATGAGCCTGAAGGCACTCTTCTATTGGCTTGGGATGAAAGCTGCAGTGATTGAAATGGTAAGAGCTTGTGATACTTGCAAGCTTAACAAGCCAAAACATGAACCTATCCCAGGTTTCCTACAACCCCTACCTATTCCAGACCAGCCTTGGTCTCATATTTCAATGGATTTCATTTAAGGGCTATCTAAATCAGTTGGGAAAGATGTAATATTAGTGGTTGTTGACAGGTTAACAAAATTTGGGCATTTCATCGCTATGTCTCACCCCTTCACAGCACAGATAGTGGCTAAATTATTTTTGGACCACATCTACATACTATATGGGATGACATTCAATATAGAAATAGACAGAGAAGAGATTTTTACTAGCCATTTCTGGAGAGAACTCTTCAAAATGATGGGAGTTACACTTAATCTATCTTCTGCTTACCACCCACAAACGGATGGCCAAACAGAAAGAATAAACCAGTGTTTGGAGAATTACCTAAGGTGTATGACTTCGTACAACTGTAGACAGTGGCTAAAGTGGCTCTCCCTAGCTGAGCATTGGTATAACACCAATTACCATACATCTATGAAGACCATCTCCTTTAAGGCACTCTATGGCTACGCCCCCCTCACCTAGCTATGGGCCGCTATCTGGATATTTTGAATACTGAGGTTGAGGATGTGATAAGAGAGAGAAGACTCATATTACACAACTTGAAGGAGAACTTACAGGTAGCCAAAGCCGGATGACGGATGAAGACCTTTGCTGATAAAAAATCAGAGGAGAAACACTACGAAGTGGGGGAGTTTGTCTACCTTAAGTTACAACCATACAAACAAAATATGGTGCAACTCAGAAAGAATTTAAAGCTCTCCAGGAGATACTACGGGCCATTCAAAATCACAAAAATGTAGTACCCTTAGCCTACAAGCTAGACCTATCAGAGGGCTCACGGGTGCACCATGTATTCCATGTCTCACTCCTTAAGAAAACAATAGGAGAAATAGTGGTACCACTATAGAAATTACATGGAGTTATGCAAGAATGAGTCTTTCGCATTGCTCCAACTGCTATTCTGTCATTCTGAGAAATTCAGTATGGAACTTAGAATGTTGAGTAGGTCTTGGTTAGGTGGGACACTAAGGAAGAAGGGGGACTCACGTCCTGGGAAGATATCAAATTCATCAAGAGATTTCCTAATTTCGATCCTTGTGGAAAATGATCAGAAATTGAGGGGGGTAATGTTATGAACTTGGGAGAAATTAAAGAGATAGCCAAAGATGAGAGCTCGTCGGAGGAAGTTATTATCGAGAGAAAATGAGGAGAGGGCTTGTCTGGTAGAAAGATTCAATTTTTAGGGTTCTCTGCCTTTAACATTCGATCTAGAAGAATTGGAGAAGTGTTGACCGGTCTTTTGGGGAGCGGGTCGAGTCAGACTATGGAAACGGGCTCAGTAGCATTGGGCTAATTAATTCTCATAGATGGGCTCTTCTCCATCTAGGCCCAGTTGCTGTTTAATTAAATTAAGGACCTTGGTCCATTTCCCATGTTAGGATACTTTATTTTAGGTTGTGTGGTCCCATTTTTTATAAGGGTTAAATACCCAGCTTTAACCTAAAGTTATGCAAGCAGAAATATATCAACTTCCTCCCTATTTCGTTCTCATCTCCTCTCCTACTTTCTCCTATATCTCCCACCATTTCTGTTACATTAATATCGTATAGATTACAACTTTATTATTCATTTTCATTTTTCATATAAATTATAATCACATTACTTAATTGATGTTCTAGTTCATTGTTCTTGTTAGTTTATTATTTTTCATTACTCATTCACACATGTTCCAATTAACAAGTAAATATTTACAATAATCTTAATTCGAATATAACTTTCAAAGCTTTTTTGTAATATGACTTATAAATCAAAATTTAATTTTATTTTTATATCTCATTTTTCTTTTATTTTATTGATATATAACATTAAATTTCAATGGGGGCACGCTAAAGTATACATAATATTTGTATATTATATAATAATTGAGTAAATTGATATAAAAAATATATATTGTCGAATCAAATGAACTAAGTAATTATTAGACACTATTAATTGCTTGATGTTGGATTTGATGAATAATGACGATTTAACTTAGTGTAATAATGTTTGTTTAATATCATAAGTTTAATCAAATTCATTTGTGTTTGTTTCATTATCAAGTTTCAATTCTTAATTATAAATATAAAATATAATTTTATTTACCTCATAATTAGATAGTTTTTTGTTAGACTACTTCAAAATTTAAATATACTATTTTATACTAATATTATAACTAAAGACATTTTAAATGTATATCTTAAAGTTGGATAATTAATTTTTTATTACATTAATTTTTATCATATAAATCTATTTACATATTCCCATTTTTTGTTTAATATCATAAGCTTAACTTAATGTTTGTAAATATCATTGATTGATTTCTTTTTAATTTTTTTATTTATGATAATATTAATTCTTAATTTTTGAATAGTTCATAAAGTCTACTAGTATTAGTTGAATATATAGTAAATTTATCTGATAAATTGATAATGCGATATTATGTTTAGATAAATATAATATCAATATATAATATATAAAGATTTACATAAATTTATGTTTTGGAGATTGTTATGAAAATATTATTTGATTCAAGATTAACATAATTGTTAATAATTTGGTCAAGTGATTAAAGTAACAAATTGAAATACGTTTGGCTAAGGTTTAAATCTTGTTGGGGGTGAAAATGTGATTTTTGTTGCTTATTTATTAAAGCTCGATTACAAGCGCGATTAAGCTCGATTAAAAGCTCACGAGCTACTCGATAAAAGCTCATTTATAATCGAACTCGAGCTACTCATGAGAGTTCGGCTCGAGAAAAATTGTCGAGCTCAAATTCATCTCGTTTAATAAACTGTCAAGTTTCGATCGAACTTTTTTCGAGTTATCAAATGGCTTGGGCCGGGCAGGGCGGGCCCGAGCCCATGGGCTAAATTTAATATTGTGGCTCAGCCTAAAGTGTTTCGGGCTTGAAAATCTATGGCCAGCCCAGCCCGAATTTTTGTCTGGGTAGTGTTGCTCTTGGGCTAAAGGGTAATTTTCCAATTTTTCTCTGGGCCGGCCCGACCCAAAAATTATGGCCCAGCCTGACCCAAAATCGGGATGGGTTGGGCCGACCCATCGGGCTAGGTCAGTTTTGATACCTCTAGTTATTAATTAGAAAATTAAAAATTGGAATGTTCCTTTGAACCCAAAGAAAGGAACAAAATGAACAAATGAAGGTAGTGTTCATTTGAACCGTAAGAAAGTAGAATTTGAGAAATTTTTGAATCCAAATACTGAAACCAATCTTCGAGCCTCCCACAATAATGTCGAATCATCAATTTTCAAACCACATTGAATACGGTGGTAAGTTTCTCAGTTGTTGATTGTGAATTTTTATTTTTAATTTTTGACCTAAAATTCCTATTTTTTGTTGAATAACTTAGTTAAAATGCCACAAGATGTAAAAGTCCTTATATACCCTGAATTTATGCTTAATATCATTATATCTACTTGTTTAATTATTTGATTCTCACATTTAAAATCATTCCCGTCAATTCTGTTAGTGCCATCTGCACTAAAGTGTTCGGGATTGTCATTATCTGATTAGATATTATGGTAATTTCAAAAGAACACAAAAGGTTTTGGTAATTCATGTTCAAATACCATGTTCTGGACATTACTGTGAACATTCCACTACCAATCTGATTGAGGATCAAGACATGTACTTAATCATGTTCAGAGACATGATCATGTACATAGTTGTCTATAAAGATTACAAGAGACGTGTCATGCTAGATTTAAGGAGTTGAAGCTGCAGATTCAAGATGGATGTTTTAGATTAAAAGTTGTATTGTTCGTGATGAAGATCAAGAAGGAAAGAAGGAGTTCTATTCAAGGAAGACATCTAAACTAGGAAAGTCCGATTTATATAAGAAAATTATTTCTTTGTCAAATCCTAGTCAAAATAGGACTTCTGAATACCTTGTTTAGGCTATAATTGTTTCTTATAAATAGCCTGTGATTTAGACTAGTTTAGATGACACGAATTTTTACGAATACACAAAAGGGTTGGAACTTAAAAGACTTTATATTCAAAGCATATAGTATCCGGGTAGACTAGGTTTGATCAGTTAGATCATTGTGTTTCTAGTCTGTATTTGAAACTCACTTTCATACACACTTAGAGGAGTCTCGGGAGAGATTTCTTGTGGGAACTAGAGGGATTCTAGGTTGTGAGGGGAGCTCACAATTCAGTTTAGTGAAAGAGGTTGAATTGGGTAGGAAAGGAGTCGAGTGACGGGAGTCTTCGTGTAACAACCTTTGTAACCATTCAACAGAGTAGTAAACTATTTCTCATGGACTTGATAAGTCCCCTGACATAGATCAATTAATTGATCGAACAGGGTTACCAACCTCGTGTTCTTTATTTGCTTAAGTTTTTACATTCTGACCTTACATGTTCACAACAATGTTCAGATACATGATGATGAACATGACCGTACAGTTTATGTAACTTCAATTGGTACCAGAGCGGGTCACCTTTGGTGTTAGTATGAAAAGAATCCTGAAAGCTATATATATGCGTAAAGATTTAATGTGGGAACTAGAGGGATTCTAGGTTGTGAGGGGAGCTCACAATTTAGTTTAGTGAAAGAGGTTGAATTGGGTAGGAAAGGGGTCGAGTGACGGGAGTCTTCATGTAACAACCTTTGTAACCATTCAACAAAGTAGTAAACTATTTCTCACGGACTTGATAAGTCCCCTTGACGTAGATCAATTGATCGAACAGGGTTACCAACCTCGTGTTCTTTATTTGCTTAAGTTTTTACATTCTGACCTTACATGTTCACAACAATATTCAGATACATGATGATGAACATGACCGTACAGTTTATATAACTTCAATTGGTACCAGAGCAGGTCGCCTTTGATGTTAGTGTGAAAAGAATCCTGAAAGCTACATATCTGCATGAAGGTTTTGGTTTCATTCCAACTATGAGTGCAATCAAAGTAGAAGGATCTACAGTCAGACCACCACTGCTAGAAGGCAACAACTATCCTTACTAGAAAGCAAGGATGAGGGCGTTACTGAGATCACTTGATGAACTCATATGGAAGAGTGTCACTGAAGGATGGGAAAATCCAACTGTTGCCAAAGAAGGAAAACATGTAGAGATTGAAGAAAGAGAGTGGACTATGCTACAGAAGAACTGGTACAATGTCAACTCTAAAACTCTCAATGCAATATTATCTGCAATGGATCTTGAGACATTCAGTCTAATCTCAATCTGTGAGACTGCAAAAGTTGCATGGGATATTCTGGAAACTACTTTTGAAGGGACTAGTTCTGTGAGGCTGTCAAGACTTCAAAATCTGACTTCAAAGTTTGAAAGTCTCAGAATGGAAGAATCTGAATCTATTGGTAAGTTTAATGCCAGATTAAGGAGCATATCAAATGAAAGTTTTGCTCTCAGAGAACCTATGAATAATGAAAATCTTGTGAGGAAGGTTCTCAGATCTCTTCCAAAGAAGTTTGCCTACAAAGTTGCTATCATAGAGGAAGCTAAAGACATCAAGAGTATGAGACTTGATGAACTGATTGGATCATTGAGAACGTTCAAGATAAATCTTGAAGATGAAGACAGTAGCTTAAGGAAGAAAGATATTACTCTTAAAGTTGAAATTTTTGAGGATGTCCCTGAACATGTACAGAAATAAAAACTTATACTTGATTCAGAGACAATGAATAATATGGTCCTTATCACTAAGAACTTTAGCTGAATGCTTAAAAGAGTAAACAAATAGTCTTCCAAAAGGTCAAACAACAGAAGACAACAACCTGGAACTTCTCAGCAAGATAGAAACTCTAACAGTAAGCAGAAAGAGTTTCAACCATCAAATACAAAAAGAGAAATTCAGTGCAGAGAGTGTGATGAGTTTGGACATATTCCAGCTGACTGTGCCAATACTCTGAAAATGAATAAAAAGAACTACAATGCCTCTCTTAGTCATAATGATTCTGAAAGTAGCAGTGAATCAGAAGAAGAGACCTATGCCTTTACAGCAAAAGTCTCAGAGTTCCAGGATTCTTTCAAACTTACAGAAGAAGAATAAGACTCAGACAATGATGATATCAGTCATGAGGAGTTTGTTCAGACCTACAAGGAGATGTATGAAAAATGGCTTGAAGTAGCTGAGATCAACAAAACTCTTCAATCTCACAACAAAGATCTTCTCTCGGAAAAGGAAAAGTTAATCAAATCTAATGGACAACAGAAGGCCATTATTCAACAGCAGAAGAAGGAGATTGAAGAACTGACTACAGAACTGAAGTCCATAAAAAAGAATGTCAACATGCTGAACAATGGAGCTGAGAATCTTGCTAAGATTCTTACTAACCTATGACACTCTGGGAAAAGTCATCCAAGTCTTGGATACAATGGTGGAAAATCCAAGACAGTGTTTGTCAAAGCAAGTACAAGCCAGACAGTGTATGTACAACATAATGTTCAGTCCATCCAGAAGAACATTAACAAAAAGATGACTGCTAATAATGGCAACAGAAAATGAATCATTTACCACTATTGTGAAGAAAAAGGCCAAATTCGACCACACTGTGAGAAGTATCTCTTTGATCTGAAAAGAATGAGGAGAAGATTTGTGGCTCAACATTCCATCAACACTCAGAAGAAATTAACTACTCAACAAAGGAAGAAGCCTGCACAAAAAAAAGCAATGGATTGCCAAGCAGACCAGCCTAATTGCTCATACTTCCTTGAGAAACTTCCTTGAGAATTGAAGATAAAAGAAGCTGGTATTTTGATAGTGGTTGATCAAGACACATGACTGGAGATTACTCTGTGATGCAGAATCTGAAAGCTTGCTCGTCAGACTTTGTTACCTTTGGAGATGGGAAAAGGGGCAAAGTAATAGGAAAATGAGAGCTGATTGTTGAAGGAATGCCAAATCTTAAGAAGGATGTGCTAGTTGATGGACTCAAAGCTAATCTGATAAGTATCAATCAACTATGTGATGATCACATGACTGTAGTCTTTACCAAGGAAAGCTACAGAGTTATGAATAAGAACAATGACTTATTCATGGAAGATAAGAGATCAGCTGATAACTGTTATCAGCTACATGTTCCTGCACAATGTTCTTTAACATGTCAAAGAAAATCTATTGAAGAGTTAGAGATCTGGCACCAGAAACTCTGACACATCAACTTCAGAAATCTTCAGAAGATCATTAGCAAGGAGATTTTCAGAGGGCTGCCTCAGATCAGAATTGACAGAGACAAAGTCTGTGGTCTATGTCAGATTGGGAAACAGTCCAGATCCCAACATAAAGAAGTGCAAGACAGAACTTCCAAGAAAATTCTAGATCTCATCCATATGGATCTAATGGGGCCTATGGCTGTGGAAAGCTACAGAGGAAAAAAAAGTATGTCCTTGTCTGCATTGATGATTACTCAAAGTTTATTTGGGTTGACTTTCTCAGAGACAAGAGTGAAGCTTTCACAGCATTCAAGAGATTAGCCTGCAAGATCACAGTTGAGAATGATGATCAGATTATCAGAATTAGAAGTGATCATGGCAAGGAATTTGAGAACCAGTACTTTGATACATTCTGCAGTGAGAGTGGTATCAGTCATGAGTACTCAGCCCCCAAAACTCCTCAGCAGAATGGAGTTGTGGAAAGGAAGAACAGAACTCTTCAAGAGATGGCAATAACCATGATTGCTGCTAAAGAAGTTGCTACTATGTTCTGGGCAGAAGCCATCAACACTGCATGCCACATCAGCAACAGAGTTCATCTCAGACCAGGTACTTTCACTACTCCATATGAGATTTGGAATGAGAAGAAACCAACAGTGAAGTACCTTCATGTGTTTGGAACCACATGTTATATACTTAATGACAGAGAGTATCTCAGCAAGATGAACCACAGAGGTGTAGAAGGGATGTTTGTTGGATACTCCAGGAATAGTAAATCATACAGGATTTACAATCAAGAGACAAAGGCTGTGATTGAGACAGTCAGTGTTAGATTTGTTGATCAGGACAATACTGTCAATACTCCTAAAGATGATGTTCACATAGATGTCTTTGAACATCCTAAAGTTCATGATGATACAGACAAAAAAACTGAAGAACAGACAGTAAGGCACAGAAAGCCTTTGAAGCAGATCATCAAGAATCATCCTACTTCAGAAGTACTTGGAGATATTCATAAAGGAAGGATGACCAGAAGAAAACTAAGAAAGAGGATGCATGATGAGATATCCTATGTCTATTTCACCTCCAAAATTGAACCCAAAAATATCCAAGAAGCTCTTAAAGATGATTACTGGATTGAGGCCATGCAGGAAGAACTTCTTCAGTTCAAAAAGAATGATGTTTGGGATCTGGTGCAGAAATCTGAAGGAGTCAACATTGTTAGAACCAAGTGGATTTTCAAGAACAAGACTGATGAAGCTAGAAACATTACAAGAAACAAAGCTAGACTGGTTACTCAAAGTTATTCTCATATTAAAGGCATTGATTTTGATGAAACCTTTGCTCCAGTCACAAGAATTGAATCAGTCAAACTTCTTCTAGCTATGGCATGCATCATGAAGTTCAAACTATACCAGATGGATGTTAAGAGTACTTTTCTGAATGGATTCTTGAAGAAGGATGTGTTTGTTGCACAGCCTAAAGGATTTGAAGATCCACATCATCCAGAGTTCATGTTCAAACTAAAGAAGACATTATATGGCTTGAAGCAAGCTCCTTGGGCATGGTATGAAAGACTGACTACATACCTAGTAAGCAAAAGATACAATAGAGGAGGAGAAGACAGAACACTGTCCATCAAAAAGGAAAAATCACAAGTAATTGTGGTTCAAGTATATGTGGATGATATAGTGTTTAGATCAGTGTCTGATAAGATGGTCAAGGACTTCATCAAAGACATGGAAACTGAATTTGAGATGAGCCTTGTTGGAGATCTAAAATACTTCCTAGGAGTTCAGATAAAGCAGTCAGAAGAAAGGATATTCATCTCTCAATCCAAGTATGCCAAAAACTTGGTGAAGAAGTTTGAGATTGAAAATTCCAAGCACAAACGAACTCCTATCAGCACTACAGTCAAGATTGGAAAAGATGATGCAGGAACTGAAGTTGATCAAACTCTCTACAGAAGTATGATTGGAAATCTCCTATACCTCACTGCAAGCAGACCTGATAGAGCATACAGTGTAGGAGTGTGTGCCAGATATCAGTTTTGTCCTAAGGATAGTCACATGAAGGTTGTTAAGAGCATCATCAAGTACATCAATGGAACTGCTGATTATGGTTTGTGGTATACTTCAGATACAAATGCAAGTATTACTGCATATTATGATGTTGTTTGGGCTGGATCTCCAGATGACAGAAAAAGCACTTCAGGTGCTTGTTTCTTTTTAGGAAACAATGTTGTTTCCTGGTTCAATAAAAAACAGAACTGCATATCCCTATTTACAGCAGAAGCAGAATACATTGCAGCAGGGAGCAGCTCTACTCAGATCATCTGGATGATGCAGATGATGAAAGACTATAAAGTTAGTCATGATACTCCTATTCTATACTGTGATAACATAAGTGCTATCAACATCTCAAAGAACCTAGTACAGCATTCAAGGACCAAACATATAGACATCAGACATCACTTCATCAGAGAGCTGGTTGAAGAAGAAGTGGTAAAGATTGAACACATGAAGACAGAAGATCAACTAGCAGATTTATTCACCAAGGGATTGGATGCAGCTCGATTTAAGAAACTTAGAGCATCCCTTAGGGTGTGCTTGGTTCAGTAAAACCAAGAAAAATGGTATGAGGGTGTTTATTTCACACTCAGCAGGAAAGAACCATTCCTGCACAAAAGGACTGAACATTCCCATAAATGTTCCTACAGATGTACATGATCATGATTCAAACTCTGAGTACATCCTTGTCAACGGCTAATTCTGACATGCTATCATCATCTCTGATTTTCCGAGATTTTCCTCCGATTTCTTAGTCTAACAGAAACCTAAGTTTATGAACGGAATACTCTCTTATATATATGTTTAGCTGTTTAGAGAGAACATTCACTTTTCAAAATTCTGAAATCAAAACACCTTTCTCTTTCGATAAAACCTCAGAGTTTTCTGCGTTTCATTCCTTGTTTGCTATTGATTTTCTTTCTGATTATTTCCTTCATATACCCATATATTGTTCAATGGCTCCAAAACGAAAACTTGTCTATCTCAAGAAAGTTGTGAAGCCCGGAATGAGGTATGGAAAGGTTACATATTCCAAACCTCAAGATCAATTCTATGAGGAGAATGAGTTTAACAGGTAGGTTCGAGGTGAATCAACATACAAGAAGCCTGTTCAAAGGGCACTTCGCAATGAGTCTTCAAACAAAGATACAGAAGAATTGATTGAAATATTCCATGAAGATGAAGAGGAAGAAGATATGGAGATAGAAGAGCAAGAAATTGCTTCTTCTGTGAAGAAAACAAAGACCCAAAGTCTTTCAATCTAAGATCTTTTAAAGGAAGCTGCAAAGTCATTCGATGTCAATAGAAAGAAGGTAAGAACAAAAGGAACTGCAGTTAAGAAAACCAAGAAAACTGTAGCCCCTACATAAAAGAAGATCGTCACAGCACCTGCTGCCCAAGCCCTTCAGAAAGAGAAGGGATCTGCTGTTGATGATTCAGTTAAGCCTTCAGATGTGCTTGCACATGCTGAGGAACATGTTGCAGAGAAGAGCACTATGAAAATATCTACTCCAACGAACGTTGTGCTGAAATCGCCTATTCAACCTTCTACTGCAGAAGGTGATGATGAAGACAGAGAAGATGATATTCCATTAAGCCTGAAGATGTAAGTCATAGTTGCTGCTCTTGTGAAAGGAAAGAAAAAGGTCATTCACAGACCTTTAGTTGCTGATCTAACAGAGAAAGAAGCTGTTCAGAGTTCATCATCTGAATCTGCTGAGAAGACTTCTGTTCCACAACAGGAGAAGTTGCTTACATTTGCTCAATATGATCCATTTGCCAGATCACATATCAAGAAGAAAACCCCCAGAAAGAAGGCCTCTACTACTGTGAATCAGTTAGTGCCCAGAACTTCTATGACTCAAAGCCGAGCTTCTTCCACTCTACCATCCACTGCTGTGTCTATAAAGAAAAGGAAAGCTGCTGAAACGACTAGTCCTTCCAAGAAAGCCAAGAAAGTTGTCCAGTCGGAAGATGTACCTGAAGATGTTCACTTACAGTCAAGTGAACATAAGTCTGAAGCTCACAAACAGATTGTCCGTGTTCCAGGTACCTCAAGACAAACTATCTTTCATTTGTCAAAGCATGCTGAATTGTGGGAGAGAGTAAAGCAAAGGTCAATGATCTCTGAAAAGAAGGTTGACAAGGACACACTGTTAGCAACTGGTGTGTATACCTTGTCGGAGGAAGCTGGTCTTTTAGGAACCATGCACAAGGTGCAAAAGTTTGTGCCTAAGGTTGTGTCGGAGTTCTACTGTAATTTAACCAAAGAGATTGATGATCCGGAGTATGAAGATTTTCAGAAAGTATTTGTTAGAAGAGAGATGCTGCAGTTTTCTCTAGATCTCATTAATGAATTTCTCGGATATGCACCTGAGGGGGAGTACAAGAAGATCGATGACTGGGGGATGGTTGCTGAGGAACTGACCCAGGACATCTTCAACAAATGACCATCGCATCCGCAGACTATTCCAACTTCCAAGCTGACTCACATGTATGGTGATGAGCCCGGTGCTAGCATTGATGATTCAAATCCTGAGTTGCAGCTTAGAGGTCCAGTGACGAGACTTAGAGCCAAGAAGCTGCAAGGATACCTTCAGTGTTATGTTGGGAAGAAGCTGGAGGATGTTGGAGCTGATTTCAAACAGTCCAAGTTGGTGACTATATTGAGCATCGAGGAGCTCGACTAAATTGAAGAAGTGGATGTTTCTTGCTATTTATTTTACTTATTTTATTTATTTTGAGCTATTATTATTAGTTGTGGATTTATTTAATTAGCAGTCCAATTTATCACAACTTGTTTAGGTGATATTAGACCCAGTAGTGTTTTTATTAGCCCGGTTTGAATTCTAAGCCCAAGACACATAGGATTTTCGTTCCTAAGTTTATTATTTAGGGGATTTTTGTTCCCTTTGTGAAGGAGACTTGATTGAATGAAAAACAGAGCTTTTACGCTATTCTCTTATCTCACACAACATCGGTTCTTCTGATAGAGTTTGGTTCTGGTGATTCCAGACTTAAAATATTTTGT
Source organism: Perilla frutescens (assembly GCA_026008535.1). NCBI lineage: Eukaryota > Viridiplantae > Streptophyta > Magnoliopsida > Lamiales > Lamiaceae > Perilla > Perilla frutescens. Next base: position 10,176,003 of record BRKX01000005.1, read on the forward strand.
TTCGTTCGTGATATCTCATAGTATCCAGGTTAGACAGCCATTGAAGATTACTCTATATGCGTGTTCCGAGTTCTCATCGATTCGGGATTCGTTTCGGATAAGATTCATCTTCTATCTTTCGATTCCATCACCACCATGTCAATCACCACCTCCACAGCCTCTACTCACTTCCATAACATCCCAATATCATCATCTTCATCCCTAAAGTCGTCCCACATCAGTTCGTAGCCTTAACTAACCGTTTTAAGGTCTAAAAACCCTAAATCGGGTCCTAAAATTCCCACCATTCGATCTCCCAACCTAAACTTGAGTTTGAGCTGATTTTTGTATATATTTTTTATCTCTATATATTGTTCCTTGTGTTAAAATTTGAGCTCAATCCGAGGTCGTTTTCTTAGGTTTCTGATCGGGTCTTTATTTAGGGGTTTCCGGGTAATTTGGGATTGTTTTTGGGTTTAATTCTTGTTAAAGTCGAATTCATTGATTTAGTACAGTATATTGGGGTTATTGATTTGTTATTGTTTAGTTTTGTTTGGATTGAATCAACCATATAGTTGTCGTGTGTTCGTTTCTTTGCTTCCGCGTATTGATTGGCCGCATCATATGGTGCTCTGTTCAGAATTCTGATCCACAACTGGTTACCCACGAAGCACAGAGCAGCAGTGACTTAAGCTCAAAGGAAGTTTTTGTATCACCTCGGAACTAGAAAGAAGTTCAATTATGGTGAGTTTGTATTCGGCAAGATCATCAGCAGTGTTGAATCCAAAGTGGTAAAGGGACTTCTATGCTATCCTTCACTGATCTACAGCCTCATCAAGCAACAAAAGAAGAATGTCTGTTCCAAGAAGGATAAAGTTGTTCCTCCTAACAAGCCTCTTGTGATCAAGGTTGCTCCTGAGATAGGAGATCCTTACCTTCACCTCCAGTTCAAACAGTACCTGCCATCTAAGAAAGGAATGGATGATACTGTTAAAGAATCCTTACCTAAGAGTGTTGTGCTGAAGTTTCTAGAAAGAAGCTTGGAGTTTCATGCTCGTCTGATTTCTGAGCATACTTCTTAGAAGATGAAGATACAAGCAATGATTACTGATCTTTCATCAGGAGAAGATTTTACCTCCCCAACAGCAGATGTTCCTGAGAATATTCATAACTTGCACAAGCTTGTAAGTACTGCCGAAGCTACTGTTCAGAAGAAGTCTACTCCAGCTTCAATGCAAGGGCAAGCACAGATTGCAGCACAAGAGAAGGAAGCTGAAGCTATCTAAGAAGAGACTGCAGAAGAGGCTCTAGAAGAATAGCAGGAGGCTGCTGAAGAAGACATTGATGAAGAAGAGGAAGCTGAGACAAAAGAAGAGGTTGATGAAGAGACAGAAGCTGAAGATGAAGAAGAAGGTTCTGAAGCAGAAGGAGGATCTGAACAAGATGATGCTGATCAAGACCCTAACAAATCTAAGTAATTGCTGGTTATTACTCCTTTGCCTTTCTCAGTGGCAAATAGGGTGAGTAATGCAATATAAGTTTTTTTATGTTTATTTTCTGTTCTACTTATCTTGCATCATATTTTGCAAGGTATTTTGTTTTTGCTTTAATAGCTTGTAGTAGCTATTTTGTTATCGAACAGATTGTTTTTCTTCCCTATATGATTCATAGCAGAGCAGGTAGATGTTGATAAGAAAGTGAAACACTGCTGAATCATATGATGTTCTTCACATCATCCAAGTATGTTTTTAAGTACATGATCCTACAGTTCAAGGGTTGTGTTCTTTTAAAATATGGAGCTGATTTGCAACTAGATAAAGACAAAGGGGGAGATTGTTAGTGCCATCTGCACTAAAGTGTTCAGGATTGTCAGTATCTGATTAGATATTATGGCAATTTCAAAAGAACACAAAAGATTTTGGTTATTTATGTTCGAATACCATGTTCTGGACATTACTGTAAACATTTCGCTGCTAATCTGATTGAAGATCAAGACATGTACTTAATCATGTTCAGAGACATGATCATGTACATGGTTGTCCAGAAAGATTACAAGAGACGTGCCATGCTAGATTTAAGGAGTTGAAGCTGCAGATTCAAGATGGACATTTCAGAATAGAAGCTGTCTTGTTCGTGATGAAGATCAAGAAGGAAAGAAGGAGTTCTATTCAAGTAAGACATCTAAACTAGGAAAGTCCGATTTATATAAGAAAATCATTTCCTTGTTAAATCCTATTCAAAATAGGATTTCTAAATACCTTGTTTAGGCTATAATTGTTTCTTATAAATAGCCTGGGATTTAGACTAGTTTAGATGACACAAATTTTTATGAATACACAAAAGGGCTGAGAGTTAAAAGACTTCATATTCGAAGCATATAGTATTCGGGTAGACTGGGTTTGATCGGTTAGATCATTGTATTTCTAGTCTGTGTTTGGAACTCACTTTCATACACACTTAGATGAGTCTCGGAAGAGATTTCCTATGGGAACTAGAGGGATTCTAGGTTTTGAGGGGAGCTTACAATTCATTTTAGTGAAAGAGGTTGAATTGGGTGGGAAAGGGGTTGAGTGACGGGAGTCTTCATGTAACAACCTTTGTAACCATTCAATGGAGTAGTAAACTGTTTCTCACGGACTTGATAAGTCCCCCTAATGTAGATCAATTGATCGAATAGGGTTACCAACCTCGTGTTCTTTATTTGCTTAAGTTTTTACATTCTGGCCTTATATGTTCACAACAATGTTCAGATACATGATGATGAACATGACCGCACAGTTTATGTAATTTCAAATTCCACGTTCTATCTATAATTTTTGATCTGGTTGGTGTGTGTTCGAAAATAATTTTTTGAACGGCCTTAAGGGTGTTCAAAAAATTGTTTTTGAATGGACTTAAGCTGGTTCAAAAAACTGTTTTCGAATGGACTTAAGATGGTTCAAAAACTTGTGATAGTATAATTATTTTAGTCAATTTAATTATTGCAGCTAAAACCATGATTAATTATCTCATGTGGATCTTTTTACGAAGAAATTTATTTACAGACACGGTTAATATGTTGTTATTTCCAATCGTAATGATTTAAAGTTTTGATATGTGATAAAGATAATAATAATATAATTCATGTACCACTAATTGTGTTTAAGAAAATGTTTCATATTATTATTATTATTATTATTATTATTATTATTATTATTATTATTATTATTATTATTAACGTATGTGTTTATTTTTTTATATTACAACTTTTAATCAAAATATAATTTTATTTTATTAAATTTGTATCAATATAATTATATATTTTTCTATTTATGATCAAAACTTATATTATATACACGGATACAATATCTAATATCCATGTGATAAATAAAATCATATATTATATACACGAATACAATATCTAACATCCGTGCATCGCACGGGAGATGTGGTAGTAATATCCTATAAAAGTTATGCTAAGAACTTATAAACGAAATAAAACATAACCAAACTACAAGAAAACTAATGAAAATGTCCCCTCACAGTATCTACTGAAAACGTCCCTTGGACCGAGCCTAAAGAAATAAATACTTAAATAGTTCTTGTGCAACTCGTTAGCTTAAGAGCGTTCAAGGAAGTTTGTCTCTTGACGGATGCTGGATGTTCTTTGAGAAACTGAAATTCAAAGATTTCACAAGATGCGTAAGTACAATCCTAACTCTAAACACATTTTATTGCAATCAGATTCAATTGAGTGTCCAAAATAACTATACAATTCTATTTTTTTAGTATTCCAAATACTTTCATGTTTCTCCATTTAAGAAGCCACTTCAGAATCGTTTTTTTTTAGATTACTTTGAACCCACAACGAAAATTCTGATTAATCTACGTTTCATCTTTCTTCTTTAATTGGATATTTGTCATTTGAATCGTCTTCAACTCGAACCTTTTCTTGGAAATATATAAACATGATATATCAATTATCAATTATACATAGTAAATGCGAAAATATATCATTACTAATTTATAAATCAATTGCAATCTTTCAATCTATATGTATGGTGTATACTTATTTGGACATGGTTAATTATAGAAACACGTGACTATGGTCTATATGATTACACATCAAAATTGATTTATAATTGACTATACTGAAATATTATATGATAGATTGATGGGCTGATCAATCGACTAGAATCTACACATTTATTAATTTAATTATAACTTGATTTTGTTTAGAAAATATATTAATTAGTATTATTATTAATATTAGTTAACTATAGAATGATATTATATGATAGTTTTATTATATTATTTATATTATATCTAATTTATAAATATTTATTATGTTGTGTATAATATATTTCCATTTCGGACAAGTGTAAATGAAGAGGAAAATGAGAGTTTCTAATAAAAGTATATTTTCTTACTTTTATATATATTAAGATTAAGATTATATATATACGTAGATTTACGGAATGATTTGCAATCTAATTAATAATTACTTATTTACAATATAATTATTAATTAGTATATATATTCTAGTACAAGAATTTATTTAACATCAATATTAATATTATAATTAATAACTACTGATTTACAATCTAATTATTAATATATATATATACACACACATGAATTTATTTAATATCAATATTAATCTTCTAATTTTGGTAAGTAGGTTAGTTTAGGCGGGGAAAAAAACCCTAGAATATCCTACTTTTAGATATAGAAGGATTGGTTTATATAGTTATTATTCTTCGTGTATAATATGTACAAGTGTAGGTTAATGTTTCTTATTGATTCATAAACATGTTTTTGAATCTAAAGAGGTTGGTTCATAAACATGTTTCTGAAACTAAAAACGTTGGATTGCTGCGTTTGCAAACATGTTTATGAACCTAAAGAAATTGATTTATAAACAGGTTCTTGAACCTAAATAATACAAATTTAACTAAATACAAATAGTCTATTACAATGCAATGAAGTTGATCAATCAATTATTGTATATTTCAACATTCATGAAAGTAACGAGATCTTCCTACCCAACTTCACAATCATTTTGATTGTTTCTCCACATAAGTGTAATAGAGAGAACTGGGTGACTAAGAGAAACTTGAAATTGAAAAAACAAAACAATAATGAGTACAATGTATATGTTGACATATTATTTCCATGCAAGAAAAAAAACATACTCGAATGCAATGGTTCAAACTTTTGGATTGCCTATTTTCACCAAGCTCATGCAAATGCATTTCAAAGTAGTTGAAGGGGCAAAGAACAATAGAAGAAATGTAGCGGGATAATGTCCATCCAATGTCACTAATATGACTATAGAGGTTCGAAAATAAGTGTTTTAAATCAAAGGAAAAGGGTTCAGAACACATGTTTTTCAATGCCGAGGAGAGGATTCAAAAACATGTTTCTGAATGCCATGAAGGTTGTTTAGAGATAATTTTGTAAAATGCTTTGACAACGTTCAAACTATAATTTCCTAACCTCTTTCGACGATTTAAATATGCAAACTCGATATAACTCGTGAAAAACCAATAAATTTGGGTGCAAATAGTAGGAAATAACTTGCATTGCTCGTTTCTTCGTTGTTTCCACCCTCCATGTTTGATTTATACACAGCGTAGTTGAATTAAAAGTTTGAGAAACTAGGGTTCAACTACCCCCTCTATGAAAGTTCTGGACTTAGTCCGCAAAAGAATGAATCCCGCATTTTTTACATGTATTATATTATTTAATTTTTGTGGTGTGAAAAGAAATTATTGTAGTGTGTTGAAATAAAAATAATGTCTTTTAGTCATTTCAAAAATCCTTGTTTTTATAATTTTTTTTGGTGTGTAAGTAAAATTTGTGGTGTAAATAGCAATACTTTTTAATTGAATTTTGTTTTTTATTTTAAAGAATATTTAAGTAAATTAATAATTATTTATTTTTAAAAATAAATTTAATAGTGATGTGGAAAGAAAATGATGCGATCTGGAACCCCAGGACTTGTATCAGGTTGCCAGAGGGCGGAATCCTCGACCCAAACTTCATAACGTAGACGAACTATAGGTATATGAAACATATAACCCTACTAGGATTGGAAATAAGAACCTCAATATAAATCGAAGACGCCACAAACAGTTGTGTTTGTACTATTTGATAAGTCAGGATGAAAACGACACACGGTTCAAAAGAAATCTGTAATAGCCCGGTCCCTAGACAGTCATTTTTAACGGGGACGGGGTGTTAGGCGTAAAAGTCATAGGGAAAATTGGAAATCCAGGGGGGTGTTTTTAGAATTGAACTAAGTTAGCGCCTCAAAAACTTAGGCAACTTAACTTTATGAGTTGGAAGAACTATCGTCTTCAACGAATTAAAGGGGACAAATGATTCAATCGAGTAAAATGAATGACATATCATAGACCAATCGAAATTTAAACAGAATCCAATGACAAGCAGATATGAATTTGACGCTTTAAATAAACAACACCTCTTCATAGGTCACATCAACTAAGACCCATCAATAGATCGGAGGCAAATAAATCATACTTGGAAGAAGTCAACTTAAGATTAACTGGAAGATAAGCAGAATCATGCTTGGAAGGAAAAGCCCCTTCATAGGCGAACAACAATAACAAGCATGCAAGACCCATTCATAGGTCGACTGAAACTGAATAGATACCAATATGCTCAACAAGTAACACTTTTTAAATAACTCGGAATTCATAAAGGAATAACTAGGATGTCAAAAGAACATGCTTCTAATTCTCAAAACTTTATTGATATTTAGGAATCGTAGCATTTAAGACATGCTAATATCAAGAATCAAGTTACATATATCAAGACTAAATACTAACATCAGAGTACTTAGCAGAAATATAGCGGAAGAAAATTATGTAACCATATAGAGCAACAAACTTGAAAACTCAGATAACCCCACCAGCAGCACATCACCGGTCTCAACATCTCAACCTGAAAATATTTGAAAAAGAGGGCGTGTGCACTAATGTACTCAGTGGGGTTTTACAAGAAAACTCTTTAATAAACTTTGAAATATCCAATTATAAATTGGCAGCATATGGAGAGCAAAATGCAAAAGCCCTCTCCATATCCGCAAAACCTTTTACTTCTTTCTCTGGCGCCTTTCCTAGCTCAAACATGATGTTTACTGCACCCCGAGGCATGCCTTAGAATAAGAGAGGGGTTACCCCAAATATCCCACCGAGTATGCGAGGGGGTTACCCAGCAGTGACTCCCTAGTGATAAAAAAATCACAACCTGGTGACCCAAAGGCCACAACCTGGTAACCCGAAGGTTACAATCCATGAGTATGCAAGGGGATTACCCAGCAGTGACTCAGAGTATGCGAGGGGGTTACCCAGCAGTGACTACCTAGTGATCCAAAGACCACAATTTGGTAACCCGAAGGTTACAACACGATAATCATCGTTCCTTGAGCTCAATATCATGTTTAACAATCATTTAATCTCAACATTCAATCATCGATATTCAATCCTCATCCTTTAATCCTAAATATTCAATCTTAAAAATAAAACCTCAATATTCAATCATGCTAGCATTGATCATAACCTAGAATAAGTCATCTAGGTCTAATTCCTCAATCCATTCCATAGCCTCAAAGCCTATAAAGGATACTATAATAAACCTACAAGGCATCATTTTTCTAAAAAAAGCACATCCTCATCAACAATATCAATACCAAAGTTAATCTATGTATGTAACGCCCCGGTTCCGAAAGAAGGGCAGGGGACCGATGCGCTACTTGGGGAAGGGGGAAGGGGTTGTTGAACAGAAGTGATCAAAGAACTAGGATTAGTGCCCCAAAAATTTGGGTAGCATAACCTCTATAAATGGATCAATCCACGTTTTTAAAGCGTCTAAAATGACTCCAACCAGATACCATGACTCTTGGGATGAACCCAAGAAAAGAATAACGAAGGCAAACGTCAATGTAAATAATAACAGTTTAAAGGTTAACTATTAATAGGTTAGGCATGAAAAAGGCCAGACGGATGTCTGTCCAAATACATGAAGTAAAGAGATGCCAGACTTTCGTCTGTCATAGAAGCAATATAAAGTCAGGCTTTTGCCTTGACATGGAAAGTGTAACGCCTCAAACTACTTCGTTTGGCTACGTCACTTAACATACAATTTACTTACTCATTTTTGTGTGCTTATTTTAAATTTAGCGGAAGCTAAGCTCAAATAGCATGATAAGGTAAGACATCATGAATTTCATTATAAATTTTTCGCAATTACAACATGCAACCTATCGAATCTACAATATCACACAACCTAGTATTTAATGGAAGCATTGCATAAGCCCATCCATACAATCATACAATCATCTAACCTAACGGGCTCATAGGTTTTACACAACCCGCATGTCTAGTACCCTAGGTTAACATACATAGCATAGAGGTTCACTGACATATACTCAAACATCATAGGCTCCAAGGTCGAATGACCCACCTTTAAATGTATCCATAATATATATCAAATTAACATAGCGTATCTACAAAATTGAGCTATTCACATCCCCAATGACCATCGGTCATAAACAAAAGAAGAGTGATCAATGAAATAATAATAATGTGAGTATTTCAAACAAAGAGCATGCAAAATAAACACAAGCTTGTGGGGGTTCTCTTGTGTTCACAACGCTCCTACTCAGGCCTCAACTCCTCAACCTCAAATTCATTAAATGAATGGGGTGAGTATTTAACAACATACTCAGTGGGGAACACTACAAACAGTTATAGCCAATTGCACAAGTGAAAATATAACATATTAATACTTCTTTACTTTGTGGAGACTAGCATCAACCTCGTAGGGCCCAAACATCATGATGCACTTGTTAATGAACGTCTTTGGCCCTGTAGGGATGCCCGCAGGCTTATTATCCCCCAGGGAGGACATTAACAAGTCTATATCGATCCCATAAGACCTCTTTATCGATCCCGAAGGATCTCTGTATTGCCCCGAAGGGTCTCATTCTTATAACCGGTCCGAAGACCCTTCATACTTATACAATCAAAGCACAACAATAACTATAACTTTACACTTGCTTACAGTTTAGAGTAACCCCACCTTATGAGATGCTTTCAAAATCCTTTCAACCTTGAAATTCTCCTTTGCCGTGCCCAAGTTGTCCACCTCGAACTCGAATACGTCGCCTAGCACCTTTAAATCCCCTTTTTTGTTTTAGATGTCGAGTTATACAATTATTTCATAACTTTGACCAAACACATGCTATTCATGCTTTAAGGTTTTTCATACATATCCATATGCACAACCATGGATATACAAGTTCATACTATGATTTTGGACTCAAAATACACATTAAAGCTCTTTGAGATATTTAATCGAACACGTTACGTGCACTTATTTAAACTACAAGAACATGACTCAATTTAAATCCTTTGAACTCATAATTTCCAATATATGAACCTCTATCCTAGGGCTCTAACATACATGAAAATCAACTTCATACCACCATCACAACACCTCCAACCAAACACCAACATATTGAGGGGAAATTAGGGCAAAAATCCAAACCCTAGCAATAATAAACCATAGGAATCTCAATTTAACAACACATATAGCTTCAAGGATGTAAATAAACCATATGTTTAAGATATCAAGGCAAGGGGATCAATGAAATCGAAAACCCTAAATTTTGGGTATAAACCCTAGATTTAAATCAACATGGAAATGGTGTTTAATCACTAAGAAGAAGAGGGTATGAAGTTACCTTGGTTGATGAAGGATGATGAGAGAATCCACTCCCAAAACTTGAAGAATTTCTTGAGAGGATTGGGAGGAAAAATCGCCCAAGAGAAGAAAGAAATGAGGGTGAAAGGGTTAAGTGTGGTATTTAAAGAATGGGATTTTCCGAAGCGAGGCGAGACCTAGGGGATCGTGTTCGACTAACACAGTGAGGCGTGACTCAAAGAGGTCATGTCCAAGGGTCGCGTATCAGATGAAGAAAAATGGTTCCCTGAATCCGTTGACACGCGACTCAAATGTCGCGTTTTTGGCTCGCGTTGCAGAGCTGCTCAGCACGCGACTTGGAGGGGTCGCGTTTCACAGTCGCGTTTCGGCTTCACTGCGAGATGCGACTCGAGGAACTCGCACTTGAGGGTCATGCATCAGACTCGATTTGCTATTTTCAAATACAGTCCGACTCCCGGACATTTCCAACTCTATTTAACCTTCTAATTTAACATAACTTAGATTTTCGAAACACTTTTAATACTTACCGAAAAAGCAGGGGGCATTGCCTCCTAGCCCCCATCGGGGCGCTTCGCCCCCTGAACCCACGACTCGCTGACCGGGCAGTGAGACCCCCGATCAACTCAGCGTTAGGGTGTTCAAGGTATGGCAAACATAAAATTAAATATAATCACACTTATTCATTATTATATAACTCGACAATTTTAATATTAAAATATCAACATGTATTATACACTTAGTATAATATCGTCGTGCTATGACGTATCGGCTTGAGTGGGACAACCTGCATTAAAACAACGGCATAATATACAAACATACCATCATAATTAATATTCAAACAATATTAATTCAACATCATTTTCCAAAATTATAATTTATAATTGATCAAAAAGGGTCGGGGTATCACATAAAGTAATGTAAAGCCAGGCTTATGCCTGTTTGAATAAGGAAAGTAAATAAATGCCAGGAATTTGCCTATCAGGAACGGAAAGTAAACGGAATTCGGAGAACCGAACACTCCGCAATAACAAAGAAAATGGGATTCGGAGATCCGAACACTCCATAACAGTAAAGAAAACGGGATTCAGAGAACCAAACACTCCGTAGCAGTAAAGAAAATGGGATTCGGAGAACCGAACACTCCATAACAATAAAGAAAATGGGATTTAGAGAACCGAACACTCCATAACAGTAAAGAAAATGGGATTCGGAGAACCGAACACTTTATAACAATAATCAGAGTAAGCGAACAAGAACGTAGTGCATTTATTCAGACATAAAAGGTAACCATGTCTTCAGTTGGACTCCACACATAAAAGAAACATATACATCAAAAAATAGCCCTTCAGCCTTGGCACAGCCGTCCACCATCCCGCAGCTCATCCTGAAAATATTTGAAAAGATTTGGGCATGAGTACTAATGGACTCAGTGAGTACTTTTGAGAAAAACCTTCACAATCATTTTATAAAACAGAATATCCAATCATATTTTAAGCATATCATGGAAAGCTTTTAAAATAGAAAATTTATGAATTCCATGTATACTAAATCATTTTAGTTCCATCATTGCGCGCCACTCTCTCCTAGAACGCTTACGGTGAGTCGGTTCATGTACACAACCCGGTTGCTTAAGGTTGGACACTGCCCTGTTTGCTTGGGGCTCGATATCGTAAACCATTGTAGTTTCATCACCAAAACAGTAGTAAGACTTACATGAGTCAAGAGAGCACATTAAATACAGTCATGAGTTGGATATTCAATCATGTTCATTTTATAAATATTAGGGCTTAATAACCCGACATACATTTTTATATAATAAAAACCCACCTGGTAATCTGATCTGGATAGCTAGATCTAGATTCTGATTCTGGTCTCAACTAGAAGTCTCATTCTTCTGTGCTTACAAGATTATGCGGCAACCTGGTTTCGATGAAAGACTATCATTAGGTCAAAATCTAACATTTCTTAGCTATGAAGTAAATATTATAATATCTACTATCTTAATACGCAACACCCGGGTCATCAAAATATTTTGACTCTTAAGGGAACTTTACTCAGGGCATTTTTATAAAGAAAAACCTTTTAGAAAGTTTTGGCATACGGGGTGGTCAAACTTATATCCTAAAATTAATTCGGTACAAATAAATTCATACCGCAAGATCTGCCCACTGGAAAAATATGAAACTTTAAATAAAAATACTATATTTTGAGACGGAACAACTTTTGAGACTAAAAATACGATAGGGCTATCCACGAAGGATAGATCTGAAAAAGACTACAATTTAAAATTCGGATACCCAAAATATACCCGAAATTAAAAAGTGACAACATGAAAAATACATACAAATATACATAGAACATAAAACCTTAAAGGCACATTTTGATCCGACGAACCGAAAGAGATCACCGTTTTTAGGCGGTGGTGGAGTGATTGATTAATTTGGGGGACGAGGCGGTGGTGGTTAACGTTGGGGGGGGGGGGCCTTGGCGTGATTGAATAATGTGGGTGGTTGATGATTATAATGGATGATGGTGGTGGTGGCGTGAGGTGGAGGCGGTTGGCGGTGGTGGTGACTTTTGGCAGCGGTCACGATGATTTTTCATCGTTATCGTCTGTCAAATTATCTTTTCAATTACGTATTCGTGATCTACGCATTGACACTTTCAAAATGACTATTTCAAAATAGAAATGATAAACTAGAGACGTACATTCTCTAGAAGCTGCTCGGCATTTCGATTTTAAAAATGAATGAAAAATGAAACCTTAAACTCCTATTTATAGAGGAAAAATAAATAGGATAATAACAAATAAAAGAAAAGGATAATGATGGAAAAAGAATAGGATAATTACGAATAGGATAATTACAAATAGGATAATATTTTGAAAAAAAAATTGGATAATGACGGATGTGCCTTTTTCTATTCAAAGTTGTGCCAAGAGTTCATTTGAACTCGAAATTGAAAATTTCAAAGTTTGGCACAATCCTTGAAACTTTTTCTATCAACCCGAGAAAAATATCAGAACATATTTTTAAAGCAATTTTTTACCAAATTAAATTTTAACAGATTTCTCTAGCTGCGATTTTCCTTTATTTGAATCCTTTAAGGACCCAACTTATTTTCTAACTTACCAGAGGTTAACATAAGTTGAATAAAACCTTCTAAAATATTTCGGGATATTACATTCTACCCTCCTTAATAAAAATTTCATCTTGAAATTTGTGTACCTCTATAGGGTAAATCAGGGTACAACTCCTTGATTCTGCTTTCAAGCTCCCAGGTTGCTTCCTCTCTCCCATGATTATTCCATAGGACTTTCACCAGTGATATTTGTTTGTTCCGTAATTCTTGAACCTTTTGATCAAGAATAGCCTCGGGTCTTTCTTCATATGATAAATCCTGGTTCAGGACTATATCTTCACTCTTTATAACGTGTTTAGGATCAAACACGTACTTTCTCAACATTGAGACATGAAAAACATTATGAACCTCAGCTAGACTTGGTGGTAAGGCTAGTCTATAAGCTACCTCTCCAACTCGTTCAAGAATTTCAAATGGTCCAATATAGCGTAGTCTCAATTTTCCTCTTTTGCCAAAACGTATAATTCCTTTAGTAGGAGATATTTTGAGAAAAACCTTATCACCAACACTAAAATCCAAATCCTTTCGACGTTTATCTGCATAGGCTTTTTGTCTATCTTGGGCCTCCTTCATTCTCATTCTTATTTTATCAATTATTTTGATTGTTGTCTGAACAACCTCAGGGCCCAATATCTTTATTTCACCTACTTCATCCCAGTAAAGTGGTGATCTACATCTTCGACCATACAAAGCCTCATATGGTGCCATTCCAATGGTTGTCTGATAACTGTTGTTATAGGTGAACTCCACTAAGGGTAAAACATTTTCCCAACTTCCACCTCTATCAGTTACAACTCCTCTGAGCATGTCTTCTAGTATTTGTATCGTCCTTTCTGATTGTCCATCAGTCTGAGGATGGAAAGCTGTACTGAAATTTAGTTGCGTTCCCATAGCATCTCGTAGACTTATCCAGAATCTAGAAGTAAATCTGGTATCTCAGTCATAGGTGACCGAGACAGGTACTCCGTGTAACCGTACAATCTCTTTCACGTAGAGTTAAGCCAACTTATCTAGTCCAAGTGTCATCTTGATTGGCAAAAAGTGCGCGGATTTGGTCAGTCGATCAACAACAACCCATATCGCAGTGTTTTCTTTCACTGACTTTGGTAATCCTACTATAAAATCCATGTTGATATGTTCCCATTTCCATTCTGAGATTTCAAGTGGTTGTAATAATCCTGATGGTCATTGATGTACCGTCTTTACTTGCTGACAAGTTAAGCATCGTTCAACAAATAAGGCCACTTCTCTCTTCATATTTCACCACCAGAAGTTTCTCTTTAAATCTCTATACATCTTTGTACTTCCAGGGTGAGCGGTATATGGAGTATCATGAGCTTCTATCATGATTTCATTCTTTAACTCTTCATTGTGGGGCACACATATTCTTCTCTCGTACATGAGAGCATTGTCATTTGCTTCAGCAAATCCTTTTAAATCCTCAGATCTTACTTTCAATCGCATCTTCTCCAAAAATTGATCCCCTCTTTGTGTCTCCACAATTCGTTTTCTTAAATCGAGTTTAGCTATTAAAGCAACTATAAGTCCTTTAGTAGAGTCTGATAGTTGAACCAACTATAATTCTAGTCTTTGAAATTCTTCAATTAACCTTTCTTTTTGTGTTAGGAAACAGCCTAACTCTACTCTGGTTTTTCAGCTAAGGGTGTCTGCCACAATATTTGCTTTACCGGGGTGGTAGATAATGGTACAATCATAATCCTTAACGAATTTCAGCCATCTTCTCTGCCTCATGTTTAAGTCCTTCTGTTCAAAGAAGTACTTAAGACTCTTATGATCAGTGTAGATTTCACATCTGACACCGTATAGATAATGCCTCCAAATTTTCAAGGCATGTACCACAGCTACAAGCTCTAGGTCACGGGTAGGATAATTCAACTCATGTGGCCTGAGCTGGCGAGATGCATAAGCAACGACTCTCCTTTCTTGCATTAGCACACACCCTAACCCTGGCTTAGACGCATCTGTAAAGATAACAAATCCTTCATTTCCTTCTGGTATAACTAATACTGGAGTTGTGGTCAGTCTTTTCTTAAGTTCTTGGAAATTCTTATCACATTCCTCAATCCAAATAAACTTAGCCTTCTTTTTCAACAATTATGTCATTGACCTTGCCAATTTAGAAAATCCTTCAATAAATCATCTATAGTAGCCTGCCAACCCTAGGAAACTTCTTATCTCATGTGCACATGAAGGTGACTTCCAGTTACTTACTGCTTCAACCTTAGTAGGATCTACTTTGATTCCTTCTGATGACACAATATAGCCAAGAAACATTACCTCACCGAGCCAAAATTCACACTTGCTAAATTGGGCATATAATTTCTCTTTCATCAATGTTTCTAAAATTATATGTAGATGTTCTTGGTGTTGTTCCTCACCTTTGGAATAGATAAGAATATCGTCTATAAATACAAGAACAAAGTTATCCAGATATTGATGAAAGACTCTGTTCATCATATCCATGAACACTGCAGGTGCATTAGTCAACCCAAATGGCATCACTAAGAATTCATAGTGGCCGTAATGTGTTCGAAATGCTGTCTTAGGCACATCTTCTTTTCTTATCTTCAATTGGTGATAACCTGAACGTAAATCAATCTTTGAAAATACATTAGCTCTTCTTAGTTGGTCAAACAAGTCATCTATCATTGACAAGGGATACTTATTCTTAACTGTCACCTTATTCAACTCTCTATAGTCAATGCACATTCGCAATGTACCATCCTTCTTTTTAACAAAGAGAATAGGCGCTCCCCATGGTGAGACACTAGTGTAACACCCCAAATTTTTGGATAATGTTTAAGAGAATTGTTAATGTTAATTAATCAGTTAAGGAAGAAATTTAAATAAATTAAGGATTGGATGCCAGTCACGACTTTAAGAGTCAGTTTTCGTGAAAATCGTCTTTTCGAAAAATATGATCTTAATTCTTTTATGGCTATTCATGGTCTCGTTAGAAAGGTTTTTACTCAAGGAGTATGCCGGTATTTTCAGATTTTAAATCTGAAGTCATTTGAGTTCCCGGTGATGAAAAACGTATTTAAAAGGCGAATGAATAGTAACTTTTGCGTGCGTTCGTGTTTTGAGAAATTTACGAAATCCTCCTCATTGATCCGAGTCTAGTTCTTTCAGGCCCCACATATGGGAAATGACTCAAGGATTCCGTTGGCATTCACGGATTTCCATTCAGAGGTCAATCGAACGCTCGGGAGCAAAATCTGTCAGTCTGAGTGAATAGTAAAAAGTAATTCCAAAAAGGAAATCTTTGCTCGTCTTCCTTCTGACGACCCCGTCTTCTTCACGAATCAAGTTGGTTCACTAGTATTCAAGCCAATGAGTTTTTTGGTATTTTTAGATTTCGTGTCTGAAGTCATTTGGACCTCGACATCGAATAAAGCAGCTTTTAACCGAACCCGGGGTAACTTTCGCAGTATTTCTGCACTGCAATGGCTTCCCATGGAAGCCAAAGCTTCTTCTATAATAAGGGATCACCCCTTTGCATTCCCTTGCTCATTTACCATCCATTTCACTTCTAAATCGAGAGAGTGAGAAGCTTTGAAAGCCGAGAAAGTTCTGTCGAAGTAAAAAAGAGTTCTTTGTCAGTGTTCTGCAAGATAACGAGCGGAGTGGCGTGGAAGGGATGTGGTGAGGGAATGTGTTAGGGGCACCGTTGGGTCGTAGTAGGCGGCTCTGCCGCTGTTGCGACTTGACAAGACGCCGAGCTAGCCACCTTCCTTCGATGCACCTAATCTCGGCCATTCTTGTTCGTCAGTCTCAACTCCATTTCTTTTCCCTCTTTTAAATTCCGCATTTTTTTCCGTTCTTCGCGTTTTTCATTATTGCTCGTTTACCTTCCGTATAAGTTGTATTTCGATTCTTATTAAAGTTCCAAGTTAATAACGTTTACGTTATATTTCTCGCTTTATTCCTATCATTATTATTCTTGAGATTAGCCTCGTTCATTCCGTTAAATTTTGTTTAAGCTATATGTGAAAGATTTCATCATTATTCTATTATTAATGAGGATTATCCTGTTTATGCCGTTATAATGCCAAAATTCTTTTTAAAATTAAAGCATGTTGTTGCATATTAATTTTAAGCATGTTGTTTTTTAGAAATTTTGGTAAAGTGTTCTTCGTGTTCTTCATGTTCATCGAAAGAATCAATGAACACGAAGAACCCAATTAAAGATCGCCCAGAACTGGGGCAGAAGAGAGAGAAAGGGAGAGAGCCCTGTGGGGGGGTTGCGCCGCCGCGCCACACCCTCCTCGGCCCTCACAGCCCGCCGGCGCTAGGGGTGCCCGCCGGCGCACCCCTGCTCCGCGGCGGGGGAGGCTGCCCGTCGGCGCCCATGTGCGCTGCGGCGCTCCCTCCTCCTTCTCCGTGTTCTTTTCCATCATTTTTCTTCTGGCTATTTTTCGTACCCTTTTCCTGAGCTTTTTGAGCTTTTCAAATCGCGTTATTTCCAAGCTATTTCCAAGTTTAAGTTTTATAGAAGCATTCAAGTTATTTCCGATTTATTTCGATTAAGCTATTCAAGTTATTTTCTGTCTAAAAATTTAGAAACTAAGACTAGAATTTCCTTAAATAAAATAAATCCTTCTCAGACCCTCATAAAGTCATAAAGTCATGCTATCCATGTTCAAGTCCTAATTAGGGATATTTAAGATGGGTATTATTTAATTTCATGTTATTAGTTAGAAAACTTCGAAGTAGGCCGCTAAGTCAATAATTCGACTTTTGTAGGAGGAAGTGAGCCTCGTGAGAATTCAAAGAGGGATCATCAACTCATTGCCTCATCTTCTGCTCCGTGATCGAGGTGGGTAAATCTATACTCATCTAAAGTTTGAGCTAATAAGCTCTAGAAGCATATAGGGCAAATGAGATATCCAATAAAGCATTTTTGCTCTGCCTGATTGATCTCTGTACAAGGAAAGAAGGAAAGGAAGATATTATGTTATAATTGAGTTCTCAAGCATGTTTAGAATGTTTAGAAATGCTAGAAATGTTAAAGTATTGTTTATACTTAAGCATGAGATATTTAAAATTGTCTTTAGTTACAATTCATATTTGTTTACGTTCATCTCCCATATTCGAATGTTTATGTTTTGTTAAAGCTAGTATAGTTAAGGATTAAGGACTACCCCGTTAAGGTAGCATAAAATCCCTTATAAGCCGAGATCATGTTATATCAAAGGATTAGTACCTAGACGTGCTCTAGGATTGGTTTTGATAGAAAGATTAAGGAAGAAAGGAACTTAGCATTTCACTTAAGCGGGATTTGAGCTCAGAACTTTTAAGGGAGTCACTGTTGGGTTATTTCCCTCGCAAACTCGTTTGGATATTCGAGGTAACCCCTCTTCTATCCTATGGAGCCAGATTGGTCCCAAAAGAAAAGAAAAAGGTTTTACAGATATGGAGAGGGCTTTTGCGTTTTGCTCTCCATATACCGTCAGCTAATTATTGGATATCTTGAAGTTATTAAAGTGTTTTTGCTAAACCCACTGAGTACATTAGTGCTCACGCCCCTCTTTTTCAAATATTTTCAGGTTGAGATGCTGAGGATGTTGGTGGCTGTGGATGTGGGTTGGCTGTCAAGATTATTTTGCTATTATCTGAATCTCTTTTGAAATCCCATGATGTTTCTGCTACTCTGATACACTCTTTCTAATTCCGTTTTAAGTGCTATTATGATTGTCAAACTCTAAAGAATATTCTCGGACATGATCATATATATATAAGACGCATATTAAGTTTACTCCGCTTTCTGAATATGTTTTCCTTTCGCCTAAAAAGGGCTTATGTTTAATGGTATCTGATTAGTTAGCCGTTTTATTTCGTTAAAGCATGCTTCCTTCTTAATCAAGTAAACCCAAGTATCATTATCTATCTTCAGAGCGTACCTTTATTCCTAAACTTCTTCGTTAATCTCAAATCCTTATTCATTAATCCCTTAATAACACCCCGTCCCCATTCATTAATCCCTATCTCGGGACCGGGTTGTTACAACTAGGGTGTATGAAACCTAAGTCCAACAACTCTTGTAGTTGTACCTTCAATTCTTGCAGTTCGTTAGGGGCCATTCTCTATGGTGCCTTAGATATCGGAGCTGCTCCTGGTTCCAAGTCAATGGTGAATTCAGTTTGCCTATCGGGAGGTAACCCTGGTAGGTCTTGTGGAAAAATATCCTTGTATTCCCGAACGATAGGGACTTGATCTATCGTTACTCCTTCTTTCTCGTTTCCTACTAAGTTAACCAGAAAAGCATGGCATCCTTTTTTTCTCATTAGCTTTATAGCTTTGAGGGCTGAAATAACTGGTATCTTCAAACTCATTTTTACTCCAAAGAAAATTACTTTTGGTTCTCCTGGCTTCTGGAATATGACTTCTCTCTCATGACAACGTATAGTCTCATACGTTTCAGTTAGCCAATCCATTCCCAAGATTATATCAAAAATCCTTCATGTCAATTACGTATAAATCCGTGATGAAAATCTTTTTGTTAATCTCGAATTCCAAATTCAGGCACATTCTTTTAGCTAAAACGGTTTTTCCAGAAGGGATGCTAACTTCTAAGGTATTAGTAGCATCTACCTGTCTAAGTTTTAATCTTTTAATAGTCTTTTCTGAAATGAAAGAGTGTGTAGCTCCAGTATCAAATAAAGCAAGCACAGGTATATTAAACATGTTAATCATATCTACCAAATTTTCTAGAGTTTGCTCTGTCTGCTGATGCTAAAGTGCATAAGTCCTGGCTGGCTGTGGGGCATGTTGTCCTTGGTCTGGCTTAAAATTTCCTCTCTGATTTTGCCTTAAGTTTCCACCCTGATTAGGCCTAGAATTTCTCCCTTGATTAGGCATCTAATTTATATTCCCACATTGTGCTGGTCTTGGAGAAAAACCTGTATTTCCTTTACTCCTAGGACAATCTTGAGCAAAATGTCCCGGTTGATGACAGAAGAAACATCAATCTGTATTTCTCATACACTTCTCTGAATGAAACTTCTGGCAGATAGGGCAGGGAGTCCTATTTCCTTGTTGATTCTGTTGCCCATAATTGGTATTTTCCTTGGCCCACTGTTGCTTATTTCCCACTACATTTCTATCTTCCCATTTACGCTTTCCCTTCAGATCTTGGGAAGATTGTTGTGGCTGGGTTTTCTCAGCTAGCATAATAGACTCTATGTTCAAAGCCCGATGCAGTGTTTGTGCATACGACATCTCATCATGTCCCAGAAGAGTCATGCGGATTTCTGGCTTAAGGCCCTTCCTAAACTTCTTAGCCTTCTTGCAGTATGAGTCCACAAGATGTGGAGCATAAGGTGAGAGTTGATTAAAAGCACGATCATACTCAGTAACCATAGAGCTTCCCTGTCGGAGGTTCCAGAATTCCGACTCTTTCTTTTCTCGATAGCAATCAGGAATGTATTTCTGATAAACTTCTTCGTTGAAGTTTTCCCAAGTAAATTACTGCCATTGCTCATAAGTTATAAGTCTTTTTACAGACTCCCACCAATAGTCTGCATCATCAGTCAGTTGAAATTGAGCACATGTAAGCTTTTCCTCATTCGTGTAAGACATGTAATCAAATATTCGGTCCAGAGATCGAATCCATTTTTCTGCATCTATTGGGTCACCTAGCCTGTTGAAAGTAGGTGGGTGATGTTTGTGAAAAGCTTCTTCTGCTCTTGATGCCGGTATAGGGATTGGAATCAGTGCAGGTTGTCCATGGTTTTCTTGGTTCTGTGTTCTTTTCTTAGACGGCATTCTGAAAAATTTTAGGCTTCAGAAATGACTATCATAAAATCCACTTCGTGCTAAATTAATACGAATGTGAGATATCTCCTAAACTAAATGCTCAACAACATTTCTCACGCAATTCTAATCAGTCTACTTATTTGAAAGTGAAGAGTCAGTCTACGTTCCACATGAATCTTAAGAGAGGTACTTAAAATCCAATTTATGTGTATAAGTCATAATTAGCTATGTTCATCTACATTCTCAATCAAATCATTCTATGTTCACATTTTATCTCCATAAGCATTCTGGGTTTCCCATCAATTTATCATCATCACATTTCTGAACTCTTCCATATTATCACATTCCCAATCACTTACATTATAACATTTCTAATCATAGGGCATTGATTGCTCTCATCACACTTTCTTTCGAAAAATATCATGGACATATAGTCTCATTTAAAACATGACATTTCATTTCAAACATAATGGACATATAGTCACATTCAAAATAATCATTTAATACCATCTGGGCATAAAGTCCCATAATTTTACCATCATGGACAAGAGTCCATTTCATTCATAACCATCATCATATGGACACATAGTTCCAAAATGATACCATTATCCTTTCAAAACTATCATTGGTGCGACTTTTCATAAATACCATCAATGTGGAGAATGGTCCTTATCCATATTTTTTTTTGAAATTAGTAAACATAATTGAATCTCAAAATATTTTAACTCGCGTACCTTTCTTTTTGAAGTAGATGAGTGCAGTGCATGTGACGTGCTAGGGCTATCAAACAATCAATAAAGAGACTGCACTGAGAACTAGACTCAATCAATAATATGACAGGCCTGCAGAGTTGCAGCCTGCTCTGATACCACTCTGTAACGCCCTAGTCCCGGGAGAAGGGCAGGGGACCGGTGCGCTACTTGGGGAAGGGGAAAGGGGTTGTTGAACAGAAGTAATCAAAGAACTAGAGTTAGTGCCCCAAAAATTTGGGCAGGATAACCTCTATAAATGGATCAATCCACGCTTTTAAAGCGTCTAAAATGACTCCAACCAGATACCATGACTCTTAGGATGAACCCAAGAAAAGAATAATGAAGGCAAACGTCAATGTAAATAATAACAGTTCAAAGGTTAATTGTTAATAGGTTAGGCATGAAAAAGGTCAGACGGATGTCTGTCCAAATACATGAAGTAAAGAGATGCCAGACTTTCATCTGTCATGGAAGCAATATAAAGCTAGGCTTTTGCCTTGACATGGAAAGTAATGTAAATCCAGACTTGTGCCTGTCTGAATAAGGAAAGTAAATAAATGCCAGGCTTTTGCCTGTCAGGAACGGAAAGTAAACGGGATTCGGAGAACCGAACACTCCGTAACAATAAAGAAAATGGGATTCGGAGAACAGAACACTCCATAACAGTAAAGAAAATGGGATTCGAAGAACCAAACACTCCATAACAGAAAAGAAAATGGGATTCGGAGAACCGAACACTCCATAACAGTAAAGAAAATAAGATTCGGAGAACCGAACACTCCATAACAGTAAAGAAAATAGGATTCGGAGAACCAAACACTCTATAACAATAATTAGAGTAAACGGACAAGAATGCAATGCATTTATTCAGATACAAAAGGTAACCATGTTCTCAGTTGGACTCCACACATAAAAGAAACATATACATCAAAAGATAGCTCTTCAGCCTTAGCACAGCCGTCCACCATCCCGCAGCTCATTTTGAAAATATTTAAAAAGATTTGGGCGTGAGTACTAATGCACTCGGTGGGTACTTTTGAGAAAAACCTTCACGATCATTTTATAAAACAGAATATCCAATCATATTTTAAGCATATCATGGAAAGCTTTTAAAATAGAAAATTTGTAAATTCTATGTATACTAAATCATTTTAGTTCCATTATTGAGCGCTACTCTCCCCTAGAACACTTACGGTGAATCGGTTCGTGTACACAACCCGACTGCTTAAGGTTGGACACTGCCCTGTTTGCTTGGGGCTCGATATCGTGAACCATTGTAGTTTCGTCACCAAAACAATAGTAAGACTTACATTAGTCAGGAGAGCACATTAAATACAGTTATGAGTTGGATATTCAATCATGTTCATTTTATAAATATCAGGGCTTAATAACCCGAAATACATTTTTATATAATAAAAACCCACCTGGTAATCTGATCTGGATTGCTAGATCTACATTCTGATTCTGGTCTCAACTAGAACTCTCCTTCTTCTATGCCTATAAGATTATCCGGCAACTTAGTTTCGATGAAAGACTACCATTAGGTCAAAATCTAACATTTCTTAGCTATGAAGTAAATATTATAATATCTACTATCTTAATACGCAGCACCCGGGTCATCAAAATATTTTTACTCCTAAGAGAACTTTACTCAGGGCATTTTTATAAAGAAAAACCCTTTACGAAGTTTTGGCATACGGGGTGGTCAAACTCGTATCCTAAAATTAATTCGGTACAAATAAATTCATACCGCAAGATCTGCCCACTGGAAAAATATGAAATTTTAAATAAAAATACTATATTTTGAGACGGGACAACTTTTAAGATTAAAAATACGATAGGGCTATCCACGAAGGATAGATCTAAAAAAGATTACAATTTAAAATTCGGATACCCAAAATATACCCGAAATTAAAAAGTGACAACATGGAAAATGCAACAAATATACATAGAACATAAAACCTTAAAGGCACATTTTGATCTGACGACCCGAAAGAGATCACCGTTTTTAGGCGGTGGTGGAGTGATTGATTAATTTGGGGGACGAGGCGGTAGTGGTTAACGTTGAGGGGGGCTTGGCGTGATTGATTAACGTGGGGGGTTGATGACTATAATGGATGATGGTGGTGGTGGCGTGAGGTGGAGGCGGTTGGTGGTGGTGGTGACTTTTGGCGACGGTCACGATGATTTTTCGTCGTGATCGTCTGTCAAATCATCTTTTCAATTATGTATTCGTGATCTACGCATTAACACCTTCAAAATGACTATTTCGAAATTGAAATAGAAAACTAGAGACGTACCTTCCCTAGAAGCTGCTCGGTGTTTCGATTTTGAAAATGAATGAAAAATGAAATCTTAAGCTCCTATTTATAGAGGAAAAATAAATAAGATAATAACGAATAAAAGAAAAGGATAATGATGGAAAAAGAATAGGATAATTACAAGATAATGATGGATGTGCCTTTTTCTACTCAAAGTTGTGCCAAAAGTTCATTTGAACTCGAAATTGAAAATTTCAAAGTTTGGCACAATCCTTGAAACTTTTTCTATCAACCTGAGAAAAATATCAGAACATATTTTTAAAGCAATTTTTGACCAAATTAAATTTTAACAGATTTCCCTAGCTGCGATTTTCCTTTATTTGAATCCTTTAAGGACCCAACTTATTTTCTAACTTACCAGAGGGTAACATAAGTTGAATAAAACCCTCTAATATATTTCGGGATATTACAATGTATATCTCAAATCAATAAGTCATATAACACCTCATGCTAGCATCCATAACATATCATACATAAGAGCTCAAATAACAATTCATATCATCAATTCCCATAACATAATAATTTCTTGTACAGAGACTAATCATGCAGAGCATAAAATCATTTAATTGGATATTTTAATTTATCCTAACATGCTCCTAGAGCTCACTAGCTCAAACAATAGATGAGTATAGTATCACCCACCTCGATATCGAGCACGTGGACGAAGTAAAGAGCCGAAAATCTTTCCTCAGGTCTCCTCGGGGTTCATCTCCTCTTAAAAAAGTCGATCATCGACTTTAGTGGCCTTATTCAAGATCCTAACAAGAAATCGAAACGATATCTAAACCCTCGACCCTTAACTATGACTTAAAATACGAGCATTAAAAAGATTTAGATATCCGAAATTACCAAAAATGGGGACGGAAAATCCAACTATAAATATCAAGATTTCAGATGATTGGCCACTGCAGCAATGTAGATCTTCGAAAGAACTTTGATTTGAGTACTCATGGGCCTCGTGGTTCAAACCAAGTCAAAAGTTATGGCCTCCGTACGAAACCCTGTCGAACCAGCCGCACCAGCTCCCACGCTCGTGACTCCCCGCGCGCTCGCGCGCCTTCGCCCCCGCCGGCGGCACCTCCAGCATGCGCGCGCTTTCTTACTGAGAGGGTACCCCCATGACCGCGGCACTCCTGCTGCTCCGCGGCACTCCTGCTGCTCCGCGGCGGCGTCGACGGCGGTGATCCTCCTCTCCTCCCCTCTCCGCTCTCGACTCTACTCTCGCTCGACTCTTCTCTCTCAAGAAATAGGGGAGAAAGAAGGAATGAAAGGTGCAAGAGAAATGAGGGGAGGGGCTGCTATTTATAGCAAAAAATATGGCTTCCTCGAGAAGCTTCTGCAATGCAAGAATACTGCTTAAGAAATTTCGAGTTCAGTTAAAATGTGCTTTATTCGATGTCGAAGTCCAAATGACCTCAGACATGAAATCTAAAAATACTGAGAGGTTCATTGGATCGAGTACTATTGAACTAACTTGACTCAAGGTAAAGAACGAGTCATCTTGAAGGAAAATGAGAAAAGATTCTCTTTCCAAAAATAGAATTACTATTCCACACAAGGAACAAATAAAATTCCCAAGCGTTCGATTGACCTCAGAATGAAGATCCGAGAACGCCAACGGATTTCTTGAGAAATTTCCTATAGGGTAGGCTTGAAGAAACAAGGATTGGGTTAACACACGAGATTTTGTGAATTTCTAACGATCGCGCTCCTACGGAAAAACATTATTCTCGCTTTTACTTAATACGCTTTTCATCACCAGGACCTCAAACGACCTCGGATTGGAAATCTGAAAATACTGGCATGCTCCTTGGGTCAACAACTTCCAAACATGACCAAAATCGGTCATGACTGAGCTGGAATTAAAATTTTCGAAAAGATGATTTTACGAAAAATAACTCCTAAAATCACGCTTAGAACCGAAACATCTTTATCTAGGCTCCAATTAATTTCTTTAATTTTCTAAATAAACTCTAGAAATTTGGAATGTTACAGACTACACCCCTTAAAAAAAATTCATCCCGAAATTTACTTCCCCTCAAACGGAGATCTGGATACATCTTTAAGAATCTACAGCTTTACTGAAACGACATGGGTTTGAAATCTTTACTATACGGCTAAGAGTAGTCTGAGGCCTTC
Organism: Perilla frutescens; assembly: GCA_026008535.1. Classification (NCBI taxonomy): domain Eukaryota; kingdom Viridiplantae; phylum Streptophyta; class Magnoliopsida; order Lamiales; family Lamiaceae; genus Perilla; species Perilla frutescens. The sequence goes on from BRKX01000005.1 coordinate 10,201,846, forward strand.
CTTTATAAATTAGTCCTCTTGTAGGACAAATACTTCTATAATCATTCTTCTTTTCTTCCTCAAAGCTTGAGCATCTTCTATCTTTTCTTCCTTATAAAATCTCTCTCGAAATATCGCTTCACACGAACTCCTTATGATCTTGCATTCAAGCGAACCCCTAGATGCTATTCAAACAATGAAAGAAATAAAAGAAAAGAAAAATTCACCAAGCTTGCTCCTCGTGCACGGGCCGTGCAGTCTCAACGAGTCCATCCTTCTTATGTCTTGCTTGGCTTCTTTCTTTCTTCTGACTTTACTCCTCGCAGCTTTGAAAAACTTTTAACGAACTCGAACTAGATGACAAACTCGAATTAGTCGGGCACCTCCTTTAATGGTTGCTCGTATGATCTAACAGGTTCCAAACTCACTTTATCTTTATCTTTAACTTCTTTCCACTTTCTCATCTTCCTGGGGCGTACTTTGTGATGCACCTCGATCTTAAATTCTTATCGCAGTCATTTCTTTTTTCTCAAAGCAATAGTCTGACTTTATGGCTTCTACTAATGATCACCATCACTTGCAGACATAGAGATCACACGTCTGGAGTTTAACTGCACGCTCGGAACTTACTTGTCGACATTCCTTAGATCGCCTCCAAACGTAACGAGCTGAGAAATGTCCTTTAGAAACGCGCACCATAACCTCAGAGAATACTATCTGGCGCTTACTTGGATTCTACTTCCTAATAAGAAATACTTATCTCTCGATCTTCCAACGATAATTAAAAGGAATACTGCTATATACTCTCTGCTCTAATCAAGGGTCCACACTCGGGTTCTATAAGTGGGAGTGAGATAAAACAAATGCCTCTGAGTAAGGGCTTTATCTTGATCAATAATTCCTTGACAAGGTCAAAAGCTAGAAAGAATATAACACTTAGTTATATATGCCAAAAATATTGCCTTTTCAGAGGACTTATAAACTTGAAGGGTTCTTGCATATAACAAGATATGGAAGAAATCAACGGTTAGCAACTGGAAACCGTGCTGAAATATTTTCATAAATGTGACAGCATAGCCTAACAAGGAAGTGCTATTACTGATTCTTGATGATCAAGGGTATCATCCAAAAAGATTGCAAATTATCCAAGAGGATATAATTGAAGAATTTCAAATGATATGAAGCTATTGAAGGGCGATTGATTCAATTGACAAGAGAATAAATAAATCGATTCCAAAAGAGAATGAATAAATCGATCCTATTGACATGAAAATAAATAAACTAAACAAAACTTCTTATCATACTGAAACTCTCAATCTACCGAATACTAGGTCTATCTTTTTAATGATCTTCTTCAGGTTCTCTCTTTCTTTCTTGAGCATCACACACCTTCTTCTTTACGAGGTTGCTACGAACTAGCACGAGTCGGATGGACCTCAATTGGCTGCACTTGGTCAGGAAAGCAACATCCGGAGATCTCTTCCTATCTATCGAAATGGGATACGATAAAGCGACTTGATCTATGGCACCTCCTAGACTCAAATGATCTGACTTTAACTTCTTCTGGAAACACCGATGAATGTGTCTTCAAACTATCTTGGCTACAGTCGTGGTGACAATCTTCATCTTTATTTTAAAATCGACTTAAAGCAAGCGACAACTCTAGGCATTGAACGCGACATGACCTTGAATATCCTTCCTTTGAATTAAGCTTCTATTGAAGGAAATGAATCTTCATTCCTTGCAAACGCGATTGGATCTTCAAACGAGATTTCTCTTGAGTTGAAAGCTCTTGCATGGGGATTCTTTGAACTTGCATTAGATTTTTGATCTGATAACTTGCCTTTAACTTGACTGCTCATCTTCTTGCTCCTTGCTTGAAACTGAACTTCATGACCTTTTTCCTGGTTTTACTATAATCTCGGAATCCTTCTTAACCTCTTCATAAATGCCCTTACGATAAAATGTTCTTTTGAACATCTCTACTCAACTCTAGCTCCTTGAGAGGGAACTTATTCAATCTATGGTTCTTTAAGAGAACCTAAAGAGAATTCTAGAATTCTCCTTAATTCAAGCTTGCTATAGTCTATGTTCTAACTATATTCTCTATGCCTCATTCATCCTCAACTCTTCCTCAAATCCTTTTCTTATGGGCAGTAGACAAGCCTTCACCAAAAGAAGATTTTTAAATCACCTTTCAAAACTTTTATAACTTTACTCAAAAATTTTAACGGTCTAAAATGACCGAAATAGTTCGAGTATCTGCAGAAAATAATATTCTGAAAATATTTACTTCTTGCTCGAGTCCTTAATGGCTCAAAACTCTTTAAAACATTGATCTAGAACTTAGTTCAATAAGTTCCACCTTAAACTTTGGTATAACAAAAAAAAAATATTTCGAATTATAATTTCAGAAAGTTTTCTCCAAAATAATGTATTGAGTCTCTTATATAGGTGAGACAAAATAAAGCAAAGCCCTAATTAAGTTCTAAACTAAATAGGAAATTAAACAAAGCTCAGAACATAAATAATTCAAAAATATAATAAACAATTTAAAAAGCAGATTTTATCTGTGAGTACGCTCGCAACCAAGTCGCTCGTGGCTCAGCCCGCCTCCTCGTGTACTGACGTAGCCTAAAACCCGGTGATCCCTTATGATACCCGCGACCTCGCTCGCGGCTTTTGTACTGGTGAACCCTCTTGTAGGCACGACCCATCAGTCGATGATTCGCAACCTCACCCGTGAGTGCCATGTGGCTCGCAGCTTTCCAGCTCGGTTTCAGCTCTTCTTTCATGACCTCGGGTGCATTTGAACCCCTTTTGCGCGAACCTCTCGAACACTCAAACTTGAATGTGGCCACCCCACCTAGGATCGTATCATTCTCCTTCTCTTGAAAAGGATTTATCCTCAAATTCGGATCTTAATTTATCAACACTAGTTCACCACTTTCACTTTCCTCCACCATGCATCATCAACTGGTGACTTCAATTCTTTAGAGGACTCCAACAAGTCTTTCAGTGATAAATCAGACGGTACTTCTTTGTCACACTGTAAAAATATAACATCATAGAAAACAAGATGTGATAAGTTAGTTCGCTATAGCTCGGTCTCTTGATTCCTTTGGACTTGGCTAGGTCGTGGAAAACATGAGTGGTGTATCAAGTCACGACTGCTCTTTTCTCCCATCGACTGTTCATCTTTTGTTTTCATTTAGCTCGCCTCCTTTTGCAGTGTCATCTGATCCTCAAACACTTGGGATGGTGTCAAAAGGAGCAAGTGTCACTATCCGCTGCTTGTACACGAAAGAATATTCGTTGGTGAAACCATCATGCTCCACACGTCTATCAAACTGCCATAGACGCCTCAACAACAAATGTCCGGCTTGCATTGGTACCACATCACACAACACCTCATCCTCATACCTCTCAATCCGGAACGACACTCTCACTTGTTGGTTGACATTTGTCTCCCCACTATCATTTAACCATTGCAGCTTATATGGCTTTGGATGTTTTAACGTAGTCAAACCTAACTTTGTCACCAACACCACACTAGCCACACTAGTACAACTTTCACCATCTATGATCATACTATATAGCTTATCATGGATGTAGCACCTAGTATGAAATATATTCTCCTGCTGCTCTCTATCAACACATTTGGAATGTAAGCTCAACGACTTTCTTATAACCAATGTCAGAACTGGTGGTGCCACACATTCTTCATCACTGTCTTCTTCCAATGTTGGCATTTCAGGGTCAACTTCCTCTCCTTCGGACACAATCTCCTCATTGTCCCATAGCAACATCACCCTTTGGTTTGGACACTGGTTGGCTATGTGTCCTCTCCCTTGGCACTTGAAACACTTAATTGATATCCCGAGCCCTAGTGCTGGGTTCAAGATTACCTTGGTTAGCATTGACGGGTGCTCCAAAGCGCAGTTGATATGGGAGCCTCTCATCTCTCCTTTCTCTTTGCTCGACTTCCATGGTAGAATACTAGAACTCGGCTTCGATTTCCAACTGGATATTCCGCTCAGCTGTAGTTGTCCATTTTCTTAATTTGGCCTTCTACCTTGATGGCCATGTGCACCATCTCCTCTAACTCGACATAATGTTGCAGCTCTACCACCTCCCGAATCTCTGTCTGCAATCCTCCTAGAAATCTCGCCATGGTAGCTTCATTATCCTCCTCCACATTGGCTTGGATCATCGATATCTCCATCTCCTTATAGTACTCATCAACAATGTTTGATCCTTACCTCAGTGTCTACAACTTGTTATACAGTTCTCGATAGTAGTAGCTCGACACAAATCGTCGTCTCATGACTGCCTTCATGTCTTCCAAACTCTCTGTCGGCCACTCTCCATTACGCCGCCTAGTAGCTTTCAACCGATCTCACCACATGATAACATAATTAGAGAACTTAATAGCTGCTAACTGGACCTTCTTCAACTCGGAGTATCTATGGCAGTCGAATATCATTTCGACTTTCTGGAACGTTCATCTTGATATTGCCCAGATGATCGTCCTCCCGATTCCTCCTTCGACCATAGCCCCATCCTCTAACAGCTGAATGTCTATCATCTTCATATTCGTCAAACTCGGATTCACAGCAGTCATCCTGCTCAGCTCTAAGATGAGGCTTAGCATTTTTTGGATCACCTCTTCCTCCGTCTCGTCTTCCTTCCTCTTCCACCTCGATTAACATGAGTCACTGGTGTAGCTGGTTCCCTTGCCAAGATCAATTCGTATACATCTTCCATCTCCTTCTTCATCATCTTGCCCATCTCTTGACGCAATACATCAATGACGTATTTGGCATCAATCTTCGTGGCAACATCATCTCCCGAACTTCCCGAACCTGTAGATTTGGACATTTTTTTTCGTCCTCTTTTTTTTCAACTACTTCCAACAACGCTCAACAGACTTCAAACACCAAACTAGCACTTCCTAGCAAGTTATATCGATACCACAAAAATGCACTAAAATTTTTACCGAAAATTCAAAAAATTTAGAATTTTTCGAAAAAAATTTCAATTTTTCCACGGACGATATACAAGCCTCCAGGAGCCCTAATAACAAAACGGAAGTCAATGAAAACACCAATAATTTTCCCGCCAAAATACTCTTTTTTTTCGAGTCGCTGTTCCCCTTCTCTCTTCTTTTTTTATTTTTTTATACATGAAAATTAAATACAATAATTTAAAAGATAAGTAGAAACCTAATACAAAGTTGAAGTTTTGATACCACTTGATGTGATCTGGAACCACATGACTTGTATCAGGTTGCTAGATGGCGGAATCCTCGACCCAAACTTCACAACGCAGACGAACTATAGGTATATGAAACCTATAACCCTACTGGGATTGGAAATAAGAACCTCAGATATAAATCGAAGACACCACAAACAATTGTGTTTGTTCTGTTTGATAAGTCGGGATGAACACGACACACAGTTTAAAAGAAATCTCACGCAGAGAAAATATCAAGTTATAATATCAGAAAGTTGTCTCCAAAATAATGTAGTGAGTCCGTTATATAGGTGGGACAAAATAAAGCAAAACCCTAATTAAGTTCTAAACTAAATAGGAAATAAAACAAAACCCGGAACATAAATAATTCAAAAATAGAATAAAAAATTCGAAAAGTAGATTTTATCAGCGAGTACGCTCGCGACCAAGTCGCTCACCGCTCAGCCCGTGGCTCCACGTGTGCTGACGTAGCCTGAAACCCGCGACCCCTTGTGATACCCGCGACATCACTCGCGGCTTTTGTACTGGTGAACCCCATCGCAGGCACGACCCATTAGTCGACGATTCGCGCCCCCACCCGCGAATGCCACGTGGTTTGCGGCTTTCCAGCTTGATTCCAACTCTTCTTTCACGACCTCGGGTGCATTCGAGCCCCTTTTGCGCGGACCTCTCGAACACTCGAAATTGAATGTGGCCACCCCACCTAGGATCATATCATAAAAACTAGTGACGCATTTAGAAAATCTTCGTAAGAGCATCCTCAATGGTGTACCCAAATTTGGATACATAATTCCGCCATGTCATCGCCACGTCAAAACTTATGTACCAACTTTTTTAAATACTTATTCACCCATAATCATTTAGGTACATACATTAATCTTGAGGGTCCCATCATCATCATCACCCATTTATTCTTAATTCATCTTTAATTTTAGTACATGTTTCACTTATATATATTTTTATATAATTAAATCCATCCTTAATAAATTTTATGTTTTATTTGTATTTTTAAAATTTATGTATAATATAATCATTTACTTTTCTATAAAACTAACTTAAATTATATTTTAAGTTTTTTTGTTTGATTAAAATTTTCAATACTAATTTATTTAAAAATAAATCTATAACCAAATCATCAAAATAAAACAATGACAATTTTATTGATACGTAACTATACTATGACAAAGATAAAAAAAAAATGAGAAGAAAAAATGTTGGCAACTTAATTTATCATGTTATACAAACGTCGGTAGATATTTAATTTTGTATAGGCGAATATTTAATTTTTTATCGATAAATATTCAATTTTGTATCGGCATATATTCAATTTTTTAAGGAAAATTATACTATTTTTTTTCATTTTCTAATGTTATTCTAAATTTTGGTAATTTTAAAAAATTAAAATGATTGTGAAATGTAATTAAAAATTATAATATAGTATTAAAAAATTGGTATAAATAATATACAATATATTATTAATAAAAAAATTAGAAAAGAATGAAAAAAGAATATCGAATGAAAAATAAATAAAAGAATATAAGAAAATGAACAAAAAAAATACAAAATTAGATAGAAGGACATGGAGGACCATTTAAAGTTGGTACATGCATATGTACTAAATTTTCATTTAACTTTTTTTTAGTGGGCACCCCCAATGGTGATGTACCAAAAATTGATACATAACTTGAGTTATGTACCATCATTGAGGGGTAAATTATATAGTGGAGGGGATGCAATCCCTTTACTATTTGCAGCAATTTCAGTTTCGAATTGTTACAATAGATAATTAAGTGTAATAATAAGTAGTCGAAGTGTTATGATATGTTACTTAAAATATCACGATAAATTTTTTTGACCAATTGAAATTCTTATTTCTGAAAAAAAAAAAGAATGGAAATAGTCAAAAATGATGGGCATGACACTTGACAGCAGCAGAAGCACTTCTGCAATACAGGATAGAATTTACCGCATCGGGGGTGCCCTAAAAGTAGTGTTAATTGAGTATAAATTTGGGATATCAAGGTTTCACCAATGTAACTTTTCTTGATCATGGTTGAGAGAGAAAGGGTGTGCCCTAATTTTCAAAATCCACAAACGGCGCACACAGAAACCCGCCCTTCCTATCCGTCTCCTCGACCCTCGTTTCGTACGTAACCCCCCAAAAGGCGGGACTTTTCAAAATTTTGGGGAATTTTTTTTTTCATTAATGTCTCTGTCCTCTCCGTTTCCCGCCCGGCTAAATTCTACTTAGGGACTCTCTCTCTCTCTCTCTCTCTCTACTTCTCTCTCTATCTAATTCCAAATTTGTGAGGGAAACACAGCTGGCCGGCTTGTCTGTGAATTAGATTGTCCCTTGTCCTTCAAGTTTTTTTTTTTTTTTTTGAATCTTGTTAAATGGAAAGTGGGGAAGTGAAGTCTTCAGCCGAAGATATGAAATTGAAGGGTGAAGAAAATCGGGTTGGAAATAACGGTGGAATCAAGGCCCCAAAGGAGGAAAGGTCGAATCTTGATGTTTCAGTTACTGAAACTGTGAAGATGTGGAAGAGGTGTCTACCGAATGAGTATCATGATGAAAATAAGAATCAAGGTTGTGATATGGAAAGTGGGGAAGTGAAGGCTGATGCCGAAGATTTAATATTGAAGGATGAAGAAAATCTGGTCGAAAATAACGGTGGAATAAAGGTTCCAAAAGAGGAAAGGTCGGGTCTTGATGTTTCAAATACTGAAACTATGAAGGTTCCAAAGGAGGAAGGTTCGGATCTTGATGTTTCAAATACTGAAACTGTGAAGGTACGGGAGGGGGCTCGACTGAAGAATAATCATGATGAAAATAATAATCAAGGTTGTGAGGAAAATAAAGAGGTACCGAAGAGGGGTCGGCCGAAGATGAATCATGATGAGAATAAGGATCGGAAGAGGGGTCGGCCGAAGATGAATCATGATGAGATTAAGGATCGGAAGAGGGGTCTGCCGAAGATGAATCTTGATGAGAATAAGGATCGGAAGAGGGGTCGGCCGAAGATGAATCATGATGAGAATAAGGATCTGAAGAGGGGTCGACCAACGAAAAATTATGATGAGAGTAAGAATCAAGGTTGTGGGGTAAGTAATGGTCATTGCATGAAAAATAGAGAAACGGTGGGAAATGAGAAAAAAATGGGGAGAAGGGGTAGGAGGAAGCGAGAGGAAGGAGTAGGGAATGGAATAAAGGAAGAGGAAGGGTTGGAGAATGGGCAGGAAGGTGTAGGGGTTAGAGAGAATGGGGTAAATGATGTAAGGGTGAGAGAGAATGGGGAAGATGATGTAAAGGTGAGAGAGAATGTTTGTAATGTGGTAGACAGAGAAACGTCAAAAGATTTGGTGCAAGAAAATGGTGGGCCTGTATCAACAATTGAGGAAGGGAAGGTAATAGAGGAAGATGAAGATAGTTTGGGGGATGGATTGAAAGTAAACGGAGTTTCTTGTTCTGCTGAAGCTGAGAAATCAGAGTGTAGTAGGAGGAAACAGATGGAAGAAGAAGAAATTAGAGGTGAAAAAGAAGATGGAAATGATCCGCAGAAGGAAAATAGCAAGGTAGAGAGTGAATGGGGGTGCTCGGGGGTTAGAAAGTCAAGTAGAGTGTCTAAGAAAATTGTGAAATTGAGTAATGAGTCGGAGATGACAGAAGATGAAGATGAGGAGGTTCCAAGGATTCAAATTGAGAGGGGTCGGAAAAAGAAGAAAAATGGTGTAACTTCACGTAAAGAGAATGGAGTTGGAGCTAAAATAGCCCAAATGGGGGATGAGAAGACTGAGCAAAGAAAAAGGAGGTCCTGTAATAAAGCCATAAGGGAGGGTGAAGGAAAAGAACTAAATGTGAGTGGAGACCCGCAGTTTCCATCTCAAACACGGGGGGCACAAGACACTGTTACAAAGACCAGAGTTGGAATGAAAAGGAATGATGATGTAGGCAGAATTTGGAAACTTACTAACTTGATTTCCATTCAGTTCTTATTAGTGTGTGTAGAAATGTTTAAAAAAACTCTTTAAAGTTTTAAGATGATATTTTACTTTGAGCAGTCATTGTATGATAATTTTTTTTTATATAAAAATTTCAGGGGTTTCTGGTATCAAATATGTGTCACCAGTGTCAGAGAAATGACAAAGGAGAGGTTGTCAGGTGCACTAAATGTAAGACGAAGCGGTATTGTCGTCCTTGTATGGAAACCTGGTATGCTAATGCTATTCTTATACAAGCTATACTGGTTCTTACCAAATGTATTTAAATTCTGACTTATTGTTTGAATATTGTTAGTTGTATCAGGTGTACCAATTGTTCATTTTTCTATAGAATGGAGTTATTGCACATTTGTTCATGATATTTGTAGGGCTTACAAACCAGAATCGTTTTCTGTGTCAAAATCTGTTCATTAGCTGTATGAAAATCACATTGAAAAGCATAGTCTTGCCTAGTGCCACACCATTACAACTAGAACACATTTTTTTTGGGAATACTTATTTGCCAGGCTTTTTGAGAAAGGCAGACAATCACCTGGACTATTCTTCTCTGCTAAGACAACTGATACTTTATTATAGAATCCTCATTTGTCTTTGCTTCTGATGTTAGGTACCCTCGCATGTCAGCAGAAGATTTTGCAGAGGCTTGTCCTGTTTGTCAACTGAACTGCAATTGCAAATCATGTTTACGCATGGAAATTCCTATTGAAGTTTGTTTCTTTGACTTGCTGTGTGTTTTTCCTTTTATACATTCTTCTTTCTTATGCAACAAATGCACTGTCTGCTTGTAGACTCATACAAAGATTAAGGAGAAGTCAAACTTCACAGTTAGCGATGAGCAGAAGATTCAGTACTCTGAGTACGTGATAAAAGTTCTCCTGCCATTTCTTGAACAGATCAACAAAGAACAAGTGATAGAGAGGGAGCTGGAGGCTAAGATTAAAGGTTTTCCTTCCTATCTCTTTTTTCCCTGGGTTGTTTGAGAAAATGCTGCAAGTTTACGTGGAATAGAAACTCCTTTTTCCTGAAGTATGTTGGATGCTCGTTGTATGAGCGCTTACTGATAATATATATCTGATGCTCTTTTGGAATCAAAGTTGATATTGCTGTGTGATATGAATATATGATAGAAAAAAATATTCAAGCTTGGAGTAGCTTCCTTCATAACAGATTTAAATGTACCTTTAAATGTTTTATTGGGTTTTGGCAGGAGTATCTGTTTCAGACATTCAAATTGAGGAATCAGCATGCGATGTGGATGAGCGCATTTATTGGTAGGTCTTGGGAAGAACTTTCCGTCATGTTATAGTTTCCTATAATTTCTAATGGCTTCATTTTGTACATGTGATGCAGTGACAATTGTAAAACTTCTATTGCTGACTATCACAGAAGCTGTCCTCTGTGTTCCTATGACCTCTGCCTTAGTTGTTGTCGAGAACTTAGGGATGGACACTTACAGGGAGGTGAAAAAGGACCACCTTTTAAATATGTTGACTATGGGTTTGGTTACCTACATGGTGAAGAAAAGAACACCAGTTCAGGCATTGTCGTTAATCAGGATTTGAGAATGAAGGATGAGTTGGAGGATAATATGGATTCTCCGTCAGAATGGAAATCAAAAGAAAATGGTGTCATTTCATGTCCCAAGGGAGGTTGTGGTAAATCAATTTTGGAACTTAAGTGCCTGTTACCAGATGAAGATGTTTCAAAATTGCTTGTGGAAGCAAAAGAAATATTTGATGCACCCAAACTTGAATGTTTGCATGAATGTCTTGTGGAAAGTTGTTCTTGTTCCAAATTCTTGGATCAAGATGATGTCATGAATCAAAAGATACGTAAAGCGGCCTCTCGAGAAGATTCTAGTGACAACACTTTATACTGTGCATCAGCTGTAGACATTAAGCATGAGGATCTTAAACATTTCCAGTGGCATTGGTCGAAGGGTGAGCCAGTAATAGTTAGTAATGTGCTTGAAACTACCCTTGGCTTGAGTTGGGAACCTATGGTTATGTGGCGAGCATTCCGACAGATTAAAAATCTTGAGCATGAAACACTTCTTGATATTACTGCAATTAGTTGCCTCGACTGGTGTGAGGTCTGTTTATCTCTGATTTTAATCTTTTGGAATAATGAGTGCTGTTGTTGGATATGAGTGCAGTTTTTTTGGTTTATAAACTATTAGATTGACCAGACTATGCTACTTCTACCAGTTTTCTTGTCTATCTTGTATGGTTTCAGTTTTAACTCGCTAAATATTTTTCTAATGAACCAACATTATCTATCTGTATGGTGTGGGATGATATTCTCCAGTATTGCTACTCTGCATGAAATATAAACCTAATATTCTTGTGCTTTCTTGATGTCTGATCCTGAAATTTATCTTTTTTTTTATTTATTTTTGGTGACTTGCAGGTGGATGTGAATGTTCATGAATTTTTCAAAGGGTATTCTGAGGCATATTCTGACACACAATTTGATAAAAAGGGGTGGCCTCAAATACTGAAATTGAAAGACTGGCCTCCATCCACTTTATTTGAGCAGATGTTGCCTCGGCATGCCATCGAGTTTATCAGCTGCTTGCCATTTAAAGAGTATACACATCCTCAAGATGGACACTTAAATCTTGCAACTAAGCTTCCTCCTCAGTCTTTGAAACCTGATATGGGGCCAAAAACCTATATAGCTTATGGCTTTAACGAAGAGCTAGGGCGTGGAGATTCTGTAACGAAGCTTCACTGTGATATGTCTGATGCGGTATATGCTCAGTGTTCTAATTTCAGTATCTTGCATATCCAGAGACTGGGCCATGTAGCTCATTCTCCATTATGCCTACTTGAGCAATGATATATTTGAGGAGATAGTTTTCTTATCTGTTTGCTTTCTACTCTTTGTATCATATTTTCCTACTTGTGATTGACATTAAAGACTTGAACAAATTGGTGATAAAACATTGCTTGTTATTGGAGAGGGTTACAATGATAGTAAAACAGATAATTTACTGTCTGTGTGACCTTGCTCAAAATGATTTAAATTGCTCCAAGAAGTTCATTGTTATGTTATGTCATATTCTTGATATTTGAATGGAATTCATAAACTTCTGATTCCATATGGTAACTTTGGTCTACACCCATGCTTATTCTAATCTCGTTTGATTAGGTTAATATCTTGACAAATTTAAAAGGAGTTGCAATCAAACCTGACAAGCTTGAAAAAATTAAAGATGTCAAAGCGAAGCATGCTGCCCAAGATCAAATGGAGACTTCTGGAGTTGTTCAGATGGAAATTGGTAAAGAAGTGAAAGTCCTGAACGAGTCTGAGTTTGCCAATATGAACAAGTTTGACTTGGATATTGAATCAGGAGTCTCAAACATTGTTGAAAATGGCACAAAGGATGAGAAAGAGAAAAATTCTGTGGAGCTATTAGACACAAAAGTTTTGAATGTTGACAACGAATGCAGTGAAAACAAAAGTGAAGAGAGAGAGTTGCTGACAAAGGATCCTCATGTTTTACGACAAGTTCAATTGGATGCAAATGATCAGGTACAACTTTCTGGAAGAAAAGAGGACGCTGGCTCCAAAATTTCTAGTGGTAGTCTTGATGATGCGGAGAGTGGAGCTCTTTGGGACATCTTTAGAAAACAAGATGTTCCTAAATTAGAGGAATATATCAAAAGACACTTTAATGAGTTCAGGCATATCTATGGTAATCTGCTTCCCGAGGTAATTTAAACTATCGATTTTGATCTTCATGTTTTGTGATAAAAGATTGAGGTGATGGGAAGAATTATATTCTAGTTATACTTGAGAAGTTTTACAATCCTAATCATATCCGGTGGCAATAGCATTGTTTGATGCAGCAATTTCTGTTCGTGTTACAATAATGAAAGTCAAGTTCACAGATAAATAAGTTAATGCGACAGATTATTATCATGATGCCTTTCTCCAGTTTCCCATGTTCCTGAAAACAATAGTTGTGTTGATTGTTTTCAGGATACTGTTGCCTCTACCATTAGAATTCCATCATACAATAGTGATGATTTAAATTTGTGTGCTCTTATGTATCTCGTTTTCCACTTTGTCCTGTCTCTTGCCTTCTTATCCAAAATTTCAAGTTTATCAAGCAAACCACTGAAAGTGTATTTCTCGTGAATTTCTTCTAACTATGTCATCATCTTTATTTTATCAGTTAAATATTTTGGAAAACTGTTGCTTCGTGGCTTGTCTTCTGAGCATACCACTCCAATTTTGTTGTAAAATCTTATGAATTTAGTTGGAGGCAGTGACATGAAACAATTGCAAGTGTATCCTGTGTCAAGTGATACCAATGGCTAGTTTCGTATTATGATGATATGTTTGTCTTTAATAGGTTAAACCTAAATTGGTTAGCTAAATGGATAAGCAATAAGGCTTTTTCCTATTTATCTCTTTCTGGGAAATCTATTAACCTCTGTTGTTATTGTCTCTTACTTTCAGGTTATCCATCCAATTCATGACCAAACTATTTACTTGACCTTAGAGCACAAAAAACGACTTAAGGAGGAATATGGTTTGCTTTTTCTTCTTAAACTTCTTCGCCACTGTGTGCTAAATCTCCTTAAAGAGGGATTTTCTTGATTGTGTTTTGTTTGTATGTTTGAATAGGAATTGAACCATGGACGTTTGTGCAGAGGTTAGGAGATGCAATCTTTATACCAGCTGGCTGCCCTCATCAAGTTCGAAATTTGAAGGTACTGAGTTATCTTTGGTATTTCATTTGCTATGCTGTTACTGTTTGTTATGGCAGTGATTCCAGTGAATAAATAATTAATTCCGACTTGTGACTCTTAACATGATAGTTGTAGGTCACAGGATTTTTCGCGCTGTTCTTGAGATTATTGCCATTTTTAAAACTGGTGATATCTGTGCAAATTAAAAATATTGTCACCATTTTTAATTTCTCTTGTTTAAAAGCCCTCAAAAAATAGAGAGCAGTTTTTTTGACTGTTACCTTTGCTGTTGTAGGAACTTGGCTGATTGATAACGTAACAGGGTGTTAAAATATTAATGGGTACTGGGTAGCTGTATTATTTCCTCTTGTCTTCCTTCTCCTTATCATATTTTTTACACATTTAAGGTCATATTCAAGCTGTCAAACTTGTCCACTTGATTATATGCTTCATTGCAAGACCAGCTTTCATGTACCTTGCCTCCTAAAACTACCAACTCTCTTCAATTTACTCCTACCCCTACACCAATCTGCTATGTTTTGTGATTTTGACTATTCTTCAACAACCAGACATCGAGATTTTAGCTGGCCAGAGTAGGCTGTGGGTAGAAACACGTCTTTTGTTTGGCCTATGATTTTGGTCTTATTTTTTTCTTTTGTTTAGCACGACCAAATGTTTTTTTTACTGATGAGCACATCTGGTCTTCGATAAAACTCATCAACTTTAGTTTCTTCATTGAATCATTATTTGCATCTTTTAATCTTCCAACATTTAGTTTATTTGATGCATTCTTAATTCTTATATAAATATGAAGCTTGCAAATGGGATTATTCGGAGCAACTCTTATAGTGTGTACCTATGCAGAAATGAACTTTTCAAATGTTTGGTACAAATGTTCTGTACTGGAACTTCCTGACATGAAATTGGTTTCATGTTTATCTTGTGCAGTCTTGCAATAAAGTTGCGCTTGATTTTGTGTCGCCAGAAAATATTCATTCATGCTTCCAACTGACCGAAGAGTTTCGCCTGCTGCCCTTGAATCACAGGGCTAAGGAAGACAAGCTTGAGGTTTGCCTTTTCTTTTATTTCCTGAAACATTGTTTCAGCTACCTATTTCTCGTTATAAGGATGTCATTACGTGTGAAATAAGTTTTTCTCCACGTACTTCTGCTACAAGATTAATCTTTGAAGCACTATCATCTCACTTTGTAAACATGATGTTAATATTGTTGGTTTTCAGGTTATCAAGGAAAGCATGTTCCTTCTCTTATATGAATTTGAATCTTCCTCTGATGGCTTCTGGCATATGTTTTTTTTTTTTGCTAGGTGAAGAAAATGTTACTTCATGCAATGAGGAAAGCAGTGGATGATGTGAAGGGAGTCAAGCCATCCCTCACTGCAAAGGGAGGCAATCGAAAAAAAAAATCTCAAACGAAAGTGTAATAATTTCTTTCTTCATCATGTTTATTTTTCTTATTTCAATTCCAATGATGTTTTTGAAGATACTTTGCTTTATACTCTGTTTTGACTTTTGGTTATATATCCTTTTGTTTGGAGTTTAGTCCTGTTTAGTCACTAAATTTTAAGTTAGAAGTTGTCTTTTTTAAGAGTTCTGTAACAGTTCGTATTATGTTGCTTCTATTGATTTTCTTATCGTTGATTTTAGGTGACTAAATTTTGGACGCAGCATCCTTGCTGAACCTTTTGTGTTGTGGACGAAGACCCGTTTTTGAACCCGGGGGTCATCGAATATATGCTAAGTTTTGCAATCATCTTTTTTATGTGGATGCCCGCTCCACATTTTAATTCGGTATATATTATGTCATACTTACTGATGAGTACTTTCACGATCGATGTACGTTGTTTCATTTAATATAGTAATTTTAGTTGGTAATCATCAATAGTCGTGGTTCATATTTGTTTATCTGTGTGAAATTGGGTTTATCCTTGGAATTTGTTTTGGCGTTCATGAACTATATTTGATCCGTTTTTGCATTTTCATGTAGAAGTGAAAACATTCAACATCTAAAAGAGATTGGCTTATGTGCTCATCACACCGCTGGATTATATGAGATGATAAAAATGTTTTATCAAAATTTTGGTATTTATTTTGGAGGAATACAGTTTTTTCCTATATTTGCATACTTTTCCGAATTAGGTTCCTATACTTTTTTCAGTTAAGCTTAGGTTTGTGTACTATCATTTTGGATAAAATAAGATCTTTTCTTACAATGATAGTACACGGACTTGATGGAACCAAAATCGCATTATTTCTATTTTGCAAAAAATTCCAAAAGCAATTTATTTACCATTAGTTGTCATTGTGTGGAATTCACTTGTTCTCTTGTTGTTTGATACTAATACTATTGGTGCTGTCTTTGTTAAATTGATTTTTTTTTTGATGATGTAGGATTACTCGTAGAACCCTATTTTAAGAATTCTAGTTATTTGATGTGACCTGTTAAAATTGCATAGTGAAGGCGAACGTCTAAACTTTTTACCGTAAGGAGGAGATTGTGTGGTCTATAATATGACCTCAAGATGCATCTTCTTTATGAAAGAGGATGATCTTTTCGACATGAAGAGGCTGTGCAGACCATATCTATCAAGAATGCTACAAGTTTGAAAAGTGGTATTACTGGTCATTTCAGGCCATCTATTTCATTAAGGTATTGAATCTTTTACGTGTATTTTTTAGATGGCACTTGTTTTGGTTTATCCAAGGAAATCTCACACATAGCACCTTGCATGTGTCATAGTTAAGTCAATTTACACGGTATGTTTCTACGAAGTTGTCTTGCTTTGTAATTAGAATTTGTGCATTTTATGGTAGTAGCAAGTAACTACTTGTTTCTCCCAATGCTAAAGCTTTTTACATTGCAGTGATCTCTCTATTAGATAAATGGCATAATGCATGACGAAGAAGAGGTCTCAGGACCTCTATACAAAGAAAAGGGTTAATTACACATTAATACCCAATGTTTTGCTTTTTTTTTTACACTTTTGTTCTGAAATTTTAAAAGCTGCACATCAATATCCACAGTTTGCATAATTAACACTTTTAGCATTAGTGAAATTTTTCGGGGTCCAAATAATGAAGTGGACTACCAGAAAATCTGTGGATTTTTGCCTTATTTTTTTAAATGATGTGGAAATTCATTTTAATTCTATCAGAATACACGACATCGTTTAACATATAAAAATGTAAAAAAAATGAATTCATGAACCTCCAATTTTGTGAAATGAGGTTTTCACGTAGGTTTTTTGACAGTTCTCATCATTATTTAGACTGCCATAAAATTTCACTAATGTTAAAATTGTTAATTATGCAAATGTTTGGTACTAATGTATTACTTTTGAAATTTCGGGACAAAAGTGTAAAAAAAATGAAATGTTAGATATTGATGTGTAATTAACCCTAAAGAAAAAACATAAGGAATCAAGTGAATTTCACATTCCCATTGTTTTCTTGAAAATAAACACTTGTAATTAGAGTCCTAGCTATAACAGGTAGCTACAAGTGTGTGTCTTCTCCCAAAAGTATATAATTTTATAATTATAATATATTAGTCCTTGTATTTAGAGTCCTAGCTATAATATATCCAGTATTTTATAATTTTGGAAGTTTTGGCTGTTGCTCGTTCCTTCTGTGTCTTTTAATTTCTTCATTAAACGAACTCAGTGCTTTCCACCTCAAGGTAGGAAAATGAAATGAAGCTTGTGCAGTGAAGGAGAATGGCAGGAACCATTGGTTGCAATTGCGTGGTTGGATGAGGTTTTTGTAAAATCTAGGGGACAACCTATACCATTTTGGTTGAAGAGGTATGAAGTTGGTTTGTGTTGAATTTCCTTGATTATCATAAGTATGATGGATCTTATATGGTCGTAATGGACTATTTATTATTTAATGCATGCCTCTCATGGAGTAACAATATAAAAAGAGGTGTAAATAGTGGTTGAGGCATTACCCAAAGGGGTATAACAAATCCTTTCTCAAATGACTTGGGTAGGGATTGCAAGTAGGGGTGGCAATTTTGGTCCGGTGTGATAGGCCTGCTTCAGCCCACATTTTGGGCCGGAATAGGCCAAATATATTTTTCGGACCGGCTCGGCCCGCTAAAATTTAGACCCGTACATTTTTGGGCCGGCCAGCCCAGCTTTTTTTGCCCTTGGTCCGATGGGGCTGGGCGACCCGAATTACCATCTCTAATTGCAAGTAGGGCCGTGTAAAAGCTAGACCAGCCGAATGAACCATACCGGATTGATTGATTTTTGTCGATTTCGATCGGTTTTCATACATAGTACGATTGGTCTAGTCTTAATTTTGGAGTATAGAATATTTAATCCGTCGATCTAATCTTGAATATTATATTTTCTGTCGGACCGAACCGACCGAACTAATTATATTTTTAATATATATTACATACTAATATTAGTAATAATTAAAAAAATATATCTAATAGTCTTAAATTGCTAAATCCTAAGACTACTTTTAACGGTGCACTTTTGTGCGATCGTTCGGACGCCATGTGTAAAAAAAAAAAGAATTGATTTTCGGCCAAGAGAAGTGTTCGACCAAGAGAGGCCAGCCAACCGCTGGTCTCTCTCTCTCCTCTTTATTTTTATTATTTTTTTGTATTTTGTAAATTTTTTTATGTATTATTAAAAAGAAATATATCCATTATATCTAAATTTTATTGGATATGTAAATTTTATTTGGACACTTGTCTTGCTATATGAAAACTAGTCACAACTTCGCAATCGAGAAGTTCATGCAATTCTTCATGATCACTTGATCGAGCACTTATGGCAAAAATTTGGCAATCAACATTAAATTTATATTTTTTTCCATCTATTTTAATTGTTGTTTGTTTATTTCAATTCATGTTGAGTTTGTTTGTTATTTATGTTTGTGTTTTGTTTATTTTGTATTTTATCATATTGTCTATTTTATAAAAGTTTGTTATTTTGTGTTGTTACAATTTTCAATTATAATAATAATTATTTATTTTAATTATTATTAATTGTATTATATTTATTAATAAAAGAAAAAAAATAACATATAATGTTGTGGTTGGGTGTTTGGGGTGGTTGCTGATAAACTATTAAATTGTATGTAGTTGGGTTGGATAAAATATTGGTGATGTGAAAAAGAGATAAATTAATTAAATATTGAGGCTGTTTGCCCCGGTTGAGGTGTTTGCCCGGTTGCTGATAATGGTAGTCTAAGTGCCTAATATTTAGATTATTGAGTCACCTATTTTTTTGGCTAGTCATGTTTTGGCTAGCATTCTTATGAAATTGAAATTGGAACTTCGAATGCTATTGAAATAGAAGAATTTACTGCAAATATTTAGATTATTGAGTCACCTATTATTGTTGATAATTTAATTTGATGTAATTTGAAATTTTTATTTTTATTTTCTAAAAAATATGTATATTATTTTTAGAAGAAGAAACTATGGTTGAACATTAGTTCTCTATTCTTTGATCATGTCATGTGTTGTTGATTTCTTTCTTTGATGTTCTTTGATATAATTACATACATTTTTCAAAGTTCTGGTATTAAAATATATTTTTCATTTTTTGTATAGAGTAGTCAAAATGTGCCTAGCCTGTTGAGTCGGCCTATACCAACTAAAGAAAGAGGCGGGTGGGTTGCTATTTTAGAAGCTCGGCATTTGAGCCGTAGTTCTTTTTTAAAATTCTATAATTCATCAAGATTCAAAAATTAACATTTAACAAGTAATACACTAATATGTCGTTTCAACTTTCAGTGTTTTACTTTAAAATTTCCATATTCTTCAGACTTCTTCCTGTAATCAACCCTAATTCCTACCTCCTAGACTCTGCCACCAGATCGGGGCACTAGCACCACAGCAACCAGGCGATTCATGGTCATTCCCTTCGCCTCTTTCCATCATTTCAAGAGTTCCACCCTTCAGGTAAACATATCCATTATCTTGTGTTTTTGTTTTAAGCCTCTAACATTAATTGTTTGTGTTTTTTACAATGAACTAGAGTCTAGAGTATCTCCCGTGTAATGCACGAATGAGATATGTATAATTTTATTTGTTAGAAAATATAATTATGAAAAATTACAAAAATTATTAGAATAAAATAATTTGTCTTCTTGTATTGAGGCTTGCGCCTTAGTTCACCTTGTGAGGTTATGGTAAACGCCTCGAGGCTTAAAATTGCCTTTTAAAACCTTGTCTAGAAATACAATTGCTTCTGATATTACAAACATGTATGGATGAGAAAGCAAAACTTAAGCAATTATTGATTGGCATTTGGAGCTGAGTTTGCTTAACTTTAGCATGCATTGGTGAATGTCATATTTGTTTGATTGTCCACTTTGTTAATGATAATTGAAAACTTCATAGTAAAATACTTAATTTTGCTCATATGCCTCCTCCACATCTAGGTGTAGAATTGGCTACCAAAAAAATTGAATTTTTGAATGATTGGGGAATTGATAAATTTTTTTTTCATTGACATTGGATAATACATCTCGTAACGACAACATGCAAGATATTTTTTTAGAACAATTTTCTTTGCATGATAATTTGTTGTGTGATGGTGAGTTTTTCCATATTCGTTGTTCGACTTATATTTTAATTTTCATTGTTAATGAAAGTTTGAAAGTTGCTATTAGTGCTTAATCTAACATTAGAGATTCTGTCATGTATGTGAAAGCTTCAGAAAGTATGACGAAAAAATTTCAAGAATGTGTATTAGAGGTTGATAATATTGACACGTATTGGTTTGATATTGGATATTGCCATGAATATACAATAAGGTATTTACTTCTCTTCAATTGAATGACAAATTATAAAATGTTGTCCTTCAGTTGAGTGGTGATATGGTGATACATGACATCTATGTTTTAAAAAGTGTGCCTAGGAGCACAAAAAATGCCAGGCATGGGTTTGGGGCATTTTTTCCTACCAAGCGCGGCTCCTACCGGTGCCTACCCTGGCGTGCCTAGGCATGTGAAGGCGCATGAGGCGCACCAAGGCGAGCTAGTCAATTTTTAGGGTTTTCTTTTTGGGGTAAATTGTCTTAAAATACATAAACTTTTTGGGGTATTTTTGATTTTTCACACGTTTTAAAAAATGTAGTTTTAATAATATGAATTTAGCCCTTGTTTGGTTTTTCACATGATTTTCGAATTTCGGCCAATTGAATCTTACGTGGCGGTTGGAGATGCCACATGTACATCTACGTGGATACCAAATTGCTTTAAAATACACAAACTTTGGACTGGTTTTGTTTTTTCACACGAATTCAAAAATATCAATTTTAGTTTTTTTTAGCTTTTTTGTATAATACAGAAAATTCATCAATTATTACTAGGGAGTTGTTGTAGTAGACATTTTGAATCTTCTTAATTCATGCAATATATAAAATTACGTTTTTTAAAACGTGTGAAAAATCAAACAAGGGCTAAGTAAATGTTATTAAAACTACGTTTTTTTAAAACGTGTGAAAAATCAAAAACACCCCAAAGTTTGTGTATTTTAAAGCAATTTAGCTTCAATTGGGTATGGACTTAACTTATAAACCCTAAATTAATACAATTTCCCTAAGCCCATCTTGTAATTTGATCAATTTTATCAAAACTTCTCTCCGCGCATTGCGCGACACTGAGATAGAGAAATTTGCAGCGGCTTCAGCTTCTCCACCAGCCATCTCCACACCATTCATCTCTCTCTTTCTCTCTCGGATTCTATCTGTTGGTGCACTACTGTAGAGCATTTGCTATTTTTTTTTCAACCTTCTACTGCAGAGCGTTTCTCTTTTTGTGGGATGAAGTTGCTATTTTTTTTTCAACCTTCTGTTGCAGAGTGTTTGCTCTTGTTTTTTTCAATGTTCTGTGGAGCAGTTGCTCTCTCTCTTTGGGATGATGGATGAGGATGAACATTGAGATGATGGTGTTGGTGTTGGTGTTGGAGATGGGTGGGTATTATATATATATATATATATATATATATATATATATATATATATATATATATATATATATATATATATATATATTAATTTTGGTGCGCCTTAGCTAGAAAAAGCCCGCGCTTGTGTTTGAGGCACTGGGCCTGTGCAAGGCGCCTTTTTAAACTAAGCATGACATGTGTACATATACTTCAAAGTTGAGAGAGATGATGTTAAATGTTGTATAAGAATCTAAGCTCTTCATACCCAGACCCATCTTCTACCCAATTTGCATCAACACAAGCGAATGAGGATTACAAGTTTGTGGTAGAAAGACGTTTAATGTGAATATTTTTAACAATTTGTCTTTTTTTTTTTAATTGTATTTTATTATTAATTTATATTTATTTTATCTTATATTATACTGTAGGAACTCATAACTCATATCTCATGAGACTCGAACCTATACAAAATGTAGGAAATCTGAATTAGATATTTATTTGGAGGAGTGAAAATTTAAATTTGCATTTCATATTGATTTGAATGTTATGGAGTATTGGAATAATAATAATCAACATCATTTCCATCTCTTGCATTGAAGGTTGTTGATGATGTCCCCATTTATGCTATCCTTATTACTAGTATGTATTATGTTATTATAATTTGAAGATGGTAGATGAAATAAAATATGGGGTTTGATTTTTGATAAGCTCGTGATGAACCGCGTGAATTGATAAACTGGGATTTTGGACTAGTTTTCATGCTTATTAATTGTGTATTTTATTTGGTTTATTTGTGTTTTAATTCTAGTTTAATTGCATTTCACCCGTTCTTGGAGTTTGGTACGTGTTGTGATTTTTGTAGGATTTGTCCCCATTTATGCTGTAATTTTGGCCAAGAAATAGTTGATGATGTCCCGGGATCATGCGTTGAGAAATTGAGTTGAGAACGAGATAGAAATGGTACGGAAGAGGACTCGTGAACAAGAGTTATGAGTTCGGTAGTGAGTTTAGTCGCAGATCAACAAAGGCTAGTTTAATTGGATTTCACCCGTTCTTGGAGTTTGGTACGTGTTGTGATTTTTGTAGGATTTGTCCCCATTTATGCTGTAATTTTGGCCTAGTTGATGATGTCCCGGGATCATGCGTTGAGAAATTGAGTTGAGAACGAGAAAATGGTACGGAAGAGGACTCGTGAACAAGAGTTACGAGTCCGGTCGTGAGTTCAGTCGCAGATCAACAAAGGCTCGGCCACTGTGAGCCCACTATTACGCGGGGTATGAAAGAAGAAAATCCGCAACCACGGTCGCGAATATAAAAGTTGCCCATGAATTTCTTGCCATGTCGGATATATGTGGACTCTCGACCTGAGCTGCGGGTGAGTCGATCACGAGCGAGGTCGCGGTGTGAAAATTAGATACCATTTATCATACTCTAAAGTTGCCAGTAGAGAAGAATGTGGAGATTGAAGAATTCAAGGAGTTCAATATTAGAGGTGAATTTAATCTTCTAGGTTTTATTTACTTTAATTATTGAATTACAATATTTTCTTTTGAATTTATTTTAGTTATTTATTTTGTCATGGATAGGTAAAATCCTAGTATTCTAGGGTTGAATTATGATTTATTTATGAAGTTCTTCTAATTCATTTTATTTGATATCTATGATTTGATCATATTTTGTTTATTCCCGTGTTTATTTAATCACTAAATAATGCAATCTGATGTGTTAATTTATAAGTCGAGAGAAGCGTTTTAATACATGATCTGGAATAAGTAACTGGTTAGTCAATATCACTTGATAGAATTGCGATTAATTTAGAGAATAATAAACCTTGAGAACTGTTAGAGTGTTAGCAGTTACACAATAGATATTGAATAGACATGTTAATATTTATTGTGTGATATACAATTTAGGCACTTTGAGAGAATGTTTAAAATACAAAATGGTTGTTCTAGTATGATTTAAATCTCAACATAGATGCTTAATGAATTGATTAAGAAAATGAATTAAATAATGAATTTTCAATCCTAGAATACACTTTCTCTTCATTGTTTTTTACGTCTGTGTTTATTTATGTGATAATTTATTTTAATTATTATTTTCAGTCTTTAAATAATTAAATATCTCAATTATATTAGGTGGGCTAGATAACCTGCAAATAACAGTAACTACTCAAACTACTCAACCATCGAATTACTTCAATATTTAAGTAATTTTTCTCTCTTTCACATCATCAATATTCATCACAACCAATCACAACATTATATATAATTCTTTTGTTTTATTTTATTTTAAGATTAAAATATTATTATAATAAAAATAATATAAAAAATTATAATTATAACAAGAAAATAAAAATATTCTACAGGGAAAAATCAAGTAATAAATAGAAATAAATAGCAAATACTAAAAATATTACAAACTAAATTAATAACATAAATTACAACATGCTTCACATCAATTAAATTACATTTCCTAAAATTACAGAAAATAAAATCACATCAAGTAAACGACTTTTTCTAAAATTACAAAAAATAAAATCATACTTATTGAAACTGCATTTCCTAAAATTACATAAAATAAACATTTATTGTTTGGATATATAAAAAAATAGAGAAAAAAATAGATAATTTTAAACTATGTTGAAATATAGTAAAATTGATGTCTATTTATAAAGAATAAAAAAAAATGAATTTTGGTATATTTTTTATTTATTTTTATTATATTATATAAAAATTTGCCAACTTTATCTATATATTAAAATAAAATTGATTGACCAATAAAATGCAGACAAGTGTCTCTATCACATTAGCCACAAAAATGGTTGAGGTGAGACACCAAAGGTGAAAAAGAGTGATGGTCGACCAAATCTTTTCCATTTCAACAATTTTTTTTATGACGTGGCGGGTGACCACTCCAATTGTGGTCGCCGTTAATACCGGTCTTAGGGAGTTAAATTTAGATAATTAGTGGTTTAATCATTAAGTCCAGCATATGACTTTGTTCACCGCTACAAAATAAATTTAACTGAGATTAAATAATTATCGAGCATGAACCTTATTTAATAAACACATGTTAAGTTTTTTATTAAATGCTCAGGCCAAAAAAGTGGGATCTGCACTTATTTAATATACACAAGTAGTGTTTATTGAATGTTCGAAAAAATGAAATCTACTGTCAAAGTTGAATACACATCTAAGAACTAAAATCGAGAAAATGGTGCAAAAATGAATTTCATGTCTCGATAGTCTCGTTATCTTATTTTTAATTATATAAAGACAAGAACTTGTGGTAGACCGTCTAGCAGATTGCAATCCATTAGACGGATTTGACACAACCCGATTTAATTAAACTAGGGATAAGGTCTAATTTAATTCTACAACTGAACCTAAAATCTCAGTTAGGCTGCGAAATAAAAGTTCGGCCCAAATCAATCATATTCCTAATTTTTTTAAAAGGTACTTCCTTTTGTCCCATAATTATAGTCCACTTCCCATTTTTACACAGATTAAAAAATCACATTTAATATGTATTGGAAGTATACAATTTACAATAATTATCCTATATTGCCCTTATTTTTTTACTATATTAATTGTATTCATACTATATTAAATAGGGTTATATTTGTAAAATAATATTTAAATACAATCCCAATCTAGAATAGAACTATAATTTTGGGACATCCAAAAAGGAATAATGGACTATAATTATGAGACGGAAGGAGTATTATGTTAATCCTTCCGTTAGTCCGGAAATTAATTTCCGTTAATTAAGTGAAAAAAATCCCTACATTGAAGAGCGAATTTGGGATTTCATTTCATTTAGCAAATTTTATTTCTCGAAACCATTAACAAAATTTGAATTGGGATTTCTAGACGTGAATTTTGCAGTCTTGATGGGTGGTGAAGATTTTGCCGCCGTGGAAGATGATGGATGCCGGTGGAGGTTTTGTCGTTGTTGAAGGTGTCGCAGAGGGTACTGGTGATGGTATCGTAGACGCTGATTTTGTTGCTGGAGGCGGCGTAGAGGAGGTTGTTGTGGAGGGTGAGGTAAATGGATGTGGGTGCGGCGGTGGGGGTTGAGGCAGGTGAAGAGGGCGGCGAAGGGGGAGGTGTTTGCGGTGGAGTTGAGGGGATGTGAGGGTTAGGAGAGAGAGATTGCTTTGAATGTTGTTGTTGCTGGAGTTGGTTTGGGAATCGGAGTAACCGATCCTGCTAGGGTTGGAGAATAAGGATTTTGGCGGAAGAGAGAGTTCCTATCGGAGATGGAGCAGTGCCAGCGCCGGAGGTGGTGACACATGTGGCTAAGCAGTCGCGTCATTGAATTTCTCTGGATTTTTTTGTTTAATATAAGACCTCTAACGTCGCTAGTGACGGGGTTAATGAAAATTAGCTTAGGGACTAACGAAGGGATTAACGTGATATATTTTAAAAAGTTTAGGAATCAATTTTGGCTGAAATTTTATTTCATGATCAAAGTGTGATTTTGGATATAGTTGTTGTAACAATTAAATCCAACAAATAGGATACATACTGATGAAAAAAATGAGGTCATAGAGTGACGATGGGACTACGGTATTTTCGTGAATACTATATCTCACAACCATATTCATTTGATAGATTTAATCTAATTACATCTACCGATTTAAGCTATTGTAACAGAAAAAATAACGTGCTTTGCTAACAGTATACTACAAACATGCATTTATGGCTTGATTTCTACTTTGAAATATTTACCAACACTTTTTTCAATAAAACGATTGTTAGGAAGAAAAAAAATAAAAAATAAATAAAAAGAATCTGAGTAACATTAATTCGAGGTCATTAAATTTCAAAGAAAACAGTGAAATAAAAATCAGGACATACTTGTTTTGAAGAAGAAATGTACCTTTTGAAATAATCCTCCAAAAGATCAAGGAATTTTGAAGATATGGAGTATCATATTCCTTCAAATTCAGAAACTCCAACTACTGGAGGTTCGACTATTTCTCGTCCAACATATGGAGATAAGTCAAAAAAGAAAAGAAAATGTAAGGCAACACAATTTGGATGCGAAGTTGCTACAGAACTTCATGCATTGAGGCTCACCAGAGACAATGAAAATGAGTTAATTGCTAAGAAACTCGAATTGGAGAGTGAAAAGCTACAAATGATGTCCTTGATGATGGAAAAAAGAATGTTGAACACATTATTGGCGAAAAATCACTTATCTCCAGAAGACGAAGAGGTGAAATGCCGACTAATTGTCCTTGTGTTTGGGTAAAATTAAATTAATGTAATTACAATTGTGGGACGTGTTTGTAATTATAAGTGTCTTTTCCTCATATATAATTAATGTGTTGTAATTGTGGGGTGTATTTTACCCACATATAATTAATGTGTGTTGTAATTGTGAGATGTATCTTTCCTCACATATAATTAATGTATTTTATATAAATCTAGTACTCTTATTTATTTCCCTATAAACACACATGTATATGTCTTAATCATATAAAAGCAAAGTTAAGTTTAATATGCAAAAGAAAATCTATCATGTAAAAGTAAAACTAACATGATTCGTATGCCTTGTCAATTTATCCGCAAAAAATCACATGCATCTGTCACATTATTTGTATTGGATTCTCATGCTTTGGAATAAATTATTTTTCGGATGTATTCACATTCTGATATAGGTGATAAGTCCATTTATTTCGTGTTTTTATGGGCATTTTATCCTCTATAAATGTCCTTTTTAGTGTGTTTTGAGTCGAAAAGAACCAGGTTGCGGTCAAAGGGCATTCCAAGAGTCGAGTCTGGCGGAAGGGGCATTTTATGCCCAGTTATTCACGTATATCTCACACATATGTTCATTAGAGGCACATGGGACTTCTTCAGTATCCATCCCACATTCGGTCAGTGAAGTGGGCATATCAGATACGGATGGAGCTGACAGATGATGCCGTGCCCACAATACTCGCACAGACTCGACCACAGGGCAGAATGGGCATTCCAGTGAAATTCGGGATTAAGTTGAAGGACAGTTGGTGGAAGGATAGCTACATATCCGCAGGAGAGTTGGAGCTAAGCTGGACTCCTGGAAGGTGCTGCAACAAAAGGATAAGCTCAGATGAGGAGATAAAGCTCAATCTGAGGCGATAAGAGCAATCCCTAAAAAATAGGGATTTGTTGAAGATGAAGCTTATCCAGTCAAAGTCAGCGAGGGCACACCGTTCCGGATTTTCAGCAGAAGACCCCCGCCTGTGGGGGAAACTCTACTCGGGAATGTAGTTATTTAAACAAGTTTAGTTTCTGGAAAAACAAGTTTTTAGACAGTCTGAAACATTTTACATTTTTACATTTCTGCATCTTTAATTTCCGCACGCTGCTTAGGCAGCCAAACAATCCGAAAGGTCTTAAACCTTCGGGAACTAGGTTATGTTCATGTTTTTCGACGTTGGAGTCGAGTTTTTGCTTAATTAATTCAGTAAGTTCTTGTTTATTTTTATGTCATTAAATTCTGCAGTTTTAATTATGTCTAGCGTTCTCGGCTAGATCTTTAATTCTGGCGTTTGAATAATGAAATTGGATTAAGCATAAATATGGACTCGTGAGGCCAAAATGGGCATAGTAATGCATGATTAGTTTCCGTTAATTCTTGTGCCTTGTTCCACGTGAGTGTGTGTCTGAAGTGCCCAATGTGGCTGATCACTCGTTAGGTAAAGAGGACACACCACTATTAATTGAATTGGCGAATCGTGACTATGTGTCGGTTCATATAGTAATAAGGAAATTAATGGGGTGTTGTGGGCACAAGAGGAATCAGTTGAACACAACAGATCTGGGTCCGTCTAGGGCACACTGCTGCTTGTTTGCTTACATCTCTTAGAGGAATTGGGAGGTGGGTAACTGGTTAGGGGTTTAATCGAAGAGGAATCACTTTTAAACCTAAAATGAAAGGATGGATGAGGAGACGCAGAGAGGAATCCGGTCACCATAACTAGATGACCTATCATGTATGAAAATCGGTGTGCCCATGATCGAGTTGTTTTATGTTTAAACTAAATTATAATTCAAATGCCAGAACCTTTTGTTATTTGATAGTTTCTTTAGTTTCTTTCGCAGATCTAAACTCAGTTTAGTGACAACACCAAAACCCCCATTTGTGATTGGTTACTTGAAGATAGAATTGCAACAGCTCTCTGTGGGATCGACCCGTACTCATTGGCTAGCTACGCTCACTGTGGGCACAGGAGTTTACAAATAAATTTTTGAGCGCGAAACGACCGCGCGTCAATAGGTCTTGTCAATTTATCTGCAAAATATCACATGCATCTATCACATTATTTACATTGGATTTCTCATGCCTTGGAATAAATTATTTTTCTGATGTATTCACATTCTAATATAGGTCTTGTCAATTTAACTGCAAAAAATCACATGCATCTATCACATTATTTGCATCAGATTCTCATGCTTTGGAATAAATTATTTTTCTGATGTATTTACATTCTGATATAGGTCTTGTCAATTTATCTGCAAAAAATTACATGCATCTATCACATTATTTGCATTGGATTCTCATGCTTTGGAATAAATTATTTTTCTGATGTATTCACATGCTCTTGTCGAGCATGAGTGCATTGGATTCTGATTCAACTCAACTCTTTCTTATTGATTTACATTGTCTATAAATATATCATGAAATACATATCAAAATTAAACTCACACAAAAATCCTCAATATTACTTTTTTTTACCACAATTTTCATGCATGTCAATAAAAATGCTTCAATTAAATCAAAATCAAGTTTTGATAATTCCAATCCTAACGAATTTGATAAGTGGGAAGAAGGAGTTCATCAACAACATCGTGAAGAGGATAACATCATCCAAAATATGCTCTTAACCAATCCTCATTTGGTTGTAGGAGCTCAAACTTTACAATTAGAATAAGGTATTGTGATAGGGAACGTGAGATTGGTGAAGAGCGTTTGATGAAAGACTATTTTGTCTCTAATCCGACGTATTCTTCGGAGCTCTTTTGACGTCAATTTCAGATGCAGAAATCACTTTTTCTTCGTTTAGTGTATGTCGCTACTACCAATGATGAATATTTTTAACAGAGGCATGATTGCACATGTAACAACCCGTTTTAGCATGTTTTAAATAAAGTGAGTTGTCGTGATAATTTTCTTTAATTTTGTGAATTTTGAATTTATTTAGTGATGAGAATGCGACCATGCCAACCAAGGAAGGACAAATGCACCATGGCAACTCCAAATGGATTGCTAGGTTGTCCATTGAAGATGAAGAAGATTAAGGCATGAAGAACGCAAGTACTCAGTATGGGCATACCGACTACGTGTTGAAGTTGAAGTCCAAGAAGACCCAAGTAATTAATTGGCGTGTTTGGATCAGCCCAAAAGATGATTAAAAACGCTAATTATGAAGCCCAAATCCAGTTGGAATTAATTTATCTAGATTAGATTTTTATTTATTTAATTTTTGGTCTTTCCTAGAATTACCTTTTTTAGAATTTTATACAAGGTAGAACTCTTTATTTACCTTAGATTTTTCGCCCATGTTGGACTTTTAATTAGCCTAATATTTTCGTCCATAGCTAGTATATATAGGAAAAAATTATGTTATTTTCAGTTTAGACATTGATTAATATTTGAAGTTTATTTTCAATTGTCTCACGATTCATCGGTTGATCACCTTTATTCTTTTATTGTTTTTGGTTCAAAAGAAATATTCTTTAGATCCAACAAGTCTAAGGTTTTAATCAAGGTTCTTTCGAGTTCTTCAAGATCACGGGGGAATCGCTACCAATCGAGGAGTATCCATCATCGCGTTCGTGGATTTCAATCTACGGGTTCGACAAGGTACAAATGACTTCACCAATCTACCATCGTTCATTCATCATCCTTCATCAAACCATAATCGAACCCTCTTCATCCCACAGTCCATCCAATCGTTCGTACCCTTTTATCTATTTATTTAGTTTTTGTGTTTCGCTTATTTGTGTCGTAATCTAGGTATCCTAAGAGTCTATTAATCGAGTCTTGTTCTTATTTTATTTGAGTATTTAGATTAGTTCGTCGGGTTGAATCCTTCTTAATTCTGACGTGTTTCGATCTTAAAGTCTTCCGCTACATTTCCTCTAGATTTAACTTAGATTCATTGTCTGGGTTACATCATAAATTTGGCATCAGAGCCACGTCAGCTCTGCTGGTCATGGTTCAATCTAACGTGTCATCGTACGTGTCTTTATTTTCTGTTTTTATCGAGTTGTAATTTGATTGTTCATTGAAAAAAAAAGAAAAGAGCAGAGATCCTACAACGTAAAAAAAAGAAGAAGAAGAAAAAAAAAGAAAAAAAGAAAAGAGAAATAAGATTTATTTTCGATTTTTATTGTTCTTTCCATAGTTGTTAACTCTTTCCTCCTATTGATAGATATTTTAGGCTTGATAGATATTTTAGGCTATTTAGATTGTGTCGATATAGGTGAAACACAACCAAATAGATTCTACCTTATCTATTTCTTTCTTACCTTACCTAGCTTTTTCCTATCCTAATCCATCTAGACATCACATATACCTTCCATACTTCATAATTTTCATTCCTAGCACCCAATAGGATCGAAAATTTCATAGCTCTTCCATACACCATCCAGTCCATATACCCATACACCTAATACATCCGGTTTTCTGGATTTTCATCTTCTCCCTACTAATTTTGCTCCCGAACTCCGATTTTTCCCCATAATACCATTTCGGAAGCGGAACAATGAGATAAACAAAACTCACCTCTATGTTGTGACATAAGTGCTTTTTTGGCCAAATTCCATCATCTTCAAGGTGAAACTGCCTGGTGAATATTTTCCGGTTTCACCGTGATTCTTGTTCGACTAGTCCGAGCCTTTGAGAAGACCAAGAGGAGCTGATCCAAGAGCACGAGAAGTGATCAACACCACCATACCACATTCACACATGCACTATATACTTGAGAAATATACACGAGTGGTAAAATTCAGAGAGAACATATGAGTGATTGTGAGGAATTGTGAGGTCCTATACCTTGTTTTTCTTTCACGTTTGTTCAAGTGTTTGCAGGTACACATGGAGTGAAGAGACGGTTATAACAAGACGTATGATAAGGCACCCGCATTGCCTAGTACCCCTACAGACGCGGCTTCATCGATGCCACAGCTGTGGGATGCCCAGTACCACCATTAAGAACTGGAGCATAAGCTAGACAGTTCGTTGGCCAAAATGATGGCACAACTCGAGCTTATTGCTGTTTGAATTCCTGTTCCACCACCAGTTCAAGGCCAGCCTGTCCAACCAGAAGGAGCAGCTCATCAGCCAGAAGAGCTTGTAGCCGAGCTAGCTCGAGCGAATGCTAGAGCACCTCAAGTTCAGCAATGCCAAACTCAAGTGTAGTTTAACAATCCCTATGATCGTGGTGCTGAAGAAGATTATGGATACTTTGTAGAGGAATTTGAGGTAGAGTACGATCCATATTAGAGACGTGACTGACCACGTTAGTCCTACAGACATGCAGATCGTCATGCAGATCCTGACAGCTTGCTCAATAATATCAAGATGAGCATTACAGAGTTTGAAGGCCTTCACGATCCTGATCTGTACTTGGATTGGGAATGTAAGGTAGACAAGATTTTCATGTTTTATGACTTTTCAGAGATCAAGAAGGTCCAGTTAGCAAGCCTGGAGTTCAGAGGCTACGCAGCCTCATAGTGAGAAATGCAGTAGGAGCGACCTCGGCATGAAAGATATCCATCCATTGATACTTGGGATGAAATGAAAGGATTGATGTGTGGCCGGTTTATTCCTGTGCATTATGAGAGAGAGCTCGAGAAAAAGCTTACCCGGATCAAGCAAGGTACACGATCAGTTGAAGAATATCACAAAGAGCTTGAGACAGCCCTGAACCGAGTTGGGAAACAAGAGACCTTAAATGCTATCATCATCCGATACATTGAAGGCATGAATCCCGACATCGCATATGAAGTTGAACTCAAGCACTTCACCAGTATAGAAGAGATGGTGCATTACGCATCAATTGTGGAGAGACAACTCAGAGAGGGATGACGGAGATCACACCACCATACAACCCCTACACGCCCCTCATAGAGCCAAAGTACGACATCTTCATATCCTACTGACCCTACACGTCCCCAAGCATAGCCCGATCAGCCCGTTCGCCGTCCAGACCATTCTGCACCATAGCCAAGCTGTAGACCTGAGTCTGTGCCACCCATACAGCTTAGGCCATCTCCTACACGGGCTCATCAAGAGACGCATGTTGAATGGCCTAGACGAGGACCTGATTTATTTGGTAAGTATGAACATTCTTCAACACTTAAATGTACTAACATGCTTCCTTTTCCTGTAGTTCAGCTCGACCGTGATGACGCCGTGAATTCGAGGACGAATTCTTTTCAGCAGGGAGAAATGATGAGAATGCGACCATGCCAACCAAGGAAGGAAAAATGCACCATGGAAAATCCAAAAGGATTGCTAGGTTGTCCATTGAAGATGAAGAAGATCAAGGCATGAAGAACGCAAGTAGTCAGTATGGGCATACCGACTAGTATGGGCATACCGACTACGTGTTGAAGTTGAAGTCCAAGAAGACCCAAGTAATTAATTGGCGTGTTTAGATCAGCCCAAAAGATGATTAAAAACGCCAATTATGAAGCCCAAGTCTAGTTGGAATTAATTTATCTAGATTAGATTTTTATTTATTTAATTTTTGGTCTTTCCTAGAATTACGCTGTTTAGAATTTTATACAAGTTAGAACTCTTTATTTACCTTAGATTTTTCGTCCATGTTGGGCTTTTAATTAGCCTAATATTTTTGTCCATAGCTAGTATATATAGGAAAACATTATGTTATTTTCAGTTTAGACGTTGATTACTATTTGGAGTTTATTTTCAATTGTCTCACGATCCATCGATTGATCACCTTTATTCTTTTATTGTTTTTGGTTCAAAAGCAATACTCTTTAGATCCAGCAAGTCTAAGGTTTTAATCAAGGTTCTTTCGAGTTCTTCAAGATTACGGGGGAATCGCTACCAATCGAGGAGTATCCATCATCGCGTTCGTGGATTAACCATCTTCATCTCACAGTCCATCCAATCATGCGTACCCTTTTATCTATTTATTTGGTTTTTGTGTTTCACTTATTTGTGTCGTAATCTAGGTACCCTAAGAGTCTATTAATAGAGTCTTGTTCTTATTTTATTCGAGTATTTAGATTAGTTCGTCGGGTTGAATCCTTCTTAATTCTAATGTGTTTCGATCTTAAAGTCTTTCTCTACGTTTCCTCTAGATTTAACTTAGATTCATTGTCTGGGTTATATCATTTAGTTATTGGGGGTGTTGCACTAGTCTAAGTCGCACCCTAGACACCTTCAATTTCATTAAGTAAATTATGTTTCATCTATTTAGAATTATATAGAATTTTTTTTTGCATTGGTTTATTTTTAGGGATGTGCATGAGTTGATGTTGTAACTTATTTAAATTCAATCCATTTACAGACATTTACATAATAAATCAAATACATGCGCCACATATGCATGCGTTCATGTACCGGATTTATAAGTTTTGAAACAATTAAAGACATATTTTCTTTAACAAAGTACGTATGTTAAGGATTTCTAAATAGGAAAATGATTTGAGTCAACTATTTAATTAAGTAATAGCTTTCGTTTCTCCTATTCATTTTTGATGAAGTGTACCGTAGCAGCATTGCATGTATTTCATGCAATGCACATTCTTGTACTAGACCTCTGCATGAAGCCTATTGTACTCGATCCCAGCGAAGGTCTACGTGGTAGAAGATATTTTTCTTTTGCTTGGTACTCACGCAGCCACTAACTACCTAGCTGTGAGGAGTTTTTGTGTATAAATAATGTTGTACCATTTCATTTTTAGATGATGAATAAGATTGATAAATAATAGAAAATATCTTTCCATTTTTCTTATTTTTCAATGGTTGTTCCATACACTGAAATCCAACATGGTATCTAGAGCAGGTTAAGATCGGTTAACCTTGTTCGATTATCACTTTTCTTGTTGCATTTGCAATAATGAAGGGAAGGAAATTATCTTGGAAAACTAATCGCGAAGAAGAAGCTGGTTTTAATTTTGAGCACGGAGAAAATAGCGATCAACATAAATCATCTCATGAAGAAACACATGCAGAGAGTAATCCAAATTTGCAGAATCAAGCCGACAGTCGAGGAACACCTGCGGAGAGTAATCCAAATCTGCAGAATCGAGCCAACAATCGAGGTATGGAACTTCATTCATTTGCGAGAAATGAGATTCATAGTAACAGAATCCTAGCAAATGATGACTTATATGTCGCACCTCATGAGCATCCTGGTTTAGCTTTAACCTCAGACTTATTTGATGGACAAAATTTTCATAGTTGGTGTCGTTCAATCAAACGTGCTCTTTTTGCTAGAAATAAATTAGGATTTATCGATGGCAGTGTTTTAGAGCCTAGGTTGAACTTTATAGATCATATGCAGTGGGTACAGACAGACTATTTAGTGTTTAATTGGCTCAGTAATTCGACTGTGAAAGAATTGTCTCGCGGATTATAGAACTTTAATACTGTTGGGGTTTTTTTGAATTAAACCACCGCAGGATCTATTGGTTGTTCATTAATCCATGTTCATGCAAATCATAATTTTATGTCACATGCATGTTTATCACAGTCTAACAGAATTAACATGCAAAGCAGATTCGAATCTAATAAAGCGGAAAATATAGAAACGAATCTACTTACAAATCGATAGACGGTCTGTGGACAAGATTAAAGATCCAATCTTGCTGTTGAATGATGCACAATAGGTGTCCCCTTTTTCTCAAAATTCGGCGACCACAATTCTACTCCAAGATCTTATGTTGTATTCCCGGACTGTATCTAGATTCAGAATGAGCTGAAATCTACTAGATAGGTTTGTGAAATATGTGGATATCTTGAGAGACAAAGAGGGGCTGATTTCTTATCACTGAATTTTCATCCTTCCCCTCTCTTTTTAATAGAGAGGTGGGCGAAAATTGCTTCTCAAACCCTACTGGGTTTGGGCCTCTATCCCAAGTTCTATATCCAGTCCACTATCAGTCAATTGGGCTACAACATGGATTTAGAAGAATATTAAATTGACCTACTAATTTATTTAATATCCAATATCCAATAAACTTAGGATATAATTAAATAAATTAAGTTTTACTTTTATTCCACTAAAGAAGTAAAACTGACCTACCAATTTAATACATATTTACGGATATGTTTTCTCCTTTAGTCCAGTCATTCCCTGTGTTTAAGATATAATGTTCATTAATTAATTATGTCAGCCTCTAACAGCTATAATTAATTAACATCTAAAACCTTGAGTAGTACCACACAAGCTTTTGTTAGTTTTGTATACTGGAAGACTTGTCTTTGTATACTTTTTTGATGATATGATGATATGAAATGAAAGTTATTGCAATCACTGTTTGCATTTAGATTATATTATATAATTGTTCTATGCAATGTTCCATATACTTACATTGTAGATGATATGGTATGGGGTGTCACACGGTAAGTTCATATCATTAGAACCTTGTATTGTATTAAAGAGTTCATGGTTTAGATGGTCCTGAACACACCATCGGTACACCATAGAATAATCTAACAAGTTAGTTTATCTTGACTAACTGATTATTCTAGTACACTTATTAGTGTATTGATGAGGATCGCGATAGGATACTATTCTTTGTCTCTGACCCAGTTAGTGAGAGAATAAAGATCCACAGAGTTTGGGTTCTGAACTCATGTGATATTGGCGAGCATACGTGTGCGTTGTTTGTTACTTTGATTTATCAATGGGTGAGATCTTTTCGTAGATCAATAAACTCGATATCTTGGGTAATGATAGTGTATGCATAATGTCTCGAGCAGTATGCATGAGTACCATGTCCTGGTGTGCCAGGCTGATGATATTTTCTTGAGGAAACACAAGTTCATGTTGAAACCCTGCAGGTGGAATTTATTCCTTACATGGTAAAGCTTGTGTGGTACTACTCAAGGTTTCAGATGTTGATTAATTATAGTTGTCATAGGCTGAAATAATTGATTAATAAATATTATAGCTTAAACACGGGAAATGGCTGGACTAAAGGAGAAAGCATATTTACGAATAAACATGAATATGCTTTCTCCTTTAGTCCAGTCATTCCCCGTGTTTAAGATATAATGTTCATTAATTAATTATGTCAGCCTCTGACAGCTATAATTAATTAACATCTGAAACCTTGAGGAGTACCACACAAGCTTTACCATATAAGGAATAAATTCCACCTGCAGGGTTTCAACATGAACTTGTGTTTCCTCAAGAGAATATCATCAGTCTGGCGCACCAGGACACGATGCTCATGCATACTGCTCGAGACATTATGCATACACTGTTATTACCCAAGATATCGAGTTTATTGATCTACAAAAAGATCTCACTCATTGATAAATAAAAGTAACAAACAATGCACACATATGCTCGCCATTATCACATGAGTTCAGAACCCGAACTCTGTGGATCTTTATTCTCTCACTATCCGGGTCAGAGACAGAGAATAGTATCCTATCGTGATCCTCCTCAATACACTAGCAAGTATACTAGAATAATCAGTTAGTCAAGATAAACTAACTTATCATATTATTCTATGGTGTACCGATGGTGTGTTCAGGACCATCTAAGCCGTGAGGTATTTAATATAATACAAGGTTCTAATGATATGATCTTACCGTGTGACTCCCCACACCATATCATCTACAATGTAAGTATATGGAACATTGCATAGAACAATTATATAACATAATCTAAATGCAAACAGTGACTGCAATAACTTTCATTTCATATCATCACATCATTAGAAAAGTATACAAAGACATGTCTTTCCAGTATACAAAACTAACAGATACATCACAACAACTATGTGATGAACTAAATAAAAGGTTTGCAAGTGTAATGGTCCCAGGATGTACGAATTATGCCGTGAGATTGCCTCATTTACACAAAATAATCTGTCTGTTTTGGTGTATTTTAATAACCTAAATGCTCTATGGGATGAGTTGGGATTACTTAAGACTGCAAGGAGATGCAAATGTGAAGTAGCTGAAGAAACTAAGGCTGAGTTGGAGGAAGAACACATGATGCGATTCTTGATAGGGCTCAATAATGTATTTGAGCCAATTCAACAACAATTATTGATCCCCAATCCTCTGCCAAGTGTGAGTCAAGTGTACTCGATGGTGCTGCAGGTTGAGGAACAAATGCTTGTAACATCACAATTCTCAGAAGGAGTTGAACAAAGTGCTTTGTTCTCCAATCAAGGTAAATGTTTTCAAAAGAATGGATTTAGGAAGAAGTTAACTAAAGAAGAGAAAATGAAGATGAAATGTGATCATTGTGGCAGAACTGGTGTAGCGCCCCGGTCCCGAAAGACCGTGGAAATGGACGCCACGGGGGTTGGAATTAAGAAGCGGGAAAGAAAAGGGGTAACCTGAATAATAAAATCTCAACAGAAGACTCAGAATAGTCAAACATGCTGTATAATAATATATACATATTCATAACACCAAGATCAGAGTTCTTAGTGTTTAACAAAAGGATATTACAAGCGCGGAGACTTCATTATCAACATAATATTTAACAAAAAGAGACAATGGGAAAATACATAAACAACAAAAGCCCATCTCTCAGCATCGTCACCTCCACGCACCAGCCTACTGACCTGAAAAATATTTGAAAATATTTGGGCTGAGTACTAGTGCACTCAGTGGGCAAGTTTTTTTTACAATTCGAGTTATGCAAATCATTTTATTAAAGTAATCTATCTGTGTTCATGCAGGTAGTGAAGCTTAGGAGGTTTCAAAATTTAAAGCAACCTAAGTTCACCAAAATATTTTATCGTGAAGCGCTTAAGAGTGTAATCAGTCACTGCCCGCAACCCGTACTACATCACCACGCGTAAAGTTGAGTATGGCCAAGTATACCCAATGAGTATAACTCATAAGTGTTTCATTTTTGTCTCACCGACAAGGAGTAGGGCATGACAAATAATGCATGCATACTGTAGCTACTCACATTGACACAGCGCTGGTATATGAGACTCCGACAACATACAGTAGCACGTAAATATTTAACACAGATAGTCACATATGCAATTTTAACAAAGCAGAGCTTAATAACTCGAAAGATACAATTTGTAAAAAATATAATAGCCCACCTGGATAATAGACAATCTTTCACTTTCTGGGTTGATTTTTCTTGGGTTCTGATACTTCTTTTGGCCCTACAATAACAAGTCTTTGCTTAGTTTAACTAAAGGCCTATCAAAATTTAATTCCTAAACTACTGAGTCAAAATTACTTAATTAACTCATTATAAATTATGAGAGATTTCAAGAATACCAACATTGGTAATTACTTAAATTTTACCATTTAAATTCTAATTCAAATTTAAACCATCTACTAAACAAATATATTATAATAGTTCATTCCTACAGGACATATAATAGTTAAGTCTATTATTTTCCTTTTATGCTTTAAACATATTTCCTACTTCGTAATTATATTGCTCTAAGGCAGGTAAGCCATTTTTTTATAAATATTCAATTTATTAACATATAGTAAAATCGAATAATGATTATAATTATTGTTATGATTATATAACTAGCCTGAATCACATGTTACAAACAAAAACGAAATTTCAATCATGTAATTTAGAAATTAATCAAACAAACCATTTTTTTAACTCTAAACCTATTATATATACCCACATATATATAGAAAATCAATAAGCTTCACCCAAATTAATATAAGATTAACTTAGACATTTCTTAATTAAAGAAGTCGAAGATTAATATATCAAGATGAATAAAATATTTTTAGATATGATCCTAAACAATTCATATTATTCTGATCTATATATATGTTTATAAATACAAATTATTAAATTTTCAATTATAATTTGCAAAGCATAAAATTTACCTTCCTCTTGGTATGAGAAAAAAAAACTTCTAATTGATCTTCTTAGAATTTTCTTTGATTTTCTTTCTGCACTAACTTGTATATATATATATATATATGTATATAAAAATAAATATAAGTATATATGTATATAGCTATATTATACTCGGTTTTAACCTTAGTATACCTCACCATTCCCAAGTAATGTAGATTACGTGGAGTTGTAATATATTTTAGTTTATTGATCTCATTTGTTAGCATTGTTATTTTTATTATTATTTTTCTATTAATTAGCATTCTCATTTGTACACATTGTAATATATCTAATTCCTATTGCTACCACCAAGAGCCAAGTGTCACCTTACTCACTTACGTGGAAATACTTGGTGACTATCCTTAGTGTCTGCTAGGAATAGGATAACTTATATGCTAACATTTCATTTCAATAACCATTTAATTAAATATATTATAACTTGACAACATTTAAATATAATAATACCTAATAGAATACACAATCATGAAATAAATTAATATTTATTTGGTTATATTAGGGCTTGGATATGGTTATATCCTATACACATCACCCAAAAATGTGATCTAAAAAGGTCCGTTTTCTTTCCTAGATTATCCTTATGGTTAGCATATGCTATTTATATATTTGTTTTTTTTTTTTAATACCAAGAAGATTGGATATTAAACTTATTCTAACTATCAGATATATATATATACATATTCCTAACTAAATTTAGATAATAAAATTTTCGGGGTATTACACTCCTCCCCCTTAAAAGAATTTCGTCCCGAAATTCACGTACCTTCAAATAATTCAGGATATTGTTGTCTCATTTTACTTTCTAGCTCCCACGTTGCTTCAGTTCGATCGTGATGATTCCATTGCACAAGCACTAATGGAATTTGCTTGCTTCTTAGGACTTGAACTTTTCTATCAAGAATTTCGTGAGGTTTTTCCTCGTACGTCATATCGGAACGTAGAACTAACTCACTTTCTTTGACAACGTGTTCTGGGTCAAACACGTATTTCCTGAGCATTGAAACGTGATACACATCGTGAACTTGTGACAAGTCTGGTGGAAGAGCTAATCGGTAAGCTACCTCACCAATTCTTTCTAATATCTCGAATGGACCAATAAATCTTGGTCTCAGTTTGCCTGGTTTTCCAAATCTCACAACACCACGTGTTGGAGATACCTTTAAGAAAACCTTTTCACCAACTTGAAACTCTAGGTTTGTCCTGCGCTTGTCTGCATAAGCCTTTTGTCTGTCTTGTGCTTCTTTCATTCTTGCTCGAATTTGGTCAATCATCTTGACAGTGGTTTGCACGATCTCTGGACCCAAAATTTTTCTTTCTCCAACTTCATCCCAGAATAGGGGCGATCTGCATTTGCGACCATACAAGGCTTCATATGGTGCCATTTTTATAGTTGATTGGTAGCTATTGTTATAAGCGAACTCCACCAAAGGTAGGACATCTTCCCAGCTTGTGTTTCCGTCCAACACAACTCCTCGTAGCATGTCCTCCAGAATTTGTATCGTCCTTTCTGATTGACCATCTGTTTGAGGATGAAAAGCAGTGCTGAAGTTCAGCTTCGTTCCCATTGCTTCTTGAAGACTCTTCCAAAACCTTGATGTGAAGCGAGTATCACGATCTGACGTGATAGAAACTGAAATTCCATGTAGTCGAACAATCTCCTTCACATAAATTTGCGCTAACTTGCTTAATTCCATTGTTGTTTTGATTGGCACGAAATGTGCTGATTTGGTTAATCGATCTACAATAACCCACACTGAAGAGTTTTCTTTCGCTGATCGCGGTAAGCCTACCACAAAATCCATCGTTATATGCTCCCATTTCCACTCTGGAATTTCCAATGGCTGCAATAACCCCGAAGGTCGTTGATGTACTGCTTTCACTTGCTGGCATGTTAAACATCTCTCCACAAATGTGGCTATCTCCCTTTTCATATTATTCCACCAGAAATATTGTTTCAGGTCCTTGTATAGCTTTGTGCTGCCTGGATGAGCCATGTAGGGAGTATTATGAGCCTCTCTCATAATTTCTTGCTTCAATGTGTCATCACTGGGAACGCATAATCTGTCACGGAACATTAAAGCTCCGTCAATATCCTCCCTAAATTCTTTTGGTTCGCCTGCTTTGACTCTTTCTCTTATCTTCACCAATCGTTCATCTTTTTGTTGAGATTCTATGATTCTCGGTCGTAGTTCTGGCTTGGCTACCACTGCGGCTATCACACTTGTTGTAGAGCTTGGTACAAACACCAATTCTAATTCCATCTTTTCTATTTCTCTCACAAGTTTCTCCTTATTTGTGAGCAGACATCCCACCACTCCTTGTTTCTTTCTGCTCAATGCGTCGGCTACTACATTTGCTTTCCCGGGATGGTAGTGTATCGTGCAATCATAATCTTTC
The DNA here is from genome assembly GCA_026008535.1 of Perilla frutescens. Taxonomy (NCBI): domain Eukaryota; kingdom Viridiplantae; phylum Streptophyta; class Magnoliopsida; order Lamiales; family Lamiaceae; genus Perilla; species Perilla frutescens. The sequence goes on from BRKX01000005.1 coordinate 10,244,199, forward strand.
ACTAACTCTAACCATCTTCTCTGCCTCATATTAAGCTCTTTCTGTTCGAAGATATACTTCAAACTCTTATGGTCAGTGTAAATCTCGCATTTCACCCCATAAAGATAATGTCTCCAAATCTTGAGTGCATGTATGACGGCAGCAAGCTCCAAATCATGGGTTGGGTAGTTCAGTTCATGAGGTCTTAATTGTCGTGAAGCATATGCTACTACCTTCCCATTTTGCATCAGCACGCATCCTAAACCCAATTTAGACGCGTCAGTGTATATCACGAATCCTTCTACTCCTTCTGGCAAGGTTAAGACTGGTGCAGTTGTTAATCTTGTCTTTAGTTCCTGAAAACTTTGTTCACACGCATCAGTCCACTCAAACTTGACCTTCTTCCTCAAAAGTTGTGTCATTGGCTTTGCTATCCTTGAAAAATCTTTAATGAACTTCCGATAATATCCTGCTAAACCGAGGAAACTTCTTATCTCATGAATGTTAGTCGGTGATTTCCATTTCTTCACTGCCTCAACCTTTGCAGGATCCACCTTGATCCCATCTGCTGACACAATGTGCCCGAGAAACATTACTTCATTTAGCCAAAATTCACACTTGCTGAATTTGGCATATAACTTTTCTCTCCTTAGTGTTTCTAACACTAGTCTCAAATGTTTCTCGTGTTCTTCTCCATTTCTCGAGTAGATTAGTATGTCGTCAATAAAGACCAACACAAACTTATCCAAATATTCATGGAAAACTCGATTCATTAAATCCATAAAGACTGCAGGTGCATTTGTTAACCCAAAAGGCAACACTAGAAACTCATAGTGGCCATATCTTGTTCGGAATGCAGTCTTGGGTATGTCATCTTTTCTTACTTTAACTTGATGATACCCAGATCGTAGATCAATCTTGGAAAAGATTTTTGCACCAGTCAACTGATCAAAAAGATCATCTATCCTCGGAAGTGGATACTTGTTCTTCACCGTCAATTTGTTCAACTCCCGATAGTCGATGCACATTCTCATAGTACCATCCTTCTTTTTGACGAATAGAATCGGTGCTCCCCAAGGCGATACACTGGGTCTTATAAAACCTAATTCCAATAATCCCTCCAGTTGCACTTTTAACTCTTGTAACTCACTCGGTGCTAACCGATATGGGGCTTTGGATACCGATGCTGCTCCCGGTTCTAGGTCTATGGTGAATTCTACTTGTCTGTCTGGCGGCAGACCTGGCAAATCATTTGGAAATACATCTTCATAGTTCCGTACCACTGGTACCTGACCCACTGTTAAACCTTCTTCTTTCTTGCTTACAAGGTTTACTAGAAACGCTTGACAACCTCCTTTCTGTAACAACTTTACAGCCTTCAATGCTGAAATGATGGGAATTATATTTCCCATTTTTGCGCCATAAAACTTCACTTCTTCCTCGCCTAGCTTTTGAAATATTATCTCTCTCTCGTGACAACGTATTGTTGCACTCTCCTTTGTTAACCAATCCATCCCAAATATAATGTCAAAGTCTCGCATCTCAAGAGCATAAAGGTCAGTTGTGACATTCTTTTCACCTACTACCAATTCTAAGTTCTTACAAACACAATCGGCTAAAAGTGTTTGTCCTGAGGGAATGCTTACTGCTAAGGCTTCTCCTGCTAATTCTAGCTCTAGATTGAGACGGTTACATACATCTCTAGATATGAAAGAATGTGAAGCTCCAGTATCAAATAAAGCAAGCACAGGTATATCGCACAAACTAATCATACCTGCCAAATTCCCAGAGTTTCCAGCTGCCTCTTGCTGGTTGAGAGCATACGCTCTGGCTTGTTGTGGTGCACGAGGACCTTAATTCTGATTTTGCTGAGGTCTGGGATTACTTCTATTGTTGTTATTTTCTCGACCTCCTCCACCTTGTGGTCTCATATTTCTCATGCCCTGTCTGAACTGTGGCCTCTGCTGCTGCTGCTCTTGTGCTCCAGAATTTTGTTGGCATTTATTAGCATAATGCCCCTGTCGACCACATCGATAGCATTGGACACATGGTCCAAAGTGATATCTGTTACAAGTTGCACACAACGGTGAATTCCCTTGATAGTCCTGAGATTTTGGTGCAACATTCGCTTGCCCTGCAGGTCTTGGTCCAAAGTTCCTTCCTCCTTGATAGTTATGCTGAAAATTCTTCCCTTGATAACCTCGTTGTGGTCCATCCCACTTCCGTTTTCCCTTCTGATCCCCAGCTACTGGTTGAGATGGTGAAGCCTTTGATGTTCCTTGCATTGCCTCAATACTAAGTGCCCAACTTAGTATTTGACCATAGTTTACTTCATCCTTATCGATCAGTGCAGTGCCTATTTCCGGTTTCAAACCCATGCGAAATTTTTCAATCCTCTTTGCTTCTGTGTCTACGGTCTGTGGTGCATATCGAGATAACCTATTAAACTGCAAATCATATTCTGCGACTGATTTGCTCCCCTGTTTGAGATTCCAGAATTCATTAGCCTTCTGATGCTGATAATGAGCCGGTATGTACTTTTGATATAAGATCATCTTAAAGTTCTCCCATGTGAACACTTCCCAATCTGCATCAGATATTGTCCTTCGAACTGACTCCCACCAGAAATCTGCATCATCCACAAGTTGATACAGGGCACAGGCCACCCTTTCTTTATCACTACAATGCAAAAACCCAAATATCTTTTCAAGTGCTCGAACCCAACGTTCGGCTGTGAGTGGATCCCCTTCTCCATTGAAAGTTGGGGGATTATGGCGTCTGAACTCCATTTCAATTTGTGGTCCCTGACCTTGCGGAATATTCAGTACTTTCGGTACCGCCAAGTTCACATTTCTTGGTCTTCCTCTAGGCATTCTGCAACTAGTCAAATCTCCAATCGATCAACACTTGCGTAAAGATTCGAAAAGAAAATAAAAATAATAACCACACATCTCGTAAGGAAAATGAAATATATATATACAAAGCCTTCCAAGAATATATATACAACGCATATATAAATCTAAAAGATATCCTGAAACGGAACTTTTATATAAAAGAGTCGAGTACCACACATACATCATCTATACATCTGCCAAAAATATAATATACCGTCTAGTCCACTAAGTCAAAAAGAGGCTAACTACCAAGTGCCTCATGTCGGAACGGTCTTATAACAATGACAACGTTTCCGACTAACAAAAGCTACTGAGCTAATGATACAACCAAAATGTCAGCGTCAGCATATACTAAACTACTCAAACTACTACAACTAAACATATATCTATGGAGACGACGGAATATACCAGTGCCCCGGACGCCCCTCCGCATCGAAATCACGTCGAAAGTGGAGCGTCATAGATCCATCAGTTACTTCCATAGGCTCATCATTGGGATTCTCCTCCGGGTCCTCCTCTGGGTCCTCCTCTGTGATGGGCTCTAACTGGGTCCCAGATGGACCGGCCTCATCATCATGCGATGCTACCGTAATAAGTGGCGACTGTGGTGCAGGTGGTGCGGAACGATCCATCTCGATCGTCCTCTCCGCTGGTAAGACTGATGTAAATGGTACTCTAAACATATCCATATCCTCCTCCACTATGGGTAATTGTGGAGCCACACATCGTCTATCTGCCCAAGTCCGTAGCACATACGTGAAGAATCTCGAGAAATAGACTTTCTCTGCAAAATTAGGCGGAGATCTCTCTGAGAAAATATCAGCAACTCTTGCAGCCCATGGCCTCCAGGCTTGAGGTAGTCCAATAATATATCTCGCCGTAGCCTCTACCTCTGTAATACCACCGATACCCGAGACAGTCATCCACAAAGTCACAAAACGTGCAGTGAACTCTGGCACATCCTCCCCTGGTCTACTAATACATGCACGAAACCTCTCTATCCGCTCATCCATCGTAACACGAGTACGACACCTCTTTCGAGGTCTCACCTGCCATCCCGCCATCTACTTAGCATAATTTCTCAATCAGTCTACGTTCAACCATTTTCATAAATTCTTACAAGTTCAGCCTAAGTTTAACAACTACAGGCTAAGTTCATCTTAAATTCTCAAATTCCAAGTCAAAGTACTCATCTAGAGCACAAACATCAAACACAAATCAACTATCAATGTATGCAATCAACATATGTCAATCATTCATAAGTATGCCCACAGTCATATTTCATTCTCAAAACCAGTAAGTAATCAGTATAAGACTCAATCTTTCAAGGCATTCCCGCCAACATAGCAAATCACAATCTTTCATTTCCAAACAAACTTAACATTTCACCAATTAATGTAAACTTTTAAAATCTAAAAACCACATAAAACATGCGTACCTTTTGGCTGTTGCGTGAGTGACGAGCTGAGGGCTTATATAATATCACACAGGAATTTAATGAAAAAGAAAAAATAAAATAAGTTGACCCAACAGGTTTGCAGAATTGCAAGACCTGCTCTGATACCACTCTGTAGCGCCCCGGTCCCCAAAGACCGTGGAAATGGACGCCACGGGGGTTGGAATTAAGAAGCGGGAAAGAAAAGGGGTAACCTGAATAATAAAATCTCAACAGAAGACTCAGAATAGTCAAACATGCTGTATAATAATATATACATATTCATAACACCAAGATCAGAGTTCTTAGTGTTTAACAAAAGGATATTACAAGCGCGGAGACTTCATTATCAACATAATATTTAACAAAAAGAGACAATGGGAAAATACATAAACAACAAAAGCCCATCTCTCAGCATCGTCACCTCCACGCACCAGCCTACTGACCTGAAAAATATTTGAAAATATTTGGGCTGAGTACTAGTGCACTCAGTGGGCAAGTTTTTTTTACAATTCGAGTTATGCAAATCATTTTATTAAAGTAATCTATCTGTGTTCATGCAGGTAGTGAAGCTTAGGAGGTTTCAAAATTTAAAGCAACCTAAGTTCACCAAAATATTTTATCGTGAAGCGCTTAAGAGTGTAATCAGTCACTGCCCGCAACCCGTACTACATCACCACGCGTAAAGTTGAGTATGGCCAAGTATACCCAATGAGTATAACTCATAAGTGTTTCATTTTTGTCTCACCGACAAGGAGTAGGGCATGACAAATAATGCATGCATACTGTAGCTACTCACATTGACACAGCGCTGGTATATGAGACTCCGACAACATACAGTAGCACGTAAATATTTAACACAGATAGTCACATATGCAATTTTAACAAAGCAGAGCTTAATAACTCGAAAGATACAATTTGTAAAAAATATAATAGCCCACCTGGATAATAGACAATCTTTCACTTTCTGGGTTGATTTTTCTTGGGTTCTGATACTTCTTTTGGCCCTACAATAACAAGTCTTTGCTTAGTTTAACTAAAGGCCTATCAAAATTTAATTCCTAAACTACTGAGTCAAAATTACTTAATTAACTCATTATAAATTATGAGAGATTTCAAGAATACCAACATTGGTAATTACTTAAATTTTACCATTTAAATTCTAATTCAAATTTAAACCATCTACTAAACAAATATATTATAATAGTTCATTCCTACAGGACATATAATAGTTAAGTCTATTATTTTCCTTTTATGCTTTAAACATATTTCCTACTTCGTAATTATATTGCTCTAAGGCAGGTAAGCCATTTTTTTATAAATATTCAATTTATTAACATATAGTAAAATCGAATAATGATTATAATTATTGTTATGATTATATAACTAGCCTGAATCACATGTTACAAACAAAAACGAAATTTCAATCATGTAATTTAGAAATTAATCAAACAAACCATTTTTTTAACTCTAAACCTATTATATATACCCACATATATATAGAAAATCAATAAGCTTCACCCAAATTAATATAAGATTAACTTAGACATTTCTTAATTAAAGAAGTCGAAGATTAATATATCAAGATGAATAAAATATTTTTAGATATGATCCTAAACAATTCATATTATTCTGATCTATATATATGTTTATAAATACAAATTATTAAATTTTCAATTATAATTTGCAAAGCATAAAATTTACCTTCCTCTTGGTATGAGAAAAAAAAACTTCTAATTGATCTTCTTAGAATTTTCTTTGATTTTCTTTCTGCACTAACTTGTATATATATATATATATGTATATAAAAATAAATATAAGTATATATGTATATAGCTATATTATACTCGGTTTTAACCTTAGTATACCTCACCATTCCCAAGTAATGTAGATTACGTGGAGTTGTAATATATTTTAGTTTATTGATCTCATTTGTTAGCATTGTTATTTTTATTATTATTTTTCTATTAATTAGCATTCTCATTTGTACACATTGTAATATATCTAATTCCTATTGCTACCACCAAGAGCCAAGTGTCACCTTACTCACTTACGTGGAAATACTTGGTGACTATCCTTAGTGTCTGCTAGGAATAGGATAACTTATATGCTAACATTTCATTTCAATAACCATTTAATTAAATATATTATAACTTGACAACATTTAAATATAATAATACCTAATAGAATACACAATCATGAAATAAATTAATATTTATTTGGTTATATTAGGGCTTGGATATGGTTATATCCTATACACATCACCCAAAAATGTGATCTAAAAAGGTCCGTTTTCTTTCCTAGATTATCCTTATGGTTAGCATATCCTATTTATATATTTGTTTTTTTTTTTAATACCAAGAAGATTGGATATTAAACTTATTCTAACTATCAGATATATATATATACATATTCCTAACTAAATTTAGATAATAAAATTTTCGGGGTATTACAACTGGTCACTTGAAGAAGGATTGCTTTGAAATTATTGGCACTCCAGATTGGTATAAAAAGATGAAAGAAGAAAGAGGTACCAAGAGAGCTAATTTTACAGCTGAAAATGGAGTGCAGACTGAAATTGCACATAAGAACTCATTACTAGACTTTGAGAAGGTTATTCAAGCAGAGATAGCCAAACATTTAGCCACTTATATGGATAATAAGATTGCTCACGACAAGAGTAGACTCCAGGATCGACATCAAACTTCACAGATAGCAGAAATTGATGAATTTGATTTTAATGCTTACACTGGACACTATGCTTTTGGGTTATCAACAGAGATTAAGAAGAATGAGTGGATAGTTGACTCTGGAGCACGTAATCATATGATTTGTGAGGCTTCTTTTACTCACTAATCTTAGAAAGTTGGAGTGTAACACCTCAAAATTAAATTCGGGCCCAATCTTTAATTCTAGGACCCAATTGTTAAAACAAGTAATTTTATTTTAAAAATAGGCAAGTATGAGACTTCTGAGCCCATCTACAAATGTATTTATTTTCAGCCCAATTATTATTGAACGAGAATGAACGATCCCATTAGACGATACTTCTTATCGAAACCCGATTTTGGTCCGATTACTCGGTCCATTTCAAGATTAATATCCAGTCCATTTTATTTTAGAGCCCATTCATTTTGAGCCCAAATGAGTTAATATTGAGACCCAAAATAAAAATAAATAAGCCTAATGAATATAATTTATATATGTATGTGTGCATGTGTACATATATAATATATATCCACATTCCCAAATTTATATTGATTGGAAAGAGAAAGAAAAGTTAAAAAGAAAAGAAAAGAAAGAAAAAGGGGAAAGAAGGGGAAACAGACGAAAGGAAAAATGAAAAGAAAATGAGAGAGAAGCAGATCAGATCGATAGGGAAAGAAAGAGAAGGGAGAAGAGAAGAGAGAGAAGAGATCAAGTGAGAGAGAAGGAGAAAAGAAAGAAAGAAAGAGAGAGAGAGATTAGAGCTGAGAGAGAGGCGAGAATGAGAGAGAGTGTGGGAGAGAGGAAGGTCGCCGGAACAGCTGGCCGCTGGCCACCGGAGGGGCGACACAGCAACTGGGATGCAACCACGCCTCCAGTACTGCCACCATAGCCCGCCAAGCCGACGTCATCTTCGCCCTTCGTCGTCGTCGTATAAATCCATTTCTCCTCATTTTTCTCCCAAATTTTAATATGTTGTGTATCTTTAAGTTCTCTACATTTTGTCTTTTGATGTCATTGTCGTCCGATGGCCGAAAACCGGTCAAATCGCCGAAGAACTCAAATTGGTACTGTACCAATTACTGTAGCAAATCAGATTTAGTATTCAGCCGTTTCGGGGCATTTCGAGGTCCGGAATCGAAAAAAATTCAACTGAAAAATTGTCCGGAATATTGTTTTACGTTGGGATAGTATGTCGTTCAATTTTATTTTCAAGTATCCCATTATTTAGATTTTTGCCTACAACGTTAAATTCGTTCGGATTTTATTTTAAAATCAAAGATTGTTAGAAAAATCCCAAATTTATATGGTTGATTTATGTTATGATAAGGGTCGTCCTTGATTTATTTCATAATTTTTGGATTAAAATAAAGCGTCGTTGGATTTTGTTTATCGAATACTTCGTTATTTAGATTTTTACCTTAAGCATTTAATTTTGATTTGCAAGCATGTGTAGTTGAAAAATTTCTAAAATTGATATACTTTAGTTCCCCTATGTCTAGGATCATCTTTTTTTATTTATTTCGTAATTCTGGACGAGTTTTGATTTTTATCAAATATTTAATTTAAACGGTTATTTTTACATCAAAAGTTCGGGTTTAAGAAAATTACCAAGCTCGTATATATTAGACCTCGTAGGTGTAGGACCATTTCCTTGTTTATTTTGAAATATTTGGATGATTAATGTTTTGGGCTCTAGGATTTTGATAGGGTTAATGAGTCATTAATTGACTTTGTGTAGGATGAGTTGAGCTCGAGGAATCAGAGAAACGAACCCTAAGTCGCTGCTCTACCCCCATGATTTTAAATTAGGTGGGTAATGCTATACTTCTCTTTTGTTGGAGCTAATAAGCTTTAGAAGCATGTTAGAGTAAAATGAAATATCCTAATACATGATTTTGTGCTAACCCTGATTAGTCTATGTGCAGTCTATGGAATCTACAAAATATTGATCTCTTGAATTATCTATGGGATGATCTATTGAATATGAATATATGCGATAATGATTTGATTTTAGCATAATATTTGATGCAAACCTTATATGAACTATTATGAGATTTAGATAATTATGCTTATAGATTGTTATTGGAATTGATATTGATATGGAAGCATTGCTTAGATGTATGATACCTTATAAGATAGACGTAGTACCTTTTATAAGTTATGAGGCTATCTTATTAATTGATGAAAGAAAGAGACATAGATGAAACATTCTAGGTTGTGATCTATGTTTGTAGATAATAAGCTAAGATTATTGCTTGACCGTCTAGTATTGTCATTTCTGTTATTAATTTAGGAACTTGGGCACTTGACCCTTCCTAATTCTATAGCATATGATCAGGATCTTAATTTGTCACTAAGATATGATCCTTATAAATAAATTCTTACCCAAGATGGTAGGCTTAGAACGAGCATAGTATGATCAACTTCAGCTATTATAGCTATAAGATGTGTTCACTTACTAAATCTTTCCAAGAATGTTTACAAGTTTTTCGTTCAATCATGAAAATATATTATGCTTATATTGCTCAATGTGGATTGACACGACTCATATGAGGAATTCTGTTATGTTTATGGTTATGATAGAATATGTGATCACATTAGGGTCGGTCTCCACTACAATTATTGAGCATATGGATTATAACATGTCAATTATGAAAATATATGTTTATGTTAAAGTATGTTTCAAAATACTTTTTATGGCTCAGTGATATCTATCCAACACGTAACTTATGTTTCAAAAATGTAGATAATATATGTTTATGCTAAAGCATGCTTCAAATTACTTTCATGGCTCAATGATTTCTAGTTAACACATGGGTTTATGTTCAAAACCGTGTTATCTTTATGATAAAGTATGTTTAGGTTAAAGCATGCTTCAAAGTTCAAAGTATTCTTTTTATGGTTCATCGGAAGATACTAAACTCTATGGTTCCTAATAGATAGCACTTCGGTGCAGTATGAGCACTTCGGTGCGGTATGACATAGTTCCTGATAGATAGTACTTCGGTGTAGTATGAGCAAAGTGCAGTATGAGCACTTCAGTGCGGTATGATATAGCACTTCGGTGCGGTATGAGCACTTCGGTATGGTATGGCACAATGGTATAATTATGGTACTACGGTACAAATATGTCACTTCGGTAAAATTTATATGATAAGGAATCATGTTGAGTTAACCTTCTGTATGTTAATGAGCAGATACTTATTATGGGCATTATAGTAAATATGTTTAATATGCAAACTATTTATTGAATGATCAAGTATATTTCAGAAATTTAAAATCCCACTGAGTGTTTTCTGGCACTCAATCCATCTATTTTTCATAATATTTTCAGGTATTCGATGACGGTGGGCGGCTGACGTAGACCAATAGGGACTTCCTATTTCGTTGACCACTTTTATGATTTCTATTTATTGATTATGTGTAGTTGTGGTCAATAAGTATGGATTTTATGCTTCCTCTTTATGATCATGAAGCATTTAACTATTTTATGGACATTGTGAATGTTGTAGTCTTGGGCACATTTCAAATATTGATTGTTGGATTTTGACTTGTCTTGGTCTTAGCTTTGATTGGTTGTTGAATGGTAAGCGCCTGTGTGCGTGGATATTTTGAATATTTCAAACGAAATGTTGCCCAAATTTTTATGACCAAAGAAAATTATTTATTTTGAATTGTGAAAATTTTATCGTCATTTCTTTTGGTTGTGTATTTTCGGTAGCATCTGGACCTTCGGGTTCGGGTCGCTATATGGAGAAGCCCTTGAAGATCTATATGCCTGATGGAAGCAGCATTTGGGCACTCATGGCAGGTGATGCACAAGTAACACTTTCTATCTTGCTGCTAAATGTCTTATATGCCCCTGAATTCACACACAATCCGATTTCAGTGGGACAACTGACCAAGAATCTTAGCAGTAAAGTCATATTTCTGGAATCCCATTGTATGGCGCAGAGGAAAGGGAAGGATACTATACTGGGAATAGCTAAGATGAAAGGGACTATGTATGTCTTTGCTCATGAATATCAATTCACTGTTAAGATTAATTCAGTAACAACAACAAGTTTAAGGGGCTGTCATCACTTGCTAGGACATCCATCTGTAACTACCATGAAGCACTTGGATTTTGTTAGCAAGAGATTCAGACCAGAGGAATATGAAGAGTTGGAAGATTGTGTTGTCTCAGTCTGTCACAAGGCCAAGCAGCAAAGAAACCATTTTCCTACACTTGATAGAAGAAGTACCAGCATCTTTCACATTGTTCATGTTGATGTCTGGGGTCCATATCATGATCCTGGACTCACATAGACTCCTTACTTCCTCATTGTGGTGGATGATTTCTCAAGGGCTACATGGACCTTTCTGTTCAAAAACAAGACTCAAGTATGAGGGCTTTTTCGATGGTTCTTTTTATTGATACAAACTCAGTTTCAAACTGTTGTTAAGATAATGAGTTCAAACAATGGCAGTGAATTCACAGGAAGGCAGACACAAGAGTTATTGACTGAGTTTGGAATATTACATCAGAAATCATGTGTATATTCACCCCAACAAAATGGAATAGTTGAACGGAAGCATAGGCATTTGCTTCAAGTTGCTAGATCACTTATGTTCCAGGGTAAGCTTCCTACTCAGTTTTGGCCTTACTCCATCTTATCTACCACTTATTTGATTAATCGACTACCCTTTGCAGTGCTTCAGTGGAAAACACCTTATGAGCTACTGCATGGATGTGTTGTTTCCCTCTCCAACCTATAACCTTTTGGTTGTTTGGTGTATCAAGTAAACACTTTACCCTCTCGCAGCAAATTTTCAACTAGAAGTCTGCAGTGCATTTATTTGGGTCTAGCATCTCAGCACAAGGGATACATTTTATATGACATTTTATCTCAAAAGATATTTGTTGGCAGAGATGTGCAATTTTATCCAAATAACTTTCCTTTGTAGACAACTTATCCCATTCTTGACTCACCATTCCATACTTTTGATGGATTTCAGATTCCTACACCAATGACTTTCAAGTCTCCTGTTAGCAAGACACCTTTAGTACCTGCTTCTTCTAGTCCATCTTTTTTAGCTCCTGTCCTTAATCCAGACTCCACACTGTCTCCTCCTGCTTTATCAGATACAATACCTCCCTTACCTTCTCCTACTGAAGCCTATTCAGCCCTTTTATCACGAAGAAGTCAGAGAACCACAAGAGCTCCTAGTTATCTTCAAGACTATGTTTGCTCAACCTTTTTATGATGGAACTGAGGATCTTTTAGATGTGTGCTGATTAAATAAAACATTTTTGATCAAATGATCCGACATCACATTGCATGCTAAAACTGAATCCAAATCTCATGCATAATGAAAAATTGAGATTATCGATTACCTTGCAATCGGAGAGACGCTATTGAGAAGATATAGTTATAAAATCTACAATTCCACCATTCTTCATGTTATCCACTCCATGATCTTCTATTTTATGATCCAACCTCGATCCAGATATCGTATGGGTGACGATCCTCCAGACATTGTAGAAGCTTGGAGACGAAGAACCCTCACAATAGAATTTTCAAAAGTCTATTTTTTTGGGAGAGATGATTTCGAAATTTTCATCTATGTGGCTAGGGTTTTTATTCTCCCTTTATAAGGTATATATAAGGCTATAATAGGGATCTAGAAGAAAATTAGAGTTGGGCCTCCAACGGGCCTTAAGTTCCCATGTCTAGCCCAGATATACCTTAAGTCCATTAATATTAATTCAATCCACTGAAGAATTAATATTGCACTACCACCCTAATTCCATATTTATGGATATGACTTTTTCAACTCAATTAATTCTCCATGTTAAAGATATCGAATGTCCATTAATTAAATCGAGTATACTGACAACTCAATTTAATTAATTGCTTATTCTTGAGTCATACCACTCAGCCTTTATTATCATGTTGGATTAAAAATAATCTACTTGCAAGATTTAACATGATAATCCTTTTTGAGCTCCTCAGGGACATCATCAACTCGGCGCACCGAGACACGGCTTCCTTATATAAATAGTAACCCATCATATATAGAAATGTCACTACCCAATCTATCGGGCTTATTGATTCTTTAATTAGAATATTACCCATTGATAGGTCAAAGTAATGCACATTAAAATATACATGTCTACTATTGTACAAAGATTAAGAATTATGAGTATTTGAGATTTATATTCTTATGTGCTGTCAGTCCATAAGAATTATCTCGTTGCGATCCAGTTCAATACACTACAAAGTGCACTAGTATGATTACATAGCCAAGATAGACTAATTCCAAATCACACTATAACTATATCCATGGTTCGTCTAACTCCATCTAGGTTGTGAACTCTTCTCATACTTTATAAAGAACCGATAATATGATCTTCTGTGTGCATTCCACACACCATATTATCTTCAATACTAAGTATGGGACAATTTGCATTATTTATTAAAATAAATGCAAAAAATGTGAATGTTATTCTCATTCATAATTAAAGAGAAATAATTATATACATAAAAGACATGCTTTTAGTATACAATCCCAACAATCTCCCACTTATACTCAAAGCATTGCTTTTAAGTATACCAGTGTCTATCAATTCTCCCACTTATACTTAAAGCTTTGCATTGCTTTTCAAGTATCCGATTCCCATTTCCTCATATACTCGAATAATATTTATATGTAGCCCACAATTCATTTATTCTATGAGAAAATTGACTGGACAATCATACTTGAAGCCTTGCCTTATTTTACCATGCATTCAATTCCCACTACCTCAATAATCCAAATGACATGGATATGCAACCCATTCATTTTATGGGGATTTTAACTCGGAAGTCTATAAATGCAATCTTGGTAATTTATAAAAACCTCTATATATACGATTACTCGTATAATGTGGTACTTTCCATATGTTTACTTGACTTATGAACTCATAGTCCTTTGAATTTACAACTGCACAAATGTTTGTACAATAAATTGTACCTAACACTTTACACAAATCAGACACTACTACTTAAGCTCATAAAAGGGTTATTGAGTCATATAACCTTTACGGTTATAAATCGAACTCCCAAGATAAACGTATAACTAGAGGTCAACTTGTTCTTGTCCTTTTTTCTGTTTTGGAAATTTAGTATAACCCACAGGATTCTAATTGTCTAGTAAATCCACATATAATCTTTAGCCCTTTTTGGGTACTATAAAATATATTTTACCATAGACAATTATCCCATACAGGGTTAGAATAAAATTTGTTTACTTTGCCAAATAGCAAATCAAATGTATATTTTCATTTCTTGGATAACATGCCAAACGAAAATCACATTTAATGTACATAGGATATCAGAGTTAAAGCATAATATCATTTTCTTGCGATTAGATCCCAAAGATATATCTAGCTTTTCTCAAATCTTTTGTATCTAACTGTTTGGATAATAATACACCTACGTCTGATAGTATTTTCTCATTGTTCCCAATGATATAAATAGTATCTATGTATTGTACTTTAGATTTCCACCACGCTTCCATCACACTTTCTATACACATTTTCTCATCCAAACATTGATCAAATCTATACGATGGATTCATTGATCAAAAGATGATTGATCTTGAATTTATAAGCTTACTTGAGTCATATAAATGTAAGCTACGTTAATGTGGACGTTTACAATTAAAACTCTTAAGCTTTATAAATCACATGATTTTGGCATCTTTCAATAAATCCCATTGGTTGCTTTATGTAGATGTTATCCTCAAGACTACCATTTAAGGAAAGTTGTCTTGATATCTATCTTCCAATCTTATAAAATAAAAGATCGGATTTAGACAAAAAAATCTGGATAAAATAGCTTGAAAGTTCACACTTTCCAGTTTAATCCTTCTTTGTGTCTACTGATCCACATGCATCCAACGATTTTACTCCATTGGGTGGATATGCAAGTTCCTAAACATTTACATTTGCCAAAATACTATATGAATTGCTTTATTTTAGTTCTAGGAATTAAATTCCAGTTTGCCTGGGATTTAAATCCAAAGATTCTCCCACGAACAATAAACTCCCACTAGAATAAAATAATTCAGATACTTATGAATTTTTTGCGACACGTTTGTGTAGTTTACTGGTGGTTCTATCTCTTGTACACTCGGTATCGAAAACAACATTCCTCCCCTCATTTCATTTAGAACAAAAACTGCTCATGAACTCTTAATTTATTACATAGTATTCCTATGAGATACAATCATTTGTGTAAATAATGGCTTTCTAATCTCTTAGGACTATATAATTAATTTTTCATTTATCCAGAATATCTCACAAACAAATATATTTCCTTTTAGAATATACGTAACAATTTCCAAGGTATATCTATAAATGAATTAAGTAATTCATTATCGATCTAATTATCTTTAAAAGGGCTTCACTTTTCCACACCATTAAACTATTCCGTTTAAGGAATTTCTTGGTGTAATCACTTAGGATTTAATCCCAACATCTGATAAATAATCCATTATTATCTCAAGAGATATGCAACACTACTTTTAAACAGTAGTGTTTAAATACATTTACCATGATAGTTCTTCATTTAAACTTTATACTTTTTGGAAACTCAAAGTACTTAGTTTTAACAACACATCAAAAATGTAGTATAAAATTCGAATAAAGTTGAATTAAATAGACGAAATTCGAATAACCTCTTGCTTAGATTATGATGGATTCTTATAGATTAGATTTGAACCATCTCTAACTTATCTTTTAGCTTTAATTATACTGTGGCCTTTGTGACACCCTCAAATGGATGTAGAAGAAAAGACTAACAATGTGAGTATGCCTTGCATTTTTTTTAATAGAAGGGAAAAGATTGGAAGACTCGAGAAAGGATAAGATTTACTTTCACACATAATTTACATAAATATATTAAAGGAAGAAAGAGTACTCCGAAGTAAAAAAAAAGTACAACAGGAAAGATAAAAGTATACAACCGAAACGGTGAACTTCGAAGAAGTTTCACGCTTGAACAAAAACAGAGTCAAAAGATGGTGCAAAAGCTCATAAAGAAAAGCCCATCAGGTCGTCATCCATGTACATAGACCCACATGAACTCGTAGAAACTCCACGTCCCGCACCATGCACTCTCATGCCCCATCAGCGTCACCTCCAATGCATGAACTAGTTGAGCTAAAGCTCAGTAAGCAGAAATCATGCATGTGACCTGTTATATGCAGCGCACAGAGATAACATCACGCCATGTCAAATGCTCATAATCAAAATCACTTCATCATAAAATCATTATTTTAGCATTTAGGAACTTGGCTCCCTTCACCAGACACCAACACGAGTTATGAGCTCGTAATATAATCAATATCAATTGGCCAGTACGTGATTAGTGCACTCATGTGGCTCATCCTTCCTGGACCCCAAGGGACACGCCCCCTGTCTGTTCCCTTTGATCCCACATGAAAGTCATCCCACATCAGCCACTCATCACCTCAAAGGTGCAGTCGAAGTGGACCATCCTCCCTGGACCCCAAGGGACACGCCTCTTGCCTGTTTCCTTTGATCCCACATGGAAGTCATCCCACTCGAGGCACAAATACAACACATCACAACACGGGCTGGTGGTGACCAATCCCAAACAAAATATTTTATCTCTCTCAAAACCATTTAATGCATGCAACTTCAACAATATCTACATGACGTGCATGCATATGCTCGTGCTCATGTACGAGATATTTAATGCAACATTATTGCAATATCATAATAATAAATAAATAATAATAAACAGATATAGTCAAATAATAATATGTTCATGCATTGTAGTTGCAGATGGATTTCTACTTACCTCAAGTCCAAAGCTTATAATATTTGAGATCCTAAAACCCGCACTTTTCAATAAAATCTATTCAAACAAATATCATAATATTAATAAACAAAGTATTACCATAAACAGTAGTAACTAACTAATGTTATACAATTATTTTTTTCTTAATACAAGTATTTATTTTAACTTCTAACTTAATTCATTCTTTAAGAAATCTTCTAAAAAAAATCACTTTGTTCTCATAAACAAACCACTACACTTAATCTAAATAATACTACCCGATTATAATTTAATTTATTCAAATAGATTTTAACTAACCAACTTGAATCTAATACTAAAATTCTTTCATTTCTTAAAACATATTTTAACTATGAACAATAAATAACAATTTTACTCCAAATCCATGTATTATATTCAATACTAAAGTAATAAAATACACCTCGGTTAATTTAAATACCTATTACTAAAATATCCAATATTGCAAATATTATAAGCTATTGAATTACTCAAAATCAAAAGAAACTCAAATATTACAACCATCAAGTTGAACTCCAATTATCATATATATAATTAATTCCATCATGATATAAAATAAAATAGTTTACCCATACCATGGATTACTAAGCTTCGAATTTACAATTAAGTAATCAAAATCTAATTAATAGGATCACTAATCTAAGATATCATGAAACAACATAATCAGTAATTTTTTTAATTAAGGAAACTAACCACAAATTTAAATACGAATAATTGAATTTTTAATAATTTTATCTAACTTAGTTTGTATAAGCTAGCTTCCAAGCCTTGTTTCTTCAATTTGAGAATAATTGATTATAGAATTTATAGTGATTTCCCCAAACTCTCAAACACACGTGTACTTGCTACACCTAAACAATTGTAATATGATACACCTATCAAATAATTATTATACGTGTAACTATAAGGGAATTCGTGTTTATTTTCTTTTTCTTTTTTTATCTTGCCACTTGTCTAATATATATCCATTTATAATCATATGATATATCATCTAATACTATCTCAAAAATCAATACTTTAAATCATAGTTGCACAAGTGTATTTATCACCTAATGAAAGTGACAACAATCTTTCACCTCATTTCTTATAGCTATGTGTAAATATTAGGAAAATTCATATTTCCTTAATTAAGAAATATATAACACATATACTTATCAACTAACTCATGCATAATTGCATGTATACACAATATACACGAATTATGTCCATTTAGGAACTCCTCCATTTATAATAATTTATAAATTTTTCTTAGTATATATATTTATACACAAGCTTTAATTTGTTACGTTCTCATATATCTAGAATCATTAGATATATTAAATAAATAAATATGCATGATCATGTGTAGACAGATACCTATATAAACACAATTAGCATGATACGATAAACACATAATACTCGTGTAAAATGTATATTACGATAATCATTAAGTAGTGAGAGACTTGGTTACTACAGCCTTGAAGAGCCGCATTGGTCATTTTACTCTCTAAGTAGAATTCATTGATTGGAAAGGACTTAACTTGTAATGACCTCGGAGGTCCATCTTTTACCAATTTTTGAATTATACTAAAGTAAAATATCCAACCAATCTTTATATGCTAAAGATATGTTTGATTCAATTGTGAAGTTTATCTTTTAGAATTAGATAATGAATTATTTATTGCACTGTGAATGGATAAATAAGATTCTAAGGTTCATAAATTGTCGACTAATGCGCCACCATAGATAAAACAGTTCATCTTTTCTTGATACTGAACTTTTTATCAAAACTGAATATCTAAAATACATGATTTAGAAATTTTCTAAATCCCGGCGCATATAGATAATTTTTCCAAAACCAAATCATATTTATTCTATTAAAACTCCCACTACAATAGACTCTATTTTCATAGCATTGCCCATGAAGACTTGTAATCCATCACTTAGTCAACTGGTTTTCCCGAAACCACTTCATGTTAATGCACTCATGATTAGTGGTCTCAATATCTATCCGTCAGGAACTGGTAGTATACTCCACTAAATATGTCTTGACTACTAGTGAATAGGATACACAACTAATGTTCTTCCTTTTGAGAAGAGACTGTTTGGCTTCCAATTGTTCTTCACTTATTGCATTTTTAAAAGCTTTAGTCGTTTAGGCTTTTTCACAGCTACTTGATATTCTATGTCATTCTTTGTCAAACTTTTATGTTTCCGTTGAAAATCTCATTTGTCTTCTTACCTTCCATTGGTCTAGAAGATAAAATATTTTCAACAACATAAGTAATCATACTATGTCAATTAAGACATTTAATTGCTTTGAGAAATGAAATCAACTAGGGTTTCCACATTTGATTTCAACTCCAAAGATTTCCCACTCACGTAGATATTAATCTCTTTGAGTATATGATCTTTTACAAGAATCTCCACAGTAGTAGTGATTTTTACCAAGTATTCAATGGCAATTCATCTAGATATTCTACTTTAGTATCTGAAGAGTTCTAGAGATTCATATTCTTGTCAAAACAGTGGTCGTGGCCTAATGCTGATGATACAGAACATTTTACAATGTAACACTACATCATTTCATTTGCCTTAACTGCTTTCATGACTATGAATCTCATCTTCACTAAAGTTAGCATCTGAAAATAATGACATTTAATCACTGAGTATTTAAATACTCCTTTTCAATCCGAATAATCATCCAAACCATTTCCAATTATTATAATTAGGACATACAAGTAAATATCTTTAAGTAATAAAGCAACTGGGTTGAAAGAACATTATGAAAACAGAGAATAAAATATGTAAACATACATTCAATCACATTCTTGATGACATAAATATACTGTAACCTCAAACAATATATAAATGCATCCTCCAACACCTTGAATCACATAAATGTAAGCCACATTAGTGCGAACGTTTACACTTACATTTTTCAAGTAGGTTCTAAGCCTTTAATTTCATCATCTAGTCAACTTAACCTTATGACAAGTGAAATTAATAGTTATGTAATACCCCAAAATTTTATTATCTAAATTTTATTAAGAATATACATCTAATAGTTACAATAAGTAAAATATCCAAAATTTTTTAGTATTAAAATAATAGCTTACCATTACCTTAATGGTAAGTAAGGGAAGAAAATAGACCCTTAAAAATTTTATTTTTAGGTAAAATGTGTCATTGGATAGGTTAGTGATACCCGGAATATTCTCATATTTTTATATAGAATCTAGTTAGATACAAATATTGGTTGATTTTGAAAATAGTTTATCGAGTGAAAAATTAGTTAGTGTGATTTTCTATACACAAATACATACGCATATATATATATATATATACCAAATATATATATATATACACATATACATACGTACTTACATATATGTTAGATTGTTTTATTTATTAATTGGTAGAAAGTAATGCAAGCACACAGACAAGTATAATATATTTATATGATCATATCACTTAGCATTGGGTATAAAATCTATAGATACGTGTCACATGCTAGATTAAGTATGGTTAGGTGTCCTTAAGTTGTGGTGACTCTTACTTTTATTATACATACATATATATATATTGAAATATTAAGGGATTATATAAATAGTGTAAAACGTATAATTTTAACTCTTACTTTCGGAAACCTCATACAAGAAAAGAAAATAATATCGTCTTCGTAATTAGGGATACAAGAAGGTAACATGTACCTTTCACTCTCTTCTTTGTTTAATTTTATAAAAATTTGAAAATATGGTGTATGCAAAAAAAAAAAAGAAAAAAAAGAAACTCTTTATTGTATTGAAATAATTCCTAAACTTTGTTGTAGTATTTATTCATATTTTTAGAAATTTTGAATGGTGCAAAATACGTAGAAATTAGATATTTAGAATTATCTTGTGTATTCTAAAAGTTAATGGGAAATTAGTGGTTAATCACATATTCTAATATATGGTCTATGAGGTTTGAAGGTAGAAATAGTAAGTTAAATAAATAAATATATATGTGTATATGGATATGTAATATGGATACTTGTATATTGTAACAAAGGAAAAGGTGTGTAACTATATATAAATAAATCACGTAAACTTTTATTAATTTGATGAAATTAGAAACATTATGGTTGATTTTATATTTTCCGCATCCTGAGTTCATTTGATTAACAAAAAAAAGGGTTGGATATCAAATATTTATTTATGTATATAAACTTTAATAGATTTTCGGATTATATTCATATTTTGTAATGATTAGATTATGTTATTACGTGATTAATTAGGTCTAATAACAAATTGATTTATGTTCTATAAAATTTTATTTGTTGTAGAGATTAGTTTTTTTTTAGCTAAGTGAAAGTACCTGATTTAGCAGAATCATATGGTAAGCCAATTTCAATTTGATAAGTTAACACGCACTTCTCAATAAATGGTTAATTACTAGTGATATTCATATTGTTGGGTAGTTGTAATTTAATGTTAATTTATAATATTCTCATTGCATAATTTTAGTAATTCTCGAAATAAGAGATAGCCAAGTAATTAATTAGTTAATAGATGATATAGCAAAAGAATTTTGTGATTAGTGCTTAATATTAAAATGCAAATTATATTTATCAGTTAGATATTGGTATCTCAAGTAATTAGGTTACTCCATTTCTTATAAAATATTAATAATTGTGTAAATACACTACGCATATTTTGTGTTATTCTCTGAGTTAGAAATGATGTCAAATTAATGAGAAAATACATAATTAATTAACGATGGAATAATTAGTTATCTAAATTTAAGAAAATTGTTTAGACTAACTTTATCATATCATTATGTTGGGTAGATACATCTATTATAAACTTATTCCTGATATTTTGGCATTACTCTATGATTTATTCATATGGGTAATATATATATATATATATATATATATATATATATATACACATAAAGTATAGTATAGAAACATAAATTAAATTAAAAGGGCGTTTAGAAATTGAGTTATGATAAGAGGCTTTAGTTAAACTAAGCCAATGATGGTTGTTATAGGGTTAGAAGAAGTAGCAAAATTTGAGCAGAACCAACCCAGAATTTGAGAATTTATCTTCTATCCAGGTGGGCTGCTATACTATATCTTTGCAAATTGTATCTTTCGAGTTATTAACCTCTGCTTTGCTAAAATTGCATATGTGACTATCTATGTTAAAAATTTACGTGCTACTGTATGTTGTCGGAGTCTCATAAACTAGCGATGTGTCACTGTGAGTAGCTACAGTATGCATGCATTGTTTGTCCTGCCCTACTCCTTGTCGGTGAGACTAAAATGAAACACTTATTGGTTATACTCATTGGGTATACTATGGCCATACTCAACTTTATGCGCTAGTGATGTAGTTCGAGTTGCGGGCAGTGACGGGTTATGCTCTTAAGCGCTTCACGAGAAAATGTTTTGGTGAACTTAGGTTGCTTCCAACTTTTAAAACCTCCTAAGCTTCACTACCTGCATGAACACAGATAGATTACTTTAACAAAATGATTTGCATAACTTGAATTGTGAAAACTTGCCCACTGAGTGCATTAGTACTCAGCCCAAATATTTCCAAACATTTTCAGGTTAGTAGGCTGGCGCGTGGACATGATGATGCTGAAACATAGGCTTTTGTTATTTATCTATTTCTCAATGTCTCTTTTTGTTAAGTATCCTATTAATAATGAAGCTTCCGCACTTGTAATATTTCTTTGTTAAACGCTAAGAACTCTAGTCATAGTGTTATGGATAAGTATATGTTATATTATAAAGCATGTTTGGTTGTTCTGAGTCTTCTGTTGAGTTCTCATTGATCAGGTTACCCTATTTCTTTCCCGCTTCTTAATTCCAACCCCCGTGGCGTCCATTTCTACCGTCTTTCAGAACCGGGGCGCTACAAGTTAGCACCCTTTAAACTGGTCCTACAATTAATAAAACAAATTGCTTCGTTGGAAAACTTGTTTATTAATTGCATCTAAGTGTATACCATAACTTATTAAATTAATACTTAGTGAACTTGTAATACAACACATCCGTTATGGAGGTTGGCCCATTACCAACGCGCATGTTGATTACTTCACATTATTAATTTTCATCATTTAGAAGTTTGATCTAGTGAACTTATAATTGACACATCCGTTATGGAGGTTGGCCTATTACCAACGCGCATGTCAACTACTTCACATACAAACTAGTTATGGAGACTACCAAGATATCTATAATTTTAAGATTAAATCTCATTCATTTAGTTTAAACTAGTGAACTTGTAATGCAACACATCTGTTATGGAGGTTGACCCATTACCAACGCGCGTGTTGATTACTTCACATATAAACTAATGCTTATGAATAATTGAGATAAAATCTTTAAATTAAATCTTATTACCCACTTAGTCATTTAATCCGAGGTTATTAAGGCATCCACGACATGCTCAAAATAAAATTAAATCATCCACAACATGCTAGACAAATAAAAAACATAACCACGAAAAAGAATTCAAAATTCCAACTATCATGGCACCAGTTTTTCCTGTTTGGCCTCTGCATTCACGTAGATCTTTCAAAGACCTTCGATTTGAGTGGTCGTGGACCCCGAGTCAAAAGTTATGACCTCTGCAAGGAAAGCCCCAGAAATAATTTTTTTGATGAAAAACTACTCTCGAGAATTTCCGAAAATTCCATCTTTTGAATGATTTCCTTCCTTGTTTAGGACTCTTAGTTGCCATATGCTTTGTACCTCTTCCATATGGACAAAATCCTCCTCCTTAACAAGATTACAATAAAAAAAATCTACAACTAGATCTAAACTATGGATACAACTCAAAACAATAGATTAGATACAATTTTGATACAAAATTAAATCTAATCAATCCATGGATTTTTTCATGTAGAAAAAAACTGATCAAACCGATCAAAAACCAATCATGCACCATAAAATTCAAAAAATTAAACATACATACACACCATGATAGTTGGAATAATTACCATGCAAAACCAAGTTATGCAATTCTATATCCCCAACCACAAAGCATGTAAATTTTTGAAAAATGCGCATGAGAATTTGATCACCACACAGAGCCAAAATCCTGCTTTGATACCAATTGATGGAACTGAGGATCTTTTGGATGTGTTTTGATTGAATAAAACATTTTTGATCAAATGATTCGACATCCCATTGCATGCTAAAACCGAATCCAAATCTCATGTGCAGCGAAAAATTGAGATTATCGATTACCTTGCAATCGGAGAGACACCATTGAGAAGATAT
This sequence comes from Perilla frutescens, assembly GCA_026008535.1. Classification (NCBI taxonomy): domain Eukaryota; kingdom Viridiplantae; phylum Streptophyta; class Magnoliopsida; order Lamiales; family Lamiaceae; genus Perilla; species Perilla frutescens. The sequence goes on from BRKX01000005.1 coordinate 10,268,343, forward strand.
ATATATAAAATCTACAATTTCACCATTCTTCATGTTATCCACTCCATGATCCTTTATTGTATGACCCAACCTCGATACAGACGTCATGTGGGCCACGATCCTCCAGACCTTGTAGAAGCTTAGAGACGAAGAACCCTCACAATAGAATTTTCAAAAGTCTATTTTTTGGAAGAGAGGATTTCGGAATTTTCATCTATGTGGCTGGGGTTTTCTTCTTCCTTCATAAGGTATATATAGGGCTACAATAGGAATCTAGAAGAAAATTAGGGTTAGGCCTTCAACGGGCCTTAAGTTCTCATATCTAGCCCAGACATAACTTAAGTCCATTAATATTAATTCAATCCACTAAAAAATTAATATTGCACTACCACCCTAATTCCATATTTATGGATATGGTTTCTTCAACTCAATTAATCCCCCATGTTTAAGATATTGAATGTCCATTAATTAAATCGAGTATACTGACAACTCAATTTAATTAATTGCTTAACCTTGAGTCGTACCACTCAACCTTTATTATCATGTTGGATTAAAAATAATCCACTTGCAAGATTTAACATGATAATCCTTTTTTAGCTCCTCAGGGGACATCATCAACTCAGTGCACCAAAACACGGTTTCTTTATATAAATAGTAACCCATCATATATAGAAATCCCACTACTCAATCTACCGGGCTTATTGATTCTTTAATTAGAATCTCACTCATTGATAGGTCAAAGTAAATGCACATTAAAATATACATGTCTACTATTATACAAGGATTAAGAATTATGAGTATTTGAGATTTATATTCTTATGTGTTGTCAGTCCATAAGAATTATCTCGATGCGATCCAGTTCAATACACTATAAAAGTACACTATTATGATTCCATAGCCAAGATAAACTAATTTCAAATCACTATACAACTATACCGATGGTTCATCTAACTCCATCTAGATTGTGAACTCTTCTCATACTTTATAAGATATCGATAATATGATCTTCTGTGCGCATTCCACACACCATATTATCTTCAATACTAAGTATAGGACGATTTGCATTATTTATTAAAATAAATGCAAAAAATGTGAATGTTATTCTCATTCATAATTAAAGAGAAATAATTATATATATATAAAAGACATGCTTTTAGTATACAATCCCAACTGCCACAAAAAATTACACACCTCCTACTTTTTCTTACTTCACCACACCTTTCATTACTCCTCAATACACTGTCTTCTTACTCAATGTTGATTCCATTCAGGAACCATTTACCTACACAGAAGCTTGCAAGCAGCAGACTTGCGATGATGCCATGCAGTAGGAATTGTAGGCTTTGGAAGCTAACCAAACTTGGGAAATTGTCTCTTTGCCATCTGGCAAACAAGCCATTGGTAGAAAGTGGGTGTACAAGGTAAAACTCAAATCTGATAGGAGTGTTGAAATGTTTAAGGCTCGATTGATAGCAAATGGGGTATCATCAAGAATATGGTATTGACTACTATAAATTGTTTGCCCATGTTGCTAAAATGGTTACAGTTAGGTTATTCGTTGTATTTGCCACTCAATATCAGTGGATACTTCATCAAGTTGATGTGAACAATGCGTTTCTCCATGGCCATCTAACTGATGATATTTACATGCAGCTCCCATAGGGGTATACCAAAGGATCTCCTAGTGTTGTTTGTAAACTTATCAAAAGCCTCTACAGTTTGAAATAGGCTTCCAGAGAATGAAACTTGGAATTTTGTAAGCTCCTCTTTTCCCTTGGATTTCACTAATCTGAATCAAATCATTGCTTGTTCACTACTTGGACTGGAGATGATTTTGTTACCTTATTAGTTTATGTGGATGACATTTTGCTTCTTGAACCTTTCTTGAGTGTCATACAATATGTCGAGGATGCTTTGCATCAGACATTCACCATTAAAGATCTTGGTGCAGCTCAATATTTCTTAGGCATAGAGATTACCCGGTCATCTACTGGGACTTACTTCTATCAGCGCAAGTATATTTTAGATCTTTTAGCCACTGCTATGCTCCTTGGGTGTAAAGCAGCTTCTACTCCTTTTCCAGCTGGTCCCACACTCCATAAGGATGGTGATCCTCTTCCTCAAGCGGAGTCCTACAGGCAATTAGTTAGCAAGCTTCTTTACTCGAACCTCACACGCACAGCCGGATATTTCTTATGCCGTCCGGCAATTGAGTCAATTTATCTCTTCTCCTACACTTTCTCACTGGAATGCCACCTTGCATGTGCCACGTTACTTAAAGGGTTGTCCCTCCTTTGGTCTACATTATACTCATAGCTCCACCTTCTCACCGCGAGCTTACTGTGATGCCGATTGGGGCTCATGTACTGACACACAGAAATCTTTGACTGGCTATTGCATTTTCTTAGAGGATAGCCTCATTTCTTAGAAGTGTAAGAAACAGTCCACCATCTTACTCTCCTCCGCCAAAGCTAAGTACCAGAGTCTCAGTTTCAATGTCCGTGAATTATTGTGTCTGTCTTTTGCAATGGAAAGTTTCCATCTCCCTTTTGCCATGCATGTGCCCGTTTATTGTGACAACCGGGCTGCTATACAAATTACTCAAAACCAAGTATTTCATGAACGCACTAAGCATCTTGATATGGATTGCCACTTCACTCGCTTGCATTTTAAGAATGGGTTCATTCACCCTCACTGTGTTTCTACTGCATCTCAGCTTGCGGACGTTTTCACTAAGTCTCTACCGCGCACCCGCTTTCTTGAGTTGATATCCAAGCTTCAACTTGGTGATGTTCACCGCATCTCGCTTGCAAGGGAGTGATGAAGTGTACCATAGTAGCATTGCATGTATTTCACGCAATGCACACTCTTGTACTAGACCTCTGCATGGAGCCTATTGTACTTGATCCTAGCCAAGGTCTACGTGGCAGAAGATATTTTTCTTTTACTTGATACTCATGCAGCTGCTGCTAACTACCTAGCTGTGAGGAGTTTTTGTGTATAAATAATGGTGTACCATTTCATTTTTAGATGATGAATAAGATTGATAAACAACAGAAAATATCTTTCCACTTTTCTTATTATTCAATGGTTGTTCCATACAATGAAATCCAACAAGTTTCAATATAATAAATCCTATAAGACTTGTTCCAAATTAAAGTTCTATTATTTTTGGTAATTAAAGAGCCCTAATTTTCTATATAAATGGTTGTGGATCTTTTCTAAACCCTATTTTTCCTACAACATCTCAAAACGGCGATTTAGCAAAACTCCCAACCTCAAATGTTACGTTCGATTTCAAACAAAAGGAAAAAACATTGTGAACTCTTGATTTCTTTTATAAGTTATATGATTTTCTATGTTTTGTTAATAACAAAATATGATAGGGTAAAAATAAAATGGATACGTGTTACTCATATGTGATTCTCATTTTCTTGTAATCATGTAAAATATTTATATTTTCATTACTCACTAAAAGGCTGGATCATACATTTTTTTTATAATCACTCTCATGTGAGTCATATAATTATTAAGCGTAATGGATCTAATTTTGTTATAACTTTAACCCTTAATTAATTAAATCATGGATCAGAGTTAGTGAGGTTTAGTTAATCAGACACTATTAGTGTTTATTTTACAAGATCAAAGAAGTGGAGAATCAGTTGGGTGGGTGAATAGGTTAAATAATGTCGTATCACCTATACGAGTTTAGTAATAATTAATTTATCTAATGGATTAAAATGTTTTACATTTTATTTCGTATTTTGTAATAAAAAAAATTCTTACACAGTTAATATATGTGTGGCTTTATTAATTAATAATGTTAAAATTAGATGTGAATTTTCTTACTTATCTTATAAGTTATGTTTCCAAAATATTAGTTGGTTAATGAATGGATTAATAAAAAAGTGTAGTTAATAAAGTATGAGTTAATGATAATTTTATTTTATTCATGATCACATAGACATTCTGTCAAAATGTTATGATATGTGCAAAGTTTATTTTCGATTTCTTAATAATATTTTCATATTACTAGTTTATTTTATGATTTGCTGATGAGGTTATGTAGCATGTTTTATGATTAATAGTCTTTTAATTGGAAAAAATATTTGGGTTATGATTTTAAGTTTTTCTTGGCCTAAATAATTATGGTTATATCATAAATTGTCCAAATTCTGTCAGATGAACTAATGTTGGTAATAATAATACTAGGTTTTTCATTCTGCAACTAATCTAGCATTCATGTTCATGGTTACATTTCATATAAAATCTCATTTTAGAATTTGGAACATTTCATTATTTCATTTCAAGTTAGTTGGATTTAAAATCGAGCATGCATTTATAGGTTTATTTATTTTGGTATTCTAAGTGCAGCGCAACTAAGACATTAAGTTGTTTTTAGTGCTTTACTCAAGGTTCATCGATTCAATTAAGGTGTCAGAATCATTTATTTTGTGCCGTGGATTTAAATATTTGCTCATTTCAATATCATGTGTTGGTCGCAATTCATGTTACTATCAATAAGCACTTGGACTATACGTTCATTCATTTGGCTCTCATTATTTGTGCACAAATATCGCAATGCGATTCAATTTTCAGTACTATTGAACTATCAATTTTCGGTACTAAGGTACTTGGACTATATCAATAAGCACTTGGACTATACGTTCATTCGGTACTATCAATTTCCAGTATCAGTTATATGTGCTATTTTTTTTTATTAACTTGGGAAAATATTTCCATAATTTCTCACACTGGGTATATTTTATATATGTTCATAACTCATTAACATTTTCAGGTAACTGAGTTAGTGGCGTGTGGAAGATCAAATGACGAGTCAAGCTGATTTGCATTTCTTCCGCTTATCATAGTTTAAATTTCTTTAAAATAGTTATTTATAATTCAGTGTTTCATGGATCATGTTGTTTCTTAGACATCTACTCATGCTATTGTCTTTGATTTTATTTTTATTCTAGAACTTATGATAAACTTTTCAAATAAAAATATTTCAGTTACATTGTTGTTCTAATTGATCAAGTAGCATTTTATTTTATTGAATTCATGCATTTATTTTCAGCCCAAATGTGTTAACTAATTAAGTTAGATTACTATTTAATTTAAATAAAAAAATGACTCACATTTCCGCATCAATTATAATCATTAAAAATTAGTTTAACACTTTAATAAATTTAGGATGTTACACCTCAGGTAGAAAAAGTTTTTCACCATTGCAAAAATGTACCAGAGCCATTGAGGGTGTTGACTTATGGGATATCAACTAATGTTGTTGATGAATGCTTACAAATGAGTGCAACGGTTACAAGAGATGTTGTCATCCATTTCATAGACGGTGTCATTTTCTGCTTCAGTAATACATACCTTAGAAGGCCTAATCAACAAGATTTGACAAAATTACTCTATGTTGGGGAACAACGTGGTTTTTCTGGCAGGATTGGTAATATTGATTGCAAGCATTGGGAATGGAAAAATTATCCCACTGCTTGGGCAATTTACAGGGAGAAGTGAAAAGCCAACAATCATTTTGGAAGTCGTTGCATCATATGATTTATGGATATGGCATGCGTTCTTTGGAACACCAGGTGTGTGCAATGATATTAATGTTCTCCATCGATCTCCAGTTTTTAGTGATATTTAGAAGGCCGATCACCACAGGTTAGTTACATAGTCAATGGTCGCCAAAATGATAGGGCATATTATCTCAACGATGGCATATATCCTTCATGGGCTGCATCTGTCAAGTCTATTACATCTTCTATGACTCAAAAGCATAAGTTGTTCGCTCAACGCCAAGAGGTTGTTAGAAACGATGTAGAGCGGGCCTTTGGAGTTCTACAAGCTCGTTTTGCATTTATTCGACGCCCATGCCTTGTTTGAGATAAGGTTTTGATGGGAAAAACTATGATGGTTTGTATCATCATACACAATATGATTGTACATGATGAACGAGACACACACCAAAACTATTATGATCCCATAAAATTTTTGACATACATATCTTCAACTTCAAATGTCGAACCTTTCCACTACTCTACTGAATGCATCATAAGTTTGTCAGCTTATATGATTAATAGAGATCAACTTCGCAACAGAAAGGCTCATAGCGCTCTTCAAAAGGACTTGATCGAGCAAATGTGGCAAAAATTCAGCGCTAATTGGATATGTAATTTACATCTTATGTACTCGTAATTTAGAATTTCGCTTGTTCTCATTGCAGTTTATTTAATTATATTTTATTTTATTTTAATTCTTGTAATTTTCATTTTGTTGTCAAGTAAATTATGAATTTATAATTGTATGAGTTTTTTTTAATTAAAAATTCAAAAAAAAGATATCTAATAAATTAATTATGATTTTTTAAATATAGTAAAAATTATTATTAATAATATGTTATTAAAAAATAAAATGATAAATATTTTACATAGATTGGAAGAAAGAGAAATTAATATTTTAATTGAATGTCGGGTTTGATGAGTGTCACTAACGGAGTGCAAATTTTAAAATGTTGGGGGTTGTGGATGTGAATATTTTATTTGAAGGTCGGGGTCGATGAATGTCACTGATGTGGATAGTCTTAATTAAAACAAGGATTCCCAAATCTTTTCACCCAAAGTTGGCCAACTCAACCAAAAAAATATAGTTTATTGTTTCTCACTTTATAAAAGAATAGAACCCTTCTCCCCCATCTCGCCGCTAGCAAAAATGAAAAATCAAACATCTAAAATTTACAAGAGGCGGGAAGAGTGAAAAACAGAAGAGAGGTGTACCTAGGAATCTCAGAGAAGAGTAGTGGTCGAAAGCTTAAGAGGAGAAGCTCCAAATGCTTGGTGTGATTGTTATGAAAAGGATACCACCTATTTATACTAGAAATTCAAAAATTAATTATGGAAATGTTGAAATTTGATTTGATTTTCTTTCCAAAGTCTCGCATCTCTTGGAGGAAATTTCGGATTAAAGATTAATGGAGGAAAGTTAGGTTTAGGGTACCTCAAGAATGGTAGTGAGAGGGGCATTGAGGGCGGCGGGAGGCGGAAGTGGTGCTCCCCCAAATATGTGATGGTGGGTTTAACAAAGAGAAGGGCTTAATTTTTGGGCTTAGAGTAAATATTTAAACATTTGGGCCACATGTAACAAAAAAATAGGATCCAAACTTAAAATAATGAATAAATGAAATAATAGTCATGGATATATATAACTTAAAATTTATAATATAGTACTAGACAAAAATGGTGTGACTTATAGGATCGTAAAATAATATATATAAATATAATATCTTGAAAAATATACTAAAATGTATTAAAATTTTCGGGGCGTTACATCTTACCCCACTTAAAAAAAAAAATTCATCCTCAAAATTTACTCACCTTAATCTTGACCTGAAAGATTCTAAACATAAGATAACGTGACCCTTACTTAAGGTTTTCGATTAAACCTACCATAAAGAATTCTTCAATTTGCTACTCCTCGTTGATTTCCTCCTCCTCTTGCATTTCCTTCCTTTCTAGCGGTTCCCTTTTTCAATGTCTCTTTCCCTTGTAGGGTCATTTCTTCTTTCGGTACTTCTTCCCCTTTCAGTATTTCTAAATGGCCTCATGGGACATTCGTAGTCCTCGTGTCCTTCCTTGTGACACCAATAGCAAATATTTTCCCCATAATAACACACTCTGTTATGATGCCTACCACATTGATCACAAAATGGTTTGTTCGGCATTGCTCTAGAATTTTCACTTTCAATAACTCTTGATTTCTTTTCAGGATAAGATTCACTTATTTCATCACGTTCCTCCCGATGCCTCTTTTTGGACGTTACATTCTCCAGATTTAAATGTATAGCCACCACTTAAGCTTTCTCAACTATCTCCGAGTATGTTGCAGTGGTTCATTGAGCTGCTAGAATCCTGCTGATCTTTGATCATAACCTGTATTCGAAGTGGCTCACATTTTTCTCCTCAGTATCCACCAAGTACGGGGCAATATCGGAAAAGTTAGTTGAACTTCCTCTCGTACTCCAGCATAGTTGATGTGAGATTTATTCTTTTGCTTGTTTGTTAGTTTTACATTTATACTCGAGTCATGCCTACAAGTGTATAAGCATATTGTAGATAGGATGAAACGAGGTCGATCCACAAGGAATGAGAATGTAAATGGATGACAACAAATCCCCCAACTATAGATGCACGGATTATGTAGACTTCAATTAAGTAGGAGTTGATTTCAATCCAAGAAATCCAAAACATAAACCAAATAATCAAATACCAAAACATAAACTATTTTAAACAAAGAAACAAATTCTAACCAATGTAAGGTAACAAAGACTTAAAAGAAATAGATTCAAATGACAAGTTAAAAACAAGACTCTAGGACATGGATATACAATGCTCCTCTTGAACACACAACAAGGGTTATCACTACAATCATGTTCCGTTCAACGATAGGAAGACCACATAATTTCATAAGAGCATCTCTCGAATATCTCTTAAGTGCATATGTGATAAGGATGATTATCTCTAATACATTCCAAGATCACAACTACCAAAAGCACAAAGGGTCTAGTTTCCTTCCACATATTTGACATTCGACTAAGAAGACAAATACATAGATTCAATCCATACATGCTTATGATCACAAGATTGACTAGATACATGTGATTCATACATTTGATGTTAAATGAAGGCCACTCAAACAACATCATTCAAGAACTAGTATAAATCAAAACCTTGACAAAACACAACCATATATTAAACCCTTGTTAAGAACAAGATTCACATTATTTTCTCCACATCCTAGTCACCCATATTTACATCAAAAGCAAGAACAAAGAAGGAAAGAACAAAGCCCATTCTAAATACAAGTGTAAGAGAGTAGAAGAGAAGATAAAACCCAATGTTGATCACTCCTCTTCAATCTTATGGCTTGAATCTTGAAGATGGATAGATGTCATTCCCTCTTCTTCTTCTTTCTTCTTGTTCTTCAAATTATCTCCAAGACTTGTGTATTTTCGAGTGTGAGGAGTTGTCTCTCAAACCCTCCAAAATTTGGGGATATATGGGCTAGTAATTGAGTGCCAAAAGTCAAAAAGTGAATTTGTTTGTCTTGAGCGTGACCCTGAGAAGCTCGCGCCTAGGGATCGAGTTTGGATCAAAGGAAAACACGTCTCTAAAGTGGCCGAAACTCAGGCCAACGGGTCGCGTGTGGGGGTCGTGTCTGCACAAGCAGGCGAGGTGCAACCCCCCTAGCTCGCATCTGAAGGCCGCACCCGGAAGTGTCGTGGGGCGCGACCTTGGGGTACCATGTCTCGGCTGAAGGAAAACAAGCCCCTGAAGGGCTCTACACCGCGAGCATTGGTCATGCCTAAGGGCTACATTTGGGTGCGTTGTGAGACGCGACTAAGGGAACTCGCATCCCTTTGTCGAGTTTGAGCCCAACACTTGGTTTTCTTCGTCTTTTCTCGTCTCGTGCGGCCTTTGTCAACAAAAATCCCAATTTGACTTTAATTTGCATTGTTTAACCCAAAAATTCATGCATTGGCCACTTATATTAAAACTAAAGATTTAAAACAATATTTGTAATATTTACATCAATATATACATAAAACCTATTGCATTTATAAATAAATGCAATAAAAAGAGTGTAATTTAGACACTCATTAATAGTCATGCTTCCTTACTGCAAATTCACCAACTCCAGCTCCTTTTGTTTCCGGTACGATCTTGAGAAGAACTTCCCTAAAACCAGGTCCTCAAATGTGGCCCAAGTTAAATTTTAGCGACGTTCTGTTGTCATCACTCGAGCTATGCTTTGCCACCAATGTCCTGAATCTTCACTCAGTTGAAAAACCGCACATGATATATTATTCGCATCCATACTGTCGAGGTGTTCAAAGATTCATTCCAACTTGAATATCCACTTCTTCATATCAAGTGATCTTTCGTTCCCCTCCAGCTAGGGCTCTATCATTTGACTGAACTACTTAACCATGGTGTTACCTTTATTTCTCGATGGAGGGGCATTTTGAGGTATAACTTGTCTCAAGAGTTAACTCTTGGACGAAAGTTGGCCTATTACGGGGAGCCCGTCTTAAGTTGTCATCTAACTGAGTTTCCTTACTATCGGCTCTTACGTTGCGGCACGTGTTGACCATGCTTCTTATTATCGAGTCCATTAGAAGAAGTATATAAAACTTAAAATCAAAATAACAACTTTATTGAATTACGAGATCAAAAGCTAAAATACTTAAAGCTTGGAAATTGAACAAAGATAACAAGAGTCTTGAATGTTTTTTTAACACTACTGGCTCTCTTCATCCTCTTGTTGAAACTCTTCTTTGTGTTTGAATTCCGCCTCCCTATCATAACACCTTTGGATATCTTCTCGTACACGCAATGGTTCCAAACTTCGAGAAGTTGTGCAATGAAATCATTGAAATTTAATATCTCATGAATCTCATGTGCATCTAATATAAATCATTTGCAATCTTTAATTATGTTATTGTCTAGTAAACCCACAATCTCTGGTGCTATGGATTGGGCCCTTTCAGCAGCATACAATAGGTCAGGGTGTGCATCCTTCTTTTTCCAATTTTCTCCAAATGTTCTGAATTTTCAGCAACTGTATTTCAACTTCGGAATGGTCATCCCATATCAAATCAAGGAAAAGCACTCAACAATTTCTCCTTATGGGTTATCACCCAAATGGCTAGATGACCTCTAAGAACCTATCCTGTTTTTCTCATCCTCGCGATCTGATAAGCTCTAACTATCTAAAAGCACAATCCTTAGAGTAAACTTTGAGGACTAATATATATATATATATATATATATATATATTTGTTCCATAAATAATACTTGTATTTCTTTCATAATATCATAACTCATAAACATTTACCTTAACTCGGCGCGATACGGTAGACGTAGTGATGGATCATTTTTTTTAATAAATCATTTTTTTTGCAAGTCTACAAAAATTTAGACCGCCTATGATACCAACTGTAACGTCCCAAATTTTCATAAATATAAATATCTCATTTATTCAATAAAAGATTTTAATATAACGGAAGCAATATTTAAAATAAAATAATATTTAATTAATCTTGACCATCACTCCATCTCCATATTATCGCCCCGACTTCCTTAGCTTGAAAAGATAAATAGCTTTAGTGTTGGTCCTGGACGAGTCAATATCAGTTTAGAGGGGGATGAATAAACTGATTTAAAAACTTTTAGTTGAACGCGGATAACTTTAAAGGCCCTTTGACTTGTGTGAACTTATCATCTTGTCTATTTTTAGTTTGTATATAATAAGTGCAGTTTGAGTGATCTTGTGTGCAGATTCAGAGATAAGAAGTTTATGAGAATGAAAGCAGTACAACACACAGTCAATTTATAGAGGTTCGAAGTCTTAAACTTCTATGTCCTCTCTTCCTTCCGCAGAAGGGACATATTCACTATATAATCTGAGTTAACCTTACAAATTATACAATGGATGTGAAATAGGCTGAACTTGGTAACAATGAGTTTCTTTACAATGTTACCTTAGCGGGGTCGACGGCTCACACTTGCAGTCTCCAACAGTTAGCTATTGGGATGATAATTTCTTTAGCGGGGGTTCACACTTAGCTGTAGAGTTAGGTGTTATTGTCGTCTTTACAATGTTTTAGATCTCTTTCGATCTTCAAGATTGTTAGTCTTGAACAGGGGTTATCAACCGAATGTGCTCCTTGAACTGAGCTGTGATAGTTGATCTTTGTAGAACTTGACTGAGAAGATTCCTCAGCTGGACTTTAAACAGCGAACTGATATGCTTATGGCTTGCAGAGTTCTTCTTCTTCTCAGGTTGACTTTTGCAGCATAAATATCACTTTGAACTGAGTGAAATGGGGGGACAAAGAGAGCTCAGTTTTCTTTGTAGCTTTGCAAAATTTTGGTGAGTTGTGAAAGTGAAAGTCACAATAAATTTTGTTTCATTCGTCTTTTATAGAGGAGTGGCCAACGGTCTCTAGAGCGATCAAAAGTTTGTTAGTGTATATAGCCATTGGGAAGTTTGTTGTTGTAGCCGTTACTCTGCAATACGATCTTTGATGAATATTAACTTCATCGATTCTCCAGTCAGTGGCCCTGGATTTGGGCCTAGCTGATCAGTTCAGCTTATGCTTCAGTTTGGTTTCGAAGATTTCTTTTTGAACGACTTTTCAGTTCAACTGATCATGGGCCATCAATTGGTTTGACTTGTATATCAGTTCGATTGTCCTCTTCTTCAGCTTGGCCATTTGTTGAGTACTTCAGTTCGGCTGTCTTGACTCTTGCTTATAAGTTAGCTTTGACTTGTCATTCAGTTTGGCTGAATCGGATCGTCAGTTCAGTAGTCAAATCCTTAAGTCCGGTTAACTTAGCCTTCAACTTGGTTGGCCTTCTCTTCAATTTTTCAAGAGTTTGTTTTGCCATCTTCATCTGCGCCTCAGTTCAGTTGACTTAGCTTTCAGTTTGGATCGCCTAAGTCTTCAGTTTTTCAAGAGTTGTTTTGACATCTCATCAAAACTCCATTTAGAGTTTCTTTTGATTGTTTTTCCTAACATTTAGGATGAGGGCTATTAACTCAATGGGTATAAGCCATAACATATTTCATCATAAATCATGTAGGCCAATGTAACATATATCCCGTAGGATTAACATAATAACAGCCCATCAGACCCGTAGGCCCATAACATATGCCTGAAGGCCCATATGACCCATAGGTCCACCTACGCACTACATATAAAAGCATAACAAGGATATAAGAGTCCATATATTCATTCTCCGCAAGAATCCCCACCTTAACTGGTTCTTTGAACGTAATGGTATTAAAATTATCCACACACGCCGCTTAGAATAATAATAATAATTTAATTAACATTATGTCTAGAATAATTTAATAAGGAAAATAAAATGCTTGGCTGAAATATAACATTATGTCTAGATTATTATTATTATTATTATTATTATTATTATTATTATTATTATTATTATTATTATTATTATTATTATTATTATTAGTTTCTACGTATGTAGAAAATTAGTAATGTCTATTTTTTGACAAATTTAATGACACTTAATTATCATTCAAACACACTTATATAATTATTATTTTCTTCTATACATTCTTAAAAAAATATGTATATATTTTAAAAAAACCTTTATTTATTCCATGTTCGATCAAGTTAGCAATATAGGAATAAATAATATAAATTACATTTTAATATTTTGTGCAGTTCAAATTTTATTTGTATTCAGTTTGTATGTTTAATATATATTAAGATAATAACAATTAAGTGTCATATTTTCTTTAAATATTATATATTAATCATATAAATTTATTTATCATGAACTATTTATTTAACATTCAATTTAGTAGTAAAGTGCAAAAAATAAGATTGAATATATGATTAATAAATTAAAATAAAATAACATAAAATTGAAGTTCAATTAAAATATAATAAGATCCTTCATGAATATAAGGCATTGCATAAAAAGTTACAAACACAACAATACCATGAGATCTTCAAAAAGTAAAATATTATAATTCAATGCAACACCACTAGTATAATAATAATAATAATAATAATAATAATAATAATAATAATAATAATAATAATAATAATAATAATAATAATAATAATAATATGTTATGAAAATAACAATTGGAATGGAAGCTGAGGAAAATGGGATGAGGAATTAGGATAAAATCAGAAGATGGAATTTGTGGCGACAAGATTCAATCTTTAGGGTTCACTACTTGTGAAATCGTAGAGCAGAAAAATAGAGCATGTCATTGACCTGGAGTGGAGCGGATAGTTTGGTAGAGCTGGATCCCGGTCAAGCTAATTAGTAGGAGTATTGGGTTATGATTAATTAGGCTTGCTAGTGGGCTGCATCATTTACTTTTTATCAATTATGTATTTCATTTCCCTAAGTGGTCCCCTTTTGGATTGTAACCCTAGTTTTAAATAGGTGAAGTTGTTACTTTATAAGATATGAGAAAAATATTAGCCTAAACATTAAAATCATTAAATTATAAATCATTAAATTATAAATCATTAAATCCAGTCCTACACAAGCTATTACACCATTGGTAAAGGAAAGCAAAAGAAATTAAGGGATACAAGAGAGGTCATAACAACTGGTATCTAGAGCCAACCTTCCTTGGAGATAGCTGATGGTACACGCTTGAAAGAACTACAAGTGAATCAAAAGAAGATGGATCAGATGTGGCAGATAGAAACTGTGAAAAGAGATGCAGCTGAGATCGAAATTCAAGAGAAAATAACAGGTATTCATGAGGATATGAACAACAAATTTGAACACCTTTCAGGTCTTCTTGCTAAAATGTCACTACAACTGTTAAATGGGGATAAGGGAAAGGTAGTTGTTGAAGATGAGTCTATTTTAGGTGATCCACCTTCACTTTTTAAAATTGAAAGCTCCCAGCCTAGATTTCCAAACTATGGTAGAGGAAGAATGCTGACAGAGAGGGACGGGGGGATCACTTCTTCACTCCCATACCTAAAATAGAGTTTTCTAAGTTTGATGGTTCCCAGCCACGTGTGTGGTTGTTGAAATGTGAAGGATACTTGTTAAGATGATCCCTAACATTCCCAATAAACAAAAGATAACTATGGCATCTATGAATTTTAAAGGGAGGGCAGCCCACTTATATCAAACTTTTTGTTCTAAGTATGAGAATGTTACCTGGAAATAATTTGTTGAGGTGATATCTTCTAGATTTGAGGACCTGAAAAAAGCGAAGGTAGTGGTGGGGTTTAATAAATTAAAGCATATGGGGGATTACATAGAGTATGTTGACAAATTTGAAGAATTGAAGAGCTGTATGTTGCTGTTTGATAACAAGTCTTATAGAGAGGGTTATTGCATGGCTAGTTTCCTCAGTGGGTTGAGTGAAGAACTCAGGGCTGCTATCATAATGTTCAACCCCACTATATTAGAACAAGCCATAGAACTGGGGAAAAATCAGCTCATTACCATTGAGGCAATTACCAAGAGGATTAAGGGGAGCAACAGAATTCCTAGACAAGCAACTCCTAACTCACAATTGCCCCCTCCATCCAACCCAAAGATGAATCAGTTTCTACAGAACACTACCAGATTGCTCACTTTAGCCCAACTGGCTGATAGAATGGCACATGTACTCTGTTATAACTGTGAGGAGATGTACTCCCATGGACATAGATGTAAACAGAGGATAACTTATATGATAATGACTGATGAAGATGAGGTGGAATATTTGCAGTCCCTGGATCAGGGACAAGAAACATTTTCTCCTGAACTTGAATTAGAAAAAATGCAGGTCTCTCTTAATGCCTTAAAGGGAAGTGATGGCAAAACCACCCTAGGTTCGATGGGACTTGTGGATAACATCAGTTGCAGGTATTAATTGACACTGTGAGCACCTTAAGTCTTATAAAAGAGTCCATTGCCTATCAGCTAGGATGCAGAGTGAAGGTTGTTTCACCCCTGCTCATTAAAGTAGCCAATGGACAAAGATTGATCAGCTCTTTTCAAGCAGTAGGTTTTAGGTGATAAATACAAGGGCATGATCTTAAACATTCTTTGAGATTGTTGTAGCATGAAGGTTGTAACATAATTTTAGGAGGAGATTGGCTAAGGAATTGTACACTTATTAAGCTGGATTATGAAAAGATGATGGTGACCATCAACTGGATGAGAAAGAAGTTGAAATTGTTGGCTAACAAATCTAAAGCAGAATGCCAATTCATATCCTATCACACTCTCTGTAAGAGATAATGCACACTAAGTCCAGGAAAGAGATAGATGAGGTATACATGGTCACAGTGAATGAGTCCCCACCTTCACACCATCCTACATAGAAGAGGAATCAGGAAATATAAGGGTTGATCTCAGAGTTTGAGGAAGTTTTTAGTGAGCCAAAAGGCTTACCTCCAGCTAGAGGGATAGAACACCAAATTTTGCTCAAGCCTGGCAGTCAACCTAAGTAACAATACCCTTACAGGCTTTCTCACCATCACAAAGATGCAATTGAGAAGATAGTTCAAGAACTACTCACTTCTGGGGTGATTCAACACAACAAGAGCCCATTTTCATCCCTCGAGCTACTAGTAAAGAAGAAGGATGGTTCTTGGAGACTATGTGTGGACTATAAATACATTAATAATCTCACTATCAAGCATGATTACCCAATCCCAGTGATTGATGAATTGTTGGATGAGCTAAAGGGGTCCAAGTATTTTTAAAAAATAGATCTCAGATCTGGATATTTTCAGATATTAATGCAACCAGAGCACAGACACCTAACTGCTTTCAGAACTCATAATAACCATTACGAGTTTATGGTCATGCCATTTGGGTAATGTAATACCCCAACAACTTTCCAATCACTGATGAATCATGTTTTCAAAGAGTATCTGAGGAAATTTACATTGGTTTTCTTTGATGACATTTTGATCTATAGTACTACATAGAAAGAATATATGCAGTACCTAGAAAAGGTTTTTCTATACTCAGATAACATTCCCCGTATGCTAAGAAGTCCAGGTACCAGTTTAGGTAGACAAAGATAGAGTATTTGGGGCATGTTATCACTCAGGAGAGAGTTTCCACAGATCTCCTCAAGATTGAATGCATGGTGAAATGGCACATACCCCAAAATGTGAAACAAGTTAGGGGGTTTCTAGGCCTAACTGGTTACTATATGAAGTTTATCAAGAATTATGGAATTATCAGCAGGCCACTCACTATTCTACTTAGGAAGAACGGGTTCAAGTGGGGAGAAGATGCCACACAAGCATTCAACACTTTTAAGGATGCTGTGACTAGCGCTCTAGTTTTGGTCTTACCAGATTTCACTAAACCATTCATTCTTGAAGCTAATGCAAGTGGATATGGATTTGGGCAATATTGATGCAGCAAGGTAGACCTATAGCCTACATGAGCAAGGTTCTATGCAAGAAAAATCAAGCCCTATCAACATATGAAAGGGAATTTTTAGCTATCCTTATAGCAATTCAAAGGTGGAAACACTATATATGGTGACATAAGTTCATAGTGAGGACAAACCAATGAGCTTTGAAGCACCTATTGGATCAAAAAGTGGTGAATCCAATGCAAAAAAAAAATGGATAACAAATCTTCTTGGGCTAGACTATGAAATACAATTCAAGAAGGGAATAGAAAACAGAGCTGCCGATTCTCTTTCCAGGGTGCAAGAACAACATGAAGATTGCAATGTTGTGAGTACTGTGGTTCTTTTATAGGTGCAAGAAGTACTAGGAAACTATGAGGATGACTCTTATTTTAGGGAGATCATTACTCAGAAGTCTCAGGATCCCAATCTATACCCTAATTTTACACTGGCTGATGGGTTGCTAAGATATAAAGGTAGGGGTGAATGTGGGTCATGGACAAAACATGAGGGATAAGATATTAGCTACTATACATAGCTCCTCATACGGAGGGCATTCTGGGATTAATGGCACCTATATGAGGCTGAAAGGTACCTTTTTCTGGCCTAGTATAAAGTAGGAAGTGGAAATTTTTGTCAAGGCTTATGATACATGTAAGCTCAACAAGTCAAATCAGGGAGCTTATTTTGGTGGTGATAAACATATTGACAAAATTTGGACACTTTCTAGCACTATCACACCCTTTTACTTCACAAAGGAGTAGCTAAGATATTCTTGGATAACATCTATAAGTTCCATGGTCTCCCAGTCAATGTCATCACTGACAAAGATAAGGTGTTCACCAGTCACTTCTGGAAGGACTTGTTCAAAGCACTAAGGGTCACCCTCAACCTCTCTTCTGCTTACCACCCTCAGACATATGGACAAACAGAGATATTGAACCAGTGCCTAGAAAACTACTTGAGGTGCATGACCTCCAGTAATCCAAGAGAATGGCTTAGATGGCTTCCCCTAGCTGGTATAATACCAATTTTCACACGACCCTTAAACTCACACCCTTTCAGGCCTTATAAGGCTACCCCCTCCCTACCTATCCATGTGACCCTATCTAAACACTACCTTGGGTAAGGTCAAAGAAAGAAAATTCATGATGCAACAAATTAAAGATAATTTACAGCAGGTTGAGCATCGCATGAAACAAAATACAATCAGGAAGCGAGTACAAAAAGTTTTAAAGTGGGTGATTCGGTTTACCTGAAACTTCAACCGTATAAGCAAAATTCCATTGCCCTCCGAAAGCATCTGAAGCTTCTATAGACCCTACAAGGTATTGGAGAAAATAGATAAAGTTGCTTATAAACTGGAGCTACCAGAAGGCTCTCGAGTTCATCCTGTGTTTCATGTCTCTCTATTGAAGCAAAAGATCAGCAAAGAAGATGTTCCTTTACCACAATTACCTAAAGTGTCAGTTGAGGGAATATTCAACATCTTTTCAGTAGACATCTTGGTAAGCATAATCATGTACAGAGGCAATAAAAAGGTTCCTCAAGTTCTAGTGCAGTGGGAAGAAGGGAATTCGGGTCTCACATCTTGGGAGGATTTGAAATTTATGAAGAAAAGGTTTCCACTATTTGATCCTTGTGGTCAAGGATCGCGAAATGGGGGAAATAATATTATGAAAATAACAATTGGAATGGAAGCTGAGGAAAATTGAGGAGGAATTGGGAAGAAATCAAAAGATGGAGTTTGTGGCGACAAGATTCAATCTTTAGGGTTCACTGCTTCTGAAATCGTAGAGTAGAAAAATGGAGCATTTCATTAACCTGAAGTGGAGCGGATAGTTTGGTAGAGCTGGATCCCGATCAAGCTAATTAGTAGGAGTATTGGGTTATGATTAATTAGGCTTGTTAGTGGGCTGTATCATTTACTTTTTATAAACTATGTATTTCATTTCCCTAAGTGGTCTCCCTTTTGATTGTAACCCTAGCTTTAAATAGTTGAAGTTGTTACTTTATGAGATATGAGAAAAATATTAGCCTAAACTTCCTCCCTCCTTTCTTTCTTCTTCCCCTATCTTTCTTCTACTATGTTTCCCTCATTTCTTTATAAAAATCCAATCTTCACATTATAAATCATTAAATTCAATCCTACACAAACTATTACACCATTGGTAAAGGAAAGCAAAAGAAATTAAGGGATACAAGATAGGTAGTAGTAATAATAATAATAATAATAATAATAATAATAATAATAATTGTGTAGGTGTCGGACGGGTTAGACACTAATAATCTAAATTCAAATACAATCAAACACCAATAAAAATATAATTAAAACTTAACATTGTTTTTAATTTTTTGAGAGAAAAACTCAACGTTATTATACACACACACACACACATATATATATATATATATATCTTTTAGTTTGAATGTTTTTATTATTTATCATATATTTGTGCATCACACGGTGAATCATTTTAGTCTATTTAATAACAAAATCGTTGCTAAAAATAATTTTTCCCGCCAAAAATCATTAATAATTTTGGAAAGTAATTTTTTATTATTAATATCAATCAAATAAATAAACTTTAGCAAAAGATTCACACTTATGTTTGGAAATAAAAAATAATATTGTATAGTGCAACACTTCATATATTTCTTCGCAATTCGAGCCTATTTTGAATTTCAAAATTAAATTTAAATAATCATTTTTCTCCTTTTTTTTGTAAGAGTTAATCTCAATGACCATAATAATCAATATAAATTTTTCTCTAATTCACAATAGTGATAAATTGTTTTGTTTCGTTTATAATAAATTTATTATTTTTCCATAATTATAATTTATAATAAATAAATTATACATATCTCTCATTTCAATTATATATGTAAAAATTGTTAACCAAACCCTACCACTAGAAAGAAAAACACACCAACACTCCGCCAAGTTCCCAAATCCCAACACCCCACGGCCTTCCCCTTCCATTTCCACATCTGCACTCTCTCCATCTTCATTCTTCAACCCGGCCGCCGTTTCTTTACTTCACCGTCCATCTATATTTCGCGGCGGAGTTTCTGATTCGAGGCCGACGAGCTCGTACGAGCGTCTGCTGCGGCGATTGCCGAGGATTTTCAAGGCGGTTGGGTTTGTGAGGTAAATCTGGAACAAGATTGACGCGGGAGAAATCGAATATTGTTGTATTTGAAGCCATTGATACAACGAATCACCATAACTTTGTTTATGTCATTGTTGGAGGAATATTTATTCGTGTGTTTGTATTTAAATTATTTTGATCCTTGATTCAGCCATTAACTATATTTCCGAAACTTTTAGACAGATTAGGAATTGAGAATTGTTGCTAAGGTTGTGGCAAAAAATTGAGAGTTATTTTATTTGATGTTTAATTTCAGAGATTTTTAATGTTTTTTTAGATTAAATTTAAAATCTATTTACTCTAAAAAAATATTAAATCTAGGGTTCTGCTTTCGTTCGCACATATCTTCGGGGAGCTGGAATTCGGATTTCGGTCAGCTAAAATTCCGCGATGCCGAGGTATAATTTTTATTTGATTTTAATTTTTTTTCTTCGATTTAGTGAAATCGTGTCAAGGTTTTCGTTTCTCTGTCTTGAGTTTTTTCCTTTTTCACCTTTTTTTTTCAATTCCTTCAGGTACTACTGTGATTACTGCGACACTTATCTTACGCATGATTCCGTAAGTTTTTCTAATGCTTTTTTCAATATTTTATGGTTGTTTCTGAATTTTCTCTGTGTTTTTTTTTTTTTGTTAATTAGTTGATGTTTAGACGTTTAATAGGCTGCATTTGCTGGGCGGATTTTTTTTTTTTTCTAATTCATGAGCTGAAATGGAAATTTGTTGGAAATTGGAAAATTGTGTGCGGCATTGCTTGAGGAACGTGGAAAGTAATTTTGTTGTTGGATTAATTTTGATACGTTTTTATTTGCTATTTTCTTGCTTGAATTTGTTTTTTTTGAATGAGATAGTAGCTCTATTGTAATTGTTTTCCTCTTTTATAATCAGGATTATTGAATGATATCTGTTTTGATGAATGCTTTATTTTGCAAAATTTGTGATCTTTAATGTTGGAATTGCCGGGTGTTATTGCAGCCTTCTGTTAGAAAACAACATAATGCAGGGTACAAGCACAAGGTATTCAACTATTCTCTCCCTCGTCCCCCATTTCTTTATTTTTTATTCTTCAGGAATTTTATGTTATGTAACGGACTTGTGACTCCATGTTCTCACTGGATCAGGCAAATGTACGAAGTTATTATCAACAATACGAGGCACAACTAAATCAAAGTTTGATAGACCAAAAAGTTAAGGAGCATCTCGGGGCATTCAGGCCTCCAGTTGCTCCTTATCCAAGGCCTGGTCTTCCGGTTCTGCCTACGCCAATGCCAGGACAGTTGCCGCCCGGCATGACTTTTAGACCTCCGGTCTTGCCAAGACCAATGCCTGGAGCTCCAGGTATGCTTATTTTCCTTTACAATGCTACCATTTCCTTTAGAAGTAGAACTTGCTTGCATTTTGATTAATGAATCGAATTTTTGAGTTGAGACGCCAATGCTAGTAAACAGTCGGCTACTTCTCACATAGGGTATTTAATGCCTTTCATGCATGTACATGTTTGGGTTAGACAGTCCTAAGTTTGCTAATGCCTAATAAAATCCGTATTCTTGGCCATATTGGTGTGATATGATACTATTGCATAACACATGGTTTGATTTTTTCCGTTGATATGACAACAGGATACCCAGGTTTGCTTAATTTCCTTTAGAATGCTACCATTTCCTTTAGAAGTAGAACTTGCTTGCATCTTGATTAATGAATCTTTGGGTCGAGACGCCAATGCTAGAAAACAGTCGGCTACTTCTCACATAGGGTATTTAATGCCTTTCATGCATGTAGGTTTTTGGGCTAGACAGTCCTACGTTTGCTAATGCCTAAAACAACCATATTCTTGGCTGTATTGGTGTGATTCGATACTATTGCATAACACATGGTTTGATTTTTTCCGTTGAACTGACAACAGGATACCAACACGGTCCGATGCCACCACATATGTTGCCTCCTCCGGGTGCGCCTCTCCCGGGTCAAATGAATGGTCTCCAAAGACCTCTGACAGCTCCTCCTCCATTGGTTCCAGGAAGTGGTGGAATGCCCACGAGTGGTCCTCCACAGATGTTTCCTCCTCCGCCACCGTATCAAGTTAACATGTCTTTACCTATGAGCGGAGGTAGTGATGGTTCTACAGTTAATGCTCCTGCACCTGAAGGTAATCAGTAGTCTTGCGTCCGTTCTGTATTCATCGTTGGTGTTTTTTCGATGGTGAGAATTTGTTCGAAGAATTTTATATTTTGTAGAAGAAAGATCGATTTTCATGTCGAATGGGCTAAGGCTTCAAATGTATTAGGAGATGTGATGAATTTTAACAGAAATCTTGGATCTTTGGTGGTCTACATGTAACGGCTTTGTAGAAATTGAATCAAACCAACTATTGTAAATTTTTAATTCCGATGAGAAGCCTTTCTTCATTCTTTTTTGGCGACTACGGATGAGGCAACCTTGTCTACTACTTAAATGTGTGCTCTGTTCTAGTTTTGCTTCTTTGCAATATAGTGTGTAAACGATATCGAAGAGACCTATAGTAAGTTTTTTTTTGGCTCAAAACGTATAGTAGATCATGGAAGAAAAATAAGAATAATTAATATATGCAAATCTAAGTGGAGAAGGTTTGTGTAATAGAAGAACACAACTAAATATGCGCCATCGTGTCATCTAAATGCTGTACAAATTATGCAAAAATATTATATTATCTTTTGCGCTTAAACTAAGAATATATTGTGGATATAATAGGCAAATTAAGTTTTGTAAGATTCACTTTGTAATATTGTGGGATTTTATTTTTCAATCTTTTTTTTTTCTTGTTTTCTCTCATTGATATCAATTCTATTATTATTATTATTATTATTATTATTATTATTATTATTATTATTATTATTATTATTATTATTATTATAAAGGTGGTGAACCCAAAAATCATTATTTTATTTAAAAATAGTGACATTATATTATATTATTGTTTTACCGTTAAATAAAGTATTATGGATATAATAGATAAAATACATTTTTTAGAATTAAGGCACATAATTATTTATAATATGTTACATCATTTTTTTACGCTTAAATTAAGCATAGATTATGGATATAATAGACAAATCATATTTTAAAAGAAATGAAGTCATTTTTATATAGGTATAATAGATATAGACTTTTATGCTATTATTAATATTTATTTCATGCAATTACGGATAAAATAATATTTTTGTTCGGATTAAACATACAAAAAATAATAATTTCTTGTAACTTTGCATCATCGAAAATTTTCGCATTTGCTAGAAATAACTTACAAGACCAAAAATGCAACAAAAACTATTGGAATACGTAAGACAAAAAATTGCCAAATTAAAAGTGAAATTCTCCTACAGAAAAAAGTAAAGAATGGGGGTTTCCTATTTGAATATGTGAATAATGATTTCTCAAACAACAATAAGTATCTAAATTGTCTAGAAAACCATGTGATTGTCTTTGTCTAAACAACTTTACATACATAAGAACTCCAATTCCACAATGACTTAATTTCCTTTTCAATTTTGTGTATGATCCAACATCCTCCTCATTTTCCCTCTCATATCCACAAAGCATCACGATTCCATCTCTAAATTCTCTCCATTCACCATCACAAAGCTCGAGCAACTATCTCTTCAGTAGAGCTTGCTGAACTCGGAAGGCGATGCACTTTCGCCTAGTCTAGGCAAGAAGCCTTCCCTCTCGAGGAAAACTTGCAGGGAAGACATGATTCTTACAAACACAACATACAAAAAAGGTGAGCTGCAAAACGCGTAGCCAAAGACGGAAAGGGCCCTCATGACCCCGTCTGAGTACCAAGGGTAGGCCATCACCATAAGGGCACCTAAGAACCCGAACCACGGCACCAGAACAGGCAGCATTGGCAGTAGGAAGGCATTAACAGCTACAAAACAGAGTGAAAGGGCTTCAAGAAAGTAGAGACTCCACCCGATCACAGGATGAATCGTGTAAGGAATGAAGAGAAGATGGATTACATAAGCAGCGAGGATGGACCATATCGCGATCAATTTGAACCCAGTTTGAACGAAGAACACACTCTTGTCCTCACGACGGTAGCATAACTTGGACAGATTTGGACGAGCTAGACGTGCCACGACCATTATTCCCAAGTAGAACATAGCTTGGATCACTACAATCCGGATTTCCGGACCATACCTATGATAGGATTGGTTGGTTAGACCATATGTTACAACGTAAGAAAAGAAACACAAAAACTTATATCAGACTGTCTAACAATATCATTATCCATATCGAAATCCACACTCACATAAACTTGCACATTTGCAATTCCACTAGTATTTATTTTCGTTTGGATCCAACTATCCAAGTATTAGTACCATATAAAGCACCAAAAAAAAAAGTTCAATGAAAACTAACCCTAAAGTTTTAAGGCGTTCTTTATGCCAGTCGATGCCTAATGGGAGGACCGGCCACGACCACCAATACCACGGCTTCAACCACAAAGTACCGGGGAAAGTGATCACACTGTTCGGACCACATGGTACATCCCACTGGAGCTTAAGATCTAAATCAAATAAAAAACACATCGCGTTGTCATGAGACATGAAAAATAGGACCAAAATCGAGCAAAAGTTTGTTACATGCTTACAATAGTAGGAAGCATCCATTTGGTAGCCTAGAGGAAGCCTGTAGATTCCATCAAGCTTGGTGCCATTGGTAGCAGGAGCATTGAACTGCGGTGAATCGAGTAAAGTAGGGAAATAGCTCGTTAAAAATCCTTGATCTGCACCGTCCGGATTGCTTCTGCCGATCTCCAATTTATGCATCATGTCGTTGAAAACTGCCATCGACGGCTACAGTTGTTCCACATAAACAATGAGCTATAGCTATATATTTCTTCACCACAATGTCGATCAAATGGTGATCATGCATGCCATGCACACGAACACGAAGTCGGGTTAAACTAAAATGGTGTACCTGCAATACGAAAAGACCGGTGTGGAAGATGCAGGGATTGATGAAGACAGCACAAAACTGACCACATTGGAAGAGTTCGTCGATTTTGTGGAGGAAGAGGTTGTCGGCGTCGAGCATCATGACACGATCGTAGTTCACGAGCTTCCATGCATAGAGTTTGTTCAGTGTTAGCTTGAATCTCCAATCAAACTTGGATTGATCGATGTACGGATTCTTAATGTTCTCCACTTTTACCACCTTCGCCCCATCTTCGTCTTCTCTGTTATATATATCAGAAACATATTGTAACAAATAAAAAACATTAAATTCATTCATGTCATTTCTTGGGATAAGCTGTCTTTAAATGTATATACTACACATTCTTGAATATCAATGTCTGATATTCCAAAATAAGCTTCACTTCTTTACATCAGAGTAAATTGCACTTTTGGTGATGTAAGAATGGGGTCCAAATACTTTTAGTCCCAAAATGTACAATTTTGGTTCCAAGTTTAATTTTTTCAATACTTTTAGTTGCACAGTTTATATTTCAATATTTTTAGTCCCAAAAACTAACGGACTATGTTTAATCCATAACTGTTTGTGGCGTCACCATCAATCGCGAGTTTATGCTTTCAATTGATCGCGGATTGCTGATCCAATTGGTTCGTGGTTAAACATCGTTGTGAGGCTAGGGTATGAGATTTCCCCCAAATCCACTATTGTAACCTGATACTCCTGGGAGGATCGCATCAGGATTCGCATCATTCAAGCCATCTACCATACTCCATCAACGATGACAATCATCTAGCCACCTTTATACGTGATGAGTCCGGAATGAGCCTTGACGAACTAAATCCGGAATTGCAGCTGCGTGGTCCAGTGACGCAACTTAGAGCCAAGAAGTTGCAAGGCTACCTTTAGTGTTTCGTTGGAAAGAAGCTTGAGGAAGAGTTGATTGTTCGAAGTAGCCCCAAGTTGATTAATATGCTTTCAATACAAGATGAAGATGAAACCTTGGAGGATTGAAGCATTCTTAGATATTTTATTTTATCATTTAGAACAAATTTTCAGTTATTTTATTTAATTAGACTATTATTTCAGCTGTGGATTTTTAATTTAATTAGAAGCCCAAATTATTGTTAGGAGAATTGGGCCTTTAGTTATTTCTTTTATTTTCGAAATTATTAAGCCCATTTACTTAATAATTTCATTTTTTCCCTTAGGTTAGTATTTATGCATCTTTCAAACGCTATATTAGACAGATTGGATTTGATATTGAATTTGCATTTTACGCTTCATCCCGTCTCACAAACAAACAACGTAGTTCTTGGTAGGGTTTGTGAATTGGTGCCTACAAACTCGACATCAAAAGATTCATTCGTTCATCCAGTAGTGTACGAGTTAATCTGCCACGAAGGTCTACCCCATATTTGCGTTTCGGATTCTCGTAGATCTGGGGTTCATTTTGGGTAAGCTTCACCTATCCTTTTTATTTTTCGTTCATTCCACCCTTCGTCATCATCTCCTCCACGCCTCCATAACCGTCCTCATCGCCCCATCCCTTCATACTTCGCATAAAATCCCGACTTGAGCGTAATCTGACTTTAGTTGAAAGATTCTAGAATTAGGGTTCTTGGGTCGAAATTAGGAATTTATTTGGATTCATGTATTTAATTTAGGGTTTCTGTCTTCGCATAAAATCCCGACTTGAGCGTAATCTGACTTTAGTTGAAAGATTCTAGAATTAGGGTTCTTGGGTCGAAATTAGGAATTTATTTGGATTCATGTATTTAATTTAGGGTTTCTGTTGTCGTTGATCAATTTTGGGTTTTATTTATTTATTGAGACAGTTTAGTTGTTGGATTGAATCATTTGTCAAGTTGACGTGTGTTCGATTCGTTAAGCTTCCGCATTGATTGGTCGCATCATATACTTTTTGGTATCAGAGCCACATCAACTTTGGTTGGTCGTGGTTCAATCCAAATTGGTGTGTGACACAGTAGGGGCAAGAGTATCGATCATTTAAACAAAATCGTTGAAAAAAAAAAACAAAAGAGCAGAAAATTCGATAAAAAAAAGATAGAATTTGATCGAGCCCTATTGTGTTACCGTGCTATTGTTGAAGTTTCATGAGTTTGCTTATTCTTGTTGATCTTTGTTGGTTTTGGGTAGCTAGTAATTTTGTTGCTTCGTGTCGTGTTGCATTTTGCCGTTCTTCACCGTATAGCGATTGGGGACGTCATCTTGCATTGTTAGGAGTCCATATTTTCATCCATAGTGTGAATTATATAGGGGAGAAGTCATTTTTGGTGTTTCCTAGTTGGTTTGGGTTTGTTTGGTAGTTTCCTAGTTTGCTTGGTTTCTGTTTCCTTGTTGGATTATTGCTCTTGTTTTGGAACAATAATTTTCCAAAAGTTATCCATCGTCCATCCTACAATTTCCAGCACCTATTCACACACCACCAACCCTCTAGCCAACCCGCACATACACGTCCCTAGCCTACTGTCGATTCCACCACCTAAAACACCCGGTTTTTTTCGGTTTTTCATCCTCCCTACTATTTCTGCTCGTGAGCTCCGATTTTTCTCCATAATACCAATTCAGAAATGTCTCGACGAGACGAACAGAAATCACCACTTTTTCGTGACATAAGTGCCTTTTAGGCCAAATTCCATCATCCTCAAGGTGAAAACGTCCAGTGAATATTTTCTGATTTTGCCATTTCTTCCAATTTCTTGTCCTTTCCACCCCTATAGCCAAGCCAACCACTTTCCAGCCATATTCCCGCATCCTAGCCGTGGTTTACCTGAACTTGCAGCAACTTTGTGGCATTTTCTCTACTCGAGCATTCTTGGAGTCAAGTTCGAGCTCTTGACTAGAGTTGGAGAAGCTAACCGCAGCTCTATCGGAACATCAGAGACAATAGGATTCCAACATCTACGATATGCAGAAAAATTGAGTGATAAACATGAGAGAAAAAAAAAAAGAAAAAAAGTGAGGTTCTATTTACCTTTTTGTTTTCTTCTGGTTTTGTTTTGTTTTGCAGGTTTACACGATGATGTCTAGAGACGGAAATAATAAGAAGATAGATAAGTCACCGGCTGCACCGAACACTCCTTCAAATGCGTCCTCATCGGATCAATGGGATGCTCAGTTCCATTATAATGCCATGTCTCAGTATTTTGAGAGACGCAGTCAGTTATTGGAGGACAAGCTAGAAGATTCATTAGCCAAAGTGATGGCGCAGCTCGAGCTTATCAATGCTCGACCTCCCTTACCGCCAGCAGTACAAGGGCAGCCAGTCCAGAATGAGGCAGTACCTTGTCATGTGGAGGTCCCAACAGATGAGACCTATGTGTATGCAAAGCCAGCCCGAGCAGAGGCCCGAGCCAATACTAGGGCGCAGCAACCCGTGCAACGTCGCCAACGGCCAGTACAAGAGGACTATCACGAATATCGTGATGTAGAAGATGACCATGGTGACTTTGTAGAGGAGTCAGAGGCCGGGTTCTAGCCTTATCAGAGACGTGATCGACCCCGACAGCTTTATAGGCATTCAGCCCGCACCTATCTGCCTTTACCGCCCCAACGTGCCGATCCTGATAGCTTGTTAAACAACATCAAAACAAGCGTGCCGGCATTCGAGGGACTGCATGATCCCGACCTATACCTCAACTGAGAGAGGAAGGTCAACAAGATTTTTGAGTGCTATGACTTTCCAGAGGTGAAAAAGTGCAGCTAGCTTCGATGAAGTTCACAGGGTATGCAGCTAGTTGGTGGGAGAACATCCAGAACTGCAGACATTGAGATAGATACCCGCCTATCGACTCATGGCAGGAAATGAAAGATGTGATGAGGGGTCACTTTATTCCTGTTAACTATGAACGGGAATTGGAGCGCCGACTTAGCCAGATTCACCAGGGTACTCGCACAATTGAGGAGTACCATAAGGAGTTAGAGACTGTAATGAACCGAGTTGATAAAGAAGAGACACTGATAGCTACAATCAACCAGTACATCGAAGGCATGCACCCAGACATTGCATGTGAAGTCGAGTTGAAGGACTTCACCAGTATTGAGGCCATGATTCACTATGCCTCGATAGTCGAGCGGCAGCTTAAAGAGGGACACCGATGTTCCTCTCATTCTACGCCAGTGAGGACACCATGGGTTCGAGGTGAGTCTTCTATGCCTAGGATAGCCCCTCCACGTCCTTAATGCCAGACATCACAGCCTGCTCGCCGTTATCAGACCTGAGCACAGTTTGTCTGCACCGAACCGGAACAATTAGAGCCGTCTGGTATAGCCGAATCAGCCACAGGGTAGCACACCAGGAAGGGCACGTGACGTGCAATGTCACAAATGCCGAGGATAGGGACACTTTCAAGCTCAGTGTTCAAATAGGCGAGTTCTTTTCCTTTCCGAGTAGAATGAACTGGAGTCAGCAAGTGAGGAGGAACTCAATGAAGTTGAGATAGTAGGGGTTGACCCACAGTCCCGAGATGGTCCAATAGTGGACGAAATTGATGATGAGAAGCCGGATCTAGCCCATGTCAGCCTTATTTCGATCCGAGCACTGAGCCTGATTTCAGAAGGAGGATCAGAATGACCGGTGTGAGAACATTTTCTACGCACGTTGCTCGATCTGAGACAACATATGCTTGCTCATCATCGACAGTGGCAATGTTGTGAATGCGATCAGTCAGTATGCAGTAGGAAAATTGAACCTGGTTCCACAGAAGCACCCCAAGCCGTACCGTTTGCAGTGGCTGACTGACCGAGGAGAGATCCGTGTCGGATATCAGGTAAGTGTTACTTTCTCTATTGGTCATTTTGTTGATACTGTGCTTTGTAATGTCATCCCTATGGAGGCATCACATATTCTGCTTGGTCGTCCATGGCAATTTGACAGGAAAGCTATTCATGACGGGTTTGCCAACACATATACGGTGACTCGAGATGGCCGGACCACCCAATTATGGCCACTGACACCCAAGGATGTCAATGAAGATCAAAGGAGAATGCAGAAGAAGTTTAAGGAGGATAAGGGGAAGGAGAAGCGGACCGAGAGCAATTTTCTGGTTCCAGCTGGTCAATCGATGGCCGATCCCAAGACCTCCAAGGGGACAGTGACAGCTTCCAAGGGGGCCACCAGGGCTGCCTATTTGGCCACCTCATCACTCTCTAGTGCCAACAATTCCGATCCTGTGCACCGGAATTTATTTATTAGTGCAAAGGGAGTTCAAAAAGAAATCAAAGCTGGTAAGCCTATCATTCTAGTTAATTTTAAGGCTTATGATACTCCTGATGTTGTTGTTCCTTCTGTTTTACAGCCGTTGATGGAGGAGTTCCAGGACATGTTTCCTGAGGAGATTCCGAGTGGTCTGCCGCCAATTCGGGGAATTAAGCACCAGATCGACTTTCAGCTGGGATCAGTCCTACCAAACAGGCCAGCATACTGTACTAGTCCTGAGGAGACTAAGGAGATTGACCGTCAGGTCAAGGAGTTTCTGGAGAAGAAGCATATCAGAGAGAGCCTGTCGCCCTGTGTTGTGCCCGTGATACTCGTACCCAAGAAGAACAACGAGTGGCGTATGTGTATGGACTGCCGGGCTATAAACAAAATAACAGTAAAGTATCGCTTTCCTATTCCCCGTTTGGATGATATATTAGATGAGTTGTCTGGAGCGTCTATTTTCTTTAAAATTGATTTACGATCTGGATATTTTCAAGTCAGTATGAGTGAGGGGGATGAATGGAAGACTGCGTTCAAGATGAAGCATGGATTGTACGAATGGCTTGTCAAGCCATTTGGGCTTACCAACGCCCCTAGTACGTTCATGCGTCTCATGAACCACGTCTTGAGGGATGTGATTGGGAAGTATGTGGTTGTGTATTTTGATGACATCCTCATTTACAGTACTTGCATTTCTGAGCATGTTAGACATCTTAGGCGAGTTTTTGAATTGTTGTGTGATGCGAAGTTGTATGCCAATTTGTCCAAATGTACTTTTTGCATGAATGAGGTCGTCTTTCTTGGTTTTGTGGTGAGTAGTGGAGGAGTTGAGGTAGACAGATCGAAGGTTAAGGCCATCAAGGAGTGGCCCACGCCTAAGACCTGTGCAGAGGTTCGGTCTTTTCATGGGTTGTGTAACACCCTAATCTAAAAGATCATTATAAATGAAATTAAATAATTTATAATGCGGAAAAAAAAAATCTGAATATAAATATTTCTTTTTAAAAAAAAAATAAAAAGAATAAATCTATTTTGGCATAGCCCAAATAAAATATCAAATGAGGCAACCTGTATAATCAAAATCAGAAGTAAATGATTGATAACTTAAAAAGACCAACATAAGTGAAATATTTACAATCTCATATACATTCAAAAACTTAAAGTGCAAACCCTAAAAGAGTTACTAGCAAAAACTACTTTAGTTTTCCTGCTTGAAATATAAAACAAAGCGGAAACTATATATACATATATATAATAAAAGTTTATCCCGTCATTCGACCTCCACCGCAACTCCAAGCTCATTTACCTGAAATTTGTAAGTTTATGGGATGAGCATATATGAATATACTCAGTGTGGGAAAATTATGCAAAATGATTTGTCCATGTTGATATAAAATGAGATACATGTGTATTATTCACTGATATATGAATATAAATCTCACTGTGCTTCCAAGGATCAATTAAGATCCCGGACCTATTCACGGTCCCTGGCGAAAATGATTGTGCACAATAGTTAGGTTAAATATGAAGGACAACTGAATAAACGGTCCAGTAACACTCACAAATGAATATGAAATCATACACGTCAAACATATTACATCAACAAGGACAAACTGAAATCAACGGCATAATAAATGAGAATCCCACACCTTAATTAAACTTGAAAGCCGACTCAAGAAATTAACAGAAAGATAACGTCCTATTCGCTCCGCACCTAGAAATTAATTAATATAAGAGAATATATTCTATAAATAAATATTCGATTTCAAGAATTTAATTTAATTTGAATTGATGCTCTGCATGAAACAATGTAAATTTTTAGGATTCTAAATGAAATTCATGAAAAAAATCATGTTATGATATGATTTTAGCAATATGTTAAATTAAATGTTTGAAATTAATGGAATATGAATAACCAACAAAAGAAATAGAATAAAATTTCAAATGATAAAGTTACTGATCGATTACATTTTCAATTCCAACATTTTAAAGTGTCATTTGCTCAATATGAATATATTATGGATTGATTTAATAACTTAGCTATTATCTGTAAATCCCAAAAAAAATGTATTGCCAATTATATATAAATAGATTAAAAATAATTAAAAACTGGTAGCTAGACTAACTACTGATTTACTCAACCTTATATTCATCTCACAAATTTAAATTTAGAATTACCATACACACCACTTACAATATTAGAAAATGAAGGATATATATATACACACACACACAATTATAAAATTTTCGTGACAAGAGATTAATTAGAATAAGTTAATTTCTTGATTTTACTTTTCTTCCTTTTGCGTGTACTTTTCCTCTACAAACTAAATGTTCAAATTCTATATTATGAGCCTAAATCAGTCTAATTTAAATCCTGTTTTTAGATTAACAATGTATAAACTTTTAAACTTGGTGTATGTTTAAGTCCTTTTAATTCAATTTTCAAAACTAAATATGTAGTTCTTGTATTAAAAAAAACCATAAACTATAATGAATTGATGCATAGAAAAGATCAAGTAAAATAAATCCCAAAGAAAATTTACCTTGAATACAAATATTTGATCGGATCTTTCGTTGAGGTAATTAGAACTTGTGTTTTTTTAAGTATATATAAATAAGGAGAGCAAACCGCAGAGATATCAATGTTTTAACACTACCAATTTGATTGATATATATATATATATATATATATATATATATATATATATTTATATAAATTGATATTTTATAGTTAACAACAAGAGTCATCACTTTGAAAACCCACATTTTGACAAATATCATGGCCACCAATTTCTTCCTTAGTAGGACATGTGTGGGTATGTTAATTACTTAGCCATTATTATTATTATTATTATTATTATTATTATTATTATTATTATTATTATTATTATATGCATATGTATACATACACAATAAATTGAAATTTGTTGAGCGAAATTATTACAATAAAATTTATATGCACTTAATAATTTAAGTTCAACTAATATAACTAATGTTTAGATCTAAGGAGCGACTTAGACAAAATTTACAGTTGAAATAATTAAAATACCATAATTTTCAAGAATTAAAATAAATAAATATGCAAATAAATATTTAAAATATTTAATTTAGAAATGGGATGTGACAATCCTACCCCCTTAAAGAAATTTCGTCCTCGAAATTAAACTTACTTGATTTTATATTTGGATAACGTGCTAAAAACTCTTCCTCACGTTCCCAAGTTGTTTCATCTAGTCCATGTCTACTCCACTGAATTTTGATTAATGGTATTTTTCGACCTCTCAAAACATGAATTTTTCGTTCTAGAATATGGCTAGGCACTTCCTCGTACGTCAAGTCCTTATTGATTTGTAAGCCTTTAAATTGAATGACATGACTCGGATCATGTAAGTACTTTCGGAGCATCGATACATGAAAAACATTGTGTACTGCCGACAATTCAGAGGTCAAGGCTAGTCGATAAGCTACATCCCCTACACGTTCCAAAGTCTCAAATGGCCCAATGAATCGAGGTCTTAATTTTCCTTTCTTCCCGAACCTCAAAACTCCTTTCATCGGGGCAACTTTAAGAAAAACCTTTTCTCCAATCTCAAAGTGTAACTCTTTCCTTCTTTTATTAGCATAGGATTTCAGTCAATCCTGAGCTACTTTGATTCTTTCTTTTATTTTCCCAATCACCTCGCATACAGTGCTTCATACGGTGCCATACCAATCGTTGTTTGAAAACTATTGTTATAAGGACACTCTAGTAAAGATAAGTGTGTTTCCCAATTTCCCCCAATATCTAACATACAAGTTCGAAGCATATCCTCCAATATTTGAATAGTTCGCTCAGATTGACCATCAGTTTGAGGATGATAAGCAGTAGAAAATTTCAGTTTTGTACCTATGGCTGTGTGCAAACTATTCCAAAGTTTTAAGGTAAATCTCGGATCTCTATCGGACACAATAGAAACGGGTACTCCGTTAAGCCTCGTAATTTCTCGAACATATAATCGAGCAAATTGATCCATTGAGTAGGTCATTTTCACTGGAAGAAAATGAGCTGACTTGGTAAGTCTGTCTACAATCACCCATATCGCATCAAGTCCATGTATAGACTTGGGAAGTCCTATGACAAAATCCATCGTGATATGCTCCCATTTCCACTCGGGTATTTCCAACGGGTTTAACATACCAAATGGTCGTTGATGTTCAGCTTTGACTTGCTGACATGTTAAACATTTTCCTACATATTCAGTAATTGTTCTCTTCATCCCTCGCCACCAAAATATCTTTCGGAGATCTTGGTACATCTTAGTACTACCCGGATGTACTGTATAAATAGTACAATGTGCCTCATCTAATATTTCCCCTATCAACTCTTTCTCCTTAGGCACACAAATTCTTTCAGCGAACATGAGTGTATCATCACTTGTTATTGCAAAGCCATTTATCCCTCCATTCAACACTCGACTTTTCATCTTTTGCAAAAATGCATTATTCTTTTGAGCTTCCTTAATCTGATCCCGTAATTTGGGTTGTAAAACCAATACTGCCAATGCAGCTTTAGTTGTATTAGGAGTTACTACCTCAATCCTTAATTTTTCCAGCTCCTTAACCAATGACTCCTGTTGAGTAATCATCATTGTCAATTGTCCTTAACCTTTTCTACTAAGAGCATCAGCTACCACATTAGCCTTTCCCGGATGATGTAGTATGGTAAAGTCATAATCCTTAACAAGTTCTAACTAACGTCTCTATCTTATGTTAAGTTCTTTTTGTGTGAAGAAATATTTCAAACTTTTATGATCAGTATATATTTCGCACTTACCTCCATACAAATAATGTCTCCAAATCTTTAGTGCGTGCACCACAGCTGCTAACTCTAAATCGTGTGTCGGATAGTTATGCTTATGTATTTTCAATTGCCTTGATGCATAAGCAATAACTTTACCTTTTTACATCAATACACACCCGAGTCCTTGTTTTGACGCGTTGGTGTATAATACAAAATTATCTGTTCCATCAGGTATGGTTAACACAGGATCTGTTGTTAACCTTCTTTTCAACTCCTGAAAACGTTGCTCATATTCCTCAGTCCACTTGTATTCTACACATTTTCTTGTTAATTGTGTCATTGGACCTGCTATTTTTGAGAATTCCTCAATGAACCTTTTGAGGTTGTGTATGGTTTTAATCCGTTGACTCCAACGGATCTATTACCTTTGCCTATTGACCATTTCTCGAGTGTGCAAGGTGTTCGAAGAGCTGAACAGGTACAAGAGATGCATGAGAAGGTGAAGGCGAGGATTGAGCTCCAAGGTCTGCGGAACGCCAACAAGGCGAATTCGCATCGCAAACAAGTGCTTTTCAAGCCCGGCGATAAAGTTTGGGTCCATTTCAGCCCAGGGTGTTTTCCTAACCTGAGAAAATCAAAGCTCATGCCCCATGGTGACGGTCCATTTACTGTGGTCGCCAAAGTCAATGACAATGCTTACCGACTCGACTTACCTAGTGAGTATAAATGTTCTCCGACATTTAATGTTTCTGATCAATCTCCTTTTCCTGTAGATACTTTTGATGAAGAGGGCCCGAATTCGAGGTCAAATTCTTTTGAGGAAGTGGGGGAATGATGAGTTCGGAATGAGCCTTGATGAACTAAATCCAGAATTGCAGCTGCGTGGTTCAGTGACGCGACTTAGAGCCAAGAAGCTGCAAGGCTACCTTCAGTGTTTTATTGGAAAGAAGCTCGAGGAAAAGTTGATTGTTCGAAGTAGCCCCAAGTTGATTACTATGCTTTCAATACAAGATGAAGATGAATCCTTGGAGGATTGAAGCATTCTTAGATATTTTATTTTATCATTTAGAATAGATTTTCAGTTATTTTATTTAATTAGACTATTATTTCAGCTGTGGATTTTTAATTTAATTAGAAGCCCACATTATTGTTAGGAGAATTGGGCCTTTAGTTATTTCTTTTATTTTCGAAATTATTAAGCCCATTTACTTAATAATTTTTTTTCCCTTAGGTTAGTATTTATGCATCTTTCAAACGCTGTGTTAGACAGATTGGATTTTATATTGAATTTGCGTTTTACGCTTCATCCCGTTTCACAAACAAACAACGTAGTTCTTGGTAGGGTTTGTGAATTGGCGCCTACAAACTCGACATCAAAAGATTCATTCATGCATCTAGTAGTGTACGGGTTAATCCACCACGAAGGTCTACTTCATATTCGCGTTTCGGATTCTCGTAGATCTGGGGTTCGTTTTGGGTAAGCTTCACCTATCCCTTTTATTTTCCATTCATTCCACCCTAAGTCATCATCTCCTCCACGCATCCATAACCGCCCTCATCGTCCCATCCTTTCATACTTCGCATAAAATCCCGACTTGAGCGTAATCCGACTTTAGTTGAAAGATTCTAGAATTAGGGTTCTTGGGTCGAAATTAGGAATTTATTTGGATTCGTGTATTTAATTTAGGGTTTATGTTATCATTGATCAATTTTGGGTTTTATTTATTTATTAAGACAGTTTAGTTGTTGGATTGAATCATTTGTCAAGTTGACGTGTGTTCGATTCATTAAGCTTCCACATTGATTGATCGCATCAATACACCTCAACAACAATCCACAAGTGTTCGAGTCGAGTATCCAGTCCATTCGTAGCCATCCAGATTAGATTTGCCTATACGTTCTATTCGCGACGAGTTAAGCACATATAACGTAAGTTTGCCCACACTCTTTCATATCCTATCTGCCCTAGCCAATCTTCACCACAAATCGCATACACATACCCCCATCATCCACCCTAGCCAATTCGAGCCTAAAACAACCCCTATTGGTTTGGATTCGTGTGTTAGTTCGTGTCATATAGTCTAGGTATTTTATTTAGTTCTAGTTATCTACATCGAGTCCTTTGTTCCATTATTTCTTGTTAGTTTATTCCGTATATTTCCATCGAGTTTATAGTCGTTAGAACCCTTACGTATCGACATGTGTTCGATCCTATCATCGGGTCACATCATAAAAATGGTATCAAAGCCACGTCGGCTTTGGTCCGTGGTTCATATTATATTGACTCTTTTCTTTTCGTTTGAGTCTATTTGAGTTGTAATAGATTAGAGCTTCAAAAAAACAGAGTTCGTTAAAAAATAGACCGGATAAAAAAATCCGAATTAAAAAAAAAAGAGGTATATTCATTGTTTCCTTTTAGTGTCTCTTTTATTTTTGGTACTTTCCTTCTAGTTCTAGTTTATAGTAGGCAACTTCCTTTTGAGTTATATTTTATTTTTGGTTCTTTTTTCTAGAGTTTAGTCTAATTAAGGTATTTAGATTGTGTCTGTAACACCCCAGATTTTTAGATAATTTTTAGAGGATTGTTAATGTTAATTAATT
Organism: Perilla frutescens; assembly: GCA_026008535.1. Classification (NCBI taxonomy): domain Eukaryota; kingdom Viridiplantae; phylum Streptophyta; class Magnoliopsida; order Lamiales; family Lamiaceae; genus Perilla; species Perilla frutescens. The sequence goes on from BRKX01000005.1 coordinate 10,305,979, forward strand.
AGTTAAGGAAGAAATTTAAATAAGTTAATTGAGGTCGGATGTCAGTCACGACTTTAAGGGTCAGTTTTGTGAAAATCGTCTATTCGGAAAATGTGATCTTAATCCTTTTATGGCCATTCATGGTCTCATTAGAAAGGTTTTAACTCAAGGAGTATTTCGGTGTTTTCGGATTTTAATTCTGAAGTCATTTGAGTTCCCGGTGATGAAAAAACGTATTTAAGAGGTGAATAAATAGTAACTTTAGCGTGCGTTCGTGTTTTGAGAAATTTACGAAATCCTCCTCGTTGATCCGAGCCTAAGTCTGTCAAGCCCCTCTTATGGGAAATGACTCAAGGATTCCGTTGGCATTCACGGATTTCCATTCTGAGGTCAATCGAACGCTCGGAAGCAAAATCTATCAGACTGAGTGAATAGTAAAAAGTAATTCCAAAAAGAGAATCTTTGCTCATCTTTCTTCTGACGACCCCGTCTTCTTCATGAGTCAAGTTGGTCTACTAGTATTCGAGCCAATGAGTCTCCTAGTATTTTTAGATTTTGTGTTTGAAGTCATTTGGACCTCGACATCGAATAAAGCAGCTTTTAACCAAACTCGAGGTAACTTTTGCAGTGTTTCCGCACTGGAGTGGATTCTCAAGGAAGCCAAACTCCCTCCTATAAATAAGGGACCACCCATTTTGCTTTCACTTGCTCATTTACCATCCATTCACTTCTAAATCGAGAGAGTGAGAAGCTTTGAAAGCCAAGAAAGTTCTGCCGAAGTAAAAAAGCGTTCTTCGTGAGTGTTCTGCTAGACGACGAGCAGAGTGGCGTGGAAGGGATGTGGTGAGGGAACGTGCTAGGGGCGCCGTTGAGTCGTAGCAGGTAGCTCTGCCGCCGTTGCGACTCGATGAAATGCCAAGCTAGCCACCTTCCTTCGACGCACCTAACCCCGTTCATTCTTATTCGTCGGTCTCGACTCCATTTCTTTTTTCATCTTTTAAATTCCGCATTTACTTTCCGTTCTTTACGTTCTTCGCGTTCTTCCTTATTGCTCGTTTACCTTCCATCTAAGTTGTATTTCAATTCTTATTGAAGCTCCAAGTTAATACCGTTTATGTTATATTTCTCGTTTTATTCCTGTCGTTATTATTCTTGAGATCAGCCTCATTTATTCCGTTTAAATTCTGTTCATCCTATATTTAAAGATTTCGTCGTTATTCTAAATATTAAGGAAGATTATCGTGTTTATGCCGTTATAATACCAAAATTCTTTTAAGATCAAGCATGTTGTTTCATGTTAATTATTGGAGCATGTTTTAAATATTTTTGGTAAAGTGTTCTTCGTGTTCGTCGAAGGAATCAACGAACACGAAGAACCCAGATGAAGATTGCCCAGAAACTGGGCGGAAGAGAGAGAAAGAAGGTGCCCCGTGGGAGGGGGGTGAGCCGCCGTACCACACCCCCCTCGGCCCTCAAAGAGCCCTCCGGCACTAGGGGGCACCGCAGCGGGGGGGAGCCCGCCGGCGCACCCATGCGCCGTGGTGGGGGGCTGCCCGCCGGCGCCTAAGTGCGCCGCGGAGCTCCCCTTTGCCCGTATTATTTTCCATCAATTTTTTCAGCTATCTTTCGTACTCTCTTTTCGAGTTTTTCGAGCTTATCGAGTCGTGTTATTTTCGAGATATTTCCAAGGTTAATTTTAGAAAAGCATTCAAGTTATTTCCAATTTATTTCGAGTAAATTTTTCAAGTTATTTTCCGTCAAAAGAATTGAGAAATCAAGACAGGATGTCCTTTAAATAAATCCTTCTCGAAACCTTAATAAGTCGTAAAGTTGTGCTATCCATGTTTAAGTCCTAATTAAGGGTATTTAAGTTGGGTGTTATTTAATTTCATGTTAATAGTTAGAAATCTCCGAAGTAGGCCGCTAAGTCGATAATTTGACTTTTGTAGGAGGAAGTGAGCCTCGTGAGAATTCGAGGAAGAATCATCAACTCGTTGCCTCATCTTCTGCTCCGTGATCGAGTTGGGTAAATCTATACTCATCTAAAGTTTGAGCTAATAAGCTCTAGAAGCATATAGGGCAAATGAGATATCCAATAAAGCATTTTTGCTATGCCTGATTGATCTCTGTACAAGGAAGGAAGGAAAGGAAGATATTATGTTATAATTGAGCTCTCAAGCATGTATAGCATGTTTAGAAAGGTTAAAGGATTGTTTATACTTAGCATGAGATATTTAGAATTGTCTTTAGTTACAATTCGTATTTATTTACGTTCATCTCCTTTGTATCTGAATGTTTATGCTTTGTTAAAAGCTCGTTTAGTTAAGGATTAAGGGTTGCCTTGTTAGGGTAGCATTAAATCCCTTATAGGCTGAGATCATGCTTCATTAGAGGATTAGCCCTTAGACGTTGCTCTAGGATTGGTTTGCTAGCAAGATTAAGGAAGGAAAGAACTTAGCATTTCGCTTAAGCAGGATTTGAGGTCAGAACTTTTAAGGGAGTCACTGTTGGGTTAATTCCCTCGCAAACTTGTTTAGATATTTGAGGTAACCCCTCTTATATCCTGTTACATGCCTAAGGGTACAGTTGACATTAGGTTTGAGCCAGGTTGGGCCTAAAAGAAAAGAAAAGGTTTTACGGTTATGGAGAGGGCTTTTGCATTTTGCTCTCCATATATCGTCAGTTAATTGTTGGATATCTCGAGGTTATTAAAGTGCTTTTGTTAAAACCCACTGAGTACATTAGTGCTCATGCCCCCTCTTTTTCAAATGTTTTCAGGTTAAGATGCTGAGGATGTTGGTGGTTGTGGATGTGGGTTGGCTGCCAAGATTGTTTTGCTATTATCTATATCCTTTTGAAACCCCATTATGTGTTCTGCTACTCTAATACACTATTTCTGAATTTCGTTTAAGTTCTATTATGATTATCAAGACTCTATGAATATTCCCCAGTCACGATTATATATATAAGATGCATATTAAGTTTTATTTCCGCTTCTCGAGTATGATTTCCTTTCGCCTATGAAGAGGTTTATTCACGTTGATGTCTGTTATTCGTTTTGACCTATGAATGGGTCTATGCTTGTTGGTATCTGATTAGTTAGCCATTTTATTCCGCTAGAGCATGCTTCCATTTTAATCAAGTAAACCCGAGTATCATCGTCTATTCTTTGAAAGTATGTCTTGACTTGTAAACCCTCTTTGTTAATCTCTCATCTTTATTCATTAATCCATTAACAACACCCCGTCCCCATTCGTTAATCCCTATCTCGGGACCGGGCTGTTACAGATGGTATCAGACCAGGCTTGCAACTCTGCAGACCTGTCTCTTTGTTTAAGTTAAGCTAAAGTGTCTATGTGCATATGAATTGCGTCGTGATAAGTTATAGCAGCAACCTATAGCTCGCCATCACCCTCGTATCCTCAACCAAAAATCAAGGTATAATAGTATAGAAATTTTGGATGTTGGATTCATGATTTTTGGAATACAGGAAAGGAAAATATTTGAGCTAGCATACCTGTTTTATGGATAAGAGAAACCCCATGAGAATGAAATTCCAAGTAAAAGGTGTTTGGGTAAGACGATTTCTAAGATAAAAAGTTTGTGAAAAGATTTTCGATCCCAACAAGGCTTAAATTCATTTCTCGAAATTTTTGACTCAAGGAAAAGGTAAATATGTATGTTTAAAGACTTTGGGTACCAAAATTTTTATAAAAAATGTCAACTGCTTAAAAAGTAGTTATGCATGCAAGATAAAATCTAGACATAGTATGATTTCATGAGGAACCTAGGTCTCCCTTTTATAATCTAGACTAATTAAGTTATTCTCTTCTATATGGTTAAGCATCGTTCGACAGCTAGGAAAAGCGTGCCTCTTTTTTGCTATGTGCAAGAAAGGGTCAAGAGGTTCAGAAGGGAGGCATGGAATGGCAACGAGCAGTTGCTGTCCTATATGGCGAGGTACCTTGAAAGGTGGGCTTGGGCGAACGGCTACGGAGGAGAGCCCGGAAGCGTATCTGACTTAGAAATGTGCATCCGCATGTGTGAGCACACGCCACCTGTTTAGAGGCCTACGATGTATCATATCCTGTAAAGCACGATCACCCGTGATCCCGAGACGTACACCGAGATCGAGAATCTGACGGAGTTCTCATCAGCCTTGATGGCTCGTTGGGTGTCAGAGTATGGCCACATGCACGCCTTAGCCGAGCAGCAAGCAGACGAGCAAAACCCATCTCTCGTGGTAGAGTTAGAACTGCAAATGGCGACTCTCAATAGTCCTCCTGGATTTCAAGTGACACGCCCTCACGATGAAGGAACCACAAGAGTGGGACCCTCAAATGTCCGAATCGTGAATCACACCGAGTCCCTATTTTCCTGCACTCCTCAAATGAACCAGTGGACCTCTGCATCCGCTTCTCAAGGTCTGGGACAGTGTATGCCCCATCAGTATCTCGAAGGGAGCATCCGCATGAGGACGTTCAAGTTCAGCATCCCAGAGACAGTTGAAGTTGGAGATGAGGACGAAGAAGAAGAGGACCCGGAGGAGGGCGAAGAGGAAGTGGGGTTGCCATACAAGGAGAAGGGGAAGGGCCCGGCTTATGATTAAGTGTTAGTAGGAAGTGTAGGAGGTGTTGCTGTTAGAACATCTAGTTGTCTGATCCGTCTGTCTGATCTATCTGTTTATCTGATGTCCGTTTAATCCGCTTTAACCAAGATCATAATATATAATATATTCGTTAATTTTCTAGATTCTAATAGTGGCAATGAATTTTCCAAAAAACTGCCCTATTCCGTTTGTAACCCGTAACTTATTCTATGATATCGATGCCAAAGTCCACTTAATGAGGCAATTTTCCCCATCATGCTTGAGTGACGTTTAAATTTCCGCCTTGTTTCATTTATCTTGCGTAAATTAAAGACCTTATCGAAAGGCATCCTTGCTCTGTGCGAATTCAATCGAGCGTCGCTAATATCTAGTTCTTTAGGATACCACCCTGAAGACGTGAAGCCGAGAATGAAGATGAGAACGAACCCGAGCAAGTCCTAAATCCCGGTGCAAGAGCCGAAAGTGTGTTTCTCAAGCATAACCCTCCATCGTTTAATAGTTTAGGAGATCTAATGGATGCTGAGAAATAGGTTCACTCCTTAGAACGAATTTTCAATTTCATAGCTTGTTCAGAAGATGAGAAGTTAAGTTGCACTCTTTTTATGCTGACGGATGATGCGGACTACTGGTGGGAGTCTGTTCCAAGGACCATAACCCCAGAGCAATGGGAGGACTATAGTTGGAAAGATTTCAAGCACGACTTATATCAGAAATATATTCCGGATTGCTATCGAGAGGCAAAGGAGATGGAGTTCTGGAACCTAAAGTAAGGAAATAAGACAGTATTGGAATACGACAGGGAGTTCAATCAATTGTCAAGGCATGATCCACATCTAGTGGACACAGACGGGAAAAAAGCACGCAAGTTCAAGAAAGGACTTAAATCCGAGATTGGCATAGCCCTCGCTGGGCAAGAAGATATGTCTTATGCTCGAACCTTAGCCAAAGCCTTAAGCATAGAAGCCATTCTCCCTTAAGAGAAAGTTCAACCCCCTCAGCTATCGAATGATCCAAGGAGAAAAAGAAAGTGGGAAGTAGGAAGAAAAGATGATAGAGGAAAGAAACCCCACTGGAAAATCCGAGAATCAGGAGTGCCTCGCAGTCAGCCTGACAACACCCCTAGCCTTAGGCCGTGTCAAAAGTGCGGAAGGATGCATCTTGGAGCCTTCCAAGCAAATCAAACTGGGTGCTACAACTGTGGTGAAGAGGGGAACTTCAAGAGGGAGTGTCCGAAAGGAAACAACAGACGATCCCAAACACCACAACAACCACGGTACCCGCAGCCGCTTCAGCAATTTCCTGGAAATCAGCCAAGGCTGCAGCAAGGAGGACCTCAGGGTCAAAGGCCGGGAATGAATCCAAGGCTGAACCAAGGACGAGATCAAAGGTCTAATCAAGGACAAAGGCCGCCTCAGCCAGCTCGTACTTATGCTCTCAATCAGCAGCAAGCTGCTAAAGCCCCAGGTAATCTGGCAGGTATGATTACCCTCCTCGAGACGCCGGTTTTAGCTCTCTTCGATATTAGAGCATCGCATTCATTTATAGATGAGTCTGTTTGTAAGAAATTAAAGATAAAACCTGAAAATCCTGAGAATGCTCTTAAGATAAGTATTCCCTCTGGAAAAAGAATGATGTCTAGGAAGGTCTGCTCTAACCTAGAATTGAACATAGAAGGGGAAACCTTTAATTCAAATCTTTATGTGATTAAGATTTAGGACTTCGATATAATCCTAAGAATGGATTGGTTAGCCTCAGCTTATGCCTCCATAAGCTGCCCTGAGAGGGATGTAGTGTTTCGACCACCCGAAAAACCCGAAGTGAAGATCTACGGATCAAGGCTGGGAACTAAAGTCCCAGTGATATCCGCCCTGAAGGCCACCAAGATGATGAGGAAGAATAGCTGCCAAACATTTTTAGTTAACCTGATAAGGAAAGAGGAAGGAGAGCTTTCAATCGAAGATATTTCAGTCATAAGAGAATACCCCGACGTATTCCCAAAGAAGCTGCCAGGACTGCCTCTGGACAGGCAGGTAGAGTTCGCCATCAAGTTGGAACTAGGAGCCGCCCCGGTTTCGAAAGCCCTCTACAGAATGGTGTCTAAGGAGTTGCAAGAACTCAAGGTTCAACTGCAAAAGTTATTAGACCTAGGTTTTATCCAACCTAGTGTGTCACCTTGGGGAGCTCCAATCTTGTTCGTATAGAAGAATAATGGTACATTGAGAATGTGCATCGACTATAGAGAGCTTAATAAGCTGACCATCAAGAATCGATACCCTCTCCCAAGAATAGACGATCTCTTCGATCAGCTTAAGGGAGCAAGTGTCTTCTCCAAGATAGACTTAAGGTCTGGGTATCATCAGTTGAAGATCCGAAAGGAGGATATCTTTAAGACTGCTTTTAGAACTCGCTATGGACATTACGAGTTTGTAGTAATGCCATTCGGATTGACCAACGCCCCAGCGGTGTTCATGGATTTAATGAACCGGGTTTTTCACCCGTATCTAGATAAGTTTGTTCTAGTTTTTATAAATGATATTCTCATCTATTCTAAGGATGAAGAGGAGCATCAAGAGTACCTCAGAGTGGTGATGGAGACGTTAAGAAGAGAAGGGCTTTATGCTAAGTTCAGCAAGTGTGAATTTTGGCTCAAGGAAGTTATGTTTTTAGGTCATATAGTTTCAGTAGAAGGAATCAAGGTGGATCCAGCTAAGATTGAAGCTGTAAGCAACTAGAAGTCTCCAAAGAACGTGAACGAGATAAGAAGTTTTCTAGGAATCGCGGGATATTATCGTTGATTCATCGAATGATTCTCGACCATATCTAAGCCAATGACGCGACTGTTAAAGAAAGACTCCAAGTTCAAGTGGACACCTGAGTACGAGGAAAGTTTCCAAACTTTGAAGAGGATGCTAACCACGACCCCAGTGTTGGCCATTCCGGAAGGGAATGAAGATTTTATAGTCTACGCAGATGCGTCGAAAAAAGGATTAGGATGCATACTGATGCAGAGAGGAAAGGTGGTTGCTTATGCTTCGAGGCAGCTTAAGAATCATGAGCAAAACTACTCTACGCGTAACTTAGAGCTAGCAGTAGCCATTCATGCGCTGAAGATCTGGAGGCACTATCTCTACGGATCTAAGTATGAGATCTTCTCAGATCACAAGAGCTTGAAGTATTTCTTCAAGCAAAATGATCTTAACATGAGGTAAAGAAGATGGCTAGAACTTGTAAAGGATTATGACTGCACGATTCACTACCACCCAGGCAAGGTGAATGTGGTAGCAGATGCCCTAAGTAGGAAAGAGAAGACAGAGTTAGGACTCATTTCAGTCCAGGAAAATCTTCGCAAGGAGTTCGAGAAGTTAAGGATCAAGGTGCTAACACCACCCGAGACCATTCAAGCTCAAGTTGCCACGATAGTCACTCAGCCCAACCTAAGGCAAAATATAATTGAAGCCCATAGAGGAGACGAGTTTCTCAAAAATAAAAGACTAGAAGTACGATCTGATAACTCGCAAGATTTTACGGAAGCCGCCGATAATGCGCTCTTATTCAAAGGAAGGCTTTGTGTGCCAAGCAAGGAAGAACTAAAGAAAGAAATCATGTGCGAAGCACATGACACACCATATGCAGCACATCCCGAAAACACCAAGATGTACCAAGACCTCAAAAGGAACTTCTGGTGGAATAACATGAAGAGAGAGATAGCCGCCTTCGTGGAAAGGTGTTTGAACTATCAGCAAGTAAAAGTTTTGCATAAAAAACCTTCTAGTTTGCTCCAACCCTTAGAAATTCCTGAATGGAAGTGGGATCATATCAATATGGACTTTGTCGTAGGTTTGCCAAAGTCTAAGCGGGGGAATACCGCTATTTGGGTAATCGTTGATCGATTATCTAAATCAGCACATTTTGTTGTTGTTAAAATGATGGATGAGCTAGATCAATTAGCCCAGCTGTATGTTAAGGAAGTTGTGCGTTTGCACAGAGTACCGATCTCGATTACATCGGATCGTGATACAAGATTTATGTCAAGATTCTAGAGGAGCCTACAAGAAGCAATGTGATCAAAGCTCAATTTCAGCACGGTGTTTCATCCTCAAACGGATGGCCAGTCCGAAAGGACTATCCAGATTCTAGAAGACATGCTTAAAGGAGTAGTCATCGATCAAGGAAGCAGTTGGGAGGAATTACTACCTTTGGTAAAGTTTGTGTATAACAACAGCTACCAGTCATCGGTCGGCATGGCCCCTTATGAAACCCTGTACGGAAGAAAGTATAGATCACCCTTGTATTGGGACGAAGTTGGAGAAAGAAGGATACTTGGGCCTGAAATGGTCCAGGAAGCTGTCCAGAAGATCAAGCTTATTCATCAACGAATCAAGGAGGCTCAAGATAAACAGAAGGCTTATGCGGACGAGAGAAGAATGAAGCTCAGTTTCAACGTTGGAGATAAAGTGTTCTTGAAGGTGTCTCCATCAAGAGGAGTAGTTCGTTTTGGCAAACGAAGCAAGTTAAGACCCAGATTTATTGGACCTTTTGAGATTTTAGAGAAGGTGAATGAAGTAGCCTACAGGTTGGCCTTACCACCCAACCTGAGTGACGTTCATGACGTCTTTCATGTCTCAATATTGAGAAAGTACATGTTTGATCCAAAGCACGTGATTAGCAAGGAAGAGATAGTCCTGAATAAGGACATAGCCTATAAAGAAAAGCCCCAGGCCATTGTGGATCGAAAGATCCAGAAGTTAAGGAACAAGGAGATCAATCTCATGAAAATAATCTGGAACCATCATGGTTCAGAAGAGGCAACTTGGGAGCTTGAATCCAAGCTGCTCAAGAAGTATCTTGATATCGCTTATCATGGTTAGTAAATTTCGGGATGAAATTTCTTTAAGGAGGGTAGGATGTAACACCCCAGATTGTAGGATAAGGTTTAGAGGATTGTTAATGTTAATTAATTAGTTAAGGAAGAAATTTAAATAAGTTAATTGAGGTCAGATGTCAGTCACGACTTTAAAGATCAGTTTTGTGAAAATCGTCTTTTCGAAAAATATGATCTTAATCCTTTTATGGCCATTCGTGGTCTCGTTAAAAAGGTTTTAACTCAAGAAGTATTTCGGTGTTTTCAGATTTTAATTCTGAAGTCATTTGAGTACCCGGTGATGAAAAATGTATTTAAGAGGTGAATGAATAGTAACTTTGGCGTGCGTTCGTGTTTTGAGAAATTTACAAAATCCTCCTCGTTGATCCGAGCCTAGTTCTATCAGGCCTCTCTTATGGGAAATGACTCAAGGATTCCGTTGGCATTCACGGATTTCCATTCTGAGGTCAATCAAACGCTCGGGAGCAAAATCTGTCCGTCTTAGTGAATAGTAAAAAGTAATTCCAAAAAGGGAATCTTTGCTCGTCTTTCTTCTGATGACCCCGTCTTCTTCACGAATCAAGTTAGTTCACTAGTATTCGAGCCAACGAGTCACCCAGTTTTTTTAGATTTCATGTCTGAAGTCATTTGGACCTCGACATCGAATAAAGCAACTTTTAACCGAACCCAAGGTAACTTTTTCAGTGTTTCCGCACTGGAGTGGCTTCTCAAGGAAGCCAAACTCCCTCCTATAAATAAGGGGCACCCCTTTTGCTTTCACTTTCTCATTTACCATCCATTCACTTCTAAATCGAGAGAGTGAGAAGCTTTGAAAGACAAGAAAGTTATGCCGAAGTAAAAAAACGTTCTTCGTAAGTGTTCTGCTAGACGACAAGCAGAGTGGCGTGGAAGGGATACGGTGAGGGAATGTGTTAGGGGCGCCGTTGAGTCATAGCAGGCGGCTCTGCCGCCATTGCAACTCAATGAGACGCCAAGCTAGCCACCTTCCTTCAACGCACCTAACCCCGTCCATTCTTGTTCGTCGGTCTCGACTCCATTTCTTTTTTCATCTTTTAAATTCCGCATTTACTTTTCGTTCTTTACGTTCTTCGCGTTCTTCATTATTGCTCGTTTACCTTCCGTCTAAGTTGTATTTTGATTCTTATTGAAGCTCCAAGTTAATAGCGTTTACGTTATATTTCTCGCTTTATTCATGTTGTTATTATTCTTGAGATTAGCCTCGTTTATTCCGTTTAAATTCCGTTCAATCTATATTTAAAGATTTCGTCGTTATTCTAAATATTAAGGAGGATTATTGTGTTTATGCCGTTATAATGCCAAATTCTTTTAAGATAAAGCATGCCGTTTCGTATTAATTATTAGAGCATGTTTTAAAAAAAATTGGTAAAGTGTTCTTCGTGTTCGTCGAAGGAATCAACGAACACGAAGAACCCAGATGAAGATTGCCCAGAAACTGGGCGGAAGAGAGAGAAAGAAGGAGCCCCGTGGGGGGGAGGGGGGGTGCGCCGCCGTGCCACACCCCCCTCGGCCCTCAAAGAGCCCGCTGGCGCTAGGGGGCGCCGCGGCGGGGAGGAGCCCGCCGACGCATCCCTGCGCCTCGGCGGGGTGCTGTCTGCCGGCTCCTAAGTGCGCCACGGCACCCCCCTTCCCCGTATTGTTTTTCGCTGATTTTTCCGGCTATCTTTTGTACTCTCTTTTCGAGTTTTTCGAGCTTATCGAGTCGTGTTATTTCCGAGATATTTCCAATGTTCATTTTAGAAAAGAATTCAAGTTATTTCCAATTTATTTCGAGTAAAGTTTTCAAGTTATTTTCCGTCAAAAGAATTGAGAAATCAAGACGAGATGTCCTTTAAATAAATCCTTCTCAAAATCTTAATAAGTCGTAAAGTCGTGCTATCCATGTTTAAGTCCTAATTAAGGGTATTTAAGTTGGGTGTTATTTAATTTCATGTTAATAGTTAGAATCTCCGAAGTAGGCCGCTAAGTCAATAATTTGACTTTTGTAGGAGGAAGTGAGCCTCGTGGGAATTCGAGGAAGGATCATCAACTCGTTGCCTCATCTTCTGCTCCGTGATCGAGTTGGGTAAATCTATACTCATCTAAAGTTTGAGCTAATAAGCTCTAGAAGCATATAGGGCAAATGAGATATCCAATAAAGCATTTTTGCTCTGTCTGATTGATCTCTGTACAAGGAAGGAAGGAAAAGAAGATATTATATTATAATTGAACTCTCAAGCATGTATAGCATATTTAGAAATGTTAAAGGATTGTTTATGCTTAGCATGAGATATTTAGAATTGTCTTTAGTTACAATTCGTATTTATTTACGTTAATCTCCTTTGTATATGAATGTTTATACTTTGTTAAAAGCTCGTATTTTTAAGAATTAAGGATTGTCTTGTTAGGGTAGCGATAAATCCCTTATAGGCCGAGATCATGCTTCATTAGAGGATTAGCCCTTAGACGTTGCTCTAAGATTGGTTTGCTAGCAAGATTAAGGAAGGAAGGAACTTAGCATTTCGCTTAAGCAGGATTTGAGCTCAGAACTTTTAAGGGAGTCACTGCTGGGTTAATTCCCTCGCAAACTCATTTGGATATTTGAGGTAACCCCTCTTCTATCCTGTGGCATGCCTAAGGGTACAGTTGACATCAGGTTTGAGCCAGGTTGGGCCCAAAAGAAAAGAAAAGGTTTTATGGATATGGAGAGGGCTTTCGCGTTTTGCTCTCCATATACCGTCAGTTAATTGTTGCATATCTCGAGGTTATTATAATGATTTTGTTAAAATCCACTGAGTACATTAGTGCTCATGCCCCCTCTTTTTCAAATGTTTTCAGGTTGGTGTATGTGGGTTTGGCTGCCAAGATTGTTTTGCTATTATCTATGTCCTTTTGAAACCCCATTATGTGTTCTGCTACTCTGATACACTGTTTCTGAATTCCATTTAAGTTCTATTATGATTATCAAGACTCTATGAATATTTCCCAGACACGATTATATATATATAAGATGCATATTAAGTTATATTTACGCTTCTCGAGTATGATTTCCTTTCGCCTATGAAGAGGCTTATTCACGTTGATATATGTTATTCATTTTGACCTATGAATGGGTCTATGCTTGTTAGTATCTGATTAGTTAGCCGCTTTATTCCGCTAGAGCATGCTTCCATTTTAATCAATTAAACCCGAGTATCATCGTCTATTCTTCGAAAGTATGTCTTGACTTGTAAACCCTCTTTGTTAATCTCCCATCTTTATTCATTAATCCCTTAACAACACCCCGTCCCCATTCGTTAATCCCTATCTCGGGACCGAACTGTTACAGTGTCACATAGATTGATACATATCCAAATCACCATAATTCCTTCCTTCTTCTTTCTTTCCTATTCTTTTTCGATTTCTTCCCTCTTTCTACCTAGATTTATTTTTAGATCTCCTAATCTATTTAGAACTTCAATACTACATCTAATTCCTACCTTATCTTCCAGAGTACTCGACCACTACCCTAACTCCACCTACCTACGATCGGTGCCCTTCTTCCCACCACCATACTCGTTCGATACACACTACCACCCCATTCATACTTGTTCCAAAGTACCACTCTTATTCCATACCCTGTGTAATTAAGTTGCTTCCACGATTTACAACTTTTGAGAGCCGATTCTCAATTAGTTCTCGATCAGCCTATATTCACGATTTCCACACACCGTGCACCCACAAATTGAGTGATACATGAGTGGAAAAATCAAGAGTGAAAACAAATGAGTGAACGTGAGATTGTGAGGATCATACCTTGTTTTCTTTCATGTTTGTTCATTTTGTAGGTATAATGAAGAAAGGTACTATCTCAGAGTCATCCATACCACTATTGAAGGAACCGAGATCACTAAATATACCTGAAGATACGTCCTACTCCAATACACCTGCATGGGATGCTAAATACCAAATTGACGCATTGAAAGCCTATTTCAGTCGTCAGAATCGAGAATTGGAGAACAGACATGGTGAGGAGCTAGCCAAGATCACTGAACAACTTGGGCAACTCACAAATTAATCAACTGGAGCCACGATAGTACAAGAACCCATAAAGAGGCCCGTTGAGCCTCAAGCAAACGCAGTGAGGTAACCTGAGCCTCAAGAAAATGCAGCGAGGCAACCCGAGCCTCAAGGAGCTCCAGCGGGCAGACCCAAGGCCCGAAGAGCCGCAGCTAGGCAAGCCGCACATCAAGTGCACACTGAAGAGGAATACTTCGGACCTGAATCTGATGCATCTAGTGAGTACGAAGCCGATTTTGTACCATAGAGACAGGGTAATCACCGAGAATGACCCCGGGCACCAAATAGGCGCGCATTTCGCGTCGAAAGACCAAGATTCAAAGATGCTGACATGGTGAACAATATCAAGACCACCATTCCGGAGTTCCAGGGATTACATGATCCTGATGTTTACCTCGACTAGGAGAGAAAAGTCAACAAAATATTCAACTGTTATGACTTTCCAGAATTGAAGAAAGTGTAGCTCGCATCCCTTGAGTTTAAAGGGTATGCTGCAACTTGGTGAGAGAACCAACAAGCTACGAGATACCATGATCAATATCCGCCTATCGATACATGGAAAGAGATAAAAGATGCCATGCGAGGATGTTTTATACCAGTACACTATGAACGGGAACTAGAGAAGAAATTGAATCGCATAAAGCAAGGTACCCGTTCGATTGAAGAGTATCATAAAGAGCTCAAAACCGCACTAAATCGAGTAGATAAAGAGGAGACCCTAGACGCCACTATTATCCGGTATGTTGAAGGCATGAATCTAGATATAGCATACGAAGTCAAGCTTAAAGACTTCTCCAGTGTAGAAGAGATGGTGCATTACGCATCGATTGTGGAAAAACAGCTAAGAGAAGGCCGCCGTCGTTCACACCACAGTGAAGCCCCTACACGGCCTTTTTGGAATAAAGGTATGAATTTCACATCAACTTCTACCCCTTTTTCTGAGTCCACATGACCCCGAGGTTAGCCCGGACCACCCGAACGGCGTTTCGACCATTCTACACCACATAACAACCGTAGACCCGAGTCTATATCTGCACCACCTACAAGGCCATCATTTCAATGGCCTAACCAGCCTAGTGCGACGCCCAATGCAACCCCTAATCGAGCTTGTGACATTCAGTGTCACAAATGCCAAAGATGGGGCCACTTTCAGAATCAGTGTCCGAACCGGCGTGTTCTGTTTCTCAATGAACAGAATGGACTTGAGTCAGCCAGTGAAGATGAAGATCAGCCCCAGAATGATGTCCAAGCTGCAGTCGATGTCCTTGAGATTGAGTAAGAAGATGAGGAATCTGAGTTACCTCATGTCAGTCTTGTTTCCAACCGCAGTCTGAACATCAATCGAGAAGATGAAGAGCAATCCCAGCGTGAGAACATCTTTTACAGATGGGTTGCTATCCAGGACAAGACATGTGTGATGATCATAGATAGTGCCAGGGTGATTAATGCAATCAGTCAATATGCTGTCGAGAAGTTAGCCCTCACCACAACAAAGCATCCGAAGCCCTACAAATTGCAATGGCTTACAGACAGAGGCTCGATTCACGTGACAGGTCAAGTACACGTCTCTTTCTCTGTTGGTCATTTTTCTGATACTGTATTGTGTGATGTTATTCCTATGGAAGTAGTGCACATACTACTGTGAAAACAGTGGCAGTTTGACAGACGAGTTGTTCATAACGGGCTCACGAACACCTATTCGATCACCCAAGATGGTCGAACCACACTGCTAAAACCATTTTTCCCTTAAGCTATTGCAGAGGATCAAGAGAGGTTTAAGGAGGAACAGGCAAAAGCAGCCACCGCCGCCGCCCGATTCACCGCCGTGAATGGCACCACTTCGATCGAGACTTAACCGCCAGCCCCCGCCATCTCTTCAGCCAATAAAACCCCTAAAGTGCCTTCCAATGACTCCTTATTTTGTGGGAAAGCATCTGGATCAGCCCCCAACAAAGAGAAAAAACGGTCACTATTTATCTCTGTTAAAGGCGTAGAAAAAGCACTGAAAGCAGGTTTACCTTTTGTTCTTTTATCTTATAAGGACAGTACTACTAATGATGTTTCTTTACCTATTGATGTGTATCCACTCATGGAGAAGTTCACGGATGTGTTCCCGGAAGAGATTTCAAGTGGATTACCTCCAGTTCGTGAGATCGAGCACCAGATTGACTTCGTGCCCAGTGCCGTCCTTCCAAATAGACCAGCGTACCGTACCTCGCCTGAAGAAATAAAAGAGATCGACCGCCAAGTTAAAGAACTATTGGAGAAGAAGCAGATCCGAGAGTGATGAGTCCCTGTGCAGTTCCAGTCATCTTAGTGCCAAAGAAGAACAACCAATGGAGGATGTGCATGGACTGCCGCGCCATCAACAAAATAACGGTGAAGTATAGATTTCCTATCCCTAGACTTGATGATATGATAGATGAGTTGAGTGGTTCGAATTTATTTTCTAAGATAGATTTGATATCTGGCTATTTTCAAGTTAGAATGCATAAGGGGGGTGAATGGAAAACTGCATTTAAAACAAAGCATGGTTTGTATGAGTGGTTAGTTATGCCATTTGGTCTGACTAATGCACCGAGCACTTTCATCAGATTGATGAACCATATTTTGCGTGATGTGATTGGTAAATTTGTAGTTGTCTATTTTGATGATATATTGATTTACAGTCACAATGCACAGGCGTACATTGACTATCTTAGGCGTGTGTTTACTCTATTGCGTGATGCAAAACTATATGGAAATTTGTCTAAGTGCTCGTTTTATCTAGATGAAGTCATTTTCTTAGGCTTTGTCGTCAGTTCTCGAGGTATTGAGGTTGACCGTTCCAAAATCAAGGCGATTGAGGAATGGGCAACGCCCAAAACCGCATCTGAGGTTCGTTCTTTTCACGGATTAGCTGGGTTTTACCATCGTTTTGTGTGTGATTTCTCCAGCATAGCCGTCCCTCTTACTGAGCTAAGTAAGAAGGACCGAAAATTTGAGTGGGGTAAACAACAAGAGCGTGCATTTAATACTTTGAAGTCTTTATTATGTTCTGCTCCTATTCTTTGTTTACTAGATTTTACTAAGACTTTTGAGATCGAGTGTGATGCTTCGGGCATAAGTATTGGTACAGTTTTGATGCAGGAACATAGGCCCGTCGCTTACTTCAGTGAGAAGTTAAATGGCGCCGCCCTTAGGTACTCCACGTACGACAAGGAGCTCTACGCTTTAAAGCATGCGTTAGACACATGGCAGCACTATCTCTGGCCTAAGGAGTTTGTCATCCACACGGATCATGAAAGCTTGAAGCACCTGAAAGGGCAAAACAATTTGAACTAGAGGCAAGCGAGATAGGTCGAGTTCATCGAGTCATTCCCGTATGTTATCAAGTACAAGAAAGACGAGGAGAACATGGTCGCCGATGCCCTGTCTAGAAGATACGCTCTTTTGAACTTAATGCATGCAAAGATGCTAGGTTTCGAGTCCATTAAAGCATTATAATGTATGATGAGTATTTCAACCCCAAATATACTTCGTGTAGTGCTAAACCTAGGTCTATTGATGGTTATTATATGCATGATGGTTTTCTGTTCAAAGATTCGAAGTTGTGCATCCCAGATTGTTCTATGCGTGAGCTTTTGGTATTAGAGTCGCATGCGGGGGGTTTGATGGGTCACTTTGGTGTGCATATGACATTAAACTTGCTGCATGAGCACTTCTTTTGGCCGCATATGCGTAGGGATATAGAGAATGTGTGTAGTTGTTAGTTTTGTATACTGGAAAGGCATGTCTTGTATACTTTTCTAATGATATGATGATATGAATTGAAAGTTATTGCAGCCACTATTTGCATTTAGATTATTTTATATAATTGTTCTATGCAATGTTCCATATACTTACATTGTAGATGATATGATGTAGGGAGTCACACGGTAAGATCATATCATTAGAACCTTCTATTGTATTAAAGAGCTCACGGCTTAGATGGTCCTGAACACACCATCGGTACACCGTAGAATAATCTGATAAGTCAGTTTATCTTGACTAACTGATTATTCTAGTATACTTATTAGTATATTGAGGAGGATCATGATAGGATACTATTATCTGCTCTGACCCGGATAGTGAAAGAATAAAGATCCACAGAGTTCGGGTTCTGAACTCATGTGATATTGGTGAGCATATGTGTGCGTTGTTTATTACTTTAATTTATCAATAGGTGAGATCTTTTCGTAGATCAATAAACACGATATCTTAGGTAATAACAGTGTATGCATGATGTGTCAAGCAGTATGCATGAGCACCGTGTCCTGGTGCGCCAGGTTGATGATGTTCTCTTGAGAAAACACAAGTTCATGTTGAAACCCTACAGATAGAATTTATTCCGTACATGAGTAAAGCTTGTGTGGTACTACTCAAGGTTTTAGATGTTAATTAATTATAGCTATCAGAGGCTGACATAATTAATTAATGAACATTATATCTTAAACACGGGGAATGACTGAACTAAAGGAGAAAGCATATTCGTAAATATGCATTAAATTGGTAGGTAAGTTTTACTTCTTTAGTGGAATAAAAGTAAAACTTAATTTATTTAATTATATCCTAAGTTTATTGGATATTGGATATTAAATAAATTAGTGGGCCAATTTAATATTCTTCTAGATCCCTGTTGTAGCCTAATTGATTGTTAGTGGACTGAATATTGAACTTGAGTAAGAGGCCCAAACCCAATAGGGTTGGGAGATGGATTTTCGACCACCTCCCTATTTAATCATAGGGAGAGGGACGAAAATTCAGAGTAAAAAATTCAGCCCCTCTTTGTCTCTCAAGATATCCACAGATTTCACAACTCTATAGTATACAGCCCACTCTGTATCTGATACTCAGTCCAGGAATACAACAGAAGGTCTCAGAGTAGAATACTGTGGTGGCCGATCCAGAAGAGAAAAGGGGTGCCTGAATCATCTTCATTCAATAGCAAGATTAGATCTGTAATCTTGTCCTTAGACCGTCTGACAATTGTAAGAAATTCGAATCTATGTTTTTCGCTTTATTAGATTCATTTTGTATGGTTTTGTCATAGACGTGTGTAAACATGCATGAACATAAAAATATGATTTGCATGAACATGGGATTAATGAACATCCAATAGATCATGCGGTGGTTTAATTCGAAAAAACTCCAATAATTGGTATCAGAGCGGGTTTTGGCACTGTTCTAGGATTAATCTAGGCATAAATTTCGACATATATATTTAAGTTTGATGTTAAATTTATAGTTCTTAAATTTTCAGATTTAAATATGCATGTATGTCGATTTTATGGTATTCAAAACTTTGAAGAATTTTTGATTGAATTCGAAAATTCTAGTTTTGAGGTCACTTGAATTTTCGGTCACTATAGATATAGATTTGGGATGATATTTGATGTTCTTTAAATTTCCAGATTTATTTCTCATAGGGGTCGAAAATTTGGAGATCAAATTTTTGAAATTTGATGTATAAAAAATTCCCCAATTTTGTCTTGAATTTTCGGCACTATAGAAATTAAATTTGGATGGTTTTTGATCAACATCAAGATTTCCACATTTATTTTAGTGTGGTTCGAAAATTTTGATAGATTAGAATGAGGATAGGTAATTTTTGATGTATATCAAAAGTTACCTAATTCTAATCCAAATAGGTTTGAAAATAGAATTTTAAATTTGGTAATTTTTGAAGTGGATCAAAATTTCCAGATTTATTATTCTAGATATTTTTGAAACTTATGGTATTTTATTTGGAATAGTTTTTTGATTAATGTCAAAATTTTCAAATATGTTATTCTATGTAATTTTTGAAATTATTAAAAAAAATTGGATAAGATTTTGATGAAAATCAAATTTCCAGATTTATTTAATGATGTGGTTCGAAAATTATGGGCATTGGATTAAGATTTGATATTATTTGATGTATATCTTGATTTACCTAATTTTAATCTAGATAGATTTGAAAATAGAATTTTAAATTTGGAAGAATTTGAAGTGGATCAAATTTTCAGATTTATTATTTGGTAATTTTCGAAATCTATAGATTTTAAATTGGATAAGGTAATTTTGGATATAGATGAATAATTATCAAAATTCAATTGTGATAAGGATTTGAATTAGGATAGGGTTTGGAAGATTTTGAAGTGGATCAAATCTCCAAAAGGGATTTCGATTCTTATGTATGATATTTTGATTGGATTTTTGGAAGATTTTTTTATTCTGGTCCATCAGCCTTTTAAGAACAGTGAGCGCCCAAATGTAGTTATCCTCCTTCTCAGCCTCCAGATAGGCGCATGCAACAAATAACGTCATGCTTGTTGAGGTAACACCGACTATTTCAAACAAAGGTAATTTGTATCTGTTCGTCTTGTACGCACAGTCCATCAATAACACTTCAGTAAAAGCTCTAAGAAGTTTCACGCTTATCGAGTGTGCGTAGAACATATCCTTCACGGTGTCAGTCTATGGACACCACCTCGTATACTGGTAATAGCCATGTTCCTCCAGTTTACCCAACAGATACTGCATTTAGGATCGACCAGCATGCTCGACATACTTTTTTCTACTACGCACATTATAAATTGTCTTTATTGTGGACTTGTTGTTGGGAAAGCTTCTCTGTATTGCGGTCAATATTTACTTCGGCTGAGTATGTGAACTCGAAAAGCTAGCCACCAACTTCTCCTCATCCGATGTCAGGCGACCGGCGTATGCATGCCCTTCGAAATATTGTGCTTGTGGATGATTGTGAACCCCACAAACAACTTCTAACATCCATTGATTACACTCAGGGAGGTGTTGCCCCTTCAAACGAAACGAACATCCAATTCTCTTCGACCCAGTCTCCCTTGAGCTCGTTCTGGAATTCTTTCTTTCTTTCCCTTTATCCGAAACCTCATCATCATCTAAACACGTTCTGTTGGAGTCTTCTTCTTAATCACACAGGGATACCCACCTCGTTCACATGACAATAGCAATCGAGGATTCCTAGTATCACTCCCAGCATCTGAGTGTCGCACAGTAACGACAATACGAACTGGAATAGCTCTCTCACGAACCCAACTGATCAAACTCTCATGAGAATCAAACAATTCCATAGTGTGGAATATGTCCGTAAAATCAGGAACCAACTCTGTATTGATTGGGCCCATAACACTGTTCTTAGTTCGATCCTATTCAAAATTAAATTAACATTAGTTGCTGCTGGATAACACATGTTCGAAAATAAAAATTCGATCTAAATGGTCAAGTTTGAACTTTAAAATTCGAACAACCTTATCTAGTTCGAAAACATTAGTTCGAACATGTATTTCTTCAAAAAAAATTCAAGTGTGGTTCGACTTTCAAAGTTTGAACATTGTGTTTATGTTCGATCTTCGTTGTCCGAACATATTGAAGAATGTTCAAACTGTAAAACCCGAACAAAACGCGAAAACAGGTCTACGAAAACTGCGAAATCTCGAAATTCAATCGGTACAAACTAAACAAAATGACTTACATTGCTTTGTTCATCTTCATTTTCATCCTGCATTGTCTCTCTTTCCATTTTTGCCACAATAATTGCACAACTACAAACTAGGTTATTGAGTACAAATTGTGTTTAATAATGTAACTTTCTTTTTGGGGTTCAAATTTGATAATTTTCTATTTTCACAGATTTATTCATATATTTTATATTGTTTAAATTTTTATTTTATTTTAAATTTTATTTTGGGGTGCATTAAGTAAAAAAAATAGTACAAGGAAGTAATTAAAGGGTAATTTAGTCAATTCATTATTATTTTATTTTTGTCTTTTTATTTTAGTGGTGCAAAGAGTAAATCTTAATATATATATAAAGACAAATAAGTATACTTTAAATAGCAACTTTCATTTTCCCGCCCATTTACACTTACCACAAACGGAAATAACAATTATCCCACAACGAATTTTAAAGAGAATTGTTTTGTTTTAACATACTATAAATTATAATGACCAACAATGAAATTCTCACACATTTCTTGGTCTCTTATTTGGGAACGAGTATAGTTTGATTTTATTAGTTTAATATTTAAATACATATTAAAATATTTGAATTAAATTTCGACAATTAAATATGTATTTTTGAAAATGTATTCAGGTTTAATGGTCAATAATTGATCTTATCATTATAAATTTTAAAAAAAATTGTTAATGTTTGTAATTTTAAATATATTTTAATCAATTAAATTATATTTATTATAATTTTAAAATTAAATATATCCAACATCAAACACCAACATATATTAAATATTATTTATTAACAATGTATTTTGTAATATTTTGAATTAATAATAATTATGAAATGTATTTTGTAATTTTTCTTGCTTCAACAAATTATACTAACAGGCCAACAAGTCAATTTTGGAGTTTGCGCCTTCAAATTCAAATCATATATATTTTGAAAAAGAAATAATTAAAGTAAACGTTGCTGAAAATATATAACAAACTTTTTGTGAATTCTAACAACGTTGTATGGTATTTAATTTAAATGAAAAAATTTGAATTTTGAAATTCCAACTTTATGTATATATATATATATATAAGCTACTAGCTTGATAGCAGTACTAGGGATTGATATACTACAAATTCAGTGTTGATTGACATGTCATTTCGAGAGATGAGACAAACTTATATGCTATACATTCAACGGAGTTGGGCAAATTTTAGAATAATTATTTATACAACAATATGACGTTGTTAATATTTTCACTTTATAACTTCATTACACATATTCCACGCATCACAAATTTACTCAATTAGTATTACTTGAAATGGTTTATGTAAAATTAAAACGTATGTAAAGTTTCAAATGCTCCGAGAGTTCGAAAAACTGAAAAGTAATAAGTAGCCAAATATTTTAAAGGGCAATTATCCCACATCGAATTTTGAAGATAATTATTCTACTTGAATGTATTATAAATTTTAATGGTCAACAATGAAATTCTCATATCTCACACTTTTCTTGGTCTTTTAGTTAAGACTTGAGAACAAATAGTGTGTTTGAAGTTATCAGTTTAATATTTAAATATGTATTTAAATATTTAAAATTTCAAATTAAATATAAATATTTGAAAATTGATTTTATCAGTATAAACTCAATTTTTTTGACATTTACATATACTAGCCTTAATTTGCAGTAGCTACACTTTGTGAAACAAATATTAACTTGACAAATAATTTAAATTAAAGAATTACTAAAATCACAATTTAAGTCCGATATTTTTAATCAACCGTAATGATAAAGTCGATATTAAACATTGGTTGGATGAGACTTAACGTATTATTTCAACTCTAAACAAGACATATAGCTTCCTTTAGCATATACATATATATGTGAGCGCAAATTAATTTGAAAACTGGTCTTGCTAACATGTAGAATTTTAGAAATCAAGACCCACATCAAAAAAATTTAATTAAATATACTTAATTTTTAGAATATATATGTATTTTTGAGCTTATCAATTTTATTTTAAATATTTTTTAAATTGTGAAGTATACATATGTAGGTGCTCAACTTTTGATATATTTTAAATAGTTATAACTTACATATATTCATATTACAAACTAAATTATCTCACATAGAAGAGCTAATATTTATTGCGATATCATAATTCTGATCATTGAACACCTATTTTTTCATTTATCAGAATCATTATGTGGCAATTAAAATTTTGAATATTAGAAAACTGACTTTGCCCAATAAAACCCCCCCATATTCGACATCCCAAGATTAAATTAATTACAACACATGGAAAAATATTGTCATGTCATAATTTTGATCATCGAAAAAATAGGAGTTTGTTGATTCTACAACAAATAAAAAAGTGTTATTATTGCAACATTTAAAAAGTCATATCTAAATTATAAATTTATTCAAATGTAGTGATTTTTTAGCAATTGACCGTAAATATATTTTAAACAGTTAGAACTTATATATTTTATTTTTTCATATAAAATTCATCCCATATCAAAGACTCAACAATCATCATTCCACTTTTCTCAATCTTTCAGTTGAGATCAATTATAATATTTCATAGTCATATTAAACTTTATAGAATTTTAATATTTTAAGAATAAAATTATGAATTAACAGCATTAAATAAATATATTTAAAATTTTCAATAAATGTATGAATTAAATTTAACAATTTAGTGTAAAATATTTTAAAATTTTTGAAGGTAAAATATTTACATTATCATTTTTTTATATTTTAAATAATTAAAACTTATATATTTTAATTTTTGAATTTTTTTATCTCACATCGAAGAATTAACAAATATTGTTGTACATAAACAAAGTATAAATTCTGGGACACAATAATGGCTTTTCCACATG
The DNA here is from genome assembly GCA_026008535.1 of Perilla frutescens. Lineage (NCBI taxonomy): Eukaryota > Viridiplantae > Streptophyta > Magnoliopsida > Lamiales > Lamiaceae > Perilla > Perilla frutescens. Next base: position 10,329,876 of record BRKX01000005.1, read on the forward strand.
TCCGATCTTTTTGTTGAAATCAAGTGTAGTATTTGATATTTGATTTTATCAATTTAATAATGCATATATATATAATTTCAATATTTGATTTTATCAATTTAATAATGAATATAATGAATATATATATATATATAATTTCAATATTTTAAAATTAAAATTTTGAATTAAAAGATTGATACTTACATTTTGAGCTCTTTTTCAAAAATAACCCACTTAACGAAATAGTACACACTTTTTCAAAATAATTACAAATATAACATTTGATTAATTCTACGGCTCGAATGTCGTACATAACTGATTGTATTTTAAGATTTCTCGATTGAATAATTTTTTTACGTAGTTGAGGAAATAGAAATATTAAAATAAAATCAACTACATAGAATTTTTGGACAGAAAATTGATTAAATGTTAGATTTTCAAAACATTTTAAAAAGTGGTTACTGTTTTGTTAATTTTTTTTTAAAAAAAATTGATTATTTTTTAAAAACAACAATAAATATAGGTATCAAAGTGTAATTTTTCCTGAATTAAATATATTAAAAATTTAAAATAAATATTTTAAATATATTAATTTAAAATATTTTAAATTTCATAAGTTAATTAGATATATTAAAGAAATTCAAGATCCACATCCAAAATCTTTTAACAAGTTCAAATCCCACATAGAAAAATAATGAGTATTGTTCTGTTTGAACATACTTTGAATTCTAATGTTCAATAATGAAATTTCTTACATTTCTTGGTCTTTTAAGTTGAGATCGAGTATAGTGTTTGATATTATTAGTTTAATATTAAAATACTTATTTAAATTTTTTAGTTTAAATATCTATCAATTTCTTATTAAATATTATTTTTACTTTTGTGATTTTAAATTCAAATATATATATATATAAAAGTTAATATAAATATATTTAATTTTTAAATTTTAAATGTATATAAGTTAGTAATTTTAAATATATGAAAACTAAATCTTAAACAATGAAATATTATATACTTTAATTATTTTACTAAATTTTTCCCACATCGAATAACCAACAAATATTATTTTGAATGAACAAATTATAAATTGTGAAGTTGAACAACAGTATTCCTACTACTTTTTCTATATTTCAACTGAGATCAAGTATAATATTTTATCCCACATTGAAAAATAAAGAGCATTCTTCTACCTGAACATACTATAAATTTTAATAGTTAAGAATAAAATTTTAATACCTTTCTTGATCCTTTAAGTTTATTTTTTCTTATCAGTTTAATATTAAAATATATATAGAGAATTTTTAGTTTAAATATTTATCAATTTCTTATTAATTATATATTTAAAATTAAATTTTAGCTTTTATTTTGTTAAATTCAAACAAAATTAGAGATATATAAAAAATCCAAATAAATAAATTTAATTTCAAAAAATTTAATGTATATAAGTTTATAATTTTAAATATATGAAAAATAAATCTTAAATGATTAAATCTTATACATTTTAATTATTTTACTAAATTTGTTTTCAATGAACAAATTATAAATCGTGATGCCCAACAATAATATCCATACAACTTTTTTCTATATTTCAACTAAGATCAAATATAGTGTTTGATCCCACATTGATAAATATGGAGTATTGTTCTATGTCAACATACTTTGAATTTTAAAAGTCAATAATAAAATTTTCACACCTTTCTTAATCTTTTAAGTTGAGATTGAGAATAATACTATTTTATCTTATCTGTTTAATACTAAAATACATATATAAATTTTTGAGTTTAAATATCTATATCATTTTTTTATTAAATATATATATATATATCTAAAAATAGTTTTTTAATTAAAAAAATATAATAAATAATTTTAATTTATAAATTTTCAAATATATATATAAGTTTACAATTTTAAATTTATGAAAATGAAAGCTTAAGCAATTGAATCTTATATTTTATTTTATTTTTACTAAAATTATCTCACATCGAAGAACTAATAAATTTGTTTTCAATGAACAAATAACAAATTTTAAATTTATGAAAATGAAAGCTTAAGCAATTAAAGCCCAACAATAGTATTCCTACTACTTTCTTCATATTTCATGTAAAATTAAGTGTAATGTTTAATCTCACATTGAAAAATGAGGAGTATTGTTCTACTTGAACATTTTGTAAATTCTAATAGTTAATAATAAAATATTCATGCCTTTCTTGACATTATAAGTTGAGATCGAGTATAATATTTGATCTTATGAGTTTAATATTCAAATATATATTTAAATTTTTTTCGTTTAAATATCTATCAAATTCTTATTAAATATATATTTAAAATTAAAATTAAAATGTTATATTTTAAATTCAAAAATATAAATATATAAAAAAATCAAATAAATATATTTAATTTTGAAATTTTAAATGTAGATAATTTTGAAATTTTAAATATATCAAACATAAACCTTAAACAATAAATCTAATATATTTGACTTTTTTTATAAAAAAATTTATCCCACATCGATAAACTAACAATATTGTTTTGAATGAACAAATTATTAAATCTTAAATATTTGAACTTTATTTTCGAAAGTTATCCCACATCGATGAACTAAAAAATATGATTTTGAATAAACAAACTATAAATTGTGAGGCCAAACAATAGTCTTTCAACTTTTTCGGTCTTTGATTTGAGATCGAATGTGATATTTCGATATTTGATTTATAATTTAAAATTTAAAATTTTATCAGTTTAATATTAAATTCTAAATATATTTTAAATTTATAAAATTAAGATCCACATCCAAAATTTTAAATTAAATATATTTAATTTTCTTAAATTAAATGTATTAATTGATCTTATCAATTTAATGTTAAATATTTTTAAAATTCATCTGTAACGCCCCAATTTCACTTTAATAGAAAAAGACACGTTATCCATGCTCTTCATTAATAAAATACTTTTCTTAAAATACAGCGAAAGTTTCAAAGCATAACTCAGCATTTTTTTTACATAAAATAAAGTAAAAAAAAATTAAATCTTTAATCATGCTTGATCACTTGACCGCCATCATCACATCTTGTCCGCTACGCATCACCCGAGACAACACCTGAAAAGATAAGTAGATTTTGGGTGAATACTACTGACTCAGTGGGGACTGTCCAATTATCCAAGTTATATAAAATTAAGCGAGCAGGTGAGAATAATAAAAGTTGTTCAGTCCGTAGACCAAACCATATAGCCCGTCGGCCCAGTCTCATTTAGCTCGGAGGCCCTGTCTCATTTAGCCCGGAGGCCCATTTTTCATCTTTAGCCCGGAGGCTCATTTTCATATTTAGCCCGGAGGCCCTGTACTGTACTGTGTCATCACATACTCGATAATAAGATATAGAGAGAATAATCAGGACATGATCACATAAAACCCCACCTTGACCTTGACTTGATATTAACCGATTTAGTCCTGCGCACCCTATAATTAATTATTTTGAATTAATAAAATGCAACATGGAATATGACTATGCATGTTAAGTACGAGAATTTTAAATATGATGTATGCCCAATTCAACTGTAATTTGGTAAACCCGCTCATAGCCAAATATGCATAAGTGAGATGTGTGTGTGTGTGTGTGTGTGTGTGTGTGTGTGTGTGTGTATACCATGTATATATTTATTCCTAATATATAAAATAATGGACTTAAAGAATAAAACATGATATATATATACACGTAACCTATACATATACATTAATGATTGAAAAATAAAATTAATGATTAGAACAAATCCATTCAAACAAATCTATGTAACTAGACGTGCATATATATATATATATATAATGATATGTTCTTTTTTTTTTAAAAAAAAACCAATTAAATATATGGCCCAGCCCGACAATAATTTAGCCAAGCCCAACTAAAACTTAATCATCTATGTCCACCTACAAGATAAAATCAGATTAGAAAAATTAACAGATCAACTACACTCTCTCTCTCTCTATCTCACGAAATCAGCACCAAGAACAGCCTTCGTCTGCTTCTTCTGCTGTACGGCTACGACTGCTAGGGTCTAACTTGATCGCACCGAAATAGCAGCTTCTCTATTGTAATCTGCCGAGTGGCCACCATCGTTGCTTCGGAAGCTCGTCTTCGACACCGCCGAACGGAAGTTTTTCTTTTCGGAGTGCACAAGATCAATGGTTGCGTCCGACTACCACCATGACTGCACCGGAACAACCCCCTCCCCATAATGCACCCTAAAAAAATACCCCCATGCTATGCATATGCAATGATGAATAAAAAGGAGAAACATGCAAAACAAGAAGGATTTCATACCTACAAAACGATCTCTTCGAACTTGGAGGAAAATATATCACTCTTTCGTTTATTTAAGGTGAGAAGTGTTGGTCCCGGGCGAGTCGATATCAGTTTACAGGGGGGTGAATAAACTGATTAAAACTTTTACTTCAAGTGTGGAATGACAGGGCCCTTTGACTCGCTTAATGAAACTTATCTATGCATAAGCTTATTGAACAGTTAAGACAGTTTAAGTGCAGCTTGTGTGATATTGTGTGCAGTTCAAAGATATGCAATAATCAAAGTGGTACAACACACAAGCAATTTATAGAGGTTTGAAGTCTCAAACTTCTACGTCCTCTCTTCCTTCCGCAGAAGGGCAACTTCACTATATAACTTGAGTTTCTTTACAAATTATATAATGAATGACAGTTGGCTGAACCTGGTAACTGCTTGCTACCTCAGCGGGTCGACGGCTCACACTTGAAGTCCCTAACTGCTCGCTAGGAAGGTAGGTGCTATTGTCGTCTTTACAAGGTTTTAGATCTCTTTCGATCTTCAAGAGGTTAGTCTTGAACAGGGGTTATCAACTGATGTGCTCCTTCAATTGAGCTGAGTAGTCGATCGTTTTGTAACAGAAACTGAGAAGACTGCCCTGGTTGGATTGTCAACAGCTGGCTGATTATCTTGACTCTGTGAATTTCTTCTTCTCAGTTAAACTCTCGCAGTTTCTATCAAACGCTGAACTTGAGCTTGAGTGAGAGGGAGAAAGAAAAGCTCTTGTTTGTATATGCGAAAGTTGTGTAGGTGAAGGATTCTTCTTGGTTCTGCTTGAGAGAGTTGAGAGTTCTTGGCGTTTAGCATTTTTAAACTCTAATTCACTCGCCTTTTATAGAGGAGTGATTTTATGACCGTTGAGTTCCATTGTCCATTGATCGGTGGCCCTGTTGGTTCATCAATGGAGAATGATCACTTGGAGCTTTTGGTTTGAAGCAGCCGTTACTCTGCCAATCGATCTTCATTGGATATTTAATTCTAGGATCTTTGTTGAAGCATTTATTCCAAGATTCGGCAGTTTGAGCAATAACCTCCAAGGTTCTCTAGCTTCAGTTTTCTTGGCAGCTTTGAGTTCCAGTTGACAGTTCTGGACTTGTCAGCTGAGTTTGACTATTGCTCCAGTTGGCAGTTTTGAGCTCGTCAGCTGAGTTTGGTTGTTGCTCCAGTTGGCAGTTTTAAGCTCATCAGCTGAGTTTGGTTGTTGCTCCAGTTGGCAGTTTTAAGCTCATCAGCTGAGTTTGGCTATTGCTCCAGTTGGCATTTTTAAGCTCATCAGCTGAGTTTGGCTATTGCTCCAGTTGGCAGTTTTAAGCTCATCAGCTGAGTTTGGCTATTGCTCCAATTGGCAGTTTTTAAGCTCATCGGCTGAGTTTGGCTATTGCTCCAGTTGGCAATTTTAAGCTCATCAGCTAAGTTTGGCTATTGCTCCAGTTAGCAGTTTTAAGCTCATCACCTGAGTTTGGCTATTGCTCCAGTTGGCAGTTTTAAGCTCATCAGCTGAGTTTGGCTATTGCTCCAGTTGGTCATCAGTTGGATACTTCCTGTCTTTAGTCCAAACTGATCTCTTATCAGTTCCCTTAGTTGATTCTTTTCTCCCTCAGCTTAGCTGACTTAGTTGTCAGTTTGTTTCAACTGTTCAACTTCTTGACTTCTCAGTTCAGTTGACTTCTGACGTATCCTTCAGCTTGATAACCATACTCTTGATTGATTGACTTTGACTTTGCTTGATATCCTTTTTGATGATGCCCTGGATTAATCAGCTCCGATTTGCAACTTGAATTTCAGTCAGTTTTTCACAAATAATTTTGACATCTCATCAAAACCTAATCTAGGGGTTCCTTGATAGTTTTTCCTAACAAGAAGTAAGAATGATAAGAGTCATCTATTTATAGTGGTAGGTTTTAGTAGCTATCTAGAGATATACTTGATATCAGATCAAGAATGTGATCACGATTAGAGAGGTTGATCTATTCCAAACTTCCTGCTGTGTTTTCGTGAGGTAGAAGGAAAAGAAATAAAATGAAATAATAAATCGTTCTCCCTTAGGGTTTTCTTACTTTTGGGCTTAAAAGGTTTGGACTTAAAGAAGAATTTGTTTGGGCTAGAAAGGACTTGGGCTCCAATTAATTAAATAGGCTAGGAGAAGGAAAAAAAATAGAATTGTAACCCATGAAGCACTTTCAATAAAAATTAAAAAAAATATGTATGCTAATTATATGAAATAACTATATTCTAAAATGAATTCATGCGTATAAAATACTTAGGCGTGACTTATTAGACTTAATCAATTAATATCACACATAAATAAAACAAATAAAAAATATTTTTAGAAAAAAAAATGTAGCAACTTAAATATAATTAGAAAACTGGGTCTCTATGATAAACTGAGATTTTATACTAATTCTGGTACACTTTTGTGTTGAGTTTGAATTGTTTTGGGTGTGTTTCTTCTCAGTTTATTTGTGTTTTCATGCATTTGGGAGTTTGGTATTACTTGTTGGAATTGTGCAGGAATTGTCCTCGAAGAGATGGTATTTAAACAAAGTATGGAAGTCTCAGGAAAATAGCCGAGAACCGCGGCTGACGTGGCAGCTCGCGAGTGAGGATCCCGGCCTTCGACTGTGAAGTCGCGACAGAGGCTAGGGTGCACAGAAGAAAAGTCGCGACCAGCTCGCGAATCGCGAGCGAGACCGCAAATCACCAAGAGCCGTTAACTATTTGATCACGACAGAGGAGGGGGTCATCTTCACAAAATTCGCGACCCGGTCGCGAATATCCGAAGAGCTCGCGAATTTTGTGACAGCTGGATGCCACGCGGAGTCGCGACCCCAGTCGTGACCGACATGCTCGCGAGCGAGCTCGCGAACTTTAATGGCGGTACAGCTTGTGGTTTCCTACTTTGGATCAAATTCTTACTTGGTATTTAAGGGTTTCAATACACGAAAATACACACAATTCCTCCTTCCCAAAAGTTACCAACAGAGAGTTACTGTAGAGAAAAGAAGATGCGAAGAACAAGACCAAGGGATTCAAGAGCTTTCAAGATTAGAGACAAATCAAACCTTCCGGGTTTTATTTTCTTTGTTCTTAGAATTGTTCATGTTTTCTTTGTGGATGATTTTTGTTATTTATATTATTATGGATAGCTAAAACCCTAGTATTCTAGGGTTGTTTATGATTCAAACTATGAAGTTCATTTAATCTATTGATTTCTTATGCTTACGATTTTGTTGTGTTTTGCTTATTCTCGTTTTTATCTGTATTAATTACTTGATCAATAAATTGTACAATTTGATGTGTTAATTCATAAATCGAGAGATGAGTTTTAACACGTGATCTGGAATAAGTAACTTGTTAATCAATAACATTCAAGAGAGTTGAGATTAATTGAGAGAGCAATAGACCCTAGGAGCCTTTAGGAGTTGCATGCTAGGTATTGAACGGAGACGTTAGTACTAGTTTTGTAATCTACAACCTAGGCACTTCGAGAGAAGATATAGGATGAATTAGTGGTTGCTCTAGCACAATTTAAGTCCCAATATAGGCATAAGAATGAAAGGATTAAATGAATGGATTAGTTGATGATTAAGCAATCCTAGAATACGTCTTTTATTCACTGTTTGATTTATCTGTGTTAATTTCTGCCTTGGTAATTTAGTTTATTTATTATTGTCAGTTTTTATTTAGTTCAATCCAATCATGTTTTGTAGTCTAGATAACTGCGAGAGGTTAAATTGAAAAACTAGCAGTTTAATTATTAAATCCCTGTGGATACGACCTTGTTCACCGCTATCCTATAAGCCTCGCTGTACACTTGCAGTTTAGGTGAAAATAAATACCGAACAAGTTTTTGGCGCCATTGCCGTGGATTTAATTTTTTTTATTTGCTATTATTTAGATTTAATTTCTTGTGTTAATCTAGACATTTTTTTTCAGTTTATTTTCATTTAAATATTATAATCTTCTTTTTCTTGTGATTAGGTTGTGTATACGTACACGATCTCAGGGGGAACCACTTCAAACTTTGGATCCTGAGATTGAAGCCACCATCTGCCACAAACACGCAAGAAGAAGGAGAGCAATGGCAGAGCAACAACTAGCAGCTCTTGTTACAGCTGATCAGATGCGCCGTATGCAACAGCAACTAGAGGAAATGCAGCGGCGATTTCAAGAGCAAGAAGCCACCAGGGAAGCAGAGCCGGTACCGATTAATCAGATGTTCACACCGGTGCTCAACCATGGAAAAGTTCCCGGTCCAGGCATTAATGCCAATAACTTTGAACTGAAGTCGGGATTAGTGGGCATGGTGCAGCAGCATCAGTATGGAGGGCTCAAGACTGAGAATCCGAATGCCCACTTGCAATAATTCTTGGAGGTCTGCAGCACAATCAAGATGAACGGGGTGTCAAATGATGCTATACGGCTTCGCCTATTCTCATTCTCACTGAGAGATGCTGCCAAGGATTGGTATCATTCCTTGGACCTCAGTACGGTGGATAGCTGGGAATGCTTGGCACACAAGTTTCTGCATAAATTCTTCCCTCCCGGTCTGACTCTTAAGCTCAAAGGCGAGATTACTCAGTTTCGCCAGTATGAAGATGAGAATTTATATGAAGCTTGGGAGCGGTTTTGAGAGTTGCTAAGGAAGTGCCCCAATCATGGATTTGGGGTGGATCATCAAGTCTGCATCTTCTACAATGGATGCGACATGGAGGTGAAGAGGCTTCTGGATGCCTCTGTGGGTGGCTCACTGCTGAACAAAGGCCACGATCAAACTGTGACGATAATTGAAGACATGGCCACCAAAAGCTATCAATGGACTGGGGATCGACCAGTGAGGATATTGAAGAGAGCTGCAGCAGTTGATGATAGTGATCCGATTTCCAAATTGACGGCTCAGCTATCCACGTTGAATGCTACTATCAATAGTAGATTTGACGCCATGTCTCAGCAGATTGCGAATCCTCCCATGAATCAAGTTGTGGAAGATGTGAGCTATATCAATCAGCGATGGGGCTATGATGGTAATAATTACCGAGGTGGAAATCAATTCTATCAAGGTAATCGATCCAACCTCTCATATGGGAATCCTAACAGTGCACTGCAGCCCCCTCCTGGCTTCTCTGTAACAAATGGAGTAATCAATGAGGAAAAGAAGCCAAACATGGATGATCTGTTGATGACGTTCATGGGGAAGACCGATAAATTCATGGAGGAGTCGCAAGCTAGAGTGGAGAAGTTGGAGTATACTGTGGGTGCCATGAGTGTGCAAATGAAGATGTTCGAGAAGCAACTAGGTCAGCTGGCGACAGTCGTAGGGAATCAGCACCAACCAGGACAATTCCCTAGCAACACCACAGTGAATCCCAAGGAACAGTGCAATGCAATCCATCTGCATACTGAGGTTCTTGCACCTATTGTTGCCGCTGCAGCTGTTTCCCCCAAGATGGCTTTTGACAAGCCAAATTCTACCATTAAGAGTCATCCGACGGGTCCTACAGTGCTTCCCACAGTGACCATCCCGTACCCACAGCAAATCCCGAAACAGAAAGTTGATGCTCAGTTCTCTAAATTCCTTGAGATATTCAAGAAGGTGCACGTCAATATTCCTTTGGTGGAGGCATTGCAGCATATGCCTAAGTATGCCAAGTTCCTCAAGGATGTTGTGTCCAAGAAGAAGAAGATAGAAGAGTTCGAGATGGTGCATATCCCAGAGAATTGTAGCTCCATCATCCAAAGGAAGCTCCCGACCAAGATGAAGGATCCGGGGAGTTTTACACTTCCCATCACTATTGGAGATAAGATAGGTGGCCGAGCACTGTGTGATTTGGGGGCGAGCATCAATTTGATGCCGCTGTCATTTTTCAAGAAGCTGAATTATGGGCAACTCAAACCCACAACCATGTGCTTACAAATGGCTGATCGCTCTGTGGTGTATCCCGAGGGAATTTTGGAAGATGTGCTGATCAAGGTACATGATTTTATTTTCCCAGTAGATTTTGTGGTACTGGATATGAAGGAAGACAAAAGCGTCCCTCTTATTTTGGGACGACCATTTTTACGCACCGGAAGAGCCAACATCGACCTAGACACGGGGATCCTCACTCTCTGGTTTGAAGATGAACATATCCGGTTTTTGTTCGATGTAGAGGAGCACAAGACAGCTGTGGATTGTAACATCATCAACACTCATGAAGTTGGCTGCAGTACTGATGGTGGAGGCATGGAGATGGATGCTCAGGGAAGAGAATGGGGGATACCCGTTTTCCCACTTGTGGGGACTTGAGTTCCCGAATTCGTCTGGCTGTCGATGTTAAATGCAGCGCTTGTTGGGAGGCAACCCAATGTGTTTTTTTTATATTTCTTTTCTTTTCAGTTTTTTTCCTATTTATGTTTTTCACTTCTTTTTTCGAGTTATGCAGGTAATGACCAGATGGATGCTATACTTTGGGGGATAGAAATTTGATCAACTTGTCTGTCGACAAGTTTGGGGGAGGACGTTGAACCCGAATGGACATCCATGTGATCGTTGTAAGTGGTCGACGACACCTATATGAATTTTTGCAAACTTATTCCATCTCGTGGATTTGAATAAGTTTGGGGGATGTATGCTTGTGGTGTCTAGACCTTTATTTTATTTGACCTGCTTTACTTGTTTCGTTTTTTTGCTTTTCCGGAAAAGTTGAAAAATTTTGAATTTTTGGTCTTGTATTTTACTTGAGATTTTGATGATATATGCTTTATAGTTTATGGTTTAGTACTTATAATCGAGATACTTGATTGGGAATAATTTGAGCATGTATATCATGATTTGAATGAGCATGTGTTTTAGAGATTTTCGAGCTTTATTTTGGCCAATGTGAGCTGTGAGATTTTGAGCCTATAAGACTGTTGTCTTAATTTTTGTTCTTGTGTGTTGGTTGTCTATACACTTGTTTCTCTAGAACTTGCATGTCGTCTTGCTTGAGATTGAGTTTCTGTGCTTGAAAATAGGAGATGATAGTAGGCCATCTTTTCTTTAGCCATTTATCCCATACACTGTCATAAATCCATTATATTCCTTTGCGAGCCCTTTTGTGCCTAAATGCCTTTTCTTTGAGAACCTATTTGGGATGCCATTTGTTGATTCTTGTGGAGAAATAGAAAAAAGGGTAAGGAATTTTGGAGTTGGGATGAAGAAGAAAATAATGGTGATAATTGGTGATTTTTGTTGGTGCACAAAAAAAATGTGATATGCGAGTGTTGAAAAGAAAAAAGTGAAAATAGCACTAAAAAGAAAAAAATGTGAAAAGCGCCAATGAAAAGAAAAAAAAGAGACCAAAGGTCCATGAATTGAAAGAAAGAAAAAAAATATGGATGACTTAAGGTGGTGTAGGAGGAAGTTGAAAAATTCCAACTAGTGTTTGAATGTGATAAGTAGTTGGGAGTAGAAAGTAAAAGTGGTGGATTGTGTTGCAATTTTTGAGTCACTTTAGCCAAATATTCCTAGCCTTAACCCAAGCCTACATTACAACCTTAATAAAGTCCTATTTGATCTTAATTTTGAGTACATTTGTATGGCCCAGCCCGACAATAATTTAGCCAAGCCCAACTAAAACTTAATCATCTATGTCCACCTGCAAGACAAAACCAGATTAGAAAAATTAACAGACCAACTACACTCTCTCTCTCTATCTCACGAAATCAGCACTAAGAGCAACCTTCGTCTGCTTCTTCTGCTGTACGGCTACGACTGCTGGGGTCTAACTTGATCGCATCGAAACAGCAGCTTCTCCATTGTAATCCGCCGAGTGGCCACCATCGTTGCTTCGGAAGCTCGTCTTCGACGCCGCAGAACAGAAGTTTTTCTTTTCGGAGTGCACAAGATCAATGGTTGCGTCCGACTACCACCATGACTACACCGGAACAACCCCCTCCCCATAATGCACCCTAAAAAAAATACCCCCATGCTATGCATATGCAATGATGAATAAAAAGGAGAAACATGCAAAACAATAAGGATTTCATACCTACAAAACGATCTCTTCGAACTTGGAGGAAAATATATCACTCTTTTGTTTATTTAAGGTGAGAAGTAAGAATGATAAGAGTCATCTATTTATAGTGGTAGGTTTTAGTAGCTATCTAGAGATATACTTGATATCAGATCAAGAATGTGATCACGATTGGAGAGGTTGATCTATTCCAAACTTCCTACTGTGTTTTCGTGAGGCAGAAGGAAAAGAAATAAAATGAAATAATAAATCGTTCTCCCTTAGGGTTTTCTTACTTTTGGGCTTAAAGAAGAATTTGTTTGGGTTCGAAAGGACTTGGACTCCAATTAATTAAATAGACTAGGAGAAGGAAAAAAAAAATAGAATTGTAACCCATGAAGCACTTTCAATAAAAATTAAAAAAAATATGTATGCTAATGATATGAAATAACTATATTCTAAAATGAATTCATGCGTATAAAATACTTAGGCGCGACTTATTAGATTTAATCAATTAATATCACACATAAATAAAACAAATAAAAAATATTTTTAGAAAAAAAAATGTAGCAACTTAAATATAATTAGAAAACTGGGTCTCTACATCATCTAATATCAAACAATTGACATATATTGTTGTGCATGAACGATCTATACATATTAAGGCTCAACAATAGTTTTTCAAATTTTTTCAATATTTATGTTAAGATCACATGTAATATTTGATATTTATTTTTACGGAACATGTGCAAATGCATCATTAATTTTAAATATTTTAAACATTTTTAATTTAATTAAATATATTAAAAAAATTAAAGATCCACGTCTAAAATTTTTAAAGACGGTGTACTTGATTACACACACACACACACACACATATATATATATATATATATATTACCACTTCTCGTTCATATTTTTTTTTTGTAAATTTATGAAGTTCTATACTTGCATATCAATAATCGGGATCACAATATTTTGTTTTTGTATAGGTGGATTAATAAAGTTACATGTAATAATAGGCAAAGCCTAAGTACAATCTAGATTTTTTTTATTATATATTACTAGTACAGTGCCCGCGCGTTGCGCGATGAAAGTAACGCGGGATGTGAGACGTACGTTGCACAGTGGAAGCGAATTGTTATTTCACTGTTGCGTTATCGCGCAATACAAATATATTTAAAATTAAAATTCTATTATATTTCTCTGTAATTTTACATATATTGGTATTTAATTTTTTTATAAATTTATAAAATTGATCGCTAATAATTATTAATTTTACCAAAACAATTATTAACACAAATTTTACATGACACACACACACACACATATATATATATATAATAGGTACTTACTTATATAATTCTTAACATTTTAAATGAATATTAATTCATATTTAACTTATATACACTTTATGTTATGAAAAATCAAAGTTACTATAAAAAAAACAATAAAAGCAGGAATATTACAAATTATGAAAAACTTTTCTATATATAAATATATATATATATATATAATAGGTACTTATATAATTCTTAACATTTTAAATAAATATTAATTCATATTTAAATTATATACACTTTATGTTATGAAAAATCAAAGTTACTATTAAAAAAAACAATAAAAGCAGGAATTTTACAAATTCTGAAAAACTTCTATATATACAACATTTGTAGTGGTATTTGTATCATTATCATCAAGTAAGATCTTCAATCCACCACGACTTCTAACCCTTGAAACAGCAACATAGAATTGTCCATGAGTGAATACTGGCTTCTGCAACAATAAACCAACGTGAGACAATGATTGTCCTTGGCTCTTATTTATCGTCATTGCATATGAGGGCATCAGAGGAAATTGCCTTCTCTGAAACTTAAATGGCAATCTTGGATCAGCAGGCGTAAGAGACATTCTTGGAATTAGTACCATTTGCTGTGCATTTTGGCCACTGATAAATCTTGCTTCGATAACATGTTTTCCAAGCCTTGTGATCATCAATCGAGTCCCATTACATAAACCATTTGCATGATCTATGTTTCTCAACAACATAACAGGAGTGCCTACTTTCAAAATTAATTCATGATTCGGAACCCCTGAGCATCTGATACTGTTTAGGAATTCCGGAGTATGAACTTCTTGTAGCAAACCCGTATTGTTATCTGAGTTGGATGTCGAGTCAGAACTCAAATACAATCTGCCCTCACCCTTATTCAGAGAAAGCATGTATTGATTTACAGATTCAACTGCATTTAAAGTTGGAGCAAGAATTGCTCTTTCTTCTAGATAAGTTGTTTCTGTAGTATCAATACCATATGATGGAAAGGTACTGTGAACAATTGCTGAAATTGGATCTCCTGACCATTTCAATACAATATCATCAGGGACGTCAATATTCACATGTCCATCATTTGGGCCACCGATTGTACCGTCTCCAATACCAGCAATCCAATTTGCAAATTGTTCGACCTCAGCAGCTACATCATTAGACCCCAAATTCGACAGTCTTAAATTTTTTGTTAATCTCAAGACTCGGAAGTGTTTCCACAGATAAGAAGAATTTATTGTGGCATTAACAATATCCTGTCTGCTTCCTTTTGGAATAACTGGTAAGATCTGTCGAAAATCTCCTCCAAAAATGACTGTTTATCCTCCAAAAATTCTACGTGCATTTGAAGAATCACATACACGCATTATATCTCGAAGTGTTTGATCCAAAGCTTCAAAGAAATACTTGTGCATCATAGGTGCCTCATCCCAAATTATCAGCTTGCATCTAAGAATCAGTTCTGCTAGCGGACTTCCTTGGATAATATTACAGGTGGAATCCTCGTTTGGATTTAAAGGTATCTTAAATCTTGAATGCGATGTCCGTCCACCTGGTAATAATATAGAAGCAATACCACTTGATGCAACATTTAAAACTATTTCTCCTTTTGATCTCAACGCTGCTGATAATGTCTTCCATATGAATGTCTTTCCAGTACCTCCGTATCCATACAGAAAGAACATGCCCCCTGATTCTGATGATATAGCATCCAATACAATTCGATACACAGTGTGTTGTTCATCTGTTAGTTTGCTAACAAACACTTTGTGATCATTTTCCAATTCCATCCTATCATATCTCATTTCATCATTTATCAATCTATTTTTCTGAGATTGAAAAAAGTCAGAACTTGGAAATGGCATACCTTCAAATTCTCGTAAAGTCCTTCCAAAACTTTTAATCAACTTTTCAATTTTCACCAGACAATAGCTTTGAATTTGTTCATCAGTCAAGTGCAATTCTGTACATTTATAAGAATAGTTAATAATGGAAGTTAATATATTATGCAAAAATTAAAGAAAGATTAAAAAATTATAATTTGAAGTACCAGGGTGTTGCAGTATTGATCGTTGCTTATATAATATATCATCTGCTAAATACATCCAACAATTATTCCACACAACTTCTGGATGTCCAATTGAATCAGAGGCTAACAATGTAACAAATAACTTTCTCAGAGATTCAACAGATGACCAATAACTTGCTTCGATAATCCCATCAATAAATTCTTTATCGTCATCTAACAATCCTAAAGCATAACATGCATCTTTGAATGAAGCATACTGAACACCATTAATTTTTCTAATGTCTTCATAACACGTAGGTCCCCGCACAACATTAAGCAAACACCTCAAATAATACATCTCCCCACTCCCCGGAGGAACAAAGAAAATTCTTCCAATTGAGAAATTTTGTTTCCTCGGCACCCATTCTTTTTTAGCTTGTTTCCAAACAAACTTTGTTGGAAATTGAACATAAGTAAGTTTCCGCGCTTCCACATACTTCTTATTTGCTTCAAACCAAGCTAAAAACATACTTTCATGGACAGTTGGTCTGTTGAGAACTTCATCCATTGAATCAGAATCTTGAAAAAAAACTGTCT
Source organism: Perilla frutescens (assembly GCA_026008535.1). Taxonomy (NCBI): domain Eukaryota; kingdom Viridiplantae; phylum Streptophyta; class Magnoliopsida; order Lamiales; family Lamiaceae; genus Perilla; species Perilla frutescens. The sequence continues at coordinate 10,346,091 of BRKX01000005.1, forward strand.
GTTCATTTTCAAGATGAAAACTTAATCTCTCAATGGGAGGGTATTTGTATTGAATTTGAAATCCAAATATTCTCCATGCAGCCTCGCATGGGGAAATATATCTGCAATCATAATACATATTTATTTCATCAATATTTTTCCCACTTTTATCATCTTTAGTGCTCTGATAAAATGCTGCGGTGACACGATCGTGACCTTTGTTCACATATTTGAACAAATATTTTATTGATCTTGACTGATTACACCATTCCACATTTATATGGGCAACATACTTCATCAAAAGGAATCGATTGTGAGGAACCACATATCTATTATCCATCAACATTCCATTCTTCAAAATTGTTCTTCCATTGTCTCTGCGTCTATATATTGGATATCCCTCTTCATCTATAGTTGTTGTCTCAGTAAAATTTTTTGGAAAATATTTACTGCAGCGACCATTTCTCATGCAGGGTGAATTTTTTTTCGCAACACCACATGGACCATGAATCATGAATTCCTGTACAGCTGTGTAATATTGTGGATCCAGATCTTTATCGGGTACTTCAGCTGATATAATTTGATCAATCACTTCTGATCCTCGATTTTGATCCTCTTTCGATATGAAAAGCAAGATATGCGCATGTGGAAGACCCCTCTTTTGAAATTCAACAGTGTACACAACTAAAATTCAAAGTAAAAAAAATTAAATTTTATTAAAATAAAACTTTGAAATAATAATTTGAATAAAATTAATATATACCTGCTTTAACATTTCCAAAAACATTGTTTTGGCGCAGATCGTAAATCAAATTGTCCAACTTCATTTTGAACACTCGACAAACAATATCGGGACGATCTTCAGGTTTCAATCCTTTTTCCTGCACATATCTTACAATTTCTGGCCACCTTGGATTGCATGTGAATGTGATGAATAGATTTGGATATCCAGCCCATTGACAAATAGCCATAGCATCTTGGTAATTTTGAATCATGTATCGAGCTCCTCCAGTGAATGTTGAAGGCAGGATAACTCGTTTTCCTTGATTTGCGGGATTTCTTTCACCTCTTATTAGAGCCTCTTCTAAACCTTTGTACATATAACATCTCAATGATTGTTGATGTGTTCGTATGTCTAAAAGTCTAGCAGATTCAACCATGGTGTAGGCATCAACAATAAATTGTTGAAATAATCTCCTTGAGCTTAGAATGGTTTTTGCATCACAATCTCTTTCATGCAATCGATATGCAAAATATTCTCTGATACTGACCATCTTTCTGCCCTTAGTTGCTGAAGAATGCAAATATGAAAATGGTATATCTTCTCTATAACCGTCTTCACCATATGGAAACAGAAGATGATATTGTAAACCCAAATAGGCTGTATTTAACTCATTAATGCGTTTCAATTCTCCAGTTTGAGTTTCCAAAATTATGTCTCTATCTCCAAAAGATTGATCAAAATCTCCAACAACTAATGCAGCAACTTCAGACACAGTTGGAAGATTATGCATTCTAGCATCGCCTCCACGTCTACCAATAAGTTTCAACTTAACATCATGTTGACCAAGATCTACAATGTTGTGTTTTGCCATCCTAAATGACTTCGCAAAAACATTATATTCATCCAACATGCTTTTAAGTTCAGAAACAATCTGTGCATGAAGTGTGCTTAGGCTGTTTTTCTTCCTATATAAACAAAAAATATAAAATTGAATTAGAACGAACGTACATAATATTAAAAGATATATTAAAAAAATTATATTAATCAATATAAATTACCTCACATAAAGCATTCTATTGGCAACCTCATTTTCAGTATCATAAATATATAACTGAGCAAACTTTGGCGTTAGACCCTTGTGTTGGCAGTAGACTTCCAATCATATGATAATTCTGACCGTGCAGTCGGAATGTAGGTGGAGGATTACCAGTATTTAAACTCAAATCTATCTTGCCTCCCATTGATGTGAAAGAAAACATACTATTGTAGGAACGGATATTATCAAGAAAATGTTTACTCTTATGATCATTTTCATAGAGCAAACTTTCCAAAACTTTTGGAGGCCTTTGAACTGGTGGTAATTTAATTTTTCCTCCGACACAACACGATGAGTATTTCGGAATGCGTGAATTTAAATTTTTTCCCAATCTCTCATCATACCAAAAATGTGCTCCACAAAATGAACAGATAAAAACCGAATCACCAAGATCGGAGTAGTCTGAAACTGTTATGAATATTAAATGTTAAATAAATATTTAATATTATTCATAATTATATTGATAATTATTGTAAATTCATATATTAGTAAAAAAAATTTAGATAACTCAATTTTTAAAAAATGTATGCTAAATTTACAAATAAAAGTATGAATCCCATTTGTATTATTTTGCATTGCTATAAATATTGACAAAATAACAAATTTAATACAAATAAGTTATCAAATAAAAAAATAAAATTTAAATTTTACAAAATCATTAACTTACCTGTACAATATTGACTCCAATTACAATCATACTGTTCACCTAATAAGCAAAAAAAAAAAAAATATTCACATCAGATTCATATCATTAATATTATAATTTGATATTTAATTTTTTATTTAAATATAATGCATTTATTACCTATATCAGACATTTATTTAACATGTATATCAATTAATTGGTCATCCTCCAGTGATTCATTAACTGTTAAATCAACCATCTGTTCAACCGTTTCTTCACCTGTATTTAATTAATTTAATAATAATTTTTGGTATGTAAAGTAATATAAAAATAATAATAATAATATTTCTTCTATAAAAATTATATAGAATTGCAAACTTACCAATCGAATATATTATAAATTTACTAATAGAAATGTCATTCCCAATTTTTTTTAATTTACTATAAATAAAAAAAATTACAAATTCCATATAAATAAATTATTAAATAAAAAAAACTAATTAAGATTGGATATAAGTAATAACTTACCAGCACGATGTTGATGAAAATTACGATCATACTGTTCACCTTACATATAAAAAAATTATTAACATCAGATTCATATAATCATTATTATAATTTAATGTTAAATTTTAAAATAACATATAATGCATTTAATACCTATATCAGATATTTGTGTAACACGTATATCAATAAACTGCTCAACATCCACTGATTCATTAATTGTTAAATCAACAATCTGTTCAGATGTACTTGTTCCTTCACCTATAATTGAGTAATTTAAGAATGAATTTAGATATCTAAAATATTATGAAAAAAATAATAATATTTATGTACATATAAAATATACATTATTTAATTGCAAACTTACCATTAAAATTTAGAGAATCACTAACATCAATTTCTTTGAACACTCATGAAATCAAAAATTTTATTTTCGATCAATATGAATGATTTAAAAACTATTAAAAATATAAATCTACATTTATAATATCATAATATATTATTTCAAAATCTAATACAAAAAAAATACCTATATTAGAAATCTCTTCAACATGTATGTCAACTAATCTTGTATTCTGCAGTAGTTCATCCGTTATTGAATAACCTGTAGTGAAAAAATATAATATAATTTAAAAAAATAAAAAACAATATAAATTAAATGTTTAATATATTTGTTTACAAATATTTATTATAAATGAGAAATAGTTTCTTATGATTGGGCCATAGATCTGAATGCTTTAAAATTATGATTGAGCCGGATGTTTTACAAATTTGTACAACTAAAAGTTCCTTCTTAATGCTTTTATTTAGCCAAAACCCTACATTGGGTAATAATGTAATGTTTAATTTAATGTAATAATTTAATGATATATACACAATTAAAATATTTAATTTAATGTAATAATTTTTGGAAATTTATTTTAATATTTTAAATTAGGTAAAAAAATTGGGTAAAAAAATATTTATTAAAATTATAATTAATTAAATTTAAATTTAATTTTAAAAATATTTATTAAAATATATGAAACAACCCAAATGGAATTATATTTAGAATAAAAGAGATTAAATAAATTATTTTACCCTAATTTTTTTTTATAATTAGTTATTAATTATTTAATCATTACCATAATATTTAAATATGAACTCAAATATGAAGATTATGAATTATTAAATTATCTGCAAGTATTAAACCCTAATTTATCTAACTAATATATAATTATATAAATAATTTAATCGAAAATCTAAAAAAAAAAAACAAAACAAACAATTACAATATAGAATATATAATTACATATAATTAATAGTTGGGCTGGTATTAAATTAAAAAAATTAAAAATTTTCGACCCACACAATACATCCTTCACGGATTAGGGCAGGCCCATCATCAACCATTTCTTACATATATATATATATACACTTCTAACGGATTAGGGCAGCTCATTTGAGCTGAAACCCTACTTCCGCCTCTCCATCCTCTCCGCCTCCCCTTCCTCTCTGCCTCTTCCACCCAAACCCTAATTCCGCCTCCCTCTTCCTCTCCGCCTCTCTCCGCCTCCCCCTTCCTCTCCGCCTCCACCTTTGTCTCTGTTCTTCCGCCCAAACACTAACTCCGCCTCCCCCTTCCCCTTCCTCTCCGCCTTTGTGTATGAGTTATGATTTTATTTTCCGGCAAGTGTCAGTGCTTGACACTTGAGCGGCCGCCGCTACAGTCGTCGTTATATCTCTTCTTGTCGAGGGAGAATTTTTTTTTTTATCTCTACATCTCTGTCTCACTGTAAATATATCCCTTCACCGGTTCTGCCTCAACGGTGCGCCAAAAAAGGTAAACACTTTAACATTTTTTAAATTTTTTTTAAAATTTTATTCATGTGTTCTCCTTTTTCATATATGATTTTTGTATTTTCCTATATGATTTCGTATTTTTTTCGGGTTTCTGATTTTTCTGTTTTTAAAATTTTATTCATGTGTTCTATTTTTTCGTATATGTTTTTTAATTTTTTTTAAAAATTTTATTCATGTGTTCTGTTTTTTAATTTTTTTAAAAATTACATATGTTTTTTCTGTTTTGTTCAATGAAGTGAATCGGTATGATTTGGTATATGATTTCTGATTATCTATATTACACAGCTACGTTGTTCTAAAGATCTGTTATGTGCGATTATATCTCTCCATGTTTCATCTCGGCCTGCTTCTTACAAAGATACATCTCTCTCTCCCTCCCTCTCTCTCCCTCTCTGGTTGACGTTCTGTAGCAATATCTATCTTTCTCCATGTCTCACTAAAACCAGTTTATTAACATTTTTTTTCCATCTTAAATCGCAGATCCACAAAAAAATTGCAGATCTAAGCACATATCCATCTGTAGTAGTACTACTACTATACGAATGATATACTCTTTTGTTAGATCTATGTAGATCGACTATGAATCTATGTAAATCAGCTGTTCATCTATTTACATCTACTATGTGAACCAAAATACCAGAGTTTTATGCACGGATTTCAGCTAAAAAGATGAGTTTTACTCATTATCTATGTTTGATTTATGAATTACACTCACTGCAACTATGTTTTACTTTATATCTAATTTTTCCTTTCATAATTTGCAGGAAATATCCTGACTATAAAGCGGCCAAAACTGAGCAATGCAGTATTTGAAAAAAGATAAGTAACACACATTAATATATGAAGATCTATTCTCTGTAATTTTACATATATTGGTATTTAATTTTTTTATAAATTTATAAAATTGATCGCTAATAATTATTCATTTTACCAAAACAATTATTAACACAAATTTTACATGACACACACACACACACACATATATATATATATATATAATAGGTACTTATATAATTCTTAACATTTTAAATGAATATTAATTCATATTTAAATTATATACACTTTATGTTATGAAAAATCAAAGTTACTATTAAAAAAAAACAATAAAAGTAGGAATTTTACAAATTCTGAAAAACTTCTCTATATACAACATTTGTGGTGGTATTTGTATCATTATCATCAAGTAAGATCTTCAATCCACCACGACTTTTAACCCTTGAAACAGCTACATAGAATTGTCCATGAGTGAATACTGGCTTCTGCAACAATAAACCAACGTGAGACAGTGATTGTCCTTGGCTCTTGTTTATCGTCATTGCATATGAGGGCATCAGAGGAAATTGCCTTCTCTGAAACTTAAATGGCAATCTGGGATCAGCAGGCGTAAGAGACATTCTTGGAATTAGTACCATTTGCTGTGCATTTTGGCCACTGATAAATCTTGCTTCGATAACATGTTTTCCAAGCCTTGTGATCATCAATCGAGTCCCATTACATAAACCATTTGCATGATCTATGTTTCTCAACAACATAACAGGAGTGCCTACTTTCAAAAATAATTCATGATTCGGAACCCCTGAGCATCTGATACTGTTTAAGAATTTCGGAGTATGAACTTCTTGCAGCAAACCCATATTGTTATCTGAATTGCATGTCGAGTCACAACTTAAATACAATCTACCCTCACCCTTGTTCAGAGAAAGCATGTATTGATTTACAGATTCAACTGCATTTAAAGTTGGTGCAAGAATTGCTCGTTCTTGTAGATAAGTTGTATCTGCAATATCAGTATCATATGATGGAAAAGTACTATGAACAATTGCTGAAATTGGATCTCCTGACCATTTCAATACAATATCATCAGGGATGTCAATATTCACATGTCCATCATTTGGGCCACCGATTGTACCGTCTCCAATACCAGCAATCCAATTTGCAAATTGTTCAACCTCAGTAGCTACATCATTAGGCCCCAAATTCGACAGTCTTAAATTTTTTGTTAATCTTAAGACTCGGCAGTCTTTCCACAGATAAGAAGAATTTATTGTGGCATTAACAATATCCTGTCTGTTTCCTTTTGGAATAACGGGTAAGATCTGTCGAAAATCTCCTCCAAAAATGATTGTTTTTCCTCCAAAAATTCTACGTGCATTTGAAGAATCAGATACACGCATTATATCTCGAAGTGTTCGATCCAAAGCTTCAAAGCAGTATTTGTGCATCATAGGTGCCTCATCCCAAATTATTAGCTTGCATCTAAGAATCAGTTCTGCTAGCGGACTTCCTTGGATAATATTACAGGTGGAATCCTCATTTGGATTTAACGGTATCTTAAATCTTGAATGCGTTGTCCGTCCACCTGGTAATAATATAGAAGCAATACCCATATTGTTTAAGTTGTTTATTACATCTGTAATTAAGAAATTTTTAAGTTATTTATTATTTCTGTAATTGTGTATCAATTGAAATTGAATTTTACGTTTAAGTTATTTAATACATCTGTAAATTTTTAAGTTGTTTTAAAAAATTAAGTATTATAATTTTTCTAAAAATGTAAAATAATAAACTGTAAATACAATCAACCTCAATTTTCCTGTAATGTCAAAGCTTTGACATTTCTCACAGAAAAATCTGTTTCCAGTTGGTCTCATCTTTTTTTGACACATTTTGCATGCTAAGTAAGACCAATCTCCAATGGTCTCTACACACAATATGGTTGCAAATACCTAGTAATTTCCAACCTAATTATACAATAAAAAAATTAGTTATATAAATTTTTTAAAAAATATACAGAAATGGGGAGTCAGAAATCGTGTTGAGCTCAAATGACCTAATTATAAGTTGATAAAATTTACCTACTACACAAATCTGACAGTAAAAAGTTGTTGATAAAATATTATTAAAATATTATAAGTTGATAAAATTTACCTCACTCAAATTCGTACAGTATGGAATGTATATTCCGTGAAAAATTATAAGTTGTAAACTAATTTTTAATAGTTGAGCTCAAATGAGCGCACCTAATCCGTTAACTGTGTATATATATGTAATAAATTGTTGAGGATGGGCCGAAATTATGTGGACCGAAATTATGTGTGGGCCGAAATTATGTTTTTTTTTTTTTAAATTAATACTAGCCCAACTATTAATTATACAATGGAAAAAATTATGTTACCTCTCCATCTGTCATCAATTCAGATATTGTTTTTAGCACAAATTCCCCATCTCTAATTTCATCATTCAATGACCTTGATGATGATGAAGTCAGTGTTGATATTATTGTCAATCTAAGTTTTCCAGTACTCAGATAGCTTCAAAAAATATTTAATAATTATAAATTATAAAAATTAGCAGATATAATGTAATTAATATATACATCATTTAAAATTGTACTGTAGTAAATTAATAAAATTTACCTACTACAGAAATCTAACAGTTCTGAAATACTCTGCTTTGTGACAATCTTTGTAACATTAAACAGTGAGGAAATTCGGATTTCACCTATTGGAACATTAAATGAATCAGAATCATTAAAATACAAAAAATTTACAGAAAAAAAATATCTTACCTCTGTAGACATTAGGTCTACAGAACTGCAAAATTATAACAACTGGTGTTTTTGGTGCTGAATTTAAAAATTCTATCATGTCATCTGCATAGTTCTCCCACAGTGTAGCAGTAATTGTATTTCCTCTATAAACATTCAAAATAAATTACGATTTATGTTAGTTAATAATTTCACTTGCTACATAATTAACGAAATATTAAAAGCAGTAACAATTTTTCAGAATAATTAAAATTATACTTATAAATATCGAAATATGCTATTGAAAAGTGAAAGCTTACTCAATATCTTCTAGAACCAAGTCCATCAACTTTGTAAGCTTTCCATTAATGTCTCTTGTAAGTGGTCTATAGTGAGAAACTATAGTTCCAATTACATCTGCAGAATTAATATAAAAAATTTATTAGATATATATGAACTCTGGAATAGTTAAAACATTTCTGTATGCTTTTTTTAAAATCTTACCAAACATAGGCGCATCTCCTAGATGTTCCATGTTTGCGACATCAACAAATGATTTTATCTCATATAATCTGTGTGGAAAGTCATCATGGAGTACCTCAAATAACCTGGTCTGGTTAAAAATTATAATCTTGTACAGCGACGCCGTTGTTTTGTATTTCATCACATTTATTCCTATTACAAAGTTGATAAGAGCATAAACATTGCCTTCGATTAGACAATGTTTGAACTTTTCAACATTTGCTCTAGGAATTGTTACATGAACACGTGTACCCTGCAAAATGAAAATCGTTCAAAGTTATGATTTGATAAAAGTTAAAAAATCGAAATTTTAAATAAATGAGTTTACCTCTCGATCATGGAATATACATTCCATACTGTACAAATTTGTGTTTTCGTAGCATCTTATGAGGCGTAATTCTAACCTGAAATTACTCTTTCCGGGTTTCAACATCTGCACCGTTCCAAAGACTGGAGCCATTTGTACAAACTGTGGTGGAAAATATGGGAAAGCGAGAATCGGATATGAAATCAGTTTTCTATTTTTTTTCTGCAGAGATATCTGAATTGTAATTGTAAATTTATTTTTCAATACTTATAATTCAGTATTAACAGTTAAAAGTAGTGGGTGGTATGAAGTAGGGCATAACTTCTATGTAGTGGACTGTTTTTCAGATTTTTTTAATCAATTTTTATTTGGTTTCGTGTAGTTATTTCCAATACATATTTTTTATTTGTTTTTCAGATTTTATTATGCTGCACACGATCTCCTCTGATTGATATTAAAAATAAAATTAATTTAAGCTGAAAAAAATTTCAGCGTATTAAAAATAATTTTTTTTTAATATTTAAGAAAATTATCAGAATATTATCAGAATTACAAATATTTAAGAATTATTTTAAGTAATTAATAAAGCCTACTTTAATGTTATCAGAATTTTTTTATTTTTAAAAAAGAACAAATAATTTTAAATTTTAAAAAAGGAGCACACGTTCTCATTCTAAACAGTACACGATTGTAATTTTATTTACTTCATTTTTCTGTCAATAATAAAGATAAATAGAATGACCTCATAATTTAAATATATTGCAAAATTGCCACCAATCAATTGAAATCAATTTCAAATTGATTCCAATTGAAAACCTTCTTTTTATATATAGTATAGATTACGTATTGCTGTTTATGTATTAAATTTTCATTTATCCCACACCCCATATCGGTTGTATGATGAAGATTGAGATGCAGGTTGTTATATAAAATCTCAAATTATTTTTTCAACCTTTTCTATATCCCACATTGGTTGTAGAGTGACAAATTGGAATGTAAATTGTCGTATAAAAGAGTGGGTAACCTTAAATTGAAATTGAAATCTCAAATTATTTATCCAACTTTTTTCTAATTGTACTACATCCTACATTGATTGTTGATTGAATAATTTGGGATATAAGTTATTGTATAAAAGAGTGAAAAATCTCAAATTTTTTATTTAGTCATATTTTGAACCAAAAAGTTAAAAAAAATAATAATAAGAATTTATTGGTGTCTAATTGGCTGATTAATTGCCGTCGAGATCGCCTGGGTAACGAGGATCCGGTCTCCCCATTTTACACCTGACTTGAGTGTTTCCAGCACGGGTAAGGGATGTCGATCGCCTATGCGGCCGCTTAGCCTGATTTCTACAACCCCGAAATATACACAAATAGCTTAATTTCTACAACCCTGAAAATACACAAATAATTTATAATTCCATCGATCTAATTCATATATTTACATACTAAATTTAAGGTTGAATATAATTTTATTATTATTCATAAATATTTTTAATAAAATTCACTCTCTGTGCATCACATAGATGGTATACTAGTATGGGGTGCAAACAGAAACACCTGTAATTTAATTTTCTGTCGAAACAAAAGTGACTAAAATACTTTCTAGCAGAAATACTAGTTATAATTTGAAAGCACGACCTAAGTAGGGTGCTTCCGACTACCACACAAGTTACCGCCAATTTCTCTCTCTCTCTCTCCCATTTTGTCTACAGTTTCAATTTTTTCGCTTTGTAATTACAAAACCCTAACCCCTTCACATTTCCAACCGCCCCATCTCGTCCAAAATTATCGAAATGTCTTCGTCGAACGGAGAATTGTCCGACTCCGATTCCGACAATGGATTCAACGATGATATGGAGGCGCTAAGAAGCGCTCGCCAACTGACAGGCGAAACACCCGGCGGCCGCCCGCTTCGGCTCTCCTCCACAATCGCCACCGGTGGCATTGCCAGCGAAGGTACCTCGTCGGAGGGGGAATCTGAGGGAGATGGAAACGATGACCTTCAATTGGTTCGGAGCATTCAGAAACGCTTCGCCGTTTCGATGGATTCTGCGGAAGAGCCTCTGAACATGAAGCCTTTGTGTACGCTACCCCCCGACTGGTCCGACAGCGACGATATTGAGGAAGATTACGAGACCCTCCGAGTTATTCAGCGGCGTTTTGCTGCCTACAACGATGGTATATGCTGTCCTTTGTTTCTTCCTAATTGAATCAATGGGATTTAGTTATTTATATATGTTGAATCCGTGTTCAATACAGAAATTTGGACATTGAGAATTTATATTAGGTTATAATATCAAAAAGTTAATATTTTTCATATAAATTCTCTTCAATTTGCAAAGTTCTATGCTTATTGGCATTTGGAAAGCTCACGTTTAGACTTATATATCATAGATCCTTGTTCTTATGTATGTATTTTTGTATTTTATATCATCTTTGTTTTGCAAAATTTGATACAGGCAGCTTGAAGGACAACTTTGAGGACATTTTGCATAGACCTGAGCAGGTGGGTGCTACTATTATAGACTCGGAAAAGGAAACTTCCAATAGCTTTGTTGAGAGAACTAATGCTCGAGAAGGGTTTCTCAATTGTGTAGATACAAGCGAGCCTAATGGAAATGAAATAGAAGCATGTGATCATGTTGGTGGGAGTTCTGATTTAGTTGAATGGAACGGACCAGGTGCTGATGATGTGACTGGATTGCCACTCAAAACATCTAACTTCCCTAACTCAGCTCTGGCATTTGTTGATGCTATCAAGAAGAACAGATCTTGTCAAAAACTTATAAGAAGTAAGATGATGCAAATGGAAGCCAGGATGGAAGAACTTGGCAAGCTAATAGAACGTGTCAGAATCCTGAAAGACTTTCAGGTTGTTTGCAAGAAGAGGACTGGGCGAGCTTTGTCACAGAAAAAGGATCCTCGTGTTCAGTTAATTTCAGTGCCAAAGCTAAGGGCAAACATGAAGGTTATTTATCCTCTCATCCTTAACAAGTGATGTTGAATATGTTTGTAATCTTCTTGTTTGGAACTATTATTTTTTGTTTAGTTTTATTTCCCATGAAGTTGGGTATGTGGTTCTCTGTGACCGGGGGTGCTGTTGGCTGTGTGGTTTGTTGTATTTTACTTGATACATAGTAGTAGTAGTAGTAGTAGTAGTAGTAGTAGTAGTAGTAGTAGAAGGAGGAGGAGGAGGAGGAGGAGTAATAGTTTTTGTTTGTTCATCAGTCGCTGATTCTCATGGCTGTTGAAGTGGATAAGACAGCTGAGCATGCCATGAATTAGTTACACTATGTATTCTTCTTGTTTGTTTTTAGAAAATTATTATTATTATTATTATTATTTGTGTATCGAAGCTCAAAAACTTTACCGATTCATGCAGCACAATGAAAATAATATTCCTGCTTCATATAAGGGGCCTCCAGAGAATGCACATGTGCCTTACTATAAGGAGGCATTAGCAACATTTGCTATCCCATCTAATAAGGAGAAGTGGTCTAAAGAAGAGAGGGAAAATCTTGTGAAGGGTGTGAAACAGCAGTTTCAGGAAATGTTGCTTCAACAATATGTTGATAAACTCAGGTATATTTTCTCTTGTAGTGTTAGATCTATATTCAAAACATTGGCATGTTTGTTTACCTGGCCCGCATTTGCCAAATCTATTGCAGGACTTAATGCATGCTTAGGCTCTGATACATGAAGAAGCACTTGATTAACTTATACATCCTTTTCTTCCAACATACTGTTCATGAGATCTTAGAATGTCATGTGTGTTTGCAATTATTATCGCACACAAAGTAGTTTTTATTTGGAATGTAGTGTTGCACCAGACCTGTGTCAGCATATGGATTCATGTTATTTGCCTGTAATTGCTTCCTTTGATACCCAACCGGTAATTCATAGAGATCTAATATCTGATTCTCCAGTGGTGGTTGGATGAAAAGGGGGTGCTGTTGGTTAGGAAGGATGTGAGCATGGGGTAATGGTGAAAATACGATATAGGGCTTACATGTATAGTTTCAATTTAAAAGTGAAATTGGATGTCTTTGTGAATGTAAAAGAGAGCTAGCTTCCCAGTTCTTGAAGTAGAAAACAACTGTCTGGCACTTTTTCTAAAAACATCTCGACATCTCGTCAGTAGGTGACCTCAAAGTGCAAAACCGTGGAGCTGTTATGTTGTTGGGTTTCTATAATATAACAGTGAACTGAAGGTGCGGGAAAAGCACTTGTACCTTCCTTCCTGACAATGGCTATGAATATATTGACTGCATGAGCTACTCACATGCTTGAGTTCTGTTTCCTTTTCCTATTTTAAGACTATAGACTTCTTGGCTGTTATTTTGTTGCCAGTAAACAATTAATTCTTGTTTATTATTGTCCTTTCATCTGTTCAGTTTTCGCACACTTGAAGTTGAACTAATTCTAGAAGAATAGTTGCACTTGATCTTTAAATGTATTGGTTTCAGTCTTATTCAGTACATTATTTGTATGCAGTGAGGCAGATGGGTCTTATGATTCAAGTAATGTTGACAGCATCATGAAATCAATAAAAGATCTTGACATAACACCTGAGAGAATGAGATCGTTTTCGCCAAAGGTCAACTGGGAGCAGCTAGCTGCTATGTATGTTCCTGGACATACAGGTGCAGAATGTCAAGCGAGGTAAGTGGGTAGTTTCTTTGATTCACGATGGTTTTGATTAAAGAACTTATATTCTCTACTTAAATCCGGAATTGGTTGGAGTAGTAGGGACATAAATACTCTTTAATCAATTGCCATTTGTCAAGAAAAATCCTTTGGGTGCAATAATTATTTTTGGGGATGAAATAACTTTTGATCTACAAATCAGAATCGAAATAATTTAAAGGAGCCTAGGACTTTAGACTCTTGAATAGAGAACATGTTCTTTTAGCCTCCACAAAGAAAGATGGAAATTGGTCAAAGTTATACATAAAAGTACAGGCTCAACCTTAGTTAATATCAGGAGAAACCCTTTTTTCTATATGGAAAGCACCGGTACCTGCTAATGCTCGGTGGTTTTCTTGGTTGATTGTTTGGGATAAGTCTCCTGCATGTGATGTGATGCAAGTGAGAAACTCTTAAATTCTTCTCACTCCCAGTTGGTGTAAGGTGTGTAGGCTTAGTATGGAGACTCAGGAGCATATCTTTCCTCATTGTCCATTCACACAGCTTCTGTGGTATATCCTGAATCATGTTTGAATCTTTTCCGCAGTTGATTTATGATGATTTCTGTGTGCTAGGGAGGAAGTTGTTCATGGAGTTATTGTCCCCATTTTATGTTGGTCTGTTTGGTTGGAGAGGAATTCAAGAATTCTTGATGACATTGAGGAGCATGTCATTGAATGTTGGGACATTATCAAAATAAAGGTAGCTTTAGGCATTGTGTGTATCAGGCATTGTTAGAGACTGGAGTCTAGCTATATGACTTTTCTGTTTTTTATTATGTTCTGGGGATGGATATCTTTGTTTTCTGTTTGTGAGTTTAACTCTTCAGTTCGATAAATGTTATGTTACTTGTCCCAAAAAAAGAAAGAAGAACAGGAAAGATATTGAACCTTGAGATACGTTTCTCGACTTGTCTCTCGAGGCTTGGCTGCTTGGGACACCTCGAGATAGGTGTCATGAGCATATCAGTGTCTTAAGTTTTTCTAGGGATGTGTCTTGAGCATGAAGACAGTAGACAGCCCACTTGATGGTGTTTTAAACTTTTTAACATCCAAATTGGCTAGATCAATTTTTTCCCTAGAGGTGGCCGGTTTTCATTTTTCTTCTGCAAGAATGGTCAAAAGCCACATTTACTACTTATTTTAATGTCCTTCTTCTGGTGTTCATTTATAGTTATATTGGGTGGGTACTCTGCATATTATGTTTTGGACATCAGTCTGTTTACGCAAAATCAGGTATTTATCACTTGGAAGAAATCGCGGCTACTCAGAAGTGCCCATATTGCTGACTGTTGAATTATAAACAAAATATACTGTTATCTTAGTTGTTATGTGTATCCTAATTGTCTAGGGAGGTGTAGACTGCCAGATCATTAAAGCAAGTAGTAGGATGACCACCATTTATTTATCTTTTTTTAAAGGTTATGTACTCTTAATTGCAGGTTTTTTAACTCAGAAGACCCCTTAATTAATAACGGTCCATGGGCTGCAGTGGAGGACAAGAATCTCTTGCACATTATACAAGAGAAGGGATTAAGTAACTGGATTGATATTGCTGCATCACTTGGAACAAATAGAACCCCTTTTCAGTGCTTAGCACGCTATCAAAGAAGTCTTAATGCTTCAATACTCAAAAGAGAGTGGACTAGTGAGGAAGATAACCAACTTCGGGCTGCCGTAGAGACTTATGGTGAGAGTAATTGGCAAGTCGTTGCTTCTGCGATGGAAGGAAGAACAGGTACCCAATGCTCTAACAGGTCAGTGAACATGCTCAACTATAAGTTTTAATTTTTGAGATTTTCTTGGTTGAGTCATGAGTTTTAATATAATTTTATAACATATCTTCTTCCTCTCTCCCAACAATTTGGAAGTCTTCCAATGTAGTTGTTCATTTGATGAAGCACCTATCACGGCATGTCTTGGCCTTTATGTGTTGATTTTCCTTTTCTTATTGAGATATCAGTCAACTGCTCTGCCAATCATCCTTACTTTTCAAATATTTGACCAAAATCTATTTAATACTATAAAATGGAGTTTTCTTGCACAATAAGTTCCCACCGTAAATTCTCTTCTTTTGCAAGCAATAATTAATTATATAATTTAATAATAAAAAAATCAATTTAGGTGCCCCTTCTTTTCATCTACCTAAATATTTAAATTTGGAGCCCAAATGAATCTCAAAATTTGAAATTTCAAACTCATTTCTAATTTTCAATAAGGAACCGAATATCTAGATACTTCTTAACATTTATCATTTCATTCACAGTAAAAAATTAGGGGGATATATTGATAATATACTGTGTAATACATTAAAAATGCTTAAATGAGACAAACCAAAATTATTACAACATCCACGTATGTCAAATAGTGCCTTACCGATAATGAGTTGTATGATTGCGGTTTGAACTTAATTTGCTTGACAACTTGATTTAAGCTTCTAATTTTATATTTTTTTTTTCTCAATTATATTTCGATCCTAATCATCACCTTGTACCCTTTAGATCATTTTTGTGCATTATGATGTTAATTCTATTTTTATATTGTTCACTTTCATGGTTATAAAAATTGAAAAATTTAGAATTTATAAATTTATATGTAAGAAAGTATTATTTATAAGTTCTCTAGATAATTTATTATAGTTTTAGTTACTTTGTAAATATTATGAATTGTTGGAAAAATTTATCTAATTGAATTAGTCATAATCGGACTATTTGTTCCACAAGTAATGAATAATATGATTATAAAATGTATATACATATGTATGCGTGTGTATTCAAACATTTTTTTATCAATTGTTACTATTTTCAAATTCAAAATAATAATTGTATAGTATAAAAAAAAGTAATCTAACGAATAAAATATGGTATTAACTTAATAACTAAAATGTTATCTATAAAATATGAAGATGTACATCTAAATTTGAAAATATAGTAATTGAATTTGAGACCAAAAATAAACCCGTGTGATCCGTGCATCGCACGGGTGGACATCTAGTGTATTATCAAATAATGATTGCATTTCTTGTATGGCTTGCATTGGATTGATCAAATATCTAATTCCCATGAGATAAATTTTTTTTGTGAAAACATAATGACGCCACTTTTGATGCAGTACTATAACAAACTTGGTTCATAGTTTAGCTCATTCATCCATTGCTACATATATGTTGGGAAATTCTAGTCTAGATTCTGTTTGGATGTTCACAAGCCAATTGTAGGTCAGTATACTTACCATACTGATAGAATGGCATAGGCAGAAGGGATTTGTCCTTAGCATGGCAGTCATGCCATTATAATTATAACGGTTTACCAACTCTTAAGTGCTTTTATTGGGGAATCTCCTGCATGTTATGATTGGTGCTTTTTGATTCATCAGTTGGAGAGCTTTGATAATAAAAAAGAAATTATTATAATTGAACTATCATATGAAGGCTGGTAGTAGGATATCTGAACTTTGTAAACTCTACGTATATTGTGATGAATAATCATGCATGGAAGACGTGATACTAGTATTTTGATCACATGCGTTACTAAGTTAGTCAACTTCATGATGAACATGCAGATGGTTAAAGACCCTTCATCCAGCAAGGGTAAGATCTGGAAAATGGACATTGGAGGAAGATAAGCGCTTGAAAGTTGCTGCAACACTTTTTGGGCCCAAAACATGGAAGAAAGTAGCTAGGTGTGTGCCTGGTCGTACACATGTGCAATGCAGAGAAAGGTATTTTTTTCAATATGCATGTGCGCGCGTGTAGATGTATGTAAATGCCAGTTTTTATCTCGGATGTATGTGCAATAAAATTATGTGCATCGGTGGTGCAGATGGGTCAATTGCTTGGATCCTTCCCTCAATAAGGCTGAATGGACTGAAGAAGAAGATTTAAAATTGGAAGAGGCCATTGCAAAGCATGGTTACTGCTGGTCCAAGGTTGCTGCGTGTATTCCCCATCGCACTGATAATCTGTGCTGGAGGTGTGTCTCTCTTTTTGTGGGAAGTTTCTTTAGAGTTTTTTTCTCTGTTGAATGTATCTGTGGATGTGTGCGATTTTATCTGCTTTGATTCTCAACTTCATCTCATAATTTAGGAGATGGAAGGTGTTATTTCCAACTGAAGTCCCATTGCTGCAAACTGCTAGAAAGATACAAAAGACTGCATTGATATCAAATTTTGTCGATAGGGAGTCTGAACGACCTGCCCTTGGACCTAACGACTTTCGGGTGCCAGACACATATCGTATTACTGGATCTGAAAATGTTGATCCTTCTTTGAGAAAAAAGAAAAGATCAAGGTATGTCTGACTCAGGGATTGTTCTCAGTCATTTTAACACATTTTAATCCTAATACTTGTTTATTGATAATTCCCAGGCGGAGAAAGGCACACCGACATAATGAAAATGATGCTCTGTCTAGGTAAAGGATTGTCCATAAGTTTCCCTTGCTTCCTGTCTGGCAACCAGTTACCATGTATTTTCATCTCATGTTGAAGTTTTTTTGTCCCCCCACGACAGTGAGATCTATTCATCAGAAGTTCTGAGGTTGACAGATGGGAATGAGCTTGAAATTGAAGGAAAATCCATGCACAGGGAAGGAAGGCGTAGAAGCTCACGTTTAGCGAAGAGCAATGCTGATCCTTTGTCAGATATTCATTGGTCAGGTGGTCAAGATACACTGTTAGTTGATTTGTCCGATGGGGAAGAAACTAGGGAACCTCATATGAATGCTTGTAGTAGTATGAGAAAATCTCGGTCACGAAAGAAGATTTCAGGGTATTCACTTGTCTTATTGTAATAAGCATATGATTTTACATTTCCTAAAGATTAGCTGAGTGTTTTTTTTTTCCTTTTCTTTTGCAGTATGGATGCTGCCACTACATCTGTTGCAGTTACTAGAGATGGAGCATGCTCGAAAAAATACGAACATTCTGATCCAATAGAAGAACCACCAACTCCAGCAGATTCAAATTTGCAGGAGGTACCTCTGTATGCTGAACTTGGTGGGCAAGATGTCATCCAATGTGCGAAGGCTTCTAAGCTGCAGCCAAGAAGGCGGAATGCTCAAACACTCAAGGAAATGCAAGTGACTAAATCCGAAGTGCCTAGGCAGGCTGCGACAAAAGGGAAAACGAAGAAGGATAAGAAACCGACGGATGCAACAGATGATCATCAGTCATCGTTCTCTGACTCAATGTGTTTGATGGATGTTATGAGAGCTACAGAAGCTAGTTCTGGAATTAAACATGTGAAAATGAAGAACTCTGAAGGGAATAGAAGTGAGAGGCCGGGGCCTTTGGGATCATCACATCTGGTAGAGGTTGCTCCTAATCAGTATTTTAGGTGTGACAGCGATAATGCAGTGTCTGGCAGGGATACTGACATGCAGTCTAAGGAAAATGATGCAGCTTCGTTGGAATCAGAAGACAGCATGACTCTTGCCTCATTCCTTGAACAATCAGGAACTGATGCAGCATGTCTGTCATCAATAAACCTCGGTAACTTGCCAAGGAAGAGGAAGAAAAGTTCTCAGATACAAGTCAGATCCAGCAGGGCTGCTGCCTCCATCCTTAATCAGTGTAAAAGGCATAAAACTGGAGACGGAACGTGTTCGAATCAGATGATGGAAGTCGAAGAGGGATCAAGAAATGAAGACGAAGCTTGCCAGAATCAAGCCTTGGAAGTTGAGGTTGGAGATGATGTTACTCTTGCCCAATTTTACAGCAAATTAAAGAGAAGGAAAACTGATGACCTCAAGATACGACGTCAACCTTGTTAAAAAGATCACAATGTCTAGAAAATTCTTTTGCAGGAATGATAGAAATAGATATGTTCATAACCTGCGATTTTGATTTCTTAGTTGTATAAATATTCTTTGTAGCAATTGTGTGTTGCTTTATGAAATGGGATTTTGGTGCTTATTCCTCGAATTGTCAGATGACATGTGTTGGCTGAAAATACACCGCCTCACTAAAATCTCATGTTATAACAATATTCTGCCCAACCAACTTATCCACCCACAACCAGAATGTAATCCAAGAAATCGAGCAATACTTGTATCCTCCCACACACGAGCTGAAATAGGTAAAGGTGAAGCAACAGTGTCAAAGATTTTGTCTCGCACTTACTCCTCTCAGAAACTCCACATGCAGCAACTTACTCTGTAACTTGTCACATCGTTCCTGCACAATACACACTTGCTGCCAAGTGCCAACCAACTATAAATACGTAAAGCCCCAGCATGTCCTCTAAAGGGAAAATTCTATCCCCCGGGTATTACCCGAGCCCCGTCAGGATGCCGTCACATGTCCCCGACATATTCGGAAATAATTTATCATTAATTTGCAGCCGTATATCACCACCGTATTTTCCTGGAAAAGAGGCCTTTTAGCTATTAGGGCACTTCCACAGTGAAAGTAGTAGGTCGTGGGTTCCACCATATTGGCAAGGTTTTTTCTGGCAAGGATGGAACGTTTTCCGGCAATTATTTCACGTCGGCACCGAAACAGTGATGGAGCACCGACCATTTCTGTTCAAATCGACATGTTTTCAGAATTTTTTCATGAAATCGTAATGCTTAAATAGGTTTGGTTCTGTTTTCAAGATGGAAGTAGTGTAAAGGCCAGAAATTGGCGGAATTTTAATTTTGGGCGGAAATTTTGAATTAGTATTATATTTTAATTGTGTTGTCTTCTCCAATGCGCCATTATCCCCAAAAATACATTTTCAAAGACATAATGTTCTTTTTGTGTTGGTGAAGTTAAACTTTGCTTTTGTCTTGTGTCGTCAGGTTGATTCCGTAATTTGGGTAGCAGCGAGATATGTAAATTTTTATGTGTTTGTGTCCCTAAAATAGGGGTTGATTTTTTGATGTATTATTAGGGTTATTTTTATGCATTCGATTTAAGGTTATATTTTAGGGGTTTTTAATAGTGAGGTTGTTAATAAAGCGATTGTAGTGTATGCCCAGCCAAAATATCGCATGAAATTGGAAGCTGAAGGCTTGATTGAATTTGTTAATTGATATTGAAATTTGACGGGGGTCCCTGTTTTACGGCTAAATTTTGGGGCTTTATTTAAACGGTTATATTTTCATGCTTTCCATTTAATGTTGATTTTTTGGGATGAACACTCGTTAATGAAGTAATTATATTGAATGCCCAAAAATTATTTGGGTAAGAAAGCGGAAATTGAATGCTTGATTTAAGTTATTATTTGATATGTAAATGTTCAATTATTAAGAATGAGAAGTGTTCTTATTAGTCAGATGTTTGACTCCTTGTGTATAAAAGCTCAAATTCAGTTTGTTGGGATTATTTATGTTAAATATCTTGTGTATAGATTTATGTCGAAGATGAATTTTGACTTGAACGTTTCCCTCGAGACTGAGGTCTCCTCCGAGGGTAACACGATAGAAAAAAAATGATGGGGAACAATTTAGCAGTGAGGTAGAAGCAACAGGTATTTCTTCATTGTTAATGAAATTAGAGAATCGATTGGAAATTAGAAATACTGTCGATAGTCTAGATCAAACATATTTATTATATTGTGAGTATGACAAATGTCGTGGGTTTAGTGTGAGGAAGAGAGACCAATATTATTTTTTGGAATAAATGAGCTTCATTGGAAAGAATGTGAATGCTCATGTAAAGGTCGGCATGACTACAAATGATCGAAAGGGAAATTAGCGGCATATAGGAAACAGATAACTAGGAGTAATTGTAAAGCGAAAATATGGTTTGGCAGGGAGAAGGATTTGCCATGGACAGTGCAAAAATTTGTAAAGGATCATAATCACGAATTGCTCGGCAACCATCAAGATTATCTGCTACGTTCTGCTCGTCAATTGAGTCATGCAAAATAGTCTCTTGTAGATGCTCTTAATTTTGCGGGTATCAGAGTTAGTCGGGCATGTCGGTTTATGGAAAATGAAGTCGGCGGGCCATGATGAGTGTGGTTTTTGCATCATTTATTGAGCTTCACATGATGTATTTTGATGAGTTAAATGTGTGTTTTCATCCCCTTTTGCCTTTTAACCTCCTGATTTGGAAATTTTGTTTCTTTTTTGAGTTTCATAGGAAATGGTGGATGAATAAATGAATTTTTGAGTGATTCAATGCAATATGAAGATAGAGGATCGAATTGGGAGCACGCTGCAAGTTGAATCACCTCAATCGGACAAGAAACGAGAGAGAACGAAGCAAAACCGTGAGAGGTGTCGGAGCAGGGACGGAGGCGCGACCCGAGCGCGACGCGAGCAGCTCACTCGCGCCAAATGGCGCTACCCAAGTGCTCACTCGCGCCGTTTGGCACGACCCGACCAGCTCAACGCGTGGCGCGACCCGTACACAGGGGCGGCGCGAGCGGACGTCTATACAGAGGCCCTAAAAGTCAGTTACGGGGCGCGACCCGCGCCAAAAGAAGGAGGCGCGACCTCCGTGGTCGCGCCCATGTACGTTTTTTTTTTCCGATTTTCTATCCTTTTTCACCCATTTTTGATTTTCTTTAATTTCATTTATCCCCCCACTCTATATAAACCCCCCATGGACGAAATTGAGAGGGAGAACCGTAGCACCCAAAGAACCCTCACAACTCAAGCCTCCATTTTTCACCAAATTTCCCTAACACCAAAACCCTTCTTCCCTCTCCTATTTTTACATCTCACCCATCAAATCCCTCACCCTAGCTAGGATTTCCACCTAGCTAAGGTGAATAAGGAGCTAGACTTGAAGATGGAGCAAAGAGGAGAAGAGTCGAACCAAAGAGGAGTCGAGACCCAACTTCCGGGTTGTTTCAAGTTCTTTTCCTTGTTTTTATTTTGATTTTCTTTGAGATAATTTAGTCCTTGCATTTGTATGATGTTAGGCTAGATTGTCTTGTATTTTGGGATTGAGAATATTTTGGTATTTATGCATTTATTTTTCTATTGATTGTTTATGGTCCTATTTCATTTCTTGTGGTTATGCTATGTATAGGTGTTGGTTAATTGATCACTAATTGACATGATTTTATCTATTGATTCATAAATCGAGAGATGAGTCTCAATAGACGAACCCTAGGTACAAGACACCTTTGTCAATAAATTTGAGAGAATTAAGACTAGTGTGAGGGCTTGAAATCCTTGGAGCTTTTGATAAGTACATGTATAGGATTCGATCGGAGACGGTGAACCTTGCATGTACCCTACAACTTGAATGTCTTGAGAGAGAGCTTTGGTTGCATTTGAGATTGCCCTAGTGAAATTTGACACCAAAATAGACATTCGATAGGATCGTTAGTGTTAAATACCCGAAGAAATCAATCCCAAGAGTACCTCTGCCTTCATGTTTTCTTCTCCATTTATTTTTCCCGTTTATTTATTGTTTTCCCTAGTTTAGATTAATTAGTTTTCCTTTTTATTCGTCGTCTAGATAATGATTGAGATCCGATGTCATAGTACACACAATTAAATCTAATTTAGTCTCTGCTGATACGAAACTTGCTCACCACTGTCTACACAGCTCCGTCCTCTTGCGGATTGTGCTAAATTTTAGCCGATCAGGCCGCATAACATTGGTTTTGCCAGAAAGGATGCTTATAATCACTTGAATCGGGTTAGGCTGTTAACAAGAGTGGAGAATAGTGATGCAAATGCACTGGTGAATTTCTTTGCCAAGAAATCCAACATTGAGTCATTCTTTTATTGGAATGTGCAATTAGATGATGATGATCAATTAATGATTTTTTTTTCTGAGACTCTCGTACTCTTATTGATTACGAGAACTTTGGAGATGTGTTATCGGTTGGCACAACGTATAAGACAAATTGGTATAGCCTTATTTGTGCACCATTTGTTGGCATTAATCATCATAGGAGAAATGTGATGTTAGGTTTAGGCTTCTTATCCAATGAGACCGCATCTTCTTCTGAATGGTTGTTTGCTACTTTTTTAGAGTCCATGCATGTGAATGAGCCGCGGGTGATATTTTCTGATCAAAGTCAAGCACTAATGAATGAGATTGATGCAACCTTCAAATCCGCGAATTATCGTCTTTGTCAATGGCATATTAGCCAAAACGCTCCCTCTCATTTTGGATCCCTAAACAATAATAGTAAATTCAAGCGGCGGTGGTATCATTGCATGAATGAGGTTAAGTTTGAAGATGAGTTTGAGAAGTGTTAGGGTTCTATGATCAATAACTATGTCTTCGAGGATCATAGATGGTTTTCCAATATGTATCAATTGAAGAAGAGGTGGGCGTCTGCGTTTACAAACACTTCATTTAGTGCGGGTTTTCTTGCTACCTCTCGTAGTGAGGTTACAAATAAAGTCTTGAAAGATTTATGCTCGACGAGCTCCACTTTGACTAAATTTGTTGAGAAGTATGAGCAGGTCCTGCATGATAGACATACAAGAGAGAGTGTCGGCGATGCTCTAAACATCAGTACACCAGGACAGTTTGTAAGCAATAACCTCTTGTAAGCGTAGGATGCACATGTTTACACAAGGAATGTCTACAATGCATTTGAGTCGCAATTTGCCCTTTCTGTAAGCGTGGTAATAATCGAACATCCTCCAAACGAGTTTGATGGAATAGATTTGTAGTTTAAGGTTGCCTCTCAACCCCTCATGACAAGGATTTGAATTGTCCAATTCAACAAGCCTTCACAACAAGCCACGTGTAGCTGTCATATGTAGGAGACTGAAGGAGTTCTATGCCGTCATATACTGAGAATTTATTTTTACATGAGTGTGACTAAGCTGCCAGAATGTTACTTCATGCCTCGTTAGTGTAAATCTGTGAAGCAACGACATGTTAATGAAATCAGTGACTATTCTATTGCAGATGGTAATGACATTGTTAATGAAATGACCTTTGTAAATTATCTGATGAAGCTCACTCTTGAGGTGGCACATGGTGTGAAAAACCACCAACATGGAAGGAAAACATGTGTAGATTGAATACGTGCTTTGAAGGCTGAAATGTATACGATGGTGAACAAAAGTGTTCCACATAAAAACTAATATGTTGGAAATTTATCGGGGAAGAGAGGGGATAGAAATCATATTCGTGATCCTAACTTGTCCAAACGTCGTGGAAAGACACCAATTACCTCGCATTGGAAGAGAAAGAAACCGAAGTCAAATTTATGACCCTTAGTTCCAAAGTGGCCAGATCTCTGTTCTTCCATTCATGTAAGAACATTTCATGTGAAGAATGACATCTGTTTAATTTATGCGTTGGCAATTTTTTTCAGAGGTGGAGTGCTCGCAGCAGACGGAGACAAATACTCATCGATCTAATGATACCAATGGAACTGATTCAATATTAAGGCGATGGGAGCCCCATCGTGAAGCTCCACTGCACTCATATGGAGTATGTTTTTGTAGATTTCTCTTACTGTTTAACCCAATGCATATCATTTCTTATGTGGAGATGTTTTCATGCATACATGATGAAGAACCAAGTTTGTTACAATACTCTCAGAATGTGAATTTGGACGAGCCTCTTGATGTGTCTTTGCTTTTCCAAGTATGAATTCTATTTATTTATTCGACAAAGAATATGCATTTTTTTAGCCTGAAATATATATGAGTGTGAGAGTATTTGCATTTGTCCCTATTTGAAGCCACAAAGTGATCAGTTAATCAGCCAATCTAGGGCGCCCATCAGATCGTGGTGGGTGTAGGGCCCTCTGAACCATCATTGACAAAGAAATCGGCAAAAATACAGCAAACAAACTTCTTCAAGCAATTACTTCACGTGAATATGTATTGTCATGTTGTTCTTGTTTTAGTCTTCCAATCCATCATGTTCGTCCTCAAATTCGAACCTCCAGGATCAAAGACGAACACGAACTGACCATCAAAGCTTTGTGTAATAATTCACACCAGGCACATCTTTAAAATCTAGAATTTGAACTTCCAACTGGTGTCGAACGTTTGCCACTTGTATTCTATGGTACAATCTAACTTGGAAACCCAAATTAAATCGGGTGACACGTTGATTACTGATGGAACCTCTTCAAGAACCTGTAAAATGAAAACATCACAAGAAAATGGTTGGCGAATAACATTAGAACTCAACAACTCCTCTATGCTTGTTTGTTCGAGTTCTTTATCATCCACAACCAGTGCTCCATGGATGTCGTTCTTTTTTTCAGAAGAATGCTAGATCTCCATTAGCTCTTCAACTATATTGGCTTCCTCAATTGTGACAGTGATCTCCATTTCGGCTCTCTCGACTTCGGCTACTATCTCCTCAGATGTGGCGTCGGTTAAGGGTTGTTCTAACTCGTCTTCACGGGTTTGACATACGGGGCATTGTACGTCACAGGATGGACTCGGTGCGACAATGGGAGGCTGAACTGGTAGTGGTATAGACTGTGTAACAATGGTCGGCTAAACGGGTGATGTAGACTGTGCAGGTGGTGTCGGTGTAGCAACGGGCGGCCGAATTATTGGTGGGGGCGGTGCATATACGGGTCTTGCAACTGGAGGCCTACAGCTGGACTAGGGAACAATTTGTGTGTATTGCTGCGCGTACTGATCCACTAACTTGACCGTTAAATCTAGCTTGTCCAATATTGACTGTGTACGAGTTTCCATGCTTTCGGACAATGCTGCTGATGAGTCCGGAATGAGCCTTGACGAACTAAATCTGGAATTGCAGTTGCGTGGTCCAGTGACGCGACTTAGAGCCAAGAAGCTGCAAGGCTACTTTCAATGTTTCGTTGGAAAGAGGCTCGATGAAGAGTTGATTGTTCGAAGTAGCCCTAAGCTGATTACTATGATTTCAATACAAGATGAAGATGAAGCCTTGGAGGATTGAAGCATTCTTAGATATTTATCATTTAGTCCAGATTTTTAGACTATTATTTTCAGCTGTGGATTTTTAATTTAAGCCCAAATTATTGTTAGGAGAATTGGGCCTTTAGTTAATTATTTTATTTTATATTCGAAGTTATTAATATATGCAAATCTAAGTGGAGAAGGTTTGTGTAATAGAAGAAGAACACAAGGTTTGTGTCATCTAAATGTTGTACAAAATCTCCTTATATTTTCTTAATTGTATCAAATTATGCAAATATATTATATTATCTTTTGCCCTTAAACTAAGAATATATTGTGGATATAATATGCAAATTAAATTTTGTAAGATTCACTTTGTAATATTGTGGGATTTTATTTTTCAATCTTTTTTTTTTCTTGTTTCCTCTCATTGATATCAATTCTATAATTATTATTATCATTATTATAAAGGTGGTGAACCCAAAAATCATTATTTTATTCGAAGTTATTAATATATGCAAATCTAAGTGGAGAAGGTTTGTGTAATAGAAGAAGAACACAAGGTTTGTGTCATCTAAATGTTGTACAAAATCTCCTTATATTTTCTTAATTGTATCAAATTATGCAAATATATTATATTATATTTTGCCCTTAAACTAAGAATATATTGTGGATATAATATGCAAATTAAATTTTGTAAGATTCACTTTGTAATATTGTGGGATTTTATTTTTCAATCTTTTTTTTTTCTTGTTTCCTCTCGTTGATATCAATTCTATAATTATTATTATCATTATTATAAAGGTGGTGAACCCAAAAATCATTATTTTATTTAAAAATAGTGACATATTATATTATATTATTGTTTTACCGTTAAATAAAGTATTATGGATATAATAGATAAAATATATTTTTTAGAATTAAGGCACATAATTATTTATAATATGTTACATCATTTTTTTACGCTTAAATTAAGCATAGATTATGGATATAATAGACAAATCATATTTTAAAAGAAATGAAGTCATTTTTATATAGGTATAATAGATATAAACTTTTATGCTATTATTAATATTTATTTCATGCTATTACGGATAAAATAATATTTTTGTTCGGATAAACATACATAAAACAATAATTTCTTGTAACTTTGCATCATCGAAAATTTTCGCATTCGCTAGTAATAACTTACAAGACCAAAAATGCAACAAAAACTAATGGAATACCTAAGACAAAAAATTACCAAATTAAAAGTGAAATTCTCCTACAGAAGAAGTAAAGAATGGGGGTTTCCTATTTGAATATGTGAATAATGATTTCTCAAACAACAATAAGTATCTAAATTGTCTAGAAAAACATGTGATTGTCTTTGTCTAAACTTTACATACATCAGAACTCCAATTCCACAATGACTTAATTTCCTTTTCAATTTTGTGTATGATCCAACATCCTCCTCATTTTCCTCTCATATCCACAAACCATCACGATTTCATCTCTAAATTATCTCCATTCACCGTATCACAAAGCTCGAGCAACTATCTCTTCAGTAGAGCTTGCTGAACCCGGAAGGCGATGCGCTTTCGCCTAGTCTAGGCAAGAAGCCTTCCCTCTCGAGGGAAACTTGCAGGGAAGACATGATTCTTACAAACGCAACGTACAAAAAAGGCGAGCTGCAAAACGCGTAGCCAAAGACGGAAAGGGCCCTCACGACCCCGTCTGAGTACCAAGGGTAGGCCATCACCATAAGGGCGCCTAAGAACCCGAACCACGGCACCAGAACAGACAGCATTGGCAATAGGAAGGCATTAACAGCTACAAAACATAGTGAAAGGGCTCCAAGAAAGTAAAGACTCCACCCGATCACAGGATGAATCGTGTAGGGAATGAAGAGAAGGGGGACTACATAAGCAGCGAGGATGGACCATATCGCGATCAATTTGAACCCGGTTTGAATGAAGAACACACTCTTGTCCTCACGACGGTAGCATAACTTGGACAGATTCGGACGAGCTAGACGTGCCACGGCCATTATTCCCAAGTAGAACATAGCTTGGATCACTACAATCGGGATTTCTGGACCATACCTATGATAGGATCGATTGGTTAGACCATAATTGCAACGTAAGAGAAAAAAACACAAAAACTTATATCAGACTGTCTAACAATCATTATCCATATCAAAATACACACTCACATAAATTTAGTTGCACATTTGTAATTCTGCTAGTATTTATTTTTGTTTGGATCCAACTATCCAAGTATTAGTACCATACAACAAATTTTAACCAATCAGACAGTTTGAGATAAAGCACCAAAAAAAAAATTAAAGTTCAATGAAAACTAACCCTAAAGTTTTAAGGCGTTCTTTATGCCAGTCGATGCCTAACGGGAGGACCGGCCACGACCACCAATACCACGGCTTCAACCATGAAGCACCGGGGAAAGTGATCACACTGTTCGGACCACACGGTACATTCCACCGGAGCTTAAGATCTAAATCAAAAACATACACCGCGTTGTCATGAGACATGAAAAATAGGACCAAAATCAAGCAAAAGTTTGTTATATGCTTACAATAGTAGGAAGCATCCATTTGATAGCCTAGAGGAAGCCTGTAGATTCCATCAAGCTTGGTGCCATTGGTAGGAGGAGCATTGAACTGCGGTGAATCGAGTAAAGTCGGGAAATAGCTCGTTAAAAATCCTTGATCTGCACCGTCCGGATTGCTTCTCCCGATCTCCAATTCATGCATCATGTCGTTGAAAACTGCCATCGACGGCTGCAGTTGTTCCACATAAACAATGAGCTATAGCTATATATTTCTTCACCACAATTTCGATCAAATGATGATCATGCATGACATGCACACGAACACGAAGTCGGGTTAAACTAAAATGGTGTACCTGCAATACGAAGAGACCGGTGTGGAAGATGCAGGGATTGATGAAGACAGCACAAAACTGGCCACATTGGAAGAGTTCGTCGGTTTTGTGGAGGAAGAGGTTGTCGGCGTCGAGCATCACGACACGATCGTAGTTCACGAGCTTCCATGCATAGAGTTTGTTCAGTGTTAGCTTGAATCTCCAATCGAACTCAGATTGATCGCTGTACGGATTCTTGATGTTCTCCACTTTTACCACCTTCGCCCCATCTTCCTCTTCTCTGTTATATATATCAGAAACATGTTGTAACAAATGAAAAACATTGAATTCATTCATTTCATTTCTTGGAATAACCTGTCTTTAAATGTATATACTACACATTCTTGAATATCAATGTCTGATATTCCAAAATAAGCTTCACCTCTTTATAACAAAGTAAATTATACTTTTGATTATGTAAGAATGGGGTCTAAATACTTTTAGTCCCAAAATGTACAATTTTGGTTTCAAGTTTAATTTTTTCAATACGTACAAGAAGGAAAAATAAAAATTAAAATCTCAATCGGATTAACTGTATGTTGTTCCAAATAAAAAAGAAAACAAATTTCAAATTAAATTAAAAAAAAATAATACCCGTCTTGGTTATTGGCGGTGGATTAATTGCAAATGGCCAACTAGATAACTTAAAATAGGTTAGGTATTTCACAAGCACTCAAGATTTTAATAAAGGTCACCAGGGCTCTGTAAAACACCTGACCGGACCGGACCGATTGATTTTTGTCAATTTCAAACGGTTTTATACATGATTCTGTCGGTCCGGTCTTAATATTGAAGTATCGAATATTTATTCAGTTGGATCGAACACAACTAACGATAAATATTTAAATTTTAATATATATGTATATATATAATATATATTAATATTAGTAATAATTGAAAAATATATCTAATATTCATAAATTGCTAAATCCTAGATGCCAAAAATAAATTTCTAATCTGTTAATCGGTTAAAATAAATTGAATTTTGAACTAGTCAAAACCATTTTATTAGGATTTAAGAATAAAATTATTAAAAAAGAGATGGAGCAAGAGAGAGATTCGATCGGACTCACCGACCAAATCAATCGGTTTTTAGTTCAGTCATAAGAATAAAATCAATCCGGTCCGCTATATATATATAATGTCTCAATCTATTCAATCTTCATGATTCGGTTTGGTCCTGGACTGGACCAATCGTTTGCATATCCCTAAATGTTGCAAACAAAAATATGAACTATTTTTATATGTATTTGCACTTACATGACCAAATGTCACCTATTTGTGCATTATTATATGTATTTGCACTTTATGCATTCATACAACATATGTTAGGTAATCACAAACATAGACTCACATTTGATAAACAACACACACACACACAATATATATATATATATAAACAAACAAATCCAGCACGATTTAATAGCATCAGATGCAAATAGTTTCAACCAATACTTTTTGGGAGGTTAAGGCAAAGCATCTCCAATTTGTCTGAATTCACAACTTTCCTTATCAATGGTAATTAGTTACGAGGGTGGTCCATTCTTTCGAGTGGATTTACTTTGTTTCGTTCATGCATTTTCCATATATGCACAATTTTTTATTTCTAAATCTAATATAAATATTTTCAAGAAATCAATTCAAAATTATCATATATATATACAGTTTCTATCTTAACCCAAAAAGGCATATACCTCCTTCGAATGGAATATTTACTTCTAACATGTATATTATTTTGGGAAAGAAATATAATATTCAAAGATAATGTGATTGCCATATAATCATACGCCAAAACAATTGTTGATATATTCTTGCCGTGAAATATGGTGATACTTATACATATATATATATATATATATATATGTGTGTGTGTGTGGGGATGTGCAATCCCCAAATGCTACCTAAATTAGAGAATTTTTTTTTTTTAATTTATGTATATGTATGTGGGAGGCCGCCATATGCAATCCCCAAATACTACCTAAATATTTAGAGAAATGTTTAAATTCCTTAAAAAAAAATTGGGATACTTTCACTCAATTAGATTAATTTATTAGTGAGTGATATGCCCGACATTGCATACTTTTTGATTCACAGAAGTGATGGGTGGGAGGTTTCGTAGAACTATCTTAAACAGAAATAATTAAATATTAGAAAAAAAATAAAATAAAGTAAATTAGAGGACGTGGATCCCAGTCTACCACCACGCTCTGGAGTTCATTAATTTATCACTTTAAATAAATCAATTACATTATAACTTAATTTAGTAATCAATTACATACTATTCAAAATTAAAAATAAGAAAAAAAAAAGTAAATTTCGTATTATATATATATATATATATGAAACTAAGTGAAGAAACCTCATATTTTTAACATCTTAATCGTATTCATAACCACCAAATTATGAAAAATGACTATGGATCGTGTCAATTAATCATTTCCCACTGTCAAAATATTAATATAATAATTTAATTATTACAATAGAAAATGACATCACCATGTGTAATTTAATAATACGTGACAAATTGGATATGCTCATCGGGGTGGCATCTGAGATGCCCATTTAATGCTTCAGCATAAATATAATTGAAATGCTTTTCTCAAAAAAATAAAATAATAATTGAAATACTGACAGGAAAAAAAAAAAAAAAAAAAAACAGAGAGATAGATTTATTAATTTATGGCGAGTAAATTAAATAATCCATCGTAAAATCAACTGGTAACAAAAGATGGCCGGTGCACAGAAGAAAGAGACACACCAATATAAATAAGAATATGCAATTTAATTATAATTGGGGAAACCGCCATGTTCTCGATAAGTCCACTAGTGAATTTTTTTACCTAATTTAATACTATTTCTTTTATTCTTTTCTCAATTCACATTTCTTTCTTTCTTTAGGAATAAAATCAAATAAAAAAGTGGATTTTCATGGAGAATGTTTCATGCATTTTGCCCTTGTCACTTCCTTTCACCAGTTCCATATAAATAAATAAATGAATGAATACAAAATGTATCGCACAATTTAACTATCATATATTATTTATTTATTATGAATATATACGAATAATCTAAATATCGATGAAATAGAGGAATTTTATAGAAATAATGGTACGTGGCCTATATGTGACAAGAATTTTGCAATAAAAGACAAAAGAAATGAGAATTGAGACGTCATTTTTAAATAATCGAGATAGTTACGCTAATCTTAGTCCTACAGCTCCTATAGCTATCTGTACCGTCTAACGAAGAAAGTTGACTAAAAATCAAGTGCCCCAGAAATTAATATAAAATGATAATATAGTTTTAATCTATAAATAATAATAATATAACACAACATATATATAATATGTTATATAGGCACATAGGAAGGAAACGCCTAACATACAACAAATTAAACAATAAAACTACACCACAAAAAAATATATTTAAATATTATGAGATCGCCACAATATTTTAGACAGACAAAACACGAACAAAAACATTGTTCATTACGTCCACAATAAAGCCACAAAATCATCAAACGAGTTACCGTTATAATTTCCATATGGCAAATCATAAAATGAAGAACAAAGTTCTATATTATTTTTTTCATTTAAAAGCAATTAATAGGAGAGAGAGAGAGAGAGAGAGAGAGAGAGAGAGAGAGAGAGAGAGAGAGAGAGAGAGAGAGAGAGACTTACAGAGCTTGAACCCAGCGGGGAGGCACATCCATGGAGGCAATGACGACGAGATCAGCATCGACCTTAAGATTCCGGAGCGATCTCAGCATGACACGTGTCGCCACATAGAACTCGTAGTCCCGTGGCGTGCCCATATACATCATGGTAGCATAGGCGTTTTTGTGCACCCTGCCGTCTGCGCTCGCTATAACGACAAAACTCAAAAACA
The DNA here is from genome assembly GCA_026008535.1 of Perilla frutescens. Lineage (NCBI taxonomy): Eukaryota > Viridiplantae > Streptophyta > Magnoliopsida > Lamiales > Lamiaceae > Perilla > Perilla frutescens. The sequence goes on from BRKX01000005.1 coordinate 10,379,474, forward strand.
CAAATCCTAGGAAACTCAGAACCCTTTTCCACATTTTTCCCCTTTGTTGTCTTATGGAGAGAGAGAGAGAGAGAGAGAGAGAGAGAGAGAGAGAGAGAGAGAGAGAGAGAGAGAGAGAGAGAGGGAATCCTCGCTGTGTTTTTCGTTTCCTTCTGTTATATGAAAGAATGGGAAGAAATCTTTGGAGGAAATCTCATTTACTGAATCAAAGTAATAAACTTGCCTATGAGAATGCGATGATGAAGATTGATTATCTAAATTATATACACATACACATGTGTGTGTGAGAGAGAGAAGAAAAGGAAACAACACTGTTGGGAATGGTGGCTGAGAAATAATGAAGAGTTTTATTTTTATGTTTTGTGTGTGTGAAAAGAGGAAGGAGGAACACACAGTTATTATATATGTATGTATAGCGCGTACACGCAGTGGGAGTGGGGGTGGAGGTGAGAGAAACTAAGAGGAAAGGAGGGACTTTAAGGCAACCTGCAAGGGCTACAAGAATACAAAAAGATACATACTGTCGAAATTCTTGAATATTTATTTTTTCTTTTCTATGTAAATTTATCCAAACTTGACATATTACATAATCAAACCCTGTCAAGGAAATATTGCAAATAACCCCCTCATATTTTTTCGGAAATAAATAAATAAAATCCATGTCTAATTAATAGCCCTCAAACCTCCTCAATTATTAAACAAATCTATATAAAAAAAACATTTCGATCAAGAAGTATAAATTTGTGTACAATATAATACACTAGCTATTATTGCATAGATGATTTTTACTATGTAAGAATATATGCTTAGCTTTCACTATATGGAATATACTAGTTTGAAAATATTTAAAGGGTTAATTGTAGGATTTAACAAAACATTTACACTACTTTACAATTTTCACGTAGCATTTAAAAATTTACAATTCAATACACAACTTTTAACATTTTTACAATTTTAACACCCCTGATTATTTTCCGGTGAAATTGTATGATGCGTCCAGTTTAAAATTCACCTGTACAATTTCCTAAATAAAAAATTTTAAAAAAATTCACATGTACAAAAAAAAAACCACAAATTTAAGTCTGATTTCTATATAATTCCCTCCGCCAGAAAAGCATGTCCAATTTCATTGTCGTTCTTTCTCTTATCCTCCCTTCGTCGTAACAACTCGCCGTCATTTGGGATTCTGATGCAGTTAAATCGCAGGTTGCACCGGCTGCAACAGGTCTTCGTCAAATGGCGATTGGTTGTAAAAACTTAAACGATGTTACAATCGTAAAAAATATATTGAATTGTAAATTTTTAAACGTTGTGTGAAAATTGTAAAATGGTGCAAATATTGAGTTAAATTTTGCAATTAACCATATTTTAAGGGTGCAATAGACAATTAATGGTTTTCGATGAAGAGAATGTGCATAATTTTACAATAATTAATATGGTTTTTAGTCTTTATAAATAAAATTAATATGGGGTTTTTGCAATTTTGAAAAAAAAAAGAAGCTATTTGCATTTTGCACATCTCTAAATTATGTTTATCTCTAATAATTAATAACTTTTTGAAACGATAGTTCCTTTAATTTTAAAACGTTTTGAAATGATGGTTTTGGCGAGTAATCATATTATAACTTCGTTGTCTTATTTTAGAATATGCTGAAAACTCCCTAAAAAAAAGAATATGCTGAAAAGGTAAGAGGATTAATTTAATGGATTATATTATATATATATATATATTTGAGTGGGATATTATAAAAATTGAAATTGAAATTGAGATTATTATGGGTATATATATGGTGTGGTGGGGGATTGTTGCAATGAAGGTTGACCAAACCAATGGAATAAATGTACAGACCCTTTTGCACTTCTGGACCGTAGATATTTTTCTTTCTGGGCCCCATGTTTTGGTATTTTACATTCAAGAACAACAGGTTACCAAAATACCAAACTAATTTGGAAAATAATTAATATTTGGGTAACTTATATAATTATGCCACTAATTAATAATTATATCTCAATTAATATTTGTCATTAATCATCGTCTAGGTAAAAAGGATATAGGTGTACGTTATCCTATATAAAAACAAAATATTTTCTTTCAATATGGTAATACTTGTCCCACCTCTTGCGATGGAATATTGCAATAACTAAGTCAATTTACCTATATTTAATCTTTGTTGTTAATTGAAAGATGAGAATTACGAATTAAGATCATCAATGATTGAAACTATCCATATGTAAGGCCTACGAATGCATTTATTTTGATTCATATTTATTTTTAAACTTTTTTGTAAGTTATTCATTAAATTTAATAGATATTTCGTGAATTTTTTTTATTTTTATTGAAAATTAATATAAAATTAATTAAACATAAATAAGAATAGAAATACATTATTTAATACCCCCGTTTCTATATAAATGTTATTTTCGATGAATGCACACAAATTAATAAACTAATTAAATTATCTAATACATCTTTGTGTGAATACATTAAATGAGTTAAATATAGAGGTTTGAATGCATTAAATGAGGGTAAATACGTGAAAATTTTGATTTTTTTTTGTCTCGAATTTGTAGAATGACACTTTTTTTGAAATAAAATTAAAATGCTAGAATGACACTTATTCAAAAACGGAGGAAGTATGTTTTAAATTGATAGTTTTTATTTTTTATTAGGTTGCGAATTGATAGTGAACATATTTTTCAGGCTTGAAATTAATAAAATTTCTTATTTTATTAATACTTATATAATTCGATCGATTATTTGAAGTATTATCTTAATCTCATTTCTTTGATCTATATATATATATATATATATATATATATATAACACGTCAGATTTTATGCATGTAATGGTAAACCAATGACCATTGACTAATTAGCCAATTTGTAATTTCTCTTGACAGTCTCATTTTTCAAGAATATATAGAAAATGTGAAGTACATGATATTTATTATGTCAAATTAAGTCAGATGGTATATGATAGTGCTCTAATGGAAATCAGATAGGAATTTTTTTGTGGTTGACCAGAATTTTAAAATCTTGGGATAGCTTGGTCAAAGATTGAAAAGGTGCTCATGTTAAGTGTTGAATACTTCTCAGTACTTGAATGTAATTATTTAAAGTATTTGAATATAATATTCAAGATGAAAAACAACAACCATATATGCTCATTTTTACACTTCAAAACCTTTTTTTGAAAATTTGTGATTGCAATCTAACATTGTGGAAACACAAGGGTGTCTTAAATATTTAGTAGGCATGTGTTAATTATAGAAAGGATAATTCTATTTGGCACAAATTGTGCTAGCACAATAGTAGAAAATTAATGTTAAATGACTAGATTGTCCTTATTGGACTGTTTATTTTTTAAAAATTTGAAACTTTATATTTCTCTCTCCATTAATTTATGTTGCATCTCTCTCCTATCATTATTAAATGAACTCTCCAATTCTTCCATTAATCATTTATTAACTCATTTTGATTATGATTGTTTAATTAGTAAAAAAAAGTGTCTTATAGAATTTTAGAGAAAAATTCGATTTTGGTCCCATATGACATGGTCTAGTCCGATTTTGGTCCCAATCCTATCACATTTGGTCCTAAATCGCTTGAATTATCAATTTTAGTCCCGCCGTCATGGTTTCCGTTAAAAAAATTATCGATTTTGGTCCCATTTTGGTATCAATTTTGGTCTCATACAGAAAAATTTCAGAAAATTTTTTACAAGTCAATTGGAGGCAAAATTGAACTGATTTGGAGGGAAATTTAACCTGATTTGGATCCAAATTTCCCACCAACATGCATCTATATATGTCTACTCACCAAATCATCAAATAACAACTACTAAATCAAAAGAAAGTCAATTTTTTTTATTTAGTTTAATTTTCTATCGAGCTCGAGTTCGATCAAGAAGATACTCGGCTCGACTCGGCTCGTTTACACACCTAAAGGCAGATAAATTTTTTCTTTAGTTTAATTTTACAATATTATTTATGAGCGTTCACCACATCTAATTAGAGTTTATAATTATTTTTAATATTTAATTTTAATTTTCAACTAATAATTCATTATTATGGTTGATTATTTCATAATTAAATTCTTGTAAAATGTAAAGTAAAAAATCAAGGAAAAATTATACTTGCATACCTACATTTTGAACTTTCACTACAAAAAATTCACAATTTAGCGATGGAAGCGCGTCAAGCCAAGCCCAAAATATTAAAAAATAATATAAAATAATAAAAAAATATATAAAGTAATATAAAATTTTAAAAATCGTAAAGTAAAACTAATAAAAATTTATACTCATAATTAATTAGTAATTGAAAAATAAAAAATATATATAATATTAAAAATGTAAAATAAATAAAACATTAATAATATTAAAAATATTAATTTCAAATTCCTAATTAATTAGTAATTAAAAAATTAATAATTTAAAAAATTTAAAAATTACAAAGTAAAATAAATAAAAATATTAAACAAAATTATGTTCGTAATTGATTAGTATATATAATATTAAAAAATATTATATATTATTAAAAAATTAAAAAATGAAATAAATTGTAAAATGTAAAATAAATAAAAAATCAATAATATTAAAAAGATTGATTACAAATTCGTAATTATATAGTAATTAAAAAATTAATGGCATTAAAAAAATTAAAAATTATCATGTAAAATAAATAAAAATATTAAAAAAATTATATATGTAATTAATTAGTATTTGAAAAATAGAATATATATATAATAATAATAAATATTAGAAAAATCTGTCGTTATTGCGTCGTTAACATAAAGAAATAAAAATTAAAAATTAAAATACGTCGTTAACATAAAGAAATAAAAAAATCGTCATTAATTATCTTAATCTTAATCACTTGTTAATGTGTCGGTATTTTAACAACGAAATATAATCCGTTGTTAAATCGCGTTTTTATTGTAGTGTTTTTTTAAATAACCCAATTTTAAAAAAAATTAATAAAAAGTACCTCTATTTACAAATCTAACATTTAATCGATTTTTCAATTCAAAAATCGTTCATAGCTGATTGCATTTTAGGATTTCTATTTCGCTGAAAATTTCACTTTTGGTCCCATAGTATCTATTTTGGTCCCAAAACTGACGGTCGTTATCCCATTTTTTTCCGTCTAAATTGTGGGACCAAAATTGATAATCCAGGTCCTAAAATAAGACCAAATGTGATAGAGTTGGGACTAAAATCAAACTAGGTCATGTCCTATGAGACCAAAATCGAAATTTTCTCTAGAATTTCATTATGGCTTTCGATTCATAGTGCACAACTCCTCTCACTATATAAAGCTTCAACAACCACTGATTATTTTTCAGATTGTGCTTTTATACGAACTCATTATATTCCATTTGGTCTAAAAATTTCACTGATCAACCCAATTTAATTATGACTGTTTGATTAATAAAAAAAGTATCTTATTATATAATTAACATTATGGTTTTATTCAATTCATAGTATGACAGTGAGTTCAATTTTATAATATATCAAAAAATATTTCTTAGAAGATAATTATACTTTGAACTCCAATTCTTCAATTAATCAAGTGTTTATTCAATTTATAATTACTTGATAAAAAACATTTAAAAAAATTACCAATTGTACATTATGAGAAAATTATTATCGGTTGCTTCTTTATCATTCATAAGGCTATTAATTGCTCCATAATATCTGCATCATCCATGTTCACTAAAATAACTAGTGTTATAATGTATTTTTTTATGTATATATGTTTTCTAAATTATTTTCATATTCATGTTCAAGTAGAAATATTTATTTGAGTGGTTTAATTTTTGGTTTTATTTTTTTAGACAAATTCATTGTATTTGGGAATGGGTGTAGAAAATGAGGGATGAATCTCATGCAATATTGACCATTAATGCATTCACATTAAATAGTTGGAAATTGTGTAGAAAATGATGAATAAATTTTAATTAAAATCATATCAAGGATAACAATGTCATTTAACATTAAAATTTTATTAAATTTTACATTTGTGCCGGCACAAATTGTGCCATTTAGCACTGTCCTTATAAAAATTAGTTGCCCCTCTAGCCATGTCTTAAATTAATTGTCTTAAAAGTTATCAAAATCTTGGCACTCTAAATTTAGAGACCTGTATATAATTTCTAGGGTGGGACCTAACACCCCCATCAAATATCATACAATCCTAAAAAATTAAAAGCCCAAATTTAATTAAAATAGCGGTGTCAATTCTGTAATATTTGGAAAAAAATTCGTGTGGGGGCATTAATATAATTTGGCAATTCTTATAAAAATTGCGGAGTATTTGATAACAAGTCGTCATGCTAATGAAGTATTATCATCATGCTAATGAAGCGATATCGTGATTTTAGTTAAAATTTTCTAATATTGTTAGCGCAAATATATTCTAAAAAATAATTATAAACCTAATTTGATTTAATAAACATTAATTGAATGGAAAAAACCATAATTGAAATGGATGAAGTCAACCTTGATTGGATGTGATAAATCCTAAATGAGTCGAAACAAATCATATCAATAATATATATGTACTATGTTCACATTTTAATTTTGCTTCGTCAGCACTGTGAATACACTATGTTAGCATATGACAATACTATGCCAACATACATTATAAACCATAATTAGATGGAATGAACTCTAATAATCAATTGTGAACTAAAAAAAGAAAATTAAATTTAAAAAAAAAAGTAATTATTAGTCATAATTAGATGGAATAAACCTTAATTGAGATTAAATAAATCATAATTGAGATTGTATAAACCATAATAAATCCGTGCTACACTACTATTATGATAATTCTTCGTTAGCACGGTGAATACATTATGCTAGCATATGACAAATGTTTCGTTAGCATACGTTATCATAATGTCGACGAATAATTATTATAAGCTAACGAAAGTATTTACAACCTGAGTATGCGTAAAAATTTATCTTTTTTTCCTTTTTGTCCATATTGTTTCATTTAAACATAGTATTTCGACATCTTAAATGAAAGATCATGAAGAAATCTTTAATTTGATATTTATTTTTTTTGCGTGCATTGGATTAAAAATGAACAAGTTATGGTCATTTATAGTTTTTAACATTTTTTTTTTAAAATTACTGACATCATCAATTTTAAAGGTTTGGATCAAAATTGCCCTAATTTCTTGATTTTTTTATCCTATTATTTACGAAATTATCACCATTTTTTTCATTAAATCTCAACCATTAAATCATTAAATTAGATGATTGAGATGTGATCCTAATTCCTATAATAAAAAAAATAATATTTAATCCATTCCCTATATATATATATATATATATATATATATATATATATATATAGACACACACATAAGTACGGTGAATAGCATGTAATTATATTACTTATTACTTACCCCAAAAGTATGTGGAAAGAAGAGTGGGTCTTAGTGGGCAGCTCAACAAATAAACTTTATAGAAAACGCATAAACATAAAATTTGAATGAGTATATATACTCTTGGCGAATATTTACGTCTATTATAAGATTTTCATTTATTTTTGTTTTATTAAGCTCTTGTATTTGTGTTTCAATGGTTTTTTTTAAAGGTAAAAGCTAACACTTTATGCAAATTCATATAAAAAAAATGCACAGTGTGATAAAATATAGAAGTACAAAGACTTGTTAAAATAAAAAAAGTAGTCCAATGATCCATTAAAACAAATTTTAATAGTACAAGATTCTAAAGATTTATTTTGTTAAAGAATAAGGAACTGTTAAAAATGAAAAATTTGTACAGAGACCAAGGAAAACAAAATGTAAACGTATAGGAATTTAAGGATGTATTTTACCATTAATTTACTAGTTGAGATAATTAGATTTGCATTCAATATCGCCGTGATGATGATTCGTTTATTTTTAGTGAGTTTAATTTTCAGCTTTAATTGATGTTTTTCATAAGGACTTTGTTCGTGATTTTTGTCATATATATAGGGAGGCAAATACTGTCGCCTATAATCTAGCGCAATTTGGTGCTAGAAGTAGTGAGTTTTGTATTTGGAACTCGAATTTTCCTCATTGGTTGGGGGCTTTAGTTGATTAATATAATTTAGTGGTTTTGTCAAAAAAAAATCGCCATAGTTATATTTGGATTTGTGTTTGTTACATTTCTATAAAAAAAATATTGAAAAAAAGATATTCTTATCAATCATAATCATCTCCTAAGTAAAAAAGACAATGGTTTGGCCTAAGAAGAAACGCTAATTAAAATGTTAGGTTGCCAACCGATCGAGTATCCAAGAAAAGCCACGCCCACCCCAATGTTTAGATACTTTTGAGAGATATATAGTGACCAAAAATACCTATAACTATGTTATAAATTACACTAAAATAAGGTCAATTTCCAAAAACTTAATGGGACCATTAATTACTCAGACAAACAAGCTAGGTTCATGGTAGGGATATTTATTCTAAAATTAAAATTTTAAAAGATTTTGATGTACTTTTTTTTTAATTGACAAAACGTTGAATAGTTGAGATCCGCCATTTTTTGTGGTAGATTCAAATACCACATATGTATTAGGGTGAGCATTCGATTTTTCGGTTCGGTACGGTTCGGTCCCGAAAATGTTAAAATTGAAGAAAATCGATTTTTTTTTAAAATGGAACCAAACTGAACCGAATTTCTGATCGGAACCGAACCAAATTGGACCGAAATATTTCGGTTCGGTTCGGTTTTGAACCGATGTTTTTTAATTTTCAGATTTATTTATTTTTATTTTAAATTCTCCTCATTCGATATAATTAAATATGTATAAGTATGAGTGAACTAATTATCAAGATTCAAGTTCAAAAAATACCAATAAACAATTGAATAAGGTCCAAAAAAATGTAAACTCCAATAAAGCACAGTCGAATAAACTATAAAGTTCAATAAAACCGAGTATTTTTATAACTAATATATATAAATTCGATTTTCAGTTCGCTTCGGGTATTTTCCCTGAGAGACGCACTACACTGTTTCTCTCTCTCTCTCTCTCTCTCTATATATATATATATATATACATATACATATACATATATATAAAGAATTTCCGATATCGGTGATGAGATCGAAACTATCCCCAACCCCTCTCTCAAACAATAGTAGATCTGGATACAAATATTTGGTAGTGTAAGGAGGTGTATAACATCGAGTTCAATGTCGAACCTGATGTCGTACTGAACTCCTATAATATTGTCCGTAATATTCAAATTTTTTCTAATCTTATCCTTTCCTAGATTTTAGGTTTTATTATTTTTAATAAATTATAATTAATTTGTAAATCTTAAATCATATATATCCACGGAATTTATATTTCAAATAAATGGATATATATGATTGAGATATTGATATTTAAATAAAGTTTGATTGAGTCAAACTTTATCTCCTATTTTTTAAGTATCTTGTTATCTTCTATTTAACTGCTTATTTTTAGAGTTCAACGTGATGGAACAATAAAAAGAAATGGTGTAGGACGTGGGTTGTTCTCCAGCCACAACATGAGACGATTTTCTTCTAAACAATGAAGTGGTGGCGGTTATTTCAAGCGCACGTTCTTGAAGATGACTTGGCCTTCAACCGATTCAATTGAAGATTGTTTATTAGAAGCATAATTCATAATTGAAGAGGTTATTCGAGTAGAGAAAATATCACCTTGAGAGTGAGAAGATCAAGAGCTCGAGTCACAAATTTAGCTTCTAGATTCCTTTGTTCTTTATCTTCTTTCTTTTTATGTTTTCATTGATCAACCAATTCATGCGAAAAGGGTTGTTCATTTTAGATTAGATAGAAGATAACCAAAGTTAGGAATCATTGCTGAATTGTAATCAAATTAACTGGTAGGTTAATTCGTAGTTTTGAATTCAATTTAGTAGTAGACTAGATTAGGGTTCATGTACCTTTGTTGAATGGTCATGAACATTGGTTCTGACTTTATCAACTGTTTTGTTCTTGCTTGTGAAAGCTTAATTTTGCCATGTGACAATCACATGCTTTATGTGTGTGATTTAAAATTTATCTTGGTGTGATCGTGTGTTTTTGTTCACAGCATTTTTGGTTAAGATAGTGAGTATACTATCGATAACATTGAGTTTAACATTATAAAACTGTCTTCTATTTTCAGTAATTTGGGCAACAAATTACAACATATAGAGATTCAATGCATTGTCTATATGAAAGAAGAAGAAGAAGAAGAAGAAGAAGAAGAAGAAGAAGAAGAAGAAGAAGAAGAAAAAGAAGAATTTATGTCATCGATGAGCGGACTGAAACAGATCGATGACCAAAAATATATAAAAAAAAATGGTCTGAGGCCATGCATATTAGCAACATGTATGGGTCGATCCTAATGATTTGATTGCCTAAGTCAAGGTGAAAAAAGAGGTTCCAGTTTTTCGTCTTATAATTTAATAAATAAATTGAACAACACACCATGTGAAAAATATTTATTTAGAGTATTTTATTATGGTTTAAATATAACCCACCTAATAGTTTTAGCAGCAAAAGTGTGAATTAAATTTATACAACCAAGTTCTTCAATAATTTCTTTCTCAATTGACATAATAACTAGCCAATTCAATCTTTTTTGTGGCATGGTTAATCGGAGAAAAGTTTTTATCATTTTTAACTTTGAGAAACTTCTTTCTGCACTTGCTACTGTAACTGATATTATTAACAAAATTTTGTAAGCATTTGGGAAGCAATCATCCATTTTCTTCAAATAATCTACCACGCCAATTGTAGATTTTATTTCTCTCTTGACTTAGAATAATTCAAGAATGACAATTTCAAAAATAAATCAACCCTATTGATACCAGAACTGTTGGAGTTATATACTCAAATCATGACTTTTATGTATTGACTTTATTTTCTTTTATTGTGAATGAAAATAAACAATCATTTGTTTGCATTTATATCTATGTTATTAGTATTGCAAACAATTATATGTCTAATATTGTAGATAATATGGTGTGTGGTATCACGTGAAAGATCATATTATCGGTGCCTTATAAAGTATGGAAGGATTCACAACCTACATAGTTTGACGCACCATCGATATAGTTGTAGTGTAATCTTGATATTCGGCTATTTTGGCTATTAAATTATACCAGTACACTTTTGTAGTGTATTGAACGAGATTGCAGTGAGATAATTCTTCTAGAGTGACTGCAATTATTTTTTATCATTTATCTTATTGTATTTTAATGTTAATTATATTTAACGCTAACTATTACTAAAATATACTAAGTTAAGCAACAAAATTATAATAAATAAGCATAACACTTAGTTCTTACATCAAGAACTGATGTAAAGTTTATTTAACTCATATTGATCTTGCAAGTAGACAAGCATTATATTTTGTAACAAAGAGTGAAACGAGGTCGAATCTGGAGGAAAAAATGTTGGATTAAACTAGCTCGTACTATGATATTAGTTTTTATTTGTTATCTAGACTATGCAATTGAGATTTGTTTGATTTAAAACTAACTTAAATAATAAAGTTAAGTAAATAATCATTTTAACGAATGAGTTGGGGAATTAAAAGAAGGAATACTCTACCACATTAGTTGCACATTTTGTTTCTCAATTTAAGCTTACAAAAGTGATCACAAACCTATTCTAGATCTCATTTCGAAGAATTTAGAAAGTAGGGTGCACACCTAGGATTATTGCCTTCAATTAATGCATAGAATATGCTTACCTAGAGCACCAAGGAACCAAGCATAAACAACTACCTCATAATCTCTCGATTTAGATGATAAATGCCCTTTGAATTCTCAAGCTCCTATGTTTGAAGCTCGTCTATCGAATTGTGAATCAACATACATAATCATGTTATTTACTGATTAATTTATTCTCACCAATCAACTATAAACAATACTGATACACTATTTTATTAATGCAAAAATCGCAACTACACGAGATAATGCAATAATAAGAAAGTATACCGAGTATCGTATCCACAGAGATTGCTATAGCGAAAGAACACTAATTACTAACCTAATCAATTCTCTACTAGACAGGTAATGAAATCAAATGATTTTTTAAACTAGACAAATTAAGTAAAACAAGATCAAAAGCAATGCAAATAACACAACGACCAATAAGCACAAGGATGAAATCAAATATTTAAAACTATTAATTCTAGGGCAAGAACATTCACAATCCAATATATCCTAGCATGCAAGTCAAATCCCAATTTAATCCAAATTATGTGTGGAGAATCTGAAAACTATCGAACCCTCTCCTACCAGACTCAGGTCGACGTGGATTAGCAATTCATCTATATTGTCGGCGACCTTAAGATTACAGTTACTAACTCCTTAAATCATCGGACTAGCCTCCTATCATGAATTCTATTATCATGTAGACATAGACAAACACGTATCAAACTACTTGAGTATCCCGCTACGTTAATTTCTCCATAAGGTCTCAACTTAACGTGATTGCATACAATGATTCGGGCCCTAATCATGCATGAGAAATATCAACTTCAAGTATTTGAACACATAGATGGAGGGGAAATTGATCTAAACATGCATTGAATATATTTTCATGTAAAGCTCATAAACCCTAGAATTAATAAACGACTACTCACTCATGACGAAAAGTAAATCAAACATAGAGAGATTGAGAAGAGAAAACATAATTGAATTGCAGGAAATTAAAGGTAAAACCGTATTGAAGACAAAAAGAAAATTGAACTTGTATTGAATCCTTGAATCTCTAAAGTCAAACAATAGTAAAACGTAAAATAAAAGTGAAATAATATGTGGGCGGCTCCCTTAGTTTCGTGCCCTATAGCTCTATTTATAGGTGGGAAAAGTTTGGGGAAGATTGGGGAACAAGCTAGGTAAAAACACAAAAAGAGTAAATTTCCAAAATAGATCCCGTATGGCAAGCTCGGTCGAGCTTCAGCTCTGCTTACCCCAGCTTCTTCAAACGGCTCAGGCTCAGCCGACCTTGGTCGGACTCGATCAAGCTTGAGCTCAGAGGCCTTGTTTCGTCACCTTTTTCTCCCTTCTTCGACCTAGTTGATCTCCAATTTACCCAACTCCTCCAAATGCACGAATTAAGCACTGAAATACACTCAAAACAAGACAAACTCATGAAATCCACACATAGATGAGAAACAAGCCGAAACGCCTAAACTAAGCCTGAAAACTAAGAAAAAATGCACGGAAACAAACCCGAAAATGGTGTAAAATATGAGTTTATCAAATACACATACATACCAAGAATCCAAAGCATAGGCATGAATTATTAAACATTCAAAATAAACATAATTTATATTTTAAAATCTAAATAGAATCAACGCCCAAGATTATCAATGACTTAACTCCTTATTATTACATGAAAAACTAAAAACATTACAAGAATAAACATAATTCAACAAAGAAGAAAGATACAAATAAACTATGAGGAGAAATTGCCCTTCAATCCTTGCTTCAACTTGATTTTCTTACCCAATCTCCACTTTCCCTTCTCTTCTCTTCTCTCTCTCTCTCTACTCTCTAAAATTTGTAAAATAGACTAAGGTGGAATGGATGCCCTAATTTTGAAAAGGGGTGTGTTCATATAGTGAATGAATAAAATGTATTAAAAGTAAATAAAAAAATAGGTAAAAATGACTAAAAATCGGGAAAACAATACACTGGGCACGAGTGAGATTGCTCGGGCTTTGTGTTCATATTTTTGAGCTCATGGGACGCGACACAAAGCTCGTCAGGCTTTGGGGTCACGTCCAAGATGAAGAAAATTGAGCCTCTGAAGGCTTTACAATGCAATCGGGCTTTGGGGTCATGTCTTTGGTTTATTACGACACGACTGAATAAACTCACACTTTGAGGTCGGGCTTTTGTGCACAGAAGGCGTGACCCAGAGTAGCTCGTGCTTTTGCATAGCACTTTTCACGCGTCTCTTGTGATACCCCAACCCTTTTTGCTAAATTATAAATTATAATTTTGGTAAATGATTTTTGAATTAATATTGTTGAATATTAATTATGATGATATGATGATGGTATGTTTGTATATTATACCGGTGTTTTAATGCAGATTGTCCCACTCAAGCCGATACATCATAGCACGGTAATATTATACTAAGTGTATAATACATGTTGATATTTTAATACTAAAATGTCGAGTTATATGATAATGAACGAATGTAATTAAAGTTAATTTTATTTTTGGCATACCTTGAGCACCCTAACGCTGAGCCGGTCGGGGGTCTCACTGCCCGATCAGCGAGTCGGGGGTTCACCGGGCGAAGAGCCCCGATGGGGGCTAGGGGGTAATGCCCCCTGCTTTTTCGGATATGTATTAAAGGTGTTTTGAAAATTTAAGTTATGTTTAAATTAGAAAGTTAAATGGAGTTGAAAATGTCCGGGAGCCGGACCGTATTCGAAAAATAACAATAGATCGAGTCTGCAACACGGGCAACAAACTCGACCGTTTGGGTCGCGTGATGCAGCTTCGGAGACGCATTTTTCTTCATCTCTGACGTGACCATCCAGTGCGAGCGTATCGAGTTGCGCCTCGCAGTGAAGCCGAGACGCGACTGTGAAACACAACCTCCTCCAAGTCGCGTGCCGAACAATATTCTGCAACACGACCTTGAGACGTGACATTTTGAGTCGCGTGTCTCCACCTCAGGGAGCCATTTTTCTTCAGCTCGAACTCGGCCTCTGAACGCGACCCCTTAGGTCGCGTTTCGCTTCGGGATTTCCATCTTTTAAATACTTCTCTTCACTCATTCATCTTCATTTCTTCATTCAATTTGGCAATTTTTTCTTCCATATTCTCTCAAGAAAATCTTCAAGTTGTTGGAGTGGATTTTCTCATCATCACCCATCGACCAAGGTAACTTCATACGATCTTCCACTTGGTGATTAAACACCATTTCTTGTTGATTTGAATTAAGGGTTTGTATCCAAAAACTTAGGGTTTTTGATTTTATTGATACTCTTGCTTTGATATCTCGAACATATGATTTATTTACTCCATTGAAGCTATATGTGTAGTTGTATTGAAATTCCTATGATTCATTGTTGCTAAAGTTTGGATATTTTGCCCTAATTTCCCTTGATATGTTGGTAGTTGGTTGGAGGTGTTGTGATGGTTGTATGGATTTGATTTTCACGTTGTTATAGCCCTAGGATGGAGGTACATGTATTGGAAATTATGAGTTTAGAGGATTTAAATTGAGACATGTTCATGTGGTTTAAATGGATGCACGTAATGCGCTCGGTCAAATGCCTCAAAGAGTTTTAATGTGTATTTTGAGTCTAAAAATCATAGTATGAGCTTGTATATCCATGGTTGTGCATGTGGATATGTATGAAAACCTTAAAGTAGCATATAGAAGGTGTTTGGTTAAAATGATAGAACAATTGTATAACTCGACGCCTAAAATGAAAAAGGGATTTAAAGGTGATAGGTGACATATTGTGGTTCGAGGTGGACGACTTGTGCACGGAAAGGAAGTATTTCAAAGGTAGAGAGGCTTTTGAAAGCGTCTCATAAGGTGGGGTTACTCTAAACTGTAAACACGTGTAAAGTTATAGTTACTGTTGTGCTTTGATTGTATAAATATGCAGGGTCTTCAGACCGGATATATGAATGAGACCCTTCGGGGCAATACAGAGATCCTTCGGGATTGATAAAGAGGTCCTACGGGATCGATATAGACTTGTTAATGTCCTCCCTGGGGATAATGAGCCTGCGGGCATCCCTACAGGGCTAAGACGTTCATTAACAGGGGCATCATGATGTTTGGGCCCTACGGGGTTGAGGCTAGTCTCCACAATGTAAAGAAACTTCCATATGTTATATTTTCACTTGTGCAATTATCTATAACTGTTTGCAGTGTTTCTCCACTGAGTGTGTTGTTAAATACTCACCATATTCATTTAATGAATTTCAGGTTGAGGAGTTGAGGCTCGAGTAGAAGCGTTGTGAACACAAGAGAACCCCCACAAGCTTGTGTTAAGCATGCTCTTTATTTTGAAATACTCATATTATTATTATTATTATTATTATTATTATTATTCCATTGATCATTCTTCTTTTGTTTTATGATCAATGACCATTGGGGATTGGACAAGCCCGATTTTGTAGTTATGATGTATTTAACTTGATATATATTGTGTAAACATTTTAAAGGCGGGTCGTTCAATCTTGGAGCCTTCTACATGCAAATATATGTCGTTGAACCCCTAAAACATGAAGGCTAATCTAGGGTGCTAGACGGACGGGTTGTGTAAAATCTAAGAGCCCGATAGGTTAGATGATTGTACGAATGATGTGGATGGGCTTATACGATGCTTCTATTTAATACTATGTTGTATGACAAAAATAGATTCGACATGTTGCATGTTATAATTGCGAAAATTTATAAGGAGAATTATGCCTTATCATGCTGTTTGACTTTAGCTTCCGCTCAATTTAATATAAACACACAAATGTAAGTAAGAAAATTGTATGCTAAGTGATGTGGCCAAACGGAGTAGTTTGGGGCGTTACATCTTTGATACCTTTTACGATTTTGCTTCGTTATTGCTTGTTTCTTGTTTGATTGGCCCTATCCAACTTGTAACGCGCTCCAAATTCAGTTTCCTATCATTCCATGGTCTTGATTCTTTTAAATTTTCATTAATTCATCCTCAAATTTCTGTAAAACTCAAATAAAAAAATAAAACTTCAAAATCGGGAGGTTAATATGTAGCTCAAATCAGGTTAAAGCACACACTAAACTCTCCGAATCACGTCATTTAAACCTCTATAAGTTATGTAAAAACACCAATTATCAAGCACAATGCTCATTATAGTGAACCCTAAACTTAATGTGATTTTTTTTATTAGTCGGTTCGTGCACTGCGCTCGATAATTAATTTCTTTGAATTAAATATAAACCTTAATTGAAATTAATAAACTCTAATACTGATTAATAAATTCTAATTGGAATGAAATAAATCCATATAAGCGAAATAGCATGAATGGTACTTTTTAGCCTACGGATGATACTTTTTAGTGTAACAAGTTATGGTTTCTGGCATTTTTTTTGGCGAAACATTTTGGATGAGGAGGATCGACCTGCGACTCGTTTGTCTAAGACGGATCAAAGTGATGTCTAAGAGGAGTGTTTGCCTTAGATTGAGAAATTCTATGCTACCCCATGAGCAAGGACGGAGGGACATAAGGCCCAGTGGGGGGCACTGGCTCCCCTGAAATATTAAAAAAAATTAGTATAATATTAGTATTTTAATTTAACATTAAAAAAGAAAAGAAAAAACACTAAGTATTATTCTACTCCTAATGGTAATTGAGATAAAATTCTCTAATCCACATTCTCTATTCCACTATTGTGTTCCACTGTCAAATTTAATATTTTAAAATATTTATTACAAAAAAAAATTATAACGTAATCAATTATAATTAACATTTATTCCTAAAAATTGAAATTTTAAAAAATTATATACCATAATTTTGGAATAATCACTCCTACTAATCAATTATATTAACTAAAAAAATTATTAAAAATAAATATAACCCTAATTGGGTGAAATAAACTATAAATAATAATTATAAAATGAAACTGAACCAAAATAAATTGAAATTGAAGAAAAAATGGATTGAAATATAATAAAAACAATCTCACTTGATGATTTCATTTGATGGCAATCTCACTTTCTGCACCTCTAGAATCAAACATTCATCCCCCAAATCCAATTCAAACAATACTAACGCTAACCCAACACAAACAAATTAGAATTAACTAACTTTACTATAAATCAACCACAATTCCATTTATGTTGATACTTACTCTTATTTTCTTTAATATATTTCTTTCTCATCTTAGTGTTGAGTTTTAAATTTTAAGGTTCATTGAAGATTCGAAAATTGCGATGTAATTTTAAGAATATTATAATTGTATTATAATTTTATTAGTTAAAAAAATTATTTTTTTATCATTCTATTTGTAACTTTTTATATTATGAATTGGGCTCCTTGAGCAAAATTCCTGGCTCCGTCACTGTAATAATCCATAACACAATAATTATGACATGTGGCAATTGTAAAGAACACCCACAATTGCCATATGTCATAATCATTATGATTGTGAGTAGTAGTACCCCATGAGATAGTATAGCCTATCGCCTTATATTGGGTATACAAACCTCAAAATCACAAATAATAATTAATGTTCTAGCGTTTGAACATATCAACACAAACAAGTGTATTGGTATATGCAAATGTATTGGCGGGATAGGTATGAAATTTGATGGTTTTATTAGAGTAAACAATAGATAAAGTAAATGGTAATATTAGTGTATAAATAAAGGAATCTTCTTCTTCTTCTTCTTTTTTGGCAGGAAAATGAATAAAAAAAAAATCTAATTTAGGGGGAGAAGAAAGAAGGAAATAGTCTCACACGCAAGCCTAGCTAGAGATTAATTATAAAAGAAGTATTCAATATAATAAATTTTAAAAGATGGATAACTAGTGGACATTATTATATATAGGTATATATTACTCTCCTCCTAGCTCTAATATTATTGTATTAATTAATTATATTTAACAAGTCAATTAAAATGTATTTTCCTTTTTCTCACAGGACAAAACCTCCACTAGTTTCAGCAACTTCAAATGTAAGATTCGGGGTGGGCGTGTCGTACAATATGCATCTTTAATTAACCTTTTATTTTATAGCATTGTCTTAGCGACCTGCACATCAATTAACCCATTAACGTGGCGATTACAATATTATAATATGTTGACGATATTGTGGATAGGACTGTATATGAGCCGAGTCGAATCCGAACATACATGTATATGTTTAAGTTTGTTTAAAATGATATCGAGCTTTAAAACTTATGTTTGAGCTTGTTTGATTATCTATCGAATTAGGCTCAAACGAGTTTTAATCGAGCCAAACAAGGGTGGGAAACTCTAGTAGTTTGATATTTTTACACATGTTTGCTCAATTTTACTCATCGAGCTCGAGTTCGAGCCGATCTTTAAATCTTATCGAACACAAAATTATGTTCAAACTTGTTTGATATTCTTATCGAACCGAGCTCAAACGAGCTTTTAACGAACGAACACGAGTGCAGTATTGAGCCATTTGGTTCAGTTTCGGTTCTAATTAGGGGTGTAAATAAGTCTAGTCGAGCCTGAACACACATATATTTAAACTTGTTTGAAATGATATCGAGTTTTAAATTTTATGTTTGATCTTGTTTGATTATCTATCGAGTCGAGCTCAAACGAGCTTTAATCGAGCCGAACATGAGTCGAACTCGAATAGTTTGATATTTTTACACATGTTTGCTCATTTTTTACTTATCGAGTTCGAGTTCGAGCCGAGCTTTAAATTTTATCGAACATAAAATTATATTCAAACTTGTTTGATATGCTTATCGAACCGAGCTCGAACGAGCTTTGAGCGAACGAACACGAGTCGAGTATCGAGCTATTTGATTTGATTTTCAGCCCTAGCCCTAATTGTGGAGTCAGTTGTCACTTGTTTATTATATATAAGCGAATATGAATATTGAAGTTTATATGAAAAAGTGAACCTTAATCAGATCATATAATCATATATGTGACACTACTAAATAACTAGTTATAACAAACTATGAGTCTAATAATTGTGTGCTGATGTCTTTTTGGACATAATTCAATTGGCGTAAATTAATTTATAATCAAAATAAGGTATAGAGAACATCGTACGAGAGGTGGCTCAAGATATCCAATCATTATATTGATGCACACTTGATAAAGTAATTATTTACATATAATATTATTTTAATTAACTCACATGTATTGATCCGTCTCATATAAATTTTTATCTTTTAATTATAATGAATTAGCTTCTTTGGTTTATTGGTAATGACACAATAGAGCAAAATACGATGTCCGTGCAAGAAAAGAAATGGACTATAATTATATATGTGATTTATACACACACACTCATAGTTCATATGAAACTACAATAGTATGTTTTATTATGTCGTTAAAATACATTTTGAAGAAAATATTTTCTTCCAAAAGTTGATAGTCTCTATCAGGGTTCTAAATGAGTAGAGCCGATATCAAATAGTTGAAATCCTCTATTGCACTTTTGATTATACATTCTCTATTGCCACTAGATTTATTTTTTTTTCAATTTCAATTTCTTATGCTTTGTTTTAATTTTACACTTATTATTTAGGGTTCATCCTACCCAATTAGAATGCATTATAAATACTATTTAATTTTTAGTTATTAATTGATTATTTGAAAAATAAATACTAAAAAATTATATTAAACTCTATGAAATCAATCAGATGAGAAACGAGCGAGAACGAGACAAAACAATGGATGATGCTCCAACGGTGAAGTTGTAACATCCTAATTTTCTATTTACTGAGTATTACTATTCCACTTAAAATACATAATAAAAATCATTTAAACATATTGCAGAAGCGAATTTTAATAATTTTAAACACTTTCCAAATCATTTATTGAATACATAAAACTAGATCAAACTTTAAATATACCTTTATTAAATTTAAAGTAATTAAAAGACATATCTTAAAACTTCATTCTTTAAGTTTAAACCCCAAAGAAAACTAGCTTAAACATTTTCAAAACCATTTATTAAAAAGCTAAAGCTAATTAAAACTTTAAAATATAATACTTAAAACTAAACCTTATTTATGCAAATAAATTTCAACCAACTAATTATCTTTCTAAAAAAAACGTAAATATTTAATAAATTCATAAGCAAAAGAATTTATCATTTAATTGAAAAAACATCTCCTTTGGAAATAAACTAACTTATATCAATAATATAAACTTCAAATACTACTATACCATAATTCGTACGAACACAACGAATCTAAAATAAAACTCATTTAAATGGTAACGTCTTGGAATATTGCCATTGTCATTCTCGAATCTCCACCACTCCTTCAACCTTCTTCATTCTGCAAAACTATTAATAGTAGGGATGACCATATTTAAAAGGATAAACCATCATTTATATCTCAAACTATTTTCATTTTCTCAAATTTGTCCCAAACTAATATTTTTATTAATTAAATACCTAAACTTTTAAAAACTAATCAAATCTATCCCCGATACAGTTTTAGGCAAAAAAATATCTAACGTTGCAACTAAATATTTGAGTCTTCTTCTTATGGTGTAGCCAAATCGATCATATCTATGACATAAAATCTTTATTCTAATTTTTTTAAACTCTTTTTAAGATCTGATTTTGGCCTAAAATGTATTTGGGGGATAGATTTAATTAGTTTTTAATAATTTAGGTATTTAATTAAAAAAAATTAATTTGAGATATATTTGAGAAAACTAAAATAGTTTAAGATATAAATGATGGCTTAGCCTATTTAAAACATACTCAGTGGATAGTTTACATATCTTATCAAATAACCAATTTAAAAAAAAAAAAAAAAAACAGTGTCATCATATCTTTTTCTGGTATATGATAACATGCCATCACTTGCGTTTCATGTAATATTCAAACGAGCTCAAAACACATAATTCGATAAACATACAAATTAAATCAAGTTGCAGAGATAAATCACACATTAAATTTATTTTCAATTAACCGATTATGCTTAGAATGTCTTGACCTATAAATATTTACTTCAATTAAATAAACCTAATCCAATATAACTTACGAAAATATGCATAATGATATGTTACCCTATTAATATAATGACAAACGCATGCCCTAACCAATCTTCAATTCCATTTCTTTGAAATTCACGGCCCACATCCACCTTAATAACATTCAAGCCCATCTCTTTTGTTATTATTTTCTAAACCCAACACACACTCTCTCTCTCTCTCTCTCTCTCTCTCTCTCTCTCACACACACACACAAAATAAAATCAACTTTCTTCCTCCTATTCAATTTACCTAAACCAACAATTCAAACTCTTCTTTCCATCTCTTCTCCTGTATTGTCCAAAATATCTTATGTTCAATCTCCACAGAGAAATGGCAGTTTTTTTTGTTAGATAAGGCAAAATGGGGACAACAAATCTAAAATCATAGCTCTTTCACAACGGTCACATGCTATCCAAATATCTTCAGGCATACCCTTTCCTATAAATAAAGGATATCTCAACTCAACCAAACAAGAATTACAAACACAACTACTACAAGATCACTCTTTTGAATATCAAAAGAGATCTAAAACCTTGAAAAAATTTCAATATCACATAACTTTCTGATAAAATGTGAGCCGTCGTTGAAGAACCAGCAACTGCAATAGCTAATCACCGAAACCTGTAAGTGTGAGAAATTTACCCAGCTGAGATGCCCTTGTCTCTGAAAGCAACCGTTGCCAGGTTCGGCTACCATTTACTGTATAATTTGTAAAAGTGTAATTTATAACTATTATATAGTGGAATCTCCTTTCGCAAGAAAGTAGAAAGGACTGAGAAGTTTTAGCTTCGAACCTCCATAAATCTCGTGTGTTGTATGTCGCTTTATTACCGCTTATCTCTATTTGTGATACTTTTCTTAACTGCACTTACCTAACTAATTAATTGTGAAGTCATAAATTATCATAAAAACGAGTCAGGATCCCTTTACATTCCACACTTGAGTTATTTTGAAAAAGATTTTATTCAACCGGACCCCTCCTTCTAAATTATATCAGACTCGTCCTAGACCAACAAGCCTATGAAGGGGCTTTAATTATTTGCTAAGCTTGTTGGTATATGTTTACTTTTCCGTTGACTTATGAAGATGTCTTTGCTGATAGTTCTTTTCAACCTATGAATGAGCATTTTGATTGTTGGTATCTGTTAAAGCGCTTTCTTTTGCACATATTGAATTTTTTTTATTGATACTCTCTTCTTATAAGTTGTTTTTAAATGAGAATTTACTCTAGTTATAGAGATTATGCTGCCAAAATATCTAGGAAGCATAACTTGTCTTTGATCATTCTTTATTAATTTCATTCCAAAACCTTTATCTATTTCTTAATTAACACTCGACCCTTCATTAATTGCTTTTTCCAGGACCGGTTTGTTACATCTCTTTATGGCATGGCTGATGAAGTTCAAACTCTATTAGATAAATGTTTAGAGCGCATTTCTTTGGATTTCTGAGCAATGTAAACTACTTAGCCGAAAGGATTTGAAGATGTCCACTATCCAGACCATGTATACAAACTCAAGAATGCTCCATATGGCTTGAAGGAAGCACCTGAGGCTTGGTATGAATGTATGTCTGAGTATCTAATTACTAATGGACACAAAATAGGTGGAGAAGACAAGACTGCGTTCATCAAACATGAGCAAAATGATGTTATCATTGTTCAAGTCTGTTGAGGATAGCCTCGTGGATCACAAATGGTTCAGCCACATGTTTCATATTCGGGATAGTTGGATTCCAGCTTTCTTTAGGGATGTTCCCATGGGTGGATTGTTCAGGACAACGTCACCTTCTGAAAGTGAGAACAGCTTTTCCGTACACACATGAACAAAGGTGCGAACCTCTTAGAATTTTTTATGCATTTTGAGAATGCTATGGATTCACAAAGACACACTCAAGCCAATCTCAATAATGAAGATATATCATTTTCTCATTCTTTCAAGACATTGCTTCAATTTGAAAAGCATGCTGCTAGTGTGTACACAAGACACATATTCAATGGCGTGCAAAAAGATATTGAGTCTGCTTGCTATGATTGCCACGTAAAAAGTATTACAAATGATGAATACAAATGCTTTTATGTGGTGGAAGAACTTAATAATGGATTTTTCAATGTTACAGTCGATAAGGTGGGGGAAACGGCAGTATGCAGTTGCAAAAAGTTTTTGATGATGGGGTTGTTGTGTTCTCATATATATTTTATATTTAAGGATCTCAACTTTCAAAATATCCCTGAGAAATACATTGTTAATCGATGGACAAAGACAACATTGATGAGTATGCAACTGGTGGTTGATCGTGGTGTTGAAGACGCATGTGTTGGCATGGAAAATAATAGATTGGTTTTGCATGACATTATTTCTGAGTGTTATAGTTGTGTTGGTTTGGTTGAAGGTGACAATGAAAAGGCTTAAGTGTTGTTGCAGACCATTAGAAAAATAAAAAAAAAATTGAAACCAAGCGAAGATCATGCATCAACAAATTCTACAAAAAAAATGTTGTTTGAGCAATTTTATTGTTCAACATTGCCCGAAGAAGTATTCGTGAAGCCTCCGCCTGAAGTGAAAATGAAAGGGAGTTGTAGTCGTACCAAATCAAGGACGGAAGCACAAATGAAACAAAAGGAGAAACCACTGCGGACGTGTAAAAAATGTGGACGGATGGCTCATCATGATTCTAGGAATTGTCCAAACACGGAATAATGTGATAGGTTTAAGTTTTCCAAGTATGTTACTAATTTAAAGAATTTTTCATTTGTGAACATTTTTTTTGCATTTACAGATGATTTATGCATTTTTGAGATATTGTTTATTTACACGTGAGCAATCATTAGTTTCTTTGTATATTCAAAAATCGTACGCAATATGTGTTATTAGCACCAAATGTGGGGGTATGAATCATCATGCCCAATGAAAATACATGCTAAGGAAGTATCATGTGGAATGTGCCATCCATTGCTTATGTAACACGGATTCATTGCTACATCAAACAAATTTAATTACCATGTGAAAAATTAGAATACTACATGATCGAATTTTGAGGTATATATTTTCGTTGTTCAAAGATGTATTAAATTTACTCTAATCAAGCGACACACTATTAAATAACAAGCAATGTGAATATCTTTTTCGTCTAATTTTCTTATTGCTTACGTATGACTGTTTCTATGCTTTATATAGTCTACTTCACTGACATGATCAATTTAAAAAACCAAGAACACGAAATTTAGACAACTCAAACGCACAACAGTAAACATCAACTATTTCCATCATTGATAATGTAACACAATTACTAAAATTCACACATAAAAACTCATGTTTGCTTGCTACTAATTATAATATCATTGGTCAAAGCAAGCTACAAATTGAAATTACCTAAGCGACAAAATAATTCATAAACGACAATGACAAACTTACATATTGATGTCTCAAAAGATGCAAAGAGATAAAAATACTAGCATATTGTTTTAAATCTTCCAAGTTTACATTGTCTACTTGAACAAATCATTAACACTGAGTTGACCGCCACAGTTACTATTGTAAACATAATGAGCAATCGCAACAATTTCATCTTTCAGGACGTTCTTCTCGGAGGTAAGTATTGCTGCACAATACTTGATTCGTAAACTCCTCATCTGTGCATCGTTGCCTCTTTTTAGGCCACAATTCCATGTTTTTACACTTCCTCTTTTGTACGTCTCCATGTGTCGCATTGCAAAGACACCACAGTCATGCGTGTTACTTGAATCTCTCCACGGCATTTTCAGCCTCTCGAAGCAAGCTTTTTGTATGCCGGTTGATTTTGCGCTTAATCCTTTATCTGCTAGGTGTTCACTAAATATTGTTTGCTGCAACCAATATTGTAAATTAAGTTGTAGTGCATATGCAACATATTTAGAAATAACAGTCATTAACCATCACATTTAAAAAATTTAATATTGTACATGTTCAATCACATATAACTTAAAACGTAATAAGCAACAAATGTATGCAGATCAAGCCGTAATTTTTTTGAAAAAACACTCAACACGCATGACCAATGAAAATAAATAATATACCCAATAAAAGTTAATAAATTTAGCTACATAATAGAGATCGTATCAGACGGGGCTAATGAAAGCATTAAATTAAATAACTTTATCAAGAAAATCAAATACTACATAAGAGCAATGATTTGTTGATAGCATTAACGATTGTAATTGATGATTCTTTTTAAAATACGACTTACCAGTATAAACGGTTCGCTTCCATACTTGGATCTAACATCCACCTCATCATTTGCATCTGAGTTATCGATGATGCAAGCTTCAAAATGTTTAACATTGAAGTACACAACAAAATAATGCTCGTCTCTAAGGATGGGGAAAAAGAACTGTACAAAATACAATTACCAGGCATGAGTTATTCAAATAATAGTATTATAGTGCAATCATGAAATATTTCATAAATGTTTTAGTACCAGCTTGATATTCGCCAAAAATTGTTTTCCGTAGCTCGATATTTCATCTGTCATCTTTGAGCAAAAATGTTGTTTCTGTCTTTCATACGCCCAATCTTCCGGTGGATTTCCAATAGAGTAACACTTAAAAAAAACAAATGATAATTTTAGATGTTTTAGGGAATTACTTTTAAGCTAATGAAGTCGATCTAATTCACTTACACATGGGTCCGTAGTAGCAAAATGATAAGCACCAATGTATCAAATAAGACATGATAATTACTGTAATACTATAGCACTTCATGTTAACACCATGTTAATACCAATTTAATCAATGAATTAACGAATATTAAGTAACAAAATCCTTACTGCTAAGCACCAAACTACAAGTCCATACATGATATAATACTTCATATTACAATAAAATCGCACATATTAAGCTGCGAAACAACACATAATAAGCATTAAAGTTAAAATAAATGTCTAACATGGAATATATGACTTTAATTGTCGTTTGCCTTTACCTTTTTTCGCTTTGGCATTTAATGTTTGATCAACAGTATTATTCGCAGCTGCAATGGAGAAGAATAAATCATAAATCAAATTTAACAAATATAATTACATCAAGCAACTCAGATAAAACAATGAAATAAAACATACTAAGCTATGAATTCACAAATGATAAGCACCAATGTATAAAATAGGACATGATAATTACTGTAATACTATAGTACTTCATGTTAACACCATTTTAATACCAATTTAATTAATAAAATAATGAATATTAAGTAATAAAATCCTTAATGCTAAGCACCAAACTACAAGTTCAAACATTATATAAAATTTCATATTACAATAAAATCGCACATATTAAGCAACGAAATAACACATAATAAGCATCAAAGTTAAAATAAATGCCTAACGTGGAATATATAACTTTGATTGTCTTTTGCCTTTACCTCTTTTCCCTTTACCATTTGATATTTGATCAACAGTTTTATCGCAGCTGCAATGGAGAAGAATAAATCACAAATCAAATTTAACAAATATTATGACCTCAAGCAACTCAGATAAAACAATGAAATAAAACATACTAAGCTATGAAGTTACAAATGATAAGCATCAATATACCAAATAGGACATGATAATTACTGTAATACTATAGCACTTCATGTTAACACCATTTTAATGCCAATTTACCAATTTAATCAATAAAAAAATGAATATTAAGTAATAAAATCCTTAATGCTAAGCATCAGGCTACAAGTTCAAACATGATATAATACTTCATATTACAATAAAAGCGCACATATTAAGCTGCGAAACAACACATAATAAGCATCAAAGTTAAAATAAATATCTAACATTAAATATATGCTTAGATAATACAAAATCATTGCTACTATTGTTGACAACTATTGCTACAAAATACATATAACAACTCAAAAAATTACTACGACTGACATATTATGCCTAAATCGATTGTCGTCAAATTTCAAACCCCATAGCAAGAGACGAAATTTCATATACCCTTAGCTATTCGACACACGGATTAATGTAAAAAAAATCAAGGGCACTCATGATTCAAGTAAAATCTACATCCCAACATACTATATTCTTCAAATAAAGCATAATCTAACTATACATATTTAACTCAATATCTCACTAAAAACACAATAAAAATATAAATGTTTACCTTCTTTAGCTCTCACCATTATTGATTTGTTGTAGCTTATATAGCTTAGGTTGCTTCTAGAGATGAACGATAAATGGTAGATTTGGAATGAACGAAAGAGGCGGAAGCTTCTAGAGATGGACGACGACGGTGAGTGTTGAACACCGCTCTATGTTTGGGGGATCGTCGATGGCGTTGGATGTTGCACCACTACTCGACGGCTGGGTAATGGCGGACGACGTCGGATAGAAAAATCTCTCCCACAGCTTTTTTCTCTGGCCGCTTTTGGGGAGGCTTTTTGAGAGGGGAGACGATTTATTTTGTGAAATGGGAGATTAAGCAATAAATGTAGGGTTTGAAGATTCATATCCTAGAATGATTCATATGATATATCCGTATCTTGTTCTAAATATAAGACAATGTTTTCATATCAGAATTTTCATCCAATTCCAATAATACCCTTTTATTTCCTATTTTATATAAAATATTATAAATATTCCTTTTTTCAATTTAAAATCTACATCATCAATTCATATAAAATCAAGGGCTAGGATTAGTTCCTAGTTTACACATAAAGCCTAGTTTTCATTATAGTGCACCCCTATATATATATATATGTGTGTGTGTGGGGGGGGGGGGGGGGGAAAGGATCAAATGAGAACTCTTCCCCCAGGTAGGAACTAGGAACCAATCCTAGCCCTTGTTTGACTCAATCTGGACGGTCCAGATTAAATCAGATTTAAGTGGATAGGCGGTGGCATTCCTGTAATTTTCGGCAACTTTGTGGGAGGGGGTAATATAGTAATTTAATAATTCTTCCCTTTTGTTCTGAGGCAAAAATGAGAATCACATGAGGCTAAAATGATCGAAGTGGGAGGCTAAAATTGATGTGACATTTTCCACTAGGGTTCACCGTTCCCAATTAGGGTTTATTACGTTCCGATTATGGTTCATCTGATCCCAACTAGTAATTATGAGATTCCCATTAGGGTTCACTGTCCCCAAATAGGGTGTATTGCATTTCATTCCAATGAAATCATCGTTCTATTTTTGTTTATCAACACATGCTAAAATGAGAAATGCATGGGGCTAAAATGAGCGAAGTAGGAGGCTAAAATTGAATCTGGGCAATTTTTTCCGATTTTGCCCTTAATGAGACGCGCGAATTGAAGATTTTCATTTTAATTACAAAATTGCCACCCAAAATCTGGATTAATCTGGATCGTTCAGATTTTGGAATGGAGGGATGGGATTGGTTCCCAGTTCCCACCTGGTGACTGGTTCTCACCAGATCCCATCCCTATCTATATATATATATATATATATATATATATATATATATATATATATATATATTTGTCTTTTCCAACTTATAAAAAAAAGCATCACACATATATAACTTGGTATATTTCAGGGTAGAGAATATTTTTTTATTAATGTCATCTGATTTAGAACAATATTTTTAACGTTGAAATATTAGTTCTGAAAATAGGAACATATAAAATACATAAAAATTAAGCAGATTTTTATTTTATTTAAAAAAATTATCTGCAGAATTTGTGTCTAGTTAAATGAATGAAGGCGATAACTTTTGAAGCAGAGGTATATAGTTGGTAGGTATAGAAGCAAGAAGAAAGTCAACATAATTAATTGAAAAGCAAAATAAATTATTGGGCAAAAAAGAGGAAATTTCGTTTCCATTTAATTTATTGAGCATAATTTTAAACTTAAATTACTAAGAACTAGTTTAGTCACATTAATTTTATTGTTGAGAAACTACGTAAGCATTGCATGCCAAATTTTAAAATGGGAATGCGACGACTTAATTAAATGAGAAGAATTCACCTATTGTTTGACAAATTAAATCTGAAAAAAGAAACATCAACATTCAAACGAGACACACACACTCTCTCTCTCTCTCTCTCTCTCTCTCAAATACTCCCCCGTTTTATTCTAGCTAATCGACGATTTTCTACACACGATATAAATTATTATGTTAAATATACTCCTCTCTCTCTCAACCCATATCAAATTATATTAAAATATATTTTCCTCATAAATGTATATTTCATATTTTGTAGATAGGGGTAAAATTGAGGAAGTGTGTGAAGATATGATAAAAAAACATCACATATATGATATATTAGTGTCATCTAATTAGAACACTTTGAAATACTAGTTATGAAAATAGGAATGTGAAAAAATACAAAAGATAAATAAGGATCTTGTGTAAGTATAGGTAAGTCCAAACTAATTTAATAAAGATATTGTCTATTGTACCTTTTGTGTTTCATTCCTTATTGTGTACTCGATTTTTAATTTATTTTTCATTTTGTCTTCGATTTCAATTTCTTATTTTTTAGTTTAATTTTATATTGGTTATTTAGAGTCCATCTTATCCAATTGGGGTTTATTATAGCTCTTCAATATTTAATTTATCAAATAATCAATTAATAATTAAAAACTGAAAATTAAATACTGAAAAATTATAATATATCTCAATTGGGCGGAATAAATCCTAAATAACACGTGTCAAATTAAACTAAAGTGCGAATGTAACATAGGATCTCATCTCGAAAGATATAAGGGTTTAATTTTTCAAATAAAAAAATAAATAAGGATCGTTTTGTATAATATCTAGGTAAGAAAAATTCAAGAAAGTAAAATAATGAATATATAATATATCTCGCAATTTAATTAATATTTTAATTATTGTGAAATATTTTTAATTTTTTTAATTAATTAATACGAAGGGCATCTTAGAGGTTGGCTCATTTGTAATGATAGATGGAACAATTACTATTTTTTAGGTGTTCAAAATAATTAAAGATGTTATAAACTAGAGAGAGACGAGAGAGAATATCAATTGTATGTATTTAATATGAGGATCAAATGCCTCTATATATAATAGTACAAGGGATAGGGTTTTAGAGTTAGTAACTTGGCCATCACTCATATCATATATATCTATTAGATATATTTACAACACTCCCCCTTGAGTGACCAATCTCTAAAACAAATGTTACCTCATTAAAACCTTGCTAGAAAAACCCAGTGGGAAAAAAATCTAGTCGAAGGAAAAAGAGTACAACTGCTCCCCCTGATCTTGAGATCACTGTAGATCTTTGAGTCGGCGCATGCCGATCTTGTGTACCAACTTTCTGAATGTTGATGTTGGTAATGCCTTTGTCAATAAGTCCTCCAAATTGTCACTTGAGTGAATTTGTTGAACGTTGATATTGTCACTCTTTTGGAGATCGTGTGTGTAGAATAACTTGGGAGAAATGTGCTTCATCTTATCACCTTTGATGTATCCTTCCTTGAGTTGCGCGATGCAGACAGCATTGTCTTCATACAAAATAGTTGGATTGATCTTTGATGAAGCTAATTCGCACGACTCTTGGATGTGACTTGTCATATTTCTCAACCATACACACTCTCGACTTGTTTCATGGATTGCAATGATTTCAGAATGATTTGAGGATGTTGCAGTCAAGGTTTGCTTCACAGACTTCCATGATATAACAGTTCCACCATATGTGAAAACATAGCCAGTTTGTGACTTGGCTTGATGTGGATCGGATAAAAATTCTGCATCCGAATACCCTACCAGAGAAGAATCGGAATTTTCCGAATAATATAATCCAAGGTCTATGGTACCCTTCAGATAACGTAGAATGTTCTTAACACCATTCCAATGTCTCAAAGTGGGTGCAGCGCTATATCTTGCGAGAAGATTTACAGAAAAAGCTATATCTGGTCTAGTATAATTAGCCAGATAAGTTAATGCTCCAATTGCACTTAGATATGGTACTTCAGGACCAAGTATCGTTTCACCATCTTCAATAGGTCGGAATGGATCTTTCTCCTTATCAAGAGATCTAACGACCATTGGTGATGCTAATGGATGTGCATTATCCATGTAAAAACGTTTTAACACTTTTTCTGTATATGTGGATTGGTGAATAAACGTTCCTCCTCGGACACGTTCAATTTGCAAACCAAGGCAGAATTTTGTCTTTCCCAAATCTTTCATCTCAAATTCTTTCTTCAAATATTCAACAGTTTTATTGAGCTCTTCAGGAGTCCCAATTAAATTCAAATCATCAACATAAACTGCTATAATTGCAAATCCACTTTCGATTTTCTTTATGAAAACACAAGGGCAGATATCATCATTTTTGTATTCTTCTTTCAACAAATACTTGCTCAATCTATTATACCACATACGGCCAGACTGTTTCAGCCCGTACAACGATTTTTCCAGTTTAATCGAAAACATGCTTTTGGGTTTTGACTTTAATGCTTCAGGCATTTTAAATCCTTCAGGGATTTTCATATATATGTCGTTATCTAATGACCCATATAGATAGGCAGTTACTACATCCATAAGACGCATAGCAAGCCTTTGTGACACAGCCAGACTAATCAGAAATCTGAAAGTAATCGCATCCATTACTGGAGAGTATGTTTCCTCATAATCAATTCCTGGTCTTTGAGAGAAACCTTGCGCTACGAGTCTTGCTCTATATCTCATAACTTCATTTTTCTCGTTTCTCTTTCTAACGAATATCCATCTGTATCCAACAGGGGTTTCAGATTCTGGATTTAGGACTATAAGTCCAAATACTTTCCAGTTATCACAGGAATTTAATTCCCTTTTCATAACTCTTTTCCACATTGGTCAATCATTTCTCTGTTTACATTCTGTAACAGATTTTGGTTCAGGATCCTCATTTAAAATTTGATGAGCTATATGAAAGGCGAATATATCATCTACAATGATATGTTCTCTCTCCAGTATCTGATTGGAAGATAAATAATTTATTGAGATCTCATGATTTTCAGATACTTGTAATTCTTCAGGAATTACATCACTTTCATTTGATTGATTAATCATTTTCGTCATTGTTTGGTTTCCATCTTGCCCCTTTCTTTTTCTAGGCACAGAATCTTTGGAACCAACCGGTCGACCACGTTTTTGACGAATTTTAGACTCATTTGCTGCCAAAGCTATTTGTCCTTCAGGGACATCAATTTTGGCTGGAGTATTTGCAGCATGTGTGTGAGATTGTGTCACTTTTCTTGTATCTACAAAAGCATCAGGAAGTTGGTTTGCAATCTTTTGCAAATGAATAATCTTTTCAACTTCTTGTTCACATTGATTAGTTCGAGAATCAAAATGTGACAAGCTTTTCTCATTCCAAGATATTTCCTTGTGCTTTTCTGGATGTAGATTTGTTCCACCTAATGTTGGAAATGTCATTTCATCAAAATGACAATCTGCAAAACGTGCAGTAAATAAATAACCTGTTAAAGGTTCAATATACCTTATAATCGAAGGTGAATCAAATCCAACACATATCCCAAGCCTTTGTTGGGGACCCATTTTTGTTCGTTGTGGGGGTGCAATTGGGACTTGAACCGCACAACTAAAAGTTCGTAAGTGAGAAACATCTGGTTCTCGACCAAAAATAATTTGCATTGGGGAGTATTCATGGTTAGCCGATGGTCTAATACGAACTAATGTTGCCGCATGTAATATGGCATGACCCCAAGCAGTAGTTTGGAGTTTTGACTTCATAAGTAACGGTCTAGCAATAAGTTGAAGACGTTTAATAAACGATTCTGCTAAACCATTTTGAGTATGGACATGAGCGACTGAATGTTCAATCTCAATTCCAATAGCCATACAATAGTTTTCAAATGCTTGAGACGTAAACTCACTAGCATTATCAAGACGAATTCTTTTAATTGAATTGTCTGGGAATTGAGCTCGTAATTTTATAATTTGAGCAAGTAGTCTAGCAAATGCTGCATTTCTAGTAGAAAATAAGCATACATGTGACCATCTAGAAGAAGCATCAATCAATACCATAAAGTATAGAAAAAGGGCCACATGGTGGATGTATAGGTCCAAAAATATGGAGATTCAATATTAACCTTCGTATATGAAGGTCTAATGACTAACTTGCCTTGCGCACAAGCATCACATGGGAATTCATTTGTCATAAGAATCTTTTGATTCTTCATGTTGTGCCCATATGAATTATTGATTATTCGGCGCATCATAGTTGCTCCAGGATGTCCAAGCCTATCATGCCAAAGCATAAAGCTTTTTGTGTCATTGAACTTCGGGTTCATGACATGATTTGTCTCAATTGCCTTTATGAATGTGTAATACATCCCAGAAGGTAGTGTTAATAATTTTTCTTTTGTTCGCTTATGGCCGGATACAAAAGAATTTATGCAGAGATATTCTGCACATGTTTAATTTATTTGCTCTTTAGAGCATGTAATATTCTTCAGGAATATTACTTGTGCTACTTTAATAGCATCAATTTATGATCTTGAATGTAATATTCTTCATGAATATTACTTGTGCTACTCGAATAACATCAATATTTAATTTTTCAAGATTAAATCGGAAAAGACCGATTATTATAACAATAAAAAAGCAGACATAATATATTAAAGCCAATAAACATGATGTAAAAAAAAAACATGTACCTTCTAGGATTGATGAACTTCTAGAATTGAAGGAGCGTAGAACAGTCGTGCTGATAACGTGTTATAAACTAGAGAGAGACGAGAGAGAATATCAATTGTATGTATTCAATATGAGGATCAAATGCCTCTATATATAATAGTACAAGGGATAGGGTTTTAGAGTTAGTAACTTGGCCATCACTCATATCATATATATCTATTAGATATATTTACAACAAAAGACACATTTTTGTATCTTGCAGATGTAATAATATTATAATTAGGTAATGTTTAGTATACTGGTACGGATATACCCACATTAATAAAATCTGGATTGCTTTGAAAGATAATTACGTATTAGCTATTTTAATTGTGTGTTTGGTTATTAAGATAAATATACTAAGATTGGTACATTGTTTTATTTGGTAGACTAAGTTCTCGAATGAGTAAATTAGTTTAGGTAATGTTTGGTAGCCTAGATAAAGGCATATATACTAAGATTGCTACACCAGAAACTGTATCCGAGGGAGGGCGTCGGATACATTATTCAGCCGAATCAGTAAATTACACCCCGGACCTCGCGTTAAGACCGGGCCTCGCATGAACGAATAATTGCTACCAAACACACGGTTCTTGCTGGATACCTATACTAATATGCTTTTATCCAGGCTACCAAACATTGCCTTAAGGTGCATGCTACACTGTCACGAGAGAGAGACAAAATTTTAATACAAATTAATACAAGTTGATGATAGAAAATATATGTTAAATCAAACATTCCTATAATTAACTGACACAAACAATAGTAATTTATAATATCTTTTAAATATTTTTTTACGAAAATATTTCAAACAAAATTAAGAACGAGTCCTCGTTTTTTGTTTTTGTCGTAGATAAAATTTAAATAGGAACTTTCGTGGGAAAAACTTCATTTTATAATACTGTAGTATTAACAACGGATTGAAATTTCCTGTTACACTCTCTGTGTTACACCCCGTATTACACTTTCAAATTATGAGTTTTTCTTGTATTTTTTTTCTTCAATTTTATTTTTTTGTGATTTAGTTTAATTTTATGATTGTTTTTAGGGTTCACCCCACCCAATTAGGGTTTATAATTATTTTTTAATATTTAATTTTTGATTTCTAATTAATAATTCATTATTATGGTTTATTTTTTAAAAAATATGTTTTATAATTTTTTAATTCATTTTTTTTGTTGATAAATGTTGGCTATGATTATTTATGTTATAATTAATTTTTATTTTATAATAATTATTGTTAAAATCATAAATCTAATGATAAAACACGAAGTGAAACACAAAAAAGTGTAACAGGAAATTTCAACCCATTAACAACACCAAATATTAATAAATATTTCATCGTGATCTATTTATTTCACACAAACCTCTCAAAATCCCCACCTCCGTCGTGCCGTTGCAGCAGCACCACCGTTCTCTCTCCGTCTCCGGCGACTGCTCCGACGCCGTTCGCCTTCCACATAGATATGTAAGTTCTGTTTTCTTTTTTCTGTCCAAAAACATGGATTTTGCTCAGTTTTTAATCTTTTAGAGTTAATTATTAGGTTGTTTAATTTAATATGTTTTAGTTTAATTTAAGTTTGCTAGAACCTAGATTTATGATTTCACTCATTTTTACTTAACCTACTTTCAGAATATGAGCAATCTCTAGTTATGTATCTGTTGTTTGTCATTTCATTACAGCAATTAACTAGTGTTTATTTAGGTTGCTATAATCTTGATTAGTTTATAATTAGTTGTATATAGGTTTCTTGAGATGTTGGAGTTTCAAGTTGTGATGTTTCTAAAATGCATTGTTTTTAGTAATATTTGTTGTGTTGAAGTTATGGTGGTTGAGATGTGATTTATTATATTTGTTTTGTTAAGGGGGAATTTGATATTTGATACATGAATTATTTTATTTTGTTTTGTTGTGATGCTGTCAATATATTTATGCAAATTTTCGGTATACCGTGAAATTTCAATATAGTATGAGTTTTTTCATTTCATTGAATTTCATGTAATGTATAGTTTGATATGAAATGTTTGGTACATTGCATCGACCCACCCCTCGTGTTTTTTGTTTTTTTTATAATATACTTATCATATTCTCATTTCTCACTATAAATTTGTATTTTCTTTCTTAGTTTTTCATCTCTCTCTCTCTCATGGCTCAAACAACTCCAAACCACACACAAACTGTTTCTGGTTGGGCAGCTCACGACCAATCTGGCAAGATAGTGCCATACACCTTCAAGCACAGGTATAACACAATTTCTTTTCATTTAATTACTTAATTTTTTATTTTTTCTCCTTTGTTAATGTAAGTCTAAAGTTGTTAGAAACTGTTTAATACAATATCTAAGAAATATGAAATAATACCTATCAATTATTTTAAATTTGTAGGTGTAGCACTTGATTTAGTACGTAGTACAAAGAACTAAAATATAAAAGATTGTTAATTTTATAACTTGTATTTAATTAATTTGCTTATATATTGAGCAGACAAAATGGGGTGGATGATATAACCATCAAAATACTCTATTGTGGGATATGTCACACCGATCTTCACTACACTAAGAATGATTGGGGCCTAACAATGTACCCCGTTGTTCCCGGGTAATATATATTATTGAATAATTAAATTTCAATAATTATAAAAATATTCCTTAGACTAACATTTATTTGGTGATTGAATCAAATTAGGCATGAAATTGTTGGGATAGTAACGAAGGTTGGTAACAATGTAACCAAGTTCAAGGTCGGTGATCGGGCCGGTGTCGGATGCCTAGCGGCGACGTGCTTGAAATGCGAGTATTGTAAGAAAGGTCACGAAAACTACTGCGATAAGGTTCAATTTGTGTACAATGGAATTTTCTGGGATGGGAGCATTACTTATGGTGGTTATTCTGAATTTCTCATGGTAGATCACAGGTAATTTAATACCAAATAATTTCTCTATTCATATATATATGTATATAGACACACACATACACATATGGGGATATGTATTGATGATCACAAAATGTTTAATTTTCTGCCATACCATAGTGTGTAGTTGAACTGTGTTTATTTCTCTATCATGTATTTTATAGTACTAATTTAGGTGAGATATTCATAGGTTACATGTGAAATAATAAAATTCTTCACTCATTATAAATTAATGTGGACCACAATCAGCCTACATCATTATTAAAAACACGAGAAACCCAAACAATACTATGATTAATGGTAAAGCATCACATTGACACTTTTTTAGATGCAGCTAGCTAGATAAGTTCGCTAATAAATGTGTGAAATGAACCATAATATATACGACGAATTGAAAGTACGTTGTTCGTGTGTCCGACAACTTGCCAATGGATGCAGCAGCACCCCTTTTGTGCGCGGGGATAACCGTGTACTCTCCCCTCAAAGACAACAACTTGATCGAGACACGGGGGAAACGGGTAGGGATTGTTGGTCTCGGGGGACTAGGCCACATTGCTGTGAAATTTGCTAAGGCATTCGATCATCATGTAACTGTGATTAGCACCTCCCCCTCCAAAGAGAAGGAAGCCAAGGAAAGACTAGGGGCTGATGATTTCATTTTGAGCACCAACTCCCAACAAATGCTAGTAATTTCTTCACTTTCCAATTCATATATATGTCATGATCATTATTAATTTCATTGGAATACATATATTTTTTAATGTGATGGATTGCTAGCATTTTTGCAGTCGAAGAAAAGGAGTCTAGATTTTATTTTGGACATTGTTTCAGCACAACACTCTCTTGGGGCTATTCTAGAGTCGTTGAAAGTGAATGGGACATTGGTGATTGTGGGGGCACCAGATAAGCCAATCGACCTACCTTCTTTTCCACTGATCTTCGGTAATTAATATTGATATTCTTTAACTATATATATATATATATATATATATATATATATATTTCAAATTGAAATTGAAATATGAGAAGTATAAATACAGGATCTGAAAGATGAAAATTGTCAATAAGATTTCAAAATTATGTATTTCGATTTATTTTTATTTTTTAATTATTTTTATATTAATTTTTAACGAAAATTTCATTATTAATTATCTATTAAATCTAATAAAGAAAATATTAAAAATAATTAAAAAATTAAAATAAATAGAAATACATGACTTTTGAGGTCATATATATATATTTATATATTGATAATATTTATCTTTCAGATTCTGTATTCATAGTTTTTCATTTTTCAGGTTCTGAATTAATAGGTTATCCAACTTTCAAGTTCTGAATCGATAATTTTTTTTTATATATGATTTGATATATACTTATTTATTAAATTTGTTATGAAATTAAAATAATAGGAAAGAGAGTTGTGAAGGGGAGCATAATAGGGAGCATTGAGGAGACACAAGATATGATGGATGTGTGTAGAAAACACAACATAACATGTGATATTGAGATTGTTAGTACTAATAGAATCAACGAAGCTCTTGATCGATTAGCCAAGAACGATGTTAAATATCGTTTTGTGATTGATATTGCTGGATTTTCATCAAAGCTCTAGATACTGTCCATATGTTAATCATGCTTTTTAATTGTTTCAGCTTCTACCTGGGATTATAGATGCTGGTATGTTATGAGTGGTGAGAATTGAATAAGGATTTTATTTTTGATGAAATTTAGGTTGTGTATGTTTGATTAAAAGAAATTACAGACTTATGTATGTTAAGATATATTTCATATTATAATGTATCCAATTCAGCAAATTATTCTAAGATCGATGGTTGAAAAGATAAATAAATTAATTCGGTTCAAATTTCATGTTGCACTATGTCGTGTTTCGTACTGTGTTTCACTGTCAAATATATAATTTTAAAATATTTATTATAAAGGAAAAATTAACTATAGCATAAATAATTATAGTCAACATTTATAAAAAAAAAAAAAGAATTTAAAAACTTATGAAATTTAATTTTGAATTAATCAACCATAATAATGATATATTTTAAATCTATAATGGTAAGTGCTGCACTAGATGGTGGGTGCATCAATAATGGTTTAAACATGAAAAAAAGTTAGGCAGACTTAGAGTCAATGGTAGAAATTAAATATATTGATGTGGAAATAAACATCTTCCACATATTCCTCATGATGGAGATGGAGAAAACATTTTAATTGTATTATATGTATGTCAACAAAATACCTAGAAAGGGAGAAGGATTGTTAGCTAGTGATTGCTCTTATATTGAAAACTTGGTTTGATAATTAATTTTCTTAAATATATATATATATATAATTTATTTTTTTTAGCTGGCATCTACTGCGTTCGATAATTACTTTATTGAAATAAATATATACACAAATGAAATTAGTGAATCATAAAATTAAATTGTATTAATTTAATTTTTTATCCGATGTCTCACGCAGTTCACTCACTAGATACTAAAGTATAGACTCATGCACTGCGTTCGATGCAAAATAAAAATTTTAAAAAAAGTTGAAAAAAACAAAGAAAAAATGAAAACAACTATTTATGCTCTAAACAAAGATTAATACGAGAAAGGCACAAGACTTAATTTTTAATTTTTATCAAAACTCTATAGAAAAAAAAAAAGAAATAATTAGTTGTTGTATTTAAGGCTTTTATACTCCCATTATAAGTTAGTCAAAATCTTAGCATAAAATATCACAATATAAAATTAAATTTCTCCCATTTTGAATCATATTTTTAATATCATAAATATTTTTCTTTCACAAATATCTAGTACTCTAGCTAGCAGAAAACGCCGAATTCTAAAAGCTAAAAGATATTTTAATTATGAAACAAGATATGGCAGGACAATAAAGTTACTAATAAAATACTAAATACACGAAAATGCATGTATTAAAACTAGTATTTCTCCTGTGCGATGCACAAATAATTATTATTTTTAAAAATTTATAATATTATGATTATTTTTGAATTCTATATGTTGTGCTTAATTTTTAAAATTAATAAAATAATATGCACATGTGTTAATTAATTAGATAAGAAGACCAATTTTGTGTAGTTACGACAAACAAAAAGAAAATTAAATTTTAGGGCTAAATGAAAATTAATGTTAGAAAGATCGAATTGAAATATTTCAAACGACACGATTTTATAAAAAGCAATGTCTAATTGTCCAAGATTAAAGAACATTTGATTTCTTTGAATATATGATAGGGATAAAAAAAATATAATTATTTAATTATTTTAAATGATGGAATTGAAATAGAAAAATAATAAATTATTATTATTATTATTATTATAGTGCAAAATAAACAAAATCTATTTTTTTATGCAGCAAATGTAAGAATTATACAAATCATCCACCTATACATAAAAAAATAAAATAAAAAAATTATAAATCTCAAAACTTTTATGATGTAAACTATCATGGAAAATGCAAAAAAAAGAACAAGATAAATTTACAACAATAAATATCATTACTGTTGTCTATTCATTCAAAACTGTTGTCTATTAATTCAGAACTGTTGTCTATTATACAAAAAGTGTTGCCTAAAATATAATTATTGAATCATGTGATAGACAACGGTTTATAGCAGAACCGTTGTCTATCGCACGATTTTACCTTAATATATATATATATAGATAGATATAGATATTATGTTAAATTTGCAACAAACGGACACCAATTAAGCTTGAATATTAATTTCTTCAGCAAATAAGCATAACAAACAATATTTCTCTATGAAATCTATACATCTATACATATATTAAAAGCAAAATCGCAGGGGTAAAATTGTAATAAAAAAAGTCAATTAAAAATTTATTTAAAACAAACTTTGGTCGAAAATTTACAGAAAGAAGTCATTAGTGCAGTGGTTTGTGGTTGGCAGAAAAGTCATGCTTGGATTCATGAACCCGTGATCGACTCCTGTTTGTGCTTTTCTTTTCTTTCCACTTTTTTATTCATTTTGTCCCCCCCCCCCCCCCTTTTTCCTTTCATTCAATTTTTCCTTTTTTTTTTTTCATTTCATTTTAGTGTTGATGTTGTTATTTTTTAAAAATCAATAATCATCGTGTTTTTTTTTCCTTTTGTTCTAATTTTTCTTCTATTTCATTTTAACTCTTTTGTTGTTTTTTTTATTTTGTTTAATTTTTCTCTATTATTTTATTTTAACATTTAGGTTATTAATTTTTATTTAAGTACTGATTATTATATTTATTTTTTGTATTAAAAGTATGACAAAAACTTACGTTTTACCTTCTCTTTATTTTTTCTTTTATGTCATTTTTAACCCTTTTTTATTTTTTTATGCTTTTTTACTCTCATTTTCCCCTTTTCCTCAATCTTTTCCTTTTATTCAATTTTTTCATTTATTTCATTTTAACCTCTAGGTTATTAATTTATATTAAAGCAATAATCAATGCATTTATTTGTGTATTAAAGGCGCGGCGAAATTTAAACTTAAAATAAAGAAACAACTCTTTGCAACCATTTCAAATCTGAAAATTTTTAATTTGACTTTTTAGCTTTAATATTGAAAGTTCTCATTAGACTGAAGGTTTTTTTTTTTAATTATATCCTTTAAGCAAATTCATTTGCTCGTGTGTTTTCTTTTAACAATCATTAAAATATGACTCTAATTTTTTTAATGGCTGAACAAATTGAGTAGTGAAATTCTATATATTTTTCATTCCGTTTGAGTTGTGTCGTAATTTTCATATTGATATTTTCTTAATCTAATTTATATGTTAGACATTGTCCTGCAACTGAATAATAATATTGAAGATAATTGACATTCCAACATGCATGATAATTTTTATTTAAATTTAATTTTAATGTATCTTATTCAACAAATTATAGTGACAAGTGTTTACTCACAATAATTACTATATTGATGTTGGAGTTTGAATATTTTTCATAAAACAATTATATCGAATAATTTGAAATTTTGGTACTATAGAATTTTGAATTTATGATTCAAAAGTAATAAATTTGTAATGATTAAAAATATAACAATTAGCTCTTCACAACTATTACAAAATTATGAGTTTGCTAAATTTTCAAATTTTGTACAAATAATATGTGATAAATACACAATGAAAATAAATAAGATAAAAATTTTACTCATACGTGTGCATAATCTATATTTATAATCTATAAAAATGTAATACATAAATTGTGTTCAAAATTTATCGTCACATCTTTATTTATCATTATATAATATATATATATATATAAATCATTTTATTATGACTTTATAAGTAATGATGACG
Organism: Perilla frutescens; assembly: GCA_026008535.1. NCBI lineage: Eukaryota > Viridiplantae > Streptophyta > Magnoliopsida > Lamiales > Lamiaceae > Perilla > Perilla frutescens. The sequence goes on from BRKX01000005.1 coordinate 10,422,053, forward strand.
GTGTTAATAACACTTTTACTAAAACTGTATATAAAGAAGTATTATAAATTTTATATGACATTTCATGATTGTCTTATTTTTATTGTAATTTTACTTTCATATAAATTTAGCTATTATTATGTATGACACTTATTAAATTTAAAAGTATATTCAGTTATTACATTATTTATATATATATATATATATATAGATAGATAATAAAGTGTGTCTGTACATCGTACGGGAGATACACTTTGAAATTCATACAATATAGTGAATTTGCAAGTTGCAACTCAAACAAAATCCTCAAACAATCAATCTCGATCCCAGCACCAACTCTTGTCATTTTTATGCGAATTAATCGATCTGGAGTGAAAATTAATTTCTAAAAGAGATCAGATCTAGATCTAGAGGGCTGTGATGGCGGCTTATGCTGCAATGAATTCTCTTAAGAATACAATTGAGGATATTGTAGCTTCGCCTCGTATTTCTTTTGTTCCAAAAATGATGATAGTGGTCGCATACAAAGAGCTGCAGCCATTGAAAGAAATTCTGCAAAGAAATTCTGCAGTTTGAAAGCCCTCTAGACCAACTGAAATTAACTAGCATGAGAAGAAACGTCAGCAGACGAAGGGCAAGAAGAAGAATATGTGACTACTTAAACGCATTATGCAGTAACAAGCTTCCAGAAGAAGAAGAAGAAGAAGAAGAAGAAGAATCAATAGCTGCAAATCAGAAATTTTTCATAGATCTGCAGGGTTGGCAACACGCCGTCAATTCCTTCGTTAAGACGGTGAGGGATATGGAGGAGAAGTACATGTATGAATTAGATAATCTGCCGGAAGATGAATCAGCTGTTTCATCTCCAAGTATTGATTTTAATGGAAAAAATTCAAAGATGGTTGGATTATCTGATTTACTTATCGGGGCCAGAGACTATCTTACACGTAGCTCTGAAGGGAGGATTGCCTGTTCATCACTGGTCGGAATGGCAGGCATCGGAAAGACTACTCTGGCTAAGGTACTTTTTCAAGATCCATTAATTAGGAGCCATTTTGAGTGTCGTATCTGGGTCACAGTAGGCAGAAAATACCAGTTCAACAAAATTTTAGAATGCATTGTATCTCAGTTGGATCCTAATTACATGGTTACATCTGAATTATTAATAGTTGAGTGGTTGAAAGAAAGATTAAAGGGTAAGAGATGCCTCATTGTGTTGGACGATATTTGGGAAACACAGGTATGGGATCGCTTCATAAGTATTTTAATGCCAGACAAGAATACTAGTGTTGGAAATCTACGAATCTTGGTTACAGCTAGGGAGCGTATCGTACTTGTACATATCAGCAGTTCCATGCCTTGTTTTTTTTTCGAGATGCGGTTTATGAAGAAAGAAGAAAGCGAGGATCTACTTTGTGAGACGGTGTTTGGTGAAGGGTCGAGTTTCCCTCCTGAGCTTGAAAAAGTTGGGAAGAAGATTGCCCAGAATTGTGAAGGTCTTCCTCTCATGATCGTCACAGTTGGTGACCATCTATCCAAAGTGGACAAGGACCCTCAATACTGGAATGAGGTACCAGAGAGGAGGAATTCGGTCTTCGTGGATGCATATGACAAAATATACGAGGTACTTCTACCGAGCTATGAGTACTTACCTCAACATTTAAAATTGATTTTTCTATATATTGGAATGTGCCCTAACTTACAACAAAAACCTCCCTCCTTCCATATCCGAACTTTTTAACCTTCAATTCTTGATTATCCATCCGCATACCAATATCAAAATTTGTGGTGATCCGTTACTCATACCATTACAAGTATGGGACATGAAAGAACTGACACTACAAAAAAATCAAGTTTTAGCAGCGGATTTTTCCGTCGCTAATTCTTTTTAACGACGGATCAAGTCCGTCGTTAAACACGTAGTCGTTGGATAAAATTAACGACGGAAAAATCTAGCGACGGATTTAACGACTGATATTTCCGTCGTTAAATAATTTCCAAATTCAGTCGCCAGAAAAAAAAAAAAAAAAAAAAAAAGAAAAAACAAACTTAACGACGGAAAAATTCAGCGCGTCTCCCCACGTGCCACATATTATTCCAATATTTGGGGCTCACAAGATTCGAACCCTTGACCTGTAAAGGCAAAGATCTATCTTCTGCATCTTAACCAAGTGGACTACTGAATATTTATGTTTATATTCAGATATAATAAATATATATTACTTCGAAACTGTTATCCTTCATTTATTGAAATATATATTATAATCTTTTAATGTTGTAAATTAAAATATATTATTATTAAATTATTTATTTAATATTATATTATTTTAATTAATTTTCTCAAATATTATATATTTATAATTAATAATATTTAAAAAAATAAAAGTAAAGTGAGAAAAATTATAAAAAAAATTAAAAAAAATTAAAAATTAAAAAAAAATTAAAAATCAAAAAATAAAAATTAAAAATCAAAAAATAAAAATTAAATTTAGCAACGGAATTTTTCGTCACTAAATCCGTCAAAAAAATTAAAAAAATTAAAAAAATTAAAAAAATTAAAAAAATAATTTTTAACAACGGATTTTTCCGTCGCTAACTTAGCGACGAAAAAATCCATGGTTAGTCCGTCGTTAATGAAAAAAATTAAATTAAAAATATTAAATTTAATTTTTAACGACAGATTATATCCGTCGTTAATATTAAAAATTAAATCCGAAATATTATAAAAAAACTAATGACGGAATATTTCCGTCGTTAATATTAAAAAATAATTAAAAAATAAAAAAAGAAAATATAACGACGGAAACAGTCCGTCGTTAATATTAAAAAATAAATAAAAAATAAAAATCCGAAAATATAACGACGGAAAATGTCCGTCGTTACAGATAACGACAAAGGTTCCGTCATAAATCCGTCGTTAAAGTTAACGACGGACTGTCCGTCGTTATTCCGTCGCTAAATGACGACCCGAATTATGTCCGTCAGAAATTCCGTCGGTAAAATGTAAAATTCTTGTAGTGTGAAGCATATTGAGATCATGGGAAGCTGCCTACCAAATCCTACTAGTGCTGCCGCATTGGAACAACTCTCTACACTTGTAGCTGTGAGTGCTACCAGCTGTACCAGGGAAGTTCTTGGAAAAACTCCTAATTTAACAAAATTAGGAATTCAAATCGAGTGGGGGAACTTGCCCGAAGATGATAGAATTGATCCACTGAGTTGCTTTGATCACATTTCAAAACTCGAAAATTTGGAAATACTTAAATGTAGTATCGTGAACCCTCGGTTTGATGCCCCTCTGAGTCCTCTTTCAACATTCCCATCAAGATTGCGGAAGTTGCACTTGAGTGGCCTCGGTTATCCTTGGGAATACATGAAGGTCATTGGTCCTTTACCAAATCTTGAAGTACTCAAATTGCGATGCTATGCTTTTCGAGGTCCCAAGTGGGAGGCAGAAGATAAAAGTTTTTTGAGACTTCGATTTCTTCTAATTGAAGACAATGATTTGGTGCAATGGAAACCTGGGCGTGGAAGCTTCCCCTGGCTTAGCTACCTAAGCATGAAACATTGCTACAAACTAAAAGAGGTCTATTGCCCATGTGATCATCATGTCACAAGAATTGAATTACTGGACTGCAATCCTTTAGCTGTCACTTGTGCCCAGTATTTACCACCGAATAGAGCGACTGGTCAACTTCATGTTACTGCCCAATCTTCTTATCACGTTTAAGTTATCAAGGTAAATCAATTCATGACTCACTCTTGTCATGTTCTTTTATTTTTATGTTAATTTGTTTTTCAACCTGTTCGTCTAAAAACTACATATCAGATAAGATAACTAATTTTCGGATTTAGGTATGTCATTGAAATCTTTTAATCATTATCAATATATTTGGCGTTACGGTTGCACAACACACTGGCAATTATATTTCGGATTAATTGATCGTGTTATTACTCATACCTAATATGTACACCACACTAACATTTATATGTTGGATTAATTGATCGTCTTTATTTCAATTCGTGATATATGATTTATCATTCATTTTTCAGGTGATGAATCGAGTTGGGCTCCACGATCACAATTTAATTTCAATTTTCTAAATTTAACAACTGTGTCTTAATTTGTGTGTTTTGTATTCGAGTTGTGACTCTGTTACTGAATGTATTAAATATGTACTCATTATATATTTTTTGTTGTTTTTTTCATCTGATTATATATTGTTGTTGATTGGGTTCAGGGGCAGGGGCGAAACTGGGGGAGCTGGTGGGAGCCTTGGCCCTCCCATGCCAAAATAAAAATAAAAATTTACATGTAAATTTTTTCAAAAAATAAAAAAATTTAGTATAGAGGATTATTAGTGAGAAATAATTCGGCCCCCAATGAAAAATTTATGGTTTCGCCCTTGGTTGGGTTCTCTTGTTTTCAATTTGCAATTCAATGACGGTGATCTTGTTGCGTTGTGTGTTTTTTTCCTAATCCACCTCGTGTCCTATTGATTCTTGATGTTTCACTATAGATCTAATTAGTTTTCGTGTCATTTTTTCTTCAATTTCATTTTATTGTGGTTTATTTAAATTTTATAATTACTAATTACAGTTTATTTTTGCCCAATTATATAGGGTTTATATTTATTTTTACAATTTTTATTTTTATTTTTTAATTAATAAATGATTAATCCATAATCAGGTGTAATAAATTTATATATTCACTTCTTATCTTGTAGCGACCCAAATTTTTTTTACGAGTCGCTATTATTTTTCCTATATGATATTTTTTAAGCATAGCATTTTTAATTTGTTAGTCCTATAAGCCGCGCCTTAGTATTTATGTAATGGAATAGCGGATTGGCAGGTTTAATTGAGCATAAATCCAATCAATTTTGTTCAAGATTTCAGCAAAAACTGATTTATGAATTATTTCATTCCTTTTTCCAAAAGGAAAACCCAGTATAAATAGCCCCTTTTCATTCATAAATTACACAACCAAATTCATTCAAAGTATTGGAAGCATTCAAATTTTCTCTAGAGGTATACACATTCATTCAGAAACACGTGCATGCATTGAGAGAGAAGGGGGAGGGAGTGAGACTAAGGGAGAAAGAGGAGAAGTCAGTGGGTGTAGAGGTAGCGGTGGCCGGTGGGTGCAGTGGCTGCAACTCGACGGAGGCCTTTTGCTGTCCTCGGGTGCAGCGACGGTGACGGGAGACTCCAGCGGCAACGTCTCGGCGATGCTGCAGTAGAGGTGTTGTAGAGCTATGTTGGCGGGAGGTGCACCGAGAGAAATGGATGAGAGAGAGAAAGAGACCGGGTTGTTTTGACAAGAGAAAGGGGAATTGTTTGTATTTTTTTTGAGATAGTGGTTACGAAGCTAATAAATCAGAGAGAAATTAAGGTGGTGGGTTGGGCTTTTAAATCTTGAAGAGATGAGCTTGTTTTATATTTTTAATAATGAATTGTTGGAGCTTGGGGAGTTAGGAATCGGTTCTCCATGCATTATTATTATTATTATTATTATTATTATTATTATTATTATTATTATTAAAGTTATGATAATTATTAATTTTCATATTTAATGCTAGGCGGCGGGCACGAATCTAATTAAATTCACTTTCAGTCAAGTTTTAAAGTCAAGTAAAAGTGAGGGATCCGACGTCGAAATTAAAATACATTTATCCCTATTATGCTTGTATATGATATGCAGTTGCTATTGATGACACCCTCCGGGTTACTTGATGATGGCCTACGGGCTTTATGTTTATGATGACCCCCTCTGGGTAATTTATGATGGCCTACGGATTTTATGTTTATTGATGACACCCTCCGAATTATTATGATGTGACGGCCTATGAGCATTATGCTATGATGATTTGTTATGTTATGTATTTGTTTTTTCCAACTTATAAAAAAAAGCATCACGCAGATATAACTTGGTATATTTCAGGGTTGAGAATATTTTTTTATTAATGTCATCTGATTTAGAACAATATTTTTAACGTTGAAATATTAGGTCTGAAAATAGGAGCTTATAAAATACATAAAAATTAAGTTGATTTTTATTTTATTTAAAAAATTATCTGCAGAGTTCGTGTCTAGTTAAATGAATGGAGGCGATAACTTTTGAAGCAGAGGTATATAGTTGGTAGGTATAGAAGCAAGAAGAAAGTCAAACATAATTAATTGAAAAGCAAAATAAATTATTGGGAAAAGAAGAAGAAATTCCGTTTCCATTTAGGGATTGTTACCTAATTTAATTTATTGGGCATGATTTTAAACGTAAATTACTAAGAACTAGTTTAGTCACATTAATTTTATTAATACTGTTGAGAAACTACGTAAGCATTGCATGCCAAAATTTTAAAATGGGAATGCTACGACTTAGTTAAATAAGAATAATTCACCTATTGTTTGACAAATTAAATCTGAAAAAATAAACATCAACATTCAAACGGGACGGAGCCTCTCTCTCTATACATATATGTATATATACATATATATATATGTATATATATAGGATATAGATCAAATAGGGATAGGGCTTTAGTGTGAAAAGTAGGGATAATTTCCAGCCTTTGGATCTGATGAGGTGGACGGTTAAATTTAATTCCAGGATTTGGTTTTTAATTTATGAAGTTACGCTTTTTTTGGTTTTTTTTGTAAAGTAAGGGTAATGTTGTATTTTTGTTATTAATATGTAGATTTCCATATCTTTGGAAATAATAACCGTCCATATCTCACGAAATCGTCTATATACAAATCACAATTGCTTTTCTAGGTTCTTCCGATAACTGAAAAATCCCTAGAAATTTTGAGGAGGCGGCGACGATTACGAAAGAACCGACTGAACATCGTGAACGGTGGGGACGATTCCGGCGACGGTGATGAATGCGGATTGAATTCGCAAGAAGGGGCGGAATTTTTAATCTTCGCCATCGGTGGGAGCGTTCGACAAGGTGAAAAGAGATGAGAAGGAAAAAATCGGGTACGTTTTTTGGGGTAAATCCATGTTTATGATGAATTTGCTGGAAAAAAATCATAGGATAGAAATTTTGAATGCTTGCGACATCTTCAATAAATCAATTTAATACAGAGATTTTATAGAGATTTGATAATAGGGGGATTGTGCTTAGACATCAGGGGTTGATGTTGCTGATTCGTAATCGATAAATTCTCTAGTTTTTGTAGACAAAAATGAAACGAAAAGGGTAATCGTGAATGCCCATTTGGTGAATTCCCGATTTCATATCATTTCTTTATTCCATATGCTTCAAATTGATTGATAGATTGTTCAATAGTAGTATCTTCTACGTGCAGAGTGTATTTATTTTTTAGTGGTGGGATGTAGCATTTATGAATTTGGTATGAAGCATGGTATATTTTATGTTTACAGCATTTTATATTGCAGGATTATAACTAGTTCGCGTTCCTTTTTGTATTTTCTTTCTTAGTTTTTCATATCTCTCTCTCTCTCTCTCTCTATATATATATATATATATATATATTTATATATTTCTCCCATGGCTCAAACAACTCAAAACCACACACAGACTATTTCTGGTTGGGCAGTGCACGACCAATCTGGCAAGATAGTGCCATACACCTTCAAGCGCAGGTATAACACAATTTCTTTTTATTTAATTACTTAATTTTTTATTTTTTCTCCTCTGTTAATGTAAGTCTAAAGTTGTTAGAAACTGTTTAATACAATATCTAAGAAACATGAAATAATACCTACCAATTATTTTAAATTTGTAGGTGTAGCGCTTGATTTGGTATGTAGTACAAAGAACTAAAATATAACAGATTGTTAATTTTATGACTTGTATTTAATTAATTTGCTTATATATTGAGCAGAGAAAATGGGGCAGACGACATAACAGGATTTGAAGCAACTAGGTTTGAAACACTCAGATCCACATTGGGTTCGTGTGTTATCAGTTGAAGTTTGTCTTCATTAGTTTGTGTGTACGTTCAATTCGGTTCGGTTCCTCAACCAAATTTGGTTCAATTTGGTCAGAAATACTGAATAATTTGGTCTATTCAAATTTTGAAAATTTCAACTGAATAGACGAAGTGATAACCCTAATTTTAGAACAAACATTAGCACCAAGAGAAGATAAAATTCTTACCTACTCCTTTGAGTATTACCCGCAAAACCTCAAAGATCGCATCACGTCAGTAGTATTAAAATTTTTTTTACTGATGTGACATGATTCGTATGGTTTGCAGGTAATACCCATGTGGGGAGGGTAGAATTTCCCCAAGAAGATAAATATGGGTTGTGAGGATTTTATGTTAAGGTTATATATATATATATATATATATAGATATACATATATATATATAGGAGTTGGTTCAAATAAAAACTTATCTTGGTGTGTAAACTGTGGACTGTGCTTGTTTAGTGTATTTTTAGTGCTTTTCTTTATGTATTTTGGTGCTAATTTTTGCTATTTTTTTAATGCTTTTCTTATTATGTTTTGGTGCTAGGTGTTTTTAGCACCAAAATACATAAAGTAAAGCACTAAAAATACACTAAACAAGCACAATCCGCACGTTTACACACCAAGATATATTTTTATTATAACCAACCCCTATATATATATATATATATATATATATATATATATATGAGGTAAAATAATATAGTGGGAATGGGTCAAAGTAGTTATTTAAGCTTTTAAAAACTTATTTTAGCCTCTAACTTTTAAATATTTTTTAGTCAGAATTACCAAAATACCTTTATATTCATTTTAAAAAAGATACCCTACTTTAAACTCCCCCACCAGCCGCCATTCACATTTTTGAAATCGGATTTTGAAAAATTTATCTCTCATCTACAATCTCATCTTCTTCACAATCTACAACACTAATAGAATTTAGAAGAAATCATCGACCACTCTGGAAGATTTTTTCCAAATCGTCGACCACTCTGGAACAATCTTTTTCACAATCTCATTTTTCTCTCTCAGAATTCTCCACCAACAAGCCATTGTCAACCTCCGAAAATTCAAGAGAAGAAATAGAAAATTATTCCCCAACGCATGTGTGTTTTCAGATCTAATTATTAATAATATTGTTAGATTGTTTGGTGTTGTTTGGTTTTGAAGTTTGATTTGGGGGAAAAATTGAGTAAAAAAAATTTCTAGATATAATAGAGATGCTTTGACATTCGAAGTATTTAAAAATCATCCCTAATATAGTTCATTTTTTAAAATATGAAAAAAAAGTATTTTTGCAACCTTAAAAAATCTGAAAAAATGAAACACTTAACTACGCACTGGAACCTGCGCTTGGAGCCTAGTGCGTAGTCAATGTGCATACATTGATGTTTGCCGATATTTATTGTTGCGCACATGCCTCATCCGAGCTCAAATTGTTACTCAATGTCTGTCGATGTTTGTTGTTGCGTGCGGAACCATCTTGTGCGTGCCAAATTATCAGTCGATGTTCTGCCGATGTCTGTTTATGTTTGTTGTTGCGTGCATAGCCATCTGCGCGTGCGCGAATATCTTATGCGCATATGCCTTGTACGCGCACGCTTTGTGTCTGCATGCCTGCACCCAAGACCAAATTGTCAGCTGATATTCTGCTGATGCTCGAAAATTACCAATCGATGTTTTGCCGATGTCTGCCAATGTTATGCCGGTGTCTATCTATGTTTGTTGTTGCGTGCGTAGGCATCTGCGGGTGCACATGCCTTGTGTGCGCACTCTTTGTGCCCGTATGCGTGCACCCGAGACTAAATTATCAGCTGATATTCTGTCAATGCTCGAAAATTATCAACCGATGTTCTGCCGATGTCTGTTGATATTTGTTGTTGCGCGCGTAGCTATTTGCGCATGCATGCCTTTTGCGCGCAGTTTGTAATACCCCGAAATATTTTAGAAGGTTTTACTCGACTTATGTTGCCTGAGGGTAATCTAGGAAAGAAGTTGGGTCCTTAAAGGATTCAAATAAAGGAAAATTGCAGCCGGGGAAATCTGTTAAATTTATTTGGTCAAAAATTATTTTAAAAATATGCTCTGATATTTTTCTCGGGCTGATAGATAATATTTCAAGGATCGTGCCAAACTTTGAATATTCCAATTTTGAGTTCAAATGAACACTTGGCACAATTTTAAACTAAAAGGTAATAGATTTGGATAACTAAGGCACATCCGTCATTATCCAATTTCTTTTTTGAAATATTATCCTATTCGTAATTATCCTATTCTTTTTCCATCATTATCCTATTCCATCATTATCCTCTTTCTTTTATTCGTTATTATCCTATTTATTTTTCTTCTATAAATAGGAGGTTAAGGTTTCATTTTTCATTCATTTTCAAAATCGAAATGCCGAGCAGCTTCTAGAGAAGGTACGTCTCTAGTTTCCTATTTAAATTCTAAAATAGTCATTTTGAAGGTGTCAACGCGTAGACCATGAATACGTGATTGAAATGATGACATGACGGACGATCACGATGGAAAATCGTCGTGACCGGCGCCAAAAGTCGCCACCACCCTCTCAAATCGGTGACTCTTTCGGGTCGCCGGATCAAAAAATGTCTTTAGGGTTTCATGTTCTTAAGCAGCCGGGTTGTGTACACGAACCGACTCACCGAAAGCGTTCTAGGGGAGAGTGACGCGCAATGATGGAACTAAAATGATTTATTATACATGGAATTCTCAAATTTTCTGTTTTGAAAGCTTTCCATGATATGCTTAAAATATGATTGGATATTCTGTTTTAAAAAATGATTGTGAAGGTTTTTCTCAAAAGTACCCAATGAGTGCATTAGTACTCACGCCCAAAATCTTTTCAAATATTTTCAGGATGAGCTGCGGGATGGTGGACGGCTGTGCTAAGGCTGAAGGGCTATCTTTTGATGTATATGTTTCCTTTTCCATTATGGAGTCTAACTGAGAACATGCTTCCTTTTGAGTTTGAATAAATGCACTACGTTGTTTTCCGCTTACTCTGATTACTGTTACGGAGTGTTCGGTTATCCGAATCCCATTTTCTTTATTGCTACGGAGTGTTCGGTTCTCTGAATCCCGTTTACCTTTTGTTCCTGACAGGCAAAAGCCTGGCATTTATTTACTTTCCTTATTCAGACAGGCACAAGCCTGGCTTTAAATTACCTTCCATGTCAAGGAAAAAGCCTGGCTTTATATTGCTTTCACGACAGACGAAAGTCTGGCATCTCTTTACTTCATGTATTTGGACAGACATCCGTCTGACCTTTTTCATGTCTAACCTATTAACAGTTAACCTTTAAACTGTTATTATTTACATTGATGTTTGCCTTTGTTATTCTTTTCTTGGGTGCATCCTAAGAGTCATGGTATCTGGCTGGAGTCATTTTAGATGCTTTAAAAGCTTAGATTGATTCATTTATAGAGGTTATGCTGCCCAAATTTTTAGGGCACTAACCCTAGTTCTTTGATTACTTCTGTTCAACAACCCCTCCCCCTTTTCCCCCAAGTAGCGCACCGGTCCCCTGCCCTTCTCCCGGGATCGGGGCGTTACACAATTAATTGTGTGCATAGATAAGAACAATTCAGCGTGCAATTAAGAAGAAAATCACGTGCATGCCTTGTGTGAGCACGCTTTGTGGCCACACTCGCACACCTGAGACCAAATTGTCAGTTGATGTTCTACTGATGCTTGGAAATTATCAACTGATGTTATGCTGATGTCTACCGATGTTTTTTATTGTATGTGCGCACAACTTGTACGCGTTGGGTCTTGAGCGCACTTAAAAATAATGTAGTGCGCAGTTAAGAACAAAATCACTTTTTTTTTGTAAAAATTGAACTTGGATGCTCACTGCACTAGCTTGGCATGGTCGAACTATGACGGGAACTGTGGTCCAAGAAATGAAAGTCGATGATGAAGAAGAAGATTGACAATGAAGATGAAGATGAAAAGCAAATCTGAGGTGTGATGGGTAGGTGGGATATTTTAATTTATTATTTTTATTTTTTTTAATGTCTAACGAGTATTTTGGTCCAAAGTGGCTAAAAAATATGTTTAAAACTTAATGGTTAAAATAAAATTTTTAAAGTTTAAGTGGATAGAAAAAAAGTTGGCTCAATAATATATATATATATATATATATATATATGTGTGTGTGTGTGTGTGTGTGTGTGTGTGTGTGTGTGTGTGTGTGTGTGTATGTGTGTGTGTGGTGCGGTTATACCAAGGACAAGTGTTGGTGTGAAAATTAGGGACAAATTTGATCCCTACAAATATGCAAGATGGATGGATCAGATTAAAAGGATTTTAGATGGTAATTTATAATTTTTTATTTAATATTAAAACATGGAGGGGTATTAATGTCAAATCGCACCTTAATTTCATATGGTATCATGCAGTAAACTTGGCGCTAGATTCGGAACTTGATATATGCTATCTACATGAAAACTAAATCCCTTAAAATCTGCAAGCACGAATTCGACAGAGAAGGAGCGGTTGCGTCTAGAAATTGAAATTTCCACCTCTAAAATCAGAAAATCTAGACCACCGCAAGAACTGATGGCGACATCCTTGAGGACCGACGAGGATTCTGGCATAGCTCGGCGGATTTGTCGTGCGCAGCGGCTTGAACAATAAACAAGGTGGTAGATTTTTCCCCTCCAGCAACGACGCGTTCGAACGAGAAGCCAAAAACAAACATGGGTCAGAAGAAATTGAGTAAGTTTCAGTACTTTGAATCGAATTTAACGATGATTTTGGAAAAAAAAATTGTCCTAATTAAAATCTGATGAGTGCTTGCGATTGATTAAAAAAAAAGATTATAAAATTGGTTTTGTTATTGGGCGAATCGCATAAGAATAGATCAGTTGTCGCTTCTGATTATTAATCGAGTAATTATGTAGTGTGGGTTTATAAAATTGAACAAAATTTGACAATCGAGAATTGTGAGATTACAAATTTTGTTATTTTGTCAATTCATGAGTTTTATTAGAAAAAGGACGAATTATACTTATTTTACCACTTATTCATGCTTTTTAATCTTTATCATTTAATATAAATTATGTATGTGTGACTTGGTGCTCTTTATTGTTAATGTTGATGCTACTTATGCATATCTGTTTTGCGTTAGGTAAATTATAATTGTGAGGTTACGTATGTATATTTGTGATGCTGCTAAAGCATATATTTGAAGCTACTAATGAATATATGTGCTACTTAGTGTTTAAGTTAGTAATATAACTTGTGTGGGTTGGTACTTTTAATTAGTATTGTTGATGCTTCGTATGCATATATTTGGTGGTTTGGGTGAACTATATTTATGATGTTACTCATGCGTATCTGTGATGCTACTTATGCATATTATTGATGCTTCTCATGCATTTGTTTGATGCTACTTATGATTATCTGTGTTAGTGTTGTAAGTTAGTAATATAACTTATGTGGGTTGGTGCTTTTTATTAGTATTGTTGATACTATTTATGCATATATGTGGTGCTTTGATTTAACTATATTTATGATTCTACTCATGCATATCTGTGATGCTATTTATGCATATTAGCGATGCTACTTATCCATTGTTGTCACGCTTTAGCAATTTCTGTACTAACACTTAATTAATCTTTATTTTTTGGTTATTAATCAATGTGTAGCGCTATGCAGTTGGAGCTCCGGGATGGGATAAGATAAGAGTGAAAGCAGAGTTCAGTGACTCGCTTAAACTGCAAGTCGCTTAATCTCATTCATTTTTAATTAAAATTTACTTGTACATAGTGCTTTTTATGTTACCGATTAGTACTTCGTATGGTTTCATGTAAGTGTCATAACTAACACTCCTATATGATAAATCGAATTTTGTCATGACCAAGCAAGTACCTAATTATATTTTTCTAAACTGTCCAATCAATTCCGTATTTTATTTTTTCTAAATGCTATCATTTTGAGTTTGACTTAATCTTAATAATTAATGATGTCTATGTTAAAATAAGAATGATATAAAGACAGTGCTTCGTACATTTCCTTTTAATGTTTCATAAATTAAATTAAGAGTTTCATATTTGGTGGTTGGTGCTTAGTAAGCATATTCATTTGCATTATGTGAATGCTTCAGTTAATGCTATACATTCATAAATTAAATGATTCATACTACGAACCATACCCTTATAAAAAATTTGTACTATAACACAAATAATGTAATGAAAAAAAATTAAAATACTCCAACTGTACCATATAAAACAACACGAAAAAATATAACTAAACTAAAAAAAAACTAAGCAAAAAATGGAACAAGGGAAAAAAAAAATCCTAAATCATTTTTTCCCTGGATAATTTCTAGCATCATGGTGGCATTTTTCACCATAAGCACTGCATTTCCTCATTGGCTTCTTCATCTCTTCCACATTATTCTCTTTGTCAGATTTTATACGACTGTCGCTCCCTTTTTTCTTCACAGGGACTGGTGATTTAATATTTTACTTGCTCCGGCATATACGATTGATAATACTCCTCAAATAACCTCTTCTTACCATGCCTATTATAATCACCGTCTCCACCAGATTTGAATGAGTCTTTAACATCTCTTATAGCTTGCAACACTGAATTAGATCTATCCAAGTCCCCATCAATACTAGGTACTCGCATTTTTCAATGCTTTCAATAAGAAACAAACATGCTACATTAACAATAACATAAAATAACAAAATCACTTAAAAAACCAGGAAAACATGAAATATGTAGAATCCTTCAATATACAATACTGTAAACACAAAGCTTGTGATGCTTCATAACGAACATATAAATGTTAAATAACAATAATAACAAATACATACACTCCACACGTAAAATGGAATAATAATAAGCATTCTATACATCAATTTGAATCATATAAACTAAATTATTCATCCAGATTGTAGATAAATCGAAAAAAAGGAAACCGCGCAAAAATCTGAATCTTCCATTGTCACAACACCACCTGAAATTAAGAAAAAATTCGTCAAAGACCTATTCACCGAAAATGCCTAAATCAGTAGAATCTGGGAATATTTTATCTTCCTAAGCAAGAAACAATGAAAAACAAAACTTAATCTAAACATCTAATAAAAAAATCGTCTGAATGACATAACGAAACAAAACGAAATTCAGTAACAATCCGATCCCGAGGCCGTTTCACGTCGATTGAATCAATCTGGTACAACTTCGAAACCTCTCGAATGAAAGGTATCGATCTATACGACCTGTCTTTTATTTTTCTCCCCAAGCAAGATACTATAAAATAAATAATTTTTTCAGTTTTCCAAGAAAAAAACGACGCTCAAATCGTCTGTGTAATTGGAGAGATAATACTCATCATAATTAAAACCGCTTAATTAGGACGGTTAATATTTACACAACAATAGGACTCTACAGCTTTTTAAATTAATTTACATCATCACCCTTATCACTTTATTTTAATAAAAAACTGCCAAAAATATATTGGTCCAATTAATGGATCTCATCCGTCCATTTAGCAAGATCTAAGGGCTGAAATTAGTCCTTACTTTTCACACCAAGGGTTTGTTCTATTTGATCTATATCCTATATATATATATATATATATATATTTTTTTTTTTTTTTAATTTTATTTTAAATATGGGACTAAGGTAGGTAAAAACATGTTTAGAATTGCCCAAAAATAATAATACCCAACGTTCTAAATTCCCAATTATGGGATGCTCTCGGTCGTGCTTAAACCCCTGCTCTTTACATTTCCACGCCGCTCCGCCGCAACCAGAAGCATGAGTTCATCCGCCGCCGCCGGCGGGTTAGTCCAGCGAATGTTTCAGCTCAAATCCGACCCACTTACCGGAAAATCCGAGTGGGTCGTCATTGAAGAGGAAGAGGAAGACGACATTGGACACCAAACAGCCCCAAAAGCACTTCTTGCTACGACGTCGTACCTCGACATGCTCAACGACTCCCGACGCAACCGCGCCTACTGTCTCGCCATCGAAAAGGCCATTACTAAGCCCTGCCACGTTCTTGATATCGGGTACCACTCTTTGAAGAGCTCGGAACTGTATTTTATACGCACACACGCACACACACACAGATA
Source organism: Perilla frutescens (assembly GCA_026008535.1). Taxonomy (NCBI): domain Eukaryota; kingdom Viridiplantae; phylum Streptophyta; class Magnoliopsida; order Lamiales; family Lamiaceae; genus Perilla; species Perilla frutescens. Next base: position 10,438,084 of record BRKX01000005.1, read on the forward strand.
TATATATATATGTGTGTGTGTGTATCATAAATCTTCCGCTGGGTCAATTGCATTGATTTTCTCCATTATTCTTTCCATTTACAGTTAGAATGTGACCAATTTGACTTATATTAGAAATTCGTATGATACTTTAGTGCTGTTACTAAATCCGAACCTTATTTTGAAGAATCTGAATCGTTTCTTGTGAAAATTCCTTTTCTTTTTTCATTTTTTGATGGTTAGGAGAAGTTGAAGGATTGAAATTGGAAAATAGATATCATATTCTGAGGACAAGTGTTGATGTACTGGCCTCAATATTGTTCAGTGGCGAAAAATGGATGAAGGATGTAATATTAGTTAACTTATGGCTGTAAAATGTGCCCCTGGCGTAACCTGTAGCGATGCTAAGATTGGCCAAATGCTTTCTCATTTCATAGCGATTTAGGAGATTGTGCTAGTTATGAAGTATTTATGACTCAGGTATGTGTATACTTTGGACAGTGCAGGGACAGGATTGCTGTCGATGATGGCAGCTCGCGCTATTGGACTTTCCGATTCAAATGAGAGTTCTAGTTCAAAAGGCATGGTGACGGCTTGCGAGTCATACCTTCCAATGGTAAAATTAATGAGAAAGGTTCTTCGAGCTAATGGTATGGATGGGAAAATACGTGTCTTAAATAAGAGGTCGGATGAGTTAGAAGTTGGCCTGGATATCCCATCTCGCGCTGATGTTCTTGTGAGTATCAATTCCATGATATATTTACTCAATTTGGAGGGTGATAATCTTGTATACAAATAGATGTTGTGCTTTTTGGAGTGGAAGGGTATTCAAACTCTTAAAATAAGAAAATCAGATTAAAAGAAACTTCTTCTATCTATTTTTGTGATGCAATTGCTTCTTACATCAAATTACAAGAACTCTTAGTGCCTTTTGTAAGTGTGGTTTTTTAGCACTATTTCATTGCTCATGATTATATGTCAACTCAAATGCAGGTCAGCGAAATCCTTGATTCTGAATTATTGGGTGAAGGGCTAATTCCAACTCTACAACATGCGCATGACAAATTGTTGGTAGAAAATCCACACACAGTACCTTATCGAGCTACTACTTATGGTCAGGTAGTTGATCAAAGTATCATTGACCCAACAAATACATGTTTTGTTACTGACCCTGGTTGGTTAACTATCATAAGTTTTTTATAATTTAGACTTTATTTTCACCGTTCTTATAAGATAGTTAGCTAATTTAAGTCTTCTAATTAATTTCTTCTATGTATTTCTTATGCTGCAAGTATATCATGTATCCTACTATTCTAATAGCACGTGCATGTAACTGATTGAAATTTAAGTCCTTTTATTTGTGAGTTCCTCTATTCGTTTCAGCTGGTTGAGTGCACATATTTATGGGAGATGCATGATTTAGTTCATAGAGAGGTTGATGCATCAGATGGCATTCATCTTGTTCCAAGTGGTATGGCTGACCTTTTAGCTGTCAAAAAGCAACAGTTTGCAATGCATTGTAATGCAATTAAAGATGAAATTAAACTGGTAATTATTCTTTTAATAAGATATCTAGTTTTTCTGTCAAATTGATGCTGACAAGCATCCTACTCAATCTGGTACTTCAATCCAGCTTTCAGAGCCGTTCAAAATTTTTGATTTTGAATTTTGGAGAAGGCCGGATAGTTTTCGTGAAGCTGAGCTGAACATAAAGGCTACAAATGATGGTACAGTTCATGCTATCATCTCATGGTACATGATTGAGCTCATAGGTCCTTTTTGTTGATATGTTATCCATTTTATATATATATATATGTATATATATATGTTGTAATATAACAAATCTTCTAGGTCCAGTTATGAATAATTTGTCCTCTTTCAGGTGGTTGCTTCAGCTTGACAGTGAAGGAACGATATTCTATTCTACGAGGCCGAACTGGATACCATGTCCTAATGTGAAAGATTTGAAATCATCCTTCCTTAGTAAGTGAATGCTTTATAGTTAGTTTGTATGTCATGCATGACGTTACTGATCTGGAATTACCGTTCATTTCATTGATTTAAACTGTGGCTATGTGCAACCTTTGACTTCAGTTTTTAGGCAATGAAGTATTCTGGTGGGAACCAATTTTTGTAAATTGTGCTGTCCTAGGTTCTGGAGATTGGTGTGACCATTGGAAACAAAGTGTTTGGTTCACCCCAGGTTCAGGTCTGCCTATATTCAAAGACAAAGAGGTTCAGTTATGTGCTGCTCATACTGAAATGAGCATCTCATATGAATTGAAGATCTCTTGTGATGAGACAGAGGCTGCAAATCTTGACCTCCATACTCAAGATTGTCAGATTGTTCTGTTGCCCGAAAGAATTGCTCTCTATGGAGATAGTGGCTGGAGAGATTTAATGCTCAATGCCATTAAGAAAGCTGTAAGATTGTTTTGTTTTCTAAGGGAGTATAATCATATAGACTTCAATTCTTCCACGAAGGTCACCTCTATAAGTGAATACATAGCATAGCTTTTGAATGGTATTTGATGCATGCCGAAGGACATTTTACAATAAAGTTCCGTCATGTCTAAGTTTTCGTTCTGATCTGTTCTCTGATTTCTCCATTTCCTTATAGCCACTCTTTTTTTTTTTTTTTTTGGTGAGGCCACATCTCATCATTGAAACCATTTGTCCTTTGTGGTTAGCTGAAACTTTTTTTTCGTTACTTATTTTCCTGACAAGTACTCTCTTTTTAAGAGTTAACTGCAGAAATTGTCCTTGACATTTGGCCTAGAAAAACCCAGCTATGTTCTAAATCACAAACACCCCCTTGAGGTACTACAAATCCTTGATATTTGTATTTTTGTTACAATTTGTGAAATAGAAAGAGATAATTGTAATTTACATACTTTCAGCATTTTTCGTGTTAAACCTCAAGAGTATGCTTATGTAAATAACTCTTTATTTTTCATGAAGTTATAGCTGCCTGCATATATATATATATGTATGTATGTATATATATCTGTGAGGAAATAGTACCGTATGGCTGTTATTTCATTTCCATAAATCCCATTTGCCTTTAGCTCTTGTATATGTTTCAGTTATAGCGGTAACTACTCTGTCTACTCATAGCATTCTCCCATGTGGTTGTAGATGTCTAGTTGTGAGTTGTGGCAATGGTATATCTTATGTACTTACATGATGTTATCATTTCTCTCAACCCATTTTGTAGCTATTGGCATTGTGGAGATACTACAAACTATCCATTTAGTTACCAAGCCATTTCTTCTGCCCATTGAGTTAAAAATACTGGTCTGCTCTTTCTCTGTAAACTTTCTGATGTATTTATGTGCAATGTGTTAAGTATGACTAGTTTTTGGACTTGGCTGCTCTGATCTTGAGATATATAGGCTGTTTGATTATCTTTCATATTTTCATACCTTAAGTTCATCTATAGTTTATTGCTTATTTTTCTTTCTTTTTTTCTTTGATTTCCAGTTACATCAGAAAGTAGATCTCTTGTGTTTAGTTGCAGATGATAGCATTTTCTTGACAGTTGCCATTACCCATCTTTCCAAGACCTCACGTGTGATTCCACTGTTCCCTGGTCTTGGAAAGAAGGGTGCACAATATCTGCAAAAAGCCTCTACAGCTAACAGCTACACCATGGACCGTATTGAATTTATAAGGAAAAAAGATTTGCAATTGAATCTGCAAGGTTCACTTCAGCGAAAGGTAAACATTGCTATTTGGATATCCACAACCTTTTGGAGTCAAGAATTGCTTTAGCTAATTATGGTGTCTGCAATTTCTTCTACAGATTAACTTATTCATCGCGGAGCCATTCTATTATGGAAACGACAATGTCCTTCCCTGGCAAAATCTGCGATTTTGGTAGGTGTTAGTTCTGACTTTAATTGGTAGAATTGATCCCCCCAAATGCTAATCTCATTTATTGATCTTATTTTTGAACCAGTTCTTTTATTTTCTGTTCCATGGCAAGTGTCTCAATCTGTCACAGCACTGGCTGATAGAGTAAAGGTGATTGACGCAGGAAATACGAACTATATATTAAAAAAGAGAACTCCTCAAACTGAGGCCTACGGTAGAAATACCGTCCCAAATCCTTACGGTAGAAAATACCGTCCCAAATCCCAATTTCTGCTCCCTTTGCTCCAGATAATAACACCTATAAATAATGCTTGCAAACCCTAACCCTAAAGCCCATGCATAAGTGGGCCAGACCCAAACTAAAGTAAATAATCAAAACTAATTTAAATAACTCAAATAGAAATAAAAGATAATGCGCTGCTCTCTATCAACTGCTCCCCTGGTGGAAAGCCTTGTCCTCAAGGCTAAAGTCAAGAGATTAGTCCGGCGTAAAGTCCCCAATAACATCCTCCTCAACAATCGGATCGCTGTCATGTCATGGCACCCCACTAGAACATGGAGAGTTTTCGGGGGGCAACGATGGGTTGGGCCGAATTTCAGACCACATTTAAAACACGTTCCAGCAGCTCTGTGTTTTAGGTACTCCTCATCAGTCATGTGGCGGAAACGACGTGGGTTGCGTGAAGCCGCAGCAGTGGTTGTGGGGGAAATAGGAAATTGTGGCTGAGGCGGCTGTGGAGAGGTACCCTGAGCTCCAGATGTGGGTCGCGGAGTGTAGGATGGCCACGAGGAATAGCTGGTTGTAGAGTAGGGACGGGCCGACAACGACGAAGACTGGTCTGAATGCGCAATTTTTCGGGCCATTTGCACAGCGGCAGAGTAGTCGGTGATAGTAGGATCTTGGATTTGCATGCGAATCTGGTGCTGCAAGCCTCCTAGGAAAAAACCCAGATACTGGTCATCTGATAAGTCCGGAAGTTGAGCAACCGTACCTTCAAAAGCGGCAATTTAGTCCTCCAGAGATCCCACTTGTTTTGTAGCGCCCAAGGCCTCGTAACCATTAATTGTTGAGCTCTCCCCAAAACGTAGCAGCAGCTCGTGGGTAAAACGAGCCCAAGTCAACGTCGGGCAGCGGCGTAATAAGACTTGCACCCAAGACATGGCTGGGCCAGACATGGCAATCAGAGATAACTTCAAGCGCTGCTCCAGCGGCGTTTCATGAACGAGAAAATATTGATCAGCACGTGCGAGCCATCCTAGGGCATCAGTGCCATCAAAGCCAGGAAGGTCCATCTTCTGAAGAACCGGAAGAGGAGCGGTCGGATCTGACCCAGATTCAGATTTAAGGCTCGACGCATCGTCAGTACCATCAGTAGAAATTGATAACTTCTTCAGGAGGGCGTCGAATTTTGCATCGGTGGAAGCTTGGTGGGCGCGAAAGTCTTGTAGAGTGGCAGAAAGTTCTTCAACCACCTTCTCTAATCCCTCCAGGCGCTATTCGGTGCTCCGGGTAGTCACCATCGTTGGCAGGTTGGACCAATTTGATAGAGTAAAGGTGATTGACGCAGGAAATACGAACTATATATTAAAAAAGAGAACTCCTCAAACTGAGGCCTATGGTAGAAATACCGTCCCAAATCCCAATTTCTGCTCCTTTTGCTCCAGATAATAACACCTATAAATAATACTTGCAAACCCTAACCCTAAAGCCCATGCATAAGTGGGCTAGACCCAAACTAAAGTAAATAATCAAAACTAATTTAAATAACTCAAATAGAAATAAAAGATAATGCGCTGCTCTCTATCACTGGCAGACAAAAATCTTTCCATATTCTAGATGCTAAATCATTTGACAATTTTCATAATCTTATTGAAGTAAAAATTCCTGACTGTGAATTAAGTCCCGTCATTTTGTCCCATAGTTATTCAATAGTAACTTGTTCATGCATTTCTACCCTTTTCAATAATATTTAGCGATGTTCAAATAATCAAACACGATCGGACTGGTTCGTGTTTGACATGTAACACCTAGCTTGAGCGTGCGATGAAAGTGCTTGTTGAGTTACAGATCAAACTAAAGCTCAATGTTTTTTTTTTTTTTAATCCTAGCTTTGAGCTGAAACCCAAGCACAGAAATTTCTTAACATTGGGCTTTGTTCACTTACACCATTATCTCAGATCTATTGAGAAAACTTATCTTGATGTTCTTTTGTTTCTCTTGGTGATTTCCTCAGGCCTAATTGTTCTATTTCCTTTTTGACTTCCTAAAAGCAGAAATATTAGAATTCATTGTGCTTTATGTTTGTGAGTTGTGACTGAACCATGATCTTGAGCACAAGTGTTTGGCTCAGATCTGGATTGAATTTGAATCCAAATTTTGTACCACAATTTAATTGCAAAAACTGCTCTCTATTTCTTATTTGCTTTCCCCACTGCAAATAACCAGGAAATTATACCTCACCTTTCTTGTGTTGATCGTTTGTAGGAGGGAAAGAACACTGCTCGATCCCATTCTATCTGAAGATGTGCTCATAATGCCTTGTAGAGGGTTGTTGAAAGCTTGTGCAATGTACCTTCCTGTAAGTTGGTAACGGATGCGCTTTACTTCAATGATTTCAGAACCAGAATAAAATCACTAGATGACTTCAATATGTTCTGTAGGATCTATGGAAAAGCCGTTGTTGCCTGAAAGAGATTGAAGGATTTGATCATTCAACTGTAAATACCACATTGGGAGGATGTGGAGGTTTGCCTGTTACAGAAGACAGTCCTTTTCTGCCTTATTTTATTTGGCAGTGTGGCGAGACTAAGGTATTTTTGTGTCATTTCTGAAGTTAGATCTTACATCCTAATTTATTTGTAATTTTTACCCCAGATTCTCAGTGAAATGACCACTGTCTTGGAGTTTGATTTTTCCAAACCAATGAGTCCCTGTTCAGGAAAGGCTAAGGTAGAATGTTGCTCCCAACACGTCGAAGTACTAACAAAAAAGTGCATTATCATAGCTGTTTTAGGAGCTCAATATGATCAACTTGTTTGCAGGCTCAATTTAGAGAATCCGGGACGTGCCATGGCTTTGTCCTTTGGATTGATTGGGTCATGGATACGGACAACAACATCCTTCTGTCAACCGGGCCAGGTAGGTTTTATTTGCAGGAATCTATCGATATAAATGTCTCTGATTGTTCATTGTTTCTTCAACGTGCTAACCCTAATCAACCCAAGCAATTATAATTTATGATGTTGATTTTGAATTTTTCAGATAAAAGACATTGGAAACAAGCTGTGAAGCTTTTAAATGAGCCCGTTGAGGTTGGAAAGGGTGACTTATTCTGTACAGAACTCGAAGCTTTCTTTGATCCGTCTAACGGGGAACTCGTTCTAAACCACGCCTTCCTCACGAATCAAAGGTAGCTTGTGCTCCGTTTTTGTGTTTTTAAGAGTTTCAACTTCTTTGCTGTACCATTTCTGCTATTTTGACTGTGTTATATCGCGCTTTCCCTCTTCAACAACCATCTTAACGCGATCCCAGTGCTCGGAAACATCTCTGAGTGGCGCCTTGCTGTATACACAAGAATTGTGTGTATGCTGGCGTTCTTTCGTTTTCTCCTTCCAACATACAGCACCATATCCATTTCATTGTAAACTGAACTCATTCAAAAATGTTATTGTGGATTTTATACCAGTTCTCCAAAATTCTGTGTATTAGATATTTGTAATTGCTACATGAATATCTTGAATGATATCTTGACCTAAAAGGCGTTGGTGAAATATTTAAATGATTAAATATCATGACTTCAATCATCAACTATTTAAATCACCATCTCAGTTCATTTCATTTCATTTCGAATGTTCTATCTCCAAGAAAAATCTCGTTCCACCTAATTTGAACATCATCTCAAACTCGTTTCCATATTCAATTTTAAATTGTTTGAAGATATTAACATATAAAACCTTCTATTGCACATTTGATGTGGCATTCTTTATTGCACACTCGATCTTTTTAATTTTTTTCTTTAATTTCAATTTATTATGTTTTAGTTTAATTTTACACTTGTTATTTAGGGTTTATTTTACCTAATTAGGATTTAATATAATTTTTAGTATTTAATTTATCAAATAATCAATTAATAACTAAAAATAAAAAATTAAATACTAAGAAATTATAATGCATTCTAATTGGGAAGGATGAATCCTAAATAATAATTGCAAAATTAAACTTAAGTATAAGAAATTGAAATTGAAGAAAAAAATGAAAAAAAAACTACGAAAATCGAGTGTTTTAATAGAGGATTTCAATTGAGATATTGAAGTTACTTCCATTAGTCATGATGATACGATCCTAGGTGGGGTGGCGAGGGTCAAGTTTGAAGGTTCGAGAGGTTTGCGCAAAGGAGGCATCATCGCACAGAAGTCACGAGTGACGTGGCAGTCGCGGCTCGGGTCGCGGGTCATGTACGGGGAAGTACTGTAAAGATCGCTATTGAGAAGGGGTTCGTTAGAGTAAAACCCGCGAGCATGGTCACGGATATCACAGGGGGTCGGTCGCGGGTAATGTGCCACATCAACACCACGTGGAGCCGCGAGTGAGGTCGCGAATATTTTATTAAATTCAGATTTTTATGTATTTTCGGATTTTGGGCTTGTTTTTGTTCCCTATTTGGTTTATAACTTTAATAGGGTTTTGCTTATCATGGTCTAAGCTATATATGGGCTGTGAACAATTATTTGGAACAAATTATCACTAATTATTTTCAGAAATAAATGTGAGTTTATATTTCTCTCTAGAAAATTTATCCAGATTTCACAAGAACACTATGAGATTCAAATTGATTTATCAAACAGATTAATCATCCTCGTTTGTGGCGTCTCCACCATAAATTCAAGTTCGTGTTTCCAATCGTCATTGGGTTGCGGTTTACTATCCATGGTTCTTCATCGTTGTGAAGCTAAAGTTTCGAATTCCTCCGTTATTCTACTCGTATAATTTGATACTCCTAGGAAGAGATTCATTATCGTCAATAATCCGTCGGCGAGGATCGCATGACCAATAAATCATCAACGTTCAAGTATATAATGAGATGTTACTTGATGCTTGGGAAGTGTTTTAGTTATATTTCACAGCTTAGTTGATGTGAAAATTAGAATAAATTAGTCTCAACTTTACTAGGGGACTCGAGGTGAGGTTTAATTCCTACTAGAAACAGTTTAGAGTTTTGATCCATTATGTTCTGGCCCAGTGCATAAAACCATTTTATTTTTAAAAAATATTTTTAATTTTTTTTTGCAGAAAATAGTTTGAAGACATATCTTACTTTTTAAGTAGATATCAATTATATTAGCCCTGATTTTTTTTTGTTTCCTACTATGTAAACGTCATTGTTGTTATTTTTTCACACGATATCATTAAAAACATACTTATATCATTTACATAAGAGGAGGTGGAAAAAGAACGTGATGAACATAATTAACATTTACTAAAGCCGTCATTTATGTTCTCCAAATATAATTTGTGATTTTTTTAAAAAATATTTTATAAAAATAAAATGCACAAACCGGGCACGGTGCCCGTGTGGGCAGCATTGACAATTTTCCAATTGAGGCACATTTCAACAATTTACCTCTTCATTAATGGCTTAGGGATCCTTGTGGATGGAAACTTCACATTTTTCTCAGTCACGTTTCTAATCTTACTTTTGGTATAGAACTAGGACTGTAATCAAGTTGAGTTAGCTAATTAAGTACTCAAAGGTCAAAACTCAGGAAGCTCTCAACTCTTAATAAGCCACGAGATATCAAATCTATACATATATTGAAGGCAAACCGCACGGACAAAAATATCATAAAATAAAGTCAACGAAACCTTTATTTAAAACAAAATTGTTAATGAAAAAGTTTAAAATCTTGACTTGTTCCAGTGGTTGCAAGGCTTCAAGCAGGCTTGAGATCGAACCGTGCTAAGCGTTGCTTTCGAAGTCTCTCTCTTTCTCTCTCTTTCTTTTTTTTGTCCCTTTTTTCTATTTTGGTTTTTTTTGCCCTTTTCGGTTTATTATTTAACATGTAATAGACTTTCTTTTCTATAATGTATTTTTTGGCCAAACCCAATATTAATTTTTTATGTAATTATTGTAATTAGACGAGAAAAAATAGTTGCATGAAGTAATGAAGTTAAATATTTTAATACCGACATATACATTTTTTTTATAGAAGAATAGTTACATGAATTAATAACTAGCAACATGGAACAAATAAACATTTTGTTAAAATTTAAAGAAAATCCCTATCAAGTTTTTTAAGAAAATGATTGTTACACCAAAAAAAATAATAACAATTTTATATACCGTTTAAAATTTTTTTGATTATGATTGTTTGGTCAAATAATACAGCATATATATAAAATAATATAACAAAATTATATTGAGTCTAATTATTTTTTACTACTCAAGTTATGTATATTTTTTTCAGTTAATACCATATTTTTATTTTTGTACAATGAAAATTTAATAAAATGATATCAGCTATCATGAGTACTAATTTTTTATTTTTTAGTTTAACTGATGTTGTGATATTTGGTAAAAGCTACAAATTTAATTATATACTTTCAAATGTTAAATGTAATCATGAGTATCACTGAAGAATGTCTCTAATTAACCATATAAAATTTTTATTATCACATAAAAATATTGTGAGTGCATTTTAGAATCAAAATATTTTTTCATTCAATTATAATGTGTACACGTTCAAAATTTAACATATTAATTTATAAATATTTAAATCCGTACAACGTACGAGAAAAATACTAGTGTTTTGTAAAGTTGATATGCATAGCTCATGAGCCAGCTCAGATATATGATACCAATCTTTGTGAACTTGATTTGCAAGTTCGCAAGTCAGCTCAAATATAATCTCGTGCTCCAACTAGTAGATGATTAATTTAAAACTCAAATATACACATATAATTAAAATTATATTTAATCATACACTTATATTATTAAAATTATATTTAATAAATCACATTATAAATCTTTATACATAAATATTTAATCGACGAAATTTTGAATAAATATATTCATTTGAAATTTATATTTATTTTTATTTAAGTTTGTGAGTTAATCTCGAGTTTAAAAATAATCTACTACAATATCAATGACATTTCTTTTATAAAAATTGATTTACCTATTATACACTTAATTTAAGGATAATAGTGTAAGATAGTACTACCTCCGTTCCAATAGCAAGACCCCCCTTCTATTAAAATAGAGAGAGTAAATAATAAAAAGGAGGACCTTGCTATTGGGACGGGGGGAGTATAATGTAAAATATTTATGAGAAATATAATAATAATAATTCAATTCTTTTGAAAAGGTAGTATTATTTTAATCTAACATACTACAGTACTATTATAATTACTTCGTTATAACACAAATTTTTGTATTTAATTTGATAAAATACAAAATAGTGTATAGTAAAATGACTTTCAGATCAAAATGTATTTTATGGATTCAATCGCTATTCTCCCTCTGATTCTTCTCTTCAAAACTTGATCTTCAAACGGTCTTTGAATCTTCAGAGTAAATTTGCCTCTTTAATCTTCTTGGACTTGTTGCTTGAACTTTGAAAATGTTAACCGGAGGGGCCAACGCCCTTGATTCCGGATTGAACGCTGGATATGAGGAGATAAACGCATTGCTTCCACAACAACCGACTTGAATCTTGTTAGAGCACTTTGGGTATTGAGATTTTACAATGCCGTCTAGAGGGTTGAGAATATTGATTCCAGATCAGACGTTGGATTATTTGAGATGATTTTGGAGAATTAACGCATTGCTTCCACGAAGAACGATTTAGATCTCACTGGAGCACCTTGAACGATTTTTGCCACCTACAATTACATTTTTCCGCACTTCATAAATATCCTTCTGAGTGACCAAATTTAACAACTAGTTTCTCACTCACCCAAATCAACCTTACACTATTTAATTCCTCTAAAATTAAATACTTTTACTACCAAAAATCGGTTAAAATAGACACGGCTTACTTATTTAACCCCATTTTCCAACATCTAATTCTTGGTGAGATAATTGATGAACTTGAAATTCAAATGGTTACTCTTGTGTCACATCTAGCTAGTCTCCGTTGATCCACGAGCTAAGGAGGAGGTCATGATTAAGAGCGCTTTAATTAGGTTCAATTTTAACATAGTTAGTGTATATATTTTATTCTAATTTTTTAATGGTAGTAGGTGCATATATTTTTGTCTTTCTTGTTGATCTCTTCGGAATCGATTTATATATCAATTACACTTTCTTTTTGATGATTGGCATTTATATTCTTTCCCATTTTATTTATTTTCTCCCAATATAGTTTAGAGAATATTAAATACCTATATCTTTGGTTACCTACTTCACTACATAATTATTGCAACAACAAATACATACAATAATATTTCTTTACGGCTACATTTACATATAAATGGGATAAAGATGATGGGCGTCTGCAAATTGTCTTTTTTTTTTTTTGCAGTATATTAAACTATTTAAGAATCTAGTTGGCATAACATAATAGTGTTTTAACATATAATTTATAGGCATGGTTTGGTGTTCATAAATATTTTAACTATAAATTAGGATAAGATATGACTAGTTGGATATCTCTATCGTTTCATAGCACAATTAATAATTGATGAGACTACTTAATTAACAAGAATATATAATAATTGCCATCATTCTCACTTACCATCTCTATCATTTTATAACACAAAATGATTGATGGAACTATTTAATCAACAAGAATTGGATGGTAGATGGTTGGCCAATTTATTCAATAGATCGCGATGGTACTTCACATTAAAATAAGATAAAAATACTATTTATTGATATTAATCGTGAATAGGAAATTGATATTCATATCCAAAAACTAAAAGATGCAATGGTTTCTTCTCTTTTAAGTTATCAAAGATACATTCTTTTATTTATTTTTGAAACAAGGTTTATAATTAATTAAATTAAGAAAACCATTAGATATATTTTTTTTGAGGTGGTCTCCTGCACATCTGATATGCATAAGGTCTTATATCAAACCGAAAAAAATGTATCACTTAATACCAAAAGTATAATTTCTTATAACACTAAAAAGTATTATACTGAAAATTACTGCTAAAAATAAAAATGTGGTGACATTCTTATAATCATTACTATATTTTTTGAATAAAAATCATATCATTTTTAATACTTAAAAGTATCATTGTTAAATACTGAAAAATATCATCAATTCATTTGACCGAATCAGTTCGATACAACGGGTGTATCCAATTTTTTACCATTTCTCATTCTATTCACGGTTTTTAAATATAACATCTATTTACTTTTATCTACTTTTATCTATTTCCAAATATATTATTGATTGCATGTCAAAGTATATAAAGTTGCACATTTAAATAATTGATATAGATTTTTAAGAATATGACGCAATGATCATATATGTGACGTTTTAAAAGTAGAATTTGTTCTAAAAGGTCAAAAGATAAGATTCTCTTGAAAGAGAGATTCTCCTTAGGCAAAATCAAGATTAAAAAGTAATTTGCTAAAAGTAGTCGGACCAAATTTGAATTAAAAAAAAAAAAAACGAAAAGAAATCTATTGCAAGTAATATTATAAAAATGTTACTTGTCATATGCTTAATATTTTTTAATTGTTTGTTTTTTGTTTTTGTCACACCTAAATATTTTTTATTTCTACTCACACACCTAATTTGATAGTATTGAGGATATTCAAATCCGTAACATTTAATTTTTAAACAATCGCATTTCACCACTAGACCATCCGCATCGGGATCGCGCCTAAAATTTAGCATGCAGTGTCTTCACATCATTAGAGTTTGGTGAGGCACCAAACTCAAGTGGATTAAACTAAAATAAGCAATCAATAGGTGTCAAACGTGTCAATAGGTGTTTTTTTTTTTTTTTCCTTTTAAAATCAAGAACTGAAGCACGCCACACAGTTTTCTCTTTTCTTTTAGTATTTTTTTCATAATTTATTTTTCCAATCATTTGATTTGGTATATTTTGTCATGTGGGGTATATTGTTATATCATATATGCGAGTATTGTTGTCATCTTCCATAAAGAAACGAATTTTGGAGCCCACAAATTTGAAAGTCGGACAGTCGACATAGACTTTAATTAGGGTCATTTACTCATTTTGCATGCTGGAATTTCGATTGGTAGTTGCAAGAATATATAATACTTGGCAAACACTAGCATGCATCATGATGCAAATAACACTATATGAGACGGGTCAGTCAAATTCACTTTTGACCCAGTCAATGCGGGTCAACCCGTTTTGACTGGATGAACCCATAAAAAAAAACCTGTCCAAAGTGAGTACCAACCTTCCTATTAAAAAGTATCACGAAACATTCGAAAAGTACCATCTGTATCATTAAAAAGTAAGGGGTCTGCTAGTTATTTTATATAAGTTTATTTAGTTCAAATTCTGATTTTTTTTTTCAGTTTTTATATTGTATGTGTTGAGATTAATCTAAAATAATCATCATTCCAAGAATTTGCAAAGGAAAGCAAAACACGAGTTCGGTAAAATAAAAAGTACCATGTGGTAAGCAGAAAAATATCAAGTACGATAAAGAAAGGTATCAACCTGAGATTAATATTATCATCATTCCAACTACAATAAAAAGTACCATGTGCCACGTGGCACGCCCGCGTGAGGCCACGTGGCCGCCTGAAATAGACGGAAATAATCGCTGTTGCACGCAAGTCCACCTCATAATACTTATTACTCAATATTATACAACCATGAATCTCTTATCCATACTATATATATATTTTATTTTATTCTTTATAAATGATGTTTCTACCCATGTATTTTTTTTTTGAGTACTACCCATGTATCAATGTAGGAGAATTGTCGATTCAAGACCTGAAAGATGAGTAATCTATCAATTTAGGACCTGAAAGATGAAAACTCTCAATTCAGGATTCGAAAGATGAAAACTCTCAATTCAGGACCTCAAAAATCACGAATTTTGATTTCTTTTTATTTTTTAATTAATTTAAAAAATTTATTTACTAGATTTAATAGATAATTAATGAATGAATTTTCATTGAAAATTAATATAAAATTAATTAAAAAATAAGAAGAAGCAAAAATTTGTGATTTTTGAAGTCATGGCTTGAGAATTTTCATCTTTTGAGTCCTGGATTGAGAGTTTTCATCTTTCGGGTCCTGAATCGATAAATTATCCATGTTTCAGGTCTTGGATTGATAATTCTCCAATGATGTATATACTTTAAAAATTTAATATAATATTAAAAATAATTGATATTTATCTATAAATATATTAAACAAAAATCATGGAGTAAAGTCATCATAAAAATGTCAGATAAAATATAACAGATTTTTCACATCTTTTACTTTCCAATTTTTGTTTATCACGGCATCTTTTTAGGTTCGAAACCTATCTTCTCATTTTTATTTTGTTTATTTAAGTTTCTCAAAATTTATATTCTATTTGATTGCGGCGTTAGGTAATTGAAAAACTCTTTAGATTTTTGTATGTTTAATTTTTTTTGGACTTATCAATCGTGGCTACTGAAAATGAAAAGTCTTTTCCCATTGCATAAAATGACCATCTCTGCCACTGTATAGATCCAACATCGACCATCACTCTCCTTTTTTTGTTTCAATTTTGCTATTTTTTTTTTTGTGAATTCAGTTTTGTTTGGAAATTTGCATGAACGGGCAGTTTTGGCGATTGTGATAATTATTTACTCAAAGCTACTACCAAGTTAAGATACTTAGTTTAAATAATATTGTTAGTTATTTATTATGGTTTTGAAAAATTAAATTAAATTTAAGGTCAATATCGGCTTATAAGAAACTACACACCTTATTTATATATTCATTTTTTTTATATTGGTTTGTATGATTATTAACCATTGATTTTTGGCTCGATTTACAATTCTAATTTTTTTGACATATTTGACATACTAAAATAATGATTTTGCAGCTACATGATATGATAATTATTTTACTGTGTACATATAAAAAACACTATTATACTATATCGTGCAGACCTGTACATCAAAATTCATGTTTGTGCTATCTCACATTTATTAAATTTAAAGGTATGGTGAGTATATAAATTATAAAATTTACTACAATGATTTGATATTACGTTTCGAAAATCAACTTTAAGTTTTTTTTTTTTTTAAATTATAGAAGTGCTTATAATATAGTTTGAAAATTACATATATAATTGGTGTACATATATATTATCATTTGATAAATTTATAATCATTTTATATTCCATATTATAGAGACGCCCAAACAGAACCGGACTGGCGGTTATAAACCGCCGATTAGCCGGTTTCCGACGGTTTGGAAACCATCAACTGGATTCCGTCAATGCGGTTCCAGTTTAACCTTCCCGAACTTCACAAATCTAACCGGCGGTTTGACGGTTTAACCGCCGGTTTTTTTTTTTTTTTCAATACTCTATTCCATTCATGTATTGTAAATTTTAATGATAAATTTGACTTTCATGTAGGATTGATTATCCTATCTTTCACTTATTTTGCATTTCAGTAGTAAAAGTTAATAATTTTGGTAATAATAAATTTTAATATAAATATGCAAATGATAGATTACCTGCCTCGGGTCACTGCACAAATATTCACTAAATCTTATAATTAATTTATCGTGTTTAGTTTCGGTAATAATAAATTCAATTGTCGTTTAGGAAAAAACTATTTACCTTTCATTGACACATGTAACATTTGACAAATTATTTCCAAAGAAATAAAAAGTAATCCAGTGAGATGGGTGTTTTCTTTTATCTTACTTTTTTTGTAATTTAATTTAATTTCATGATTGTTATTAGGGTTCAAACCACCCAATTAGTGTTTATAATTATTTTTTAGTATTTAGATTTTAATTTTTAATTAATAATTCATTATTATGGTTGATTATTTCAAATTAAATTTTATAATTCATTTTTGTTAATAAATGTTGACTATGATTATTTATGTTATAATTAATTTATATATATTTTATAATGAATATATTAAAATCATGATAATGAATTGTGATTTAATGTTAAGTTGTAACTTGTAAGTTTTTCTAATTTCATAGTTTGATTTACAATTCGTAATTTTATAATGTCATATTATTTATCAAATAAACTTGTGTTTGTCATCTTTTTTAGTTTTTAACTTGTAAATTTATAATTTAATTAATTTATGCAAATTATTATGTGATAATATTTAATAGTTCATAAATTCGAATTAAAAAAAAATGGATGTTAACCGAGTAATCACCAGTTATCCAGGAAAAACCGGGTAGCACACAAACTGGCGGGGAAAACCGTAACCGTCGGCTTCATCGCATGGTCCGGTTACGGTTTGCACCGGATGGAACCGCCTAACCGGCGGTTTGTAACCGTAACCGGCGCAAACCATAATCGTGGGCATGTCTAGCATATTATTATCATTGCTACGTACAAATATATTAACTATCCTTGAGCTTTAAACTAAAAAGTGCATAAAATAATTTCTGTACATCGTATGAAAAAATACAGTTACTATTAAAATATGAAATAGAATATGGTTAGAAAAAGAAAAAAATATTCTTACAATCTAAAAAAAAGCAAAATAGTGCGTGTATTAGTACTTAAGTAAATTACATTTGAAAGTTGATGTTTTAATATAAAACTAGTGTACCTCTCTTACGATGTATGAACACGTTTTATTATTTTGTTAATTCTATGTGCACATCAGATGTTCAACGCATTGATCGGGTCAATTCACGTTGACCAGTCAACCCTAAAAAAGTCAAACTAGGTGATACTTTTTAAAGATATAGATTATATACTTTTTGAATATTGAGTGATACTTTTTAGTGTTACGGTTGATACTGATTTTGACATTTTTTTTTCTGATCGATACTTTTTAATATATGTAATACTTTTTAATGTTACGATTAATACTACTTTTGACAGTTTTTTTATTTTGGATTGACCACCTCAAAGTGTGTTGGTCCGGTCAAATCATTGACCTTATATTGACCATATGATGCACTAGTGCACACAAGTCCACCCCTTATTATTAAATATGTATAAATAAAATTTGAACTAAATAACTATATATAGTTTTAAATTTAAGTTTCATATAATAATATCCAAATTATATACAAAACTAAACTATAATAAAAAAAATAACATAATCATTGAATTTCATTATAAATTTTGTAATACTGCCTTATATACAATATTTTTAATACATCATCATCATTACTTATTATGATTTTTGAAACTCATTGATTTGTGGCTCATAAAAAGCAAACAAAAATCTTATCATGGCTAAAAATTGAATTTTTCTAAAAAAACAACACACTAAAGTTGTACCTTTCATTTTTGTAAATGAATAACATTAGAAAGAAATATATACACACACACACACGTAATCATTATAGTATATATGACAGTTTATTTTGTTAAAAAAAGCATGGAAAGAAAATATATAAAGTTATTGTAATGATTAATATATTATATATAATAAAGATGTGGCAACATATATTATGAATGAAATTTATATTATTGTATTTTTTTGGGCTTATAAATATATACTGTGGTTATGTATGGAATAAAAAAATTTATCTTATATGTTTTTATTACGAATTTATTATATTATTTATACAAAATTTGAAAATTTCGCAAACTCATAATTTCATAATAGCCATGAAGAACTAATTATTATTTTTATAGTCCATAAAATCACTACAAAAAATTCGCGTTTTAGCGACGGATTTTTCCGTCGTTAAACATCAAAAATCCGTCGTTAAATCAATTTAACGACGGATCCAATCCGTCGTTAAACCTCTCATCGTAAAATCATTTTAACGACAAATTTAACGACGGAAAAATGTTAACGACGGAATTTATCCGTCGCTAATTTATTGCCGAATTCGGTTGTGAAAAATAAAAAATATTAAATTTAACGACATAATTTTTCTGTCGTTAAAAAAAAAAAAAAAAAAAAAAAAAAAAACCTAGCCGAGCCGAAGGGGCATGAGCCGCGGCTGAAGCCGAGCCTGTGGAGCCTGAATTAATTCAAGTGAAATCTACGCTCCAGGAGATTCAAACACGGGCCAATGACCTTATGTCCTAAGGCTCTAACCAAGTACGCTAGAAGGTATTTACGTTAAAATATACAACTAGTATATATATATACACACAAAACCTATTTTCATTGATTTTTTATTTTCAAATTAAATAATTATATAATATAATGTCCTAAAAATTATTAAAATCAAAAATTATAAAAAAGTCATGAATTAGTAATTTAAATATAACAAAAGATATAATTTATTAAAAATAGTAAAAAAATAAAGATAATAAAATAAAATAAATAAAAATATTAAAAAAAATTCAGATTCATAATTGAAAAATAAAAAAATATTAAAAAAATAATATAAAATATTAAAAAATAATATAAAATATTAAAAAATTTAAAAAATAAAATAAATCTGAAAAATAAAATAAATAAAAAATCAAAATTTTAAAAAAATTAATTTCAAATTCGTAAATTAAGTATTAATTGGGAAATTAAAAATTAAAAAAAAAATTTAAAAAAATTAAAAAAAATGGAAAAAAAAATAAATTAATGACGGAATTATTCCGTCATTAGTCCGTCGTTAAATTTAAAAAAATATTAAAAAAAATTAAAAATTAAAAAAATTAATTTCTAACGACGGATTTTTCCGTCTTTAACGTAGCGACGAACAAATCCGTCGTTAGTCCGTCGTTATATTAAAAAAATAAAATTAAAAATATTAAATTCAATGTTTAACGACGGATTTTTTCCGTCATTACGTTAAAGACGGAAATATCCGTCGTTAAACGTCTCAATCGCAATCCGTCGTTAATTTATCGTTAATCTAGCGACGAATTTTATTCCGTCGTTAAATTCATCGTAAAATCGCGTTTTTTTGTAGTGAATATTTATTACTTTTGAATCGTAAATTCAAAATTCATAGTACCAAAATTTCAAACTTATTCGATATAATTTTGCTACATATTAAAATTAAATGTAAATAAATTAAAGCTATCATCTTTAAATATCAGTAATGCACAATTTAGTTGTAGGATAATAATGTCTAGCTAACCTATAAATTAGGTTAAAAAATATCAATATGAAAATTACGAGTCAACACTAAATATTGAAAAACAACACCGCTCAAACGGAAGGAAAAGAATCGGTAACAAACTGCACATTCCAATTGAATTTGTAAGGATAATTTTGATGAGATGCTAAAACGATGTCAGAAATAAAGAAGCTCGTCAAATATTGTAAATACTTATAATAGAATAAGTTTAGCTTGATAACAATAAATTAAAGTGAACTAAAAGGAAACGAATGACTAAATATAGAGAACACTTTGATGTGTCATGTGTCTCGATAGACTTAATGTGACACTTTGATGTGTCACAATAGATCTATTGTAACATATCAAAGTGTCACATTAAATCTATCGTGACAGAGAACACAATACGTCCTCACGTGTCATAGAATTCCTCATATAGAGTCAGTGGAAAGTAGAGCTGTCAAAATCGGCCCGGCCTGATGGACTGGCCCGACCCACCCCGATTTTAGGCTGGCTGGGCTATAATTTTATACGCCCGATTTGATTTCGGGCCTAGCCGGCCCGACCCGAATTTTTTTTAGTCTAAGTGGGCCGGGCCGCCCCAGAGAAAAAATTGAAATTTAGCCTTATGCCCGCGGCGCCCGACCCGGCCCAAATTTTGGACCGAAATGGGCCCATAATTTTCAGGCCCGAAAATATTTCGGGCCGGGCCGGTCCAACCCAAATTTTTTGTTTTGGCCCATGGGCTCGGGCCAGACCGGCCCGGCCCGACTGTTTTGACAGGTATAGTGGAAAGAATCAGTGGAAAGAAGAGGACACTTGATTATAAAGTGAAGAGAATGACATTTGACTCAATCAACTGAATCAAAGGACTTTACTTAATTAAGTCAGATGGCACATAACTTAATAACTGTTACAAACAAGCCATGATGATAACAAGCTTGCAGGGCTACGATTTATTTTGTAACCTTTTTTTTTTTGTCTAGTATTTATTAGTTATAAAATATGATGGAAAGGACTATGATTTTATGATTTATGTTTCTCATTGTTTTAATTATATGGAAGGGAATGGAGTTATAGTATTGGGGGACTATATTAGTGTTTTAATTTTTTTGAAATTGAAGGGTAAACAAGTCTTATCATGAGTGATGAAACCATGAATTATCTTCCGGGGCGATTAATATGAAAATACTAACATAAAATTATAAAAATATTCGAGATTATTATATATTTAATATTTAATAAATCTATAATAAAGATTCAAATATTGAATTTTTATTTTTAATACACGAGAATGACTCCAAAGTTTACAGTAATCTTTAAATTCAATAAAGAAGGAAAAATAAATAATTCAACTTAAGAAAGAAGACAAAAAATCAATGAAAAAGAATCAGTGTAAAAAAGTAATAAATTTTCAGAAAAAAAAAACAATGAAGAAAATGAAGGATCTCTCTAACTAATTCTCAATCTTCTGCACCCATCATGTGCCGGATCAGATCCTCTGTTGTAATTCCTATTTCGCTTGGTGTTGCATAACTATATATTTTTTAATATTTTTTTAAAAAATATTAATATACCCTAAAAAATAAAAAAAATAATTTTTTTTTAAATAAAAGTTTGGAACAGGAAATGTAATAGAAAATGCAACAGGTGATCTGGTGTGATCATGTGCTTGAAAATGGGGAAATTTTTACTTACATGTTGGAGTATTATTCCAACATGTTATACACTTTAATAATTATTTATTGCTCATCACACACAATTTTAAGAATTTTCTCTGTAAATATAGAGAACATATTTAATAAAAGGAAAAATAATTAATTAAAATGTGAATCTACTAATATACCCTTAATTTATTTTTTCAAAGCCTCCCAGACTCTTGTGTGGCTATGAACTCGTTTATCATATTTATTTTCATATTTTTTAAATTGTTGGACTATGAAAAGTAAGTGGATTGTCTTAGAATTTACGTAAACAATTTAGCATGAAGGAAGAATGAACCGAATGTAGTGGGCCCCAAAAATAGCGCACGTGCATATAGTTGGGTGGTCGAGTGAATTAAATAATCTAGAAAGAAGGCCATGCGTGCGTGTGAGAGTTGGCAGACAGCTGGGGATGACCAGACACTTGGATTCTCTCTCTCTCTCTCTCTCTCTCTCTCTCACTTCAAGATTACAGCTATTGGCGGCCACTTTTGTCCTTTTCTGCCTTTAATTTATAAATAGTTACACATTTCAACTTCTCTCTTTTATTTGAATTTTGAATTTGTTTATTTTAATAATATTTGTATGGAATTGGATATGGGTTCAAATTCAACTTGGCTTTCTGCTCTTACAAAATTTGATTAAAATAAATTTACAATGACTAATCTCGAGTTAGATATTGATTAATTTGTTTATGTATCACTATTATTTTTCTTTATCACATTAAAATATCAAATACATTTTACGAGATAAACCAATGGAAGAATAAAATTTATAAACCAAATATATGAATATAAAAATTACAGGCATTACATGAACTGTGTAGATTGGGGGTAATATTCTTGTGGAGAAGAATTATTTCCCCTGTTCAACTCAAACTGAAATTACAATGCCCAAATTTGAAACAAAATAATATGCAGAGAACCAATATTTACAGATAAAAATTCTGAAATAGTTTGTATTCCTAATTACTAAAATTCCTAAATTTATGGTTTTTTTTTTTTTAAAATGCGATGTATATGAATCTTACTTCTTCGTAGAATCGTAGTTCTGTTTGTGTAAGATTAATTTTATATTTTTCTCAAAAAATAAAAGATTAATTTTATATCTTTATTTGGCACTGACTTTTAGTTAAATCTAACATAAAGGAAACGTTATGAACTTTTTATATTGTTTTATACTTTTTTTTTACTTACACATCCGACATGTGGTATTGAGGATATTCGAACTCGTGACTTTTGTTTTCCAAGTAACCTCACTATACCGTTAGATCATTCCCACCTGGACTATTGTTTTGTACACTCTATTTCTCCACAAATTATATAAAAAAAAATTCAAATACATCGGTCATGTTTTCCTCAAGGTACCAATAAACCCCAGCCCCTAATGAAATTTTGGGTACAAAGGCACCCAAAATTAATGTTTATATTAAGCTACAAATAACCCTCTTTTAAATCTCCCCACATTTAATTATCTTTTTTTTTTCTTTTTATCAAACCTTTTATGAAAATTTAAGTTTATGCACTTTACTTTTAGGTTCCTCCCATTTTATTTAATTTGTTGGTTTTTATTTGTATAGTTTTAGTTGTATTTTAATTGAGTTTGTCAGTTTGTATTATAAAGTTACTGTACATTTATTTTAATTAAAATAAATATATCTAGTTCTATTCTGGACAAAAAATTATTTCGAAGAAGCGCAGGTCTTGTTTGCACTAGATGCACATCAGACAGTCAACGCGTGTTGACCCGGTCAATGTGTTGACCAAAAAATCCGTCAAAATTAGTATCATTTATAATACTGAAAAGTATCAATTTCAAAGCCGAAAAATATTATTTGTATCATTAAAAAGTATCGGCCAGAAAAAAAAATAAAGAAAAAAATTGTTAAAATCAGTATCTATCCAAACACTAAAAAGTATCATTCAAAATTAAAAAAAAGTATCGCTTGTGTCCCTAAAAAGTATCATTCATTTTGATGATTTTTTTGGTCAACGCTTTGGCCCGATCAACACGCGTTCACCCAGTCAACATGGTAACCGTCTGATGTACATCTTATGTACAAGAGTATTTGCACTTGAAGAAAACCATCCAAAATTTCTTAACATTGTTACTTTTTCTCACTTTTCATTTGTTTGGAGGGAAATGCTATGAGTGTCTTCAATGGTAGTACCAGAATTTAGGTAAAGTATTACCCAATTTGGGTATTTTGGTAAGAATTAAATTAAAAAAACGTATCCAACTCCAGTAGTCTTATCAAAATATTACACTCGAAACTAATATTCCCAACAAATATTTTTATTTTATTTTATTAATTTAATTACCTATATGCATATATAATTATTAATTAAGTGGGTGCATGCACAAGCCAGTCTGGCTTAGAAATTTTTACTGTTTACAATTAAATACATTACCTCCTAATCATCATGTTATCCAACTAGGTCATGCACCTTATTCTCGTGATTATTAATAAATGATTTTTAATTTTTAAGTTTTTTGTGTTATCTAAGTCACCTTATTATGGTGATTGAGTATTCACGTTTTTTTGAGAAGATTCGAACCCGTGATCTTTAGTGATCACTAAACAAGTTCACTCCACTACTAGACCATCTTCACCGGGACAACTAGTTCACGTTATTACGGTGATTACGTACTTAGTAAATAAATATGTATTTTTTTTTTAAAATTGGAAGAAAGAGGGAGCACTGATCACTACAGTTTGGATTTGTCAAAATCAACAATTAATATAACTAATGAATTAACTTAACGTTTTATTTTGAGACATTTGACTTATTTTTCTCGAAAAAATAAACCCATTTTTATGTAATAATTAACACCCTAGTCTTATCATATGTCATAAATCTATCCTAGCCAGGTCCTTTTATTTTCCCCATTTTAAACGATTTCATGTAATGAATCGTGTATACTTTAGCGGCCAAGCTATCAACGGACGTCTCAGTTACAATTGCAAATAACGATATTTAACATAAGAAAATTAAAAGTAAAAAGATCCCAATTTATGGGGACAAAAAGTAGTGTGTGAATTTAAATAAATGTCCAACATATATATACAGTCCCGGGTAAACCCTTTATATAAACTTTTCTTATAATCTATTGGATTCGTTTTTAAATATGTTTATTCTTTCTAGTTTACAGCTAAATAAAAGAAATATCTTGAAATCTAAGAGCTATATAATTCTTTTAATTTACAAACAAAATAATCCTGTTAATTTAAAAGTTAAAAATACATCCGAGACCTTCAATATTAGGGGTGTGCATGCATGGACCTGACTGCAAACGAAAATGCACCGACCGACCCAATTGATGGTGCCAGCACATACTCGGTCGGTGCCCGAGATTCCTAGAATAGTTATTAAATGTTCCACATTGGTTATGTAAAGTGGCACATGCCACTTTATTAACGTGAGAGCAATCCTCCCCGTACAAACCAATTTTGTGTGGGTAAATTAGGCTGAATATCCATTTTTTAACACGGTATCAAAGCCAAGCTTGGTTTCAATTGGGAGCTCCCAATACCATGTATTAAATATCCCACATTGGTTGGATAAAGTGGCACGTGCCACTTTATTAACTTAAGGATAACCATCCCCTTATAAATCAGTTTTGTGAGGATAAGTTATGCTCAATATTTATTTTTAACATCTTAATAATCACACGATTGATTTTGGGTCGGTCGTCTAGTTTAGGGTTGAAAAGATCGATTGCCCAAAATGATAGAAAATCTTATTAGTTTTTCAATATATTTTAAAGTAAAACTAAATCAATTCTCTCTCATATGTTCATCGCCTCTTGCTTCAGTTCTCAATTTTAATTCTCTTTCTCTCTCGTCACTTTGTTGGCTGCCAAACCCCCCCTCTTCAATAGTTAGAGAAGCAAGCCATTGTTTTGAAGAAAACGCGTATTAAACAAAGAGATAGCTTACAATAATAGCATGCAAAAAAGGTGTGTATCCAAACTATCACAACCAAAGATAAAAGTGGAACAAGGGTTATTGGGAAAAGACCAAAATACCATATCAACTAAAAATATATAAATTCTTCTTACATCCTCCCTCAAACTCAAGATGTCGCTGCAAGGAGGATCAAGAGTTTACTAACTAGAAAATGGAAACGCAGAAGTAGAAGATACTTGGTGAACAAATTAGTAATTTGTGATATAGAGCTGACAAAGGCAAGGTGAGAGTGCTAAGCTGTAGATGGTGATGAGTGAGATGGCAATCGATCTCAATGTGTTTGATCCGTTCAAGGAAAATGGAATTGTGAGAAATTTGTATAACACTTTTATTATAAAAATACAAAGGAGTGGGAGCAGGAATGGAGACCCTCATATCGGCAAGTAACCATTGTACCAAACAATCTCAATAGTAGTAGAGGCCATGACTCCATACTCACATTCTGTAGAAGAGCGAGAGAAAATATGTTATTTCTTTCTTTTCCAAGAGATGAGAGACTCACCAAGAAATAGACACATGCCAATGGTAGTTTTTCGATCAATAGGATCACTAGCCCAATTAGCATAAAAAAGAATCGTAGCTTAAGATACGACATAGAAGAGAAGAGAAGGCTCTGAAAAATGGTACCTTGAAGGTACTAAAGAATGCGAAGCACAACAACCCAATGGATCATTGTAGGTGAAGAAACAAATTGACTAACAATGTGAATTGCATAGGCAATATCTGTGATGTGATCCTCAGTGGAGTGGTGCTCAATCCAGTTCAAGTAACTGTGAGTCCAGTTATGATATCTAAAGATAAGAAATTCAAGGAAGATTTAAGCAGGCTTGTTCGAGAATTATGGATCCTAGAGCAGTCCAAGAGGCCCGTTGAAGGTGTTGGGCCGTTGCTATGATAATATTTGAAATTGCACACCAATGTGAGAAATATCTATCAACACAAAGTTCACAGAAAAGATACTGAATATTATAGAGATGTTCACAATAAAGTTCAAGAATGTTATTGTGAACGTTATATTGTTTGCAGAAAGTAAAGCACGCAGAGGTTTGGTAATCTTGTTCGATCAATTGATCTATGTCAGGGGGACTTGTTAAGTCAGTGGGAAATAATTCACTACTCCGGTGTCATGTTTACTTAAGGATTTTACACGATGCTGACCTCTCGTCACTCGAAACTTGTTCTACCCGTACACCCCCTTTCACTGAATTGAATTGTGAGATCCCATCATAACCTAGATGTTTAACTTATCTAGTTCCCACAGGAAATCTCTCCCAAGACTCCTTTTGACAGTATATGAACAAGTGTGTTTCGATACACGATGACTAGAACATTAATCTCTAGTCTAAGACACAACCGTAACTAGGTGGCTCAAAATAATTAGAGCTCTTAAATAATACTATGCAGTGCTTCTGTTTGGTGTGTTCTTTGCTTACTAATATGTCTGTATCCCAGGCTATTTATAGATGAGAAGAGATAGCCTAAACATGGGAACAGAAGTCCTAATTTGATTCAGAAATAAACAAGGAAACTTTCCTTGTTTAGAACTGAGATCAAACTCGAACCACGTTAGGAATTCTTCCAAGAGTAGAACTCTACCTTTTACTTCAGTCTGAACTCTTTTTGTTGACTATGGCAGCTTCTAGATAGATCTCTGAATCTTCTTTTGGTTGTAGACCTTGAATGGCTTCATCGAACTTTGAAAAAATAATCTGGACAAAAGATGTTCATGTAGACGTTCAAGAATGTTATAATGAATATTGTTGATCTTTGAGTCTTCTCTTCAGATGCAGACATCCATGTACTTTGCAATGTACATTGTTGATCTTGAATCTTCACATCATGTAGCACAATGAAATCTTTTGTATGTTGACAGACTGTCTTCAGACTATCACTCAAGCTAGCTGGCAGTACACAGTATGTTGAACGATCTCTATTATAGCACGATGCACATCAGTCTTCTACTCAGCTCAATCTAAATGCCTTGCTTTGAACTGTCTTCAGGAAGTTCAAATCATATTCGTGTACATTGTTTGAACGTTGTCCAAAACAGTGGTAATGTACTTGGAAGAAGAAGAAGAGCCACAACATCTTGATGAGTAATGAATGTTCAAGCTACAGTGAATCAGATTCAGAAGATGAAACCAATGCCTTCATAACCAAAGAAAATCAAGCTTCTCATTCTGATCCTTTTGCCATCAACCATGAATCAGATGATGATGATGATGAGTCAGATTTTGAGAAGACCTGTCAAGAAATGTTCAACAAATGACTGCAGATTGTGGAGATCAACAAACAACTTATTGAAAAAAATCAAAAGATTAGCCAAGAAAATAATCAACTAATCATCAAAGAAGCAGCTCTGCAAGAAAATATCTGTGACCAGTAGAAGGAGCTCGAGCAATCCAATAAACATATGAAGATGTTTATGAGAAACATAAGGATGCTCAATAATAGTACTAAGAATCTAGATGAGTTTCTAAACTCGAGACAGATCATGAAGATTCGACATGGTCTTGGATATTCTGGATAAAGCTCAGGAGAAATCAAGTTTGTCAAAGTAAAGGAGGAACCTGAGAAAAAGGAGGATGTTCAGAAGAATGTTTTGAAAGTTTCAAAGAACGTTCGTCCTCCAAATATATCTCACAAGAAGGTCTTCAACAGAAACAACTCCAACGTTGCCTTTACAACACATCAAATAAAAGGAAGATTATCTGTCACTATTGTGAGGTTACAGGTCACAGCAGACCTCATTATAAAGATCATCTAAGAGAGTTTAAGAGAATCAGAAAAATGTTTGTTCCTGCCAAAGCCAAAGCTGCAGCAACCTGTCAGAATAGAAGAAATGATCAACACTCACCAAAGAAGCAGTGGGTTGTGAAGAAAAAACATGTGAGCTTGATAGCTCACACATCTCTTAAAGCAGAAAGTACAAACAACCGGTACTTTGATAGTGGATGCTCAAAATATATGATAGGTGACAGAGCAGTTGTGAAGGACTTGAAGACATGCACATCAGACTTTGTTACCTTTGGAGATAGAAAGAAGGGTAAAGGAGTTCTGAATTTCGAAGAAATGCCCAATCTGAAGAAAACCTTGTTGGTAGATGGAGTAAAAGCTAATTTGATCAGCATTAGTCAGCTTTGTGATGATGATATGACTGTAATCTTCACGAAAGATAATTGCAAGGCCTACAAGAAAGACAATGAGGTCTTCATGGAAGGAAAAAGATCATCTGACAACTGCTATAGATTCAATGTTCCGTCTGAACATTCTATAACATGTCAGAGAATCTCCATGGATGAAGATGAGATATGGCATCAGAAGCTTGACCATACTCATTTTTAGAATCTTCGGAAGCTGATCAACAAGGATATGATTAAAGGGATTCCAAAAATCAAGGTCAACTGCAATAAAGTATGTGGCCCTTGCCAATTATGGAAGCAAGTTAGATCTCAACACAAGGACATTCAACACATCACCTCCAACAGAGTTCTAGATCGTCTACACATGGATCTAATGGGACCAATGTCTGCAAAAAGTTATAGAGGAAAAATGTATGTGTTTGTCTGCATTGATGATTTCTCTAGGTTTACCTTGGTTGAAATCTTGAAGGACAAATCAGAAACTATTACAGCTTTTAAGAAATTAACATATAAAGTTTATGTGTAAAAAGATATTCCAATCAAGAGAATTAGAAGTAATCATGGGAAAGATTTTGAGAACAAGCCATTTGATGAATTCTGTGAAGAACATGGAATCAATCATGAATATTCTGCTCCAAAGACTCCTCAGCAGAATGAAATTGTTGAAAGGAAGAACATGGCTCTTCAAGATATGGCTAAAGCTATGATTGCTGGAAATAACATTGATACTCACTTCTGGGCTAAAGCAATCAACACACCCTGCCTTATCAGCGATCGAGTTTACTACAGACCAGGAACTCAAGCTACTCCTTATGAGTTATGGAAGAAAATGAAGCCTACTGTCAAATACTTCCATATATTTGGTTGCACTTGCTACATTCTCAATGATAGATAATATCTTACTAAAATGAAGAACATAGGAGTTGAAGGTATTTTTCTTAGATATTCAAGAAACAACAAGTCCTACAATACTGAAACAGAGCTGTTATTGAGTCTGCCAATGTCAAGTTTGATGATGCTCAAGACTTCAGAAGTGATGCTGAAGAAATTCATGAAGATGTCTTTGAACATTCTGAAGAATGTCCAGAGAAGCCAAACTCTCTCCTAGCACAGAGTCGTCTTAGATACCTAGGAGGACATACAAACATCTTGTTAAGAGTCATCGAACAACATCAATCATTGGAGATGCATATGGCTCTCTGAAGACAAGGAATAGAGCAAAAGTTAAAGACCTAATTGCTAATGTCTGATATACATCTAAGACTGAGCCTAAGAATATAAAGAAAGTTCTACAAGATCGAGGCCATGCAAAAGGAGCTACTACAATTCAAGAAGAATGATGTTTGAGATCTTGTTCTAGCTCCAAATAATGTCAACATTGTTGGAACAAAGTGGATTTTCAGAAACAAGTCTGATGAAGAAGGAAATATCACAAGGAATAAGGCAAGGTTAGTTGCTCAAGGCTACTCTCAGATAAAAGGAATCGACTTCGATGAGATATTTGCTCATGTGACAAGACTGAAATCAGTTAGACTACTTCTTGCCATAACATGTCAACTGAAGTTCAAGTTGCATCATATGGACGTGAAGAGTACCTTCTTAGATGGTTTTCTCAACAAATCTGTGTATGTTGCTCAACTAAAAGGGTTTGAAGATCCTTACTATCTAGATCATGTTTACAAACTCAAGAAAGCTCTTTATGGTTTGAAACAAGCTCCTAGAGCATAATATGAAAGGCTTGCAAACTTTCTGCTGAGCAAAGGATACAGAAGAGAAAGAGAGAGCAAAACTCTATTTATCATAAATGAGAACAATACAGTGATCATTGTTCAAATATATGTTGATGACATCATTTTTGGATCAAGGTCGGACAAGATGGCCATGAACTTTGTCAAGGACATGGAAACTGAATTTGAGATTATCTTGGTAGGAGATTTGAAATACTTTCTAGAACTGCAGATCAAGCAAACAGAAGAAGATATTTTTATATCTCAGTCCATATATGTTAAAGGTCTTGTCATGAAATTTGGACTTGAGAGCTGTAAGCATAAGAGGACTCTAATAGGGACAACAACTAAGATTTCTAAGAATGATGCTGGTTTGAAGTTGATCAGACTCTCTACAGAAGCATGATTGGATGTTTGCTATATCTAACAACCAGCAGACCAGACATAGCTTACAGTATGGGAGTATGTGTCAGATATCAGACATGTCCAAAGAAAAGTCATTTGAACGCTGTAAAGAACATCATCAAATATATCAATGGAATAACTGAGTATGGTCTCTGGTATTCCACTTATACAAATTCAAGCATTATGTCATATAGTGATGCTAACTGGGCATACTCCCCAGATGATAGAAAAAACACATCATGTGCTTATTTCTTTGTAGGGAACAATCTTGTGTCCTGATTCAACAATAAGCAAAATAGTATATCTCTCTCTATAGCTAAAGCCGACTACATTGCAGCAGGAAGCAGCTGTACTCAGATCATATGGATTCTACAGATGATGAAGGACTATGAAGCTGCTTATGATGTTCCAATTATATTCTATGACAACATGCATGCAATCAACATATTCAAGAATCCATTTCGGCATTCAAGGACCAAACACATTGATATCAAAAATCACTACATCAGAAGTCTAGTTCAAGGTGAAGTTCTGAAGATCGAACTGTTGGGGTTTTTTCGAATTGAACCACCGCAGGATCTAATTGGATGTTCATTAATCCTAATGTCATGTAGATCATAAATTCATGCATCTCATATGTTTTAATTAACCGAGTTTAATTAACATGCAAATCCGGTTTAAACGATTCTACTAAAGCGGAAACATAGAATCGAAGAATGACTTACAAATCAAATGACGGGTGGAGGACAAGATTAAAGGTCTAATCTTGTTGTTGTGTATGATAATGATCGGCGCTCACTGTGATATTCCACTCCTTGATCTTCTATTGTATTCCCAGACTGAATCTAGTTTCAGGGTGGGCTGAAATCTACTAGATCGGTATGGAATCTATGGAGATAAAGAGAACACAAGAGGAGCTGATCTGTAACACTAAAATTTCATCCCCCACCTCCCTATTTATAGGGGAGGTGGTCGAAATTATCAAGCCCTAAATATACTGGGCTTGGGCCTCTATCTCTTTTCCAACTCCAGTCCATTAAAGTCATATTGGGCTACAACAAGGATCTAGAAGAATATTAAATTGGTCTGCTAATTTATTTAATTTCCAATATCCAATAAACTTAGGATATTATTAAATAAATTAATTATTATTTTTATTCCACTAAAGAAATAATACTGACCTACCAATTTAATACATATTTCTGAATATGCTTTCTCCTTTAGTCCAGCCATTCCCCGCGTTTAAGATATAATGCCCATTAATAATTATGTAAGCTTCTGACAGCTATAATTAATTAATATCTTATCCTTGAGTAGTACCACACAAGCTTTACTCATGCACGGAATAAATTCCACCTGCAGGGTTTCAGCATGAACTTGCATTTCCTCAAGGGGACACCATCAAACTGGCGCACCAGGACACGGTGCCCCTACATATTGCACGACCCATCATAAGTGTAAATGTCACAACCCAAGATATCGAGATTATTGATCCTTATGAAAGAATCTCACCCTTTGATAAATCAAAGCTGCAAACACTACACGTATATGTCTGCCAACACATAGGGGTTAAGAACCCGAACTCTGTGGATTCTTATTCTCTCATTTAAGATCAGAATAGAGAATAGAATCCTAAGTAGATCCTCCTCAATACACTTGACCATGTATTAGAATAATCAGTTAGTCAAGACAAACTAACTTTCAGATTATTCTACGGCGTACCGATAGCAGGTTCAGTGCCATCTAAATCGTGAACCTTTTAATACATTACAAGGAACCGATGAATGATCTAACCATGCGTTTACCCACACCATATCATCTACAATGTAAGTATAGTGAACATGCATATAAATATAACAATTTAAATGCAAACAGTGACTGCAATAGTATTCATTCTATATCATCATAAAACCATTATCAATAAAGTAAACAAAAGATAAGTCTTCTAGTATACAAAACCAACAATCTCCCACTTATACTTGAAGCATGTCTTTCAAATATAAAACAAACTGGCTAATTCTCCAACTCTAACTAAATTCTCAAATGGCAACCCCGGGTCTGCATCTCACTCCCATTTTCTCCACGTGACCGTAGAAGGTCTTAGCCGGAAGGCTCTTCGTGAATAGATCAGCTAAATTGTCCACTGATGCAATCTTGACCACTGCCACATCTCATCTCTTAATGATTTCTCGTATAAGATGGTACTTTCTCTCTATGTGTTTACTTACCTTATGGGCTCTGGGTTCCTTCGAATTTGCCACTGCACCCGAGTTATCACAATATACCGTGATATTCTTAGGCAAATCAGGAACCACGCTCAAGTCCAATAAGAAGCTCTTGAGCTAGACGGCCTCTTTTGCAGCCTCAGAGGCAGCTACATATTCGGCCTCCATGGTGGAATCCGCAATGCATTTCTTCTTTATGCTCCTCCATGCAATGGCTCCGCCTCCCAAGGTAAACACATAGTCTGAGGTAGATTTACTCTGATCTTTATCGGATTGAAAATCTGAGTCCGTGTAACCCAAATGCACTAGACTATCAGAGTGGTACACCAGCATATAATCTCGAGTTCTTTTCAGGTACTTGAGTATATTCTTAACCGCAATCCAGTGACCTTGTCCAGGGTTAGACTGATATCTGCTTACCATGCCGATTGCATAGCATATATCAGGTCTAGTGCATAGCATAGCATACATAAGGCTTCCCACAGCCGAAGCATATGGAATGCCCTTCATCTCATCTATCTCAGCTTGTGTGTGGGGACACATATCCCTGGATAGATGAATTCCATGTCTGAAAGGTATAAAACCTTTCTTGGAATCCTGCATGTTAAACCTAGCTAGCACTGTGTCGATATATGTCGCCTGGGATAAGCACAACATCCTTTTCTGGCGATCTCGAATTATCTTGATGCCAAGGACGTGTCCGGCTTCTCCTAGATCTTTCATATCGAACTGCTTGGACAACCACACCCTTATGTTAGATAATACTTTCTTACTGTTTCCAATAAGTAAGATATCATCAACATATAGCACGAGGAAAGCCACCACATTTCCGTCACTCTTCTTGTACATACAGCTCTCATCCGAACATTGCACGAATCCATATGACTGGATAACCTCGTCAAACCGGATGTTCCAAGACCTTGACGTCTGCTTAAGTCCATAAATGGATCTCTTAAGCTTGCACACTAAGTGCTCTTGGCCTTTAACAATGAAACCCTCTGGTTGCTTCATGTGGATGTTTTCCTCAAGACTTCCATTCAGGAAAGCTGTCTTGACATCCATCTGCCAAATCTCATAATCCAAATGAGCGGCAATAGACAAGAGAATCCGGATTGACTTAAGCATGGCTACCGGTGAAAAGGTTTCCTCATAATCGATCCCTTCTTTCTGAGTATACCCTTTCGCCACCAATCTTGCTTTGAAGGTTTCAACCTTCCCGTCAGCTCCTCTCTTGCGTTTGTAAACCCACTTACACCTAATGGGTTTTACCCCATCCTGTGGTTCTACAAGCTCCCAGACTTGATTGTGATCCATAGATCCAATCTCAGACTCCATTGCACTTTTCCACGAGTCTGCATCTTTGTCCTAGATTGCTTCGTCGTAGGTTCTGGGATCCAATTCATTTAGTCCTTCAGGGAAATTCGAAGATTCACCTAAACCAATGAATCTGTCAGGTTGGCGTACAACTCTCCCACTGCGACGAGGCAGTTCCTGTACTTTTGTGACACGTTGTGCAGTAATTTGTGGTACCTCTTCTTGTACTATTGGTGTCAGATTTGAATTTTCCCCTCGAAGTTCCTCAAGTACTATCTCACTTCTTGGCTTGTGATTTATTACATAGTCTTCCTCTAAGAATTGAGCATTGGTATTCACAATGATCTTCTGATCCTTAGGACTATAAAATAAACCACCTTTCGTTCCTTCGGGATATCCAACAAACAGTCTAACATCCGTACGTGGTGCCAGCTTATCAGCTTCCTTATCCAGCACATGTGCTGGACTACCCCAAATTCAAAAATGTTCAAGACTGGGCTTTCGTCCAGTCCAAAGTTCTGTGGGCGTAGATGAGACTGATTTTGATGGAACCAGATTTAGAATATAGGCTGCCGTTTCCAGGGCATATCCCCAGAATGAAATAGGCAGATCTAAATAGCTCATCATCGATCTAACCATCTCTAACAATGTTCTATTCCTTCTCTCCGCCACGCCGTTCTACTGTGGTGTTCCCGGCACAGTCAATTGGGATGTAATCCCATTCTCTGCTAAGTAGTCTCTAAATTCATTCGAGAGGTACTCACCACCATGATCAGACCGTAGTGATTTGATACTTTTACCTGTACGTTTTTCCACTTCCACTCTGAATTCTTTGAAAGTCTCAAAGGATTCTGACTTACGGCATAACAGGTATATGTATCCATACCTTGAGTAATCATCAATGAACGTGATGAAATACTCGTACCCTCCTCGAGTCTGAACTGACATAGGGCCATATAAGTCAGAGTGAATCAAATCTAGTACCTCTTCAGATCTATTCCCTTTATCCTTAAAGGGTCGCTTGGTCATTTTACCTTCCAAACAGGATTCACACAAAGGGAACGATTCTAGGACCAATGAAGACAAGGGCCCATCGTTTACTAGTCTTTGTATCCGTTTAAGGTTAATATGGCCAAGCCTAAGATGCTAAAGATAGGTTTGATTCATTTCCGAAGGTTCTTTTTGTTTGTTAGGGTTTATGATCGATGTATTCAGTAAATGCATTTGCGTAG
The DNA here is from genome assembly GCA_026008535.1 of Perilla frutescens. Taxonomy (NCBI): domain Eukaryota; kingdom Viridiplantae; phylum Streptophyta; class Magnoliopsida; order Lamiales; family Lamiaceae; genus Perilla; species Perilla frutescens. The sequence continues at coordinate 10,473,817 of BRKX01000005.1, forward strand.
TGTTTTGCATATGATTAAGTAAATAAAGATGTCCATCCAATGTGCCAGAACAGATAAAATGTTTATCACTAAAGATAACAACCTTGTTATCAAAAGAAACGGAATATCCATCCATAAAAAGTTTAGAAACTGAAATCAAGTTTCGCCTAAAACCAGGCACATAAAGACAATCCTTTAAAACTAATATCCTATCACTACTAAAAGATAAGGTTACGTCTCCCACTACAACTGCCGCCACTTTCGTAGCATTTCCCATGTAGACTGAAATCTCTCCATCACTCAGCTGTCTTTTTGCCAGGAACTCCTGTAAAGACATGCAAACATGATCAGTAGCTCCAGTATCTACTACCCATGACTAAGTAGAACAAGTAGCTAAACATGTTTCAACGATGAAAAATTGAGACGTACCCTTTTTCTTCTTCTTGTTAGGACAATCCGCCTTCCAGTGACCTGGCTGGCCGCACTTGAAACACTTTGTCTTTGACTTAAATTCCTCAGGAGGAATCTTAGTCTTAGACTTCTTCACCTTAGGCGCCCCCTCTGCAGCTTTCTTGGGTGCGTTCTTCTTCTTCCTTTTAGTACCGGAAGAAGATGCCCTATTTTCAGCTAGGTGTGCCTCCGGATTTCCTTTTTGAAGTAACTCAGCCGCCTGAAGATCCATGAGCAGTTCAGTCAGGCTGACATCCCTTTTAATCATGTTAAAGTTCAGCCTGAACTGCTCAAACCTCGAGGACAGGCTATGAAGAACAATGTCGATTTGAGAATCGCCATCCAGCTCTCCACCCAAGGTCTCAATCTCAGCCAGATACCCCATCATCATGAGAACGTGATCCCTAACATGTGTGGAGTCAGACATTCTCGCATCCATTAGCTTCTTCATTGCCAAATGGCGTGCCGAGCGGTTCTGATGACTGAAGAGCTGCCTAAGGTTGTACATGATATCATAAGCGGTTTTCATAGGTTCATGCTGATGTTGCAACACATTCGACATAGATGCCAGAATGTAACAACGTGCTATCTCATTGGACCTAACCCACTTATCATATGCAACCTTTTGGGCTTCATCAGAACCCTCATCTGGCTTCTGAGGACATACTTCTTCAAGTACAAATTTGTGTCCTTCCGCAGTGAGAACAAGATTAAGGTTTCGAATCCAGTCATTGTAATTTTCACCGATTAACTTGTTTTCTTTGAGAATAGTGGACAGGTTGGAGAGTGCCATGATGATATAGAATAACTGAAAAGTAAACATGCAGTACAGTCACAAACTTTAGGATACTCACATATAATCGTATACCTCAAAAAAAAATTATATGTAATCCACCGACATTTTCAAAATGTTTCTTATAAGCCACGTTAGTGTGGATGTTTATAAAATTCATCCTTAAATAGGTAAAACCACCTTTAATTTACCTCCAGTCAAATTTCCTTATGACAAGTAAATTAATAGTCGGAAATAACCACGGTCGTGTAACCTTCAAATTAATAAGCCACGTTAGTGTGGACGTTTATTAATAAATTACACCTAAGTGTGAACACCATCATCTTAGCACCAAGTCCACTATTTCGAACTCCTTGCTCCAGTTGGAGGAGTCAGTTTGTTCTAGTAGTGTTCTACAGCTATCTTGATAAAGAAGTTTAATTTCTAGAGATAACAATGATATGACACATCCGTTATGGAGGAAGACCTATTGTCAACTCGCATGTCAATCACATCTCAATTAAACCAGATTAATGGAGACCGTTTGAGATTTCTACATACTTTGGTATGAATATCTCCCACTTAGTTATTTAAGATTGGGGTTTCATTTTATCCCATTGTAAAACATGCAAACATCACATAAAATGATAAAACACCATTGCATGCTTCAAACAACATAATAAGAAATAATAATAAAAACCAACTATCATGGCTTATATCTCATGTTGCTGAATGAGATAAAACTGGAAAGTCAGCTCCAGAACCTCGGGCATGGCCGCCGCCCTTATCACTGCGCCTCGCCGAAAATCCTAGCTCCAATTAGGATTTCGGGACGTGAATCAGTGATACTTCCTTTCTTGAGCTGTACTACTTTCCTTCTTTGAGTTGATCTTCAAACTTTATTCAATATAGAATATCTATTCCTTAAAGGAAAAAACTAATATATCTAGAATAAAATTACAACTCAATGACTTGGTCTAACAGTTTTATTTCTATTACATTAAAACAACATAAAATAAAACCTAGACCTAATCCATGGATTTTCTCATGGATTAAAATCACGTAGCCAAACCGGCATACGGCCCATCATACATGCAACATAAATTAAAACATACATCACATAATTAAGGAGCCATGATAGTCGGTAACCCTGCAAACAAGTCAGTCTACAAAACCAACAATCATAATTACATGATTAGCATAAAATAACATATGATATCCAAACATGACATATTAAATAATATTCGAATTTTCCAATTAATAAAATTAATTAATTCGATATTATCCACAAGATAAAAATTGGAAATTAAAATAATTGTCCACCAATTTATAACTTGTATTTTTCGAAAATATTACTAAAATAAATCTGGAAATTATTTAAAATTATCCACCAAATTTATTTAATATTTTCTAGCCACCCTAATTAAATAATAATTGGATATATTGATATAAATCAAAAATCTAATCCAAATATTATCTATAAGAATCTAAATCTTCAAGGATAAAGTTTGGAGATTTGATTCCAATCCAAAATCTTCCAAAACTTATCCAAATTTAAAAATCTTATCACAATTGGATTTTGATAATTATTTGTATATATCAAAAATCACCTTATCCAATATTTAATCCCATAGATTTTGAAATTATCCAAATAATAAATTGGAGATTTGATCCATTTCAAATTCTTCCAAATTTAAAATTCTATTTTCAAATCTATCTAGATTAATACTAGGTAAATCAAGATATACATCAAATAACAACAAATCTAAATCCAATATACATAAATTTCGATCCACATCATTAAATAAATTTGGAAATTTAATTTTCATTAAAATTTCCTCCAAATTTAATTTAATAAAATCCGAAAATTACATAAAATAACATATTTGGAAATTTTGACATTAATCAAAAAACTATTCCAAATAAATAACCTAAGTTTCGAAAATACCTAGAATAATAAATCTGGAAATTTTGATCCACTTCAAAAATTACCAAATTTAAAATTCTATTTTCAAACTTATCTAGATTAGAATTTTGTAACTTTTGATATACATCAAAAATCACCAAATCCAATTCTAATACACCAAATTTTCGAACCACACTCAAAACAAATCTGGAAATTTCAATCCATCAAAATCTAATTCATAGTGGCCGAAAATTCAACACAAAAATTAGGGAACTTGAAACATCAAATCTTCGAAAATTTTGATGCTCAAATTTTCGAACAGTCACTTTATTAAATCTGGAAATTTTGATACATCAAAATTCTATTCCAAATCTAATAATACCATGGCCGAAAATTACATAGATTTCCACAAATTTGAATTTTCAATATACATCAAAATTACATCCGAATTTGAATCTATTAAACATGAAATTCATGATCAAATAAATCTGAAACTTTTAAAGACATAAAATTCATCTACAAATTTATACATGAATTTCGAAAATATCCTAGGATTAAATCTAGAACAGTGCCAAAACCCGCTCTGATACCAGTTGTTGGGGTTTTTTCGAATTGAACCACCGCATGATCTAATTGGATGTTCATTAATCCTAATGTCATGTAGATCATAAATTCATGCATCTCATATGTTTTAATTAACCGAGTTTAATTAACATGCAAATCCGGTTTAAACGATTCTACTAAAGCGGAAACATAGAATCGAAAAATGACTTACAAATCAAACGACGGGTGGAGGACAAGATTAAAGGTCTAATCTTGTTGTTGTGTATGATGATGATCGGCGCCCACTGTGATATTCCACTCCTTGATCTTCTGTTGTATTCCCGGACTGAATCTAGTTTCAGGGTGGGCTGAAATCTACTAGATCGGTATGGAATCTGTAGAGATAAAGAGAACACAAGAGGAGCTGATCTGTAACACTAAAATTTCATCCCCCACGTCCCTATTTATAGGGTAGGTGGTCGAAATTATCAAGCCCTAAATATACTGGGCTTGGGCCTCTATCTCTTTTCCAACTCCAGTCCATTAAAGTCATATTGGGCTACAACAAGGATCTAGAAGAATATTAAATTGGCCTGCTAATTTATTTAATTTCCAATATCCAATAAACTTAGGATATTATTAAATAAATTAAGTATTATTTTTATTCCACTAAAGAAATAATACTGACCTACCAATTTAATACATATTTCTGAATATGCTTTCTCCTTTAGTCCAGTCATTCCCCGCGTTTAAGAAATAATGCCCATTAATTAATTATATAAGCTTTTGACAACTATAATTAATTAATATCTTATCCTTGAGTAGTACCACACAAGCTTTACTCATGCACGGAATAAATTCCACCTGCAGGGTTTCAGCATGAACTTGCATTTTCTCAAGGGGACACCATCAAACTGGAGCACCAGGACACGGTGCCCCTACATATTGCACGACCCATCATAAGTGTAAATGTCACAACCCAAGATATCGAGATTATTGATCCTTATGAAAGAATCTCACCCTTTGATAAATCAAAGCTGCAAACACTACACGTATATGTCTGCCAACACATAGGGGTTAAGAACCCGAACTCTGTGGATTCTTATTCTCTCATTTAAGGTCAGAATAGAGAATAGAATCCTAAGTAGATCCTCCTTAATACACTTGACCATGTATTAGAATAATCAGTTAGTTAAGACAAACTAACTATCAGATTATTCTACGGCGTACCGATAGCAGGTTCAGTGCCATCTAAACCGTGAGCCTTTTAATACATTACAAGGAACCGATGATATGATCTAACCATGTGTTTACCCACACCATATCATCTACAATGTAAGTATAGTGAACATGCATATAAATATAATAATTTAAATACAAACAGTGACTGCAATAGTATTCATTCTATATCATCATAAAACCATTATCAATAAAGTAAACAAAAGACAAGTCTTCTAGTATACAAAACCAACACGAGCATGTCAACACAGAAGATCAACTAGTAGATTTATTAACCAAAGGCTTGGACACTGCAATATTTGAGAAGCTTAGATCCTCATTGGGTCTTTCCATTCACCATTAATCAGCCTAATGGTGTGTGAGTGCGTTTATTTCACATTCAGCAGGTCACACAAAGAACCTGCAAAAAGAATGAGCTGAATAGGAGAATTTATGAATAAAGTTCACCATAGATGTTCATGAACATCTTCTAGAAGATGATCATTCACTTTGTTAGTAACAGCTAGTTGGCGTCTCTTCAACTTTAGAACCAGAAATACGGATTTTGCCCTAAATTTTATGTGTCTAACAGAACTATTTGATTGACATCACTAGAGAAAAGAGATCATCCCCTTAAAAGGATACGCTTCCCATCTAGAATCTCACTTTTCCATTCTTGAGTTTATGTCATCAAACATCTCTCTCTTGCCCTCTGAAAATTTTATCGTTGCCAATAAAATTTTTCAGGTTGATCAGACAATTGGATCAACTACTGAGAGGGAGTTTGACGAAGTTGAAGACTGTGGTCTTATTACTGTTGAACTCACAAGAGGTGAGTATAACTATTAGCTATCAAATCCCTAGACTATTCCATCAAGCAAGCTGACATCTATCTACAAGGCCCTGTTCAGAACTGCCATCCACAATTGGGTACCAACCACACATAGAACATGCGTGAATTAGAATAAAGGGAGGTTCTATTTCACATAGGAAAAAAGAAAGAAATTTAACTATGGTGAGTTTTTTTTCAACAAAATGGTGAGCATGGCAGAGTGTGAGCTCATCAAGGCTCTTATGGTCTATCACGTGCTGATCTACAACATCATCAAGAGTCAAAGAAAGAATGTCACCATGAAAAAGGATTCTATCATCAAGCCCAAGAAGTCTCTTGGCATCAAGGTCTCTACAGACCTGTCTTCTACTTCAAAAGAACTACTTAGGATCTCTCTTCATAAACATGTTAGTCCTCAGAAGAGTACAAAAGAAGCACTAGAAATCTCCTCTCTAGATATATCTACACACATTAAAGTTCTGAATTATCTGAGAGAATGCATAGCATTCCATGCTTAGCAAACTCTGGATCATGCAGCTGAAAGGAAGAAAGTTTAAGAACTTCTTCATAAACTACCTCAAGATGAAGAGTTCATAAGGCCTATTGCTGGAAAAAAACAATCTCTTCTAACCCTTGCTGAAACTGCAGTCAAAGAAAGTGAAGACACTCAAAGGAAAGAAGGTTATCTCAGCACTACAGCTCATTTTGAAAAGCAAACATCTGTGGCTGTGCATGAAGAAGAGCAAGGCAAGGTAGCAGAGGAGAAAGAGGAGACTAAGGAAGAAGGTGAGAATGCTGGTGATGATGAAGCTGAGGAGAAAGATGAAGAAGAGGAAGAAAAAGAGATAGCAGAAAAAAAAGAAGATGAGGAAGAAAAAGAAAAAGACTTTGAGTCTGCTCAGTCTGATGCAGACAAATCTAAATGAGAAAAAGCAATCCTCTACTGATACCCATTTGCCATATCTCCAGGCAAATACGGGGAATATTAGTTTTTCTGAAAAGTTGATCATATTTTTTGAATCCATCCTCAAAAGACTCATTGTCTGATTCTTTAAATTTTTGTGAAGCTCTTTACTTTGAGCTTCAAATTTTGATGTAACGTCCCTGTAATCGCCTTATCTTAATTACATCATTCCGTAATCCTCCATCTTTGTCACTTTTATCTCTGAACTGCTAATGATCTTCTAAAAATTTGCTTAGATAAAATAAAAAAAATTGAAAAGAAAAAGAAAAATAAACAAAGCTAAAGTTCATTACAAAGTTCATGAAGATCTAGGTGAACGTCTCTACTGCTGCTGAAGACATTCAAGGAAACATGAAGGAGTTACATCTGGAAAAATAAAGGAGCTGATTTGCCAACAAATAAAGATAAATGAGGAGATAGTGCCTTTGTGACATCAATCAGTGAAGTTGGAATCAACAGTGTCATAACACTATGTTTTTTATTAAGAGCTTTACATTGCTTTTGTTATAAGTGGTTGATTGCTATTCATCTTTATGGCAATTCATAAATCACTTTGGTATTTGGTTTTTCCAAGTACATAACCACTGTTCTGGACAACATTCATAACAATGTACATGAACGTTATTTGAACTTCCTGAAGACAGCTCAAAGCAAGGCATTTAGATTGAGCTGAGTAGAAGACTGTTGTACATCGTGCTACAATAGAGATTTGAAAGTGTCCATAGCCTTCACATTCTCTGCACTTGATTCATTTACCTTGATCTTCATCTTGATCAGGGATATTCCTGTTGAAAGACTTCCGAGAAAATTGTTTCCTGTTGTTCTTGTTGATGCCTTGACTTTAAGCTCTCCTTAGAATCTTTCTGAAATTCTTGGTAATTAGTACCATAGAATTCATCAGATCTTCATCAGGAACATCTTTGAGAACTTTTTCAGGAACTTTCTCTGATAATTCAGCTTTCAAGGAAATTCTTTTACCTTTTTCCATGTATTTGTCTTCTTCAAAATTCATCTCAAAGGTTCTGAGAGATTGTATCAATTCATCCAGCCTCATGCTTCTGACATCTTTAGCTTCCTCTATGGCAGCAACTTTGTTGGCAAATCTTTTTTGTAAAGACCTCAATACTTTCCTTACCAGTTTTTGATCTGACATGAATTTTTCTAATATAAAAATCTCATTAGATATACTCCTCAGATGAGCATTGAACTCACTAATAGTTTTAGAATCTGCCATTCTCAAATTTTCAAATTTGGAGGCAATATTCTAAAGTCTTCAAAGTCTAACAGAGCTGGTTCATTCAAATTTTATCTCTAATACATCCCATGCAGCTTTAGCAGTCTCACAAGTTGAGATCAGACTGAATGACTCCAGATCCACAACGGAGAATATGGTGTTGAGAGCTTTGGAGTTGGCATTGAACCATCTTTTCTGTGGTTCAGTCCAGTCTTTCTCTTCAATGAGAGTGTATTTATCATCTTTGGCAACTGTAGGTTGAGTCCATCCTTCAGTAATGTTTTTCCATGCTTGATCATCGATGTACCTGAGAAAAGTACGCATCATTGCTTTTCATTAGGAATAGTTGTTGCCTTCTAGAAGAGGTGGCCTGGCGGTGGAACCTGCTTCTTTGATAAAACTCATAGCTTCAAAACCAAATACTTCACACAGAGATATACTTCCCTTGATCTTTTCGTTATGAACACAAAATGACCTACTCTGGTGCCAATTGGAATTGCACACCCGTGTGAGAAATATCTATCTACGCAACATTCACAGAAAAGATACTGAACGTTATAGAGAAGTTCACAATAAAGTTCAAGAACATTATTGTGAAGGTTATGTTTTTTGTAGAAAGTAAAACACACAAAGGTTTGATAACCCTGTTCGATCAATTAATCTACATCAGGGGGACTTGTCAAGTCCGTAGAAAATAATTCACTACTCTAGTTTCACATTTACTTAGGATTTTACACGATGCTAACCTCCCGTCATTCAAAACTTGTTCTACCTGTACACCCTCTTTCACTGAATTGAATCATGAGATCCCCTCACACCCTAGATGTCTAACATATCTAGTTCCCACAGAAAATCTCTCTCGAGACTCCTTTTTAACAGTGTATGAACAAGTGCGTTTCAATACATGATGACTAGAACATTAATCTCTAGTCTAAGACACAACCATAACAATGTGGCTCAAAACAATTAGAGCTCTTAAACAATACTATGCAGTGCTTCTGTTCGGTGTGTTCTCTGCTTACTAAGATGTCTGTATCCCAGGCTATTTATAGATGAGAAGAGATAACCTAAACATGGGAACAGAAGTCTTAATTTGATTCAGAAATAAATAAGGAAACTTTCCTTGTTTAGAACCGAGATCAAACTCGAACCACGTTAGGAATTCTTCCAAGAATAGAACTCTATCTCTGACTTCAGTCTTGAACTCTTCTTATTAACTATGGTAGCTTTTCTTGGTTGTAGACCTTGAACGGCTTCATCGATCTTTGGAAAAATAATCTGGACAAAGGGTGTTCATCTAGACATTCAAGAAAGTTATAATGAACATTGTTGATCTTTGAGTCTTCTCTTCATATGCAGACGTCCATGTACTATACAATGTACATTGTTGATATTGAATCTTCACATCAGGTAGCACATCAGAATCTTTTGTATGTTCACATGCTGTCTTCAGGCTATCACTCAAGCTAGCTAGCAGTACACAGCATGTTGAACAATCTCTATTGTAGTAGGATGCACAACAGTCTTCTACTCAGCTTAATCCAAACTCCTTGTTTTGAGATATTTTCAGGAAGTTTAAATCACGTTCATGTACATTGATATGAACATTGTCTAGAACAGTGGTAATGTACTTGAAAAAACTAAATACTAAAGTGATTTATGAATCGCCATAAAGATGAATGACAACCAACCACTTAAAATAAGAGCAATGTAAAGCTCTTGATAAAAAAAATAGTGACGTGACACTGTTGAGCCTTATTAAGAAATCTTTACATTATTTGGTTTTTTTTTATGTGCTATTTTCAGCTATGTGGTGCTCTGTTCTGCTCTGTTGTATGCTTTGTGCTTTGCCCGAAATATGTGAAAATTGTAATTTTTGGCTATTTTTTGCGATTGTTTCTGCATTTTACATTTTATGGGAAATTGATATTTTCTGGGCCTATTTCAGTTCTGTCACTATTTTTTCTGTGCAAAAATTAGGGATGTCAATCGGGCCAACCCGTTTCGGTTTCGGGCCAATTCGGTTCGGGCCGAATCGGTTAAAAAAAATTTCGGGCCAAAAATTCTTGGCCCTAACCTTAACCCTTCGGTTTTCGGGCTAGCCCGTCGGGCCAACATGCTAACGAATTTTTTTCACATGTATAAATTATATTTTGATAATTCTAAAAAATAGTCACCATCTCTTACTCTTGAAATAAATAAATACACGAAAAATAACATAAAATGAAAAAAAATATGGCGAATATAAAATTTCATTAACATCATAGTGCATCAAATAAAGAAATCAACGATACATGAAATGATAAATTACAATAATTTTTCAATCATTATTTGTTCTTTCAAAATTAATAATTTCAAACTAAATCATAAATCTAATTATAGTTCAATCTCCGAACTAATTGGAAATACAATCTTCTTCTATTTCAACAATAATATTTGAAGATCTTTCAACTTCATGTTCATATTTCATTTTTAAAGTCTTCATTATTTATTTCATTTATTTTTGTATTCTTTCTCATACAATAAACAAACGATAACATTAGAATGTATATAAAATTAAATTATTGAAAACATGATAAATAATATAATTTTAATACTTTAAAACATCAATACTATATAATAATATATGGATAACGAGTGAAAGATAATTTTCTTAACAAAAATAAAATAAAATAATAAAAAAATTAAAGTGAAAGGTTTTGACATTCAAAAAGCAACAAACAAATAAACAACATGTTTTATACATCATACTAAGCACTTATAAGTTATAACATTGATAAATGCAATAATGTATGTCATAAATGAAAATATAACATTTAATGAAAAATTGCATCATTGAATAAAACTCATTTACTATTAGTCGTAACTTTAAAAATTCATAACTTTTAGCATACTTGGAATCTATAAATGCATAATATATGGATGGAAAGATATTTGAGTTAGCTTTCCAACGCTTCCGACCGTTCGTGAATCGGAGTTTTCTAGAAAAAGTTATGACGAAAACAACGAAGGCTGCCAGGCCAGCCCGACGGGCCAACCCGCGGCCCGACAGGGCCAGCCCGTTTGGCCCGCCAGCCCGACCGGTTTGGCCCGTTCGGTTAATTTTTTTTTTCGGACCAGAATTTTTCGGCCCTAACCCTATATTTTTCTCGGTCTATTCGGGCCAACTCATCGATTTCGGGCTAAATTGACATCCCTAGCAAAAATGGCTACAAATGTGTATGGTTTTTCCCCTTTTAATGGAAAGAATTATTTTAGCATTTGGAAACAAAAGATAAATTATGTTTTGATCCAACAACGTGTTTCCAAAGATTTAGATGAATCTTATGATGACTCTGATACTCCTACTAAAAGATCTGAAATGAATGAACTAGCATGCTCTACCATAATATTGAATTTATCTGATTCTGTTATAAGAAAAGTTGGTACCATTGATTCTGCTAAAACTTTGTGAGAAAAATTGAATGAAATGTATACTGAAACTTCTTTTACCAGCCGCATGTATTTGTTGGAAAAATTGTTTAAATATAGCTTGATTTTTCAAAGGATATTGATGAAAATATGGATGGTTTCACTAAACTTGTTCGTACTATTAAGCTTTCTGGTAATACCACCATTGACAATTACACTAATATTGCTCTGATGAATGCTATACCTGAATCCTATAATGATTTTAAATCTACTATAAAATATGGTAGATATAATGTTTCTATTGATATCATTGTGAGTACTCTAAAAAGTAAAGAGTTAGAGTTGCTGGAATCTGGTGATGGTAGCAGTAGCCAGGGTGATAGGGCTATGCATGCTAGATGGAGGGAGAAAACTAGAATTCCTCATAACTTTGAATCTAGTAATAAGAAAACCAAAGACAAGTTCAAATCCAAATCAAGCTCTAAATTTGTTAGGAAGTGTTATAATTGTGGGGACACTGATCACTATATCAAATAGTGTCTTAAGCCTAAGAAGAAAAATAAGAAAAAGCCTAAAAATGATGAAGATCATGCTAATATGGCTGCTGATGCGAATCTGGGTGACTATTATATGGTTATGCACACTTCTCCTACACATGTGCACTCTGTTTCTAACTCTTTGTGTGAAATTGAGTGGTTGATTAACTCTGGTTGTACTTTTCACATATCCCCTTTTAGGACTATTTTCTCTTCCTTTAAGGATGTTGATAATGGATTTGTGTCCATGGACAATGAGAAAAAATGCAAAATTATGGGAATAGAAAATATGTGTTTGAAATTTAAGTCTGGTTCTGTTATTATTCTTCACAATGTGAGATATGTGTCTAATTTATGTTATAATTTACTTTCTTATGCTGCATAAGAAGATGGGGGGTTTTAAGGGCAGATGGGGTAATGACCAAAGAAAAATTTTAAAAGGTTCTTTGGTTGTGTTTAAAGCTCTTAAGCAAAATAACGTGTACATCTGTCAAAGTGAACCTGTGTCTTCTGTGCATGCTGTGCAATCTGATCATACTATGTTACGGCATAATAGACTAGGGCACATGAGTAATAAATGCTAACAATTTCTGAAAAAAGATAGCATGCTTGGCTCTGATGTGATCTCTTCTTTGCCTTTCTATGATGCATGTATCTTTGGGAAACAACACAAAGTGCAATTTCCTATTTCTACTACCCCCAATATGTCTAAATGCACTGAAATTCTTGAATATTTACATGATGATGTGTGAGGTCCTACTACTGAGGAAACTCATGGTGTTAGGAAACTCATGGTGTTAATAGATTTTTCTTGTCCTTAACATGAGGTTGGTGATTGGGGAATTTTTGAAATTGCTAAAAGAAAAGAGAGAATCAGCCGTAGGATTGGATGAAAAAAATGGACCCTGAGTTGACAGCATTAGATGGTGGCATGGCAACAACAATGGTATTAGGCTAAGAAGATTGTCTAGATAATCGTTGATGATACTGAGGCGGTGGAAAAAGAGGATATTGTGGACTCGATCTCGCAGATTTGTTCACCATAAGTGGGCATTGAACTTTCCAATGACATAAATTACACTCATTTGGTGCTCTGGCCTTTGAGTTTGCTCTACTTTGAATCTCGTGAGATGGATTTTAAGGAGGCCAAGAATGGGCTACTAAGACAGATGGACTTGGTGATGGAAGGAAGACTTTCATCACCCGAGACTTAAGTCAAACTTCCTCAGCAAGAATCTCACTAACCACATAATCAACAGGGGGAAGGGGCTTCGATGCAAAACATTCCCTATAAGGGTTTCAAAATCATCACTAAGAGCCATGAGAAATAGAACCAAACATTGCTCTTCCCTTCGAGCAATGTATGCAGAAAGGATTTAAGTTTGCAGATTCTATAAGAACAAGTTGGTCCCAAAGATTTGTGATAGCAAAATAGAATTCTTGCACACTTGTGTCTTTCTGGTGGAGAGACCGAATGTCCATCTAAATCTAGTACTGCTCAACAAAATTAGATTGAGTATACAATCACTCTAAGTGATTCTATACTTAGTAGTATCATACTTTGCGATTTGCATACCGGTCATAACCTAATTGTTAATCCATGTAATAATCTTAGAATAATTAGCCTCCCAAACATTCATCTGTTTAACATATTTCGCATTATCAACCTGAATGGGCTTCAATTAAGTTCCACATACATATATCCCCACCTCTTTTTACCTCTCAAAAAATTCTTCATAACATAATTCCATTAAGAATAATTATTCCCATCTAAATGAACACTAATTGACTGCAATGAAACATCCCTCTCATTAGTCATACTGAAAAATCCAACAGATACAAACCACCAATGCGAGAATCAAAACAATAGATGAGATTCAAACCAAAACTATGGCAAACTGAGAAGAGAAAAACTCAAAGAGTTACCCAACGAAAATCAACATAATGAAACAGAGGTTGAGCATCCGCCATTTTTCTGTGAAGAACTGAGATGACAATGAATGGTGCCACCAATTTTTTTGTGAGAATGAGTTCAAGAAGTTAAATCCGCTCTGATACCAGTTCGAGAAGATAAACCCTCATTGATACCGTGTTAAACTAATATCAATTCAAGGTTAGAGAAGCAAGCCATTATTGTGAAGAAGAAATGTATTCAACAAAGAGAGGCTAGTTCAAAGCTTACAATAATGAAATGCAAAAAAAAAGTGTCCAAAGTATCACAAACAAAGATAAAAAGGAAACTAGGGTTACTGGGAAAAGACCAAAATACCCTGACAACTAAAAATACATAATGTTCTTCTAACATTAACATTTAACATAAATTTATAACCTATACTAATTTAATAATTAATATTTTACTTAAATTTAAAATTAAATTGTAGTTAATCTTTTTATTTTATTACTTTTATTGTAGAGGTATTCAACCCGAGTTGTATAAGAATATAATATGCACAACCTAAAATATTTCCATAACATATTATAGCGTATCATTTTCATCAAGTCCAATGTATACGTTTGTAAAAATTGAATTGATCCAAGAACTTCCTCCCTCCCTTTTATATTTCACGTTCCTCGATGTTTTGACAATGTTTATTTTTTGCACTTATAAATAGTTCTTGTTATTTGTGGCTTTACAGCATAAGAAATAAATTCAAATTCCTAGTTATTTTCTCCCAACAAAATCAGCCAATTAGCAATAATCAGTGCTCTCAACAAAAAGATTGTATCAGTGAGCTCCTCCTTGGTACAATCCAGTGCCCTTTGAGTGTGGATGGGTACTTTTTGTAATTATAATTATAAATTAATCATGTCGACTGAATCGTGAGTGTAAATGGATACCTTTCAAAAATTATAAATTGACCCCAAAATTAGCAATTTCATCAATATGGTTGTAAATGAGTCAAACTACTAGTGAGATATTCGGATATCGGTTAAAAAAAATCGCTCGAGACTGGCTCATTTGTTAAACAAGCCGAGCTCAAGCCTGCTAAACGAGCTCGTCATTTTTTCGAGCTGACTCTGCTCGTGAGGTTCTCGAGCTTTTTGTCAAATTAATACTCTCATTAAAAAATAGAATGAAATTAATTGTATTAACTATTAAACTAATATCATTAAAGTTAAGAAATCAATGATTAAGATTCAAGAGTAACAATATAATTATAAACACAAAAGACAAACTAATGAGATACACACACACACACACACACACACACACAATATAGTTATCTTATTTACAATTTTACATAGTATATTAGTATAATAAATAATAATATGATATATGAAATGATATTAAATTAATATTACCGAAATTTAGAAATTGAATGGTAAATAATAAATACTAAATAATAAGGGAAATTAAGACTAATATTTAGAAAATAATACTTCTCAATTCAATAAACAATAAATATAAAATGAAATGAATAATATTAATCTAATATTATCAAAATTAAGATCCTGGATACTTAACACAAGAATATATATGAGTAATAAAAGAAATTAAAATAAAAAATTAACAATATATAGAATACAATCCATCTTAGATTATTAGTTATAACTTAAATTTATAATACATATAAAGTAATAAAAGGAAAAAATAATAATATTAATAATTTGATAAAACAATACTCATAATTAAATATTAATTCATGGAATAAAATTAATGATATTAAACTAATATTATTGAAAGTAACAAAGGAAAAAAATTAAACAAAAATTAAAACTAATCAAATGTTCAAGAGTAACAATATCCTTAGCACCAATATTGTATAGTTAATTTTAAACTCTTAGTTATATTTACTATCGCATATCTATCAGTATTATAGTGTATTAGTGTATAGTTGATATTAGTTACAATGTACATGACAATAAAGGAAAAATGAAAATTAACAAAAATTAAGACTAATATTGAAAAACTAATCATTCACAATTCATTAAATAAGAAATATGAAATGAAATTAATTATATTGAAAACATAATAATTTCTCAAAAAATTATTATAGAAAACTAAACAATCAAATGTTCAAGAGTAACAATATTCTTATTTTTAGCAGTTAATTAACACTATTGTCATATAGTTAATCTTAAACTCTTAGTGATATATACTATTTGTATTATAGTATATAGTCTATGTAACTATAGTTATATTAGTTAATATATACATAGCAATAAAAAAATTAACAAAAATTAAGAATAACATTAAATAAGCTAAACTAAGATAATAATTAAAAAAAGTTAAGAAGTAATAGTCTCATAAATAATATAGAATCATTAATTTATAAATTATCGTAATATCTTGGAATAGGATATGACTTATGATTTATGATTTATGAATCTTACGAAACACACTCGATAACTAATAAACAGACACACATATAGTTACTATTATATATATACATATAAGAAAATTCGAGTTCAAGCTCAAATTTTAAACAATCGAGTCAAGCCTGAGCCAAGCTCGAGTTCGGACTCAAATTTTAAATAATTAAGTCGAGTCCGAGCCGTGCTCGAATTTTAAGTAATTGAGCCAAACCCGAGTCGAGCCTAAACTCAATTTTTTCCTACGAGGCTAGCTCGAGCCCGAATTCAAAGTTCGAATCGAGCTCGAACCCATAAATACCTAAACGAATTGAGCTCTAGCTCGAAAATATTCGACTAGATTCGTTTACACCCTTATCCATCAGTAAAACTCACTTTTGTCTCGTGTTCTTCCGATCCATTTATTTAGTCATTTTGAAGCATTTACCCTTTTAACAATTTCGGAGTAACAAAGAGTAAAAAATAAACTATAAAATACGAAAATTGAAAATGACATATTTCATACTTCAGTACTACCAGTCTACGAACAAGTAACATAAAGTAACTTATTTCTTCTAAACTAGTACAACTTTTTTAAAAGAGGGAAAAAGAAAATGAGAATATAACATAGTGGTCACCAACAATAAATTATAACCACAGTCAACAGAATAACTGAATAGAGTTTACCAAGTTTCATAATAATATTTCCTCAAAAAAAAAAAAAGAAGTTTCATAATAATAGTTTTATTTAAGATCAAGACATATATCATATCATCTTACGGGTCACAAATCATTAGACGTGTCAAATCTATCTAAACCCCACAAACAAATGCCCATTTCCTTCTGTTTTCAAATTTTTATTTATTCAAAAATTTTTGCTTTCATCTTAATTACGGTTTATTTATTCCAATTATGATTTATATTTAATTCGAGAAAGTTAATTATCATGTGCAGTACACGAACCGACCGCCGGATTAAAAAATTAAATTAATTTATTTTGATTTTAAAATATCACTAATTCTATTTCTTGGTATAGATTTATGTAGGAATAATTAATTATGAGTGCGGTGCATGAGCTCGTGTGCACCACGCAAATTATTGAAGATTCCATTTTAGTGTTTAGTAATATCATTTACAGTATGTATTTATTTCTAAAAAAAGAATTACGAGAGAGGTGTAAAAATCCACACAATAGCTGAATTAATGTATCACGAGTCTTTGACGATTCAATTTCAAGGTGTATATGGGATAAAAGTACTAAAATGAAACAAAAAAATAAAATATAATAAAAAATAAAATATGTTTCATCCATGCGATACCTATTCAATTCATGTTTCACAATTCATAATGACCCTTTTTCTTTAATCAAAATATGACTTTTGTAAACAACACTCTACATTATTCTTAATTTCATAAATTATTGTATTACTACTATATATAATCCATAGCATTCATATCGTAAAAATTATAGGTTGTATTATTATTAGGGTTAAGTGCAATTTTAATGACTATATTTGATTAAATTTGTAATTTTGACCTCACTTTTAAAGCCTGCAATGATAATTTTATCTTTCGATTTGCAACAATTTCAGCACGCTCAATTTTTTATTTTATTTTTTTGGATCAGAAATTTAACATTATTAATGTGGCTCAAATATGATAAGCTCGTCGATATTCTATAGGGAAGATATCTTTTATTCCAAATTTTATTGTTTGTTTCAATCCTTACGTGAACATAAAAATTGCGTAGTTTTATAAAAATTAAAAGTATTGTATTTTAACTAATCATAATTAATATTTATTGCTAAGAACTGAAATTTTTAAAAATATGTACCCTAATTTTGAAATAATCAACTATAAAAATTAATTATATTAATTAAAAAATGAAAAAATGGTAAAAACAATTATAAGTCATAATTGGGTGGAATAACCTCTAAATAATAATAATGTAAAATTAAGCTAAATCAAAAGAACTTAAAATTGAAGAAAAATTAATAACTTTAATGTTTAAGACACAATTAACACATAAATTTGAACTGGAGAATCTAACGTGCATTCAGTATTCTATAGAACATCAATGCATCCTTAAAAAAATCATGATGGACATTTGACTATTGGAAAAATTGGGCACATCAATCATGCACGATGGTGCAATGCACAATGGACCTATTGTGAGATTTAAGAACCACATTAACTACCTATTATGATATTTCAATACTTATTGTGACACTTAGTGTAAATTGCAACAAAAACATACATGATGTCATGATTACAACATTTCCAAAGTAGTATTGAAATTATAAAGCCGGTCAGTGGTTATTATAAAATAACAATTTATTATTATTATTATTATTATTATTATTATTATTATTATTATTTTGGGTTTAACCCGATTAAATATATAAATTTAATAACAAAATACCCATAAAAAAATAAATAAGCAAAAAATAGACAGCTGTCTTCCAAAGGTAAAGAATATCGCAATTAATGAGCTTTGTCACAGTTGATGTATTTTTTTTTTTCTGCAGTGGCAGTGCAGATGAGTTGCGTAATTTGGCTCCACAAACTAGAAATGGAATGATATACCTGTTTCTTCTGAGTTCTTGTTCACGAATTCAATTCCCTTAAATATTTTCAATATTGATAACATCAATATAAATATCTATTATTAATTTAACAAAATTGAGTTTGTACCCAACCCAAGTCACATGAAATTTTATGTTACGCTCTCTATGTTACATTTCATATTATATTTTCAAATTATGAGTTTTTAATTTTTAATATTTAATTTTTTATTTTCAATTAATAATTCAATTATGGTTAATTTTTTCAAAATTATGTTCTATAATTTTCAATTCATTTTTTGTGTTGATAAATATTGACTGTGATTATTTATGTTATAATTATTTTTAATTTTTAATTTTTAATTTTTAATTTTTAATTTTTAATTTTTAATTAATAATTCATTATTATGTTTGATTTTTTCAAAATTATGTTTTATAATTTTTTAGTTTATTTTTTGTGTTGATAAATGTTGACTATGATTATTTATGTTATAATTAATTTTTATTATAAACATGGAGTGAAACACAAAAAATGTAACATAAAATTTCAATCAACTAGATACTTTTTCTCAGGGGTCAAATTTCTTGTTACACTTCTGTGCTTCATTTCATTTTTCACTATAAAATTTATGATTTTAATAATATTTATTATAAAATTAAAATCAATTCTAATATAAATAATCACAGTCAACATTTATCGATAAAAAATGAATTAAAAAAGTTATAAAATTTAATTTTGAATTAATCAACTATAATAATGAATTATTAATAGAAAATTAAAAATTAAATACTAAAAAATAATTTAAACCCTAATTGGGTGTGGTGAACCCTAAGGCAATGTTTGGTATACTTGTACGGATATACCCACATTAATAAAATCTGGATTGCTTTGAAAGATAATTGCGTATTAGCTATTTTAATTGTGTTTGGTTATTAAGATAAATATACTAAGATTGTTTCACACATCTGTTTGGTACATTGTTTTATTTGGTAGACTAAGTTCTGGAATGAGTAAATTAGTTTAGGCAATGTTTGGTAGCCTAGATAAAGGCATATATACTAAGATTGCTACGCTAGAAACTGTATCCGATGGGGGGGTTGGATACATTATCCAGCCGAATCAGTAAATTACACCCCGGGCCTCGCGTGAACGAATAATGGCTACCAAACACACGGTTCTTGCTGGATACCTATACTAATATGCCTTTATCCAGGGTACCAAACATTGCCTAAATAACAATCTTAAAATTAAATTAAATCAAAACAAAATATAATTGAAAAAAATTATGTATACAAAAATATATAATTTAAAAATGAAAAACATAATATAACAAGTGTAATAGAAAATCTCGAGCTTTTTTTCCCAAGTCCACATTTTGAAATCCACTTTGCCACTTTTCAAAAAAACATAATGTTGTGACACAATTATAAATTATTCATGCACGTGTTAGTTATATTTAGTAATATTTCAATTCGTTACGATCATGCACTAAATCCCACAAACAAGCCTCATAGTATTTTTTTTACCAATTGATAAGGTCATGCATTCTTGAGATATGATATATTGAGCATACATGGATCTATAATTACATAAAAACACGGAGAATTATCAATTCAAGACATGAAAGATACTCATTTATCAGGATTTAGAAGATGAAAATTCTTAATCTAAAATCTGAAGATAAAAATCCTCAATTCACACCCTTAAAAATTCACGAATTTTGTTTTTTTTAATTAATTTAAATAATTTCTTTATTAGTTTTAATAGATAATTAATGAAGGAATTTATATTGAAAATAAATATAGAATTAATTAAAAATAAAAATAAATAATTTGTAAGGTCTTAAATTGAGATTTTCAAATTTCGAGTCCTGAATTTAAAGATTACTTAGACCTTGAATCGACAATTCTACTAAAAACTATTATTAAATCAATTAATAAATCCCAAGAAAACATCAATTTAATAAAAAGAAATTGGTAATATATTTACACACAACAAATTTATATAAGAATTTACAAATTTACAAGTCTTCATTATTTGCATCTTCACCCTCGAGTTGTTGCTCAAACACAAAATCAGCAGCAATTAATAAGACCCGACCCGTTTGACCATCGTTCCACAAATCAACTCACCCGCTGTAGTTGACTTCCCCCCTCCGGATAGCCGGCGCAAGTTAGCGCTAGTTCAAAGCATCCCACAAAGATGCGCACTTGCGCCTCGCGAAGCCGACCCGCTTCTCCTCCAAGTCATAAACCACCTCAAACCCCTGCTGTTGGTAGTTCCCCAGCAGCCCCGCCGGCCCGCCGCCGCTCTCCGCCTCGTCGCCGCCGTCCAACAGCATCACGCACCCCACCTTCCGCTTCGCCTTCCCGTCGAAGAACTCGTAGAAGTAGTTCCTCCGCGGCATCACCACCGTCGAATTCCCTCCAAAATGCAGCGCCAATTTCGGAACGTCATTGAAAGACTTCTCTTTCTCGTCTCCGTAGTAGCACGGGCTCAGCCCCGTCCGTTCCTCCACCGCGCTCGAGCGGCGGTGGGCCTCCCCAACACGGCTGTCGAACTCGCCGACCACCGAGAGGTAGAATTTCCGCGGCAGCATAGTGAATGTAGTCCCCGAGTCCACCACCATCCCGCCGTTCCCTCTCTGGTCGACTCTCTGCAAGCTCACCGGCGCCGGAATTATCCTCTTCCCGATCGACACCGCCTTCAATCCAACACAGTAAAAGTAGGAGTGCTTCGGATTCTCAAGCAATGGCGTGTAACTGTAGAAAACCTCCTCTTCGCTCGCAGAGACATCATTCTTGATTTTTTTCTCGCGCCGGCCAAGAATGAGCGGGCTTGGCTTCAAAACGCGCGTTTCATCAAATGCGTGTGAAATCAAACAGTAGGAGAAGTAGTTGCCAATCTCCGGTGAGCTGCGGGCCAGCTGCGCCGGAAAAGAGAGTATTCCACGCCCGAACCCGGCGACGCCAATCGGCTCTCCGAGAGCGCTGTGAGCGCAGCCGAAGGTGAAATTCGGCAGCTTGAGCGACGGCGACGACGAGGGAAAGGACAGGGTGTCCTCGTAGAGTTTCCCGACGAAGCTGCCGTCGCCGTAGGCGTAGTAAAAGGGGGGGCAAGAAAATTTGTGGCAGTCGCTGATTTCGATGGACTCGAGGGGGCATTTGGCCATGGCGCAGAGGTCGGAGGAAGGGAGGGAGGAGTGGACGGCGGAGCAGGCGGCGGACTTGCAGGGGGCAGGCGCGGCGGAGGCGGAGGTGATGTTGAGGGGGGCGGGGTGGGGGATGGAGGCAGGGGAGTACTTGCCTTCGCAGAGGATGCACTCGAAGGGGTGGCATGGGAGCCAAACGACGTCGCTGCCGGTGTCCATGTAGAGGGAGATGGTCTGGGGGCCGAGTGAAAAGGAGAGGGTGTAGTCGGCGCCGGGGGAGAGGGGGAGGGAGACGCGGCGGCGGTAGTGGCGGAAGCGGGCGGAGGAGCGGGAAGCGGTGGACTTGAGGAGGTGAGGGGTGGAGTTGAAGAGGGTGGAGAGGGAGTGGGATAGGGGGAGGAGGAGAGGGGGGGATGAGGAGAGAGAAGAGGGGAGGGAGGAGAGAGAGAGGAGGAAGAAAAGGAGAAGAAGAAGGGGAGGTGCCATTGAGGAAGAAGAGAGCTAGAGTGTTCGTAAATTATTATTATGTACTATAAACTTTGTGAAGAGGAAAAGTGGACAAGAATGGGGAGGTTTTAAAAGGGGGAGAATAAAGAGGTAGGAGACGAAGTTTCTCGTCGGATGCTCGAGGTGGGGTTGGAGCTATGCTTCTTTTCTTGTATTGGGAGATAGGCATGACTCACAAAACGTTTACTTCAATAATTTTCATAAATCTAGTTTGAATTCTCTATTATAAATTGGTGTTATATCTTCGATTACATAGAAGATATTGGAATCAACACTTGTGCAATCAAGTTCACCGAATGTAACAAAAAACTCAAAACATTAATATCCGTGGCTAAAGCATGAATATCATCCCTAATAATTTCACCATAAGCTTGCATTGTTGAATGGACATTGGACAGGTAAACCGAAATTTAGAGCTTGATATGAATTCGAGAAAGGCCGTTCTCCTCAACCATACATTGCAAGCATATTTGAGGGAAAGCCCACCTAAAACTGTACGTATTACTACATGGTGATTGGTGGGCATTTCAATCTTGGAAGCCAAATATATATAAATGATTATTTGTATTAAAATCACAATATTTAGGTCATTTTCTAATAATCACATGATTGAAAATTTGTTGTAAATAAAATATTATCTTTAAAGATTTTTGCATGTAATTATAATACAAACAAAAAAAATTCCCGCCAATTTAGTTCGACGTGTACAGTCTACTTGTGTAGCTGTTTAAAATAAATAATCAAGTTGGTCGAGACGCACCTATTGAATCTAAAGCGAGCAAGAAGGATCATTTAATTGTGCATGATGGATCAATTACAAGGGCACAAGTTGAACAAATCAAAGAAACTATAATGATTACTTTAGCTTAAATAAAAGATGGAGTGCAAGAGAATGTTACATGGGGTCAAAGGGTGAATTTTATTGAAGTTGATGGGTTGAATTATCATTTTGGAGCGTTCATGGGTTGGATTCTATATGATGATTTATGTTTGTATCATATCCAACTTGAAAGTCAAATTTGGAGAAAGGTGGGCTGCACTTTCGTGGGCACCTCAAGATCTACGAAGAGTAACCTTTTTATTTTATTAAATAAGTGTTGTTTTAATGTCTTTTGAGTTCAAGAGTCATTGTCTGAGTTCATTGAGTAGTCACAAGCCTTAATAAGCCTTAATAAGTAGTGTGCATGAATGAGATGCAGTCAAGAGTCCCTTGTACTCATGTTTACAAAGATCACTTGAGTTATAATAACATATTTTGCTTTGTGAGTAGAATTTTTGAGATTTTATCATCCTACTGCAAGTGCTGTGAACAAAGTATATCATCCACAGAGATTTAATATTTCGAATGATTGACTACCACAATTAAATTCCATTGTTCTATTTAGACAACAAAAAATGGATGAGTTGAATTTTACTTAAACAAAAGAAATTAATTAAAAATAGAAAATTAAATATGGAACACAATGAATTCGAGTTGCCGAAGAAATTCAAGGATTAAGGGTTATTCTAGAGTTTTCAAACATCGACAGATGTAGTTCATTAATTTTCCTGATTTTATACATGTGTTGGAATTTATGATTTGCTAGAATAACCACGTTTTTTGTTGCAAAGATCTTCGCGGTCGCGAATTGTGTTCGCAAAATGTGTTGCAAAGTTTCCTTGTCCTTTTCTCTACTTTTCTTCAATGTATGTGCAATTCAAGCTCGATTCAACTTCATGTATCAACTACACAACCCATTTTTGAACTAAACCTGCACAAAATCAATCACAAACAAACAAAACCAAAAGAGAAGAAAATCTTGCATAAACCAAATATTAATACATATTAAACTAAGTTAAAACAATACAGATCATGGACCAAATAATATGTAAAATCCAAGTTTATCAAATTCTCTTTGTAGTGATTTTCAATTATTTAAGAACTTATCAAGATTTTTTGAGTGAGGTCTTGTGGCGTTCAAACATATCAAAGTTCTTAGCTGATTATATAGCCAATGGATCAATATTTTCAAGTTGTAGGAAAAATCAAATCAAATTCTCAATTTTTGGTGACCGCTGCTTATCATCATACGACGATTCTTTATTCAATATATTTAATTCAGAATTAAAGAGAATTACAAGGGTATTAATAGATCATAGAGCCATCAACAACTTAATGTCTTTGTTGATGATGAGTACAAGCCTAGCATCGAGCAAGAATAAGAAAATGGGGAGCTACAATTCAAAGGCCCAGTCACGAGATTTTGAGTCAAGAGATTGCAAGCTTATTTGCAATTGATTATGAGAAAGAAGCTTGAAGAAGAAGAGTTGATGAAAGGTAACCCAAGATGGATCACGATGCTATCAATTGAAGACGAGAAAGACGGCCAGACAGGCCACACAGCCCGTGCAACGTAGCAGACCAGCAGTACGACCGTGCAACCCCATGCAACCCTTAAAGGTTCGAGTCCAGCAAGGTCCGCACGGCCCGTGCAGTGCCGAACCATAAGCGCACGACCGTGCGCCATTTCGCGCCGATTAGATTTTCATTCATGTTCGACATGGATTTAATTTGTGGAGCCCAAGTTCGAGTTTCCAGTCCATTATTGAAGGCCCAAGCTTGTTGGGATTTATTTTATCTAGATTAGATTTTTATTTATTTAATTTTTGATCTTTTCTAGAATTACCTTGTTTAGAATTTTATACAAGGTAGTACTCTTTTTCCTTTTGGATTTTTCGGCCACCTCATGTTTTAGGCCTTAGTATTTTCGTTCCCTACTAGTATAAATAGGGATACACTATGTTTTTAATACTTTAGACATTGATTGATATTTGAGTTTTCTATCTCTATGTCTCACGATCCTTAGGTTGATCAAACAAACACTTTTATTGCTTTAGTTCAAAAGTAATACTCTTTAGGTCCACCAAATCTAAAGTTTTATCAAGCTTCATTAGTTCATCTCATGCTAAGGAAGTTGCTACAAGTGAAGATCGAAGGAGCTGCATTTCGTCTTTTGAGTCGGGGTTCAGTTGAAGATTGGAACTACCTCAAACTACATCTACCGCCCGACGCCATCATTCATTCATCCACAAGCCATCTCTTGTCCGCCAACCTATCTCCTAAGTAAGTCATACGAACATCACTTTTCTGTTGAACCCAAACCGATCCATACACGCCCAAGCCATCTTCCACCTTTCGTATCTTTCTACTATTTTATTTGTGTTGTGTTTTGCATAGTTTGAGTCATTAATCTAGGTATCTTAGTTATCTAATTTTATTGAGTCTTATTCATTCACAAAATCGAGTCTCGTGTTCTTATTCATTTATATTGTCTAGTTTAGTCGGATTGAATCCTTCATTCCGCTGACATTGTTCGAGTCCTATAGAAGTCTTCTGCTATGTTATCTAGATTTGGCTTAGACATATCGTCCGGGTCACATCATAAATTTGGCATTAGAGTCACGTCAGCTTTGCTAGTCGTGGTTCAATCCGACGTGTCAGATTCTATCCTATGTGTTATACACGTGTCTTTAATTTTCTGTCCACGTGTCATTGAGTTGTAATCTGATTATTCATTGAAAAAAAAGTAAAAGAGCAGTAAGGCTTTGACCTTTACAGTAAAGAAAAAGAATCGTAAAAAAAATCAGATTTAATTTTCGAATTTCCTTATTCTTTTCCTAGTTGTTTTTAGACTCCTACCATATAGTTAGATATTCTAGGATATTTAAATTGTGTCCACACTAAGTGAAACACATCTAAATCCTTCCTATCTTATTTAACTAGATTCTTGCCTTATCTTTCTTTTCTCTTTCCTAATCTTTTTCCACCACCCATAATCTTTTCCCATAGCCATTATTTTCGAACCTTACAGCCCCTTAGGATCAAAAATTACTCCCCTAGTCTAACTACACCCGTACACCACTTCTTCGATTCTATTCCTTTCACTGTCGTATTCTACCGAGGTTCGTGATCTACTAGTTGGAGCTTGCATAAAGACCAAGAGGAGCTGATCAAGGAGCCACAAATTTTTGATCAACCCACTCCATATACACATATCACACGTGCACCCATATATTGAGTGCAAACAAGAGTGGAAAAAAAAATTCTGAGCGTACATCAAATCGAGTGATTGCGAGGAATTGTGAGGTCCTACACCTTGTTTTTCTTTCACGTTTGTTCATTTTTACAGGTACCATGAAGAAGGGCAATCAGAATAAGTTGCCCAAGATCAGTGAGGACGACCCAAAGTCTCCCCTCACACTGAGAGAGGAAGAGTCCTTTTCTAATACCCCAGCATGGGACGCCAAGTTCCACTTTGATGCGTTGACCCAATATTTCAACTATCAAAATCGTAAGTTAGAGAATAGACTTGGTGATCAACTAGCCAAGTTATCTGAGCAGATTGAGGGCCTCAAAACTCAATCAACTGAAGCTCAGACAGTTCAAGGACCTCTCGAGAGGCCCGTTGAACCTCAAGTAGCTGCAGAGAGGCAAGTTGAGCCTCAAGGAACCACAACTGAAGCTACAGTGCCGCACAGAGCAGCCGCCAAACAACCCCAGCCACCACTTTAGCCGGAAGATGTTGATGATAGACCCAAGTCCGATGATTATGAGGAGTTTGAAGGTAACTTCATACCTCCAAGATGGGGTAATCATTGAGATCGACCCAGAGCACCTCATAGATGCGTATTTCGCATTGATAGGCCCCGATTCGAGGAAGATAACTCCATGGTAAATAACAATAAGACCACCATTCCGGAGTTCGAAGGACGTCACGATCCAGATGCCTACCTCCATTGGGAAAGGAAGGTCGATAAAACCTTCAAATGCTATGATTTCCCTGAGTTGAAGAAGGTGCAACTCGCTTTCCTTGAGTTTAAGGGATACGTAGTGATAACCTCATATTTTACATGTATTTTGAGGTACATTTGAGTGGTATTTGATGGGCATTGCATGCATAAAGTGTTGAGTTTTGCATATTTTCTATGTTTTGCGCATTGTCACGTATTTGTTCATCATTAAGGGAATTAATGCTATTTTTTTTGTGGACTTCAAATGTGCTTGGGAAGACCCTATAAAGATAGGAAATCAAGTTAGGAATGCGTTGCAAAAAGAATCGGGTCAATCGAACGAGAAACGAGTGAGAACGAAGCAAAAGAGTGAGAGGCTGCCGGATGCTGAAAATACCCGCGACCGGACTCACGACCCTGGGGGTCGCGAATCACCTGCTTGCCTTTTTTCTGCATGGTCGCGACATGGAGGAGGTTCTCCTTTGTATTATTCGCGATCTGGTCGCGAATTTTGAGGTTGGTCGAGAATTTTCAGCCACGTCAGCGCCACGTCATGCCACGTATTGCCACGTGGATTAGCGACCCGAGTCACGAGCATCCTGGTCATGAATGTGGTCATGAGTCGAGTGGGTCTATCCGATTTTTGACCTATTTTTGGGCTTTTCTTAACTTGGTATTTAAGGGTTTCAATGGACGAAAATTCCACACAATTCCACCTACCCAAAAGTTGCCACCAAAGGTTTGCTGCAGAGAAAAGAAGACGCGAAGAACAAGACCAAAGGATTTCAAGAGTGTTCAAGACCAAAGTCATAATAGAATCTTTGGGTTTTATTTACTTTATTCTTAGAATTTCAATGTTTTCTTTGTGGATTATTTTAGTTATTTATTTTGACATGGATAGCTAAAACCCTAGTATTCTAGGGTTGGATTATGATTTATTCATAAAGTTCTTTTAATTCATTTTATTTGGTGTCTATGATTTGATTATGTTTTGATTATTCCTTCTTTTCTCTGTATTATTTACCTGATCACTAAATGATGCAATTTGATGTGTTAATCCATAATTCGAGAGATGAGTTTTAACACAAGATCTGGAATAATTAACTGGTTAGTCAATATCACTCGAGAGAGTTGCGATTAATTTAGAGAACAATAAATCTTTAGAACCATTAGGAGTTGCATAATAGGTATTGAACGAACACGTTAATATTTGTTGTGTGATCTACAATCTAGGCGCTTCGAGAGAAGGTTTAGAATACATGAGTGATTGTTCTAGCATAATTTAAATCCCAACATAGACACTAAATGAATTGATTAAGAGAACGTATTAAATAATGAGTATCCAATCCTAGAATGCGTCTTTTTCTTCAGTGTTTGATTTTCTGTGTTGATTTCTTCTGTGGTAATTCAGTTTGTTTATTAATTTTAGTTTTAATTAGTTAAATTCAACCATGTTTTATAATATAGATAACTGCAAGGGATTAAATTAGATAACTAGCAGATTAATGATTAAATCTCTGTGGATACAACCTTGTTCACTGCTATACTAGAAACCTCACTGTACACTTGCAGTTTAGGTGAAAATAAATACCGAACACGTAGCAGATTGGTGGGAAAATAAACAGAAAAGGAGACACCATGATCGAGACCCATTAATCGACACATGGAAAGAGATGAAGGATGTCTTAAAAGGATGTTTTATTCCGGTACACTACGAGCGGGAATGAGAGAAGATGTTGAATCAGATCAAACAAGGAGCCCGTTTAATTGAGGAGTACCACAAGGAGTTGGAAATGATGCTAAATCGTATTGGAAAGGAAGAGTCCCTCGACGCCACTATAATCCGATATATCAAAGGTATGAACTCGGATATTGCTTGTGAAGTCGAACTGAAGGATTTTTCAAGCATCGAGGAAATGGTGCACTACGCTGCAATCGTTGAATGTCAGTTGAGGGAAGGCCGCCGTCGACCCATGCACAGCTCGACCCCTCTACGCCAGTCTTGGGGTCGAAACAGCGCATCTACATCGGCCAATGAGACCCCATGACCGAGAGCCCCACCGGAGCAGCCCGTTCGACACTTTGATCGCACTACACCACCACTAAGCCATAGACCTGAGTCTACACCACCTGCACAGTCTAGGCCACAATCTACACGGCCTAATCCTTAAGGCTAGTCGTCTAATACAGCCCCTCCATGATCCCGTGACGTTTAATGTCACAAGTGCCAAGGATGGGGCCACTTTCAAGCTCAATGTTCAAACCGGCGTGTTCTATTCTTTTCTGAAAACAATGAAATAGAATCAGCCAGTGAGGAAGAATTTGAGGCCTTAGGTGACGCCAATCATGAAGAAGCAAAGGAAGATGATGTCGAGCTTGAAGAAGTCCGCCCGGATGCACCAAACGTCAGTCTTGTGACAATCCGAAGTTTGAGCATCATTCGAGATGAGGAGCAAGATCATCAACGGGAAAACATCTTCTACACCTGTGTGATGATCTAAGGAAAATCGTGCTCCATGAATATTGAGAGTGGCAGTGTCATCAATGCCATTAGTCTATATACCGTAGACTAGCTCGCCCTGACCATGCAAAAGCATCCAAAGCTATGTCGACTGTAATGGCTTACTGAAAGAGACGAAGTTTGCGTTCTCCACCAGTTAGTGTCGATTTTTTAATTAGTAAATTTTCTGACACTGTTTTGTGTGACGTCATCCCGATGGATGCGGCACATTTGTTGTTGGGGAGACCGTGGCAATTTGACAGGTGTGCAGTCCATGATGGACGTCTGAACATGTACACCGTGAAACACAATGGCCGTACTTGTATCTTGAACCCATTGGCCCCGAAAGATGTTGCTGAGGACTAGAAACACATGCAAGAAAGGTTTAAAGAAGAGCGAGAGAAACAGGCCGCAATCGCAGTAGTAAAATAGACCGTGGATCGAGCTAGCAGTGCAGCACGGCCCGTGCCTAGCGAGTCAGCCACCGCACGGCCGTGTCAAACCCTTCACAAAATGGACCAATCCGTCCAGCAGCTCCCACACGGCCCGTGCCAATCTGGACCACAAGCACACGGCCCGTGCGCCCTTCTACCGATCTCCGATCTATCCGTCGTTCCTTCTACTTCGACTCTACCTTTTTTTGACCCTCCCAAGAAGGATTTGACATCTGGGAAAGCTGTAAAAACACCTAAACAATGCAACTTGTTTATTTCTATCAAAGGAGTTCAAAAAGCCGTGAATGTAGGTTTGCCACTCGTCTTACTTATATTTAAGAGCAATGCTACTAACGAATCTTTTGTTTCTAGTGATGTGCAGCCCCTACTCAACGAGTTCAAGGACATGTTTCCGAAGAAAATACCAAGTGGTTTGCCGCTAATTCGAGGAATTGAGCATCAAATCGACTTCATACCCGGAGCCGTACTACAAAACTGCCCAGCCTATCGGGCATTCCTTGATGAGACGAAGGAGATTGATAGGCAAGTGAAAGAGTTGTTGGAGAAGCAACAAATTCGTGAATCACTTAGCCCCTGCGTCGTACCGGTTATTTTGGTGCCGAAGAAGAATAATGAATGACGCATGTGCATGGATTGCCGAGCAATCAACAAGATCACGGTAAAGTATCATTTTCCTATATCCTCGCCTTGATGATATGTTAGATGAGCTAGCTGGTTCGAAAATCTTTTCTAAGATTGATTTACGCTCCGATTATTTTCAAGTTCGCATGCAAGAGGGTGATGAATGGAAAACCGCTTTAAGACAAAACATGGCTTATATGAATGACTTGTTATGTCTTTTGGTCTCACAAATGCACCAAGCACATTTATGCGCTTGATGAATCATGTTTTGCGTGAAGTAATTGGAAAGTATGTTGTCGTGTACTTTGATGATATTTTGATCTATAGTGAGTCGACACATACACATATGCAGCACCTTAGGCACGTTTTTGAGCTTCTTAGGAAGTTGAAATTGTATGGTAATTTGTCTAAGTGTGATTTTTACTTGAGTACAGTCATATTTCTCGGCTTCATTGTTAGTGAACGCGGTATAGATGTAGACCGTTCCAAAATCAATGTGATTAATGAATGGCCGACTCCTATATCGGCGTCTAAAGTCTGATCTTTCCACAGAATTGCTGGCTTTTATCGACGCTTCATGCGCGATTTCTCCAGCATAGCCACGCCACTCACAGAGTTGAGTAAGAAAGATCGTATGTTTGAATGGGGTCCAGCTCAAGAGCATGCATTTAACTTGTTGAAACATTGTTTATGTAATGCACTTGTTTTATGCTTGCCAGATTTTAACAAAACCTTTGAGATCGAGTATGACGCCTCGGGCAAAGATATTGGAGTTGTTCTTATGTAGAAAAAGTGTCTTGTTGCCTACTTCAGTGAGAAGCTATATAATGCAGCCCTTCAGTACTCAACGTACGAGAATGAGCTGTACGCACTCAAGAGAGCTCTCGAGACATGACAAAATTATTTGTGGCCAAAGGAGTTTGTGATTCATACGGATCACGAGAGTTTGAAGCACTTCAAAGGCCAACAAAACTTGAATAAGCGCCACACCCGTTGGGTTAAGTTTATAGAGTCCTTTCCCTACGTCATCAAGAACAAGAAAGGTGAAGAGAACATCGTTGCAGATGCCTTGTCTCGAAGGTATGTACTTTTTAACCTTATATATGCAAAGATGTTAGGATTTGAGTCGATTAAGAGTTTGTATGAGCATAATATAGACTTTTCGACCATATTTGCTTCTTGTTCGACTCGCTCTCGTGCTTTTGATGGTTTCTATATGCATGATGGATTTCTCTTTAAGGAGTCGAGATTATGTATACCTAGATATTTTATGCGTGAGTTACTTGTATTAGAATTGCATGCGGGAGGTTTAATGGGTCACTTTGGTGTGTCTGAGACGTTAAACTTGCTGCATGAACATTTTTATTGGCCACGCATGAGACATGATGTTGAGAAGGTGTGTGATCGTTGCATAACTTGTAAGAAGTCAAAATCCACCTCACACCCTTTTGGTTTATACATGCCCCTTCCAGCCCCATCGTCCCCTTGGATTGATTTATCTATGGACTTTGTTTTGGGATTACCTAGGTCTAGGTTGGGTCGTGATTCTATTTTCATTGTAGTTGATTGGTGTAACACCCCAGGTTTTCAGAACCTATTTAGAAAATTTAAGAAAATAATTAGATCCTAGGTAAGGATGTTTCGGTTGTAAATCGCGATTGTAGGGGTTATTTTTCGGAAAATCATCTTTTCGAAGAGTTCGATTCTAGCTCAGTCATGATCGATTTTAGTCATGTTTGGAAGGTGTTGACCCAAGGAGCATGACAGTACTTTCGGATTTTCAATCCGAGGTCGTTTGAGGTCCTGGCGATGAAAAGTGCATTAAGTAAGAGCGTGAATAGTGTTTTTCCGTAAGAGCGTGATTTTCAGAAATTTGTGAAATCTCATGTGTTGACTCGAGCCTTGTTTCTTCAAGCCTATCCTATAGGAAATTTTTCAAGGAATCCGTTAGCATTCCCGGATTTTCATTCTGAGGTCAATCGAACACTCAGAAATTTTATTTGTCCTTTGTGTGGAATAGTAATTCTATTTTTGAAAAGAGAATCTTTTCTCGTTTTCCTTTAAAATGACTCGTTCTTTATCCCGAGTCGAGTTGGTTCAATAGTACTCAAGCCAACAAACCTTCCAGTATTTTTAGATTTCGTGAACGAGGTCATTTGGACCTAAATATCGAATAAAGCACCTTTTAACCGAACCCGAAATTTTATAAGCAGTATTGTTGCACTGTAGTAGCTTCCAGAGGAATCCTTAATTTCCCCTATATATATATATCAGCCCCCCACCCCACGTTCGGATCCCCATTTTGGCAAGAGAGAGAAGCTTGGGGGCCAAGTTTAGAAAAGAGAAAGAGAAGAGAAGGCAAAGAGAGAGAGGCCGAGAGAGAGATAGTCGGAGGGAGGAAGGAGCTGCTGGATGGAGGGTTGCTGGACCGGCCACCAGCAGGTCTCCAGGAAGCGGCAGGTCACCGGAAAGTCGTCAGAGCGCTGCTGCCATTGCCGGAGAAGAAGGCCGCAGCTGTTGCTCGTTGTCATCTCCGTTCAGCTGCCATCTTCCGACGTCTCGTTTCGGTTTGTTTCTTCTCCTTTGCAGCTGAAATTTTATTATGTCGTGTATCTTTAAGTGATCTACGTTTCGTCTTTTGATGTCAATGTCATCCGATGGTCGGAAATCGGCCAGATCGCCGGAAAATGGAATCTGCTCTGGTTACCGATCAGTTTCAGTATTTTGGGATTTTGGGCCTTTTGAGGTCCCGAATCGAAAAAGTTTCAACTGGAAAATTGTTCGAAATATTATTTTACGTTGGGATAGCTTGACGTTGAGTTTTATTTTCGAGTATCCCATCGTTTGGAATTTTGCCTAAAGCGTGAAAGTTATTCGAGTTTTATTTTGAAATCAAAGGTCGTCGGAAAAATCCCAAATTTATATATTTGGCTGTTGTTATGATATAGGATATACTTAAATTATTTCATGATTTTCGGATGATTATAAGGTGTTGTTGAATTTTTGGTAAAAGCGTCGAAAAAGGGTAAAAGCATCAGGGCGTCGTCTTTTGCCAATTTTTTGACTTGGTCGATCTTAAATTATTGTTTTAAGCATGCTTCATGTTCAGACCAAGTCGATTAGAGGTATCTAAAGTCGTGCAATTAGTAGAGGAGTCGTAGTCAAGGAATTCTATTTTTATGATTTTGGGTTCTAGGATCTTCGAATAGATCGCTAAGTCGATAATCGACTTTTGTAGGACAAGCCGAACCTCGAAGGAATCAAGGAAGGGAGTTCCAGCCCATTGCTTCACCTCAAGAATAACGATCAAGGTGGGTGATACTATACCCATCTATTATTTGAGCTAGTGAGCTCTAGGAGAATGTTAGGAAAAATTGAAATATCCAATTAAATGATTTTATGCTCTGCCTGATTAGTCTTTGTACAAGGAATTATTATGCTATGGGAATTGATGATATGAATTGTTATTTGAGCTCTTGTGCATGATATGTTATGGATGCTAGCATGAGGTGTTATATGACTTATTGATTTGAGATATACATAGATGATCATGATCATAGGTTAACTTTGGTATGGATATTGTTGATGAGGATGTGTTTTTTTAGAAGAATGATGCCTTGTAGGTTGATTATAGTATCCCTTATAGGCTTTGAGGCTATGGAATTGATTTAGGAATTAGACCTAGATCACTTATTCTAGGTTATGATCAATGCTAACGTGATTGAATATTGAGGTTTTATTATTAAGATTGAATATTGAGGATTAAAGAATGAGGATTGAATATTGAAGATTGAATATCGATGATTGAATGTTGATATTAAATGATTGTTAAACATGATATTGAGCTCAAGGAATGATGATTATCGTGTTGTAACCTTCGGGTTGCCAGATTGTGGTCTTTGGATCACTAGGGAGTCACTGCTGGGTAATCCCCTCGCAAACTCATGGATTGTAACCTTTGGGTTACCAGGTTGTGGCCTTTGGGTCACCAGGTTGTGATCTTTTGATCACTAGGGAGTCACTGCTGGGTAACCCCTCGCATACTCGGTGGGATATTTGAGATAACCCCTCTCTTATCCTAAGGCATGCCTCAGGGTGTAGTAGACATCAGGTTTGAGCCAGGAAGGGTGCCAGGAAAAGAAGTAAAAGATTTTGCGGATATGGAGAGGACTTTTGCGTTTTGCTCTTCATATACCGCTAGTTATGAATTGGATATTTCTAAAGTTTATCAAAGAAGTTTTCTCATAAAACCTCACTGGGTACATTAGTACTCACACACTCTTTTTTAAATATTTTCAGATTGAGATGCAAAGGTCGATGGTGGCTGTGAAGTGGGTTGGCTGCTGAGATCATGTTTTACTATTACAGTATTATTCTCACTATGTTTCTTGCTACTCTGATGACTTATGGTATTTTGTTGATATGATTATGTTTCTCTGATTACGAACCATGTTGATGTCTAGTTATAGCATGTCTTTATGCTTTAACTATATGATGCCTTTGTCATTAATCTAAGGGAAGATAGCCTCATTCTTTGTTTTGCCTACTCGATCTTTCATTTTGGCCTATGGAAGGGCTTCATTTGTTCAACCTATTGGTGTTTGTTTCTTTCACCGACCTATGAATTGGTTTATTGACTATTGGTATCTGTTTATTCGCTTTCATAAGGCCTATGAATGGGCTTAGTGAATTGTCACAACTTCCACCCTTCTCTTATAAGCTGTTTATAAATGGGGATTTGCTCTAGTTACAGAGGTTATGCTGTCCGATTTTTCGGAGGGCATATCCTGTCTTTGGCCTACTTGTTTGTTAATTATATTCAAAAACATCAATCCTTTTTGGATTAACACCCCGTCCCCACTTAATTACCCTTTTTGGGATCGGGCTGTTACAATCAGTTTTCTAAGATGGCACATTTCATTGCGTGTCGAAAAACTGATGATGCTGTCCAAATCGCCAATCTCTTTTTTGTGCATATTGTGCGGTTACATGGTATTTCTAGAACTATTGTTAGTGATAGAGATTCTAAGTTTCTTGCACATTTTTGGCGTGTTTTGTGGGGAAAGCTTGGTACTAAGTTGTTGTTTTCAACCGCTTGTCATCCCCAAATGGATGGTTAAACGGTGGTTGTAAATTGAACTCTTGGTACTTTGCTTTGTTCTTTGGTGAAAAATAATTTGAAATCGTGGGAAGATTGTTTGCCTTATACTGAATTTGCTTACAATCGTGTTGTGCATTCATCTACTAACATGTCTCCGTTCGAGGTTGTTTATGGTTTCAATCCGCTTACTCCTAATGATTTATTGCCTTTACCTGTTAAGCATCTAACAAGTGTAAAAGGTACAAGGAGAGCTGAGCAAATTAAAGAGATGCATGAGAAGGTAAGATCTCGAATCGAGCACAAGGGCACTCACACAGCCGTCGCCCGCAATCAACACCGTCGGCCAATGATCTTCAAACCGGGAGATCGAGTTTGGATTTACTTGAGTCCTGGTTGATTTCTTAACTTGCGGAAATCTAAGTTGATGCCTAGAGGAGATGGACCATTCACTGTTTTGAGTCGAGTCAATGACAATGCGTATTGCATTGATCTTCTAGGTGAGTACAAGTGTACTTTCAATGTTTCTAATCTTTCTCCATATTATGCAGTTCATGAGATCGAGCATGAAGAGTTTAAGAATTCGAGGACGAATTCTTTTCAGCAGGGGGGAATGATGAGTACGAGCCTAGCATCGAGCCAGAATAAGAAAATGAGGAGCTACAATTCAAAGGCCCAGTCACGAAACTTCGAGCCAAGAGATTGCAAGATTATTTGCAATTGATTGTGAGGAAGAAGCTTGAAGAAGAAGAGTTGATGAAGGGTAGCCCGAGATGGATCACGATGCTGTTAATTGAAGACGAGGAAGATGGCCAGACAGGCCACACGGCTCGTGCAACATAGCAGACCAGCAGCACAGCTGTGCAACCCCATGCAACCCTTAAAGGTTTGAGCCCAGCAAGGTCCGCACAGCCTGTGCAGTGCCGAACCATAAGCGCACGACCATGTGCCATTTAGCGTCGATTGGATTTTCATTCGTGTTCGACATGGATTTAATTCGTGGAGCCCAAGTTCGAGTTTCCAGTCCATTATTGAAGGCTCAAGCTTGTTGGGATTTATTTTATCTAGATTAGATTTTTATTTATTTAATTTTTGGTCTTTTCTAGAATTACCTTGTTTAGAATTTTATACAAAGTAGAACTCTTTTTCCTTTTGGATTTTTCAGCCACCTCATGTTTTAGGCCTTAGTATTTTCGTTCCCTACTAGTGTAAATAGGAATACAATATGTTTTTAATACTTTAGACATTGATTGATATTTGAGTTTTCTATCTCTGTGTCTCACGATCCTTAGGTTGATCAAACAAACACTTTTATTGCTTTAGTTCAAAAGTAATACTTTTTAGGTCTAGCAAATCTAAAGTTTTATCAAGCTTTGTTAGTTTGTCTCGTGCTAAGGAAGTTGCTACAAGCGAAGATCGAAGGAGTTGCGTTTCGTCTTTTGAGTCGGGGTTCAGCTGAAGATTGGAACTACCTCAAACTGCATCCACCGCCCGATGCCATCATTCATTAATCCACAAGTCATCTCTCATCCGCGAACCTATGTCCCAAGTAAGTCATACGGACATCACCTTTTCGTCAAACCCAAACCGATCCACACATGCCCAAGCCATCTTCCACCTTTCGTATCTTTCTTTTATTTTATTTGTGTTGTGTTTTGCATAGTTTGAGTCATTAATCTAGGTATCTTAGTTATCTAATTTTATTGAGTCTTATTCATTCACAAAATCGAGTCTCGTGTTCTTATTCATTTATATTGTCTAGTTTAGTCAGATTGAATCCTTTATTCCACTGACGTTGTTCGAGACCTATAGAAGTCTTCCACTACGTTCACTAGATTTGGCTTAGACATATCGTATGGGTCACATCAGTTGATCTATAAAAGTTAAAAATTTTGAAGATGGCCATTCATATGGCAGACAACTCTTGGATAAAGGGAGTGGGGTTAGCTAAGAATGTGGTGGTCGACATATGAGATCATACCTATTTGGTAGATTTTGTATTGGGCAACAGAACAGTTGATAGAATGGTTCCATCCATTTTAGGAAACATGTTTCTCTACACTACCAAGGCTATCATCACCCTCATTGATGTGGAGTTAGGGAATATGACTCTAAAGCATGGAAGAGACACATTGGTCCTACATCATCTAAAGAAGACAGTGATCAAATATCATATGTATGATTTTGATGATATCTTTGAACCTAATCAAGCAATAAACAACATCCTCGGGGTGCTCTCGATCTAAGGATGAAATAAAGGAAGTTGAAGATTCATGGAGGCATATGAGGCCACCAAAATGTCCCTAATGCTGTAGGTTCTAAAAATAATTTATTTTTAATTGTTTTGAAAGGGAATTAGAGGATAAGTTATTTCGATCTTCTATTTTTACTTTGCTTTCGTAGTTAGTTTTAGTTTTTTTTCATGTTTTTGGTTTATCTTTTGTGTTCTTGTTAGTTTTTGTATCTTAAATGATACATGAGTAAGTTGAGAAAGTGTTCAAGATGTCAAAAAATTCAAACAAGAGATAAGAATCAGAGCTAAGTTGACCTGTGGGAACTGATTCGTCTTGACTCGCTAGTGGATCCAAGAGTCTTGTTTCACTCAGAGTCAAGTCGACTGCCGAGTCAACCCAGAAGGGCATTGTGCCAGGTTGACTTGCTTATGAGATTCACACATTAAATCTCCCCTTTCTCTCATTCTTCACCGCTTCTCACACATTCTTCATATATCACTCTCAAATTCTCTCAATCTTTCTTCCCAAATCGTCAAGGTATGTATATTTCTCTCCGGCTAATTCTTGATTTCATGCTAGATAATGATTATTCTACCTTAGTTTAGTAATTTAATCAGTGCAAATTTGAGATTTAGTTCAATTTAATCATAGAGTTTGAATTTGGGGATTTTATTGTTATAATAATTTTGTTTAAATTAATGATGGAATATAATTCTTATGTTGTTGGGCATGCCTAGTTTAACAAGACTTAGTTTAATTAATTGAGCAAGTTGATTAATTTAGTATTTTGTGTTGCATAGATTTAATAAAATTGGGGATTAATTGTTTATGTTATGAATGTGAAATTCCCTTGATTAATTGCTCGATTTAGTCACTATAAGGTTGTTAGCATGATGGGATTGGAATTGATGAATGAGCAAGAATTGAATTGATATTTATTTTTCATGATTAGTTGGATTTTGGTAGACAATGAGGGATGATCTATTTCTTATTGTTATTTAGAGTGTTTGTTTTGATTTTGTAGTGCAAATGGAGCTTGTAAATTATGGTGTGTGCTAAGAAACCCGTCTCAAAGAGAATGATGGAAGAGACTTGCTCACTACCTTGTTCAGGCTCTAGGGATTCACGAACCTTTATGGGCCCTAATGCAAGCTATAAAATGGAGCTACATCATGTAGAAATGGGTGTTTGAGTTCCTCAACACCATTACCCATTCCACTGAGGGAATCACATTCAGTCTGGGCAACTAGACGAGGGAGGTGACCTTTGCTCGGCTCAACAATATCTATAGGACTTCCCTTACGGGAGCTATCATTTTGCAAGAGCCTTTCGTCTATCCACTTTCTGGAGGTCGATCGTATGGGCAACCAACATGCCAACCCGTTTCTCACTAGGCAGAGCTAGAGCACAGAGCATCTACAACCCCATTATGAGATACATACATCGAGTCATGGCGCACTCTAGATTTCTTCAGTTCTCCATGCCACCATTCATGTTTTTTCAGAGGGATCACGCCCATTTTTCATTGCCCAATGCACATTTGACCGTTGTCTCTACAATCTATGAGATGAACAATTAGTCAATGGATTCGTCTACATATGATACAACCCGAAATAAGGGCAGAACCGAGGGAATGAAAATAAAAAATGATGAAGAATAGAAGTAGCAATAGCGTTAGGTGCAACTCGAGCCATGCAGGATTATGTGTGTTCGACCCTGTGGTCATATTCGAGAGCCAGATGACATACCTTAGTCCTCCCCACAGACAAGCCAACACATCTTCTATGCCTTGCGTGGTTTGCATGAGATGCAACAAGATGTCAGAGACTCTGAGGATACATAAATCTACTTTGCCAGACGTATGGGAAAGAATTTAAGTGATCAATTGCTAGAGGAATATGTACTGTAAAATCCTTATTACGTTGGAAAAAAATGTTATGGTGCTTTATGAAAAAGAAAAGAAAAAAGAGAGCATAAAAGACCCATTAGTGCTGATTTTATTATCTTTGTTAAAATTCAGCAGGAAATCGGTGGTTAAATTGATTTTTATTGTGAATGGTGTACTTGGAAAGGGAGAAAGGAATTAGTTCTACTATTTTTTTGTCAATGAAGTTGGTGGTTTTTAGAGAAGATGAGAGTAGCTAATTCAAAACTTTTCGAATTTAGTCGCTTAGCTATATATTTCCTACCTGTCCAAAGAGTCCACATTATAACTAAATATAAAATCATTTTTAATATTCATTTTAAGCATACATTCTAGTGGTGGAAGAAAATTCAAGGAAAGTATTATGATCATCACTTCATATCTTCTCTATTCTTTTATTTTCATTGTTCGGGACAATCCGTGATTTAAATTTGAGGTTTTGACAGTTGTTTATTTTACACAACTTTTAGATATAAATTGATGTTGTTTACATGAATTAATGATTTTTCATGTAGGTTTCTTTATTGTTATTAAGAATATTTGATGTCGTTAATATTATTATTTATGCACAAATTTCTTAATAAATAATTTTTCAGTATAATGAGAACTTCGGTATACCGTGAAATTTCGATACTGTACGATATATCGAAATAT
This sequence comes from Perilla frutescens, assembly GCA_026008535.1. NCBI lineage: Eukaryota > Viridiplantae > Streptophyta > Magnoliopsida > Lamiales > Lamiaceae > Perilla > Perilla frutescens. Next base: position 10,514,434 of record BRKX01000005.1, read on the forward strand.
CATACTGAACTTTCGGTATATCGAAGATAAGGTACGGCAACTAGAATTGTAAATAATCCAAACTGTTCGTGAGCTACTCGGATATCAGCTCAAAATAAGTTTGATCAAAACTCGATCGTTTATTAAACGAGCCGAATTCGAGTTTTTTTCAAGCTCGATAATTTTCTTGAGCCGAACTCGAGCTACTCACGAACTTCTTATGAGCTGTTTGAGTTCGACTGTAAGCGAGCTTTTATCGAGTAGCTTGCAAACTTTTAATTGAGCTTGTAATCGGGCTTATAATCCAGTAGCTCACGGGCTTTTAATCGAACTTTGATAAATAAGCCAAAATAAATTAAAATTTCACCCCCAACAAGATTCAAACCTTAAATAAATGTATTTAAATTTATTACTTTAACCACTTTACCAAATTATTAACAATTATGTTAATATTGAATCAAATAATATTTTCATAACAATTCTCCAAAACTTAAATATATGTAAATATTTATATATTATATATTGATATTATATTTATATAAACATAATATCATACTATCAACTATCAGATAAATTTACTGTATATTCAACTAATAATAATAGACTATATGAACACTATAAGAAAATTAAGAACTAATATTATCATGAATAAAAAAAAGGAAATAAATTAATAATACTTACAAACATTAAGTTAAGCTTATGATATTAAACAAAAAATAGGAAAATGTAAATCAATTTATATGATAAAAATTAATTTAATCAAAATTGATTATCCAACTTTAATATATACATTTAGAATGTATTTAGTTATAATATTAATATAAAATAGTATATTTGAATTTTGAAGTAGTCTAACAAAAAACTATCTAATTATGAGGTAAATAAAATTCTATTTTATATTATAGTTAAGAATTGAGACTTGATAATGAAACAAACTCAAATGAATTTGATTAAACCTATGTAACGCCCTCAGTCCCAGTAGGACTAAAACGTCACCAAAAGATATACATACATGCATACATGATAAACACTTAAAAATAAATTTAACTTTATAAATAATTTGTAAATGGGCAGCACCTCAACTTAAAAATGTTCAAACCACGTACTCAGGCGTTCTCAAAGTCAACTTTCAACAAGGCTTTTCAAAATTACTGACTCACACATAACCAAATTATAACCTGTCAACAAGCAATGTACATAGCTAATTGTTTGGTGATTATTTGTACTATTTTATCATAGTAATTTAGTATCTTCAGTATGTGTTTTTCTTGTGTTTTTGTGCGATTTTTATGTTATTTCCTTCACTTTTGCTCTTTTGGTGAGTTATGTCAGGTTTGTGCAAAACTTGAGCTTTTGTGTCCAAAAGAAGGATTTTATGGCATAAAAGTGGCTAGGAGGTGAAGCTCCCAAACTAAAGCTCCAGCTTGTTGATAGGTCCTGAATCACCCACTTCGTTGAGCTGGTCGGAGGTCTCGCTGCCCGGTCAGCGAGTCGGGGGGTCAAGGGGGGCGACGTCTCCTTGCCTAGGGGTACGGGGGGGCAGAGACGCCCCTAGCCCGACGGTAATGAACCAAACTGATGGCCGAGCTCGAGTCGCACCCAAAACTGATTAGTTTTGGGGTCAAACTGAAGATTCCAAGCTGCAGCTGAGAGCTTGGAGCTGAGCTGGTGCCACAACTGATGGGATCAGTTGAAGTCCCATAACTGATAAATTAAACTGATGGAGCCAAGAGCTTGGAGCTGCAGCTGAAGAACCAAGAGCTGAGCTGAAGGCCCAACTAAAGAGATTAGCTGAAGTTTCTCAATTGAAGAAACCCAACTGATGAGCTGCAACTGATGAAAGCGCCAAACTGAAAAAAGTCGGGAGCTGGAGCTAAAGCAACCTTACCGGCGCGGGACCCCCACGACCGCGGGGGGTGCTCACACGACGGACGCTCCCTGCAAGCACGCGGCACCCTGCGAGCACGGGGCATGCCAGTCCTACAAGCGCAGGTGCACCGCCGGCACGAGGTAATCAATTCCAGCCTCTCGATCAGTTCTCAGCCGCGATCAGTTTGCTCTCTTCAATCAGTTCCAGCTTCAGTTTTCGGCAGCTTTTTATCTTTATTCTCTCCACCCACTTGGCCAGCTGTGAGAATTTAATGCACGTGGTTCTAGCTAGGAGTAGGAGGAGTTGGGGGAACCATCGACCAATAACTCCACCTTTTTGCTTTCTCTCTCCTCAACCAATAAATCAACCATCTGCCCATTCTTTCCACACACACACACACACCATCTCCTTCTGGAGACCTTTTGGGGGGATTAAGTACGCATTCTCCTCCTAGACTTCACCATTGACTTCACCAACACCACGGTTCCAGAGAGAGAGAAAGAAAAGAGAAGGAGAAGAGGCAAGGAAGCTCAAGCTCAAGGAAGAGGAACGAGAAGAGGAATCCAACTTCAAGCCATCCGTGGAAGCTAGGCTTGCCCGAGGATCTCACTTTTTGGTATTTCTTCTCTTAGCTTTAGCTCACTTGTGGGGATTTGTCCTAAAACTGACGAGACATCAAGTATTGTAGAAGTCTATATTTTATTTATCTTTTGATTTATGAAATGGATAGCTTTTATGATTCTTGTGTTGTTTTGAGCATGATGGGCTAATTCCTTAAATTAGGGGGTAGATAATCGAATTGGTTTTGATCTATGCTTGTGATAGTTGGTCTCTTATTGTTGGAATTGTGCTTGTTTATGTTGAGTACTTGGCCACTACTTAGCATTGCTAGGCTTTAGATGAGACCGAGAGGAGATTCTATAGCCTGACTTAGGTTCCTTCAATGTTAGGTGGATCGAGTTTCGTAAGCCTAATTGTTAATCTTACCCGTATAATATAGCCGATGGAGGTTTAATGGATTGACGGTGACAATAAATGAAGTTAAGCCACTTGAAGAGGTTTATTGACATGTAGGATTAACAAATCGACTTGAAACAAGCTAGGAGAGAAACCAATGAGAGAATCTACACCCTAATGCTCTTCCCATAATCTTTTTATTTCATCTTTGTTATTGTTGGTGTTGCTAGTTAATCTTGTTATTTAAATTCCTTAGTTTAGCCAAACCTTTCCCAATCCTCTATTTAGAATGTTTAGGTTCATATTTAAATTCTTGTGCTTGTCAACAATTGTAGCGTAGAAAGGTAATCACCCAGATTAAGCTTTCCTCGAGAGACATGACTTGGGTTAGCTCACCACCCTACAACTACCCGTCCTCTTGCGGGTCCGGTCAGTAGTAGTTGTGCGTGTGTAGGTAAACCGGACATCAAACACTAATCAGGCCACATATTCAAAAACACCACGACCAACCCTTATATACATTCAAAAACATCACGACCAACCCTTATATACATTCAAAATATTTGTATATACAATAAAAAATTGAGCACTGGGGTCTGCAACTTTCAAACTTAAAAGTTTTGCAGAGTATCAACGGAAGAATTTAATATTTAACCTACAAACATAAGTTTAAAGATGGTTTTAAACAAAAACCACATAAGGGTCAACCATAAAAGCCACTCCAGCAGGTAGTCATCAACCAACTTGATCTCCAGGACCTGAAAATATTTGAAAATATTTGGGTTGAGTGCCAGAAAATACCCGGTGTGCATTAATATTCGTCCAAGTCATACTTTCATGCATTGAAATCAATTATAAACATACTTTATAGCATAGTTTACTCTTCTTCATTGGATGAGAGGCCCAATGTGATCACATGAATACTTTACGATTACTTATCTAGACATTTAGTCATAAAGTAAACCGACTATGCTTGTAAGTCGGAATTTCTCTATGTATAAAGTCTCAACACATCCAATCATTACATAAACAATGCTATTAAAACATTTAACATGCTTTTCATGGACGAATTTAAAACATAATTGTGAATTATTAAAAAACCCACCTGGATGATTTCAAAGTGGGGTGAAATTTTTATGCTATGCTACTATGCTTCTCGGTCGTCTCAACCTATAAAATTGAAATTTCTAACTTAGAATCCTCAAATAGGTCTTTAAGGTAATAACTTAGGTCATAAATAACTTAAGTAGGAATTTCCTATATCTTGAGATCGTTTGGAATAGAAATAGAGTCAAACGGGCGAATAATGCGCATTTGATGGAATAGATCAACTTAGTGACCCTGATTGAGAATTTATCGGACTTCCTGGATTAAATTGAATGGATAAATATGTATTGAACTCAATTCAATAACTAAGAAGCTTGATTTAACATATAGAAGTAAATTTTTAATTTTAGAATTTATTTTGAGCAATATACAATATTTTACTTATAGGACTAAATCACGTTTTCTAAAAATTCTAATTTAATTCTCAAGTACTAAATTAGAACTGGGAGAATATGAATTTGAGAATTGGGTTCATCTAATATATTATGGCCAAGTCTGAAAACTAACAAATCAAATAGCATTGGATTAACAATTTGAAAACGATGGAGAAATTTACAACAACATAATAGTGATAAAATTTGAACAATTAGATTGACTGGAAATTAAATCGAAAGAAAGCCTCAATGCCAAAAAATTCACCTTATTTTTCTTTATTTTTCTTCAAATTTTTCATCCTTCAATTATTTTTCTTTCGTCTTTACTTATTTTCCCTCTTTCTAGTTTTTGACTTTGATTCCCTTAAGCTAAAACTCCCAACTATGTACATATACACACTTAGCACATGTTATACGTGTACTATTATTACTATGTACACTTATCCTTATTAAACAACCTCCATTTGGTAAAGTATGGTTGGATGAAATTTCAAATTTATCCAAATGTACTTTGAGCACAATACTAATCCCCAATGAATTGTATAAATAAAAGGAAAAAAAATCCAAACCTAAAAGTCCCAAAAATCACAAAATGATAACACAGGGGACTGGGGCCTCATCAAAACCCAAATGGAAAACCCGGAGTGTGAAAAACCATTGTGGAAAAAAGAGCACCCCTCTAAAGAAAAAACGAAAATAATCTGGACAAGAAAAATCATGTCTAACAAAATGTAAAATACAAGGAATGACAGAAAAATCAAACACTGTGAGGGACAACAAAAGAGGCCAGCAAATCCGCCACTCTGTTACCCTCACGATATATATGCAAAAAACAAAATTGAATGCTACTAATAAAATCAAGAACACGCTACCACCGAGCCTTTAGCGTCCAAGGCACCTGCATGCTGCGAGTAGAGAGCAAAGAAACCACATAAACTGAGTCCGCATCGAGCCAAATAAATTTAAGAGCCATATGTTGCGCCTGCTCCAGACTAAATATCACCGCCAATAACTCTGCTATAAAAGCGAATCGAACTCCCTCATCTATGTGAAAACAACACCAAACAAGACCATCCGAACCCCTGAAAACTCCTCCAGTCGCCATATGTCCAGGAGCACCCACTGCATAGCCATCCGTATTGATCTTAATCCATCCTTGTGGAGGAGGGTGCCAAGTAACTGAAACCACCTGCTTAGGGGGCGCGGGACGAGGATCCACCTTTAAAGACTTCAATCGAACCAAATTTGCGACCTCATTATACATATATCCACGCCCCCCACGAGTATAAGAAATCTCTCGAAGAACAACCCGAACAGCCGATATGAGAATCATCGGTGTAGGAACAAACTCCTCATAAATAGCCTTGTTACGAAAAGTCCATAGTGATCACACAATACTCACAACTAATGTCTTCCATAGCCCCAAAAGTTGAGAGCTAAAAGAGCACTGCATGAACTGCACATAAGCTTCATAGATGGACGCTGCATCAATTGGAGGAATCTGAAAAACGTCAAACACCTATCTCCACACAAGAACCGCCAAAGGACAAGTTCAGAACAAATGATCTAAGGATTTTGTTGCCCCTCTGCACATAATACAAATACCCGGTCCGATGAAACCATGCAGCTTATCAAACGTAGGTAATCGGGAAAGAAGGAGGTGCCAATTAGTCATAGAACGACGCATAGGGATATAAGAGGCCTATATCCACTCGCCCTACTTCACCATCGGAAAACGCTCATGAGTATGGAGCCTAGCTAGCTTTGCCGTGACCGATCCATGCAAGGATTTAGTCCAAACGCGTTCGTCGACCCCTGAAACAATAGGAACATGCAAAATATCATGCACAACTTCCGGAAAGTTGCTGTAGAATGAAGCAGTGAAACGCCAAACCCCATTAATTAAAAAATCTCCCACTTTGTCAACAAACTTCCCATAAAGTGAAAAAGGAATACGCAAACGATCCATGATGACATAGCCCAACCAATTGTCATGCCAAAAATCCACAGTGGAACCATTACCATTAACATAAAAAGATTCACGGACCAATTCCTGAACAGAAGCATTGATGCCTGTCCATATAGATGAAAATGCCACCCTCTTATTCTGGCGCGGATGTGGCAAATATTGAGTGCAAAAAATTTCTATAGCACGAGCTCCCGAGGTAATCACATTCCATGCAAGTTTCATGAGAAGGCCTTTATTCAGCTCCTTAAAAGAAGAAATACCGAGACCTCCTTCTTCAGTAATAGCACAAGTACGGGTCCAACTGATAGCCGTATAAGAACGAACGCTAATGTCGCCTTTCCATAAAAATTTCTGAGCTGCCCTATCCAAATCATCAACCAAGGAAATAGGCCAACGATACACCATTATGGAATGAATTTCAGAGCTTTGAACAATGGATTTTATCTAACAAAGACACCTTGCAATCGAAAGATTTTTGCTATTCCATCTGTCAAATTTCACCATGATCTTGTCCGCTAAAGCACGCAAGTGACTAAGATGAGGAGTACCAATAAAAAGTGGGACACCAAGATATGGAGTAGGAAATGATCCTACGGAAAATCCAAGTCTTGAAGCAAGAAGGGCTTTCACTCTTGGTTTAACTCCTCGACCATAGTAAACCCGTGACTTAGTGGCACTACAAAATTGTCCCGACATCGAAGCGTGCAGCGCCAAAATCTTTGTCAACCTCTTAACATTTTTCTTCAAGGCTTGACAAAAAAGAAACACATCATCAGCGTATAAAATGTGAGTAGCAAAGAGTAAGTACCCCATGATCATATGACATCGGAATCAATCGGTTATCATTGACAGCTTGAATAATAATGTAGCTCAAAGCCTCTTCCGCGATCCCAAACAAAAACGGAGAGAGTGGATCATCTTGCCTCACACCTTGAGAACAAGAGAAGTACCCAACGGAGGATCCATTAACTAAGATAGATAGCCGAGCAGATTGAAGAATGTTTTGAATCCACCCGCAAAACTTCAAAGGGAACCCAAAACAAATGAGCACTTTTTGCAAAGAGCACAACACTAATCCATTTCAATTGCTTCAAGTTTTATTGGTTTTATTATTATTATTATTATTATTATTATTATTATTATTATTATTATTATTATTAGTTAAAGTCACCTCCCATATTTACACACACATTTCTACACTTAAGCCCACGTATGTTGCTATATAAACTAAGCAATTTGTCCACTTCCCAAATGAAAAAAAAAATTCCTCTTTCCAATTATTTACTCAAGTGATTAGGCCCGATAGAAGATTTAGATATATAAATATAAGCACACCTATAGTAAGATTTAATTTATGCATGTATATTTATGTCTATACACTCGTATTTGCATAGACACGTGTGCAACTAGGTACACTTGCTCAACTAAGAAATCTCCCACATTACTAAAAATTATTGATGGACAATCTTGATTATTCAAATGATAATTTCTTGTTTCATTCCTCCAAATGAAAAAGTCTACCACTAGTATGTTAATTAAGGAATTATTGAATGTGGGCTTGAGTAAATGGGCTTCAAATGAGCCTTAATTGGGCTGGAAGTGGATCGAAAATTTGAACTTGAAATTATAAGATTGAGCTTGGTGGAATAAATTGATTTCAAAGTGTTTTAATGAAATAAATTCCATTGATAGGTCAAATAAAGTTCGATTTAAATGATCATGGTACTAAAAGGATCCCATTTGTATTTATTTTTATAATATAAATTCTACTATGAATTAGAAAACTCAACGGAGGTCGAGACGTTTCTTGGTTCTAATTAAGGTCTCTCTAAGTCCATAATTAACTAAACCAAGTAATTTGAGTTCTAATTTAATGAAATTTCTTACTAAATAATAAATTTAAATACTATATTTTTCGAGGTATTACAACCTATGATATCAAACAGACATTATTACACCGAGTTAAATCGACATTATTCATCAAAAGCAACATCAAGCAATTAATAGTGTCTAATAATTACTTAGTTCATTTGATTCGACAATTTTTTTTATATCAATTTATTCAATTATGATATAATATACAAATATTATATGTATACTTTTGCATGCCTCATTGAAATATTTAATGTTATATATCAATAAAAGAAAAGAAAAATGAGATATAACAATAAACATATATTATGATTTATAAATCATATTATTAAAAACTTTGAAATTTGTATTTGAATTAAGATTATTGTAAATGTTTACTTGTTAATTGAAACATGTGTAAATGTGCAATAAAAAATAATAAACTAACAAGAATAATGAACTAGATCATCAATCAACTAATATGATTGCAATTTATATGAAAAAGGACAATGAATAATCGATAAAATAGTAAAAAAATGAGATATGAGTGACTATGATTTATAAATTGCATAAGAAAAAAACACTTTGAAATTCGAATTTGAATTAAGATGATTGTAAAATATTTATATATTGAAGTTTAAAATTAGTAATGAAAAATAATAAGCTAACATGGGTAGTGAGTTAAATAACTAATTAGCAAATGAATACAATTTTTAGATGAAAAGTAAAAAATGAATGATCAATAAAATAACAAGAAAATGCGTTATGCGTTTTTTTTAGCAAGAGTAAATTATGATTTATAAATTATAAAAGGAAAAATATTTTGAAATTTTAATTCAAATTAAGATAAATATTTATAGATTAGAATTTGAATATTCTATATTAATAATGAAAAATAATAAAGTAAAATATTACACTTATATAATTAAGTAATAAATAAAGAAAATAAAATTAAAATAAAAATAACTGAAGAAAATATGGAAAAAAAGAAAAAAACTCGATCACGAATTTTATTATTATCGAGCTTTAATCAAGCTTTTTGTCGAGTTTTTTTTATCGAATTTGAACATGTCCTTATCGAGTCGAACTCGAGCCGAACTCGATCACAAATTTTCTTAGTCGAACCGAACCGAATTCAAACTTGAAGGTATCCGACTCGACTCAACTCGTTTACAGCTCTACAACAACTGAATGATTTTTGTTATGCCAGAAATTAAAATAAAATATAAGATACAATAAAAAAAAATGAAAAATATACCGCACCTACCCATTACTAATATAGATTACTAAACCTTTTATGTTGTTGAACACACGGTAAAGATCACATCAGGCAATTTTTTTTATAACAGAGGGGAACCAACCAGCTATTAAATGTACTACTGAACATTACAAATTACAATTCCCAAAATTTAACAATTTGTGTTTTATTATTTCCTTTCCTCTTCCCTAATAATCAACTATTACAGAGATTGCTAGTAACTTGTACCTCCTAAGGAACTGCAGAAACAAAAATCAAGAATCGAATTACAAAGTTAATAAATTGAACTTTTCCCTTCACCTGGAATTGAGGTTAAGCTTATAACATCATCGCAAAAACAAGAAAAAAAAAAAAAAAACTGGTAAGAAAGAATCAAAGAATGATACTTGGTCTGGTTAAGAAGACATCAATATATGGTACTGAAACTCTCAATTGGTTCAGATTCTTCGAGAATGGATGCTGCCTGGAAACAGTCCACAGCATCGGACATCCGCCCATCGACCTTGTGAACTATGCCTAACTGGTACCAAGCTGTGTAATTGGTGGGTTCGATCCTCAATGCATCTGAAAGTAGAGTTCTAGCCACCGGCAACATCTTGGGTCCCATTTTACACAAAACCGAGCCAATTAGAATCTTGCAAGGTACATATTTTGGTTCCAACAGAAGGGCATTGATATAAGCAGCCAAAGCTTCATTTATACGTCCTTGTTTTTCATGCATAATACCTGGCACAATATATGACAAATAATATAAGCATGTTTCTTTATTTTCATCGATCCCTTACAGTTTTTCAGTTATCTGTGGAATCTTGGACGTAAGCAATAATTGTCTAAGCTCTATTGTTCTGCATCATTAAGCATACTTTTCTACTCTACTAGTCCATAGGTTAGCATTTATCAACAGTGTTCTAAAATGAAGCCTAGACACGGCCGCCTCAAATTTGGCGTATTTTGCCATTTCACTCTAGTTTCTTCAATTTTTCTACAATGATTTTGTGTTCCGGTTGTTGAATTTGATGCTATTATTTGAATTTTGATAACATTGAGCTATAAATTAATACCTAAAGTCTAATGAAAGGGACTATACTACTATAGCAGCTGATGATTAACTTGACTGCTGCCCAGTAGCTCACCACCAGTCAAGCACCCAAAGAAATTTAGAGCACAGTACAGGCGTTGTGTTATTTCAATGAGAATGAACACAAAAAATATCATGTTCTTATAGCCAGGAAGTTATAAGCATTCCAGTACTGGCTATATCCTATAAAATGCTCTTGAATTTCTTATACTAACATAATTCTCAAATATAATATGACTAGATTGTACCCTTGTTAAAATTAGAAGTTCAAACAAATTCAATTTATTTATATTTTTAATAATTAGCATAGAAATAACTTTGTAATAGAAAAAAAATTCACCATAAGTTAGTTGTGAAAACAAATATTTTTAACATGTGGCGAAGAAGTTAAATAAAAAGTCGACATGTGAATGAAGGGTTTTGGATGGAGAAATTTTTAACCAGAGGAGCTTGTTACATGTATATGTTTTTTTTAGTATATCTATATAGATGTTAAGTAACTTCGCTGATTTCTAAAAACATTGGCTTTTATTTTTCTTTATAGGAAATAAAAGTGTACATCTCATGAAGAATATAATTCTCATAACTATCCTGAGGGTGAAAACCAAACGGCATTTCTGAATGCCCATAAACCACCTGAAAACTCCAGAAAGTTCAATTTTGACAAGCCTGCAAAATATATTAGTTTTATCTACATACGGAATGTTACTAATCTTCTCTTTCTTAATGAATCATAATAATTTATTATAATCACATAAGTGACACTAACCATCTATCCACTATTTAGGTGTTTTTTTTTTTACTAAAAACCAAACAGATAAAACCCAGGGTATACAGTCCGTACTTGGATTAGATAATTACTACTCCCAATAAATGAGGTACTTTTGGAATAAACAGTTCTTAGAATAGACCAATTTGTTGAATTACATTCAGTTCATTAAAAGCAATAAATATATCATATTTATACTTTGATGCATTCAAAGTAAAGATATGGATAAATCATATTCCACTTCTTTAAATGGGATACATGTTACCTGTTTAATCACTCAACACCAAAACAATCACAAGAGCCTTGGGTTATCCACCGATTTGACATCAATCAAAGTAAACATTGGACATAATTGGATAGTTACTAGTAATCCTCCCTTATCCACCCATATTTTACGATGTAAACAAGGACCTACTGGTTAGGCAAACTCATGCAGTTTTGTTCTCTGCCTCATTCTATATCCTACTTATATGGTGTATATAAAAGCTTTTGGTTTTACATAATACACCAAGCCATTAACATTTTTACCAACATATTACCTGATTAGATCACCGTAACATTTAACTTGCTAGCCATTTAACTTATGGAAATTCAAAGAAGAAATGCATTAAAACAGGTTCTGATTGCACTGCATTTTTCATTCAATCCGGAAAAGGTATGGATCCTGGACTTTGCTGCCACAAGTTAGGTTCAAAGAAAAGTAAAATTCACCTCTAGTTTAAGTTATAAAGTCTGTATCTCTATAAAGAGAATGTATTTTTAGTGGTACACAGATTTTAAATAAGAGTGGCCTAGATTTTCTTGAGAAACTACCAAGTGAAGAATTTCAGAATATCTTCATTGATTAACAAACAATTACAAAGAAGCCAATACATACAAACAAACTAAATAAGAATCAAGATACTAACAGCCTTGATACTTTCCTAGAAATCTGGAAATAAAATCACAGGATAAGATCAGAGTTGATCTTATCTATTTATGCCTAAAATAAGAAAATCCTAACTTTGGCAACTAAATATTCAACACTCCCCCTCAAGTTGGAGAATATATGTCGAATATTCCCAGCTTGCAAATTAAGTCTTCAAAGTTAGGCCTTGGTAGTGCTTTCGTGAGGATGTCTGCAGTCTGTTGCTTAGTTGAAATGTAGTTCAATATAATAGTCTTACTAGTCACTTTCTCTGTGATAAAATGTCGATCAATTTCAACGTGCTTTGTCCTGTCATGATGCACAGGATTCTTTGCAATGTTGATCGCTGCTTGATTGTCACACATCATTTGAATAGGAGATGAATTTACATGTCCCAATTCACTAAGAACCCTTTTTATCCAAATCCCTTCACATATTCCTTGTGCTAGTGCTCTGTACTCAGCTTCTGCACTACTTCTCGCTACTACAGACTGCTTCTTGCTTTTCCATGTAACAAGATTTCCCCATACAAATGAACAGTACCCAGATGTCGAACGCCTATCATTGATGTTTCCTGCCCAATCAGAATCTGAGTACACCTCAATGTCACGTTCTACTGTCTTCTTGAAGAATAAACCTTTCCCAGGAGTCATCTTTAAGTATCTAAGGATTCTGTGAACAGCCTCCATGTGCTCCTTTGTAGGACTATGCATAAACTGACTCACAATACTCACTGCAAAACTTATATCCGGTCTTGTGTGAGACAGATAAATTAAGCGTCCAACTAGTCTCTGATATCTCCCCCTATCTACTGGTGCACAATCACTACCAAGTTTCTTTTGACTATCCATAGGAGTATCAGCTGGTTTGCATCCAAGCATACCAGTTTCCTTGAGAAGATCTAGGATATATTTCCTTTGTGACACAACAATGCCCTTTCTTGATCTAGCTAATTCCATCCCAAGGAAATATTTGAGATTTCCAAGATCCTTAACTTCAAATTCTTTTGATAGATGTTTCTTCAAACTTCGAAGTTCTTCAACATCATTTCCTGATAAAATAATATCATCAACATAGACAATCAAAACAGCTATTTTCCCACCATGAGATTTTTTTACAAACAAAGTATGATCAGCTTGGCCTTGCGAGTAACCAAGTTTCAGGACTACCTTTGTAAATCTGTCAAACCAGGCTCGAGAAGATTGCTTGAGACCATACAAGGACTTCTTGAGCCTGCAAACCTTATTACTTGCCAAATTTCCCTTGAATCCAGGTGGGATTTCCATGTAGATTTCATCTTCAAGATTCCCATGAAGAAAAGCATTTTTTATATCTAGCTGCTGCAGACACCAATCTTGATTGACAGCCAATGAAAGTATAATTCTTACAGTATTTAGTTTGGCAACGGGAGCAAATGTTTCTAGGTAGTCAATCCCATAGGATTGTGTAAATCCTCTTGCTACCAAACGAGCCTTGAACCTGTCTACTGATCCATCTGCATTATACTTTATGGTGAAAATCCATTTGCAACTTACAGGCCTTTTCCCAGCCGGTAACTCAGTGATTATCCATGTTCCATTCTTTACAAGTGCATCCATCTCATCTTGAACAGCCTTCTTCCACTCTGAATTTTGTAATGCATCTTCAATAGTAGTTGGAATCTGAATGGCATCAAGGGAAGTAACAAATGCACGGTAGGATGGTGAAAGACCGGCATAGGTTACATAATTCCCAATTGGATGTCTTGTACATCTCCTCACACCTTTCCTTAAAGCAATTGGCATAGTAGAGTCATCAACTTTTGGAATTATCACATCTCCAACACCATCTAAACCTATGTTTTCTTCAGATGGGCTTGAAATACAGTCAGAAGATTGGCCAGACTGTGATCCGTGCTCTACTTCCTGTCTTTTCCCTTTCCTCGTATAAACAATTAAATTCTCATTTACACGTTGTGGAGACACAGAAGGAATGGACACATGTGGAGTGACAATAGTGGGTTGGCTTGGAGGTTCAACATGCACAGGACTAGACTCAAGAAATGACTCCCAAATTTGATGTTCATTCATGTTCTCCCCCTGAATATTAGATTTGGGATAGAAAGACACGTGCTCAAAGAAAGAGACATCCATGGTTGTGTAGAACTTGTTGCTAAGGGGAGAGTAACACTTGTATCCTTTCTGGTGTGGAGAGAATCCGAGGAAAATGCATCTAATGGCTCTAGGATCAAATTTGCTGCGATGATGAGGATAAACATGGACAAAAGCTGTACAACCAAACAACTTAATAGGTAAATCGGGGGAAACTGCACGAGTGTGAGGAAAGTTTTCTAGAAGGCAATGCCGAGGGGATTGGAATTTGAGAGTACGAGAAGGCATACGATTGATCAGATAAGTAGCTGTAAGAATAGCTTCCCCCCAAAAGGAATTAGGAACATTGGAAGAAAACATAATGCATCGGGCTACTTCCAAGAGATGTCTATTCTTGCGTTCAGCCACCCCATTTTGTTGTGGGGTGTTGACGCAAGAGCTTATGTGTATAATCCCATGGTTCTGAAGATAGGCATTTAGACTGCTAGTGAAGTATTCTTTAGCATTGTCAGACTTAAATACTTGAATCTTGGAGTTGAATTGATTTTGAACCATATGATGAAAATTTTGAAAGATTTGCCCAACCTCTGATTTTTCTTTCATGAGGAAAACCCAAGAGACCCGTGTATGATCATCAACAAAAGTCACAAACCATCTAGTGCCCGAAACATTTTTTATCCGTGAGGGGCCCCACACATCGCTATGAATAATAGAGAAAGGAGCTGAAGGTTTATATGGAATTTGAGGATAAACAGAGCGAGTGTGCTTAGCAATCTGACAGATTTCACAATGAAAAGATGATGGATTTTTATTGATGAATAATTTGGGAAACAATCTTGAGAGATAGACAAAACTAGGATGACCAAGACGATAGTGTAACAAACTGATTTCACTATCTTTATTGACATTCGAAATAGACACTGAATTGAAAGACTCTAATAGACTATGAGACTTTCCACAACGTGCTTGAGATACATGGTATGAGGATCTGTCACATGAAAGGAGATAGAGCCCAGAGCACAGTTCAGCACTGCCAATCGTCTTCCCCGATTTCAAGTCCTGAAAAATACACAAGTTTGGATAACATTTAGTAACATATTGAAGATCAC
Source organism: Perilla frutescens (assembly GCA_026008535.1). Lineage (NCBI taxonomy): Eukaryota > Viridiplantae > Streptophyta > Magnoliopsida > Lamiales > Lamiaceae > Perilla > Perilla frutescens. Next base: position 10,529,752 of record BRKX01000005.1, read on the forward strand.
AAGCCAATTTGCTAACAGACAAAAGATTACAATCCAAGTTTGGAACATGGAGTACTGAGTTAAGATACAGGTCTTTAGTGAGTTGGATAGAACCTGTCCCAGCAATTTTAGAACTTGAACCATCAGCAATACGAACAGAAGATTGGCTACTACTTGGCTTGTAATTTTGGAGAATTGAAGCATCACCCGTCATGTGATCAGATGCACCGGTATCGACTATCCATGGCCTCATACCTTCTCTGTTCACAGTAAGAGCTGCATGTGGATCTGTTTGAGCAATCATCCCTCTGTCAGTGATACTACTGTTACCAACTTGACTAAATAATGTCTGCAGCATCTCCATCTGTTCCTTGCTAAAAGGACTTGACACGGGAACATTAGCATTATTTGATGTTGAAACCACATGTGCTCTATTGTTTCTGTCAAATCGTGGCTTAGGTTTCCAACCTGCTGGTTTCCCATGAAGTTTCCAGCATGTCTGCTTAAAATGACCAGTTTTTTCACAATGCTCACACCATGGCCTTTCCCATTTTTGACTATCTCCACCATTATTATTGGGTGGTCGGGCAACAAGGGCTGATGCATCAAAGGTTGAGGCTGGTTGCTCCTTGGACCCCATCATCACTTTCTTCCTGCTCTCTTCACGTCTAACCTCTGAGAAAGCTTCCCTTAGACTAGGCAGTGGTTTAGTGCCCATGACTCTTCCCCGAACATCATCTAACTCTCTGTTAAGTCCTAGGAAAAATTGGAACAACCTTCTTTGTTCTACAATCTTCCTATACGTGGCTGCATCATCGGTGCACTTCCACGTATGAGTATCAAATAAATCAATTTGTTGCCAGTACCGTGTGAGAGTGTTATAGTATTGATTAACAGATTGCTCTCCTTGGCAGAAGTCATGGAGTGCAGATTCAACCTGGAAAAGCTCTGAAATATTTTCAGAACTAGAGTAGGTCTCCTTGGCTGCATCCCAGATGTCCTTTGCAGTCCCAAACAGCAAAAAATTCTCTCCTATGTCATTGTTCATGGAATTGATGAGCCATGACATGATCATACTATTCTCAATCTTCCATTTTCTGAAACTTGGATCAGTAGACTCTGGACTTTCTGCTTCTCCAGTTAAATATTCATCTTTCCCTTTACCACATATAAACATAAACACAGATTGTGACCACTGTACATAGTTGTGACCATTCAACTTGTGTCCAGTAATAAGAACAGGGGAAGTGTCACCAATTCCACCAGATTCTGTTCCAGTGATACTGGATTTTTGTGGTGTGTTTCCGGATTTTGTCATGCTCCGAATAAGGGAAAAACAATGAGAGAATACAAGAAATTAAGAAGACTGGAAAGGATAGTCTAGAGATGATGATGGCTCTAAAGGATTCGCCGGAAATGGCGGAAGCCAGAGATGAATGGCTTGAAAGGATTAAGGTTCAAAGAAGGGGCTCTGATACCATGAAGAATTTCAGAATATCTTCATTGATTAACAAACAATTACAAAGAAGCCAATACATACAAACAAACTAAATAAGAATCAAGATACTAACAGCCTTGATACTTTCCTAGAAATCTGGAAATAAAATCACAGGATAAGATCAGAGTTGATCTTATCTATTTATGCCTAAAATAAGAAAATCCTAACTTTGGCAACTAAATATTCAACACCAAGAAAGGAATAATGTGTTAAATTAAAATAATATTCACAGACATATCGGAGAAACTTGATTTTAGTTTTCATTTTAACCTTTTAAAGGTAAAGAGTTTTGAGTTCTTACCTTCTGTGTGCAGTGTTTCTGCTGAAAACTCTTTCAGCGTTCTGGCTTTCCCTAAACATACCTCTGCATCCTTCCAGTGAGAAAGGATAGAGTATAATTTTGCAAGTCCATGCCAAACTTCGTATTCATTTGCATTCCCATCCTCCACCTAAACAACACACAAAAGGCTACGCCTGGTTATTAAAGTAAATATTAAAGTAAAAGGGTATCCAAAAAGATGCCATATTCTCAATATGAGGATGGATGAGTTATTTATCATGAATGCCACATCAAACAGAAGCAAGACACTTGTAGTCACTATAGACACAATTTCAGCAAAAGACACTTGTAAGTTGTAACCACTATAGACATAATTTCAGCAACGCATTAAGCTGGCTCAGTATCTAAGATCCAGAATTCAACCTGCTGTGCACTTGCAAGAGATCCACAACTTTTTCTTTGGGCTTGTACCAATGCAAGAAGATAACGATAAGTCTCAATTGCATCCTTGTGCAGTGACTGAGAAACTTTTAGCTTTGCTTTCATCCTCAGGAGTGGCCCTTGATCCCACTTTGAAGTTTCATCCAATGCAGCATCAGTAACCACTTCAGCCTCAGAAAAGCGCTGTTGGGCAGATAGAACCAAAGCAAGCAGTCTCCAACCTCTTATCATGGATCCACCTGTTGCATCTAAATACTGTTTGGCGTATCGCAAAGCAGCATCAAGATTTCGGTGTTCAGCATATTGAATTGCTAACTCAAATGAGAGATCTGAGGTTTCAGGTTCCAAGGCTAATGCACTGTCTAATGATTTTAGAGCATCTGACTGAAGGCGAGATCTCTCAGAATCCGAAGAAGAAATTTTTGCTTGCCTTCCCAAGCAAAGGCCCAACATACGGAGGCCCACACCTTTTAAATGTGGATTTGATTCAAGTGCATTAACAATTGCCTTTTGTGCATATTTCACTCCCTCAGCAGCAAGAAGCACATTCTCACTACATATTTTGGCTGCCAGCAGTAAGGACATGATATCATTTGGCTCCTCGTGCCGGTGTAAAGACTTCCTCAGCAGTTCTAAGGCAAAATTATTCTGTCCAGCTCCAGTTAAGGCCAATGCCATAGCTTTCCATCGGTCAATACGGTGCATCGCTCCAGGCAAGATCTCTTCAAGTTGCTTTGCTAAAACTGAGGTTTGGCTACATATAGATAGAGCAAAAGTAAGGTGCTCTAGTACCGACGGATCCCACTTGGCCTTACCAAGGCAAAACTTTCTCATAATAATCATCAGAAGTAAAATGGCCTCTTCCAGATTATTCTTAGGTACATATGAACCCTCAACTTGAACAGCTAAACTGGGTGAACTAACCTCATACCCACTATACAGCAAGAATACAGCAAACGCTTTTTGAATCCTTGCACAACGATCATTGTCAAGGCTCCATTGACTTAGTAGGGCTCGGCGGTAGGCAGACACCGCTTCAGTATAGCAACCAGCTTGCTTCCACAACTCAGGAAGAAGTTCAACAGCATGGCTAACAGTTTCTTGAAGCTTATTTTCCACAAATGCATCAGGTATTCCATCAGGAAATATCTTCTCTATTGCATCAAGCACACTTTTGCACTCCTCAGCCGCATCTAGAATATATCAAGAGAAAGGTTTGTATCTAATACGAAAAATGCCTTCAAATGAACAAGGTTTCTAGGAATTCCATTTGTTATAGAAAGACTAAGGAAATTGGATCAAATTTAGGATATCTCAAATCTCTTTGAATAATTTAAGTGGAATATTACCCTTTAATTTTCCCAGCTTCTGAAGAGACTTGGCTTTCAGATATATGGCCTCAAGCACTAGGTTAGTTGCATTCTGTGAGACAACAGAAGATAAATCACTGCGAGTACGGCCCTTTTTGTTACTCTGTTTATCACCTAGAGATTGTTGCATCCTTTGTATGGCTGCTTGAAGATCAATGCCATCAAAGACTCGTAAAGCCCCTTCAACATTTCCTCGTTGATATTCTAACTTTCCAAGAAGAGCTCTTGCTTCCTGAAAATAATTTGATAAAGAGTTATTGTGGCACTGATCTTTTATTTAATCATGAAATATATAGTAAAGTTGGGGCAGGAATATCCACAGTGAACAAGTTTATCAGATAATGCTACTGAGGAAATACGAGGTTGTTCATCCTACAAATGCAATCTCATGTGCAAAGACTCAAGAACTTCAGCAAAACGGAACAGGATAAACACATCCCTCTCACTCATCAACAAAGAGTCCAAGAGTTTGAAACTAGAAAACAATAAACAAGATCATTTGAAAGATTGAAGCTCCAATTGTAACACTCATCTGGCTCAACAGAAGTGTATGGATGCCATATGTTTAAATAAAACTTGATAGTCATAAGCATAATACAAAGGACGTGAATCTTATGACCATTTGAAAATCAGAAGTCATATTCTGGTAATATTTTTTATATAACTGAAAAGGCGGCACTAATTTCCAAGGAAACTGCTGTTCTAAACTCTAGCATAGTGAAAAACACACCTTCAATTCTTAGCCTACAAAGTTTAAAAATAAGAATTAAATAATTGAACATTGGACTGTGTGCAACTTACAAGAGGTATTACCATATATATTGCTCCTTTTAAAGATTAAATTTGGTGAAATTCACTTCCCAATAATTTCAACACAATTAACACTAGCACATTCTTTTATAAGTTATCCTTTATAGATATATCTTCTAGCAGCGTTTGACTGCTATAACTGCTGGAAAATTCACTGAAATTATAATAACATATTTGGATGGATCCATATCAGAGACAATTAGAAAGAAAAAACATATCATTAATTGGACTAGAAAGAGACAAAATGTCAACCAGAGCTTCCCACAAAACACAGCTTAGATTTTTTTTTTTTCATTTTTCTTAAGCATCTTGGAAGCTTTCGGTTAGGATGAAGAGAGGAATATTTAAGTGGCATGATGATATAATATTGTGATTGGAGATATATGATTTAAAGTGTATGTTGTAATTAAAAGTTAGAATTTTGGCTGAAAATGGAATAAAACAAAGGTGTTCTAGACTGCTTGAAAACTAAAACAAACAAGCCCTTATAGTTTACATTGAACACATTGAAGGAATGCAGCGGATATCAATATAATTTTTTACTCAAACTAGGGGAAGAAAAAACGAAAGCTCTTTACTAATCAAACCTCAAAATTGAGTGATAAACCATCTCGCAATGCAGATTCAGCCTCTTGAATATTGCCCTCATCAAGCTTTGCTTCAACTTCATTTGTTTTCATGGAAATCCCATTGGCAACAAATTGTCGACCCGGCGGGTCCTCCGACCCCGATGGTTCGCCTCCAGACATCTCTAATCGCAGCCTTCTCTCACTAGATCGCACGAAAACAACAATTTCCCATCACCTGCAGTTCTACACATCAATAAATCGACTACAATCAACTCATTCAATAAATCTACAAAATGTTGATCAACTACATTTTCAAGACAGGAGACCGTGAATAAATCTGTATTCAAATGGCCGGCGTGTTCATTTTCATTATCAATTCAAATTTGCAGTTGATGTTAGGGTAAAAGGGGGGTGCAGAGAATTAAAATTCAAATTTGAGCTTTGTCAACGTTAAATCAATGCAAAATAGATCACAACAATTGAACAATACAACAGTTACTAAACCCCAACACGAATGCCTCAACATTTAGAATCAAGAAAATTGATTTGCAATGTGCCCATTTTACCTTTTACAATGCGGTGTTCTGCAATGAACAATTCTGAAGAAAAAGTCGAGAGAGAGATGTACAGATCAGAAGGAACAATCGATCAAAAGAAAATTGGCGAAATGGTGCCAATTGTTTAAATTTGTTCTCTTCTTGATGCATGTAAAATTTTGTATTATTATTATTATTATTATTATTATTATTATTATTATTATTATCTTTGGTTCTAAAAAATTGATGGGTTTTGTTGTTTCCACCACCAATCTTTCATTTTACACTATAATTTTTTTTTAAAAAAATATTACTTTTACTTGAGGCATATTTGTGTAAGACCGTCTAACGGTCTAACCTTAGACGGATCTTTATTTAACACATGAGGTAGTCCTCCATCTCATTTTTCTTTAGTGGTCTCCTTTCCAATCTCCATCCTCTTTTTCTTGTTTTTTTTTTTTTGTTTTTTTTTTCACTTTTTATTTTTTTTCATTTTTTTATAAATGTATATTTAATTTTTTTGAATTAATTTAATTTTTTTTTTTTGAAATAACTATATACCCTAAAATGAAATTGGTGAACCCTAAAATTGAATTGGATTTATTTAATTTTTGTATATGGCGTCTCGCTCAGTGCATTCGTCTGACGCTAAAATGTGGGCTCATGAGTTGGGCTCGATATAAATTGAAGATTTAAAAAAAAACTAAAAAAAGCTACAAAATTATAAAATCGAAAAAATAAAGAAAATGGGGGTTGTTAGATGCTTAATAGGTAATGATACTTCGATTCATTGCTAGTGATACTTTACTTCATACATGGTGCTACTCATTAACGGAGTCAGGAATTCTTTTCACGGAGGCCCAATTAATAATAATATATAAATATGTATAATTTTAAAAATAAAATTTAAAGTTGATATCATTTTTACAAAGTCATAATATCATGCTAATTATATCACAACATTATTCTTAATTACACATTCACAATTATATGGGATATTTTTCTATAAATTGTCCATATAATTAAATAGGAAATAAAAAGGTTAACAATAATTGAAACTACAAATGTTTGCTCAAAATACTAACAAATAAAATATAATAATTCACAAAATAAAATTAAAGTAATAATTGAATAATTCAATTCAAAAAGTAATTTAAAGCGTGTTGAGAATAATGTGTTCCAGATGATGTTATCACTTCGTTTGATAACATCGAAGTCAATGTTGTATCAGATGTGTTCCGTCATTCTCGTGACATCGAGTACAACTCTCTGGAAGCTAATCTTATGATTTTCGATTATTTAGGATTAATTTATTTTAAATTAATTTGATTATTTTGTGATATTTGTCACATTTTATTTTTCTCGTACTTAGGGATTTATTATTGATTTAATTCTGTATTAAATCGTGGATATTATTTGATTTTGAATAAGTCAAAATATGTTCCGGATTTATTAGGGATGTGATGTTCTCACTCCTTCTTGGACACTAACTGTTGCAGGAGAAAATGGGTGACTGGAGTAACTGCCACCATTACATGATGTTGAAGAACGTGTGAATCGTAATGCAGAAAGCGGTTATGTTAAGTCCACTACAGCAATGGGAAGTGGAATGCGGTTGATTCAATGTCACACCTCTTGTGATCGTGGAGCAACTGCTGGAGCAAGATGGAGGAAGTATTTAAGGTCTCCTTAGACCTTGAAATCATTTGTGCAAGTAGGTTATCACCGTGGTTTGTGAGAAGCTCTGAATCTTGCATTTAGTGTCGTCTCGAAGATCCAAGACATTCTCCTCGACATCTGCCTAGCGTCCCAATCAACTGAAGTCAAGTTTCAGTTATGTGTGTAGGTTAGATAGTCAAATCTGAGAGTCTTAGGATTTTGATTGACATGTTGTTTCTATCTATATGTTTAGATAGTGTTTGGTTCGAGAGATTATTCAAGTGAGTAAAGCTATGATAGATCTTTTCTATGTTGTATGCAATGTTATCAAGGGAGTGAACTAAGATAACACTTGTATTGTTTTTGTATTTCATTTATGTTAGTGAATTTCGCCCTGAGGCAATCACACACCGTAAGGAGTGTGATTTAAAACACATTTTGTGCAAAGTGTTATTTATTCTTCCGCTGCATTTTGAAGGCATAGTGGAAACACTAGTTTCGACATTACTTACAACTTTGCTGTTTACATCCGAAATTCACAACTTTTCAGGCAACAAATTCTAACAAGTGGCATCCAGAGCCGGTACTTGACACACTAAGTACTCGATCTAGTGTTGCTTGAAGTTCGTGATGGATATTCAAATCAGTCAATGTCGTCCTCCTGCCCTAGATAGCAATGGCAGAAACTATGCCATGTGGAAATCTCGAATGAAGATTTACATCAAGTCTATCGATGAAAGAGCATGAACGGCAATTATTGAAACTAGGATGGAAGATCCAGATGGTAATTTTGTGTTAACTCCAGAAACACAATGGACGGCTAATGAGAGAATTATTTCAAATTTTAACTCTCGAGCCTTAAATGCTATTTTTGTTTCCGTTGATGTTCCATGTTTTAAGATGGTGTGTAACTGTGTTACTGCACATCAAGCATGGACCATACTTCAGGAACATTGTGAAGGGTCTGCTAGTGTTCGGCAGACTTAATTGAGATTACTCACATCAAAGTTTGAGACTCTACGAATACTTGAAGAAGAAACAATTTCTTCTTATACCGAAAGGTTGTGTGAAATCTCTAATGAATCCACCGCAATAGGATGTCCCATCAGCAATGAGAATATGGTAAGCAAACTATTTCGCACACTTCCTGGGGGCTTTAACATGAAAATCTCGTCCATAGAGGAAACACACGATGTGGGAAACATGAGTCTGAGTGAAGCTATTAGCATTTTGCTGACATTCGAATTAAATCTTCAAAACTAGAAGTATAACTTAAGCTCAAAGGGAATTGCTCTTCAGATGACAGCTGTGTCAACCAATGTCCAAGATGATGTTCGCAGTCTTCAGAAAATAAATGAAGATGAACATTTAAGTGTTACACTCTTAACTATGAAGTTCAATTCTCTTGTTCGATCTATGAAGAAAAACACATCAAACATCAAACCTCGATGGTTATTTGATTCTTCATCCCCATCTCCATCCAGTTCGGGAAGATCGACTTCAAAGAAAGAAGTTGTTGACTATGGAAAGGACATCGACTTAGTTCAGTGCAGAGCATGTTCTGGATATGGACATTATTCGAATGAATGTTCAACTTCACGAAGAAGACAAAGAAACAACTTCAATGTTGTCCTAAGTGATAACTCCGATGAAGAAAAGTATGCAGATCAAAAATTTTTATTCGTCAATGTCGAAGAAGAAGATGATGATCGGATTATTGAAGCTCTAGATGATCTTGATGAACTTGATGAGTTTGATGTTAAAGACTGTGAAGTTGAAGATGAAGTGGTCCCTGATGTTGAAGAAAAGGTTATTGAAATTTTTCCCAACACAAAAAATTGGTATGAGATGAATTTGTTGGAAGAATTCAGTCATGTTTTGGAAATGAAATATGATGATCTGGATCCTCTCGAAGAAAATCAAGCTGCATCTCTTCAAAAATTACACAATATTGTGAATGAAGTTTGCATTCAGTGGACTGCTCAAACAAAAGAACCGAGACATCTCATGGAAGAGAATCAGTTCTTGAGAGGGAAGATCATACGCCTTGAAGTTCGTCTCACCAAAAGTGATGCTGAGATTAGCAAACTGAAGAAAAACGTGGATGACACCTTCAAGAACCTTTTAAGAATTGAATAAAGGAACCTCTACTCTAAACAAAGTCCTAACATTAGGACAGACAGACAAAGCAGGTTTGGGTTTCTCAAACTAATCACACTTGTCATTTTCCAACAACAATGTTGTTCAGTTTATTAAAGGTGACAACTCAAGTGCAAAGGCGGAAAATGTTAAAGAAGATGTGGATCAGAAGCAATGTGAAAGTTTAAAAATTCAGATATATGTGTGCCATTATTACCAAGAACCTGGTCACATCAAACCATATTGCTTTAGATATCATGATAATGTTGCATCTGGAAGAACAACATCAGTTAGCACATCGAGAAGCCAAAACAGAAGCGATCAAAGAAAGTTAAGCACACTTGCATTGTTGTGTATACCTCTTTGAAAGCTAAATATTTCCGATAGATGGTACTTCGACAGTGGGTGTTCTCGACACATGACAGGTAATAGGGAATTTCTTAAAGACTACACAACAACCAACAAAGGTAAAGTCAGCTATGGTGGAGGTGCTCAAGGAAGTATTGTTGGTAAGGGTAATCTGAATGTTAAGAATTTTCCCAAACTTCAAAATGTCCTGCATGTTGATGGTTTAACAGCTAACTTGATCAGCATTCGCTAGCTATGTGATGATGGAATGCATGTTAAGTTTGATAAAAATACTTGTGAAGTTTTTGACAAACATGACAAATGCATTATGTTTGGAAGTCGTGCTTCCGACAATTGTTACCATTCTGATAAAGATGAAAAATGCAATATGACTGTGAATGATGAAACACAATTGATGCATAAAAAACTTGGTCATGTAAGCATGGTAAACTTGAAAAAGCTTGTTGATTCAAATGCTATTAGAGGGTTACCTAAGCTGATGTTTGAGCATGATGTTGTGTGCGGTACATGTCAAAAAAGAAAACAAACTAGAATGTCTCATAAAAGTCTAGGTGAATGTCACACTACTAGCTATTTTGAACTCTTACACATGGACTTAATGGGGCCAGTTGACAAAGAGTATGAGCCGTAAATTTTTTATCCTTGTCATTGTTGATGATTTTTCATGCTACACTTGGGGTAGAATTTTTGCAGGACAAATCTGAGACATTTAAGATGTTCAGAAAGTTTTACCGTACAATGTGCCTGCAGTATGACACTAACATTTTCTATGTAATAACTGACCATGGAAGAGAATTCGAGAATGCTGCCTTTGACGATTTCTGTGAAAAGAAAGTGATCTTTCATGAATACTTCGCCACTAAGACTCCAGAGCAAAATACTCCAGAGTAAAATGGAGTTGTGGAAAGAAAGAGCCGAATGTTATAAGAAATCTCATGTGCAATTTTGCATTCGAAAGGCCTCTCTAAGAAACTGTGGGCTAAGGCAATCAACAATGCTTGCCACATCGGGATAGAGTCTACCTTCGTCCTGGAAGAAAAGAGACCCTGTATGAGATCTTGAAGCAAAGGAAGCCCAATCTCAAATACTTCCATGTGTTTGGATGTGTGTGCTACATTCTGAACGACAGAGAACATCTGGGAAAGTTTGACTCCAAAATTGACAAAGGACTATTCCTGGGTTATGCTCAAAACAACTGAGCATATTGAGTGTTAAACTTGAGAACCAAAGTTGTCCAAGAGTCAATTAATGTTGTTTTTGATGATCGTGCAGGGCTAATGTCTAGAACTAAAGAGGATGATGTCTCATACTTTCTTGAGAGACCTGAAGTCTCAGGAAAGGACCCAAGTGAAGTTGACAAAAGTAACTCTGGCAGTCCTGATGTCAGGAATGATGTCTCTCCATCATCAGGAAAGAAGACAATATCACCCCAGACTCTCAGTTCTAGTTTAACTTCAAAAAGTGATAATGATCTCTACACTCTCTCCCAAAATGAGCTAAGACGTGATCCACCAAGGAGAATTAAGAAAGATCATCCAAATTCCCAAATCATTAGAGATGAGTCTCAAGGAGTTCAAACTAGAATAAAGATCTCTGCTGAAGTTGCTAAAATGTTAAAAGTTGCGTGCATGTCATCAGTGTGTAACCTTGTATCTGTTGCATGTTTCCTATCCAACATTGAACCAAAAAATGTCAAAGAAGCCTTAAAGGATGAATTTTGAATAGATACCATGCATGATGAACTCATTTAGTTTGTTAGAAATGTTGTTTGGGAATTGGTTCCTAGACCTAAAAATAAAAATGTGATAAGAACTAAATGAATCTTTAAAAATAAAACTGATGAGTCACACATACTGATCATACCTGCCAAGTTTCCAGGATTCCCGGCAGCCTCCTGCTGATTCAGCGCATATGCTCGGGCCTGTTGAGGTGCCCTCTGATTCTGGTTCTGGTTTTGCTGAGGCCTCTGGTTGCCCCGGTTGTTGCCATTGCCTCGACCACCTCCTCCCTGTGGTCCCTGTTGTCTCTGGTCTGGCGCTTCTGACTTCTGCTGACACCGATTAGCAAAGTGACCCGGTTGGCCACAACGATAGCAGGTAAGGCACTTTCCAAAATGGTGTTTGCGGCAGCTGGCACACTGCGGTGCATAACCTTGGTAGCCCTGAGGCCCCGCTGCCGCATTCCCTTGGCCAGCCGGCCTTTGTCCATAGCCTCCTCCGCCCTGATAATTGGTCTGGAAACTCCTTTTCTGGTGCCCATGCTGAGGACTTTCCCATTTTCGCTTTCCTTTGGGGTCAGCCGTAGGCGGATGAGACACCGACCCCTTCGAGGCTCCCTGCATTGCCTCAATGCTTAGTGCCCAGCTCAAAAATTGGCCATAATTAGCTCCGTCCTTCCCGACTAGAGCAGTCCCGATCTCAGGCCTCAGTCCCATACGGAACTTTTCAATTCGTTTCTCTTCAGTATCTACTATCTGAGGTGCATACCTCGACAGTCTGTTGAATTTCAGGTCGTAGTCAGCCACAGAGCCGCTACCTTGTTTCAGATTCCAGAACTCATTCGCCTTCTGGTGCTGATAGTGAGTTGGAATATATTTCTGATACAGAATGGACTTGAAATCTTCCCAAGTGAATATCTCCCAATCGTCATCGGGAATCGTTCGTCTCACTGACTCCCACCAGAAGTCAGCATCATCAACTAACTGGTATAGCGCACATGCTATCTTTTCCTTGTCATCACATTGGAGAAATCCAAAGATTTTCTCCAAGGCACGGATCCATCTCTCAGCCGCGAGTGGGTCACCTTCCCCATTGAACACCGGGGGATTATGATGTCGAAATTCAATTTCGATTCGTGGTCCTTGGACCGACGGCTCCACCGGCACCTCTGGCATTGCCAGATTAACGTTTCTCGGTCTTCTTCCCCTCGGAGGCATCCTGCACTAACCGAGTTCCAATAAGAATCATGATCATAAAGATCATTACGTATCGCCATTCAATTGATCAATAAAGAATCTCTTGGGTACAACCTCTCCGTTGATCCCAAACACGCATGATCTAAACCGATACATGCTTAATGAATCAAGAAGTCTCATAAGATAGCCTATGTTCAGCAACTATAGGCTAGATTCATCTATGTTCTCTAAGTCATACCATACTGCTCTATCTGAGCGTACCAATAATCATATTCCAACAATCAAAATGCACAACAACATGGATCGAATTATTAGGGCCTCCCCACCCATAAAATCATTTTGAATTTTTTTTTAAAAGGTCACATCATATAGAATCCAAGAATCATGGCATCCCTGCCAACAGTTAAACGTATATGGCCTACATACCAACATGAATACGTCCAAATGACACTCCTGCCCACGTAATCATAAAAATGGCTCACCCGCCAAATTTAAACATATTTGATTCACTCGTTAAAATTAATCACAAATGTGGCTAACCTGCCAACAAAGAATCATGTATATGACCTACCCGCCAATATACAATATAAGTTTCGGCTCATCCGCCAATTTTAAAGCATCATTCGGCTTTCCTGCCGGTATCTAACACATGTATACGACTAAACCGCCAGTATACAATCACATATATGGCTAAACCGCCAGCATCAAACATATATACGGCTAAACCGCCAGTATATAATCACATTTATGGCTAAACCGCCATTATCAAACATATATACGGCTAAACCGCCAGTATATAATCACATAACTCACAATTGTATCCAAATAACAATGAATCGTTTCATAATATCCAAATAAACAACGCATCTCATAATTGTCAAATATTTGATATTCCAAACTCATAAAAATATGCGTACCTTTGCTGTTGCGTGAGAGACGAGCTGAGGGCTTATAAGATAATAACCAAAGACTCAACAAGGGAACAAACAAGATGACCCAGCAGGCTGCAGAGTTGCAAACCTGCTCTGATACCAATCTGTAACGCCCCGGTCCCGAAAGACCGTGGAAATGAGCGCCACGGGGGTGGGGATTTAGAAGAGGGGAAAGAAAGGGGATTTCGAGGATAATTCTCAAGGAACAATTCCAAATTAGTTCAATAATAGAATACGATCATCGTAACAAATTCAGAGTTATATATATATCCAACATGAGTTTTTGGTCTTGCGGAAGCTAAGAAATATCAAAAGGAATAGTACGATGATCAGAGGTTAAGACGAGCCAAGACAACGGGTTAGCTACAAAAGTACACATATAAGCCCCATCACAGCTCATCGTCTCCACGCTCCAGCTCATTGTCCTGAAAACATTTGAGAAAATATTTGGGTTGAGTACTAATGTACTCAGTGGGTTTTCTGAGAAAAATCGAGTTATCAAAAGCATTTGATAAAATAATTATCTGTGAGTATGCAGATGAATCTTAGAAGGTTTTGTAAAGGGAAATGCATCTAAGTTCATCAAAACATTTAACATGAATGTGTTCACCAGTAAACCCTGAAGTGAACCTTGATCCATCAGTAAACCCTGAAATGGACCCACTCACCAGTAAACCCTGAAGTGAGCTAAGTACGACACCCGCAACCACCACTACATCATCATGCGCAATTACCGAGTAAACCCTCAAGGTAATTAAAAGTTCTTTTAGCTAAGAACAGCCAGGGATTGGGTGCGACTCAAACCAAGCAAGACTGTAGCTACTCACATTGACACAGCGCTGGTATATGAGACTCCGACAACCACAGCAAGCATAACGAATCATTTTACACAGATAATCATATATGCACATTTGTTTCAAAACGAGCTTAATAACTCAAACATAGCATTTTGAGAAGGATAGTATACGCCCACCTTTTGACTATAATAGTCGAAGCTTTTTAGTTTCTTCAGAATCGAGCAACACCACAATGATTACGTCTTACGGCAAATGATCTACAAGTATCAAAATTCATCTTAGAACCTCCACGAGGTCAAGACTCTCGCAATTATATAGTTTCACATGCTCGTCGGTTAAACCGACCCAAGTTAAACCTCAATAGCTTAACAATTGCCTACTCCGGCAATGAATAATGTCTCAAATCTCAACAATACTAAATCACATAAATGAGACTCAGCAACATCATAGACCTATGGGAGTTTATTAAACAAAGAGACCCTTTTTAAAATACATTTATCTCATTCGAGCATAAATCGAACACTTGGCGTGCGATTTTAAATGACACAATTTAAATCCATCGTTAAAACCGATCTTAGCTCAAGGGTCCTCACAACCCTAGCTACTAACTGATAAGGACACTCCTTAGCATCATTGAAGGAGTTAAAAGATCCCTTAATTGATTTCGAATAAGGGCGATTTGAAAATTGAAAATTTGTTGAGCAATCTGCACAACAACTGACTTTGATGATTTATCAAAATTTATCCAGAAGGAATTAGGGGCTGGGCCCTATACCATTAGAAAGACACTTAAGTCTAGTTTCCGGAACACTTTTCGGTGACTCCATACGATAACTAACGAAAAAGTTATGACCGTTTTACTAGAAGGTAGCAAATCTGCCACGAATTTCTGAAAACCGAAACATGACCCAACTTTGCCGATTTTTCATAATTTACTCAGAAAGAATTAGAGATTGAGACCTATACCGTTGGAAAGCCAAGGAAGTCTAGTTTCCGGCAAAATTTACGGTGTCTCAATCGGACGTCTAACGAGGGAGTTATGCTCATTTAACCGAAGGGTGGCAAACTACTGGAAGCGAAGTGCACGGTCGCGCGACTTGCGCGGGCGCGCGACCTGTACGCGCTCGCGCGGCCTGTGCACGCTCGCGCTCGTCCCCGCGGTCGCGCGAAACTGAGGCCGAAAGTCGTGGGAACGATGACAGACGCCATGATACTCGATATACAATTATTCAAATCATCAACATCTAGAAACTCAACTAACATGCTTTGAATTATAACAAAACACATAATCAACCCATTTCCACCATCTATCATGCTTCAAATCCAAAAAAAACACATATACTTCTATCCATGCTTGAACTTGGAAGAGCATATATATATATATATATATATGATTTCGAAAATACCTTTGAAGAACAACTAAGCACGAAAAGCTTGAAGAAGGTAAGTGGAACAAGGCTGGAATCAGCTGGGGTTTAGTTGGATCGACGCTTGCAACGACGTAGACGAACACCGAAAGAGAATGGTGAAGAACGGGTGGAACGAAGCTTGAGCTCCTCTCAACAATGGCTGCAACTCCTTACTTCTCTCTCTCTCTCTCTCTCTCTCTCTCTCTCTCTCTCTCTCTCTCTCTCTCTCTCAGAAAATGGAAGAAAAGAAGATAGAATGAAGAAGAAGAAGAAGAAGAAGAAGAAGAAGAAGAAAGGAACGAAGAAGAAGATGAAATGGTGAAAATGGCTATGGTATTTTCATAAATCCAATTTGGTTGATTTGGGGGACATGGGTGACGGGAAGGCATGGGAGAGGTGAGGGGAAGGCATGGCCTCCCATGCCTTGAGAGTCAACTTGAAAAATACCCGGTTTAAATACCGGTTGTTCGGTTATCGTGATATTTTCCGTCTCCGGAAAAATCCCAAATTGGATCGAAATGGATGAAATAATTCATTGATTTTAAAACCATAATTTAAATATATATATATTTTTTTGAAATATTTTAAATACGCCAAGTGACACAAATCGATAAATCATTTAATACTCATATTAAAATATATTTGGATTCTCATCGATACGACACGTCGCAAGTTCGGTTAAACCACCGAATTACAGAAATTTTAAAATGACGTAACTCCCATAGTCTATAATTGCAATTAATTATATACAAAAAGGTTCGGGGCACTACACCAGGAGTTGATTGAGCTTTGGCTTCAGTCGTTGTTTTATGCGGTTGTGTGATCATCATCGTCGTGATCAGGACGTTTCCATGCCTGCCAGAATTAAAGGTTTAGTGTTAAACTAAATTAAGCTAAATAACTAAATAATAAATTAACAGAAACACAAAATTCAAGCGGGAACTTAAGGAAGAAAATGGATTTTAAGGTTTACATGCATATGGATTCTATCAGTTCAATTAATAAATTAAATCAAGTTTAATTCCTAAAATTGTAGGAGAATCACTAAATTATCTAGACCTTCTCTTTCGAGTAATTTCTAGACGTAGATTAGATTCTAATTTTCATCTCTCGATCTCAAATTATCATCTAACTCCTAACAGTTCTCAAGATTTATTATCCTCACAATAATCTACCAATCTCTCGATCTAGCAAACTCGTGTTATGCATTCATAATCTGTTAACTAATTAACCTCTCTCTCGAGTGATAATCAATTAACTGTACAAGTGCATTTGATGGACAAACAAATTCACAAGACAATTACTTCAAGGAAGCATAAGTAATTAAAGGAATCTTGGCTGCTCTGTGTCATTTCTGCCGCCTTTTTCTCTTCTCTGGTCTAGTATAGGGTAAAAAGTGGTCCAATTTTCGTCCAAGAAAATCCCTTAAATAGTAGAGGGAGTTGAAATCTACAGAAGGAATGAAAGCCTGATCCAAAAGAAAATCCGCTGGTTGTTGCCGACAGGAGCACGATTCGTGCTCTTTGAATGCTGAAATTATTTTACTTCACCGAGAGTGGAGCACGGGTCGTGTAATATGGAGCACAATCCGTGCTCTTCCTGCCACAGTCCGTAAAGTGTTGTTTATAGTTAGCACGGGCCGTGCAAGGCTTAGCACGGTCCGTGCTATTCTTCTAACGTCCATTACTTCATTTTCTGACCTCGTTTAACATTCTCCTACCCTCTTAGGCCATGATTGGACACAATTGAATTCACTTAGATCAAAACTCACCAAAATACATGATTTTCCTATCAAAACTCGATAAACCCGTGACATGACAACATATAATAAAATCATCCAAACAAGTCACCAAAGTACATGCAATCGACTCAAAATGAATACAAAATATCTCCTGAAATCCACATAAACCCCAGGTTTATTAAAGATTAATCATAAATTTTTAGGATAAATTTTAAGAATTAAAAGATAAGCACGCCAATAAATTTTGAAGGATAATATTTTTATTTTAAACTCATATTTATCCTTAAATAAAATAAATTCTTTGCATTTCAAAAGAACATAAGAAATAAATTTGAAAATATTTAACAAGCTCAAATAATAATTCTAAGGGGCGCAATATCTGACATTCTCAAGTCCATCAAATTCCATCAGACATTATTAAATAAATTAAAACTCGAATTTGAAGTAATTAAATAATTTAAATCACGTAGAAGTGGGTTGCTATAGTTAATGTTAAACTATGTCTCTAATTAAAATTAAAAATAATGAAATTTATTTTTTTCTATAGAATTAGCTACATAAAAATCCGTAGTAAAAATTAAAAAAAAAAAAGAGAATTATTTCCCTAGCAATGGAAAATTCAGTAGCTAATTCTATAGCTAATTAAAATCATAAAAATGAAAAATAAATAAAATTAGAGATGTAGCGATGGAATTTCCTGTCTCTAATTTTGAGACTGAATATTATGTCGTTAACCTGTCGTTAATTTTTAAAAAATATTAAAAAAAATAAAAGTTAGACATTTAATGATGGATTTTTCCGTCATTAAGCCAAAGACGAAAAAAACCGTCGTTAATCCGTCAGTTAAAGTTTCTAGTTCAATCCGTCAATGTCTTTCAACAATTTAAAGACTGACTATTTATTCCATCGTTACTACAAAAAATTGAAAAATTGAATACTAACAAATTAAATCAAGCCTTTATTGGGTAGGATCAATGCTAAATAACATGCAAGTGTAAAATTTAACTAACACATAAGAAATGTAATCAAAGAAAAAAATGAAGAAAACTAAAAAAATTAGTCGGATGAAGTTATCTATTGCACTTCTATGTTGCATTCCCTATTTGTAACGCCCCAATTTCACTTTTAATAAAAAAAAGGGCACGTTACTCGTGGTTTTCATAAATAAAACTATTTACTTTAAATACAATAGAAGTTTCAATCATAAATTGGCATTTAATACATAGATAAATTCAAAAATAAAGTAAAATAAATATTTTCATTTAATCGTGCTTGACCATTTGACCACCATCATCACATCTTGTCCGCTCACACACCACCCGAGTTCTTGTCTGAAAGGAAATAAAAGATTGGTGTGAGTTCTTTTAAACTCAGTGGAGAGTGACTGTTATCCAAATTATAAATTTAACAAGTAAATATGTGAATAAATAAAATCTTTGGTTCGTAGACCAAATCCTGTGATCTGAAATTCTGATTCTGCCCTTATGCTCGATACTTTATAGTTTTTGAAGGCTCGGTACTTTATAGTCCAGAAGACTCGGTACTGAAATTTTCACATAACTTGTACAAAAATATAGCTAAGATAACAGTAAATATATCTCAACATAAAATCTCCACCTTGACTTTGACCTTGAAATAAAGAATTAATTAGATTCACGTACGCCGCCTCAACGAATCCAGACGAAAGGAGAGAGAGTCGCTCGAAATGTATGAAGAGAATAGATTATTGCTTGAGTTGGTGTGACTACTGTGAATGAAAACTCCTCTATTTATACTAGAAGTTGGGGATTTAAACATGGTAAGGTTGAAATTTTGTGTTGATTTCTTTCCATAATCGAATTACTTGAATATGAAAATTAGGTTTAGAGTTTATGGTGTAATGGCCTCAACTAAAGAGTTTACAAACTGGGCTTAGGAAAATGACATTGTCCCAAAATAAAAATATACGTAAAATATAACTTTAATTATTTGGCACGACTTATAGGATTCGATAATATAATATTTAAGAATCAGTTAAAACTAGTAAAATGCTTTAAAATTTTACGGGACGCTACACTATTCTACAATTAATATTTTAGTTTTTCTTCAGTTTTTCATCATATTACAAAACTTGACTATGCAATAGGGAATACAACACGAAAGTGCGATAGAGAGTTTCATCTGACTAAAAATGTTAGGATAGAGGATCCTCCTATTTCATGGTTCAACTAGAAAATATTATTACTAATTAATTGTACCTATCACTAAGAATTTTATACTTTTAATAAAATCTTATATACGTAGTATAGTTGCTGGCACTTCTTCAATAAGGTGAGGAGGATAAATAATTTCTTCACTGTAATAAAAACATATTCCATACATGCATTGATGATTTTATAGATGTATTGATTATTATTATTATTATTATTATTATTATTGAACTTGAGTAATTCAATTCAAATTGCAAAGCTTTATGGAGTTGATCTTGAGTAGTCATAACGCTAGCTAGCAAGTTATAATAGTTAGAAAAGTAATATAATTAATTGTGAAAAAAACACTTTTAGTCTCAACTATAAAATTTTTGTTCCCAAATTTAATGTTTCGATATTTTTGATCCAATGATGTATCGACCGTTAAGTGTTTGATTAGTTTTGAAACAAAATAAAATGTCGAAACTTATCATTTGAGACTAAAAAATTGGAAAAATCAAACTTAGAGTAAAAAATATATATTTTGGCATTAAAAATATTTGAATCCAATTCAAAGGGGCCAAAAGTGTAATTAAGTCGATAGGAGGTGATGTTCAAAGTTTCAGAATTTCAAAAGTGTCTTCATTTTATTTTCATGATGACCTATCTATGTTTTAGAGCCTATAATTAGTTGGTATTTTGCGATATATATCTTATTGGTCATACAATAAAGTTCGGCCATAACTATTTGGCACGTATCGGTATCATAGTGGAATTAAAAAAATATATAAATTCATGCATTGGACGAGAAAATTAATAATACTAATATGTATATTTCATACGTGTATTAGATCCCAATTAAAAATACTAGTATGTAGTTGGTGAAAACAAAGATTAGTTCTTTGACTTTGGAAAATAAAAGAAAAAAGAAAAGACAGAAATCACACTTTTAACAAGCAAATCATGTGTCCGATTATCGCTCAGACATCTTACGAACATTTGGACTGCGAATTGAAGATGAAATTTGGCAACAAGTCATTCAGATCACTTGTGAATCATTTTAGATTAAACTTGATTTTCTTGATCCTGGTTAGTACATCTTTCATACTAGGCCTCTCATCGGGCGAATCTGCTGTACATTCTAGAGCCAATTCAATCGTTGATGTCAACCACATTTCACCTCGATCATCCGTAGCCAGTAGCTCATCATCGACAATCTGCACTACTGAACTGGGGAATGATTCACATACCCATCTTCTTAAGGTTAACTCTCCTGAAAACATCTCGTCTGTCGGTTTTCTTCTTGCAATCATTTCCATCAACAAAATCCCATAGCTATAAACATCCACCATTGTCGATATCAATCCTTCTGACCCATACTCTGCAAGTTAATGAATTCTCTGAGAAGAAATAAATGTTGTATATAGAACAAAAAAGAAACTCTGAAAGATTCTTACCTGGCGCCATGTAACCAATTGTACCAAGAGTTCTAGTTAGTTGCATTCTCTGTTCTTGAGTCAAGAGTTTGGCGATTCCAAAGTCGGCAACATGTGCAACCATCTCCTCGTCTAGAAGAATATTTGTGGGCTTTAAGTCGCAATGGACAATGGGGCATGTGTAACCTTCATGTAGATACTCTAGAGCAGATGCCACATCTATCATTATCCCCAATATTTGGAGAGGGTTTAAGGAAGGACGGGCATGGTGGAGGTATGTTTCGAGGTTCCCATTAGGCATGTATGCCATTACCAAGGCCTTAAAATCAGGGTTACAGCAGGAAGTGATAATCTTGACAAGATTTCTATGGCGAATGCTGCGCATTATTTCACACTCTCTGTCAAAGCTTTTCAGTGCACCTTGGACATCTAGATTGAAAATCTTGATAGCAGCAATTGTTCCACCCGGGAAACTTCCCCTGTATACTGAGCCAAAGCCACCTCTTCCGATCAAGCTTCGCTCATCAAAGTTGTTTGTGGCCCGAATGATCTCAAGGTGTGAGATTCTCTGATGAGTGATACTGAAAGGTGAATCAAACATGGATGACGGCAGAAATTTTCCAACAGGACGTCTCACAATGAAGATGAGAATCAGGGAAACAAGAGCTACAGATGCTATCACCGGTAGTATACATTTTAAAAGTATGATCTTTCTTGAAGGTGTAGAGTTACTCCGCTTGCACGCCTTCACCTTGAACTGAGGTGGTCCGCATAAGCCTTTATTACCGAGGAAGAATTCTGCAGTGAAGTTGGAAAAGGGCCCCTTTTCTGGAATTTCACCATTAAGATCATTGAACGAAAGATTGCAGTAGTTCAAATATGCAAGTTTCTCCAGAGACTTGGGAATTGTACCAGAGAGATTATTGTGGGACAAATCCAAATATTGCAAATCCTTCAAACTGTCAAATGACTCAATTATGGGGCCTTCCAATTTGTTGTTTGACAATGACAGGTATGTTAGGCTCTGAAGCAGTGATATAGTGCCTGGAATTTCTCCAGAGATTTGATTTCCTGATAAATCCAACTCTGCCACACTCTTCAAATTGCCGATTTCCAGAGATAGAGGACCATCAAGGAAATTATTATGCAAGTACATCTTTTCAAAGCGCTGGTTAGACCATAAAGTTGATGGTATGTTGGAATTGAATGCATTGTGAGACAAATCCATCTCCCTCAACAAAGAAAGGTTCCCTAGGCAAGTTGGTAGTTGGCCAGCGAAGTTATTTGCAGATAAATTTACTGAAAACAGATTATTCAAATTGCACAAGGATTGGGAAGAAAAGAGGCCCCGTAGCTTATTGCCATCTATCCATAACTTCTGCAAGTTGTTTAAATTCCCTAATGCCTCCGGAATCACACCCGTTAACTCATTGTGGCCAAGGTCTAACCATATCAAGTTGCTTAAGTTTCCCATCCCTTTGGGAAGTGAGCTTGTCACTCGGCAATATCGGGCGCGGAATACTTCAAGAGATGCAGACAGATTGCTGGACCGTAAGGATTTCGGGAGGACTCCTGTTATAGGATTATCCGAAAACTCCAAAAGTCTGAGATACTTGCAAGTTGTCAAGGAAGAGAGGAAGTCTTGTTCTGGCATTGACAAATTATTTGTAAGTAGATTTCTTCCCAAGCTAAGAAACTCGAGCTGATGTAAGTTTCCAAAAGTTATTGGAATATCTTGAGAGAAGGAGTTCTCAGAAAGGTCGACAAAGATTAGAGAGAGATTAGAGAGAGAGTTAGGAATCTTTCCATGGAAGTGATTGGCTCCAAGAACCAGATTCTGAAGATTTGGGAGCCCTTTGTCTATAGAAACGGGAAGATTACCGGATAGGTTGTTTTTTGCGAGTGAAAGGTCTTGTAACATGGAGAGATTGAAAATAAGCTGCGGCACTTCATCACTTAGCTTGTTCCCTTGAAGATTCAAGTATGCTAAACTGTAGAGTTGCCCCATTGTTGAAGGAATCTTCCCGCGGAAACTGTTCTCACTAAAATCCAAAACGACCAGATTTGAGAGATTGACTATTGAGGGTGGAATGTCACCCGTAAATTCATTGCGGCTCAAACCAACTTTCTGTATTTGAGATATGTTCCAAAACACACTTGGGAGATTTCCTCTAAATTTGTTGAACCCCAGAGATACTTCTGTTAGAGAATGGCAATAAATTAGACTAGTGGAAGGGATCTCTCCTTCAATTTTGTTTGAGTGAAGCCATAACTTCTCAAGCTTTGATGCAGATTGGCTGCATAAATACGTTGGAATGCTGCCAGATATTTGATTGTATTCCACATCAAAAATCACCAGGGAAGATATGTTGGAGATTGTTGAAGGTAATTCTCCTGAAACAACCAACATTATGGATGTGCTAATCAAGAAACAAGTCCAAACAAAAATCCCGACTGTGTAAATTTGGAGGACCAAAATCTTGATATATGCTAAAAAGATGAAGAGTGCCACGAACACACACCCCACGAGTATAATTAATAATAGAAATAATTGCCTTAACATACTCTGATTTTTTTTTTTTTTTTTTTCACGTGATTTTAAAAACGTATGCTCAAGCACATGTTGCCTCCATTTTTAATCAAAATGAACACAAATCACAACTTATTTATTGCTCAAGTGAGATAGTGTTAAAACACATAAAAAATGAAGTTCCAACACCTCAAATATCAATTTAATCCTCTTCAACTTGAAACGAGTAATATTATTGTTATTATTACTACTACTATTATTATTAAACTCGGGTAACTCAATTCAAATTACTCGAATTTGTTATTATCAAATAAATTATTTTACCACCCTCACTAAAATGCCCCTCAATCTTTATTTTTAAATATTTTATTGATATATTTCGAAAAAATAATTTTTTTTAAAAAAAGAAAACAACAAAAAAAAAATTGATTATTTGAAAATAAATGATAAAAAATATAATAAATTCTAATTGGATAGGATGAACTGTAAATAACAACTGTAAAATCAAACTAAAGTACAAGAAATTGACATTGAAGAAAAATTGATGAAAAAAAAATTTGATATGTATGTACATATTTTTGTCCCAGGTTTAATTTTCCGATGTTTTGTTCCCAAATGATATACACCACAAGAAAATCAGTTTAAGACGACAGAATAGCCGTCACCAAAAGGGACGACAGACAATTTCCGTCACCTTCCATTTTTTATTTTATTTTTTTATTATTTTTAATGATACAAAAATAAGGCCGTCGCCTAATTTTAATTTTTAATTTTTTTCTCTGAAATAATAAGGCAATGGAATTATTTTAATTTTTAATTTAAAAAAAATTGGGCGACGGAACGGTCCGTCGCCAATTCCATCGCCCCGTCTGGTAATATACGCGCGGGCAACCCTCTTTAAAAATAAAAATATTTAATCCATCTTAATTACCATCAATAACATTTGTATTATTAATTTAGATTCGATCATTTTTCTTTTCAACAAGAAATCCAATTTTTCGTTGTGAAAAAAATTATAAAGGGATATCGTGTAGTGCCCACACTTTACGTGCAACAGAAGCCAATAAAAAAAATCATATTCATTTATTTAATATTTAGTGGATTATCCATTTTTTCGCCACCCAATCAAGTAACAACCTATAATTGAATTAATCCATTTATTTAAAAATAGAATAAAAATTAGTAATAATTGGTCCGAACAATGTTCTAATTGACATTATTTATATTTTTTGTTATTAATTAAAACATGTTAATTTGAGTTTATAAAAGCATGTTAGTTGAACTTAGTTAAATTTATGAAAACATGTTAGTTCAATTTATTAAAGCATGTTAGTTGAATTTATTGAAGCATGTTAGTTGAATTTTTATTGAAGTATGTTAGTTCAATTTATTAAAGCATGTTAGTTAAATGGGACGAGGGCCCCTGGATCCCTCTATTTTAATTGTACGTATTTATATTGGGACGAGGGCCCATGGATCCCTCTGGTATTTACTTTTTGCTAGTTAATCCCAGAACCTAGTTAAGTTACGTCGATGACTTGGTCAAAATATAGCTTTCACATCGTTATGCTACCGAATTTTTGAATTTTATGTTTTTGAATTTTATGGTTTTGTCTTTTTTGAATTTTATATTTTTGTTTAATTAAGATCATGTGTATAGATATATTTATACGTTATTTTTGTTAGATGACTAGAGGTGGTGGATCTCATGGGGCTAGATCCCGAGCTCTGTCATCTATGGGATCCGCTGGCAGTACCATTGATGATAGCGTCGGTCAAGATGGGATCGATGCTATGGGAGAGGAGTCCTGTACAGTTGACTCGAGACAAGAGGTTGGGCTCGAGACCGTGGTCAGGGAGAGGTATGTTGAGATATATATCAATATATTCAATTAATTTACTTTGTGTATATTATAATTGAATCTAATTTGTATTTTCAGAGTCATGGTGAACGGTCCCATCCTGACCAATTAGGGAGAGGGCAATTATAGCTATCTTCAAGAGGTATATGCATCCTACGGGCTTCACTTGGAAGAAGGTGCCCATGGATAGGAGGATGTTGTATTGGGTTGAGTTCAAGGTAAAAAATTGATTTATATGTATTTGTGTTATCTAATATTGTTACTAACGCCGTTGGTTATTAATGTGTTAATACAGAAGGAGTTTAGGTGGTCTTATCCTGATGAGGAGGTGCTTCCGCTGTTCTAGAAGAAGTGTCTGGACCGATACAAGGACATGGTGTACCACATGAAGAAGGATGACTACCTGTCGGGTAAGAAGCCCGATTTTGTGCGATAGGAGGACTGGCCTGCATTGATAGCATACTGGCAGACGGAGGAGACTCAGGAGAAGGCTCACCTGGACAAGAGAAACCGCAACACCGAGCCCGATGTCCCAGGATCCTCTAGCCAGACTCACCACAGAGGCACCAGAGGTGCCGTGGATCATATGCGCGATCTGGTACGAGTTATAATAATTATTCAAGTTTATAGTATAATAAATTAACACTTTCTAATGAATTTTTTTTTTATTTTGTTGAATCAGGCCAGAGAGCAGCATTTGTCCAAGTGGGAGGTGCGCTACCAGACCTATCTCAAGCTTCACTGCCCGGACGACCTTGGGACCACAACCAAGGCGAGGGAGAACAAGGTAAGTTTTTACTAATATTTTAATATATATATATATACGTATATATAAATAATTTATATTGAAAAATGAATTACATTTATCCTGATAAATACAGGATAAGTGTGATGCCTTGGCTGCTGAGTGGATAGTAGATGGTAGAGAGCCGGACATGGGTGAGATTTTCTGCTAGGTGGTGGCGCCTGACAGGAAGGGGCACGCTATCGGGCTGGGGAATATGGCCCCTGCCATTCGTCACCCTTCTACTGCAGCTGGAGGATCCTCCTCGTCATCGAGCCTGGGCTCCAGGTCGTTGTACACCTAGGCAGAGCTCGATGCAAGACTGGGTGAGATGCAGGCACAGATGGATGCCCAACGTGAGTCTGTGCAGCAGGTGCTGGAGAAGCAGGCCAGGATGGAGTCCCTGCTTGAGCGCCTTCTCAGTCAGCAGTCGGGTGGTGCTGGTGACGGATTCAGAGGGTCTGGTACCGGTTCCGGAAGGCCGGATGGTGGAGCGGGCACGTAGTTGTACTATTACTGTTATTATGCTACAATTTTGATATTTATTTATATGTATTATACATTTGTATTAAATTATGTACAATTATATATATATATATATATATATTAGTTTTATGATCTTTTATTATATTTTGGTACAAATAAATATTAAAAAAAAACGAATTAAAAATTTAAAAATTAAAAAAACAAAAATGTCGACGGAAATGTTCCATCACCCGATTTTTTTTTATTTTATGATTAAATTATTTTTTTTATTTGGTGACGGAATTAGTCCATCATCGTGTCCGTCGCCACAAAAGACGACGGAACTAGTCTTAGGATTGTATAGTGAAAGCTTGTCTTTGTATACTGTTAACAATGTTTTGACGATATAGATTGATTATTGCAGTCACTGTTTGTGCATATTACGTATTGTTATATTTATATATGCATGTTTCCTTATACTTGCACTGTAGATGATATGGTGTGGGTAAACACACGGTAAAGATCATATCATCAGGTTCCTTGCAATGTATAAAAAGGCTTGCGGTTTAGATGATCCTGAACCAATCATTGTATGGCGTAGAATAATCTGATAGTTAGTTTATTTTGACTAATTGATTATTCTGATACACTGACATGTGTATTGAGGAGGATCGCGACAGAATACTATTCTCTAATCTGACCATAAAAGGAGAGAATAAAGATCCACAAAGTTCGGGTTCTTAAGCCTTACACAGTGGCGGATGTATGTGTGTTATGTCTATTACTTTGATTTATCAATGAGTGAGATTCTTGATAGAGTCAATAATCTCGATATCTTGGGCAGTAACATATACACACATGATGGGTCGTGCACTGTGTATGGTCACCATGTCCTGGTGTGCCAGGTTGATGATGTCCCCTTGAGTAAACACAAGTACATGTGAAACCCTGCAGGTGGAATTTATTCCGTACATAGTAAATCTTGTGTGGTACTGCTCTAGAAATAGAAGAATTAATTAATTATAGCTGTCAGAGCTTACATAATTAATTAATGGACATTATATCTTAAACATGAGGAATGGCTGGACTAAAGAAGAATGCATTGAGTAAAATGTATTAAATCAGTAGGTCAGTGTTATTTCTTTAGTGGAATAAAAATAATACTTAATTTATTTAATTATATCCTAGGTATTGGATATTGGATATTAAATAAATTAGTGGGTCAATTTAATATTCTTCTAGATCTCTACTGTAGCCCAAATAATACCTTAATGGACTATGAAAATGGAATAAGTGGAGAGGTCCAAACCCATCAGGGTTGGGAGTCATAATACACGCCTCCCTCTATATTTAAAGAGGGAGGAGGCGTGAATTTGAGACATATGAACAGCCCCTCCCAGTGCCACTTAATTCCCTCGGTTATCTATACACAGTTTAGTAGCTTGTAGCCCACTCTACATCTAAACGGGTATTAGGAATACAGTAGAAGATCAAGGAGTATCTCTGCAGCTCCAAGAGGCGTGGAACACAGTGAGGGAAGAGGTAATTCGATCGTTTCTTCTACAGCAACGAGATTAGAGGTGTAATCTCGTCATCAACCCTACTTGCTATGTAAGTGGTTCTTCGAATGTGACTTTTCCGCTGCGTTAAATTCGATGTTCTTGCATGGTATGTTGATCGTGTTTATTTGAATATCATCACACATAAAATCATGATATGCATGCAGTTATAATTAATAAATTATCCGATTAGATCCTGTGGGGCGTAATTCGATAAAACCCCAACAACTGGTATCAGAGCAGTTATCGGTATTAATCTAGGATTAATTCTATGTATATGTTCAAATTTTTCATTAAATTTGTTGATGAATTTAGGTGCTTAAATTTCAGATTTAATGGATGATGAATTCGAGCATGTTGCGATTAAAAATTGGATGAATTTTGATATATGTTTCGAAAATTCTTATTTTTAATTGCATGAAATTTTCACCTATCATGAATTATAATATGGAATGGTTCTTGATGTTCATCATTAATTTCCAGATTTTATTTCATGTATATTTCGAAAATTTGGTTCCAAAATGTTTGAAATTTTTGTATTAATTTTCCCTTAATTTGATCTTTAATTTTCGGTCCTATTAGTGTTAGATATGGAGTAGAATTTTGATGTTATCAAAATTTCAATATCCTACACTAAGGGGGGGGATCGAAATTTAGGTGATTAAAATTGGTATATGGTAATTTTTGGTGTCTACCAAAAGTTACCTAATGTTAATCAAAGTTGGTTCCAAAATAGAATTTTAATTTTGGTAAGTGTTTGAAGAGGGTCAAAACTACCTTAATTTTAATTCTAGTAATCTTGGTACTTATTAATATAATTTGGATAGTATTTTGATTTGTATCAAAATTTCAAATTAATTATTTAATAAGGGGGGGGGGTGAAAATTTTAGGGTTAAAATTTGGAGGATTAATTTTTGATTAATTTCAAAAATTTCCAGATTTAATACCCTAGTAATTTTTGAAAATTTAAGATAAGATTTGGTAGATAATTGTGATCAATTTCCAAATTTATCTTATGGAATTTTCGGCACTATCAAGATATACTTTGGTAGATGATTTTAATTAATTTTCAAAGTTAATATTGAAGAGATAAAATTCAAATATTAAGATATTATTTGGTAGATAATTTTGGCTAATTTCCAAATATGAATCTTATGGATATATTCGAATTAATTGATTTAATTGGTGGATAATTATATTTTAATTTCCAAATTAATCAAGGTATAATTTTCGAAATCTTTAATTTAAATTAAAGGGGATTTTCGAAAATTATGCATGCATGAGAATCATGTGCTATTTTATGGATAACATTTAATTGTGATAGTTGTATCTGTAGATGGTTTATTTTGCAGGTGAAACCAACTATCATGACCTTTAATTTTATGTTGAATGTGATGTTTATTTTATGTTGAATGTATGGTTGGCCGCATACCGGTTTGGCTACGAGGTTTTATTATCCATGAGAAAATCCATGGATTAAGTCTAGGCAATTTATTTATTACGTTGATTTAATGTAATAGGAAAATAAATTGTTAGAGTATTTGAGTTGTATTTTTTTTCCTTTACTATTCTAGTTTAGAATATAGAATAAGGGAAGGAGGTCGACTCAAAGATAGAAAATGGAGCAGCTCAGAAAAAGGAAGGACATCCCGAACACGTCTCGAAACCCTAAAGGAGCTAGGGTTTCGGCGAGGCGCAAGAGAGGCGGAGACCGTGGGGATTCCGAGTTTTCAAGAGCTGATTTTCCAAGATTATTTCATTAACAACATGAGATATAAGCCATGATAGTTGATCCCACTTATTATGCTTATTATGTTATTTTACATGTAATTGTTGTTTATCATTTTATGTGATTTGATTGCATGTTTAAATGGGATAAGATGAAACCTCAAACTTAAATAAATAAGTGGGACAGATACATACCAAAGTATGTGGGAAATCTCAAAATGGTCTCCATTAATCTAGTTTAATTGAGAAGTAATGGACAAGCTCCCTATGGAGGGATCATATTACTAGATTCTCTAGAAATTAAACTTCCTAACGGATAACTGTAGAACATTATTAGAACAAATCGGCCCTACTACTAGGGAGGTGAATTCAAAATAATGAACTTGGGGTGAAGATAATGGTAAACACACTTAGATGTAATTTATTGCTAAACGTTTACCCTACGTGGCTTATTAATTAGAAGATTACATAACCAGGTTTATATCCGACTATTAATTTACTTGTCATATGGAAACTTGACTGGAGGTAGATTAAAGGTTAAGTTAACCTGTTTAAAAATGAACTTTATGAACATCCACCCTACGTGGCCTATAAGAAACATTTTTAAAATGTCGGTGGATATACATATAATTTCTTTCTTGAGGTTTTCGAATTATATGTGCTTTTATCCTAAAGTTTATGACTGTACTGCATGTTTATTTTCAATTACTTCTATATCGTCATGGCACTCTCAAACATGTCCCGATTCTTAAAGAAAACAAACTAGTTGATGAAAACTATAAAGATTGGATAAGAAATCTGAACATTGTCCTTACTGTTGAAAATTTCAAATTTTTACTTGATGAGGAATGTCCACAAAAGTCAGATCAGAATTCTAGTGAGGAGCAAAGGGCGGCTTATAGTAAGTGGGTTAGAGCTGATGAGATGGCACGTTGCTCCATGCTTGCCTCTATGTCAAGTGTGTTGCAATATCAACGTCAGTCTATGAAAATCTCTTATGATATAATGCTTAACCTTAAGGAGCTCTTCGGATACCAGAATCACTCAGCTCGACACTTGGCTATGAGAAATCAGATGAGCACTAAGATGTAAGATTCTATACCGGTACGTGATCACGTTCTTCAGATGATGGGCTTTCTGTCAGAGATCGAGACCCTAGGTGGCGAATTGGACGCCGAGTTCCAAATCGACATTGTACTTCAAGTCTATCTCCGAGGTTTGAATAGTTCAGGCTGAACTTCAACAGGATAAAGAAGGATGTTACTTTATCAGAACTGCTCATGGATCTTCAAGCAGCCGAGCATCTCCAAAAGGGAAGCTTGGAGGCGCACCTAGCTAGGGCGTCTTCTTCTGGTGTTAAGAAGAATAGATATGCACCTAAGAAAGCTACAAAGGAGGCGCCTAAAGACCCTAAGGATAAGAAGGGCAAAGCCAAGGTACACTCGGAGGACTTCAAATCGAAGTCGAAGTGTTTCAAGCATGGTCAGCAGGGACATTGGAAATCTGCATGTCCTAACAAGAGGAAGAAGAAGGGTATGTCTCACTCTTAGTTGTTGAAACATGTTTAGCTACTAGTTCTACCCAGTCATGTGTGGTGGATACTAGAGCTACTGATCATGTTTGCATGTCCTTACAGGGGTTCCTGGTGAAAAGGCAGCTGAGTGGAGGCGAGATTACCGTCCACATGGGCAATGCTATAAAAGTGGCAGCTGTTGCAGTGGGAGACGTGACTTTACCCTTTATTAGTGATAAGATTCTTGTTTTAAAGGATTGTCTTTATATGCCTGGTTTTAGGCAGAACTTAATTTCTGTGTCTAAATTATTTATGAATGGATATTCTGTTACTTTTGATAGCAAGGTCGTCATCTCAAGTGGAAAACATTTTATCCGTTCTGGCACATTGGATGGACATCTTTATATACTTAATCCTATGCAAAACACTACACAAATGCAATTATTGAATACATCGATCATTAACCCTAATAAAAGGAAAGAACCTTCGGAACTAAATCAAACTTATCTTTGGCATCTGAGACTTGGTCATGTTAACCTTAAGAGGATACAAAGGATGATAAACAATGGACCACTATCTTCATTGGTCTTAGAAACGTTTCCTTTGTGTGAATCCTGCTTGGAATGCAAAATGACTAAGCGACCATTTTCGTCTAAAGGGAATAGATCCAAAGAGATACTAGATTTGATTCACTCTGACTAATGTGACTCTATATCAGTTCAGGCTCGAGGAGAGTATGAGTATTTCATCACATTCATTGATGATTACTTAAGGTATGGATACATTTACCTATTGCGTCGTAAGTCCGAGTGTTTTGAGACATTCAAAACATTTAGGGTGGAAGCGGAGAAACAAACAAGCAAAACTATCAAGACACTGCGTTTTGATCGTGATGGTGAGTACCTCTCGACTGAATTTAGGGATTACTTAGCAGAGCATGGGATTACATCCCAGTTGACTGCGCCTGGCACTCCACAGCAGAACAGTGTAGCTGAAAGAAGGAATAACATTATTAGAGATGGTTCGATTGATGATGAACTATTTAGAATTGCCTGTTTCATTCTGGGGATATGACCTGGAAACAGCAGCCTATATTCTTAACACGGTCCCTTCAAAATCAGTTCATCGCACACCTCTAGAACTATGGAGTGATCGGAAATCCAGTCTAGGTCACGTTCGGATTCGGGACAGTCCAGCATACGTGCTGGAAAAGGAGGCTGATAAACTAACGCCACGTTCAGAGGTAAGGATGTTCATTGGGTATCCAAAATGAATTAGAGGTGGTTTATTTTATAGTCCTAAGGATCAGAAGGTCATTGTCAGCACCAATGCCCAATTCTTAGAGGAAGACTATGTAATAAATCACAAAACCAGGAGCAAGATCATTCTTGACGAGCTTTTAAGTGGGAACGCAGATCCTACACCACCTGTACAAGAAGGAGAACCATCAATAACTACACAACATGTTACGAAAGTACGGATAATGCGTCATCATAGTGGGAGGGTTGTTCGACAACCTGATAGATTTATTAGTTTGGGAGAATCTTCGGATTTCCTTGAAGGACTGAATGAATTGGATCTCAAGACCTATGACGAGGTGGTACAAGATAAAGATGCAGATTCTTGAAAAATTGCAATGGAATTTGAGATTGGATTTATGGATCACAATCAAGTCTGGGACCTTGTAGAACCACCTGATGGGGTAAAACCCATTGGATACAAGTGGGTCTACAAACAAAAGACAGGATCTGATGGGAAGGTTGAAACCTTCAAAGCTAGATTGGTGGCGAAGGGCTATACTCAGAAAGAAGGGATCGATTATGAGAAAACCTTTTCGCCAGTTGCCATGCTTAAGTCGATCCGGATTCTTTTGTCTATTGCCGCTCATTTGGATTATGAGATATGGCAAATTAATGTCAAGACAGCTTTCCTGAATGGAAGTCTTAAGGAAAACATACATATGAAGCAACCAGAGAGATTCATTGCTAAAGGCCAAGAGCACTTAGTTTTCAAGCTTAAGAGATCCATTTATGGACTTAAGCAAGCATCACAGTCTTGGAACATTTGGTTCGACAAGGTTATCCAATCATATGGATTCATCCAAAGCCCGGATGAGAGCTGTGTACAAAAAGAGTGACGAAAACGTGGTGGCATTTCTAGTACCGTATGTTGATGATATCTTGCTTATTGGAAACAATAAGAAGGTATTATCGAACATAAGGGTGTGGCTGCCCAAGCAGTTTGATTTGAAGGATTTGGGAGAAGCTGGACACGTCCTTGGCATTAAGATCATTCGAGATTGCCAGAAAAGGATGATGTGCCTATCCCAGGTGACCTATATCGATATAGTGCTAGCTAGGTTTGGCATGCAAGATTCCAAGAAAGGTTTTATACCTTTTAGACATGGAATATATCTATCTAAGGATATGTGTCCCAAGACACAGGCTGAGATAGATGAGATGAAAGGGGTTCCATATGCTTCGGCTGTAGAGAGCCTCATGTATGCTATGCTATGCACTAGGCCTAATATATGCCATGCGGTTGGCATGGTGAGCAGATATCAGTCTAGCCCTGGAAAAGGACATTGGACTGCAGTAAAGAACATTCTCAAGTACCTGAAAAGGACTAGAGATTATATGCTGGTATACTGTAATGATAGTCTCGTTCCTTTGGGTTATACAGACTCAGATTTCCAAGCCGATAAAGATCAGAGTAAATCTGCCTCGGGCTATGTGTTTACCTTGAAAGGCGAAGCCATTGCATGGAGGAGCATCAAGCAGAAATGCATAGCTGACTCTACCATGAAAGCTGAATATGTAGCTGTCTCTAAGGCTGCAAAGGAAGTCGTCTGGCACCGGAGCTTCTTGTTGGACTTGAACGTGGTTCCTGATTTGCCTAGGAGTATCACAATATACTGTGATAACTCTGGTGCAGTGGCAAATTCAAAGGAACCCAGAGCCCATAAGGCAAGTAAACACATAGAGAGAAAGTACCATCTTATACGCGAAATCATTAAGAGAGGAGATATTGCAGTGGTCAAGATTGCATCAGAGGACAACCTGGCCGATCCATTCATGAAGAGCCTGCCGGCTACGACCTTTGATGGTCACGTGGAGAAAATGGGAGTGAGATGCAGACCTGAGATTGCATTTTGAGATTTGTTTATAGTTTGAGAGTTTTGCCAGTTTTTGTGCTGTACTTAAAAGATATGCTTTAAGTATAAGTGGGAGATTGTTAGGATTGTATATACTGAAAGCTTGTCTTTGTATACTGTTAACAATGTTTTGACGATATAGATTGATTATTGCAGTCACTGTTTGTGCATATTATGCATTGTTATATTTATATATACATGTTTCCTTATACTTGCAATGTAGATGATATGGTGTGGGTAAACACACGGTAAAGATCATATCATCAGGTTCCTTGCAATGTATAAAAAGGCTTGCGGTTTAGATGATCCTGAACCAATCATTGTATGGCGTAGAATAATCTGATAGTTAGTTTATTTTGACTAACTGATTATTCTGATACACTGACATGTGTATTGAGGAGGATCGCAACAGGATACTATTCTCTAATCTGACCTTAAAAGGAAAGAATTTAAAGATCCACAGAGTTCGGGTTCTTAAGCTTTACACAGTGGCGGACATATGTGTGGTATGTCTATTGCTTTGATTTATCAATGAGTGAGATTCTTGATAGAGTTAATAATCTCGATATCTTGGGCAGTAACATATACACACATGATAGGTCGTACACTGTGTATGGTCACCATGTCCTGGTGCGCCAGGTTGATGATATCCCCTTGAGTAAACACAAGTACATGTGAAACCCTGCAGGTGGAATTTATTTCGTACATGGTAAAGCTTCTGTGGTACTACTCTAGGAATGGAAGAATTAATTAATTATAGCTGTCAGAGCTTACATAATTAATTAATGGACATTATATCTTAAACATGGGAAATGGCTGGACTAAAGAAGAATGCATTGAGTAAAATGTATTAAATTGGTAGGTCAGTGTTATATCTTTAGTGGAATAAAAATAACACTTAATTTATTTAATTATATCCTAGGTATTGGATATTGGATATTAAATAAATTAGTGGGCCAATTTAATATTCTTCTAGATCTCTACTGTAGCCCAAATAATACCTTAATGGACTATGGAAATAGAATAAGTGGAGAGGCCCAAACCTATCAGTATTGGGAGTCATAGTACACGTCTCCCTCTATATTTAAAGAGGGAGGAGGCGTGAATTTGAGACATACGAACAGCCCCTCTCAATGCCACTTAATTCCCTCGTTTATCTATACACAGTTTAGTAGCTTGTAGCCTACTCTACATCTAAACGGGTAATGGGAATACAGTAGAAGATCAAGGAGTATCTCTGCAGCTCCAAGGGACGTCGAACACAGTGAAGAAAGAGGCCGTTCGATCGTTTCTTCTACAACAACGAGATTATATTAGACCTATAATCTCGTCGTCAACCCTACTTGCTATGGAAGTGGTTCTTCGAATTTGATTTTTCTGCTGCGATAAATTCGATGTTCTTGCATGGTATGTTCAACGTGTTTATTTGAATATTATCACACATAAAATCATGATATGCATGCAGTTAGAATTAATGGATTATCCGATTAGATTCTGTGGGGCGTAATTCGATAAAACCCCAACAACTAGTCCGTCGCCTTATTGGTCGCCTCAATTCGGCAACCATTTACGACTACACTTTAAGTCGAAGGACTATTCTGTCGCTTATTCCGTCACCGAGAAAATTTTACTTTTGGTGCCATAGGACACACCTCACTCCCTTTTTGGTCCCAGAGCTGTCTATTTTGGTCCTTTTTCAAAAAAATCGCTCACTTTTAGTCCCATAGGATTCAAACTGTCAATTTTAGTCCTAAAGTTTTAAACGGCTGTTAAGGGGTGAGAGACGGAGACGGCGCACGTGCAGCACGCGTGGCCAAAACAAATGAAATTAAAACAAAAAGCGATCTACAGTCCTAATTTCCCAAATTCAAACCCTTACCTGAAGAAATTCCCAAATTCCACCCAAATCAAAACCCTAAATTCAACCTGGATTCTGGAATAAGAAGAAGCATCTTCAATACTTTGATGTACAATCTCAAAATTCTTCGTTGAATCGAAGGCACTACGACTACTTTAACAATGCCGGAATATCTTAATTCGAACTATGGAAGATGTCGGACCTAGACCGCCAAATAGAATAGTTGAAGAGATGCGAGCTGCTCACGGAAATCCAAGTCAAGGATCTCTGCCTCAAAGCCATGGAAATCCTCATTGAAGAGAGCAATGTTCAACGCGTTGATGCCCCCTAAGTTACCCGCTTACCGAAACTCTTCGATTTTTTTTATTTCTCTTTTCTTCAATTGTTTGCTTTCTTTGAGTTTCAAATGGTGCCGTACTTGAATTTTGGATTTCGGGGCGAGTGATTCTGCTACTGTGTTTGTGAATTTTTTCGAATTATTAATATTCTAGTGGATTTAGGTTTTTCTGTAAGTTTGTTAATTGCGGAAAGATGTTCGTGGTTTCTCAAGCTTAAAATGTGAAAGTTTGTAGTCTGCACATCTCATGTTCAGATACTGTTTCAGCAATAAGATAATGTATAGATGTTCGAATACAGTTTATGATTAGTTCAGGGTTTTCAAGTAGAATTTTATGGCGTTTACTGAGGAAGTTTATGCTCAGAATCAAATAGTTGATACTTTTGAAGAGTCGAGGGGATGAGAAGCTACGATGGATAGGGGAGGTAGTTGGTCTCTTTGGCGTCTTTGATGGTCTTCCCCTCTCTTTCTCTCTCTGCCTCTCTTAACTGTTCTTATATATCTCTCTCTAATTACCTGTGCTGTGCATATATCTTGCTGTGTATAGCTCACACAAATATCCAAGAAATGATAATAAGAAGAATTGGATTCTCATTTTAGGTTCTTAAGCTTCCTTCATGCCGTTGTCAATAAACAAACTCAAATGCTCAACAGCAAGCTCTTTAGAGTTGACGGGAGAAGCACGACACAGGAGCTCAAAGCATATTCATGAACACCTTTAGTCAGCATATATAGAACTATATGTTGTGTTAAATGTGTTTGATTGTGTTATATGTTGGTGGTTTGTCTTGCTTTATCTTGTAACTGAGTTGACGGATTCGATCAATTTTTTCATTAAGTGTCTGCCTCAAATATCTAGGTCATGGGGGAGCTCGAGCTGCAGAATATGTAAAGCAAAACCTCTTCAGTAATCTGATTAGTCACCCAAAGTTTATTTCTGATACCAGATCAACTATAGGTACATGATGTGCAGTTTACCTTTGCTCACGTTCTTCAATTTCTTTTGAACTTACATTTTCCCTTTATTAATGGTGTCCCTTTTCACTTTTTAGCTGATGCATACAATCATACAGACTCGGAATTCTTGAAATCGGAGAAAAGTCAGAACAGGGATGCTGGATCAACTGCTTCTACTACTATCCTCTTTGGTGACCGTCTGTTGGTGGCAAATGTTTGAGATTCAAGGGCTGTTATTTGCAGGGGTGGTAATGGTAAGGTTTGGAAACTTTTCACTTTAGGTCAACCTTTGTGTTGGTTCTGAGAGTAACATGCTCGACTTTACAATGCTATTCTTCAATAACCAATCCTCTGGTGAATGCTTTGCTACGATCTATTTGATTCTGAGCATAAACCAACCTTTGGATTTGGTCTTGTTGATTTCATTTTGGATTTGGTATTTGTTGAGTTCAGTTTAGCTTCTTGATTCTTATGAGTAAATTGATTTGGTTTGGTTGATTTGGTTTTGTTGGTTTTGTGGGAATATAAATGTATTTTGGTAGCAATTATCCCTCCAAAAATAATGTGGAATTTCTCTCAAAATCTGTCAAAATTGGCTCTAAATAATGTTACAATTAGTTGGTTAATTGTTACTCTGAGACTGAAATTAAAAGTGTAATGGGACCAAAATCGACAGTAAATTTAACGTTTCCATCACGGTCGGGTCAAAATTGACAGTAAAAAAAATTTGGGACTAAAATAGACAGCTCTGGGACCAAAATGGAAGTGAGACGTGTCATATGGGACCAAAAGTGAAATTTTCTTTTCCGTCGCCTTATTTCTTTAGCGACTAAATTTAGGAGATGGATATTTTACGTCGCCATCCCGTCGTCTGTTAAATTGGCGACGAAAAATGGGTATGGGGCGACAGAAATTTCCGTCGCTATTTCGTGATTTTCTTGTAATGATATTTCGAAGTTTGCGGTCTCATAATTTAATGGTCGTTAATTGTCCTGTTAATTTTGGGATAAAAAACGTCGAATCATATTATTTGAGATTAAAAAGTTAAAAATATTAAATTTAGGACCAAAAATCTTGAAACATATCTTTTATGATTAAAAAGTCAAAAATATTAAACTTGAGACCAAAAAAGTTAGTTACCATTGTATAGACATACCTGTGAGTTGATTGTTCCACAAGATGAGGTGTTGAAGCCGTGACAAGTTCCCAAACCCTGTTGGAATGCTTCCTGTGAGATTGTTTTGAGACAGATCAAGTCCGTTGAGTAGTACGCATGCGGATAAGCTTCTTGGAATATCTCCAGTTAAGTAATTATTTGAAAGGTCCAACTGCTCCAATTTCGTCAACGATCCAAGACTGCGAGGAATGGGATCGCTGAGCTGATTGAAAGCCATGTCTAATACACGGAGCCGTCTCAACTTCCCGATTTCACTGGGGATTAGGCCGTGCATGCTGTTGTTGCTGACGTCTAAGAAGGTGAGGAATGAGAGGTTACCAATTTCTCTGGCAATGCTTCCTCGCATGCCCATATTGGGAAGATTCAAGCGTATTACTCGTCGATGCCTCCGACTGCAAACGACGCCAATCCAACTACAGAAAGAGGTTTTTTGTGACCAATTTTTAGCCAAAGTGAGGGAATTGATTTGTGCTTTGAGAGCTACAAGAGACGACTCGTCTATACTCGACCTGTTGAGAGATGCAGCAGAGCTGGCTCCCAGGTTAAAATAAAATGCTCCCAAGAATAATAGAATTAAAACTTCTCTCCCCATCCCCGTAGACGACTAGAGAGAGAGAGGGGGATGGATCAGGAGGTGGATTGGATATTTGGATATAGTATGTATACGAATGTTGATGCGTGAAGACAGGGAGATAGATAGAGAGAGAGAGAGAGAGAGAGGGAGGGAGGGAGGGATCAGGAGGGAGATTGGATAATATATGAACGTGGATGCGCGACCTTACTTTTGCGAAGACTTGAGTCTTCGACGAGTGGGGCTGCACACGGCCCACGGGCATAAATGAAAAATTGACTTTGAGCAGAGACATCCATTTCTACAAGAGAATTTAGAAGGTGTCCGCAACTCATCAAACAAAGAATCCCAACTTTTTCACTGCAAATCAAAGATTAATATTCACCAATTTCATAAACATATCCCAGCAATGATGAACCCAAAAAAGCAACAGGATCCCACCAATGTAAATCACATGCTCGACAAAAGAAGGCTATGACAAAATTGTAAATATGAGAAATTCTAAAAATTGATTCATTTCATTTTAGGTCCCATGAAAATAGGGTCAAAATATTTTTTATCCGGACTATAACTTTTTTGGGTCCCAAGTTTAATCTTCCGAACTTTTTTGTCTAAAAAAATGATATATTTCAACATCTTTGATCCCAAAACTAATCGGACACTTAACGGTCATTGACTTTAGAACCAAAAAGTAGAAACAAATTGAAATACTATAATCCGTGCACTTATGTGTTTAAGGTCACTGCAAACATGTGTTTTTGAGAGTGATAGGAATAGAAATAAGAACAGATAATAAAACTAGTGTTAAGATTCAACAAATAATCTGACTTCTTGAAAATGAATGCAAACCAATGAACACAAAGTAATATGGTTTATCAATGAAGAACTAGAAAACAGTAAAGATGCGATCGGGTTTACGTCGTTTGGTGAGAACACCTACATCCACGGAGGATTAAGAGCTGAATATTATTGAACGAAGAAGAAGGATTACAAGATTAGATGACTATCTCGACTACAAGCTCACAAATGCTAGTTTATGGATCTCTCTCTCTCTCTCAATCAAGAATCTAAATCTCTCTTTCTCCCCCCCAGTAGTTAGAAGTATGAGTAGAACGCTGTACATAAACTGAATCTACACACATCTTTATAGCAACAACAGATCTAATCTACAAGCATAATTTCATAGACTAAAGCTTGAGATCAATGGTTCCCATGCAGCTCCATGCAACTTGCATAACCGTCTCATTAACCAACTTTCGCAACAACTTCTTCAATTGAAATAGATGATCTTCTTGCTGATGTGGATTTTTGAAGTCATCAGCTTACAATCTCCACCTTGACTGCAAAATCCTCAATGAATATCCAATCACTTGATTTTCCTCAAAACAGCCCCATCACAGGGTAGAACACTCTCTTAATGAGAGAGCAAGCTTACCAATTCCAAGCAACACTTGAACTTAGTTGCAGACAATGCTTTGGTAAGCATATCAATAGCATTATCCTCTATAAAAATCTTTATCATCTTCACAACACCATTATTCACCATTTCTCGATGCTTCGGAAGAAGTAAAGCACTTTGACTATCACAATTGATCTCAACAGATTCTTGAATTACTCCAAAATCACCAATCATGCCTCTCAACCATATGTTTTCCTTCACAGCTTCTATCATAGCCATGTATTATACCTCAGTTGTAGATAAAGCCACTACTGATTGTAGAAAAGATCTCCAACTAATGGTAGCACCATAAAGATTGAAAATGTAC
This sequence comes from Perilla frutescens, assembly GCA_026008535.1. Lineage (NCBI taxonomy): Eukaryota > Viridiplantae > Streptophyta > Magnoliopsida > Lamiales > Lamiaceae > Perilla > Perilla frutescens. Next base: position 10,571,061 of record BRKX01000005.1, read on the forward strand.
CCAGATTGTGACTTTCTGTTGTCAATGTTGGCTACATAGTCAGAATCTCCAAAACCTACTAAAGGATCTCCTCTAAATTCATTTATTCTCTTGAATAAAATTCCATGACTTGCAGTCCCCTTTAGATATCTTAGAATCTATTTCAAGGCATTCGAGTGAGTCTTCCCCGAATCTCCCATATATCTGCTTGCAATACTCACAGCATGTGAAATCTCTGACATTGTATACACCATTGTATACATTATGCTTCCAACTATATTAGCATAAGGTATCTTATTCATTTCTTGTCTCTTGAAAACTGTGTATTTTACACAACTTTCGGATATGAATTGATGTGCTTTATTATGTGAAGTTGTGTATTTTATATAGCTTTTGTGCTTAATTTATTATCATTTGAAATTTTTTATGTGTTTGCTAGTTTTGCAGTGATTGTTGTGAATTCAGTGCATATTTGGAGCAAAATTAGTCCCAAGCTTAATTAAATATTTAATGGAAGCTTCACGTACCAGATTAAGTTATCATAACCCAAAGAAATTTGAAGACCAACTCGAAGTAGAGATGGGTCGACCCGGGAGAGCTCGGTCGACCCAACCCAATGTAAATTGTGAAGAAGTGGGTCGACCTGGCTCATCTGGACTGGGTCGACCCTGTCCAAAAATAGGGTTTTGGGTCGACCCGGGTGTGGCGGATCCATAGGAATGTGATTTTCTTACTCTAATTCAGGATTTCTAACCTACATATAAAAGCCTCCATTTTGATATACGCCTAAGAGAAAACAGTACATGATCGTTGGAAGAGAGAAGAGAGACACAAAACACACGTCCAAGAAGAGGAGAAAGAGGGAGAAGCTGTCATCTACTCAAGAGAAGATGTCAAGGTTGTCAGAGACGAAGTACCATTGCTGTAACACCCCGTATTTTTGAATTATAGTTAAAAATTTTCTAAATTTATTTAGAAGACTATAGAAATTTATTGGAGCTAAGATTAAGTAAAATAGATAAAAAACACGACTTTAGGTACTATTTAAGATTAAAAAAAATGAGTTGGAATATTTTTTATGCGTGGTCAATAATGATTTTTGTGAAAATAGAACGACCCCAGAATTTCAATGATACTTTTAAAATTTTAATTAGAGGTCAAATGAACTCCCGACAATATTTTTGTTAAAATAAATAGTAATTTTTATTTAATTTAAAAAGGAATCTTTTCTCATTTTATTATCAAATGATATTTTCGACATACCATTTTGAATTGATTTAATAAGAAATAACCCAATGAACCTCCCGATATTTTTAGATTTATAATGCGAGATTAATTGAACTCCCGATGAAATAAAATAATTTTTAATCGAGTCAAAAAAAAAAAAACCATTTTATCAATATTTTTATCCGAAAATATCCTAGCACACCTATAATTCCACCCCCTCTATTGATCCTTATCACCCATTTCCCCAACTTTTATCCATTCCCCCTGTTAGTCGGCAATTGCCGTAAGAAAACAAAAAGAAAAGAAGAAAGAGAAAGCAAGGGAAAGAAAGGGATAGAGGGGAAAGAGAGAGTGGACCGAGAGATAGAGTAGAGAGAGCGAGAGTGAGAGAGATGGGAGAGAGAGAGGGAGAAAGGGGAGGAGAGAGGAGAAGGAGCTGCCACCACCACCACCACCACCTGCCGCTGCCACCGCCGTCGCCGGAGCGCCGCCGAAGTCGCCGGAGCTGCAGCCATGTCGCCGGAAAATGGCGACGTTGTTTCCACGTCGTGCGGCTATCGTATCGGTCCATTTCTCGTCCTTTTTAGCCCAAATTTTAATATGTCGTGTATTTAAATGTGTACTACGTTTCGTATGTTGAGCGCGTTGCCATCCGACGGCCGGAAACCGACGAAATAGCCGGAAAACATGCATAAATAAAAAAAAACCCGATCTGCCACTATTTTGTTAAATTCAGGCCCTTTCGGCTCCTCAAATCGAAAAAGTTTGTTCACGAAAGTTGCTCGAAATAATATATCCTATATGCCCGTCGAATTTCGTAATTTTTGGAAGAGTTTTGAAAAATCTCGATTATTTAATTTATACAGTTATTTTTGTACCGGAAATATGTGTTATCGAAAAATTCTAAAACTCTCAAACTATAGTCTTGGCATATATAGGATGGTCCTTGAATATTTTCGTAATTTTTGAACGGTTAAAAAGTGTCGTGGCACAAATCTGATAAAAATCGATTATATTGGTAAATTATAAAAAGAGACCTCTGTCAAATTGGTTGGTCCCAGTAAATCAAGAATAATATTTTAGAATTTATTTCCATCTGCGTTAAATGTACACGAGGTCTCTAGAGTCGCGTAGTATATTTTTGAAAAGAATAAAATTTAAATAATAGCTCGAATTATAGTAGATTAATTCCTGAAAATATAGCGATTATTCTGAGTCGAATATCGACCCTTGTAGGACCTGCAGAGCTTGATAGGATTAATGAAACCATTTTTGAAGTTATTGTGCCGCCATGTGCTCGTCATCCAGGTGGGTTATATTTTTCTCAAATTATGTTCAGCTAATAAGCTCAACTGTTTATCAACTGTATAGCATGAATATCTGTATCAAAATGATTTGTCTCACTGTTCGCGTTCGCCAGTATCCTACGAAAACATTGAGTGCTTAACTAGACTCGAGTTCGGATCCTTAAAGCTTTGGGACCGTATACACTATCCTTTATTAGACAGCTGGGCTGGAGGACGTGTATATAAGTTAAGACACTGTAGGAAGGGACAGTTGAGATAGAGCGTGCAAGTAAGGTTAAAAGAAGCTTTGTATACATGGAATGCTTTTGAGATTTGAAACCTTTCCATTGTTATACTTGTGTGGATACGATATTCATATTTATAAAATGTTTGTGAACTGTTTATCAAAATCTGCCACTGGGTACGCTAGTACTCAGCCCAAATCTTTTCTAAATATTTTCAGGTTGAGAGGCAGGCCGGAAGATGACGGAGCTGGGGCGAGGGCTTACTTGTTGTTATATGCTTGCTCTTTTTGTGTTGTTCAGAAATCTTAGATACTTAATATCAATTAAGTGCTTGCAAATAATTTTACTTGAATTGTGCTCCGCGCTTGTTCCGTTCACTCTGATACAGCTTGTCTTCAGTTGTTTGAAGCATGTTATGATTTCAACATTTTGCTATAATGTTCCTTTATAATTGTTGGCGGGATAAGTTCCCTTTGATGATTGGTATTTTATTTAGGTTCTTTCTAAACGCCTTAGTGCGTGGTTCTATTACAGTTACAGAGGTTATGCTGCCCAAATTTTTAGGGCACTAACCCTATTTCTTTGATAGCTTCTGTGCGACAACCCCTTCCCCCTTCCCCCAGTAGCGCACCGGTCCCTTGTCACTACTCTTCCGGGATCGGGGCGTTACAAATTGGTATCAGAGCAGGTTTGCAACTCTGTAGACCTGCAGCATTATTCTTTGAATTCAAAATTATATCTATTCTTTTCCACTATTTGTTCAGCAGCCCTCAGCACGTCATCTACGCCTCTCTCAACAAAAAGGTACACATGTATTTTAAAATTGACGCACGTGAAAGTGCAGTTTGTCACGTTAAATATTTTTTCAGGTTTCACAGTCAGATATTGTGATTCATTTATTAAAGTTATTTTCAGGTTTCATGATAAAAAAAAATCGTGATTCGTTCTATTCAGGTTTCATGGCCAGAGATCATGATTCAAAAGCTATTTTCAGGTTTCATGATGAGATATCATGATTCTATTACCAGGTTTCATGATAAGAGATCATGATTCTATTACCAGGTTTCATGATAAGAGGTCATGATTCTTAATATTATCAGGTTTATGATGAGAGGTCATGATTCATATATTTTAAGGTTTCACGATTTGATATCATGATTCGTTCATTGAAAATATTTTCAAATTTCATTATCCGTTATCGTGAATAATTTTGAAAATATTTTACAGGTTTCATGATTATATTTCATGATTCATCATTTGGTTAAGAATTATTTCCAGGTTTCACGACAAGAGGTTGTGATTCATTTACAAGAGAGTTATCTCTAAGTTTCACTATAAAGTATTGTGATTCGAACTTATATTAAGGTTTCACGATGAGGGTTCATGATTCGTCTAAAGTTATTCAAAGATGTCGAGACATCTAGATTTTGGTTTTGACCAAAAGATGGAAATAAACGAAAGAGGTTAGAATTACCTTAAGTGATGAGAATGAGAGATGTCAAGAAATGATTTATGCAAAGAAGTTATATTATTTTGAAATGCATGATGATTGACAAATAAATTACTTAGTCCTCGAAATTTAGAAGAACGTAGAAGCTTCCCCATAGTTGTTTCCTTATTTAGATTCAAGGTATTTAGATATTTATCAGTTAACTTGAACCTAGCAGTATATACTTCTTCAATTACCCACGCGCTTCACGTGAGATATGGGATGAGGCCGATCAAGCGTTGAATGTGAAAAGAAATAACTTCATGTCAAATCTAATTAGAGCACTTTAGGGATTCGTCCAACATCCAAATGCAGAGCGCGATGAATCAACAAAATGCAGCGCCCAATGCACCTGCTCTGCCAACCATTAGTCAGGAGATTGAGCAATTTCGTCGCTACACTCCACCTAGATTCAATGGTAGCAGTGAACCTCTCATTTCTAAAGAATGGCATGACCGGAGAAGAGCATCAAGGATTAACTTGGGACAAGTTTAAAGAGATCATTATAGATAAGTACTTCTCTCGTGTTTTTTTTTCATCCAAAAACAAACCGAATTCATGGAGCTGAGATAAGGAAATTTGTTCGTGAGAGAGTACGAGTGAAATTTTAATCAACTTTCACAATATGTAGCATGCGTAATCGACACTGAAGACCAGAAGACCGAATAGTTTATGAGAGGCTTTTGACCAGAGATGCGTGGAATTCTCGAAGCTCAACGGATCACTGATTACGGTCAAATAGTTAAGAAAGCTCACGAAGTAGTTACTGGACTAGAAATAGGTGGAAAATTTAGCCTCGATGTTAGAATCCCTACTAGAAAAAAACCTTGAGGAGCGATAGAATTGCTAGGGATGTTAAATTAGACTTTAAAGAGAAGCAACTTGTGGGTGACGTATACGATGATCAAGATAATATGCTTTGATTCAAGTGGATCGATATCTATTTTCTATTTCTCTTCTCGACTCAAAGGATGATCTTAAAGAAAATTTGAAGAAAGCTTCAGAGAAGAACGTATGAAGAGTTCTGTGCATTAAGTTAAAGTGGACCAAGACAAAGTATACGTCTTAGTAAGATTTACGACTCGAGAGAAACAGTCTTTTTGCTAGGATTAATGAAGTAGCGTATATGATGGCCTTCCCACGCAACCTCAATTATGTGTTCCACGTCTTGATGTTGAAGAAGTACGTGTTTGATCTTAAACCATGTGACCAGAAAAAAAGATATGATGCTAAATAACGATTTAGAGTACGACGAAAGGCTCCAGGTCTGAAGAATAAAGTGATCAGCTTAACGAAGGTACCACGAAACTGCCATGGATAAGAAGAAGCAACGTTCAGAATTGCTCAAGAACTGTCCCGACACTCCATTTCAAGATTAGTAAATTTCGGGACGAAATTTTTTTTAAGAAGGGTAGGATGTAACACCCCGTATTTTTGAATTATAGTTAAAAATTTTCTAAATTTATTTAGAAGACTATAGAAATTTATTGGAGCTAAGATTAAGTAAAATAGATAAAAAACACGACTTTAGGTACTATTTAAGATTAAAAAAAATGAGTTGGAATATTTTTTATGCGTGGTCAATAATGATTTTTGTGAAAATAGAACGACCCCAGAATTTCAATGATACTTTTAAAATTTTAATTAGAGGTCAAATGAACTCCCGACAATATTTTTGTTAAAATAAATAGTAATTTTTATTTAATTTAAAAAGGAATCTTTTCTCATTTTATTATCAAATGATATTTTCGACATACCATTTTGAATTGATTTAATAAGAAATAACCCAATGAACCTCCCGATATTTTTAGATTTATAATGCGAGATTAATTGAACTCCCGATGAAATAAAATAATTTTTAATCGAGTCAAAAAAAAAAAAACCATTTTATCAATATTTTTATCCGAAAATATCCTAGCACACCTATAATTCCATCCCCTCTATTGATCCTTATCACCCATTTCCCCAACTTTTATCCATTCCCCCTGTTAGTCGGCAATTGCCGTAAGAAAACAAAAAGAAAAGAAGAAAGAGAAAGCAAGGGAAAGAAAGGGATAGAGGGGAAAGAGAGAGTGGACCGAGAGATAGAGTAGAGAGAGCGAGAGTGAGAGAGATGGGAGAGAGATGGGAGAGAGAGAGGGAGAAAGGGGAGGAGAGAGGAGAAGGAGCTGCCACCACCACCACCACCACCTACCGCTGCCACCGCCGTCGCCGGAGCGCCGCCGAAGTCGCCGGAGCTGCAGCCATGTCGCCGGAAAATGGCGACGTTGTTTCCACGTCGTGCGGCTATCGTATCGGTCCATTTCTCGTCCTTTTTAGCCCAAATTTTAATATGTCGTGTATTTAAATGTGTACTACGTTTCGTATGTTGAGCGCGTTGCCATCCGACGGCCGGAAACCGACGAAATAGCCGGAAAACATGCATAAATAAAAAAAAACCCGATCTGCCACTATTTTGTTAAATTCAGGCCCTTTCGGCTCCTCAAATCGAAAAAGTTTGTTCACGAAAGTTGCTCGAAATAATATATCCTATATGCCCGTCGAATTTCGTAATTTTTGGAAGAGTTTTGAAAAATCTCGATTATTTAATTTATACAGTTATTTTTGTACCGGAAATATGTGTTATCGAAAAATTCTAAAACTCTCAAACTATAGTCTTGGCATATATAGGATGGTCCTTGAATATTTTCGTAATTTTTGAACGGTTAAAAAGTGTCGTGGCACAAATCTGATAAAAATCGATTATATTGGTAAATTATAAAAAGAGACCTCTGTCAAATTGGTTGGTCCCAGTAAATCAAGAATAATATTTTAGAATTTATTTCCATCTGCGTTAAATGTACACGAGGTCTCTAGAGTCGCGTAGTATATTTTTGAAAAGAATAAAATTTAAATAATAGCTCGAATTATAGTAGATTAATTCCTGAAAATATAGCGATTATTCTGAGTCGAATATCGACCCTTGTAGGACCTGCAGAGCTTGATAGGATTAATGAAACCATTTTTGAAGTTATTGTGCCGCCATGTGCTCGTCATCCAGGTGGGTTATATTTTTCTCAAATTATGTTCAGCTAATAAGCTCAACTGTTTATCAACTGTATAGCATGAATATCTGTATCAAAATGATTTGTCTCACTGTTCGCGTTCGCCAGTATCCTACGAAAACATTGAGTGCTTAACTAGACTCGAGTTCGGATCCTTAAAGCTTTGGGACCGTATACACTATCCTTTATTAGACAGCTGGGCTGGAGGACGTGTATATAAGTTAAGACGCTGTAGGAAGGGACAGTTGAGATAGAGCGTGCAAGTAAGGTTAAAAGAAGCTTTGTATACATGGAATGCTTTTGAGATTTGAAACCTTTCTATTGTTATACTTGTGTGGATACGATATTCATATTTATAAAATGTTTGTGAACTGTTTATCAAAATCTGCCACTGGGTACGCTAGTACTCAGCCCAAATCTTTTCTAAATATTTTCAGGTTGAGAGGCAGGCCGGAAGATGACGGAGCTGGGGCGAGGGCTTACTTGTTGTTATATGCTTGCTCTTTTTGTGTTGTTCAGAAATCTTAGATACTTAATATCAATTAAGTGCTTGCAAATAATTTTACTTGAATTGTGCTCCGCGCTTGTTCCGTTCACTCTGATACAGCTTGTCTTCAGTTGTTTGAAGCATGTTATGATTTCAACATTTTGCTATAATGTTCCTTTATAATTGTTGGCGGGATAAGTTCCCTTTGATGATTGGTATTTTATTTAGGTTCTTTCTAAACGCCTTAGTGCGTGGTTCTATTACAGTTACAGAGGTTATGCTGCCCAAATTTTTAGGGCACTAACCCTATTTCTTTGATAGCTTCTGTGCGACAACCCCTTCCCCCTTCCCCCAGTAGCGCACCGGTCCCTTGTCACTACTCTTCCGGGATCGGGGCGTTACAATTGCAGAGAAGACGGAGTCATTGAATTACATCTTGTTTTTAGTTTTCTTTATTTCTACTGTCATGAATACTGAAACTCTGATAATTTTTATTTATTTTATTATGTCTAGCTAAATTTGTAGCTAGGTTTTAGGGATTGGAACCTATAAATTTTTTATATATGATTTCATTACGTTTTCTTCTTGCTATCTCTCGAGGTTTGATTTCTACGATTTATTTTATATCTTGTATGAATGCTTGATCACCATTTATGCATGCTAGTCGTTAATCTAAAGCACTAAGCAGAGAATGATTAATGATAGAAAGATAGAAATCATATTATGTGGGTTTGGAAGTACCGACCAACTGGACAAGTATCACATAGAGTTGAATAGATCTTTGAGTACTTGATTCAGAGTAATGACATGTGTGAAGAACTGACCGCAGTGAAATGCATGCTCATTATATCTATGTTATGGTGTATGCCTTAAACAACAGCCTGATAACAGCAATCTATGTGGAATATGATACTCTTGCTCACCTAGGTATTACAATAACATCGTGCACTTGTGGCACGATTTATTTGTTAATAAATAGCATGTCAAGTTTTTGGCATTGTTGTCGGGGACTGTTTATTTTCTTTGTTCTTATTCTAGTACTGTGTTAGTAGGCTAGACATTTTTTTAGTTATTTTATTTTCATTTTTTTGTTGTAGGTGCTTTACTTTTTCTTTTGGTGTTTTTAGGTAGTGCATGATTAAGGGATCAAAAGGACCCCCAGAGGTTTCTCTTAATCCGAAGCTTGAGTCTACACTGAGATTACTAAGGAAAGAGTTGGAGGGTAGAATGGTTGATCAACCGTCGAACAATCAGCCGCAAGATAACCAGGCGCAGAACCAAAGAGTAGTGGTGCAAGACCTCCAGAGATAGCTAGAGGAGATGAGATGGATGTTTCTCCAGAGGAAGAATCAGCAGACAGGCGATGCCAACGTCACTGTCAAAGACTTGTTTCAGTAGCCTGTCGGACCTATTCGAGTGGTCGGCCTGGAATCAATGCCGCCAATTTTGAGCTAACGACAAGGCTGATTAATATGGTGCAACAGAATCAGTTCGGCGACAGTCAAAAATAGAAGATCCCAATGCTCATTTGTCGTAATTTTTAGAGCTCTGTGGGACTATCAAGGTCAATGCAGTGCCGCATGAAGCTATCAAGTTGCACATGTTCTTTTTTTCCTTAAAAGATAAGGTAAAGACGTAGTACATGTCAATTGATCACAACATGATCGACAGTTGGGAGGATCTCAGATAGAAATTTCTCTACAGGTTCTTTCAACTGGGGAAGACTATCAAGTTGCAGGCTAAGATCACCTAGTTTGCACAACTCCCGGATGAATCAATTTATGAAGCATGAGAGATATACAAAGACATGCTGAGGAGGTGTCCAGAGCATGGTTTTACTGAGGCACAACAAGTGTACAATCTTTACGAAAGATTCACTACAGCCTCAAAAACTGTAGTGGATGCTTCTGCTGGAGGATCTACCCCTTTTTCTTGAAAGATTGGTGAAGAAGCCGACTCCAACTAAAGAGGCACCTGCACAAGTTGTAGAGATTATCACTCTACCAGCTACTAGTTGAGAAAAAGCAAGAGAAAGGAGTCAAGTGTTGGGGTTTTTTCGAATTATGTCCCACAGGATCTAATTTGATATTCATTAATTCCATTATATCATATTTTATGTGTGAGTTTATCATATAATCATGTTGATCGAATCATGCAAGAACATCAAAACTATTGCAGCAAAATAATAGAATCGACAGAACCAACTTACATGACGAGTAGGGTTGCTCACGAGATTACAGGTCTAATCTCACTATTGTGGAAGACAGGGTTGAACTCGGTCTCTTTCTCACTGTGTTCGTACTCCCACCAAGACAACAATAAACTCTTTGATCTTCTACTGTATTCCTGTACCTCATTTAGATATAGAGTGGGCTACAAACTACTAAACTGTATGGATAACCTAGGGAATCAAGAGAGTAATTGAGGGGCTGATCTTCATGCACTAATTCTTGCCTCCCCTTCTCTAATTAATAGAGACGGGGATGAAAATTATGACTCCCAACCCTAATGGGTTGGGCCTCTCCACATGTTACATTCCCTCAGTCCACTTAGGTATTATTTGGGCTATAGTAGGGATCTAGAAGAATATTAAATTAGTCCATTAATTTATTTAATATCTAATATCCAATACTAGGATATAATTAAATAAATTAAGTGTTATTTTTATTCCACTAAAGAAATAACACTGACCTACCAATTTAATACATATTTACTTATATGCTTTCTTCTTTAGTTCAGCCATTCTCCATGTTTAAGATATAATATCCATTAATTAATTATGCAAGCTCTGATAACTATAATGAATTAATATCTCCATTCCTAGAGTAGTACCACATAAGCTTTATCATGTACGAAATAAATTTCACTTGTAGGGTTTCACATGTACTTATGTTTACTCAAGGGGACATCATCAACCTGACTGACCAGGACATGGTGACAATATATAATGCACGACCCATCATACATATAAATGTTACTGCCCAAAATATCGAGGTTGTTGATCCTATCAAGAATCTCACTCATTGATAAATCAAAGCAGTAGACATAACATATATATGTCCGTCACTATATATGGGTTAAGAACCCGAACTCTGTGGATCTTTATTCTCTCCCTTTAGGGTCAGAACAGATAATAGTATCCTATCGTGATCCACCTCAATACACATGTTAGTGTATCAGAATAATCAGTTAGTCAAGATAAACTAACTATCAGATTATTCTACGGTGTACAATGGTCGGTTCAGGACCATCTAAACCGTGAGCCTTTTAATACTTTGCAAGGAATCTAATGATATGATCTTTACTTTGTGTTTACCCACACCATATCATTTATAGTGCAAGTATATGGAAACATACATATAGATATGTAACAATAAATAAATGCACAAACAGTGACTACAATTAATATTCAATCTATATCGTCAAAACATTGTAGAGTGTATACAAAGACAAGCTTTTCAGTATACAATCTTAACAATCTCTCACTTATACTCAAAGCATGTGTTGGTCCTGGGGCGAGTCAGAATTAGTTTAGGGGGGGTGAATAAACTGATCCCAAAAATTAACAATAATTGCGGAATAGATAGGGCCCTTGACTCGCGAAGTTATTCGTGCACTTGATCAGTTGCGATGATCAGTTTACTCAAAGTACGATTTGTCTGCTGGAGGTGTGAAGTTAATGCATGCAACTGAATGTGATAAACGGAGCACACAAAGACGATTTACAGAGGTTCGAAGCTTAAGCTTCTATGTTCTCTCTTCCTAACTAAATAGGGCAATTCACTATGCAAGTGTAAAGTTTCTTTATTGCAGTTATACAGTCAAGACAATGTGTTGAACCTGGCTAACGAGACCCTTTACTTGAGCGCGGTCTCCTTTTCAACTGGTGTTGTCCTGGAAAAATGGACCCATCAATACGCCTTTCCCAGCCCGTAGGTCGACAGCTCACACTTACCGCTCCTAACTGCTCACTGGGACTTTAGGTGCTATTGCTTGTCTTTACAAGGTTTTAGATCTCTTTCGATCTTCAAGAATGCAGTCTTGAAACTGTTATCAACTGATGTGCTCCTTTATCTTGAGCTGGGCAGTTGATCGGTGTATATCAAGACTGAGAGACTGGCTCTGGCTGGAATTCTTCAACAACTAGCTTGATGAGAAAATTGCTTCTTGTTCTTAGTTGGGACTTTTACTGCGGATGAGTTTGAGTTTAAAGCTTTCAGATCTATTCCCTTTAAATTTTTACAAAGATCTCTTCTTGGCAAAAATCTTAATTAGCAAAAGTCTATTCACAAGTCATATTACTCATCCTTTATAGATGAGTGGCTTGTGACCGTTTGCGGATCAATGAATGATCATAAATGATCCATTGATTTGATAAAGCGGTTGAGAGGCTTTTTGTTGAAGTAGTCGTTGTGCTGTCTTTGTTCTCTGACAAGCTTTTACTTCAGGATCTTGGTTACATTAACTTCAAGATCTTCATGCTGGCAGTACTAGAAATTTTGAATTCTAGTTTCGTCTTCTGTCTTTGATCATCAGTTCTGGGCTTCAGCTGGCAGTTGTGATCTTCAGTTCGGAACATTTCCTCAGCTGTCAATTCTGCACATCTTGTTGGTAGTTTGCAAGCTCCAGTTTCGACTATCTTCAGTTGGCAGTTCTGGGCTCTAGCTCGATGCTTTCTGAGCTCCAATTTGGTTTTCTTTAGCTGGTAGTATTGAACCAGTGATTTCTTTAATTGGTATCTTGGATTGATGTCCCTTCAGCTGGAACTTCTTGAACTGATACTTTCTTCAGTCTGGATATCGAACTGGTGCCTCTTCAGCTGGTATTCTGAACTGGTGTATCTTCACCTGATATTCTCTGAACTGATACATTTTTCAACTGGTACTTAATTCTTCAGCTAGTACTTTCTTGAACTGGTATATTTTTCAGCTCGTACCTTGAACTGGTACATTCTTCAGCCGGTACCTCATTCTTTGGCTGGTACTTTCTTGAGCTAGTATACTCTTTAGCTCGTACCTTGAACCAGTACATTCTTCAGCTAGTACTTCATTCTTCAGTTGGTGCTTCCTTGAGCTGGCATATACTTCAGCTCGTACTTTAAACTGGTACATTCTTCAGTTGGTACTTCCTTGAGCTGGCATATTTTTCAGCTCGTACCTTGAACTAGTACATTCTTCAAGTGGTACCTCATTCTTCGACTGGTACTTTCTTGAGCTAGTATACTCTTCAGCTCGTACCTTGAACTAGTACATTCTTCAGCTGGTACTTCATTCTTCAGCTGGTGCTTCCTTGAGCTGGCATATTCTTCAGCTCGTACCTTGAACTGGTACATTCTTCAGCTGGTGCTTTGCATACTTGAATGCTTCAGTTTACATGCGTAGTCATCTGACACTGATGGTCAGTTAGTACTTTGACCCCGTCAGTTCGATAGTCTGCATCTTCAGTCTGCTTTGTATTGCTAACTTATTTGGCAAAACAAGCTTTCTTTTTCTCAGTCATTGGCTAGATTTCTATCTTTTTTTTTTCTTTCTCTTTTCTTTTCTTTCTTTTTCTTTTTCTTTTTCTTTTCTTTCAGATTGATCATTCTATGACTTTGATAGCTCAATCTTTTGTTTGATCAACCTCGGTTTTCTGCTTGATTTTTTTTAATTTTTTCAGAGCTTTTTGACATGTTTTAACATTTCATCAAAACCATAGTAGGGATTAGGTAATTCTTGATAGTTTATCCTAACAATTTTTTCCTTTTTGATGATGTCAAAACTTGGCAAAATTGAGTAATGATGGAAAAAATAATTTAAGAAATTTTTATCTTGTGTATAAGACACACACAATCAAGCATATGAAAAACTTTTGCATAGCTAAGAAACTGTGTTTGTATAAATTGATTAGATTTCTTTCAATCTACAACAGTTTTTCTTTTCTTTTTTATTTTTCAGTTTCTATCTTCTTCTCCTCTTCAGCTGCATTCACCTTCCTTTCAGCTTCATCTTCTCCACAAGTTGCTAGACTCTCCCTTTTCTCTAACATTCCTCTAAACGTCTCCCCAAACTTTTCCCTGAGACTAATGTCTCTTATTTTTGGCATTTCTCCAGACTTCTCCCCAAACTTCCCTCTGAGGCTGATGCCTCTCTTCTCTAGCAGTTTCGACAATCCTCATTTCTTCTCCCTGAGGTTGTACTTCCTCCTGAAACTGTGAGTCTTTTCTTTGAATCTCATTCTAGAGACTCAAGAATTTTCCATCATTCTTCTCAATATCCTCATCTTCTCCCTTTTTGGCATCATCCAAAAGGGTATGTATTTGTAGATCAAATGATGATATGGGGATGTGTGGTAGTAAACTAAAGGTAGTTGCAAGATTATCTTCATATGGGAAGGGGTATGGTTTTTGTGGTGTTGGCGAGGGTAGCCAGTTTGATACCTATTCTGTTGGCATGAGTTGACGTTAATCCTGGAGTGGAGATTGAGCTTAGGGTTCAGTTGTCAATGCAGCCAAACTCATGAATAGTTCTTCAGTTGGAGGTAGGTGGATGTACTCCAGTGGAGTGGAGGATGAGTTGGATGGCTTGTTAAAAACTAGATGAGCTTCGGCTAGAACTCGGTGTTGGATTCGTTGAATCATCAAATCCATTATCTCCGAAATTGTTGGAGATGCTGTGAAGGGGTTGTTCATCCAGTTCCGGCTCCAGATGCCTTCTTGACTCCAGAAATGTCTTCCCTTTCTGTTAAGCAGTTGGAACATGACTGCTTCATCAACTTGAAATCTCCAGAGGTGCCATCAGAGATATCGTTTCAGTTATTTAAAGACGAACGAGTCATAACTCTCAATGGTGTTGAACTTGTTGAATAGAAAATGTTCAAGAGTTTTTTGAAGCTTTCTTCAACACCATCCATAGAACTTGTGGCAGTTGGTTGGGAGTCAGCTGGCATAGTTGATTCACTCATTATGTCAGCTTCTGACACAAGACGCTTTCCTCGACTGATGTAGGTCAGTTTAGTCGGAGCTGTGGTATCCTCATCAGCAACTTGCGGCTTCTTTGAGGTCTTGCTGAAGGGCTTCAAGTTTTTCTTTCTTTTAAGAAACACTATGGGAAGAAAATCTCTCATGTCCAGCAACTCGTCATAGAGTGGAGGAGTTCAGATTTGATCACTGATGATCTGGCTTAACTGGCTGATAAATTCTAGTTTCTCCTTGAATGTGCCCGTTTGATGGTCAAACTGAGCTTTTTGAACATTATGGCGAAGTTGTGATAGCACTAATGATGCCCTGTCCACCTTGTATCTATAGTGAATGAGTGCCATCAGATGAGCATTCTCTGCGCTGAAATGGATATAGTCTAAATTACCTTGGAGGTAGTGGATCACTATATCCAGGAGTTGGATGAACTCCTTATGCAGGTTGTCCTTCAGCCTGTGTGTAAGTCATGATGCTCAACGCCTGGTTTCTTCCAGTTGTTCCATAGTTCTCTCTGACTCGGCATGGGTATTGAGTCAACTTTTGAACCTGTGCCGGGAAGATGGAGGGTTTTCATCATGGTTGCCTTCATGATTATGATCATACGTGAGCCGACTGATGAGATGATGTTGTTGTCGCCTGCAATTTGTGCGTTTATGTAAAAATCGACAACAAGCTTTGGAAAACATCTTTCATGCTCTGGAGATAGAGTGAGAAACTGAAGTAGTTCAGTTTCTTCTATTACTCTTACTAATTGATGAAATTCTTCATCTGATAGTCTCTTCTTTAGAAAATCCAAGTTTAGAAACTTGTCTCTCTTAATGTTTAGAGAAAGTCTGGTTGGATCAATATATTGAGCGGGGAGCTCCATTCTGCAAGATTGAAAATATTTTAGAAGAGTAGAATGGAGAGAGAGAGAGAGAGAGAGAGAGAGAGAGAGAGAGAGAGGGCTGCAAAGTAATGCAAGGAGTTTTGTGAAAGTAAGCAAGTGATTTAAATGACTTCTCCTTTGCATATAAAGTGAGCCTTGCATACATGTACTACGAATTGCACTCGAGTACCCTTCAGCTGATTAGCTCATTAGATTTAACTGATGCTCAGCTGAGTAAATGCAATGAATATCTCAGCTGTCTACATTTTTAGCTTTTCTTTTGATCAATGGTTGAGATTTCACACATTCGAGAATGGGTTAGTTGCCATAAATAGCAAATATTTAATGCAAGATTTTTCTATTTATATCTCTCAAGCGATCAACTCACTTCCACTTTAGTGGTTGATTTTAGTCAGAAGCATTAATACTTGCTTTTAGGAGAGATCTTCCCATTTTTTAAATTATACCCGTTGGATTATAATGAAGATGCAATGTATCACAATGGTAATAATTTATTTAGAATAAGTTTAAAATAATAAATGATTCAAAAACCTATCTTGTGTTAGTAGGGATACAATCCAACTGATGACTTGGGAACTGATGATGTGGTAGCTGATCAATCAGTTCAGTTGTTTCTTCTTCTTGGCCCCCATAACTGATTCATCACTGAACTGATGAAATCAGTTTCTGAACTACTGGATCAAGTCTCAGCCAGTTTTCTCTTTTTGATGGGGTGAACTGGATTCTCTTCACTGCTTTTCTCCAAGCAGTTTGATCTTTTGCTCTTTGATGCAGATCCAGTTTCTCTAGTTGGCTTCTCTGGCCTTGTTTTTCTCACGGATTGACTCCGTTGCTTAGCTTCAGCTGACGTGACCCTTTGCTTTCTATGCGAATTTCTCTTGTAGGGTGGCTAGAACTGAAATTCTTGGAAATTCAGTTGAGTTATCTTCGAGCTAGAAACTATTATTGGGGTGACATATCTCTTAGACAAGAGATTTGGTGATGTGGCAGTGTCTTTATCATCACATTCTCAACTCGCTGTGACTGGGGTGAGGAGTAGATCTCTTTGTATCTTCTTAGTTACAGGTTTAGTTGGTCGAGGTGGCTCAGCTGACTGTCTTGACAGGTTGTCAAAGTTCAGTTTTCGGTAGACAGGGCTAGTTGTGCAGTTTACTAGCTGATTGACTCCTGCTTCTCCTTGAGCCATGATTTCACTTCTCAGTTTGGTAAATAGGGCATTTGAAGTGATTTTATTGGTTAGTTGATGACTCATAATCCTCTGAATGTGCACGATCGTTGGAGGAAATGTATTTGAAGACCTTATCTATTTTAAGCTCCAAACTTCTTCTCTTTGCCACAAACTCATGCCATGAAATGCAGTGATCAAGAAATGAGACTGGATAGACATTGAGTGTCTCCAGTTGTACCAGTAGAAATACTGGTGCAGTTGCTTAAAAAGCTCTCGATCTTGCGTAGCTATGAATGCAAATTGAGTGAGAAGTAAATTGGTTACCTCTTTCTGTACATGCTTGGCTGTATATTCACCACTATAGAAAGTGCAAATATTTTCTTCCGTCAGTTAGAGAGGAGGACAAGTTCTCCTAAAGTAATCAACTCCATAGTCTGGATGAGGGATTCCGATAAATGGAATAAGCTTATCTGGATCAGAACAAACTTTGAAATCAGCTGATGATCTATTCTTTGAGACTGGTGATGGAACGACATTGATAGTTGAGTTGCTTGAGGCTGTGGCACTTGTCTTGGCCTTGGTCCTCCATTTCTTCTTGAGTTACTGAAGATGAATGCTCCCTTTCTTGGGAATCCAGTCAGAAACAAGGACTGGTAGAGCATCATCATTTGGCAGCTTCAGGATGTCTTCTATCATCTTACTGATCTTGAGAATAAGTCCCACCATGGACTCAAACTTCCTTGTTCTCTTTGAGTTGGAGGTCTTGAGGACTTGATGCTTGATTTGAGAAAATACAAACTCTGCCCAGTTTATTTCTCTTTCTTCAGCTAGGTGAATCATCACCTTGTACCTCTTTTGGGTAAGCTGGCTCAGGTTTCCAATAGCTCCAAACATCATCTTGTTTGTGATGTCGAGTAGAACTCCATACTCTGGCTTCAAATCAGTTTTAGCTGTGGTAAAACTGAATGTTTTTCCGTAGGTGGAAGCTTTCCACTTTCTCCAGTATGGTTCAGCTGCTTCACTCAATTCTTGGATTGTTGCTCCTTGCCTTGGAAGTTGAAAAACTTCAGCAACTGTGTCTTTAGTTATTTTGATCGATTGACCTTGAATAACTGAGAATATTTCCTTACCATTCACACTTACTCGTGCTTGAAGAAGAAATCCACACACCAGGTTTTGTTTGAAGAACCTTGGTGGTGTTTCCAGGTAATAGAGAATTCTTGTCTTGCGAAGACTAACAAACATGTTTGGGTTGTTTGATTCATGGAGAATTTCCTGGAACTTCTTCCTTTCAAGGAATTTGTCTCTCAACATCTGGTTTTTGAATGAATTTGAGGAGCTGAGGGATTCTGCCATTGAAGAAATTTGGCTAGAATTTCTTGTTGAGAGAATTGGGAAACGAAGAGACTCTTTGGAATGATTTGAGAATGAGTGTGTCTCTTCTAGCAAAAGGAGTAGATCTGGAGTGATTTATGAGCAATAAATGATACTCATATATCTTTAAAAAAGCAATGTCCTTTGCCTTTGCTTTTGGCCTTAAATGCCGTTGTCAGGGATTCAACGGTAAGGAGTTTCAAATAAATGCGAAAGAGACATTTATTTAAAGGCAAAAGCTAATTTTTTTAAAAAAAATTATTAAGATTTCAAAATAATTTATAAACTGAATTACAAGAAGTCAGCCGAAGGCGTCTAGTTAGTTCACTTGACTGGCTTCAGTTCTTCTTGCGTTCAGTTTTTCGTTTCTTGGCAGCTGGCTCACTGGAACTGTCTGGTTCCTCCTTGATGTGTGAGGCTTCATCTTTAGCATTTTCAGTTCCAGAATAAGCTTGTAGTTTTATGATAGATTCTGAGAACTGCTTTACCTGTTCTTGCAGGTTTTTGATCAGTTCCTTGAACTAAGCTGATGAACTGCTTGACTACTGGCCTTCAGCTTGATTGTGGCCATTTAGAACCTCATGTGCAGCTGCTGTGCCCTTCTCAGTTTCTTTCATTTTGGGCATTTCTTCAACTTCTTCTTTGACCTGTTTTGTTTGATTCTTGATCTGGTCTGATGAAATGGCAGGTCCCTTTGCTGAAGTCTTTGTTGATGTCTCCACTTCAGCTGTCCTTATCTCATTCTTTCTTTCAATAGTTACTGGTTGAGCTGGCACGGCAGTTCTTGTTTCGGTTGTTCTTTGTTCAGCCTGACTTTTGCTTTTATATCTTTTCTCAGGTGACATAAATCTCTGACTGATGGGGATATCGTCGTCTGAGTCTGAATCTGATGAGTCTTCTTGTTCAGTCATCTTGGCCTTTCCTTTCCCTTGCACTCTTGGCACTTTCTTCTTGCTCTAATGTGACTGTGGTTCTCTGAACTTCACAGGAGGTAGTGCTGGTTCATCTAATCTTAGAAGAAAATCAGCTGGATCAACCGACCGAGTCTTGATTTTTTCCTTCATCAGTTCCAGAAGCAGTTTCACCAGAATGATGCTCACTCTGTTGAGATAGTTCATATTTTCTGGAAAGCACTTGGGGCTTTTTGTTTTGTTTTCCACAATGTCTACGAATTTCTTTAGTTGACTAAAGAAATATCGTGACCAGTTTACCTCAACTCCTTCGCAGATAATGTTGCAGATTTTATACTTTATTTTTGACATTTCGGAGTGGCTTCCACACAATCCTACTTGCATTCTGGTTGCAATTGCTACTAGAATTTCAAATTCTTCTTCAAATCTTGTTATCATGTGATTGATGTGGGCTTCATGAGAGGGGCTGTCTTTCCTCCATTTTGCATAGCAATGGATATCACACCCATCATTTGGTAGATTGAATATCTCTCCAGAATTGAAGGGATGATCATGAGTTGCTGACCTCTAACTTCAGTTGTGAACTCTCGAGAGTTCTTTGCACCTTTTGACTTTAGAAAGAACTCAACCATGGCTTCTGGGTAGACTTTTGAATGAGCAGCCTCAGTGAATGTCTTGAGTTTAGCTTTCTCAACCATTGTAATGATCATTTCAGATAGTTCTGAGTTGTAGGTGACTTTCCTGAATTTAGCTGGGTTGAACATTTTGTCTTAGTAGAGATCTTTGCAGAATGCTCTAGAATCTTCACCTGTCAGCTTGGCAGAGAATTGAGCCATAGCGAAAGATTTTGGAGAGATTCCTTTGGAACTTTTGAGGGTAATGGTCTTTTGATCGAGGTTCGGAGAGAGAATGCTTGAATACTTGATCAGCTCTTTGGGTGAATTGTGATGAAGTTCAGCCAACCTATTTATAGCTTCAAGTAGGTGGTGTATCCAATGGTAGAAAGAATTTGAATGGCCGAATTTGAACGGTTCCGATTAAACCGTCAATTAGTTTTCAAATTTATCCGTTGTAGATAAATGAGGATAGAGGAAGTGGGTCCAACGGTAACAATGGATTGACACGTCATTTTACCGCTCACTTAATTAATTTAAATTTGAACTTATCTGTTCAAATCTCTCTCCTGAGCTTCCGCGTGGCCTTGAGCTGCTGACGTCATCAGCTGACTTGGCTACTTCTGGCAGTCTCCAGTTGGCTCGATCAGTTTTGAGCTGAGATGGTTTTTCAGTTCAGCTCTTTCTTCAGCTGAGATGGCTTCCGGCTCTTCCTTTAGTTCATCTGCTTGTTTCAGCTGATTATGAGTCGTTTCTCCAATTTGAACTGATGCACCTTTGGTTTAGCTTGCAGCTTCTCCTCTTTTCTTCTCATCAGTTGGAGTTGTTGTTGGGGTTTTTTCAAATTGAACCACCGCAGGATCTAATTGGATGTTCATTAATCCTATTATCATGTAGATCATAATTTTATGCAGCACATATGTTTTAATTAACCGAGTTTAATAAACATGCATAGCCGGTTTTCGATTCTACTAAAAGCATAAACATAGAATACCGAAAAATGACTTACAAATTAAACGACGGGTTGAGGACAAGATTAAAGGTCTAATCTTGCTATTGTATGTATGAAAATCGGTGCCCCGTTATGCTATTCCACTTCTTGATCTTTTGTTGTATTCCCGGACTGTATCTAGATTCAGGGTGGGCTGAAATCTACTAGATCGATATGGAATCTGTGGAGATAAACAAAACAAAAGAGAACTGATTTTTTTAACACCCTAATTTTCATCCCCCACCTCCCTATTTATAAGGGGGTGGACAAAAATATCAAGTCCCAGACCAACTGGGCTTGGGTCTCTATCTCTTTTTCCATCTCCAGTCCATTAAAGTCATATTGGGCTACAACATGGATCTAGAAGAATATTAAATTGGCCTGCTAATTTATTTAATTTCCAATATCCAATAAACTTAGGATATAATTAAATAAATTAAGTATTATTTTTATTCCACTAAAGAAATAATACTGACCTACCAATTTAATACATATTTCTGAATATACTTTCTCCTTTAGTCCAACCATTCCCCGTGTTTAAGATATAATGCCCATTAATTAATTATGTAAGCTTCTGATAGCTATAATTAATTAATATCTTATCCTTAAGTAGTACCACACAAGATTTGCTCATGTACGGAATAAATTCCACCCGCAGGATTTCAACATGAACTTGTGTTTTCTCAGGAGGACACCATCAACCTGGCGCACCAGGACACGGTGCCCCTACACATTGCATAACCTATCATATGTATAGATGTTACAATCTAAGATATCGAGATTATTGATTCTATGAAGGAATCTCCCCCTTTGATAAATCAAAATTGCAAACACTACACGTATATGTCCGCCAACATATAGGGGTTAAGAACCCGAACTCTATGGATTCTTATTCTCTCATTTAAGGTCAGAATAGAGAATAGAATTCTAAGTAGATCCTCTTTAATACACTTGCTCATGTACTAGAATAATCAGCTAGTCTAGATAAACTAACTATCAGATTATTCGACGGTGTACCGATGGCGGATTCAGGGCCATCTAAGCCGCGAGCTCTTTAATACATTACAAGAAACCGATGATATGATCTAACCATGTGTTTACCCACACCATATCACCTACAATGTAAGTATAGTGAACATGCATGTAAATATAACAATTCAAATGCAAACAGTGACTGTAATTGTATTCATTCTATATCATCATAAAACATTATCAATATTGTATACAAAAGACATGTCTTCTAGTATACAAAACCGACAGTTGCCTTCTGCACTTTCTCATTCAGTTGATCATCTTCATCTTCTGAAGCTAGTTCCAATAATCCAGTTGGATGCATAGCTCTACGAATCTCGCTTCTGGCAATGACTTTGTGAAGATGTCAGTTATCTGCCTCTCTTTATTAGCATATTAGATGCATATGTCTTTTTTCTCGATGTGATCTCTGATGAAGTGGTGTCTGATATCAATGTGCTTTGTTCTTGAATGTAGAACTGGATTCTGAGATATCATAATAACACTATTGTTATCGCAGAAGATAGGTACTTCATCAGTTATGACCTTGTAGTCCTTCAACTGCTGCTTCATCTAGAGTATCTATGTACAACAGCTTCCAGCAGCTACATACTCCGCTTCAGTTGTTGGTGTGGCAACTGAGTGCTGCTTCTTGCTGAACTAGGTATCAGTGTGTGAGCAAGAAATTGACATGTTCCATTGGTACTCTTCCTGTCGATCTTGCATCCACCGAAGTTTGAGTCTGAATATCCAATTAGACTCAAACTGTCATCTCTGGGATACCATAGTCCAAGATTTATGGTTACTCTGAGGTACTTGATGATCCTCTTTGCTTCTTTGAGATGACTCTTCTTCGGATTGGCTTGGAATCGTGCACATAAGCCGACTGAATACGAGATGTCTGGTCGAGTAGCAGTTAGGTAGAGAAGTGATCCAATGATGCCTCTGTAGTGAATTTGGCTAACTGTTTTTCCTTCTTCATCGAGAGTCAGTTGAACTGATGTATTCATGGTAATCTTGATAGTTTTTCCCTTATCAGTTCCAAACTTCTTGACTAGCTCCTTTCTGTACTTAGCTTGGTAGATGAATATCGCATCCTTGAGCTGCTTCACTTGGAGTCCTAGAAAGAATGTCATTTCTCCCATCATGCTCATCTCGAATTGGCTTTGCATCAATTGAGCGAAATGAGTGCATAGATCTTTACTTTTTTATCCAAATATTTTGTCATCCATATAAATTTGAACCATTAAGATCTCAGTTGATCGTTCTATTCTGAATAGAGTTCGATTAATGACTCCTTTTTGAAACCCATTCTTCAGCTAGAATGTTGTGATGGTTTCGTATCAGGCTCGAGGAGCTTGTTTCAACCCATATAGTGCTTTCTTCAGTTTGAAGACTTGATCTCCAATTTCAAATCCAGATGGCTGCTCGATGTACACGTCCTCCTTGTGCATCCTTTGCAAAAAATGCACTTTTCACATCCATTTGATAGACTGTGAAGTTGTTATGAGCTGCATAGGCGAGGAAAAGTCTGATAGCTTCTAATCTTGCAACTGGTGCAAATGTCTCATCTAAGTCGATCCCTTCACTTTGAGAGTCTCCTTTGGCTACCAGTCTTGCTTTGTTCCTTGTGATGATGCCTTGCTCGTCTAGTTTGTTGCGAAAAACCCACTTTGTTCCAATGACTTTCTGGGTTTTTGACCTATCGACAAGAAACCATACATCATTTTTTGTGAACTGGTTCAGCTTTTCTTGCATGGCTATGATCCAATCTGAATCTTCAAGCGCTTCCTTGATGTTTACCAGTTCAGTTTGAGATATGAAGCATATAAATAAAGCATGCTCAGTTGAACTTCTAGTTTGAACTCGACTTTTTAGATCTCCAACAATCTTGTTAATTGGATGGCTTCTAAGCCATTTTGAAAGATTATCATCAGCTGGTTCTTCAACATTAACATCAGTTGATGTCTTTTCTTCAGTTTGCTCATCATTTTCATCGGTTTTTCCCCCTGCTTCAGTTGTGGGGTTGATGGTCTCAGTACAGTTTGTTTCCTCATTGACTTGGTTGCCCTCAGCTGTGCCTTCAGCTGGCCTTATGCTGGATCCATTGCCTTCATCTTCTAGTCTAAATTCAAAAACTTCTGGAACTGTATGATCCACATAGTTCTGTGAGTTATCAGTTTTGCTAGGTAGTACTTGAACTGATGCATCAACTACTTCTTTGTTCATGTACTCATTAGTAAACTCATAAAAAACAACATGCCATGTTACTTCCACAACAAGTGTTCATTTATTGAACACTCTGTAAGCTTGTGCATGAGGGGAATTATAGCCAGAAAAGATTCTCTCATCAGCTTTGGCACTGAATGCTTTCAGTTGACTCTTGCCATTGTTGTGAATGTAACATTTACACCAAATACTTTGAAGTATGAGATAGATGGCTTACGACCCTTATACAGTTCATAAGGTGTCTTGTCATGTGAACTGACGATGGCACTTCGGTTTTGAGTGTGGCACGCTGTGTTGACTGCTTCGGCCCAGTAGTTTTCAGTTATATTGGTGTCAGCTATCATTGCTCGAGCTGCTTCCTTGAGAGTATGGTTTCACCATTCAGCTACACCATTTTGCTGTGGAGTTCTTGCAGCTAAGTGCTCATAGGTTATTCCCAGTTCACTAAGAAAACTGATGATCTGCTGGTTTACGAATTCAGTTCCATTGTCTGAACGAATTCGTTGAACTAATATTTCCCTTTCAGTTTGCAGCCTTCTGATCATCGCTGATAGCTTGGAGTAGGTTTCATCCTTACTTCTGAGAAACTCTACCTATGTATATCTTGAGAAGTCATCAACTACTACAAGAGTGAATCATTTTCCTTTAGGAGTTGGTGGTCTGACTGGCCCAAATAGATCCATGTGTAGCAGTTAGAGAGGAGCAGTTGTCCCGGGAGGATGACTTCTATTCTTGAATGATGACTATACTTACTTCCCTTTTTGGCATGGCCCGCAACTGCCAGTTTTCTTGAAAATCTCCTTAGGAAGCCCATCAACTAGCTCCTTCTTAGCCAGGTGGTTGATGGTTTTGAAGTTGAGGTGATTCAGTCATTGATGCCATAGCCAGCTTGCTTCAGTTGATCCTTTTGATAGAAAGCAAGCCTCTCCATAGCCTGTTGACCAGTCAACAACATACATGTTGCCTCTCCTTACATCAGTTATGAGGATTGCTCCAGTTGACTTATCTCGTATGTCGCATGAGCTTCGACTGAAATTCACTATGTATCCATTATCGCACAACTGGCTGATGCTGAGCAACTTATGCTTCAGTCCTTCTACATGGGAGACTTCATTGACTATCATTTTTCCCTTGACCATGAACCCTTCTCCAAGGGTTTAGCTTTTGGAATTGTTTCCGAATGTGACTAATGGGCCTTTGATTTCTTTATAACCTTCAAGATCCTCTTTGTCTCCCGTCATGTGTTTTGAATACCCGTTATCAAGATACCAAACTTTCTTGGTCCTTCTCTTCGATAGGATGCTCTTTTCCTCTTCTTCTTCATCAGCCATGAGATAGAACAATGCCTCATATTTAGAGCTATAGCTATTTGAGTTGATTCCTGAAGGATAATCCAAATCATCCAGCACGACATTCTCAGTGTTGGCCATCATAGCTTTCCTCTTGAAAAAGCTTTTGTTCACTCTGGCCTTTTTGTCTTCAGGGAGCTCTGGACACTCATATCGATAGTGTCCTTGTTTATGACAATGGAAGCATTCTCCTATGCTTCGGTTGGCTACCCTGGGTTGTTCAACATGCTTCTGATTCCTTTCACCTCTCAGCTCTTCATCAGTTTGAAGCAAAACTGATGGTTGATCTCTGATCTTTTTGAGCTTTTCTAGCAGCTTAGCAACTGACTGAATTTGCTCATTGATATCAACAATATGGGCCTCATTGTCCATAATGAGGGTGATTGAATATTTTCGTGGATTGAGTAGAGGTGCGCTTTCATTCTCCTGCTCCAGTTATCATAGTTTTCAACTGAAAAAATATGTAGCTTATGGTTTCACATAGTTGACAGATTAGCACAGATAACAAGATCTGATTCAGCTGATCTGCAGAAATAGCTGATCCTTAGAATCAACCGCTCTGATACCACTTGTTTGTCCCGGGATGAGTTTGAATCAGTTTAGAGAGGGGTGAAAAAACTGATCCCAAAACTTAACAATAATTGTGGAATAGATAGGGCCCTTGACTCGTGAAGTTATCCGTGCACTTGATCAGTTGAGATGGTCAGTTTACTCAAAGTGCGGTTTGTGTGTTAGAGGTGTGCAGTTCATGCATGCAACTGAAAGCGATAAACTGAGCACACAAAGACGATTTATAGAGGTTCGAAGCTTAAACTTCTACATCCTCTCTTCCTAACTGAATAAGGTAATTCACTATGCAAGTGTAAAGTTTCTTTATTATAGTTACACAGTGAAGACAATGTGTTCAACCTGGCTAATCGCACCATTCACTCGAGTACGGTCTCCTTTTCAACTAGTGCTGTCCTAGAAAAACGGACCCGTCGATATGCCTTTCCTCAGCCGGTAGGTCGACAACTCACACTTACCACTCCCAAATGCTCGCTGGGACTTTAGGTGTTATTGGATGTCTTTACAAGGTTTTAGATCTCTTTCGATCTTCAAGAATGCAGTCTTGAAACTATTATCAACTAATGCGCTCCTTTCTCTTGAGCTAGGTAGTTGATCGGTGTATATCAGAACTGAGAGACTTGCTCTCGCTGGAATCTTTCAACAGCTTGCTTGATGAGCAAATTACTTCTTCTTCTCAGTTGGAACTTTTGCTGCGGATGAGTTTGAGCTTAAAGCTTTGAGAGCTATTCTCTTTGAATTTTTGCAAAGATCTCTTCTTGGCAAAAATCTTAATTGGCAAAAGTCTGTTCACAAGTCATATTACTCATCCTTTATAGACGAGTGGCTTGTGACCGTTTGCGGATCAATGAATGATCATAAATGATCCATTGATTTGATAAAGCCGTTGAGAGGCGTTTTGTTAAAGTAGTCGTTGTGCTGCCTTTATTTTCTGACAAGCTTTTGCTTCAGGATCTTGGTTGTATTAACTTCAAGATCTTCATACTGGCAGTACTGGAAATTTTGAATTCCAATTTCGGCTTCTGTCTTTGATCATCAGTTCTAGACTTCAGCTGGTAGTTGTGATCTTTAGCTCAGAACATTTCCTCAGCTGTCAATTCTGCATATCTTGTTGGCAGTTTGCAAGCTCCAGTTTTAACTATCTTCAGCTGGTAGTTCTGGGCTCTGGCTCGATGCTTTCTGAGCTCCAGTTTGGTCTTCTTTTGCTGGTAGTATTGAACCAGTGATTTCTTCAGCTGGTATCTTGGACTGATGTCCCCTCAACTGGAACTTCTTGAACTGGTACTTTCTTCAGTCTGGATATCGAACTGGTGCCTCTTCAGCTGGTATTCTGAATTGGTGTATCTTCAGCTGATATTCTCTGAACTGGTACATATTTTAGCTGGTACTTCATTCTTTAGTTGGTACTTTCTTGAACTAGCATATTCTTCAGCTCGTACCATGAACTGGTACATTCTTCAGCTGATACCTCATTCTTCAGCTGGTACTTTCTTGAGCTGGTATACTCTTCAGCTCGTACCTTGAACTAGTACATTCTTCAGCTGGTACTTCATTCTTCAGCTGGTGCTTCCTTGAGCTGGCATATTCTTCAGCTCGTACCTTGAACTGGTACATTCTTCAGCTGGTGCTTTGCAGACTTGAATCCTTCAGTTTGCATATGTACTCATTTGACCCTGATGGTCAGTTAATACTTTGACCCTGTCAGTTCGACAATCTACGTCTTTAGTTTGCTTTATATTGCTAACTAATCTGGCAAAACAAGCTTTCTTTTTCTCAGCCATTGGCTAGATTTCTCTCTCTTTTTATTTTCTTTCTCTTTTCTTTCTTTTTCTTTTTCTTTTTATTTTTCTTTTCTTTCGGATTGATCATTCTATGACTTTGATAGCTCAATCTTTTATTTGATCAACCTCGATTTTCTGCTTGATTTCTTTTTATTTTTTCAGAGTTTTTTTACATGTTTTGACATTTCATCAAACTATAGTAGGGATTAGGTAACTCTTGATAGTTTTTCCTAACAGCATGTCTTTCAAGTATAAAATAAAAACTAGAAAAACTCTCCAACCCTATCTAAATCTCAAATGCAATCCCGGGTCTGCATCTCACTCCTATTTTATCCACGTGACCATCGAAGGTCTTAGCCGGCAGGCTCTTCGTGAATGGATCAGCCAAGTTATCCTCCGATGCAATCTTGACCACTGCCACATCTCCTCTCTTAATGATTTCTCGTATAAGATGGTACTTTCTCTCTATGTGCTTACCTGCCTTATGGGCTCTGGTTTCCTTCAAATTTGCCACTGCACTAGAGTTATCACAGTATATCGTGATACTTTTAGGTAAATAAGGAACCACACTCAAGTCCAACAAGAAGCTCCGGAGCCACACATCTTCCTTTGCAGCCTCAGAGGTAGGTACATATTTAGCTTCTTTGGTGGAGTTAGTTATGCATTTC
This sequence comes from Perilla frutescens, assembly GCA_026008535.1. NCBI lineage: Eukaryota > Viridiplantae > Streptophyta > Magnoliopsida > Lamiales > Lamiaceae > Perilla > Perilla frutescens. The sequence continues at coordinate 10,599,325 of BRKX01000005.1, forward strand.
TGCTTGATGCTCCTCCATGCAATGGCTCCACCTCCCAAGGTAAACACATAGCTCGGGGTAGATTTACTCTAATCTTTATCGGATTGAAAATCTGAGTCTGTATGATCTAAAGGTACAAGACTATCAGCGCAGTATACCAGCATATAATCTCTAGTCCTTTTCAGATACTTGAGAATATTCTTTACTGTAGTCCAGTGTCCTTGTTCAGGGTTAGACTGATATCTACTTACCATGTCACCCGCATAGCATATATAGGGCACAGTGCATAACATAGCATACATGAGGCTTCCAATAGCCGAAGCATATGGAATCACCTTCATCTCATCTATCTTAGACTGTGTTTGGGTACACATTTTCTTGAATAGATGAATTCCATGCCTGAAAGGTATAAAACCATTCTTGGAATCTTGCATGTTAAACCTAGCTAGCACTGTATCGATATAGGTCGTCTGGGATAAACACAACATCCTTTTTCTGGCGATCTCGAAGGATCTTTATGCTAAGGACATGTCCAGCTTCTCCCAAATCCTTCATATCGAATTGTTTGGATAGCCACACCCTTATATTTGATAAGACCTTCTTATTGTTTCCAATAAGCAAGATATCATTAACATACAGTATGAGGAATGCCACCATATTTCTGTCACTCTTCTTGTACACACAACTCTCATCCGGACTTTGGACGAATTTATATGACTGGATCACCTCGTCAAACCGGATATTCCAAAACTGTGATACCTGCTTAAGTCCATAAATGGATCTCTTAAGCTTACACACTAGGTGCTCTTGGCCTTTAATAATAAATCCCTCTGGTTGCTTCATGTGGATGTTTTCTTCAAGACTTCCATTTAGGAAAGCTGTCTTGACATCCATCTGCCAAATCTCATAATCTAAATGAGCGGCAATAGACAAGAGAATCCTGATCAATTTAAGCATGGCAACTAGCGAGAAGGTTTCCTCATAATCGATCACTTCTTTCTGAGTGTACCCTTTCACCACCAATCTAGCTTTGAAGGTTTCAACCTTCCCATCAGATCCTCTCTTTCTTTTGTAGACCCACTTACACCCAATGGGTTTGACCCCATCTTGTGGTTCTACAAGCTCCCAGACTTGATTGTGATCCATAGATCCAATCTCAGACTCCATTACAGTTTTCCAAAAATCTGCATCTTTGTCTCGAATCACCTCATTGTAGGTCCTAAGATCCAATTCATTCAGACCCTCTGGGAAATCCAAAGATTCACCTAGACCAATGAATCTATTAGGTTGACGTGCAACCCTCTCACTGCGATGAGGCATTTCTTATAACTCCGTGACACATTGTGCAGTTGTTGGTTGTACCTCTTCTTATACAATTGGTGTAGGATTTGAATTCCCACCTCGAAACTCCTTAAGAACGATCATGCTCTTAGGTCTGTGATTTATTACATAGTCTTCTTCTAAGAATCAGGCATTGGTGCTCACAATGACCTTCTGATCCTTAGGACTATAAAATAAACCACCTCTTGTTCCTTTTGGATACACAACAAACAGCCTTACTTCTGAACGTGGCGCTAATTTATCAGCCTCCTTATTTAGCACGTGTGCTGGACTACCCTAAATCCAAACATGACCTAGGCTGGGATTTTGACCCATCCATAGTTCTAAGGGTGTATGAGGAACATATTTGGATGGAACCATGTTAAGAATGTAAGTAGCTGTATCTAAGACATATCCCCAAAATGAAACCGGTAATTCTGAATAGCTCATCATTGATCTAACCATCTCTAATAAGGTTCTATTCCTTTTTTCCGCTATGCCATTCTGTTGTGGAGTGCCAGGCGTAGTCAACTGGGATGTAATCCCATTCTCTGCCAAGTAGTCCTTAAATTCACCTGAGAGGTACTCACCACCACGATCAGAACGTAGTGATTTAATACTTCTGCCTATTTGCTTCTCCACTTCCACCTTAAACACTTTGAAGGTCTCAAAGCATTCAGACTTGCGATGCAACAGGTAAATGTATCCATATCTTGAGTAATCATCAATGAACGTGATGAAATACTCGTACCCTCCTCGAGCCTGAACTGACATAGGGCCACATAGATAAGAGTGACTTAAAGGGTCACTTGGTCATCTTACCTTCCAACCATGATTCACACAAAGAAAACATTTTTAAGATCAATGAAGACAGTGGTCCATCGTTTATCAGCCTTTGTATCCTCTTATGGTTAATATGACCTAGCCTAAGATGCCAAAGATATGTTTGATTCAATTTCGAAGGTTCTTTTCTTTTATTAGGGTTTGTGATCGATGTATTCAACAATTGCGCTTGTGTAGTGTTTTGCATAGGATTAAGTAAATAAAGATGTCCATCCAATGTGCCAAAACAGATAAAACATTTTCCACTTGTGATAACGACCTTGCTATCAAAAGAAATAGAATATTTATTCAAAATAATTTAGAAACAGAAATAAGGTTCTGCCTAAAATCCTGCACATAAAGACAATCCTTTAAAACAAGAATCCTATCACTACTGAAAGGTAAAGTAATGTCTCCCACTGCAACAGCTGCCACTTTCGTAGCATTACCGATGTAGATGGTAATCTCACCTTCACCCAGCTGTCTTTTCACCAGAAACCTCTGTAAGGACATACAAACATGATCAGTAGCGCCAGTATCTACTACCAAGACTGGGTAGAACAAGTAGCTAAACATGTTTCTACAACAAAAGAGTGAGACGTACCCTTCTTTTTCTTCTTGTTGGGACACGCAGACTTCAAATGTCCTTGTTGACCACACTTGAAGCACTTTGACTTCGATTTGAAGTCTTCTAGAGAAATCTTGGATTTGTCCTTATTATCTTTAGGCGTCTCCTTTGTAGCTTTCTTAGGTGAGTATCTCTTCTTCTTAACACTCGAAAAAGACGCCCTAGCTAGGTGAGCCTCTGAGTTTCCCTTTTGGAGATGCTCGGCTGCCTGAAGATCCATGAGTATTTCTGATAAAGTCACATCTTTCTTTATCATATTGAAGTTCAGCTTGAACTGCTCAAACTTCGGTGACAGACTGTGAATCACAATGTCAATTTGGGACTCAGCATCCAAATCGCCACCTAGTGTCTCGATCTCCGACAGGAAGCCCATCATCTGGAGAACGTAATCGCTTACTAGTGTAGAATCTGACATCTTAGTGCTCATAAAATTTCTTATAGCCAAGTGTCGTGCCGAGCAATTCTAGTATCCGAAGAGCTCTTTGAGATTCAACATTATGTCATAAGCTGATTTCATAGGCTGATGTTGATGTTGCAACACATTCGACTTAGAAGCCAGAATGTAGCACTGCACTATCTCATCAGCTCTAATCCACTTATTATAAGCTGCTCTTTGTGCTTCACTAGAATGCTCATCCGGCTTCTGAGGGCATTCCTCATCAAGTACGAATTTAAATCCTTCAGCAGTAAGGACAATGTTCAAGTTTCGAATCCAATATTTGTAATTTTCACCGACTAGTTTGTTTTCTTTGAGAATTGAGAATAGGTTGGAGAGTGTCATGTCGATATAGAAATAACTGAAAATAAAATACAGTACAGTCACAACCTTTTAGGATAAAAAGACATATAATTCAAAAACCTCAAAAAACAAATCATATGCATATCCACCGATATTTTAAAAACGTTTCTTATAAGTCGCGTAGGGTGGACGTCTATAAAATTCATTTTTAAACAGGTTTACCTAACCTTTAATTTACCTCCAGTCAAGTTTTCTTTTGACAAGTAAATTATTAGTTAGATATAAACCCGGTCATGTAATCATCTAATTAATAAGCCACGTAGGGTGGACGTTTATTAATAAATTACATCTAAGTGTGATTACCATTATCTTCATCCCAAGAACATTGATTCAAATTTCCTCACTCCAGTAGTGAAGTCAATTTGTTCTAAAAATATTCTATAGTTATATATTAAGAAGTTTAATTTCTAGAGATTCCAATAATATGACCCCTCCGTAGGGAGGTTGCCCATTACTTCTCAATTAAACTAGATTAATGGAGACCATTTGAGATTTCCACATACTTTGGTATGTATCTCTCCCACTTAGTTATTTATACTTGAGGTTTCATCTTATCCCATTTTAAACATGCAATACATCTCATAAAATGATTAAAAACATTACGTGCAAAACAACATAATGTAATACCCCAAAATATTTTAGAAGGTTTTATTCAACATATGTTACCTGAGGGTAATCTAGGAAAGAAGTTGGGTCCTTGTATCACTCAAATAAAGGAAAAACCACAGCAAGGGAAATCTATTAAATTTAATTTGGTCAAAATTTGCTTTAAAAATATGTTCTGATATTTTTCTCGGGTTGATAGAAAAAGTTTCAAGCATCGTGCCAAACTTTGAATTTTCCAATTTCGAGTTCAAATGAACTCTTGGCACAACTTTAAGTTGGAAAATAATAAATTTGAATAGAAAAAGACACATCCGTCATTATCCAATTTCTTTTTCAAAATATTATCCTATTCATAATTATCCTATTCTTTTTCCATCATTATCATATTCCATCATTATCCTCTTTCTTTTATTCATTATTAACCTATTTATTTTTTCTCTATAAATAGGAGCTTAAGGTTTCATTTTTCATTCATTTTCAAAATCAAAACGCCGAGTAGCTTCCAAAGAATGTACGACTCTAGTTTCCTATTTTAATTCTGAAATAGTCATTTTGAAGGTATTAACGCGTAGATCACGAATACATGATTGAAATGATGACACGAAGAATGATCACGATGGAAAATCATCGTGACCGTCGCCAGTTCCTCGGAGAAGGCCGAACTCGAGACCCAGATTTAATTAGGATTTGCAACACATGTGTAAAGCTTCAGCTACTATTAGCTAACCAGGTGTGCTATACTATCTTTGCAAATTGTATCTTTCGAGTAATTAAGATCTACTTTGTTAAAATTGCATATGTGACTATTTCTGTTAAATACTTTACGTGCTACTATATGTTGTCGGAATCTCATAAACCAGCGCTGCGTCAATGTGAGTAGCTATAGTATGCACGCATTATTTGTCATGCACTACTCCTTGTCGGTGACACTAAAATGAAACACTTATTGGTTACACTCATTGGGTATACTTTGGCCATACTCAACTTTACATTTTGGTGATGTAGTACGGGTTACAGGCAGTGACTGGTTATACTCTTAAGCTCTTCCCGATAAAATGTTTTGGTGAACTTAGGTTGCTTCCAACTTTTAAACCTCCTAAGCTTCACTACCTGCATGAACACAGATAAATTACTTTTACAAAATGATTTGCATAACTTAATTGGTGAAAATTTACCCACTGAGTACATTAGTACTCAACCCAAATCTTTTCAAATATTTTCAGGTCAGTGGGCTGGAGCGTGGAGGTGAGAGGCTGAGAAATGGGCTATTATAATTTATATATTTTTCCATTGTCTCTTTTTGTTAGTAGTCTGTTAAGAATTGAGCTTCCGCACTTATGATATTCTTTTGCTAAATGTTAAGAACTCTGATCTTGGTATTTTGTTGATATGATTCTGCTTCTCTGATTCTGAACATTTGTTGACTTCCTAGTTAACATGTCTCATATGCTTAACCATATAATTGAGCTAATGGGATGAAGCCCCGTCTTTCGTTATGCTTATTTGATCATTCATTTTGGCCTATAGAAGGGCTTCATTTGTTCAGCATATTGGTGTCTGTTTCTTCTGTCAACCTAGGAATGGATCTATTGATTGTTGGTATCTGTTTATTTGTTTCTGTTTGGCCTATGAAACGGCTTATTGAATTGTTACAACTTTCATTCTTCTCGTATAAGCCGTTATAAATGGGGATTTGCTCTAGTCATAGAGGTTATGCTGTCCGATTTTCCAGAGGGCCTAACCTATCCTTGGTATACTCAGTTGTCAAATTTTATTCCAAACATTAATCTTTTTTGGATTAACACCCCGTCATTAATTTAATTACCCCATTTCTTTCCCGTTTCTTAATTCTCACCCCCGTGGCGTCCATTTCCACGATCTTTCAGGATCGGGGAGCTACAAAGTGGTATCAGAGCAGGTTTGCAACTCTGCAGACCTGCTGGGTCATCTTTCATTTGTGAGTCGTAAATGCTTGTGTGATATTATATAAGCCCTCAGCTCGTCACTTACGCAATAGCTAAAAGGTATGCATGTTTTTATGTGAATTTTAGTTTTTAAAAGTTTACATTAACTGTTGAAATGTTAAGTTTGTCTGAAAATGAAAGATTAGGATTCGCCATATTTATTGGAATTCCTCGAAAGATTGATTTTTATGTTGATTGCATACTCTGATTAACTGCGCTGATTGTGTACTCTGTTGCTATGGTGATAGCATATTGGTTTTGAAATAGTTCTATGAGCATACTGGTTTTTGCCGAAAAACTATGTTGATTACATATATGTATGAACTTGTTTATCTATGCCTTGTGCATACTTGTGATGTTGGGAACGTACAGAATGCATACTGTAAACCGTGATAGTCAGAAAGTGTTTGTTGTATATACTCTAGAATGAGTACGAGAACTTGAAATCTTGAGAAGGTAAGATTAACTGAGCCTATAGTTGCTGAACTTAAGCTGGACTTGTAAACACTTATGAGATTGCTAGGAACATAGTTTGACTGAGAAAATGTTTCATTTTGGATGACTAAACAAAACTTTATAGTTCAGAAGAACTGCCACACGTACACCATGATTGATGAATGGATTATGAGATTTTATACGTATACTAAGAAAAAGATCAATTCGGTGTTCGAGTTTATTGGAGAAATAACTTACTCTATGGGAATTAACACCTGGTTAGAAGAAATCTTTGAGATTGAGATTGTGTCAAGATTAACCAACAATTTTCCGTGGTGCTAGAAAGATGGACACATTAAGCAATGAATTTTTTTTAAAAAAAACAAGACGTAACTCAACAATCTATGTAGAGACTGAGAATTTTCATGGATAGATATGCTAGATGATGATGGCCTCTACAAACAAGGTTCAACATCAGAATTGTCATGTGAGCAAAATATTGAGATAAATCGATCACCATATTTTATACCTACTTATGAAGATGAGTTTATAAAGTTTACTCAACAACATTAACGAGATCATGGACTTTGGCACCATCATTTGAAGTCGATGCTGATGCATTTTCATGCGTTGTGTTTGAACTTTATCATTGGAAGCCGCTAAACAATGAGCAGATGGACAATGTTGAATGTACGATGGCCATAGACGATTGTGTGATGTTGTTAGGTTAAGTTTGACAATTTGTTGTTAGATCAATTTGGCACCTTTTGTAGATCTGGAATGTTGTCTTCTTTTGATAAGTCTATCCTAATGTCACGTGTAAGAAAATATTAGAATCTACCACCTTAGGGAGCTAACGAGATAGCAGGTGCTATGAGTAAAACAAATGGCAAGAAATACTCGAATATTTTATAGTGGAATAAGAGATTTTCATGGGCAACAACATATCATACTAATCAAGATAGAGATGGAGTCGAACAAGCTAGTATAGCTATACATACGAGTTATGGTGCACTTATGTGGAATTCTTATCTCAATCACGTCCGATCGAGAAACATAATTCACATCGACATTCAAGAAGGGATATGGTCTTTAAGTGTACATAAGCTAGTGAACAGAGATTTCAAGAGTTGAAGAAGAAGTTGACAATGACACCAATTCTCTCAATTTCAACATACACCGGAGGTTTCGTGGTATATAGTGATGCTTCGAAGAATGGTTAAGTAATTGAATACACATTCAAAAAAAAGTTAAAGGAATATGAGAAGAACTATTCAATACGCGATTTAGATCTGATTGTAGTGGTAGCTAAATGAGAATTACGGTCGAGAATCGTAGAAGCTCAAAGATGAACGATTGGAGAAGATAAGATAGAGAGTCAAAGCGGGTGAATCAAAAGAATTTAGGGAAGTTAATGACAGAGCTTTAATGTTCTGTGATATACTATGCGTTCTCAGTGATGACACACTAAAGTAAGAAATTATAAGAGAGGCTCATAATACTCCATACATTGCACATCCAGGCAGTACGATGCTCTACAATGAATTGAACCAATATTTCTAGTAGAATAATATGAAAAGATGGATAGTAGCTTTTATAGAGAGATGTTTAACATGCCAACAAGTGAAAGTCGTACATCAATGACCTTCAGGATTATTGCAACCGTTGGAAATTTTGGAGTGAAAATGAGAGCATATAATGATGGATTTTGTGGTAGGCTTACTGCGATCAGTGAAAGGAAACTCAACAATCTAGGCCATTCGAGACACTAGAAAGAATTGGTGATGTTGTTTATCGATTAGCTCTACCACCTAACCTATCACAAGTTCACGATGTATGTCATGTTTCAATACTCAGGAAATATGTATTTGACCCAAAACACGTTATTAAAAAAAGTGAGTTAGTTATATGTTCTGATAAGACGTACAAGGAAAAATCCCATGAGATTCTTGATACAAAAGTTCAAGTCCTAAGAAGCAAACAAATTCCATTAGTTCTTCTGTAATGGAATCATCATGATAGAATAGAAGCAACGTAGGAACTTGAAAACAAGATGAGGCAGCAATATTCTGAAATGTTCTAAAGTATGTGAATTTCGGGACAAAATTCTTTTAAGGAGGGTAGAATGTAATACCCCAAAATATTTTAGAAGGTTTTATTCAATATATGTTACCCGAGGGTAATCTAGGAAAGAAGTTGTGACCTTGTAGCACTCAAATAATGGAAAAACCGCAGTTAGGGAAATCTGTTAAATTTAATTTGGTCAAAATTTGCTATAAAAATATGTTCTGATATTTTTCTCGGGTTGATAGAAAAACTTTCAAGCATCGTGCCAAACTTTGAATTTTCCAATTTCGAGTTCAAATGAACTCTTAGCACAACTTTAAGTTGGAAAATAATAAATTTGAATAGAAAAAGGCACATCCGTCATTATCCAATTTTTTTTTCAAAATATTATCCTATTCATAATTATCCTATTCTTTTTCCATCATTATCATATTCCATCATTATCATCTTTCTTTTATTAGTTATTATCCAATTTATTTTTCCTCTATAAATAAGAGCTTAAGGTTTCATTTTTCATTCATTTTCAAAATCAAAATGCCGAGCAGCTTCCATAGAATGTATGACTCTAGTTTCCTATTTCAATTCTGAAATAGTCATTTTGAAGGTGTTATCGTATAGATCACGAATACATAATTGAAATGATGACACGAAGGATGATCACGATGGAAAATCATCATGACCGTCGCCAGTTCCTCGGAGAAGGCCGAACCCGAGACCCAGATTTAATTAGGATTTGCAAGACACGTGTAAAGCTTCAACTACTATTAGCTAACCAGGTGGGCTATACTATCTTTGCAAATTGAATCTTTCGAGTTATTAAGCTCTGCTTTGTTAAAATTGCATATGTGACTATCTGTGTTAAATACTTTACGTGCTACTGTATGTTGTGGGAGTCTCATAAACCAGCGCTGTGTCAATGTGAGTACCTACAGTATGCACGCATTATTCATCATGCCCTACTCCTTGTCGATGAGACTAAAATGAAACACTTATTAGTTGCACTCATTGGGTATACTTTGGCCATACTCAACTTTACGCGTTGGTGATATAGTACGGGTTGCGGGCAGTGACTGGTTATACTCTTAAGTGCTTTATGATAAAATATTTTGGTGAACTTAGGTTTCTTCCAACTTTTAAACCTCCTAAGCTTCACTAAATGCATGAACACAGATAGATTACTTTTACAAAATTATTTGCATAACTTAATTGGTGAAAATTTGTCCACTTAGTGCATTAGTACTCAGCCCAAATCTTTTCAAACATTTTCAGGTCAGTGGGTTGGAGCGTGGAGGTGACGAGGCTGAGAAATAGGCTATTGTAATTTACATATTTTTCTGTAGTCTCTTTTTGTTAGTATTCTGTTAAGAATTGAGCTTCCACACTTATGATATTCTTTTGCTAACTGTTAAGAACTCTGATCTTGGTATTTTGTTGATATGATTCTGCTTCTCTGATTCTGAACATTTGTTGACTTCCTAGTTAACATGTCTCATATGCTTAACCATAAAATTATTCTAATGGGAGGAAGCCCCGTCTTTCGTTATACTTATTTGATCATTCATTTTGGCCTATGGAAGGGCTTCATTTGTTCAGCATATTGGTGTTTGTTTCTTTTATGGACCTAGGAATGGATCTATTGATCGTTGGTATCTGTTTATTTATTTCCGTTTGGCCTATGAAAGGGCTTATTGAATTGTTACAACTTCCATTCTTCTCTTATAAGCCGTTATAAACAGGGATTCGCTCTAGTCACAGAGGTTATGCTGTCCGATTTTCCAGAGGGCATAACCTATCTTTGGTATACTCATTTGTCAAATTTTATTCCAATCATTAATCCTTTTCGGATTAACACCTCGTCATTAATTTAATTACCCTATTTCTTTCCCGTTTCTTAATTCCCACCCTCGTGGCGTCTATTTTCACGATCTTTCGAGATCGGGGCGCTACACATAATAAGCATACTAAAGACCAACTATCATGACTTATATTTCATGTTGCTTAATGAGATAATCTTGGAAAATCGGCTTTGGAAAATGGAACCCCGTTGCCGTCGCCCCATGTATCTCGCCGAAACCCTAGCTCCTCTCAGGTTTCAGGACGGATGTTCTTCCTTGTTTAAGCTGCTCCATTTTCCATCTTTGAGTTGATCTCCTTCCCTTATTCTATATTGAATATCTATTCTAAAAGGAAAATTCTAATATTTCTAGAATAATAAAGGAAAATAAAATACAACTCAAAACTAGATGATTTTTGAAAATTATCTCTAATTCTAACAATTTATTTTCCCTATTACATTAAACAAACAAAATAAAATAAATTGCTTAGACCTAGTCCATGGATTTTCTCATGGATAAAAAATCTCGTAGCCAAACAGGCATACGGTCAACCATACATTCAACATAAAATAAACATCACATAACAAATAATTAAAGACCATGATAGTTGGTATAACCTGCAAAATAAACTATCTACAGATACAACTATCATAATTAAATGTTAGACATAAAATATCACATGTGTTAGTGCCACCATTATGCACTAAGTGTTCGTGTTGTATTGCCGAGATATGTTCGACAATGTGTGCTTGGGTATGTCCCTGAAGCTATTCATTCCACTGTGTGAGAAAAGAAGAACAGTTGGCAAATTGTTCCTTCTGATATCCCAGACAGAACCGGGGACACTTTTATATGGCAGTTTCCATAAATAGAAGATCTTGCGCGGATCTATTCTTGAAAGGCAAGATGTGTTCGATTGACTGTCTTGTGAAATAGATATCGAGCTGCAACTAACCTTCCTATCCAAGGAAAGTATCTACACATGTTTGGGAAGATTACAAACCATCATTCACCTTTCATATTGACGGCGGATGAAGACCGACGCCAATGTTGAAGTAAAGTCTATATGAAGGCCGATTCTTTACAACAATCGGTGGACTTTTTGTAGATTCTCTTAGCATATTGTTTGAGAGTCATTGTGGTTTGTGTCCCAAGTATTTACTAGTAGTTGTTCCTTAAAATAGTTCAACGTGATAGACTAGTTTTGAGTGTTTTCAAGTGAAATATATGAGGGGTTTTAATACCTGTTTTGTACGCAATCTCAGGAGAGATTGTAAGTTGAAGTCGTGGGTAGCTAGAGGGAGTCTAGTGTCATGGTTGTAAGGAGATCTTACAGCTTTCGGTTAGCGAAAGAGTTTGTGGAGAAGAACGGGCGATATAAGGAGGGAGTCCTGTATATGTAAGAACCCAAATACACTTCATGAAGGAGTAACAGTCGAATCTTCAAGTTTGGGAGCAATTTCCCCAAAGTAGGTTGTTGAACCGAACTAGGTTACCAATCTCGTGCGTATTTTACTGCTTTATATTTTATGTTCCTACATCTGTCCCACACATATCGTAGAATAGTTAACAAGCAATATTAATTAATCACTTTAGCACGGATTATCGTTTTTCAATTGGTATTAGAGCAGGTCACCTTTTTTAAGGTGTTGTTGGTCCCGGGCGAGTCGATATTAGTTTAGAGGGAGGGTGAATAAACTGATTAAAACTTTTACTTCAAATGCGGAATGACAGGGCCCTTTGACTCGTTTAATGAAACTTATCTATGCACAAACTTATTGAACAGTTAAGACAATGTGAGTGCGACTTGTGTGATATTGTGTGTAGTTCAAAGATAAGTAATAATCAAAGTGGTACAGCACACAAGCAATTTATAGAGGTTCGAAGTCTCAAACTTCTACGTCCTCTTTTCCTTCCGTAGAAGGGCAACTTCACTATATAACTTGAGTTTCTTTCCAAATTATACAATGAAGGACAGTTGGCTGAACCTGGTAACTGCTTGCTACCTCAGCGGGTCGACAGCTCACACTTGAAGTCCCTAACTGCTCGGTAGAAAGGTAGGTGCTATTGTCGTCTTTACAAGATTTTAGATCTCTTTCGATCTTCAAGTGGTTAGTCTTGAACAAGGGTTATCAACTGATGTGATCCTTCAATTAAGCTGAGTAGTTGATCGTTGTGTAGCTGAAACTGAGAAGACTGCCTTGGTTAGATTGTCAACAGCTGGCTGATTATCTTGACTCTATGAATTTCTTCTTCTCAGTTGAACTCTCGCAGTTTCTATCAAACGCTGAACTTGAGCTTGAGTTAGAGGGAGGAAGAAAAGCTCTTTCTTGTATATGCGAAAGTTGTGTAGGCGAAGGATTCTTCTTGGTTCTGTTTGAGAGTTATTTTTAAACTCTGATTCACTCGTCTTTTATAAAGGGGTGATTTTATGACCGTTGAGTTCCATTGTCCATTGATCGGTGGCTTTGTTGACTCATCAATGGAGGATGATCGCTTGGAGCTTTTGGTTTGAAGTAGCCGTTACTCTGCCAATCGATCTTCATTGGATATTTAATTCAAGGATCTTTGTTGAAGCATTTATTCCAAGATTCGGCGGTTTGAGTAATAAACTTCAGGGTTCTCTGGCTTTAGTTTTCTTGGCAGCTTTGAGTTCCAGTTGACAGTTCTGGACTTGTCAACTGAGTTTGACTATTGCTCCAGTTAGCAGTTTTGAGCTCATCAGCTGAGTTTGGCTGTTGCTCCAGTTGGCAGTTTTGAGCTCGTCGGTTGAGTTTAGCTATTGCTCCAGTTGGCAGTTTTGAGCTCGTCAGCTGAGTTTGGCTATTGCTCCAGTTGGAAGCTTTGAGCTCATCAGCTGAGTTTGGTTATTGCTCAAGTTGGCAGTTTTAAGCTTTCATGTCAACTTGACTAATTGCAAGTTGCCTGACTATAGTTCTGGCCTTCAGCTGATCTGTCTTGTTTACTTCAGTTTGGTCATCAGTGGGATACTTCCAGTTTTCAGTCTAAACTGATCTCTTGTCAGTTCCCTTAGTTGACTCTTTTCTCCCTCAGCTTAGCTGACTTAGTTGTCAGTTTGTTTCGACTGATTCAACTTCTTGACTTCTCAGTTCAGTTAACTTTTGACTGAATGATGTATCTTGCAGACCATACTCTTGATTGGTTAACTTTGACTTTGCTTGATTTCCTTTTTGATGATGCCCTGGATTAATCAGCTCCGATCTGCAACTTGAATTTTAGTCAGTTTTTCACAAATAATTTTGACATCTCATCAAAACCTAATCTAGGGGTTCTTTGATAGTTTTTTCTAACTATTTCCTCCTTTTTGATGATGTCAAAACTTTGTTGATGTTGATGGAAAAAGCTGCAAATGTAGCAAGTTTGCTTAAGCAGTTTCAGAGCAAATTCAGAGCAAGTTTGAGAGAAAATTTGATTTATAATTTTCATTTAAGTATCAGAGCATTTATCATTAACATTTGTCATTCATGTTGTTATTCAGGTATGAAACCATTTAAGATATGTATGAAATTCAAGTATTAGAGCAATTAGACTTCAAGTTTCAGAGCATTTTCTCATTCTTTCACATTGGGCATGCTTTCATTCCAGTATTAGAGCATTTTTCATTCAAGTATTAGAGCATTATCAGAGTATTTAACTTAATCATACTTGAAGTAACAGAGCATGAGCATTATAAGCATGGTCAAAATGTATATTATATATATTCACTTTAAAGCATATTATATTTTCAAGAGTAGTTAAGGCTACTAATATACTCCCTGAAAATTACTTCTTTGCTCCTTTTTTTCTGCTCGATTCTCCTTTTTCTTGAGCTCCTTCCATCCTCCATGCTTCCCCCTGAAGCTGATCTTCCCCCTCATGATGAATTTCTCTTTGAATTTGATCCCAAAGAGTTAAGCATCCATCATTTATCTGTTCTTCTTCCCCCCTTTTTGGCATCATCCAAAAGGTGGAATAGGTCGCATGATGGTAGAGACAAGTTTGGCAGGAAGGTGAACGCAGTTGCTATATTGTCATCATGAATTAATGGAACTGAAGGAATTTGCATGGGTGAGGAGAGCCATGCATAGGCTTCTTCAGTTGTCATGAACTGACCTTGAGCAGAGGAGAGAGAGAGTGCTTGCTCTCTGAAGTTCATCGAGGCCAAGTTGTTGAAGATCTCATCGGTTGAAGGGATGGGTGGATCATCAACGAAGGGTGTGCATGAGGAGTTGGCCGGTTCATTGTCGGAAAGAGGAGCATCGGCTGGTATGCTTAGCTGGATTCGCTTGATCATCGAATCCATTATCTCTAAAAGCGTTGGTGGTGAAGAGAGTGGATGATTCATCCAGTTTCTACTCCATATTCCTTCGTTGATCTAGAAGGTGGAGCCACGGGTATGGATGAGATGGAACATTGTTGACTCATCCAGTTGAAATCACCATATGTGGTACTGCAGGTACCGCCGTAGTTGGTCGAACAGAGAGGAGTCTGTGTCTTCAACGAGACCGAAACAGCTTCTCAGCTGATGATCTAGAGCTGCTTCAAACTCAACCTCAATGGAGTCAGTTGGACTAACGGTAGAGGTTGGGAGCTGGTTGATATTGTAGGACGATCACTCAGCCTTGAAAGATGTTCGCTCTCAATCATCAGCTCTCTTTCGTCAGAGGAGCTGACGGGTGCCTCCAAAGGTGGCTTTGCTCGACCTGATTTGGAAGGCCCTTATCAACGTGAACGCTTCGGGATCGGATGACAGTAGATAGTAGGGAGCATGTCCCTTCTTTTGAGTTGTTCGCTAGTTAGGATGACCTCATCAAACTGGCTTTGAATGATATGACTTATGCGACTCATAAACCCGACCTTTTGACGAAATGAGCCAGTTGATGGGTCATATGCCGCTCGTTCTACATTAGCTCGTAATTGAGCAAGGATAAAGGAGGCCCAGTCGGCTTTACATCTGTAATATAGAGCGGCTGTGAGATGTGCTTTGATGTCCGAGAATTGGACTGTCTCAAAGTTGCCATGTAGAATATGGCCGGTGATGTCTAAGAGTTGGAGGATATTATTGGGCATACTCTCCTTCAGCCTGTGGGACACAGTCGTGGTGGCGGACGTGAGGAAGCTTCCAAGCATCCCATAGTGCATATTTACAGGGCAATTTCAGGGTCATGACATCTGGACCGTCGCCTGGAAGGTGAAGGTTAGACATCATCGTCTCTTTCATTACTGTGATCGTCTGGCTTCGGATGGAAGAAATGATGTTGTCACTAGAGATTGTTGCGTTGTAGTATAATTTCGCAACATGGAAGGGTAAGTGCTTGAGTGGCACGATCATCAAAAATGGTAGCAGGCTAGTTGCCTCCAATGGCCTATAGATACTTTGAAATGTCGCTGCGCTGAGACGTACGTTAAGATATTCTAAACTTAGAGTCTTATCTTTCTTCAACTTCTTAATAAGGAGATTTGCATCGACCATCTGAAATAGGGGCTTTATATTTGCAAAAAGATGCTATTTTAGTTTAGAGAGCAAGTATTTTTGAGGAGAGAGAAGACTTAGCAGATGATCAAAGTAAGAGAGAGAAAGGATTTACAGATGATCAGAGCCTTCATCTCTGTGTACATATTTATTTAGATTTGCATGCAGGAATCGAGGATACTCGATTGCTTTTCTTAGCTGATCAGCCATCCGATTTGATGGAGGATTAGCTGAATTAATGATGCTTACATCTCAGCCATTTGAAGAAGAAGTAATTTTATGATCTTGTGGCTGAGAAGTAGCTACTCTGAAAATGGGGTAGTTGCCATAAATAGCAAAATATTTTCTGCAGATCTTGCTATTTATATCTCAGTAAAAAATATTTTCTTTTTCAATTTTGAAGATTTGATTTAATATCAACGCAGAGATATTAATTACAGCATTGTGAGATAGAACCCTATTTTCAAATTGTAACCGTTGAGTATAATATAAGAAATTTCATAAATGCAACGGTAAGAGTGTAATTATGATAAGCTTTGAAGAATTAAGAAAAACTTATACGTATTTAGTTGGGATACAGTCCAACTGATTGACTGCTTCGGCGGTTGAATAATCAGTTGAGTCTCGCTTCCTAGTTGTCGCTGAAGAACTGGCTGAGGTTGAAGCTGTAATTGAACTGAATTGATCAGTTGGCTTGATCAGTTGCTTGGCTATCAGTAGACAGTTTCCGCTTCTTGAAGGGCCTAGCTGGACTAGCTGCACTGCTTCCTTAGGATGCAGTTGTGATCTTTGGCAGTTTAGGCCTTGCAGTCCTCCGGGCTTGGTGAAGGTGAAGCTGGATGGCAACTGACGAGTTTTTCATCCTTTGACTAAGGGATTGTGAAGTTCCCTTTGGCGATGATCGAAACTGATCATCCTTCATAGGCAATTGCAAGCCTTTTGAGCTGGATATGAGCAGTGGAGTGACATAGCCCTTGGATAGGAGGCTTGGTGATGTGGCACTGTCTTCATCTTCACTATCACTCTCATCAGCACGCCTTGGATTCTTCTGGGTAGCCATAGCTTTAGTATGTGATAGATGTGGTTCTATCCTTTCAATGACCGGTGGAGTATGTCGTGAAGGCTCAACTAACTGACTTGATAGATTATCAAAGTTCAGTTTTCGACAAAGCGACCTAGTTGGGCAGTTGACTGGTTGATTTGCAGTTCCAACTGCTTGAGGTACGATGTTGGTCTTGATTTCTGCTAATAAGACAGTTGCTGGAATCTTGTTGATAAGCCGGTGATTCATGATGTGCTGGACTTGCACAATGTTTGGAGGAAATGGATTTCATGAACTTATCCATTTGATGCTCCAAGTTTCTTCTCGTTGCCAATAGCTCATGCTGTGAAAGGCAGTTAGCAGAAAATGAGACTGGATGGACATGGAATGTCTCCAGTTATACCAATAGAAGTACCGATGGAGTTGTTTGAACAACTCTTGGTCTCGATGTGCAACAAAGGCAAAGTGATTGAGAAGGAGATTGGTCACTTCCTTTTGTGCACCTTTGACTATATATTCACCACTATAAAAAGTGCGAATATTCTCTTCAGTCAACTAGAGAGAGGGGCATGCACTTCTGAAGTAGTCCGCCTCGTAGTTTGGATGAGGGATTCCAATTAATGGAATAAGCTCATCTGGATCAGAGCAAACCTGGAAATCAACTGGTGATCCGTTCTTTGATTTTGGAGACTGACCGGTGTTGGTAGTTGAGTTGCTCGATGAGTGGTTGTCTGTCTTGGCTTTGGCTTTTCTCTTTTTTTTTAGTGACTAAAGATGAGCAGTTCCTTTCTTGGGAATCCAATCAGAGATAAGAACTAGTAGTGACTCATCATTTGGAAGCTTCAGCAGGTCTTCAAGTATTTTACTCATTCTTAGAACAAGTCCAACCTTGGACTCAAATTTACCAGAGTTCTTTGAGTCAGAGGCCTTGATGACTTGATGCTTGAATTGTTGGAAGACAAATTCTGCCCAGTTCATTTGTCGCCCTTCAGCAAGGTGAATCATAACCTTGTATCTCTCTTGGGTGAGTTGACTCAGGCTTCCAATGTCCCCGAACATCATCTTGTTCGTTATGTCAAGTAGAACTCCATACTCGGGCTTCAGGTTAGTTTTAGCGGTTGTAAAACTGAATTACTTGTCGCAGGTTGAAGCTTTCCATTTTCTCCAGTACAATTCTGCAGAGTCTTTTAGATCTTGAATGGATGAACCTTCCTGTGGGAGTTGGAACACTTCTACAATTGTCCTTTCAGTGATTTGAAGTGGTCGTCCTTGAATCACTGCTGACACCATCTTTCCATCTGTAGATAATTTTACTTGAAGTAAAAATTCACTCACCAACTGTTGTCTAAAGAACTTTGGTGGTGTTTCCAGGTAGTAAAGAATTTGTGTTATAAAGTTTTGACAAAAGGATTGGGTTGTTTGATTCATTTAGAATCAAATAAAATTTCTTCCTATCAAGAAATTTATCTCTCATAAGCTGTTCCTTGAAGGAATTTGAAGATCTGGGTACTTCGGCCATCTTTGGGGTTGGCTGAGATTTTGGGAATTTAAGATCTTTTGAGAGAGAGTTTTAGAGATTGTAGAAAGAGGGGGCTTTTTGAGAGGTTTGAAAGATAGGGGCTGTTTATGAGTGTTTGGACAGGCTTATAGATCTGTTGGTTGGATTGGTACTAGCCTCTGGTCTCTTTTGGTCATTGGCAATTAATGACTTTCACACGTGTCATTGTTTTGCAACGGTCAAAATTTCAAAATAAATGTGAAGCTTAACATTTATTTGAAATAAAGAGCTTTTATAAATATATCAAAAGATATAATTACAAACTGATTAACAAGAAGTACACTTAGGGCTTTTCTAATCAGGTTTAACTTGATCAGACAATTAGTCCTTCTTGTGATCAGTTTTCCTTCTCTTAGCCAGCGGTTCAGTGAGATCCTCGTCTCCATCCTCATCACTGCTTTCTGACTCTATTTCAGCTGACTGGAGCCCTGGATGGGCTTGCAGCTACTTGATCTGCTCAGTGTGCAATTTAACTTGTTGCTCCAGGGATTGGATCAGCTCTTCATAATACGGAGGAAGCTGGATTATTGAACTGCTTGGCTGAGTGATAAATTGTACTACTCTAGAGTCCACTTCTTCTCCTACTTTAGTTCCAACAAGTTCCTCGCAAGGAACTGTGTGGGATATTTCTTCTGTTTCCACACTTGTTTGGTAGACAAGTTGTTCATTTCTTTGACTTGTCTGATCTGCTGACTTGTTTGTAAGAGCTGGCTCTGGATCAGCTCGAGGAATAGATGATGTGATTTCTCACTCAGCAGTTGGATCTTGTGAGGTAGCTATCTGGATTTCAGCTGCCTTTTCAAATTGGTGAGTCTTCTCAGCTGATTCTTCAGACTCTTCAGGAATTATGTTAATTTCAACTTTAACTTCATGAGGAGGTTTCTCAGAGTGAAGTTCTCTCATCACCTCATCAATGATATTATCCTCTGAGTTGTATATTTGATCACTCACGGCAGTTGATGGCTATCCAGTTTGATGGCTTTGTGCTTTCTTCATTAATTGATTGAATAGCCATTTGTGTTGAACATGAGGATGCGACCATCTTTCTCGTTGCATTTCTGTAGTGATGACTGTCAATGTTAAGCTTTGAATCTTGCACAGTTCATCAAACACGTCCTTCATCGATCCTTTAGTTGGGTTTGAGCACTCTTTCCTTAGTTGTAGCTGTCTCATAAGGTGTTTGCCTTTAGTGATACTTGCATTGTTATTATCCGTCCACCATAGGCTCCATTCTTCCTCTCGCCTCCAGAAACTCATCCCATGGAATGCGAGCAATGAGAGGAAAGGCTCTGACTGATATACATGTCTCCATAAAAACCAATACATGTACCTGGTCAAGATGTGGTAGAGCTCCTCATGGCCAGTTAGTTCCTAGGCAAAGTGTTGAGCCATGTGCTTTTGTGTGGTTTCATCAGCCCATTTCTTCACAGACTCTCCTTGTGAGTAGGCTCTTATATTTCCTTCAACTTGGGCCATTGGTGGGCACGTCATTTGGAAGTAATCAGCTCCAACCCCTTTGTGAGGAATCCATCTTGCAGAGATGATATCTTCTGAATTTTCACACAGAGCTGTATCTTCAACAGTTAAATTTGCTGGGATTGTTGGATCTTGTATAGGGCTTGATTCCTTTCTCCTTCTTGATTGAGAAGGCAAGATTCTTCTCTTTTTTGGTTGACCGGCTTGTTTCTTCTTTGGAGCTGATCTGACAGCTGCTTGCCTAGCTGATTATCTGATGATATCAGTACTGGTGGCATCTGAGCTTTGTTGCCTGAATTTCTGAGCTATAGGAATGTCATCATCAGAGTCATTAGTAACTGGCTTCTTTTCCTTGCCTTCAGCTGCAGGCTTCCTTCTCCTTTGCTGATCAGGTTGTTCAGGATCAATCTCCACAATTTTGAGAGGTTTCCAAATGAAGTCATTACTGACTACAGATTTAAACTCTGTTTCCCCAGCCATCTGAGGAAACTGCTTCTCCAGAATAATGCTGACCCGACTGATATATCCAATTCGTTGAGGGAATTTCTCACCATCCCAGCTTTTTTCAATGATATCAACATATCTCTTCAGTTGTTCAAAGAAATATTGTGCCCAGTTGATCTCCATTTGGTTGTAGATGGCGGTGCAGATTTTGTACTTTGTTGCTGACATTTCGGACTGACTGCCAGTTGTTCCTACCATTATCTTTGAGGCGATGGCAGCAAGCACCTGAAATTCATCTTTTAGTTTTCAGATGAGATGATTGCTCTTATATGGTTGAGTTTCGCCTTCCTTTTTCCAAAAATCATAAGCTTCCTGGAAATTGACTTGAACATCTTCCAGCTTGAGTGCGTTATTGGGTAGATCGAACATGTTACTCAGTGACTCAGCTATCATGATAATGACCTGTCCTCTTACTTCCAATCTAATTTCTTTGGGATTTGAAGATCCATTTGAATTTAGGTAAAATTCAGCAACTGGTTCTGTGTAAATCCGTTCTGGAAATACCTCCAGGAACTTCTTCAGCTTGGCCTGAGAAAGCTTTTCGACGATCATTCTGCTAAGAGGGGAAGCTTTACAAGCTTGAAGGAATCCAACTAGATTGAAAAACTTATCTCTGTCGAGTTTTTCGCAGAATACTGTAGAATCTTCTCCGGACTGACGGAAATTGAATCTTCTGCGAGTTGGGTTTTGAGCCATAATTCTTTGAGGAGAGGGTTATTTGAGAGATTGAGAGATTGATCTTTCAGGGCTGAAGAGTTTTTGTTTTTGATGAGATATAGATAGAAAAAGATAGATCCTCAGTAAAAATTGGAAAGCTTATCTCGAATATTCAGCCGCCTTATTTATAGAGAGATTGGGCTCATCCAACGGTTGTGTCGCTTCATATGCCTAATTTCAACGGTCAGATTTAAATCAATCGATCCATCAATTGGCCTTTTGATTCTGTCCGTTGGGGATAAATGAAGGATGAGAGAGAAAGTTCAACGGTAATATTTGAGTGACACGTGTTTTTACCGTTTCTAATATTGAAATTTTGAACTTACCTTTTTTTTCTCTAGCAGCATCTCTTTGGCTTGAAACTGATTAAGTCATCAGTTGGCTTTGACTATAACTGATGATCTTTCTATTGATCAGCTTCAACTGAGATATCTTCTCTTCAGTTCCGAACTGGTCTTGACTGTTTAGACCTTTATTCAGTTGCTTCCCAGTTCAGCTGTTCTCCTTCAGCTGGTCTTTGAACTGACATCTTCTTTTGTTTTGACTTCAGTTCCTAATACTCCTTCGTCAGTTTGATCAATTTTGCAGCTTGTATGTTTTGTATAACTGACAGGATCATCAGTTTGAGTAACTGAACTGATGATTTAGTTGAACTGATGGAGTAAACTGATCATCTCCGATTTACTTTTCTCTCAGCAGCTCTTGCCTTTACTTCAAACTGATGGCTTATGTGGCCAATTGATCAGTCTCTCGTCTTTTTGATTCAGTTTCTCTCTACAGCTGGAGTGGTCACTTAGCCTTTTTCCTCCAGTTTATCCTCTTTATCTTGTGATGCTAGCTCCAGCAGTCCCAACTGTATGTATAGCTCCATAAACCTTGCTTCAGGCAATGGTTTGGTAAAGATGTCAGCTATTTGCTTCTCAGTGTTAACATATTTGATGCATATTTCTTTCTTCTCGATGTGATCTATGATGAAGTGATGTCTTATGTCAATGTGCTTAGTTCTTGAATGTAGAATTGGATTCTGAGATATCGCAATTGCACTATTGTTGTCACAGTAGATAGACACTTCTTCAGTTTCAACTTTGTAGTCCTTCAACTGTTGCTTCATCCAGATTATTTGAGCACAGCAGCTTCCAGCAGCTACATACTCTGCTTCAGTTGTTGACGTGGCAACTGAGTGCTGCTTCTTGCTAAACCAGGATATCAGTTTGCTTCCAAGAAACTGATATGTTCCACTCGTGCTTTTTCTGTCGATCTTGCATCCACCAAAGTCTGAGTCTGAATAGCCAATTAGACTCAAACTGTCATCTCTGGGATACCAAAGTCCAAGATTTATGGTTCCTTTGAGATATTTGATAATTCTCTTTGCTGCTTCAAGGTGGCTTTTCTTTGGGTTGGCTTGAAACTGTGCGCATAGACCGACTGCATAAGAGATGTCTGGCCGGCTAGCTGTTAAGTAAAGTAGCGACCCAATGATTCCTCTGTAATATGTTTGGCTAACTGATTCTCCTTCTTCGTCGAGAGTTAGCTGAACTGATGTGTTCATAGGAATCTTGAGAGTTTTTCCTTTGCTTACTCCAAACTTTTTGACTAGCTCCTTGGTGTACTTCGCCTGGCTGATATGAATTCCATCTTTCAGCTGCTTCACTTGGAGTCCTAGGAAGAATGTCATTTCTCCCATCATGCTCATCTCAAATTCATTTTGCATCAGTTGAGTGAATCGTGTGCATAGATATTTGCTTTTTGATCCAAAAATTATGTCATCCACATAAATTTGAACCATTAAGATCTCAGTTGATCGTTCTATTCAGAATAGAGTTCGATCAATAACTCCCTTTTGAAACCCATTTTTCAGCAAAAATGTTGTTAGATTTCTATACCACGGTCTAGGAGCTTGCTTCAGTCCGTATAGGGCCTTCTTCAGTTTGAAAACTTGATCACCAATTTCAAAGCCTGACAGTTGCTCGACATACACGTTCTCCTTGAGTATTCCTTGAAGAAAACCACTCTTGACATCCATTTGGTAGACTGTGAAGTTGAAGTGCGCTGCATAGGCTAGGAACAGTCTAATGGCTTCCAATCTTGCAACTGGTGCGAATGTCTCATCAAAGTCAATCCCTTCACTTTGTGAGTATCCTTTGGCTATTAGTTTAGCCTTGTTCCTTGTGATCACTCCTTGTTCATCCAGTTTGTTGCGAAAGACCCATTTTGTACCAATGACTTTTTAGGTTTTTAGCCTATCAACAAGAAACCATACGTCATTTCTTGTGAACTGGTTCAGTTCTTCTTGCATAGCCATGATCCAGTCCGAGTCTTCTAAGGCTTCTATGACATTTGCTAGTTCAGTTTGAGATATGAAGTATGTGAATAATGCATGCTCAGTTGAATTTCTGGTCTGGACTCTACTTCTTGGATCACCAACTATCTTGTCAGTTGGGTGGCTTCGGAGCCATTTGGGTAAGATAGCTTCAGCTGGGTCCTCAGCTGGCTCTTCTGTGGTGACGTCATCAGTCACCCTCTCATCAGCTAGTTCATTATTTTCATCAGTTCTTCCCCCTATTTCAGTTGTGGGGTTTGTGGTCTCAGCACGATTTGTGTCTTCATTGACCAAGTTGTTTTCAACTGACTTTGTGCCAGTTTCATTGCCTTCCTCTAGTAAAACTTCAAACCGCTCTGGAACAATGTGATCCACATAGTCCTGCGAATTCTCAATTTCACTAGGTTGTACTTGAACTGATGTGTCTATTCTTTCTTTGTTCCTGTACTCATTAGCAAATTCATCAAATACCACATGACATGTTATTTCCACAACAAGAGTTCGTTTATTGAACACTCTGTAAGCTTGTGCATGAGGTGAGTTATATCCAAGAAATATACCCTCATCAGCTTTAGCACTAAAAGCTTTCAATTGAGTCTTGCCATTGTTGTGAATATAACATTTAAAGCCAAATATTTTAAAATACGAGATAGAAGGCTTACGACCTTTGTATAGTTCATAAGGTGTCTTGTCATGGGCTGCTACAATGGCACTTCGATTTTGAGTGTGGCAAGATGTGTTGACCGCTTCAGCCCAGTACCCTTCAGTTATGTTGGCATCAGCTATCATTGCTCGAGCTGCTTCTTTGAGTGTCCGGTTACGCCGTTCGGCTACACCATTTTGTTGTAGAGTTCTCACAGCTGAGTGTTCATAAATGATTCCAAGCTGGTTGAGAAAGCTGATCATGTGTTGATTCACAAATTCAGTTCCATTGTCGGAATGAATCCTTTGAACTGATCTTTCCTTCTCAGTGTAGCCTTCTGATCAGCGCCATTAGCTTGTCATAAGTTTCATCTTTGCTTCTTAAGAATTTCACCCATGTATATCTTGAGTAATCATCAACTACTACTAGAGTGAATCTTTTGCCTTTTGGAGTTTGAGGTCTAACTGGACCAAACAAATCCATGTGTAGCAATTGAAGGCAATCAGTTGTTCCTGGTGGATGACTCTTATTCTTGAAGGATGACTTCACCTACTTCCCTTTTTGACATGGTCCACATACACCTGTCTTCTTGTATATTTCCTTGGGAAGCCCCTCAACTAACTCTTTCTTGGCTAGGTAGTTGATTGTTTTGAAGTTGAGATGATTCAGTCGTCGATGCCATAGCCAGCTTGCTTTAGTTGATCCTTTTGAAAGGAAGCAAGCTTCTGAGTAACTGGTTGACCAGTCAACAATGTATATGTTGCCTCTCCTAATGCCAATTAGCAGAATTACTCCAGTTGACTTGTCTCTTATGTTGCAGAAATTTTTGGTGAAGTCAACTGAGTAGCCATTATCACACAGCTGGCTGATGCTTAGTAGTTTGTGTTTCAGTCCATCCACGTAGGAGACTCCATTCACTACTACTTTTCCCTTGACTACGAACCCTTCTCCAATGGTTTGACTTTTGGAATTGTCTCCAAATGTGACAAGTGGGCCTTTGATTTCTTCATAACCGTCGAGATCTTCTTTATCTCCGGTCATGTGCTCCACCCGCTATCTAGATACCAAATGTCTTTGGTTTTCTTCATAGATAGGATACTCTTGTCCTGCAAGGAAAAGGATTAGCATTTAGGGACCCGTTTCATATCGGGTCCTTTTTTATACATTAAGCCTTTCGGAATCCAAACTTGCCAAACTTTTGGCTTTTTATTACTCAGAGATCCAACTGACTTAGATCGCCTAATCTGTTTATATTCTTTCTCAACTCTTCTATTCTGATTTGAATCAATTGAGTGATATCTACATTGAGAGTTAGTTGGATAAAGCAATTCAACTAAAATGCTTTGGTCTTGAGACCTTTGAGTTCTGTGATGAGACCAATGTTTTGTATATTTCCAGTTTATTGGAATGAACCTTTTTGGCTCATTTCTGGAATCTAGGTAATCATTATAATGATGGTAGGGTTCAAACGGGTTTCTTTGATCTCTCCTATAGGTGTTCTGATTGAACTTCTTGGTAGGATAGGCTTGAGATCCAAACTGATTTTTCTTTCTAAAGAGGGTTGATCTATGAGTTTGTCTTGGGGGCATTCTTTGTTAAGATAATGGTCTTTGTTGAACTGGAGGCTTTGAACGAGTAGATTGGCTTGAGTGAATTGATGGTCTTGGCTGGAAATTGGACTTCAGCTGACCTGGAGTTTTAGATTGATAGAACTGACCAAATTGTCTAGGCTGAGTCTGGGGATTTTTCAATATTCCTTTTCCTTTGTTTGGCTCAGCTGGCTGATCATGAGATCTAGTGAACCTTTTTAAGATCCCCTTATCACTGGGTTGAGCAACTGCTTTTCCCTTTTCTAGGGCAGTGAACTTGCTATATCCTAGCCCTGAGCTGCCAGTTCCAGTTCTTTGATGGCTTAATATTTCATCTAGAGTTTGAGATCCCTTTTTGAACTTCAGATTTACCTTTTCTTTTTCAAGGATCTCTTGCTTAAGTTTTTGGTTTTCAGCCTCTAGATCAGCATTTTTTAGTTTCAACTTCTCAAATTCTATAAGCTGAGATTCAAGATAATTTAATATTTCATGATCAATGCTCAGTTTCCTAACCTTGTTTCTCAATTCATCATTTTCATCTTTCAGTTCAACATGCAAATAGGAAATTGAAGCTAATTGGTCTTCTAGCATCATAAGTTTCATATCAAGTTCATTACTAGAGACAGTTGCTTCATTTATATGATAAAAAGAGGTTTGAGAATCAGCTGTACTAACCTCTTCATCATTATCTGCCATGAGGCAAAATAGTACTTCATCATCTGAGCTGTAGCCGTCAGAATCAATTCCAGAAGAATAGTTTGAATCATCCAGCACGGCATTTTCAAGATTTGCGACCATTGCTTTTCTTTTGAAGAAGCTCCTTTTTACCTTGGCTTTCTTGTCTTCGGGGAGTTCTGGACATTCAAACCTATAATGTCCTTGTTTATGGCAATGAAAACATTCTCCAAGATTTCGGTTGCCACTTCTGAATAGTTCAGCTGCTCGTTCAGCTGGTTGATGAGTTCTCTCATCTTTTAGGATTTCATCAGTTTGAAGTGGAACTGACTGTTTATCCCGAACTCTCTTCAACTTTTCTAGCAACCTGGTAACTGATTGGATTTGATCATTGATGTCATCAGTTAGATTCTCCTTCTTTTCAGTTGCTTCTCTTTTTCGTTCAGTTGAAGATCCGCCTTGGTTTTCTTTGGCTGGTGAGCTCCTAGGTCGAAAGTTGTTTCTTCCTCGAGTGTCTCTAAACCTGGTCCTTTCACAGTAGAAAGCTACATCTTGAGTTGACGATGTCGATGCTTCCTTTTCTGGTTTAGACTGTACTCATGAGCTTTAAGAGAACCAAATAATTCCCTTGGAGTGATACTATTCAGGTTTCTTGACTCCTTTGTAGCTATCACTTTCATATCTCATTCGTCAGTGAGATTATCCAATATCGGAAGATTACAAACCATCATTCACCTTTCATATTGACGGCGGATGAAGACCGATGCCAATCTTGAAGTAAAGTCTATATGAAGGTCGATTCTTTACAACAATCGGTTATGGAATGTTCGGTTATCCGAATCCCATTTTCTTTACTGTTATGGTGTGTTCGGTTCTCCGAATCCCATTTTCTTTATTGTTATGGAGTGTTCGGTTCTCCGAATCCTATTTTATTTATTATTACGGAGTGTTCGATTCTCCGAATCCTGTTTACTTTCCGTTCCTGACAGGCAAAAGCCTGGCATTTACTTACTTTCCTTATTCTGACAAGCACAAGCCTGACTTTACATTACTTTCCATGTCAAGGCAAAAGTCTGGCTTTATATTACTTTCACGACAGACGAAAGTCTGGCATCTCTTTACTTCATGTATTGGACAAACATCTGTCTAGCCTTTTTCATGCCTAACCTATTAACAGTTAACCTTTGAACTGTTGTTATCTAAGTTAAACTTGCCTTGGTTATTATTTTATGATTTTATGTCATAAGTCTTAGTATCTGGTTTGAGTCATTATAGACACTTCAAAAGCGTGGTTTGATCCAGTTATAGAGGTTATGCTGCCCAAATTTTTGGGGCACTAACTCTATTTCTTTGATTAGATCCGTTCAAAAACCCCTTCCCCTTTTCCCCAAGTAGCGCACCGGTCCCCTGCCTTTCTCCTGGGATCGGGGCGTTACAGAGTGCTATCAGAGCAGGCTGCAACTCTGCAGGCCTGTCATATTATTGATTGAGTCTAGTTCTCAGTGTTATCTCTTAATTGATTGTCTGATAGCCCTAACACGTCACCTGCACCGCTCTCATCTTGCTTAAGAAAAAAAAGGTACGCAATTTAAAATATTTTTTAGATTCAATTATGATTACTAATTTAAAAAAAAAGGATGTGGATAAGGACCATTTTCCACATTGATGGTATTTATGAAAAGTCGCGCCAATGATGGTTTCAAAAGGATAATGGTATCATTTTGGGACTATGTGTCCATATGATGATGGTTATGAATGAAAGGGACTTATTGTCCATGACGGTAAAAATTGTGGGACTTTGTGCCCAGATGGTATTGAATTATTATTTTGAATGGGACTATATGTCCTTTATGTTTGAAATGCAATATTATGTTTAAAACGAGACTATATTTCCATGAGATGTTCCAAAAGAAAGTGTCCTAATATTAGAAATGTTATAATTTAAGTGATTGGGAATGTGATAATGTGGAAGAGTTCGGAAATGTGATGATGATAAATTGATGGGAAACCCAGAAAGCTTATGGAGATAGAATGTGAACATAGAATGATTTAATTGAGAATGTAGATGAACATAGCTAATTATGACTTATACACATAGATTGGATTTTAGGTGCCTCTCTTAAGATTCATGTGGAACGTAGACTGACTAGGTGCTCCACTTTAAAATATGTAGACTGATTAGAATTGCGTGAGAAATGTTGTTGAGCATTTAGTTTAGGAGATATCTCACATTCGTATTAATTTAGGACGAAGTGGATTTTATGATAGTCATTTCTGAAGCCTAAAATTTTTCAGAATGCCGCCTAAGAAAAGAACACAGAACCAAGAAAACCATGGACAACCTGCACCAATTCCAATCCCTATTCCGGCATCAAGAGCAGAAAAAGCTTTTCATAAACATCACCCACCTACTTTCAACGGGATAGGTGACCCAATAGATGCAGAAAAATGGATTCAATCTCTGGACCGAATATTGGATTATATGTCTTGCACGAATGAGGAAAAGCTTACATGTGCTCAATTTAAATTGACTGATGATGCAGACTATTGGTGGGAGTCTGTAAAAAGAACTATGACTTATGAGCAAGGGTAGGAATTTACTTGGGAAGACTTCAAGGAAGAAGTTTATCAGAAATACATTTCTGATTGCTATCAAGAAAAGAAAGAGTCGGAATTCTGGAACCTCCGATAGGGAAGCTCTACGGTTACTGAGTATGATTGTGCTTTTAATCAACTCTCATGTTATGCTCCACATCTCGTAGACTCGGACTGCAAGAAGGCTAAGAAGTTTAGGAAGGGCCTTAAGCCAGAAATCAACATGACTCTTATGGGGCATGATGAGATGTCGTATGCGTAAACACTACGTCGGGCTTTGAACATAGAATCTGTTATGCTAGCTGAGAAAGCCCATCCATAACAATCTTCCCAAGATCTGAAGGGAAAGCGGAAATGGAAAGATAGAAATGCAGTGGGAAATAACCAACAATGGGCCAAGGAAAATACTAATTATGGGCAACAGAATCAACAGGAAAATAGGACTCACTGCCCTATCTGCCGGAAGTTTCATTCAGGGAAGTGTATGAGAAATACAGATGGATGTTTCTTCTGTCATCAACCGGGACATTTTGCTTGAGATTGTCCTAGGAGTAAAGAAAATGCTGATTTTCCTCCTAGACCAACACAAAGTGGGAATATAAATCAGAGGCCTAATCAAGAGAGCAATTCTAGGCCTAATCAGGGTGGAAACTTAAGGCAAAATCAGAGAGCAAATTTTAAGCCAGACCAAGGAGCCAGCCAGGACTTATGCACTTCAGCATCAGCAGGCAAAGAAAGCTCCAGAAAATTTGACAGGTATGATTAATATGTTTAATATACCTATGCTCGCTTTATTTGATACTGGAGCTACACACTCTTTTATTTCAGAAAAGGCTAGTGAAAGATTAAAACTTAGACAGGTAGATACTACTAATGCCTTAGAAGTTAGCATCCCTTCTGGAAAAACTGTTTTAGCTAAAAGAATGTGCCTGAATTTCGAACTCAAGATTAACAAAAAAAATTTCATCACGGATTTATATGTAATCGACATGAAGGATTTTGATATAATCTTGAGAATGGATTGGCTAACTGCAACATATGTGACTATACGTTGTCATGAGAGAGAAGTCATATTCCAGAAGCCAGGAAAACCAAAGGTAATTTTCTTTGGAGCAAGAATGGGTTTGAAGATACCAGTTATTTTAGTCCTGAAAGCTATAAAGCTAATGAGAAAAGAAGGTTGCCATGCTTTTCTGGTTAACCTAGTAGGAAAAGAGAAAGAGGGAGTGACAATAGATTAAGTCTCTATCATTTGGGAATACAAGAATGTTTTCCCACAAGACCTACCTGGGCTACCGCCCGATAGGCAAACTGATGTACCATTGACTTGGAACCAGGAGCAGCTCCGATATCTAAGGCACCATATAGAATGGCCCCTAATGAGTTGCAAGAACTGAAGGTACAACTACAAGAGTTGTTGGACTTAGGTTTCATACAACCCAGTATCTCACCTTGGGGAGCGTCTATTCTCTTTGTTAAAAGGAAGGATGGTACATTGCAAATATGCATAGACTATATAGAGTTAAATAAGGTGACAATTAAGAATAAGTATCCCTTGCCAAGGATAGATGACTTGTTTGACCAACTAAGAGGAGATAACGTATTTTCAAAGATTAATTTACGTTTAGGTTATCACCAATTGAAGATAAGAAAAGAAGATGTGCCTAAGACAGCATTTCAAACACGTTACGGCCACTATGAATTCTTAGTGATGCCATTTGGGTTGACTAATGCACCTGCAGTGTTCACGGATATGATGAACAAAGTCTTTCATCAATACCTGGATAGCTTTGTTCTTGTATTTATAGATGATATTCTTATCTATTCCAAAAGTGAGGAACAACACCAAGAACATCTACATATAATTATGGAAACACTGAGAAAGGAGAAATTATATGCCAAATTCAGCAAGTGTGAATTTTGGCTCAGTGAGGTAATGTTCCTTGGCCATATTGTCTCATCAGAAGGAATCAAAGTAGATCCTGCTAAGGTTGAAGCAGTAAGTAACTGGAAGTCACCTTCCAATGCACATGAGATAAGAAGTTTACTAGGGTTGGTAGGCTACTACATACTATTTATTGAAGGATTTTCTAAATTGGCAAGGCCAATGACACAATTGTTGAAAAAGAAGGCTGAGTTTATTTGGACTGAGGAATGTGAGAAGAATTTTCAAGAACTTAAGAAAAGACTGACCACAGCTCCAGTATTGGTTATACCAGAAGGGAATGAAGGATTTGTTATCTTTATAGATGCGTCTAAGGTAACGTTAGGATGTGTGTTAATGCAAGACAAGAGAGTCGTTACTTATGCATCTCACCAGCTCAGGTCACATGAGTTGAATTATCCCACCTATGACCTAGAGCTCGCAGATGTGGTACATGTCTTGAAAATTTGGAGGCATTATCTATGCAGTGTTAGATGTGAAATCTACACTGATCATAAGAGTCTTAAGTACTTCTTTGAACAGAAGGACTTAAACATGAGGCAGAGAAAATGGCTGGAATTAGTTAAGGATTATGATTGTACCATTCTCTACCACCCCGGTAAAGAAAATGTTATGGCAGACGCCCTTAGCCGAAAAACCAGAGCAGAGTTAGGTTGTTTCCTAACGCAAGAAGAAAAGTTAATTGAAGAATTTCAAAGACTAGAGCTGTAGTTAGTTCGACCACCAAACTCTACCAAAGGACTTATAGCTGCTTTAATAACTCACCTGATTTAAGAAAACGAATTGTGGAGGCACAAGGAGGGGATGAGTTTTTAGAAAAGATGCGATTGAAAGTAGGAACTGAGGATTCAAAAGGATTTGCTGAAGAAAATGACAATGCTCTCATATACGAAAGAAGAATATATGTACCCCACAATGAAGAGTTAAAGAATGAAATCATGATGGAAGCTCATGATACTCCATATACCGTTCACCCTGGAAGTACAAAGATGTATAGAGATTTGAAGAAAAACTTCTGGTGGCGAAATATGAAAAGAGAAGTGGCCTCATTTGTTAAATGATGCTTAACTTGTCAGCAAGTAAAGGCGGTACATCAACGACCATCAGGATTATTACAACCACTTGAAATTCCAGAGTGGAAATGGGAGCATATCAACATGGATTTTGGAGTAGGACTACCAAAGTCAGTGCGAGGAAACACTGCGATATGGGTTGTTGTTGATCGACTGCCCAAATCCGTACACTTTATGCCAATCAAGATGACACTTAGACTAGATAAGTTGACTCAACACTATGTGAAAGAGATTGTACAGCTACACGGAGTACCCGTCTCGATCATCTCTGACCGAGATACCAGATTTACTTCTAGATTCTGGATAAGTCTACAAGATGCCATGGGAACGCAACTAAATTTTAGTACAACTTTCCATCCTCAAACTGATGGACAATCAGAAAGGACAATACAAATACTAGAAGACATGCTCAGAGGAGTTGTAACTGATAGAGGTGGAAATTGGGAAAATGTTTTACCCTTAGTGGAGTTCACCTATAACAACAATTATCAGACAACCATTGGGATGGCACCATATGAGGCTTTGTATGGTCGAAGATGTAGATCACTACTTTACTGGGATGAAGTGGGTGAAAGAAAGATATTGGGCCCTGAAATTGTTCAGACAACAATCGAAATAATTGATAAGATAAGAATGAAAATGAAGGAGGCCCAAGATAGACAAAAAGCCTATACAGATAAATGTTGAAAGATTTGTATTTTAATGTTGGTGATAAAGTTTCCTCAAAATATCTCCTACTAAAGGAATTATACGTTTTGGCAAACGAGGAAAATTGAGGTTGCTGAAGAAAAAGTTGATGAGGAAGAGGAAGTTGAGACCGAAGAAGAGGCTGATGAAGAGATAGAAACTGGAGATGAAGAAGAAGGTTCTAAGGCAGAAGGAGGATCTGAACAAGATGATACTGATCAAGACCCTGACAAATCCGAGTAGTTGCTGGTTATTACTCATTTGCCTTTCTCGGTGGTAAATAGGGAGAGTAATGCAATATAAGTTTTTTATGTTTTCTGTTCTACTTATCTTGCATCATGTTTTGCAAGGTATGTTGTTTTTGCTTTAAATAGCTTGTAATAGCTATTTTGTTATGGAACAGATTATTTTTCTTCCCCATATGACTCATATCTCCTAAAAAATTGAAACTGCTATCAAAAGATAAAAATATAAAAAAAATCAATATAGCAGAGCAGGTATAAGCTGATAAGAAAGTGAAAAACAACTGAATCATATGATGTTCTTCACAACATCTAAGTATGTTTTTAAGTACATGATCCTACAGTTCAAGAATTATGTTCTTTTAAAACATGGAGCTGATTTGCAACCAGATAAAGACAAAGGGGGAGATTATTAATGCCATCTGTACTAAAGTGTTCGGGATTGTCATTATCTGATTAGATATTATGGCAATTTCAAAAGAACGCAAAAGGTTTTGGTTATTCATATTTGAATAACATATTCTGGATATTTTTGTGAACATTCCGCTGTCCATCTGATTAAAGATCAAGACATATACTTAATCATGTTCAGAGACATGCTCATATACATGGTTCCAGAGAGTTTACAAGAAACGTGACATGCTAGATTCAAGGAGTTGAAGCTGCAGATACAAGATGGACGTTTCAGAATAGAAACTGCCTTGTTTGTGATGAAGATCAAGAAAGAAAGGAGTTCTATTCAAGGAAGACATCTAAACTAGGAAAGTCCGACTTATTTAAGGAAATTATTTCCTTATTAAATCCTAGTCTAATTAGGACTTCTGATTACCTTGTTAAGGCTATATCTGTTGTTTATAAATAGCCTGGGAATCAGACTAGTTTAGGTGACACGAATTTTATGAATACATAGAAGGGCTGAGAGCTAAAAGACTTCACTTTCAAAGCATATAGTATCCGGGTAGACTAGGTTTGATCGGTTATATCATTGTGTTTCAAGTCTGTGTTTGAAACTCACTTTCATACAGAGGGATTCTAGGTTGTGGGGGGATTTCACAATTCAGTTTAGTGAAGTCCTCGATGAACCTCCTGTAGAAGCCTGCATGCCCGAGAAATGCTCGGATTTATTTCACGGTGGTCGGGTAGGGTAGCTTAGCGATGATGTCCACTTTTGCCTTGTCCACCTCGCGCGATTCCCCATTTTAAAATGACATGCCCTAAGACGATTCCTTCGTAGACCATGAAGTGACACTTCTCGTAGTTAAGCACCAGATCTTTCCCAACACATCTTCTCAGGTCCCTTTCTAGATTTGTTAGGCATTACTCGAAGTGATCCCCATAAACTTTGAAATCATCCATAAAGATCTCAAACACGTTTCAAGCATATCCGAAAAAATGCTCATCATACATCTCTGGAAGGTCCCCGGTGTATTGCAAAGACCGAAGGGCATGTGTCTGTAGGTGAAAGTGCCAAAAGGGCATGTCAATGTCGTCTTTTCCTAATCTTCTTGTGCCACATAAATTTGCATGTACCCCGAGTAGCCGTCTAGGAAACAGATGTACGATTTGCCCATAAGCCGCTCCAACATTTGGTCGATGAAGGGCAAAGAGAAATGGTCTTTTCTTGTGAGCACATTGAGCTTCCTATAGTCGATGCAGACCCTCGAACCTATTTGTAGAGGGGTTTGGATCAACTCCTTATTTACATTCTCAATAAATTAAATCCTTAATTTTTTTGGGACCACATGAACAGGGCTAACCCATTCACTATCGAATATGGGATAGATGATTCCCAAATTGAGCAGCTTTAAGATCTCCATCAGACAGACAGATGGACTTATGCCTTTAATGTCGACTAAAGTCCATCCTATCACTTCCTTGTATCTTTTGAGCAAATCCACCAGCTTTGTTTCTTGTGCCATAGTTAATGCTGAATTGATGATGATCGGTAGCTTCTCCCCTTCTATCAAGTAGGCATATTTCAGATGCCCCGGTAGTGTTTTGAATTTCAGCATTGGGAGTTTGATGATGGAGCGTATCATCCTCTCTGATGGTTGCAATATGGGCAAATTCAGGTCGCCTTTTGGATTTGAGTAAGCCTCCAAACTATAAAGCTGCATTATCGCCTTCTTGATGTCCTCGTCACTTTCATCGAGGGTATCCCAATCTGATTGACCATGTTGGATTACCCATTCTAAAGGATCTTTTGTAAGCAACTTTGTTCCTTCGGTCTGAATGAGTGACTCAATTATATCCACCGTGCTGATTCCTTCAGTGTTGGCGGGGTACTTCATTGCCTCCATGATGTTGAAGGTGATGGTGTCCCCGTCGAACTCGCACGTTAGAGTACCTTTATCGATATCAATTTTGGTGTGTACCGTCTTCATGAAGGGTATGCCCAACAGTATGCATGAGGCCTTTCGGCTGGATATGCCCATATCCAATACATAGAAATTCGCTGAAAAGATCAAATTGTCTACCTTTATTAGCACATCTTCTAATATGCCCTCGGAAAACACATTGGATCTGTCTGCCAGCTAGATCGCTGTTCTCGTTTCCTTTAAGGGGCCCAGGTCCAGTTCTTCAAAAATGGTTAAAGGCATAACATTAATTGAGGCCCCAAGGTCAAGCATGGTCTGATTAATTTTTGTGCCTCCGATTTCGCACGGAATAAAAAACATCCCCAGATCTCTACATTTCTTGGGAAGCTTCCTTTGTATCAAGGCAGATACACTCTCACTCATGATGACTTGAGCTTCTTCATTGATTCTGACCTTCCGGGTGCATAATTCCTTCAGGAAACGGGCATAACAGGGTACTTACCGGATTGCGTCCAAAAGAGGGACGTTCACTTCGACTTTTCTGAATAACTGAAACAAGTCCCGGTCTTCCGTCTCTTTTTGTTTTTCTTCAATCTTTCTGGGAATGGTAGAGGGATGATGATTCCTTTCATTTCTGGTGATACCTCCATTGTCTTGAGCTTCTCAGCATGGTTCTCTTTTTCTGATTCTTCTCTTTTTTCAGATCCGGTTCCCTTATGGTCACGTCCATCGTCCTTCTATATTGAGGGTTTAACCAATTTTTTTCCAGTTCTGAGTGAGATTGCATTCACATCGGCCCTCGAGTTGGGCTCGGTCTGCGAGGGTAGCACTCATTTCTCTTTCTCCATACGTGAGATGGCCTCACTTAATTGGGTAATTTGTGTACCCAAGTAGTTTAGCCTCGCTCTGGTTTCCATCTCAAATGAAATAGCATGCTTTTGGTTGTTCACTGACTCCATTACCATTTATCTCACCATGTCGTCAAGGGTCGGCCCTCCTGATATGGGTAAATTGCATGGTGGCCCCATATGTGCCTGAGATTCTGGATATCTCTGTCTATGATGCTAATTTTGGGCATATTGGTCATTTCTTCGCCGGTTTCCCCATTCCATCATATTCACAGTTTCGTTCCCTTCTTGTACTTGTGGGCATTGATCTGAGTAGTGACCCATCATACTGCATACTCCGTATATCCGCAGGGTGTTGGCGAATAATTGTGTCATCATCTTCTTCATCTTGCCATAGAGCTGGTCAATCTTTGTCTCCGCTTCGGGCTTATACGTCGATTTGCCCATTGCCTCTGCATGTGGCCTGTCGTAGATGTCTTCTCAGGTCTCTTCTGCCATCTCTCCATTCAGCTGCATCACTTTATTTGCCCTTTTAAAGGATAGAGCCTCCACAGGATGCATTGAGTAGATTACGGTCTTCTACTCTCAATCCCGAGATAAAATATTGCACCAAGTTGTGTGCAGGGATTTGGTGATGTGGGAATTTTGAGAGCATCTGCTCGAAACGCCCCCAATACTCGTAGAAGTTTTTGTTTACTCCAGCCTTAGCAGTGGAGATTTTCTTCCTCATGGCTTGTACTCTCGTGGTGGGGAAGTATTTTTCCAGAAATCTTTGCTGTAATTCATTTCAATTGGTCACGTTCCCAGTCGGAATAGTATAAAGCCACTCCCTTGCTCCATCCTGTAAGGTAAAGGGAAAGGTGAGTAAGCGTATATACTCGAACATGGATCCGGTGTTATTTCACTGGGTACCACAGGCCATTTCAAATTCCTACAAATGTCTTTGTGGGTCTTCTCCAGGGTGGTCGTGGAATTTGGGCAAAATCGAGATAAAGTTCGATCTCAATTCTCAATTCTCGGCTGGATGTGGTAATACTATTCCGGATGGCCGCATATTCATGGCTTGTGGAAAGATGAGTTGCCTCAATGTTGGTTGAGGTGGTAGCGGTGGAGGTTATGGTATTCTCGCGGTCATGTCTTCCTCCTCAAATTCAGAAAAGAGGGGGTTGTACTTCTCTTCATGTGTACTGCTGGTGTTGCTTTCTCCTTCGGATATATGGCCTTCCTCTGAGGTCTCAGATGATGCGTTTGGGTTTATGGGCGTTTCCAGATTTCTCCTTGCTTGTGCCCATCTTTTCCGTGCAGTTCTCTCTATCTCTGGATTGTAGACTAGTTCTCCTACGCGGTTAGTATGTACCATAAACAAGGCTAAACGGAAAGATTAGGATAGAAAAGGTACACTCCCCGACAACGGCGCCAAATTTTGAAATGCTGTCATTTAGCGTGTAAAATTACACCTATGGGCGTGACCCAGTAGATGCTTAAATGTGCCTCCAATGGCTAGTATAGTGCCAGAAGGCGGATGTCGATCCCACAAGGAGTGTTAACCTTTCTATCCTAATTCAGCTTTTCTGGAACTTTGAGAGAATTACTATCACTAATTCGTTCCTGCAAATTAATGTAAACAATACTAACAATATAAACTATATCAAGCAAATAACAAACATGTTCAAGTTAAGTTTAGAATCGGATTGGTGAGTACATGTAATCCCAGGCACATACACATGGTTACCTCGTTCTGACTGTTTGCTTATAGGGAGCAGGTACGGTCACCTTACACCCCCCCAATTTCTTCTTACGGTGTATGCTAAGAGTGATACGGTCAGCGACTTTTAGTCTCTTACCATCCAGGACCCAAAGAAGAGTTAGTGATGCAGAGGGTTTGCAAAAATGGCAACCTTCAATCGGAAGAACCCAACGCTAGTATATGGGACCCCTTTGGCGTTGTGCCCATATCCACCTATACTTCAATCTCCAGGCTCAATCTTCTCTAGGCTTCTTTACTCGGTTTATCACTTAGTGGCTCATCAGGGAATCGGTCACCCTTACTTCCACCCTGACATACAGCAGCAATGATTTGTCCAAGAGTGATCAGCCACATAGACTCCTCATTGTTGTGTCATCGTTCATCCCAAGTTGAAGTTGGGAATCTTCACGAGGTATGTTAAGCTCGATTATCCTCATGCATGTCTATTTACCATAACCCTCATCCCACTCAACTCGAACACTAATTAGTTAGCCATGCAACATATTGAAAGACAGAAAACAAGTAAATGAACAATTCATGATAAAAGGGAAATATATCAAATACGTTGGATCTAACTCTGAATTATAAACAAAACGAGTCGCGTATAAGCTAAAGGCAAATCGCCCCTGATTATACCGACTGTAATTATCCGAGTGAAAGATAAATAAATTATGAAATACAGAATAACTTAAGCTAAAATCTCCTCCTCCTGTCCTTATTGAAATGAAATAAAACATAGTATTTATAGAGAGTTCTAAACTGCCAGAAAACGGCCCACTACAGCCCACGCTTGAGTGCACTTTATGTTGACTCCTTCCACTCTTCCTCAACAGCTTATGCGCAGTTTTCTTTGCCTTGACCCTCTCTCTCCTTATCTTCTCTTATCTCCCCTCTTTCTCCACTTCTTCTACTCCAATGGTCGACTCTCATGAATTTCGGAATGGTTGTGGACGCGGTCTCAGTTTGTTGGAGTGTTTGGAGCTAAATTTCCGCGCTAGGTTTGCAACAGACTCTCCAAGCCCAGCTCCCTCCATTATGCCTTCAACGGATTTGTCTTCATTTTACGCCCACATTGGACCTTTTCTCTTCACTTCCCCCTGCTTCACCTAAGCTCCCTAGCTGACTCAAGACTCGATATAAAAGACTCAAAAATAACGAAAAAGATATAAGTAAAAAGTCCCATTTTGAGTTTGTATCATCCCCACACACTTGGACTATACTTGTCCTCAAGTATGATTATAACCCAGTCCCAAAATAGAAAAAGAAAACAGACTCAAAGACAAAGATAACAAGCATGTGAACATCATCTGAATATGGGCATATCAAGGACTAATATAGGTTATGAGTATTGGGATTAAAGATGCACATGGTCACAACAGATGAGTACAAGTAAGATTCACACTGCTCACTTTTCTCCATGTATATGTGAAGGGTAGTGTTTACGCTCAGAAATTCCAATAACCATAACAGACCATCGTGTTTGCATAAGACCTAAGTTAAACAACCTACATAAATCAACAAGCATACTCATCAAAAGGTCTTATGCAGGTTGTAATGAGGGATAAGGTGCAAAGGTAGGAAGAATTTGGACATAACTTTAGATAAGCAAATATGGGCATATTCAGGACTGGCACCCTTTGTACTCCCATTCAATCAGAAAAAATATGCATAATATATATTTATCAATATCAGGCAGAGCATATATTTTCTTGATTTTTCTAGCAGACCAGATATCAAATATATTTTCCTTTTTCTTTCTTTTGTTCTGCTGATCTTTATTTTTCTTTCTTTACTTATATGGGCGAGGCAACAGATTTGCCCTTTTTCAGCTCATGCTCTTATTATGGCCTTAATCATGTTGTCATTTGCAGAGCTACACACATATTCCAGACCCATATCAGATTACTCTTTTAAGAGAGATTTAAACACAAAGGCTAGAAAATAATTTCAACAGGCTCAATCATGGCAACAAATGAAAGTATTTTTATACATTCGTGGCCAAGAGAGAAAGAAAAATGCCTTAATCATCTAAGCATGCTTTTAATCAGTAATCAGTTCACAAAAGGCAAAGGCAAACACAGGACTAGTTAAGGCTAAGGAATCATAATCTCACAGAAGAAAAATAGTAGGTGAACTGCAGTCTCAAAACTCGCACGGGTATACTTATCCCATCTATCATTCTCATGTGCAGATTTAATCCTAATTTTTATTAATCATATCGTACCCTAAAATGCCCATAACAGAATTACTAACATGCTTCTTTTGACATGAAACAGACATGGGCAAAATTCCCACACACTTATCTGATAGTGTACCTTTATGGACACAATCAGTATATGGATGAAATTTGCCCGAGTCCAAATAACAAAAACAAAAACAACCACATATATACAGACCAACAAGACTCAAAAATAAATCCTAACTACTACTATGGGAGTAAAGTTTTTTCAAGGGGAAGACGGGTATTCTAACCCGTAATGATCCAACAACTTCTTCATGCCTTTCTCTAGGTGGTCCACTTTCTGTTCCAATTCCTTCAAGTCCTCAGAGGGGAGTTCTTCTTCTTTGTCATCATCTGTCCTGTCAAAGGTAGAGGTGCTCAGATTTGACTCCGGCAATAAGAAGTAGGGGAGGTTATTTTTGTTGACTTCGACCAACTTCCATAGCTTCAAGCGATTCATGTCGAAGTACTCAATCTCATTCAATGGTTCAAATTCAAACTTAGAAAGAGATATTCCACTTACACTTTCAAATACTCGCGAGATGAAGGATCCCAAGGAAATGCAGAGGGTGGTCTTGCTACTGGTATTCATCTTCCACTGTTGTGCCACTGTAAAGCCAAAATTGACTTTCTTCCCTGTCTCCATGCACCATAGAAGGAATAGTTCCTACTGCGTGACTTACCTAGTTCCATCTTTGCGGGCATAAATATTGTATGCTATCCATCTATGGCAAATCTGCAAGGCCACATTCTTGATCTCCCTGCTCTTACTCGTCCCTGATTTAAAAGGACCGATCCCTCCGATCTCCTTTCATTTGCGTTGTATTTTCTTGGTCCATGAGTCTGGTGCCAAAGTCATTGCGTCCTTGTACCATTGCTTCTGCAGATCAGAAACTCCAACTATTCCCAAATGCAAATTCAGCTCAGTGATAGACATGTTGTACTCTGTGCCCTGAATTGTGAAAGTGATCACCCAAGGTGTGTTCAGCAGATATCCTTTCATGGGTTTGAAACTGTAAGAAAGCAAGAATTCGCATGATAGCTCTTTGTAAGCCTTGTCATCCCATTGAAGTGCTTTTATCCACCTAATATTTTCGAAGTATTGCAGTACTTCGCTCTTTAAGCCCAAATCATCCAGGGTGCTCTCATCCAAGGCATAAAGGGGCACGAGCTTCCTTTTGTCCATGGCTCTTGCTCTCTCGATTTGCTTTTTGTCTTCTTCCTTCCCTGGCTTGGTTGGGGCAATCTTGGGTGGGGCTTGAGGTTTGGCTAGTTCCCTCTTAGTTTTGACTCCTAACGGTCCACTTACCGGTGGTTACACTGGTTCATCTGACTCACTGCTTTCTGAAGCAGCTTCTTCTTCTTTAGATTCCTCATCTATGGGCTCATCGTGTAATTCCAATTGCCTTCTTGCTGAGGGCACATCGGCTGGCTGACTCTTCTTTGGCTTTAAGAGGGATTTCCCTATTGTCACCTTGCACCCTTCTTCTTTCCCTTTCTCTGTGCTTTTCTTGGCTGCTTGACTCCTAAGAGAAACCCTTCTCCCTATTGCAGCCTCTGGCTTTGGTGGTGGTTGCGGCAGTTTTGCCTTGCTTGCTTCTTCCTCCTCATTAAGGGCTTTTTCAGACTCTTCAGATTGAGTCTCTTCTTCTTCGTCATCTGACCCACTTTCTTCCATTCCTGCTTCTTCCACTTCTTCAATAACCTTTTCTTCGATCACCTTTTCTTTACCCTTCTCCGTTTTTTTCTTTACCTCCTCCTCCTCTATCTCTTTCCTTCTTTGTTTGCTCTTTTCCTCTGAAATATCTTACATGGCTTCATCTTCTTTGCCCTCTTCTTTCTCTTGATTTTTCTCCATTTCTTCCTCTACATGTTCCTCCTCTTCATTCACCTCATTTTCTGGCTCAGCTTCTGGTTCATCTGTCTCTTCTTATTGAGATCCAGCCGGCATGGGATCCACAATTTTAGCCTGCTCTGGTTCTTTCTGGGTCTCTTGAATAAGGGCTTCTAGGATCTTCTTCTCCAAGATGCCTGAATCGACCTTCGGAACCTTGGGTTTTTTCACTGGTGGTTTATTGGGAGCTTTCGCCGGAGCTTTTCTCTTCTCTGGGATTGTTCATTTCTCTACAGCCGCAATAGTGGAAATGGGCTGAATGTTGAGAGGTTCCTCTTCCCTTGTTGAAGGTCCAGTTCCGACAGACAGGGTCGGTGATTAAAGTGGCGTCTCCGTCGAGGTTGCTCTAGCTGCCTTTTTCCAGCCACGGGTGGATTTTCCGGCGGGTCGGCTTGCTTGGCCTCCTCTCGTTCTTGTCATAGTGATGTAGAGTATTTGAAGTGGGGTGAATACTTGAGGATTTAAGGTGGCAGAAGGGTTTTTAAATGATCAAGTGGGGTTTTGAGATTAAGGGAGTTGGGGTTTTAGGGAAAGATTATGGATTTGATCTTGAGAAATTTGGGGAAAATCTGGTGGAGATAAGCTTTACCCGTACTAAGAGATATAGATAGGGAAAGATAGCTATTTAAAATATTTTTGAATTTCAAATCCTCTCTCTTCTGATTTGACGTATGCATGGGGAGTTGAAACGCCTCTCACAGCTTTTTTTTTCTCTCTCTCTCTTCTGGTCCGCTTTTCCTTCCATCCCCACACACTTAAGCCTTTATGTACCTCTGTCTATGCCCTTAATGTTTATCTTTTCCTTTGCGCCTTCTGCAGATTATTTCTCAACATATATACTAAAATTTGAAAATTAAAAACTAAAAACAGTAAAAATACTGGGTTGCCTCCTGCTCAGTGTTGTTGGTTATAGTCGTTAGCTCGACTATGCCTCCTTCATTGGTAATTGGGCTCAATGAGCATGGTCCTTTCGACCGTCTTTTCTTGCTTGTGCTCATAGAAGGGTTTAAGCCTTTATCCATTTACCCTGAAAACGTCATTGTCTTCAGGATTGAGGATGTCCACTACTCTACTAGGGAGCTGATTTTGAATGATGAATGGCCCCATCCATCTAGACTTTAGCTTTCCCGCATTGATGCGGAGTCTTGAGTTGAATAGCAGCACATTTTTCCCTTTCACGAATTCCTTCCTCCTTATGAGCATATCGTGCACTCTCTTGGTCCTTTCCTTGTATATCACAGCATTGTCATATGCCTCCACTCTTAACTCTTCTAGTTCTTGAATTTGGAGTTTTCTTTCTGCCCCGTCAACCTTCAAGTGTGCATTTAGCTTCCGCATTGCCCAAAATGCTTTATGTTCCATTCCCACGGATAGATTGCATAACTTCCCATAGATCAAGCGGTACGAAGACATACCAATCGGGGTCTTGTATGTTGTTCTATATGCCCACAACGCATCCTCCAGGTAGTTGCTCCAATCCTTCCTCCTGGGGCTAACAACCTTTTCAAGGATGTTCTTGACCTCCCTATTGGACACCTCGGCTTGACCATTTGCCTGAGGATGATAGGGAGTGGTCACTCTGTGTGTGACCCAATATTGATTTAGTAACCGCTTTATGATCATATTACAAATATGAGTTCCTTGGTCACTGATCAACACTTTGGGAACTCCATGCCTACAAAACACATTAGATTTAAGAAAATTTAACACTGTTCTTATATCGTTGGTTGCTGTTGCCTTTGCTTCTACCCATTTCGATACATAATCCACTGCGAGGATTATGTACA
The DNA here is from genome assembly GCA_026008535.1 of Perilla frutescens. NCBI lineage: Eukaryota > Viridiplantae > Streptophyta > Magnoliopsida > Lamiales > Lamiaceae > Perilla > Perilla frutescens. The sequence continues at coordinate 10,643,134 of BRKX01000005.1, forward strand.
AATTGTTGCCGGATTTGGGAAAGGGTCCCATGAAGTCAATTCCCCAGATATCGAAGATCTCAATGGGCATAATGGGGATTAAGGGCATAGACTCACGGATGGAAATATTCCCTATTCTTTGACAATTGTTGCAACTTTTGCAGTAAAGATAGGCGTCCTTGAACATGGTGGGCCAGTAAAATCCCCCATCTAGAACTTTTTGAGCAGTTCTTTTTGGACCAAAATGGCCTCCGCATACATCTGAGTGGAAAAATTTTAAGATGCTTTTACCCTCCTGCTCGGGCACACAACACCTTATAACTTGATCAGCTCCTATCTTCCATAAGGTTGGATCTTCCCTTACATAGAATCTGTTTTCTCTCACCAGCTTCTTCTTCTGATAGTCGCTCATTCCAATCGGGCATTGTCCAGCTACTAGGTAGTTCACGATGTCGGCATACCAGGGATCATGTCGCTTTGTGCCCTCAAGTCGGTATAGATGCTCGTTCGGGAATGTTTCTGTGATTTCTTCTTTACTTTCGATCATGAGTCGGCTTAGGTGATCAACTACAAGGTTCTCGGCTCCAGTTTTGTCCTTAATTTCCAGGTCAAGTTCTTGAAGGAGTAGGATCTATCGTATGAGTCATGGTTTTGACTCCTTCTTCGCCAAAAGATATTTCAAAGCTCAGTGATCAGTGAACACAATCACCTTTTCTCCTAGGAGATAAGACCTGAACTTTTCAAATGCAAACACCACTGCTAATAGTTCTTTCTCGATGGTTGAGTTGTTGCACTGGGCTGGATTCAGTGTCTTGGAGGCATAATAGATAACGTAGCTCTCTTTACCTCTTTTCTGCCAGAGAACCGCTCCCACGGCATATCCGCTGGCGTCACACATTACTTCGAACGGCATTCCCCAATCAGGTGGCTGGATGATGGGGGATGAGACCAATTTCTTCTGGAGGTCGTGAAATGCCTCTTTGCATTCTTCATTAAATTCAAATGCTACAACTTGCTGAAGAAGTCGAGTGAGAGATTGAGCTATCTTGGCGAAGTCTTTGATGAACCTCCTATAGAAGCCTGCATGCCCGAGGAATGCTCGGATTTGTTTCCCGGTGGTTGGTAGAGCAGCTTGGTGATGATTTCCACTTTTGCCTTGTCCACCTCGATTCCCCGTTCTGAAATGACATGCCCTAAGACGATTCCTTCTTGGACCATGAAGTGACACTTCTTGTAGTTAAGCACCAGATCTTTCTTAACACATCTTCTCATGACCCTTTCTAGATTTACCAGGCATTGCTCGAAGTGATCCCCATAAACTGTGAAATCATCCATAAAGATCTCAATACACGTTTCGAGCATATCCGAAAAAATGCTCATCATGCATCTCTGGAATATCCCCGGTGCATTGCAAAGACTGAAGGGTATGCGTCTGTAGGAAAAGGTGCCGAAAGGGCATGTCAATATCGTCTTCTCCTGATCTTCTTGTGCCACATAAATTTGCATGTACCCCGAGTAGTCGTCTAGGAAACAGAAGTACGATTTGCCCGCAAGCCGCTCCAACATTTGGTCAATCAAGGGTAAAGGGAAATGGTCCTTCCTTGTGAGCACATTGAGCTTCATATAGTCGATGTAGACCCTCTAACCTGTTTGTAGATAGGTTTGGATCAACTCCTTATTTTCATTCTCAATAACTTAAATCCCTGATTTTTTTGGGATCACATGTACGGGGCTGACCCATTCACTGTCGGATATGGGGTAGATGATTCCCAAATCGAGCAGCTTTAAGATCTCCTTCAGCACTACTTCTTTCATGATGAGATTTAGTTTCCTTTAAGGTTTCCTGACTGGTTTGGCCCCTTCTTCTAACATGATGCGGTGCATACAGACAGATGGACTTATGCCTTTAATGTCGGCTAAAGTCCATCCTATCGCTTCCTTGTATCTTTTGAGCAAATCCACAAGCTTTGTTTCTTGTGCCATAGTGAATGCTGAATTGATGATGATCGGTAGCTTCTCCCTTTCTATCAAGTAGGCCTATTTCAGATGCCCCGGTAGTGTTTTCAATTCCAGCATTGGGGATTTGATGATGGAGCGTATCATCCTCTCTGATGGTTGCAATATGGGCAAATCTATGTCGCCTTTTAGATTTAAGTAAGCCTCCAAACTGTAAAGCTGCATTATCGTCTTCTTGATGTCCTCATCCCTTTCGTCGAGGGTATCCCAATCTGATTGACCATGTTGGATTACCCATTCCAAAGGATCTTTTGTAAGCAACTTTGTTCCTTCGGTCTGAATGAGTGACTCAATTATATCCACCATGATGATTCCTTCGGTGTTGGCAGGGTGCTTCAATGCCTCCATGATGTTGAAGGTGATGGTGTCCCCGTCGAACTCGTACGTTAGAGTGCCTTTATCAACATCAATTTTGGTGTGAGCCGTCTTCATGAAGGGTCTGCCCAACAGTATGCATGAGGCCTTCCGGCTGGATCTGCCCATATCTAATACATAGAAATCCACTGGAAAGATCAAATTCTCTACCTTTATTAGCACGTCTTCCAATATACCCTCAGGAAACACATTGGATCTGTTTGCCGGCTAGATCACTGTTCTCATTTCCTTTAAGGGGCCCAGGTCTAGTTCTTTAAAAATGGTTAAAGGCATAACATTGATTGAGACCCCAAGGTCGAGCATGGCCTGATCAATTTTTGTGCCTCCGATTTCGCACGGAATAAAGAACATCCCCGGATCTCCGCATTTCTTGGGAAGCTTCCTTTGTATCAAGGCAGATACACTCTCACTCATGATGACTTGAGCTTCTTTATTGATTCTGACCTTCTGGGTGCATAATTCCTTCACGAAACGGGCATAACGGGGTACTTACCGGATTGCATCCAAAAGAGGGACGCTCACTTCCACTTTTCTGAATATCTACAACAAGTCCTGGTCTTTCGTCTCTTTTTTGTTTTTCTTCAATCTTCCTGAGAATGGTGGAGGGATGATGATTCCTTTCATTTCTGGTGATACCTCCGTTGTCTTGAGCTTCTCAGCATGGTTCTCTTTTTCTGATTCTTCTCTTTTTTCAGATCTGGTTCCCTTATGGTAACGTCCATCATCCTTCTGTATTGAGGGTTTGACCAATTCTTTTCCAGTTCTGAGTAAGATTGCATTCACATCGGCCCTTGGGTTGGGCTCGGTCTGTGAGGGTAGCACTCATTTACCTTTCTCCATACGTGAGATGGCCTCACTTAATTGGGTAATTTATGTACCCAAGTAGTTTAGACCCGCCCTGGTTTCCGTCTCAAATGAAGTAGCATGCTTTTAGCTGTTCACTGACTCCATTGCCATTTGTCTCACCATGTCTTCAAGGGTTAGCCCTTCTGATATGGGCAAATTACGTGGTGGCCCCATATGTGCCTGCGATTCTAGATATCTCTGTCTGTGATGGTAATTTTGGGCATATTGGTCATTTCTTCGCCAGTTTCCCCCTTCCATCATATTCACGGTTTCGTTTCCTTCATGTACTTATGGACATTGATCTGAGTAGTGACCCATCATACTGTATACTCTGTATATCCACAGGGTGTTAGTGAATAATTGTGTCATCATCCTCTCCATCTTGCCAAAGAGCTGGTCAATCTTTGTCTTCGCTTCAGGCGTATACGTCGATTTGCCCCTTGCTGCTGCATGTGGCCTGTCGTAGATGTCTTCTCAGGTCTCTTCGACCATCTCTCCAATCAACTGCATCGCTTTATTTGCCCTTTATTAAGGATAAATCCTCCACAGGCTGCATTGAGTAGATTACGGTCTTCTACTCTCAATATCGAGACAAAATATTGCACCAACTCATGTGCAGGGATTTGGTGATGTGGGCATTTTAAGAGCATCTGCTCGAAATACCCCCAATACTTGTAGAAGCTTTTGTTTACTCCAGCCTTAGCAGTGGAGATTTTCTTCCTCATGGCTTGTACTCTTATGGTGGGGATGTATTTTTCCAGAAATCTTTGCTGCAATTCATTCCAATTGGTCACGCTCCTAGCCGGAATAGTGTAAAGCCACTCTCTTACTCCATCCTGTAAGGTAAAGGGAAAGTTGAGTAATCATATATACTCGAACATGGTTCTGGTGTTATTTCGCTGGGTACCACAGGCCATTTCAAAATCCTGCAAATGTCTTTGTGGGTCTTCTCCAGGGTGGTCGTGGAATTTAGGCAAAATCGAGATAAAGTTCGATCTCAATTCTCAATTATCGGCTGGATGTGGTAATACTATTCCGGATGGCCGCATATTCATGGCTTGTGGAAAGATGAGTTGCCTCAATGTTGGTTGAGGTGGTAGCGGTGGAGGTTGTGGTATTCTCGCGGTCATGTCTTCCTCCTCGAATTCAGATAAGAGGGGGTTGTACTTCTCTTCATGTGTACTGCTGGTGTTGCTTTCTCCTTTGGATATCTGACCTTTCTCTGAGGTCTCAGATGATGCGTTTGGGTTTATGGGCTTTTCCAGATTTCTCCTTGCTTGTGCCCGTCTTTTCCGTGCAGTTCTCTCTATCTTTGAGTCCGTGTAAACCAAAGGCACTAGACTATCAGAGCGGTATACCAGCATATAATCTAGAGTCCTTTTCAGGTACTTGAGAATATTCTTAACCGCAGTCCAGTGGCTTTGTCCAGGGTTAGACTGATATCTGCTTACCATGCCAACTGCATAGCATATATCAGGTCTAGTGAATAGCATAGCATACATAATGCTTTCCACAGCCGAAGCATATAGCTCGCCCTTCATCTCATCTATCTCAGCCTACGTGTAGGGACACAACTCCTTGGATAGATGAATTCCATGCCTGAAAGGTATAAAACCTTTCTTGGAATCATGCATGTTGAATCTAGATAGCATTGTGTTGATATGTGTCGCTTGGGATAGGCACAACATCATTTTTCGGCGATCTTGAATTATGTTGATGCCTAGGACGTGTCCGGCTTCTCCCAGATCTTTCATATCGAACTACTTGGATAACCACACTCTTATGTCAGATAATACTTTCTTACTGTTTCCAATAAGTAAGATATCATCAACATATAGTACGAGAAAAGCCACCACGTTTCTGTCACTCTTCTTGTACACACAGCTCTCATCTGGACATTACACGAATCCATATGACTGGATAACCTCATCAAAACGGATGTTCCAAGACCTGGACGCCTGCTTAAGTCCATAAATGGATCTCTTAAGCTTGCACACTAACTGCTCTTGGTCTTTAGCAATGAAACCCTCTGGTTGCTTCATGTGGATGTTTTCCTCAAGACTTCCATTCAGGAAAACTATCTTGACATCCATCTGCCAAATCTCATAATCCAAATGAGCAGCAATTAACAAGAGAATCCGGATTGACTTAAGCATGGCTACCGGTGAAAAGGTTCCTCATAATCGATCCCTTCTTTCTGAGTGTACCCTTTTGCCACCAATCTTGCCTTGAAGGTTTCAACCTTCCCGTCAGGTCCTCTCTTGCGCTTGTAGACCCACTTACAGCCAATGGGTTTTACCCCATCTTGTGGTTCTACAAGCTCCCAGACTTGATTGTGATCCATAGATCCAATCTCAGATTCCATTGTAGATTTCCAAGAATCTGTATCTTTGTCTTGGATCGCTTCATCGTAGGTCCTCGGATCCAATTCATTTAGCCCTTCAGGGAAATCTGAAGATTCACCCAAACCAATGAATCTGTCAGATTGGCATACAACCCTCCCACTATGACGAGGCAGTTCCCGTACTTTTGTGACACGTTGTACAGTAATATGTGGTTCCTCTTCTTGTACTGTTGGTGTCAGATTTGAATTTTTCCCTCGAAGCTCCTCAAGTACTATCTCACTTCTCGGTTTATGATTTATTATATAGTTTTCCTCTAAGAATCGAGTATTGGTACTCACAATGATCTTCTGATCTTTAGGACTATAAAATAAACTACCTTTCGTTCCTTTGGGATATCTAACAAACAATCTAACATCTGTGCGTGGTGCCAATTTATCAATTTCCTTATTCAGTACATGTGCTGGATTACCCCAAATCTGAAAATGTCCAAGACTGGGCTTTCATCCAGTTCAAAGTTTTGTGGGCGTAGATGGGACTGATTTTGATGGAACCACGTTAAAAATATAGGTTGCCGTTTCCAAGGCATATCTCCAAAATGAAATAGGCAGATCTGAATAGCTCATCATCGATCTAACCATCTCTAACAATGTTCTGTTCCTTCTCTCCGCCACGCTGTTCTGTTGTGGTGTGCCAGGCGCAGTCAACTGGGATGTAATCCCATTCTCTGCTAAGTAGTCCCTAAATTTATTCGAGAGGTATTCACCACCATGATCAGACCATAGTGATTTGATACTTTTACCTGTACGTTTCTCCACTTCCGCTCTGAAATCTTTGAAACTCTCAAAGGATTCTGACTTGCGGCGTAACAGGTATATGTATCCATATCTTGAGTAATCATCAATGAACATGATAAAATACTTGTACCCTCCTTGATCCTGAACTAACATAGGGCCACATAAGTCAGAGTGAATCAAATCTAGTACCTCTTTAGATCTATTCCCTTTATCCTTAAAGGGTCGCTTGGTCATTTTTCCTTCCAAACAGAATTCACACAAAGGGAATGATTCTAGGACCAATGAAGACAAGGGCCCATCATTTACTAGCCTTTGTATCCGTTTAAGGTTAATATGGCCTAGTCTAAGATGCCAAAGATAGGTTTGATTCATTTCCGAAGGTTCTTTTCGTTTATTAGGGTTTATGATCGATGTATTCAGTAAATGCATTTGCGTAGTGTTTTTTGTATAGGATTAAGTAAATAAAGATGTCCATCTAATGTGCCAGAATAAATAAAACGTTTACCACTAAAGATAACAACCTTATTATCAAAAGAAACAGAATATTCATCCATAAAAAGTTTAGAAACTGAAATTAAGTTTCGCCTAAAACCAGGCACATAAAGACAATCTTTTAAAACTAAAATCCTATCACTACTAAAACATAAGGTGACGTCTCTTACTGCAACTGCCACCAGTTTCATAGCATTGCCCATGTAGACTGAAATCTCTTCATCACTCAGCTGTCTTTTTACCAGGAACCCCTGTAAAGACATGCAAACATGATCAGTAGCTCCAGTATCTACTACCCATGACTGAGTAGAACAAGTAGCTAAACATGTTTCAATGATGACAGATTGAGATGTACCCTTCTTCTTCTTCTTCTTGTTAGGACACTCCGCCTTCCAGTGACCTGGTTGGCCGCACTTGAAACACTTTGTCTTTGACTTAAATTCCTCGGGAGGAATCTTAGTCTTGGACTTCTTTACCTTAGGCGTCTCCTCTATAGTTTTCTTTGGCGTGTTCCTCTTCTTTCTTTTAGTACCGGAAGAAGTCTCCCTATTTTCAGCTAGGTGTGCCTCCGAATTTCCCTTCTAAAGTAACTCAGCCGCCTGAAGATCCATGAGCAGTTCGGATAAGGTAACATCCTTCTTTATCATGTTGAAGTTCAATCTAAACTGCTCAAACTTTGGGGACATGCTATTAAGCACGATGTCTATTTGAGACTCAACGTCCAGATCTCCACCGGAGGTCTCGATCTTAGCTAGATAACTCATTATACTGAGAACGTGATCCCTAACAGGTGTGGAATCAGCCATTTTCGTGCTCATTAGTTTCTTCAACGCCAAATGGCGCGCCGAGCGGTTCTGGTGACCGAAGAGATCCTTAAGGTTGTACATGACATCATAAGCAGTCTTCATGGACTGATGTTGCAGTTGCAGCACATTTGACATAGAAGCCAAAATGTAACAGTGTGCAATCTCATCAAACTTGACCCACTTAGCATAGGCCAACCTTTACTCTTCGCCAGAATTCTCATCTGGCTTCTGAGGACATTCCTCTTCAAGTACGAATTTATGTCCTTCCGCAGTGAGAACAAGGTTAAGGTTTCAAATCCAGTCATTATAATTTTCACTGATTAACTTGTTTTATTTGAAAATAGATGATAGGTTGGAGAGTGCCATGATGATATAGAATAATTGAAAATTAAACATGCAGTACAATCACAAACTTTAGGATAAGCATATATAATCGAAAACCTCAAAAAAAATTATATGTAATCCACCGACATTTTAAAAATGTTTCTTATAAGCCACGTTAGTGTGGACATTTATAAAATTCATTCTGAAACAGGTTAAACCACATTTAATTTACCTCCAGTCAAATCTCCTTATGACAAGTAAATTAATAGTCGGAAATAACCACGGTCGTGTAACCTTCCAATTAATAAGTCACGTTAGTGTGGACGTTTATTAATAAATTACACCTAAGTGTGAACACCATCATCTTAGCACCAAGTCCACTATTTCAAACTCTCTGCTCCAGTTGGAGGAGTCGGTTTGTTCTAGTAGTGTTCTACAGCTATCTTGATTAAGAAGTTTAATTTTTAGAGATAACAGTGATATGACACATCCGTTATAGAGGAAAACCTATTATCAACTCGCATGTCAATCACATCTCAATTGAACCAAATTAATAGAGACCGTTTGAGATTTCTACATATTTTGGTATGAATTTCTCCCACTTAGTTATTTAAGGTTGAGATTTCATTTTATCCCATTGTAAAACATGCAAACATCACATAAAATGATAAAACACTATTGCACGCTTCAAACAACATAATAAGCAATAATAATAAAAACCAACTATCATGGTTTATATCTCATATTGCTGAATGAGATAAAATTGGAAAGTCAGCTTCGAAAACTCGGGCATGGTCGCCGTCCCATCACTGTGCCTCGCCGAAAACCCTAGCTCCAATAATGGTTTCAGGACGTGAATCAGTGATACTTCATTTCTTGAGCTGCACTACTCTCCTCCTTTGAGTTGATCTTCAAACTTTATTTAATATAGAATATCTATTCCTTAAAGGAAAAATCTAATATATCTATAATAAAATTACAACTCAATAACTTGGTCTAACAGTTTTATTTCTATTACATTAAAACAACATAAAATAAAACCTAGACCTAATCCATGGATTTTCTCATGAATTAAAATTACATAGCCAAACCGGTATACGGCCCATCATATATTCAACATAAAATTAAAACATACATCACATAATTAAGGAGCCATGATAGTCGGTAATCCTGCAAACAAGTGAGTCTACAAATTCAACAATCATAATTACATGATTAGCATAAAATAACATATGATATCCAAACATGACATGATTTTCGAAAATTCCAATTAATTAAATAATAATTTCAAAAAATGCTACAAGATATAATTTGGAAATTAAAATAATTATCCACCAAATTAAATCACGTAATACTTGAAAATTCCATAAGATTAAATTTGAAAATTTGTTAAAATTATCCACCAAATTTATTTCTTAATTTTTGGATAAACCCTAATCAATCGATATTTGGAAATCTTGATATAGATCAAAAATCTATCCCAAATATTTGGATATGCTAGGATCGAAAATTTCAAAGATAGAATTTGGAAATTTGATCCACTTCAAATTCCATCCAAAATTAAATCTTATTTTCAACCCTATCTAGATTAGAATTAAGTAATTTATGATATACATCAAAAATTACTTTTCCAATTCTTATCTACCAAGATTTCGAAAATATTAAGAAAATAAATCTGGAAATTTGCTCCACTTTAAACTCTTTCCAAATTTAAATTCTATTTTCAAATCTTTATGGATTAGAATTTGATAACTATTGATATATATCAAAAATTACCTTATCCAATCCTAATCACCTAGATTTTCAAAAATAACAAGTATATTAAATCTTCTTCCAAATCTAATATTCTATTTTCAAATCTATCTAGATTAGAATTAGGTAACTTTAAGATAAACATCAAAAATACCAAAACTAATTTCTACACAAATAATTTTCGAAACTCCCACCAAATAAATCTGAAAATTTAATTTTCATCAAAAACTTCTCCAAATTAATTTGTTTGGATCGAAAATTACATCTAGAAAATTAGGGAATTTAACACATCAAATTTTTGAAAAATTTGATGCTTCAATTTTCGGAACACACATCTACTTAAATCTAGAAATTTTGATAAATCAAAAATATATTCCAAATCTAATTAAGATGTGACCGAAAATTACATAGATTATCACAAATTCGAATTTTCGATAAAAATTAAAATTACATCCGAATTTGAATCTAAAAATTTTGAAACCTACACTAATTAAATCTAGAAATTTTGACAACATCAAAAACCATTCCAAATTTAATATAGTATGGATCGAAAATAACTGTGTTCTCCAAAACTAGAATTTTTCGGACTACATCAAAAATTCATCCAAGTTTTAAACACCACCATTCGAAATATATTAACATATATATCTGAAAATTTAAGCAACATAAATATTTCATCAAATTTATACATATATTTCGAATTAATCCTAGGATTAAATCTAGAACAGTGCCAAAACCCGCTCTGATACCAGTTGTTGGGGTTTTTTCGAATTAAACCACCACAGGATCTAATTGGATGTTCATTAATCCTAATCTCATGTAGATCATAATTTTATGCATGTTCGGTATTTATTTTCACCTAAACTGCAAGTGTACAGTGAGGCTTCTAGTATAATGGTGAACAAGGTCGTATCCACAGAGACTCAATATCTAATCACTAGTTATTCTATTTATTCTACGGCTGTTATCTAAACTAACAAAATGATGAGTATGGAATTAACTAGGCTACCTAAATAAAATGAATAAAATCACCACAAGCATAAAACAGAAGAAAAGAACAAGTAAAATTATCAGGAGAAAAAGCGCATTCTAGGATTGTTTAATCATCAACTACTCCACCTGTTTAACTAACACAAATTTCAAGTCTATAATCAGATTCAAAACACACTAGAGCAACCACATAATTATATACATTCCCTTCTCAGAGTAATGTAAATGTTGATTACAGATTAAATAATAATGTCTCCATTGACTATCCAATATGCAACTCCAAAATCATCAACAGGTTAAAAGCTCTCTTAAATAATCTCAACTCTCTCGAGTACTATCAATTATCAAGTTAATTATTCCAAATCTTGTGCTAAAACTCATCTTTCGAATTATGAATTAACACCACTGATTGCATCAACTAATGGCCAATTAATCGATACAACATCCAAAACAAGAATAATTAAACTGGTTTCATAATTGAGTCATAAACAACCCTAGAATATCAGGGTTTAGTTATCCATAATCAAACCGATAAATAAACATCCAATCCAGCAATCCATAGAAATACAAGAATAAAAATAAATAAAACCCGGAAAGTTAAATCTGCCTCTAATCTTGTACTTCTCGAATTCCCAAAGCTTGTTCTTCACGATAGCCTCATTTCGTTATTTTTCTCTGCTCCAAAACTTATGGTAGGGTTTTATGTCTGTGATTTTCGTGTATTTCTCCCCTTTTATACTAAGTACGAATTTGATCTAAAGTAGGAAACCACAGCTAAACCGCCTTGAAGATTCGCGATCTCGCTCCCGAGCATGTCGGTTGCGACTCGGGTCACGACTCCACGTGGCATCCAGCTGTCATCATATTCGTGACCGCTATTGATATTCGCGACCGGGTCGTGAATTTTCCAAAGACGACCCCTGTCTCTGTCGCGATCAAACAGTGAATGGCCTTTGGTGATTTGCGATCTCATTCGCGACTCACGATTTTTCCTCTGAGCACCCCAGCCTCTGTCGCGATTCGACAGTTGATGGCTGAGGTCTTCACCCGCGAGCTGCCAAGTGGACCGCAGTTCTCGGCCATTTTTCATGTATTTTTCCGGGACTTCCATACTTCATTCAATCACCATCTTTCCAAGTACAATTCCTGCAAAATTCGCAGAAGTAATACCAAACTTCCAAATGCATAAAAACACAAATAAACTGAGATAAAACACACCAAAACCAATTCAAACTCAACACAAAAGTGTATCAAAATCAGTGTAAAATCTTAGTTTATCAATGCAGCACATACATTTTAATTAACCGAGTTTAATAAACATGCATAGCTGGTTTTCGATTCTACTAAAAGCGGAAACATAGAATACCGAAAAATGGCTTATAAATTAAACGATGGGTTGAGGACATGATGTGATTCCGTCATGCCCAAAGACATGAAAGAATAACAGAAGACGCAGACAACAGAAACGAACGCACGACGACGGTGTAAGGGTTCAAACTAATACCGGGAAATGAAAATAAGACTCGAATTACAGCGGAAGACTTACGAAATTATGGTGAAACGGACGATGATGTCTCTTGGATGTTGGTGTTTGGCGGATTGGCGACGATGAAGGTAGAATGAATTGCAACCCGATAAATCCCCGGCATATCTTGTATGAAGAAAATGAATCTCAAAGTTGTTCTTCGATAGCGAGTTCACCTTAATTTCTCGAGTGAATTAGAATGTTCCCTTGATATAAGACTCAAAGTTGCTAGCTTTAAGAATGGTGTTTTTGAACTAAAACAACAAAAGTGATTGGTTGATCAACAGAAGATCGTGAGACAATTGAGAAAGTAACTCTTTATTTCATGCAACGTCTAAAGAAAATAAAATACATGGATCCCTTATTTATACTATAAGGGGGACGAAATTAATAGCTAAAAATAAATAAAATTGGTCTAGGAAACTAAACTAGAATTCTAACTAGGAAAGAAGTTCCTATAATTAAAACTCTAATTACCTAGCTAAAAAGACCTTCTAGAAAATACCTTATTAAATAAAAATGAAAATTACAATTAAATAAATAAAAATCTGATCCTAATTAAATAAATACTATAGTATAAAATAATACTATAGTCTAATAAAATCAACTCCTAATTAAAATAATCCGACACGCGGTTGGTATGCCCATACTACTAGTTGTGTGATCTTGATCATCATGTATTGTTCTTCAAATCTTGATCTCCAATCTTTAATCTTGAAAAACACGAGAATCCTCAAACCTTTCAATAGCATTCTTGGATTTGATTTGTTGATGCTTATCGTGCTCATATCATTCTCCTCCTCTTGAAAAGAATTCATCCTCGAATTCGAATCTCTGGGATGAAAAATGAACACGAACTGATCATCAATCTCTTTTGGTGGCTCAACAATATCATGTGTCACATCTTTGGCAACCTGTAAAATAATGACATTAAAAGTACATGGTTGACAAAAAATGTTACAAATCAGCGACTTCTCCATGCTTGGATAATCGAACTCCTTATGATCTTCAATCATTTCCAAGTTGATCTCATGCTGCACCTCTTTTTCTTCTTCACTCAAAGGTTGATCCGCTTCTAATGTAGATTCTTCATGAACTGAATCCTCTAGATTGAGCTCTTCATCAACCGTCTCTTCGTCTACAATGATTTCACAAGTAGCAACAATGATCAATTCTTCAACAGGTGCTTCGACTGCAAGTGGTACCTTGACATTGATCTCTACTTTTTCTTCCTCGACTTCAGCAACTAACTCCTCAGATGTGGTGTCTGTTAAGGGTTGTTCTAACTCGTATTCATGGGTTTGACTTGGTGCGACAATGGAAGGTTGAACTGGTAGTGGTGTAGACTGTGTAACAATGGCTGGTTGAACGGGTCAAGTAAACTGGACAGGTGGTGTCGGTGTAGCAATGGGCGGCCGGATTATTGGTGGTGGCGGTGCATAGACAGGTTTTGCAATGGATGGCCTACAGCTAGACTGTGGGATGTTTTTCGTGTAGTGTTGCGCGAGCTGATCTACTAACTTTTCCATTAAATCCAGTTTGTCAAATATTGACTGTGTACGAGATCACATGCTTGAGTTCATAGTAACCTGCAAAACAAAACAACAAAAGAAAACAAGAAACGGACCTCACAACCTTACGATCACTCGTGTTTTCTCTCTGAATTTTACCACTCGTGTATGTCTCTCAAGTATGTAGTAGTGCTCGAGTGATAGGTGTGTATATGGTGGTGATGGTTGAAGCTTCTGTTGCTTAAGATCGGCTCCTCTCGGACTTCTGGGGGCGATTTCACCTTGAAGATGATGGAATCTGGCCAAAAGTACGCATATATCACAATTTATCTGTGAGTTTGGTACGGATCGTCGTTCTGCTTCCGGAATGGTATTATGGAGAAAAATCAGAGTTCGGGAGCGAAATTGGTGAAGAAAAGATGAAAACCGAAAAACCGAGTGAAAAAAAAAAGAAGAATTCGAAAATAAAAGGAAAGAATCTGTGTCACAATCTAAATATCCTAATTAGACTAGACTCTATAAGAAAGATACCAAAATTAAATTACAACTCAATTGGAAACTACCAAAAATAAAATACTATTTAGAAGGAAAGAATCAAAAATAAAAGAAGACTCACAAGGTAACTACTAACTATGAACTAGTACTAAAAGGAAAGTACCAAAAATAAAATAGAACTCAAAAGGTAAATCAAGAATCAAATTGGATTTTTTTTTCTTTTCTTTTGATCATTTTTTTTAATTCGGGTCTCTCTTTTTTTTTCTGAAAATTCCTCTTTTTTTTGTTGTAGTGTTTTCGACCCTCTGCTCTTTTTTTTCTTATTCAATGAATGATACGAAATTACAACTCGATAACTCAAACAAATACAAAAAAGATAAATGAAATAAAACAATGACTGGACCCGGTATTGAACCACGAACAGCTATTGTCGTCGTGGCTCTGATACCACATGATGTGATTCCATCATGCCCAAAGACATGAAAGAATAACAGAAGACGCAGACAATAGAAACGAACGCACGGCGACGATGTAAGGGTTTAAACTAATACCGGAAAATGAAAATAAGACTCGAATTACAACGGAAGACTTACGAAATTATGGTGAAATGGACGATGATATCTCTTGGATGTTGGTGTTTGGCAGATTGGCGACGATGAAGGTAGGATGAATTGCAACCCGATAAATCCACGGCGTATCTTGTACGACGAAAACGAATCTCAAAGTTGTTCTTCGATAGCGAGTTCACCCTAATTCCTCGAGTGAATTAGAACGTTCCCTTGATATAAGACTCAAACTTGATAGCTTTAACTGTTTTTGAACTAAAACAACAAAAGTGATTGGTTGATCAACAGAAGATCGTGAGACAATTGAGAAAATAGCTCTTTATTTCATGCAACGTCTAAAGAAAATAAAATACATGGATCCCTTATTTATACTATAAGGGGGAACGAAATTAATAGCTAAAAATAAATAAAATTGGTCTAGGAAACTACCTAAACTAGAATTCTAACTAGGAAAGAAGTTCCTATAATTAAAACTCTAATTACCTAGCTAAAAAGACCTTCTAGAAAATACCTTATTAAATAAAAATGAAAATTACAATTAAATAAATAAAAATTTGATCCTAATTAAATAAATACTATAGTATAAAATAATACTATAGTCTAATAAAATCAGCTCCTAATTAAAATAATCCGACACACAGTCGGTATACCCATACTGCTAGCTGTGTGATCTTGATCATCATGTATTGTTCTTCAAATCTTGATCTCCAATCTTTAATCTTGAACAACACGAGAATCCTCGAACCTTTCAATAGCATTCTTGGATTTGATTTGTTGATGTTTATCGTGCTCGTATCAGGACAAGATTAAAGGTCTAATCTTGTTGTTGTATGTATGAAAATCGGCACCCCCACTGTGATATTCCATTCCTTAATCTTCTGCTGTATTCCCGGATTGTATCTAGATTCAGGATGGGATGAAATCTACTAGATCGGTATAGAATTTGTGGAGATAAAGAGAACACAAGAGGAGCTGATCTTTCAGTAGTGAACTTCGAAATCCCCACTCTCTTATTTATAAGGGGGTGGTCGAAATTCAGTGTCCCAACCCTACTGGGTTTGGGCCTCTATCTCTTTTTCCATCTCCAGTCCATTAAAGTCATATTGGGCTACAACAGGGATCTAAAAGAATATTAAATTGGCCTGCTAATTTATTTAATTTCCAATACCCAATAAACTTAGGATATTATTAAAAAAATTAATTATTATTTTTATTCCACTAAAGAAATAATACTGACCTACCAATTTAATACATATTTCTGAATATGTTTTCTCCTTTAGTCCAGTCATTCTCCGTGTTTAAGATATAATGCACATTAATTAATTATGTAAGCTTCTGACAGCTATAATTAATTAATATCTTATCATTGAGTAGTACCACACAAGCTTTATGCATGTACAGAATAAATTCCACCTGCAGGGTTTCAACATGAATTTGTGTTTCCTCAAGAGGACACCATCAACCTGGTACACCAGGACACGGTGCCCCTACATATTGCACGACCCATCATAAGTGTAAATGTTACAACCCAAGATATCGAGATTATTGATTCTATGAAAGAATCTCACCCTTTGATAAATCAAAGCTGCAAACACTACACGTATATGTCCGCCAACGTATGGGGGTTAAGAACCCGAACTCTATAGATTCTTATTCTCTCATTTAAGGTCAGAATAGAGAATAGAATCCTAAGTAGATCCTCCTCAATACACTTGCCCGTGTACTAGAATAATCAGCTAGTCTAGATAAACCAACTATCAGATTATTCTACGGTGTACCGATGACGGGTTCAGGGCTATCTAAGCCATGAGCTCTTTAATACATTACAAGGAACCGATGATATGATCTAACTGTGTATTTACCCACACCATATCACCTACAATGTAAGTATAGTGAACATGCATGTAAATATAACAATTTAAATGCAAACAGTGACTGCAATTGTATTCATTCTATATCATCATAAAAAGATCATCAATAATGTATACAAAAGACAGGTCTTCTAGTATACAAAACCAACAAGAGGTTCCTTGATTCCATTGTTGAAAGGTTCTCGAGGTGTCATTCACATTTTTCTTCAGTTTGCTGATCTCAGCATCACTTTTGGTGAGACGAACTTCAAGGCTCAGGATCTTCTCTCTTAGGATATGATTGTCTTCCATGAGATGTCTCAGCTCTTTTGTTTGAGCGGTCCACTGGATGCAGACTTCATTCACAACATTGTGTAGTTCTTGTAGAGATGCAACTTGATTTTCCTTGGGAGAATCCACATCATCATATTTCTTTTCCGAAACATGACTGAATTCTTCCAACAAAGTCATCTCATACCAATTTGTTGTGTTGGGAGATATTTCAGCAACTTCATCTTCAACATCAGGTACCACTTCATCTTTAACTTCACCATCTTCAACATCGAACTCATCAAGCTCATCAAGGTCATCCAGAGTATCAATAATATGATCATCTTATTCTTCAACATTGACGAACAAAACCTTTTGATCTGCACATTTTTCTTAATCGGAGTCATCAATCAGGACAGCATTGAAGTTGTTCCTTTGTCTTCTCCGTGGAGTTGGACACTCATTGGAATAATGTCCATATCATGAACATGCTCTGCACTGAACTGAGTTGATGTCATTTTCAGGGTTAACAACTTCTTTTCTCGAAGTTGATCTTCTCAAGCTCGATGGAGGGGGGACGAGAAATTAAATAACCGTCGAGGTTTGATGTTTGATGTGTTTTTCTTCATGGATAGAACAAAAGAATTAAACTTATTAGTTAACAGTGCAGCACTCAAGTGTTCATCTTCATGTATTTCCTGAAGAATGTTAACATCATCTTGGATATTGGTTGACACAGTCGTCGTCTGAAAAGAAATTTCCTTTAAGCTTGAGTTTGACTTTTGATTTTGAAGATTCAACTCGAATGTTAGCAGGATGCTAATAGCTTCACTTAGGCTTATGTTTGCCACATCATGTGCTTCCTCTATTGTCAAGATTTTCATATTGAATCTCTCCGAGAATGTGTGAAGTAGTTTGCTAGCCATATTCTCATTGCTGATAGGACATCCTAATGCGGTGGATTCATTAGAGATCTCACACAATCTTTCGGTATAAGAAGAAATTGTTTCTTCTTCAAGCATTCAAAGAGTTTCAAACTTTGATGTTAGAAGTCTCGATTCAGTCTGTCGAACACTAGTAGACCCTTCACAATGTTCTTGAAGAATGGTCCATGCTTGATGTGCAGTAATACAGTTACACACCATCTTAAAACATGGAACATCAACTGAAACAAAAATAGCGTTCAAGGCTCGAGAGTTAAAATTTGAAATGATTCTCTCATCAGCCGTCCATTATGTTTCTAGGATTAACACAAAATTACTATCAGGACCTTCCATCATTGGTGGTATCCATAGTTCAATAATTACCATCCATGCTCTTTCATCAATAAACTTTATGTAAATCTTCATTTGAGATTTCCACATGGCATAGTTTCTGCCATTGCTATCAAGGGCAGAGGGACGACATTAACTCATTTAAATATCCATCATGAACTTTAAGCAACACTAGATCAAGTATTTAGTGTGTCAAGTACCGGCTCTTGATGCCAATTGTTAGAATTTGTTGCCTGAAAAGTTGTGAATTTCAGATGTAAACGGTAAAGTTGTATGTAATGTTGAAACTAGTGTTTTCACTATGCCTTCAACATACAGTGGAAGAATAAAAATTACTTTGCACAAAATGTGTATTAAATCACACTCCTTACGGTGTGTGATTTTCTCAAGGTGAAATTCACTAACATAAGTGAAATACAAAAACAATACAAGTGTTGTATCAGTTCACTCTCTTGACAACATTGCATACAGCATACAAGAGATCTATCATAGCTTTACTCACGTGAACAATCTCTCGAACAAACACTATCTAAACACATAGATAGAAATAACACGTCAATCTAAATCCTAGACTCTCAATATTTGACTATCTAACCTACACACATAACTAAAACTAATCTTCAATTGATTAGGACGTTAGACAGATGTTGGGGGGATATCTTGGATCTTCGAGATGACACTAGATATAAGTTTCAGAGCTTCTCACAAACCACGATGATAACTTGCTTGCACAAATGATTTTAAGGTCTATGGAGACCTTAAATACTTCCTCCATCTACCTTAGTAGTTACTCCACGATCACAAGAGGCGTGGCCTTGAATTAACCACATTTCACTTCCCATTGCTGTAGTGGACTTGAGATAACCATCTTCTATATTGCGATCCACACGTTCTTCAACATCGTGTAATTGTGGCAGTTACTCTAATGACCCACGTTCACCTGCAATGGTTAGTGTCCAAGAAAAAGTGGAAACATCACATTCCTATAAATCCGGAATAGATTTTGACCAATTCAAAATCAAATAATATCCACGTTTTTGTTGGTTTTGTATACTGGAAAGCTTGTCTTTGTATACAATAAACAATATTAAGATAATATAGATCGAATAATGATTGCAATCACTGTTTGTGCATTTATTTATTGTTATATTTATATGCATGTTTCTATATACTTGCATTGTAGAGGATATGGTGTGGGTGAACACACGGTAAAGATCATATCACCGGATTCCTTGCAAAGTATTAAAAGGCTCACAGTTTAGATGGTCCTGAACCAACCATTGTACACTGTATAATAATCTGATAGTTAGTTTATCTTGACTAGCTTATTATTCTGATACACTTATTGGTGTATTGAGGAGGATCACGATAGGATATTATTCTCTATTCTGACCCTAAAGAAAGAGAATAAAGATCCACAGAGTTCGAGTTCTTAACCCATATGTAATGGCGGATATATATATGCTATGTCTACTGCTTTGATTTATCAATGAGTGAGATTCTTGATAGGATCAATAACCTCGATATTTTGGGTAGTGACATATACGTATATGATGGGTCGTGCATTGTATATGGTCACCATGTCCTGGTGCGCCAGGTTGATGATGTCCTCTTGAGGAAGCACCTAGATCATGGGAAGCCCTACATGCAGAATATTAATTTATTCTTTACATGATAAGGAAGTCGTGCGGTACTACTCAAGGAACAAGATATTAATTAATTATAGGTATCAGAAGCTTGCATAATTAATTAATGGACATTATATCTTAAACATGGGGAATGGCTGAACTAAAAGAGAAAGCATATTCGCAAATATGTATTAAATTGGTAAGTCAATATTATTTCTTTAGTGGAATAAAAATAATACTTAATTTATTTATTTATATCCATGTCATGGATATTATAAATTAAATAAATTATTAAGTCAATTTAATATTCTTCTAGATCACTGTTGTAGCCCAATATGACCTAAGTGGACTGGGAATAGAACAAGAGCTGGAGGCCCAACCCATTAGGGTTGAGAGTTAATTTTCGTCCCCTCCCCTATAATAAGGGAGTGGAGGCTACGAAATTAATTAAGAAAAATAACAAGGAAACAGCCCCTCTCTCGATCTCTCTTGATTCCTAGGTTATCCATAACCGTTTAGTAGTCTGCAGCCCACCCTGCATCTAAACAAGGTCCGGGAATACAGCAGAAGATTAAGAAGTAGAATATGGAGCTGTGAAGATTTTGAACACCATGATGATTATCCAAGATCGAGTGTTCTCCATCAACAACGGGATTAGACCTTTAATCCCTTAAGCAACCCGACAAAGTTTGTAAGTACCGGTTTCGATAGATTCTATTTTCTTCTGCTGCAATAGATTCGAAATTGATCTTGCAGATAATTCAACATAGGATAATTAATGTCACACATAAAATTATGATTTACTTGAGTTTAGAAATAATGGCATCCAAATAGACCATGTGGGGTACAATTCGAAAAAACCCCAACAGTTTTAATCTAGAATTATTTAACCAATAAATCCCTAAATACATGAAAAATAAAATGTGACATAAATCACAAAATAATCAGATTAATTTAAAATAAATTAATCCTAAATAATAGGAAAGGATAAAGTTAGCTTTGAGAGAGTTGTACTCAATATCACGAGAATGACAAAACACATCAAATACGATATTGACTTCGATGTTATCAAACGAAGTGATAACATCATTTTGAACACATCATTCTCAACAATGTGAGTGGAATGGAATGACTATTGTCATTCCTTTGGCTAATATCACAAGTAATAAGATATGAATGAAACTTACATTTATGAATTGATTTTATTGTAACAATCTGTAATTAGTAAATAAAATACACGAATTGACTTATTTATTTTTAAATAACAATAACTCTTCCTTCAAGAGATACTATTATATTTTAAAAACATATTATTGAATAGTATGCAATTTTAGTTTATTAACATTTGTGAAAAATTTGAGTATCCTTCTAGTAATTATTTCACTAGTGATTAGTGAGTTTGTATATTTTATGCGATAGACATCTAGGCAGCGGTGGAGTCTTGGACGTAGTGGTGGTTGATGAAGCTCATGTTCGAGAACTCCAGTGATGAGACGGTGTAAAAAGGGAGTCACCATATCACTACAAGAAAATACATAAATAGCAACGAAATCAAAGACAGAATGCTATCCGACTCTAACTAGAGACGGAATGCTATCCATTTCTAGTTAGAGATGGAATTGGAGACGGAATGCTATCCATCTCTAACTAGAGACGGAATCGGAGATAGAATGTTATCCGTTTCTAACTAGAGGCGGAATCGAAGATGGAATATTATTCGTCTCTAATGAGAGACGGAATTGGAGATGAAACAGTGACCGAACTTGCTAGAGCACATTAGAGATGGACTTGCTACTAATATTGGCACCAATACTTTACGCCAAATGTAACGAGGGATATTTTCGTCTTTGATTTTTTAGTTATTATTTTTAATTATTTATTTGGTAGAGACGTAATTATGTTCGTCGTTGATTTTTTTAAATGTTTTTTTATGGAGGCGGAAGTAAATTCCATCATTGATTGTTTTTAATTAACTACAAGAAAATGAGTTATTAATGACAAAAAATTAATGAGAGTATGTGAATCCTATCATTAAAATCATAACTTTTGTAATTTTAGTGAGAGGAAAAAAAATTCCTAATCAAAAAATTATCTTTAGTGAGGCATTTTCTGATTTCCTCACAATTGATGATAAATCTCATCAGTATTGGTGAATCGCAAAAAACTCCCTTCACTAAAGTCATTATTGATGCTGAATTTTAGGTGTGAATATCTCCCCCCATTAAATTGATTTTTTCACACAAAAACTAAAAATAAACTATAAAAACTCCAAAAACCAAAAGAAGAGGTGAAAGAGAATGAAAAAATGTTCAGTTTCTTCGAAACATAGGACCAGAACATCAAACTCAGAGGGAATCCCATCTCTTCTAGTCGTCAGCCTCATCTCTACAGCGCCGACACCCTCTTTACCTTTGTATTGATACATTTAATTTATATACAGTCATAAATAATTTTTAAAAAACACCGCTAATTTTTTTTATCACACTCACAACAAAATAGAGACAAAATATTGAGTCTCTAAATAAAAAAAGTCTCCAAACTAGTGATTGAATATTCCGTCTCTAATTCTAGAGACAGAGTGGAGACGTAATATTTGGTCTCCAAATCTAAAATGATCTCCAATTTAGAGATGGAATTTTTCGGTCTCTAACCCTTAGAAATGGAATAGAGACGGAATATTTCATCTCTAAATTCCAAAGACCAAGTCATGCGACTAACGATAGCAACGGAATTTCCACCTCTAAGTGTTAGAGACGGGAAAATTTCCGTCATTATTCAGCGATCAAAGTTTTAGAGACGGAATTTATCCGTCTCCAATCCGTCACTAACTATGATTAGAGACGAAAAAAATTGATTTGGAAATCAATGTTGGGAACAATTTCAGCTTTTGGTTGGAGAAATGGTGGTGGCGGCGATGGAGGGAGCCGAGAGAGGATGAAGAAAGTTGCGAAAAAAAGATAAAACAAGAGCTGAACATCAGTTTCTTTTTTATTTTTATTTATTTTTTATTTTTTATTTAATTGATATTTTTTATTTTCATTTTTTGTTTTATTGTTTTTAATAAGAATATTTTAATAAATTTATAATTAATTAAAAATAATAATTTGTGGTGTGAAGAGTAAAAAAATGTGGTGTATGTAGCAACACCCAATTCTAATATCCAAACAACGATACTGAAAAGTCAATATTTGAGTAAATATTTAGATTTGGTCTCTAGAGTGACTAAAATTTATCACATGGAATTTTCTATTGCACTCTCTATGTTACACTTTCAAATTACGAGTTTTTCTTGTATTTTTTTCTTCAATTTTATTATTTTGTGATTTAGTTTAATTTTGTGATTGTTTTTAGGGTTCACCCCACTCAATTAGGGTTTATAATTATTTTTTAATATTTAATTTTTTATTTTCAATTAATAATTCATTATTATGGTTTTTTTTTCGAAATTATATTTTATAATTTTTTAATTAATTTTTTTTGTTGATGACTATGATTATTTATGTTATAATTAATTTTTATTTTATAATAAATATTATTAAAATAATAAATTTGATGATGAAATACTAAAAAGTATAATGAGAAATTTCAACCCAAATTTTATTACACTTAAAAAGAAAGGAAAGAAAAATTGAGAAATAAAATAAAGTGAAATTATTTGTTTAGTAAAATTAAAATGTTATCGATTCAAAGGCAACAACTACCACTCTCATTTCCCTCCTCCACCCCCACTCTCAGCAAATTACGGATCACCTCCAAATTAGTGGGGTTTTTTTTTTTTTTTTTGTATGTTTTTTAGCAGTAATTTTAGTGAACAATTTACCTTCTGTTCATTTCATCATTTCATGTCAATCCAATTTTATTTTTTGTCACTTCACTTTTTGAAAAAGCGAAAATGAGTACCGGAGAACTTCTCAACGTCGATCCGGTCGAAATGAAATTCCCATGTCAGTTTACTGCCACAATTCATCTCAATCTGCATTCAATGTTTTCTTTTCTGTTCTTGTTTGATGATTTTTTTTTTTAAATTTTAGTTGAGCTGAAGAAGCAGATATCTTGTTCTCTGCAAGTGTCGAATAAGACTGAGAATCATGTCGCTTTTAAGGTAAAATTATCAATTGATCTGAATTTCTGGTCCAGATGTTTGATATTAATGAGTTTGTGTTGTATTTTGTTGTATTGTTTTCGATTAATTTTTACATTCAGATTAAGACCACGAATCCGAAGAAATATTGTGTTCGACCAAACACTGGGATCGTTTTGCCCCGTTCCACCTGCGACATTATTGGTAATTGCATTGTTCAATTTCATCGTGTTTACGATGATTTTTTTTAATTTTTTTTTTTTTTGGCTGTTTGGCACCTATATTGTTGTAAATGAATTTAGCCCAATATCTTTTGTCTAGTCTAATTTCTTGCTATTGTACTTGAAATTAATTTTCTTTTTGAAAAATCATAATAAATTAGACATTGATGGAGGTTGATCGGAGAATGATAGTTTTCTATTTATTCTTATATATTTATTTATCTTTGTTATTGAGTTGTGCACGAGTTCATTTTCAAATTTAAGTTATGATAGAAAGTTCTCAACCAATGATCTCAGGCAGTTAATCTTAGAATTCACAATAGTTGGGGGTTCATTGTGTGTCGGGACTAGCCAAATGAATTTAATCCGAATAATATCTAGAATCAGAATGCTTATAATTTATTTGAACATGAAGAGCAAGGGTGTCATTATGAAAAAGTGTGAAGAAAAATTGGAAATTTGGAAGCATGTTAGGTAGGAGCTTGCCTCAGAAAAGTAACCTTGCAATTTCTGCAATGTTTGATCTTTTCTTCATATTTATAATAGATGAAATTGAATTTCATTTTAGTTCATTTTTTCTGTAATAAATAAGGTGTACATTTTCGAATTTTGATTTGATTATCATCTTAGTTCATTTTTTTTTCCTGAAATAAGCTGTTACATTTTTGAATTTTGATATCTCTGTCTCTCTTGTCGTAGTCACAATGCAAGCACAAAAGGATGCTCCAACAGAAATGCAGTGCAAGGATAAATTTTTGCTTCAGAGTGTAATTGCGCCCGCTGGTGCGACTCCAAAAGATATTACTGCAGAAATGGTTTGTCTCTAAATAAATGCTCATCTAATTTATTTTCCACTTAAGCTGAAACTTACAAAGCGTTGTCAAAATTTCGATTTATGCTTCTTGATGAACTATTGTGGGGTGATGCAAATATTGATTAGTAATACATTCCAGATAGGCATAGCTAAATGCCTTTTTGAAATGAATGAAACATAGTTTTACTCAAACTGTAATTTTATGGATTTATGTTGACAGTGTGGTAGTGCTTCTGCTAAAAGAGAATGAAAGGGCTACTAATAACACAAATTCTGGTTGGTGTTGCAGCTAAAAGCATAAATAATTTCAGATAAGATTTAAAACACTGGCCAATATTGTTGTCTGCACCTTAGACCTTAGTGATTCGAGAAAAGGCAAGATGAACACCAATAGTATGAAAGGAATGACAGGAGAATAAAAGATTTTGGCTAAGTTATGGTAGATGTTCTTAGGGGCATGACAAGGTTGAATTTTGTTGATGATGAACTTCAAATACTGTCAATCAGTGAGATCACCCTCTTTTGACTAACGTGGATTGTGATAATTTTGCATACCATTCACTGAAGAATATGAGTAATTAAAATGCTGTCTTCTTTTATAGTTTGGCAAGGACCAAGGAAAGGTTGAAGAGTGCAAGTTGAAGGTGGTGTATGTCGCACCACGCCAACCGCCATCTCCAGTTGCGGAGGAAGCAGATGAGGGATTTTCACCTTGCAACAACACAATGGAAAACTGCAATGATGTTCGTATCAATATAGTTAGCAGTTTTGTTTATGATAGTTCCATTCCATGTTTTACCACTCATGGCATTTTATCATCTGTTTGTCTGGAGCATGTTACCTTTTTTTTTTTTTTTTGGATGCATGTAGTTTTCTCCATGTGTTGAGATTGGCATACCTAGATATACTAAAGAGATATATTTTTTAATTATTTTAAGCCTCAGGGAAAATCTGTTGTTGCAAAACTGACCGAGGAAAAAGCTGCTGCAGTTCAACAGGGGAACAAACTTCGTCAGGAATTGGTGAGTTATTCGAAGTCTTGCAATTGTTTGACACACATAATATAAGGCATACTAGGGTCATGCTTAACCTCATTTCCCTTTCATATAATCATACCTGTTACTTTGTCTTTTGGAATGTTATATTTAATCTCCAAATACTCTCCCTCTTGACATTGTTGATGGTATCTGATGATGAAAAGTTTGTTGGCTTTCTAGGCATGATGACCATCTCTTCCCTTCAAATATGCAAAAACACGCGAACTCAATCTTAGTTTCTTTTTTGGATTCGATTTAGGAGGCTTATAACTGCTTCAGTTACTGTCTTTTATTTTCTACACCCCCGGGCTTAATTCTTTATACACTGTGTGTGACTTAACTTCTGTCATTCAGTATGTATCCTAAGACATGAATCTATTTGCCTCTGCACCTTTATTATTTATGTTGGGGACTCGCTCATCCTCTCGAGTTTTTCTGTATAGGATCTGTTGACGCGCGAAGGCAAAAAAAAGGGAGGAGTATCCATCACTCTGGTTATCATTATTGGCTTGGTAGGTCTTGTTTTGGGATACCTAATGAGAAGGACATGACTGCGCACGTTTATGCAACAATGTAGAATCGAACTTCCAAGTTTTCTTGTTTTCCCCTCTTCTCGAGGGCTTATGCTAAGCTATTATTAAGCTTTATGATTGAGGTAGATTTCCAATCTTATTTAGATGTTGACAGTGCTGTAAGCATTCTTTTATTCCCAACTTGGATAATACCTTCTGTATGCATGTTTTGTGATGCGACTTAATTGGAGGAACCATAGAGTCTCCGAATATGTATCTTATGCCACCCAATGTTTGAGGCCTTTTATAGGCAGAAAATTCCTCAGATCATGTCACATGTTATTATATACTTTGTTACTTTGTTTACATGAAATTTGATTACGTGGTACATGGTAGGCATAACATAATCATATGGGAATTAGCTATATATCATATAGAAGGCTCTAATTAGCCAACAACAGGAACACTAATAATTTTGCTATTGTCGCCGATAAACACCAAAACTTGATCACATTTGACAGCATGACGGTATATTTTGTTCGAGCCGACTTTTTTTTTAGCTGGTCAAATTTTAAAAAAAAAAACTTATTTTAGCCGGTAAGTTTTAAACATATTTTTTTTAGTCATTTTGAACCAAAATGCCCTTTAGACATTAAAAAAAATTAAAATATCCCACCTACCTCCTACCTATCACACTTTAGATCTGTTTTTCATCTTCACCGTTGATTTGCATTTCTTGCACCATAGTTCTCGTCATAGTTCAATCATGTCGAGTTAGTGCAGTGAGCACTGAACTTTAACTTTTACAAAAAAAAAAAGAAGAAGTGATTTTGTTCTTAATTGCGCGTTGGATTGTTCTTAAGTGCGTTCAAGACCCGGCGCACACAAGCATGCATGCACGCCCACACAGACATCGGCAGAACACATCAGTAGACATCGACATGACATCAGTTGATAATTTTCGGACATCGGCAGCACAACAGTTGATAATATGGCCTCAGGTGCGCGCGATTTTCTTCTTAACTTCGTGCACAAGTATGCGTGCGCGCAAACATCGACAGACATCGGCATGACATCGGTTGATAATTTATGGGCATCGCCAGAACAACTGTTAATAATTTGACCTCATGTGCGGGCGATTTTCTTCTTAACTGCGCTCACAAGGCATGCGCGCGCTGACCTCGGTAGAACACGTCAGCAGACATCTGTAGAGATCAGCATAACATCGGTTGATAATTTTCGGGCATCGGCAGAATAACTGTTGATAATTTGACCTCATCTGTGGGCGATTTTCTTCTTAACTATGCTCACACTGACCTCGACAGAACACGTCGGCAGACATCCGCAGAGATCGGCATAACATCGGTTGACAATTTTCGGACATCGGCAGAATAACTGTTGATACTTTGGACTCAGATGCGCGCAATTTTCTTCTTAACTGCGCGCACAAGGCATGTGCGTGCAGACCTCGGCAAACATCTACAGACATCGACATAACATCGGTTGATAGTTTCCGGGCATCGGCAAAATAACAATTGATAATTTGGCCTCAGGTGCGATCGTGTGGCCACAAAAGCATGCGCGCTAGGCTCCGCGCACACGCACATCGACTGCACAACTGGTGATTGCGCACTAGGGCTCACGCGCAGTTCCAGTGTGCTGTTAAGAACTTCATTTTTCCAGATTTTTTGAAGGTTGCGGAAATACTTAATTTTTTTTTCAGATTTTCAAACATCAACTATATTAGTGATGATTTTTAAGTACTTCTATTATCAAAGCATGTCTATTATGTGTAGAAAATTTTTCGAATCAATTTTTCCCCCAAATCAAACTTCAAAAACAAACAACACCAAACAATCTAACAATATTATTAATAATTAGATCTGAAACATACACACATTGGGGAATGATTTTCTATTTATTCGCTTGAATTTTCAAAGGTCGACATCTCGTTGGTGGAGAAATCTGGAGAGAGAGAAATGAGATTGTGAAGAAGATTGTTCCAGAGTGGTCAACGATTTGAAGAGATTCCATCAGTGTTGCAGATTCCATTAGTGTTGAAGAAGATAAGATGTAGAAGAGAGAAATTTTTTCAAAATTTCATTTCAAAATGTGAAATGTGAATGGGGCTGAAGGGTGGGGAATTGAAATATGGTTTCTTTTTAAAATGAATATAAGGGTATTTTAGTAATTTTAATTAAATAAAATATATTTAAAAGTTCGTAATTAAATTAAATTTTTTAAAAGTTTGACTAGTTCGGCTCATTTCCACTTTTTGTTCTTGATGTCACAAGAAGTGCATAAGCATAAGAAACTCAACCAATTACGTTCTAGTCTTCGATTAGCTCAAGATACAAATTTCATGAGATTTTAGTTACCTTGAGCATTCATACGACATAGATTTGGTGTATTCATATATGGCTGTGCGGCAGGTTATTTATATGAGAAGATCTCAGTATTTCTTGTCGTGTGAAGATCTTTTCTTGACGTTTCTGGGTTTGTTGAATGAGGATATCAATAAAGTTTAGTGTTGCTTTAATAAAGTCAAAACATTGTTTTGAATACTTGTATTTTTATTTTATTTTTTAATTCGTGTTCCTCTACTTCATTTGGTTAAATTGAGGTTCATGTACTATCAATTTGATTAAAATCAAGACCACGAGTTCTTGATTTTATCTAAATTGATAATACATTGACTTAATTTTAATCAAATTGATAATATAGGGACTCAATTCGAAAATAAAAATAAATATAATTGAATTTTTTAATTCAATTGATTTTTATAAAGGGCTTTTATTTTATTTTCAAAAAAGATAAATTTAAAAATTCAAACAATAGTTAAATATAAAACAATTTTTGTAATCTCTTGATTGAATTTTTTTTCAAAAATTAATAAAAAAATAGAATTACTGCGGTTTTAAATTCTTTTAATTAAATTTAGTTTTTTACGTTAAATTTAAATGTGATCTATTTACATAATTAGAGTAAATTGTCTTAAAATACACACATTTTTAGATCATTTTAGTTTTTCACACGTTTTAAAAAACGTCGTTTCAATAACATGAACTTAATATTTATTTAATTTTCACATGATTTTCAATTTCCGTCGAATTTAATCTGATTTGGCTGCCGAAGGAATCCACATGTATATATATATGCTCGGACAATATGTACACACACACACATATACATATATATATAGTGTATATATATATATATATGTATGTATATATATAAATTCCACCTAAGTAATATCTGCGGTAGTCATGTCAGATTAAATTCACTAGAAATAAAAAATCATTCTGAAAAATCAAACAAATGTTAAGTACATGTTATTGAAACTACGCTTCTTGAAATGTGTGAAAAACCAAAATGACCCAAAAGTTTATGTATTTTAAGACAATTTATCCAAATTAAAGTTAGTAGGGAAGGAGCACACCAGATCACCTATTGCATTTCCTGTGACATTTCCGGTTCCAAGTCTTTGATTTTTTTTAATTATTTTTTTTTTATTTTTTAATTTATTATGAGTTTGTTCAATTAAAATTTTTTATTTAGGGTTCATCCATCCACGATTAGGGTATATTAATTTAAAAAAAAATAAAAATAAAATCTAGTTATAAAACATCAAGGGAAATAAGAATGACAACAAAGAATCTGATACGAGGAAGGAGAGAGTGACCAAAATGGTCTGTTATTTAAATCCGAGGGGAAGTGGGATTTTATGCAGAATTTTACTTCATAAATATTGCTTCTAATTTCACCAAAGTCCAATCAGATCCATTTATATAAGAGATCAATCGATCTGAAAATCCAAGTTGAGGGTCCCAAATTTTTATGAATTCCAAAATGATCCAAGTTATAGACGCATGAAGTATCATGAATTTCTCATACTAGCTACAAAAAAAAAAAAAAAAAAAAAAAAAAGCGCCTCTAGCAATATATACCCAGTCAATTTATAAGCCCATTTGACTTTGATTTTTCCAGTTACCCTTCTTTGTGAATATAATCTATGTTATCTATATTTATATGTTATATAAAGAGAGAGGATAGTAGGGGCAATTTAGACAATTCATGTCCATTTTATGTAAAAAAATACTATTATTATTTGTTGGGAATGGTGTTACATCAACTATATTCAACATTGTTGATGACATTGTGCTTGATGTTATACTTGATGTGTAACAGCATTCCGACAACATTGACCGAAACATTACGTATTGTAATCTTATCCTTTCCTAATTTTTAGGATTAATTCCTTTTGAATTAATCTAATTAATTTGTCTATCTTAATTAAATATATCCGCGAAATTTGAATTTAAAATAGTGGATATAGGTAATTAAGATAGTGGATAAACTTAACTTTGAAATGGTCAAAGTTAGTTCCTACTTTTAAGGAACCACTATTTTACCTTCCCCACTTTGTCTAACCATCTTGCAAGTACTGAACATGGGAAGACTGTTGCAGCTTCCTTAATTCTACAGATCGTGTGAAAGTGGTTAGCTGGTTACGGTTGCAAAAGATGTGACATCGAAGTTAATGTTGCATCTAATGTTGTTCCGTCTTTTCGTAACACTAGTCTGTTCCAGTTCTCATAATCTTTTACTTTCATAGATTTTCGGATTAATTAGTTATAATTGATCTAATGTATTATTGGATCTTATCTCTTTATTATTCCCATATTTCTAGTTGATTTAATCTAAAGGGATAAAGAGATAAGCTTCAAACTTTTAGGGTTTTGACTTTGTCAAAACAGTTCCTAATTTTAAGGAACATTTCTCCACTACTTTTGTGTTCTAACGTGTGTTTGCAGGTTGAAGACCTAGTGGGCAGTTATGAGAGTAGTGGTCAGTAAATTTCATGATGTGGAGACATGTTACATCGAGTGTTGAACTTATCTTCATAACATCGACTGTAACATCAATCAGTGGATCTAAAGTTTGGGATCAATTTATTTTAATTAATCTGATTTTTTTTTATATTAATCATTTAAATATATCCATATGATTAAGTTTTAATTAGTGGATATAAGTGGTTAGAATCATGAATTAACTTGATTTTGAAAATGTCAAAGTCTATTCCTACTTTTTAGGAATCATGTTTTCTCTTTCCTTTATCCACTAACAAGCATGTTTTAATAGTGGGATGCAGGAGCAGTTACATGCAGATGTGAAGAACGTGGGAAGTTGTGTTGGAGACAGTTAACACCACTCCACTACCATTGAGGGATCATGGAAGGTGTTGCACGAAGAGTAAACATTGGAAAACTGTTGCATATAGAGAGATCTATAAATAGTAGTTTTCACTCCAGATGAATGTGCTCAAGCAGAGAAAATATCACGAGTCATGTGAGAAAATCCAGAGCTTGAGTCACCCAGCTGAAGAGACTATCACGGAGTGAACGTGAGAAGCTTGAAGGCTGTGTCACTTTTCTGCCAGAGATCTCTTCAACACTGCGATGAACATCTTCTTTATTGTCTCGATTAACTAAGATCTGTATATCTTAATTCTGTTTGTAGGGAGTTGATTTTTCAAGTGTTGTTGGATATCTGCAGTATTGTATGCAAGTAGAGAAAATCTCACCTTGAGTAGTGAGAAAACCTGAAGCTTGCATTTGTGTCTACTAGAGCTCTGCCAACATTCAACTCGACATCAGGTCTATTGTTTGGATCAACTATAGATAGGTTTTATTTTAGTTGTGTGTGTAGGTACTGATTAGATTGAATGTTAGTAGTCCTTCGAGTAGATACATTTTTTAGCTATCTAGATGTTAGATAGTGATTTTGATAGGATTATTCAAGTGATTGAAACTAGAATAGGTTTCTTGTATTGTATGCTGTGTTGTCAAGGGAGTGAACCTGGACAACATCAACATTGTAATTTTCAACACTAGTAAAGTGTAATTTCACCCTGAGGCAATCACATACCGAAGGTGTGTGATTTAAAACTAATTTTTGTGCAAGTTGTTCTTTAAGTTTCCGCTGCTTGTTGAAGGCATAGTGTTTAATACTAACTTCAACATCAACTCTAATTTTTGCACATTGACATTTTTCACAAGTTGTTTCTGCTTGTGTTTTAAAGTTATTTCCTTGCAAACTTTTTTTTTAAACTCCTGAGACAATGTTGTTGGTAATGTGAGTAACATTGACTACAACATTGTGTATAACTTTGCATGTATGTTTTGTTGTCACAGTATTTGAGGCAACGAATTCTAATATTATTATAGTGGCATTTCTTGCTATTCTATATTAAAGCAGTGCAACGATTCCACATTTAATTGCGAGCAGGTTCTCAAACCAAAAACTAGAACGAACCACCGCTAACTTTCGCGAATGCCATTGTCAATAAATTCTCATCAATTTTTCAATTGGCAATTTTTTGAGACAAAGAGATATAACAATTTACTGCTAATTTGGAAATCTCTTTGTAACACAAATTCCGAGTATTTAAATTAATAAACACCGGAAAATCCTACAAAGAAAATATTTTGGATCGAATTTACAATTCGTGGTTCGATTCTCTATCTAAATCTTCTGATTCTTCTCTTCAGGATTTGTTTATCGTTGTTCTTCAAGATCTTCAAGTTGTTCTTGCTCTTCGATCTTCAGGAATCCGATGCTTGGAGGTTTATAACGTCGATTCGAAGGACTTTCATCTTGATTCCGAATCAAACGTAGTTTCTTGGGACGATTTGTTGAAGAACGCTTTGAATCTTCGGGTTGTTTTTGAGGATTTGAGGTTGATAACGCCGATTGGAGGGCCGAGCACCTTGGATCCGGATCGAACGTCGAGTTTGGGATGATTTCTGGGGAAGAACGCGAAGAACGCCTTGAATCTCCAACTTGAATGCCTTGAAGATTGAAGAGAGCTTTCTCCGATGAATCCTTCTCCAAACTTGAGCTCTTGAACTTGTTGTTTTGTTTCCTTAGGCCAAGCTCTCTATTTATAGGCAAATGAGGGTGCATTTAGGGCTTAGGTGGCGACGTCTCATTGGTGCATTTGTTAGGGCTTGTGTGGCTTAATTTTATTAGTTCCTTGCCATTTGTGATCACATACATCAATATGTTGATTCCATGCATGAGCTCGACACTTGTCAATCGCTTATTGGTTGAGAATTTCCACATATTAAATATCAAATTATTATTTATTTTATTTAGGAATTTGATCAAATAAAATTTCTAAAATATAAATAAATAATTTAATTTGGTATTTAATTATTTTAATTTCCACGCGGCACCATTTGATTGGTGATAAAATTTTAATTGCTTACAAATGCCCCCATGAGACGAGTTCATGAGCAAGTTGCCTTGAAGGTGGACGAGTCTCATATCCCAAAATTTTTGTTAGATAGTTTTAACTCATATCTGGGAGTTCTTGAGTCCAATTTGAAATTTGCTAGATAGTTTATACTCGTATCTAGGAGTTCTTTAACTTGTTTTTCTTCTTTCGTTAATTTCTTCATGGGCTTGTACTTGCGATTGGGCTTCCAAATCCACGTGTAGGCCCACAGCTTTATTTTCTTGGCCCATTGAGTATTTGCAAGAGAATTACTTCCTTCATGGCCCAATAATCTTATGGGCCCAAATTCTATTTAATTTAAAATGGAGCCCATCATATATATATATAGTCCAAATTATATCAAATGAAGCGGGGCCTATTATCTTCAAATGGTATATTTGCTCCAAAATGTGAATTCGATTTTTTTTAATTAATTTTTTTTGAAGTATAAAAAGGAATTGGTCCTCCAATTCAATCAAGCCCAATAACGACATTTATATATCAAAGATGTGATAATGGGCTTGGATTGATTTTATTGAAGTTGAGCCCAAAATTTTCTTAGAACCAAGTCTATCTCTGGAAAAAATATATTTCTTGTTTGTTTCGGCTTTTCACGGCTCATAGCAGTTTTTTTGTTTGCATGTTCCCTAATATCAAAAATCCTTGCAACAAACTCCTGCAACGCATTTAATGGCTTTCTTGTTTTGCTTGATATATATATATATATATATGTATATATATATATATACATATGTTTTGGTTCTTTGTGAACCTTGGGGTACAAGCTTTCTTTCAACAACTTCTGCACTTCAGTTTCTGCAACCTACAGGAGCACCTGCATAGTACGAGTACAGGTAGGTACGCTGCTTTGCTGCTCATTTCTGCAGAATTTGTTGGACATCTCCTTTTGTTGCATTTACAGCTAGCAGACTCTTATCTATCCATAAGCTTTCAACCCTATAAATACCCTAGTTTCCTTACCTATTCTTCAATTGTTTAAGAAGTTTTTTTTTCCAGTCAGGCTCTAGAAATTTTAGTAGCAGTGAGAAAAAACTTTGAGGGGCAGGGTGTTTGTTAACTATCCTTCTCTGGTGGAAGAAAGGGCGAAGCCATCTATGGTCGAGGATCTTGCTTGGGGGACTTCACCTTGTCTGCTTGAAAACGGTGAACTCATCTTCTCTACTTTGCTTGCTTATGAAGTTCATGTTTTAATGCTAAAGCTTTAGTCTTTGCCTTCCCCAGCCTACGATAGCTTCCTCTGCAATTTTCACATTTTTCTTCAAAATATTATCATTGGCATTGCAATTAGAGATGGTAGATGAGAACCTTTCATTTAGTATTCTGTTATCCCTCTTTTTAGATCTGTTTTCTTAGCCAGAAGTTCCTGCACCTCAGTTATTTCTTCGTTCTTTCTTGAGGAATTGCTTGCTTTGTAACTTCGTCAATCTCGCTATTTCAGGTAGGGAGAAGTGCGGGACGACGTTGTTGTGTTTCACGAGATTGGCCAAAATCTCACTGCGTAGACATCGACGGGGAGAAACAAGCATTTTCAAGGCTTCAAGGCTATAAGTTCATTATTTTCTCCACACTATTTCCTACTTCTGTAACTCTAGGCAAATCAGCAGTCGCTTTTCTTTCTTTGATACATGTTTTCTGCTTTCCAAAGTGAAATGAAAACTTGCTCTAGTTTTCTGCAATTGCTTTTTTTGTCTGATAATTATTTCGCCGAAAGAATTTTGCATCCATAGCATAGCTTGTAAGTCCCCTGCTTCAACCCATGTTGTTGTACACGCAGAGAAGCTTAAGCATGTGTTATTTAATTACGGAACTTGCAACAACATGCATAACACGATTTGGTAGATGAAGTAATCCCAGGTTCCTAGGCTTAGTCTTGACACCATGCATAAAGATCTTTGAAGAACGCCAACTAATCTGTTATTTAGCTAGCCTTTTGTTCCTCATAAACCATCCCTTGTTTCTTAGTTTTAGTATGTGCTTGTAGAGCTCTGAATTCTGCCCTTTTTGCTAACTCTTACTGCTTCGTTTCTTCTTGCTTTTTTTTTACCACTTCAAATGCCTTTTCTATAACTCTATTATTGAAAGTTTTTTTTTTGGAGCACCATACTTGCTTTCAAGAACCACACTTCTTCCTTTGGGTTCAAGAGTGATACCAACTGTATCTATAAGAATATCAACACCCACACCGTGCCTTTTCCGGCTACTGTCTGCACCATGGCACCACCTACCTCGTCTACGGGTACACCAAGCAACACTCCCTCTCCCAATGGCTGAAGAAGCTTCACCAGCGCATCCAAATTGTTAACAACGTATCCGACATTACCACTCTCCCGAATGACACTCTGGTCATCTTCTTCATGAAGTGCTCGTACTCCGGCGATGGCCACTGCTAACAGTAGCACAACGCGTCGTTCATTCTTCCGTCTTCATCAACGATGATGAGCTTCATCGGCAAAGAGTCAACCATCCATGCGCTCGAACTCCTTCTTTCAAAACCATCAAATCTCATTTTTCTGCAACCTGAAATCAATCACCAAAGTCAGCGAATTCATCAGCAACTTGGCAGAGGCAGAGGCAAGAGTTCTTGAAGACAAGTGACGGTTTGATAGCGACAGCGGCGGTGATCTTAGTTTTTTAGATTATGGTGATGGAGTCGCCAAGAGCGCCGGTGTTTTTCTTCCGAGCTTGATTCTCTCCTGCAGGAACTTCTCGAGTGAAGCAATCTCCACAATTTTATCCCCCACCGGCTTCGAGCAGTTGATAACAAAGCTTGTAATATTTATTGGCCCAAACTCGTGGCCCATAGAATTATTTCTACTAAGCCCATATTTCCAGGCCCACTTGGTGGTAGCCAAAATCTCTTGCCCTACTTATCTTAATCGAGCAGCTCTTCTTTGATTAACACTCTCAATTCACAAAAAGTAAGAGCGGCGCTAGATCGAGCACCTCTTCTTTGATTAACACTCTCAATTCACAAAAAGTAAGAGTGGCTCTAGGTATCATCTTGTATGAGGGCAGTGAGCTGTGTGCTATTCCTTATCTCTCTAAATCTCTTCTCTCGGTGAGTAGTGTTAGAGGACTAGGAGGAGGCTGCCGGAGTGGGTCAAGGGCGATGTGGTGGAAGCTGCCGTGGTCCTCAGAGGTCTCTCACAGTGGTGTGGAAGAAGACCGATTCAAAAGAAAATCTGAGTTGTTGCTGTTGTTCTCGACAGAAGCTTGGTGTGTCTGTCACGAGTCGGAATCCGGCGAAGTAGGAGAAAGATGAACGGAGGCGGGACCGAGACCCTACAGTGGTATCAGAGCCACGGGGGATCTCGCCTCTACACCCTCCGCCTCCGGCGACTCCCGTCATCGCGTTCGAACACGCGTTGGTAAGTCGGAGTACCCTCTTCTAGGGCTCCACTCTGGTATTGTTCTTCTTCTCTTTGTATTTTTTAATTTCCTAGAATCTGCCATCTGGTGCAGACAGGTTTGGGATTTGTTGCTGGTAGAACTAGGGTTATGTGATTCTGTGGCTTCTCATTATTCCGCTGCTGCTACCTGCTTCAATTCGTGTTCTTTTCCAGCTTGATATCTCCCTGTTTTACGTCTGCTTTGTGCTAATTTTAAATCTCTGGATTTGTTGAGATCTTTCCTTAAGCTTGAAAAGCTTAATGGGACCTGAGTAAGTGTCCCAGAGCCTGTAGTGCTCATTTAATCCAAAAGGATTGGAGTTGAAACCTTGTGCGATCAATAAATCGGTCTGCAAACTGGGAAATCCTCTATTCCACTATTTTGGACCTGTTTGGTGAAGTTCTTGAATCTGTGTTTGTTCTGCCTAATTTTTTGCTTGTGTTTCTCGGTGTTAATATGGCTGCTAATGTATATGGTATGGTGCCATTTAACGGAAAAAATGATTTCAATATATGGAAACAGAAAATCAAATGTGTTTTGATTCAACAACATGTTTACAGAGCTATTGATCATTTGTATGCTAAAAATGAAACTGATGCAAAAAAGGCTGAAATAAATGAACTCGCATGCTCCACTTTAATGTTGAATTTGTCTGACTCCGTGTTAAGAAAAGTTGGCATGATTGATTCTGCAAAAGAACTTTGGGAAAAATTAAATGAGCTGTACACCGAAACATCTTTCACCAGTCACATGTATTTGCTTGAAAAACTATTTAAGTTCAAATTGGATATGTCTAAAGATATAGATGAAAATCTTGATGGTTTTACAAAACTTGTTCAGGATATAAAGCTTTCTGGTGACACTACAATTGATAATTACACTAATATTGCCTTGATGAATGCTATACCTAATTCTTATGCTGATGTGAAATCTGCTATTAAGTATGGTAGAGATTCGGCGTCTATTGATGTTATTGTTAGTGCCTTAAAAAGCAAAGAACTTGAACTTCTTGAATCTGGTGGTAATATTAATTCTCATGACAATAAAGCAATGCATGTTAGAGGTAGGAGTAAATTTAAGACCTCTGAATCTGGTGAGAAAAAGAAAAATGGGAAGAGTCGATCAAAATCGAGAACTATGGGTGATTGCTATATGGTTATAAGCACTGATCTTGCCTCTGTTAATTCTGTTTCTATTTCATCGTGTGAAACTGAATGGTTGTTTGATTCTGGTTGTCCCTTCCACATATCCCCTTTTAGGGGCTTGTTCTCTTCTTTTAAGAAAGTTGAAAATGAATATGTATCTTTGGCTGATGGTACAAAATGTAAAATTTGG
The DNA here is from genome assembly GCA_026008535.1 of Perilla frutescens. NCBI lineage: Eukaryota > Viridiplantae > Streptophyta > Magnoliopsida > Lamiales > Lamiaceae > Perilla > Perilla frutescens. The sequence continues at coordinate 10,681,662 of BRKX01000005.1, forward strand.
GGAATTGGTGATGTTTGCTTGAAAATGAATTCTGGTTTCGTTATTACTTTAAAAAATGTGAGGTTTGTGCCTGATTTAAGCTGTAACTTGCTTTCTTGTACGGCATTGAAAAATGTTGGGTTTGAGGGAAAATGGGGAAAGGGTGTGATGAAAATCATGAAAGGTTCTCTTGTTGTTTTTAAAGCTGAAAAAATGAACAATTTGTATGTTTGTCATGCTAAATCTGATAATACTTCATCTTGCTCTATTAATGCTGTCAATAACGACAAGACCCTATTATGGCATAATAGGTTAGGTCACATGAGTAATAAGGGATTGGAAATCTTGAAAAAGGATGGGATGTTTGGTTCTGATATTCTGTCTAGTATGCTATTTTGTGATGCTTGTGTTCTTGGCAAACAACATCGTGTTCAATTTCCTGTTTCTGCATCTCCAAACTTGTCTAAATGCACTGACATACTGGAGTATTTGCATGTTGATGTTTAGGGTCCAGCAAAAGTGTCCACTCATGGTGGAAATATGTTTTTCTTGTCTATTATTGATGATTTCTCGAGAAAAGTTTGGGTTTTTTTATTAAAAAATAAATCTGATGTGTTTGATAAGTTCAAAGCATGGAAAACTTTAATTAAGAACCAAACAAGTAAGAAAATTAAAGTGTTAAGAACGGACAATGGTCTTGAGTTTTGCAATGCTTTACTTGATGATTTATGTGTTCAATCTGGCATAAAAAGACACAAATCAGTTCCTTACACACCCCAACAAAATGGGATTGCTGAGCGCATGAACAGAACTTTGTTAGATAGGGTGAGGTGTATGCTTGCTTTATCTGGTCTTTCTAAAAAGTTTTGGGGTGAGGCAGTTTGTACTGCAGCTTATTTGATTAACAGGTCACCTTCTGTGCCTTTGAAGGGTAAGTATCCCGAATCTGTGTTTAATGGTAAGCCTGTTGATCTTTCCAACTTGAAATTTTTTGGTTGTGCTGCATTCATGCATCAGAAAAGTGATAAGCTTGCACCTAGGTCTAGGAAATGTGTTTTTCTTGGTTACCCAGAAGGTGTTAAGGGTTATAGACTGTGGGTTAAAGATGAGCCTGGTTTTAGAACTGCTATAAGCAGGGATGTTGTGTTCAATGAGTTTGAATTTCCATGCTTGTCTCAATCTTTGTCTGAACCTGTTTCTGAGACCATCTCATTTGAGGTGGAGCCTCCTATTGTTGCTGAACAGCATGAGAATGTGCAAGATTTGAATGGAAATATGCATGATGTGAATGAGAATGCGCAAGTGTTAAATGAAAATATGCATAATGTGAATGAAAATCTGCATGTTTTAAATCAAAATATGAATGATGAATCTGATGAAGAAAGTGATCATGATACAGAGCATGGTGAGGATGATTTGAGTGACTATCAACTTGCTAAGGACAGAGCTAGACGAACTATTAATAGGCCTAGTAGATTTAATGAGTGTAATCTGCTTGAGCATGCCTATAATGTGTTTGAATCTCTAAATAGCAATGAACCTAAAACTGTAAAAGAGGCTTCAAAATATGAAAAATCTGTGGAGTGGTTGAATGCTATGGAAAAGGAAATGAAGTCACTGCACACAAATCACACATGGGATTTAGTTCCCAAACCTGCTAATTGTTCTGTTGTGGATTGCAAATGGTTATTTAAAATTAAAAATGATTTTAATTCAACTAGATTTAAAGCTAGGCTTGTAGCTAAGGGATTCACTCAAAAAGAGGGGATAGATTACACAGAAATCTTTGCTCCTGTTGTAAAATTCACCACAGTTAGGATCATCCTTGCATTAGTTGGACACTTTAATTGGGAATTAAAACAGATGGATGTGACTACCGCTTTTCTGAATGGTGAACTTGACAAGCCTATATACATGAATCAACCTGAGCATTTTGTGGACCGTGAAAAACCTGATTTTGTGTGTTTGCTTAAAAAATCTTTGTATGGTTTAAAACAGTCCCCTAGGCAGTGGAATATAAAATTTGATCAATGCATGAAGTCTTTAAAATTTCAACGAAGTGGTTTTGATCATTGTCTTTACTTTAAAGACACTGCTTATGTGCCTATGTTCTTGTTGATTTATGTTGATGATATGTTGTTGGTGAGTCCTTGTTCTAAGTCTGTGAAGCATGTTCAATCTTGTCTTCGTGATAATTTTGAAATGAAGGATTTGGGTGATTCTAGAAGGATACTTGGCATGGAAATTGTTAGGGACAGAAAGAATTTTACTCTTTTGTTGAAACAAACTTCTTATGTGAAAAAGGTTTTGAGTAAATTTTCTATGTATGATGCTAAACCTGTTAATGTGCCTCTTGCACCCCATTTTGTGCTAAGTAAGGAGCAGTCCCCAAAGACTACTCTTGAAATGAATGCTATGAAGAAAATGATATATTCAAATGCAATAGGATCTGTTATGTATCTAATGGTAAGTACCAGACCTGATTTAGCTTACTATGTGAGTTGCTTGAGCCGTTATATGTCTAATCCTGGTATGCTCCATTAGGAGGCCTTAAAATGGTTGTTGAGATACTTGAAATCCTCTTTGCATATTGGGTTATGTTTTTCTAAGTGCTCAGATGGTGTTTTTTTGACTGGATATGTAGATTCCAACTATGCTAATGATAGAGATAATAGGAAATCTACCACTTCCTATGTGTTTACTCTTTGTGGATCATGCATTAGTTGGAAATCACAACTTCAACACATTTTTGCTCTTTCCACCACCGAGTCTGAATATGTTGCTATCACTGAAGCTATGAAAGAAGCTATTTGGTTAAAGGGATTGTTGTCAGAAATTGGCTACCTTAAGAAAAATGTTACTGTGTTTCCAGATAGTCAATCCGCTATCCAATTGTGTAAAAATCCAGTGTTTCATGATAGAACCAAGCATATAGATGTGAGGTTTCATTTAATTCGTGATGTGGTTGAGAAAGGAATTGTGCAACTTGATAAAATTCCATCTGAGTTTAACCCTGCAGATATGGGAACTAAATGTCTCCATGTGGAGAAACTTACTTCTTGTATGAGGGTGCTAAACTTTGACCCTGCTTGAAGTTGGTTACTACTTTTGTTAAAATGGCATACTTTGTGTTTGTCGTTTCTTGTATATATTTGATCTTTGTGATCTGATCTTGGTATTTATGATCTTTGTGATCTAAACTGACTTTGTGTTGGAACACTATTTTGCTTGTGTCTTTCTTTGTGATCTTCACAGGTTAAACAAAAATGGCAATGATGAAATCCTGCGGTATTCCTACAACTGTGATGAACCTCTGTTGGGCCACAAGGTGGCCAAAGGTGGAGATTGTAATATTTATTGGCCCAAACTTGTGGCCCATAGAATTATTTCTACTAAGCCCATATTGCCAGGCCCACTTGGTGGTAGCCAAAATATCTTGCCCTACTTATCTTAATCGAGCAGCTCTTCTTTGATTAACACTCTCAATTCACAAAAAGTAAGAGCGGCGCTAGGTATCGTCTTGTGTGAGGGCAGTGAGCTGTGTGCTATTCCTTATCTCTCTAAATCTCTTCTCTCGGTGAGTAGTGTTAGAGGACTAGGAGGAGGCTGCCGGAGTGGGTCAAGGGCGATATGGTGGAAGCTGTCGTAGTCCTCAGAGGTCTCTCACAGTGGTGCGGAAGAAGACCGATTCAAAAGAAAATCTGAGCCGTTGTTGTTGTTCTCGACAGAAGCTTGGTGTGTCTGTCACGAGTCGGAATCCGGCGAAGTAGGAGAAAGGTGAACGGAGGTGGGACCGAGACCCTACAAAGCTCATAACTTCTTCTTCCCGTCTTTCACTCCTACTACTGCCACCGTGATCTTCGCCATTCGTATGTCATTTCTTGTTGATGAAGGTCTCTATTGGCTTCGCCTTTGACACCGCAGCGGATGCCATTGATCGGGAGTTTTGAAGGGGAGCGAGATTTAGAAGGCATAATAGAGAGAGAAGACAGATTACTTGATTTAGGGCTAAAGATGTGGGCTTCTAAAAATTTGGGCCGCTGGTTTGGGCTTTTTTTTAAAAAAAATGAAAATTTTTGGGCCTTTTCTTTCCTTCCTTTTTTAATATTGGGCATTTTCCTTCTTTTTATTTGGGCTTTGATGCATGATGTGGGTTCTAATCCTTTTCTCTCTCTTTTTTGTGCAGGGATTTGCATTTAATTGGACTTGTTCGTGAACTTGATTGAGACGTTCCAATTTTAAGCCAAAGGATTTTTTGAGGATTTTTAATTCAGAGGTAGAGCCCCCTTTTGAGCGTATTTCATGCTTCCTCTTTTTATAAGCATACTTCATACGTTATTCATTTTTTTCCCTTTTTTTTCTTGTGTTTCTAGGTATGGTTCATTTCCAGGATACGAGCATCTTCGGAAAACATTACTTAGTGATCACAGATGATGATCAGCAACCCGTGAAGAGAGGTACTCGTCTTCGAGCTCGTGAGCCACTTATCGGAAAATATGCTTGTAAGTGGCCTAAGCTTACAGATCCATTTCACAAACCTCATTGGTATTATGAGGTTTCCTTGATGAAAGTGACGAAGGCGTGGGCTCTACAATCAACTCATCATCAACAAGGTGACGGGGCTGATTTCCTCCCGTTTCTAGGGGGCCAAATAGTAGAAGGCAAAGCAAGGTGGCACGACAAAGTCGAGTTTCTTAGCGAATCTCGTCACTTCGACGGATATTGGGAGTGGACCGAGGACGTGCTCAGTCGTTGCAGTGATAAACTTCATGGTGCGGGTATATACGACCCTGTCTACGCTTCTCTCTTCACGTACGATCGAAACACTGAGATAGCAAAGCCTTTTGCGAAGCATGGTGCCCTTTGACCAATACCTTGCTGACCTCCTCCGGCGAGTTGTCTATATCATTAGGGGACTTGCACATGATGGCCGGTCTTCCTTTAACTGGGCTTCTTTGCGACGAGATGGTGCCTCGGACGGATGAGCTTACTGGAGTCAACAAAAGGGGTAAGATATTCGTCCCTGCGAGTTGCAAGTACTTATTCCATGCCTACCACCTCCTCGGAAGGGAAGACGGCAAAGCTTCACATCACTCCGTGTCAATTGAGAGGTGGACTAAGTTTTGGTCGAGAAGGAAATCAAGATACCGACCACTTCCACTTCGTAAGGAGAAGAAAAGTCAGCGTCCCAAATTAACGCACAATCCTTCCGGAGAAGTCGAGGATCACAAAGAGTGGACTTCTTCTGAAAGGGCTCCGCTTACCGAGCTCGGAGTTAAGGAGAATCATCAAAATGAGACGTACTTAGCCGCCCATCTCGCATGTTGGCTTTGCAGTTTTGTGCTCCCCGAGGGTGATGGTAGTTTGATCCGGCCTAGCATCTTCAAGATAGCCAGTATCATGGCAAACGGTGAAAGGGTGTCTCTCGCCGTCCCGGTATTGGCAAGCATTTACCATGGTTTGAACAAGATCTCAAGCCTTGCCAAGCCGCCTCAGGGTCATTCAGTATTTCCCATCCATTTCGTTTATGGGTAGATGGCGTGCTATCTTCGGACTCATTTCAATCTTGAAGGAAAGAGGGAAGCCCCCAGGATGGTTCGTTATTCGGGTAAAGGCGGTGCCAGATTCTATGGTCCTACTAAGGTTCGTAAGAGGGTGCATAGAGTCGAATTAGTTTCTTGGCATTGCATTATGCCTTCTAGAACTGAAGATTTCGTGTTCATTGATGATGAAAATGCAAACGACCTAGATCGTGGACTCTTCATGGCTATCCAATCCAACTTTCTGGCTAAGAGGATAGATGACCATTTCATTATCGAGCCTTATAGCCCACACCGCTTCAGCCGGCAATTTGGTTACCAACAGATGGTTCCAGGGGTTCTTACTAAAGACATCCATGAGGCTTCTTTGGTTGATGGCCTTAGATACTGGCATATTTGCTTGATACGTAGATCTATGGCAAAAGCATATTTTCCATCCCTCTTCTTGAATCTGAAGAAGTTCCCTAATGTCGAATACAAGAAGTGGTGGGATCGAGTCTTCGACAACTTCTTGGAGAGGAATGTTGAACTTTTAGCTCAACCTAAACCAGGTGGCCTCCTACCAAGTCGAGAGGAAGTAGAAAAGGCTAACCCTTCTAGCAAGGGAAAGAGAAAGGTCGATCTGGAGGCCTCTATTAGCAGTAACGCGGATCGTCACTGGAAGAGGGAAATGACCAATTGCAAATCCCCCCTTCCTCTTGAGGGACATGGTGGGAACGACCCTAGTCATGCGGGTGCATCTATGGAAGAGGTTTCTCGTATCTTCGTCCCTTTTTATTTCCCTTTTTTTATTTTGTTTTATTTTATCTCCTATTAACCAATATTTTTTTGCATTTTTAGTTGGTGAAGGAGTTGTTCGGATCTGATGATCAAGAAGATTCCGATGCACCAGCCGAAGCTTGCCACTCTGATAAAGATGCGGATAGTGAGCACATCCTACCAGCTAGAGCTGTTACTGAGTTTGATGGCAGGGCGGTATTCGATGATCGTTGCAAATCATTCCTCAAGATGTATTGGGGTGACCTCTGCGACAAGTTGATGAGGACGTCTGTCGATTCCCTCTCGTCACTTCGAGAGACGGCATTTGAGGGGCTTTTACTTATGAAGACCACTCCCCACAGCTTTGATCTTACTCATCTAACGAAGAGTTTGGAGACACTTTTCGCGAGTGCCACAGCTTGCGATGAAGCAAGGTCGGCGTCCTCCGAGCTCGATGAGGTTTCTACGCAGCATTGTAAGGAAGTCAACGATCGCATTTGTGCAGCTAAAGCCAAGGAGGATGAAAAGACTCGTGAGATTGATCTTATTCGAGAAGAGCTTGCTATTTTAGAAGAGCGGAAGGAGGATTTGACTATGTCCTTGAAAGGGCATGTGGGGTCTCGCCTAGCTCTCTGGAACGAGATTCATGGTCATGAAGAAGAGCTTTCTAAGATCAGAGGTTCTTTCGATGGTAGGGCGAAGAAGAAGCTAAAGAGTTCAAAGTCTTCATTGGAGCACGCCAAGAAGGCTTTGGAGGATCAAGACCCCTTTTATCTAGGGCTTCAGTTGGGCTTGTTTGTTATTCCTCCTTTTTAGTTGTCATTTGTATTTGTAACGAACATCCTTATCCTTATGCTTTCTTTTGAGACATGTTTGAACTTGTGCACTTTTGATTTTCTCTTTCATTTTTAGTGCTATATCTTTTTTGTTATAACTATATAATGTAAAAGACATAACACAGATCGTGGAACATGACTGAACTTAGAAAATATCTAAGCTGCCTACGTACCCATAAGAGGGATCAAGTCAAAACGTAGTTCAAATGAAATTTTTTCTTGAAAGGGGTTTCGTACACAGTTTATACTCATGCGGGCCAGAAGTGACAATTTATTTAACCACTATATAGACAAAGTGGAGTAAATAATAGTTTAACCACATAAATTTTACCATTTTGGTGGGATAAATAATAGTTTAACCACATAAATTTAACTTTTGGTGGTCACCGTACACAGTTTATACTCATGCGGATCAGAAGTAACATGCAGTTTAGGCTCATGCGTCATGGAGCATTTTCTTTCTCTTTTTTTTTATTTTTTCCTCTCTTTTTTTGCTGTACAATTTTTTCTTTTTTTTTCTTTTTCCTTTTTTTTTGTTTCATTTTTCTTTTAGGGATAGTAACGCTTCAAGAATTTTCCATTTATCGGGCCAAACCTCACACGGTCTTCAGAGATCAATTTATAAGTGCCATTTGTGTACACTTCTGTGACGACATACGGACTGTCCCATCTAGGAATGAACTTGTTTCCAACACGTTGGGTGGTGATAATTGGCCTTCTCATTGCCAGCACCAGATCCCCAACTTGGAAGGAACGTGGCCGTACTTTTTTGTTGAAGGTTCTTGAAAGGCGAGCTTGATAACACTCGAGCCTTTGTTGTGCTTCCAGCCTCTTCTCATCTAAAGCTTCCAGTTCTTCAAGACGCAACCGTGCATTTTCTTCTTCAGTCAAACCTTCTTGGATTGTGATCCTCAAAGATAGGATTTGTTGTTCAAAGGGAATGATAGCTTCTACACCATACACCAATGAATACGGAGTTGCTTGAGTAGGAGTCCGATGAGTGGTCCTGTATGCCCACAATGCTTCTCCAATTCTTTCATGTCAATCACGCCTCGACTTTCCGACCACCTTTTTGAGCAAATGGCACAAGGTCTTGTTGAACGCTTCAGCGAGTCCGTTGGCGGCGGCATTGTACATTGATGATTTTCTTTGTTTAAATCCAAACTTCTCACATAACTTATCTATCAAGGCATTGCTGAACGGCTTTTCATTATCAGTGATGATGTACCGAGGGATCCCATAGCGGTAGATTATATTGCCTTTGATGAAATCAGCAATATTTTCTTTCTTTACCTCTCTCAAAGGAACAGCCTCGGCCCACTTGGAAAAGTAGTCAGTTGCTGCCAGGATATATAAATGCCCCCCTGAAGACTTGGTCATTGGTCCGACAACATCCGTACCCAAGGCGTCAAATGGCCATGAAGCAACAGTAGGATGCAAGGGCTCTGGTGGTTGATGGATGAGATTTGCATGAAATTGGCATGGTTGGCACCCTTTTGCATAGTCCATGCAATCTTTTACCATTGTCGACCAGTAGTAGCCCATTCTTTTGATACGAAAGTGTAGCTTCGGGCCAGATTGATGGGCCCCACAAATGTCGGAATGTGCTTCCTCAATGGCTTGTGCTGCTTCTTCATTGCTTAATCATCTTAAGAAGACCCCATCAAATGAACGTCTGTAAAGTGTTCCTTTGAAGTAGATGAAGCGAGTGGCGCGACGGCGAACATCAATTCTTCGACGCGGATCATCTGGTAATCTTTCATACTTCAAGTAATCAACAAATACCTGTCTCCAGTCTTCTTGTTCAATTTCAAACACTTCCACAACATTATTTTTATCTTCTATAACATCTTCGTCTCCGAAGACAGGCGGTATAACCCAACCCTTACAAACGGGTACGAGAACATTGCCATCAGCCATAGCTATTGTGGATGCAAGCTTAGCCAATGCGTCTGCTTGTTTGTTTTCTTTTCTTGGAACATGTTCAATTTCCACATCTCCGAGCCATCCAATCATTCGTTGGGCATACTCGACATACGGTAGCAATTCGGGCTTTTTCACTTTATATTCCCCGTTGATTTGATTGATCACCAACTTAGAATCTCCATACACTTTCATGTGCAACCTTTTTGTATCTACTGCCATTTCCAATCCGAGAACAAGCACTTGATACTCAGCTACATTATTGGAGCAATTCTTTGTCAGGGTAAAGAAATAAGGCAATACTTCTCCTTCAGGCGTTACGAACACCACTCCGGCACCAGCTCCTTCTTTATGTGCCGCACCATCAAAATACATTAACCAGGGAGGAGAGATCTCAACTGCAAGTCCATCTTCATCTGGGAGGTCGTCGGTGAGTTCCCATTCAGCGGGGATTGAATGATCAGCCAGAAAATCTGCCAGAACTTGTCCCTTCACAGCTTTTTGGGGGACGTATATGATCTCAAACTGTTGTAGTTGGAGATACCACCGTGCAATCCAGTCTGACAGAACGGGTCTTGACATTACATACTTCAAGGGATTTGCCTTAGAGATGAGACGGACTATGTGAGCTTGGAAGTAATGCTTTAACTTCTGAATGGAGAATATCAAAGCTAAACATAACTTCTCAATTGGAGAGTACTTCAACTCGTTCGGTGTCATCATTCTACTGAGGTAGTATAGAGCACTCTCTTTGCCGTTCTCATTTTCTTGGGCAAGTAATGCCCCTATTGATCTTTCTTGAGCAGCGATATATAAAATCAACGGGCGACCTGCCACTGGTGCCACTAACACAGGAGATTTCATAAGATAGCCTTTAATGCTTTTGAAAGCATTACTACATGACTCGTCTCATTCAAAAGGCACACCCTTTTTCATGATCTGGCTGAATGGTTGACACCGACCATCTAGATTTGAGATAAATCTTCGAAGATATGCTAACTTTCCTTGTAGGCTTTTTAACTCGTGAAGGTTACGAGGCTCAGACATCTTCATTATGGCATCAATCTTGGCTTTTTCGATTTCTATTCCTTGGTGTTGGACAATAAATCCAAGGAATTTTCCAGACTTCACTCCAAATGCACACTTCAGAGGATTCATCTTAAGCTAATATATTCTAAGTCGCTCGAAAATCATCCTCAAGTCTTCCACATGATCACCTCGTCGTCTTGAATTTACCACCACATCATCCACATAACATTCAATGTTTTTATGGAGTATATCATCGAATATTTTCTGCATAGTCCGTTGATATGTAGCACCAGCATTCTTCAACCCAAATGGCATGACTGTGTAGCAATATATCCCTTTAGGGCTACGGAATGCCGTTAGCTCTTCATCTTCTGGAGACATACGAATCTGGTTATAACCAGAAGATCCATCCATGAAAGACAGTGCTTCATGTCATGTAGTAGCATCGATCATCAATTCGGCGGTCGGTAGTGGGAAGTCATCTTTTGGGCATGCTTCATTTAAATCTCTGAAGTCAACACAAACTCGAATTTGCCCATTTTTCTTTCTCACAGAGACGATGCTGGATATCCAAGTTGGATATTTGACTTCTCTAATGAACCCTACTTCAATAAGTTTGTTTACTTCAGCTTCGATGAGTGGGATCAAGTCTGGATGAAATCGCCTTTGAGCTTGTTTGACAGGTCGTATCCCCTTTTTCACTACCAAATGGTAAACAGCTATCTTTGGATTTAATCCAGGAATCTCTTTGTATGACCAAGCGAATACATCTTTGAACTCTTTTAGTAGTTCAATGTACAAGTTTTCCTCATCGGCAGTCAAAAGTGCACTTATGTAGGTGGGTCTTGGGTCATTTTCATCACCTAAATTGATTTCTTTCAACTCATCGACAGTAGACTTGACACCTTCTTCAAATTGAGGAGGGGCTATCTCTGCATCTTCCTCTTCGACAGTCACTTCTTCACTTAAGGTAATGTGATGTGATGAGGCAACTTCTTCATTCATTTCTTCGGGACTTTTGAAATCTATGCATTTTCTCATTGTTCCATCCCTTCGTCTCACCCAAACTATGTGTGCCACATTATTTGTTTTGATCACACCCTTTCTAACCAGACGGGAAATGTCTCGCTGAAACTGATCTTGAACGTCACGAGAGATCACGCTTTGAACACCAGTGGCAGCATAGTAAGATGAAGCTACGTTTTCTCTGTCGTCTTCATCTTCAATGTGTTGTGTAAAGATGACAGTCTTCATCTTGGCTTTCAGTTCTCTTCCACATGACACAGTTAATATAGTGCATCTCTTCATACGGGAAGGGATTAAACTCTTCAACTTTTGAGTTGCCCGAGATTTATTGAATCCATTTGAACTTTCAACTTGTGTGATCTTGCCACCACATTTTCTACCAAGCCTCTTAAAGATAGACACCCTCGGAGTTTTACCAAGTCTCTTGAAGACAGATGTTCTTGGAGTTTCCCTTTTGTATTTGTTAACTGCACCTTCTGTTGGCGAAAATTCTCCTTCAAAGACATGGTTTGTTGTAGCCCTTTTGATGGTGATATGGACTAGACTTTGTGGGACAAATCCCAAACCGGCCTTAGTGCTTGGGACAGCATGGCCGTTCTTTTTCAACATTTTTTGTGTGGCATTAAGTCCGTAGTTCTGTTGATCTGCAACTTTTGAATGGGACTCCATCACAGGGCTTTCTTGTGGACTATATCCAGCTTTAACGAGAAGTTTAAATGCTTTTGGACCAAAATGCTGAGCGGCATCACCATTCATACTTTCTCCATATTCAGTAGCATCGCCTTGTGTTGGTCGAACGAACCCTTTGAGTGGTGGTGGGATTGGCTTCTTTGCATCAATTTTGGTTAGAGGCAAAGTGAGTCCTTCCAGTGATTATGTTCCAGATGCTTCTTTCTTGATCTTTTGGCTGTTTTCAGGTTCTTTTTTATGGATGACTGCCTCTTTTCCTGCCTTTGTGTTAGGTAGATAGTATTTTGAATTGGCAAAGTATGATTCAGCTTCTGTGAAGGGCTTGCGGTCACCAACTACCATTTTTACAACTCGATCCCGACAATACTTAAAGCATTGATGCTATGTTGAGGGGACAACTCCATTCTCATCTGTCAATCACATGAAACATTGCGGTTGATTTTATATCATCCATTAGCAAATCCAACCTTACGGCACTAAGAGCTCTTTGCCCTTCATGATTGAATCCTTGAATCATCAACCGACTACCTGAAAGATCTTCCGTAGGAATTTCCAATTCTTTCAATGTTCTTAAAGGCAAGATATTCACCGCAGATCCTCCATCAAGAAGTATTCTATTGACTCGTTTTTCACATGCATAGCCACTCATGAATAAAGGCCTATTGTGAGGATCAGATCCAAGCTGCAAATCTTCATCGGTGAATGTTCTTGTAGATATGCAATCATTATCATCCACATAAGTCTCTTTTTCAACTCGCTCGTCATCTTCTTCATCATTCACAACATTACTAGACTCAGTGATGACAATATTTATGGTGGCATCATCTTCTTCAAGTGATATTTTCCCTTGACGAGCTAGTTGCATGATTTTGTCTTTAAATATGAAGTAGTCATGAATGGCATGCCCAACCAATCGATGGTATTTGCAGTATTTAGGGTCATCAATTCTTCCTGCTTCATTAGGACGCTTCATTTCTGGCAACTCAATAAGTCCTTCCTTTAGTAGGTCATCAAAAATCCCTGAGACATCTGAATCCAGGAAAGGATATTGTTTTTTTTTGCATCTCTTTTAGGGTCATCCTCTTTTCTGGCTGAACATTCTGTTTTGTATCTTTGTCAGCATCCTTTCTGATGAACTTGACGGGTGTTGCCTTCATTGCCATAGACTCTTTCTTTGGTGCTTTGTCGACGGGCTTGGCATTCCTCTTGAAATCTTATCTTTCTTTGAATTTGCAAGGTTCTTGCATTGGTGGTCCATCAATTCCGCTTGCTGCCATACTCAGCTCCATATCATGAGCTCTGGTGGCTAATTCTTCAAAAGTTCTTGGTTGAATTCCTCGCAAGATGTATTGAAGACCCCAATGCATTCCTTGGATGCACATTTCTATGGCAGACGCTTCAGACAGACGGTCTTTGCAGTTGAGACAAAGATTTCTCCACCGATTGATATAATCAATCACAGGCTCTTCTTTCCATTGGCGAGAACTTGTGAGTTCTACCATACTGACGGTTCTTCTGGTACTGTAAAAGCGATTGAGAAATTCATGCTCGAGCTGCTCCCAACTGTCAATTGAGATAGGTTCCAAGTCTGTATACCAGTCGAATGTATTTCCCTTCAGAGAGCGAACAAACTGCTTGACCAAATGATCTACATAGGTTCCAGCATTATTGCATGTTTCAACAAAATGGGCTACATGATGTCTTGGATTGCCCTTTCCATCGAACTGTTGAAACTTTGGGGGTTGATAACCTACAAGCATCTTCAAGTTATCGATCCTTCGAGTGTAAGGCTTAGAATAAACTGCCATTGACTTGGAACTTTCACCGAACTTATCTTTTATGGTTCCTTCAATGAACTCCTTGAGTTGGTTGATTGGAATAGAGCCATCAACTGAAACATTCAACTCTTTAGCAAATGATTTTGCATCATCATTCATTTCCGGCCTCTCATGTGTTTGGTCGTCATTATTTTCACCATTTTCTTCATGATTCTCATCATTTGCACGACTCGCTTCACCCATTTCTCTCTTGAGCTTTGAGATCTCATCGTCTTGGTGCTGCATGCGTTTGTGAATTCCTTCGATGAGTTTAGTTATATTTGCGAGCTGATCCTCTATAGTAGAGTCGTTTGCCATCATGACGGCTGCTTCAAGTGAGCCACTTGTTTGTGGCGGGAGATTGCTTTCCATTCATTCATTGATTTCCACAAAATGAGGCTCTTCTTCCTCAACAGTAGTCATCTTCAATGCTTGCTTGGCCATGTTTCTCGTAGTCACTCCGACACCTTTCGTAGCAGACTCCGAAGTATTTGAGATGTTAGATATCTTCAAATTTTGGATATAAGAAAGAGAAGAGATGAGAAGTAGAGATGTCCCACTGGGCGTGCCAGAATTTGTAACATAAATTCCGAGTATTTAAATTAATAAACACCGGAAAATCGTACAAAGAAAATATTTTGGATCAAATTTACAATTCGTGGTTCGATTCTCTATCTAAATCTTCTGATTCTTCTCTTCAGGATTTGTTCATCGTTGTTCTTCAAGATCTTCAAGTTGTTCTTGCTCTTCATTCTTCAGAAATCCGATGCTTGGAGGTTTATAACGTCGATTCGAAGGACTTTCATCTTGATTCTGAATCAAACGTAGTTTCTTGGGACGATTTGTTGAAGAACGCTTTGAATCTTCGGGTTGTTCTTGAGGATTTGAGGTTGATAACGCCGATTGGAGGGCCGAGCACCTTGGATCCGGATCGAACGTCGAGTTTGGGATGATTTCTGGGGAAGAACGCGAAGAACGCCTTGAATCTCCAGCTTGAATGCCTTGAAGATTGAAGAGAGCTTTCTCCGATGAATCCTTCTCCAAACTTGAGCTCTTGAACTTGTTGTTTTGTTTCCTTAGGCCAAGCCCTCTATTTATAGGCAAATGAGGGTGCATTTAGGGCTTAGGTGGCGACGTCTCATTGGTGCATTTGTTAGGGCTTGTGTGGCTTAATTTTATTGGTTCCTTGCCATTTGTGATCACATGCATCAATATGTTGATTCCATGCATGAGCTCGACACTTGTCAATCGCTTATTGGTTGAGAATTTCCACATATTAAATATCAAATTATTATTTATTTTATTTAGGAATTTGATCAAATAAAGTTCCTAAAATATAAATAAATAATTTAATTTGGTATTTAATTATTTTAATTTCCACGCGGCACCATTTGATTGGTGATAAAATTTTAATTGCTTACACTCTTCTTACTCGACGACATTTCTAGCGGCCAACTCAGATGGAATTAAACCATATAATTCTTCCAGAGCTTCGTCAAAAACCTCAAATCCAGAAAGAAAAATTGAAACTTTGAGTGAATTAAACGGAGGTAGACAAGTTTTGGTGTTGGATTAGTTTTTATTTTTAAGAGTTTTTGACGTCTAACATTGAGTTCGATTGTTTTGTAAATTCGTATGGTTTGATAATAGCAAAAAGGTCATCTATCTATAATGGGGCTGAAAGCTCTGCTACCAACCTCACCCACCCACCCAAAGAAGAGAGCCCGAACCAATTCAAACTTAGTGAATGGTTGTGTAATCATTCACACGGTCCATGCTAACCTCCTTTGTCTCAGGATGCGTTTTTCGGTCTTATCTCAACCCGTTTGAGCGTCTATTCGAACAGTTGAGTCTCGGTACTTGATTTTATCAACTTCTTTTTTTATTTCAATCCAATTTCCTACAAAATTAGACCAAAACCAAATTCTTCCAAACAAATGAAATCCAAACTTAAACATAGTCCAATGCACACAATTAACAACTAAAATCAATACAAAATCAACTCTAAATTGGTGTAAAAATCTAATTTAACAATCACTCATTATACTAAAATTTATCAAGCCATGGCCTTAAAAGTATCACCCTTGCTGCTTTAACTAAATTAGTTTATTACATTCTAATTATTACTTAATACATATGAATTGGAATTTATTATTCTCAATTAAGGATTGCATTTTTTTTTTTGAAAAATAGTGGGCTTTGTGCATTGTGCGAGTTTTCGGATAAAAAAAAACTATTTAATTTTAATTTTATGATTCAATAATTCTATTTTATGGTATATATTCATTTCAAAAAAATTAATTGTCAAGCACAGTGCACAATCTCACGCATTAGCATCGGACGAGTGCACTGTGTGAGTCACCAAATCAAAAAAAAAAAATAGTTCACTTTGGGCTTTTTTTCTAGGCTGGGCTTGGCCCATCAATGCAACTTATTATTGTTAATTTTCTATGAGGGCAATCTAGAATTGTCATTCGACTGTACGGTCGATCTGAGTAATTTATATTTATGTGCAATATCCCACTAATTAAATACATACAAAGATAAATCAACTTGTAATATCGCAAATTACCTAGTAAGGACAGAGCGCTTAGAGGGCACCATAGTAAAAAAAATACAATACAAATTTTATTAGAAAATTTTTATATGATTCATTCAACTAAAATATGTTGATAGAATTCAAACTCGTGATCTTCACTTACAAGCTAATGGACTTTACTACTAAACCATCCCGAAAAGAGTTTAGTGCAAATTATTTGTAGGAGGATAGCTATTCAGCTCAATTATGTTGTTAGTCGAGAAATTTCATGAACATACAAGTTATTAATCATATCATATTGTTAATTTTCTTTTGGTTGCATTGAATCACGAATGACATCAATCAAAAGAAAAATGAGTTTTGATTATCTCATTAACTAGCAAAAAGAATGGAGATTTGATGACCCTTTCAAGGTTTCATTTGACTTCGGCCCACTATTTTATAAATCTAGTGTTATCCTTGGGGGACTGAGTTCGACTCACCTTTTCACTACCAAAATCTTTTAAAAACGAGGAAAATAAGTGAATGCATGCTCCCTTCATTTCGTTTTGATTGTTATTTTTAATTTTTTTATTTTGTGTTAAAATGTTTGTTATTTTATATATTTTCACTCTCTCTCTCTCCCAATTTTAACCTTATCCCAAATACTATTTTAGGAAAATATAAGTGAATAAGATTTTATGCCATATATGAGGTATGAGTATATTAGTTCATAATGAAACAGAGGAAATATATAATATATATTGCTAAAAAAAAGAGTTTATGAATGTCCGCACGTGCAAAGCAACACGCGTGTGTATTTTTTACGGGCCCTCGTACTTTCCATTTTCAGTTATAATTCAAAAGAATATATATTGTTTTTTAGCTTGAAAGAATAAAGTTAATTGCATAAAATTCATATAATTATCCTGCTGTTTTTCGATAAATTAAAAAAAAAATCTATTTCATGAATGGAAAATTATTTTGTAAAATTGATGTATACAATCCTTATATCAGGCGAGCATAATTGACCTGAGTCATACTTGATCCAACTCAGAGAAAAGTATCATGTATTTAGTATGTGCTTAGTGCGTGTACTGCACACTCCGACGTACATAAGGCTTATGTATATCGTGATGTATGAACCACCTTCTCTTTATACATATTCTAAACATTCATATGTTATGATTAAATTTATTAAAAATGACAATTTTTGTCAAATGTAACTATATGTGAATCATGCTCGTGAGAAAGTGACTAAATTTTTTTTACCCTTTATACCGCAAAATTATAATTTTAACATTTTCATTATATATACATTTTATATTATATGTAAATGATACTAATACTATCTGGTCAAATTACTAATTTTTATATTGGGATGATCCTATGTTTTTTATAATATTTTTAAATATTTATTTATTTAAATATGAAAAGGGCATAATAGGAACATCATATTAAAGTTAAGGTGTTGGATCATTAATAGGGTATTTGGAGAGAGTGCTAAGTTTTACCATAATATAGGGAATTTTTGGATTATTTATTTAACAGATGATTTTTTTTTTGGGAACACATTGTATGATGGTTTTTTTTTATAAAAAGTTAATTGGTTAAATTAGAAAATTATCAACGTTCAAAGCCTTCTAATAAAACAATAATAAATATAAATACTAAAAAAATAATTATTTGGGCTCTCATGTGAGACATGCGACCGAACCTCCCTTTTTTCTTTTTCTTTTTTTTCCCTAAAAAATATATATCCTAGAATGAAATTATTGAACATTGAAATTGAATCTGATGGCTCTTACACCGCGCTCGTTAATTTTTTTTTAAAATAAATATATACCCTAAAATAGAACTTGTGAAGTTTAAAATTGAATATCCGGTGACTCACACGGTGCACTCACCCCAATTCGCATAGTGCACTCGTACGATAGTAACGCATGGGCTCGTGCACTATATTTATACTTGATAATTATTTTTTTAAATTAAATATAAATCATAACCAAGATGAAAATAAATTGATTTCGGAAATACAAAAAAATGAAAATTTGAAAAAGAAAAAGAATAAATGATGTCACGTGCGCATTCTTTGATTGGTTTTTGGGTGTGGGCGGGTTTTTGAGCCTATCTGACATCGTTTAACATGAGTCTTTAATTTGTCATTTATTTCTTATATTCCACGACTATATATGTTAATGTAATGTTCATGCTTCATCAATTTATCTATAATCGATCCGAATTACTCGTTATTTCTAAATAAAAGAAGGTTCAGCAAAATAGTTTAATATTATACTTTTATCATTTTATTTTCCTTTTTTCTAGTTTATCTGTTGTCCCTATTTAGTTATTTTCTTTCAAGTGATAATTTGTTTTTGTATTTTTTTTCTTTCAGAAAGCAATAATTTGTTAAGCAGGCTTAAAGACGAACCTATTGGTCACACCACGTTGGCTATGCCCTACCAACTGCGTTACCATCCCACGTTTAACACGCATATTTTACTATAATCAATATTCAAAAACCTTTTGTTTTTTTTTTTCCCCTACTAAAATAAGTAATCAAGCCGAAAAGTCAGACATTTCAAAATCGAAAATAATAATAGCCTCTAACATTCATTGCAGGAACTAACATGAATAACATGGGCAACATTATTAAAGTGTATGTGACCCTCAATTTATACATGTATATCATTGTCTTGCGACAACCTATTCAATAATCACTTTGTATGTCTCATGGGTATGGTCTAGTGGTGGAGTGATGTTATCTTTAGGTTAAAGGTCTCAAATTCGAATCCCACCACAAACACCACTAGGTGTGAGCCTGTCACACCTGGTCTGCCAAGTGTGATTTACCTCCCCCGTGTGGTTTGCAGACTATTACACAGAAAAGATATTTACTCAGTATGCACCTCGATAGCGGTTGCGGTTACCAGCGACGTAAAAAGAAATCACTTTATATAACAATTGAAATTGTGGAGAGGATAATTATATATAATAAAAACGATGGATGAGGAAGATTTTGTCTCTCCATGTGTACAATGTAAATATTTTTATAATTCCAAGTATATATTATTCCCTTCGTTTCTGAATAAGTGTCATTCTAGTATTTTAATTAATTTTATTTCAAAGAAAATGTTATTCTACAAATTCAAGACATAAAATTCATATTTCTCACATATTTACCCTCATTCAATGCTTTCAAACATTTATATTTAACCCATTTATTCACACAAGATTGTATAAGGCAATTTAATTAATTTCTTAATTTATGTGCATTAACCCAAAATAACTTTATATTAAAACGGAGAGAATATGATATTTATATTCGAGCATCTGTGCACAATTCCTACAAATAAAAATATTGGAAATAAATGTGTGTATATCGTGCATCTTTATTTTATCTGCTTAATTTTATAGATAATCTAAATGTCAAAAATACTTCTCTCACTAAGAAGTTGCCCATGTTATTTAGAGGCTGCCAGGATTGAAGAAATTGTAACGATAAAGACGGGAAGTCAATTCAACATTTTAGTAGAAGATGGGGAAAGAGACTTTGTACGAATCAGTTTCATTTAGAAAATAAAGGCCACACTTTAGTTTGAAAAAAATAACAATCTGAATTCAAAAATAACATTAAATAGTGATGTACTGCATTTTGTAAAATAATACTAGTATTTGTTAGAAACAAAATTATTACTTTTATTTGGTTCAGGTGAGAACCATTATTTATTGGGGGGTAAAAATTAGAAACTAATCTGATTGATCTTCAAAATTAAAAATAGGAATGAAAAAAATTACCTTTAGATAAATAAAAAAATTAAAACAACAATCAAAACGAAACGGATGGAGTATTTTTTTAAGGGTAAAATCAATTTCTTCTATCTAAATTGATTGCAATGAATTTATCATCTCAAATACCTAGTACCTGATCCCAATTTCATATTTTCATTTTAGTCAAAATCATGCTACCATTGAATATTGAAAGTTGAACACTTGATTTGAATCCTACACCCAAAAAAAATAAAAATAAAAAATTATGACTCATGA
Source organism: Perilla frutescens (assembly GCA_026008535.1). Classification (NCBI taxonomy): domain Eukaryota; kingdom Viridiplantae; phylum Streptophyta; class Magnoliopsida; order Lamiales; family Lamiaceae; genus Perilla; species Perilla frutescens. Next base: position 10,701,826 of record BRKX01000005.1, read on the forward strand.
ATTGTTAGATAAATCAAAATAGGACTTGGACCCACAAGTCCAAAATATTTAAAAACAAATGCTCCATCCACAAAGGGCGTATGCAAGCCACCGGCGTCCAGGCGAGGTGCGTGTCGTGCAGGGGTCCGCATGTCTATATAATTTTTGATCCGCCGATTCGCACATTGCGATCGTCTGATGCTAATGAGTGTGTTCGGACACTGTGTTCGATAATTTTTTTTAAATAAATATATTTACTAAAATTGAATTGGTGAACCTTAAAAGTAAGTGAAATACTTTAATTATTTTGATCATGTTACTCGTACAGTGTGCTCGTCCGACGCTAACGTGTAGGCTCGTGCACTACGCTCGACAAAATTTTTTATTGAATTAAATATAAATCTTAATTGGGAATACTAAAATTTAATTTAGATGTAATAAACTATGATTAGGATGTCATAAACTCATATAAGCGAAGTAGCATTGATGATACGTTTCAGGCTACAGATGATACATTTTAGTGTTATGAGTAATTCTTTTTGTGTGACCCATCATATATACAAATATCATTGCCCAAAACATCAAGATTATTGATTATATCAAAAGAATTCCACCCATTGATAAATCAAAGCAGTCAACGCAATATATATATGTCCGCCATTCATATACAAATAAAGAACCCGTATTAAAGAGATATTTGTTCTTTCATTTAAGGTCAGAATAAAGAACAATATCTAATCATGATCCAATTCAGAACACAAGCCGGTGTACTAGAATAATCTATTAGCCAAGATAAACTAATCACTAGATTATCCTACGTGTACCGGTGGTGTATCTAAGACCATTTAAGTTGTAAATCTTTAATACGGTGCAAGGCACTCATGATACAATCTTTCTATATATTGACCAACACCATGTAATCTACAATGCAAAATATACAGAACATGCAATTAAATATATAAATAAATAAATAAATGCACACAGAGGCTGCAAAATATTTCATTTTATTTCAGCAAATATTATTTAATGTATACAAAGATAAACTTTCTAGTATACAAAACCAACAGACAGGAGATATGGTAGTGGTCAAGATTGCATATTGGAAGACAACCTATTTGACCTATTCAGGAATAGCCATGGAGCTCAGACCTTCAATGGTCACGTGGAGATAGTTGGAGTACGATGTATAGCCAGGATTATTTGAGTTGGAGAGTTAGCTACTGTGGTTTTTATACTTGAAAGACATACTTCGAGTATAAGTAGGAGATTGTTAGTTTTGTATCTTGGAAAACTTGTCTTTGTATACACTAAATAATACTTGATAATATCGAATGAAATATTCTGCAGTCACTTTGTGCATTTACTTATTATTATATTTAATTACATATTATGTATACTTTACGTTGTAGATGATATCATCAATGCCTTGCACTATATTAAAGATCCACGGCTTAGATGGTCTTGACACACCATCTATATACCATAGAATAATTTGGTTATTAGTTTATCTTGGCTAACAGATTGTTCAAGTACACCGGCATGTGTATTAAATTGGATCAAGATTGGATACTGTTCTTTATTCTGACCTTAAATGAAAGAACAAAGATCTACAGAATTCGGATTCCTAATCTGTTTATGAATGACAAATATATATATATATATATATATATATATATATTGTGTTTGCTGCTTTGATTTATCAATGGGTGATATTTTTTATAGGATCAATAATCTCGATATCTTGGGTAGTGACATTTTCATGATAAGTTGTTGTTCTTTTTTTATTTCACTCTGAAAACTACTCGCAAGTGTGCGATGCTAATTATAGCAAAATGCGATGAGAACAGTATCGTATCCAAAAAGAATGGCAATGTAATTCAACTAAGGTCTAAGTACTCAATTATATTACTCTACTTTATTTAGAGGATCTAATTAAAAGGTCGGTTCGATTAAAATAAATTAAACCAAAAAAATAAAATAATTAAATAGATAAGAACGCAAACTCGAAAAACTGTGGAACTTAAGGGAGAAAATGGATTCTAGGGAATTATATTTCTATAGATCCTATGAATTCAATTAATATATCAAACCATCTTTAATTCCTAAATTTGTAGGAGAATTACTAAATTATCTAGACCCTCTCTCTCGAGTAAACTCTAGACGTAGATTAGACGCCAATAATCATCTCTCGATCTCGAATTATTGTCTAACTCTTAATTGTTCTTAAGATTTATCCTCCTCATGATAACATACTAATCTCTCGATCTAGCAAGCTTGTGTTATGCATTCTTAATCCATTAACTAATTAACCTCTCTTGAGTGATAATTAATTAACTAAATAAGTGCGTTAATTTGCTGGCGAAACAATTACACAAGATAATTGAAGCAAGAAAGCATAAGTAAATAAAGGAACAAAACAATATTATTAATCAAAATAAAAAAATCCATAGTTGTATAAAACCCTAGAATCTCCAAATGTTTAGCTATTCATTATCAATTCATAATTCATGGAAAATGAATAAATTACTAAATCTAACATGATAATCATAAAATGAGAAATGATAAAATACAACTTATTCTGCTTGAATTTTCAATCTCTAATTCTCTCTACAGTTCTCCGTTGTTTTCTGTTGTTCTATGTTCTTTTACAGGGAAAAAGGTGATAGAAATTTCGTCCAACTTCAACCCTTATATAGTGTGGAAGATCCAAGTCCAAGGATGGAAGAAAAACCGGTCCAAATAAAAAACTCGTGGATTTACAGAGACAAGCGCACAGTCTGTGCTCTAGGGAGCACGATCCATATACGTTTCAAGATAGAAACTTCTATATCGGTCGAGTACAGGAGCACAATCTATGCTCCATGAGGACAGTGTGCCTTCACCACACTTTGATCCATCGTTGTCTTTGGGAGCACAGGTTATGCTAGGTACAACATGATCCGCACTCTTCTTCTGGCGCCCGATACTTCATTTTCTGGCATTAGTTCATCTTTTTTTTTATCCTCTTAGGTCAGTTTTAACACACTAACTCTTCCTCCAACTTCATTTGGCTCAAAATTTCTTCAAAACAAGTTATTTCCCGTCAAAACTCAATAAACTCATGACGCAACAACATATATAAAAATCAAGCTAAACTCACCACAAAGGGCTATGCAATCGGCTAAAATAAATGAAGAATGACTCCCAAAATGCATATAAACTCCATGTTCATTAGTCTTGCATTATATATGAAAATCATGTCCTGATAAATCAAGTTGATGATATTTCTTTGAGGAAACAGAAAGTTCATGTGAAATGTCGTAGATAGAATTTATTCCTGCATGATAAAGGTTGTGTGGTGGCAAAGAGATGTTAATTAATTATAGCTTTCGGAAGTAGAAATAATTAATTAATGGACATTATATCTTAAACAATGTGAATGACTGAATTATAGAAGCAAGCATATTCGTAAATATGAATTAAATTGGTAAGTCAGTATTATTTTTTTAGTAGAAGAAAAATAATATTTAATTTATTTAATTATATCCCAGAGTTGGATATATGAAATTATATAATTTAGTATGCCAATATTCTTTTGGATACATGTTGTAGTCCAATATAACTTTAATGGACTAGGAATGTAACAAGATTTGGAGGCCCAAACTTATTATGGTTTGGGGACTTAATTTTTGCCTAACCCTCTATTTAATTAGGGGCTGGAGGATGAAAATTATACACTTAATTGGAGCCCCTCTTTTAGGCTCCCTTCATTCCTAGGATTTCTATTTAGTCTTATAGTATGTAGTTCACCCTACATGTAGCTAAGTTCGAGAATACAACAAAAGATCGAGAAGTTGATTTTTGGAGCTGCAGAGATTCACCATCAATGAAAAATGCCTAATTGTGTGTTGACCATCAATAATGAAATTAGACTTTTAATCTCATGAGCAACCCTACATTGCACATAAGTAATTTTTGATAGTCTCTATATTTCACTTTAATAGCATCTGATGTGATCCTAAGTGGAGTGGTGTTAGATAAAGTTCAAATATCCAAGAGTCGAGTTACAAGATCTAAAGATAATAAATTCAAAGAGGTGTTGAATGAACTTATTCAAGAAATCTGGAATCAAGAGCGGTCTAAGAAGCCCATTGAAGGTGTTGGACCCACCACTGTTGAAAATCCTAGTTGGGAAAATTTATCACCTATATTATTTAGAGATCCTATTTTAATTAGGGGAGTTATTTTATTTATTTATTAATTTTGAATTTATATAGGATAGATTTTAGGGTTTTTTATTTGTTTCCTAGTTAGATTTATTTCCTTAGAAGATTTGTTTCTTTTTTAGATTTGTTTCATTTTCTTCTAGTATTATGTTTATGAAGTTTATTCTCTACCATTCCTATATAGAGGGGGCTTGGTGAACAAAATTTATAACATGTTTTATCAACTTTTATCAATATAGTTGTGAGTTTTAAATCTCTTTGAGATTTTATTTGAATCTAACGATTATTATCGTGAAGTTCAATTCGACTTATCAAACAGAACATCCATATCTATTTGTGGTGTCTTCATTATAATATAAGAGTTTCGTATCTTAATCATCGTTGGGTCGAAAATTCACATATTTTCGGTTCTTCTGTGTTGTGAGGCTAGGGTTAGAGATTTCCATCCATTCTATCATGTTGTAACCTGATACTCTTAGGATTGATTCTCGTCATCACCAATATATTGGCGATGATCGCATCAAGTGATATACTGATTGGAGATGAAGAATCAATTCCTGAGATGACAACTTCAGAAGAATCCAGTCCAAATATGCCAGTTAAAACAAAATACAATCCGGAGGTGTTAGTTGTAGAAGAATCTATGTCGGAGAAGACAAATTTGGAAGAAATTATACCTGCAGATTCTATGTTGGATGATAGACAGTCTTTCAGCATGGAATCAAAGAAGAGGCAGTGCAAGAGGAAGATGATAGAGGGCAGTTAGAAGAGGAAAATGAAGGAACTGAGATTAACTTTTAGCCATGTTTTGAAAATTAGAGTGAAATTAGTTGGGAAGTGGTTGGATATCAAAAGCAGCTCCAGCAATAGCAAACATGCATGGTGGTTTTACCAACTTCCAACATCTATTGTCAAATTCTTTTGTGGTGTTTTTTTTACAAATTGACAAACATGTACCACTAGACATCGATGTACCACCAGATTTACCTTTGATTCACACAATCGAGCATATGGATGAATGTGATGAGGTGTTCTATGCAACTTGGCAATGAAGCATCAATGAGGTAATTTGTGATAGTTTTTGATCCGGGATTACATATTTCTAATCTAATAGGAGAGTACATGAAGAAGCAACTTATGCAATATACTACGAATGCCTACGACAAGAGACTTGTGCTAGTCTTTAATCTGGGAGGCTTAGATTTGAGATCAAATCCATTTCAAGAGGAGGGCAATAATGTGATCCTAAGTGGGGTGGTGTTAGATACAATTCAAGTGTCTAAGGGTTTAGTTATAAGTTCTAGAGATAAGAAATTCAAAGAGGTGCTGAATGGGCTTATTGAAGAAGTCTAGAATTGAGAGTTGTCTAAGAGGCCCATTGAAGGGGTTGGACTCACCACTGCTGAAAATCCTAATTGGGAGAATTTAATCACCTGTATTATTTAGGATCCTATTTTAATTATGAGAGCTATTTTATTTATTTATTAATTACAAATTTATATAGGATAGATTTTAAGGTATTTTATTTGTTTCCTTGTTAGATTTATTTTATTAGCAGATTTTTTTTTTCATTTTTCATCTAATTTTTGTTTAGGAAATTTATTCTCTACTATCCCTATAGAAAGGGGGATTGCTGAACGAAATTTTTAACATGTTTTATCAACTTTTATCAATATATTATGAGTTTTATATCTCTTTGAGATTTTATCTGAATCTAGTGATTATTATCATGAAATTTAATTCAACTTATCAAATAGAACATCCATATCTGTTTGTGGCATCTTCATTATAATCCAAGGTCCGTGTCTTCAATCACCGTTCGGTTGAAAATTCGTATATTTTCGGTTCTTCTATGTCGTGAGGCTAGGGTTGCGGATTTCTCCATCCGATCTAACCAAACATCGTGACCTGATATCCTAGATCCCCGTCATTCCATACAGATATCTAGGATCCCATCAGATTCGAAAATTATGAGCATGTTTAATTCTACATAGGTTACATTAATTTCACACATAAAATTATGATATAAATGAGTACGGAATTAAAGCAACCAAGTAGATCGTGTAGAAGCTTAATTAAAAAAATTACAAACCTTGTTTGGTTGGTAAAGAATTTGGTCAAGTAATTTGATTCTTTAATTTTAAATTTCTATGTTTGGTTCAATTTTTGGAGATTTTGAAAACAAATGAGATTCATCAAAACAAATTGCTTCAACGGGCTATACTAACGAGTTATTAGATAAGGAGATTGATATTCAAGCGGAAATTAATGGATTATTATTGGTTAAATCTTCGCATTTGAAGTAACAAAGTCGGATAGATTGGCTTAATGATGGAGATCGCAACACTAATTTTTTCCACACCAGTATTAAAGGAAGGAGAGCTAAAGCAAATATTTATGTTATGTCGATTCAGGGAGAAATTGTGCAAGACAAGGATGCTATTGCTTTTCATGTTGTTGGTTATTTTCAAAATCTTTTTTCGAATAATAATGTGTAAGAGCCGGATCTCTCAGCGGTGGCCAATTTGATTCCAAGTTTACTCACGGCTTCACAAGGTCATAATCTCACGGTGCACCCGTCTTTGGACGAGACTAAGGCTACTGTTTTTGCTCTTGATCTGGATAGTGCAGCTGGCCCGGATGGCTTTACTGGTAAATTTTTCCAGACCTGTTGGGATGTTCTACAATCAGATATTTATCATGCAGTTTTGGAGTTCTTTAAATGCGGGAATATCCAGCAGGCCTTAATTCGAGTTTTTTAGTTTTATCCCTAAATCTGACCGTGATCTTATGGTGGAGGATTATAGACCTATTGCTTTGAGTAATTTCCTTTTTAAGATATTCACTAAAATTATGGCAACTCTGTTTAATGACATTGTTACTAAGATTGTGTCTAAACAGCAGTTTGGATTTATTAAAGGCCGGAGCATCCACGAGGCTATTTTGTTGGCCTCTGAAGGGGTGAATACTTTAAATAGAACGCATGCAGCCGGGAATATGGCACTCAAGGTGGACGTCACTAAGGCCTTCGATACTATGCAATGGAGTTTTTTACAAGCGGTTTTGCGAGCTTTTGGTTTTCCGCTTATGTTTTGTGATTGGATCAAAGCTATCCTTCAATCGGCTAGGCTCTCGATTCTCATAAATGGATGGTCTCATGGCTATTTTTCTTGCTCTAGAGGTGTTCGGCAGAAAGATCCATTGTCTCCTCTTCTCTTTGCTATTGGGGAGAAAGTTTTGAGTTACTTGTTTTTACATGCGGTGGAATGTAATTCTTTACGTCCAATGTCTTATAGTCGTGGCATTTTCTTCCCAACACAGATATTATGTGCTGATGATATTTTTATCTTCTGACAAGCTACCTCTCTTAATCTTAAGAAGTTGGTGGATATTTTAGAAACTTATGATAAATTGTCGGGGCAGTCTTGCAGCCGCCGTAAGTCTAGGGTTTGTTATGGCCGAGGAGTGCAGCCTAGTGTTAGAAAGGAGCTTAAGGAGTTGCTGGGTTTTACAGTGGGTTCTTTTCCTACTACTTATTTGGGAGTACCTCTTTTTGAAGGAATTTCAAAAGTTGCTCAAATGCAGCCGTTAGCCGATAAAATTTTATCAAAGTTTGATCGTTGGCATGGAAATCAACTGTCTATGGCTGGACACCTTTGTTTGCTTAATTCGGTCATTTCGAGTTCAGCAGTCCATTCCATGATGGTGTACAAATAGCTGTCTTCGCTTCTTTCAACGCTTGATTCAGATGCCCGAAACTTCTTATGGAAATGAGACATTAATGATAGGTCTTACACGGCGGTAAGTTGGCAGCGAACGTGTGCTATAAAAGAGGAAGGTGGTTTGGGTGTTACTTATTTTAAGGAGCTGAATAGAGGTCTTCTTATGAAACTTGCTTGGAACTTTATCACTTCATCATCCTATGCTATGCAAGTTGCTCGTTCAAGATACATGCATTCTCCTAGAAAGGTCAAGAGTGTTGATTTTTCTTCCATATGGCCGTCAGTTCGTTCATTGGTGATGTGACCCAAGATTAGGAACGAATGCACGTCAACAAGTAAGGGTTTAACGACTCATAGGACTATCGAAAACTATGCGGAATACGTAATCAAATAACGGAACAAACTAGACGACTAGAACTAAATAAAATACCTAGACTTATGACACACAAAATAACACAAATCCAAAGGGATGAGGGGCTGTTATGGATGGCAAGATGGACGGCTATGAGGGTGGTATTTTGGATGTGAGGTTTAGGTGAAGAAGGGATAAGTAGATAGGGTATGTTAGAGTTGAAACGGACTTACGATTTGAATAATATGGTGAGCGATTTGAACACGATCTTGTGAGAGAACTTGTGATGGATGACAGCAGCTATGAATGGCGTCGAAGGTGGATGGTGGCGGTGGAATGGTAGTTGTGAATCACAACCCGAAAGTTGCCTCGAATCTCGAACGTACACAAGGCCAAATTCTCTAAGTTGATCTTCAAGTAGCGAGTCTCCGGCGATCCCTCGAACGTGGACAACGAATTCTCTTTGTAAAACCTAGAATTGCTAGTTCTAAGAGTATGAATTTAATATCTAAACTCACAAAGATTTAATGGGGATGAGACAATATTGAAGCAAAACTTAATTAATCAAATAAAGTCTAAAGTATGAATGTCACATGATACCTCTATTTATAATAGAGGGAGGGCCGAAAATCTATAGCTAAGGGCCAAAAATATGGAGTCCAAATAGATCTCTAATTGGACTAGGAAAATTCCTAAACTAGAATTCTATTTAAGGTAGTTTCTTCCCTTAATTAAAATTCTAGTCAAACCTGTGACTTGGACTTGGAATAACCGAAAATTACATCCAACTAATTAAATAAATCTGATTTGGACTATAGTCTAATTAAATAAAATAAATACTATAGTCTAAAATAAAATAACTACTAGAATAAAAACATCAAGACCGAAAATTGGTCTCTTCTTCTCCGCTCTCGGCCGTGGCTTCTTCATCATGCACACGTGCACAACATCATGTAGTGTTCTCCATGTCTTGATCTCCATCTTCCATCTTCAATAAGGTCATCATCTTCAAGCTTCCTTGCACGCCGTCTTCCTCTTCGAGCTTCTTGCGAATTGTGGCTTGCAAATAATCTTGCAACTTCTTAGCTCGTAGTCTCGTGACGGGTCCTTTGAATTGCAGCTCTTCATTGAGTTCATCATTGCTATGGATATTCTCATCATTCCCCCCCTGCTGAAAAGAATTCGTCCTCGAATTTGGATCCTCATCATGGTCGAATTCATCTGCAAGAAAAATAGACAAATCAGCAACATTAAACGTAGAGGAACACTTATACTCACCTGGAAGATCAATGCGGTATGCATTATCATTAACACGGCTTAGAACGATGAAGGGACCAAATCCACGGGGCGACAACTTCAATTTCCTCAAGTTCGGAAATCGGCCAGGACTCAAGTGAACCCAAACACGATCTCCGGACTGAAAGATAACACGTTTGTGCCTCGTGTTGCATGCGGCGGCGATCTGGGAGCCTTGATGCTCAATCCGGGCACGTACCTTCTCATGCATCTCTCGAATATAATCAGCTCTCTTCATACATTTAACACTCGTTAGATGCTCAACGGGTAAAGGAAGCAAATCAGTAGGAGTTAGTGGATTAAATCCATAAACTACCTCAAAAGGAGACATGTTAGTAGAAGAATGCACGACACGATTATAAGCAAATTCAGCATATGCTAAACATTCTTCCCATGACTTCAAGTTATTCTTAATTAGAGACCTAAGTAAAGCTCCTAATGTACGATTCACAACCTCAGTTTGACCATCGGTTTGTGGATGACATGTAGTAGAAAATAATAACTTAGTACCTAATTTTCCCTACAAAACACGGCAAAAATGTCCTAAAAACTTAGAATCCCTATCACTAACAATAGTACGAGGAATTCCATGTAAACGAACAACATGAACAAAGAACAAGTTGGCAATATAGACAGCATCATCAGTTTTCCTACATGCAATGAAATGAGCTATTTTGGAAAACCTATCAACTACAACAAAGACAGAATCCTTACCCGACCTAGACCTAGGCAATCCTAAGATGAAATCCATAGAAATATCGATCCAAGGAGCTGAAGGGGCAGGTAGGGGCGTGTATAGTCCAAAAGGGTGTGAAGTGGATTTGGCTTGACGACAAGTAATGCAACGACTACACACATTCTCTACATCCTTACGCATATGTGGCCAAAAGAAATGTTCATGCAGCAAGTTTAATGTCTTATGCACACCAAAGTGACCCATTAAACCCCCCGCATGCGATTCTAACACTAATAGCTCACGCATAGAACAATCAGGAATATATAACTTCGACTCTTTGAACAGAAAACCATCATGCACATAATAACCATCTAAACACCTAGGTTTCGAACTACATGAAGCATATATGGGGCTGAAATAAGCATCATGCGTGTACAATGATTTAATGGACTCAAAACCTAACATCTTAGCATGCATTAAGTTCAAAAGAGCGTACCTTCTTGATAGGGCATCGGCGACGACATTATCTTCGCCTTTCTTGTACTTGATAATATACGGAAAAGACTCGATGAACTCGACCCATCTCGCATGTCTCTTATTCAGATTGTTTTGCCTTTTCAAGTGTTTCAAGCTTTCATGATCCGTGTGGATGACAAACTCCTTAGGCCAGAGATAGTGCTGCCATGTGTCCAACGCACGCTTCAAAGCATAGAGCTCTTTATCGTACGTGGAATACCTAAGGGAGACGCCATTTAACTTCTCACTGAAGTATGCAACGGGTCATTTTTCCTGCATCAAAACAGCACCAATACCTATGCCCGAAGCATCACACTCGATCTTAAAAGTCTTAGTAAAATCAGGTGACATAGAACAGGAGCTGAACATAACAGTGACTTCAAAGTAGTAAAAGCATACTCTTGTTGTTTACCCCACTCAAATTTCCGGTCCTTCTTACTTAGCTCAGTAAGAGGGGCGGCTATATTGGAGAAATCCTGTATCAAATGACGGTAAAACCCAGCTAGTCCATGAAAGGACCGAACCTCAGAGGCGTTTTTCGGGGTTGGCCATTCCTCAATCGCTTTGATTTTGGAATGGTCTACCTCAATACCTCGTGAACTGACGACAAATCCTAGAAATACGACTTCATCCATGCAAAATGAACACTTAGACAAGTTTCCATACAACTTAGCATCACGCAGTAAGCAAAATACACGCCTAAGGTGTTCTATGTGCGCCTGTGCACTGTGACTGTAAATCAGAATATCATCAAAGTATACAACCACAAATTTTCCAATCACATCACGCAAAATATGGTTCATCAACCTCATAAACGTGCTCGGTGCATCAGTGAGACCAAAAGGCATAACTAACTACTCATATAAACAATGCTTTGTTTTAAACGCAGTTTTCCATTCATCCCCTTCATGCATTCTAGCTTGAAAATAACCAGATCTCAAATCTATCTTAGAAAACACATTGGAACCACTTAATTCATCTAGCATATCATCAAGTCTAGGGATAGTAAATCTGTACTTAACTGTTATCTTGTTGATGGTACGGCAATCCATGCACATCCTCCATTCGTTGTTCTTCTTTGGCACTAGGATGATTGGAACTGCACAAGGGCTCATCGACTCTTAGATTTGCTTCTTCTCTAGCAACTCCTTCACTTAACAGTCGATCTCCTTCGTCTCCTCGGGCGAGGTGTGGTACGCCGGTTGGTTGGGCAGGACGGCGCCGGATACGAAGTCGATCTGGTGCTCGATCTCACGAATTGGAGATAATCCACTTGGAATCTCTTCTGGAAACACGTCCGTGAACTCCTCCATAAGTGGATGCACATCACAAGGCAAAGAAACACTATTAGTAGCACTGTCCTTATAAGATAAAAGTACGAAAGGTAAACCTGCTTTTAGTGCTTTCTCTACGCCTTTAACTGAGATGAACAAAGACCGATTTTGTTCAACTGTAGGGGCTGATCCGGATGCTTTCCCACGAGCTAAGGCATCTTTGGAAGGCATCTTAGGGGCTGTGTTGGCCGAATGTGAAGAAGAAGTCGGCTGGGGAGTGGCGGCCGAGGTGGTTTGGGCGGCGGTTGCAGCTTGCTTCGCCCGTTCTTGTTTGAATCTCTCTTCCATCCTTTCTTGATCATCTGCAACAGCTTTAGGAGTGAGTGGCTTTAACACTGTGGTGCGGCCATCTCTAGTGATCGAATAGGTGTTGGCTAAACCATCGTGAACCACTTTTATGTCGAATTGTTACGGTCTTCCTAAAAGTATGTGGGCTGCTTCCATAGGGATAACATCACATAAAACAGTGTCAGAATAACGACCTTTAGTAAATGAAATGTGTACCTGACCTGTAACTCGAATAGATCCGCGATCTGTGAGCCACTGCAGCTTGTAGGGCTTCGGATGCTTTGTTATGGTGAGGGCGAGCTTATCAACGGCATACTGACTGATTGCATTGATCACACTCCCATTATCTATAATCATCGCGCATGTCTAATCTTTGATGGCAACTCCAGTGTAGAAGATGTTCTCTCGCTGAGATTGTTCTTCGTCGTTACGATTGATGTTCAGACTTCGTCGTTACGATTGATGTTTAGACTGCGGATTGAAACTAAACTGACATGAGGTAACTCGGATTCCTCATCTCTTAGCTCGACTTCAGGGACGTCGACTACTTCAGGGATGGCGGCCTGAGGCTCCTCTTCATCTTCACTGGCTGATTCAAGTCCATTCTGTTCATTGAGGAACAGAACACACCGGTTTGGACACTGATTCTGAAAATGACCCCAACCTTGGCATTTGTGACACTGGATGTCATGGGCTCGACTAGGGCCTGAATTCGGTGTTGGATTGGGCTGATTGGGCCATTGGAATGGTGGTTGTGGTGTAGACTCAGGTCTACGGTTGGCTTGCGGAGCAGAACGGTCAAAATATCGTTCCGGGGGTCCGGATTGACCTCGGGGTCGTGTATACTCAAAAAAAGGGGTAGAAGGTGATGTAGAAGGCTTACCTTTACTCCAAGAATAGCGAGTAGGGGCTAAAGTCTGACTGGATCGACGGCGGCCTTCTCGCAGCTGCTTTTCCACAATTGATGCGTACTGCACCATCTTTTCTATACTGGTGAATTCTTTGAGCTCTACTTCACATGCAATATCAGGATTCATACCTTCAATGTACCGAATGATGGTAGCATTTAAGGTCTCCTCTTTCCCAACTCGGTTCAAGGCAGTCTCGAGCTCTTTGTGGTATTCTTCAATCGAACGGGTGCCTTGTTTGATCTGGTTGAGCTTCTTCTCAAGCTCTCTCTCATAGTGGAATGGAATGAAGCGTCCACGCATGAATCCTTTCATCTCTTCCCAATTGTCAATGGGTGGATTTCGATTTCTACGTCTTCTTTCTTGCTGCATCTCCCACCAAGTGGCTGCGTAGCCTCTGAACTACAAACATGCTAATTGTACCTTTTTAGCTTTTGTGAAGTTATAGCATGCGAAAATCTTCTCTACCTTACGTTCCCAATCTAGGTAGACATCGGGATCGTGAAGGCCTTCAAACTCCGGAATGCTCGTTTTGATGTTGTTGAGCATTCGATCTTCTCCATAATCATCATTGTAGTTCCCACGCCTCTGGCGGCGTCCACGGTCTGGAGTATCATCTCCAACATCTATATTCTCATCAAAGTATTCCTTATCTGGCTCGTTTTGACGCTCTAGGCGCCTATTGGGTCCTCGAATGGCTTAAGGAAAAACAGGTGTTGTTTTAGTGCATTCAAGGGCATGCACTAAATCATCAATCTTGTCGGATAGAGCTTGGTGTTGTCTTTGAACGTGTTTGAACAGTGTCTCAAAGTGATATTTAGGATCCCACAGTGCGGGTGGATCTGAGGAAGACTCCATAGGTGCTTTGGATGGATCTTTGGATGGGTCAAAAGGTGGCAAGGTCGACTGGGGGTCGACTGGAGGTGTAGAGGATGATTCTTGACGAGTTCCTTTCTTCATGATTCCTACAAAATGAACAAACGTAAAAGAAAACAAGGTAGGACCTCACAATCTCACGTTCACTCTTTTATTTTCACTCTTGATTTTACCACTCGTGTTTTCACTCAAAGTATATGGTGATATGTGTGTATTGTGTATATGAAGTGTAGGAACTAGCTAAAGGATTCGGTTCTTTAACTCGGGGAATGGGTGTTACGGGTTTGGGAATGGAACGGATTCACTACTCTAGGAACAAGGATGAATTTGGTATGTGTATGAGGTAGTAGTTGAGTAGGTGTGTGTCTGGAAGTGGCCGAATGTTGTGGATGAGTAGGGGTTGGAGTTCGAATAAGTATAGGGTAGAAAAGGAAAGAAATAGAAGGGATAAGGAAAGAATAAATAGATAAGGTAATTGGGTGATTTGGATATGTATCAATCTATGTGACACAATCTAAATACCTTAATTAGCCTAGACTCTAGAAGGAATGAACCAACTATAAACTAGTACCAAAAGGAAAGTACCAAAATTAAAATTGGACTCAAAAGGAAACAATGAATATTCTTTTTTTTTTTCGGATATCTCTTTTTTTTTATCCAATTTTTTTTTTGAATAAATGATCGGTTTTTTTTTTATCGTTACCTTTTTTTTTGCAATGAACAATACGGAATTTAAATTACAACTCAAACAATACTCAACGAGAAATAAAGACACAAACCATGAACCAAAGCCGACGTGGCTTTGATACCACTTTTATGATGTGACCCAAGATTAGGAACGGACACACATCGACAAGTGTTTAACGACTCATAGGACTATCGAAAACTATGCGGAATACGTAATCAAATAACGGAACAAACTAGACGACTAGAACTAAATAAAATACCTAGACTTATGACACACAAAATAACACAAATCCAAAGGGATAAGGGGCTATTATGGATGGCAAGATGGACGGCTATGAGGGTGGTATTTTGGATGTGAGGTTTAGGTGAAGAAGGGCTAGAGTAGATAGGGTATGTTAGAGTTGAAACGGACTTATGATTTGAATGATATGGTGAGCGATTTGAACACGATCTTGTGAGAGAACTTGTGATGGACGACGACGGCTATGAATGGCGTCTAAGGTGGATGGTGGCGGTGGAATGGTAGTTGTAAATCACAACCCGAAAGTTGCCTCGAATCTCGAACGTACACAAGGCCAAATTCTCTAAGTTGATCTTCAAGTAGCGAGTCTCCGGCGATCCCTCGAACGTGGATGACGAATTCCCTTTGTAAAACCTAGAATTGCTAGTTCTAAGAGTAAGAATTTAATATCTAAACTCACAAAGATTTAATGGGGATGAGACAATATTGAAGCAAAGCTTAATTAATCAAATAAAGTCTAAAGTATGAATGTCACATGATACCTCTATTTATAATAGAGGGAGGGCCGAAAATCTATAGCTAAGGGCTGAAAATATGGAGTCCAAATAGATCTCTAATTGGACTAGGAAAATTCCTAAACTAGAATTCTATTTAAGGTAGTTTCTTCCCTTAATTAAAATTCTAGTCAAACCTATGACTTGGACTTGGAATAACCGAAAATTACATCCAACTAATTAAATAAATCTGATTTGGACTATAGTCTAATTAAATAAAATAAATACTATAGTCTAAAATAAAATAACTACTAGAATAAAAACATCAAGACCAAAAATTGGTCTCTTCTTCTCCACTCTCGGCCATGGCTTCTTCATCATGCACACGTGCACAACATCATGTAGTGTTCTCCATGTCTTGATCTCCATCTTCCATCTTCAATAAGGTCATCATCTTCAAGCTTCCTTGCACGTCGTCTTCCTCTTCGAGCTTTTTGCGAATTGTGGCTTGCAAATAATCTTGCAACTTCTTAGCTCGTAGTCTCGTGACGGGTCCTTTGAATTGCAGCTCTTCATTGAGTTCCTCATTGCTGTGGATATCCTCATCAATTGGTCCTTAATTTGATTAATGATTCTTATTGTATTGTGGGAACTGGACATTTGGTGGATTTTTGGCATGATAATTGGTTAGGGTATGTTATTGTGGACCATTTGAGGATTCCTTCAGCGGTGCATGGTAAGTTTGTGGACAAGGTTAGCGACTTTTTGAGGGATGGCATTTGGTGCTTCACGGCATCATTTGTCAGGGCCTTTTCGAAGGTGATGATGGATATTTTGAAGGTTCCCATTGTCCAGGTTGAGGATGAACGCGTTTGGACGAAGTCTGTACATGGCAATGTTAATGCAAAGTTGGCTAGGCTCCATACACGTCTACATTTCCCTTCAGTGAAATGGGGTGAATGGTTATGGCATTCTTGCATTCCTATTCGTCGTTCAATTATTTCTTGGAGGCTTCTTTTAACTCATCTACCCATGATGGATACCTTGCATGGATTTATAGGGCCACAAATTTGTGTCATGTGTCGTCGTGATAGTGAGACTATGGATCATTTGTTCTGGAGATGTCCTTTAGTCGAGATTGTTTGGAGGTGGATTTTTGATGTTTTACAGGTTGGTCCGATTCAAGCTGCATCTATCCATGAGGCCTTTGTTCTCTTCATGAGCCGCGATTTTAGTTCTCAAGTTCTTCTAATTTGGAAAATGGTTGTTCTGAATGTTATTGGGAGCATTTAGATGTCTCGGAATCGTGTCATTTTTGATAATATTCATCCTACTCCTTGTCTCGTACTTACCTCGGTTCAGCTGGCTATTAGAGAGACGTCGTGCATGCATGGTTCAAAAGGGCATATGAGGAATGAGGTAGCTGATCTGATGATTCTTAAAGCTTTGAAGATTGCTCCTCGTCCTTTGCCGCCTCGCTTAGTGTCCTCGGTTAGTTGGAGGCCTCCTCCGGCTGGATGGGTTAAAATTAATACCGATGGATCTTCTCAGGGAACGCCGGGTATTATGTGTACTGGTGTTGTGTTTCGACGTGCTAATGGTTCGGTATTTTTTTTCTCTCATACGGAAGAAGGTGTTGGTTTTGTATTTTTGGCAGAGTTGACTACGGTGATTATTGCTTTGGAATGGGCTCAGAGTTTGTCTCTGGACTTTATTTGACTAGAGGTAAACTCGATGTATGTGGTTTTTCTTCTCACTTCCAAAAGTATGCAAGTGCCTTGGATTTTGAAGGGAAGATGGCGCCGAGTTATTCAATTTATTTCCTCTATTCAGTTTTGTGTTTCCCATGTTTATAGAGAGGGCAATAGTGTTGCTGATCTTCTTGCTTCTCCTAGTCTGCAGTCTGGTTTTTGGTTTTCTGAAATTTCTTGTATTGCTACTCTTGTTAGACGTGACCTTTGCGGTCAGGTTTATTTTCATTTTCATTAGAGGGGTACTCTTTTTCCCATACGGTTTTTTCTTTTCTGGGTTTTCCATATGGGCTTTAATGAGGCCCTGATCCACTTAGTTATCAGTTTGTGATTTCCGGGACTCTTAGGCTTCTGTCTCTTTCTCTTTTATTTATACAATTTATTTAGAGATTCATCAAAACAAGAAAACTTATGCGACTTTCCTCGATTTTGAATACTTATTTAAGGTAAGTATTCTGACTACTTGGATCTAGAAATCTTGTGTTAGACCATTTCATTATTCGATTTTTCATCCATTATTTTTATTATTTTGATAAATTATTATTTTTTAGGGAAATAAATTATTATTAAACTTGGATTTATAATTTTTCAACAAAAAAAATTAACATTTTGGAATTTTGTTTTGTGGATTTTTATTAGTTTTGTATTAGAAAGTTTTAACTTTCAATAAAAAAATTGAAAAAAAAAATCATACTAAATTTTGATTGAATGAACAACAAAATACGACATAGGTAACATGTGTTACATTGAATGATTGTAATTTAATGCAAGATAATCAATGGTTTGTGTTTGTATTTATACAATTTTTATTTATATATTTTCTTAATTATTAATTAATTTTTTTTTTTTTTAATTGTGGGAGGAGAATGATGATCGAACTATGTTCTCTTACCATAAAATAGATGAAAAATACCACTAAACTACAAGTCTACAATAATATTAATTTATCTTAATAACCCTACATTTGATATTTTATTTTCTACTTGATTAAATTGAATCAAAATACTAAAATGAGAATTCTGACAATTTCCTTATTATGTTACAAACACATGATAAATAATGACAAAAACTTGTATGAGACGGTCTCATACATGAGACGGATCAATACATGTGAGTTAATGGTACTTCACCCATAAATAATGATACTCACATGCGGGTATAAATAATGATACTCACATGTGAGTTAATGATACTTCACCCATAAATAATGATCCCCGCATGTGAGTATTGACCCATCTCATGTATGAGACGGTCTCACCCAAGTCTGCTCCTAAATAATATGTTAGTATCATTTTGCTCATATATAATCACAATTCTTGGAATAATATTTCTAGACAACTCACTTTCATGCCAACCAAACAAGCTCGAAATATTTTTTTTTAATGAATTTTACAATGACAGAAGATTTTAGATTAATTATTATTCGTGATTTTTTTTTGTTTTTTTTTTGAGAAATTAAAACACGACTTATATGAATTTTACCCTGACATTTATTGGCTTCAATGAGGATATTTTTTTGTACGTAGCTTTTAATATTCTCCCCTTTGGCTAGAACCAACAATATAGATAATTTCATCGAAAATAAAAACTGAAAAAATATAGATGATTAAATAAAACTGACTATTCAAGACATGTCTCTCCTCGATTTATAAGATAAGAAGATTAGTGTGAAATGAAATGAAATGAAATAAAGTAACTATTTCCCCGATCAAAACAATTTTTTTTCTTCAATTTTTTATATTACTAAGGACCTGATTGGTACATTGGAATGGAATGGAATAGAATGATCATTCCTATGTCCATTTCCATTCCACCGATTGGTATGGTTCAAAATCGGGAATCACCATTCCCGATGGAATCCCTATTCTCAAAGAAAGGGGAATAGTCATTCCATCCCCCTAGGTTTAGCTATTCCCAATGACCAAAAAAATTATTATATGATATATTTATACATAATCATGTTTTATAATATTATTTTATCATATTTAGAAAAATAAATAAAAAATCAAATTAAATAATTTATTATTATTATTATTATTATTATATTATTTATTTATTTTCAAAATATAATTTAAAAATATATGTTAAAATCAAATTTTGATAGCTTTTATAATTTTGTTGAAGAAAAATGAAAATGACGCCGAAATAAATATACCATAAAAATATGTTATAATACAATATAAAATATTTATATATTTTATATAATTTAATATATTCAAATGAAAAATTGAAATGTTAAAGTATTTTTCTATGAACTAAAAATATTTTTATTAACTTGTACAAATTATTCTATATTGATCAATTAAATATTTTCGAATAAAGTTTTTCAATAAAATAAATAAATTATAATTTGCTAAAAAATTAGAAAAAATCATATACCAAACAAGAAAAATGACATTAAGAAATATAAAAGATAAATTAAGGCACGTGTTGATATTTATTAGCTACTATATACACTTTATTCAATTATAAGAAAATTTTAAAGTAAATAAAATATTCATTATATAAGATTGAAAAAAATGATATTTCATTCCGATCTTCACTCTGTGGATATACCAATCATAAGAATCGTCATTCCATTCAGACTCTCATTCCATTGCTAAGTTCATTCCATTCATACTTAATTCCATTCAATCATACCAATCACCTCTAAGAGATTTTGCAATATGTAGAATTTAGTATAAATAGAGCATATATCCAGTTTAATTAATATTATTAAACAGAAACACACGCTTATTTTGTTGAAATTGTTTTAGAGAAAAAAACAACGCCGTAAGAGAATTTACCATATCAAGTGTCTGAAGTAGATAATTGCTCTAATTGCCGACTTCTAATAACAAATTTTAAATCGCAGAAACAAAATTTTACCCAATTAAATATGTATCACTGGTCACACAATAAATTTCAAGTCAAAAGGATCAACATTTCTTAACTTTTTCTTACATCCGCCTTTGATTCTCTTATCTAGATTTGACCATTTTCGAAGAATTTAATTAGTTGGACAATATCAATTTATTTCCTTTAAGTTCTTTAGGAAATCAAACGTTATTATTTATTTATTACTATTTTTTTTTCTGTCATGTGGCCCCCAATAATTTTATTTCTTTCTGTTCCACAACATGTTTGTTTAATTTTAATCGTTATTGAATCAACTACGTAACTGATCGATGTACCTGGTAATTAATCATATAAAAATGCCCACCAAAATGGAAAATATTTAAAAGAGAGGAGTTAGGTAAGTCTTACCGGTTAAAATTCATAAGACGATTAAAGATCTGAATACAATCGATGATTTTACATAATTTTATCTTTGTTTTTTTTAGTCGCTGTAAAATTTAACGGAGTGTAAAATTGTGATAAAAAATTGTTTTTAAATATATGTTGAAATATTGCAAAAAGTGTAAATGTTTGAGTATTAATTTATCCTAATATATATATATATATATATACACATATATATATGGGAGGAGTTAGGTAAAAATCTATCATAATGTGGGAACTAGGACTAACACCTCACAACGCACAATCTTAAAAAATCAAAGGTTCAGATTTGATTAGAAGGGCGGTGGCAAATCTGTAATATTTGAAAAAAATTCGCGCAAGAGTATTAACGTAATTTGGTAATTCTTATAAAAATCGTAGAGGATTTGATAACAGATCGTTATGCTAACGAAATATTATCATCATGCTAACGAAGCATTATCGTTATACTAATTAAAGTTTTTAAATATTGTTAGCGAAAAATATATTCTAAATATTAATTATAAACCTAATTTGATTTAATAAACTTTAATTGAATGGAAGAAACTCAAATTGGATAAAATAAACCTAATTAGATGAAATAAACATTGATTTTATGTGATAAATCCGAAACGAGTTGGAACAAATCAAAACAATAATATATATGTACTACGTTAACATTATGGTTTTGTTTCGTCAGCACTGTGAATACATTATGTTAGAATATGATAATATTTTGTCAACATACGTTATAAACCATAATTGGATGAAATAAATCCTAATAATTAATTAGGAACTAAAAAAAATTAAAATAAAAAAGTAATCATAATTAAATAGAATAAAACATAATTAAAATGAAATAAATCATAATTGAAATTGAATAAATCCTAATAAATACGTACTACACTAGCATTATAATAAAACTTCATTAGCACAGTGAATACATTGTGTTAACATATGACAAATGCTTCGTTAGCATATGTTATTATAATGCTGACGAATCATTATTATAAGCTAACAAAACCATTTATAACTTGGGTATGCGTAAAAATTTATCTTTTGTATTTTTCGTCCATATTTTTTCATCTAAACATAGCCTTTCAGCATCTTAAATGAAAGAGCACGAATAAAGCTTTAATTTGATATATTTTTTGCGATTTTTTTTAAAATTGCTGACATCATCAATTTTAATGGGTTTGGACGAAATAGCCCATTTCCTTTATTTTCTGCCTTATTTTTTTACGAAATTTCCACCACATTTTCCATTAAATCTCAACCATTAGATTAATACATTGGATGGTAGAAATGTGGTCCTAGTTCCCATACTAGAAAAAAGATCATATTTGATCCATTCCACACACACACACACACACACACACACACATATATATATATATATTATATATGGAATAGATCATTTATAAATAGATTCCTAGTGTGTAAATTAGGGATTGATCCTATCCATTAAAATTGTTAAATGGATGGTTTGGATCTATGCTCATTTAATTATATTTTATATTTAGTTTATTTATAAAAGGTTATAATTGTCCACTATAAATTTAATGAGCTCTTTTAATACATTTGAAACCTTTCATTGCCCTTTTTTTTTTTTTCATTTTCCCATTTTGGTTACGGTTTCCAACTTTATATTTTTCAATCTAATATTTGATATTTTGAACTCAATATTTTTCAATTAATCATTTTCAACATTCATGAATTTAATGTATTATGCATTATCACTATCTAAATGATGGAAAAATTAATTATATTAATATCAATATCAATATTATAACATAGTTATCTTTTACTTATTTTATTGTTATTTCAACATTAATTGTTTTAATTTATTACGTAAGTTTATTTAGTAGTTATTTAATTTTAGTTTTTATTCTTGGTTAATAAAATATTTTTAATAGTAATGCATTGATATATTTTAACAATATCAAAAGAACAAATTTGCTTGTTTCATATTTGGAAAATACAAAATATTAAACTACAATTACAAGCATCTTAGATAATAAAAAAAAAGCATCATCATATAAGATAGTAAGACAACAGCTAATCCATAACAATCATAAAAAAAGCATTATAATTAAAAAAGCTATTATGAACTATAAAATGAGCAAAGAGATCGATATCTTTTTTCAAAATGCTACAACTATAAACCTCAACTAAACCTCTAGTACTCATATAAAAATAGCATCAGAAATCACTAAATGAGCATTCTGAAGTTTTAAAATAGCACATTGATATATTATTTCATAATCTTTCAACTAAAAATTTCTAGCAATCACTGAAAATCCGAAAAAACTGGAAAATTCACAAAAAAAAAAGCATTCTGAATTCATAAAAGAGCATTGAGATATCTTATTTTAAAAACCTACAACTATAAATTTCAACTCAATCTCTAATACCCATTTAAAGCATCAGAAATTGCAAAAATAGCATTCTCAATTTTTAAAAGAGCAAAGGAATAAATATTATTCCAAAATCTTACAACAATAACTTTCAATATAATCTTAAAAGTAGAATAAAAGGCAAGCAATTATATGAACTATGCAGCATAACATACCAATTTAGTGTTACTAATTATTTCGTCCATGAAAATAATAAATAATACACTATCCAAGCTTTCAATAAAACCAAATTATCCTTACCTAAATTGATAATATCGATTCACTAGTTTTGATTTTAGTAAACCTTTGAGAGATATTTCGAGAATTAGAATTAATTTGTTAGGTGAGCATTTTAATTTCCCTTAAACACGCTCTTTCTAAAAAAATAATAGTATAAGTTTACATAAATACCCTTCAGTGCACTCACACCGTAAAAAAATATCATGATTACTAACTGTCAGAATTAATATAATCCATCGATCTTATAGATTAATGGCTCGGATTAATCCATAATTTACACACTACACACCAATATACATGCTAACCCTCCCTTATATATATATATATATATATATATATATATATATATATATATATATATAGAGAGAGAGAGAGAGAGAGTGGATCAAATGAGAACCAGAGCCCCATGTGAGAACAAGGGACTAATCTCCACCATCCATCTATAAAAAATGTGTGGTCTAGATCAAAAGCAACACAATGTGGCATTTTTGTAATTTAAGGATTATTTTAATAAGGTTAGGGTAGTTTTGTAATTTGGTAAATGTGATTAAAATACTAGGGTTCTCTCTCTCTCTCAGACTCTTCATCGCTTCTTCAACGGCTTCTTTGATTTCAACGCGCAGTAGACAAATTCTCTTCTTTGATTTTTGATATCTATGTGTTTTTTCATGTAATCGGATTTTAATTTTTCACAATCGTTGTTCACGCGATTGTTATAAATTTTTCTGGAGTGTTTTTTTGTTCGTTGTTCTTGGATGAAGGCATCGAGTAAAAATTTTATTGTTATATATTTTCCTGATATTTTTTTCTTCGATGTGTTTTAGATTCGTTCGTTGAAGTTTTAGCAATGTCATTTACTTTTTTTTAACATTGATTTTTGAATATTTAGTAGATGACAATTTTAACATTTGTTATCTATTTAGTTGTGCTAAATATTATTTTTAGCATTGATTACATTCATATTTAGCATCGTAGTTGTGTTTTATTATGATTACTATCTTGCTCAGTTATTATAAAAAAAAATATTTTAATAACAGAGATGTGTACTTTTCTTATATTGATAGGTATTTAATGATTTTTTCACCTTTTATTGGAAAGAAAAATTATGTGAAGTTGAGGTGCTTCCACCTGATGTTGTGAAGACTAAAGGTAGTGGAAGTCATCTAAAATAAAAAGGAGAGACGATCACTAAACACAAGAAGAATCCTTTAAGGATCTGCAGAAAGTGCAACTAGAAATGTAGTCATGATTCTAGGAACTGTGGGAAGAAGTAGATTTTAGACTAATCATTTTTTTTTTTTTGTACAGCTAATAGTGTCATACATACCACAGTAAAAAAAATGCTAACATGAGTGAACGATGATGATAATTCAATAAATTTCTGACAATGTTGTTCATGGTTGATTTATAATGTTCATCGCAACTTTTTCATGTTAATGCTAATAAAAGTTATGATAATGCTAAAATGAGCAATGACAATGCTAAATCTTGTGCCTAAATGTACAACTAAATCATACAGTGTCAACAGTGTTAGGTTTTAGATGTTCCTACAAGTTTTTCGATGCTAACAAAACAAAAATCAAACTGTTAAATCATCATGAAACAATGTTAACATGAGTGAATGATGTTGCTAATTCAACAAAATTCTAATAGCGTTGTTGATTATTGATTTATAATGTTCATGATAAGTTTTTATGATAATGCTAACAAGAGTTATGATAATGTTAAAATAAGCTATTACAATACTAAAATAAGCTATGATAGTGCTAAAACTTGTGAACTATAATGCTAATACTACAAAAGTCAGACTGTTTGAATTTTTTTCAATTTTTTTTTTATTTTTCCCTTACTAAGATTCGCGAATAGTAGACTTTCATGTTATTATGAAAATGTCACTGCATGGTGATTTTAATTTGGGCCATAGATCTTGATTAGATTAAATGGTGAGGATTGGTTCTAACTTCTCACACGAGGTCTAGTTCTTACTAGAACCACTCCATATATATATATATATATATATATATATATATATATAACTAAATGAAGTAGACTTATCATGGGACTTAGCCTCAAATTACTTAATCATAATATATTAATATAAATTAAAATACTTTAGCATTTGTCTGAAATTAATGATTAAATTTCCTTGATTTCCTGACCAAAATAAATATCTTTCTTGATATGAAAAAAGTATATTGTAATTTTTAAGTATATATATATATATATATATATATATATATATCATTCTTGATAGGAAAAAAGTATATTGTAATTTTCTAAGTATATATATATATTCTTCTCACAGTTGTTGTAGAGGAAATCCATGAAAAATTTAACTTGTATTGTATTTCTTCGTAATAGTATTATCTGGTTTGACTTGTAAATATTTTGTAATTATCTGGTTACCATAGTTTCTGGGATGTTACCATACTCCACACCATTCTCATCATCATCTATGACAGAAGAATTGTCAACTATTTCTGTTTTTTGTTTCAACAACAATGGCTATGATGAATAAATGATGTGAGTAGTATATTGGGAATATGTACTGCACAAGAACATGCTAAAATGTATTAGATAGCATGCTAAAATTTATTAGATAGCATGCTAAAATTGGAATTTCTACATGCTAAAATGAGTATTATTTTACCAAATCTATATCTTCTATGTTGATGTGTTTGAAGTTGTTTATCTCCATAAGAAGCATTTCAGAGAACTGCAACATTCTTCTATTTACATCAAAGTTTTTTGATGGCTGTGAAATGGTAAAGCACTATTCATACAGAGTTTAAAATGCTATAGTTTATATTTATAATGAAATAAGATGATTCTAAATATGTATTTTTACATATAGTTGGAACTGCTATGGCAAAGAATCTTCTGCAAGATGATGAACCTTTTACTCATTCGTTGTGGTTCAATATTATACTCCAGACATCAATGACAGATGCATAAATACAGGATTCTGCAGTCAACATTCCCATGTTCTGCATTGTGATACTCACAAGACTAAGGGAGTATACAAATTGAGATCTGTAAAATGAATGTGTTCTTTTTAAAGTTATTTTTCTTATGAAATAGTTAACATAATGAAACATTATAATAAAGAACTTACAAATCTGATTCATCATTATCTATCAACCAGTTGTATAACTCATTCTCATTTCTTATCAGCTTACATACTGTTCGTTGAGTTTTCTATGCAATGTCATACACATCATTATCAGATGCCATTCACACCATGAAGTGTCATGCTAATGTGTGATGGAAACTATGCTATAATGGGACACATGCCATGCTAAAATAGAATGTACCTCTTCATTTTCTGTCTCAGTATCCTAGTATATTTCATCAGCTCTATCAATATCTTCACCTTCATCTATTTCTTAATTTCTCTCTGTATCAACATCTTTAATGGCGTACAATACTTCATAGAGTCCCAAAACTCTCAACATCTCATTCCATCTTTGGTTTTGTTTTTCTTGTATGAGTCCTATGCTGAAGCTTGGGGCATCATCCATCTTTTTCTTAAAAGTATCTCTCCTTAGTGCAGGTAGTTCCATCTCAATTATTGCATTCATGTGTTTTAGGCATGCCCAAAATTCATCATCCACCTGAGGATGTTTTCTGATGTGATCTCGACAGGAGATCAACACCGGATGAAAATGCGCGGAAGACTCTAGAATCGAACACATCAGTAAGGAAGGATTCAATCCAAATAAAATGACTCAAATAACTCAAAAATACAAAGAAAATGAATTAAAATCAAAGAAAGACTCGATTTTTGGCTATATGTGCTATTTAGCTCAAACTAGACACGTATAAGATCTGATTTTAGAACTGACTCGAAAACGAATCTAACAACTTGAAAAACTCAAGAAAATGTGTAGGGATATGAAGAGGGTGAAGAACGGCTGGGGTAGATAGGATATGATAGTGATTCGAATGACTTACGGTATTGATGCTATTCACGGCCTGAATAACACGTATGGGCGAAACTGACTTGAATGACCTCGAACACGTATAAAGCTCGATCTGGACATGGATGAGTGCTATAGGAGGCATACGAAGTATGGAAGATGGGTGTTGGTGCTGATGGAACGGTGATGATGATATTGTTGATGTGAGTTGATACGCGAAAGCAAACCCCGTGAAGATAACTCCACAAAACGTACTTCACTTGGAATCTCCTTGATAGCGAGTTCATCCTAATCCCTCATATGAATTGGAATGTTCCCTTGAAATAAAACTTAAAAGTTGCTAGCTTCTAAGAGTATTAATTTTCGACTAAAAATTAACAAAAGAGCTTTGGGGTTGAGACACAATTGGATGCAAATGCAAAAATCTTCAATAATGTCTGAAATATCAATGTAACATGGTTCCCTTATTTATAGTGCTAAGGGGAGATGAAAATTGATGCTAGAAAGTCCTATTAATCTGATCAAAAAAGGATCTCTAACTATACTAGGAAATTTCCTAAACTAGAATTCTATTCAAGGTAGGAAATTGCCTTAAATACAATTCTAGTCAAACCTATTCAACTATGGACGAAAATTACATCAATAATTAAATAAAAATATGATCTAACTATAGTATAAATTAATACTATAATCTAAATAAAATTCAACCCCTAATTAAATTAATTAAAGGGTCGAAATTAGCTCCATGCACATACGTAATTCACGTCGTCATCTTCATGCAAGCAACGTGCATGTGCATGCTTATTCTTCATATTCTCTTCTTCAAACCTTGATCTCCAATCTTTAATTGTTAACAAAGTAACAATTTTGGAACTCTTTAATGGCAGCTTTGGATGGACCGATTTGATGCTTGCCATGGTCTCATCATTTTGTCTACCTCATGTGTTGGATAAGTTGATGGATTAGGTTTCATCATCATAAGCGCAGTATCAGTTCCTCGATCCTCCTCTCCAACATCATCAACAAGGACTATGAATGCATCTTCTATAAAACCTAAACTAAATCCTCATGCATCAATTTTCAGAATGTGGCTCTCAAACAAGTTGGTATACGGTATACCATTCTCTTATAACTGACACTGATCTCAGCACATATCTATTGTACAAAACCACCCTATCGATATATAGAAGTTGTTGCATTTCAAAGTATTGTCAGAATTAGAATTTGAGTAATATCAAACAATGCAGACACTCGTTATGAATAATATGTTCTTTGGAAATGCTATAATCACTATACACATATGCTAAAATGGTTATAAATATATGCTAAAATGCTAAAACGACAATATTCGTGAGAATTCTTACTATAAGAAAGAGTATTGGTCCTGTGAATTCTCTCACTTTGTTTATCTACCATCGCAGTGAAGTTTCTACCAAACATCAGATAACAAACTCACACCAATTTAGTTCTAACATGTTGTTAATATCTTCTAAATGGTGCATTATGTGAGGACACACACACACACACACACACACACACAGCGCTCATTTCAATCAGGCAGCATGTCAAAAGCACAATGAATTATCTTTTGAACCACTTTCATCCTTCAACATCTCCAAGCATATCCTCAACAATTTGTTGGCACGATCTTGTATCTGTGTTGCATAAATCTTTGCATCTAAATTTCTGTCAGTTCACATGTTTTGTTTCTAATCCTTTTGGCAATACGAGAACCAATAACACATCATCTTCATCCATTATTGGCAAGTTCTATTTCACACCTTCTGGGATTGAAGTTGTTTTATGTCAGCTTGTGCAGTATCTCTTTAATTCGTAGGTATAGGATTTCACCAAAACCCATATTGATTACTATTTGTCGTTGTGCCTTGTTCATATCTTTGATTGCAATACTTAGTGCGGATGGGGTTGCTCTGCTTGTCAGAAGTGGGTAGCCATCTTCAATAAGTTTGTAGTCATGTTCAGATGTAGATGTTTCTTTTTTAATATTTGCATCTGCATCGGCGTCCTTTTCAACCAATTTAAGGAAATCTTCTCTCATTTTCTTTTGTTGTTATTTGTGATCTCCTTCATTGCTTGCCTTTATTATTCTTTCTGGTTCTTCATAATGAACTCGTGTTTTTCATTTTATAGTATTTGCATAGGTGTTTATATAAAATTATTAGAAAGATATTCTTAATAACTCATGCTAAAATGTATTACATATCATGCTAAAATGTATCACATAGAATGCTAAAATTTTACTGTCTTCATGCTAAAATACATTTTTAGCAACAAACATTCCTCAAAACCACCCCACTCAATATAATCAATGCATAGATTCATGCTAAAAGTGTACGATGTATACTAAAATGAGCAATATAGCTTGCTAAAATGAGGATTTTAATAACCTGCTTCCAAATCAGTTTATCCCAATCTAATGGGTACAAAGATATTAGTTCTAAAAATTTAATTTCTTCATGCTAAATAAATCAACGAGCAATGCGAAAATGTGTTTTTAACAATAACACTCCTCAACACCGCCCTACTCAATGCATAGATTCATAATAAAATGTATTACATAGCATTCTAAAATGAGGATTTTAATAACATGCCTCCAAATCAAATACAAGAAAATTTGTGTTCTTTGTATGCTAAAATCAAACTTGTTTGTACAATTAAAACAACATAAATGCTTCCAAATCAACCAATATGAATCTAAGTATTACACATATTCATGCTAAAATGTGAATTTCTTCATGCTAAAGCCTGTATTTTTCTGGAAATCAATCAATGAGTCATGCGAAAATGTGTTTCTATAATTTTTTCTTACTTTGCGATTAAAGAGTAATGAAATCGAAAAAATCAGAGGTTTTTTTTTACCTTTTTTCAGTTTTGAACATGAACCATGTTATTTTTCACCATTGTTGCTTTGCGTGGTTCGATTTTGATGTTAAGCCTCACCTTGATTTCGATTTCTTCTCTTTGTATGGTTTGAATAACAGTTCTTGGTCAATGATTTCGATTGGTTTCAGTTTTGCTGTTGGAAACTCAATCTCGTAGTTTTTCGATATGTTCTTTCCGAAGCGATGCTACAATTCGCGTAAATTTGTTTTCCAATTTTTCCGTCAATAAAATGCGTAAATTGAAAATTTTGTTTTAATTACAAGTTTCCCACTGCCCCTATTGACACACTATTTATTAACAAATAATCATACCGCAAGTGCACGGTGTGTTTGCAATATATAAGTAAGCAAGTGTATCGTATCTCATAGAAACCGTTACTTTACAGTTCTTAAACACAAGTACTTAATTAATATCTAGACACTGAATATGCAGAATAAAAAGAAATGAACTAAATAGTATAAAATATAACAGAAGAAATAAATTACTGGACATAAACAGATGTACGAAATCTAGGTTTTAAGGAAATTGAATTTATTATATCATTTATCAATATTCATTAATTCTATTAACCCGACTTATATCTTTAATCTGTCAATAATGGGGGATCACCAGTCTGTTATCAAGCTACTTTTTAGGGCATACACTATAACATAGATAATGAGCATGCACTTCACTGCGGTCAGTTCTTCGCATATGTCATTACTCCTAATCTAGCACATGAAGATCTATTTAACCCTATGTGATACTTGTTCACTTGGTCGGTCCTTCCATGCATACATAATCTAATTTCTATCTTTCCACCACTAATTCTTCTCTGGTTAGTACTTCAAATTAATGACTAGCATGCATAAATGGTGATCAAGCATTCATACAAGATATAAATAATACATAGAAATCAAACCACGAGAGATAGCAGGAAGAAAAATAGTCAAATCATATTATAAAATCCATAATATCTAATCCCTAAAACCTAGCTATAAAATTAGCTAGACATGAATAAATTAACAAATAAAACTTGAGTATAAGTGTTCATGATACAATAGATAAAAGAACCAAAAAACAACAAGTAATCCAGTAGTCTCGTCTTCTCTGCAGTTGCACTCCGTCTCTCGTAACCTTGTCGTCTCCTCTTGAGTAGAGGACAACTCTCTGTCTTCTCTTTGGTGTATTCTAAGTGTAAAATTGTGGAATGGGGCTTCCTCTCTCTTCTTGTGGGGTGTATCAAAAATAGGAGCATTTATATCTAGGTTAAAAATCCTGAATTGGAGTGAAAATTAGCATTCCCGTAGATTCGTGCATGTGGGTCGACCGACCTGGCTGGGTCAACCCAGAGCCCTGTTTTTACACAGGGTCAACCCAGGTGACCAGGGTCGAGTCGACCCACCCCTTTGTAAATTACACTGGGCCGGGTTGATCGACACTTTTCGGGTCGACCCAACCCTCTTTCACACTGGGCTTTAGATTTTTTCGGTCGACCCAATCCTTTTTCGCAACGGCGCCAAAAACTTGACACGCTATTTATTAATAAATAATTGTACCGCAAGTGCATGGTGTGTTTGCAATATATAGGTGAGAAAGAGTATCGTATCCCACATAGACCGTTACTTCCCAGTTCTTAAATACAAGTACTTAATTAATATCTAGACACTGAATATGCAGAATAAAAAGAAATGAACTAAATAGCATAAAATAAAACACAAGAAGTAAATTACCTGATTAAAACAAATGTATGAAATCTAGGCTTTAAGAAAATTAGATTTATTATATCATTCATCAATATTTATTAATTCTATCAACCCGACTTATGTCTTTAATCTATCAATGGTGGGGGATCACTAGTCTGTTATCAGGCTGCTTTTTAGGACATATACCATAACATAGATATAATGAACATGCACTTCACTGCGGTCGGTTTTTCACACATGTCATTACTCCTAATCTAGCACTCGAAGATCTATTCAATCCTATGTGATACTTGTTCACTTGGTCGGTCCTTCCATGCACGCATAATCTGATTTCTATCTTTCCATCATTAATTCTTCTCTAGTCAGTACTTCAAATTAATGACTAGCATGCATGAATGGTGATCAAGCATTCATACAAGATATAAAATAATACATAAAAATCAAACCCCGAAAGATAATATGAAGAAATATAATCAAATCATATTATAAAATCTATAATATCCAATCCCTAAAATCTAGCTATAGAATTAGCTAGACATGAATAAATTAACAAATAAAATTAGAGTATAAGTGTTCATGACAGAATAGATAAAAGAACTAAAAAAATGAGTAATCCAGTAGTCTCATCTTATCTGTAGTGGCACTCTAGCAACCTTGTCATCTCCTTTTGAGTAGATGGCAACTCTCTGTCTTCTCTCTGGTGTATTCTAAGTGTAAAATTGTGGAATAGGGTGTCCTCTCTCTTCTTATGGCGTGTATCAAAAATAGGAGCTTTATATCTGGGTTAAAAATCCTGAATTGGAGTGAAAAAATCGCATTCCCGCGGATCTGTACATGTGGGTCGACAGACCTAGTTGGGTCGACCCAGAGCCCTGTTTTTACACAGGGTCGACCCAGGTGACTAGGGTCGAGTCGACCCATCCCTTTGTAAATAACACTAAGCTGGGTCGACCCAACCCTCTTTCGCACCGGGCTTTGGATTTCTTCAAGTTTTGATCAATTAATTCAGTCCATTAGGCTTTAATTAAGTATTTAATTAAGCACAAAAGCATAATTAAACACTTCTTCAACTCCTTTTGTCCATATTCACTTGTTTTGCTTCAAATATTTCAACGAAATCACAACAATTACTGCAAAACTAGCAAACACATAAAAAAATCCAAATAATAACAATATAAGCTCAAAAGATATATAAAATATACAACTTCATATAATAAATAACATCAATTCATATCCAAAAATTGTGTAAAATACACAACTGTCACCCATCCACTTAATCGGCTTTCATCTTGGTCGTCCAAATTGGGGAATGAGTGGATGAGATGAGTTCCTAGTTCCCATATGGGGGATGATTCCCACCAAATCCATCATATATATATATATATATGTATGTATATATATATAGAGCCAACATATACAAATAGGTCCTTCACCCTGTGATGCATTTAGGATGTACTATTTTATATTTTGTAACTATGTTTCAATATCGTATTTTATTGTCCCGGTGGAGATGACCTAGTAGTGGAGTGAGGTTGTTTGGAGACCAAAAGTCACGGGTTCAAATCTCCTCAATACCACAGGTCGGGTGTGTGAGTAAAAAAAAAATATTGTATTTTATCTATATTTATCATATATCTAGCATATAACATGCTGATGGCATCGTTATTTTCAAAGGAAATATAAACGCATAACATTAATTTTTGTACACAACGCGCATTCACAAATGACACAAAGAAATCAGCTAGTTTATAGCATAGTAAAACTATAAAGCTTTATTCTGCATCTTTAGTAGACCAATTTTGTGATAGTTACCTACATGTAACTAGGAATTCTTTTCTGAGAAATGAATTTAGAGTAAGTTGAGTCTTTTCAGTATTCGACTATTTATTCCATTTCAGAAGTGACACTAAATTCAAGTTGATCCAAAAAATATCTAATTAAGAATCTAGATACCTAATTGTAGGACCTAATAAGAACATAACTATATGTGTGTTTGCAATTCATGCAATTAATTTGGATGATAATTGCTTGTTTAATCTTATATTATTATATTTTATTTTTTTAGAATTCTTATATTGGTATAATACTTTACACTATAATGTGTAATTGTATATTTTATATTGTGAAAATGGCAATATTTTTCTTATAGACATCATTAAATATGAGATGTAACATTATTTTCGAGAGTCTAGAGGACTCAAAATTAATTACAATTTCATATTAGTAGAAATAATAAAATCCAGCCACTGTTGACAGGAAAAAAAAAAAAAAAGAGGTTCAGAATCATATTCTATGTGAGGACATAAATTTCTACTTCGACTGTTACCTTTATATTTAATTATATATGTACATACATATATATAGTGGTGGTTCTTGTATAAATCATTCATAGTGTGTAAACTGTAAATCAATCTCCCACCACACATTCTTCAAAATTCAATGATCCAAATTTGGTCAAAGGGACGGTGACATTACTGTAAATAAAAGGAACTTTGAAAAACGTGGTGACATTTTGGTAATTTTTACGTCCAAGTTAAAATTATAAAAAAAAACAAAAAAAGTGGACTTCTAGGTCATGCTAATGGAGACACAATCACATATTGACGAACACATAGTTGTATGTTAACGAAACAGAATTACTTCATGCACAACACCTAACTTTATATTCAAAATTAATTTTGTTAGGAAATAATTAAATGGTGAGTTTTATATTATTCGAAATCTACTCAAATCTACATTATTTGGATTCAATCCACTACATTACTCCTTCATTACCATTATATAATGCACTACTTTAGCATTACATAATTTTTTTATTAGCATACGACAATGCTAAAGGGGCATATGTTGAAATTCAATAAAATTAAGTTGTTGAGCCCTAAAATTGATGTTTTACCCTTATAACAATATAATTGATGCTAGCGAAGCATTAGTTATATGCTAGCAAAAGTATAATTGAGATGGAAGTTATATATACAATCATTATACACATGTAATATTAAACACACATGATTATGTTAGTGGATATACCTACACTACATTAGCATTATTATAATATTTTCCCTAGCATATGTCAATGTTAATGTTAGCAATGCATTAGCATTCTCATACAAAAAAAAAATCCTAATGATTAATGTATTTTTTTATGTCAATATAATTGATACTAATGAAGCACATTCTAATTGGCCGGGATGAAGTTGTTGGGGTTTTTTTCAAATTGGTCACCACAAGATTTATTTGAATGCCCATTAATCCTAACTTATGTATATAATTATTTTATATGTGTGACATTAATTATTAACCCTCGTGGAATTAGCATGCAAGTCATTTTCAAATCTATAAAATTGCAGAAACATAGAAACCATTGAAAATTCAACTTATAATTCGAGTCGGTTTGATCACTGGATTAAAAGTATAATCCCATTGTTGAAACAATGATGATCGGTGCCCCTTCACAATGTAATTCTACTCCTTAATCTTTTGCTATATTCTCAGACCTTGTCTAGATATAGAGTGGACTACTGACTACTAAACAGTCGTGGAAACCCTAGGGATCAAATGAGCATAAGAGATGGGCTATAACCTTAGTTTTCATCCCATCCTCTATATTTATAGGAAGGGGGCACGAAAATATGGTGTCCGAACCCTAATGGGTTTGGGCCTCCCACACTTGTTCCATCCCTAGTTCAGTAAGACTATATTGGGCTACAATAGGGATCTAGAAGAATATTAGATTTGCATGTTAATTTATTTAATTTTCAATATCCATAACTATGATATAAATAATAAATTAAGTATTATTTTTATTCCACTAAAGAAATAATACTGACCTATAAATTTAATACATATTTACGAATATGTTTTCTCCTTTAATTCAATTATTCTCCATGTTTAAGATATAATGTTCATTAATTAATTATATAAGCTTTGGCTGCTATAATTAATTAACATCTTCATTCCTAAAGTAGTACCACATAAGCTTTATCATGTTGAAAATAAATTCCACCTACAAAATTTCACATGAACTTTGTGCTTCTTCAAAGGTAGGGATGGAAGTAGGTCAGGCCGGGCCAGGCTTTGGCTTGGAAGGTCTGGGCCTACTTTAGCAAAAATAGGCCTAAGTCTGGCCTATTATCTATTTAGTATTTTTATATAGGCCTATGCCTGACCTATTTAATTAAACGAGCCATGCGTTAAGCCTTTGAAAAGCCTGTTTAAGCTTACTAAAAATAAATTTTATATTTTTATAAAAAAATACACATACACACATACAATTTATTTTTTTCATAATTTTTTTTCAAACAATAAATCAAATTAATGATTTACAAATATAAATACAACTTCTTGTTAAAATATAAATATAATATTTATTATATTGAAAATATAAATATAATATTTATTATAAATACATCTTCTTGTTAAAATATAAATATAATATTTATTATAAATACAAAGAGCATTACAAAAAAAATACAAATAAAAAATAAAAAGAATTGAATGGATATTGAGAATGAATTGGTGCATTTTTTTTTTTATCCGCTATACCCTTATACTATATATTATATGGTTCATAATAATTTTTAAAAAAACCCGTATCAATGGGCTATGTAGATTTTTTTTTACTCACACATCCGACCTATGATATTGAGGTGTTTTGAACCTGTGACTTTTGATCTTCAAACAACCTCATTTTACCACTAAGTCATCCCCACCAGGACAGACTATGGGGATTTTAATGAGGGATTTGGAGAAGATTTAATGCTCCCTATTTTAAGGTTGAATGAATTATCAATAATTAAGGAAATATTAGATATGTACATAATTGCCCTTAGTATTAAAATAATATAGTTATTTTTAATTTCCTAATAATTAATAATGACCGTTCATTTTAATCAATTGATGAATGTGAATATTTATCACTAATTGTTACATTAGAGTTATATATGCGTGCTAACCAATTTGTATGCGCACATAGCGCCAAATGAAATTGGAAGAATTTTCCAAATCTTGATTCCTCTATTGCAGCGACAAAAAATGGCTACATGTTGCACTTGCGAACACAAATACTTGACTGATTTATTATTATCAGTACATGAAAATGGAAACTAAAGTTTCAACAACATATAATTTGGCTGTCACGTTATAGACAATTCACCTAACATTATAAAATTGATTCTTCACATGCAAATGGACAAACATTTTTGGGTCAGGAGATACAATTCAAAATGTTTAAAGGAGTTTGTGACTTAGATAATAATGTTCTTTTAGATTTTGGCCAATTGCATGATTAATTGATAGATAATAATGTTATTTTGTTTAGTTGATATTTGGTTCTCATGGCCGTACCCAAAGTCCCAAACAATCCATTAGAAGGAATGTGAGTGAGTCTTGGAAATCTGAGTTTTGAAAAATAAAAAATAATAATTAAAATAGATACTACATTAATAAAAGTAAGAGAAAAATGTCCAAACAGGACCTTAACTATTTCGTTAGTCCTAAATAAGCACTTGAATTATTGTCGGGTCCAATTAGACACTCAAACTTTCTTGTGAAGTTCAATTGGACCCTCGAACTTTCGTAATTAACTCAACTAGACCCTCGAAAGTTCGGTTTGGTTGTATCTGTATTGCGGGTCAAGTCTGATCTAGTGCGAATTGGTCAAAACCGATCAAAAATCGATAAAAACCGGTCCACTTTTTTTTTTCCTCTAATTCTCCAAATTTAATTTAATTCCCTTCAACATGATATTTGAAAGTTCGATCGGTTTATCCACGAACCGGTCATTAGTTCGGTTCGGTTGTATCTGTATTGCTGGTCAAGTATGACCTAGTGCACTCAAAACCGGTCCATTTTTTTTTTAATCTCAAAATTTAACTTAATTCCTTCAACATGAGACTTGAAGGATTCGAACCCAAGACCTCCAAAAATTGTATAATCTTGCACAATATGCTAAACCAACTCAGCCAACACAATCTTATGTTATTATTCGAATATAATAACATATATATTCACAAATTTACAATAACTAATCTTCATTTTAATTAAAACCAATGTTTAGCATATAATTAAAATTAATATTTAACAATATCTAATTTAACATTTTTTAAATTTAAATAAATGAAGAGAATAACTAATATCTCTAAAATAATGAATTGTGAAATAATGATTAGCAATATTTTTAATTGCTATCGTGTAGTATTATTTATAATTAAAATGAACATTTAATTATTTGACATTTAATTATATATTTTCTAAAAATCTAATATTTTACGTTCAATATTTATTCTTATAAATTTATACGTTTAACTACTTAACTCATGCAATAACTATCGGTAAATTAAACATTTTATTTCTT
This sequence comes from Perilla frutescens, assembly GCA_026008535.1. NCBI lineage: Eukaryota > Viridiplantae > Streptophyta > Magnoliopsida > Lamiales > Lamiaceae > Perilla > Perilla frutescens. The sequence continues at coordinate 10,739,891 of BRKX01000005.1, forward strand.
TGCATTGATATAAATTTTGTATATTTTAAACTTATTTAATATATTTATCATAATACTAATTTATATAATTTTATTATATTTTTTGTGTATATATACATATAATATATATAAATATCACATACCAATTTATCCGATTTTTTCAAAACGGTTCAACCGGTCAAACCAGTAATCCGGTGACTCGATAAATTGACCGGTTCAATATCCGATCCGATTTTAAAAACACTGAGTTCAAGTGCCCACTTGAAACTAATAAAATATAAGTGTAGGATCCTACGTGGACATTTTCTCATAAAATGAAATACCAAATTAAGATAGAACTGTTGGTACAGCTAATGGTGATGAGAAGGACTTTAATTTACCCTACCTAAAAAATTAAAGAGGAAGGAATCTATTTGCCATGCATAGTGTAAGGACAAATCATTGTAAGAAAATAAAAAAATATAGTTTCTTATTTTGAATTAATTAAATTTATTATGGATCGTTGAAGCCGCTCTTCGTTGTTAATTATAAATCTTGTCGCAGCACACCAACTCGTAACATAAATTCATAAAACAACGCCCCTCACACTTCATCGTCTGTCACCCGCTTCATCGCCGATCGATAATGGCTGTATCTGGATTTTTCATGAGGCTAAACCAGCCTACACTACCAAATTTTGCTGCCCCTAAACATAATTATGCCGGAACAAAACAGGTTAGCTCATCAAACTCTTCACATGCCTCTCTCTCTCTCTCTCTCTCTCTCTCTCTCTCTCTCCATATATATATATGTGTGTGTGTGTGTGTGTAGTGGCCGCCGATCAGGACCGGCCGATTTGTTTTTTAAATACTAGAGCTCGTTGCCGACTGGCCGCGGTCCGCCGCAGCACAGACGACGGAGAAAAAGAGGGGTTGACGGCGGAGATTCTGCGGTGAACGGCTGAAGAACACCGGAGCTGCTACGGTGGAAAAGACGCCTTGGAAAAAAAATAAAAATATATGAACATTTTTCTTAGGGACCCTACCCACTTTTCACACAAAACATAAAACGGGAGCATTTTTTTTTTTTTTTTTTTCGTTATAAATATTTAAATATAAACTAATTTTACATGGCAACATCTCATAGAGTAGACAAAATTGTTCAATCCTTCTTTATGCGAAAAGAAAAATTTATGTTGAAGGAAATAAAATGGTGAGACGTTGTCATAAACAAATTAAGATATTATGTCTTAAAAAATTTAACTAATTAATCTTAGATTTGTTTTGAGGTTGTATAAGATTGATCAATATTTAATCAATATAAACTACATCGTTTCACTAACATCGTGTAAAATGTTCATGTCCATTTCTGCTTCTCTGCAAATATGTTGCATGTCAGTTTTTGCTGGTCTTTCTCTCCATTTTTTTTTTCCTGCAAATATGTTGCATTCAATTTGATGTTCTCTCTCTTTCTAGTATTGATTGATTTGTGAAAAAAAATGTTACAGTTCTGTGTTAAAGCATGCGGGAGAAGTTCGGAAGAAGAGAAGGGGAAGATGGCGATCAGGAAGGAGAAAGATGGTTGGAGGGTAGATTTTTCCGGCGAGAAACCGGCGACGCCGTTGCTGGATACGATCAACCATCCGATTCATATGAAGAACCTGTCAAAAAAGGTGACTGGATCAATCTTATTTTTACACTGCAGTTCTTGTCTGAATCGTTCGAGGAAGATTACAAATTTTTAAAAATTCATTTGTGTATGTTTTGGTCAGGATTTGGAGCAGTTGGCAGCAGAGCTGAGAGCAGAGATTGTGTATTCCGTTGCGAAAACCGGCGGGCATCTGAGTTCAAGCTTAGGTGTGGTGGAATTGACTGTTGCTCTGCACCATGTTTTCAACACCCCTGATGACAAACTCATCTGGGATGTAGGCCATCAGGTGATAGAAAAATCGAGTTAAGGGTCGAGTAGTTTGATATTTTTACACTTTTTCTGATCGATGTCGTGTTCTGTCAACAGGCTTACGGGCACAAGATTCTGACCGGGAGGCGGTCTAAGATGCACACGATTAGGCAGACTTCGGGTTTGGCTGGTTTTCCGAAGAGGGACGAGAGTGTTCATGATGCCTTTGGTGTTGGCCATAGCTCAACAAGCATTTCTGCTGGACTTGGTATGATTAGAAATGTGTAGATGCATTTGAACTTTAACAGAAAATCTTGTGTGAGACTGTTTGACGGGTCAGGATTCGTATTTGGTGTTTATTTGGGGTTCTTTTTCACTGATAGGTATGGCTGTGGCAAGAGATCTATTAGAGAAGGACAACAGTGTTGTGTCTGTGATTGGAGATGGAGCAATGACTGCTGGACAGGCCTATGAGGCAATGAACAATGCAGGTTTCCTCGATTCCAACCTCATCGTCGTGTTGAACGACAACAAGCAAGTGTCGTTGCCCACAGCAACGCTAGATGGCCCGGCCACGCCCGTTGGCGCTCTCAGCAGCGCCCTCACCAAGCTCCAAGCAAGCCCCAAGTTCAGACAGCTAAGGGAAGCTGCAAAAGTAGGTCACTTGTTCTTGAAGCAAATATATGTAAAAAAAATTGTTGAAGAGTTTGACACAAGATAGACACATGTGACATTGTTTTTCTTGCACTTTTCGACAGACCATCACGAAGCAAATTGGACCACAGGCACATGAGGTCGCGGCCAAGGTTGATGAGTACGCGAGGGGGATGCTCAGTGCATCAGGCTCGACCTTCTTTGAAGAGCTCGGGTTGTACTACATTGGCCCTGTAGATGGACACAACATCGAAGATTTGGTCACTATTTTTGAAAAAGTTAAATCTATGCCTGCACCAGGGCCAGTTCTGATTCATATCATAACAGAAAAGGGAAAGGGCTATCCACCAGCAGAAGCAGCAGCTGATAGAATGCATGGTATTGATAACTTCATACAAAAATCATGAAAGAAATGAGAACTCCTAGTCTAAATTCTATTTTTTGGTGTTTGTTTCAGGTGTTGTGAAGTTCAATCCAGCTACAGGAAAGCAGAACAAGGCCAAATCATCTACACTTTCATACACACAATATTTTGCAGAATCACTAATAAAAGAAGCTGAAGTAGACAGCAAGATTGTGGCCATCCATGCTGCAATGGGAGGTGGAACTGGCCTAAACTACTTCCAGAAACGATTTCCAGACCGATGTTTTGATGTTGGTATTGCTGAACAGCACGCTGTCACATTTGCAGCCGGCTTAGCTACTGAGGGCCTTAAGCCCTTCTGTGCTATCTACTCGTCTTTCCTACAACGAGGATACGACCAGGTGATAATGAGCAAGAAATCAGACAGTACGAGCCTTTTTTTTTTTTTTTCTGATAATGGGATTCTAACAGTTTCTTTGCAATGTATGTGAAGGTGGTGCATGATGTGGATCTGCAGAAACTGCCTGTTCGATTTGCCATGGACCGAGCTGGTCTAGTAGGCGCGGATGGCCCGACTCATTGTGGAGCGTTTGATGTCACCTACATGGCCTGCTTGCCTAACATGGTGGTGATGGCTCCATCAGATGAAGCAGAGCTAATGCACATGGTTGCAACTGCTGCAGCCATTGATGATAGGCCTAGCTGCTTCAGATTTCCAAGAGGAAACGGCGTAGGGGCTGTTCTTCCTCACAATAGCAAAGGAATACCAATAGAAGTAAGCACTAGTACTACTACTCCACCTCCTAGGATTCCCAGAAACAACACAATTTGTGTTTGTTCTAACCATAATCTCCACGAACTCATTGTCTCAAACAGATTGGCAAGGGGAGGATACTGATGGAAGGCAGCAGAGTCGCGATTCTGGGATACGGTGCAATGGTCCAGCAATCACTAGGGGCTGCAGAGATGCTCAAATCATACAATGTATCAACAACAGTGGTTGATGCAAGATTCTGTAAGCCCTTGGATACTGATCTCATCAGAAGGCTCGCTAAAGAGCACGAGATAATCATCACCGTTGAAGAAGGTTCGATTGGAGGCTTCGGATCACATGTTGCACATTTCCTAAGTCTAAATGGATATCTAGATGGACCCCTTAAGGTATGGAACAAACAAAAACAATCAAACAAGCCCTTCTTACAATTCATAAACAGAGTTTCTTTGTTTCTTGACTATTCCTCGGTTTGATAATGTCTTGTTTTCAACTGAAATGCAGTTGAGATCGATGATGCTTCCAGATAGATACATAGACCATGGAGCTCCACAAGATCAGATTGAAGAAGCAGGTCTCTCTTCCAAACATATTTGTGGGACAGTTTTATCACTCATGGGAAGGCCCATGGAAGCCCTCAAACTTCAATGAAACAATGTAGAAACATTAGATTAAGAATATCTGTATGTTAGAAAACCATGCTTATGAAAGATTATGATGATGCATTCATCTCTGATCCTAGGTGTTGATCTTATGTGTATAAATAAGCCTCTCTTCTTTCATTGCATTTGAAGATATGGATTTGCATTGACCAAAAGTATTTTTAAATGCATACACAAACTGTAAAAAATAATATTAATATTACAAATCATAAATCGGTATCTATACATTAATAAGCTTCATGGGTGGCCTGGTTTAGTAATCTCATGATTGGAATGTTACTGCTGTAATTCGATAGAAACAGCTTTTGTTAAGTGACAAAAAACTGCAGAAAATACAAAACTAGGAAAACACCAGACCAAGCAGTTTTATAGGCAATGTCCTAATCCTTTATTTCGACAAAAGATGCAGAACATACAATTGGTTTTCCGAGCTTGAAACATGCTGTTGAAAATATCACAAAATGATTAAGACAAAGCAGATCTTCTTAGTAGTTTCTTTGAAGAACTAAATCCATCGAGAACCAGTAAACATTATGACTTGTTGAAGAACTAGCTAGGCAGATCAAGTCATTAATTTCAAGTTACCTGATCTTCAACAATCCGAAATGGGTGCCATGAATGAAGAGAGAAGCTCCACATGCAGCCTTCATCTCTGCTTCTTCTGGTGATGAGTATCTTCGCTTACATGCATTCTTGAAGGCTTTTTCATCGATTTCACTCATTCTTTTGATCCCAATACTAACACGGCTGTTGTTCAGCGTATCAGTTATACTCTGGAAATCAATAAGAGATGACTGATGAAATTACTGAATTCAATATGAATATATATATATATATACACACACACACAGTAAAAATTCTCACAACCACAAAAAAATATTAGGAGAGGATGGTTATTCTTAAATAGAGATTTACATATAATCATTGTACATGTTTTTAAAAAACTAGGAGAATTATCAATTTAAAAACCGAAGGATGTTTATCTATTAATATAGAGCTCGAAAGATTCTATTGATTCAAGGTTTGAAAGATCTAAAACTATCAATTTAAGGCTTGCACATTTAATGGTGTTAAAATTCCATATAACAGAAGGTGATGTGGCCGTTAAATATCCAAATCATTTCATATATTACATTAAACAATAAATTTACATTAATTATTTTAATTAAATTAAATATGGGGTTTAATTAAATTTCATCAAATAAAAACCACCATTTTCTGTCATTCAGGTCTCATTATTTTTTTAGTTTGAAATTCATCTTTATTTGTTTGATTAATTAAATTTTATTATATTTATAATTAATTATTATGATTTTAATTTCACGGCAAACTATTAAATGTTATTGAAATATTTAATAAATTAATTAATGTGAATTTTATTCTCTTTCCAGATCTCTTTTTAAAATAATCATTTCCCAATCAAAATTGAAAATAAAAATAAAAATAATTATATCAATTTGTTATTGAGATAAAAAAAAAAAGGTATTACAATTACATACTAAATTTAATTAAACATCGAATTTAAATTAAACTTCTAAGAATCTCTGATTAAATTAAGCAGAGATGAATTTACAGAATATAATAAAATCAATTCTCTATTAATTTAATTAATTTAAATTTATGTTTTCTATTTAATTTAATATAGGATAAAAATAATGTATCAAAATGGTATTTAATGGCCATATCACCTCTTGTTGGATTGAGTTTTAACACTGTTAAATATTCAAATCTTAAATCGATAGTTTTAGATCTTTCAAATCTTGAATCGATAGAATCTATCTTTTAGGCTCTATATCAATAGATATATAATCTTTCGAGCCTTGTATTAATATTTCTCCAAAAAAGTAATATACATTATACGCCAATTGAAAATATGTCCCTTCATATTTTAAAACTCATGAATTTAAAAGATAAATAATTCCCTAAAAAAAGATTCATGAATTTTAAAATCAAATGTACATAAATCATTTATGTACATTATGTATAGATATTAAATTTAGGGGGTGTATTGGATAGAGACTCTGTATGATTTTGTTGGATTTTCAAAATCCGGGTGTATTCAATCCAGACTTTTTAAAATCTTTAAAAATCAAGAGGTATTCAACACAGATTTTAAAATGTCTATAAAAATCCAACTGTATTCAAAACTCCATGGACTTTAAAATGTTAGTGATTCTAATGGATTTCACCTCAAAATTACGTAAAAAATACAAAGGATGAAATCCGATTTTTGCACATGAGATTTTCATGGATTCGTAAAACCCAGCGCGCGGTGTACTCTAGCGGCCGATGAGGAGTTGAATTTGGACACCTCAGCGCGTGATGTACTCCAGCGGCCGCTGAGGGTGTTTAACTGCCTAATTCCCAGCGGCCGCTAGCTTTAAGTTAAGCTGCTGCTGAGGTCCATCGATCGCTGGGTTGCGTATTCATCGCTCGTTGTTTTCCAGCGAACGCTGGGATGAAGGATTTCAAATCCATTAAAATCGTCCCAAATCCATACCCAAATCAAGGGAGACTCCATGTGGAGTCTATATAAATTTATGGACTTTTTAAAGTCCTTTAAAATGTAATTAAATCTCAATCCAATACACCCTCTTAGAATGTATCTCGAAAATATTTAGATGAAACTTTGGATAAGTACGTATTTCCTTTTTAAAAAATTAAATCATTTATTTATCCAAATTAGGTTTATTTTTATTAAAAAAATTAATTGTCGAGTGTACTCCACGAGTCTTCGGATAAAAAAAATTAAATTAAATATAGGATTCACTAATTTTATTTTAGGGTATATATTTATTACGAAAAAATTAATTAACAAGCTCGGTCTACGAGACTGTGCATTAACGCTAGGAGTAATTTTAAAAATTGTGGTAAATTCTTTGTAAACATGTTTGCTTGTAACACCTCAAAATCAAATATGAGCCCAATCTTTTATTTTTAAGGCCCAATTAAAATACCAAGTGTTTTTTTAAAGAGACCAAATATTGGGCTTTTGAGCCCATTTACGAATATATTTATCTACGGCCCAATTATTATCGGAACGAGATGAATGAACACATTAGACGATAGTACTCATTGCTACAAATTCAAGAGAATTTATTCTACCCAAATATAAGTATAATTGATCAAGATATGATTTAGTTTCTAATTTAACTTCTAATTAGGTTAATGGGATCTTATTATATACATACACCCTTATTTCAATTTTTAGGGCATTCTAATCTACCTCCAAGAAGTGGCACCCCGTCCATATTATTTGCTCTCTCTCATCTTCCCCCTTCTGTAGCCACTATTACCGGCAACCATCTTGTTTTCATTTAGATGTGCTCGTTTGAATAAAATATTTTGATCATAATCAATAAACATTCACAAAATGCTCAATCCAAAATTAAATCTCATGCACATCGAAAAAATAGAGGTATAGATGAATTTGATGTAGGGTAGAATTGATGCAAAACAACTACATCAACAATTCCTTTAATCATGATTGTATCGACTCCCCCATCTTCTGTTATATGACTTTTTCTGTTGATCCAGATGTCGTGTGAGCGATGACTCCCCAATCTTAAGCCATTGTTCGTCCTCGAACAATGAGGAGAACACTAATAAAATAAACATGAAAGGGGCACAGTACTCGATCATCAATGCCTTTGGGACAAAACTAAATATATTTTTAAGAACAAATCCAACTCCTATAACTCATAAAAAATCATATACACAACCAATCTTAATAGATCTAAATATGAACCTCACTGATATTGTATCACTCATCTCTCAAGGCCCCGTTTGGTTCTGTTGATGGGATAGATAAGATTGATGAGATAAGGTAAGATTGCACTGTTTGGATAAAAATAATCTTGTGTTTGGATTGGTTTATTGCAATTTTAACGATTTAGGATAGATTGTCAATATTATGTTTGGATTGAATGATTAGGATTAAAATGTTGAAAAATACCTAAATTGCCCTTTATATAAGATATTTATTTATAAGTATTAAAGTTGATATTTTTTATTTAAAAATATTTGAAATCATGAAATTGGAATTAATCGATGCACAAAAATAATTTACCCAATTTTGAGAAATGATGAATGAATCAAAAATAGTTTCTTTTTCAGAAGTCCTCTTTTAATTACATATTAATATTCACATTAATATTATATTTACATATCAATATCCTCATCATTATTATTAAATTGAAATTATGGTTTTTATGGTAGAAACTATGAAATTGTGAACAAAATTATGCAATTTCATAAAATTTTCATTATTAATTTGAAATATTCAAAAATAATTTATATAAGGACAATTAAGTAATTTTATGTTGATTAAAAAGTAGGATGAAAATAATCACCCCATTTTTTGGGTGATTAGTTATCACCTAAATGGGTGATTGGAGCCCGGGCTCATCATCAATACCGGGCTCCTATCACGCGAACCAAACATTCCATTAGGTTAGATTATTTTATCAATATACCCTAATCCCACCTAAACCCACAAACCAAACACCTCCCAAGTGTATAAGATGGACTCTCATTGAATCAAATACAATGCAAAAGTATAATTCATAAGCTTGTCAATTGTCTAACTCATTTATACTCGAACATGCAAGAATAAAGATGAACAAGGTCTTTGACTTAGAATGTAATGTAGGGACATTGGTCAAAGCTATGAAATTTGGCTAAGCGACTAAAAACAACTTCAAACCATTGATACTTTTCTACTTTAAACCCGAGTATGTATTGAAATCCAACTTCTAACATCTTCCATTTCACCAAATCATCTCCAAAATCTCCCGATTTCCATATACTTTGTACACCCTTCATCATTCTCTTACGTTTTACAATATTCAATTAGAATCTAATTTGTAGGCATTTCCTTAAATGATAACTTCCAACATGACTTAGAAGAAGTTCACGTCGTTGTTCTTATTGGTAGTAACATGCTTCATGCACACCCTCAAACTGCCCAATTATAACTCTCTAGAACCTTTCTCACTTTTCACGATCTCAATTCACATTTTTGTATCTCTTCATTGACTCTCATTCGAAACTCAATTCAAATTCAGTTCAAATTTTGTGCAGAAAAAACTCTTCCTCTTATCGTCTGTTTCAATTTAAATAATTGAGATTATTCAATTGAACGGTAGAGATGAATTCTTAGTTTCTACACCAGATTAATTTTCATTAGAATAATTGTAATTTTAAAACTATTATTTAGTTATTATTACATATATGATGGACTTTTTTAGACTATTTATTACATTTGATGAAAATACTAAGAATTGACCATATGCATTTTTCAATAAAAATAAAATTGATTGTTATTTTTCTTCCACCACACCAAATACAATATAAACTCAAGTAACAATCTAAAAAAAAATTGATGCACAAAAATAGAGTTAAAATGATCGAAAAAAATAGTAATTTCTATAATTGAATGACATTCAAATTCATATATACATATAGATTTTTTAGTTGGCGCCTTCCTTTCTTCTTCTCCCTCTCCCCCCGCTGCAAGTTGCCTTCCCCAGTTTCTTGACTTGGATTAATTTATAGACTTTTACGAGTTCAACGCTCTTTCCACTATATTACAATAATTATTGGGTCATTTTCTTCATAACTAGAAACCGGAAGAAGAAAGGGGCAAGGGCTTCCATCTCCCTAATTATTTTGTTTCAGTGTTGCTCAAAATGGCAAGATGGCCCAGATCAGAAAAGCTTCTCAATATCGAACCTCAGGAGCTCTCTTTCCGCTGTCAGTAATTCTATTTTACTGTTTGCTGTTTATTCTGATGAATATTTTAATTTTCAGTTTCTTGAAGCTATGTTTCGTCTGCTTCTATGTATTTTGGTTTGGTTAGTTGAGCTAATGAAGGAAGCCTCTTGCACTATTCGGTTATCAAGTAACTCCCCAAGGCATGTTGCTTTTAAGGTAGAAATAAAATTTGAGTTTTGTGTATTATTTCATTCATTTCCTTGGTAATTATATTATGTATATGTATGTATGTATCTTAGATTCCATGGTTTTATTTCAGGTTATGACTACAAGTCCAGAAAAGTACTCGGTTAAACCAAATATTGGAATAATTTCGCCTGGATCAACTTGTGATGTCGAAGGTGCTATCGATTTTTTTCCCTTTTTCTTTTTTGTTAACTGTTATTGCTAGTACTGTGAGAGATCAAAATGTTTCAACAACCAGTTGGTAATCCATATTTTGAAAAACAGAATTGTCAGAGGTAAAAAAAAAATTGAATCCTAAGGCCATTTTCAATGGCAATGGTTTATGTTGCCTCTTACTTAGTTATGATTTTAGTTTCAGAAAGATGATGTTGGAGTTGATTTTGATGATGCTCTTTTTGGTTGTATTTTCTAACTTAATTCATATATATTCTTTGTGCTATTGAAATGGGCTTAATGATTTATACATTTGCCATGTAGATTCATCTAAAGTTATGAATTTTTGGTGTTATTTGACAGTTTATATACTTAACTCCCAAAGTGAATGAATATTTCTATTTACTGATGACTGTTGAAAGATGTGTTTATAGGGTAACTCTTTTTTCTCTTACTTAAACCTGAAACGGGAACCCTTGAAACAATATAAACTTTTGTTGAAATCCATCTATTTTTTCTCCAATGAAAATGAATAAAAACTCCCTGAGTATTGAAGGGCCTTTTAATAATCTGAATCCTGCTATCACCTTCTCTATCAGATATTCTTGCATTTTGAGAAAGAACTCCATTATTTTGGTAATCATAATACATGTCCTCTATCATATAAATTTTGAGTTTTGAGATAGAACTCCAATATTTATGTAAATTCAACTTTCTATTTTGGTCTCTTTCCTTTTTGAAATATGTGTGGACCTTACACAGTTATACTACCTATCTTTTAGAGCTTGCTTTTCAATTTAAGGAGAATGAGAATGGGTACAGGTATCATTCCCCCAACTTCAGGGAATGACAGTGATTCCCTGACACCAAGCAACCCTCCTCTTTTCATTCCCAATATCCCACCTCCCCAACACCCATGCCACGCACTCCGATACTTTGATAAGATGATCTCTTTCCTCATATTTATAAGTGCAAGGTTTCTATTTCTAGAATCAGAAAAGGTCTTGATTCTAAGTGTTGTATCAACGGTATAGACGTATAGTTTCTTGGTTTCCAGTTGGAAGATTTTGTTCCCTTTTTGGTCAAATCAATGGCTTTGTTGTAAATAATTAGGCCTCAACATGGATGAAATGACTTGATATCTTCCTAAAGCTCTTGCTAAGAGTGTGAGTATTCCCTTGTATAATCCTTGAACCATGAGTAAGCCTACTGTTGCCGCACCATTTAAATGTCAGCAAACAGATACCATCTCTTGCAGAATTGGTTATAGATAAAGATTGAGGGGACTAAAAGATATTATTGTAAAATCCCTCAGGCTATTATCTGTTCATTCTTGTAGGCAATTCTTATCATTAAAGGATAAAAGGACCCATTTCAACCCAAAATATTGATTTTCAAATCAAGTAAGCATTGTGTGACCTAAAAAGTCCTTATTGAACTTCTTGATTTCACATTTAAAACTCCTACCATATGTTGTTCATCTTATTTTTTTCTTCCTTATCCCTTTTCTAACTTTTCTTTTACTTAAAGATACCTCTTTGAGAAAGTCATCTCTAGTTTGTGTCTTTTGCAGTAAAAATGCATGCTCAAAAGGAGGCCCCTCCTAACATGCAATGTAAGGATAAGTTTTTGATTAAGAGTGTTGTTGCAAGTCCTGGTGACACGGTAGAGAAATCACAAAAAATGGTAATTATATTTAAAGAAATCTATTTGTCTTTACCAAGTGAATCTGCTCGTACTTAGCTTCTTAACCTTGTCGTAGCAACCATTTGAGAATGTCTGTGAGAGAGGTTATCTCCTTTTAATGGAAACAAAGTTAGAAATTTGGTTCAAGTTTCTGACAGCTTCGCTCTCTTGGAGTGGTTCTGATCAATCCCTTCTGAATAGTTTTACTCTGATACACTACACCATACTTCGTTTTAATGCACCTGTGCAACATCTTTTTGAAGTTAAATTGACTTCATGATTTGTACATTGGGCTGAGTTTTTGAAATTAATGATACAGAGATGAGTGAGCTACTGTATCTATCTATGAAATTAAATGTTTGTCATCCCTTCTTTCATCTCGACATCAGTTTTGGAGTGACTACAAAGCCCCTGTTTAAAATGCCTCATGCTGGATGTCAATCATCAACATTATTTGGTACTTCCTTGTTTTGAATGATTTGATCATGGATTGACACGTTAGGTCCAATCTTTCTTGCTTATAGTTCAACGATAGATCACATGCAGTTGGAGATTACAAATTGAGAGTAATTTACGTTCTTCCATCACGTCAGCAATCATCAAAGGTGGATAGGTTAGGACAAGCCTCTTCACTAAACGGATCAATCTTGCAAGAAAGAAGTTTGAGTGGTACTCAGGTTGTTCACTTCTCTAGAAGCTTTTTCTTCCTTGTTTTGTTTATTTTATGAAAAATTATACGATTAGTAATTAAAATAAGATTGTTGATTAGCAAATCTTTGAAGTGAAAACACAACCTTATGGTCTCCACCGTCAGTATTTTTGGTGTTTCTGTATCTATGCATATATTTATCCACTCAGAGTTTCTGTATCTATGCATATATTTACCCACTCAGCTTAATTAGTTTGTTGAATTCCATGATTTATGTTTGGTTATGTCACCATAAATTATGATGGTCTCATGGTCCTTACCCAAGAAGAAAGCTGCTAGATAAAATTTGATTGTAAAATGGTCCATTGATCATCTGACATATTATTATATCCACAGAGTACAGACACAATGAATTCACAGTTTATGTAGGTGTTGAAAGTGTAATGAGCTAACAATGATCTTTAACGTATGTTTTGTTGATGTTATTCTTCTCACTGTTGTTGAACCGGATTGAATTTTGAAAATTATGTGACCTTCTCAATTTCGAAACCTAACTAACCTCCTTTCCTCCCTCTGAGAAAGTGCACCAATACTAGAGACAAACTGGTAGCATTTGCTGCCTTTACATCAAATCAACAACATGAAATATGTCCATTTCCATTGGTAAATTTATTTTCAACTGCTTACTGTCGGACAAGTCTTTTTCGCATAATTCTAGCCTGATTTGACTTTTGGCTAATCTTTGAGTAATCTGAAATTAGAGTTATAGTAAATGTTTTGAAGTTCATATCGCTATTTTTGCACTTGATGGTATGAGCCTAGAGATTAAAAAAGACATTTGAGTTTTGTGTAAGTTTTGAGATATGCATATTGAAGTTTACATGAATATTCGTTACTTATACTTAGTTTGTGTTGTGTTATGATTTGATTCTACAGATCTTCTTGAGTAGAAGTGTTTGTTACATCAGATAAGGGTGCGATAGATGGGCTAGATGCCTGTTTTGGTGAACTTGTGGATAATTATTGGTTTTATAGTCTTATAAGCTAGAGAGAATTTATTGATATTACTCTTTCATTAATTTTTTTATCTGTTTCTGGTTATTTCAGGGTCTATTTCTTTATATTTATCTGCATAGCATAATAAGTAGATAATTTAATGATATTAGCAAGATCCAAAACAAAGAGGAATATATTTCATTAAAAAAGAAGATCTACGATTAGAATTTCAATACTGACAAGGCATCTGAAAAGTGGCTTGAAACAGAAGACCCATAATCTTTCTCGGTTGAGAATAGAGATCAGGAAGTAAATGGCTAATAATTGGGAACCCCCTCAATAGAGAGTTGTCAAAGTCTCTATTTCTGTGCTGCATTATGTTTTTGAGCAATCTAGGAATTACGATTGAGTTTTCAGCTCTTGTTGAAGTGAAACAGAAGTATTTTTCCAATGATATCACAATTTAACATAGGACTTCTAAAGTTTATGTATATGGGAGTATAAACTGTCCAACTAAAGGCATTTCTATGTTGGAGAATCCGAGAATATAATGTCCATTATTACTATTCGAAAAACAACTCACTAGCCCTATCCCTATCACTATCACAATATGTCAAATATTCAAAATATGTGTATTCATTAATTGGTGACAAACAATAATGCCACCAGACTAACACTGCTATGAGGCCTTCTAGCTTTAGTCACTGTATAACATGTTCTTGATTTGGTTTGGCTTGTATATATTTTCCCTTTTTTTACTCATGAAAAAGAAGAATAACTGAGACTTTTTTATGTAAAAGATATCTGTATGATGTCTAGCTGACTGAAAATTTACTTTTCAGATGATGCACAAGGATAAAATTGACTGTTCCCAACTGATAAGTTAGAAACTAATGTCAAGATTTTACTTCTTCTGGCCAACTAATAGGACATTTTGAGTTATGTTCTTATATCTTAGTCATTGTCGTATTTATTGAATGTATGCGTAGCTTCAGTTTCATAATCTTCCTTGTATTATAAATGTGATTATTCCTTTCTTTTATAGACCTAAAAATGGTAGTTATCCTTTATCTTCTTTCCTAATGATCACCTTATTTAGCAGTTGTACTTTAACATAAGCCTTAACGATTTTTTCTTTTTAGTCAACTGCGGCGAATAATTTTATCTATTACTTATAACATGTGATACAGTTCCAGGGAAGGAATGGGAAGCTTGTTGATAATTTGTTTGTCAAAGGCATCATTATTCTCTTTATAAGTTTGATCGTTTTATACCTCATCGTGAAGATTCTTCCAGTCATATGGTAAATCATCTGTTGTTCTACGTTTCAATATTTCAAAGATGTGAGGGTCTTATTATCATCAACTTCTATTTATAGTTGTGCAGTTTTTGGCTCTTGGCTGACAACTACTATATAGCATTGAAATCAATGTTCTTTTGGTTTCATTTAAATTGGTTTTGAATCCCTCATCTCGTACATCCCATATCTTGTTTCGATCTGAATTGTTTGTTCGTCTAATTAGCTTCTCATTCCATGCATTCTCTTTGCAGGAGTTGGATCTTTGTGGCTACTATATTGGTAATGAAGATGACAAAGAGGCTGGTTTCAGATTCGGTTGAAGATTGGATAGTAAAGACACTTCTCTGCGTCTTCTTGCATTTATTTTCGGTTCTTTTCCAACGTAAGAACAACAGATCTGACCAAGAATCCAGAGTTGCCGTTGTTGGATGACTCTGCCGTATGTATGAATATCAATCATATCACCATTCAAACCGCGTATATATATTGTATCTGATCAAGAAGTGAAGGGAAAATCAGACGAGTGTATCTGATATTTGCATGATTGTAAATGTCTCTCTCACATGTCCTTGTGTAGCCATGCTTCTTAACACTATTTTCTTGAGGCCGATTAATGGTTTCTGCACAGACCAGAATTCGAGTTGTTTGCAGCTTCGTTTGTTTCTGCTATAATGTTGTGTTCCTTTAGTGACGCAAAAAAAGTTATGCTGCGTTGAGTTACAAATTGCTCAAGTGTTCCTTTTGTATGTTTGATTTCAAATTGTATAACTAGAAGCATTCTGAAATTCCATAACTTCTGGCTGTCGCACAATCATATTAATTAGGAAACCAATAATATTAACCGAAGACCCAGAATGAGCTATAAAAACAAAATTTCATGCGGTATTACAAATATAACCCTATTTAACATTTAAAGAAGATTTGACTCATTAGCTAACATATTTCTACATTTGAGTTATTTTTTTTGGACGTCGAGGGTAACCCGCAGCCGCTACTGTGGTGCGCACTGGGTAAATCTCGCTCTTGTGTAATAGTCTGTAAATCTACACAGGGGAGGTAAACTACACTTGGCAGGCCAGATGTGACAAGCTCACACCTAGTGGTGTTGGTGCGCACTGGGTAAATCCCGCTCTTGTGTAATAGTCTGCAAATCTACACAGGGAGGTAAACCACACTTGGCAGGCCAGGTGTGATAAGTTCACACCTACTAGTGGTGTTGGTGGTGGGTCGAACTTGAGACCTTTGGCCTCAAAAAAACACCACTCCACCGCTAGGTCATCCCCAACGGGACACATTTGAGGTATTTATTTGCATGGTGGGAAGTGAGCAAAGGGCCCATGTCTGCTGTTGTTACCCGCCCTTTTCTTTATTTTATTTTTAAAATTTTGTTTTAGTTTCTTTTTGGTAATTTTGTTTTGTTTTCTTTTCTTTTTGGTTATTTATATTCCTTTTTTTTAGATCAATTTATTTTGCTTTTGTAATTATAGATGTTTGATATAAGTTAATTTTTTTTATAGTGTATTCAGTGTAGTATTAAATCAAATTAGATCCAATAATTCTAATTTTTTTGAGGTTGCTGTAATCTAAAATGTTAAATCAATAATAGTCATTGGATTACAACCATTTTTTCTTTATAATTACTACAAAATTCTATCAGCATATATAAATATGTTAATTAAAACATTTTGAATATTGTTTAATTTATATAAATAAATAAGTTAATATATGAAATATGGAAGTGTTTAATGGTGGGATCCAGTTGTTTTGGAGCAAGTATTGTTGGGGATGAATATGCTTAGAGCAAGTAGGTATTTAACTTTTGAGATGACGCACATGTGATAGCAAAGTAACTCAAAGTGAGAAAGCACCACATGAGATGCTCGTGCTTTCTCAATTTTATGTATTTTATTGCCACATCAGCACCACTTCAAAAGTTTAATACCTATTTCTTTTAAATATATTCCTTCACAATAGTACATTCTCAAAAGTTTATAGATACACACAAATATGTATATATATATATTTAATAATGTAAAAGTGAAAAAAAGTTGTTGTAGGTAGGGGTGTGCAAATGGTTGGTTCGGTGCAAAACCGAGCGAAACAAACAAAACCAAATAAAAAATTTCTTAAAAAAATTTAAACTGAACCAACCAAAATAGTATATATAAGTGAACCAAAACAAACCATAATTCTTTTGTTAGTTTGGTTTGGTTTTCGGTTTAAATGAATTTTCAATTATTATTTTTATTTTGCGAAACAATTATATCTAAAGAAAATATATGCATTCAATAGATAACAAATTATATATTAAATAAGTAAATATTTTAAAAATTCTAAAACTAGAAAATTGAAACTAAATATTAGAATTATTAATATTAGTATAAGTAATATTATAATTATAAATCATACATTATAAATATAGTATATATATATATATATTTTGGTTGGTTCGGTTTTAACCAAAATATCTTTTACTTGAACCGAAATTGAACCAAACTATATTTTGGTTTTAATATTCAAAATCAAACCAAAATTAAAGAAAAAAATCACCACACTAACCAAACTAAATAGCTTAGTTTGGTTCGATTTTTTAGTTTTTGGTTTGATTTTGCACACCCCTAGTTATAGACATTATGCAATGTGGAGTCCACTTCCCCACTTTTATACTCATTTTCTAGAAAAATTCCTAAGAAGCCCCGCAACTTTTTTTTTTTATCTCACTTGAACAAGCTTCCTCATCTACACTTTCTCCCAACACAGTGGCGCTTTTCTAATTGTGTGGAATATATTGAATTCCAAGTCAATATATTCCTAACCATTGAAGATGCTCTAATTAGGATTGTATTAAAATATTATTTTACAAATATAATTCTATTTAATATTGAAAAAAGTTTGACTAATATGAAGAAAAATAATGGAATAGTAAATAAGGGCAATATAGAACAATTATATATAAATCATGTTTTCCAATGTATATTAAATTAGTTTTCTTAATATTTGTGAGAATGAGAAAGAGACTACAATTATGGGAGGAGGGATTATTATTATTATTATTATTATTATTATTATTATTATTATTATTATTATTATTATTATTATTATTATTATTATTTTCAAAATTCTCTCTCCTTACACCTATAAATAGAGGTCATATGAAAAATGAAAAATCACACCAGAAATCGTTTTAAGAGTTCGAGAATTCGAATAGAAATTTCATAAGCGAAATTCTCTCAAATATCAAGGCATTTTTATGGCATTTAAAGATCTTCTTCATCAAATTCAGCCATAAGTTAGAGTTTGATCCAGAAGCAAGACAACAATTAACCCTCTAAATTAACATCATCAAGATCTAAAACCGGAGTAAAGAAAATTGAAGGATCATTTATTGGAGAGAATAATCAGAAAAAATAGAGATTGAATCCCCATAAATACATTTTAATCCGAAAATCATTTTAATTATACACATTTTGTGTTTTACCCAATTAAATACAAAAAATGCATTACATATAGTACTCACAATTTATTAATTGCTTGTCAGACGGTACGTAGAATAATTGAATGAAGAAATATTAATGACGTTGATTCATCGCTCGGATATTAGAATTTATAAAGGAGGGATTTGAAATTTCGGCATTAGTGAAATCTAAACTTGAAATCTTGGATTCTAAACTATCCCACACCACTATGCCTTCATTGAGGCCTGAGGGACATATCAAAGTTTTTCTATAGTACTTTATTTGGTTTTATTTTCTGGTAAAAATAAAATAGGTTTAATACTTTCTTTTGTTTTTATTGTAATGTTTGGAGAAACTCACTAACTACTAAAAAAATGAGATTTTAACAAAATAAGTTTCTCTCGGAGTCTCAGTAATCATAAAAAAATACACCTCTAAAATAAGTTAGTGATGAATTTGATATATGTTAATTGGTGTCTACAAGAATCGTATCAGCAGTGAGTGGTCTATCATAATTGAAGAAATCAGTTAATGACACTTGCTCAGAGCGGTTATTTAGCAGCATGAAGTTGCATGGGAGTTGATCGTAGCCATTGATCATCAACTGACGCTCATTCAATCTGTGGTATAGATTAGATTCATTGTTGTTATAAATATGTTTGTAGATTCAGTTTTAGATACATCTCATACTTGAAAACTGTTGTATTGGGGAGTGAAGAGAGTGGTTAGTTTCTCGGTTAGATAGATAGCCATAATCTGGGAATTGTGAGCTTGTGATCAAGAGGGGTTTCTAATCTTGTAGTTCTCATTTCTTGATCAATAATAATCAGCCATCGACCCTCCGTGGATGTAGGTGATTCTCACCGAACCACGTAAATCCGCTTGTATTGTGTTGCTGTTTTCTTTTCTTGTGCTCTTGAATAATTATAGGGTTCATCAAATCTTGTTTTCATCTATCTTCATAGAAGCTTGATTCATTGTTAGTTCTAACAATTGGCCCCGTTTGTGGGAAATCCAATCCACGATGACTTCGATGAAGTTTGATGCGGAGAAATTCTCCGGTAAGAATGATTTTAGATTGTGGAAAATCAAGATGAAAGCCTTGTTGGTGCAACAAGTCTTGGTAGATGCGTTGAAGGGAGAGAAGGGCTTACCCGATGCTGCAACGGCGACACAGAAGGCGGAGCTGATGGAGAAAGCGCATAACGCCATTGTCTTGTGCCTAACAGACAAAGTCTTGAGAGAGGTTTCAAAAGAAACCTCAACGGCTGGAGTATGGGCGCGATTGGAGTAGCTCTACATGAAAAACTCTTTGGCGAATCATTTGTACATGAAGCGGCGCTTGTACTCGTACAAGATTGTTGAAGAAAGGAGTGTCGCAGAGCAGCTCGATGAGTTCAATAAATCAATCGATGATCTTGAAAACATTGATGTGGTTTTAGAAGATGAGGATAAAGTAATTATTCTCTTGAATGCTTTGCCAAAGGCACTTGAACACCTGAAGGATGCCATGCTGTTTGGAAGAGAGAATTCCATCTCTCTTGATAAGGTGGAATCAGTCTTGAAAGAAAAAGAATTGCAGAGGCAGAATGGTGAAAAGAAAGTGCCATCCGCAGAAGGCCTGAACATAAAGAAGTTCAACGGAAAGGAGAAGAAAAAGAAACCAAATCTTACAGGAAATAAGCAAGATCAAAACAAGGGAGATGAGCCTGCAGAGAAGGAGACAAGAGAGTACCATTACTGCAAGAAGAAGGGACACCTAAAGAAGGATTGCTATTCATGGAAGAATAAGCAAGCTCAAGAGGATCAGGCCCAAAGCTCTGCTGATTGCATTGAGGAATGTGAAGGTGCCGAAGCTCTGAATGTGATGATGAAGCGCATGGAGGATGCATGGATCATGGATTCTGGCTCCAGTTTCCACATGTGCCATCACAAGGAGTGGTTTGGATCTGAAACAGCAAGATCATGGATCAGTCTTGCTAGAAAACAACCATGTCTACAAAGTGAAAGACATAGAGAGTGTCAAGCTGAGAATGCATGATGACAACATCAAGATCCTCACAGAAGTAAGGTACATTCCTCAATTAAAAAGATATGTCATTTTCCTTGGTCTTCTTGAATCAAAAGGTTGTAGTTATGCATCCAGAGAAGGTTGCTTGCATGTCATGAGGAATCCTAATGTTCTAATGAAGGCAATAAGGAAACATAATTTGCACCATTTGATGGCAAAAACTGTGGTTGGTAGTTCAGATTTGACACACAAATTTGATATGAATCTTTAGCATAAAAGATTGGGTCATGTTGGCCAAAAGGGCCTGAATCAGCTGGTAAAGAATGAAATCATAAATGATGTTGAGTTTTCAACACTTGAGAGCTGCGAGCAATGCATTTTGAGTAAAAATAAGAAATCACATTTCCCAGATGCCACTAACAAATCTGAATCTCCCCTCAGTTATGCCCACTCAGATCTGTGGGGGACTTCAAAGACCAAGACTCTAGGTGGAGAAAGATTTTTTATATCCATAATCGATGATTACTCAAAGAAATTATGGATATACATCTTAAAGAGTAAGGCAGAGGCCTTTGAAAGGTTTAAGGATCGGTGTAGAGAGGTGGAGGTTGAGAAGTGTACTAGTCTGAAATGCTTAAGAACTGACAATGGCTTGGAGTTTTTGTCAGAAGAGTTCTAGAAGTTCTGTAAGGATAAGGGAATAAAGAGACATAGAACTGTCCCAGGGAATCCCCAGCAAAATGGTACAGCAGAGAGAATGAATAGGACTATCCTAGAAAGAGAGAGGTGTGTGCTGATTCGTTCTGGTCTACCTAAGAGGTTCTGGGGAGAGGTAGCAACTACTGCTGTATATTTGATCAACAAATGTCCCTCATCAGTTATTAATTTCAAAACTCCTGATGAAATGTGGTATGGGAATACAAGCAGCTACACTCACCTAAGGATTTTTGGTTGCAAGGCTTATGCTCATATGAAACAAGACAAGCTTAAGCCAAGGGCATTAAAATGTGTCATGCTGGGATATCAGAGGGGAACAAAGGGTTACAGACAATGGTGTTATGAGCCAGAAGTGAAGAAAATCATAATTAGTAAAGATGTTGTGTTCAATGAACATGAGATACCTTACTTGTCCATTACAAAATCTGAGAAATAGAAGCCATGCTAGGAATCTAGAGATGATATTACAAGAGTTGAGGTGAAGTTTCCTACTGAGAATCAGAATGCTCATGAAGATGAGCATGAATCTGAACAAGAACAAAGCTCAGGAGAAGATGAGCAACCCACTGCTGATGATGATCTGAGAAGCTATCAACTGGCAAGAGATAGGGTAAGAAGAGTTACTAGACCACCATCCAGGTTTAGCCAGGCTGATATGATATTTTATGCTTTGAATGTTGCTGAGGAGATTGAATATCATGAGCCATCAATTTATTCAGAAGCCTTAAAGGGAAAAGAAAGCAAAGAGTGGATGAAGGTTATGGAGAAGGAAATTAACTCTTTGCAGAAAAATAACACCTAGTTGTTGGTTGATAAGCCAAAATCTCAGAAGGCTATAAGTTGTAAATGGATTTACAAGAAGAAAGTGGAGGTGACAGAGAAGAATAGAATAAGATTTAAAGCAAGGCTAGTAGCAAGAGGATTCACACAGAGAGAAGGAATAGAATTTAATGAAGTATTCTCTCATATGGTGAAACATTGTTCCATTAGAATATTGCTAGCTATTGTGGCACAGTTTAATCTAGAGCTTCAACAACTTGATGTAAAGACAGCTTTTCTGCATGGGGATCTGGAAGAAATCATTTATATGAAACAACCATAAGGATTTGTGAAGCCAGGAGATGAATGGAAGGTATGTTTACTTAAGAAATCTCTTTATGGGTTGAAGCAAAGCTCAAGGCGTGGTATAAGAAATTTGATGATCATATGAGCAAGATTGGTTTTAGAAGGTCAAAATATGATAGTTGTGTGCACTTTAAGAAGGTTAATCAGATTACAGTTGCTTACTTACTGCTGTATGTAGATGATATACTCATAGCAAGCCACAAGGATTCTGAGATTGAGCTGCTGAAACATGATCTTCAGTCTAGTTTTGAGATGAATGACCTGGGAGATGCTAAAAGGATTCTGGGCATGTATATTCAAAGAAATAGAGAAAGAGGATAGCTTTGGCTTGTGCAGCATGATTATATTCAGAAAGTGCTAAGAAAATTCAATATGCATGAGTGCAAAGAAGTGTCTGTTCCTATAGCTCAACATATAAAATTATCTACTGATCAAGGTCCCAAATCGGCTGAAGAGAGGCAGTAGATGAGTTATATACCTTATGCTAATGTAGTTGGAAGCATAATGTATACAATGGTCTGTACAAGGCCAGATATTTCACATGCTGTGAGTGTAGTGAGCAGGTATATGGCAGAGCCTGGAAAAGCTCACTGGAATGCATTGAAATGGATTTTGAGATACTTGAAGGGAACTGCAAATCATAGAATTTTATTCAGAACGATAAATGATTTCAAAAGAAACCCCTTAGTAGGTTTTGTGGATTCTGACTATGCTACAAATATTGATAACAGAAAGTCTCAGTCTGGGTACATTTTCAATCTATATGGCACTGCTGTCAGTTGGAGATCTTTTCTACAGTCTGTGGTGGCTTTATCAACAACTGAAGAAGAATATATGGCCATGACAGAAGCTGTGAAGGAAAGTATTTGGCTAAGAGGTATGATTGGTGACTTTGGAGTCATTCAAGAATCTGTGGAAATCAACTGTGATAGTCAAAGTGCTTTACATCTTGCAAAGCATCAAGTATTCCATAAAAGATCAAAGCACATAGATGTGAGACATCATTTTGTGAGAGATATGGTTAACAATGGTGCTGTGAAGATGGTAAAGGTGTCTACAGAAGACAATGCTGCTGATATGCTCACCAAAACATTACCTGTATCCAAATTTAGGTATTGCTTGGAGATGGTGAGTCTGCTCTCTCATTGAGAGAGTGTTATGCCCTGTGATGGGGCTGTTGTGAGGGAAGACTGGTGCTTGATTATTCATTGAGAATTATTGCAGTCAGGGTGGAGATTGTTAATCGGTGTCTACAATAATCCGAGTCAGCAGCGAGTGGTCTATCATAATTGAAGAAATCAGTTAATGACAGTTGCTCAGAGCGGTTATTGAGCTGCATGAAGTTGCATGGGAGTTGATCGTAGCCATTGATCATCAATTGACGCTCATTCAATCTGTGGTATAGATTAGATTCATTGCTGTTATAAATATGTTTGTAGAATACATCTCATACTTGAAAACTGTTGCATTGGGGAGTGAAGAGAGTGATTAGTTTCTCGGTTAGATAGATAGCCATAATCTGGGAATTGTGAGCTTGTGATCGAGAGGAGTTTCTAATCTTGTAGTTCTCACTTCTTGGTCAATAATAATCAGCCGTCGACCTTCCGTGGATGTAGGTGATTCTAACCAAACCACGTAAATCGGCTTGCATTGTGTTGCTGTTTTCTTTTCTTGTTCTCTTGAATAATTCTAGAGTTCATCAAATCTTGTTTTCATCTATCTTCATAGAAGCTTGATTCATTGTTAGTTCTAACAATATATCATGCTGATGTCATCATTAATCTTTTAGCCGCCTCTAAATTTCAGCTATGGAAAAATTTCTCTAAAATCAGTCGCCGAATTTTAAGCTTTTCGCCATAGATTAAGGAAACTTATGTCTGTAAATTAGCTGCTGATTTTTAATTTTTATATAATATACTCCCCGTTCATAATGTTTATTGTTTTAGAATTTTAATCTAAAATTAACAATTAATTTTTTGGACTAATATATCCCCCCTTTTTATATTACATAAAATCATATTCACTTATATTTTCCTAAAAAGTTGAAAAAAATTTCTCTCTCCATATATTTGTAAGGTTAAATTTGAGAGAGAGTGTGTCAAAATATATAAAATAACAAATATTTTGAGAAAAAAAAATCTAAAACAACTAACAAAACAAAACAAAACAAATGGAGTATATATTTATTATATATATTATTTATTTATATTATAAATTATATATGTATATATAATATATTATACAGATTATATAATAATGAAATATAAAAAATTAGCCAAATCAGTCTCTAAATAATCATTAAAAGTAAAAATGAATAAAATTAGACATTTAGAGATGGCAAATTTCTTCTCTAAATAATAATTAAAATTCATAAATTTGTATAAAATTAGCGATTGAGAAACATAAAATTACGTCTCTAATTAAGAATAACTAAAAAAATAAAAAAATATATATATTTAGAGATTGAAAAAATCCATCTCTAAGTTATTACAAATTATAAAAATTATTTACAAATTATAAAACAGAATTATATATTTAAGTATGGAAAATTGTGAGTCTAATTTTGAGAGGAAATATGATAACCGGCTGCTAAATAATAATTAAATATTAAAATAAAATAAAATTACACATTGAGGCGGAAAAAATCCATCGCCCAAGCAGAAAATTGTTCGTCTCTAATTTAGATACAGACTCGTCTGTACGTATAGCGAATTCACGTTTTTCTTGTATTAAAATTTTATAAAATTAATGTAAATCAATGATGCAAATGATGGTTTAGAGATTTCAGTCAAAGCCAAAAATATAAATTATTACATTTAAGATATTTTTATCCAACTAATTAATCGTCCGACATCCAATTCCTATATATAAATGAACAAAGTCGCTAATGTCATAACATTACAGTTTAAAGAAAATAAAAAAAATTCTTACCCCGATTTGCACACACTACGCTTATCATATACATTAAAAAACTGAACGTGTCCATTATTTTAAAAATTGTTAATATGTGTGTGATGTGAGGGCGTAGTGTATGTAAATGAGGATAAGAATTTCCTACAGTTTTAAATGTAGTTTATTATGATAAAGACGTCAAATATTTATTTCAATTAACTGAAATTAAGATATGATAGAACAACATGAGAAATCAGTTTGCTGAAGGCACAAGGTTGTATGGAGCACTCCCAAATGCAGCAACATCACTAGGTCGATTCAATACAATCTGCAACCATCATTCAGAAATACATATATCATCAAAATAATATTTACAAGATTCTGGCCTTTAATTATGATTTTATAATGTATAATATTTAACCTTTTAAAACCAGATTTATATTTCTATGCTTGATAGAGATGCAACAGTTTTGATCAAGAAATTAAAGATATATGAGGCACACGTTGCAAACATTTTGCCAAAATACAGTGAAAGAAAGGGTGAGACGATTATAGTTACCTGATAATTCCTGAGGATACAAAATTTGAATCCAGCAGCACAATAGTCAAAATAGTATTCCCACGTCCGTATGAACTTCTCATCAAATCCAAGAGCTAGAATTTCACTAACAACAATGTTTACCAATTTTCAAATATGTTGAAGAATTCAGAACATCCAAATAATATAACATTTTAGCAAGATTTAAGTCTTTATAGTGTGTATGATTTCATAATGAGGACTCACCTACATCAGCCGCACCGTGCAATTCGGTCAGACAGACCAAGTCGGCCTTAAACTAAGCCCAAGCCCACCAAAAATGAAAAAGAAAGGAAATTCGGCAACGTGCCAACATCATCAAATTTCCCCAAAACTTCAATCTATCATACTTTCTCAGTTTAATTTGATTTACGTAGGAAAAAAAATTAAAGGGTTTTTTCATGATTGTTCATTTAAGATTTCACATGAGAATATGATCATGTTTGCAAGGAGAAATATGATCATGTTTGCAAGGAGAAATATGGACAAAAAATACAGAATATTAATTTTTTATACATATACAAGCTCTAAATGATATTAAATTCTAAAAATATTATAAATTTAAACCCCAATTAAGATTAATAAATCATAATTTGGGTGTAATAAATCCTAATTGGATCATGTTAGATCGAATTGGTGGAGGCAGGAACTATTCGTCTGACCGAAGCAGTTCGTTATATCGGGTGTACCCAAGTTTTTGCATTCAATAATATATTACAAACCTGAACATAAATTTAAGTGTTTCATATTCGCACCTCTCATTTTTGAAAAAGTTCTGCCTCCAACATCTGAGCGTATCAAAGTAATGATATTCGATTTCTTCTAGGTGCACCACGCTGCATAAAATCATTTCAATGAGATAGAAAAATAAATGATTTAATTGTCATATATATATATTAAGAAGTATATATTGATGTAACCTAAGTCTAGATGTTGCAGCCATTGCAGATATTACTCGGTTAAGTGAAGGCAGACATCCACCGTGGAATATGCATTCCTTGACGAATCCATCACTGACCCTCCACTCATCATATTTCTCATCAGGTATTGATACGATTCTAGCCGGGGTGCTGATGATCGAGTTCGAGCGTTCGGAGAGGCTGGCGCGAGTGGCAGCGCGAGTCAGGGCGCGCGTGAACTAGTCGCGCCAGAGACGTGTTTGGCTTTGGACTGAGCGCGAGTGGCGGTGCGAGCGAGCCGGTCGCGTCTGCGACGTATCTTATTCTGGGCCTGGCGCGAGCTACAGCGCGACCCGGGGTGCGAGTGGGCCCGAGTCGCACCAACTTGGACTGTTGCGAATTTATCTGATTCTTATTTATTTATTTCCTTTTTAGATTAGGACTTGACTTTTAGGGTTGTTTTATTTTGCCCACCTATATAAGGGCTTGCATTATTTTTCATTAGACAGTTTTTGATATATTAAATTTGAGAATTCTCTCTGGAGATTTTTTTGAACCGTGTGTCGTGTTCAATTGACTTATCAAACAGTAGATCACAACTGTTTGTGGCGTCTTCCATTTTTATCCAAGGTTCTTATTTCCAATCATCGTTGGGTTATAGGTTTATATACCTATAGTTCATCTGTGTTGTGAAGTTCGGGTCGAGAATTCCATTCTCTGGCAATCTGATACAAGTCCTGGGGTTCCAGATCGCATCAAGTGGTATCAAAGCTTCAGCTTTGTATCAGGTTCCATCTATCCATAATTTTAATTCGTTTATTTGATTTGATTTTGTTCTGTAATTTCTCGCCTTTACAAAAAAAAAGAATAGAAAATCAGCGACGCTGATTTAAAAAAAAAAGAGTAAAAAGGTGGGAAAATTTTCTGCATTTTTGTTACGTTTTATTTGGTTGTTCGGGGTCTCGAGAGCTTATATATCCTCCGTAGAAAAGTCGAGAATTTTTCGTGAAATTTCGAAAATTTTTCGAATTTTCGGTAGTGAATTTTGGGCAATTTTGTGGTGTTGATATACATTACTTGGGAAGCTATATTTTGGAGTTTGGAGTAGGTTGAGCATTGTTTGTGGTAGTGGTTAAAGAAAAAGGACAAAAAAAAATAAAAAATGTCCAAGTCTGCAGGAACGGGAGGTGATGTAGCTAAGGACCTTGATCCTAAAAACATGATGGAGGCCATACAACAACAATTGGGGAAGCTATTTAAGACCGAGATGGCTGCATTGATAAAGAGGCTTGAGAACTTGGAAGCTTCAACACAAGAGCAGACTGACCGTGGTGATAGAGGAGGAGGAGGTCGAGGAGCTCAAATGGAGGTTAGACGTTATCCGCATGTAGAGAGGGAAAGAAGGAAGTACTATAGATCTGAATCTGAAGACTATGATGAAGACGATCGATACTCGACAAGTGGGGGATGGCGAAATGGGAGAAAGCAGAGTCGGGCGGATGATCATCTTGGCAATATTAAGATGAACATTCCTTCCTTTCAGGGGAAGAATGATCCAGCCCTATACTTGGAGTGGGAGCAGAGAGTCGAGATGATATTCGACTGCCATAAATATTCCGAGTTGAAGAAGGTCCAGTTAGCAGCTGTTGAGTTCTCTGATTATGCTATCGTGTGGTGGGATCAGTTGCGCGCCACTAGACGGCGTAATGAAGAGCGGCCAATAGAGTGTTGGGAAGACATGAAGGCAATTATGAGGCGACGTTTTGTGCCTAGCTATTATTATCGGGAGCACAACAAGTTGCAAAACTTGAGGCAAGGTGCAAGCAGCGTTGATGAGTATTTTAAAGAGATGGAGATATCAATGATCCGAGCTAATGTGGAAGAGGATCCGGAAGCTACTATGGCAAGATTCTTAGCAGGTTTACATAGGGAAATTCGGGAGATAGTAGAGCTGCAACATTATGTCGAGTTGGAAGATATGGTACACATGGCCATCAAGGTAGAAGACCAACTGGAGTAGGGAAATCAAATCCAAACACTGGTACTTCATCATGGAAGTGGAACCAAGGGAATAGGGAAGATTGGAGGCTATCGATTAAGCTAAATGTTGAAGCACCCACCAATGAATCCAGTTCCAGAAATCGGGATATCAAGTGCTTCAAATGTATAAAATTAGCGATTGAGAAACATAAAATTACGTCTCTAATTAAGAATAACTAAAAAAATAAAAATATATATATTTAGAGATTGAAAAAATCCATCTCTAAGTTATTACAAACTATAAAAATTATTTACAAATTATAAAACAGAATTATATATTTAAGTATGGAAAATTGTGAATCTAATTTTGAGACAAAATATGATAACCGGTTGCTAAATAATAATTAAATATTAAAATAAAATAAAATTACACATTGAGGCGGAAAAAATCCATCGCCCAAGCAGAAAATTGTTCGTCTCTAATTTAGATACAGACTCGTCTGTACGTATAGCGAATTCACGTTTTTCTTGTATTAAAATTTTATAAAATCAATGTAAATCAATGATGCAAATGATGGTTTAGAGATTTCAGTCAAAGCCAAAAATATAAATTAGTATATTTAAGATATTTTCATCCAAACTAATTAGTCGTCCGACATCCAATTCCTATATATAAATGAACAACGTCGCTAATGTCATAAAATTACAGTTTAAAAAAAAAATAAAAATTCTTACCCCGATTTGCACCACTACGCTTAACATATTAAAAAACTGAGTGGGTCCATTATTTTAAAAATTGTTAATATGTGTGAGATGTTAGGGTGTAGACTAGTGTATGTAAATGAGGATAAGAATTTTCTACAGTTTTAAATGTAGTTTATTATGATAAAGACTTCGAATATTTATTTCAATTAATTGAAATTAAGATATGATAGAACAACATGAGAAATCAGTTTTGCTGAAGGCACATCGTTGTATGGAGCACTCCCAAATGCAACAACATCACTAGGTCGATTTAATACAATCTGCAACCATCATTCAGAAATATATATCAACAAAACAATATTTACAAGATTCTGGCCTTTAATTATGGTTTTATAATGTATAATATTTAACCTTTTAAAACCAGATTTATATTTCTATGCTTGATAGAGATGCGACAATTTTGATCAAGAAATTAAAGATATATGAGGCACACGTTGCAGAAATTTTGCCAAAATACAGTGAAAGAAAGGGTGAGACGATTATCGTTACCTGATAATTCCCGAGTGTTAGGAAAAACTATCAAGGAACCCCTAGATTAGGTTTTGATGAGATGTCAAAATTATTTGTGAAAAACTGACTGAAAGTCAAGCTGCAGATCGGAGCTGATCAATCCAGGGCATCATCAAAAAGGATATCAAGCAAAGTTAAAGTCAACCAATCAAGAGTATGGTCAGCAAGCTGAAGGATACGTCAGAAGTCAACTGAACTGAGAAGTCAAGAAGTTGAACAGTTGAAACAAACTGACAACTAAGTCAGTTAAGCTGAGGAAGAAAAGAGTCAGCTAAGGGAACTGATAAGAGATCAGTTTAGACTGAAGACAAAAAGTATCCAACTGATGAGCTCAAAACTGCCAACTGGAGCAACAACCAAACTCAGCTGACGAGCTCAAAACTGCCAACTGGAGCAACAGCTAAACTCAGCTGACGAGCTCAAAACTGCCAACTAGAGCAACAGCCAAACTCAGCTGACGAGCTCAAAACTGTCTACTGGAGCAACAGCCAAACTCAGCTGATGAGCTCAAAAATGCCAACTGGAGCAACAGCCAAACTCAGCTGGCAAGCTTAAAACTGCCAACTGGAGCAATAGCCAAACTCAGTTGATGAGCTCAAAACTGCCAATTGGAGCAACAGCCAAACTCAGCTGACGAGCTTAAAACCGCCAACTGGAGCAATAGCCAAACTCAACTGATGAGCTTAAAACTGCCTACTGGAGCAACAGTCAAACTCAGTTGAGAAGTCCAGAACTGTCAACTAGAACTCAAAGTTGCCAAGAAAACTGAAGCCAGAGAACCTTGGAGGTTATTACTTAAACTGCCGAATCTTGGAATAAATGCTTCAACAAAGATCCTGGAATTAAATATCCAATGAAGATCGATTGGCAGAGTAACGGCTACTTCAAACTAAAAGCTTCAAGCGATCATTCTCGATTGATGAGCCAACAGGGCCACCAATCAATGGACAATGGAACTCAACGGTCATAAAATCACTCCTCTATAAAAGGTGAGTGAATCAGAGTTTAAAAATGCTGAACGCTAAGAACTCTCAACTCTCTCAAGCAGAACCAAGAAGAATCCTTCGCCTGCACAACTTTCGCATATACAAGCAAGATCTTTTCTTTCTCTCTCTCCCACTCAAGCTTAAGTTCAGCATTTAATAGAAACTGCGAGAGTTCTACTGAGAAGAAGAAATTCACAGAGTCAAGATAATCAGCCAGCTGTTGACAATCCAGCCAGGGCAGTGTTCTCAGTTTCAGCTACACAACGATCAACTACTCAGCTTAATTAAATGAGCACATCAGTTGATAACCCCTGTTCAAGACTAACCTCTTGAAGATCGAAAGAGATCTAAAATCTTGTAAAGACGACAATAGCACCTACCTTCCTAGCGAGCAGTTAGGGACTTCAAGTGTGAACCGTCGACCCTCCGAGGTAGCGAGCAGTTACCAAGTTCAGCCAACTGTCCTTCATTGTATAATTTGTAAAGAAACTCAAGTTATATAGTGAAGTTGCCCTTCTGCGGAAGGAAGAGAGGACGTAGAAGTTTGAGACTTCGAACCTCTATAAATTGCTTGTGTGCTATACTACTTTGGTTATTGCATATCTTTGAACTGCACACAATCTCACACAAGCTGCACTTAAACTATCTTAACTGTTCAATAAGTTTGTGCATTGATAAGTTTCATTAAGCGAGTCAAAGGGCCCTGTTATTCCGCACTCAAAGTAAAAAGTTTAAATCAGTTTATTCACCCCCCCTCTAAACTGATATCGACTCGTCCGAGACCAACAAGTGGTATTAGAGCGGTTGATTCTAAGGATCAGCCATTTCTGTAGATCAACTGAATCAGATCTATTTATCTGTGCTAACATTTCAGCTATGGGAAACCATAAACAACCTTTGTTTTCAGTTGAAAATTATGATAACTAGAGCAGGAGAATGAAGGCGCATCTCTACTCAATTCATGAAAATATGTGGGAAGTCATCAAAGACGGTCCAATTATCATCATGATGGACAATGACGCTCACATAGTTGATATCAATCAACCGGCAAGGATTTCGAAGCCAACTAATCTTCTCACCAGTGAAGAGAAGAAGTTAAAAAATCTAGAGTTCGTTGCTCAAGTCGCACTATTTCAAACTCTAGATGAAGATTGTATGAAGGATACAAAGAACTGCACAACTGCCAAGGAAATATGGGACCTACTCGCAGATCTTTGTAGAGAGTCCGAAGCCATAAAAGGAAACAAACTCCAACTGGCAGTTGACAGGTATGAATCTTTCAAAATGCAGGCAGAAGAGTCCATCTCAAGCTTTAAAACTAGATTTCTAGGCATCATCAGTGAGATGAACAACCTCGGAAGGATTTATCCCAATTCTGAGATGAATTCCAAGATATTGGATAATCTTACTGAAGAATGGGATATGAAAGTGATATCTACAAAGGAATCAAGAAATCTAAACAGCATCACTCCTAGGGAACTATTTGGTTCTCTCAAAGCTCATGAGTACAGTCTAAACCGAAAAAAGGAAGCATCGACATCGTCAGCTCAAGACGCAGCTTTCTACGGCGAGAGGACCAGGTTTAGAGATACTCGAGGAAGAAACAACTTCCGACCTAGGAGCTCACCAACCAAAGAAAATCAAGGCGGATCTTCAACTGAACGAAAAAGAGAAGCAACAGAAAAGAAGGAGAACCTAACTGATGACATTAATGAGCAAATCCAATCAGTCACCAGGTTACTAGAAAAATTAAAGAGAGTTTGGGATAAGCAATCAGTCTCACCTCAAATTGATGAAATCCTAAAAGTTGAGAAAACTTACCAACCGGCTGAACGAGCAGCTGAACCTATTCAGAAGCGGCAATCGAAATCTTAGAGAATGTTTTCATTGCCATAAACAAGGACATTACAGGTTTGAATGTCCAGAACTTCCTGAAGACAAGAAAGCCAAGGTGAGGAGAAGCTTCTTCAAAAGAAAAGCAATGGTTGCAAATCTTGAGAATGCCGTGCTGGATGATTCAGACTATCCATCTGGAATCGATTCTGACGGCTACAGCTCAGATGATGAAGCGCTATTCTGCCTCATGGCTGACAATGATGAAGAGGTTAGTACAGCTGATTCTCAAACCTCCTTTTATCATATAAATGAAGCAACTGTCTCTAGTAATGAACTTGATATGAAACTTATGATGCTAGAAGACCAATTAGCTTCAATTTCATGTTTGCATGTTGAACTGAAAGATGAAAATGATGAACTGAGAAATAAGGTTAGGAAATTGAGCATTGATCATGAAAGATTAAATTATCTTGAATCTCAGCTTATCGAATTCGAGAAATTGAAACTGAGAAATGCTAATCTAGAGGCTGAAAACCAAAAACTCAAACAAGAGATCCTTGAAAAAGAAAAGGTAAATCTGAAGTTCAAAAAGGGATCTCAAACTCTAGATGAAATATTAAGCCATCAAAGAACTGGAACTGGCAGCTCAGGGCTAGGATATAGCAAATTCACTGCTTTAGAAAAGGGAAAAGCAGTTGCCCAACCCAGTGACAAGGGAATCCTAAAAGGGTTCATTAGATCTCATGATCAGCTAGCTGAGTCAAATAAAGGAAAGGGAATATTGAAAAGTCCTCAAACGCAGCCTAGACAATTTGGTCAGTTTTACCAAACAAAAACACCAGGCCAACTGAAGTTCAATTTCCAGCCAAGATCATCAGTTCACTCAAGCCAATCTACTCGTTCAAAACCTCCAGTTCAACAAAGATCATCATACCAACAAAGAATGTCCCGAAGACAAACTGATAGATCAGTCCCCTTTAGAAAGAAAGATCAGTTTGGATCTCAGGCCTATCCTACCAAGAAGTTCAATCAGAACACCTATAGGAGAGATCAAATAAACTAGTTTGAGCCTTATCATCATTATAATGATTATCTAGATTCCAGAAATGAGCCAAAAAGGGTCATTCCAATAAACTGGAAACATACAAAACACTGGTCTGATCACAGAACTCAAAGGTCTCAAGACCAAAGTGTTTTAGTTGAATTGTTTTATCCAACTAACTCTCAACGCAGGTATCACTCAACTAATTCAAATCAGAATAGAAGAGTTGAGAAAAAATATAAACAGATCAGACGATCCAAGTCAGTTGGATCTCTGAATGATAAGAAGCCAAAAGTTTGGCAAGTCTGGATTCCAAAAAGCTTGATGAATCAACAAGGACCCGATATAAAACGGGTTCCTAAATGCTAATCCTTTTCTTGCAGAACAAGAGCATCCTATCTACGAAGAAAGCCAAAGACATCTGGTATCTAGATAGCGGGTGCTCCTAGCACATGACCGGAGATAGAGAAGATCTCGACGGTTATGAAAAAATCAAAGGCCCACTTATCACATTTGGAGACAACTCCAAAAGCCGAACCATTGGAGAAGGGTTCGTAGTCAAGGAAAAGTAGTAGTGAATTGAGTCTCCCACGTGGATGGACTGAAACACAAACTACTAAGCATCAGCCAGCTGTGTGATAATGGCTACTCAGTTGACTTCACCAAAAACTCCTGCAACATAAGAGACAAGTCAACTGGAGTAATTCTGCTAACTGGCATCATGAGAGGCAACATGTACATTGTTGACTGGTCAATCGGCTATTCAGAAGCTTGCTTCCTTTCAAAAGGATCAACTGAAGCAAGCTAGCTATGGCATCAATGACTGAATCACCTCAACTTCAAAACAATTAACTATCTAGCTAAGAAAAAGTTAGTTGAGGGGCTTCCCAAGGAAATATACAAGAAGACAGGTGTATGTGGACCATGTCAAAAAGGGAAGCATGTGAAGTCATCCTTCAAGAATAAGAGTCACCCACCAGGAACAACTGATTGTCTTCAACTGCTACATATGGATTTGTTTGGTCCAGTTAGACCACAAACTCCAAAGGGCAAAAGATTCACTCTCGTAGTAGTTGATGATTTCTTAAGATATACATGGGTGGAATTTTTGAGGAGCAAAGATGAAACTTATGACAAGCTAACGGCGCTGATCAGAAGATTACAAACTGAGAAGGAAAGATCAGTTCAAAGTATTCGCTCCGACAATGGAACTGAATTTGTGAATCAACACATGATCAGTTTTCTCAACCAGCTTGGAATCATTCATGAACACTCAGCTGCAAGAACTCCACAATAGAACGGTGTAGCCGAACGGCGTAACCGAACACTCAAAGAAGCAACTCGAGCAATGATAGCTGATGCCAACATAGCTGAAGGGTACTGGGCTGAAGCAGTCAACACAGCTTGCCACACTCAAAATCGAAGTGCCATTGTAGCAGCTCATGACAAGACACCTTTTGAACTGTACAAGGGTGGTAAGCCTTCTATCTCATACTTTAAAATATTTGGCTGTAAATGTTATATTCACAACAATGACAAGACTCAATTAAAAGCTTTTAGTGCTAAAGCTGATGAGGGTATATTTCTTGGGTATAACTCACCTCACGTACAAGCTTATAGAGTGTTCAATAAACGAACTCTTGTTGTGGAAATAACATGTCATGTGGTATTTGATGAATTTGCTAATGAGTACAGGAACAAAGAAAGAATAGACACATCAGTTCAAGTACTACCTAGTGAAACTGAGAACTCGCAGGACTATGTAGATCACATAGTTCCAGAGCGGTTTGAAGTTTTACTAGAAGAAGGCAATGAAACTGGCACAATACCAGTTGAGAACAACTTGGTCAATGAAGACATAAATCGTGCTGAGACCACAAACCCCACAACTGAAACAGGGGGAAGAACTGATGAAAATGCTGAACCAGCTGATGAAAGAGCGACTGATGACGTCACCACAGAAGAGCCAGCTGAGGACCCAGCTGAAGCTACCTTGCCCAAATGGCTCCGAAGCCATCCAACTGACAAGATAGTTGGTGATCCAAGAAGTAGAGTCCAGACCAGAAGTTCAACTGAGCATGCACTATTCACATGCTTCATATCTCAAACTGAACCAGCAAATGTCAAAGAAGCCTTAGAAGACTCTGATTGGATCATAGCTATGCAAGAAGAACTGAACCAGTTCACAAGAAATGACGTATGGTTTCTTGTTGATAGGCCAAAAACCCAAAAGGTCATTGGTACAAAATGGGTCTTTCACAACAAACTGGATGAACAAGGAGTGATCACAAGGAACAAGGCTAGACTAGTAGCCAAAGGATACTTACAAAGTGAAGGGATCGACTTTGATGAGACATTCGCGCCAGTTGCAAGATTAGAAGCCATCAGACTGTTCCTAACCTATGCAGCACACTTCAACTTCACAGTCTACCAGATGGATGTCAAGAGTGATTTTTTTCAAGGAATGCTCAAGGAGGACGTATATGTTGAGCAACCGCCAGGATTTGAAATTGGTGATCAAGTCTTCAAACTGAAGAAAGCCCTATATGGACTGAAGCAAGCTCCTAGAGCGTGGTATGAAACTCTAACAACATTTTTGCTGAAAAATGGGTTTCAAAAGGGAGTCATTGATCGAACTCTATTTCGAATAGAATGATCAACTGAGATCTTAATGGTTCAAATTTATGTGGATGACATAATTTTTGGATAAAAAAGCAAAGATCTATGCACACGATTCGCTCAACTGATGCAAAGTGAATTTGAGATGAGCATGATGGGAGAAATGACATTCTTCCTAGGACTCCTAGTGAAGCAGCTGAAAGATGAAATCTTTATCAGCCAGACGAAGTACACCAAGGAGCTAGTCAAAAAGTTTAGAGTAAGCACAGGAAAAACTCTTAAGATTCCTATGAACACATCAGTTCAGCTAACTCTCGATGAAGAAGGAGGATCAGTTATCCAAACATATTACAGAGGAATCATTAGGTCGCTACTCTACTTAATAACTAGCCGGCCAGACATCTCTTATTCAGTCGGACTATGCGCATGATTTCAAGCTAATCAAAAGAAGAGCCACCTCGAAGCAGCTAAGAGAATTATCAAATATCTCAAAGGAACTATAAATCTTGGACTATGATATCCCAGAGATGACAGCTTGAGCCTAATTGGTTATTCAGACTCAGACTTTGGTGGATGCAAAATCGACAGAAAAAGTACCAGTGGAACATGTCAGTTTCTAGGAAGCAAACTGATATCCTGGTTTAGCAAGAAGCAGTACTAAGTTGCCACGTCAACAACTGAAGCAGAATATGTAGTTGCTGGAAGTTGTTGTGCGCAGATACTCTGGATGAAGCAACAGTTGAAGGACTACAAAGTTGAAACTGAAGAAGTGCCTATCTACTGTGACAACAATAGTGCAATTGCGATATCTCAGAATCCAGTTCTGCATTCAAGAACCAAGCACATTGACATAAGGCATCACTTCATCAGAGATCACATCGAGAAGAAAGACATATGCATCAAATATGTCAACACTGAGAAGCAGATAGCTGATATCTTCACCAAACCATTACCTGAAGCAAGGTTTATGGAGCTATGCATACAGTTGGGATTGCTGGAGCTAGCATCACAGGATGAACATGATAAATTGGAGGAAGAAGGCCAAGGGACCACTCCAGCTAAAGAGAGAAACTGAATAAAAAAGGCGAGAAACTGATCAGTTGGCCACAAAAGCCATCAGTTTGAAGTAAAGGCAAGAAGCTGCTAAGAGAAAAGTAAACTGGAGATGATCAGTTTACTCCATCAGTTCAACTAAATCATCAGTTCAGTCGTTCAAACTGATGATCCAGTCAGTTATGCAGAACACACAAGCTGCAAATTGATCAAACTGATAAAGGAGTACTAGGAACTGGAGTCAAATCAAAAGGAGATGTCAGTTCAAAGACCAACTGAAGGAGAACAGCTGAATTGGGAAGCATCTGAACAAAGGTCTATTGGTCAAGATCAATTCCGAACTGATGAAAAGACATCTTAGCTGACACTGATCAACAAAAGGATCATCAGTTACAGTGGAAACTAACTGATGACGTAATCAGTTTCAAGCCAAGGAGAAGGTGCTAGAGAGAAAAGATAAGTTCAAATTTCAATATTAGAAATGGTAAAAACACGTGTCACTCAAATATTACCGTTGAACTTTTTCTCTCTCCTTCATTTATCCCCAACGGACAGAATCGAAAGACCAATCGACGGGTCGATTAAGTTAATCCAACCATTGAATATTGGGCATACTAAGCATCTCAACCATTGGATGAATCTCATCATTTTCTATAAAAGGGATGGCTCAACTTTCATTTTCACTTTTACCAATCTCAAACACAGTAAAGAGTTAAAGCATCTCTTATCCTTCAATTCTTGAAACTGTTCTGTAAATTTTATGAAAGTGAAATCATTCAGTTCCTAAACTCAGTCAAAGCCAATTTACCCTTCCTGAATCATTTATCCAAAAAAAACTCTATGGCTGACAGACGCGCACCAACTGTTCAATGAAAGTTCGACTTTAAAAGAACTGATGAATCTTCACGAGGATTCCAAATGAATCTCTACAGAGACAAGTTCCTGGATATAGGGGCTTATAGAGAAAAATATTCAGATTCCGATCTTTGCAACTTACTGATCACAAAGATAGAGCAAAGTGGCCTGAAAAGCTTCACAGAAGAGTACCCATCAAAGATTTATCCAGAGGCTGTGGTTGAGTTTTACTTAAACTCAAAAGGCTACGATGACAGAATAGAGACTGAAGTTCGTGGAGTCGAACTGATCGTAACTCTAGAACTGCTCGAAAGACTGTTTAAACTGCCATCTACTGGAAAAAGATTGCAAGATGTTGAAGTGGATCAAGAAGAAGCCTACCGTCAGTGGAAGAGGGAGGAATGTGCAGATCCATATAAGAGCAGTACACTCATGTCTCTGTTTCAAGAAGAATACAGGGTTCTAGCATCAGTTGCTGCTAGAATGATCACTGGAACAACTGGAAGCCACTCAGAAATGTCAGAACACAAGTACAAAATATGTGCAGCGATCATCAGAGGCATCAACGTCAACTGGGCTCAATACTTCTTCGAGCAAATAAAGAAGTACGTTGATATAGTGGAGAAGAACTGGTCACCAACAGAATTCCATCAAAAGATGTGTTATCCAAGCAGAATCAGCATCATATTGGAAAGTAGTTTTGACTACATGATAGAAGAAACTGACACGCTGATGATCGGCAAATTAGATTTTATACCAACAACAACTAGAAGGCAGCCAGCTGCAAAATCTATAAACATCAAGAGCAGTCAGTCAATTGCTGCCATCTCAAAGAAAGCAGAGGAGCCTGCAAAAAGAAAAGACAAAGAAATTGCTGTTGAGATGCCTCAAGAGGGCTCCGACTCAGACGATAATCTCCCAATAAGCCAAATGTTGGGAAGCTCAATTAAAGCTAAGCCACTACGTCAAGTTCGCTGTAGATCATCTATTGATTCACCTGAAGAAAAGATCCCAACCAAGCCAGTTCAGTTCAAGGAAAGAACTGGCAAGACAAAGAAGAAATCTATAGCAGCTCAACCAAAAGGAAAGAAGAAGAAATCTGGGCCTCCACCCCCTTCGAAACTGCCTCCTCACAATATCAAGGTGTTTGATATAGCACCAATTGAAGGAGATGATATTGTGCCTGATAGGAGAATTTCTCCAAGGACTCAGGGGCAGATTTTTTCAGAACTGCGTGCCTCCCGATGGGAGAGACCGAAGAAAATATAAGAGCTCTATCAAGAGCTGAAATCGTCAAATGCTGGGCTGACGAACAAGTGCAGAAATTCATTGCTGAAAATTTTATTGAAGATGTGATTGGTACTGCCGCTCTGTATGCAGCCTTAACGAGGTATGTTTATTGGTACCTATGGAGACATTGCTTCAATTCTGAAGTCCATTTTCTCCTAACTGCTCTACACGGGATGAGCTTCTGGAGAAGGGAAGAAAAGTGGAGCATGCAATGGGCTGGACAGGAAACTCCAGAACAAAATCCAGTCATCACCTTGAAAAGAATGCTTGCCATTCGAAGGAACTATCCATACCCAGAACAACAAACGTTGTTGGAAGTAATGAATGATCTACTAAACTGGGCCAACATCAGATTGCCACACCTGCAAACTCAAGCCGAGCAGCAACAGTGGAAAAATCCTCAAGTTCAACAACATTGGTTACTCAATGAAGTGTTGAAACTCAGGCATCAACAGCTTCGGAAGGTGAAGAACCAGTTCAACGAAGAAGCTCAAAGCAGTCAACAAGGGGCTGGAACTGTTGCAGCTCACATCCCAAGGCAAACTATCATAGCATCCGTAGCTAGGCAGTTAACATTCGAGGAATCCCCTCAACTGGATGACAACATCATTGAACTACCTGAGAAGCCAACTGAACCTCAAACTATTCCTCCTCAAGATACAACTCCAGAGCCAGCTGAGTCTGACCAGCCAACTGGACAGACTGCTCAAATGAATGAACAACCTGCCTATCAAGGTACACTAGCACTAACTGTGTACTTTGATCCAGTTCAAAAGGCCCTTCAAGCTGAAGCCCTAGCGACCGCACCAGAAACACCACCAGAGGCAAGCTATGATGAATCTATTAGTATGGAGAAAGCAAACCACTCTCACACAGTTCCTTGCGAGGAACTTGTTGGAACTGAAGCAGGAGAGGAAGTGGACTCCAGAGCAGTACAGTTCATTGCTCAGCCAAGCAGTTCAATAGTCCAGCTCCCTCCGTATTATGAAGAGCTGATCCACACCATGCAGCAACAGGTTAAACTGCACATTGAGCAGATCAAGCAGCTGCAAACCCATCCAAGGCTCCAGTCAGCTGAAACGGAGTCAGAAAGCAGTGATGAGAATGGAGAAAAGGATCTTCATGAACCGCTGGCTAAGAAAAGGAAAACTGATCACAAGAAGGACTAAGTGGCTGATCAAGTTAAAACCTGATTAGAAAAGCCCTAAGTGTACTTCTTGTTAATCAGTTTGTAATTATATCTTTTGATATATTTATAAAAATTCTTTTTATTTCAAATAAATGTTAAGCCTCACATTTATTTTGAAATTTTGACCGTTGCAAAAACAATAACACGTGTGAAAGTCATTAATTGCCAACGACCAAAAGAGACCAGAGGCTAGTACCATTCTAACCAACAGATCCATAAGCCTGTCCCAACACTCATAAATAGCCCCTCTCTTTCAAATCTCTCAAAAAGCCCCATCCTTCCACAGTCTCTAAAACTCTCTCCCAAAAGATCTTAAACTCCCAAAGTCTCAGCCAACCTCAAAGATGGCCGAATTATTCAGATCTTCAAATTCCTTCAAAGAACAACTTATGAGAGATAAATTTCTTGATAGAAAGAAACTTCAATTGATTCTAAATGAATCAAATAACCCACTCCTTCTGTCCAATCTTCACAAGACAGAAATTCTTTACTACCTGGAAACACCACCAAAGTTCTTTAGACTATATTTGGTGAGTGAATTTTTGCTTCAAGCAAAATTATTTGCAGATGGAAAGATAGTGTCATCAGTGATTCAAGGACGACCGCTTCAAATCACTGAAAGGACAATTGCAGAAGTGTTCCAACCCCCATAGGAAGGTTCATCCGTTCAAGATCTAAAGGAATCTGCAGAATTGTACTGGTGAAAATGGAAAGTTTCAACCTGCGACAAGCAATTCAATTTTACAACCGCTAAAACTGACCTGAAGCCCGAGTATGGAGTTCTACTTGACATAATGAACAAGATGATGTTCGGGGCCATTGGAAGCCTGAGTCAACTCACCCAAGAGAGATACAAGGTTATGATTTACCGTGCTGAAGGGCGACAAACGAACTGGGCAGAATTTGTCTTCCAACAATTCAAGCATCAAGTCATCAAGGCCTCTGACTCAAAGAACTCTGGTAAATTTGAGTCCAAAGTTGGACTTGTTCTAAGAATGAGTAAAATGCGTGAAGACTTGCTGAAGCTTCCAAATGATGAGTCACTACCAGTTCTTATATCTGACTGGATTCCCAAGAAAGGAACTGCTCATCTTCAGTCGCTAAAGAAAAAGAGAAAAGCCAAAGCCAAGACAGGAAACCACTCATCGAGCAACTCAACTGCCAACGCCGTTCAGTCTCCAAAATCAAAGAACGGATCGCCAGTTGATTTCCAGGTTTGCTCTGATCCAGATGAGCTTATTCCATTTATTGGAATCCCTCATCCAAACTACGGAGCGGACTACTTCAGAAGTACATGCCCTCCTCTCCAGCTGACTGAAGAGAATATTCGCACTTTTTATAGTGGTGAATATGCAGTCAAAGGTGCACAAAAGGAAGTGACCAATCTCCTTCTCAATCACTTTGCCTTTGTTGCACAACGTGACCAAGAGTTGTTCAAACAACTCCATCGGTATTTTTATTGGTATAACTGGAGACATTCTATGTCCATCCAGTCTCATTTTCTGCTAACTGCCTTTCACGGCATGAGCTATTGGCAGCGAGAAGAAACTTGGAGCATCAAATGGATAGGTTCATCAAATCCATTTCCTCCAACCATTGTGCAAGTCCAGCACATCATGCGTCACCGGATTGACAACAAGATTCCAGCCACCGCCTTATTAGCAGAAATCAAGACCAGCATCGTGCCTCAAGCAATTGGAACTGCAGATCAACCAGTTACCTACCCAACTGGCTCACTTAGTCGAAAACTGAACTTTGATAATTTATCAAGTCAGTCGGCTGAGCCCTCACGACAAACTCTACCGGTCGTTGAAAAGATAGAACCACATCTATCACAAACTGAAGCTGTGGCTACCCAGAAGAATCCAAGGCGTGCTGATGAGAGCGATAGTGATGATGAAGACACTGCCACATCACCAAGCCTCCTATCCAAAAGCTATGTCACTCCACTGCTCACATCTAGCTCAAAAGGCATGCGATTGCCTATGAAAAATGATCAGTTTCGATCATTGTCAAAGGGAACTTCCCAATCCCTTAGTCAACGGATGAAAAAGTCGTCAGTTGCCATCCAGCTTCATCTTCACCAAGCCCGGAGAACTGCAAGGCCTGAACTGTCAAAGACCACAACCACATCCCAAGGAAACAGTGCAACCAGTCCAGCTAGGCCCTTCAAGAAGCAGAAACTGTCTACTGAGAACCAAGCAACTGATCAATCCAACTGATCAATTCAATTCAAACACAGCTTCCACTTCAGCCAGTTCTTCAGCGACAACTGAGAAGCAAGCCTCAACTGATCATCCAACCATCAAAGCCGTCAAATCAGTTGGACTGTATCCCAACTGAATCAGGTTAAGTTTTTATTTTTCAAAGCTTATCATAATTATATTATTTACCGTTACGATTATAAAATTTCTTATATTATACTCAAACGGTTACAATTTAAAAAAAAGGGGTTCTATCTCACAATGCTGCAATTAATATCTCTGCGTTGATATTAAATCAATTCTTCAAGCTTGAAAAATAAAATACTTTCTTACTGAGATATAAATAGCAAGATCTGCAGAAAATATTTTGCTATTTATGGCAACTACCCCATTCTCAGAGAAGCTACTTTTCAGCCACAAGATCAAAAAGTTATTTCTTCATCAAATGGCTGAGATGTAATCCTCATTAGTTCAGCTAATCCTCCATCAAATCGGATGGTTGATCAGCTAAGAAAAGCAATCGAATACCCTCGATTCCTACATACGAAGCTAAATAAATATATGCACAGAGATGAAGGCTCCGATCATCTGATAAGTCTTCTCTCTCCTAAACACTTGCTCTCTACACTAAAATAGCATCTTTTTGCAGATATGAAGCCTCCATTTTAGACGGTCGACGTCAATCTACTTCTTAAGAAGCTGAAGAAAGACAAAACTCTCAGTCTAGAGTATCTTAACGCACGCCTCGGCTCAGAAAACTTTCAAAGGATTTATAGGCCACTGGAGGCAACTGGGCTGTTACCATTTTTGACGATCATTCCACTCAAGAACTTACCTTCTCATGTTGCGGAATTCTAATACAATGCAACGATCTCTGGCAACAACTTCATTTCTACCGTCCGGAGCAAGATGATCACAGTGATGAAAGAGACGATGATGTCTACTCTTCACCTTCCATGGAGTAGAAACTGGATGAATCATCCACTCTCCTTGCCACCTACGCTTTCAGAGATAATGGATTCGATGATCAAGCGAATCTAGCTGAGCATACCAGCCAATGCTCCTCTCCCTGACAATGAACCGGCCAACTCCTCATGCTTACCCCTCATTGATGATCCTCCCATCCCTTCAACCGATGAGATCTTCAACAACTTAGCCTCGATGAACTTCAGAGAGCAAGCGGTCTCTCTCACCTCTGCTCCAGGTCAAAACTGCCAACTGGAGCAACAACCAAACTCGGCTGACGAGCTTAAAACTGCCAACTGGAGCAATAGCCAAACTCAGCTGATGAGCTCAAAACTGCCAACTGGAGCAACAACCAAACTCAGCTGACGAGTTTAAAACTGCCAACTGGAGCAATAGCCAAACTCAGCTGATGAGCTTAAAACTGCCAACTGGAGCAACAATCAAACTCAGCTGACAAGTCCAGAACTGTCAACTAGAACTCAAAGCTGCCAAGAAAACTGAAGCCAGAGAACCTTGGAGATTATTACTCAAACTGCCGAATCTTGGAATAAATGCTTCAACAAAGATCCTGGAATTAAATATCCAATGAAGATCAATTGGCAGAGTAATGGCTACTTGAAACAAAAGCTCCAAGCGATCATTCTCCATTGATGAGCCAACAGGGCCACCGATCAA
This sequence comes from Perilla frutescens, assembly GCA_026008535.1. Taxonomy (NCBI): domain Eukaryota; kingdom Viridiplantae; phylum Streptophyta; class Magnoliopsida; order Lamiales; family Lamiaceae; genus Perilla; species Perilla frutescens. The sequence continues at coordinate 10,784,591 of BRKX01000005.1, forward strand.
TGGACAATGGAACTCAATGGTCATAAAATCACTCCTCTATAAAAGGTGAGTGAATCAGAGTTTAAAAATGCTGAACGCTAAGAACTCTCAACTCTCTCAAGCAGAACCAAGAAGAATCCTTCACCTGCACAACTTTCGCATATACAAGCAAGAGCTTTTCTTTCTCTCTCTCCCACTCAAGCTCAAGTTCAGCATTTAATAGAAACTGCGAGAGTTCTACTGAGAAGAAGAAATTCATAGAGTCAAGATAATCAGCCAGCTATTGACAATCCAGCCAGGGCAGTCTTCTCAGTTTCAGCTACACAACGATCAACTGCACAACTCAATTAAAGGAGCACATCAGTTAATAACCCCTGTTCAAGACTAACCTCTTGAAGATCGAAAGAGATCTAAAACCTTGTAAAGACGACAATAGCACCTACCTTCCTAGCGAGCAGTTAGGGACTTCAAGTGTGAGCCGTCGACCCGCTGAGGTAGCGAGCAGTTACCAGGTTCAGCCAACTGTTCTTCATTGTGTAATTTGTAAAGAAACTCAAGTTATATAGTGAAGTTGCTCTTCTGCGGAAGGAAGAGAGGACGTAGAAGTTTGAGACTTCGAACCTTTATAAATTGCTTGTGTGCTATACTACTTTGGTTATTACATATCTTTGAACTGCACACAATCTCACACAAGCTGCACTTAAACTGTCTTAACTGTTCAATAAGTTTGTGCATTGATAAGTTTCATTAAGCGAGTCAAAGGGCCCTGTTATTCCGCACTCAAAGTAAAAAAGTTTAAATCAGTTTATTCACCCCCCCTCTAAACTGATATCGACTCGCCCGGGACCAATACCGAGGATACAAAATTTGAATCCAGCAGCACAATAGTCAAAATAGTATTCCCACGTCCGTATGAACTTCTCATCAAATCCAAGAGCCAGAATTTCACTAATAACAACGTTTACCAATTTTCAAATATGTTGAAGAATTCAGAACATCCAAATAATATAACATTTTTGCAAGATTTAAGTCTTTATAATGTGTATGATTTCATAATGAGGACTCACGTACATCAGCCGCACCGTGCAATTCAATCAGACAGACCTAGTCGCCCTTAAACTAAGCCCAAGACCACCAAAAATGAAAAAGAAAGGAAAATCGGCAACGTGCCAACATCATCAAATATCCCGAAAACTTCAATCTATCATACTTTCTTAGTTTAATTTGATTTACGCAAAAAAAAAAATCAAATTAAAGGGTTTTTTTATGATTGTTCATTTAAGATTTTGCATGAGCATATGATCATGTTTGCAAGGAGAAATATGGACAAAAAATACAGAATATTAATTTTTTATACATAAACAAGCTCTAAATGATGTTAAATTCTAAAAATATTATAAAATCTGAATTAAGATTAATAAATCATAATTTGGATGTAATAAATCCTAATTGGATCATGTCATATCGAATTGGTTGGGGCAGAAACTGTTCGTCTTATCGAAGCAGTTCGTTACATCAGGTGTACCCAAGTTTTTGCATTCAATAATATATTACAACCTGAACATAAATTGAAGTTTTTCATATTCGCACCTCTCGTTTTGGAAAATGTTCTGCCTCCAACATCTGAGCGTATCAATGTAATGATATCCAATTTCTTCTAGGTGCACCACGCTGCATAAAATCATTTCAATGAGATAGAAAAATAAATGATTTAATTGTCATATATATATACATATATATATATATATATTAAGAAGTATATATTGTTGTGACCTAAGTCTGGATGCTGCAGCCATTGCAGATATTACTCGGTTAGGTGAAGTCAAACATCCACCGTGGAATATGTATTCCTTGACGAATCCATCACTGACCCTCCACTCATCATATTTCTCATCAGCAATTGCTGTGAACTAAACACACAAAAAAAAAACTAAAATATGCAAAGCTATCTTGACAACCAAAATGTATTAGATTAATTACCTGAAGAACAAGAATACTATTTTGAGCTAATGAAGATTCACAACATTCAAAAAATTCTTCCATATATTCATGTCCAACGTGTTCGATCATCTCACTGAATATATATTATTTAGTACAAGAAGTGTAATGAACATATATATATCAACTTAAAACGTAAGTATTTGAATTAGAACGAGGGTCTCACCATGATATTATCCTGTCATATTTGTAATTGTTAGGTAGTTGGCGGTAGTCGCACAAAAGGACTTCAATTTGATCCTAATATTGAAATTTAAAATCTAAGAAATGACTGATTTCATAACAAGCCAATTCATGAATAACACAATAAGGAAAAAATAGAGATATTTCAATGCAAAAAATTTAAAAATTCACTTTCCATATGCAAATAATAACTAAATAAAATGTTATACTTGCAAGCCAGCTTCCGCAACTTTTGATTCTACGTAGTGCAGTAGATCTTCTGACAAGGTAATACCGGTATATTTGCATCCTGTCTCTTTTACTACTTCAAGTGCTAAACTACTCCAACCACATCCAATCTCCAGAATGTGATGATCTTTAATAATTTTGTCCTGTAGTTGAAGAGAATTTAGCATAAGGTTATTAAGTGATCTACATATTATTACAAAAACTGCCCCCGACTCTCTCTACTACACAAGTGTAAATATACAATATCAAGAGAAAGAGAAAGAGAAAGAATGTATTTTTTTTAGAAAGAAAGAAAGAGTATGTTTTATCCATTCACCCTATATATTTCATCTCAATTTATCCTTGTGTAAAAAATTATAAACACTTCATGTAAATATTAAGAAGTGCAAAGGTCCAAATAAGCACTCGAACTATATGTCCAGTTCCACGTAAATATATGAACTATTTTTTGGCCCAAATACATACCTAAATTATTTAAAATATGGGTTTGAAACTCTATAGTATGGGCAATTTGGCCGTTGTTTCAATTCGTTTGATCAACATTTATAGGAGATAAAATTGAACTTGGCGCATTCTAAATTAATGGAAAAAACTAATTATGTTAACATCAAATGTCAATTTGACCTTATTGGAATAGTTTAGGGGGAAATTTGCACTTTTTAAAAATAGTTTAGATGTGTATTTGATCAAAAAATAATTCCTATGTCTAGATAGGACTTGAAATACAGTTCGAGTGTTTAATTCGGTCGTTTGCCTTATTAAGAATTCTGAAGACCTGGATGTTAAGGTTTATGCAAGTTTGTCCTTATGTAAAATGACTTAATTATTAACATTTAGCATCCATAATGATCAAAATGGAAATGTGTCAGAATTTCACCTTTTCAATCAAAGTATAAACTTTTCGAAGTTGTGCATTCTTCAAGTCTTCACCTTGATTCTTCAATGATAGTATAAAGTGTGATTGATAAATATATGGAATATAGCTAGGTACAAGCCAACCGATCAATCAAAATCATTAATACTACCTGAAATATTGCACAAGAGTATGCCATTGTTTCATCCAAGAATAGAGCCATCTGAAAACTTGATCTAGAAACACATAACAACACCCACTAAGTTTTTAACAAACACACAATTCATAGTCTTCTAATGTTTCATCATTCTATCAAATTCTTTAAATTTTTTAGACTTCAAATTTCATTACTGATTTATGCAAAGCATGAAGCATTTTTTCCTGCTTAATATTGAACATCTTATTACAAAGTAAACCGACAATGGTTTGTGGTAAACCTCAACCTATGCATAAATAGTATTTATTTAAAAATAATAATAGTAAATAAACAAGTTAAGTGTATTCCCACTTACTAGGTCATAATGTCGCGCGATGTTATGTCGTGCCTGAGATAGTGTGTTCTTCCTAGAAATTTCTTTGAAGAAATTTTTTGCAGGACCTATAAGAGAAGTGTAAAGCAGTTGTGTCCACCATCCCCTACAAATATCAATGCAGTTAAATATATTCTCATATTATGTTATATATAATATGAGAAACATAGGGAAATTTATGTTGATAGTTATCACCTTTCCTTGTTTAACTTTGAGGTGTAATTATTCAACTCTGTATTTGTTATAATAAGCTGCAAAATACAAGTCCCATAAAGTATATTTTTAAATAATGATAGTTGATGAAGACTTAAAAATCATCAAATTAAACATAATTCATTTTGAATCAATTTCCTTACTAGAAAAAAATTGAGAAGGCCTTCATTTCCATCAACACAAGAAATATCACTATTAATGTAAGCATCAGCAAACCCTAAATCACCATTCGTTGTGACATGTGAGAACGATATCAAGTTTGGACACAATACACTATGAGAATTTGTTCATTTATAGTTGCTTGAAATAAACTATTTTTAAGGTGTAATGATCTGATCTTACTTTCCAATAGAACTGAGATTTGTGAACTCTTATAGTTACTTTTAAACTGCACTTTTTTCTTGTACCTTCAAAGGTGAGGATTTTACCACCTTCTTCCAAAAGACTGTTTCACCATAAGTTTTATTTGTTACAACTCAATAGCTTGTTTTAGCAAGAAATCAACAACTACGTATCAAGCACATCTTTCTTTAAGACAATTGTCTGAGATTCATATGAGAGATTTGACACTCATGAAGTTTTAAAATGTCACCGGGTCAAAGCTTTTAAAATTTTATTAAATGATATGTGAAATTCAGAAACCAATCAGTATGTTAAATCGTTAACAATAGAAGCTCACATACATTAGACATCCAGTAGAAATAAATCGCTGATTAGGTTGTTATTTCGTATATATTTTGAGTCATTTTTGGTTTCTTTTTGCGTAGTTACTCACCCCTTGGTCAAGTTTTGGGGAAGAATTGTGTCTTGTGGTTAATTTCAGGTGGTTGACATGGGAGTGGAGATAATGACATTGTTTTGAAGGGTTTGGACACAATTGGATTGAAGAAAGCTGAAGAATCTGGAAAGCAGTCGGTATGGGCATACCGACTGGTGGACTATGCGAGTATTTGGACTGGAGATAGTGGATATTTACCAGCTGTGGGCCATGGACGAAAATTGGGCTATTTTTATTACTGTTGGACTTTATTTTTATTATTTTCCTAGTTGGATTAGGATTAGATTTCTTTTATTAATTAATTAGTTAAGGATTGGTATAAAAGACTTCTAGATAGAATAGGACTCTATTATTACAGTATCCATTGCAGTACAGTATTTTTCAACGTCAGATACAGAGGAAAAACGCCAGGAATGATTTTTTCTCTCTGCAGTACACGATTTTATTCAAAGTTTCATTCTTCTTTTCGTATTTCTTATTTTCAATTAATTTCTGAATTGCAAATCCTAGTATGAATTCAAGCTAAGCGCGTTCTATTCCGGTGAAGATTAACGAATCCCCGGTATAATTATTCTGTGAGATCTAAATGTTCTTTTTGCTTCAATTAATTGCATGTATCTGTGATTCTCTGCATTTAAAGTGGTTAACTGTTTCGATTCTGCTAGGTAGTTGCAAATATTTAGTAGATCGGAATTAATTAGTAGCCAATTAAATCGACCATCCGTAATTGTGGTTTAGGTTTAATTAGTGGTACAACGATTCTTCATAATCGAGAGAAGAGCAGTCTAAATTCGACAGTCCTGTGTCAGAGTCTGTTGGTTTTGAATCGGGTTTCTCTATTGTCTAATGCTGTCGGCTCATTAAATCTATAGAGTGTCTCTTACGGTTGTCAGTCGATTAGGGAAATAATTGGTGAAGTGTCTTCCTGATTATCGAGAAACTAAGGAGAAATTAGGCTGCGTCAGTAAGTGTCTTCGGTGGCTATAACTGGTTTGCATGCATTAATTGGAAATATCATTGAGTCAATGATTGGAATAATTAAGCTAGGGTGGAGTTAATTGGAAGCCGGAATACCTTTTAAATTTGTTAAGAAAACTACATTTGGTTAATTGCTTTTAAAATTTGGTTTTACATTATAATCAAGATATTCGTCTAGAAAGTTGGTTACTGCAAACTGAAGGTTCGAATAGTTCTCACCGGTCCTTTGGGAGACGATCTTGCTTGCTACTATTCTGGATAGTTTGGGCATACCGACTGCGTGTCGGATTATTTTTGGTGAAAAACGACGCACCAAATTTTGGCGCCGTTGCCGGGGAATGGTTTTTAAGCAGTAATTATTCTAATAATTTCAGTTTTCCATTTCTTTTTATTTTGTTTTTTTTTCCAGTGCATGACTCGATCCTCACAAAAAGGAAGTCTAGAATTCAATCCAGAATCGGAGAGGACTTTACGACAATCGAGGAAGTTTGCAAGAGAATCCAAAGGAGCTTCCACATCTGATCTGGGATCATTTGGTCTCCATCATTTGTTCAAGGAAGACATGGCTAACAACAGGAATCGAGCTCTCGAGAATGTCCCTGAACCTAAACCTCCAATCAGGGAGTTGGGTCGCCATAGAAACAATCGACCCATTTGCATCGTGCTGCCTACGATTGCAAATAATTCTGAGATACGACCTGGTTTCATCCAGGTTTTGCCTAAGTTTAGAGATCTGCTTGGAGAAAGTGCACACAAGCACTTAGCTGAATTTGATCTAGTCTGCTCGACTCTTCGCCCTCAAGGTTTTTCTGATAATAATTTGAGGCTACTAACTTTTTCTCGTACTTTGCAAGACAGGGCTAGAGATTGGCTATTTGATCTTCCATCTGGTACGATTATCACTTGGAATGAGTTGGAAAGACAGTTTCTGCGCAAGTTCTTCCCGGAGTCCAGAACTGCAAATTTGAGAATGGCGATTAGCAGCATAAAGCAGAAGCAAAATGAGAGTTTGGCTGATTACTGGGAGAGATTCCAGCAATGTGCCGTAAATGTCCAGACCACGGGTTCTCTGAATATCAATTGCTCACTAACTATTTTTACCGTGGTATGTCTACCTTTGACAGGAAAATAGTCGATGCTGCTAGCGGAGGATCACTGACTAACAAGACTCTAGCAGAGGCGAAGCAGCTCATCATCGACATGGTTTCTGGAGGTCAGCAATATGAGGATGAAGATGATGACCGATACCGACCTGTGAAGGGGGTTGAGCGAGCAGACAACTCCAGTGTCACTGAGAAGATTGATGCTCTGACTTCTCTGGTTCGAGGTCTAGCTGTAGCACAGATGCAAAACGTCCGTTGTGGAGTGTGTTCGGAAAATGGGCATTATACTGATTCTTGTCCTACATTGCAAGATCCATCAACCGAACATGCATGTTATGGATCTGGAGATGCACAACAAGATGCCCTTAGATAGAGAAAGTATGATCCGTACTCAAACACATATAACCCAGGCTGGAGGGACTATCCAAACTTCAGTTGGAAGCAGCCGGATCAGAAGATGCCAGGAGTTTTGCCTCAGAGGGAGCCACAGGGTGGTCAGTATGCCCATACTGACCGTGTTGCACCGAGCATGAATGACATTATGAAGTGTTTGGAGCAGAGCAGTGCACTCGTGAACAGTCTAGCACACAATCAAAAAGCATTCCAGTAGGAGACACATGCTGCCTTGGGGAGTATGGGCACTCAAATCACCCAACTCGCCACTCAAGTGAACAAGCTACAGTTAAATCAAGGCAAACTCCCATCCCAAGCTGAAATGAACCCAAAAGGGAATGTTAGTGCTGTCACTTTGCGAAGTGGGAAGGAATTAGCCGAGATCATGTGCGATGCAAGCGACTTTGCTGTCGGAGCTGTACTTGGGCAAAAGAGTGGGAAAAATGGCCATGTGATATATTATGCATCAAAGACTCTTAATCCCACTCAATGCAATTACACGACGATGGAGAAGGAGCTGCTTGCTGTGGTTTTTGCTTGTGAAAAATTCCGTTCTTACCTTGTTGGATCGAAAGTGGTGGTGTATTCTGACCATGCTGCTTTGAAGTATTTGCTCTCCAAAAAGGAATCCAAGCCTCGTCTCATACGGTGGGTGCTTTTGCTACAGGAATTCGACTTGGAGATCAAGGATTAAAAGGGAGCCGAAAATAATGTTGCTGATCATTTAAGCCGGCTGCTAACAAAATCCGACGGTATGCCCATACCGGATGATTTTCCTGATGAGCTTTTATTAACAGTTATCGGTGTGATTCCTTGGTATGCTGATTTGGTTAATTATTTAACTACTGGGATGTTTCTAAGAGGGACCGAGACAGCGAAGAAAAATAAATTGAAGAGCCAAGCAAAATATTTTATATGGGACGACCCTTAATTGTGGAAAACTTGTGCTGATCAAGTAATTAGGCAGTGCATTCCCGATGACGAGATCCAGTCCATTCTGACTTTTTGCCATGCTCATGCTTGTGGTGGCCACTTTGGACCCAAGAGGACAGCTCATAAGGTTCTTGATTGTGGTTTCTATTGGGAAACTATTTTCAAGGATGCTTATTTCTTCTGCAAGAATTGTGATCGATGCTAACGCACTGGCAATATCTCTTCTCGGAATGAAATGCCTCAAGTTCCTATTTTGGTGTGTGAGATTTTTGATGCGTGGGGCATGGACTTCATGGGTCCCTTCCCCAGTTCATTCGGCAACTCCTACATTCTTTTGGCCGTCGATTATGTCTCCAAGTGGATCGAGGTTAAGGCTACTCAATCTAATGATTCTAAGGCAGTTTCCAGGTTCCTCAAAACCAATATCTTTCATCGGTTTGGTGTTCCACGTGCTATCATTAGCGATCAAGGCACACACTTTTGTAACCGTACTTTGGAGGCCCTGTTCAAGAAATATGGAGTTCATCACCGGGTTGCCACAGCCTACCATCCCCAATCCAATGGACAGGCTGAAGTATCTAATCGTGAGATAAAAAACATTCTTGAGAAGACAGTCAACCCGAATCGCAAAGATTGGAGTTTGCGTCTGGATGATGCGGTATGGGCATACCGCACAGCTTACAAATCACCTATCGGGATGTCTCCGTACCGATTGATTTTTGGGAAGTAGTGCCATCTACCTGTGGAGTTAGAACACAAAGCATTCTGGGCTGTAAAGCAGTGTTGTTTTGATCAAGATGTGGTGGGCCGTGAAAGGAAGCTTCAATTACAAGAGCTCGAAGAGATTCGATTAGAAGCTTATGACAATGCTAGCATATATAAGGAGCGTACCAAGTTTCTGCATGATAAGTATATTCGAAGGAAGACTTTTGAAATTGGACAGAAGGTACTGCTCTTTAATGCTCGTCTCCGCATCATGCCGGGTAAATTGAAGTCCCGTTGGACGGGACCATACAAAATTGTGAGTGTCAGTCCTCACGGAGCAGTGGAGATTCGAAGTCTTAGCACTCACCAGCTTTTGAAAGTCAATGGGCAATTACTCAAGCCGTATTTTGCCGGAATGGAGACACCTACTTTTGACGGGGTCAATCTGGTGACCCCCGTCATTGTTTCGTGATCATGCTCTCCTCATGTCGAGCCTCAGACATTAAATAAAGGCGCTTCTCGGGAGGCAACCCGTGTTTTTATTTCATTTTATTTTTTGTTTTTGTTTTTCTGCAATTTATTTTTTTTAGTTCGTTTTATTTAGTTTTTTATTTCTTTGTTTTTTTTCTTTTCTTTTTCATTTTTAATATACATACATATATATATATATAAAACAGTCTTTTTCTTTTTTTTGGTTTTATTTGATTTATTTTATTCTTTTTTTCTTTCTTTCGTTTTTTTTTTCGTTTCGTTTTTTTTTCTTTTCTATACTTAGTTTTTTTTATTCTTTTTATTTTTCCTTTTTTTCGTTTTTACTATTTATAATAAAAAAAAGAAAAGAAGATAAAGTGTGAAGATCGGCGTTCCCATTCAAGAGAAAGGAGAAGTTTTGAGTTAGTTTTTTTAGATGGGGTTGTATAGCAATTTTGAAAACTTTCCTATTGGGGATTTTTAATTTTTCTATCTAGATTAATCTATTCCAATCCCTAATTAGTATCTACTTTATCCCCCAAATATAATCCCCTTACTCCTCTTTCTTCTTTTGCAAGTCTCGCCCTCCCTCTCACGCATCGCTGAAAACACCACTCTCTTTCACGCTACGAGAAACAACAACCACCGCTGCAACTCTTCTCACCGTCAACCACGCCGCCTCCCAGCCCCATCACACCTACATCATGGGCCCGAAACGGAAGCGCCCAACGCGCGCGGCATTAGCGCCCCCACAGACCCGCGCCACCACTGCGCACTAGCGCGCCGCCACCGCACCCGCTCCGGCCACCACCAGTCTGCCGGCGCAGACACTTTTCTCCGGCCGGACAACTTCTGCCCGCAGACCCGCGCCATCATCGACAGCGGTACCTACCGCTCCAATTTCTGCCTCCGACCATGCTCCTACCCGGACTCGACGTCAACATGCTCAGGCTGCCTCTCATCAGTCACCGCCCTCTCCTACCTCTGACCAACGGGCTTCACCACTGCCACCATTTCGTCTTGATGACGAGGTACGTAAACGTTCTCGATTAAATTGGGAACGCACTCTACTTGGTCCTCGTCTTTTTGATTGGTCGAACATTGAGGTTCTTGGGGTTAATGAAGCTATTCATGATTATTTTAGGCATATTGGTTGGGACTTGTTGCTTGAGAACGATTGTCGTGTCTTCAATATGTTGAGTTTTGAATTTCTGTCTATATTTACGTTTGATTCGACTAGGGGGCTTTCCGACTCGCATGCTATTGTATTTCGTCTAAAGGGCCAGAATTTTAATTTGTCAGTTAATGCCTTGAATTTATTGCTTGGAGTTGAATCTGACGAGTAATTGCTTGATGAGTGGTATGAGTCTGCTGCGTGTGATGTTCCGCATTCTTTTTCTGTGTCTATTGCTAATCGTTGGTGTGAGATGTCAATTGAGGATGATTATGTGCAATGAGTATCTAAAAGTGCCAATTTAAGAGATGATGGTTTGAGACTGTGCCATAGGTTCATGTCTTATAATTTATTTGGTCATTGTGATGCGATGAATATTGTGACGAAAAAGGAAATCTTCATTTTACATAGCATGATTTGGCACAGAAAATTGAATTTTGGGTTTTGGCTTGCCCAACAATGGCAATTTAGTGCTAATCATTTTACTGGAAAAGTTCCTTTAGGGAGCTTCATCACTCTTTTAGCCCAAAAATTGCATGTTGATATTGACAGGGTCATTCACATTCCCGTCTCCTATTTTACTTTACCTGACCTTCGTGCTATGCATTTTCTTTTTGTTAACGCCGAAGGCAATTATCAGTTGTCTAGATCGGGTGTCTCTGGCCCGAGTCATTCTTCTAGTGCAGGTACTTCTTCTAGCGCTGGCCCTTCCCTTGTTGAGATCCAGAAGCTATTCGAGCACTTTACTCACCGGATTATGGACCGACTTGACGATTTCCATGACCACCTCGAGGCTGTGGAACAAGTCGTCACCCACTTCTCCATGTCTTCCTCCTAGTGACCACACAGTTTGCATTTTCTTCTCCTTGTATAGTTTTTTTTTCTTTTTGTTATTTTCTTTTATGCTTTTATATTTTTCTTTTGGGTCGCTCTCCTCTTTTGCACAGTGAGGACACTGTGGTATCTAAGTGTGGGGGGAAGAGTTAGTTTTTATCTTTTCTGTTTAAGAAAAAAAAAATTTATGTAGTTTTTGGTGTGTCAAATCATTGGCTTACTTGAGATGGATTGCATGATAAGAAAGAGCATGATATGGGATTGGTCTTGAGTGGATGGTTTATCTCTTGTGATTAAAATGTGCACATGCTTGTATGTATTCTTGAATGAGGAAATATGCAAAATTTAATCAAAATTGTTGAAGCTTACTATATTGTGAGAATTGAGCCTGATGAGCGTTATATATAAGAAAGCTCGATTTATTTTCTTACTGAGTGTATCGTACTTGAATGTTGGATTTCTGATTTGCCCAGTTGCCATAATCACGCCGCTTTTGAGTTTCTTTGCATGAAAATGATTAAGGCATTTAGGATTACCCATTACTTTGGCTTAAAAAATTATCCATGACCTTCATTGTCCATTAGTGAGCCCGTTGTGCCTAATCCATTTATTCTTGATGATAAATAGCCACTAAATAATTAAGCCTTAGCCTTTTGGCCTGCTCTTGTCCCTTGAAAGCATGTAAGTGTATTTTTAGGTTTGAAATGAGTTTAAAGTCTGCTTGAAGATATTGGTGTTGGAGAGTTGACGAATGTGTATATGTCTCTATGCTATTCAAAAAAAAAAAGAAGAAAAAAAAAGGAAAAAAAAAGAGTTAAAAAAAAAGGAGAGAGAGATAGAAAGAGAGAAAAATTAGGAATAGAACGAGCATGGAATAAAAGGGGCTATGCTTAATTGTTGTCATTTATTTGGTTGCCCTGTATTATTGGAAGCCAACACTCAATTGGTTTTTGTTGATTTATTTGGGAAGTTGCAGACAAGCTTGGCGAATGTATTTGATATGCTTACATGTTTTCAATTATTTGAGCCATTTCATCCTTTTTATCCTACCTATACACCCTAGCCCCGCTACAACCAGTGCAAAAAGACCTTTTGATTTGTGTATAGATCTCATTTGCATGGTAGAGATTTTGACATATGGGCAAATTTATGTTTGAAAGCATCAAGTTATGATTTGTGTGAATTATATTTTGTCCATATTCTCTATTGAGAGAATTTGAGTGACCTTGGTGAGGCAGGATTGGTTTTGCATGTTTTTGACTTGAATGAAAAGCATGTGTACAGTTTTATGAAACAAGAGATTGGTTTGTGGTTTGTGGATGATTGTATCTTGTCTCTGACTTTGATTGTTTTCTATTGAAGGTTGCCAATGACTGTCTTATCGTCTTTGAGTCTTTTTAGAGTCTGTTTTTTGTTTAGTGTTGCTCGAGGACGAGCATTGTCTAAGTGTGGGGGGGTTTGATTAGGTTGTTATTTCATATATATTTTGAGTCATTTTTGGTTTTTTTTTTGCATAGTTTCTCACCCCTTGGTCAAGTTTTGGGGAAGAATTGTGTCTTGTGGTTAATTTCAGGTGGTTGACATGGGAGTGGAGATAATAACATTGTTTTGAAGGCTTTGGACACAATTGGATTGAAGAAAGCTGAAGAGTCTGGAAAGCAGTCGGTATGGGCATACCGACTGGTGGACTATGCGAGTATTTGGACTGGAGATAGTGGATATTTACCAGCTGTGGGCCATGGACGAAAATTGGGCTATTTTTATTACTGTTGGACTTTATTTTTATTATTTTCCTAGTTAGATTAGGATTAGATTTCTTTTATTAATTAATTAGTTAAGGATTGGTATAAAAGACTTCTAGGCAGAATATGACTCTATTATTACAGTATCCATTGCAGTACAGTATGTTTCAACGTCAGATACAGAGGAAAAACGCCAGGAACGATTTTTTCTCTCTGCAGTACACGATTTTATTCAAAGTTTCATTCTTCTTTTCGTATTTCTTATTTTCAATTAATTTCTGAATTGAAAATCCAAGTATGAATTCAAGCTAAGCGCGTTCTATTCTGGTGAAGATTAACGAATCCCTGGTATAATTATTCTGTGAGATCTAAATGTTCTTTTTTACTTCAATTAATTGCATGTATCTGTGATTCTCTACATTTAAAGTGGTTAATTGTTTCGATTCTGCTAGGTAGTTGCAAATATGTAGTAGATCAGAATTAATTAGTAGCCAATTAAATCGGCCATCCGTAATTGTGGTTTAGGTTTAATTAGTGGTACAATGATTCTTCATAATCGAGAGAAGAGCAGTCTAAATTCGACAGTCCTGTGTCAGAGTCTGTTGGTTTTGAATCGGGTTTCTCTATTGTCTAATGATGTCAGCTCATTAAATCTATAGAGTGTCTCTTATGGTTGTCAGTCGATTAGGAAAATAATTGGTGAAGTGTCTTCCTGATTATCGAGAAACTAAGGAGAAATTAGGCTGCGTCAGTAAGTGTCTTCGGTGGCTATAACTGGTTTGCATGCATTAATTTGAAATATCATTGAGTCAATGATTGGAATAATTAAGCTAGGGTGGAGTTAATTGGAAGCCGGAATACCTTTTAAATTTGTTAAGAAAACTACATTTGTTTAATTGCTTTTAAAATTTGGTTTTACATTATAATCAAGATATTCGTCTAGAAAGTTGGTTACTGCAAACTGAAGGTTCGAATAGTTCTCACCGGTCCTTTAGGAGACGATCTTGCTTGCTACTATTCTGGGTAGTTTGGGCATATCGACTGCGTGTCGGATTATTTTTGGTGAAAAATGACGCACCAATCGCCGAAGAAATCTTGTTACGAGAACACAAGCCCCAGTTTCAAGACATGATGGAGCCATAAATTTAGGGTTTTTTGGGAAAGTATAATGTTTTCTAACCAATCCGTGTGCTGCAAGTATGCCTGTCTGTCAAGATCAAATTATGTCAATTGAAGAAAATCCAAGAAATTAAAACCCTTTTAATGGTGATATAATGTACCTTTATAGTATCCTCAACAAAACCATAACCTTAAAGCAAAATATGCAACACCAAAAAACATAAAACAAAAAAACAAAACAAAAATCATTAAGTCATAACACACAATGAAATCTCAATATAATGAACTGCTGGAAATATAGATTTTTAATGCACCTTGATATGCTCCACAAAACCATAGTCCCTGCTTTCCTTGGATAAGATTGAGCTTATATGAAGCTCTGCATGCAGCAACTGATGGTATTGGATGACTAGTTGATAACTTACTCAATGTATCTTTAGGTTTATGAGGTGGATTTAGAGTCAAGAGAAATGGAAGCCTAGGTTCACTAATATTCTGTACATCCATTTGAAATAGAGTCACAAAAAATTATTTAGTTACCACAGTCAAAAGTAAATCCTTTTAATCAATAGAGAATTTGATTTAAAGTGCAAAACCTTCACATTGTTGAGCCAATACGTTATATAAGTTTTTCCATTGGTAGTTCCAAGAAAATTACTCGAGCCCCACGCTGCTTGGATTTTTGGCATCAAATTGTCATCATGATGAAGGAAAAATTCACTGTCATAAGAGTTGAAGAGTAAAGGTGGATTCATAATCATCAAGAATTACAAATTTATTTCCCAAAATATTATTTAGGAGAAGTGTAATTCATGCAACTAAGGTAAAAGTCCCACATGATAAGAGTATCTAAAACAATATATTTAGCTATGTCATCTGTTGAATGCTTATGAGTTTAAGTGTCCCTTAATGCAATAGTAGTAGTTTTTTCACAAAAAAAAGACAAGATATGGATGTTGATAGAAGTAGAAAAATGAGACCTGTAGGCATATTGGAAAGCACCGAGTATTCTTAATTCATCATATGTTGACTGCTTTCCTAAGATCTTCAGAGCATCTGGAGCATGTGCAGCGATTATGCATTCGTCATATGTTTCTTCCAAGCCATCCTTAGATATAATAGCACAACCTAGATGATTTCTTATTAAAACTCAAACTACAATATGTAAACTCATATTTATGGAGTGATCATTATAGTATTTGTTTACATACACATCAAGGTACAACACACTAACACAATAGTTTTAGATTATAAATATTAGACGACTTTATTTGATCTTGATGTTTGTTTATTAATCTTAAGTTGGATATTGGATCGGGTTTTAAGTCCTTTACTCAACTTCAAATAATACTTGAAATGTCTATTTGAGATGAATTTGAATCTCATATTATAGATATATTTCTAGTTGTTTATGTTTATGCTAAAGATACTAGAGATAATTAGAGATTGTAATATTAATTGTAGAATATCTAGTTTCTTAGAATAGAGTCATACCTCTTGTATAATTATGGATGTAATTAGTCATTGTTTAAAACACAAATATGAGTTTATCATTCTGATTAACATGGTATCACATCCACGGTTCTAGGGTTTTCAATTCAGATTTCATTTTCTTTTTCACGAAAGGATTTCTCAACCCATTCCATTTCTGGCCGCCGGAAGTTCCTGCTCCAGTCACGTCGCCGACGTGTGAGCGTGCGTCCGTCATCAATGCATACATGACTTTTGTTCGTCATCTCATCTCGGTGTTTCCAGCCATTTGGTGGTCTCTGTTCTGTTCTGGTCTCTGGTCTGTACTGTCTCTGTGCTATGGCTGCCGACTCATCGAAGAAGGCTCTGGATGTTGTTCCCATGATGCCTAGGATCATGGATCACAAGCTGACTGCGTCCAATTATTTGGATTGGCTCAATACTATCGAATTGTATCTGTTGAGTGTCTCTATAGATCCTCATAAGACTGATGATCCGTCTGGTGATGATTCGAAACAATCCTGGTTGAGGGATGATGCTTGTTTAATTTTGCAGATCCAGAATTTTATAGACTCTGGTGTTATTGGGATGGTGTTTTATTGTCGTACTGTTAAGGCTCTCCTAGCCTATCTCGAATTTCTGTATTCTGGGAAGGAGAACATCTCATGTATGTACACCATGTGTCAGACATTCTACAGGCCAGACATGGATGATCAGTCCCTTACAGACTACTTTATGGAATTCACTAAGACCTATGAGAAGTTGAATACACTCCTTCCCTTAGTTAAGACATTAAGGTTTAGCAAGCCCAGCGTGAAAAAATGGCCCTTATGAGTTTTTTAGTTGGTTTGCCCTCAGAGTTTGAGACTGCAAAATCTCAAATCCTTTCTGACTCTAAGATTGCATCACTGGAAGCGGCCTTTCATCAGGTTCTTTAGACTGAGCCACCTGCCCCGTCATTGAATACTCAGTCTGTTTTCCTTGGTTTCCATCCTCAATATGACTCTGGACCTCTTCTTCAAAAGGTTCTAGTGGTCTTTCGCCTAATCGCTCTGACTGGATTGCCTATGCTAAATGTCGTTACTGTCATGAGATTAGTCATCTCAAGAACACTTATCCCAGGGAAAAATGGCCTCCGTCTGCGAACGTTGTATCTGGATCTTCTGTCACTTTGTCCGCAACTGGAAGTGCCCATTGCAGACTCTGGCTGGGCATTCTCCTGCTGTTACCATTGCTGCTAAGGTGAACCAAACACCTATCTTATTTTCACGTCTTCTAAATGGGTCATTGATTCTGGTGCCACAGACCACATCACAGATAATCCCACCATTTTCTTTTCATTTACGCCTCATAATTCTAGTCCCCCATTTCCCTGACTGATGGTTCGTACGCTTCTGTTGTTGGCTCTGGCACTGTTAACCTAACTCCTTCTTCATCTTTGTCATCTGTTCTTAGCCTTCCTAAATTATCGTTTAATTTGATTTCTATTAGCCGCCTAACTTACTCCCTAAACTATTGTGCTGCATTCTTTCCTGACCATTGTGTTTTTCAGGATTTGTCGACGAAGAAGATTATTGGTAAGGGACGTAGGTCGACTGACCTCTATCTTCTGGATACATGGTTACCAAAGCTTGTTGCTTGCACTAATTACCTGTACCAGCTCTGTCATCCCCTTTGATGCCCATTGCCGGTTGGGTCATCCATCTCTTTCAGTGTTGAGGAAGCTCTATCCTCAGTTTTCAAGTCAATCATTTTTGGATTGTGGGTCATGTCAATTTGCTAAGCATCAACACCTTAGCTCTAGTCCTAGAGTCAATAAACAAGCCAGTGCTCTTTTTGAGTTAGTTCATTCTGATGTTTGGGATCCTTATCTTGTTACATCTATTTCTAGATTTCGGTATTTTGTTACTTTTGTTGATGGCTATTCTCATATGACATGGTTATATCTGATGAACAATCACTCTAAGGTGTTTAGCCATTTCTTGTCCTGTTTCTTATTGATCTTAAGATATTTGGGTGTACCTATTCTGTCCGATATGTTCGTCCTCACTTCACCGAACTTGATCCCAAATCTCTCAAATATATATTCTTGGGTTACTCTCATGTCCATAAAGGGTATCGGTGTTATAGTCCTAATCTAAATAAGTATGTCGTGTTTACCGATGTTGTCTTTTCTGAGGGTACCCCTTTTCATTTCTTGATCCTGCTCCTCGTCAAGGGGAGCCTGATGATGATTTTCTTATATATATGTATCCCTGACCCTACTCCTTCTGCTCTTACCCATTCTGTACGGCCTCTAATCATTCATAATTATTCTCGTCGGCAACATCCAGAGGTAATTTTGATTCTGGATGTGCCGCCTACTACTTCCGATGTGCCAATATCTTCATTGTCATATCCACCTCTGAGTGATGATCGTCCCATTACTCTTCGTAAAGGTAAATGCTCATGTACTTATCATATTTTCTATTTCGTGTCTTATAATCATCTGTCATTGTTGTCTTGTTTTGTTGTTGCTTCTCTTGCTTCTGTTCCTAGCTCTGTGTTTGAAGTTTTGGCCCATTCTGGTTGGCATAATGCAATGGTACAGGAAATGAATGTCTTGGATGCTAATGGGACTTGGGCTTTGGTTGATCTCTCTCCTAGAAAATGCCCTATTGGGTGTAAATGGGTGTTTACAGTCAAGGTCAACCCTGATGGTTCTGTTGCTCATCTTAAAGCTCGTCTTGTTGCTAAAGGGTACTCTCAAACATATGACATTGATTATTTTGATACATTCTCTCCTGTTACCAAATTGACCTTTATCAGGCTGCTGATTTCTCTAGCCACTTCGCATCACTAGACCCTTCATTAGTTGGATCCAAGGAAGATCGGAGGTCTACATCTGATTATGGTATTATGTTTAGGGAAAACTTGAGCTCATGACAAAGAAAGAAAAATAAAGTTGTTTCTCGTTCGAGTGCTGAGTCATGAGTACAGAGCTATATATGGCCATATCCTCTTGTGAGATAGTTTGAATACATTAGTTTCTAATTGAGATAGGTTTGAAATTCTAGGTTCCAGCTAAGTTATGGTGTGACAATCAGGTTGCGCTACACATCTCGTCTAATCCTATCTTTCATGAGCGGACTAAGCATATTGAGATTGATTGTCACTTTGTTCTTGAGAAGATTCAGCTAGGATTGATTCTACTAGATATATGAGGACTGTGGATCAGTTAGGAGATCTTTTCACAAATGCTCTCAGCAGTACGCGAGTAGATTATCTTTGTGGCAAGCTGGGCATGATTAATATCTATGATGCCGCTTGAGATGAGGTGTTAAAGATATTAGAGATAATTAGAAATTGTAATATTAATTGTAGAATATCTAATTCCCTAGAATAGAGCCATACCTCTTGTATAAATATGGATATAATTAGTCATTGTTTAATACACAAATATGAGTTTATCATTCTGATCAATAATTTACAAGTGAATAAGAATAGTAGTTACTGAGTCAAGATACCTCCAAAATGTATAGGTAATACGCCATTCGATTAACTTAATTGATTGCATTAAAATATTTAAAACAATTATTATTATTATTATTATTATTTATTTATTTAATTATTTATTTGCCAACACTTCAAATAACAACGAAAATGTAGAAAAAAAAAGTAAAAAATAGTGTTCGGATGCTCACCCTTATCGTTGGTCAAAACTGAGTATACATCACAATTAGTTTTCACTTGGCAACCTCTCTTTTCCAGCTCTTTCTCAATTTGATAGAAATTATTTAGTAAAGTTCGATAAGTGTCTACTATTTACAAACATAGTAACAAACTCATTTAATATTTATGAATTGGGTTATGTTCCTTGAAGAAAGTGGCAAACGCCATTGGATAGATAGAGAATAGAAAGAAATTGTTTTCTGTTTACTTATTTCAATAGAGTTGATTACAATCTCTTTTAATAGAGGAAAAACTATTGTAAAAATAAGGAAACAAATCAACATATTATTTGTACCAATCTAGATCCTAATTTATCGGGTTGACTAAATCCTTTCTTCTTTCCAACACTCCCCCTCAAGTTAAGTAGTGGGATCTCCGATACTTAACTTGAAAAGAACTTCTTTAAAAAACTTGGAGTTTACTGCCTTAGTCAGAATATCCGCCAATTGATCCTCAGATCGAACATATGGTAATTCGATGATCCCCTTTTCAATCTTCTCCTTAATGAAATGCCGATCAACCTCGACGTGTTTGGTTCAATCATATTGGACTGGATTCTCTGAGATGCTAATTGCAACTTTGTTGTAACAGAACAACTGACTCTGTTTTGAAGGAGGAAAACCAATCTCGGTCAACAACTTTCTCAGCCACAAGACTTCAGTGATCCCACTCTTGATTCCTCTGAACTCAGCTTCTGCACTGGATAAGGCTACAACTTTCTGTTTCTTACTTCTCCATGTGACTAGGTTTCCCCCAAGGAACGTAAAATATCCACTCGTGGATTTTCTGTCCATAGGATTTCCAGCCCAGTCTGCATCAGTGTACCCATGTATATCCAGATGTTCAGTCCTTTTAAGCAGAACGCCGTATCCAACTGTTCCTTTGAGATAACGGACTATTCTTAAAGCTGCTTCCATATGCTCTATTTGGGGTTGGTGCATGAACTGGCTAACGACACCAACTGCATAAGCGATGTCAGGCCGGGTATGAGACAAGTAGATCAGTTTACCAACCAGACGTTGGTATCTCCCCTTGTCTATTGGTGCAGCTCCCTCACAAATCTGTAGGCCATGGTTGACAATAATCGGTGTGTCAGCCGGCTTACATTCAAGCAAACCTGTCTCAGCCAGCAGATCTAGAACATATTTTCTCTGACGCAGAAATATGCCTTTTTTCGATCTCAATACCTCAATCCCAAGGAAGTATTTGAGAGTCCCCAGATCTTTCATTTCGAACTCGTGAAACAAGTTCTTCTTTAGTTGCGTAATTTCTTTAGTGTCGTCACCGGTGATAATCATATCATCCACGTAGATGATCAAACACGTTACTTGGCTACTTCTCCTTTTCAAGAACAGAGTATGGTCAGAATTACTCTGTTTGTATCCATATTTCACCATAGCATCGGTGAATCTTCCGAACCATGCTCGAGGCGATTGTTTCAGGCCGTACAAAGTTTTTCTTAATCGACACCCTTCACCTTGTCTAAATTCCCCTGAAAGACCTGGAGGTGCATGCATGTACACATCTTTTTTTAATTCTCCGTGAAGAAAGGCATTGGTGACGTCAAATTGATGAAGTGGCCAATCTCTGTTTGCTGCAATTGACAATAATACCCTAACGGTATTCATTTTTGCGACAGGAGAGAAGGTTTCCGAATAATCAATCCCATATATCTGAGTGTAGCCTTTTGCTACAAGCCGGGCTTTGTATCTTTCAATAGTGCCATTTGGTCGCCGTTTGATAGTAAACACCCACCTACAGCTAACTGGTTTTTTATCTCTTGGCAACATACACTTTTCCCACGTGTCATTTTTGGCTAGTGCATCCAGTTCTTTTTTCATAGCCTCTCTCCAACATTCATGCTGCATAGCTTCCTCCGCAGAAGATGGAATGTCCTCTTCCCTTAGTATCGCAGCCTCAAAAGCCTGAGCCATCCCAGTAAGATGACTTGTAGCATAGTTTCCCACGGGATACCGTGATTTCTTCCCAATATGCTCAGGAGAATATCTTTTGGGAGGCACTCCTCTAGTACTCCTTGGAGGTAGAACATATTTTTCCACCTCAGTACAGGCTTCTATTCCTTCATTATCAATAGTAGCATCGCTGCCTGTCTCTTCTTCACTGCTTCCATCCCTGTCGTTAGTTTCTAAAGAAGAATCTGAATTACACATATCAACAGAATCTCGTACCTCAGATATCAGATAAGGAGAGGATGTCTCAGGAACATGGACACCGAAATCAGTAGGCTGTTCTGCTGTGTTTGATGATATCTCAGCGGCACTGTTAACTTTCTCTGTTGAACTAGGTCCCGATTCAGTCTCAGATTTGGACATCGGTGTTGTTAACCAGCTTATGGAGTCACTAGGTTCCCGACTCTCCCCCTGATGCCTAAGGTGATGGAAGAAATATTCACCCTCTAAGAAGTCGCAGTTCATGGTAGTGAACATGCGACGGGTTTGGGGATCGTAGCAACGGTATCCCTTTTGGTGTATACCGTAGCCAACAAATACACATTTGACGGCACAGGGAGAGAATTTATCTCTGTGTTGTTTAGGGAGATGGACAAAGACAGAGCAACCAAAGACTTTAGGTGGAAGAGTAAGGGCAACAAGGACACGAGCATGTTTGGATAAGGCTTGGAGAGGAGTCTGAAATTGCAAGGCCTTTGTAGGAAGGCGGTTTAACAGGTAAACGGAGGTAGCAAGCACTTCAGGCCAGAAATGGGATGGTGTGTGGGAATCGAGCAACATATCTCCGGCCATTTCAAGAAGGATTTGGTTTTTGCGTTCAGCAGTGCCATTTTGTTCAGGGGTGTAGGGACAGGTGGTTTGATGAACAAGACCATGAACATTAAAGAAGGCGGACATCTTAGAATTAACATATTCTCCTCCATTATCAGTTCGTAGAATCTTAATGGTTTTTTGAAACTGAGTACGAACAAGAGAAAAAAAATGGGAAAATTTATCGAAAACCTCAGACTTATTTTTCAAAAAATAAATCCAAGTCATGCGGGAACAATCATCAATAAATAATAAAAAATAGTAATACCCGGGACCCCCAACAATAGGTGCAGGACCCCAAATATCAGAATGAACTAACGAAAATATAGAATCAACACGAGTGTTATTCGGTTTAAAAGAATGTCTGTGGCTTTTGGCCAAAAAACAAGTATCACAGTGCATGTCCCGAGAAACACTCAAACTAGGAAACAACAATTTTAAATAACGAATGGAAGGGTGCCCTAACCGACGATGCCAAAGCCAAGCATCTCGGTATCCCGGTTCGTGAGTTAGCATCACAGCGCCTTTTTGAGATATATCATCCACATAGTACAGCCCATGTCTTTCAGTGCCACGCCCAATAATCGTCCCTGTTCTGATATCCTGTAACAGACAAAAATTAGGCTGCATTAGTATAGTACAATTCAACTCCTTGGTGACATGGCTGATAGACAATAATTTGTGAGATAGTGTTGGGACAAATAAACAATTTGATAATTGAAGTGTGGGCGACAAATTTATGATCCCGGAGCCTTGAACCGGAGCAAGTTCTCCGTTTGCAGTTTGCACATGAGATTTCAGTGGTTCTGTCATTTTTACGATGTCAGAAGCGTCGAATGTCATGGTATCCGTCGCGCCACAGTCAAAAATCCATTGGTGATTTTTGTCAAAATTGTCATGCATTACACACGCACTAGGCCCCTCCTCCATAAATTGAGATGAAGCATAGGGACCGAGTTGCAAAATTCCCCCTTTATTATTTTTATTACCTTCTGAATCACATTCAGCCCTAGCCGCCTCAACCTTGTTTGCCGCTGCAACCCCATACCCTTCCGCCGCCGCCTTCTCACTGGTGTTGCCCGCTCCGGCGTAGGTAGCCCAGTCAGCGGTCGTCGCAACTGTAACTTTCCCACCGCGGTTTCGGTGTTGCTGGGGTTGTTTTGGTTTCTTCGATTCCTCCCACCATTCCGGGAATCTGATCAAGTGGAAACACGATTCCTTTGTGTGTCTCTTGAGGCCGCAATGTTCACAGATTAATTTATTCTTGTCATCGTTGGACTGGCGAGGCTTGCCTTTGGACGACGACTGTCCCTTAATCGGCCGATCTCTCGCTGCGAGCCCCAACCCAATACCCGATGATGTGCCCTTCTCCTCGGTGACTACCGGTCGAAGTATTCGATCCCTGGCAGTTTCCCGGCGTGCCATTGCGTATGCGGTCTCTACTGAGGGTAAAGGTTCCCGTTTGAGAATTTCCTTTTTTACAGGTTCGTACCCTTCTTCTAGCGCCATTAGGAATTGATACACCCGTTGAGTCTGTATGATTCGATTATAGATATCTATATCTGTTGGGCATTTCATGGGATTGGGTTCTTTCCTGTCAATAGACATCCATACATCCTGTAATTGTGCCCAAGTCTCTTCTAACGTTTTCCCGTCTTGTCTTATGGAATTGGCTCGCCTGTGCAAATCAAAAACTTGGAGAGAATCTGCCCCACTCCCATAAGTGAGAGCGAGACTTTCCCATACGGCTTTGGAGGTGGAATGTTTGGACACTGAATTCACTAGGCTTGGTTCGATGTTTTGAACAAGCCAAGTGAACACACACTGGTCCTCCTGTTCCCACCGAGTGTATGTGGAATCTGTTAATGACAGTGCAGAGGTGTCTCCGATGATGTATGAGGCTTTGCCCCTGCCCCCAATTGCCTTTTTCATTAAAACAGACCATAGGGGATAATTATCCCCATTAAGTTTGAAGCCACTACTTAGAGATTCTGAGTTTTGTGGTTGGGATAGATTGAGACTGTTTCGCAGGAGACTTGCAAGTTGGAGAGTTAAGTCATCTGTGACTCTGTTGTTTTGGTTTTCTGTATTTTCTGCTGATTCTGACATGTTTGTGGTTTCTGGTTGTTTTGATAGATACCTTGATCTGGGTTTATTTGGTCTGAGGAAGGTTTAGAGGCAATGATGAACTGATTTCTGAGCCTCAGGTTCATCGTCCCGCTTTGATACCATGAAGAAAGTGGCAAACGCCATTGGATAGATAGAGAATAGAAAGAAATTGTTTTCTGTTTACTTATTTCAATAGAGTTGATTACAATCTCTTTTAATAGAGGAAAAACTATTGTAAAAATAAGGAAACAAATCAACATATTATTTGTACCAATCTAGATCCTAATTTATCGGGTTGACTAAATCCTTTCTTCTTTCCAACATTCCTTAAAGAATCTAAGTAACTCATAACCTACCCTATTGACATAACTCTGTGAAGACCATTTTGATGTAATCCCTTCAGGGAGACCAAAAAGCTGCAGAAAAAAAAAACTCATGAAAAATTATATATATATATATATATATATATATCAACTTAAAAGAAAATATGATAAAGATACAATATTTACCAATGAATAAAAAAAATCTACCTCCAGAAGGTTGTGATTGCGCAAGTATGAAAGTATTAAATAAGCAGAGAAGGTCATTACTAATGAAGAGCATGGCCAAATAGAAGCACAAATTGGAACCTGAAAAGGAAATGAAAAATGAAATAAGAATTTCGCTGCAAAGTAGATGATGCATAAGATGGCCATAAGAGTAAGTAGGATGTTTCAATAATCTTACAAGAAAAGCTTTCTGGAATAACTCAGACTAACCACGTGATTGGACAAAGTGCCCAAGTGTTCCATTTCGGTCAATATCTGGATTGTTATCGAGCTCTTGAATATAACTACAATTGGTTGATAAGTGGATCATTCATTGAGCAAAGACTGCAGAAGGAAACTTACACAAATACTTGATACAATTATCAAATTGTTAAACATTTTTATTCATTGACACCTATGTTTTTAAACGAGTTGATCATGCAGTAAATATTTATCCAAAAATGGGTTGAGTCTTCTCATGACACTACTTACAAAGATGCATCGTCTCTGAACTTAATGATCTCTGTAATCATTTTCCAAAACCAAGGATTCAATACATTCTTCTTTTGCGCAAACAAACTTGACAATCCATTTCGAGTCCCCCATTCAAATCCCAGGCCTTTATCCAAGCTCACAGAGAATGAATTGTCAGAGACCTCCATATCAACTCCAAGACTCTCAAACAATTCCATCACATCCGGATACGTAGCCTGTCCAATAAGTACCTCAGGTAACACTTAAAATAAATGATTTCGAAAACAGTAAAGACAGTCTTCTATCATTTGAACTCAATTCAAAAATGATGGAAAAAATTCAGTTTTTGGATTCATAGTCAGTTTCTGTGCCACAGTTACATACATGTGAATTTTGTCAAACAAAAGCATTGAGTGGAGAAAACTAGTTTTTCCACGATTCAAACAATCTTATAAAATCAAGAAAAGATAAAGAAGCATCAACATGATTAAGGCATCCAATGCCCAGATCAAGAAAAACGTCAATTCGAGAGGGTGAGATTAAGCACACGTGCATTTCAGTGAACATGTAATGGGCAACATTGCGGTAGGTGGTGGTGAAATAAAAGCTCCTAGCAACTATTGATGTTTTGCCACACAAAACCTTAATGTTTTTCATTTTTTTCTCCATTTATAAAGTGAAAACAACTTTCTCAAAAAAAAATAATAAAAATAAATTGATGAACTTGATCAAAGCCTTTGGTTGCTCTACCAAATAGCCCAAGATAAAGATAGAATATCTGAAGATGGAAATATAATAATTTTAAGCATGCATTCGCAAACATCATAAACATACACATAATCTGAATATTGATAAAGTGAAATACAAGACTTTATATATAATTAATCAAACCATAATGTGAGAAAAAAAAGTGCTACCCAGCTCGTAAAACTCCTACAACCGAGGTCGAGAGCAGTTGCATGAACGGTAGGAGTGATGGGGTGACCGCCTATGATATCCTCCTCCTCATACACAACCACCTCCACCCCTTCCTTCGCCAAAACATACGCCGCCGTTAAACCGCTTATGCCGCCACCAATCACCGCCACCCTCATCGCTATGATAATATTATTATTATTATGATGTAAGTTATGTTTACGTTGATCTACTTAGTGAGGTCGAAATGCGAGTATTTATCGGCCGGATGGTTGTGGAATGGTCCCACTAAGCCTAATTAAGATTTCAGACCTTCGGTGTCATTATTTTGCTACATCATTCTGCCTAACCTTTTTTTTCAATAATTTTATTTTAATTTATGTGACTTAGTTTAACTTTAATGCTTATCTAATATATATTCATCCTCCCCTAATTAGTTAGGATATATTAAAAAATTGAAAAAAGAAGAACCTAGTTATGGTGAACGATATTTTGGTGAGGTTGGGGTAGGTTGAGTTCTCTCAAAGATATTTGGAAGCTTTTCATGCAGCTAAGGCTGCGTAATTGATATCTATTTCTTTGGGAGTGAAGGTGGGCTCATAAAGATTGGTACCTATGGGCGAAGGGGTGTTTCGGTTGGACGTTGATGCGGCGGTGAACGAGGAGGCTGAGATTAATGTGATTTTGTATGGAGTTGGTCTTTAATTTGTCTACAAGAGGGGTTGGTCTCTTGTATTGTGTTATAGGTTCGTTGTTGGCTATTCGTTTACTTGATAATGGATTAGTGAGGAGGGGGAGATGTTTCTTGAAACGGAGCTTCCTCCGTCAACTGATGCTGAAGGGATTATTGCTTTTAAACGTATGCTTCGTGTGAAGCTAATTAATATTACTCATATGCTTGCACAATTCGGTGCTAGGTGTAATGACTTTTGTACTTGGAATAATGACTTTTGTACTTGGAACGCAGACTTTTCTCCGTGGTTGAAGGAGTATATTAAGTAATAAAATATTTGCCTTTTATCTTAAAAATAATAAAAAAAAATTGACCCGGCATGACACAATGAATCTAATCTCTAAATTTAGGGATGAGATCTTTTATTCCAAATTTGGTGTTCCAATCCATATTCCACGATCGAATTTACAAATTTAATAATAGATATTACAAAAATAAAAATTAATTATAACATAATCAACCTAGTCACATGTATTAACAAAATATTAAAATTTTAAAAATTATAAATTATATTTTTAAAATAATCAATCATAGTAATCATTTCTTGGAAAATTAAATATTAAAAAATAAATATAAAACCCTAATCGGGTGGGGTGAATCCTAAAAACAACCATAAAATTAAACTAAAATATAATAAATTAAAATTGACGAAAATATAAAAGAGAAATTTATAAATTCAATCGTGGAACACGGGTTAGAACACTAAATTTCGAAGGGAGGATCCCATCCGCTGAACCTAACCCTAAAGTTGAGTTGACCACATAATATTCAAACACATATATGCAGATAATTAATTATATTAATATACTAAAGAAATTAAAATGGATCTGCAAGCCAGCACTCATGCATTAAATACACACACACACATTGCAAAAGCTGTCTTTGTAGCCACCGTCATACCAAGATTGTAGAAGGAAATTCTATCAGCTATAGATATATGCGCAATCAAGATAGCATTTTAGTGATGACTGCATTTTCGGAGCATTGAAGATTAAATAAATTTGAGACATCTTGTGTTTAGGGGAACACAACATGTCTCAAATTTAATAACTTGGAATCACAAGCGGATATTGAACTAACTCTGTTTAATTCTTCTCTCAAGAATGCACTCGCTAGAATTCTTAGAATTTTCAATGAAGTATTATTTACTATATTAAAAAATATAAATTATCATCTTAAAAAATAAAATCCAATGGTGTATATTTGGTGAAAGAGGCAGTGGCCGCATTACTATAAATAAAAGGAATTTTAAAAAACGTGGTGACATTTTGGTAATTACGTAAAACAGAAGCAGATGATAAAATTCAATAAAATTAAATTATATTGTTGAACCCTCAAATTGATGTGTTTACTCTTATAACAATATAACTAATGTTAGCGACTCATTTATTATATGTTAACGAATCATGTCTAATTGGTATGGAAGTTATACAGTGATTATGCACATATAATATTAAACACATATGATTGTATTGAAGATATAATTATACTACATTAGCACTATTATAATATTTTCGTTAGCATATATATGTCAATTCTAACGTTAGAAATGCACTATCATTCACATACAAAAAATATCTTAATGTATTGTTCGATATTGCAATGTAATGGAGACTAAAGAAGCACTTGTCATATGTCAACGAAGAACATCATAATTGGGATAAAATAAACCCTTATAAAAAAAATAATTTATGATAATGATCCTAATTGGGATGAAATAAATCTTTATAGCAATATAATTAATTGATGCTAACGAAATATTATCATACATTAACGAAGCCTACACATTTACAATTGACTAAACCTTTTTAAAACAATATAATTGATGTTAACGAAACATTTATAATAGGCTAACGAAACATTTATCATATGTCCATAAAGTATTTTGAGCTTGAATATACAGGAAAAATGAATCTTTTATATTTTTCTTCCATATTTTTTCAATAAACATATGCTTCACTGATCTAAAATTAATGAGGATTAAAAAAACCTTTAATTTGATATATTATTTGAGTGAATCCGATAAAAAATGAGCAAGTTATAACCGTTTAAAATTTTTAAGAAATTTTTTAGATGCTGAGTCAATATGACATCAGTTTTTTTTAAAGAAATAAATACCCCCCATAGCCATAAAAAAGTGGCGAAAATTGAAAGAATGCCACCGTATTATGCTCTAAAATTGATTGTTGATGCGTCAATAGTAGAAGATTGGTTTATAGTTTACACACTAAGGACTGATGTTTAAATATGATCATTGTGCATAAATTATGGATTGATCTTATCCATTATATTCGTTAGCTAGATGGATGGTTTGACTCATTTTTAATTTACTTATTTTTTATATTTATTTTATATTAAAAAAAGGCATAGTTATCCTTATAAATTTAATAACTTCTTTTAATATCTTAGAATTGAATTCCTTAACTATCATTTTTCCATAATGCAATAGTCGGTAATCCAAAATTTTGATTTATTGAAACAAAAATATTTAATTTAATAATATTTGTAATACATGATGCTACAAATTTATTCTCATTTGTGCTATGAATTTGTGTGCGTTCATAATTATTAATTAATTAGTTAGTTGTGTATACATGGTTTTTTTTTCCAATATGTGATGTTTAGCTAGTTTATGGACTTTGAACATTAGACAATTACAAGCATTTTGTATAACAAACGAAGCACCTTGATATAACATAGTACATCAATAATCACATATAAAAGCATTACAAAATAAGTATTTCGATAACAAATGAAGCACTTTAATATAGTGTAGTACGGCAATAATCATATATAAAAACATTAAAAAATAAAAAAAAACAAGCATTTTGAAGTATAAAAATAACATAAGAATTTATGTTGATAATAGTTTAGTACTCTTTATATAAAAATATTAAAAAAATAATTAACCAAATTAAATAATAACATCATGAATGATTTAAAATTGCAACTTAAAAATGATATGATTCCAACAATCAATCACAAAACAAAGTCGAATGATGCTCTTAATAAAGAAGTTGATGAATGTAGATTTAGAAAAATTACACTGATACCAATACAAATATTTAGAAAATAAAAAAAAATATGCTTATCGGTATTTTCAATTAGAATATTTCATGTGTGAGTAATTGTGGGTAGTGGTGAATTTAATTACCATAATAAATATACTAGAATCCTTGCGCAATTAAAACTTCTAAACACAAGAGAGAGAGAGAGAGCTCCAATGAAAATGGATCCTTATATGTAAAATAGAAATGTATCTCCACCACACAATTTTATATTTCAACGGCCAAGATTATTCAAACATGAGTCAAAAGATCAAAGAGGTGGTAACATTCCTGTAATTTTTTAGAAAATTAAATCCTGCCGATTGATTAAAAGGACAAAATCGGAAACTTCCAATAGCAAAAAATCTTAAAACTTTAAACAATCATAAGTGCACGGTGTTATCAAATCTTAAGTGCATGGTGTTATTACAATACATAGGTGAGCAATAGTATCGTATCTCACAGAGACTGCAACTCCTATATTCTCAAACACAAGTACCTAACTAATATCTTGATACTAAATACACAAGTACGAGAAAGTAATTAAATGTAAATAAAATGACAAATTAAAATACTTAAACTGATTAATGGGAAAATTGTCGGTTTTAGTGAAATCGGATTATCATCTCATTTATTCATATTCATTGATTATTGCAACTAGACTTTAGTCTTTAATTTATCAATGTGGACAATCATGTTATCAGACTGTTTATTAAGGTATATACCATAATTAACATAGACATAATGAGTATGTAGGGACGAACACAGGGGGCTGGTGGGGGTACTCGCCCCCTTCAATTTTTGACAATTTATATATATATATATATAATGTATTATATAAATATAATATAATTTACATTATAATACTGTTTTTCGCCCCCCAAAATTGAAGTTCCTACATCCCCTCCAAGTTAACTGTTAGTGCCATCTGCACTCAAGTGTTCGAGATTGTCATGATATGTATGGCAATATCAAAAGAACACAAAAGGTTTTGATTATTCATGTTCGAATAACATGTTTTGGACATTACTGTGAACATTCCGCTGCCAATCTGATTGAAGATCAAGACATGTACTTAATCATTTTCAGGAACATGATCTTGTACATCGTTGTCCAGAGAGTTTACAAGAGACGTATCATGCTAGAATCAAAGAGTTGGAGCTGCAGATTCAAGATGGACGTTTCAGAATAGAAGTTGCCTTGTTCGTGATGAAGATCAAAGAAAGAAAGAAAGAGTTCTATTCAAGAAATACATCTAAACTAGGAAAGTCCGATTTAATTAAGGAAAAAGTTTCCTTGTTGAATCATAGTCAAAATAAGACATCTGATTACCTTGTTAAGGCTATATCTTTTGTTTATAAATAGCCTGGGAATCAGACTAGATTAGATGACAAGGTTTTTACGAATACACAAAGGGTAGAGGGTCCAAAAGACTTCATCTTTGAAGCATATAGTATTCGGGTAGACTAGATTTGATCCGAGTGATCATTGTGTTTCTAGTCTGTGTTTGAAACGTTAATCCATACACACTTAGAGGAGTCTCGGGAGAGATTTCTTGTGGGAATTAGAGGGATTCTAGGTTGTGAGGGGAGCTCGCGATTCAGTTCAACGAAAGAGGTTGTCTAGGGTAGGAAAGGGGTCGAGTGACGGGAGTCTTCGTGTAATAGCCTTTGTAACCATTCAACGGAGTAGTGAACTGTTTCTCACGGACTTGAGAAGTCCCCTTGACATAGATCAGTTGATCGAACAGGGTTACCAACCTCGTGCCATTTACTTGCTTTCAATTTATATATTCTGACCTTGAATGTTCACCACAATATACACGTACATGATAACGAACATGATCGCACAGTTTATGTAACTTCAATTGGTACCAAAGTGGGTCGCCTTTGGTTTTAGTGCGAAAAGAGTCCTGAAAAGTACATATCTGTGTGAAGGTTTTTGTTGCAATTCAGTTATGAGTGCAATCAAAGAAGGAGGATCTACGGTTAGACCACCATTGCTAGAAGACAATAATTATCCTTACTGGAAAGCAAGGATGAGAGTGTTTCTGAGATCGATTGATGAACTTGCATGGAAAGGTGTCACTGAAGGATGGGAAAAGCCAACTGTTGCCAAAGAAGGAAAGCATGTGGAGATTGAAGAAGAAGAGTGGACTGTGCCGCAGAAGAACTGGTACAATGTCAACTCTAAAACTCTCAATGCAATATTCTCTGCAGTGGATCTTGAGACATTTAGCCTAATCTCAACTTGTGAGACTGCCAAAGCTGCATGAGATATTCTGAAAACCACCTTTGAAGGGACTAGTTCAGTGAGGCTGTCAAGACTTCAAAGTCTTACTTCAAAATTTGAAAGTCTCAGAATAGAAGATTCTGAATCTATTGGTGAGTTAAATGCCAGACTGAGAAGCATATCAAATGAGATTTTTGCTCTTCGAGAGCCTATCAGCAATGAGAAGCTTGTGAGGACGGTTCTCAAATCTCTTCCAAGAAAGTTTGCCTATAAAGTTACTGCAATTGAAGAAGCTAAGGACATCAAGAGTATGAGGCTTGATGAACTGATGGGGTCGTTGAGGACGTTTGAGATGAACCTGGAAGATGAAGATAGCAGCTTAAGGAAGAGAGATATTGCTCTTAAAACTGAAGTTTCTGAAGATGTACATGAACATGTATAGAAACAAAAACCTGTACTTGATTTAGATACAATGAACAATATGGTCCTTATCACCAAGAACTTAGTCGAATGTTAAAAAGAGTAAACAAGCAGTCTTCCAAAAGGTCCAATAATAGAAGACAACCATCTGGGAATTCTCAGCAAGACAGAAACTCTAGCAGTGAATAGAAAGAGTTTCAACCTTCAAATTCAAGAAGAGGAATCCAGTGCAGAGAATATGATGGTTTTGGACACATTCAAGCTAAATGTGCTAATACTCTGAAGAAGAATAAAAAGAATTACAATGTCTCTCTCAGTGATAATGAGTCTGAAGAAAGTAGTTGTGAATCAGAAGAAGAGTCATATGCTTTTACAGTAAAAGTCTTAGAATTCCAGGATCCTTTTAAACTTGCAAAAGATGAAGACTTAGACAATGAAGACTTCAGCCATGAGGAGTTTGTCCAAACATACAAGGAGATGTATGAAAAATAGATTGAAGTTGCTGAGATCAACAAGACTCTACAATCTCACAACAAGGATCTTCTCAAAGAAAAAGAGAAATTGATCATATCTGATGCAGAACAGAAGGTCATTATCCAACAGCAAAAGAAGGAGATTGAAGAGCTTTCTGCAGAACTAAAGTCTATCAAAAGGAATGTCAACATGCTGAATAGTGGATCTAAAAATATTAATAAGATTCTCACTACCCCAGGACATTCTGGGAAGAGTCATCCAGGTCTTGGATACAATGGTGGATAGTTCGAGACAGTGTTTGTCAAAGTAAGTACAAGCCAGTCAGTGCATGTACAAAATAATGTTCAGAACATCAAGAAGAACAATAACAAAAAGATGACTACATATAATGGCAACAAAAAATGAATTATCTGCCACTATTGTGAAGAAAAAGGCCACATTCGTCCACATTGTGAGAAGTATCTCTATGATCTGAAAAGAATGAGAAGAAGATTTATGGCTCAACATTCCAACAACACCAAGAAGAGATCAGCTGCTCAAAAAAGGAAGAAGCCTGCACAAAAGAAGCAATGGGTTGTCAAGCAAACCAGTATGATTGCCCATACCTCTCTAAGAGTTGAAGACAAAGGAAACTAGTATTTTGACAGTGGCTGTTCAAGACACATGACTAGAGATTGCTCTGTGGTGCAAAATCTAAAAGCCTGCTTACCTTTGGAGATGGAAAAAGGGGCAAAGTAATGGGTAAATGTGAGCTGATTGTTGAAGGAATGCCTAAACTGAAGAAGGCTATGCTAGTTGATGGACTCAAGGCAAATCTGATTAGTATCAGTCAACTGTGTGATGATGACATGACTGTTGTCTTCACCAAAGAAAGCTGTAGGGTTATGAATAAGAACAATGACTTATTCATGGAAGGAAAAAAATCAGCAACAACTATTATCAGCTACATGTTCCTGCACAATATTCTTTAACATGTCAAAGAACATCTATAGAAGAGTCAGAGATCTGGCATCAGAAACTTGGACACATCAACTTCAGGAATCTTGAGAAGATCATCATCAAAGAGATTGTCAGAGGACTATCTCAGATCAGAATTGACAGAGATAAAGTTTGTGGTCCATGTCAGATTGGAAAATAGTTCAAATCTCAGCATAAAGAAGTGCAAGACAGAACTTTAAAGAGAATTTTAGATCTTATTCATATAGATCTAATGGGGCCTATGGGTGTGGAAAGCTACGGAGGAAAGAAGTATGTCCTTGTCTGCATTGGTGATTACTCAAGGTTTACATGGGTAGACTTTCTCAGAGACAAGAGTGAGGCTTTCACAGCATTCAAGAGACTAGCCTGCAAGATCACAGTTGAAAAAGATGAACACATTATCAGAATCAGAAGTGATCATGGCAAGGAATTTGAGAATCAGTACTTTGACACTTTCTGCAGTGAGAATGGAATTAGTCATGAGTACTCAGCTCCCAAGACTCCTCAGCAGAATGGAGTTGTTGAAAAGAAGAACAGAACTCTTCAGGAGATGGCAAGAACCATGATTGTT
The DNA here is from genome assembly GCA_026008535.1 of Perilla frutescens. Classification (NCBI taxonomy): domain Eukaryota; kingdom Viridiplantae; phylum Streptophyta; class Magnoliopsida; order Lamiales; family Lamiaceae; genus Perilla; species Perilla frutescens. Next base: position 10,819,246 of record BRKX01000005.1, read on the forward strand.
GCTAAAGGAGTTGTTGCTATGTTCTGGGCAGAAGCCATTAACAGTGCATGCCATATCAGCAACACAGTTCATCTCAAACCAGGTACTTTCACTACACCATATGAGATTTGGAATGAAAAAAAACCTACAGTGAAGTACTTTCATATGTTTGGTACCACATGTTATATTCTCAATGATAGAGAGTATCTCAGAAAGATAAACAACAGAGGAGTAGAAGGGATGTTTGTTGGATACTCCAGAAACAGTAAATCATACAGGATTTATAACAAAGAGACAAAGGCTGTCATTGAGACAGTTAATGTTAGATTTGATGATCAGGATAATGCTGTCAATACCTCCGAAGAAGACGTTCACATAGATGTATTTGAACATCCAAAGGTACATGTTTGTCATTTATTTCTGGTTGCTACACTACACGCACAAAATTAACTAACCAGACTCCCGTAAGAGGACGGGGTCAATTGTAGGGCGGTGAGCTAACACGGGTCGTGATCTCAAGGAAGGCTTCGTATGGACAATTATCTTTCTAGGCTATGCATGCAACATGTTTGAAAATTTAAATACAAACCTAAACACTCTAATCATGAATTTGAGGGTTGTTTTAACTAAGGAATTTAAACAAGCAAATTAGCTAATAAATTAAGTAGAAACAATAACAAGATCAAGATCGAAAGAAAAGATTATGATAAGAGCATTAGGGTATAGATTCTCTCATAGGTTTCTCACCTAGCTTGTTTCAAGTTGGTTTCATTAATATTAAACATACAATAGTCTCTTCAAGTGGTTTAACTTCAATTACTGTCACCGTCTATCCATTAAACCCCTATCGGCTTTATCATACGAACAAGATTAACACTTTAGGCTTATGTGGGCCAATCCACCTAATGTAGAAGGGACCTAAGTCGGGTTTTAGAATCTCCTCTCGGTCTCATCTAAAACCTAGCAATGTGAAGAGGTGATCAAGCACTCAACATGGACAAGCACAATCCCAACAACAAGAACACATCAATAACAAGCATGGATCAAAACTAAATTAATTATCTACTCCCTAATGTAAGGATTAGCCCATCACCATACTCAAAACAACACAAGAACCATAAAAGTTGTCCATTTCATAAATCCAAAGATAAAGAAAATATAAACTTCTACAATAATGTTGTCTTGAAAGTTTTGGGACAAATCCCTATGCACAAATTAAGCTAGGAGAAAGAAATACCAAAAATAGAGCCTTCTATCGAGCCTAGCTTCCGTGGATGGCTTGGAGTCGATTCTTCTTCTCGTGTCTCCTTTCTCAAGCCAAGCTTGCTTTTCTCTTATTTTCCTCTCTTGAACGGTGGTGGTGGTGGTGAAAATGGTGAAAAATGGTGAAGGAAAATGGAGATGGTGTGTGTAGAGAGAAAATGGAGAAGATGATGGTGATGGGGAAGAATGGTGTATCCAAAAAGTCAAGTGTGTGATAGATGGAAAATGGTTGATCGATGGTTTTAGGGTGATGGTATGAGGAGTTGATGAAAAAGTGATGATGAGAGAGGAGTTAATGTGAGAGATATGGGAGATATTTTTGAAGATTTGTTGGGAGATTTTGAGACAAAAGCCAAAAGCTAGCAATTAGGGTAATTAAATCCCTTTCCCTTCCTACTAATCTAGGATGCCCAAAAGTCTTCTCCTATCTTGTCTACAGCTGGCCATGTGAAGGAATTAAACTCTTGGGTTGAAGCTTCAACTGATGGAAGGAGGGAAAAAACTGATGGCAACGTCAAAACTGATTCGGGGGGTGGAACTGGGAACCCCGCGTAGTGGTGCGCGCCCGCGCAGCCCTACGCACGCGCGGGGCCATTTTGGCTGAGAAGAGAGTTGCGTGGCTACAGGGGCGGGCATGGCGGGGGCGTGCGAGGCGGGCTGAGGCGCGCACGGCGCGGTGCATGCGCGGGAGCTGCTGATCGCACGGGTGAGGCTCCATCTTCCGGGCTTGTGAATTTTAGTTCAGTTCGGGTCTTGATTTTCTCCATCAGTTTGGCCTCTAATTCAGTTCGGGTCCATCAATCCGGAGTTCAATTTCCGAGCTTTTCAATTTGCCACCTTAATGCTGTAAAAATCCTACTTTTGTACACTTAGCTCTTTGCTTGTCCTCAAGCAAACAAGTAATTCAAATTATGAAGCAAGAAGGAATGTTTGCAAGGTGATCATGCAATTGAATTTTGTCACATGGTTTTCCCACTAAAGAATTTATCATTAAGAAGGTGAACATAATTATCAAATCAGGTGAGTGGCTTGCCCTCTCAAGAATAAGAAAAACACATTAGTCTCAATCCATTTGGAACCAAAATCCCATGAATTATATCCACATTTATTTAGAAAGCAAAATTTCAAAATTTTCAACAACATTAGGGGATGCAAACATAGGACAATGATCATTAGGTATAATCATCGAGCTTAACCGAGCTTCCTAATGTGGTTTCCCATACTTATCATGCAAAATGTTCACAGAATTGACACACATGAGAGGAGCAGAATCCAGAATGCAACCCCATTTATTCAAACATGATTAGAGGGTGTGGATCAAAATTCACAAGGTTAAATCCTTAGGGAGAAATTCCCTAGTGTCCTTGTGTGGTTTCCCATACTCATAGTTGAATTAATCAACTAGAGGAGTAGAGATCTTTATTGTCCTCTTTTATTTTTTTTTATTTTATTGTTATTATATATATATATATTTGTTTTGTTTTTTTATATGTGGATAAATGATTATAGAGAATAATTCTTCATGAAAAGGGCTAATCATGCTTCCTAATCTTTGAAGAACAAGACCCCACAACCTAAGTCATCAAATTATGATCAACCTTCAAAAGACAATTCATGCTCAAGAGTGACACCACGAGAACAATTCATTTATTATGATCAGCTCGACAATAATTCCTTGAAGATTCATATCCAAAATTTCAAGTTTGACAATTAGACAAAAACATGATGTTAAGTGGGAGGATCACAACATACAAAACATAACAAAAATAACAAAATCAACACCAAATGCAACATAATTCAATAAAATAAAATCCAATAAAAAGATAAAATCCAACATAAAATTCAATACAACATAACAAAACACAACTAAGATATCATAATAACGAGCTCACTCCCCCACAGTTAAAGCATGCATTGTCCTCAATGTATTAAAAATAAGATGCAATAAAAATAAGGAGAAGAGAAAATATCACAAGGCGTAGAAGACCGGCAACAGGCGCTGGTTCCTACAAAACAACACGACAAACACGACCAACGAACAACGAAAAAAATAAAAGAAAACAGTTTAACAACGCATATGAACATAAAAATACATAAATAAAAACACGAACTAACTTCACTGCTCCGATGGATCAAAAGGTGGTGGAGGAGGCGGCGGGTAGGGGTAGGAGAGCGTCCAATTGTTCTAGCTTTGCTCCAGGGCTGCCATCTGCTCATCTTGCCTGTTGAAGCGGTGGTTGACCTCTTACCGCAAATCCCCAATGTCTTGGCACACTGAACCCAGCTCTTGGCGAAACTCACTTATAGATGCATCAAAATGCTACTGGAACTATCCCATTGTGCTAGTGTAAAGCTGCTGGAATTGTCCCATCGATGTATCAAAATGCTGCTGGAACTGTCCCATTGTATTGGTGTAGTTCTGCTGGAACTGTCCCATGGAAGTGTCATAGTGGTCCTGAAAGGACCCCAATCAGCTCTCGATATCTGATACTCGTCAGTGGAATGCATTCGGGGGTATGGCGGCGGCTGGTAGGGATACTCCTCTCCTTCATCTTCTTGCTCCTCTCCTTGCTTGGCTTCTTCATCATCCTCTTGAGCTTGCTCTTGGTCTTGCTGCAGAGCAGATGAGGTGCTAGCTCCAGTTGTCAGGCGAATGGTGGCTTCTTGGATGAGCAGCAATTTTTTGACACAAGCTCTCTTAGCTTGAGGCACCAAGCGTCGCTCATCATAAATAATTTGAGCCCATTTGAGCTCGTTCTTGTTAATGCCGTACTGCTGCACTCGTGTTTGGCCCTCAGGTGTAGGGTTATTGTCGTCTGTCACCCCGAGTTTGTTTTCCAATATGGAGGTGAAGGCGCAGAAGGAGGGATGGGTCAACTTCCTTTGAATCATACTCTGGATAGATACCCACAGAAAGGTGGACGGGCAAATTTTGGTCTTGGTCTTTGCGCACCACAAGAGGTAGACCTCAGTCGAGTTTATCTTGTTGGCTTGCTCTTTGCCAGTGATGTTGTAAGCAAGGAATTTATGAACAATGGACAATGCGGGATCGCGGATGAATTTGCTCGATGTTCCTTTAGAGTCCTAATTGTGGAAACCCGTGAGCTCAAACCAAGCATCAGCAATGTTGAAATTATTCGGGATTTCATTCATCCCCTTTGGCGAAAAGCCAAAATAATCCTTCATCACACCCAAAGTTATCTCGTATTTTTGATTCAAAAATCTGAAGCTTATCTTTTTCTTGGCCTTTTCATCATACTCAAATGACACTAAAAACTCCAGACTCAAATGATTATACGCAACATGCTTTATTTTGGCAAATTGTTCAAGCTTCAAAGCCTTTAGATACTTAGACACCTTGGTTTCAATATCCAATGAACATAGCAAATTCCAATCAAGATATCTATGTGCAGTTAGATCAAATTTTTTGAAGGCTCGGTAACGTGTACCTTCATTGGGGGAGATGATGAGGAATGGGTATCCAAATTGGCCGAAGTAGTCTTCGACCTCCATAGGCTCACTTTCTTCTATCTCGTTGGAGGGAGTGGCATTCTTGCATCGAGCCATCTGGAAGAGGCGGAGCTAGAGAAAAAATGGACTTGAGCTGGGAAGAAAGAGACCGTGATAGCAGGGATGCGTGGGAAAGCGTAGTCGTGGCAGTGGTGCACAGCTGCGGGGCTGAGGTGGCTGGGGCGCGCGCGCGGGCTCTCCGAAAAAGGAGGTGGCTACGTGGCCGTGTGAGTTGAGCGCGGCGAGTTGCTTCGTGTGTGTGAATGGTGAAGCGTGCGCGGTGAGTTTTTGATGAAGACACGATAAGCAACAAAGAACCAAACTCGGAGCTGCAACTTAGAGGTTCAATTACACGACTTCGAGCCAAGAAATTGCAAGGTTATTTCCAAGCAATTATTCGTAAGAAGTTTGAAGAATTAGAAGAAGTTAAATGCAGCTCCAAGATTGTTACTTTGTTAACAATTAAAAATTGGAGATCAAGGTTTGAAGAACAACATATGATGATCAAGAGAATTGAAGTCACAACCATGCACGTTGGAGGCGTTTTGGACGTGCATGGCTTGCATGGGAGTTTTCATCCCCCTTAGTTATTTAATTAAGGGATTGATTTTATTTTAGACTACAGTATTAATTAGATTATAGTATTTATTATTTTGGATAAGATTTTTATTTATTTTTTATGTAATTTTCGTTCATAGTTGAATAGGTTCGACTAGAATTGTATTTAAGGCAATTTCCTACCTTGAATAGAATTCTAGTTTAGGTATTTTCCTAGTATAGTTAGAAATCCTTTTTAGATCAGTTTTTTAGGCCTTTTTTGCTTAAATTTTCATCCCCCTTATGCCCTATAAATAGGGGAACCATGTTACATTGATATTTTAGACATTATTGATTAAATTTACCTTTGCATACAATTGTGTCTCAAATATCCAAAAGCTTTTGATTATTTATCTTCTAAAATTATCATTCTTGAAGCCTAGCAATTTCAAGTCTTATTTCAAGGGAACGTTCTAATTCACACGAGGAATTAGGGTGAACTCGCTACCGAAGAACAACTTTGAGATTCATTTTCATCGTACAAGATACGCCGGGGATTAATCGGGTTGTAATTCACAACATTATCATTGTCCATCATCATCAAACGACATCTTCCATCAGCCATCAAGTCGTCCGTATCATCTTCAACCATCCAATTTCGTTCAAGCCAAGTTCGAGATCAATTCAAGTCCAATTCGTCGTGTTCTACGTCATATACCATAAGTTCTTCTCATCGTTATCATATCCTATCTACCTAAGCCCTTCTTCACCATATTACAAGCACCAAAATATCTTATTTACCCAGCCTAAAACCTTCATCCAAATCAGCCCCTTGTCGTTTGGATTTTGTGTATTAATTTTGTGTCATCGTCTAAGTATTGTAATTAGGTCTAGATTAGTTTGTACCATTATTTTAAGTTGTATTTTCATTTATTTCTGTTTATTTTCAGTTATTTGAGTATTAGAGTAGGATTAGATCCTTCCTTAGTTGACGTGTTCGATCTATAAGTCTTCCGCACGTGTCTTGTATCTTGTACAAATTGTCCGGGTTACATCATAAATTTGACATCAAAGCCACATCAGCTCTGCTGGTCGTGGTTCATTCCTACGAGTCAATTATTTTGCTTCCGTGTCCGTCTACGTGTCAATCGAGTTGTAATAGTTAGTGTTCATTGAAAAAAAAAGAGTTCTGAAAAAAAATCTAAAAAAAAACGTGAAAAAAAAGATTAGAATCTAAAAAAACAAGAGTTGATCCAAAAAAAAAAGCAGTACAGTAAAAAAAAAGAGAGAGAAAAAAATCCAATTTAATTCTTGAATTACCTTTTGAGTTCTAGTTTTATTTTTGGTACTTTCCTTTTAATACTAATCCATAGTTGGTAGTTACCTATTGAGTCATATTTTATTTTTGGAACTTTCCTTCTAATATAGTTTTTTAGTTGGTAATTTCCTTTTGAGTTGTAATTTATTTTTGGTTCTTTCCATTTTGAGTCTAGTCTAATTAAGATATTTAGATTGTGTCACACTAGTGGTACACACATCCTATAACGCCCCGGTCCCGGGAGAAGGGCAGGGGACCGGTGTGCTACTTGGTGGAAGGGGGAAGGGGTTGTTGAACAGAAGCAATCAAAGAAATAGGGTTAGTGCCCTAAAAATTTGGGCAGCATAACCTCTATAAATGGATCAATACACGCTTTTAAAGCGTATGAAATGACTCAAACCAGATACCATGACTCTTAGGATGAACCCAAGAAAGAATAACAAAGGCAAACTTCAATGTAAATAATAACAGTTCAAAGGTTAATTGTTAATAGGTTAGGCATGAAAAAGGCCAGACTAATGTCTGTCCAAATACTTGAAGTAAAGAGATGCCAGGCTCCCGCCTGTCGTGAAAGCAATATAAAGTCAGGCTTTTGCCTTGACATGGAAAACAATGTAAAGTCAGGTTTGCGCCTGTCTGAATAAGGAGAGTAAATAAATGCCAGGCTTTCACCTGTCAGGAACAGAAAGTAAACGGGATTCGGAGAACCGAACACTCCATAATAATAAAGAAAATGGGATTCGGAGAACCGAACACTCAATAACAGTAAATAAAACGGGATTCGGAGAACCAAACACTCCGTAGTAATAATCAGAGTAAGCGGAAAGAACGTAGCACATTTATTCAGACTCAAAAGGAAGCATGTTCTCAGTTAGACTCCATAGCGGAAAAGGAAACATATACATCAAATGATAACCATTCAGCCTTAGAACAACCGTCCACCATCCCGCAGCTTATCTTGAAAATATTTGAAAAGATTTTGGGCGTGAGTACTAATGCACTCAGTGGGTACTTTTGAGAAAAACCTTCACAATCATTTTATAAAACAGAATATCCAATCATATTTTAAGCATATCAGGGAAAGCTTTCAAAACAGAAAATTTGGGAATTCCATGTATACTAAATCATTTTAGTTCCATCATTGCGCGCCACTCTCCCCTAGAACACTTACGGTGAGTCGGTTCGTGTACACAACCCGGCTGCTTAAGGTTGGACACTGCCCTGTTTACTTGGGGCTTGATATCGTGAACCATTATAGTTTCGTCACCAAAAACAGTAGTAAGACTTACATGAGTCAGGAGAGCACATTAAATACAGTCATGAGTTGGATATTCAATCATATTCATTTTATAAATATCAGGGCTTAATAACCCGAAATAAATTTTTATATAATAAAAACCCACCTGGAAATTAGATTTGGAATAGCTAGATCTAGATTCTGGTTCTGGTCTCAACTAGAAGTCTTCTTCTTTTGAGCCTACAAGATTATTCGGCAACTTAATTTCGATGAACGACTACCATTAGGTCAAAATCTAACATTTCTTAGCTATGAAGTAAATATTATAAAATCTACTATCTTAATACGCAGCACCCGGGTCATCAAAATATTTTGACTCTTAAGGGAACTTTACATAGGGCATTTTTATAAAGAAAAACCGTTTAGGAAGTTTTGGCATACGGGGTGGTCAAACCCGTATCCTAAAATTAATTCGGTACAAATAAATTCATACCGCAAGATCCGCCCATTGGAAAAATATGAAACTTTAAATAAAAATACTATATTTTGAGATGGAACAACTTTTGAGACTAAAAATATGATAGGGCTAATCATGAAGGATAGATCTGAAAAAGACTACAATTTAAAATTCGGATACCCAAAATATACCCGAAATTAAAATGTGACAACATGAAAAATGTATATAAATATACATAGAACATAAAATCCTAAAGACACTTTTTGATCCGGCGACCCGAAATAGTCACCGATTTGAGAGGGTGGTTGCGACTTTTGGCGGCAGTCATGACGATTTTCCATCGTGATCGGCCGTCGTGTCATCATTTCAATCACGTATTCGTGATCTACGCGTTGACACCTTCAAAATGACTATTTCGGAAATGAAATAGGAAACTAGAGTCGTACCTTCTCTAGAAGCTGCTCGGCGTTTCGATTTTGAAAATGAATGAAAAATGAAACCTTAACCTCCTATTTATAGAAGAAAAATAAATAGGATAATAACGAATAAAAGAAAAAGGATAATGATGGAATAGGATAATGATGGAAAAAGAATAGGATAAATTACGAATAGGATAATATTTCGAAAAAGAAATTGGATAATGACGGATGTGCCTTAGTTATCCAAATCTATTACCTTTCACCCTAAAATTGTGCCAAGTGTTCATTTGAACTCGAAATTGGAAAATTCAAAGTTTGGCACGATGCTTGAAAATTTTTCTATGAACCCGAGAAAAATATCAGAACATATTTTTAAAGTAATTTTTGACCAAATTAAATTTTAACAGATTTCCCCGGCTGCGATTTTCCTTTATTTGAATCCTTTAAGGACCCAACTTCTTTCCTAGATTACCCTCAAGCAACATAAGTCGAGTAAAACCTTCTAAAATATTTCGGGGTATTACACATCCAAATCACCTTCCTTCCTTCTTAGTTTCTTGTTTCCTTTTCTTTTCTAGTTTTTCCCTTCTTTTCTTAGGATTTATTTTTGGATTCCTATTCTATTTGGGAACTTTAAAAATACATCTAATTCTTGCCTTATCTAGCCTTTATTCTTTCCTGTCTAGTTCCTTTCTATCCTTATCTCTTCTAATCCTTTCCTACATCACATATATCACCACCAAGCATCAAATTTTCATCCTTAACCCATAAGAGGTTAGAAAACTTGCTGCCTCACTCCATACACCACCCGCACACCCATATACACCATCCGAACCATACACCCATACACCCACACAGTTCCTACACCCACATACCACCCTATATACACTATATTCACAAGCTATGCACCATGCACTTGAGAGTAAACATGAGAGGTAAAAGCAAGAGTGGAAACAAACGAGAGAAAAGTGAGGATTATGATGTCCTTTATTTCTTCACGTTTGTTACTTATGCAGGTACTATGAGGCACAACCATATGCCTAAGTTGTCTAGCAAGACGATCATCCTGAGTTCGAAGGTCTACATGATCCCGGTGCATACCTTGATTGGGAACAGAAAGTAAATAATATTTTTGAGTGCTATAACTTCCCCGAGCCAAATAAATTAAGGCTAGTTTCCTTGGAGTTTAAAGGCTACGCAGCAACATGGTGGGGATTCCAGCAAAACTAGTGCCATCGAGACCACCTTCTACCCATCGATTCATGGCGAGAGCTGAAAGATTTGATGCAAAAACACTTTATTCCCGACGACTACCAATGGGAGCTAGAGAAAAAGCTACACAAGCTTAGGTAAGGAGGCCGTAGTGTAGATGAGTACTACAACCAAATGATTGAAGCCATGAGACAAGTTGATGTATATGAGTATCTACAAGATACAATAGAGAGATTTCTAGCTGGTCTACGAAGGTCAATCCGAGAAAAGGTAGCAGTATATCACTACGAGGAGTTGGAAGACATGGTGCAATATGCTAAACAAGTTGAGAGACACTTGGGACGTTTTGCACCACAGCCCAGTCATAGGCCTAAGCCTACAACACCCGTACCCACATGGACTACCCCAATAGTTTGGCTGCTTGTTGCGACACCGCCGCCACCTACACAGCCAACACTGCCAATTTAGCCGCCTACTACTACCCCGATCCAAGCTAGAGATATTCATTGCCTTAAATGTCAAGGTTGGGGTCACTTTGAAGCTCAATGTCTGAATCTACAAGTCCTATTGATTTCTGAGCAAGGCGAAGAAATTGAATCTACAAGTCAAGAAGAGATGTTAGAGATGATGTCAAAAGAAGTGAGTCAAGAGGAGATCCACGTGGCGTTACCAACTAAATTCGATGCCATCAAAGAAGATTCTATTTTCGAGGTAACAGTTTCAGTTGATAGATGTTGCCACTTGTGAAAATGTTGGAGAAGAAGAAAAGATTGTGGACGAACTCAATCTAGAGGTTTCAGTTCTAGAAGAGTCAGTTCATAAAGAATCTATGACGGATGCAGAACAACTTTTGAGCGAAGAAGATGAAAAGATGATGGAGTTACAACCATGTTCAAAGCAAGAGGATGACATCATTTTGGGAGTGGATGTCGCACAAATGAAGTCTTTGCAAATGCACATGGCGGATCCATTGATTCATAATATTTTTTGTCAACCATGTACTTTTAATGTCTTTATTTTACAGGTTGCCAAAGATGTGCCACATGAGATTGATGTGCCCCCAGACTTATTCGTGGTTCCTATGTCCATGCATCCCATGAAGTTGAAGCTTGAGCAAAGAGACTTTGATGATCAGTTCGTGTTAGTCTTTGATCTCGGAGATTCGAATTCAAGGACGAATTCCTTTCAAGAGGAGGGGAATGATGAAGGAACGATAAGCAACAAAGAACCAAACTCAGAGCTGCAAATTAGAGGTTCAATTACATGACTTCGTGCCAAGAAATTGCAAGGTTATTTCCAAGCAATTATTCGCAAGAAGTTTGAAGAATTAGAAGAAGTTAAATGCAGCCCCAAGATTGTTACTTTGTTAACAATTAAAGATTGGAGATCAAGCTTTGAAGAACAACATATGATGATCAAGAGAGTTGAAGTCACAAGCATGCACGTTGGAGGCGTTTTGGACGTGCATGGCTTGCATGGGAGTTTTCATCCCCCTTAGTTATTTAATTAAGGGATTGATTTTATTTTAGACTATAGTATTAATTAGATTATAGTATTTATTATTTTGGATTAGATTTTTATTTATTTTTTATGTAATTTTCGTTCATAGTTGAATAGGTTTGACTAGAATTGTATTTAAGGCAATTTCCTACCTTGAATAAAATTCTAGTTTAGGTATTTTCCTAGTATAGTTAGAAATCCTTTTTGGATCAGTTTTTAGGCCTTTTTAGCTTAACTTTTCATCCCCCTTATGCCCTATAAATAGGGAAACCATGTTACATTGATATTTTAGGCATTATTGATTAAATTTGCCTTTGCATACAATTGTGCCTCAAATATCCAAAAGCTTTTGATTATTTTTCTTTGAAAATTATCATTCTTGAAGTCTAGCAATTTCAAGTCTTATTTCAAGGGAATGTTCTAATTCATACGAGGAATTAGGGTGAACTCGCTACCGAAGAACAACTTTGAGATTCATTTTCATCGTACAAGATACGCCGGGGATTAATCGGGTTGCAATTCACAACATTATCATCGTCCATCATCATCAAATGACGTCTTCCATCAGCCATCAAGTCGTCCGTATCATCTTCAACCATCCAATTTCGTTCAAGCCAAGTTCAAGATCAATTCAAGTCCAATTCGTCGTGTTCTACGTCATATACCGTAAGTTTTTCTCATAGTTATCATATCCTATCTACCTAAGCCCTTCTTCACCATATTACAAGAACCAAAATATCTTATTTACCCATCCTAAAACCTTTGTCCAAATCAGCCCCTTGTCGTTTGGATTTTATGTATTAATTTTGTGTCATCGTCTAAGTATCGTAATTAGGTCTAGATTAGTTCATACCATTATTTTGAGTTGTATTTTCATTTATTTCAGTTTATTTTCGGTTATTTCTGTATTAGAGTAGGATTGAATCCTTCTTTAGTTAGCGTGTTCGATCTAGAAGTCTTCCGCGCGTCTCTTGGATCCTGTACAAATTATCCGGGTTACATCAATTTTCAGTTGCAGGCGAGAGGGTGGATGGAGCTGGGATTTGTAATGGTTGGGAGAAATTTAGAGAAGCGGCGCAAGGAGTTGTGATATTAGGGTTCAGAATTGGGGGTCCTTTTATAAGTGAAGAGGGACGCGGTCGCGGGAGAAGGCACGCTCGCGCGCTTGGTGTGGAAAGGAAGGGGACGCGCTCGTGCTGGGGGTGCGCGCTCTCGGAGTTGTTCTGGACGGATGAGCTTGCACGCCGGCGGCATGATGCGCGCTCGTGCAGGTATTTTGCTGAGAGGGAGACACCGCGGTTGTGAGCTGGCGAGCAGTGTGAGGAGGAGCCGCGCCCGCGGGGCATAGCGTGCCCGCGCTGTGCGTGATTTGGCAAGGAATGCCGCGCGCCGATTGATGAGATCGGGATTAGCACTGAGGAATTCAGCTCGGAGTTGCATGTTGGAGAGCAAATGGACGTGCACTATATAATTAAATCAGCTTGATTTAATTATTTATCCATTAGTATAGTTTATTTTATTTAATTTAATTAGAAGCCCAATTATCATAATTTGTCTAGGTGTTATTGGGCCAATGGATTTATTTATTTTTATTTTAAAGCCTAGTTCGAAATTACAAGCCCAAAGACTTGTAAATTTCGTGCCCTACTTTAGTATTTAAGATATTTTTCGGTATTGTATTATTCAGACTTGTTTGAATCAAAAAAGCGATTGCTATTTCACTTGTCTCACATGTGCGACGCACACAACATAAATCGGTTCTTGCGTAGATTTTGTTGTTAGCACTTCAAGCCTGAAATCTTTTGTCTCGTTCGGATATCCAGTAGTATCCGGGTTAGGCAGCCATGAAGATTACTCCATAGGCACGTTACGGATTTTTGTCAACCCAGGATTCATTTCGGGTAAGATTCATACCTCTAATTTTTTTTTTATCATCACCACACCTTTTGCACACCTCCAAAGCCATTATACACGTTCCATATCCACCCTAGAATCACCATATTCATCCACATAGCTTTCCAAGTCCAGAAACCCTCAATACAAGCCATAGATCCATTTATAAACCCTAGACAGTCCGAAAATTAACCACTGTGCCAAATTGAAAACCACTCGTACGTTTTTGCTGATTTTTGGATATGTTTTTCATCACTTCAGATTGTACCTTGTGTTAAAATTTGAGCTTAATCCGAATTGAATTGCTTAGGTTTCTGATCAAGTCAATTTGGGGTTAAATCGCTAGTTTTGGGTTTGTTTTTGGGTTGTTTGATTAAATCGATTTATTTGTTTATTTAGGTCAGATTGTTTAGTATATTATTCCTTTAATTTCAGCTAGTATTTTAGATTGAATCAATCATATAGTTGTCGTGTGTTCTTTCCTTAGCTTCCGCATATTGATTGGCCGCATCACTGGCGGAGGATGTTTTGCCGAGAGGCCCTCCGTGCGGTCGCGCGGTTGCCGCGGTGCGGGCTTATACTTAGCCAATTTTTGCCGCCATTTTCCTGCCCAACAACACGCTCTTCTTTCTGTTCCAGTGAGACAACTAAAAAAATTCAAAAATTAAAATATAACATAAAGTGTACAAATTACACAAAACATAAAACATTGAAATCATGGGTTGCCTCCCATGCAACGCTCATTTTAAAGTCTCAAGCTAAACATAGTCTTAGGGGTAGCTAGGTGGAATCTTCGAGCTTGAAAGCCTCAAATTCGGCTTCTTGGGGTCGCCCTTCAAAATATGGCTCGACTCGGTGCCCATTCACTTGGAAAGATGAGTTCATCCCTAGATTTTTCAATGTCACCACACCATACGGGAACACTTCTTCGATAATGAATGGCCCACTCCATCTAGATTTGAGTTTTCCCAGAAAGAGCCTCAATCAGGTGTTGAAAAGGAGGACCTTCATGCCCAGAGTGAGTTCTTTCTTGACAATGCGCTTGTCGTGAAACTTCTTCACCTTATCCTTATAGATTTTGGCATTGTCGTAAGCTTTATTTCTCAACTCATTGAGCTCGGTCAATTGCAAGACTCGCTCCTTTCCTGCACAAGTGAGATTAAAGTTCACTGCCTTGATGGCCCAATAGGCCTTGTGCTCGATCTCAATAGGGAGATGGCAAGCTTTCCCGTACACGAGGCGGTAAGGGCTCATTCCCAAGATGGTCTTGTAAGCCGTCCGGTATGCCCAAAGAGCATCGGTTAGCTTTGTGGACCAATCCTTCCTTGTCACGTTCACGGTCTTCTTCAAAATATTTTGGATTTGCTTGTTGCTTGTCTCTACTTGACCGGAAGTTTGAGAGTGGTATGGAGTGGCCACCTTGTGAGTCACACCATTCTTTTTCATCAATTTATCGAAGAGCTTGTTCATGAAGTGCGATCCACCATCACTTATTATAGCACGAAAAATCCAAACCTACTCAAAATGTGCTCTTGCACAAACTTGATAACCACATTAGAATCACAAGACTTAGTGGGGATTGCCTCAACCCACTTTGACACATAATCAACGGCTAATAGGATATATTCAAAACTAAATGAGTTAGGAAATGGACCTATAAAATCAATACCCCACACATCAAAGATTTCAACCACAAGGTTGACATTTAGAGGCATTTCATTTCTTCTCCCTATATTGCCAAGTCTTTGGCACTTATCACATAAGAGACAATACATATGAGCATCCTTAAAAATTGAAGGCTAAAACAAATCGGATTGCAAGATTTTTTAAGCCGTCTTTTGCCCTCCAAAGTGCCCACCACAGTGTGAGGTATGGCAAAGGGCCAAAACATCAGTTTGCTCTTCCTCCAGGACACATCTTCGGATCACTTCATCTTTTCCCAAGTGAAAAATGTATGGATCGTACCAAAAGTAGTACCTACACATTGCCACAAATCTTTTCCTTTCTTGAAAGGTGAGGTTAGGCCTCATTTTATTACAAGCAAGATAATTAACAATGTCGGCATACCATGAAGAAGAATTAAGCTCAAGAGCATGCTCATACCAAAATGAATTACAAATAACACCTTTCTCATGTGATATATCAAACGTTTCATCCACATGGAGGCGAGAGAGATGGTCCACTACCACATCTTCACACCCCTTTCTATCTTTGATTTCCACATCAAATTCTTACGAAAGCAAAATCCACCTAATGAGTCTAGGCTTAGCTTGGGGTTTGATCAAGAAATTCCTTAGAGCCACATGATCACTATGCACAATCACTTTAGAACCTATGATGTAGGATCTAAATTTATCTAAAGAAAACACAACGGCAAGAAACTCTTTTTCAGCTGTGGTGTAATTCACTTGAGCACTATTTAAAATAAGGCTAGCATAGTAAATTACATGAAGAATTTTATCAACTCATTGACCTAAAATAGCACCCATGACAGAATTAGATGCTTCACACATGATTTCAAAGGGTAATGACCAATCAGGAGGAATGACAACAGGTGCAGTATGTTGGGTTTTTTTCGAATTACGCCCCACAGGATCTAATCGGATAATCTATAATTATAACGTACGCATGTAAATCATGATTTTATGTGTGATGTAAATAAACATATTGAACATACTATGCAAGTTCATCGAATTAAACGCAGCGGAATAAATTAATTCGATAGAATCCACTTACATAGATTGTAGGGTTGACGATGAGATTACAGGTCTAATCTCGTTGCTGTAGCAGAACCGATCGAGTGGCCTCCTTCTTCACTGTAGTCGACGCCTAGTAGAGCTGCGGTGATACTTCCCAATCTTCTACTATATTCCCGATACCCGTTTAGATGTAGAGTGGGCTACAAGCTACTAAACTGTGTATGGATAACCTGGGGAATTAAGTGTGACAGAGAGGGGCTGATCATGTGTTTTAAAATACACGCTTCCTCCCTCTATTTATACAGAGAGAGGCGTGTATTTTGACTCCCAACCCTAATGGGTTTGGGCCTCTCCACTTATTCTATTCCCACAGTCCATTAAGGCATTATTTGGGCTACAATATGGATCTAGAAGAATATTAAATTAGCCTACTAATTTATTTAATATCCAATATCCAATACCTAGGATATAATTAAATAAATTAAGTGTTATTTTTGTTCCACTAAAGAAATAACACTGACCTACCAATTTAATACATTTTACTCAATGCATTCTTCTTTAGTCTAGTCATTCCCCATGTTTAAGATCTAATGTCCATTAATTAATTATGTAAGCTCTGACAGCTATAATTAATTAATTCTTCCATTCTTAGAGCAGTACCACACAAGCTTTACCATGTACGGAATAAATTGCACCTGCAGGGTTTCATATGTACTTGTGTTTACTCAAGGGGACATCATCAACCTGGCGCACCAGGACATGGTGACCTAACACAGTGCACGACCCATCATGTGTGAATATGTTACTGCCCAAGATATCGAGATTATTGATTCTATTAAGAATCTCACCCATTGATACATGAAAGCAATAATCATAACACACATATGTCCGTCACTGTGCAAAGCTTAAGAACCCGAACTCTGTGGATCTTTATTCTCTCACTTTAGGGTCAGATCGGAGAATAGTATCCTGTCGCGATCCTCCTCAATACACATGCCAGTGTATCATAATAATTAGTTAGTCAAGACAAACTAACTATCAGATTATTCTACAGTCCACAATGATTGGTTCAGGACCATCTAAACTACGAGCCTTTTAATACTTTGTAAGGAATCTGATGATATGATCTTTACTGTGTGTTTACCCACACCATATTATCTACAATGCAAGTATAAGAAAACATGCACATATAAACTTATAACACAGTAAATAGATGCAGAAACAGTGACTGCAATAATAATCAATCTATATCGTCAAAACATTGTTATAGAATACAAAGACAAGCTTTCAGTATACAAACCTAACAATCTCCCACTTATACTTAAAGCATGTCTTTTAAGTATAGAACATAATAGGAAAAACTCTCAAACTATAACAAATCTCAAAACTCAATCCCGGGTCTGCAGTCCAGTCCAGTATACCAGCATATAATCTCTAGTCCTTTTCAGGTACTTGAGAATATTCTTTACTGCAGTTCAGTGTCCTTTTCCAGGGTTAGACTGATATCTACTCACCATGCCAACCGCATAGCATATATCAGGCCTAGTGCACAACATAGCATACATGAGGCTCCCCATAGCCGAAGCATATGGAACCCCTTTCATCTCATCTATCTCAGCCTGTATCTTAGGACACATATCTTTGGATAGATGTATTCCATGCCTGAAAGGTATAAAACCTTTATTGGAATCCTGCATGCTAAACCTAGCTAGCACTGTATTGATATAGGTCGCCTGGGATAGGCACAACATCCTTTTCTGACGATCTCTAATAATCTTGATGTCAAGGACGTGTCCAACTTCTCCCAAATCTTTCATATCGAACTGCTTGGACAACCACACCCTTATGGTCGATAATACCTTCTTATTGTTTCCAATAAGCAAAATATCATCAACATACAGTACTAGGAATGCCACCACATTTCCATCACTCTTCTTGTACACACAGCTCTCATCCGGGCTTTGGACAAATCCATATGACTGGATGACCTCGTCGAACCGGATGTTCCAAGACCGTGATGCTTGCTTATGTCCATAAATGGATCTCTTAAGCTTTCAAACTAAGTGCTCTTGGCCCTCAGCAATGAACCCCTCTGGTTACTTCATATGGATGATTTCTTCAAGACTTCCATTTAGGAAAGTTGTCTTGACATCCATTTGCCATATCTCATAATCTAGATGAGTGGCAATAGATAGGAGAATTTGGATCGACTTAAGCATGGCAACCGGTGAGAAGGTTTCCTCATAATCGATCTCTTCTTTCTAAGTATACCCTTTCGCCACCAATCTAGCTTTGAAGGTTTCAACATTCCCGTCAGATCCTCTCTTACGTTTGTAGACCCACTTGCATCTAATGGGTTTTACCTCATCAGGTGGTTCTACAAGCTCCCAGACTTGATTGTGATCCATAGATCCAATCTCAGATTGCATTGAAATTTTCCAAGACTCCGCATCTTTGTCTTGTACCGCCTCGTCATAGGTTTTGGGATACAATTCATTCAGTCCTTCAGGGAAATCCAAAGATTCTCCTAAACCGATGAATCTATCAGGTTGTCGGACAACTCTCCCACTGCGATGAGGCATTTCCCGTACTTCCGTGACACGTTGTGCAGTTATTGGTGGTTCCTCTGTTTGTACAGGTGGTGTAATATCTGCGTTCCCACCTCGAAGTTTCTCAAGAACGGTCTCGCTTCGAGCTTTGTGATTTATCACATAGTCTTCCTCTAAGAATCGGTCATTGGTGCTGACAATGACCTTCTGATCCTTAGGACTATAAAATAAACCACATCTTGTTCCTTTCGGATACCCAACAAACAGTCTTACATCAGAACATGGTGCCAATTTGTCAGCTTCCTTATCTAGCACATATGCTAGACTGTCCCATACCCAAATGTGTATGGGACCGGTGCGCTACTTGGGGAAAGGGGGAAGGGGTTGTTGAACAGAAGTAATCAAAGAACTAGGGTTAGTGCCTTAAAAATTTGGGTAGCATAACCTCTATAAATGGATCAATCCACGCTTTTAAAGCGTCTAAAATGACTCCAACCAGATACCATGACTCTTAGGATGAACCCAAGAAAAGAATAACGAAGGCAAAAATCAATGTAAATAATAACAGTTCAAAGGTTAACTGTTAATAGGTTAGGCATGAAAAAGGCCAGACTGATGTCTGTCCAAATACTTGAAGTAAAGAGATGTCAGGCTCCCGCCTGTCGTGAAAGTAATATAAAGCCAGGCTTTCGCCTTTACATGGAAAGTAATGTAAAGCCAGACTTGTGCCTGTCTGAATAAGGAAAGTAAATAAATGCCGGGCTTTTTCCTGTCAGGAACGGAAAGTAAACGGGATTCGAAGAACCGAACACTTCATAACAGTAAAGAAAATGGGATTCGGAGAACCGAACACTCTATAACAGTAAAGAAAATGGGATTCGGAGAACCGAACACTCCATAACCGTAAATAAAATGGGATTCGGAGAACCGAAGACTCCATAACAATAATCAGAGTAAGCGGACAAAAATGCAGTGCATTTATTCAGACACAAAAGGTAACCATGTTCTCAGTTGGACTCCACACATAAAAGAAACATATACATCAAAAGATAGCCCTTTAGCCATAGCACATCCGTCCACCATCCCTCAGCTCATCCTGAAAATATTTGAAAAGATTTGGGCGTGAGTACTAATGTACTCAGTGGGTATTTTTGAGAAAAACCTTCATAATCATATTATAAAATATAATATCCAATCATATTTTAAGCATATCATGGAAAGCTTTCAAAACAGAAAATTTGTGAATTTCATGTATACAAAATCATTTTAGTTCCATCATTGCGCGCCACTCTCCCCTAGAACGCTTACGGTGAGTCGGTTCGTGTACACAACCCGGCTGCTTAAGGTTGGACACTGCCCTGTTTGCTTGGGGCTCGATATCGTGAACCATTGTAGTTTCATCACCAAAAACAGTAGTAAGACTTACATGAGTCAGGAGAGCACATTAAATACAGTCATGAGTTGGATATTCAATCACATTTATTTTATAAATATCAGGGCTTAATAACCCAAAATACATTTTATATAATAAAAACCCACCTGGTAATCTGATCTGGATAGCTAGATCTAGATTCTGATTCTGGTCTCAACTAGAAGTCTCCTTCATCTGAGCCTACAAGATTATCCGACAACTTAGTTTCGATGAAAGACTACCATTAGGTCAAAATCTAACCTTTCTTAGCCATGAAGTAAATATTATAAAATCTACTATCTTAATACACAACACCCGGGTCATCAAAATATTTTGACTCTTAAGGGAACTTTACTCAGGGCATTTTTATAAAGAAAAACCCTTTTGGAAGTTTTGGCATACGGGGTGGTCAAACCCGAATCCTAAAATTAATTCGGTACAAATAAATTCATACCGCAAGATCTGCCCATTGGAAAAATATGAAACTTTAAATAAAAATACTATATTTTGACACGGAACAACTTTTGAGTTTAAAAATACGATAGAGCTATCCACGAAGGATAGATCTGAAAAAGACTACAATTTAATAATCGGATACTCAAAATATATCCGACATTAAATAGTGACAAGATGAAAAATGTATATAAATATACATAGAACATGAAACCCTAAAGACACTTTTTGATCCGATGACCCGAAAGAGTCACCGATTTAAAAGGTAGTGGCGACTTTTGGTGGCGGTGACGATGATTTTCCATCGTGATCGTCCGTCTTGTCATCATTTCAATCACATATTCGTGATCTACGCATTGACACCTTCAAAATGACTATTTCAGAGTTGAAATAGGAAACTAGAGACGTACCTTCTCTAGAAGCTGCTCGGCGTTTCAATTTTGAAAATGAATGAAAAATGAAATCTTAACCTCTTATTTATAGAGGAAAAATAAATAGGATAATAACGAATAAAAGAAAGAGGATAATGATGGAATAGGATAATGATGGAAAAGAATAGGATAATTACGAATAGGATAATATTTCGAAAAAGAAATTGGATAATGACGGATGTGCCTAAGTTATCCAAATCTATTACCTTTCACCCTAAAATTGTACCAAGAGTTCATTTGAACTCGAAATTGGAAAATTCAAAGTTTGGCACGATGCTTGAAAATTTTTTCTATCAACCTAAAAAAAATATCACAACATATTTTTAAAGCAATTTTTGGCCAAAATAAATTTTAATAGATTTCCCTGGCTGCGATTTTTCCTTTATTTGAAACCTTTAAGGACTCAACTTATTTTCTAACTTACCAGAGGGTAACATAAGTTGAATAAAACCTTCTAAAATATTTCGGGGTATTACATTCTACCCTCCTTAATAAAAATTTTGTCCCGAAATTTGCGTACCTCTATAGGGTAAATCAGGGCACAACTCCTTGATTCTACTTTCAAGCTCCCATGTAGATTCATCTCTTCCATGGTTATTCCATAGGACTTTCACCAGTGATATCTGTTTGTTCCCTAATTCTTGAACCCTTCGGTCAAGAATAGCCTCTGGTCTTTCTTCATAAGAAAAATCCTGGTTCAGGACTATCTCCTAATTCTTTATAACGTGCTTAGGATCTAACTTATACTTCCTCAACCTTAAGTCTTCAATCACGTTATAAACCTTAGCTAGAATCGGCAATATGACTAGTTTATAAGCTATCTCATCATTCCTAGCCAAAACACTATTTATCTCGAGTTGTAAATCTTACTAAGACGTATAGTCTGCCTTCGTCCACTTCAACTTGATGCGCATAACTCTTCATACGTTCTTCTCTTCATCTTTCTTCGAATATTCTTTAGCATCATCCTTTGAGTCGAGAGAGAGAGAGAGAGAAAGAATAGATATCAAACCACCTGAATCAAAGCATATTATCTCGATCATCGTATACATCACTCTGAACTTGAGACATCCACTCGCGAACTTGTCCTTGCTCTTCGATTAGAAACGTATAAAAGTAGATATAGCGAGAACGGATCGATCTATCGCAATTCTTCATCGACATTCGAAATTCTCCCAACATGCTCCTCAAATGCGCATATGAACGCGAACGACATTTTCTAGAAATCCATATAACTCAAGCCATCTAAAAGAATATACTTATCCATTTTAAGTTCTTTCTACGTTCAAGTCTACAAGCCACTACATAATTGTTCCCACCTTCTTAGTCAATCTGTTCTTTATAATTATTCATCAGATTCTCAGTTGAACCGGAATCCAGATGTCCCAAACATCCCATTAAAACCATAGGCGAACCACGGCCTTGTCGTGAACCCTCTTTCATGTAGGATTAAATCCAAACATGACATAACACATTCTTTTGAAATTTCACATCATAACAAATTGACACATTTCAGTGGAATCAATCCATGTGGGCTCATAATCCTGAACGTGGAAAAAAAACTTAATCAACCTATGTTCCACAAGAATCTTAACAACCATCAACTTAAAATCCAATCTTGTGAATAAATCACAGCTAGCTATGTTCATCTACATTCTCAATCAAATCATTCTATGTTCATATTCCATCTGCATAAGCATTCTGGGTTCCTATCACTTTAACATCATCACATTTCTAATCACTTACACATTATAACATTTCTAACCGTAGGGCATTGATTGCTATCATCACACTTTCTTTCGGAACATATCACGGACATATAATCCCGTTCAAAACATCACTTTTCATTTCAAACATAATGGACATATAGTCTCATTTAAAATAATCATTTAATAACATCTAGGCATAAAGTCCCACAATTTTACCATCATGGACAAGAGTCCCTTCCATTCATAACCATCATCATATGGCACATAGTCCCAAAATAATACCATTATCCCTTCAAAACCTTTATTGGTGCGACTTTTCATAAATACCATCAAAGTGGAGAATGGTCCTTATCCACATTTCCTTTTTGAAATCAGTAAATATAATTAAATCTCAAAAATATTTTAACTCACGTACCTTTCCTTTGAAGCAGATGAGTGCGGTGCAGGAGACGTGCTAGGGCTATTAGACAATCAATTAAGAGACTACACTGAGAACTAGACTCAATCAATAATATGACAGTATAGCAGGCCTGCAGAGTTGCAGCCTGCTCTGATACCACTCTGTAACGCCCCGATCCCAGGAGAAGGGCAGGGGACCGATGCGCTACTTGGGGGAAGGGGTTATTGAACAGAAGTAATCAAAGAACTAGGGTTAGTGCCCTAAAAATTTGGGCAGCATAACCTCTATAAATGGATCAATCCACGCTTTTAAAGCGTCTAAAATGACTCCAACCAGATACCATGACTCTTAGGATGAACCCAAGAAAAGAATAACGAAGGCAAACATCAATGTAAATAATAACAGTTCAAAGGTTAACTGTTAATAGGTTAGGCATAAAAAAGGCCAGACTGATGTCTGTCCAAATACTTGAAGTAAAGAGATGCCAGGCTCCCGCCTGTCGTGAAAGCAATATAAAGCCAGGCTTTCGCCTTGACATGGAAAGTAATGTAAAGCCAGGCTTGTGCCTGTCTGAATAAGGAAAGCAAATAAATGCCGGGCTTTTGCCTGTCAGGAACGGAAAGTAAACGGGATTCGGAGAACCGAACACTCCATAACAGTAAAGAAAATGGGATTCAGAGAACCGAACACTCCATAACAGTAAATAAAATGGGATTCGGAGAACCGAACACTCCATAACCATAAATAAAATGGGATTCGGAGAACT
This sequence comes from Perilla frutescens, assembly GCA_026008535.1. Taxonomy (NCBI): domain Eukaryota; kingdom Viridiplantae; phylum Streptophyta; class Magnoliopsida; order Lamiales; family Lamiaceae; genus Perilla; species Perilla frutescens. Next base: position 10,842,989 of record BRKX01000005.1, read on the forward strand.
GAACACTCCATAACAATAATCAGAGTAAGCGAACAAAAATGCAGTGCATTTATTCAGACACAAAAGGTAACCATGTTCTCAGTTGGACTCCACACATAAAAGAAACATATACATCAAAAGATAGCCCTTTAGCCATAGCACATCCATCCACCATCCCTCAGCTCATCCTGAAAATATTTGAAAAGATTTGGGCGTGAGTACTAATGTACTCAGTGGGTACTTTTGAGAAAAACATTCATAATCATTTTATAAAACAGAATATCCAATCATATTTTAAGCATATCATGGAAAGCTTTCAAAACAGAAAATTTGTGAATTTCATGTATACAAAATCATTTTAGTTCCATCATTGCGCGCCACTCTCCCCTAGAACGCTTACGGTGAGTCGGTTCGTGTACACAACCCGGCTGCTTAAGGTTGGACACTGCCCTGTTTGCTTGGGGCTCGATATCGTGAACCATTGTAGTTTCATCACCAAAAACAGTAGTAAGACTTACATGAGTCAGGAGAGCACATTAAATACAGTCATGAGTTGGATATTCAATCACATTTATTTTATAAATATCAGGGCTTAATAACCCAAAATACATTTTATATAATAAAAACCCACCTGGTAATCTGATCTGGATAGCTAGATCTAGATTCTGATTCTGGTCTCAACTAGAAGTCTCCTTCATCTGAGCCTACAAGATTATCCGACAACTTAGTTTCGATGAAAGACTACCATTAGGTCAAAATCTAACCTTTCTTAGCCATGAAGTAAATATTATAAAATCTACTATCTTAATACACAACACCCGGGTCATCAAAATATTTTGACTCTTAAGGGAACTTTACTCAGGGCATTTTTATAAAGAAAAACCCTTTTGGAAGTTTTGGCATACGGGGTGGTCAAACCCGAATCCTAAAATTAATTCGGTACAAATAAATTCATACCGCAAGATCTGCCCATTGGAAAAATATGAAACTTTAAATAAAAATACTATATTTTGACACGGAACAACTTTTGAGCTTAAAAATACGATAGAGCTATCCATGAAGGATAGATCTGAAAAAGACTACAATTTAATAATCGGATACTCAAAATGTACCCGAAATTAAATAGTGACAACATGGAAAATGTATATAAATATACATAGAACATGAAACCCTAAAGACACTTTTTGATCCGATGACCCGAAAGAGTCACCGATTTGAAAGGTAGTGGCGACTTTTGGCGGCAGTCACGATGATTTTCCATCGTGATCGTCTGTCTTGTCATCATTTCAATCACATATTCGTGATCTATGCATTGACACCTTCAAAATGACTATTTCAGAATTGAAATAGGAAACTAGAGACGTACCTTTTCTAGAAGCTGCTCGGCGTTTCAATTTTGAAAATGAATGAAAAATGAAATCTTAACCTCCTATTTATAGAGGAAAAATAAATAGGATAATAACGAATAAAAGAAAGAGGATAATGATGGAATAGGATAATGATGGAAAAGAATAGGATAATTACGAATAGGATAATATCTCAAAAAAGAAATTGGATAATGACGGATGTACCTTAGTTATCCAAATCTATTACCTTTCACCCTAAAATTGTGCCAAGAGTTCATTTGAACTCGAAATTGGAAAATTCAAAGTTTGGCACGATGCTTGAAAATTTTTTCTATCAACCCGAAAAAAATATCACAACATATTTTTAAAGCAATTTTTGGCCAAAATAAATTTTAATAGATTTCCCTGGCTGCGATTTTTCCTTTATTTGAATCCTTTAAGGACCAACTTATTTTCTAACTTACCAGAGGGTAACATAAGTTGAATAAAACCTTCTAAAATATTTTGGGTATTACAAAACGTGACCTAGACTGGGTTTCCGACCAGTCCATAGTTCTAGGGGCGTGCGTGGAAATGACTTTGAAGGGACCATGTTCAAAATATAGGCTGCAGTTTCTAGCTCATATCCCCAAAATGAAACAGGCAATTCTGAATAGCTCATCATCTATCTAACCATCTCTAATAAGGTTCTATTCTTCCTTTCCGCTACGCCGTTCTGCTGTGGAGTGCCAGGCGCAGTCAACTGGGATGTAATCCCTTACTCTGCTAAGTAATCCTTAAATTCAGTCGAGAGATACTCACCACCACGATCAGAACGTAGTGGCTTAATACTTTTGCCTGTTTGTTTCTCCGCTTCCGCCTTAAATGTTTTGAAGAACTCAAAACACTCAGACTTACGATGCAACAGGTAAATATATCCATATCTCGAGTAATCATCAATGAAAGTGATGAAGTACTCGTATCCTCCTCGAGCCTAAACTGACATAGGGCCACATAAGTCAGAGTGAATCAAACCTAATACCTCTTTGGATCGATTTCCTTTAGAAGGAAATGGCCACTTGGTCATCTTACCTTCCAAACAGGATTCGCACAAAGGAAACACTTCCAAGACCAATGATGACAATGGTCCATCATTTATGAGCCTTTGTATCCTCTTAAGGTTAATATGGCCAAGTCTTAGATGCCAAAGATAAGTTTGATTCAGTTCAGAGGGTTCCTTTCTCTTATCAGGGTTTGTGATCGATGTATTCAATAATTGCGTTTGTGTAGTGTTTTGGATAGGGTTAAGTATATAAAGATGTCCATCCAATGTGCCAGAATAGATAAAACATCTCCCACTTGTGATAATGACCTTGCTATCAAAAGTAACAGAATATCTATTCATAAACAACTTAGAAACAGAAATCAAGTTCCGCCTAAAACCAGGCACATAAAGACAATCTTTTAAAACTAAAACTCTATCACTACTGAAAGGGAAAGACACATCTCCCACTGCAACAGCCGCCACTTTCATAGCATTGCCCATGTAGACGGTAATCTCGCCCTCACTCAGCTGCCTTTTCACTAGGAACCCCTGTAAGGACATGCAAACATGATCAGTAGCTCCAGTATCCACTACCCATGACTGGGTAAAACAAGTATCTAAACATGTTTCAATGACTAAAGAGTGAGACGTACCCTTCTTCTTCCTTTTGTTAGGACACACAGATTTCCAATGTCCCTGCTTACCGCACTTGAAACACTTCGACTTCAATTTGAAGTCTTCCGAGTGTACCTTGGCTTTTCTCTTCTTGTCTTTAGGGTCTTTAGGCGCCTCCTTCGCAGCTTTCTTAGGTGCATATCTCTTCTTTTTAACACCAGAATAAGACGCCCTAGCTAGGCGTGCCTCCGAGCTTCCCTTTTGAAGATGCTCGGCTGCCTGAAGATCCATGAGCAGTTCTAATAAAGTAACATCCTTCTTTATCATATTGAAGTTCAACCTGAACTGGTCAAACCTCAGCGACAGACCGTGAAGCACAATGTCAATTTGTGACTCGGCGTCCAATTCGCCACCTAGGGTTTCGATCTCCGACAGGAAGCCCATCATCTGGAGAACGTGATCCCGTACCGGTGTAGAATCTGACATCTTAGTGCTTATCAAATTTCTCATAGCCAAATGTCTAGCCAAGCGATTCTGGTATCCGAAGAGCTTCTTAAGGTTCAACATTATATCATAAGCGGTTTTCATAGACTGATGTTGATGTTGCAACACACTTGACATAGAGACAAGCATGTAACAACGTGTCATCTCATCAGCTCTAACCCACTTACTATAAGCAGCCTTTTGCTCTTCACTAGAATTCTCATCTGGCTTAGGTGGACATTCCTCATCAAGTACTAATTTGAAATTTTCAGCAGTAAGGACAATGTTCAGATTTCTTATCCAATCTTTATAGTTTTCACCAAACAATTTGTTTTCTTTGAGAATCGATGACAGGTTTGAGAGTGTCATGATGATATAGAATAACTGAAGATAAACATACAGTACAGTCACGAACTTTAGGATAAAAACACATATAATTCAAATACCTCAAAAGAAATTATATGCATATCCACCGACATCTTAAAAACATTTCTTATAAGCCACGTAGGGTGGACGTTTATAAAATTCATTTTTAAGTAGGTTAAAACCTAACTTTTAATCTACCTCCAGTTAAGTTTCCTTATGACAAGTAAATTAATTGTCGGATATAAACCCGGTCATGTAATGTTCTAATTAATAAGCCACGTAGGGTGGACATTTATTAATAAATTACATCTAAGTGTGCTTACCATCATCTTCACCCCAAGTTCATTATTTCGAACTCACTTCCCTGGTAGTAGGGCCGATTAGTTCTAATAATGTTCTACAGTTATCCGTTAGAAAGTTTAATTTCTTAGAGAATCTAGTAATATGACTCCTCCATAGGGAGGCCGCCATTACTTCTCAATTAAACTAGATTAATGGAGACCATTTTGAGATTTCCACACATTTTGGTATGTATCTCTCCCACTTAGTTATTTAAGTTTGAGGTTTCATTCTTATCCCATTTAAACATGCAATCAAAACACATAAAATGATAAACATCCATTGCATGCAAACAACATAATAAGCATAATAAGTGGGACCAACTATCATGGCTTATATCTCATGTTGTTGATGAGATAAAACACGGAAAAACAGCTCTCTCGTAAGACCCGGAACCCACGGCTGCCGCCTCTCAAGCGCCTCGCTGAAACCCTAGCTCCTTTAGGGTTTTGGGACGTGTTCGGGATCCCCTTCCTTTTCCAAGCCGCTCCATTTTCCATCTTTGAGTTGATCACCTTCCCTTATTCTATATTCTAAACTAGAATAAATAAGGAAATAAAATACAACTCAAAATACTCTAACAATTTATTTCCTATTACATTAAAACAACGTAATAATAAATTTTCTAGACCTAATTCATGGATTTTCTCATGGATTATAGAAACCTCGTAGCCAAACCGGCATACGACAAACCATACATTCAACATAAAATTAAACATCACATTCAACATAAAATTAAAGGCCATGATAGTTGGTTTCACCTGCAAAAAATACCATCTACAGATATAACCATCATAATTAAATGTTATCCATAAAATAGCACATGATATCCATGCATGCATAATTTTCGAAAATTACCTCTTTAATTAAAATAAAGATTTTCGAAAAATACTACTTGATTTATTTGGAAATTAATCAATAATTATCCACCAAATTAAATTAACCAAATTCGAATAAATCCATAAGATCTCATTATTTTCGAATTTATCTTAATAATTCGAATTTATTACATAATATTAACTTTGGAAATTAATTAAAATCGTCTACCAAAGTATATCTTATTATTTTCGAAAATTCCATTAAGGTAAGATTTGAAAATTGATCACAATTATCCATCAAATTATACCTTAAATTTTCGAAATACACTAGGTTTATAAAGCTGGAAATTTTCGACCATAGGTCAAAAATTAATCCTCCAATTTTAATACCTAGTATTTTCGCCCCCCCTAATTAAATAATTAATTTGGAATTTTGATACAAGTCAAAATACTATCCAAATTATATTATTAGATACCAAAATCATTAGAATTAAAATTAGGGTAGTTTTGATCCTCTTCAAACACTTACCATAATTAAAATTCTATTTTGGATCTATCTTTGATTACCTTAATTTTCGACCCCCACTTAGTATAGGATATGGAAATTTTGATAACATAAAAAATCTATTCCAAATCCTACACTAAATAGCCGAAAATATCACAACCAATTAAGGGACAATTAACATCAAATTTTCGAAAAATTAGAGGACTAATATTCAAAAATTACACATGAATTAAATTTGGAAATTAATGAAGAACATCATAATATCATCCAAGAACATATTCATGTGGGGCAAAAAAATCCATGCAATTAAAAGACAAGAATTTCGAACATAACATCAAAATTCAAATTGGAACATGCTCGAAAATTAACATCATTAAATCTGAAAATTTAAACACATAAATTTATCATCAAATATAATGAAATTTTCGAGACTCTTCATAGAATTAATCCTAGATTAAATTCGATATCTGCTCTAATATCAGTTGTTGGGGTTTTTTCGAATTACGCCCCACAGGATCTAATCGGATAATCTATAATTCTAACGTGCGCATGAAAATCATGATTTTATGTGTGAAGCAAATAAACACGTTGAACATACTATGCAAGTTCATCGAATTAAACGCAACGGAATAAATTAATTCGATAGAATCCACTTACATAGATTGTAGGGTTGACGACGAGATTACAGGTCTAATCTCGTTGCTATAGTAGAACCGATCGAGTGGCCTCCTTCTTCACTGTAGTCGACGCCCAGTAGAGCTGCAGTGATACTTCTCGATCTTCCACTGTATTCCTGATAGCCGTTTAGATGTAGAGTGGGCTACAATCTACTAAACTGTGTATGGATAACCTGGGGAATTAAGTGTGACAGAGAGGGGTTGATCGTGTGTTTTGAATTACACGCCTCCTCCCTTTATTTATACAGAGGGAGGCGTGTATTTTGACTCCCAACCCTAATGGGTTTGGGCCTCTCCACTTATTCCATTCCCATAGTCCATTAAGGTATTATATGGGCTACAGTATGGATCTAGAAGAATATTAAATTGGCCTACTAATTTATTTAATATCCAATATCCAATACCTAGGATATAATTAAATAAATTAAGTGTTATTTTTATTCCACTAAAGAAATAACACTGACCTACCAATTTAATACATTTTACTCAATGCATTCTTCTTTAGTCCAGCTATTCCCCATGTTTAAGATCTAATGTCCATTAATTAATTATGTAAGCTCTGACAGCTATAATTAATTAATTCTTCCATTCCTAGAGCAGTACCACACAAGCTTTACCATGTACGGAATAAATTCCACCTGCAGGGTTTCACATGTACTTGTGTTTACTCAAGGGGACATCATCAACCTGGCGCACCAGGACATAGTGACCTAACACAGTGCACGACCCATCATGTATAAATATGTTACTGCCCAAGATATCGAGATTATTGATTCTATTAAGAATCTCACCCATTGATAAATCAAAGCAATAATCATAACACACATATGTCCGTCACTATGCAAGGCTTAAGAACCCAAACACTATGGATCTTATTCTCTCCCTTTAGGGTCAGACCAGAGAATAGTATCCTGTCGCGATCCTCCTCAATACACATGTCAGTGTATCAGAATAATCAGTTAGTCAAGACAAACTAACTATTAGATTATTCTACAATCTACAATGATTGGTTCAGGACCATCTAAATTATGAGCCTTTTAATACTTTGCAAGGAATCCGGTGGTATGATCTTTACCGTGTGTTTACCCACACCATATCATCTACAATGAAAGTATAAGGAAACATGCACATATAAACTTATAACACAGTAAATAGATGCACAAACAGTGACTGCAATAATAATCAATCTATACCGTTAAAACATTGTTATAGAATACAAAGACAAGCTTTCAGTATACAAACTTAACACGGTAATAAATTTCTCCTTGAGTGTATTAAAAGCATTCAAACATTTCACATCAAACTCAAAAGGGATATCTTAATCAAGAAAATGGCATAGAGGTTGGCTAATTTTAGAGAAGTCTTTAATAAACCAATGGTAAAAACCGGCATGGCCTGAAAAGCTTCTAACACCTTTCACATTAACGGGTAGTGGTAATTTTTCAATTACATCCTTATCTACGCTCATTCCTTCTTTAGACACAACATGCCCAAGGACTATGCCACTAGTAACCATGAAATGACTCTTCTTCCAACTATGAGTGAGGCTACTTTCAATGCATCTCTTCAAAACAAGCTCTAACTTATCTAAACAATCGGAAAATGAAGACCCAAAGACGGAAAAATCATTCATGAATACTTCAATGAAATCACTAATCATTTCAAAAAAGATATAAAGCATGCACCTTTGAAATGTACTCGGTGCATTGCATAGTCCAAACGGCATTCTCCTACACGCAAATGTGCCAAATGAGCACATGAATGCAGTCTTAGCTTAGTCCTCCGGCGCTATGGACACCTGAAAATAACCGAATAAACCGTCAAGAAAGCAATAAAAATTCTGTCTGGCTAGTTTATCAAGGATTTGATCAATAAACGAAAGGGGGAAATGGTCTTTTCGAGTAGCCACATTGAGCTTTCGATAGTCAATGCACATTCTCCATCCGGTGGTGGTTCGAGTAGCCACGTGCTTTCTTTTGTAATTCTCCACCACCGTGATTCCTCCCTTCTTGGGCACCACGTGGATCGGGCTCACCCATTCGCTTTCGGCTATTGGGTAGATGATTCCTTCCGCTAGGAGCTTAAGAATTTCCTTCTTAACGACCTCCATCAACACAGGATTGAGCCATCTTTGACCTTCTCGGACCAGCTTAGCCCTTTCTTTGAGGATAATACGATACATGCACATCGAGGGGCTAATGCCTTTGATGTCAGAAAGACTCCACCCAATGTCTTGTTTGTTCCTCTTTAGTACGGCTACTAAGAGGTCTTCTTCATCATTTTCAAGCCCGGCAAAGATCATCACGGGCTTCTTCTCCTCTTCATCGAGGTACACATACTTGAGGTGAAATGGGAGCTCTTTTAGCTCAAGTTCGGGAGAAGGCTTCACTTCCTCTTCGGTTGAGGCTAGAACTTCCATCAAGCTTATGCCTTCACCAAGAAATATTTCCATCTCTTCGGCGTCCAATTCGTCTCTCCCACACTTGAGGCTAGCTTCTTCTATTGCTATCTCATCGGACAAGGCTTCACTCCTCCAATTGGAGCCTATTTCCTGCAAGAAAACTTCCTCGGCCAAGAGATCAATAACATCTATGAAAGAACAATTTTCCTCAAAGGAGGAAATAGGAATTGCCTTATTTTCATGCACGGAAAAAGACACAGTTTTACCTAACACTGACATTTTCAAAGTTCCATTTTTTACATCAATTAAGGTGTTAGTTGTAGCCATAAAAGGTCTACCTAATAGAAGTGTGTGGTCTTTTCCCGTTTCTTGAACATCACCCACATCTAAAATAACAAAATTAATAGGAACTATCAAACCACCCACCTTAACTAGAATGTCTTCTATTATGCCTCTAGGATATCTCATGGACCTATCCGCTAATTGTAGGCACATTCTAGTTGGTTTCAAATTACCTAACTCTAATTGTTTAAAAATTGAGTAAGGCATCAAGTTAATTCCAGCTCCTAGATCTAGCATACCACATGCTTCTTTACCATCATCTAAGGTAATTTTAAAAGTAAAACTACCTAGATCACGGAGCTTGGGCGATAGTTGTTGTAGGATTGCACTCACCACCTCGGACACAACAATCTTCTCATCCTCCGTAAACTTTCTCTTTTTAGAGGCTAGTTCATTGAAGAACTTGACATAGACCGGCACATTATGGATGATGTCAAGGAATGGAAGGTTGACATTCACCTTTGATAAGAGCTTGTAGAGCTCTTGGAATTAGTTGTCTTGCTTCTCGTTCCTCAACCGGCTTGGATAAGGGATTGGAGGATTGTAGGGATTAGCGGCTTTGTGGAGTGTGGGCTTCTTCTCTTTATCTTGCTTTGGTTCGGGCTCCTCTTGCTCTTGTTGAGAAGCCTCTTCTTCTTTTTCATCTTTCCTGGTTAAGCTTGGCTCCCCGGTTGGCTTGGTAACTTGCCCGACTTTGCTTGCTTGGCTAACTCTCTAACGGTCCCGGCTATTTACCCCACTTGGGTCTCGATCCACTTCACGAAAGCTTCAACGGACTCAAACCTTTGTTGGGTGGCTTGAATGAAGGATTGCAAGGTGTCTTGCAATGACGACCTAGGAGGTTGGTTTGGTTGGATAGGGTATTGTTGCGGCCTTGGATAAGGTGGAGCTTAGCCACCTTCGTCTTGTTGAGGTAGAGGCGGTTGTTGAAGCGGTTGAGATGGTTGAGGTTGCCTCCAAGAGAAGTTTGGATGGTTTCTCCACCCTGGATTGTACGATTGAGAGTACGGATTGTAAGGTTGGCGAGGTTGGAACCCTTGGAGAGCGTGAACTTGCTCTTGAAGAGTATGAAAATGTGCTTCTTCATTTGATTTCGGCTTGAGTGACTTTTGACACATGTTGGCCCCGTGGCCATACTCTCCACAAATCCCACGAGTCTCAATGGCCATGGCTTGTTGAGGTGGTCTCTCGGAAGTCTGAAGCATCTTCACTTACCTCATCAACTTGGCTTCATTCACCGAAGCTCTCTTCCCCGTAGCACTCTTTTGTTGAGAAGTCATGGCCATTGTCTCATAGATGTTTGAGACTTCTTCAACGGTCCGGCCTTTAATGTCTTCTCCCACGGCATTGTCCACCATGTATTGAAAGTTTTGTGAATGTCCGTCGTAGAAGAATTGGTTGAGTAACTCGGGCGCGAGATGGTGGTGTGGGCATTGTTGTTGGAGACCTCTAAAATGATCCCAAGCTTCATGGAATGCTTCACCCGGAGATTGGGCATAGGTGACTATTTGAGCCCTCAAGTCTTGGGTCTTTTGATTGGAGTAGTACTTGGCCATGAACTTCTCGTACACCGCATTCCAATTGGCTAATGAGTTAGCCGGGAGTGACATGAACCACATCTTGGCACGATCCTTCAAGATGTAAGGAAAGCAACTCATCTTCAATTGGTCTTCGTTCAAACCTTGCAATGGAAAGGTTTGAACAATGGCATAGAACTCCCGGATGAAGTTCAAAGCATTTTCGGCTAGCATCCCATGGAAGGATGGTAGTTGGTTGAAGTGGATGTTCTTCAACTCGTAGTTTCTTGCGGCTTCTCCAAGGACTATGCAAGAAGTCGACGCCCCAATCACGGGATGAGAAAAATCTCTCATATTCCTAGCCGCATTAGCATTGTTATTGTCGGCGTTGATGTGATTAGCTTCCATCTTCTCTTCCCAAGCAAACACGTCAAACCTCCTTGGTCTATGGATGTCATCAAACACGGGGGCTAATCTCTGATTGAGACTTCATCTCCCTAGCATACACAAACAAAAACATAAAAAAGATCACACACACCTGTGGAACGAGAGATGAAAGCTTAAACAAAAACACAAGAAAGTAAACACAAATAACTAAACAAACACGAAGGCACAAAAACAAAAATAAACACAAAAGCAATTATAACACAAAAAGATGATACGCCTAAAGCCTTTCCCGGAAATGGCGCCAATTTATTGTTTGTCGTTTATTTCCGGTTACTACACTACACGCACAAAATTGACTAACCGGACTCCCGTAAGAAGACGGGGTCGATTGTAGGGCGGTGAGCTAACATAGGTCGTGATCTCAAGGAAGGCTTCGTATGGGCAATTATCTTTCTAGGCTATGCATGCAACATGTTTGAAAATTTAAATACAAACCTAAACACTCTAATCATGAATTTGAGGGTTGTTTTAACTAAGGAATTTAAACAAGCAAATTAACTAATAAATTAAGCACAAACAATAACAAGATCAAGATTGAAAGAAAAGATTATGATAAGAGCATTAGGGTGTAGATTCTCTCATTGGTTTCTCACCTAGCTTATTTCAAGTTGGTTTCATTAATCTTAAACATACAATAGTCCCTTCAAGTGGTTTAACTTCAATTACTGTCAGCATCTATCCATTAAACCCCTATCAGCTTTATTATACAAACAAGATTAACACTTTAGGCTTATGTGACCTAATCCACCTAACGTTGAAGGGACCTAAGACGGGTTTCAGAATCTCCTCTCGGTCTCATCTAAAACCTAGCAATGCGAAGTGGTGATCAAGCACTCAACATGGACAAGCACAATCCCAACAACAAGAACACATCAATAACAAGCATGGATCGAAACCAAATCAATTATCTACCCCTTAATGTACGGATTAGCCCATCACCATACTCAAAACAACACAAGAACCATAAAAGTTGTCCATTTCATAAATCCAAAGATAAAGAAAATATAAACTTCTACAATAATGTTATCTTGAAAGTTTTGGGACAAACCCCCATGCACGAATTAAGCTAGGAGAAAGAAATACCAAAAATACATCTTCCTATCGAGCCTAGCTTCCGCAGATGGGTCAGACTCGGTTCTTCTTCTCGTGCCTCCTTCCTCAAGCCAAGCTTGCTTGCCTCTTGTCTCTCTCTCTTGAACGGTGGTGGTGGTGGTAAAAATGTTGAAGAATGGTGAAGATGGTGAAGAAAAATGGAAATGGTGTGTGTAGAGAGAAAATGGAGAAGATGATGGTGATGGGGAAGAATGGTGTATCCAAAAAGTCAAGTGTGTGATAGATGGAAGATGGTTGATCGATGGTTTTAGGGTGATGGTATGAGGATGAAAAAGTGATGATGAGAGAGGAGTTAATGTGAGAGATATGGGAGATATTTTTGAAGATTTGTTGGGAGATTTTGAGACAAAAGCCAAAAGCTAGCAATTAGGGTAATTAAATCCCTTTCCCTTCCTACTAATCTAGGGTGCCTAAAAGTCTTCCCCTATCTTGTCTATAGCTAGCCATGTAAAGGAATTAAACTCTTGGGTTGAAGCTTCGACTGATGGAAGGAGGGGAAAAACTGATCGCAATGTCAAAAATGATCTATGGGGTGGAACTGGGCACCCCGTGCGACCGTGCAGTGGTACGCGCCCGTGGGGGAGCGCGCTGCGCATCGGTGTACCTACACATACGTGGGGCTATTTCGGCTGAGAGGGAAGTTGCGCGGCCGTGGAGGTGGGCACGGCACGGGACGTGTGAGATGGGCCGAGACGCGCACGGCGCGAGACGTGTACGGGAGCTGCTGAGCGCGCGGGCGAGGCTCCATCTTCCGAGCTTGCGAATTTTAGTTCAGTTCGGGTCTTGATTTTCTCCATCAATTTGGCCTCTAATTCAGTTCGGGTCAATCAGTCCGGAGTTCAATTTCCGAGCTTTGCAATTTGCCACCTTAATGCTGTAAAAATCCTGCTTTTGTATACAAAAGCTCAAGTTTTGCACAACTTGGCATATTCCACCATAAGAGAAACAAGTGAAGATTAAAAGCATAAAATCGACACATTACACACTAAAATACTGAAACTAGTCTACCAAAGGTACAAAATTCCTATAATAAAACAGTACAAATAAACACTAAACAATACATGATGATACAGACAAAGAATCCAAAGAACAGACAGTGAAGCAAAGGAAGCCTTCAAAATAGATCATCAAAGATCATCCTACTTCAGAAGTAATAGGAGACATTCATGAAGGAAGAATGATCAGAAGCAGACTAAGGAATAAGATGCATGATGAGATATCCAATGTCTATTTCACCTCCAAGATTGAACCCAAGAACATCCAAGAAGCTCTCAAAGATGACTACTGGATTGAAGCTATGCAGGAAGAGCTTCTACAGTTCAAAAAGAACGATGTTTGGGATCTGGTGCATAAACCTGAAAGAGTCAACATAGTAGGAACCAAGTGTATATTCAAGAATAAAACTGATGAAGCTGGGAACATTACAAGAAATAAAGCCAGACCGGTTGCTCAAGTAGGGTAGTTGGTAGGGCAGTTGGAGGGATTTTGTTGGTCAGTTGATGACTCATAATCCTCTGAACTTGCACAACAGTTGGAGGAAATGGATTTGAAGATCCTATCCATTTTAGACTCCAAATTTCTCCTATTTGCCAGAAACTCATACCGTGAAAGGCAGTGATCAAGAAATGAGACTAAATTGACATTGAATGTCTCCAGTTGAACCAGTAGAAATACCGGTGCAGTTGTTTGAACAACTCTTGATCTTGCATCGCCACAAATACAAATAGAGTGAGAAGTAAGTTTGTTACCTCTTTTTGTGCACTCTTAGCTGCATATTCGCCACTGTAGAAAGTGCAAATATTTTCTTTCGTCAGTTGGAGAAGAGGGAAAGTGCTCCTAAAATAATCAGATCCATAGTCTGGATGAGGGATTCCAATGAGTGGAATGAGCTCATCTGGATCCGAGCAAACTTTAAAATCAACTGACGATCTATTCTTTGAGACTGGTGACGGAATAGCATTGGCAGTTGAATTCCTTGAGGCTGTGGCACTTGTCTTGGCTTTGGTCCTCCTTTTCTTCTAAAGTGACTAAAGATAAATGCTCAATTTTTTAGGAATCAAGTCAGAGACAAGGATTGGAAGAGCATCATTATTAGGCAGCTTCAGAATGTCTTCTATCATCTTGCTCATTCTGAGAACAAGTCCTACTATGGACTCCAACTTCCCTGTTCTCTTTGAGTCTGTGGCCTTGAAGACTTGATGCTTGATTTGAGAAAACACAAACTCTACCCAGTTTGTTTCTCTACCTTTAGCTAGGTGAATCATCACTTATACCTCTCTTGGGTAAGCTGGCTCAGGCTTTTAATGGTTCCAAACATCATCTTGTTTGTGATGTCGAGCAGGACTCCAAATTCTGGCCTCAAATCAGTTTTAGCTGTGGTAAAACTGAATGATTTTCTGCAGGTGGAAGCTTTCCAGTTTCTCCAGAGTGTTTCAGCTGCTTCACTCAACTCTTGAACTATTGCTCCTTGTCTTGGATAAGAGATTTGGAGACGTGGCAGTGTCTTCATTGTCACCTTCTTGACTTGCCGCGACTAGAGTGTGCAACAGATCCTATTGTAATAGCTCAGTTGTAGATCCAGTTAGTCGAGGTGGCTCGGCAAACTGACTCGACAGATTGTCAAAGTTCAGTTTTTGGCAGGAAGGGCTGGTTGGGCAGTTCACTGGCTGATTGCCTTCTGCTTCTCCTTGAGCCATGATATCACTTCTCAGTTCATCAAGTAGGGCAGTTGGAGGGATTTAGTTGGTCAGTTCATGACTCATAATCCTCTAAACTTGCACAACAGTTGGAGGAAATGGATTTGAAGATCCTATCCATTTTAGACTCCAAAATTTCTCCTAATTTCCAGAACCTCATGCCGTGAAAGGCAGTGATCAAGAAATGAGACTGAATTGACATTGAATGTCTCCAGTTGAACCAATAGAAATACCGGTGCAGTTGTTTGAACAACTCTTGATCTTGCATCGCCACAAATGCAAATAGAGTGAGAAATAAGTTTGTTACCTCTTTTTGTGCACTCTTAGCTGCATATTCGCCACTATAGAAGGTGCGAATATTTTCTTCCGTCAGTTGGAGAGGAGGGCAAGTTCTCCTAAAATAATCAGTTCCATAGTCTGGATGAGGGATTCCAATGAGTGGAATGAGCTCATCTGGATCCGAGCAAACTTTGAAATCAGCTGATGATCTATTCTTCGAGACTGGTGACGGAATAGCATTAGCAGTTGAATTGCTTGAGGCTGTGGCACTTGTCTTGGCCTTGGTCCTCCTTTTCTTCTTGAGTGACTGAAGATAAATGCTCCCTTTTTTGGGAATCAAGTCAGAGATAAGGATTGGAAGAGTATCATCATTTGGCAGCTTCAGAATGTCTTCTATCATCTTGCTCATTCTGAGAACAAGTCCTACTATGGACTCAAACTTCCCTGTTCTCTTTGAGTCGGTGGCCTTGAAGACTTGATGCTTGATTTGAGAAAACACAAACTCTGCCCAGTTTGTTTCTCTACCTTTAGCTAGGTGAATCATCACCTATACCTCCCTTGGGTAAGCTAGCTCAGGCTTTCAATGGCTCCAATCATCATCTTGTTTGTGATGTCAAGCAGGACTCCAAATTTTGGCCTCAAATCAGTTTTAGCTGTGGTAAAACTGAATGATTTTCTGCAGGTGGAAGCTTTCCAGTTTCTCCAGAGTGTTTCAGCTGCTTCACTCAACTCTTGAACTGTTGTTCCTTATATTGGATAAGAGTTTTGGAGATGTGGCAGTGTCTTCATTGTCACCTTCTTGACTTGCTGCGACTGGAGTGTGCAACAGATCCTTTTATAATCGTTCAGTTGTAGATCCAGTTAGTCGATGTGGCTCGGCAGATTGACTCGGCAGATTGTCAAAGTTCAGTTTTTGGTAGGCAGGGCTGGTTGGGTAGTTCACTGGCTGATTGCCTTCTACTTCTCCTTGAGCCATGATGTCACTTCTCAGTTCGTCAAGTAGGGCAGTTGGAGGGATTTAGTTGGTCAGTTCATGACTCATAATCCTCTAAACTTGCACAACAGTTGGAGGAAATGGATTTGAAGATCCTATCCATTTTAGACTCCAAATTTCTCCTATTTGCCAGAAACTCATGCCGTGAAAGGCAGTGATCAAGAAATGAGACTGAATTGACATTAAATGTCTCCAGTTGAACCAGTAGAAATACCGGTGTAGTTGTTTGAACAACTCTTGATCTTGTATCGCCACAAATGCAAATAGAGTGAGAAATAAGTTTGTTACCTCTTTTTGTGCACTCTTAGCTGCATATTCGCCACTATAGAAGGTGCGAATATTTTCTTCCGTCAGTTGGAGAGGAGGGCAAGTTCTCCTAAAATAATCAGTTCCATAGTCTGGATGAGGGATTCCAATGAGTGGAATGAGCTCATCTGGATCCGAGCAAACTTTGAAATCAGCTGACGATCTATTCTTCGAGACTGGTGACGGAATAGCATTAGCAGTTGAATTGCTTGAGGCTGTGGCACTTGTCTTGGCCTTGGTCCTCCTTTTCTTCTTGAGTGACTGAAGATAAATGCTCCCTTTTTTGGGAATCAAGTCAGAGACAAGGATTGGAAGAGTATCATCATTTGGCAGCTTCAGAATGTCTTCTATCATCTTGCTCATTCTGAGAACAAGTCCTACTATGGACTCAAACTTCCCTGTTCTCTTTGAGTCGATGGCCTTGAAGACTTGATGCTTGATTTGAGAAAACACAAACTCTGCCCAGTTTGTTTCTCTACCTTTAGCCAGGTGAATCATCACCTATACCTCTCTTGGGTAAGCTAGCTCAGGCTTTCAATGGCTCCAAGCATCATCTTGTTTGTGATGTCAAGCAGGACTCCAAATTTTAGCCTCAAATCAGTTTTAGCTGTGGTAAAACTAAATGATTTTCTTTAGGTGGAAGCTTTCCAGTTTCTCCAGAGTGTTTCAGCTGCTTCACTCAACTCTTGAACTGTTGCTCCTTATCTTGGATAAGAGATTTGGAGACGTAGCAGTGTCTTCATTGTCACCTTCTTGACTTGCTGCGACTGGAGTGTGCAACAGATCCTTTTATAATCGCTAAGTTGTAGATCCAGTTAGTGGAGGTGGCTCGGCAGATTGACTTGGCAGATTGTCAAAGTTCAGTTTTCAGCAGGCAAGGCTAGTTGTGCAGTTCACTGGCTGATTGCCTTCTACTTTTCCTTAAGCCATGATGTCACTTCTCAGTTCGTCATGTAGGGTAGTTGGAGGGATTTTTTTGGTCAGTTTATGACTCATAATCCTCTAAACTTGCACAACAGTTGGAGAAAATGGATTTTAAGATCCTATCCATTTTAGACTCCAAATTTCTCCTATTTGCCAGACACTCATACCGTGAAAGACAGTGATCAAGAAATGAGATTGAGTTAACATTGAATGTCTCCAGTTGAACCAGTAGAAATACCGGTGCAGTTGTTTGAACAACTCTTGATCTTACATTGCCACAAATGCAAATAGAGTGAGAAGTAAGTTTGTTACCTCTTTTTGTGCAGTCTTAGCTGCATATTCGCCACTGTAGAAAGTGCAAATATTTTCTTCCGTCAGGTGGAGAGGAGGGCAAGTGCTCCTAAAATAATCAGTTCCATAGTCTGGATGAGGGATTCCAATGAGTAGAATGAACTCATCTGGATCCGAGCAAACTTTGAAATCAGCTGACCATCTATTCTTTGAGACTAGTGACGAAATAGCATTAGCTGTTGAATTGCTTGAGGCTGTGGCACTTGTCTTGGCCTTGGTCCTCCTTTTTTTCTTGAGTCGCTGAAGATAAATGCTCCCTTTTTTGGGAATCAAGTCAGAGAAAAGGATTGGAAGAGCATCATCATTTGACAGCTTCAGAATGTCTTCTATCATCTTTCTAATTCTGAGAACAAGTCCTACTATGGACTCAAACTTCCATGTTCTCTTTGAGTCGGTGGCCTTGAAGACTTGATGCTTGATTTGAGAAAACACAAACTCTGCACATTTGTTTCTCTACCTTTAGCTAGGTGAATCATCATCTATACCTCTCTTGGGTAAGCTAGCTCAGGCTTTCGATGGCTCTAAATATCATCTTGTTTGTGATGTCAAGCAGGACTCTAAATTTTGGCCTCAAATCAGTTTTAGCTGTGGTAAAACTGAATGATTTTCTGCAGGTGGAAGCTTTCCAGTTTTCCAGAGTGTTTCGGCTGCTTCACTCAACTCTTGAACTGTTGCTTCTTATCTTGGATAAGAGATTTGGAGACATGGCAGTGTATTCATTGTCACCTTCTTGACTTGCTGCGACTGGAGTGTGAAACAGATTCTTTTGTAATCGCTTGATTGTAGATCCAGTTAGTGGAGGTGGCTCAGCAGATTGACTTGGCAGATTGTCAAAGTTCAATTTTCGGCAAGCAGGGCTAGTTTGGCAGTTCACCGGCTGATTGCCTTCTACTTCTTCTTGAGCCATGATGTCACTTCTCAGTTCGTCAAGTAGGGCAGTTGGAGGGATTTTATTGGTCACTTGATGTCTCATAATCCTCTAAACTTGCACAACAGTTGCAGAAAATGGATTTGAAGATCCTATCCATTTTAGACTCCAAATTTCTCCTATTTGCCAGAAACTCATGTCGTGAAAGGCAGTGATCAAGAAATGAGACTGAATTGACATTAAATGTCTCCAATTGAACCAGTAGAAATACTGGTGCAGTTGTTTGAACAACTCTTGATCTTGCATCGCCACAAATGCAAATAGAGTGAGAAGTAAGTTTGTTACCTCTTTTTGTGCACTCTTAGCTGCATATTCACCACTGTAGAAAGTGCGAATATTTTCTTCCGTCAATTGGAGAGGAGGGCAAGTTCTCCTAAAATAATCAGTTCCATAGTCTGGATGAGGGATTCCAATGAGTAGAATGAGCTCATCTGGATCCGAGCAAACTTTGAAATCAGCTGACGATCTATTCTTCGAGACTGGTGACGGAATAGCATTAGCAGTTGAATTGCTTGAGGCTGTGGCACTTCTCTTGGCCTTGGTCCTCCTTTTCTCTTTGAGTGACTGAAGATAAATGCTCCCTTTTTTGGGAATCAAGTCAGAGACAAGGATTGGAAGAGCATCATCATTTGGCAGCTTCAGAATGTCTTCTATCATCTTGCTCATTCTAAGAACAAGTCCTACTATGGACTCAAACTTCACTGTTCTCTTTGTGTCTGTGGCCTTGAAGACTTGATGCTTGATATGAGAAAACACAAACTCTGCCCAGTTTGTTTCGCTACCTTTAGCTAGGTGAATCATCACCTATACCTCTCTTGGATAAGCTAGCTCAGGCTTTCAATGGCTCCAAACATCTTCTTGTTTGTGATGTCGAGTAGGATTCCAAATTCTGGCCTCAAATCAGTTTTAGCTGTTGTAAAACTGAATGATTTTCTACAGGTGGAAGCTTTCCAGTTTCTCCAGAGTGTTTCAGCTGCTTCACTTAACTCTTGAACTGTTGCTCCTTGTCTTGGATAAGAGATTTGGAGACGTGGCAGTGTCTTCATTGTCACCTACTTGACTTGCTGTGACTGGAGTATGCAACAGATCCTTTGGTAATCTCTCAGTTGTAGATCCAGTAAGTCAAGTTGGCTCGGCAGATTGACTCGGTAGATTGTCAAAGTTCAGTTTTCGGCGGGCAGGGCTGGTTGGGCAGTTCACTGACTGATTGCCTTCTACTTCTCGTTGAGCCATGATGTCACTTCTCAGTTCGTCAAGTAGGGCAGTTGGAGGGATTTTGTTGGTCAGTTGATGACTCATAATCCTCTGAACTTACACAACAGTTGGAGGAAATGGATTTTAAGATTATATCCATTTTAGACTCTAAATTTCTCCTATTTTCCAGAAACTCATGCCGTGAAAGGTAATGGTCAAGATATGAGACTGAATTGACATTGAATGTCTCCAGTTGAACCAGTAGAAATACCGGTGCAGAATATGAAGTTATGCACAATGAATGTTTGGAAGTGTAAGGGAGTTGGAAAAAGTTGGAAGATGGATTTTGGATCCATACTTGTGGTTGGAGTTGAAAAAAAGTTATGAGTGTGTTGAATTTTCGAGTCACTTAGCCAAATTTCCTAACCTTAACCAATGTCCCGACATTACATCCTAGATCAAAGACCTCATTGATCTTTATTCTTCTATGATTGAGTATGAGTATTTTAGACAATTGGCAAGCCTATGGTTAACACTTTGGCATTTGCATTTGATTCGATGAGCGTTATTTTATACACTTGTGAGACGAGCAATACACATGCCGGCGAGGTTCATGCTTTCTTTACGGATATTAATTGTGCTGAGATTTGGATGAGTTGATGGATGTTGAATTTATGAAATTAAATTGTTTCGAGAGTGCTCATGAAGCATTGGTGATCGAGTTTACTTGTCTTCCCCATGTTTATATTTTCTTAGTGTTCTTCTCATTGCTCGAGGACGAACAATGGTTCAAGTTTGGGGGATTGATAAACATGACTTTTACATGCATTTGAGGAGTTGTATGGTTCATATTCGAAGATTAATGCATGTGTTTGTTGAGTTTTTATACTAGTTTCGAGTTTCCATGTACTATTTGATGTTTTGGTGTTTCTTATACAAGTTTGAGCTGAATTTGAGATTTATCCAAGATCTAATTCAAGTAGGAAAGTTGCTAGAAAGATAGAGGATCAAGAGAGGGTCACAATGCAACTTGAATCGGGTCAATCGGACGAGAAACGAGGGAGAACGGAGCGAAACGGTGGAGGCGCGCGGAGCTGCCGACGAACCCGCCGACCGGCGGGAGGAGGCCGCCGACCGGCGGATTCCGGCAGTGAAATCCGCCGATCCAGCCGTCGATCTGCGGGTCTTGGCCGCCGGTCGGCGGGTCCTGATTTGTGGGTCGTCGGGTTTGACGGGAATTGTCCCCCGGGGTTGTTTTCGGCCCACGAACTCATCTTTCGGCCCGGATTTTCAATACCTAGTATATATAGGATTGTTATGGATGTTTTTCAGGGACTCTTCATTCATTATTTTAGAGTTCCAAACTTATTTTACTTTCAAGGTTTGCTGTGAACATTCAAGAAAGAAGAATTCAAGTTTTATTCAACGAATCGTCATTCCGGTTTTTCTATTCTATTGCACATTTATTTTATGTCAATGTTTATCATTATTTCTATAGTTTTAATTATGCGTGAGTAGTCTTTTATTAATTCTAGAGTTTGCAAAGCATGATTGAAGCTATGTATTTAATTTAATCTTGATATTTTTCCCTTCCGATTATTGTGTTCAATTATTCAAGAGCTTTTGATTTCATGCTTAATTACTAATCACAATTGATGCATGCTAGCTAGTTAATTTGAGTCATGGCGGAGATAATTAATTAGTGGGATTAATTGAATAATTTGATACACGTTCTAAGGAATCTGTAGGGGAATTTAAATCTGTGGTTCTATCGGGAGCTAGTAAATTAACCTAGAGACGAAAGTAATAGGTTGTTTGTTAATCTACTTCTACCTTGAGACTTGGCGGAGATAGGTAGATATATTTCTGATTCCTCACCTTTAATCGGATTAAAATTGGGAAAGATTAGGATGAAATTGAATCGTAGTGGATACATGTGTATTGCATTCCCTAGGATTAGTATTTCATTAATTGATTGAGTTTGATTATTTGGTTAATTGATTTATTTGTGTCGTTTGAAGTTTGTTTAGTTTCTCTTATTTAATTTAAATTCATGCATAGTTTTAATAAACCCATAAATTGGTAGCCTGGATAATAGAGAATTGTTAGCTTAGTACTCGGTGTTGATCAATATTTTCAGTCCCTATGGATACGATACTCGATTCACTACTATATTGTCTGACCTGTGTTAGTTGCAATTTTGTGCATAATAAATAAGTGCATCAATCACGTCCCTATAAATCCGGAACAGATTTTGACCAAGTCAAAATCAAATATTATCCACGATTTAATCTAGAATTATTTAACTAATAAATCTCTAAATACGTGGAAAATAAAATGTGACATAAATCATAAAATAATTAGATTAATTTAAAATAAATTAATCATAAATACTAGGAAAGGATAAGGTTAGCTTCTAGAGAATTGTACTTGATATCACAAGAATGACGAAACATATCAGATATGACATTGACTTCGATATTATCAGACGAAGTGATAACATCATCTGAAGTTAGGCCACTAATAAATGGAATATATCATTATCATGAAACACCACATCTAATATTTGAATCAGATCGCCTAATATATATATATATATATATATATATATATATATATATATATATATATAATTCAATCAGTTGTGGTTTACACTAACACATGAATGAATATATATATATATATATATATATATATATATGACATGTATTATCAACGGTCAATTGGTGTCGGATGGAGTTACTATATAATATTGATGGTGAGTTTGTGTGAAGGAGTGGAAACATAATAAACATTTGTTCAAACTTGTATCTGAAGGCTGTAATTATATACTTTTTTATGTGTGCATTATAATAATATTTCTGGGAGTAAATTAAGGATGAAAATAATGAGTGAAATTCCGTGAGACATTTTGGTGAAATTGAACGAATAATTAGGATTTAATGGATAAAGTATATACCTTCGGTTTTGTTCTTATATCGTAAAATGTATTAATTTGGTTACACGTCTCTTGAATAATAATTTATTCAATGCTATATCTGAATCCCACATCCATAACTAACAAGGATATTATCATTTGTTTTTTTTTAGATACCTGATGGATCTCTTTTTGTTTGTTATAGCATTATTTTATCTAGGAATTTTCGCCAATTCAATCGGACAACCATGCACACTAAAATGCTTTCTCTAGATGTTAGATGCAAAACACTTGAGGGAAACAACCTAGCTAGTTTTTTCCAATTAAATTCGAGAGGGTTGATTTATATATCTGATGAGATCTTACTGTTATACTGGTTTTAGCCAAAGAACTTGGTCTTCCTTCAATCAATCTCTATGGTCCAAGATGCAAGAGCCAAGAAATCAATGGTTGACAGAAAAAAGTTGTTGATCTACTAGGTCCATCACAGATTATGGCAAACACTTCCATGCAGCGGTCTTAAATAGTGCTATTTAAGATAGGTCGGGTCAACCCGCACTTTGACCCGGGTCAATGCCGGTCAAAAAATAGAAAAAATACGGTAAAATCAGTATCAACAGTCTCACTAAAAAGTATCACCAAAAATTCAAAAAATATCATCTGTATCATTAAAAAGTAAGGGGTCTGCTAGTTATTTTATACTAGTTTATTTAGTTCAAATTGTGATTTTTTCCATTTGAATTAATGTTTAGAGCTTAGTAGTTTATGGATTTTTAGGCTTCATGGTTTTTTAAAGGTTCATGTTTTTTAGGGATTTTTTTTAGGGTTCATGGTTTTTTAGAGGGGGATTTTTAGTTTTTTTTAGGGGGTATTTTTTAGGGTATATTTTGTATTTTTTAGAGTTTTTTGGGGTTATTTTTAGGGGTTTATTTTGTATTTTTTGGGTTTTTTGGAAGGTGTTTTTAGGGGTTTATTTTGTGTTTTTTAGGATTTTTTGGGATGGTTTTAGGGGTTTATTTTGTGTTTTTCAGGGTTTTTTTAATTCTATTTTAGGATATAAATTCATACTCCTTTCAGACAAATTAAATCAATTTATTTTAATTTTAGGGTTTACTAATGTTATTTTAGGGTATATAATTTTGGGGAACAAAACAAAAGGAACAAAGAAAAAATCGGATAAAAAATCGAAAAAAAAATAAAAAAGCGCCCAAAAAAAAGTGACAGGGGTGTGACGCTTACGCGCCGCGTGTAGGCGCCACGCGCCTGCCGCAAATAACACCTTAAATAAGGCTGTTGCACGGAAGTCCTACTCATAGATTAATATATATATTCTTACAACCAACAGTTTGATTCTTGACATTTTGAACATATAAAAAAGTGTTTTGAGGTTAGTCTGTGGCTGAGCTAAAGCTATATAAAACATCGATGACTCATACTTATGTCTATTTGTTTCTGTACACAATGACGACACTAGGAAATAAAAATAGATACGCAACATGGAACATAGTAAAGGTATGGAGGAAAGGAAACTATACCATGCAACCAAGGTGAAACTAGCCCACTATTTTATTTGAGGGATTGTTGTATTTTCACTTCATGCTTCAAAATCATGCATGCGCCATGGATGCCCTCCACTGATCAATACTAGCTGCTTTCTCCAAATCCAAACTTGGAAGTTCATGCTGCTGGAGAATTTCGAGAATCTCTTTACACTCACCGAGAAGAATTGCTGCTCGTCCAACACTTTCTTTCCTTTCATTGATGGTGTTTCTGTGACACTTCAATGTTATGACTTGCACTAAGTTGGTGAGGCAAGCTGCCAATATATCCGCGATGATGATGGATAAACTCTCAAACAGCTCATCACCAGTCTGGTGCTCGTTATCTTTAATGTTCCCTACCAGGATTGTTTGAGTGATCCTATACATTGAGTTAGCAGCTATGACTTGAACAGGCCAATTCAAAGGGTTTTGTATCAGAATATCTTCTGCCTCGGATGTAAAACTTTTAACAGTCTTTTCTGCAATATTTGCAAGATTTTGCAACGTCTCCCTGTGGGTTCTGCCTCTCACACTTGTGCTTCGAAGATCTTTCTCTTCCCATTTTCCATATAGGTCAACTCCAACCCAAACCATATCTGCTGCTTTTCTGATGCTTTCTAACTCTCCATTTCTGTCTAGAGTTTTCTCAATAAGCTTCACAATGGACAAACCCTCCCTAACACTAGCCAATAACTGATTAACCTTATCAACCGTGAGGTTGGTAACTGCAATTGAAATACTTGTCAAGGTCACCACTGGCAGAGACCAGCAATTTGGAGGCTCTTGAGACTGCAAGCTGAGAACTTGGTCGCTGTCAAATTGTCGGAGCCCATTGAAGGTCGCAGACTTCTTTAGAAGTCTCATGAGATTCTTGGGTTGATCCTTTTCACCAATACGTATCAGCTTATCCACATCATTGCATATGTTCTTTAAGATCTTCTCAGGCAGTTTTGCCTCACCTTCAAGTAGAAGAACATAGCTGCTAAAATCCAACTCTGTTCCATCCCTTGATTTGGATCCTCTTGTGGAATCTGGTCTATTCGTGTGGCAGAAACACAAGAAAACTGCATTTCCAAATTTAGCAGAGATGAGTAGAACTAGTTTGCTGGCTGCAACAAGGAGAATCTGAACTCCAATGCAAATATTTAGGAGTAAGACTTTTGAATCATGAAGGAGTTTTCTGCACTGGCGGTGTTGAATCATTGAAGGAAGAGATCTGTCTCGCCACTCTACGAGCAACGAAGTCCAATACTTCTCAATCTTGAATTCATCTCTGAAGCTCTTTGGGCCTATCTCGGAGTTCCTGAACCAGGAAGCAACGAACCATCTTAACAGAGGAGCAACAGTACCTAACGCCACTCCAATAGATTGAACGAATAAAATCCAATCGATGGTCCACCTGTAGCCCGAGCTTCTCGCCTTTTCTTGTTTGTACACCAAACGCAGTCGAACATGAGCTTCCACTAAAGTTAGAGCCAGTAGAAGACACATGAGACCTGATGTACAAGAAATTGATGATCGTGCCATTACAAACTGGGGGCTGCCTGATGCCGCCATCACCCAATACTTCTTCACCTTTATTCTAAGTTCATCACCACTAAATTCTCCCCATTCAACTTGCTTCTTTGAAACGTTTTTGTGTATTTCATTATACTTTGATTCAATGTATCTTCGGGCACTCGGAACCATGACAGCCGAAGAAAAGAAGGTTACAAGTAAGACAAGCATGGTAATACTACATCCAATTTCTTCTCCCAACGCGTCTCCTCCATCGTAATAAATAATGCTAACTGACTGGAATAAATGAATGCATACATTACCCGCAATTGTAGTGACTAGAATGCATAAGGCAGCTGAGTTGAGTATAATTTCATTATTTTCTAAGGATCCTAAAGATGTCGTAAAATTGCCCATGGCAGTTGATATTAAAACAAGGCTGCTGATTCGCGCAAGTTTATCGTTAATCCCCTTCATGTTACTAGTTATGTCAACGGGCAGCTTCATTGCAACAGCTAATACTGTCAAGGAAAATGCATTGAGAGAGAAATACTTACATGGGATCCACAATTTCTTGCTCCGGAAGCCATTGAAAGCATCAGCTGCCATAGCGAGTGAGCAGGCAGCAGAAGCTGCTGCAACATACATGCCCACCCATGTCATCGGTGAATCAAGGTGGTTTTGCACCAAGTCATCGTAATATTTGGCATAGCAGTTATTGGCGTCATCTGGGATATCAAGCAGTGTGCAGGCCGTCAAATTGAAGTCCATGATGTTGGGAGTTGTATCAGAAATCAAAGTTTTTCCATAATTTGGGATCACAAGTTTTCGATCTAAACTTTTTTGGTTTTCAGCTATGGTCAGCGGTAAAAGTGAAGAATGGAGGTGCAAGTCTTCACCATCTCGGAAGAAATTAATTCACACATGGAGTTGGAATATACTTTTTTTTTTATAATGTAACTTCCAGGCTGGAGCCATGTTGATGAAGAAATTCAGAAGTCTTATAGTTGACTAAATATATTGAATACACTCACTCTATTAATGCAACACATGCTGATTTAATTTTTCACTCGTCATTATTGAATTTTTCGCTAAGACTAAGAAAATGATTAGAAAAAATAATTCAATAAATAAATTTCTTAATATGCTCATATTTATTTTCTTTTATAACAAATTATTGCTTATTGTTTTCACTTTTCACAAATATTGTTTTCCATCAGTCCGTCAATCGAGATAAGAATCAGTTCACATTTTCATGATTGAAAATAATAAGGTAATTATTAAGATGGGAGACTTCAGATCACATGTTCACACTAGAAAACTTCAGATGGTGTTCATGAACGTCTCTAATTAATCTTTATAATTATTAGTTGATTCTATAATATTTTATGGAATATGTAAGACCCACTTTCATGTAATTTGAATTATTTTAATTGCTTAAAATTAAATTTTAATTTATTTGGTAATGCTCGATAAAAATTAGACGGATTTGAGGGAGTTCGACATTGCGTCCTTAATACTAGAAATATTTGAAATTAAAAGTTGAATTTTAGAAATTTAATCTCGAGCTAGCTTTAAAAATAATTTTGGTCTTGTCTATTTAAACATTGTTTATTTATATTCTTGATGGGTTTGGGTCATTAAGGCTAGGAATTATAAAAATAAAATTAATGATTAGGATAAGGACAATTTTTCCCTCTTTGCCCATTAGCTATACATGTATACTTTGAATTTTCTATATCAACAAAACCATAAGTACACGTGCATTTTATTTGATCAAGCTCATCTTCACTCTTTAACATAAAAAGAGATGTTCTAGAAATATTAATCAATAGATATAATTAATATCTCTTCATTTTCTCCTCAACTCTAGAAAGATCATTCATTCTTCACTCTCTCTCGCTCTTCGTCCCCCTCTTTCCCTATCCTCTCTCTCTCTCCCCTCACCTCCAAATTCTTGAAAGAAATTAAAGCATCCACACATAATTGCTCATCTCTTCTCGTCACCTTGATCGCTCACTCCAACAAGGTAACTTCCTTTTCTCTTTTCTTTTCTTGTTCTTTTGGTGTTGAATTGGTGTTGTTGGAGGCTTGGGAAGGTTGGGATGTTGTAGTGAGGGTTCCATAGAAGAAGAGTTGGAGATGTTGGTTTTCTTGACTTATTGTGGATTATCTTGTTCTATCTTCTTCATTTCTTTAAAATATGAGCATGGATTAATTATTGACATCATTTCATTTTATTTTTTTAGCTTGAGTTTGATGCAATACAGATTCCTAAATTATAGTTTAAGAACAAGTAGATTTAATGGTAGACACCAAAGAGAAAATTCTCATTCCAAAAATCCTTTTTCATGAACAGCATCTATACCCCCGTTTCAATCAAAATTCTGATTCTGTTCAGCGATTTCTAGACATTGAAACATTTCCATATTTGTAGATGTTTGTCTTAGCTTTCATATGGACCTTGAATCAAGTCATTTAGAGCTTTGTACACGAAGTTATGTCCATTCTACCCAAGCCCTTTGTTTTTCTGAACAGTTTTCGACACCCTCATAATTTGATATTTTCGACCCTTTATCGATGAAATCTGAAAATGCTTATTTCACGAACAATTTTAGATATATGTCTTGGGGTTTTCAGAACTTGGAATTTCTTTATTTGGAGTTTTATTTTGTGAGATATGATTTATTTACTAAAACTGCTACACAGGGGAATGTAACTTGCAAGAAGTTTTGAATTTGTGTTTTGAAATATATTAGAATTTGATTAGCCATATTTCCTTTTGGAATCATTATTAGGCCTGAATATTTTTAATTCAAATTGTTTTAAATTTCAGAATGTCTTTCTAAATTTTAGATTAATATTTAAGTTTGATTTTCAGATTATTGTTCTTAGTTACGTTCAGATTTTATAAAAATAGATTAATTTTCAAATTTAAACCATGACTTTTTGAGAGCTCATGAGTTGCTGAGAAACATTTATGATTTTGGATTTAACCTTTAGTTACTTTCAATCACTATTAGGCAAGAAAATATAATTTTAGTCTAATTGTTTTAAGTTTCAGAAAGTTTATATTAATGGCTAAGTTCAATTTTCAGATTTATTTAGTTAGAATAATTAGAAATGACCCTTATAAGATTTATTTTATTGACTAGGTGCGGCGCAATTAGGACCCTCATCCACTGTGTGATTCTCTACTCAATTTTACGTACTCTATAATCTCAGGTGGATGAAATTATTATCTTTGAAATAAAAATATATGATATATGCTTTTTGAGACAGAAATATTTTTAATCCAACTTGAATTATCGTGGATGGAATGTGGATAGCGTTTCGTACACACAGAATAGCGTTTTATACGCACAGAAGCATTTTGTACGCACCAGAATATGTCATATACATAGTTCAAGATGTATTCTAGAATCAGAAGAAGGGTACCCAAAATCCATGATTTCTGCGATTTATTTCAGTTGGATAAAATAGAAAGAAATATCTATGATCCCCACCACTGAGTACGTTTTAAGAGTACTCGCCCCCATATTTTTAATGTTTTCAGGTCAGTGAGCTTGGAATATGGTGAAGAAAATGGGGTGGGCAATCTTTTTATACTTGGGTTGATTGATTTGATCTTTTGATCAACCATGTTACCTGAAGTTAGTTATTTTGAACAAAATATTTTATGACGATTGACTTTAAATTAACCCAAGTTAATAGTCGAATATTATGAATTTATCTATGACTCGAATATAAGTTTTATATTGTAAATTATAAGTTCTTTCTTTGAAATGAACTATGATTTGTTGGAAACTATCTTTGAAATACAAGTATTTTTGAACTAAGTATGTATTTAAGATTGCATTATGGATTATTTTCCTACAAAAATTCTAGAATAAATATTTTGAATGTTTAAAAAAAAAATTATCACGCAAATTATTATTATTGATAATTATTTTCCGCTTTAAAGAATAGAAAGAGTAACATTTTAAATTATAAAATTAAGGGTGTTACAGAATAGATAATGAATAATAAGAAAACATCGTTTAAAGATGTTACAAGAAAAAATATTTGTAATGATAATGTTAGTTACTTCAATTTATTTAATAAAAAGATACAAAAAAATTTATCAATTTGTAAGTTCAAAAATAAATGGGTATTTTATTTTGTCTTCATTTCATTCCTATCTAATATGTTACTTTGTACTGTTCACTTCGAGTTGACAAGTAGGAGTGAAATGTGAATATAATCACAATTTTCATGTATATCTCTAATCCATAATTAGCATATCACATAGAGATCTTACTCCAAAAAATATGAGATTAATTATTTTTTATGTCTTCATTCATAAGATGATATTACTTATTTTTAGTGACCTATGTATCAATATATTTTATTTTTTAGAAATTATCTTATTTATTTATTTTAGGATTAATTGTCAAAAAATTCATGACCTTTGAACGAATTTACAATTTAAACACCACTTTTAAAACATTGTAATAATAACCTAATCTTTTGATTTGTAGCAAATGCAATACCCCCAATTTTTTTTCGATGATCAGATTTGGGATGTAACAATATTTTTTGACGTATTCATATTAATTCAGGTTTGGAGTGTTAAATAAGAGAGTTCTTATTGTGCAACGTCAATTTTCTAGTCGTCGAAATTTTTTTAGTATGTCTGTTTTGCTACAAATCAAAAGATTGGATTATTATTGCAACGTTTTTAAAGTGATGTTTAAATTGTAAATTCGTTTAAAGGTCGTGAATTTTTTTATCAATTAAACCTTTTTTTATTTGATAAAAAAAAACTCCCATCCTTCATGAATAATTGAACCGAATGAAAGTTTGAGGACTATGTTACAAAAAATATATGAAACTTTAAGAATTCATTTATGTACTAATTTTTTTATATATCCTTTGGAGTTTGGCCTACATAGATATAAAGTAATTATTAATATTTTTGCCAAAAACCTAATTATTGGTATAAAAGGTG
The DNA here is from genome assembly GCA_026008535.1 of Perilla frutescens. Taxonomy (NCBI): domain Eukaryota; kingdom Viridiplantae; phylum Streptophyta; class Magnoliopsida; order Lamiales; family Lamiaceae; genus Perilla; species Perilla frutescens. Next base: position 10,873,578 of record BRKX01000005.1, read on the forward strand.
AAGATACTATGACTATATTCCTTAAAATTAATTTTGGTACCCTTAGTACAACTAATCTTTTAAATTTTACAGAATAATTATATTTAGGCACATGTTTATTGACACCTCCTGAGTCAACAAAAAAAAAAAAACAGCCATAAATTATAACCTCCACCATAATTGTAATACTACTTAAAGTTAATTATTTCTTGTTCATCAAGTACTTAATCATACATTTTTTTTTTCTTTATTCCATTTTAAATTCTTGAATTATTGTTCAGCTAAATATAAGAAATATTAAAGGATTTTTCATTTACACATTATTAGATTCTTCATGCATATAATATGGACACTACTCATATACAAATTCAGCCAAGTACGGTAGAATTAAAGGAAAAAATCATATTTAATTATTAAATAATCCTCAACAAAATCAGAATGATACTCAAATAAATTGTTTTTGATAATTTAAACTAAAAAAAAGTTACATGAAACAAAGAAATAAATTAATTCATGGTTCACCTTTTGTGTACCATTGTAACACCCCAAAATTTCAAAATATCTTAATGAGTTTTCTAAATTTATTTAAAAGACTAAAGAAAAGAATTGGAGCTAAAATAAAGTAAAATACATATAAGTTGGTACTTTTTGTGTCTCTTATATGAAAATCGATTTTAAGATTTTGCAATTGCTGCCGGAAGATAGTAAATATTAGTCTTTTCTGAAATGTAACGATCTAAAGAAAGTTGCTGATGTTTTCATAATTTTAATCTGACCTCTACAAGAGTCCAGGAGTTGAAAATCGTAAAGGGAAAATCTATGAATAGTGTTCTTCCATAAAGACGTGATTTTTTAATTTCTATGAAATCTTGTGTATTGATTCGAGTCTTATTTTGACAGTTTGTCTTTATAGAAAATCGCCATAAAAATCCATTCATGTTCTCGGATTTTCAATCATAGGTCAATCCAACGCTTGAGAGCATTTTCAGTAAAAATGGTGGAATAGTGAACTTTCATTTCAAAAAGTAAATCTTTCTTCAATTTTCTTCAAACGACATCGTCGTTTTTCCATGATAAGTTAGTTTAATAGTACTCGTGCCAACAAATCTCCTGGTATTTTCGAATTTTGCATCAGAGGTCATTTGGATCTCGTCATTGAATAAATAAACTTTAATCAAATTCGAAAATCATTTTATCACTATTTTATATCTGAAAAATAATGCACAAAAATCCTAAATTTTTCTATATATAATAGCCCTCCCCCTTTGGTTTATCATCCCTAAATCATTTATATGATTTTAGAGAGGGAGAGAGAGAGAAAGAGAGGGTCGAGGGAGGATCCACCGCGACCACCCTGTTGCCGCCACAATCGTCGAAGTAGCCGCCAAGTAGTCGGAAAACAGCGACGTAGCTGTCACCTTGCGCAGCCCTTGTCTCGGTCCATTTTTTTTTATCATTTTTAACTCAAATTTTAATATGTTGTGTATTTAAATGTGTTCTGCGTTTCGTATGTTGAACACTTTTCTATCCAGTGGCCGAAAACCGGCGAAATGGCCGAAAAACGTGAGTAAATAATGGTGTCGATCAGTTTCAGTAATGGCCTGTTTTCGGCCATTTTGAGTCGTCAAATCGAAAAAGTTTAAACTGAAAATTTGCTCGAAATATTATTTCCTATATGACAGCCAAGTTTCGTAATTTTCCAATAAGTTTTGATAAAAATTGATTATTTTAATCTGGCGGTTATTTTTATAACTAAAGCATGTGATTTCAGAAAATTTCAAAAATCTTATACTTTAATAAATATATATGTGGGATCATGCTTGATAATTTTCATAATTTTTGGGCAAGTGAAAAGTGACTTCGGGGTTAGCTGAGAAAAATAGAGTAAAATGGCAAGTCATGGGAAGTGACCCCGTCAATCTTTTGGTCCTATAAATCAGAAATAATATTTTGAGATTTATTTCTTTCTGTGTTGAAATTATATGAGGTTTCTAGGGTCGCGTATTCTTAGTCAGAAAATAATTAAAGTAAACAAAAGCTCCAATTAAATTAAAGTTGAATTCTGAAATTTAGAATAACAGTCCTAAAATAAGATTTGACCTTGTAGGACCTGTTGAACCCATCAGAGAAGCTGACAGATGAATATTGAGAAGTTTGATGAGATAAGTTGATCTAATCGAGCTGGGTTTATTTGCAAAACCTATCTATATTTGAGTTATTAACTCTTAAATGTGATAGTCATAGTTAAAATATCCAAATAAAATATTTGAGCAATTATATATGCTCAAGTGTCTGTTAGAGTAATAGTATTATAATGTTGTATAATTAATGAGAACATAGTATTATTGATGGGGTTTTTTCGAAATGAACCACCGCAGGATCTAATTGGATATTCATTAATCCTATTGTCATGTAGATCATAATTTTATGCAGCATATACGTTTTAATAAACCGAGTTTAATTAACAAGCAAAGCCGATTTTCGATTCTACTAAAAAGCAGAAACATAGAATACTGAAAAAATGACTTACAAATTAAATGACGGATTGAGGACAAGATTAAAGATCTAATCTTGCTGTTGTGTATGATGTAAACGGCGCCCCTTACTGTGCAATTTGACTTCTCGATCTTCTGCTGTATTCCCGGACTGTATCTAGATTCAGGGTGGGCTGAAATCTACTATATAGGTATAGATACTGTGGAGATAAAGAGAACATAGAGGAGCTGATTTGTAACCTTGAAATTTCCGTCCCCCACTTCCTTATTTATAAGGGGGTGGGCGAAAATTCAGTGTCCCAACCCTACTGGGCTTGGGCCTCTAGCTCTTTTTCCATCTCCAATCCATTAGTCATATTGGGCTACAACAGGGATCTAGAAAAATATTAAATTGGCTTGCTAATTTATTTAATTTTCAATATCCAATAAACTTAGGATATAATTAAATAAATTAAGTATTATTTTTATTCCACTAAAGAAATAATACTGACCTACCAATTTAATACATATTTGTGAATATGCTTTCTCCTTTAGTTCAGCTTCCTCGTGTTTAAGATCTAATATTCATTAATTAATTTTGTAAGCTTCTGACAGCTATAATTAATTAATATCTAAAACCTTGAGTAGTACCACATAAGCTTTATTCATGTACGGAATAAATTCCACCTGCAGGGTTTCACATGAACTTGTGTTTCCTCAAGAGAACATCATCAACCTAGCGCACCAGGACACGGTGCTTATATATATTGCACGACACATCATATATGCAAATGCTATTACCCAAGATATTGAGTTTATTGATTCTATCAAAGAATCTAACCCATTGATAAATCAAAGCAATCAACAAAGCATATACATATTCGTTAATAAATATAAGTTAAGAATCTGAACTCTGTGGATCTTTGTTCTCTCACTAATAGGGTCAGAGTAGAGAACAGTATCCTATCGTGATCCTCTTCAATACACTAACACGTGTGTTAGAATAATCAATTAGTCAAGACAAACTAATTATCAGATTATTCTACGGTGTACCGATAGTGTATTCAGGACCATCTAAACCGTGAGCCTTTTAATACAATACAAGGATCTGATGATATGATCTTACCGTGTCTTTACCCACACCATATCACCTACAATGTAAGAATATGGAATATGCATAGATAATTATATAATAATATAAATGCAAATAGTGACTGCAATGAGATTCAATCTATATCATCATATCATCAGAAAAGTATACAAAGACATATCCTTCCAGCATACAAAGCTAACAATCTCCCACTTATACTTGAAGCATGTCTTTTAAGCATAATAACTAACTGGCAAACTCTCAAATCAAAAAAATAAACTTAAACTGCGCTCCCGGGTCTGCATCTCACTCCCATTTTCTCCACGTGACCATCAAAGGTCTTAACCGGCAGGCTCTTCGTGAATGGATCAGCTAGATTGTCCTCCGATGCAATCTTGACCACCGCCACGCCTCCTCTCTTAACGATTTCTCGTATAAGATGGTACTTCCTTTCTATATGTTTATTTGCCTTATGGGCTCTGGGTTCCTTCGAATTTGCTACAACACCAGAGTTATCACAGTATATCGTGATACTCCTAGGCAAATCAGGAACCACGCTCAAGTCCAATAGGAAGCTCCGGAGCCAGACAACTTCTTTTGCAGCCTCAGAGGCAGCTACATATTCAGCTTCCATGGTAGAATCAGCAATGCATTTCTGCTTGATGCTTCTCCATGCAATGGCTTCACCTCCTAATGTTAACACATAGCTTGAGGTAGACTTACTCTGATCTTTATCGGATTGAAAATCTGAGTTCGTGTAACCTAAAGGCACGAGACTATCAGAGCGGTATACCAGCATATAATCTCGAGTCCTTTTCAGGTACTTAAGAATATTCTTAACCGTAGTCCAGTGACCTTGTCCGGGGTTAGACTGATATCTGCTTACCATGCCGACAGCATAGCATATATCAGGCCTAGTGCATAGCATAACATACATCAAACTTCCCACAGCCGAGGTATATGGGACCTTATTCATCTCATCTACCTCAGACTGTGTTTGGGGACACATTTCCTTAGATAGATGAATTCCATGCCTAAAAGGTATAAAACATTTCTTGGAATTTTGCATGCTAAACCTAGCTAGCACCGTATCGATATAGGTCGCTTGGGATAGGCAAAGCATCTTTTTCTGGCAATCTCGAATGATCTTGATGCCAAGAACGTGTCTGGCTTCTACCAGATCCTTCATATCGAACTGCTTGGACAACCACACCCTTATGTTTGATAATGTCTTCTTATTATTTCCAATAAGCAAGATATCATCAACATATAGTACGAGGAAAACAACCACATTTCTGTCACATTTCTTGTACATGCAACTCTCATCCGGACTTTGCACGAATCCATATGACTGGATAACCTCGTCAAAATGGATGTTCCAAGACCTTAACGCCTGCTTAAGTCCATAAATGGATCTCTTAAGCTTGCACACTAAGTGCTCTTGGCCTTTAGCAATGAATCCATCTGGTCTCTTCATGTGGATGTTTTCCTCAAGACTTTCATTCAGGAAAGCTGTCTTGACATCCATCTGCCAAATCTCATAATCCAAATGAGTGGCAATCGATAAGAGAATCCGGATTGACTTAAGCATGGCTACTGGCGAAAAGGTTTCCTCATAATCGATACCTTCTTTCTGAATGTACCCTTTCGTCACAAGTCTTGACTTGAAGGTTTCAACCTTCCCATCAGGTCCTCTCTTGCGTTTGTAGACCCACTTACAAGCTCCCAGACTTGATTGTGATCCATAGATCCAATCTCAGATTCTATTGCAGATTTCCAAGAATCTGCATCTTTATCTCGGATTGCTTCGTCGTACGTCCTGGGATCCAATTCATTCAGTCCCTCAGGGAAATATGAAGATTCACCTAAACCAATGAATCTATCAGGTTGGCGTACAACCCTCCCACTGTGACGAGACAGTTCCCATGTATCTGTGACACGTTGTGCAGTATCTTGTGGTACCTCTTCTTGTACTAATGGTGTAGGATTCGGTCCTTCCCCTCTTAGCTCCTCAAGGATGATTTCACTCCTTGGTTTGTGGTTTATAACATCGTCTTCTTCTAAGAATCAAGCATTGATGCTAACAATGATCTTCTGATCCTTAGGACTATAAAATAGACCATCTTTCGTTCCTTTAGGATATCCAACAAATAGCCTCACATCAGTACAAGGCGCCAGCTTAACAGCTTTATTGTCCAGCACGTGTGCTAGGATACCCCAAATCCGAACATGTCCTAAACTGGGCTTTCATCCAGTCTAAAGTTCTGTAGGTGTAGAAGGAACTGATTCGATATAACCAAGTTAAGAATGTAGGCTACTGTTTCTAGGACATATCTCCAGAATGAAATAGGCAACTCTGAATAACTCATCATCGATCTAACCATCTCCAATAAGGTTCTGTTCCTTCTCTCTGCCACGCCATTCTGTTGTGGTGTTACTGGCACAGGTAATTGGGATGTAATCCCATTCTCTGCTAAGTAGTCCCTAAATTCACTTGAGAGGTACTCACCCCCACGATCAGAACGCAGTGACTTGATACTTCTACCCATACGTTTCTCCGCTTCCGCCCTAAATTCCTTGAATTTATCAAAGCATTCAGACTTACGTCGTAATAGGTAGATATATCCATATCTTGAGTGATCATCAATGAGTATGATGAAATACTTGTACCCTCCTCGATCTTGAATTGACATAAGGCCACACAAGTCAGAGTGAATCAAATCTAATAGCCCTTCGGATCGATTTCCTTTTAATTCAAAAGGACGATTGGTCATTTTTCCTTCCAAACAGAATTCACATAAAGGGAACGATTCTAGGACCAATGAAGATAGAGGTCCATCATTTACTAGTCTTTGTATCCTCTTAAGGTTGATATGGTCGAGCCTTAGATGCTAAAGATATGTTTGATTCAATTCTGAAGGTTCTTTCCTTTTATTAGGGTTTGTGATCGATACATTCAGTAACTGCTTTTGCATAGTGTTTTGCATAGGATTAAGTAAATAAAGATGCTCATCCAATGTGCCAAAACAGATAAAATATTTACCACTAAAGATAACAATCGTGTTATCAAAAGAAATTGAATATCCATTCATAAAAAGTTTAGAAACTGAAACAAGGTTTCACCTAAAATCAGGCACATAAAGACAATCATTTAAAACTAAACTCCTATCACTATTAAAAGATAAAGTAACGTCTCCCACTGCAACAGCTGCCACTTTCGTAGCATTGCCCATGTAGATGATGATCTCCCCATCACTCAGATACCTTTTTACCAGGAACCCCTGTAAAGACATGCAAACATGATCAGTAGCTCCAGTATCTACTACCCAAGACTGAGTAGAACAAGTTGCTAAACATTTTTCAACAACAAGAGTGTGGGATATACTCTTCTTCTTCTTGTTCGGACACACCGCCTTCTAGTGACCTGGCTGGCCGCACTTGAAGCACTTTGTCTTTGACTTAAATTCCTCAGGAAGAATCTTTGTCTTGGGCTTCTTCACCTTAGGTGCCCCCTCTGCAACTTTTTTTAGCGCGTTCTTCTTCTTCTTTTTAGTACCAGAAGAAGACGCCCTATTTTCAGCTAGGTCTGCCTCCGGATTTCCCTTGTGAAGTAACTCAGCCGCCTGAAGATCCATGAGTAGTTCAGATAAGGTAACATTCTTCTTTATCATGTTGAAGTTCAATCTAAACTACTCAAACTTTGGGGACAGGCTGTGAAGCACGATGTCTATCTGAGACTCGGCGTCCAGATCTCCACCCAAGGTCTCGATCTCAGACAAATAACTCATCATACTGAGAACATGATCCCTAATAGGTGTAGAGTCAGCCATTCTCGTGTTCATCAGTTTCTTCATCGCTAAATGACACACCGAGCAGTTCTGGTGACCAAAGAGATCCTTAAGGTTGTACATGGCATCATAAGCAGTCTTCATAGACTGATGTTGCAGTTGCAGCACATTTGACATAGAAGCCAAAACGTAACAGCGTGCAATCTCATCAGACTTGACCTACTTAACATAGGCCAACCTTTGTTCTTCGCCAGAATTCTCATCTGGCTTCTGAAGACATTCCTCTTCAAGTACGAATTTGTGTTCCTCAGCAGTTAGGACGAGGTTTAGGTTACGAATCCAGTCATTGTAGTTTTCACCAATTAACTTGTTATCTTTGAGTATAGAGGACAAATTTGAGAGTGCCATGATGATATAGAATAACTGAAAAGTAAACATGCAGTACAGTCACAAACTTTAGAATAAACAGTATATAGTCGAAAACCTCAGAAAAATTATATACCTTTCCACCTACATTTTAAAAATGTTTTCTATAAGCCACGATAGTGTAGACGTTTATAAAAACCATTTCTAAACAGGTTATTAAACATTTAATTTGCCTCCAATTGAATTTCCTTACAACAAGCAAATTAATAACCGGATACCAACACGGTCATGTAATCTTCTAATTAATAAGCCACGATCGTGTGGACATTTATTAATAAATTACATCTAAGTGTGAAAACCATCATATTCGCCCTAAGAACTCTGTTTTGAATTTAACTGTCCAGATGGAGGAGTCAGTTAGTTCTAACAGTGTTCTACAGCTATCCTTTAAAAGAGATTTAATTTCTAGAGAATTCTATGATATGACACATCCGATATGGAGGAAGACCTATTGTCAACGCGCATGCCCATCATTTCTCAATTAAAACAGATTAATGGAGACTGTATGAGATTTCTACATACTTTGGTATGAATCTCTCCCACTTAGTTTTTTATGATTGAGGTTTCATTTTATCCCATTGTAAAACATGCAAATATCATATAAAATGATAAAACACCATTGCATGCTTCAAATAACACAATAAGCAATAATAAAACCAACTATCATGGCTTATATCTCATGTTGCTGAATGAGATAAAATTGGAAAGTTAGCTCCGGAACTTGGAACAAAGTCGTCGTCCCCATCACTGTGTGTCGCCGAAAACCCTAGCTCTAATTAGGGTTTCGGGATGTGAATCAGTGATACTTCCTTTCTTGAGCTGCACTACTTTCCTCCTTTGAGTTGATCTTCAAACTTTATTCAATATAGAATATCTATTCCTTAAAGGAAAAAAACTAATATATCTAGAATAAAATTACAACTCAATAACTTGGTCTATACAATTTTATCTCTCCTTTTACATTGTAATAACATAATAAAATAAAATTCTTAGACCTAATCCATGGATTTTCTCATGGATTAAAATCACGTAGCCAAATCGGCATACGGCCCATCACACATCCAACATAATTAAAACATACATCACATAATTAAGGAGCCATGATAGTCGGTAACCCTGAAAACATCATAATTACATGATTAGCATAAAATAACATATGATATCCATACATGACATAATTTTCGAAATTAACATTTAATTAAATTAAATATTTTAAAAATATCCTACAAGATATAATTTGGAAATTAAAATAATTATCCACCAAATTTATTTCTTAATTTTCAGATAAACCCTAATTAATTAATATTTGGAAATCTTGATATAGATCAAAAATTTATCCCAAATATTAGGTAGGATCGAAAATTACTAAAATAAAAATTTAGAAATTTGATCCACTTCAAACTCTTTCCAAATTTAAATTTTATTTTCAAATCTTTTGGGATTGGAATTTGATAACTATTGATATATATCAAAAATTACTTTATCCAACTCTAATATACATAGATTTCTAAAATATCAAGAATAAAAAATCTAGAAATTTGATCCACTACAAATTCTTCCAAATTTAATATTCTATCTTCAAAACTATATAGATTAGAATTAGGCGATTCGTGCCTAACTTTAGCAGTATTGCCGCACCATTAACTGAAGTCATCAAGAAGAATGTGGAGTTTACATGGGGAAAGGCGCAAGAAGAGACGTTTCAGCTTTTGAAGCACAAACTGACACACGCCCCAGTATTATCTCTTCCTAACTTTTCTAAATCTTTTGAGATTGAATGTGATGCTACTGGTATTGGTATTGGTGCAGTTTTAATGCAAGAGCGAAGGCCTGTGGCATATTTCAGCGAGAAGCTAAATGGAGCGACGTTGAGCTATCCCACGTATGACAAGGAGTTGTACGCTTTGGTGAGAGCCCTAAAAACGTGGCAGCATTATTTGTGGACTCGGGAGTTCGTTATTCACACCGATAATGAGTCTTTGAAGCATTTAACGGGGCAACATAAGTTGAATAAGAGGCATGCGAGGTGGATGGAGTTCATCGAGACATTTCCCTACGTCATCAAATACAAGCAAGGTAAAGAGAATGTGGCGGCTGATGCACTTTCTCGGAGGTATGCCTTGATCTCTACTTTAGATGCTAAGTTGCTTGGTTTTGAAGTTATTAAGAGTTTATATGAGCATGATACTGATTTTGGTGAGATTTATCATACATGTGAGCGTGTTTCTAGTGGGGAGTATTTTAGGCATGATGACTATCTTTTTAGGAAGAATAAGTTGTATGTTCCTAAATGTTCTTTACGTGATTTGTTGTTGCTTGAATCTCATGATGGGGGTTTGATGGGGCACTTTGGCATTGCTAAGACTTTAGCTGTTCTGCATGAGCATTTCTTTTGGCCTCATATGAAACGCGATGTCAAGAGAATTTGTGGGCGTTGTGTTACATGTAAGCAAGTTAAGTCTAGGACGAGTTCCCATGGGTTATATACGCCTTTGCCTATTCCTACAGCTCCTTGGATTGATATCTCTATGGATTTTGTGTTAGGTTTGCCTAGGACTAAGCATGGTAGGGATTCAATCTTTGTTGTTGTTGATAGATTTTCTAAAATGACGCATTTTATTCCATGTCATAAATCTGATGATGCATCTCACGTTGCTGATTTGTTCTTTAGGGAGATTGTTAGATTGCATGGCATGCCTAGGACTATTGTTTCTGATAGAGATGCTAAGTTTTTGAGTTACTTTTGGAATACTTTGTGGTGCAAGTTGGGTACTAAATTGTTGTTTTCCACTACTTGTCATCCGCAAACTGATGGTCAAACTGAAGTAGTAAATAGAACTTTGTCTACTTTGTTGAGAGCAATCATTAAGAAGAACATTAAGTCTTGGGAGGAATGTTTGCCACATGTTGACTTTGCTTAGCTACTATGTTTTCACCTTTTGAGATTGTTTATGGATTTAATCCTTTGACCCCATTGGATCTGGTTCCTTTGCCTGAGCATGAACATATTAATCTTGAGGGCTCAAAACGAGCTGACTTTGTTAAGCAGATTCATGAGAAAGCCAGATTGAACATTGAGAGGCGAACACAGCAGTATGCCAAACACGCCAACAAAGGACAGCGACAGGTTGTTTTTGAACCCGGTGATTGGGTGTGGTTGCATATGCGCAAGGAGAGGTTCCCATTGCAAAGGCGCTCCAAGCTACTTCCACGTGGTGATGGACCTTTTCAAGTGTTGGAACACATCAATGATAACGCCTACAAGTTGGACTCGCCCGATGAGTATAATGTAAGTGCATCTTTTAATGTTACTGATTTAAGTCCGTTTGATGTAGGTGACGCTTTGGATTTGAGGCCAAATCCTCTTCAAGAGGAGGGGAATGATGCAGCCCGTGGTCCGATCTAAGTTCCTGTTGGACCAATCACGAGAGCGCGAGCAAAGAAGTTCAAGGAAGTGCTAAACGAATTGATTCAAGAAGTTTGGGCTCAAGAGTTCTCAAAGAAGCCCATTGGAGAAGTTGGAGAAGAAAGCCCAAAATGTGTTAATTTAATTTGTTATGTGCGGGCTGATCCATGAAGACTTTTTAGTTTATTTATTTAGTCGTTTTTAGTATTTAATTTATTACTTTCGTGGGTCTATTTAGGGAGGCCGAATTTAGGCCTTATTTGAGTCAGTTTTGACTTTTATCTTTTGTTTTTGCTAAGGATTTGTTTCCTTATTAGTTTAGGAGTTATTTCCTATATTTAGTTTCCTAGTTGCATTAGGTTTTCACCCTTATATATAAAGGGGGTTGTTAGGGATGAAAATCAGATTGGAATATAATATTTTTCGTGAGTTTTACTTCTCTCTTGAGAGTATTCGAATTCTTCTTGATTGTTCCAAGATGAATTCAATCAACGACGAATCGGTGAGTCCACCATCCCTCGTTCGTGTGTCATTCATCGTCCCCGAGTTGCTGCATCAACAACACGTTGGGGTTTAGGGTTTCTGTTATCCTAAATCATTTCGTGGGTTAGATTCAGAGGTTTTGGGATCGTCCACCCATCGGATCGTCAAATCTTCCGTCTGCGTTCGAGGATCATATCAGAAATCTACTGGATATGTATGGATACTGTGGAGATAAAGAGAACACAGAGGAGCTGATTTGTAACCTTGAAATTTCCGTCCCCCACCTCCTTATTTATAAAGGGGTGGGCGAAAATTCAGTGTCCCGACCCTACTGGGCTTGGGCCTCTATCTCTTTTTCCATCTCCAGTCCATTAAAGTCATATTGGGCTACAACAGGGATCTAGAAAAATATTACATTGGCCTACTAATTTATTTAATTTCCAATATCCAATAAACTTAGGATATAATTAAATAAATTAAGTATTATTTTTATTCCACTAAAAAAATAATACTGACCTACTAATTTAATACATATTTGTGAATATGCTTTCTCCTTTAGTTCAGTCATTCCCCGTGTTTAAGATCTAATGTTCATTAATTAATTATGTAAGCCTCTGATAGCTATAATTAATTAATATCTAAAACCTTGAGTAGTACCACACAAGCTTTATTCATGTACAGAATAAATTCCACCTATAGGGTTTCACATGAACTTGTGTTTCTTCACGAGAACATCATCAACCTGGCGCACCAGGACACGGTGCTTATATATATTGCACGACACATCATATATGCAAATGCTATTACCCAAGATATCGAGTTTATTAATTCTATCAAAGAATCTCACCCATTGAAAAATCTAAGCAATCAACAAAGCATATACATTTCGTCAATAAATATAAGTTAAGAACTCGAACTCTGTGGATCTTTGTTCTCTCACTAATAGGGTCAGAGTAGAGAACAGTATCCTATCGTGATCCTCCTCAATACACTAACACGTGTATTAGAATAATCAATTAGTCAAGACAAAATAATTATCAGATTATTCTACGGTGTACTGATGGTGTATTCAGGACCATCTAAACCGTGAGCCTTTTAATACAATAAAGGATCTGATAATATGATCTTACCGTGTGTTTACTCACACTATATCATCTACAATATAAGTATATGGAATATGCATAAACAATTATATAATAATGTAACTGCAAACAGTGACTGCAATAAGATTCAATCTATATCATCATATCATCAGAAAAGTATACGAAGGCAGGTCCTTCCAGTATACAAAAGTAACAATTATACTACTGTATAATTAATGGAAACATAGGTTATGCTTTGCCATAATATTTGAGAATATAGATTATGTTATATCATAATAAACGAATATAGATTATGCTTCGACATAATTAAATAGAATATATTATGTCTGATCATAATTAAAGTTTGTGGTTTAAAAGTTAAGGTTAGAGTTTAAAGTCCATAGTATATATGTTAAGGTTAGTGTTTATATGTATAGTCTAAAAGTCATAGTTTAAAGTTACAGTAACTTAAATATTTATTGGGTTTGGATTATACTTGTGTATAATGTTGTTTTTATAAATATTATTAATTATAAACATATAATATTTGAGAAAATTAATAAAAATAATCTAATATTAAGTAAATGATTTAATATAATTTTATTTTCATTACAACATCAAATATTATAATAGATATTTAAATAAATGAAGCATAACAGTTTTCTTTTGTGTGTGTATTGTTAGTGTTGTGCTTGACACCAATCGAAGCGACTCGGTCAGAATGGATCAATGATGTCATGCTGCACGCTATGTTTTTTATCAAGTGTTCTACATTGCACTTGCTATAGTGATTAATTGTCATTCATCTATATGACATTAGGATAATCACTTTAAAGTATTTGGTTTTTCCATGTACATATCTAATGGTCTGGACAATGTTCATAAAGATATACATGAACGTGATCTGAACTTTCTGAAGACAGCTCAAGTAAAGAGTTTGGATTGAGTTGAGATGAAGAATGTTGTGCATCGTTCCACAACAAAGATTGTTCAACATGCTGAGCACTGTCAGCTAGCTTGGATGATAGCCAGAAGTCAGCCTGTGAAGTGAAGGATCAAGATCAACAATGCTCTTTGCAACATTCGTGAACCTCGTTTGCATCAATATCTTTTATCCAGATTGTTCTTCCAAGATCAATGAAGCTATTCGAAGTTTCCAACCAAGAAGAGATTCAAAGATCAATCTAGAAGATGCCTTATCCAACATTGAAGAGCTCGAGATTGAAGTCAAAGGCAGAGTTCTAAAGATGGAAGAATTCTTAACATGGATTGTTCTAGGTCTCGGTTCCAATAAAGATAGTTTCCTTATTTATTTCTGATTCAGATTAAAAGATCTATTCCCTTATTAAGGCTGTATCACTCATCTATAAATAAGTTTCGGATACAAACCTATTAGATGGACAATGAAAAGAAGAACTGCACAAATTATTTCAAAGAGCTCTAACTGTTTTGAGCCACTTAACTTTCGGTTGTGATTTAGACTAGAGTTTAGTGTTCTAGTCATCTTGTATTGAAACACTTTTTTTCATACACTGTCAAAAGGAGTCTCGGGAGAGATTTCATGTGGGAACTAGATAGGTTAGATACTTAAGTTGTGAGAGGATCTCACGATTCAATTCAACAAAAGAGGGTGTACGGGTAGAAAGGGTTTCGAGTGGCGGAAGGTTAACTTTGTGTAATAGCCTAAGTAACATGACACCAGAGTAGTGAATTGTTTTCTATGGACTTGACAAGTCCCCCTAATGTAGATCAATTGATTAAATAGGGTTACTAATCTGTTGTGTGCTTTACATTCTACAACCTACATTAAGTTTACAATAACATTTTTGAACATTATTGTGAACCTTATTCTATAATATTCATGTACTTTTCTGTGAATGTTTTGTAGACACATACATATCACATGAGGCGTGCACTTTTAATTAGCACCAGAACAGGTTGTTTTGTGTTCGAAATGAAAAGATCATTGGAAGTCCATAAAAGAAGGATGTTCCACAGCTAGGCCACCGATTCTATAATACAACAACTACCCATATTGGAAAGTAAGAATGTGTGTTTTCCTCAGATCCATCGATGATCAAGCATGAAAGAGTGTCACAGAAGGATGGATACAACCTACAGTTGCCAATGATGACAAGTATACTCTCATTCCTTAGAAGGACTGGACTGAACCACAAAAAGATGGTTCAATGCTAACTCCAAAGCTCTCAACGCCAAATTCTCCGCTATTGATTTGGAGTCTTTCAGTCTAATCTCAACAAGTGAAACTGCAAAAACTGCAGAGGATATACTAGAGATAACCTTTGAAGAAACTAGCACCGTCAGACTTTCAAAACTTCAGAATATTGCTTCCAAATTTGAAACTTTGAGAAAGGCATATTCTGAAACTATTGGAGAATTCAACGCCCGATTAAGGAGTATATCTAATGAGAGTTTTTCATTAGGAGAATTTATGACAGATGAGAAGCTAGTAAGGAAATTCTTAAGGTCTTTACCAAAAAGATTTACCTACAAGGTTGCTGCAATAGAAGAAGCCAAGGACATCAGAAGCATGAGGGCTGGATATAAACTGATGGGATCTCTTAGAACTTTTGAGATGAATCTTGAGGAAGATAAATACATGGAGAAAGGCAAAGGAATTACCTTAAAGCTGAAACCTGAAAAAAGGTTCCTAAAAAAGTTCATAAAGATGTTTCTGATGAAGAATTGATGAATTCTATGGTTTTGATCACCAAGAACTTCAGAAAGATGCTGAAAAGGACTGGAAATCAATCTTTCACCAAGAATAACAATAGAAAGTAATTCCCTCATAAGTCTTCCAATAGGAACAACTCTGATCAAGATGAAGATCAAGGCAAAGGAATAAGATGCAGATAATGTGAAGGTTATGGACATATTCAGAGAAAATGTGCCAACACTCTGAAGAAGAAAATGAGCAATACCTCAATGAATGAAGAAGAAACAAGCTCTAGTGGATCAGACTCAGAAGATGATGATGAAGATCAAAGAAGGAAAGAAGGAGTTCTATTCAAAGAAGACATCTAAACTGGGAAAGTTTGATTTAATTAAGGAAAAAATTTCCTTGTTGAATCCTAGTCAAAATAGGACTTCTGATTACCTTGTTAAGGCTATATCTTTTGTTTATAAATAGCCTGGGAATCAGACTAGATTAGATGATGAAGTTTTTACGAATACACAAAGGGTAGATAGTCCAAAAGACTTCATCTTTGAAGCATATAGTATTCGAGTAGACTAGGTTTGATCTGAGTGATCATTGTATTTCTAGTCTGTGTTTGAAACGTTAATTCATACACACTTAAAGGAGTCTCGGGAGAGATTTCCTATGGGAACTAGAGGGATTCTAGGTTGTGAGGGGAGCTCGCAATTCAGTTCAATGAAAGAGGTTGTCTAGGGTAGGAAAGGGGTTGAATGACGGGAGTTTTTGTATAATAGCCTTTGTAACCATTCAACGGAGTAGTGAACTATTTCTCACAGATTTGAGAAGTCCCGCTGACGTAGATCAGTTGATCGAATAGGGTTACCAACCTCGTACCATTTACTTGCTTTCAATTTATATATTCTGACCTTGAATGTTTACCACAATGTACACGTACATGATAATGAACATGATCGCACAGTTTATGTAACTTCATTAACATTCCTGCGTCCGTCTCTATGAGCATGCACTTCACTTGGTCGATTCTTCACAGATGTCATTACTCCCAATAAAGCACGTGAATATTTATCGAACCCTATGAAATATTTGTTCACTGGGTCGCTTCTTTTAAGCACACATAACTCGAATTCTATATTTCTATCAATTAATTATTCTTTAATGAGTATATCAAATTAATCGACTGGCATGCACAAATGGTGATCAAGCATTCATACAAAAAATAAATAATCTCATAGAAATCAAGCTCCGAGAGATAAAAGGAAGAAAGTAATCAAATCTTGCGGGAGTGCGATTTTTTATCTCCAATTTAGGGTTTTAAACCTATATATAAAAGTCTCCACTTTGATACACACCCAATATGTTATCATATGCATTAGAGAGGCATAAAAGAGAAGAGAAAGGCAGGGGCTTGTCATCTACTCAAGAGGAGGTGTAAATGTTGTTAGAAATTGGGTGTCACTGCAGAAGAGACAAAGACAACTGGATTTCCCCGTGTGATTCGGTTTCATTGTTTATTTTGTCATGAACACTTTTACTCTAGTTTTCATTGTTTATTTAATTATGTCTAGCTAATTTCATAGTTAGGTTTTAAAGATTGGATGTGTCAACCCACCCATGTGCAATTTACAATGGTTTAGGTTGATCGAAACTTTCGGGTCGACCTAAGCTATTTTCGCAGCGGGCTTCAAATTTTCACGGGCTTTGATCGTTTAATCCATTCCATTAGGCTTTAATTAAGTATTTAATTAAGCCCAAGAAATTAATTAAATCATTCTTCAATTCTTCATGTCCGTATTTGATTATTTTGCTTCAATTATGCAACGAAAGCACAACTGTTACTGCAAAACTAGCAATCACATCAAAAACTCTAAATGATAACAATTATAGTACAAAAGCTATATAAAATAGACAACTTAGCATTATAAATATCATCAATTCATATTCAAAAGTTGTGTAAAATACACAGCTGTCAAGGGGTAGGGGGCACCCCTGACCCGATCCTCGCGCGACCCGCTCATCTGAAGGTGTGATTTTAAAATTTTTAAGTTCCAAAGTTTGATGAAAGTGTTTGCCTTAATTTATCTTTACACGTTATACGTGAGTTAGAAATCTAATTCTATATCAATAGAAATTTGTAACATTTCGATCCCAAATGGAATATTAAATAAAGGACGGGGATGCCACTTTAAAGGGAATAAGGCTTGGAATAATTATTATTTAAATGGGAAAGTTTTGGAGCAAGGATAGGTTATATTTTTCAGAAATTTGAACAGTATAATCTTTGTAACTACAGCAAATCCTCGTTTATTAACGTCTTATAAGAGTGTAATTGAAGTGGCAAAATATCCAATAAATCCGTAGAGAAGCAGATTAAGCGAATATATACCAACACGAATTTTCTAAGTTTCATGACTTGAGGCCCATAGTACTTATCATGACGATTTCACAATTATAAGGGCCTTTAACCCAACATAATTAATATCATTATAAGCCATAAGGGTTGTCAACCCAACAGAACAATATAGTTCAAGAGTTCAATTGTTTTATAAGGATTGCGAGCCCAACATTATAACATTTCACGAATTCAACAGTCATACGGGTGATCAACCCAACATCACGATGCATTTCAAGCATCCAACAATTATAAGGGCCGCCATCAGCCCAACATAATGATAGTCATATGGCCATTAAATCCCACATATGACAATTTCTTTGTCACTTGGGGCATAAAATCCTAATCTGATTATGATTTCATCTGGGGCATAGAATCCCAACTTGGTCATTATTTACCTGTTGATGCATTTTATTTTTGAAAGCAAAAGATTTTTGCCTACATTTATAGGTGACACGCTATTTATTAATAAATAACTGATCGTGAGTGCACGGTGTTATTGTAATATGCAGGTGAAGAAGAGTATCGTATGCTACAAAAATTATAACTTTCACGTTCTCAAACACAAGCCCCTAATTAATATCTAGACACTGAAATTGCAGGTAGAATGTAAATAAATAAATAACAACAAATAAAATAGCAGAATTAAAAATGCTTAAACTTATAAATTGGGAAAACCTAGGCTTTAGGGAATTTAGATTATTCTCATTTATTAATACTCATCAAGTCTTGCAACCCGACTTTGATCTTTAATCTATCAATGGTGGATAATCACTAGCTTGTTATCAAGCTGCTTTTAAAAGCATAAACTAGAGATGCCCATATATAACCGAACCGGCGGTTTGTAACCATTGCGGTTTACAAACCGCAACCTTCACCGGGAAATAGCCAGTGCAGTTCTGATTTGAGCACCTGAGTTTTACAAAACGGAGGTTACAAACCACCGGTTTTTCTTTTTGAACTTTCACTACACATATATGGTTGTACGTATTAAGAATTCCCAAAAAATATGGGATTTCCTAAAAAATGATTTTACAAATTTGTGCAATGAAAGCCAAAGATCTAATAACCTTATATATAAAAATTTTAACCATTATGTATGATATAAAATCAATGTGGGACACATACAACATACATATGCAATGGAAAAGTTTTATCATTATCTTTGATACAAAATCAATGTGGGACACATACATACATATGCAATGATTGTCTTTATTTGCCTTTATTTTATCCCACATTGATTTAATATTAAAAACAACGGTTAAACAGTTCCTATAAAATTGCATTAGCCTTTTGTTATCATTTCAAATTAAATTAAATCATACTTTTGAATTGAGATTTAATAAGCTATACTAACACATAAATTAGATAAATAATCTATAGAGATAAATTAAACAAGATCATTTTACTAGCTAGATTATTCTTATACAATATAGTCAAACTATTCAACTAAAAAATTAATTGTTTGTTAAGTAATCCTATCTAATTTTTGAAAATAAAATAAAACAATAGATATATCATCTTTAATCAGTGCCGTTAGATTCTATGTACTATTAGTTCCAAAATTTAATCAAATTTTTGGATTAAACTATAATTAACCAACAACTCTTAACTTAATTATTTAAATAAGTTTTCTCAAAAAGAAATATTTAATTAAGTAATTTTTATTTCTTGTGAAAAATTATATTTTAGCTTTGAATTCATATCTAAAGATGGTGCAGAAATAATTAAATGTGTAATACCCTTTTATAGGAAAAAGTTTATCATTGTTTTTTATATAAAATCAATGTGGGACAAAAATAAAGGCAGTGATTTTATACCTTTGTTTTCTGTTGTTTTTATCCCACATTGATTCTATATCAATGACAATGGTTAAACTTTTCTTATAAAATGGTATTAGCCAATTGGTTATCATTGTACTATCTTTTAATTATTTTTAAAGAAAATCTCATAGATTTTGAGGATTCTTATTTTTTTTAGATGTTATAAAACTTTCTATATTTGATATAGTTGAATCAAATTAATTATCGAAAATTCAAAATAAAAACCCCGAAAACCGGTGGCTAATCGTGTAATTGGCACAAACTGACGGTTACACAAACCGTCGATTACTGTTTGAAACCGTAACTGGGAACCTATGGTGGACATTGCGGTTTTGGTTTGTGCTGTCCGGAACCGGCTAATTGATTGTACGTTTAATAAATTACAAGTGATATGACACATTCGATATGGAGAAAGACCTATTGTCAACGTGCATGTCCATCACTTCTCAATTAAACTAGATTAATGGAGACCGTTTTAGATTTCTACATACTTTGGTATAAATCTCCCCCACTAAGTTATTTATACTTGAGGTTTTCATTTCATCCCATTAACATGCAATATCATCACATAAAATGATAAACATCCACGACATGCAAACATACAATATTATAAGCACAATAATTAAACCAACTATCATGACATATTTCTCATGTTGCATTCATGAGATAAAATAGGAAAATTAGCTCCGGAAATCCAGACTTCACCCTCGCCACCACCAAGCATCTCGCCAAAAACTCTATCTCCGATTAGGGTTTCAGGACGTGTCCGAGATGTCACCCTTCCTTGATTGGGGCTGCTCCACTTTCCTTTCTTGAATAGAATTCCTAGCCTTATCTAATTCTATATGGATTTCTATTCCAAATTTAATTCTTATCTTATCATATAAATCCAAATATATCAATTACCATATCCAAATCCACTAGGATAAAATAATCAGTATTTTAAAAATTCCATTTCCAAATGATAAAGATTTTAATTATGAAAATTCATAATATATCTAAAATAATAAAGGAATTAAATATTACAACTCAAGACATGTGATTTTCGAAAACCACATCTAAAAACTCAAACATTTTATTTTTCCTATTACATTAAACCAACGTAATAAAATAAATGATAAACTAATCCATTGTTTTTCTCATAGATAAAAACATCGTAGCCAAACCAGTGTATGATCTTCAACATTAAAACCATACAGTCAACATAAAATTAAATCATCACATCACATAATTAAATGCTATGATAGTCGATATCACCTCCAAACAAAAACCGTCTACATACAACAACTACCAAATTAAGTAATAAACATAAAATTGCATATGATATCCATACATGACAATTTTCAAAAATTAACTTCAATTTTAAAATTGAAATTTTTAAAAATTCCATTTAAGATTAAATCTAAAATTTTTGAAATGAATCAAAATATTCCTCAAATTAAATCTTAAAATTTCAAAAATTATCGTAAGTTTAAATATGGAAATTTTCAAAATTAATCAAAAAAATCCTCCAAATTAAAATCGTAAGATTTCGAAAAATATAGTATTATTAAATCTGAAATTTTTGAATTTAATCAAAAATCATTTCCGAATTAAATATCATAATATTGAAAATTATAAGGTAATTAAAATTCCCAATTTTCTAAATTTAACTAAAAATTTAAATATGGAAATTTTGAAATTAATTAAAATTCCTCCATATAAAATTTTTAAAATTTCAAAAAAAATACAAATTAATTAAAATTGAAATTTTTGATATACATCAAAAATCCTTTCCAAATTAATTAAGGGGGGACGAAAATTGCAAGAAAAAAATTAAAGTTGAAAATTTTAATCCTCTTCAAATTCTTTCCAAATTTAAATTTCAATTTTCAACTCTCACTAGAATTAGAATTGAAAATTTTGATATACATCAAAAATCTTTTCCAAATTAGAATCCTAATTTTTTGAAACCTATCTCGTTTGGTTGGCACGGAATCTGACTTGAAAAAGTAATCTGATTCCCTATTTTAACATTACTGTGTTTGGTTCATTTTTTATATAATATGGAAAGAAATCACATTCCTTAAAACAAGGAAAATTGTGCAACTTTCCTGGATTCTGAATACCTACTTCAAGTAGGTATTCTTTTTCCTTGTTTTTGAGAATCTGATATTAAATGATTTAATTGTTCGATTTATTCATTTATTATTATTTATTTATTTTTATAAATTATTATTATGTTTGGATTCATATTTTTGAACTAAAAAATAAAAAAAAATGATTTTTTTTAAATTGAAAAAATAAGATTTATTATTATCTTTTTTTTATTAATAATACTAAGTTTGGATTAAAAAATCAATAAAAAATGAATAAAATAAATAAAATAGAAAAAATAAAAAATTTTATGAATGAAAAAAAGAAATTAAAAAATGTGATACTTTTTTTATTGAAGAAATTACGACCAAAATTCGACTATTTTATCAATCAATTTTTTGGTATTTCTATCAAAATTCCAATAATATCATTTTTGAGACAACGTTGCGGACTAAACGACGAGCATACCATCGTTAATATAGATAATTTTGACTTCCAATTCAATAAAAAATATTTATATAGATAATTTTGATTTCCGATTCAATAAAAAATATTTGGATCACCAATACAATATTTACCTTAATTTATTATTTTTTTAGTCATATCATTTTATTTAAATTGAAATAATATGTTGCATTCAATATATATAGTACTAATGCAAATTGAAGAACTACACACTATATAGTTCGTAATTTAAAATTATAAATATTAGTAGTATGAAATAAGATACAATATATATTTTAGATATTTAATTATCTACTCTTGTTTAAATTTAATCCAATAATAAAAAGAGAATCATTACAATTTTCTTCATATGTTCCAAACACAAAATAAAGATTCTATTAGTAATCATTTTCCTCAGAATTACATTCCCAGAAATCATATTCCCCAAAAACTTTACTTTCCTATCAACCAAACAATCCCTAAGGATTAAATCTAGAAATTTTGATCTTCATCAGAAATGCTTCCTAAAGTAAATCCAATTTTTTCAAAAATTACGATAGGATTAAAATTGAAATTTTCGAATAAAATCAAAAATTTATCTCCAATTTTAAACCTAAAATTTCAAAAATGGGCATATGATTAATATGGAAATTTTTATCTTCATAAAAAATTCTTTCTAAATTAAATCCTAATTTTCAAAAATATCATTGAATAAAATTGGAAATTTTCGATCTAAATTAAAAATTCATCTCCAATTTTTTCTTCAAACTTTTCGAACAACATGATCAATTAAATCTAAAATTTGAAAACCTAAAATTATCTAGAAATTTACACATGTAATTTGAATTCACCATAGAATTGATTCTTAGATAGAGCCAAAACCTTGCTTTGATACTAATTGTTGGGGTTTTTCGAAGTAACCCGCCTCATGATCTATTTAGATGCCATTAATTGTATGCTTTTGTAAATCATAATTTTATGTGTGAAATTAATTATCCTACGTTGAATTAACAAGCAAGTTCAATTTTGAATCTATTGCAGCGGAAGAAAATAGAATCTATCGAAATTGGTAGTTACAAACGTGTGTCGGGTTGATCACGAGATTAAAGATCTAATCATGTTGTTGATGGAGAACACAAGGATGGCAACTTCAATCTCCATGGTGTTCGAAATTTCCACAGCTCCGATATTCTACTTCTCGATCTTTTCTGTTATATTCCCGAACCTTGTCTAGATGTATGGTGGGCTACAAACTACCAGATTATATGAAAACCCTAGGAATTAAGAGAGCACAAAGAGGGGCTGTATTTTCATCATAAATTTTGTGCCTCCCCCTCCCTTATTATGAGGGAAGGGGCAAAATTTTCATCTCCAAACCCTAACGGGTTTAGGCCTCCAACTCTTGTTCTATTCCTCGTCCATTATGATTATATTAGGCTACAACAAGTATCTAGAAGAATATTAAATTGCCATATTAATTTACAGTATTTAACTTCTAATATCCACAATTAGGATATAATTAAATAAATTAAGTATTATTTTTATTCCACTAAAGAAATAACACTGACTTATCAATTTAATACATATTTATGAATGTGCTTTCTCCTTTAGTTCAGTTATTCCCCATGTTTAAGATATAATGTCCATTAATTAATTATGTAAGCTTTTGACGGCTATATTTAATTAATATCTTATTCCGAGAGTAGTACCACACGACTTCCGTATCATGTAAGAACAAATTAATATTCTGCATGCAAGGCTTCCCATTATCTTTGTACTTCCTCAAGGGGATATCATCAACCTGGCGCACCAGACACAGTGTATATAATGCACGACCCATCATACATGTAAATGTCACTGCCTAAAATATCGAGGTTGTTGATCCTATCAAAGAATCTCACTCATTGATAAATCAAAGCAGTCGCCACAATATATATATGTCCGTCAATATATATGGGTTAAGAACTTGAACTCTGTGGATCTTTATTCTCTCACTTAAGGTCAGAATATAGAATAGTATCCTATCGTGATCCTACTCAATACACAAGCCGGTGTACTAGAATAATCAGCTAGTCAAGATAAACTAACTATCATATTATTTTACGGTGTACCGATGGTAGGTTCAAGATCATCTAAGCCATGGGCCTTTTAATACAATGCAAGGAATCTTATGATATGATCTTTACCGTGTGTTCACCCACATCATATCATCAACAATACAAATATATGGAACGTGCAATTAAATATAAAAATAATTAAAAGCACACAGTGACTGCAATAATTATTCAATCTATACCATCTTGATATTGTTTAATGTATACAAAGACAAACTTTCCAGTATACAAAACCATCAGAAATCAAATAGGACTGTAAGCAATTAAATTTTTATCGCCAATCAAATGGTGCCTCGTGAAAATTAAAATGATTAAATACGAAATTAAATTATTTATTTATATTTTAGGAATTTTATTTAATCAAATTCCTATAAATAAAATAAATAATAATTTGATATTTAATGTGTGGAAATTTTCAACCAATGAGAATTCGACAAGTGGCAAGCTCACACAAAAAATCAACACACTAATGTAGGTGATTGCAAATACAAGTGGCCAATGAAATCATGCCACATAAGTCCTAATTTACCTCACTCTCTCTCCATTTGCCTATAAATAGAGGGCTTTGGCCAAAGGGAGTGACACACAAGTTCAAGAGCTCAAGTTTGGAGAAGGATTCCCTAGAGAAAACTCTCTCCAATCTTCAAGGCATTCAAGTTGAAGATTCAAGACGTTCTTTGCGTTCCTCGTCAAAACCATCCCAAGCTTGAAGTTTGATCCGGAATCAAGGTGTTACACCCTCCGATCAATGTTTCCGAGCTTCAAATTTTCAAGTTGTTCTTGAAGACTCAAGATGTTCTTCATCAAGATCGTTCAAAATCATCGTTTGATCCGGAATCAAAGTCTCGACCATCTGAATCAACGTTATAAACTTCAAAATATCGAATTCATAAAGATCAAAGAAGCAAATCCACCTTGAAGATCTTGAAGAACACGAAGATCAAATTTTTGAAGAGAAGAATCAGAAAATCAAATAGAGAATCGAACCACAAATTGTAATTTCAATCCAAAAATATTTTTTTGTACACTTTTTCGGTGTTTATTAATATAAATACACGAAATTTGTGTTACAAGGACTTTATGTTGGTTGTATTGTCGGCTTTTTGGACAGAGAGGTAAAATATGGCCGAGTGACGTATCCCATAAAATTCTTGAGTTAGCTA
Organism: Perilla frutescens; assembly: GCA_026008535.1. Taxonomy (NCBI): domain Eukaryota; kingdom Viridiplantae; phylum Streptophyta; class Magnoliopsida; order Lamiales; family Lamiaceae; genus Perilla; species Perilla frutescens. Next base: position 10,898,998 of record BRKX01000005.1, read on the forward strand.
CTCCCAATTATCTCCCAAAATCACCAACTAGTGACAAATCTCAGTAGAACTAAATCTTGTTTAATTCCTTTCTCTTTTTCCAATCATCAAATAAAATCACCAACAATGCATGTTGAAATATCTCAGACAAACAAGACAAAGTGTTGGATGAGTCATTTATGCTCTATTTTATAAACATATATCTCTCTATCTTTTTTCTGTTTATATATATATATATATATAAACATATATCTCTCTATCTTTTTTCTTCAGCAGGGCTTATAAGACTTCATAATATTTTTCCACAGCACAATAGATATTCCGCAGCATGATAACAATTCTTGCACCAATGATTAATACCAAAAGTTCTCATACTTCCAAACATGAAATTCCTCAATCCCCCGACTATCAAAGAAAATGTTAAAAAGCTCAAACGAGCTAATTATGGAATCTTTTAATGATAGATAATGAGTCAGGAAAAGCGAAGGTTAACAAAAATGACCTAAAATCATTTTTTCAATTCAAGCAAACTAAGTAGTCTCGAGATAGATACTAGAGTAGGTTCTAGAGATTAACTGCATAAACTGACATACTCAAGAAAATAAATGATGCTAAAAATATAAAATAATAAACAAGGCTCAAAATCTCACAGGTTCATTTTTCATAATTCTAATAAATTATCAATTCATGCTATTAATTTCCACCATCAACAATCACTATGCTCAATTAACAACATTAAAAATCAAAAAAATTAGATAAAATTTCGATATACCTCATAATCCACGAATTTCATCGGAAATTTTCAATCACATCAAATCAAAACCTTACCAATTTTCATCTCTTCATTGATCAAGATAAATAACAATAAAAGAATCAAAGTTGAAAGGCTGCTCCAGAACTACTTCTCAACAAAAAAGTCATTCTAAAAAACACGCAAACTAAAAAAAATCAAAGCAAAGTAAAAACACAAGAAAAATAAATAGTACATAAGTCATAGAAATATAAAAATATCAGTACAACCATATCGAATGATCCATAAAATGTAAAAGCAGAATCAAGTAGACAATCGTCATAATACAAGCCTCAAACATAAAAATAAAAATTCTATCTGAACCTCCTCACATTCCCCAAACTTACTCAAAACTCCAATAAGAATAAGTATACAAGAAGGAAGGGTTATGATAGAGCTACCTCTCAACTCACTAAGGCCCTTGAGATGGATACTGAAATCGAGGATCATAGAAATAGGTATTTCATCCTCGCATCATGTTCATCAATTCGTCATGCATGCATTTTGAGATGCCATTTGCCCGGACATTCTATCAACTTCTCCGACTATCCGTCAGCTGCCGTGTCAACCCATGCTCGATATGGGTGACATCTTTTCGTAGCAAGTTCATATCTCTTCGGAGATCTTGAACATCTCGCTGCACCTCTCAGAATTGCATCTCCCCATGATACTTTTGAGGTGCTTACTCTCCCGTGGGAGGACTCAGTTTGGTCATCTGACTCTCAACTTCGTCAACATGGACTAGCTCTCATGTTTGTTGGAGGTTGTGTCATCTCTAACTCTTGATGACCTTGCTCTTTCTCGGCATTCTCTTCCTCAGCTACGGTTATATTGCGGGCTGCCTCATGTGCGGTATGTCCATCAACTAATTGGTCTGGTTGTAGATTGTAGACACGGTGGTCAAGGGGGCATTGGGCAACAGAAAATTAGCTCTCTCTCTTTGGACAAATGAGTAGGGCGGATTAGAGGATTGTAGGAATCTCGGGTGCATCAACGCACGTGCATCAACATGGATAGAGCCCACTGCAATCATCATGCCCTCCAGTGAGATGCCAAAGTATAAAGCAATGGGCGTGATAAGACCACCTAGATAGATCTCGCAGGGATTAGTCATAGCGACTTGACTCATCCAATGGTCTATCAAGAATTGTCCCAAATCAAAGCTCGTGCCCGACGGGCCTCTATTTATAGTTATAAGGAGGGGGCTGACATGGCATAATCTCATTCGCTCTTGAAAATTGATATATTTATTTTGAAAGATATTTACTTGTTACCAAATAAATTTGATATTTTTCGTAAAATAATATCTTTATTATTTAAATATTTTATCTAATTTTGAATTTCATAAGATTCCAAAAATAAATAAATATATAAAAATTAATAAATATATTATATATAATTTGTTAAATTTCCACCGCTCAAAAATGCCCCATCAAGACTTGTTCATGGACGATTTGTCATTTGAAATAAACAAGTCTCGAAAACTGATTAAATAGTTTAATCTCGTATCTATCACGAAGTTTTGAAGTTGAATTTATTAGATAGTTTATACTTGTGTCAATGAGTGATTGAATTTCAACTTTTGAATAGTTTATAGTCATATTCAATAGTTCTTCATTTGAATTTATTAAATAGTTTATACTTGTATTAAAGAGTTTTCTTGAATTTGGATAGTTTGAGCTCATATCGATGAGCCTTCAACTTGAATTTGAATTTGTAGACCTTTTATAATCGTGTCCACGAGTCTTTGATTTAAATTTGCATTCATAGACCATTTTTTACTCGTGTCAATGAGATCTTCATTATGTGAACATTTTATACTCATACTTGGAGTTCTTCAAATTTGAATTTATTAGATAGTTTATACTTGTATCAAGTAGCTTTCAATTTTGATTTGTTGGATAGTTTATACTCTTATCAATGAGCCTTGAATTTCAATTTAATTTTAGATAGTTTATACTTGTATCAAGAAGCTTTTAAGATTTTGACTTTGAAAGTTTATGCTTATATCAAAGAGCTTTATTGAACTTAGATAGTTTATGCTCATATCAAGGAGCGGCCTTCAACTTGAACTTGAACTTGTAGACCTTTATGCTCGTGCCAAGAAGTCTTAAATTTGAATTTGAATTTGTAGATATTTTATACTCTTGTCAAGGAGTCTTGGATTTGAATTTGTCGACATTTTACGCTCATGTGAATGAGTCTTGAATTTGAATTTATTGACATTTTATACTCATGTCAAGGAGCATTTGACATTTCTTGAAGAGTTTAGATAATTTTTGCTCATGTAGAAGATTTACTAATAGTTTGGCTTTTATTAAGGAGCTTAAGAAGATAGTTTAAGCTCTTATCAATGAGTGTTTGAGTATTTTTGAAGAGCTTAGATAGTTTTTGCTCTTATCAAGGAGGTTTGGAAGATAGTTAAGACTCTTATTTTTTAAAGAGTTTAGATAGTTTTAGCTTTTATCAAAGAGCTTTGGAAGATAGTTTAGACTCTTATCAAAAAAACGTTTGGACATTTTCAAAACTTTCACGGGTCTTGTCATCAAATTTAGTACATGTTAGTAAATGCATCGATGATCCGATGGTGTAGGAGGATATGTGCGTAAGAGGTAGGAAAGGATCCGGCTACCAACAATAGACCCTCGTTCAAAACATTTCACATTTTAAATGCTCAACAAAATAGAACAAGGTAGAATTATGCTATGCAAAAAACAGAGTTGAAATCTAGAAACAAGATCATCACAACGATGAACTATATACATGTATATATATTCATGAAAACCTCATGTATCACTCCCCGCTACAAGATAGAACAACAATCGATGGTGACACGATACATCGTCAATCGTTACCTGCACACAGTAGAAACTAATTTCTGTAACGCGATTATCTTCTCTCTTCGTGCCCAAAAATAGCCGTAAGTAGGTCAAGGAAAGCATTAGAGATGACATTAAGCCACCTAGAACAAAGGTCAAGAAGATTTTCCCTGACGGCGGCAAGAAAATAAAGACATAGGTAAACAAGAGTCCTCTTAATCCAATCTTCAGCAGCTTCTACAGCCCTATTACTCATCATCTTTACTACCAAGACCATGATCATAGATATCAAAGTCCTGTAACACGAATTTGTCAATGAACATGAATATGAGCAAGGACGTAACAATTTCAAATATGCAAGCCATAGATGGATACCATAAGCGTGATAGAATCTGCACCGTGAGATACCAAAATATCAAGCACGAGATGACAACGATGATGCCTTTCTTCAAGAAATCCCAAGAACTTCTGTTTCTGTCCAGCTGTGGTATTACAATCATAATGGTGCAATTATATAAGATATAAATAACAATGTTTAGATCCCATTACACAGTTTCATGCCTCAAGGTGGAAGTGAGATTCAATCTCCAAAAACTGATAATGGAAAGTTTTAATGACATAAAAATATGAGGACAATCATGGGATTGTAGCTGCATGCACAAACAATGCATATAACTGAGACCTACATTAATGTCATTCATTATTACAAATTTCAGTTTGGTTGGATGAGACAAGCCAAATTTCAGTTTAATAATGTTCTCGTATCAATTAGGACAACTCATGTCATGCAATGCCACTCTTTCCCAACTATGCACCCTAATAGAGAGAATGACAGCACATAAAATAAGTGTAACTAACTGATATTCATGCAAACTTCAATGCACATATTTCATACATTGATATCATCTTTAAGTGAACAAACAGAAAACATCTTCATGCCACAGATTATACCATTTTCCCACCTTCTTAACTTAATCCAAAAGGTGCTTAAACTCAAATCAGGGCAACAATATTAGAAATGGCATGCAGTTGAAATGTTAATTTCCAACTCAATGAATAAAGAAGATTCATTGAATGGAAAATTGTCTAGAGAAGATGTAGTCAAATCCTTGAAGTCTAAGCATTGCTTTGATAGTGTTAAGTACTTATTAAATGCTTAAATACTCTTTTCAAGTTCTTGTAATCTGATCCATTGCACACTATAAATAGTGTTTCTGTCTTTTGTAATCTATCAGAAAATTACAAGTTCCAATATTAAAGGAGAGTGAGCTGTACCTACTCCACTTCTTTATAAATTCTTTTCATCACAGATTCAATTTCTACCTACCATTGCTTCCGCACCCAACAAATATTACTCACACAGAAGGTGGTTCAAAGATAAAATTCCAAAGGGCAACAAATGATGGGAATTTTCTTACATGTTATTCATGCGAAGGGAATGAGATGAAGCTAGTTTTTCTTCTAGTATTGTGCTCTTGTAATAAGATTAAGGGAAGAAGGCGGAAGTGAGGCTATAGACTAATGCGCTTTCTAAAGCTACATCAACTGTGAATGCTTTGCTTTCTATGTGGATATAGCGCATGAAAACATCAAAGACTCCATCTTACAATAAGAAAGTTCTAATCTAGGTTTGGGAAAATTCTATTACATGTGTTAGCACACTACATACATCCACATATAATTTTACGTGTGGCAGATGGATCCCACATTCAAAAAAGAATTCAGAAAGAATATGGGGTCCATCTGCCACATATGGTGTATGTAGTGTGTTAAAATACTGGCATAGAATTTCCCCTAGGTTGGAGAAGATAGAGCAGTCAAATTGATGGTGCAATCATCAAATAATAAAGCACACCATTCACAAAAATCTAATTGAGATCCCATAGTAAACTTGGAGAAGCAGGAATTCGATTTGAAGATTTTGAGGTAGAGGATCAATTCCAAGGTTTGCAGATCAATGTATTCTTTAATTGCTCTTTAATATTATTTTTCTATAGAATTGACAAACTAAGGAAGAAACAGTGTTAGAGAAGTAAGCAACCTTAACATAACTTGAGTTCCTTACTCTGAAAGCTGATGCATTTCGTGAAGAACCTGCTCCTGATCTCTCTAAATTTGATGATTGCTGATGCAACGGAAAATCATACGCCACTCTTAATTCATAATCTTCGACCATAGCTGCTCTTTGTTTGAACTACAAACCAATAAATATTTAAAAGGATATATAGATATTCAATCATCTAAAGAAGAGACATTGCATTGAAACTGCAGGCTGAATATATTCGTTGCTCCCATTAGCCTTACTATAAGAAAAACTTAGCATATCTATTATTATATGGGTGCTGGGTACCTTAAAGAAGCCAAAGTCGAATAAATGAGATACATTCTTGACAAGGAAGATAGATTTTTCTCAATTATAAGATTACCAGTGTCGGGAGGCCTTCTTTAGTGTCGTCAGGGCTTGCAACAAGAGTCTTTATAATAACTTTCTCTGTGTGCTGCCTGTTAGAAGGAGCCTCCATTTGACCAACCACAGTTACTAGGGGGAATACAAAGAAAGAAAGAAAGAAATAAAGAAATAAAGAAAGAAAGAAGAATCAAGAGATGACCTCACAGAAAAATCGACAGACATAGCAATGAAATTATAAATCAAATATCAGTTCAATAAGAAAATGTTAAGTTTGCTCAATGTTTCAGAGTTTCCAAAACCCATTTGACTCTAGTGATTTAACTGGCATGGCTTATCTACTGGAATAATTTCAATGAACCTGTGGAAACATCATGCCTCTGCACTACATAACATACAAGAAAGCATTTTTCACATCACTTCTATTCAAAAACTAGTCTATTGATATCAAAGACCAGATCATGTTCGTCTTAGCCACTGGAATAACTACTCCAGCTTATCTAACCCTACATTTAATCTTAGGCTTTTCTTCTATGAGCACCTTTTGTATTTATAAACTGATCTGTCGGCTTTATGCTTGACTACAAATTTTCCAGACTATCATCTTTCCTCTGGATAGAGTTGTCACCTCCCGTGATTGTTCTTTAATGCTCACAATTCCTGAAATACATAGCCTAATCCAAGATCATATGTTGCCTCCAAAAACTGATCTTAACTTAAATACTAAACATATAAGTAATGCATGATTTAAATTGAGGATCTAATTTCCGGAAAGATGATCAATTTGGTTAAACGGTAAAATGAGATAGAGCCACAAGAAATCCCATTCACCAGATATGATAATAAGAGAAAGACAAATTTACATATCGTATCATAGAAACTAACACCAGGCCCAATCTTGCTGATCAATTAAGGAATACTAGTTATCAAAGTCACAATACTGACCGACAACATACATCTCAAAGTGATCATAAAGCCACATGTTCTGCATTTTATTCCCCAAAACATTGGATTAATATTGAACGTGTGGTCTAGTTTGCAGCTAACATTCAAACTCGTTCACTCACACTACATAATTGTTGTAAGAAGTCCAGGTAGGTGCAAGCCAATGACTGAAACTTAAAGAGTAAGTGGTGTAAAACAATAACAAATGAAAATTACATTTTCAAAAAGTTATTCCAGAAGTATGCTAAAGTAGCATATCCCACAAATAGCCACCACTGCATCATTGTTCTATGAATACAATGCTCAACAAGTGAGAACATTTTTCAAATCAGATAGCGGAACATATATAGAAAAATTTATAAAGAATAAATTTGTATCCTCTGTGTTTTTTTCTGGTTCAAGTTTGCTGAAAACCTCGATATTCCAATTTAATACGATTGAAATCAAAGCTAAAACAACAGGTATATACTCATTGTAAGAGCCGAAAACAGTGAATATCCAACCTTTTACATAACAAACTGAGCCAGGCAAGAGAATTCCATAACTGGGTCCACCCTCGAACTTCTTCTTATTTGTCGTCGAAACCTGAAATCAATCATAAAATCAAACTAAGATACACATACATGAATTGAGCAGTCTCAACGATACACGCGAAATGAATGAATTACCTTAAAAGCAACATGAAATTTGGAGTAATTCGACAATTGAATTGTAGAAGAAGCATGCCGATCAACTAACCAAATCAAAATTGCAGGAAAAAAACACAAATTACGATACTGAATTATCGAAAAGACGGGAGAAACCAATGATCAGCTAGCTAGATAAAACGATGAATTAATGATCAGATAAGAAACCAATATTTACGACGAAATGTGAGCTTGTCATGAGGTTTAACGCGGAGAAGCTGCTGCTGGCTGTGCATTTTGAGAAAAGCTCCAGAAAATGAGTAAAATTGAATTCAGATTAGAGAGCCGCAAAACCCTTTTGCTTATTTTGGGGTTTCTGACTCTCAAAATGGAGAATAATAAGGGGAAGATGGAATCGAAGACATTGAAAAATAGCAAAGAAAAAGTCCCCCCAACAGCTTTTCCAATCGAATACATTGAACTGAATAAATAAATCTAAGTTGCGGGAAACGGCAAGTTGCTGTAGAATAAGAGACAAGGAACGACCGCGTGAAAGAGAGCGATTTGCATTTTTTTGGATCAAGTTTGAGTTTTCAAAATGGGTGGCTTAAATAGTATTCCCATAATTTCAAAGTTTTTGTTTGTTGTTGTTGTTTTTTTTTTTTTTCCTCTAGGGGATGAGTTTATTTCTATATTGTATTTTAATTTTAATGTAGCACGTATTTTTGGTCTGGTCTTGTAAAAGACATCACTTGAATAAAATTCTTATATGAGACCGAAAAATAAAGCACTCTTTCCAACCCATAATTGTAATCATTTATCACTTTTTCGTCCGTCTTGAAATTGTAGTCCACTTATGTTAATATATATGCATTAAATTTTCAATTTTCTTAATATACACCTATTTAATGTTACTAGTAGAGAAAGCGTGCATTCCACACAATTCAACTAATTTACTTAAATTAATTATTGAAGTTTGCATAATTTTACTATATTATATTTGAGTAGTCATTATAAAAAATATATTTCATTATATATATATATATATATCACTTTATAAATCTAATAATATCTAAAAATTCTAGATTAATCAATAATTAGAAAAATAATATAAACATAAGATATAATTAAATTGTAACTATTCGAACACGAACTCAAATTTATAGCCTTTTAATTTATTTATATTTTTGTTGATCTAATATATCTATATGTGTATGTATATACATATATACATAGATATTTATATGTATATATATACATAGGATTAGGTTCTGGTGAGAAAGAATCCTCATGTGAGAAATGATAATAAATCTAATCAATATATTTTTCTTGATCAATGGCTGGTATTTAATTATGTGCAATTAGGCAAGATGAATGTAGATTAATTCATATAAGGGTGTTATATATTATAAAATTGCTATGAAATCATCATAGAAAGAAATTATTAGCTACATAAAATATGGTTACAGTATATCTTAGATTCCCCAAAGATTAAAAACGGCTAGAGGAGTCTGAGAAACTCAACCATGTGTTATAATATTTGCATTTAAAAAATTACTAAATAATGGATGATTACAAAAAAAAATTAATTAATTAATGGACGGCCGTAGGAGTTGATGGAACTGTGAAAGAAAGCGACGGGTTGATTTAATTAATTTGTTCATTGTTTATTAATGTATATGAATTTATTACTTAATGTATTTGTTGGTTATATATCTCATATATGAATTTATTACATAATTGTTAATATTTTATTGCATAATTACTTTGTACTACTTATGCAATGAAATTATATTAATTAAGTAATAAAGTATTTTTATCAATAAAACAATAGCAATTAAACAGTAAAATGCAGTAAGATAAGAGAGAGAGAGAGAGAGAGAGAGAGAGAGAGAGAGAGAGAGAGAGAGAGAGAGAGAGAGAGAGAGATGCATGTATCATTTCTCAAGATTCATTTTTTTACAAAAATTCCCAACCTTCTTAGATTGTTGCCGTATATATGTATATTAACACTATTCAAATCTTATATTCGATTATTATTATTTTGACTTTACTGTCTAATAAAAATACAAAATTTTAATTAATATAAATTCTCAAAATCTTGCATCATCCATTTCAGAAAAATTCAGTAAAGTTAATTAAACTTACTAAAAATTTAATGAGTTCAAAATATTATTAATTATATGATTTTTTACTATCATGATAAAACACCTTATCGCACATCAATTGATATAGTTTATCTCATAAGTAAATTATATTTTTAACCACTCTATTTTATCAATTAATTTAAATATATCACGATACACTGAATTGATTGAACTATTTTAATTATTACACATGTCATAAAATATTAACTATTTTTTTGTTTGTATTTTATCCGAACATACATTTAATACTACATTTTTTATTGTAATATAAATGATTACATTGAACAAATAAAACTAAAAATAACTTAAATAAATTAAAATGATGTTGAATATATAAATATCATATGTTTAAAGATTAAAAAAAAAAGCTTCATTATTATAGCAGCATGTGTTGCTCAATGATAAAGAAATGATGAAATCTCAAAGTTTGGTTAATAGTTTATTGTGGTAAATTGCATTCAAGGTTTCATGTTAAATATATTTTTAAAATTTTATCATTGTTTGTAATTTTTTTACGAAAAATATAATTTGATTTTCAGTTGTAATTCTTGATTCAATGATTAACTAATTTAATTAGTAGTACAAATCTAAGGAAAAATTATTCAATTTCTCAATTTCAATTATTTCCTCAACTAACAGAGAATGTCCATTCTCATTCTTACGATTGATATGTTTTAAAATTGGTAATCACATGTCATAAAATATTAACTATTTTTTTGTGTGTGTATTTTATCCGAGCATACATTTAATACTATATTTTTTATTATAATATAAATGACTACATTGAACAAATAAAACTAAAAATAACTTAACTAAATTAAAATGGTGTTGAATGTATAAATATCATGTGTTTAAAGATAAAAAAAAAAAACTTCATTATTATAGCAACATGTGTTGTTCAATGATAAAGATGTGATAAAATCTCAATTTTTGGTTAATAGTTTGTTGTGGTAAATTGCGTTCAAGGTTTCATGTTCAATATATTTTTAAAACTTTATACATTGTTTACAATTTTTTTTACGAAAAATATAATTTGATTTTCAGTTGCAATTCTGGATTCAATGATTAACTAATTTAATTAGTAATACAAATCTAAGGAAAAATTGTTCAATTTCTCAATTTTAATTATTTTATCAACTAACAGAGAGTGTTCATTCTCATTCTTACGGTTGATATATTTTAAAATTGGTAATCACCATTTTCGTGGAAATCTATATTTCAAAATATGTGCAATATAAATTCCTTCCACCTGAGGAGTTTAATTATTCTCATTCAATCAAAACACCTAATATATATCATTCTATAAAAAAAATCATAATGTACAATACTTCTACATATAACTTCTAATTATATTATTGTTCTATATGTATATGTTTAGCTAAATAGTTTGAGAATTATGTTAAATAATTAGTAGTTCAATCTAAGGGGAAAATATTCGATTCTTCTATTTCAACTCTTTTATAAGTAATTGGACTATGTTTATTCTTAGTCATATGATTATAGGTAATCAACATATTCCATATTCCAAAAAATTGTGCAATATTCATCCCCCTCCATGAATTTAAATAGCTAGCTATTCTTAATTAACTGAATAATCTAATATAAAATATTTTATATATAATTATAACACCAACCAATATTATATTCTGAATTTCTCAAATTATAAATTAATAAGCTAGAAAAATGTATTATTTGAACCATAATTTTAAATTTATTTTCCCAATCAACCATTTTTTATTATTGTAATATATTAAAAGTCATGTATAAATTATAAATTCGTATAAAGTTGGTGATTTTTTTTTATAATTAACCATATTTTTAAAACTTTATCGAGCAACTTTCAAAATAAATAATTGTCGAGTAATTCTTATAGTTATCTTCATCATGGACTTTTTTTTAAGTGTTCTTCATTCACTTTAATAGATATATATTCTAATAGTTCAACATATATTATCTGACATGTCTTCTTGGTATAGTCAACATTATCTGAGCCCAACCATAAATAAAGAAGTAGAAATTTAGTTTCAATAAATTTAATTGGAACTACTCTTAATCATATGAATGAGAGTGAACACATCAATTTTAATTAATAAATTAAAACTTGGCATTTTGATTATATATATTATGGAACCATTTTTTTTTTTAATTTTCTTTCATATACCATATTACATGATTTAGAACACACACACACATACACACACACACACACATTGTAGTTACCACAACTAAATTACATATTTTCGATTAAGAACTATTTAAATAACTTATATAAATGAATCAAATCATTGATAAAATGACATTTCTCTTATCTTTTTTCCTGTCATTAATGATTGATATTGATGCCATTCTTGATTATTGACAGATAATTTCTTAAGAACAATGAGATTACTTTATAATCTTTCCATAAATTCAAGTTTTTATTTTTCAATCTCTTCGTTGGGATGTAATTTGTTGGTCCCGGATGAGTTAAATGGAGTTTAGAATGGGGTTCAATAATCTCTTTTCAAAATTCAGTTTTAAGTGCAGAAATATAAGGTCTTGACTCGTTACTTGATTTGTACTAACTATCGTTAAGATAGTCTAGAATGATAATTTCAGCGGATGCATGGAATATCTAATGAACAAGATAAAATAGCGATAATCAGCAGTGAGTGAATATGACTCTGGACATCTGATTTGAATGAACGTATTGCAATTAAAATATGTTAATCAAAATAAAGTAAGATACAACACATAAGATTTATAGAGGTTTGAAACTAAAATTTCTACATCTTCTCTACCTTTGTACAGATCAGTTGTGCTATAGACAACTGATGATGTTACATCTTTATTGATTATCAACTTGTCTCTATGATAATTGTGTATTCATTCAGTAGAGTTTGCCACGACTAATTATTTTAAGTTATTTGACATTTCATCAAAATATTTGACCGATTATTTTCCCAACATAATATGTATAAATTATGTAATAGTACAATTTTATTGAAATAATATTTAAATTATAACATGTAATATATTATATGTGGAGAATTAATTATATAATTGTTAGGAAAAATAATCAAGAAAAAGCTTTGATGAAGTTTTGATGAAATGTCAAAATGCTCAAGGAAAAACTGAGTCAAGCCTATCATGGAAACTGAACTGATGTCAAGGTCTCAAACAAGATGGTGAAACTAAGCTCATCCTAGAGCTTAACTAAAGAAAAGACACCAACTAAATTCAGTTTGAAGCCCAATTGAATTAACTCAAAGAAGTTCGCGTTAAAATTGAAGAGAATCAGTCAAAGAAGTTTGCGAACTGAAGAGAATCGCAAACTGAAGAATGAGATGTCTAAACTGAGCCACTTCGAACTACAGATCGATCGAGCATGCGAACTGAATGACTCATAGAAGCCAACTGAGATGTCAACTAATAAAACGATTCTAAGTTTTGAACAGCTCTTTACAACAAACAAATTAAAGACTACTGATCGCACGAGCAAACTGAGCTACGCATCTCAAAAGTCAACCAAGGCGTCAATTGTTAAAATGGCTCTAAGCTCAGAACGGATATCTGCACCAACAAAATTGTTAGACTTAATTAAAGTCTAAAAATGACCAACATTCATTTTACACTCCTCTATATAAGATGAGTGAAACAGGACATGACGTAGACTTTTACCAAAATTCAAAAAGAGCCAATGTACTTCTCTCTTGCAAGAAAGAAAATCTTGATTGTAAATCTTCAAATTTCGACAAACTGACCAAAACCTTCTTAGTTTGTACACTTAAAAGCAAAGGAAGATCTGAACTTGCTCAAGCTTGATATCAAGAAAAGTACTAAGCAATCTGCAAAAGTCCACTTGAGAAGAAACGAGCTTTATGACGTCAAATACATTCAGCTTACAACCAAGTTTTTGCTAAAGCTCTTCTCAAAAAGAAAAATCCAGAAAGTATCAACATCTGCTCAGATCAAAGAGCACCATAAGTTGATAATCCAAGTTCAATACCTACCATCTTGAAGATCGAAAGAGATCTAAAATCTTGTAAAGATGTCAATAGCACCTAACTCTCCGACTAAGTGTGAGCCGCATCTAAAGAAACTGCCGCCGCAATAGCTACCTGTCGGAGACTGTAAGTGTGAGTCGTCGACTCAACTGAGGTAACTCTATAAAGTAATTCATTGTTACCAGGTTTAGCTAACCCCCTTCTTTCATTGTATAATTTGTAAAGTGAACTCAAGCTATATAGTGAATTTACTCCTTCTAAGGAAGGAAGAGAGGATGTAGAAGTTTTAAGGCTTCGAACCTCTATAAATCGACTATGTGTTGTACTTTATGCTTACTTACCCTGCTTATCTTTTAAAGCTTATATACAAACTCACACACAACTTGCGCTTCTCTGAAGAGAACTGAAAATAGACAAATCATCCAAGTTAAAACGAGTCAAGGGTCCCAAAGTATTCCACATTTGGTTATAAGTTTTGAAATCAATTTATTCACCCCCCTCTAAACTAAATACGACTCATCCGATCTATTTGTTTGTGCTAACATCTTAAGCTATGGGAAACCACAAGCTATCTCTATTTTCAGTTCAAAATTATGACAACTGGAGCAGAAGAATGAAGGCTCATTTGTGCTCAATACATGAGAACATATGGGAAGTTATAGAGGATGATCCAATCAAAATAATGATGGATAATGACGCCCATATTGTTGATATCAACCAACCAGCACGGATTCCAAAGCCAACTCATCTTCTCACTAGAGAAGAAAAGAAGTTAAAAAATCTAGAGTCTGTTGCTCAGGCAGCACTCTTTCAAACTCTAGATGAAGATCGAATGAAGGACACCAAGAACTGCAAACTATAGATTGAAGATTTATTGCAGTCACTGTGTGTATTTATTTATAGTTATATTTATCTGCTAGTTCTATATACTTGCTTTATAGATGATATGGTGTGGGTATACACACGATAAAGATTATATCATCATATTCCTTGCAATGTATTAAAAGGCTCACGGCTTAGATGATCCTAAACCCACCATCGATACACCTTAGAATAATCTGATAGTTAGTTTATCTTGACTAGCTGATTATTCTAGTACACTGATTTGTGTATTGAGGTGGATCACGATAGGATAATATTCTCTATTCTGACCTTAAGTGGGAGAATAATGATCCATAGAGTTTGGGTTCTTAACCTATATATATTGACGGACGTATATATGTTATGTTATTGCTTTGATTTGTCAATGAGTAAGATTCTTTGATAGGATCAACAACCTCAATATTTTTGGCAGTGACATTTATATATATGATGGGTCGTGCATTATATATGGCCACTGTGTCCTGGTGCGCCAGGTTGATGATGTCCCCTTGATGAAGCACAAAGTTCATGTGAAACCATGTAGGTGGAATTTATTCCATACATGATAAAGCTTGTATGGTACTACTCAAAAAACAAGATATTAATTAATTATAGTTGTCAGAAGCCTACATAATTAATTAATGGATATTATATCTTAAACATGGAGAATAATTGAACTAAATGAGAAAGCATAGTCGCAAATATGTTTTAAATTGTTAGGTCAATATTATTTCTTTAGTGGAACAAAAATAATACGTAATTTATTTAATTATATCATAAGTTGTAGATATTAGCAATTAAATAAATTAGCAGGCCAATTTAATATTCTTCTAGATCTCTGTTGTAATCCAATATGACCTTAGCGGACTGTGAATGGAACAAGAGTGAGAGACCTAAATCCAGTAGGGTTTGGAGACCTAAATTCCGCCCACCTCCTTATATAAATAAGGGAAGGGGACGAAAATTAGGGTAAGAAAATCAGCCTCTCTTTTATGTTCTCTTGATCCCCATAGTATCCACACCTGTTTAGTAGTATACAACTCACCATGTATCTAGACGCGGTCCGGGAATACAACAGAAGATCGAGAAATAGATTAGCAACAGTGGAGGCACCAATTTATACATCATTCAACCACAAGATTAGACCTTTAATCTTGTGATCAACCCGACATAATTTGTAAGTTAATATTTTCGATGTTATCTGTGTTTCGGCATTTTGTAGATTCGAATATACAACTTGCATGATAATTCAACATGGTTTAGTTATTTACATTGCATTAATAGAATATGATATAAATGAGCTATGATTAATGAGCATCTAAATAGATCATGTGGTGCTTCAATTAAAAAAAAACCCCAACATCTAATTCTCAAGCTATTTATAATAACAAATATAGTCTAAACAAGGTAATCAGAATTCCTAATTTGACTCGAATTCAACTAAGGAGACTTTCCTTGTATAGTATGGACCACTCTAGTTAGAGATCTTCCTTGAATATAATTTGCTTTCTTGAAGCTTCAATTCTTTTGATCTTCTATCTGAATGAGACATCTTCTATTTAAAGACATCTATCTTCAATAGGAATCTTCATGTCCTTGATTTCAGCATAGTGCATCTCAATGGAAGTTTCTGGACAACAATGTACATGATCATGCACGTAATTTTGATCAGTACATTCTTGATCTTCAATCAAATTGACAGCAGAATTTTCATATCTCATGTCCAGAACATGTTTCTTGATGCTTGAAACCCCAAAATCTTTTTGTAATTGATTGCCATAAAGATTATGGCAATCAAAACACTTAATGCTAAAATATTGGACTAACATTTTGCATAGGTGTGAAGAAACCAATTTCGTGTTGAATTAGGAGAAGTGTCATTTTATAGTAAAGATGGCTTGAAGTGGATCGTGCTAATGTGGTAGCCATTAAAAAATTACCACCTTCTACAGTGAGAAAGCAATAAGGAGTTTTCTTGAGCATGTTGGGTTTCATAGGCATTTCATCGCTAATTTTTCAAAAATCACATAGCTTATGTGTCATTTGCTTGAGAAAGAAAAATCTTTAGTTTTTTTATGATTTATGTTTGCAGTGTTTCAAGGTATGAAGAAAGTTTTGATATATACCCCTATTTTGCTAACTCCAGATTGGTCACAGCCTTTTGAGTTGATGTATGATGCTAGTGGCTATGCATTGGGTGTAGCTCTCGGACAAAAGAGGAAGAAGCTATTTAGGGTCATTAATTATACTAGTAAGATGTTTGATGCAGCTCAAAGGAATTACACCACCATGGAGAAGGAGATGTTTGGGGTGGTTTTTGCTTTTGCTAAGTTTTACGGTACGACAAAGGAACGAAGATATAGGGTGTTACACATTTTTCTAGGGATGAATCCTCGTTGTCTATATTTGAAATAAACACTTGTTTGCGATTAGATGCACTGATCTTGATATCTGTATGAATCTTGTTTATTCTCATTGTTGTTTTTTGAGCCAAGCACCCCTCTTATAATACATTTAAAAACGTAGATTTGCTCCGGTTACAAAGGTTATGCTGCCCAAATTTCTAGAAAGCATAACCTATATTCTTATGTATCTAATTAAGGTATCTTATTCCGCAAGTCTAGTAGTAACAATCCCTTCCCCCAGTAATGCACCAATCCCTAAATCACCTCGCTTTTTCATTACCTTTTTTAACAATATTTTCTAGTAAAATTAACATTATACTTTTTAATATTAGAAGTAAAACTTTTCGAGACTAAAATGATATTTTTCAGTTTTAGAACTATTTTTTTCAGGTTGTATTGTTTTTTCTAGAAATGATAATTTTCATATTATATACAACTAGTGTACTGATAGGACGTATTCTACTTGTTATTATCATGACTTTTTGGTGACTTTTCTCCTTATTGTCTATCCTATATTTGTGTATTTTGGTGCTCTGATATGTTGTGAAGTGATGTAGGGACGTGGTGTAATATGGAGAAGAGAGGCAGGGTTTTTGGTGCAAGAAAAGATACAAGTAAAGGAAAGGGAGAAGTTCGAGCAGATCAAGCTGCAAGGGCATGCAGCTGGAGGATTGAAGCAGATTTCTGGAGGCCCGGTCCAGAATATGTTTTGGGCTTGCTGAGCCCAGGTCTCGGCCCACGCGCAAATCTGAACGCGAAAATCTTTCTCCACCGCCTCTAAAAGTATTTTGCATGGGATTTACCTAGATTAGGATGTTATTTCCTATTTAGAACTCTATCTTTATGGATTGTAAATATATATTAGGTATTTAGTTTATTTTCTATGAAGAACACACGCTAGAAACGCGAGAAACGCAGCAGCAACCAGTTTTAATCCAATTTTATTTCTTCTCTTCGATATCATCATCGCGCGAATATACAACTTTTTGTTGATCGATTCCAGCATGCAAAGTAGCTAATTTACTCGTATTCCGGTGCCAACGACGAAGCTCCGCTTATATAACTGTGAGATCTAATAACTAGGGGAATAACAGAGCTAATTTACTCGTAATCGTGGTTTAGGTTTAATAAATGGTAAAACGGTTGCTCAAATAACTAGGGGAATAACAGAGTTAATTTTGCAGTCCTGCGTCAGAGTCTGTAAGTTAAGAATCGGGTCTTTCTTGTGCTCATTGTTGTCGGCTCATTAAACTCATAGAGCGTCTCTTACAGTTGTCAGTCGATTAGGGGAATAATTAATGGAGCGTCTTCTTAATTATCGAAACAGTATGGAGAGATTAGGTCATGTCAGAAGCATCTTCGATAACTATAACTAATTTGCATGGTTTGATTAATTAATTCTTGTATCTGTGATCGGTGTTATAAGTGGAGTGGAGTTTGTTGGATCCGGAATACCCTTTTTGTCATTGGTTTAAATCAGTTCGTTTGCATAAATATTTTCTTTAGTTGTTTATTTAATTCCTCAGTTTACTTTGTTATATAATTCACATAAAAATTTCTTTCTGGAAGTTAGGGCACACAGACTGAAAGTCAAGAGTAATTGTCGCTGGTCCTTTGGGAGACGATCCTGCTCGCCACTGTACTCTGTAGTGTGGGCTTGCCGACGAAAGTCGGAACATTTACTTTTGGTGAAAAGCGACGCACCAAATTTTGGCGCCGTTTCCGGGGATCGGTTTAAAGTAGTGCTTACTCAAAATATTCAGTTTGTTATTTACTTTGTTTTTATTTTTTTATTTTTCTGGTCTATGACCTGTTCCTCTGCAGATAAAGATTTAGTGTTCGATCCAGAGCCAGAGAGAACGTTACACCGGTTGAGGAAGAATACTAAGGTGTCTACAAAGATTCTCGAAGCTGATCAACACCTCGACATGGCTAATAATGAAGATCCACCACCGAACCCGCAAGACCTTGCCGCAGGAAGAGCCCTCATCCAAGCCAATGTGGCTAATCATGGACCTGATCATGAGCCTCTCATACGGGAAATCGGCCTTCTTCGGAGTAACAGACCCATCTGTATTGTGCTGCCCCCGATTGCCAACAATGCAGAGATCCGACCTGCATTTATCTAAGTGTTACCGAAGTTTGGTGATCTACCGGGAGAAAGTGCACACAAGCATTTGTCTGAATTTGATCTCGTGTGCTCAACTTTAAGACCTACTGGTTTTACTGCTAATAACTTAAGGTTACTCACTTTTTCTCACACTTTACAGGGAAAGGCACGAGATTGGTTATTTGATTTGCCGCCGGAGTCTATCACTACTTGGGCGGAATTAGAGGGACAATTCTTGAGGAAATTTTTTCCTGAGACTCGCGCTGCAAATCTGAGAATGGCTATCAGTAGCATCAAACAAAAGATGAATGAAAGCCTAGCTGAATACTGGGAGAGATTTCAACAGTTTTGTCGCAAATGTTCGGACCATGGGTTCACTGATTATCAGCTTCTGACTAATTACTTTTACCGTGGCATATCTTCTTTTGATAGGAAAATCGTCGATGCTGCCAGTGGGGGATCTCTTACCAACAAAACCCTCGGTGAGGCCAAACAGCTCATAATTGATATGGCTTCTGGAGGACAGCAGTACGAAGAAGAAGATAAAGGAAGACACCGACCTGTAAGGGCAATCGACCGAGCTGGAGGGTCAGAAGTGAATGAGAAGATAGATGCTCTTACCTCCCTAGTCCGAGGCTTGGATGTGGCGCACACAAGGCCAAACCGCTACGGAGTTTGTTCCGAGCATGGGCATTTCACTGATGAATGTCCCAATTTGCATGAGCCACCTACTGAACAAGCTTGTTATGGATCAGGCAATGCGCAGCAAGATGCTCTCAGAGGAATCAATTATGATGCCCCGAGAGGAGACAATTTCAGGAGGAAGCGAAATAATGATCCTTATTCCAATTCCTACAACCCCGGTTGGAGAGATCATCCTAATTTTTGTTGGAGACAGCCTGGAGATCCACCCGCAGCAGGAGAATTGCCACCGAGACCCCTAAGGGGTGAGCCGTATGCCCACAGAGACCGATCCACACCATCTATGAGTGAGATCATGAAGAGTCTGGAGCACAGTACCAACCTCGTGAGTAGCCTAGCGCAGAGCCAAAAGGCCTTTCAGTAGGAGACGCAAGCCGCCTTGAGCAGCATGGGCACACAGATCACTCAACTTGCCACCCAATTGAACAAGCTGCAAGGGCACGCCGGAAAACTACCATCTCAAGCCGAGCAGAATCCGAGAGGAAATGTCAGTGCTGTGACTCTTCGGAGTGGAAAAGAGTTAGCAGAGAAGGAGAAATAGAAACGGCACAACCACACGCTGAGTGGGCAAACTGAAGAAGCTGACGGCAGACCCAACATTAAGGGCACACAGCCTGCCACACAGATTGCTCCTAATGAGGTATCGATTTTGTCTAAACCTCATCACCCTATTAATGCAACTCCTTTTCCTTCTAGGTTAGCACGACATAAGAAAGAGGAAGATGAGAAAGAGATCTTCTAGCTTTTCAAGAAAGTCGAGATCAACCTACCTCTGATCGATGCTATCAAGCAAGTTCCTCGATACGCAAAGTTTCTGAAGGAACTATGTGCCAAGAAGATAAGGTATGGAAGGGATGCAAAAAATCAAGGTCGGAGAAAATGTTTCAGTAATTATCCAGCGGAAGTTACCTCAAAAGTGTCGAGACCCAGGTATGTTCACTATCCCTTGCATCATTGGGAACAAAAAGGTAGAAAAAGTCATGTTAGACTTAGGAGCATCTATTAATGTTATGCCTTTCTCTATTTACAAGGAATTACAGCTAGGTTCTATGAAAGATACTCGAGTCATCATTCAATTAGTTGATAGGTCCAATGCATACCCTAGAGGTGTAGTAGAGGATGTCTTAGTTAAGGTGAATGAATTGATTTTTCCTGTAGATTTTTACATTGCTGAAATGGATGATTCATTGTCTGCACATAGATCTCTGATTTTGCTAGGTCGCCCATTTATGAAAACTGCACGCATGAAGATTGATGTTGATAAAGGCATGATGAGTTTCAAATTTGATGGGGATGTTGTCACATTTAATATATTCGAAGCCATGAAGCATGTAGAAGACCCCGAGGCTCTTTTTATGGTAGATATTATCGATTCCATTACTGATGATTTTGTTGAGTGCAATTTCAGGGAGGACAGTTTAGAATAGGTACTTTATGGAGGGATACCCGACCACATTGCAGATTCAGAAGAGGAAAAAGAGATTCGAGACCTCATACAGAAGTTATACGCTGTTGATAAATTTTCCGTCAGAAATGCGGCCTGCCGTTTGCCCTTGCCGCCCATCACGGAACCCATTCTTCCATCTCATGTGAAGGCCCCGACTCTGGAATTGAAGGTTCTTCCCGAGCACTTGAAGTACGCCTACCTGGGTGAAGCAGATACTCTACCTGTCATTGTGAGTAAAGACCTTACCGCAGCCCAGGAAACGCAAACATGTTACTCTTTTGAAGAAGCACAGAGGTGCTATCGGCTGGACTCTCGCTGACATCAAGGGGATCAGCCCCGATATTTGCATGCACCGCATATTTCTGGAGGAAAATCATAAACCATGCTGCGATCCTCAGAGGAAGTTGAACCCAGTGATGAAAGAGGTGGTATTGAAGGAGATTCTGAAGTTGCTCCAATTGAGAATCATTTACCCAATCTCTGACAGTGTTTGGGTTAGCCCCGTACACGTCGTTCCAAAGAAGTCTGGATTCCAGCTCGTGAAGAATGAGAGCAACGAATTGATACCAATGAGATTGCAAACAGGATGGCGAATGTGCATTTATTTTAGGAAGTTGAATGATGCGACCCGCAAAGATCACTTCCCTTTGCCCTTTATTGATGAGATGCTCGAAAGATTAGCTAGGAAATCCTATTTCTGCTTCCTCGATGGCTACTCCGGCTATTTCCAGATTTTTGTGGCTCAAGAAGATCAAGAAAAGACGACCTTCACTTGTCCATTCGGGACCTTTGCTTGCCGAAAGATGCCCTTTAGCCTGTGCAACGCCCCGGGCACCTTCCAACGATGCATGATGAGTATCTTTTCCGACTTGATAGAGAGCTGCATCGAAATTTTTATGGATGACTTTACAGTTCATGGCGACTCTTTTAAGCAGTGTATGGAGCATTTAGACAAAGTTCTTCAAATGTGTGTTGAGACTGATTTGGTTTTGAACTTCGAGAAGTGCCGTTTCATGGTACAACAAGGAATTGTGCTTGGGCATGTCATATCTGCGATGGGCATAGAAGTGGATAGAGCAAAGATCGACTTGATCACAAAGCTGTCGTACCCCTCCAATGAGAAAGAAATTCGAGCCTTATTAGGCCATGCCGGCTTCTACCGTCGCTTCATTCAGGATTTTTCCAAGATAGCTCAACCGATGTCTAAGCTGCTGCAAAAGGATGCCCCTTTCATCTTTGATGACAAGTATAAAGAAGCTTTTGATTTGCTGAAAGAAAAGCTAACCTCGGTGCCCATAATTCAGCCACTGCAATGAGGACTCCCGTTTGAGCTCATGTGCGATGCAAGTGACTATGCTATTGGAGTTGTCCTTGGACAAAAGATTGAGAAGCACAGTCATGTTATTTACCATGCTTCAAAAACTCTCAACCCGGCTCAATGCAACTACACAACTATAGAAAAAGAGCTTCTTGCCGTAGTGTTCGCTTGTGAGAAATTTCGATCCTACATTGTTGGATCCAAAGTTGTGGTATACACTGATCATGCTGCTCTCAAGTACCTTCTGTCCAAAAAGGAGTCTAAACCACGACTAATTCGTTGGATTCTCCTCTTACAAGAATTTGATTTGGAAATTAAAGACAAGAAGGGAACCGAGAATCATGTCGCAGACCATTTGAGTAGACTGTTGACTGCATCCGACGGTATGCCCATACCGGACGATTTTCCAGATGAGCTTCTTCTTGCAGCTGCGGAAAGGGCACCCTGGTACGCTGACTTGGTGAATTTTCTCACAACTGGAATTTTTCCCAAAGGCTTTGAATCTGCCAGAAAGAACAAGTTGAAGAGCCAAGCCAAGTATTTCATCTGGGACGAGCCCTATTTGTGGAAGACTTGTGCCGATCAAGTCATTCGACGTTGTATTCCTGAGGACGAGATTCCATCTATTTTGAGCTTCTGTCATGCCCACGCATGTGGCGGCCACTTTGGCCCACGAAGAACAGTCTGAAAGGTCTTAGACTGTGGTTTTTATTGGGAAACAATCTTCAAAGACGCCTATTTCTTTTGCAAGCATTGTGATCGTTGCCAGCGCCTTGGTAACATTTCTTTGAGGAACGAGATGCCTCAAGTCCTTATCTTGAACTGCGAGATTTTTGATGTTTGGGGCATGGATTTCATGGGCCCCTTTCCAAGTTCTTTCGGCCACTCCTATATTCTGTTAGCTGTCGACTACGTTTCCAAGTGGATCGAAGTCAAAGCTACCCACACCAATGATTCTAAGGTCGTTGCCAAATTCCTCAAAGCTCGGGTTTTTCAACGCTTTGGTGTTCCTCGAGCTATCATCAGTGACCACAGCACGCACTTTTGTAACCGCACCTTAGAAGCGCTTTTCAAGAAGTATGGAGTAACCCACCGAGTTGCTACGGCATACCACCCGCAGTCCAATGGCCAAGCTGAAGTGTCCAATCGAGAGATCAAACACATTCTGGAGAAGACCGTATGCCCAAACCGCAAGGATTGGAGCTTGCGACTAGATGATGCTACATGGGCATACCGCACGGCTTTCAAAACGCCTATCAGGATGTCCCCTTACCGTCTGATTTTTGGGAAACAGTACCATCTTCCCGTAGAGCTGGAACATCGAGCTTTTTGGGCCGTGAAACAGTGCAACTTGGATCCTTGACTGACCGGTCCTGAACGCCGCTATCAGTTACAAGAGCTTGAAGAAATTCGTTTGGAGGCCTATGACAGTGCAAGTTATTACAAGGATCGTACCAAACTATTGCACGTCAAATATATC
Source organism: Perilla frutescens (assembly GCA_026008535.1). Taxonomy (NCBI): domain Eukaryota; kingdom Viridiplantae; phylum Streptophyta; class Magnoliopsida; order Lamiales; family Lamiaceae; genus Perilla; species Perilla frutescens. Next base: position 10,923,020 of record BRKX01000005.1, read on the forward strand.
CGGAGGAAAACTTTTGAGGTTGGCCAGAAAGTGTTACTTTTCAATGCTCGCCTTCGTCTCATGCCCGGTAAACTCAAGTCTCACTGGATGGGCCCCTTTAAAGTAGTATCTATTAGTCCGCATGGTGCTGTGGAAATTCGCAGTCTTGATACTCACAAAATATTAAAGGTGAACGGCCAGTTGCTCAAGCCATATTGTACCGACATCACCTTCTCAAGTTTTGATGGGGTTGATCTTGCAGCCCCGATGATTCACCAATAGCTGCTCCACGCCGTCGAGCCTTCGACGTTAACTAAAGGCGCTTTTCGGGAGGCAACCCGATTTCTTGTTTTCGCTTTATTCTTTTTCTTACTTTACTTTTCTTTTTTTTCTGTCTTTTTAATTCTGCCATCTTATTACAAAAACAAAAAAAAACAAAAAAAAAAGAGGAGGGGAGGAACCATAATGTTCCCCGCCGCAAGGGCACACTACCTATGGGGGAGCGGTTTTGGAATTAACCGCTCATTCAAGTGTGGGGGGGGGGGGATTTAGGAAATTCGTTTTTTTTTTCAGGGACATAATTGCAAAATGCTTATAGTTGATTTAAGGATTTAATTTTCACATAACCCTAATCCCCAATTCTATTTCATCCCCCACTTCCTTACTTTCACCACCCTTTCAAATTTTTACCCCCTTCTCATTTTTTTTTTTTGCAGAAGTCACACAACCGTTCATCTTCCCGCCTTTCCACAACCGCCAACGCCACCCACTTCTCCGCCCATACTCACCATCCACTGCCATGGGAAAGAAGTGATCCTCCGCCGCCAAGCGAAAGGCCACTGTCCCAGAACCACCGCCTCCATCTACCAAGGAAGCCGCACCACAGACGTCGCCGACGCCGGTCGCTTCCCCTCCACCATCTCCGACCGCCGTCCACCCTGAAATCAACCAACCTCTGTCTTTCCTTCGCCGTGTGCTGAAGCGCCAGGCCGAGGTGGGTTCTTCCACCACCACCAAGCGACGAAAGCCTCTCACCACCGAGTCATCACCACCGGCAGACTCCCAACCATCACCGCCGCCTTCTCCAGCGATTTTCACCTCACGAGCGAGTCTGCCGCCCGCTGCCTCAACGCCGCGCGCCTCCACTCCTCCACCAGAGAGCGCTCTCAATCCCTCCCCTGTCTCAGACCCGCCGCCTTCAACCTCTGTCCCGGCCAAGTCATCAAAGAAGGGGACAAAGGGAAAAGCACCCGCAGCTTCTTCGAGTTCTGCCCTCCCGGCTTTCCTGCCCCAGGATGAGGTACAGCACCGTACCGACTTGAACACTCATCGTGTTCTCGTCGGCGCGCGCCTTTTCAATTGGTCTAATATTGCTGTGCTAGGAGTTAACGATCGTATTAAGAATTTCTTTGTTGGTATTGGCTGGGATAAGTTACTTGATATTTCTGTTGATGTGCACCGTGCATTAGTTTTGGAATTCTTATCCTCTTTTGATTTTGATGCCTCGAGGGGGCTTGAGGATAGACATGCCATTGTATTCATGCTAGGTGGTAGGAAGTTTCATATGTCGATTACCAATTTGAACATTGTGCTTAGTTTTGAGTCTGATGCCTCTGTGCTTGAAGATGAGTATAAGTCTTCTCTCTGTGATGTCCCCGCTGTTTTCTCTCAAACGGCTAATGAAACTTAGGCTAGGCTTTCAATAGATGAGTCCTACAGTTCTCGCTCCTCTAAGGGAGCCCATTTGAAGGATGATGCTCTTCGACTTTGTCATAGGTTCTTATCTGCTAACGTTTTTGGTCGTTTGGACATGTTGAATTTGGTGATTGTGCAAGAGTTATTTTTGCTTGATTGTATGCATTCTGAGATCAAGGTGAACTTTGGGTATTGGCTTGCCAAGCGATGGCATTTCAGTGCTCATCACACCCTCTGCCGAGCTCCCTTAGGATGTTTTGTTACTTTACTTGCTGAGAGACTTCATATCCCTATTTCTGACCCCGATCCTCTGCCTCCCATGTTATTCCGGTTGGAGGACTTTGCTGCTATGAAGTTGTTGTTTGTGAATGATCAGGGCCATTATCAGCTTACCCGGCCGGGCATTGAAGGCCCGCGTCGATCTGTTTCTGCAGGGCCTGCTGCTACCTCACTCCTCCCAGCGATTGAGGAGTTGATCACCATTGCCACCACTTGAACTGGAGGACAGCTTTGACCGCCGGCTGGATGAGATTGATGGTCGCCTGGACGTGATGGAGCAAGTGATCCGCCATTTGGCGGATCAGAGTTAGTTCTCTCTTATCCCTCCCTTGATAATCTTTGTTTGCCTGAGTCCTGTTTGCTTTTGGTTTTTCTTTTTCTGATGACTATCTTGTCAGTAGGTTTGTACCCCTTCCTACAGCGAGGACGCTGTATTTTTCAAGTTTGGGGGGGGACACTTAGGTTGTTCATGTTTTTATCTATGTGAAGTTAAGAAAAAAAAAATCTTGAGTCAGTTATCTGGGGTTTTTGTTTGGGATTTTGCCTAAGTGTTGGTAGCTTAAATCGATGAGAGTAAGGATGTATGAGCTGTGAATGGTTTGACTGGATGATAGGTTGAATTTGTGATAGAATATGCCATGTTTTGGATGAGATCTGGGATGATGAATCATGTTTCCAATCACTAATTTCTAAAGCCTACAAATTGTGAGTTCTTGAGCCTATGAGCATGCATGAATTAAGAGCTCAATTTTTTTTTTTGTTGATGAGTGTTATCTGACTAGATTATTCGATGCTTGAATTGTTTTGCTGTCGTTTTATTGTTACCTTTTGGTTTCATTCACAAAAATGATCAAGGCATTAGGGATACCCGAGCTATTAGACCAAAAGAAAACACTATGCCCGTTCATTGCCAATTAGTGAGCCACCTTGAGCCTAAAAGATCCGATTTTATTGATTGCAGCCACTATACACGAGCCATAGCCTTTCTTTTGGCCTGCTTTTTGTCCTAGAAACATGCAAGTCCCTGAATGAATGATGTCTAAAGCTGCACAAATAAGAAATATGAGGTCTTGAGAAAAAATGTGTGAATGTTAATACTCTACTCCAAAAAAAAATATATATATATATATATATATGAGAAGCAAAGCTTCAATCAAAACAAAAAAAAAAAGAGAAGAAAAGAGAAAATGAGGAGTAGAATATGAAGAGAGTGAATGAATCTGTGTGCTCAAAATTTTGAAATAAGACCTATGTTGATGTTGTTGTGCTGTGCTGGAAAAGGGATTTACATTCTTATGCTTGCATTGTTTCTTTCATTTTAGCTACTTTGGCCAAAAATATCCTACCTCATGAACCTAAGCCCTATTACAACCAAAGAGGGAAAAGACCTTGTGATTTGTGATGAACTTGAAGAGTGATAATTTTGATGACAAATGATCAATTCTATGTTGAAGATAACTAGTCATGATCTCTGAGTGAATGGCCTCTTGATCTAAATTTGTTTTTGAGTGATAAAGAGTGAATCTTGGTGAGGCTGGATTGTGAAGCATAATTTTAACTGGATTGACAAAGTTTTGACATATTTCTTGAACAAAGAAGATAGTGGTTTGTGGATTGATATATCACAGCTTATGCTCTGAGTTCGCATTGATTTGGGTTGTTGATGCTTGGTCATTCATCCTTGTTGAGTCTGTTTTTGTTCTTGATGTTTTCTTTGTTCTTGTTTGTGTTGCTCGAGGACGAGCAAGGGTTAAGTATGGGGGGATTTGATAGGACGTATTCTACTTGTTATTATCACGACTTTTTGGTGACTTTTCTCCTTATTGTCTATCCTATCTTTGTGTATTTTGGTGCTTTGATATGTTGTGAAGTGATGTAGGGACGTGGTGTAATATGGAGAAGAGAGGCAGGGTTTTTGGTGCAAGAAAAGATACAAGTAAAGGAAAGGGAGAAGTTCGAGCAGATCAAGCTGCAAGGGCATGCAGCTGGAGGATTGAAGCAGATTTCTGGAGGCCCGGTCCAGAATATGTTTTGGGCTTGCTGAGCCCAGGTCTCGGCCCACGCGCAAATCTGAACGCGAAAATCTTTCTCCACCGCCTCTAAAAGTATTTTGCATGGGATTTACCTAGATTAGGATGTTATTTCCTATTTAGAACTCTATCTTTATGGATTGTAAATATATATTAGGTATTTAGTTTATTTTCTATGAAGAACACACGCTAGAAACGCGAGAAACGCAGCAGCAACAAGTTTTAATCCAATTTTATTTCTTATCTTCGATATCATCATCGCGCGAATATACAACTTTTTGTTGATCGATTCCAGCATGCAAAGTAGCTAATTTACTCGTATTCCGGTGACAACGACGAAGCTCCGCTTATATAACTGTGAGATCTAATTGTTTGTTCATAATTAATTGATGCATGTATATGTTATTCTTGGATTTCGGGTCGTTAATTATTCTAAGTCTATCGAATAGTTGCAAATATTTGGTAGGATGTGATTAATTACTAGCCAATTAAATCGGCCATACGTAATCGTGGTTTAGGTTTAATAAGTGGTAAAACGGTTGCTCAAATAACTAGGGGAATAACAGAGTTAATTTTGCAGTCCTGCGTTAGAGTCTGTAAGTTAAGAATCGGGTCTTTCTTGTGCTCATTGTTGTCGGCTCATTAAACTCATAGAGCGTCTCTTACAGTTGTCAGTCGATTAGGGGAATAATTAATGGAGCGTCTTCTTAATTATCGAAACAGTATGGAGAGATTAGGTCATGTCAGAAGTGTCTTCGATAACTATAACTGATTTGCATGGTTTGATTAATTAATTCTTGCATCTGTGATCGGTGTTATAAGTGGAGTGGAGTTTGTTGGATCCGGAATTCCTTTTTTGTCATTGGTTTAAATCAGTTCGTTTGCATAAATATTTTCTTTAGTTGTTTATTTAATTCCTTAGTTTACTTTGTTATATAATTCACATAAAAATTCCTTTCTGAAAGTTTGGGCACGCAGACTGAAAGTCAAGAGTAATTTTCGCTGGTCCTTTGGGAGACGATCCTGCTCGCCACTGTACTCTGCAGTGTGGGCTTGCCGATGAAAGTCGGAACATTTATTTTTGGTGAAAAACGACGCACCACACATCACCAACCCAACAAAGAAACAGTTATGTTAGTCACACATGCAACCTTGGGTTTCTTATGTATAGGAACAATTAACTTTTACAATGTCTTCGTTTATTATAAACTCTTTTTTAATCTAAATTTCATAACACCATGTCTTGATCTTAGAAGTTGGTGATAAAAAAAAGGCAAAGGAAAAACGAAACAATAATGTCGAAAATAAACATAATATTCAATTAGAAGAAATAAAATATTAAATTTAAAACGCCTAAATTAAATGATCGATGGAGATGACAATTAACATAGCTTTACAATGATATGCAGATCATACAATGTCATGCCGTAGTGACCAACTCTAAGCTTTCTTCCGACCAGCAATGGCTTATTGTTCGAACGAACCCAAACAATCTAACCAATAATTTGAACACACTACTCACAATCGATTTTTTTTCTATTCTCTTCTGTTCAGCATCTTTCCTGCCTGTTTTATAAGTACTGATTCGTACTTCTCCCTTAACAACCACTTGTTTCATGCAGATATCGATTGTGAATTTCTTCGATCCTGTACGAGAAGCTTATATACAGTAAAACCCGGTGTTTATGCTGTTACTACATCGTCATTACAATATATGTTGCTCAAGAAACGTTACTAACCTGCCATCTTTGAAATAATTTGTGTCACTCTGTCTCTGCAGTGAGCACACCCCAGATTTGCATTCACTGCGATTACCTGAAACTGCAAAATAAAGAGCATTTTTAGCAAGGCAGAATATGACAAGAGATCAAATGACATATGAGAGAGAGAGAGAGAGAGAGAGAGAGAGATACAGCAGGGAGAGAGAGATTTGCAGCGAATAGAAGGGCTTGCTTTCCCGAATTACCCATCTTGATCACTAAAGATTTCACCTCCGATAGAGTGGAAGAATATTAGCAGACTTGGAAGATAAAACAATTTGTGTGGTTAATTCTTGATTTGTGACAATTATTCTCGACAAGATGGTCTTGTATAAATGGTGCATTAAAAAAAAAAAGAAGCAGCAAGCACGCCTGTGAACATTACTGATTATATGCATTAAACAATGGATTAAAGAAAGGGATTAAGCAGCATAGATTTCGTCCCTATTCTTTTGGCAGAATGGGGATGCATGTTACAGCCACCAATAACTAACTTTCGTAATTAAAAAAAGGGATTTGGTGCTTCATGCACTAATTAATCTTATAATTAGCTGGTAGTTTATCTACTACTAATAATTATTTTGAAGATTAGGTTGGAATCAAAGAATTTAGTAAAATAACAAACTAGTCTTAATCTAGAGGCACGTGAAGTATGGTATTTAAACTGGTTAAAACAGTGTAGAGCTGTTATGCAAGATGTCCATCTGTAAACCAAATTATATGCGTCTTTAGTTATAAAAATCACCCTTCTAAGTACTTCATTTGTAGAATTTTTTATTTTTGGAAGTTTATGTAACTGACATCGCAGTACAAAAAATGGCAGGTAATAATATTCACGCAACAATTGTTCCATTTGTTATTTGTACCCTTCATTGTTGTATTTGTCCAAATATGTAAATATATTGCAAAGATCATCCCTGAATTTGTACCCTTCAATTCTATCTCTGTTGAAGTAGGAAAATAAATTTGAAAAATGATGGTAAGTTGCTTTTGAGTCCCAACTCTAGTTACCATACGAAGCAGTTTTAAGAGAATACAAACTAAGGGAAGTAGGGGCACCTGTTCCGGTAGGATGGCCTAGTGGTGGAGTGAGGTTGCTTGGAGACCAAAGATCACGGGTTCGAATTTCTTCAATATCACAGGTTGAGCGTGTAAGTAAAAAAAAAGGGGAGGAGTAGGGGCACCGAACACAACAGGAATTAAAGGGAAACCTTTAAAGAAAGAAAGAAAGAGAGAGAGAAAAATAAAACAGTACCATCATCTACATCAGATATTTCAGCTGTCGGTTGGAAAGTATGCCGATCGATGAAATTCACACACAAAAATGAATAAATGACCATAACATGATAACAGAACATACTACTAATAGGAGTCAACATTTTACATAATGCAAAGCTTTTAGGAATTAAAAAGGATCCAGGCAGAGATCATGTAATGTTAATTGGAAAAATACATAACTGGAGATATTCCAGCATAGTATAAAGATTCCAATTTTAATCTAAAAGCCAAAAGCTATGAATCAGAGAAATGTAATTTATGACAAAGCAATGTCTCACAGAGATCAAAAGGAAGCATGTAAAGGAACCAAGGTATATTAAGTACTAGCAATCGATATTTGGAAAGCTTATTTCCATAATCGATAGATGTTTAAACAACATTTCCTTTTTAAGTCATCTAACAGAGGCTCATCAAGGCAATGCAACACTAAACACCTTATCTTGCAGTGAGGCCAAGCATATAAGCTTCTTTGCCGCATAAACAGGGAATGTCCATATAGAAGGCCTAATATTATCATCACTGTAAATTACAATGCTGTGCTTGCAACAGACCCCCAAACAATTTAGGAAAGCACTACATTACATTGTATGTGCATAATCCAACTCCAATGATGAATCAAACAGATATCATATTCAAATAATGACTAGTCATAGCCCTTTTCATCCATTCTAATATAAAGTATTTGTAAAAGCAATCAGAGAGGATTAAGCTTCATATTGCAACATGCGATTCATAATAAAGAATGGTATGATCCACCCTTTCATCATGTGCATAAACATTAAAACTTCTGCACATTTAAGCAACAACCATGGTAATATAACAACATTCTTCAAACAACCAAATAGCAGAGGAAAAAATATATGAATATGTACAAAACACAATACTATGCCAATCCAATCCCCAACAAATTACCTCATCTCCTCCTGGAAGAAAAACCCCCATCTTTCTTAGACTTCATCATCAACAATGCCCTTTCTCTCTCTTTCTCCGACCTCTCTCTCTTCAGCCTCTCCTCCCTTAACTCCTCCAAAGTCTTCTTACCACCACCAATCTTCCGCTTCTCCTTGCGCTTTACATCATCGTATTCCTCCTCATCATCGTCTTCCTCATCAGCAACTCTCTTCTCCATATACCATGGCAATTTCACACCTTTCCCCGCAACACCATACCCCAATTTATACTTCTCATCCTCAGGCCCCACCACTCTAACCTCCTCTCTCTTTACCTTCTTATTCCGATTATCATCTTTTGCAAATCTGCTTTTCTTTTCAATTCTTTTCTCATCGCCGGGTTTGATCGGGTCGAAAATCCTGATCCCTTCAAACAGATTGATGTGCTGGGAATCAGAGTCCGAGTTCAAGGGCTCGGCGATTGGTTCAGGCACAACAGAGCTAGACGATGGCTTGTCTTTGACCTCGACTTCGGCTTGGGATGGGCCTCGGCTCGCTAAGCCGCGAGCCTGACGGAGCTGCTCGAGGCGAAGCTCGGTGTCGCGCTTGCGAGATTGCTCCCGCTTCAGCTGCTCTTCCTTCGCGGCGGCTTCCTCGTCGAGCCGAACTTTCTCTCGGTTATCGAAGTTGTAAACGTTCCACCGCTTCTGCGGGAGGATGTTCAGACCGCCATGACCTCCCATGATCGCACGAATTCAGCTTCACTCGGAGGTGAACAGAACCCTAACTGGGATTGGAAGAATTCAACTTCACTTGGAGGTGGAAAAAACACCCTAACAGGGATTGGAATTGAACGAATGGCAAGGAGCAATCGACGCGATTGGAGAATTAGGGTTTCTGCGATTCAGTATTTTTCGATTGAATATCGCAAATAGAGCGATTTAATCATTTATGAACGTGGGAGACACAACACGCTTTGGAATTTAATTCACGGATGGCCGGGATGGGTGTTTTAAGAACCCTTCAAATCAAGGGAAAGGGTGTTGCTATTGCTTGAAATTTACCTTTGCCACTTTACCCATTTTCATATTCATCACAACATATAATATTAGTTATTTACTCCTACATAATTTCTTTCGAAAATCATTTAAAACAATGAGAATTAGATCATTCATTCTTCCTTCGGGTTGGGATTTTACTTTTTTTTTTTTTTACAGATCTTATACTTTAATTTATAGTACGACGAAAATCATACGGTTATTATCCCTTATCTTCGATATATATCGTAAATTCAGTATGACATATAATGCATACTCTTACCATGTCTATTTACGAAATATCTTACCGTACCGACATTTTGATATATCTTACTGTAAGAAATTTCACAATACACCGAAAATTTGAAATTATTATTATACCGAAAAATTATTTATTAAGAAAACATATACATGCATAATAATATTAACGACATCAAACATTCCTAATAACAATCAAACATCAACACAACAAATAATTAATTCATATCACACTAATCACACTACAACACAACAAAACGATTTGCGCCTTAACAAGTCAACAATCGTTCAAACACAAAAAAAAATGTTTAAAAAAAATAAAGCTAATTTGTTGGGAAATATTAAAAAAATGTGAGGAAAGTTGTGAGGTTTGCATTAGTTGCAACTTGCAACCTTTCATTTTGAGGAGTTACACAATTTGATTTAATAATGAATAAGTGAAAAGTATCATTTTGGAGGCTATAAAAGGAGGCATCAACTCCACTCTTTCAAACACGCTAATGTTGTGGTTTTTTTGAATTAATCCATTACGGGATCTATTTGGATGCCATTAATTGTATGCTCATTTAAATCATAATTTTATATGTGATATTAATCATGGAAGTTGCCATTTGCACTACGAAATAAATTATTTAAAATTAGTTAATTAGAAGAAAAAAAAAGGAAATAAGAAAGAAATAAAAAAGCTGAATACAGAACAGTCGTTCTTCTTCTTCCTTCCGCTTTCTTCTCCGACTGCCCTTTCCACCGTCATCGTCATCGCCCCGCCACCGAAGCGGCTATCCCAAATTTGTTATCTTTCATGAGAAATCAAATTTCATCTATTAGTACACAAAATACAAACCATCAAGAAAAAATAAAATAGACAATCATTTCACGGTGCATCTCAAAAATCTGATTTTACAGATCCAAATCAAGTTCGAAAGCGTTCGAACTGAATTTTTCGAGCAAATTTTAGAGTTTGAATATCCATCGTCGTCTTCTATGTGTAGCTAACAGTGAAGAAATAGAGAGAGAAGCGTGTGGCGAAGGTGGTGGTTCGGCAGAATCTTGCCGGAGAAGAACGCAGATGAAGATAGGTGTGGAGAAGAAGAAGATCGGTGCGGTGGTGGAGAAGAAGACATCGTTTAGTTTATTTATTTATTTTTTTAATAATAATTAAATTATATTTTTTTAATGTGTTTCCATTTTTATTTATTTAGGATAACATTATTTTTTGAGCAAAGGGTATTAAAGTAATAATATGTGGTGCAAAGAGTAAAATATGAACTACATGGAGAAAGTGAAGTCCAAAGAGTAATATTTGTAGTGTAAATAGCAACTCCCATTAATTATCATATGTTGAATTAACATGCAAGTTCAATTTCGAATCTATTAACGTGGAATATAATTACATTCGAAATAACACTTACATATGTTGTTAGGTTGATCACGAGATTAAAAGTCTAATCTCGTTGTTGATGGAGAACACATGATTGCTAATTTTTTTCTCCTTGGTATTCAAAATTTCACAACTCCAATATTCTACTTCTCGATCTTATGTTGTATTCCCGAACCTGTCTAGATATAGAGTGGGCTACAAACTACTAAATTGTTTAGAAACCCTAAGAATCAAGAGAGCACGAAAGAGGGACTGTATTACTTGTGTATTTTCGTGGCCCCCATCCCTTACTAACCCTTATTAATAAGAGAGGGTGAAAATTTCTTCTCCAAATCCTAACGGGTTTGGACCTCCAACTCTTGTTCTATTCTCCGTCCATTATAGTTATATTGGGCTACAACAACGATCTAAAAGAATATTAAATTGGCCCACTAATTTATTTAATTTCTAATATCTATAACTAAGATATAAATAAATAAATAAAGTAATATTTTTACTCCACTGAAGAAATAATACCAAGTTACATATTTACGAATATACTTTCTCCTTTAATTCAGTCATTCTCCATGTTTAAGATATAATTTCTATTAATTAATTATCTCTACTTCTGATAGTTATAATTAATTAATACCTTATTCTGAAAGTATTACCGCATGATTTTTTTTATCATGTATGAATAAATTAATATTCTGTCTCATGGCTTCCCATGATCTTTGTGCTTTCTCAAGGGAACATCATCAATCTGACGTACCAGGACATTGCTACTATATATACTATATGACTCATCATATATATAAACGTCACTGCCCAAAATATCGAGATTGTTGATCCTATCAAAGAATCTCACTCATTGATAAATCAAAGCAGTCAACGTAATATATATATATATATATATATATATATATGTTCGTCAATAATATATGAGTTAAGAACCCGAATTATGCGGATCTTTGTTCTCTCACTTAAAGTTACAACAGAGAACAATATCCTATCGTGATCCTCCTCAATACACACACATGTGTACTAGAATAATTTGTTAGTTAAGATAAACGAACAATCAAATTATTCTACAGTGTACCGATGGTTGGTTCAAGACCATCTAAGTCTTGAGTCTTTTAATACAATGCATGAAAATGATGATATGATCTTTACCGTGTGTTCACCCACACCATGTCATCTACAATGTAAGCATATAAAACATGCAGATAAATATGACAATAATTAAATGCACACAGCGACCACAATAATTATTCATTTTTATATCATCTTAATATTGTTTAATATATACAAAGACAAGCTTTCCAGTATACAGAATTAACAATCTCCTACTTATACTCGAAGCATGTCTTTCAAGTATAAAAAACCACACGGGCTAACTCTCCAACAAAACATAAAAATCAAAATGGCCTCGAGTCTACATCACACTCCCATTATCTCTATGTGACCATCAAAGGTCTGAGCTTGAAGGCTCTTCGTGAATAAGACAGTTAGGTTGTCTTCCGATGCAATCTTGACCACTACCCCCATCTTCTTTCTGACCGATATGCCATGTAAGATGGTACTTTAAATCTATGTGTTTAATTTCCCTATGGACTCTAGATTTCTTTCGAATTTGCTACTGTACTTGAGTTATCACAGTGTATCGTGATACTCTTAAGGCAAATTAGGAATCACGCTCAAGTCCAACAAGAAGCTATGGAGGCATACAACCTTTTGTAGCCTCAGAGTCAACTACATACTCGACTTTCATGGTGGAGTGGACATGCATTTCTACTTTTTATTCCTCCATCCCACGACTCATCTTCCCAATGTAAACACATAGTCTAAGGTAGATTTACTCTGATCCTTTTATCAGTTTTGAAAAACTAATTTCGTATAACCCAAGGAAATTAGACTGTTCGAGTGGTAAAAGAGTATACAATCTCAAGTCCTCTTGAGAATGCTCTGTACCACATTCCATTGTCCTTTCTTAAACAGGATTAAATTGATATCCTCCCACTATATCCATTTCATAGCAGATATAGAGTCTGGTGCATAGCATAGCATACGTGAGACTTTCTTTTGAAGAAGCATAAGAAATCTTTTTTCTCTCATATACTCCTTATGTGTTTGGGAAACACATATCCTTGAGTAGATGTATTCCATGTCTGAAAGGTATAAAACCTTTTTTGGAATCTATATGTTAAATCTAACTAGTACATTTTTCGATATAGGTAGCCTAGGATGAGCATATCATCCCAAATTCTTCATATCGAAATGCATAGACAACCACACCCCTATGTTTGATAACTTCTTCTCATTGTCACCCAATAAGAAATTCGTTATTTAACATATAGTACTAGGATAACCACCACGTTTCCGTCACAAAATTATTGTATACACAACTCTCATCCAATTTTTCTACGAATCCATATGACTAGATAACTTCGTCGAAACGGATGTTCCAAGATTTAGATGCTTGCTCAAATCCATAGATGGACTTATAAGCTTTAACACTAAGTGACATTTTTTTCCTTTAGCAATGAATTCATGTACTTGTCACATGTAAATGTTTTCCTCAAGGCTTCCATTCAAGAATCTGTCTTGACATCTATTTGCCAAACATCAAAGTTAGAATGAATAGCAACAGATAAGAGAATTCGGATCGAACTTTCATGTTAGATCCTCTCTTTCTTTTGTAGATCCATTTATACCCAATGGGTTTTATCCCATTTGGTGGTTCTACAAGATCTCATGGTTCATGGTGATCCATAGATCCCATTTCGGATTTCATTATAATTTTCCAAGAAATCGCATCTTTATCTTGAACTACTTTGTTAGAGTTCTTGGATTCCAATTCATTCAGTTTGTCTAGAAAATTAGAAGATTCTTCTAGACCAATGAATCTATTAGGTTGGTTCACAACCCTCCCACTGCGATGAGGTATTTTATGTACCTCTCTGACGGGTTGTGCATGTTATGAACCTAATGCTTATATCTGGAAATGGAGATAATGAGCTGGTTGATGGAGAGAAAGAGGCGAAGAAGATAGTGATTACAGCTGAGGTGACGGTGGAGATAAAGGTTGAGGAGGCAGAGTTCAAGACTTGGTTTTTAGGGCAAGATCAATTTCACCCGATTAAGATGGAATTGGGAAAGCAAGGTCTGGGTCGGATTGTTCCATGAAGAGCAGGTTTGGATTGAAGAATTGGGCTTAGCAGCAAACTTGTTTACATTAGGGTTTAATGTGATTGGGCTTGGCCCAAATCTGTTTAGTTTTGTTAATTTCCTAAGGGAACCCTAGTGGTCCCAAGCTATATCATTTAAATACCAAAACCTTGTTATAATTCGGCATGAAATGGAAGTTATCTGAATTTCCTCCTTTTCTTCTTCTCCTTCTTTTCCTTTCTCTTAATCTGAATCCTCCCATTTCTTTTCTTGAAATATTTGCAAGATTACAACTCCATTATAGATCCAACTTAGCTAAATCATTACAAAGCTTACAAAATTAGGAAAAAGAAAAGTAAACAACATCGAGAAATATCTGAAATCATAACAAGTGGTATCCAGAGCCACCGCTCCTTGGAAATGGCAGAAAACACACGCTTGAAGGACCTACAAGAAGGACAGAAACGGTTAGATCAGGCTTGTGAAGCCGAATGTATAAAAAGAAATGCAGCTGAAGTTCGAATTAAGGAGCATATGTCTTCCCTCTCGGAGGCCCAAGATGGTATGGTGACAAATTGCCTCGTTACAATTACAGTTGATGAAGGAATCCAAAGGAAAGGGGCCATCAAAGAGTGAGTCTATTTTGGGGAGCCCTCCTCAAGGCTCTAAAGAGGGAGATTCGCAGCCCAAAACCCCATCTGTGTTAAAAGAAGGGCAGTTAGTGGAGAAGCAAGGAGGCTACCACTCTGGCATAACTTCTGCCACCAAGGAAAGGCTGGGAACAGAAAACCAAGGATCTCAGGTAAAGACCCCTGCCCCTAGAGTTGAGTTTCTTAAGTTTGATGGATTTCAACTGAGGGTCTGGATTCTCAAGTGTAATAGTTATTTCAAAATGGTTCCAACTTACTTAAAGAGCAAAAAATTACTCTGGCCACTATGAACTTTGAAGGAAAGGTTGCCTTATGGTATCAGTCTTATAGTTCTAAGCATATTAGCCTAACTTGGCCCCAGTTTGTGAGGATTGTGTCTGCAAGGTTTGAAGATTTAAGGGAAGCCAACATTGTATTTGAGTTTAATAAACTCAGGCATACTGGGAGCTACACTGAGTATGTGGAAAAATTTGAAGAGTTGAAGGAATGCATGGCCTTATTTGACAATAGAACCTATTCAGAAACCTATTTTGTAGCTAACTTCCTCAGCGGGTTGAGTGAGAAGCTGAGGGCTGCAGTAAGAATGTTTAACCCAAGCTCCTTAGAGCAAGCTATAGAACTTGGGCAGAACCAGTTGATATCTCTAGAAGCTCTTACCAAGAAAATAAAAGGAGGCACCAGACCCTACAGTAATCAGACAACTAGATTTCCCTCACAGGGCTTTGTACCAGGCTCGCCTCCAACTGCTAGAGTGAATCAACTACCTAAACCTCTAGTTAAGCTCCTGACATAAGAGCAAATGAGTGAGAGAAGAGCCCAGGGACTATGCTATAATTGTGATGAAAAGTACACCATGGGTCATAGATGCAAGCATAGAATCAACTACATGATAATGACAGAGGAGGAAGAGGAGTTCACTCTTCTGCATTCAACTCCAAAGGGTGGGACATAATATGAAGTGGATGAATCTATGGAAGAAGCTTAGTTGTCACTCAATGCACTAAAAGGGGATGGTGGTGTCACCACCCTGAAGTTCACTGGCACTAGTATGAGGCATCCACTACAGATACTTATTGACACAGAGAGTACACTCAGTTTTATTAAAGAAGCTACAGCCAAAAAGTTAGGTTGTGACATGGCAAAAGCACCACATTTGCTAATCAAGGTAGTAAATGGCCAACGGTTGGTTAGTTCTTACCAGGCTGGAAACTTTGGCTGGGATATGCAGGGTCATCACCTAAGCCACTCCTTAAGACTATTACAGCATGAAGGGTGTGATATAATTCTAGGTGGGGATTGGCTTAAAGCCTGCACTCCCATAGAATTGGACTATGAAGGAATGGCAGTCAGTGTGAAGTGGCAAGGCAAGAAGATTAAGTTGTTGGCTAACAAACCTCAAGTGGAGTGTCAACTCATCACTTCTCATGCCCTTTACAAAATGGTTCACACCAAAGTCAGGGCAGATTTAGATGAGATATATGTGCTTACTCTGCAGAAGCCAACATCTGAAAGAAACCCAAAATTAACAGACCTCCTTACAGAGTTTCAAGATGTATTCCAGGAGCCTAAGGGTCTTCCCCCTGCTAGGGGAGTGGAACAGCAAATCAACCTTAAACTTGGGAGTGAACCTAAACATCAGTATCCCTACAGATCCTCATTCCATCACAAAGATGAAATTGAAAAAATAGTGAAGGACATGTTGGAGACTGGGGTGATACAGCCAAGTAAGAGCCCTTTTGCCTCTCCAGTCATTCTAGTAAGGAAGAAAGATGGGTCATGGAGGCTATGTGTGGATTACAGGTACCTCAACCACTTAACTATCAAGCATGCCTACCATATTCCTGTAATTGATGAGATATTGGATGAGTTGAATGGGTCAAGGTTCTTTTCTAAGATTGACCTCAGGTCAGGTTATTTTCAGATCTTGATGCAACCTGAGCACAGGTATTTAACAGCATTTAGGACTCATAATGGGCACTATGAGTTCCTGGTAATGCCTTTTGGCCTTTGCAATGCACCAGCCACTTTCTAATCCCTAATGAACCAGGTTTTCAGAAGCTGTTTGAGGAAGTTTGCTCTAGTGTTTTTTTATGATATATTGGTCTACAGTAAGACTTGGGCAAACCATTTGCTACACCTGAGGACTATCCTTGCTATTCTGAGGAAACACTCTCTATATGCTAAGGAATCCAAGTGTATTTTTGGGCAGACAAGTGTAGAGTACCTGGGGCATATTATCACTCAAGAGGGGGTATCTACAGACCCACAAAAAATAGAGGCTATGCAAAATTGGCCTACCCCTACAAATGTCAAACAACTTAGGGGGTTCTTGGGGCTCACTGGTTATTATAGGAGGTTTATCAAGGGGTATGGGCAAATGAGTAAACCACTGACTTCCCTGCTCAAGAAGAATGGGTTCCACTGGAATGAAGAAGCAGCTCAAGCCTTCATAACTCTTAAGAGGGCTATGACTACAACACCAGTGTTAGCCCTGCCAGATTTCACACAGCCCTTTATACTAGAGACATATGCTAGTGGCATTAGGATAGGAGTTGTTCTCATGCAGAAAGGGAGACCTGTCTCTTTCCTTAGTCACTCTTTGTGCCAAAGAATCAAGCCCTATCAGTGTATGAAAGAGAGTTCCTAACAGTGCTAATGGCAGTTCAGAGGTCGAGACACTATCTCTTTGGGAGCAAGTTCATAATTAGAACTGACCAACAAACTCTCAAGCATCTATTGGATCAAAAGGTCACAAACCCCCTCCAGCAAAGGTGGATTACCAAGTTACTAGGTCTGGATTATGAGATACATTACAAAAAAGGGACTGAGAATAGGGCAGCAGATGCCCTATCCAGAATTCAAGAGGATGAAGGAGAGCAGCTAGCTATTACCACTCTTGTACCAGAATGGGTCCAAGAAGTTGTTGCCAGCTATGAAAGAGATGATTTCTGCACCAAGATCATTACCTCCAAGGTTGATGATCCTAGCACTCATCCCAACTTCTCTCTAACCCAAGGGTTACTCAGGTTTAAAGGCAGAGTGGTGGTGGGGAACAAGCCTGATTTGAAAACTAAGCTGTTAACTGCTATGCATCACTCTTCTTATGGTGGGCATTCTGGGATTAATGGCACTTATATGAGGCTTAAGAATGTGTTTTTCTGGCCTGGCATGAAACAAGAAGTGGAAGCTCTGGTGAAGACCTGTGATGTTTGCCAACTCAACAAGCCCAACCATGGAGCCACCCAAGGGCTGTTACAGCCACTCCCTATTCTAGACCAGCCCTAGACACATATTACCATGGATTTTGTAGAAGGGTTACCCAAATTAGGGGGGAAGAATGTTATCCTAGTGGTTATTGACAGGTTAACTAAGTATGGTCACTTTCTGGCCCTATCACACCCTTACAACGCTCAAGGGGTAGCTAAGCTGTTTCTGGAAAACATATACAAGCTACATGGCCTGCCTATCAACATAGTCACTGACAGGGACAAAAATTTTACCAGTCATTTTTGGAAAGAGTTATTCACAGCCCTGGGAGTCACCTTAAATTTCTCATCAGCCTACCATCCTCAAACTGATGGGCAGACCGAGAGATTAAACCAGTGCCTTGAGACCTACCTTCGGTGCATGACTTCGAGAAGACCCAGACACTAGCTAAAGTGGCTCTCCTTGGCTGAGCAATGGTACAATACCAACTACCATTCAGCCCTCAAAACTACACCCTTTCAGGCCTTGTATGAGTACCCCCACCCTATCTATCTATAGGCCCCTATCTGGATACTAATTCTGAAGAAGTAAAGGAAGTTATTAGGGACAGGAAAGCTATGCTAAAACAACTCAAGGAAACACTACAAGGAGCCCAGAATAGAATGAAAATGCAGGCAGACAAATCAAGGGCAGAAAAGCATTTCGAGGTGGGCGATCTAGTATACCTAAAACTTCAGCCTTACAGGCAGAATACGGTTGCCCTCCGGAAACATTTGAAGCTATCATCCCGGTGCTTCAGACCCTACAAATTTTAGAGAAAATCGGTCAAGTTTCTTATCGTCTAGAGCTGCTGAAGAATTCCAAGGTTCATCCTGTATTCCATGTATCACTATTGAAGAAAAAAATTGGTGAAGTTATCGTTCCATTACCTGACTTGCCAGAAGTCTCGCCGGACGACATATTCCAACTATTGCCCGTTGCTGCTATCGGCCGACGCATCATTCTTCAGGGCCGCGCATCTGTTGTCCAAATATTAGTCCGATGAGAGAGTGATAGCTCCGATCTTTGCTCCTTGGAGGATGTTAAGTATATGAAGAAAAAGTTTCCATCTTTAGATCCTTGTGGGCAAGGATCTCAAAATGAGGAAGGCAGTGTTATGAACCTAATGCTTATATCTGGAAATGGGGATAAGGAGCTGGTTGATGGAGAGAAAGAGGCGAAGAAGATGGTGATTACAGCTGAGGCGACGGCGGAGACAAAGGTTGAGGAGGCGGAGTTCAAGACTGGGTTTTTAGGGCAAGATCAATTTCACCCGATTAAGAGGGAATTGGGAAAGCAGGGTCTGGGTCGGTTATTCCATGAAGAGCGGGTTTGGATTGAAGAATTGGGCTTAGCAGCAAACTTGTTTACATTAGGGTTTAATATGATTGGGCTTGGCCCAAATCTGTTTAGTTTTGTTAATTTCCTAAGGGAACCCTAGTGGTCCCAAGCTATGTCATTAAAATACCAAAACCTTTTTATAATTCAGCATGAAATGAAAGTTATCTGAATTTCCTCCTTTTCTTCTTCTTCTTCTTCCTTTCTTTTCTCCCAATCCAAATCCTCCCATTTCTTTTCTTGAAATATTTGCAAGATTACAACTCCATTATAGATCCAACTTAGCTAAATCATTACAAAGCTTACAAAATTGGGAAAAAGAAAAGTAAACAACATCGAGAAACATCTGAAATCATAACAGTGCATTATAAGGTGGTACCTCTTCTTGTACAGTTTGGTGTATGATTTGAATGCCACTTCCTCAACTCCTGAAGAATGATCTTGTTCTTAACCTTGTGACTTATCATATAATCTTCTTCTAAGGATCGAGCATTAGTGCTTATAATGACCTTCTGATTCTTAAGACTATAAAATAAATCAACTTTCGTTCCTCTTGGATATATAATAAACAATTTTCATTTCTAGGGTATATTTGCATAATGAAATCGATAACTTTGAATAGTTCATCATTGATCTAACCATTTGCAATGATGTTCCATTTCTTCGCTCCACGATGTCATTCTGCTGTTAATGACATACGTAGTCAATTGAGATGAAATCCTACCCTCTTTTAAATAGTCCCTAAAGTCACCTTATAGGTACTCACTACCACGATCAGCACGTAGCAACTTGATACTTTTACCAATGTGTTTCTCTGCTTCCATCTTAAACTCTTTTAATTTCTTAAAGTATTTATCAGCAATGAACGTAATGAACAAATCAAAACCACCTCTGGCTTGTACCGACATAGAGTTACAAAGGTTAGAATGAATTAAACCCAATACCTCTTTGAATCTATTCTCTTTAGCCTTAAAAGGACGCTTGGTCTTTTTACCTTCTAAGTAGGATTTGCACAAAGGAAACCATTATAGGACCAGTGAGCCTAATAGATCATCATTTATCAACCTTTGAATCATCTTACAGTTAATGTGTCCAAGTCTTAGATGTCAAAGATAAGTTTGATTTAGTTGGGAAGGTTATTAGAGTTAGTTAATGCATTCAATAGTCATTTTGATGTGTACTGTTATGCATAGGTTTTAGTATATAAAGATGTTCATCCTATGTGTCAGAATAAATAAAATGTTTCATAGTCATGATACCAACCTTGTTATCAAAAGTAACAAAATATCCATTTTAAACTAACTTAGAAATAGAAACCAAGTTTCTAAAGTTCAGCACATAAATATAATCCTTTAAAACTAAAATATATCACTACTGAAAGGTAAATGCACATCTTCCACTGCAATAGCCGCCACTTGTGTGACATTGCTCATGTAGACGATGATATCATCTTCACTCAAACAAATGAGCCATACCTTTCCTTTTGAGAGGACACTCAGACTTACACTGTCCTAGTTGATTGCACTTGAAGCACTTATTTTTCGACTTGAAGTCCTTTTGAGGTAACTATGTCTTTTTTTTTCATCGTCTTACATGCCTCCTTTGGTTGAGATGCATTTCTTTTCTTCTTACTCGAAGAAGATGCATTTCTCTAAGTCATCTCCGCCTCTGAGATGCCTTTCATAAGCATGTCGATTGCCTAAAGATCAACGAGCATTTTTTATAAAGTGACACTTTTCTTTATCATGTCAAAGTTCAAAATAAACTATTTAAACGTTAAGGATATACTGTAAAACACCATATCGATCTGAGACTCAGCGTCCAGTTCACTATCCAGGGTTTCAATCTCTAATAAGTAGCTTATCATCTGGAGAACATGATCCCTAACAAGAGTGGAATGAACTATCTTGGTATTCATTAGCTTTCTGATTTCTTGTTTGGCTTTCTGGTTTATTTAGACGGAGAGGAACAGCCGCAAGCACCGCGGTGTTCCTTTCCTTGTTTCTCACATTGTTTGGCAGGTACAGCATCACCTTCATCTCCTGGTTTCGGCTGGGAAGCTTCTACCGCAGCATTGGTTGGGCTGTTATCCTCAGGTGCCTTTTATGCCCGTTGCTGACCCTGTTCCTAGATCTCTCCGGTCTAGAATGGTGTCGTGGCGGCCTCCGGAGGCACCGTGGGTGAAGCTCAACACGGATGGATCTTTCTCGACAGATCTTCAGATGGCTGCTGGTGGAGGGGGACTTGTTCGGGATCACACAGGGTCGCTGCTGGCTGGTTTTTGTGCGCCCCTGAGAGCGGCCTCCAGTTTCGACGCTGAGTTCTAGGCTCTTCTTCATGGTCTTAGGCTTGCAGTTCAGTATTCGGATCATGTTTGGATTGAGATGGATGCGGCTTCTGTTATGTCGGTGTTGCAGTCTGGGCATCAGGGCTCGGCTGTGACCCGACACACGCTCACTTCCATCAGATTGTTGTGTAGAGGTCGGCATGTTCGGTTCACGCACATTCCTCGTGAGGGGAACCGGACGGCTGATTTCCTTACTGGTAAAGGGGCCCAGACCTCGGTATTGACATTTTATGATGATGTTTCAGCTCCTACATATCTGTTCACCTTGGTATGGATGGATCAGTTGGGTTATCCCAACTTCAGATTTAGGTATCATTGATGCAGATCGTGTTTCTTATGTTTGTCTTATTTTATTATTTTGGTTTGTTTGTCTGTTTGGAGTCTCAGTTGGTATGTGGCTGTGCTCCACGTTCTAGTGCTTCCTTTATTGTTGGAGTTAGCATCCGAGTTGTGGATGCATCTCCTTTGCTTATTTTTCTGCTTTCATGTTCCCGTGATTGGTTAGGGATATGTTCATTTTTGGGACATATCCCGCCCATGACATTGTACGAGACGTTGTTTTATTTATTCACAGGCTGGGCATGGTGCCGAATGCCCCACCCTTAGGGGTGTTTTCGTTGAAAAAAAAAAAAACTATCTTGGTATTCATCAGATTTTTATTGCATTGTGTTTTGTTGTGCGATTCTGATGACCGAAGAGGTTCTTAATATTGAACATTATATCATTAGAGGTTCTCACTACTTCATCAGAATTCATATTTGGCTTCTTAGAGCATTCCTCATTAAGTACAAATTTAAACTTTTAGTTGTTACGACAGTGTTTAAGTTCTGAATCGAGTTATTATAGTTTTCACGATTAGTACTTATAAGAATAGAAGACAAGTTGGAGAAGAATAGAAGACAAGTTGGAGAGTGTCATGATGATATAGAATAACTGAAAATAAAACATGCAGTACAGTCACACCCTTTAGGATAATAATAATAATAATAATAATAATAATAATAATATATCGATACCTCAAAACAGTATATTAATTAATCCACCGACATTTAAAAAATATTTCTTATAAGCCACGTTAGGGTGGACGTTTATAAAATTCACTTTTAAATAGGTTATTAGTCTTTAATTTACCTCCAGCCAATTAAATATTGTTCTATATTATCAAAATATTGTTCAATGTATACAAAGATAAGCTTTCCAGCATACAAAACTAACAAAGAGCACCTAGTGTACAATCTTAAGAAGTCTATCTATAGACTTCAGCAAACATTGAGATCTTGGAACATCCGGTTTGATGAAGTTATCCAGTCATATGGATTTGTGTAATGTTCGGATGAGAGTTGTCTGTACAAGAAATGTGACGGAAATGTGGTAGTTTTTGTATAAATCACACAAGAAAGAATTTTTGTAGGCATCATGAAGATGGACTCAGTTCCTCACGAGGTACTTAGTTCATTTATCACATGGGTATGCTGACATGAATATGCAAATAAACATACTCCCTAATGGTCACAGGACCCTTAACTCCATGCTTTTTTAAGGTTAAATATCTACATATGGTGGACTAAAAATACTCAAATAATGCAGAATAACCATCATCCATACACTCTGGATTGGGCAAAGTGTATGAGAAAATGTTACCCTAAACATTAAATAGCCCCCTACCCACACACCTTGTTGTGGGGAAAGTGAGTGAGTACGAGGGTTATCTAATTACTGACACAAATAAAAATAAAAATAAAAAACAAAATAAACAAGAACTCCTAATGCCCACACCCGTGTTAAGCAAATTGTGAGGTTGCGGGCGACTTCTAAACAAACTCAAACAAACAAAGACACACAAATCTCAAGATTAAAATAATTTGTTATAGAAATCTCAAAATCAAGAATTCATTGACATGAATATAAAAGATCTATAAATTCAAATTAAAAATGAAGGTTTCTTGATATGAGTTAAAATTATCTAACAAATAAAAATGAAGGTCCTTGATACGAGTTAAAACCATAGACCTCCAAAATTTTAGCCCTAATTCTCGAATTTTTTTCTCCTTGCACCTATAAATAAAGGTCAAATGAAGAATAAAAACTCACACCAGAAATCAGTTGAAGAATTCAAGAATTTGATATTAAATTCCATAAGTCAAATTCTCTCAAATATTCAAAGACATTATTCACCAAATGCATCTCGAAATCAGCGTTTGATTCGGAAACAAGACGGTGACTCTCTGGATTAACGTTAAAAAGTGTCGAAGAAGATCGAGGAAACTAATCTTCCCCGAAAACTTTGAAGATTATTTGATGATCAAGAGAATAATAAAGATTGGATCCATATATTTCATTTTGATCCATAAATCAGATGAATAATAAAGATTGGATCCATATATTTCATTTTGATCCATAAGTCATTTTATTTGTACATTGTTTTGTGTTTTATTAAAATAAATTATAAAAATTATGTTACAAGATCTCCCAAAAGTTAACACTCTTGGGCTTGAAATAACACAATCCTAATTACTTCTCTATTTTTGAGGTCAAATTAGTTTTCCCCAATCGACTAAACATGCCTACAATAATCTTGAACAACGGTTTACAATTTCTTAACATTAAGAAAAATGACAGAAGGTTCTACACATTCTCAATTTGGCAGGGTTGTATAAGTATTCAATTGTGAACTTGAATTCCATCCAACATCATTGTGCATTTGTGCAGAAATAATAAAAATAATCAAGAGTCTGGCTAACTAAACTCAGTAAAATTGAAGATAAAAAGCCGTATATTTCTCCCTCCCCCATCTTCTGGATGAAGCAGTGCAGCAAAATGACGACATGGCACCTCTCTGAAACACAACGTGATGCTGACGGGTTCTTCATCGTCTCCTTCCATCCCTAGATCAACTACTACGACTTCAAAAGATGAAGTCACTCAACTGCGTGCATTTCTTGTTCCGGACATCTTTATTTTTTAAAATATAGGCATTATCTTCTACATTTGCGCCCAAACAGTTCATCCGATGCCTGAGGAATCAAACCAGTTAGTTGATCAGAATCTGAAAAGTTCGATATGAAATATGCTCACAATATTTAGTAGCAATTACTAACCATTCAAAGTGTTCTTCGCAGCAAATAGAATTCCAAATGATTGATAGTCCAGATGGTTTCCTACAAGCACAAGTGCATTTTTAAACAGATCAAGAGCCTAGCAGAATTTTTTGTTATTTTACAACTTTATTTTTTGGGCAAACACAGAGACCCGGTAGTAAGTTTCTCTCAAGGAAAAAAAAAATCCTAGCAAAACAAATGAATATGTGAAATGAGAGATTTAGGAGTTGATGGACTATGTCTGAGCATCACTTACCAAGTTGCAGAGTACATATCATAGAACTTGTCAAATGCTTTATCAAAACAATAAGGACAAGCTAAGAGATCCTTGATGCTAGTCACCTGGCAATTTGATTTGCAGCATTTGACCTGAAAAAAGATAAGCATGTAGCTGTTATTCAAGCACCAAAAAACATGAACAGCACAGGATACACATGGAATAATGCAACTTATTTTGCTATCTATAATAGTTCTCGTCGTCTTTCCATTCTTCTTCCCTCCATTCTTTCTTTCCCCTCTCTCCCAACCCCATCAGCAAATTATCATATTACCAGCAGCTGTTTCTCATTCACATCACTATAACCGTGACCTTTATATGCTTCGTTTACTTAACAACTAGATAAATTTACTAACACAAACACTTGCATGCATAAGGTGTATATAAACTTTATTTGAGAGAGGTCAACCCACAAAAAAAAAAAAACAACACAGCAAAATCAACAGTAATGCTAAAAAGTATCACTCAAAATTCAAAAAGTATCACTTGTATCCTTAAAAAGGAAGGCGCGTGATAGTTATCTTATAATAGTTTATTTAGTTCAAATTATGATTTTTTTCATTCCAATTAATGTTTAGAGTTTAGTAGTTTAGGTTTTTTGTAGGGTTCATGATTTTTTTAAGGTTAATGATCATTTTAGGGTTGTTTTAGTATTTTCTAGATTTTTTAGGGATTTATTTTGTGTTTTTAAGGGTTGATTTTTTTTTTTTTAAGTTTTATTAATCTCAATTATAGGTTATATTTAAGTTGGAAAAATTAATTGTCGAGTGCAATCTATGAGCCCATACGATAGTGTCGGACAAGTGCATTGCGTGGGCCGCATATTTCAAAAAAATCAAATTAATTCACTTTTATTTTAGGGTTCACTAATTCCATTTTAGAGCATATATTATTTTAAAATTAGTTTTTTTTTTTCAATTACCTTTATTATTTGTTTCAAAAAAATTAAATTAATTGTCGAGCGCAATGAACGAGTCCATGCGTTAGCGTCGGGCGGAGTGCATAACGCGAGTCGCCAAATTTAAAAAAGAAAAAATCACTTATATTTTAGAGTTTAATAATCACATTTTAGGGTATCAATTTATATTTATTTCAAAGAAATTAAATCAATTTTACCTTAATTTTAGGGCTCACTAATTTTATTTTAGGGATAAAAATTTTCGGAAAAAAAAAAGGAAAAATTACAAAAAAATAAAAAAAATCTGACATGCGTGTGGGCGCCATGCGCCTTCGGACACTGCCGCAAATAAGGGTGCTGTGCACGTAAGTGCTGCTCATTTATAAAGCAAACACATCTTAATCATCCAAATATGATGTACTTGGCAAAAAATTTGTTTCTCTATGAGCACATTACTGTAAAACATGTATGGTTCTCAAAGCAAAAAGAAAATAGCCAAATCGTTTCGCATAGCTACCCCTACCAAAAAGATAATTACCAGATCTCTCACCTACAGCATGATAGACACCTAAGACTTCGAGTGTACCTTCACTGCTTTAAGGCAAAAAAAATGATAATAATAAAAATCTTACCAGACGTTTTAGTTTATACGAATAATATTGTTGATGTGTTGGATTCTCCCTGACGTGTTGGCTCACATGACCTGCACTGGAAAGTTCTAGGCCATCACTCATTCTATTCTCTTCAAGTAATAGAGATAGAAAAATTATATATGGCAGCTCAAAGACTTAAATGCCAATCAACCAAATGAAATGAGCACTGTATATAGCGATCATGAGTTTTTAATGGAAGGAAAAGAAACTAGAACAGATGAACATATTCTCCTTGATTAACCATGGATTGATGTCAACAACATAAAGAATACTTAGAACAAAAACAAAATATAGGAATGCCCAGTGAGAGATCTTGTAAAATTAAATTTCATCCCTTGGTATCATTGAACTGACTAAAATTTATCAAAGTGGGAAACCTAAATAAATATAGTACTTAAAGAATGACATATCCTCATAACAGCTGGATTACAGGAAAGCAAGACTTGGTTGAAATCATTAGCATGCAGATTAAGATGGCATATATTCCCTTATATAAAGCAGAAACTCTGTATTCTTTTGCATTCTAAAACCAGTCAAGACTCAAGAGAACAATACTGAGTAAGAGAATCAGAAGCTTGTTGATTCAACAAGAGCAATAAGAAAAGAGTAAAAACACATTAACCAAAGGCTTGCGCTGAATTAGGAAAAGAGATTGGAACAAGCTAACCAGCTTACCAGTCACAAAAGGTATTCTTACAGCCCAGGCATGCAGCTAAATTAGTTGATCCACGACAAGAGTTACACCTCGCATCCAAGAAATTCTTCCCAATTTGGTGGCATCTACAGATACAGAAAGCATGTTGTATGTATCATCCGACCTATTTTATGAAAAATGTATATCAGCCGGTTTATCATGCTTGTTTATAGACGTGGTTTCACAGATTCTTTCTACCCTATGGTTCCAAGAGAAGAGAAGACTTTCAAGTGGACTTCTCAAGTCACTTTATATATATATATATATATATATATATATAGGTTAGACTTTTCATGCTGATCATTCACCTAGAAATTATCAACCTAACAAGAAGTTCACATCCAGCATCCTAAATTACTAATGAAGGGATATCATTCCGCAGCTGCGAAACTCATGGGAAAAAGAAAAGTTTGCTCTAACACATTCATCTTGTCATCCACACATAAAGTAAGGACTGCAGAAGAAATTTTAGCAGCAGCACAGAAGAGCAAATATGAGCAAAGAACGCGTGCCAGGAACCTTTTGTACAAATGAAGAAGATCTCTGGATATTGTATTGGATCGATTTTGTACCATACCAACCTGTAAAGAAACTGATGATTAATAGAATGCTCAACTTAAAAGGATAAAACAAAAAGTTCTTGTTTCTTTCAAGCAAAAATAACAGGTTGCATGCCTTGCCAGCTGGACTGGATCCACTAGATGTCAACACCGAGCAGTCTTCGGGAAGATGCCCAGGCTTCTTACATTTCCAACTGAAACAGAGAAAAACTCTCCAGTATGAGAATGTAGAAAGAACAGAAGTTCTGTTGGGTGTAACAGCAAAAGAAACAAGAAACAAACGATATAGTGCTGGTGCACTTTGATAGAATATATGAAAATATGATTATTGGATTTTCTGTTGTATTATAGAAACTTCAATTACATAGGAATTTATAGATGACTCTAGACTCTTCATGATCCACATCAAAGTAAATATAAGACTCTTGAACTACAACATGAATAATTGAAGCATAAATTCTTATTTAATAATATTTATTGTTACAAATTACTTTCAACAAGTTCAGCATTCCACACTCTGAATCTTGAATAAACAAACATTTTCTGTTGAAAATTTTCATACGAGCTGCATATAAATATCGAAGTATACCATTCATAAGTGCAAAGCGCAGATATCTTCTTGGACCAGCGGAGCTGGCCAGAATCCCAAGTGTCCCCTCCAGATTCAGGCACCCCCAATGTACATCTACGTGCAGATAAGGGTGCAACAGGGAGTATCTGACTTTGGGGTACCTGGCAGAAGGGTTTTAAAGTTGAAACTTGAAAGGAAGATAATGTAAGAAAATGATGAGTGCAGTATTAACCACTAAGTCAAGCAAAATAAGAACCTTTTGGAACTTAATCCTCTGAAGAAGTTCGGATTTGCACTCCATGCTGCATATATCATCATCGGTCTAGAATGACAATGTCAAAACTGAAAATCAGGTATTGGAAGATGTGCCTAAAGACAGAAAAGCAAAGTATAATACCAGATGCTGAGCTCACCTCATTGCATATGTACTCCCCATAATTTCCACATATGATGCAAACAGGTTCTCCTGGAGCAGGATACCTCTGCTCACATTGTGTCTTGATATGATCAGCTTCCTCTGTGCTAGCTAAGAAAGTAAAAAAATCAATAAATTAGCTGCCATTATAAGAGAATAATAACTTCTTTTGGGCAATAATGCACCGATATTGTCCTGACATGAACTATAGATGTATGAGTTGGGCAAGATAAGTCTAAAAGCATACATTGCTTATCAAAGATAAATTCTGCTTGTGCAAACACCTAAAGCAACTTGAAGTTATTAGCAAATCAACTATCCCACAGAATCTAGACAATAGTAAACTCACCAACAAATAAAACTTTCAAGTTATTATGATGGAGTTAAGGCGTAGAGAAAGGGGAACTTTGATAGAAAACTGAAATCCTCAAAGAGGCCTACGGTAAATACCGTCCAAAACTATCCAGGTTCACAAAAGACAGCTGGTAAAACTCCAGCAGAAACTATAAATAATTAATAATTGGACTAGAAACTAATAATAATAAAATAACAATAACATAATAATAATTAGTAACGAGCAACCCCGCGCTTGCCGCGCGAATAAACCAATTAATAATTGGACTAGAAACTAATAATAATAAAATAACAATAACATAATAATAATTAGTAACGAGCAACCCCGCGCTTGCCGCGCGAATAAACCAACCAAGGTCGTTGCTCGCTATCAATTGCCCCGCCGCTCGAAACAGCCTTGTCCTCAAGGCGGAAATAGGGAAACTGGCCACGAACATCAGCAACATCCATCCAAGTAGCCTCATCTAGAGAAAGTCCACTCCATTTGATCAGCACCTGAGCAATTTGTTGATTCTCCCTACTAATTGAGCGGTGATCCAACACCTTTTCGGGAAGATATGGGGGATCCACTGACAAGAGATCCGTGGACAGCGTCGGATCGGCTGATGCCGCTCCAATAGCCTTCTTCAGCAGGGAAACATGAAATACGGGATGCACACGTGACTCCGGCGGCAACTTTAAACGGTATGCAACGGAACCCACTCGCGCCTCAACTTCAAAAGGTCCATAGAAACGGGGTGACAGTTTGCGATTTGCAACAGAAAACAAGGTGAGTTGGCGGTAGGGGCGAAATTTCAAATAAACCAAATCACCCACTTGAAACTCAACATCCCGTCTATGTTTATTCGCCTCACGAACCATCCGTTGTTGTGCTCGTTCAAGATGAAAACGCAAATGAGTCAGCATATCATCACGAGATTGCAACGTTTCAGCTAATGCTTGCACCCTAACCTCACCCGGCAAGAAGCTGCGCAACACAGGTGGCGCTCGACCATAGACGGCCTCGAAAGGTGTGGTTCCTGATGATGTGTGATAGCCTGTGTTAAAGCAATACTCTGCCCATGAAAGCCATTTACTCCACTGTCGAGGTCGCTCAGAACTAAAACAACGAAGGTAAGTCTCAAGACAACGATTAACCACCTCTGTTTGTCCGTCGGTTTCTGGATGATAGGCAGAGCTCATCTTCAATGTAGTGCCAGTCACTCGAAATAATTCTTGCCAGAAAGAACTGAGAAAAATAGGATCACGATCAGAGAGAATCGATCCCGGAATCCCATGTAACCTTACTATTTCCCTAGCAAAAACTTCAGCCACTTTTTTTGCTGTGAAAGGGTGTTTTAAGGCTAAAAAATGACTCGATTTTATGAGGCGATCTACCACGACCAACACACAATCCACCCCACCTGCACGCGGTAGACCTGTAATAAAGTCAAGACTAATATCTTCCCATACACGCGTTGGAATTGGTAACGGCTGCAACAATCCCGCAGGAGATTTGGTTTCATATTTACTCTTTTGACAAACTCCGCAAGCTGCAACAAATTGAGTGACATGACGCATCATGCCAGGCCAGTAAACGTTAGAAGCCAAACGTCGGTAAGTGGTTGTAGCGATACGGGCGTACCGACACCGGACGAGCTCCTGGTTGGAGTTCAATTCTATGATCGGCCATGCGTGTTGGTGGTAAACCTGTTGGAGGCGCACTCACTGAGGAAAAAGCTGCTAGAACAGCCTCTAATGCCCGTTGATCTGTCTCAAACAACGACGTCAAAATTCCACTCGGAGGCCTGACCACTTCTCCATCCAGATGCCAAAGAATCCAACAATCATCCCCTAGCTCGAGGGATTGTAGTTCCTGAACAGTACAGGACTTGCGCGCTAGAGCGGGATCACCTTGTAAGCACCGTTTTCGACCCCCCATCGAGAATTCCATTGTCATTTTGTTCCAATTAGCTTTCACATCTCCCAAAGTGGCGAGCCATGAAACGCCCAAAATGATGTCAATGCTGCTAAGAGGAAACACGTAACAGGAGATAGAATACAATTCGGAGTCCTGGGAAAGTGAAACATCCTTACAAATTCCACCGGCTCGAACATGGGTTCCATCGCCTAGCATAACCGAGAAGGAATTTGTCGGTTCAATAACCCAATTCAGGTTAGTGGCCACCCGATCCGATACAAAACAGTGGCTTGCTCCGCTATCTATCATTACCCTCACTCGTGTCTCACCCGCCATACCAAACAGTTTCATGGTTTGGGGGCCATCAAACCCATTGGAAGATAATGCAGAGAGCTGAAGGGAGTGACATGTGGGTTGTGCATCCGATTCTGTTTCGTCGATGAGGCCTGCATCCGGCGGTGAGTCGTCCCCTGGATCATCCAAATCGTCACCAACCAGAACGTGCAATGTTTTAGGAGGACAGCGGTGAGTTGGCCCAAATTTCAGGCCGCACCGAAAACACGTCCCTGCCTGCCTATGTTTCAAGTACTCTTCTTCCGACATGTTGCGAAAACGGCGAGGGGGGCGAGCTGCAGAGGAATGTTGGATAGGAGGCGATGTCGCCGACGAGAAAGATGAGGCTTGTGATGGAGCTGGTGCAGAACGTTGAAACGTTGGGCGCGAGGAGAAACCCCCGACAGATGCAGGACGAGGGGAATGTTGTTGTGGGGTCACCGCATAGTCCACTTTCCGTGCAATCTGGATTGCCGCGGAATAATCAGAAATAGTGGGGTCCTGTATTTGCACCCGGATATGTCGTTTCAACCCACCCAGGAAAAATCCCAAGTATTGATCATCAGAAAACGGCGGTAATTGTGAGATCAAACTTTCGAAAGTGGAGATATAGTCCTCAAGAGAGCCGGTCTGACGTGTAGTTATGAGAGCCTCAAAGCCATTAATAGTAGAACCATCGCCGAAACGAATCAGTAGCTCGCGTGAGAAGCGAGACCAATCAAGGCTAGGGCAACGTCGCATCAGC
Source organism: Perilla frutescens (assembly GCA_026008535.1). NCBI lineage: Eukaryota > Viridiplantae > Streptophyta > Magnoliopsida > Lamiales > Lamiaceae > Perilla > Perilla frutescens. The sequence continues at coordinate 10,954,833 of BRKX01000005.1, forward strand.
AACTGCATCCAGGCCGTCGCCGGGCCGCTCAGTGCAATCAAAGCAAACTTCAGACGGTGATCCATGGGTGTGTCATGCACGAGAAAATATTGTTCGGCACGTGCCAACCACGACAAGGCATCAGACCCATCAAAATTCGGCAAATCCATTTTCGGAAGTATGGAGTGGGGGCCTGAGGCATGATCGTCCGGCGGGGATGTGCCGTGACTGCCCTCAGATTCTTCGCTGGGCGGAGAATCGATGGAAACAGAGAACTTTTTCAACAAGGCATCCAGTTTAGTGTCAACGGAGACTTTGGAAGCCTGCAACTCACTAACGGCGATAGTGAGATCCTCTACGGCCTTCTCTAATCCCTCCAATCGAGATTCAGTACTGCGGGTAGTCACCATCGGATCCGGCAGGTCGGACCAATTTGATGGAGTTAAGGCGTAGAGAAAGGGGAACTTTGATAGAAAACTGAAATCCTCAAAGAGGCCTACGGTAAATACCGTCCAAAACTATCCAGGTTCACAAAAGACAGCTGGTAAAACTCCAGCAGAAACTATAAATAATTAATAATTGGACTAGAAACTAATAATAATAAAATAACAATAACATAATAATAATTAGTAACGAGCAACCCCGCGTTTGCCGCGCGAATAAACCAACCAAGGTCGTTGCTCGCTATCATATTAGATGAGAAGTACCAAAACATTATGCATTTATCTGAAATCAGTCATTCACCAGTTTCTAAAACTCAGATTTCGCCCAATCCACTATTCCACTTCACAATGCCCAGAGATGCAACTCTTGCTCGATCATTAGAACAAAACAAATTTTATCTCCTCAATTCTACGTAACAAATCAGCAGCAAACTTGGTGTCCTTTTAGTTGATTCAACATATCACCTATGAACTCCAACAAGTGTTATCTCCTCATGATACAGCATAAAGAAGTCTGCAGAGCGATAGTTCGGGGGTGGGGGCTGATTAAAGCTATCAGCCTATCACTACCCCCCTAAACTACTTCGGTAGGAGATGACATGACACATACACTCTTTTGGAGTAATCAACTTATTCGTATATTTTATCTGAATAAGATGTTTGTATATTAACCATCAACCCCCTACAACATTATCATGAAGTACGGAGTTGTAGATTTCAAGACAAATTTATTAAATTTAACTAAAATTCTAATTGACAAAGAACAATTACTTTTAAAAAATGAGACAATCTTTCTGGTGAAGATAATAAAATTTCAGTTTCAGCATCTATCATTAAGTATACAATCTATATACACGACAATCATATGTAGAGTTATTTATTTCCTAATCCAGTTCATCGTGTAGCTCTAGTTGACTGTTTTCTCAGAAATACGATTCACTGGATAAAAGAAATGTAAACGTAACACTGTTAAGATATGACTAGAAAAACAACTGATCAGGTTGTGCATCTGAAAATCATACCAGAAACTGGAAAGTACTGCATTTCGCTGCTAGGATTTAACAGCCCTTTCAACTTTCTTGAAGGACCTCGGTCCTCTTCAGTATCAGTAGAAGTACTTACATCACCTGCACATTTGGCCATTTGTTATGGGGATAAAAACACAAGTTTTTTAGTTGCATAGCATAACATGAAAAAGTACACCTATACAAAGAAAATGAAGCTAGTAACTTGCTCAAAATATACATAATTAGAGAAAAAAATATAAATATAACATGAGAAGTTTTGGCAGAGAGCAAGGACCAAAATTGAAAATGTACTTAACTAATTCTAAAATCTATCCATTTATCATACAGGGCAAATAAACATACTGTTGAAGTCTTGGTGACAGCAAGATTTTTGGAACTTAAGACAAAGGACTGTGTGCTCTTCTTCTACATTACATAACTTTGAAACCAATCATGCAGAATCCTAGAGCAAACATTGCAGAATGTTGAGTTCCATGATATGCATAACACTAATTTACAATAACAAAAACAAAAAGTCTAGCCACAAATACAAGACCTATTTAGATACCACAACCAAATGCAGTCAGATGGTAAATTAGAGATATTATCAACAGCTTTTCCTTTTGCAATCCAAGTGATCTAGTGATTCTTGAATCAAACAATTAATTTCTCTTTTGGGAAACTATACAACAATTGGGTGAATATAATGAATAATTATTAACTGCAAATATACTCCGGCAGCCCCAACAAAAGGACCCCAGTGAACATATTTAGCATCATTTATAGATATCAGAACTCTCAAACCACATGAGCACCCCATATCCAAAACTCAAGTATTCTTAAAAAAGAGAAGCACAAAGGTATGTGCAACAGACTTACTCTCATACCCCACCAAATTTAAAGCTGAACTTGAATTTTCCTGTGAAGAGTTAATCCCATCAATCATTGCATAACCTAACAGCAACTTAGAACCAAACGAAAAAAATGGTCTACAAAATTAGCAGAAGTAAAATAGACAGCTGAAATCACCAGAATATCAGCAGTTAGCTCTTGGTAAGGTTGAGAAGCATCAGCTTCCTTCCTGTTCATCCAGAAATTTAAATAATTCAATTGCAAAAACGTCAACTTAAACAAAACTAATCAACCAAACGAAAGATTGACCACAATCAATTGACTGAGCAGCATTTTCATGAATGAACAATTGGGGACTGAGGTCAGGAGGGAAGAAAATTAAAAAAATGAAATGCCACTTCTCCCTTCAAATATTAGCAAATTGTATCCCATACATCTCAAGAAAGAACTAAATTATCTGATCATAATGCTCTTTAATTATCTTCTAGCAATTCATATTATATTCAATAAATGCTAAAACCTTGTGGTTTTTTTGACAACAGCAGAACCAGTAAAAATTGCCAGGTTAAGTGAACAAAAAAGGATATCAAAGCCTCTGGATTCCAAGAACTTGTAAAGACTTCTTCAGATTGCATCATCTAAATCCTTTTCAATTTTCTGCAACTAACAGTCAGCCAAAACAGCAAAGCCAAACAAAGATTACCACGAATAAGGGAACTCTGGCCCAAAAAGTAACTAATGCAAAAGAAATATGCACAACATGGCAACATACAAAACAAATAACCAAAATTAGTGCTTTGGAGGTCAATAAGTCTCCACTTAACATTAAAATACAGGGGAAAACAAAAAAAAACCTGACCTCCGTTTTTCAATGTACTCCTGGTGGGACATGGGCCCATCATTCTCTTTAACTTCATTCCACTGATCCGGCGGCGGCCTCCATTCACGGCGGCGCTTTCTCTTCACGGTGGTGATTGGCTCTTCCGGAGGAGCATTTCCGGTGACAATATTATAAGCTGAAAATTCAAGAACAACAATCAATACATTGAAAAAACCAAAAACGGGGGAAAAGAAGAAAATCAAACAAAGAAAAGACAGTTATATGAGGATATTAATTGGTAAGTACAAGTTAGATTTTGAAGGACGGAATTAAGGTTGAGTTGCTTGTTGTATGCATAAGAGGGATTCTTGTAGAAATTCGATCGAGTCCCCATTCTTTTACCGACTAGCTCAGTCCGCAAATAGATTTCTCCGTGTATATAATATATATATATATATATATATATATATATATATATATATATATATAGTATAGAGATCAAATGAGAACCAATGTGTTGTGTAGGAACTAGGAACTAATATGGAGTGTTGGATCAATGATTTTCTAAGCCTCAGATTAATCTCAAAAAAATGGGGTCAAAAATGCAATATTTAAAGAATTATATTAAGTCAATGGTATATATGTCATTGTAATACATATTAAAAATCTGCGGTAAATATATCTGTTCCATATATAGTGAGATTTATATAGAACATTTTTTTTTAATTTGGACTATTTTTACAACTCTTTTTTTTTTTACAGAGTTGTATCTATCGGTGTTTCATATTTTAATTCATCACACACCTATTCAACATTCTTATTGCTTGGTCTCTTACGGTTGAAGAAATCATTTTTAGATTATAGACAAGTTAACTTTGTCGGATTTCATCGGTCTGTTTCATATTTTTTTATCGGTGTCCACTTTGTCAGATTTCGTCGGTCTGTTTGTTCATCTGGAGGAGTCATTTTTCAGAAGTTCTTATTCCATCGTATATTATCATCACTCCGATTTTCGTCTGATTATGGAAGATACAGGTATTATGTTGCCCATTAATGGTGTAGAGATATTGGTGGAATCTGGTAGGGACACGTATGTCTGACGTTTAGCAAATTTTTTATGCGTAATTAGCAAATTATAGATTTGTTAATAGCAAATCGGTAATATTTTTATGTGAAAATTCGATTTTTTTTAAATGGTTTCAATGTGCTTTGCATGATAGTGAGATGTTTGCAGAGAATTGACATTTCATATTTATTATAGACGATAGATGATGTTCGTATTTGGTTGTGGAAGTTTTCAAGTTATTAAAAAAAATAGTTAAAATGGCATGAATTGTTGTGTGCAAAATAAGAATGTATTTTTTTTCACAAGTTCTCACTCCATCGTGTATTATCATCACGTCGGTTATCTTCTGATTATGGAAGATACAGGTATTATGTTATCCATTAATGTATCTTTGTAGGTGTACGGATATGAGCGGAATCTGTTAGGAACGCGTATATACGATTTTTAGTAAATTTATTATGTGTAATTAACACATTATAGATGTATTAATAGCAAATCGGTAATATTTTTATGTGAAAATATGATTTATTTTTTTGATGATAGGATGGTCTCTTGTTTTTTTTAAATGGTTTCAATGTGCTTTACATGATAGTGAAATGTTCGCAGATAATGGGCATTTCATATTTATTATAGACGATAGATGCTTTTCGTATTTGGTTGTCGACGTTTTCAAGTTATTAAAAAAAAAATAGCTAAAATGGCATGAATTGTTGTGTGCAAAATAAGAATGTATTTTTTTCACAAGTTCCTACTCCATCGTGTATTATCATCACGTCGGTTATCTTCTGATTATGGAAGATACAAGTATTATGTTATCTATTAATATATCTTTATAGGTGTACGGATATGAGCGGAATCTGTTAGGAACGCGTATATACGATTTTTAGCAAATTTGTTATGTGTAATTAGCACATTATATATGTATTAATAGCAAATCGGAAATATTTTTATGTGAAAATATGATTTGTTTTTTTGATGATAGGATGGTCTCTTGTTTTTTTTAAATGGTTTCAATGTGCTTTACATGATAGTGAAATGTTCGCAGATAATGGGCATTTCATATTTATTATAAACGATAGATGCTTTTCGTATTTGATTGTCGACGTTTTCAAGTTATTAAGAAAAAAACAGTTAAAATGGCATGAATTGTTGTGTGCAAAATAAGAATGTATTTTTTTTCACAAGTTCTTACTCCATCGTATATTATCATCACACCGGTTATCGTCTGATTATGCAAGATACATGTATTATGTTATCCATTAATCTATCTTTGTAGGTGTAGGAATATGGGCAGAATCTGTTAGGGACGCGTATGTACTACTTTTAGCAAATTGTTTAAGTGTAATTATCACATTATAGATGTGTTAATAGCAAATCGGTAATATTTTTATGTGAAAATGTGATTTGTTTTTTTACGAAATAACATTATTTTTAAATACCAGGAATTCATGTTGATTCACATTTAGGTTCTTTTGGAAGTTACATACCATAATGTAATCAATCATTGAAGCCCTTTGTTGGTTAGCAATTTAAAAATCTCGAAGAGGCGATTATCTTTTATAGAGTTTATGGTGAAGTAGGTGGTTTTGATATTAGTCTTGGATCTGAAAAAAAAAAAAAAAAAAAAAAAAAAAGTCTCCTGATGGTGTTATTACTTGGAAGTTATGTTTTCTTATTATTAGCAAATAATTTATATGCTATTAGCAAATATTTGTACATGGATTAGCAGTTTTTATTCGGTCAGATTATTATAGTTTTCTCAAAATATCACGTGCACGCTAGTTTGCTATATATATTATAATAATTGGCTATAATATTACTAAATAATATTATTATAATCGTCTATCACTAACTAAATAATATAATATGACTACCAAAATATTTTAGTTTAAACCGATAATAATTCGATTGAATGATTTGATACACCTTATGAAATTATTTGATTGAAAATTAATAATAATTTGCTAAGACAAATTGAAGAATTTGATATTATTTTAGTAATAATTGGTTAAACAGAGCAAAGACTTACTCATTCCTAATTCATTGTTGTTTATCACCATCGATCATCGATCAGTAATAACTTCATCGTCATGGATCATTAGTTTGTTATCAAAACATAACAACTATATATAAAAGAATAAAATTGTTCTATTAAAACATTAATGTTCTGCTATAATTCGAACCATAATATGCTAAAAACAAATGAATAATTTGCTACCAATACATAATATGCTAAATCGTCTTCCTTTCCTATCCTCTCGTTCCAGTTGCTTCAATTTTGCTTCTGCATTATAATACAGAAAAAAATACACAACATTATCAACATTATATGTAAAACCATATCAAATAAAAACCAATATATAGAACGATTAAGGAAAACCCAATACCCGGCCATAACACTTTTATAATCATCCGTAACTCATTTACTATAAACAAATGTAAATTTGCTATATACTAAATGTTAATTTGCTATAAACAAAAACCACCTAAAAAAATCGTAAAATTTATCTTACTAATATGTTAATAATATCTAACTAATTTGCTAATTATACCTTTATAATTTGCTAAATACATCAAACCATATCAAATAACAACATATAAATGGAATGATTAATCGAAAACCAATACGCACAACTTTCTCTAATCATATCTAATTCATTTGCTATAAACCAAATGTAAATTAGCTAAATACTAAATGTTAGTTTGCTATAAACAAAAAACACCCATAAAACAAAAACATATATTACTAATCTACTATTAACATCTAACTAATTTGCTAATTATATCTTTCTAATGTGCTAAATACATCAAATCAGATAAAATCAAAATCAATAAATAGATCGAATAATCAAAAAACAAAACCCATAAAAAAATGATAATCACATCTTACTAATTTGATATGAACAAATGTCAATTTGCTATAAATAAAAATCACCCATAAAACAAAAACATATCTTACTAATATGTTAATAATGGCTAACTAATTTGCTAATCATTTCTTATTAATTTTCTAAATACATCAAACCAACTAAAATCAAAATCAATAAATAGATCGATTAAGCAAAAACCAATACCCATAAAAAATGATAATCATATCTTACTAATCTGCTATAAACAAATGTAAATTTGCTATATACTAAATGTTAATTTGCTATAAACAAAAAATACCCAAAAAATTGTAAAATTTATCTTACTAATCTGTTGATAATATCTAACTAATTTGCTAATTATACCTTCATAATTTGCTAAATACATCAAATCATATCAAATAAAACATATAAATAGAACGATTAAGCAAAAATCAATACGCATAGCTTTTTCTAATCACATCTAAATCATTTGCTATAAGTCAATGTATATTTGTTAAATACTAAATGTTAATTTGCTATAAACAAAAAACACCCATAAAACAAAAACATATCTTACTAATCTGCTATTAACATCCAACTAATTTGCTAATTATATCTTTATAATTTTGCTAAATATATGAAACCAGATAAAATCAAAACCAATAAATAGATCGAATAATCAAAAACCAAACCCATAAAAAATGATAATCATATCTTACAAATTTGCTATATACTTAATATTAATTTGCTATAGACAAAAACCACCCATAAAACAGAAACATAGCTTATTAATCTGTTAATAATGTCTAACTAATTTGCTAATTATATCTTTATAATTTGCTAAATACATCAAATCAAATAAAATCAACATCACTAGCCATAAAATTTGCTAACCGTGTCTTACTAATTTGCTATAGACATCAAACCAAAATACATCAAAATATTCTGGAAAATTAATAAAACATTCACATCAAGATCGATAATTTAAGGCAAATAACGCTAAAAAAATCGAGATGTCCACGCAAAAACAAGAATAAATCAGATTCAAAACATCTAAATATTATATTAAATAGTAAAAAAATACATGTTCATGAGGCCTTTGTGCCCTTCATTGTTCTCGGCTGCGGTGGTAGCGGTTTTTGCGACGTGGAGGCAGTCGGCGACTTGGAGCTTTGGCGTTCGGCGATGAGGAAGAGGGCGGAGGGCAGAGGCGGCGATCTGGACAAGGGCGGAGGCGGGCGTTCGGCGACGTGGAGGAGGGCGGAGGCGGCGACGAGAAGGAGGGCGGAGAAGGTGACTTGGATGAGGGCGGAGACGGGGCGTTCGGCAACGTGGAGGAGGGCGGAGGCGGCGACCTGGACTAGGGTAGAGGTGGGGCGTTCGGCAACGTGGAAGAGGTCGGACGGCGGAGGCGGCGATGAGGAGGGCGGCTGATGGAGGAGGCGGCTGGTAGTGTTTTTTGTAGGGTTTTTTTTCACTTATCAACAACCCAATTTTTGCTATTAATATGGAGATTTTGGGTTTGACATTAATACCATTATGAAGCATGAAATTTTGGTAAAAAGTTACAATTTTGCAATTTGATCCCTAAAATCTAAAATCAATCTGGTCCATTAAATTAGTAGAGATCTATGGATGTAAATGGTTCTTAGTTCCTACATGGGGGTATGGTTCTCATTTTAACCCACCCCTATATATATATATATATACATAGGGAAGGGATCAAATGAGAACCCTTCCCCTAGGTGGGAACTAGGAACCAATCCTATCCCTTCATTGGTTCAATCTGGACGGTCCAGATTAAGTGAATGGGGCGGTGGCATAATTGTAATATTTGGCAAGTTTGATGAAGGGGGGCAATATAGTAATTCAGATCTTCAACTTTCCCTCTTCAGATTTTTTTCCCCTTTTCTATCTCTCTCTCTCTCGCTGATTTACGTCGTTCTTCTTTTTCTTCTTCTTCTTCTTCCCTTTTGATTTCTCATTATTTTTCAGCATCTGCTTTCTTTTTATCGTAAGAATTCGACCCTGTGATTCGTAGAGTTCATCGGCGGCGCTGTTTTTGTATGGTGACTTCATGTATGTGTTTTTTTTTCAATTTATTTTAGCAGTTTGATATGTCGATTTGTTTCTCGTTTCTTCTCGTGATTTTTATTTCTCATCTTATTTTAGTTTATGGCTTCATCGTTTTGTTACGAAGATTCGATATTTTTGATTGATTTGATCTTTGTCGTTCAGATCTGGGTTGTATCAATTTTTATTTTATTTTTAGAAAAATATCAGTTATTTTCTAATTGTTAGGAATTCTAGGGTTTAGTATGTACGAGAATACACAGAATATGTATTAATTTGATCTGTTTATTTATTTTAGCATGTTAATGTATTTGTTTTAGCCTATCGTCACATATGTTTTAGCCTATTAATGTAGTCGTTTTAGCCTGTCGTCACATATGTTTTAGCATGATAACATGTTGGTTTAATTTTATTTCTACTGCACTCTGTGAAACATGCCATACAAACCATGCTTTGCTTTTTTTTTTTCTTTTGTGTGTGTGTGTGTGTGTTTTGTGATCCGGCTACACAATGTTATAGACACCATGTAAATATTAGAATACTTTGGTGCTAAAATACATGTTGCATGATGCTAGAATGGTACATACCTAATGCTAAAAATTAATTTGTGTGTCTGAACATCTCTTGATGTGATTGTATTATTATTTTACCTTGTTCAGTTTATAATTTTTTGATTTTAACGTGTCAGCTTATTTTGTTTGAAGTGACCATAGTAAGATTACTCACACGGTGATATGGAGGGTTCTACTTCACATAGCAAGATGATGATGTTTGAGCAATACTACGGTTTACGTGTCCCTTTTGAAGTTGTTGTTCTTCCACCTATTCCAGTTAAAATAAAAGATAGCGACAGTCATTTGATATTTAAGAAGGAGGCAACGAAGAGAAAGGAGAACAAACCATTCAGAATATGCAGCAATTGCTACAAGTTGTTAGATCATGATGCTAGGAACTGTCCAGCTTGATGTTATTATAGCGATTGGGCATAGTTTAATATCATGTTTTACCATGCTTGTGAATTGTTTTCAACACATTCATTTTTAAGAATATATATGATTTTTAATAAAAGTGTTTATGACATTTTCTTTGCAGTAATTATATTACTATTAAGTTTTATTAACCACGGTTACTGTTTAGAATATGATGCTAAAATAACGGAAGCATGAGGTTAAATACCTTGTCAGATTCCTACTGCATATTTGTTTATCAGAAGATGCTAAAATGAGAAACGCATAAGGCTAAAATGATTGAAGTATGAGGCTAAATTTGATGCGACATTTTCCACTAGGATTCACCGTTCCCAATTAGGGTTTATTACGTTCCAATTAGGGCTCATATGATCCCAACTAGTAATTCTGAGATTCCCAGTAGGGGTTCACTGTCCCCATAAAGGGTGTATTGTGTTTCATTGCAATGAAATCACCGTTCCATATTTTGTTTATTAACACATGCTAAAATGAGAATCATATAAGGCTAAAATGATCGAAGTAGGAGGCTAAAATTGATGTGACATTTTCTACTAGGGTCCACCGTGTCCAATTAGGGTTTATTACGTTCCGATTAGGGCTCATTTGATCCCAACTAGTAATTATGAGATTCACATTAGGGTTCACTGTCCCCAAATAGGGTGTATTGCGTTTCATTCTAATGAAATCATCGTTCCATTTTTGTTTATCAACACATGCTAAAATGATAAATGCATGAGGCTAAAATGAGTGAAGTAGGAGGCTCAAATTGAATTTGGGCAGTTTATGAGTTCAGTAATTATGGTTTATTACGTTCCGATTAGGGCTCATCTGATCCCGACTAGTAATTATGAGATTCACATTAGGGTTCACTGTCCCCAAATAGGGTGTATTGCGTTTCATTCCAATGAAATTATCGTTCCATTTTTATTTATCAACACATGCTACTAAAATGAGAAATGCATGAGGCTAAAATGAGCGAAATTGGAGGTTATAATTGATGTGACATTTTCCACTAGGGTTCACTGTTCCTAATTAAGGTTTATTACGTTCCAATTAGGGTTCATCTGATCCCAATTAGTAATTATCAGATTCCCATTAGGGTTCACTGTTCCCAAATAGGTGTATTGTGTTTTATTCCAATGAAATCATTGTTCCATATTTTATTTATCAGAACATGCTAAAATGAGAAATGAATGAGGCTAAAATGAGTGAAGTATGAGGCTAAATTTGATATGACATTTTCCACTAGAGTTCACCATTCCCAATTAGGGTTTATTACGTTCCAATTATGGCTCATCTGATCTCAATTAGTAATTATGAGATTTCCATTAGGGTTCACTATCCCCAAATTGGGTGTATTGTATTTCATTCCAACGAAATCATCGTTCCATATTTTGTTTATCAACATATGCTAAAATGAGAAATTAATGAGGCTAAAATAAGCGAAGTAGGAGGCTAAATTTGTATGTTACTTTCTGCACTTAGAATTGCAGCATATATTTTACTCTCATAAAGTTTATCTCGTTTTGGAAAATATTTACGCATTTTCTTTCTTAGTTGTCAGTCATCTCTTTCGTTGCTTCATTTTCTCATTCTTTTTTCTTTTTTATTATCAACTCGTGTTTTTCATTTTGTAGTATCTATATAGGTGTATGTGTTTATATAAAACTGTTAGAAATATATTCATAATATCACCCGCTAAAATGTACTACCTCCGTTTCATAATGTTTGTTGTTTAAGGTTTTTTTTAGTTTCAAAATGTTTGTTGTTTTATATAATTTGACATCTTCTCTCCCAATTTTAACCCTCTCAAATCCTACAAGATTTTTTGATTCTAACTTACCTATAATATATGAAGAGAGAAAAATATATGGAGAGAGAAAATATTGTTATTTTTTAGGAAAATATAGATGAATTAGATTTTATGGCATATATAAGGGATGGGTATATTTGTCCACGAAATTAATTCTTAATTCCAGATAAAAAAAACAAAACAACAAACATTATGAAACGGAGGTAGTATTACACAATATGCTAAAATGTTATATAGGTCATGCTAAAATGTTGTATACAACATGTTAATATAAATCTGGGGTTGTTCTATGCGAAAATTATGCCTAAAAATGATTTTTTGTATTTTTCATCTATTTTTTTCAAATAAACATATGCAATATGGATCTTAAATGAAAGAGTATGAAAAGAGCTTTAATTTGATATAAGATTTGCGTAAATCGGATTAAAAATGAATAAATTATGATCATTTAAAGTTTTTAAATTTTTTTTCAAAACATGATGATGTCACTTTTTTTAAAAGTCAATTGTTCCAATTCTACCCTTAATGAGACGCGTGAATTGAAGATTTTCATTTTAATTATAAAATTGCCACCGAAAATTTGCTTTCATCTAGTGCGTTCATTTTTCGGAATAGATGGATGGGATCGGTTCCCGGTTCCCACCTGGTGACCGGTTCTCACCAAATCCCATCCCTATATATATATATATATGGGGAAGGGATCAAATGAGAACCCTTCCCCTAGGTGGGAACTAGGAACTAATCCTATCCCTTCATTGGTTCAATCTGGACGACCCAGATTAAGTGAATGGGGCGGTGACATAATTTTAATATTTGGCAAGTTTGATGAAGGGGAGGGCAATATAGTAATTCAGTTCTTTAACTTTCCTTCTTCAGATTTTTTCCCCTTTTCTCTCCCTCTCTCGCTGATTTACGTTCTTCTTCTTCTTCTTCTTCTTCTTTCCTTTTGATTTCTCATTATTTTTCAGCATTTGCTTTCATCTTTTTATCGCGAAGATTCGACCCTATGATTCGTAGAGTTCATCGGCGGCGCTGTCTTTGTATGGTGACTCCATGTATGTGTTTTTTTTTCAATTTATTTTAGCAGTTTGGTATGTCGATTTATTTCTCGTTTCTTCTCGTTATTTTTTTTCTCATCTTATTTTACTTTATGGCTTCATTGTTTTATTACGAAGATTCGCTATTTTTGATTGATTTGATCTTTTTCGTTCAGATCTGGGTTGTATCAGTTTTTTTTTAGAAAAATATCAGTTATTTTCTAATTGTTAGGAATTCTAGGGTTTAGTATGTACGAGAATATACAGAATATGTATTAATTTGATCTGTTTATTTGTTCTAGCATGTTAATGTATTCGTTTTAGCCTATCGTCACATATGTTTTAGCATGTTAATGTAGTCGTTTTAGCCTGTCGTCACATATATATGTGTTAGCATGATAACATGTTGGTTTAATGTTATTTCTACTGCACTTTGTGAAACATGTCATACAAACCATGCTTTGCTTTTTATTTCTTTTGTGTGTGTGTGTGTGTGTGTTTTTTTGTGACTAGGCTACACAATGTTATAGACACCATATAAATATTAGAATACTTTGGTGCTAAAATGTATATTGCATGATGCTAGAATGGTACATACCTAATGCTAAAAATCAATTTGTGTGTCTGAACATCTCTTGATGTGATTGTATTATTATTTTACCTTGTTCAGTTTATAATTTTTTGATTTTAATGTGTCAGTTTCTTTTGTTTGAAGTGACCATAGTAAGATTACTCACACGGTGATATGGAGGGTTCTACTTCACATAGCAAGATGATGATGTTTGAACAATTCTACGGTTTACGTGCCCCTTCTGAAGTTGTTGTTCATCCACCTATTCCAGTTAAAACAAAAGGTATCGACAGTCGTTTGATATCTAAGAAGGAGACAACGAAGAGAAAGGAGAATAAACCACTCAGAATGTGTAGCAATTGCTACAAGTTGTTAGATCATGATGCTAAGAACTGTCCAGCTTGATGTTATTATAACGATTGAGCATAGTTTAATATCATGTTTTACCATGCTTATGAATTGTTTTCAACACATTCATTTTTAAGAATATATATGATTTTTAATAAAAGTGTTTATGACATTTTCTTTGCAGTAATTATATTACTATTAAATTTTATTAACCACGGTTACTGTTTAAAATATGATGCTAAAATAACGGAAGCATGAGGTTAAATACCTTGTCAGATTCCCACTGTATATTTTGTTTATCAGAAGATGCTAAAATGAGAAACGCATGAGGCTAAAATGATTGAAGTAGGAGGCTAAATTTGATGTGACATTTTCCACTAGGATTCACCATTCCCAATAAGGGTTTATTACGTTCCAATTATGGCTCATATGATCCCACCTAGTAATTCTGAGATTCCCAGTAGGGGTTCACTGTCCCCATAAAGGGTGTATTGTGTTTTATTGCAATGAAATCACCGTTCCATATTTTGTTTATCAACACATGCTAAAATGAGAATCATATGGGGCTAAAATGATCGAAGTAGGAGGCTAAAATTGATGTGACATTTTCTACTAGGGTCCACCATTCCCAATATGCCAATACTTCCTAAAGGGTTTTTCTTTATCAAAATGCCCCGAGTAAAGTTCACTTAATAGTAAAAATATTTTGATGACCCGGGTGCTGCGTATTAAGATAGTAGATATTGTAAAGTTTACTTCATAGCTAAGAAATGTTAGATTTTGACCTAATGGTAGTCTTTCATCGAAACTAAGTTGCCGGACAATCTTGTAGGCACAGAAGAAGGAGACTTCTAGTTGAGACCAGAATCAGAATCTAGATCTAGCTATCCAGATCAGATTACGAGGTGGGTTTTCTATTATATAATAATATATTTCGGGTTATTAAGCCATGATATTTATAAAATGAATGTGATTGAATATCCAACTCATGACTGTATTTAATGTGCTCTCCTGACTCATGTAAGTCTTACTACTATTTTTGGTGACGAAACTACAATGGTTCACGATATCGAGCCCCAAGCAAACAGGGCAGTGTCCAACCTTAAGCAGCCGGGTTGTGTACACGAACCTACTCACCGTAAGCGTTCTAGGGGAGAGTGGCGCGCAATGATGGAACTAAAATGATTTAGTATACATGGAATTCACAAATTTTCTGATTTAAAAGCTTTCCATGATATGCTTAAAATATGATTGGATATTCAGTTTTATAAAATGATTGTGAAGCTTTTCTCAAAGGTACCTACTGAGTGCATTAGTACTCACGCCCAAATCTTTTCAAATATTTTCAGGATGAGCTGCGGGATGGTGGACGGCTGTGCTAAGGCTGAAGGGCTATCTTTTGATATATATGTTCTTTTTATGTGTGGAATCCAACTGAGAACATGGTTACCTTTTGTGTCTTAATAAATGCACTGCGTTTTTATCCGCTTACTCTGATTATTGTTATGGAGTGTTCGGTTCTCACAATCCCATTTTTATTATGGAGTGTTCGGTTTTCCGAATCTATTTTATTTACTGTTATGGAGTGTTCATTTCTCCGAATCCCATTTTCTTTACTATTATGGAGTGTTCGGTTCTCCGAATCCCATTTACTTTCCATTCCTGACAGGTAAAAGCCTGGCATTTATTTACTTTCCTTATTGAGACAGGCACAAGCCTGACTTTACATTACTTTCCATGTCAAGGCAAAAGCCTGGCTTTATATTGCTTTCACGACAGACGAAAGTCTGGCATCTCTTTACTTCATGTATTTGGACAGACATCCGTCTGGCCTTTTTCATGCCTAACCTATTAACAGTTAACCTTTGAACTGTTATTATTTACATTGAAGTTTACTTTCTTGGGTTTATTCTAAGAGTCATGGTATCTGGTTTGAGTCATTCCATACGCTTTAAAAACGTGGATTGATCCATTTATAGAGGTTATGCTGCCCAAATTTTTGGGGCACTAACCCTATATATTTGATTGCTTCTGTTCAACAACCCCTTTCCCCTTCCCCTAAGTAGCACACCGGTCCCCTACCCTTTTCTTGGGATCGGGGCGTTACAGAGTTGTATCAGAGCAGGCTGCAACTCTGCAGGCCTGTTATATTGTTGATTGAGTCTAGTTCTCAGTATAGTCTCTTTATTGATTGTCTGATAGCCCTATCATGTCGTCTGCACCGCACTCATCTGCTTCAAAAAGAAAGGTACGTGAGTTAAAATATTTTTGAGATTCAATTATGTTTACTGATTTCAAAAAGAAAATATGGATAAGGACCATTCTTCACATTGATGGTATTTATGAAAAGTCGCGCCAATGATGGTTTTGAAAGGATAATGGTATAATGTTGGGACTATGTGTCCATATGATGATGGTTATGAATGAAAAGGACTCTTGTCCATGATGGTAAAATTGTGGGACTTTATACCCAGATGGTATTGAATGATTATTTTGAATGTGACTATATGTCCATTATGTTTGAAATGAAATGTCATGTTTTAAATGGGACTATATGTCCATGATATTTTCTGAAAGAAAGTGTGATGAGAGCAATCAATGCCCTATGATTAGAAATGTTATAATGTAAGTGATTGGGAATGTGATAATGTGGAAGAGTTCGGAAATGTGATGATGATAAATTGATGGGAAACCCAGAATGCTTATGGAGATAGAATGTGAACATAGAATGATTTGATTGAGAATGTAGATGAACATAGCTAGTTATGACTTATACACATAGATTGGATTTTAAGTACCTCTCTTAAGATTTATGTGGAACATAGACTGACTAAGTGCTTCACTTTCAAATAAGTAGACTGATTAGAATTGTGTGAGAAATGTTGTTGAGCATTTAGTTTAGGAGATATCTCACATTCGTATTAATTTAGCACGAAGTGAATTTTATGTTAGTCAATTCTGAAGCCTTAAATTTTTCAGAATGCCGCCTAAGAAAAGAACACAGAACCAAGAAAACCATGGACAACCTGCACCAATTCCAATCCCTATACCGGCATCAAGAGCAGAAGAAGCTTTTCGTAAACATCACCCACCTACTTTCAATGGGCTAGGTGACCCAATAGATGCAGAAAAATGGATTCGATCTCTGGACCGAATATTTGATTACATGTCTTGCACAAATGAGGAAAAGCTTACATGTGCTCAATTTCAACTGACTGATGATGCAGACTATTGGTGGGAGTCTGTAAAAAGAACTATGACTTATGAGCAATGGCAAGAATTTACTTGGGAAGACTTCAAGGAAGAAGTTTATCAGAAATACATTCCTGATTGCTATCGAGAAAAGAAAGAGTCGGAATTCTGGAACCTCCGACAGGAAAGCTCTACTGTTACTGAGTATGAACACGTCTTTAATCAACTCTCTCGTTATGCTCCACATCTCGTGGACTCGGACAGCAAGAAGGCTAAGAAGTTTAGAAAGGGCCTTAAGCCAGAAATCAGCATGACTCTTATGGGGCATGATGAGATGTCGTATGTGCAAACACTACGTCGGGCTTTGAACATAGAGTCTGTTATGCCAGCTGAGAAAACCCAGCCACAACAATCTTCCCAAGATCTAAAGGGAAAGTGAAAATGGGAAGATAGAAATGCAGTGGGAAATAAGCAACAGTGGGCCAAGGGAAATACCAATTATGGACAACAGAATCAACAAGGAAATATGACTCCCTGCCCTATATGCCGGAAGTTTCATTCAGAGAAATGTATGAGAAATACAAATGGATGTTTCTTCTGTCATCAACTGGGACATTTTGCTCGAGATTGTCCTAGGAGTAAAGGAAATACAGGTTTTCCTCCTAGACCAGCACAAGGTGGGAATATAAATCAGAGGCCTAATCAAGGGAACAATTCTAGGCCTAATCAGGGTGGAAACTTAAGGTAAAATCATAGAGGAAATTTTAAGCCAGACCAAGGACAACGTGCCCCATAGCCAGCCAGGACTTATGCACTTCAGTAACAGCAGGCAGAGCAAGCTCCAGAAAATTTGGCAGGTATGATTAACATGTTTAATATACCTGTGCTCGCTTTATTTGATACTGGAGCTACACACTCTTTCATTTCAGAAAAGGCTAGTGAAAGATTAAAACTTAGACAGGTAGATGCTACTAATGCCTTGGAAGTTAGCATCCCTTCTGGAAAAACTATTTTAGCTAAAAGAATGTGCCTGAATTTGGAACTCGAGGTTAACAAAAAGATTTTCATCACGGATTTATATGTAATTGACATGAAGGATTTTGATATAATCTTGGGAATGGATTGGCTAACTGCAACATATGTGACTATACGTTGTCATGAGAGAGAAGTCATATTCCAGAAGCCAGGAGAACCAAAGGTAATTTTCTTTGGAGGAAGAATGGGTATGAAGATACCAGTTATTTCAGCCCTGAAAGCTATAAAGCTAATGAGAAAAGAAGGTTGCCATGCTTTTCTGATTAACCTAGTAGGAAAAGGAAAAGAGGAAGTAACGATAGATCAAGTCCCTATCGTTCGGGAATACAAGGATGTTTTCCCACAGGACCTACCAGGGCTACCACCCGATAGGCAAACTGAATTTACCATTGACTTGGAACCAGGAGCAGCTCCAATATCTAAGGCACCATATAGAATGGCCCCTAACGAGTTGCAAGAACTGAAGCTACAACTACAAGAGCTGTTGGACTTAGGTTTCATACAACCCAGTGTCTCATCTTGGGGAGCGCCTATTCTCTTTGTTAAAAAGAAGGATGGTACATTGCGAATGTGCATTGACTATAGGGAGTTGAATAAGGTGACGGTTAAGAATAAATATCCCTTGCCAAGGATAGATGACTTGTTCGGCCACTATGAATTCTTAGTGATGCTATTTGGGTTGACTAATGCACCTGCTGTGTTCATGGATATGATGAACAGAGTCTTTCATCAATATCTAGATAGCTTTGTTCTTGTGTTTATAGATGATATTCTTATCTATTCCAAAAGTGAGGAACAACACCAAGAACATCTACATATAATTCTGGAAACACTGAGGAGGGAGAAATTATATGCTAAATTTAGCAAGTGTGAATTTTGGCTCAGTGAGGTAATGTTCCTTGGCCATATTAGGTCATCAGAAGAAATCAAAGTAGATCCTGCTAAGGTTGAAGCAGTAAGTAAATGGAAGTCACCTTCTAGTGCACATGAGATAAGAAGTTTCCTAGGGTTGGCAGGCTACTACAGACGATTTATTGAGGATTTTCTAAATTGGCAAGGCCAATGACACAATTGTTGAAAAAGAAGGCTAAGTTTATTTGGACTGAGGAATGTGAGAAGAATTTCCAAGAACTTAAGAAAAGACTGACCACAGCTCCAGTATTGGTTATACCAGAAGGAAATGAATGATTTGTTATCTTTACAGATGCATCTAAGCTAGGGTTAGGAAGTGTGCTAATGCAAGACAGGAGAGTCGTTGCTTATGCATCTCGCCAGCTCAGGCCACATGAGTTGAATTATCCCACCCATGACCTAGAGCTCGTAGCTGTGGTACATGCCTTGAAAATTTGGAGGCATTATCTATACGGTGTCAGATGTGAAATCTACACTAATCATAAGAGTCTTAAATATTTCTTTGAACAGAAGGACTTAAATATGAGGCAGAGAAGATGGCTGGAATTAGTTAAGGATTATGATTGTACTATTCTCTACCATCCCGGTAAAGCAAATGTTGTGGCAGACGCCCTTAGCGGAAAAATTAGAGCAGAGTTAGGTTGTTTTCTAACGCAAGAAGAAAGGTTAATTGAAGAATTTCAAAGACTAGAGCTGCAGTTGGTTCGACCACCAAACTCTACCAAAGGACTTATAGCTGCTTTGATAACTAAACCTGATTTAAGAAAACGGATTGTGGAGGCACAAGGAGGGGATGAGTTTTTAGAGAAGATGCGATTGAAAGTAGGAACTGAGGATTCAAAAGGATTTGCTGAAGAAAATGACAATGCTCTCATGTACGAGAGAAGAATATGTGTGCCCCACAATGAAGAGTTAAAGAATGAAATCATGATGGAATCTCATGATACTCCATATACCGATCACCCTGGAAGTACAAAGATGTATAGAGATTTGAAGAGAAACTTCTGGTGGCAAAATATGAAAAGAAAAGTGGCCTCATTTGTTGAACGATGCTTAACTTGTCAGCAAGTAAAGGCGGTACATCAACGACCATTAGGATTATTACAACCACTTGAAATCCCAGAATGGAAATGGGAACATATCAACATGGATTTTATAGTAGGATTACCAAATTCAGTGTGAGGAAACACTGCAATATGGGTCGTTGTTGATCGATTGACCAAATCCGCGCACTTTTTGCCAATCAAGATGACACTTGGACTGAATAAGTTGGCTCAACTCTATGTGAAAGAGATTGTACGGCTACACGGAGTACCCATCTCGATCACCTCTGACCGAGATACTAGATTTACTTCTAGATTCTGGATAAGTCTACAAGATGCCATGGGAACGCAACTAAATTTCAGTATAGCTTTCCATCCTCAAACTGATGGACAATCAGAAAGGACAATACAAATACTAGAGAATATGCTCAGAGGAGTTTTAACTGATAGAGGTGGAAGCTGGGAAAATGTTTTACCCTTAGTGGAGTTCACCTATAATAATAGTTATCAGGAAACCATTAAAATGGCACCATATGAGGCTTTATATGGTCGAAGATATAGATCACCACTTTATTGGAATGAAGTAGGTGAAAGAAAGATATTGGGCCCTGAGATTGTTCAGACAACAATCGAAATAATTGATAAGATAAGGATGAGAATGAAGGAGGCTCAAGATAGACAAAAAGCCTATACAGATAAACGTCGAAAGGATTTGTATTTTAATGTTGGTGATAAGGTTTTTCTCAAAATATCTCCTACTAAAGGAATTATACGTTTTGGTAAAAGAGGAAAATTGAGACCACGGTATATTGGACCATTTGAAATTCTTGAACGAGTTAGAGAGGTAGCTTATAGACTAGCCTTACTGCCAAGTCTAGCTGAGGTTCATAATGTTTTTCATGTCTCAATGTTGAGAAAGTACGTGTTTGATCCTAAACACATTATAAAGAATGAAGAGATAGTCCTGAACCAGGATTTATCATATGAGGAAAGACTAGAGGCTATTCTTGACCAAAAGGTCCAAGAATTACGAAACAAACAAATATCATTGGTCCCATGGAATAACCATGGGAGAGAGGAAGCTACCTGGGAGCTTGAAAGCAGAATCAGGGAGTTGTACCCTGATTTACCCTATAGAGGTACGCAAATTTCGGGATGAAATTTTTATTAAGGAGGATAGAATGTAATATCCTGAAATATTTTAGAAGGTTTTATTCAACTTATGTTACCCTTTGGTAAGTTAGAAAATAACTTGGGTCCTTAAAGGATTCAAATAAAGAAAAATCGCAGCCAGGGAAATCTGTTAAAATTTAATTTGGTCAAAAATTGCTTTAAAAATATGTTCTGATATTTTCTCGGGTTGATAGAAAAAGTTTCAAGGATCGTGCCAAACTTTGAATTTTTCAATTTCGAGTTCAAATGAACTCTTGGCATAACTTTGAATAGAAAAAGGCACATCCGTCATTATCCAATTTCTTTTTCAAAATATTATCCTATTCGTAATTATCCTATTCTTTTTCCATCATTATCCTCCTTCTTTTATTCGTTATTATCCTATTTATTTTTCCTCTATAAATAGGAGGTTAAGGTTTCATTTTTCATTCTTTTTCAAAATCGAAACGCCGAGCAGCTTCTAGAGAAGGTACGTCTCTAATTTTCTATTTTAATTTCGAAATAGTCATTTTGAAGGTGTCAATACGTAGATCACGAATACGTGATTGAAAAGATGATTTGACGGACGATCACAATGAAAAATCACCGTGACTGCCGCCAAAGAACATCACCACCGCTGCCTCACCTCACGCCACCATCACCACCGTCCATTCACCAACACCCCCACCACCTCATGCCACCATTTCCAACCGAACATCATCATCTCACCACCACCGTTCATCATTAAATCATCAACCAACATAATCATCACCATATGATCACCATGTCCCCTAATCCTCATTACCCCACCCCACACCAACCACCCCCACTAATCACCCCAACTCACGGCAACAATCACCAAATTCCACCACCGCCACTCCACCACCTCAAATCGGCGATCCTTTCGGTCGCCGAATCAAAACGTACCTTTACGGTTTTATGTTCTATATATTTTTGTATACATTTTCCATATTGTCACTTTTTAAATTCGGGTATATTTTGGGTATCCGAATATTAAATTATAGCCTTTTTCAGATCTATCATTCATGGATAGCCTTATCGTATTTTTAGTCTCAAAAGTTGTTCCGTCTCAAAATTTAGTATTTTTATTTAAAGTTTCATATTTTTCTGATGGGCGGATCTTGCGGTATAAATTTATTTGTACCGAATTAATTTTAGGATACGGGTTTGACCACCCCGCATGCCAAAACTTCCTAAAGGGTTTTTCTTTATAAAAATGCCCTGAGTAAAGTTCCTTTAAGAGTCAAAATATTTTGATGACCCGGGTGCTGCGTATTAAGATAGTAGATATTGTAATGTTTACTTCATAGCTAAGAAAGGTTAGATTTTGACCTAATGGTAGTCTTTCATCAAAACTAAGTTGTCGGACAATCTTGTAGGCACAGAAGAAGGAGACTTCTAGTTGAGACCAGAATCAGAATCTAGATCTAGCTATCCAGATTAGATTACCAGGTGAGTTTTTTATTATATAATAATATATTTCGGGTTATTAAGCCATGATATTTATAAAATGAATGTGATTGAATATCCAACTCATGACTGTATTTAATGTGCTCTCCTAACTCATGTAAGTCTTACTACTATTTTTGGTGACGAAACTACAATGGTTCACGAATATCGAGCCCCAAGCAAACAGGGCAGTGTCCAACCTTAAGCAGCCGTGTTGTGTACACGAACCGACTCACCATAAGAGTTCTAGGGGAGAGTGGCGCGCAATGATGGAACTAAAATGATTTAGTATACATGGAATTCACAAATTTTCTAATTTAAAAGCTTTCCATGATATGCTTAAAATATGATTGGATATTCTGTTTTATAAAATGATTGTGAAGCTTTTCTCAAAGGTACCTACTGAGTGCATTAGTACTCACGCCCAAATCTTTTCAAATATTTTCAGGATGAGCTGCGGGATGGTGGACGGCTGTGCTAAGGCTGAAGAGCTATCTTTTGATATATATGTTCCTTTTATGTGTGGAGTCCAACTGAGAACATGGTTACCTTTTGTGTCTGAATAAATGCACTGCATTTTTATCCGCTTACTCTGATTATTGTTATGGAGTGTTCGGTTCTCCCAATCCCATTTTATTTACTGTTATGGAGTGTTCGGTTCTCCGAATCCATTTTATTTACTGTTATGGAGTGTTCGGTTCTCCGAATCCCATTTTATTTACTGTTTTGGAGTGTTTGGTTCTCCAAATCCCATTTTCTTTACTGTTATGGAGTGTTCGGTTCTCCGAATCCCATTTTCTTTACTGTTATGGAGTGTTCGGTTCTCCGAATCCCGTTTACTTTCCGTTCCTGACAGGCAAAAGCCTAGCATTTATTTACTTTCCTTATTCAGACAGGCACAAGTCTGGCTTTACATTACTTTCCATGTCAAGGCGAAAGCCTGGCTTTATATTGCTTTCATGACAAACGTAAGTCTGGCATCTCTTTACTTCATATATTGGGACAGACATCCGTTTGGCCTTTTTGATGCCTAACCTATTAACAGTTAACCTTTGAACTGTTATTATTTACATTAAAGTTTGTTTTCTTGGGTTTATTCTAAGAGTCATGGTATCTGGTTTGAGTCATTCCATACGCTTTAAAAGCGTGGATTGATCCATTTATAGAGGTTATGCTGCCCAAATTTTTGGGGCACTAACCCTATTTATTTGATTGCTTCTGTTCAACAACCCCTTTCCTCTTCCCCTAAGTAGCGCACCGGTCCCCTACCATTCTCCTGGGATCGGGGCGTTACATTCTTTCAATTCTTCAAGGGTCTTGGAGCATTCTGCGGTCCATTCGAAGCTTTTGTTTTTGCCTAGTGTCTTAAAGAAGACGTGGCTTTTTTCCGAGTACTTCGAGATGAAGCGGCTAAGGGCTGCAAGTCGTCCGGTGAGCTTCTGTACCTCCTTTATATTTCGAGGTTGTTGTATATTTCTGATGGCTCTGATCTTGCTGGATCGGCCTCGATGCCTTTTTTTGTAACGAGGTATCTAAGAAATTTCCCCGAGGTCACCCCAAATGCGCATTTTGCAGGGTTCAACTTCAGATTGTAGCGGCGAAGGACTTCGAACATTCGATGGAGATGATCGACGTGATCTCAAGCTCTAAGAGACTTTACGAGCATGTCGTCGATGTACACTTCCATAGTATCCCCGATTAGTTCTTCGAACATTCGGTTCACCAGCCTTTAGTAGGTCGCACCTGCATTTTTTTGTCCAAATGGCATAACTTTATAGCAAAACATACCTCCATGGGTGATGAATGTGGTTTTTTCTTGATCTTCTGGATGCATAAAGATCTAATTGTATCCTGAGAAGGCGTCCATGAAGTTCATTAGGTCGTGTCCAGCCGTTGCGTCCACTAACGCGTCAACATGAGGTAAGGGGAATGAGTCATTTGGGCAGGCTTGATTAAGGTTAGTGAAGTCTATGCAGAGCCTGTTTTTACCCTTTTTTTTCTTTACTACACAACGTTAGCTAGCCATTCAGGGTACTGTACTTCCCTAATATGTCCATGCTTGAGTAGCTAATTGACCTCTTCATCCAAAATTTTGTTTCATTCGGCGGTGAATTTTCATCTTTTTTGTTTCATCAGGGTCTTGTCTGGATCGACCTGCAATTTATATGTTATAACCAAGGGGTCGATACCTATCATGTCTTCGAAAGACCATGTGAAACAGTCTTGGTGCTCGATGAGGAATCTTATTAGTTGCTCTCGTATCTCTACGGTCAGCCTCGACCCGATTTGTACTTTGTGGTCGGGGAAATCGGGATGTATTTAGACTTCATCGAGGTCTTCCACTTCGGGTTCTTCATAGCTGCAATTTTTGGCACTTGCTGAAGATGATTCGACCTCGATTTGGTTGACCTCCATGGCTCATTTGTGCTTGAAGGTGGAGACGTAACACTCTCGAGCTATTATCTGTTCGCCTTAGACTTCGCGGACTCCCTAGGGTGTAGGGAATTTTATGAGCTGGTGATAGGTTGATGGCACCGCCTGGAGTTCGTAGATCCAAGGTCTTCCCATTATGACATTGTAGGCTGAGGGAGCATCGATCACTTGGAATTTGGTGAAGATATTCATTCCCTCGATATAGGTGGGAAGTGTGATTTCCCCCATTGTAGCTGTGTGCTCTCCGCTGAAACCGATTAGAGTGGTTGACCTTTTAACGATTTCAGTTTCTTTTACCTGCATGCATTTCAGGGTACTTAAAAAGATCACGTTAGAGGAACTCTCATTGTCTATAAGAACACGCTTAATCAAACAATTAAAAATTAATAAGGAAATGACTAGTCCATCGTGGTGAGGGTGTGAGAGATCGGAAGCTTCTCTGTTGGTGAAGTCGAGGGTTACGAAGTCGTCTGGTTTAGCACGTCTGGGGATGTTTCCGTTATACTTTATCGAGCGACAGTGTCTCTTTGCTGAAGATCGTGAGATTCCGCTCACTTCTAAACCTCCTATTATACAGTTCAAAGTGCGGTCGACCCTTGGGAGTTCAGGTGGATGTGTTTCTTTTTTTATTTTCTCTTCGTGACCAGGTTTATTTTCCTTTTGAAGTCAGGAGGTCGATGAGATATCCTCGCTTTAAGAGTTCCGTGACTTCGAGCCTCAGGGCGATGCATTCGTCCATCTTGTATCCGTAGTCGTTGAGGAATTCGCAGAACTTACTCCTGTCACGTTCGTTATCTGGGGCTTTCATCTTCGCGGGCCATTTCACATTCTAACCGAGTCTCTTGAGGGCTAGGACCGCTTCCGATGGTGATATGCAGAGGCTGTACTCTGGGAGTCTTCTGTCGACCTGGGGTTCTTGACCTCTTATGTTTCGCAAATCGAATCACGGGCTTCATGGATAAGGGTCCATTTTGAATTTATTTGTCCTGTTATTTCTTTGTTCTTTTCTTGGATGCTCATTCCTGGTACGAGATCTAGATGAGTTTGCTTCGTCTTCTTCCCATTTGATTTGGGCCCATGCTTTAGCAAGCACATCTTCCATTGTTTTGTAGGGATATTTGGTTAACTCCTTGTAGAGGTCGGAGTCTCTCTTAAGGCCTTTTTTGAAGGCTGAAATCGCGGTATCGACATTGCAGTTGGGGATCGATACTTTTTCTCTATTAAATCTTCCGATGAAGCTTCGTAGGGGCTCTTCCGATCTTTGTATGACCGTGTAGAGGTCGTCAGTGCATTTTTCAATCTTGCGGCTACTGGCGAACTGTTCGATAAAGAGGTCGTTAAGCTGGGCGAACGACGAGATCGTTGAGTTGGGGAGGTTGATGAACCATTGGAGTGCTGGGCCGACGAGGCTGGATCCGAAGCCTTTACACATTTTGGCTTCTCGGGCATGTCGGGGTATCATGGTGGTGAACATTCTTTGTTTATACTGGGCGACATGAGCGTCGGGGTCAGATGCACCATCAAAAAGCTTCATGCTCGGGAAGGTAAACTTCGGAGGCATCTCCACGATGCTGATCTCGTCGGTGAATGGAGAATCTGCAAAGCTCGTTGGTGCAGTTTTTCTGATGGGAGTAGGGACTCCCGGAATTCGGGTTAATATGTCTTCCAATCGCTGGATCTTCTTCTCGACCTCAGATTTCGATCCAGGCTCATAATCTTCGAACCCAGGAGGGGGTCCTATGGGGAAATCTTCCTTTCCTTTGCCCTTTAGTATGGGTTCTTTGCTTGTACCTGCAGTGAGATGGTTAGTCAATTCATGTGTCGAGTTCAGAAGTACCTGCTCTCGGAGTTCATTTGACATGCGGGTTCGTGAGAGCGGGGACATTTGAGTTCGTGTAGATCCGTTCGGGAAAAGGTTTGGTTGTAAAATAGCTTCGACTCTAGCCTTTAAGGTCGAGTTCTCGATTCGGATCGCTATGAGTTCAACTGTGGTGGTATCCAATTGACGCTGGATCGAACGCAGAATCCGTGCAACATCGACCTCACCTTCATGTGAGGGGGTCGTAGTTGCCCCGTCTTTTCAGGCTTCCTGAGGAACGATCGTTGCATCCTTTCGGCTAATGTTCGTCATCTTGAAGTGATCGATCAGAGCCCCACAGTGGGCGCCAAACTGTAGAGGTCAAAAATCTCTACAATTAATCGTTTTTCGAGTTCGGGCTCCGGCGATCTACAAGACAAAGAAAACACGTGAAGCCAAAGGACCGTCGGGGGATTGACGATTGAATGACTCTGACATTCAAGTCAGAATCGAATTAATAAAGATAAAAGCGATAAATGACAGAGATATAAGAGTTATTCGGTAATCAGGGTCTTCGGGCTTCGTTGTCGTGGACCCTTGTGTGTTGCTTGCGGAATTGTGTGATGAAAGCTTCTAGATGAATCTGGAAAGCGAATGTTGTGTGAATGATAAATGATTCATCATCTTTACTGCCGTTATGAAGAGCACATATATATTGGTGAGCTCCTAACTGAATCCCGATATTTTAGGGATCTTCTCTATCCCTTTTAGAGTTTTTGACGGGGTCTTGGTTATCTTCAACAGATACTTTGACCCAATCTTCTCCTTGAGTCTGCTAGATCGTGGACTCTCGCTTTAGACCTCTGGACTTTGAGGAACAATGTGTCGACCTCGAGGTATGGACCTCGAGAGGTGAATTTCGGGGTGTGGACCTCGAGACATTTGATCATGAGGCGTCAATCTTATTCGGTCATTTAAACCTTCAAATGGCCGTGGGCTTAATCTTTGGGCCTATGCAAAAATAGGGCCTCTACGTATATGATAAAATATTGTAATTAAGATTATATAAATATATATATCATAATTATAATTTAATTTTCTACACTTTCTCCGTTTCGTTTTGTTTGTTGTTTTACGTATTTTCTTGTGTCAAAATGTTTGTTGTTTTATATATTTTGACACCCTATCTCTCAAATTTAACCTAACAAACATATGGAGAGAAAGTTTTTCAACTTTTTAGGAAAATATAAGTAAATAGAATTTTATGTAATATAAAAGAGATGGATATATTAGTCCAAAAAAAAATTATTAATTCTAGATTAAAATTCTAAAATAACAAACAAAATGAAATGGAGGGAGTACAATACAATAAAAATAAGTATGAAATTTACAAACTGCAGCTATTTTGTAACAAATTAAAAAAATAAAAATTGGGTCAAACTTCACATATTTTAATCTTAATTAATTAATTGCAAAATTGAAATGCAAAATCCCACCACGCCGACACATGGATGGTAAGGTTAAATTATCACACATTCATACCAATCCAACTAGAAAAAAAGTCAATAAGAGAAAGCATGACCCACCAAGACGTGGAAGTAATTGATTTCTCTTTGCCTAAATAGTGATTTCTTTACGATTGTTTTTTCTTCGTGTGCCACTTCAGTATTTTATCCATCATAAGATATCATTAGGTTATAGTATTTTATATTGGAAAATATAATTATAGATGAATAGTAGTCTCTACACACTGAATGAACTCCTTTTGTGGGTATAATTATGTAGCAGTCAACTCATAATAACTCATAAGTTATTATTATTATTATTATTATTATTATTATTATTATTATTATTATTATACGGTTTAATTTAATTTTATAATTATAATTATTAATTAGAATTTATTTAACCCAATTCATGTTTATAATTATTATTTAGAAATTATTTATTTTTAGTTAATACTAATTTTTTAGGGTTGATTATTTCATAAATAACTTTTATCTATCTATCTATCTATCAACTGAAAGTTTGTTTGCTAGGTAGTATAAGGGTGTAATATATATCTATGTCATTCTAATACTATGTTTGCTATCAATAATAAAGCACATGATTATGCAAGGATTCAACATGTGCTAACCATTTATATGGTATAACACATCACACCTGCAGGTGAGATATATAATACCATATAAAATTATTAAATATTACAGACTAAAATAACCTTGCAGATATTAATTAAAAATCTTTTTATAGAATATTCACACAATGTATGGTATCTAATTAAATGATATTTTAGGAATGTAAATTTTATATAGAATCTAATATATCTAAGGAAAGTATATATTATTAATACATATATTTTAATACACCAAAACAAACATGATATTGATATCTTATACGGTATAACACATGTTAATTTGTTATACTATAATATAACACATCCCATGTCAAACATATTCAACCTTATAGTATTAAATTTCAATTCTTAGCCATACATGTTAATTATAATTTGTTATATTATAATATTTTTTATTTATTTGAAAAGGAAACTTGTGCGTTACTTAAATTGATTTCATTTGTGACTTCATGGTCGTTTACTATGTACGTTAAATTATAATAATGCCTTAAACTTCACTTAATAACAGTGTCACCCAAAGTTTAGAGGAATAACTCATTTTCTTTCATAAATTTAATATGAATAAGAGCTGCAGTAGACTAAATATTTTTATTGAAAGGAGCACATATCTTGATAGCAGCCACCATCAATGTCACCAAATTTGGATTCATCATAATTGAAAATTGAAAATTGAAGTTTTCAACTCTCATTACACCCACCCTACTTCCTCTAGATATACACATTTATGTCCAAACAACTCCTACACCACATATCTTAAACATTCAAACCAAAGCAAAACACAAACCTTCAACATGGTCAAGGTTGGCTGCACAAGCAATGGAATACTGGATGATTCGAGATTCAGCGAGCCAATGCCGTGGATCGGCATCTACGTCGTAGCAGCATCTGCAGCTTGTGCCATAGCTATGGCTGTTGATGCCTTCCATGGCTTCCGCTACAGGAAACTCTGGTTCCCTTGCAAATTCTTCGCCCTCAATGCAACCACTCTCACTCTTATAGGTGTGGCGGTCAAGCTCGCAGTCGATCTGAATACATCGATGCCCCGGCCTCAAGATCAGCTGGCGAAGCTCAGCAGCACCGCCTTCATCTGCACAGCAATAGGTAATTCTATGCCTTCTTTAGGAACCATGGAAAATAAAGAACTCATGATGAATGTGGTGGCTCTTGGTATTCTTGTTGTTACCGTTATTGTGAACATCTGCATCCAGTTAGGCACCGGTGTGATCTACGTGTTCTGGGTGGAGCACGCTGTCGTGATGTTTCTGATGGTCGTGTTATTTGCAATCTTGATTTCCTCATCATTTGCAATCCCTGCAACCAAGTACGTGTTGGATATTAAGTACAGCAAGAAGTATTTAGTGGCAATGAAAGAGTGTGAAGCCAATTGCAATGCTGATATAACTCGGAAACTGAGAGATGATCTTGCTAGATATTGGATGATGGCACATACCTGCAACCCTCAATTCGTGGTGGGGCGTTTAGCTACTTGCACCGCCTCGGGAGCGTTCTGCCTCCTCAGTGCTGTGACTCTGGCAGAAGCCATACTTCGCAGCTACCTGATGCCGTCGTGCTTCGAATTCTGTAAAGGCAACTCGGACTACAAGTGGTCGACTACGTTGATACTGGCAACTCAGGCAGCAGCAGTAGTGGGAGGAACAATTGCCCCAGCAACAAGATGGTCCATAGCCATCATATTCAGGTGCCCCAAGAGATTGCAACAAAGATGCAGCAAAAACGGTGGTGTCTCATTAGTAGAAAATTACTGGGTTCTGAAGTTGTATCAATTGAGAGAGATGCCGTTGAATCTGAGAATCTGTGGCCGACGCAGTAGAAAACTTGTGCATAACACGAAGAACAAGGCATTGGATGTGTGCATTTTCATCCAGAAAGCAACGGTAGTGTTGAGCAAGATAGTCGGGTGGATATCAATAATCTTTGTCAGCCAGTTAAAGAGAATCCTCCTTTACTGCATGAAACTTGTCAGCTTGGTCAGATGCCAGAACTCGATTGTAAACACTGATACAGATTCGGAGTCGACGGGCAAACTGGACCTTAGCCATTATGTTCTGCATCTTGAAGGAGAGGAAGAACTGATAGATGTGATGATGCAGAGTGACAGGGACGCCATTGGACATTGGATTAGAATGGGGAGAAAAAAGCAGCCAAGAGAACTCATAAAACTACTAGAGAAACTGAATCCTTCAAGGGGATTCGAGGGGATACAGACATTTGACAGCCACCAGGTTCCTTCTCTGGATTCTGTAGAACCTCCCAACAGCTGGGCTCTTCCTATGGTGACCTTAACAAGCATTGCAGTCGCAACGAGTAATATTGAATTTCTATCTGTGAAAGAGATGATGAAGTCTGTGGATGAAGGCCTCAAATACGTCAGAGTCATAGAAAACAACCTTGATACTAAAAAAGACTTGACAAACATCAGAAAAGCAGCAGAGATTGTGTGGGTGGGAGTTGACCTGCACTACAGGTGGCTCGATGTGGATCTTCGTCAGTTGGCACTCCAGGGAAAGAGCCCAAAAGATACAATTCAAGAGCTCTCTGACATAGCAAAGAACAAGTTTTATGAGTTAAGAAAGAATGATAAAATTGGCTGTTTAATGTACAATCCTTCAAAGTGGCCTGTCAAGGTCTTGGCTGCCAATGCAATGTACAGAATATGCCAAACCCTTCTGCTCACAACTGAAAACAGATCAAATGAATGCAGTAAGGCAATGTTCAATAATCTTACTGCCATGACTACTGACATAATGGGGGCATGCCTTACCAACTTACAGTATGTCATATCAAAGAAATGCCATCAGAGTTCCATTGAACAAAGAGAGGAAAATGTTCGCTATGCTATTCTTCTACTAGGTAAATCGGAAAAGATTTTGGAAATTCTTAGCTCCTGTTCGTCCCTGAGTTCAAATCCAGAAAAAGTAGCGTGCATTAACGAATGGCGTACACTGGGCAAGGAGAATGATCAGCTATTTTATGAGTCTTCTACTACTAGTAGTAGTACTCCTGACTTGCATCTCAACATTGACTAGAATCAGAACAAAGAGTAGAGAAGATGTAAATATATACAAAGGCTATATATATGTTCTTTTTGCATATATTGATGTATGTTAAGATCAATATTTTTACATTTATATAAACACATAAACCTGCCGTTTAGCTTTGTGAATGTATAGCAATCTTAAAACACAAATCTATAAGGATCATTCAATGAGAAGTGCAGAATAGGATAAGCTACTAAAACTGAAAGTTAAAATTTATGTCATTTTCCACAAGTAAAGAAACTTTCTTTTCATTTTATTAAATACAAATTATCATTTACCACGAAGGGTATCTGAAACATGACAGCGATGTACTAAAAGCTTTTAGACTGCATTAACTAGAAACTTCCTTCCAGAAACCATCTTACAAGTTAAGAAGTAAATATTTGCACAGACACAATGCAAAAGGAAAGAAGCATATTACGTAAAACAGTTTACCAAAGCCTCAAGAATACCATGAATCAATAACTTTCACATCCGAGTATGAGAATTTATATGTTTTTCCCCAAAATTTAGTTGTGTCCAACTGAACATTAATGAAATTACCAAACCTAAACCTGGGAATAAAAGAGCAGAATCCTATCAAGATAGGCACGAGTAATCACCTTCTAAAATTAATTCAACAGCTGCTAGGATAAATCAATTGCTGCTACAGTTAATAAAGAATGAATTCACATATTTCATGAATTGTGAAGCCCTGATGCCTAATTTAAGATCAATCTCACAATCTCCTACCCAGAAGAAATCGGGGTTAAGCTTCACAATTGCTTCATCCAGAATTACCTGGTACGGATGTATCATTCAGTTATTGCAGTAAAGAGGTAAAAACACTATTATGCGCTGGAGCACGTATTGATCAGTCATGTCAAACCAATTTGGCAGTGATTTTAGGTTCAAATATGCTGGAATAGCATACTAACATTAAAAATGCAACTAACACAATATGGTACTTTTACTACCCACTTTTTGTTTTGAACAGTGTAAGGAAAACTCATTTCTTTAGGTTCAAATTCATAAATGGGAAAATGAGAAAACATGCATGTTCATTAATCAATCAGATATCCTCAGAGTTATCAGGTATCTGCTTTCTGCAGTACAAGCAAATGTCTAAATCCAGGCTTTTAACATGTTAGAGAAGTAATCTGTTATCTGTAGACCATTTAGCAAGGTTGAAGGAATGCAACACTACCTTGACAAGGGGGTGATGGCGTGATGCACATGATCTGATTTTACTTTCCCAAGATTTCCTTCAATACTCATTTAACATGTTTTGACAAAACTTGTTATACAACCAAAATCGCGAACTTTCAAGCATGACAATTGCAGTATAAATGAACCACCAAGCAAATAATTCATTTAAGAGGCAAGTTTAGCCACGTCCCTTCAGGAACACCCAAGTGATGGACCTCCCTTGTATAAAAGGGGAGAGGTCTCAGGTTCAATCCACACTGTTCTCCCTTCCCCCAGGCCCAACTCAAAAAAAGAAGAAAAAACGAGACAAGTTCAGCCATGGTACTATTGAAAACTAGAGAGGAAAAGTTAACTGCAAATCAAAAGGACTGCATTTTTCAAATGAAGCTAGACATAGCAGTGCAAATCATCAATCTAAAAAAATGGCCACAAAACCTCTAGTCACAAATGGTGAGCTGAAGTTGTAGGGTTGGTAATGGAAAGTTTGATTTTTTGGGACATTAGCCAACAAAGCAGCTAGTGTCATGAATTGCAAGACATAATTTGTCAGGACATCACAGAATCACAGCAGCTCCAGATATCGCAATTTCACATCAGATCTAAAATAGAACAGGCATTCTCCCTTGTGTGCTCTCTCCTGTAAACAGACAGTAGTGAGATAGGCAACAAAATTTCACATCCCTATTTGCTCGACAGCATAAAGCAGCCACAAGGAAAAGATTTTTTATGAGCCATAGATTAATTTCTTGTTCTCCAAAAAGAATGCTGCAAAATTTTGGTTTGTTCTAGTGCAACACATGATGTGGCACAAAAGAAAAGGCTAGGACAGATAACCAGAAGAGATGACGCAGACACTACTACTATTACACATGCTACATAAAATTGACTTTCTTACAGAAAAGCATAGATGATTTATAAGTGGTATATCAGTTTTCATGCCAATACAGGTTACCCCATTGTGTCCATAACTGGTCAACTTTGCTGATGTTTCTGCCGGGTGCAAGCCTCACTACAGCACTTGATCCAGTCAGTTTCAACTTCACAGAGTATAGTTGAAGAATAGTCATGTATTTTTTAAAATAGAAAGCATGTGACTGTTGAAGCAGTTACCGACAAACAACTGTGCACATATTTAGAAACCTCAGTATATTTAGTTATGAATTGCGTGACATGAGTTTTCATCTATTACTCATGAATCACATAGCTTGAGTTCCAGCTTCGCATGCATTTTGCCAATCACACTGCCATTTTTCTTCTCCAATCTCTAATCAGAAATGCACATCTCCATAAATTATCACCTATCTGCTTATTGATGGCAAGTTCACACAACAAGGGGAACATAGTTGCCAACAATCTATTACGAGTTTCAGGTCTGTAGCTTATTTAAAAAGTATGATATAGTTTCCACTTTCCACTTTCCACAGATTTCATGGACCAATATTCGAGCCAAATATAAGATTGACGTTTTACCAAAGGAAATAAGAGGGATAAACTTAAAATCTTCTACAAGAATAAGAGAGGAATACAAAACGGCCCATAATTCAACTAAAAGGTCATCCCTTCGGGGACACCAGGAACAACCTAATAGCCAGTACAAACACAATTGTTAATTGCTTTCTGTTATATCCTCCCTAGTGTAGCTGTGTAAGATACGAAAGCAAAATACAAATTACAGCTGATAGCTCCTTAAGTTAACCTGTGTCCTGAAGGTAACACCCATCTTCTTTTCTATTAAAGTCCAAGTCCGCTTAATCTACAGAATTTCTTCATGAAAAAATAATGAAATTGTGAGTAAGAACGCTACTGTATTTTCCCTATTTCATACTATGTTTCAGTCATCTGGTTTCTACTTCTCATCTATACCCCAGCTAATAAGATAACAAAGGTAAATATAACATTAGACTTCTATATGGATGTTTTTGTGCTCATACTTATAAGCAACTCGACATAATAACTTTTCATTCCAATGGGCATGTGCATCAGTTCAGGAAGAATTCAAAGATCATTGTAGATTGATTGTTTACATAGCTCATTATCATTCCAGGGGATGCAGCTATAGCACGAACATCCAGTTTGGTGATTCCTAATAATACAAACCCATGTCATCTATAGGAAAGAACCAAGAATATTTGTGTTAAAAAAACAGCTTCAATGTTCTTGTCACAAAAATAGCTTCAACAATCCAAAAGCAAGGCATGGCATAATTTCGTCGGTTTGAAATGAAAACATGAGATCAAACAAGATCACAGAAAGTTGATATACACTATTAAGAACAGTATTGGGCCAAATAAATGCCATTTGAAACTCTAAAGAACAGATGGCAAGCAGTACTACTATTACAACTGGCATTCATTGATGGAGAATCACTATAAATCAAGCTCAAAGTAACTTCTTAGAGTATCTTTGTACATTAAAAACTTCCAAGCATACAGAACAGACAGGAGTCATCAAAATAACAATGCCAAACCATGATGATGAATAACCAATGCCAGAGTATATGCCACACATTGGTCTATGTACAATTTAGCAGTTTGAATCTCCAATAGAAAGAGCTCTGCTTGTTCATTCTTAAAGAAACAATTATGCATTAAACAGGTCTACATAAGCAACAGCACTAAACACAACGAACAGTTTGCTGCCAAAGAGCATCAAACATAAAATGCTTGGTTATCTACTAACCAAGAAAAGAACACAAGCATTCATTACTAAGCATCCAAGTTTTTCATTCTATCAATCGCAATGCAATTAAATCATTCCCCAACAAACTATAGATGTTGTTTACTTTCTCTAAACCAACTCGCAAATAATGAAAAACATAAAACATTAACTCTCATAACTTCAATTGATCAAGCCTCAATAGTCAACATGACAATATAGTAAACACCAAAATCTCCGTAGCCCAATTGCCTAAACAACACAAAATCTTACAAACCCTATTCATAAATAAAGGGAAATGAACCCTTCAATTTCACAAAGGTATCCACAAATGTCAGCAGAAACTAATAAGCAATACTACGAACAGTTGGTGGGCATCCGGAAACATCATAATCGATTTAACAATTGTGCCCTATTCATCATCGTCGCGTTTCTTGGGCTTGCGGTAATTCTCCTCGATGTGCTTTCCGATCACAAGGCCAGTGTTGAAGAGCTTCCGAACATTAGGAACGTTGTAATTCTGGGCTACGTAAACTCCGAATGCTGTCCCCAAAATGAATGAGAAGCTGCTCTTTATTATGCCCATATCTTCGATTTGTTTCCTTTTCTTCCTCCCTTAATTGGCAGATGGGAGTTAAGAACAGGGATTTCTTTAGACCTTTTCACAAAACTTTTTTGATGGTGATTATACGAATCGGAGTTAATTAGAGAGAGAGAGAGTTTAGTAGATGGATCAATTGATGACCCCTTCCGCAAGATTTCTTGGCGGCGAGGAAAATTCACACTTCTTGAATGGAGGACTCACAATCAGAAATCGAATCGAATCAATTTGGGATGTAATTCACAATTCTTTAATCTTCCAAAAAAATTAGGGAGTAAATTTGATTAGTGCAAATATTAGGGAGAAATTTCAGTAAAATTTCATAATAACTAATTATAAAATGGCAAAAACTTGCATGCATCATCATGCAAATAACACTATATGAGACGGATCGGTCAAACCCACGCTTTGACCCCGGTCAGCGCGGATTGACCCACGTTGATCGGGTCAACCCATTAAAAAAACTGCTCAAAGTCGGTACCAACAGTCCTATTAAAAGGTATCACAAAACATTCGAAAAGTATCATCTGTATCATTAAAAAGTAAGGTGTCTGCTAGTTATTTCATACTAATTTATTTAGTTCAAATTGTGATTTTTTCCATTCAAATTAATGTTTAGAGCTTAGTAGTTTAGAGATTTTTTAGTGTTCATGTTTTTAGGGGTTTTTTTTAGGGTTCATGGTTTTTTATTGGGTTTTTTTAGTTTTTTTAGGGGTTTTTTTGTGTTTTTTAGAGGTTTTTGGGGGTATTTTTAGGGGTTTATTTTGTGTTTTTTAGGATTTTTAGGGGGTGTTTTTAGGGGTTTATTTTGTGTTTTTAAGATTTTTTGGGGGATGTTTTTAGGTATTTATTTTGTGTTTTTTAGGGTTTTTTAGGGTGTTTTTAGAGGTTTATTTTATGTTGTTTAGGGTTTATTAATTCTATTTAATACTCATTTCAAACAAATTAAATCAATTTATTTTAAATTTAGGGTTCACTAATATTTTTTTAGGGTATATCTTTTTTTGGAACAAATAAAATTGATAAAAAAATAATAAAAAAATGTACAAAACCCTGCCAGAAAAATGAAAAAAAAAAGAGACGGGCGCGTGGGCGCCATGTGGCCACGCGCCCGCCTGAAATAGGCGCACGAACGCCCTGTTGCACGCAAGTGCACCTCTTATAAAATTACTCAAAGATTAAATTTAATAGTACAAATATAAATAGAAAATTCTCTTAAGTTTCAATAGTGTAAATAGAAACTCTGTTTAAATTTACTGAAATTGATGAGTCCTCCTTTATTTTTATATAATAAAGATATTTGAGAAATTTTATAACTAATTATTATTGAATTAATTTATTTTATTTTCCATATAGTAAATTTCACCCTAATATTTTTTGGAAGAGTAAATGATGGGAGTTCCGAAATTGTGTTTTCGAAGTTGAGTTTCTATTTAAGGAAAATTCACACTTATTTAATCTTCCAAAAAATATTAGGGAGAAATTTACTCTTTACAATATAAAATAAATTAATTTGATAATAATTAATTATAAAAGGGTAAAGGACTAAAAAAATACGCGCACTATATGCTCAATTTAATACAGATATACGAACTATTTGGACATATTGAATAAGAAATGCTTGTATATCCTTAATATTTTGGGGGAATAATAGTTACAATTTTTTTTCCTTTTATTTTAATTTAGTTAGAAATAGCCAAAACAAAATTTAATTTTTATCTTTAAGTGGCTAACTGGGTTAAATTCAAAAGTTTAAGGGGCTAACTGAGCTAAGTTCGAAAATTCAAGGGGCTAACCGGGGCCAAAATTAATTTAAGGGTCAGAATGTTCATTGGGAAATAATTTAGGGGCCAAATTGAACTTTATTCCTTTATTAATTATTTTATTTTTTATATAATAAGGATATTTGTAGTTCAAATAGTAAATTTCATAATACAAATAGCATCTCCCAAAATATTAATGTTAAATATTTTTAAGAGATTTCACCAACCTTAAAAATCACGAGTTTTTGTTTTTGTTTTTAACGAAAAAATCACATTTTTTTTGTTGAATCTACAAATATAATACCTTTTAGGCAAAGTCTTGCAACAAATATTGTTAAACAGGGTCAGGTGGTTCGATGGAAATTAGGATATTTTTTAACATTAGAAGTGATATTTAAGGTCACATGGTTCAATGAAAATTTATGATATTTTTTAGTGTTAGAAGTGATATTTTTTTTCTATTTAAAAAATATAGTAATAATTACAAAAAGTATCGTCCTTTTGTTTTTAATAGTAATTTTTCAGTAAAATAAATGTGATACTTTTTAGTATTACAAATGATACTTTTCAGTATTATAAGTGATGAATTTATGTCAGATGAGATCATCTAGTCCTAATTGAAGTAAGTGTCTCAACCGTGTGCCAACATTAAAAAATAAGGTATTTTAATAATTTTTATAATAAAAATAAAATTTATTATATTATAACTAATCCTAATAAATATTTATTGCTAATAATTGATTTTTTTTTAAAATTATATATCCTAACTATAGAATAATCAACCATAGCAATTAATTATATTAACTAAAAATTTAAAATTAAATACTAAAAATAATTATTATCAAACTCTAAATAATAATGTAAAATTAAATCAAATAAAAAAATAAAGATTAAAGAGAAACAACGGAAAATTTAAAAACTAGCAATTTCAATGTTGGGACATCGACTCCATTTTTGTCTAAAATATTGCGAAGTAAGTGGGCTTCTTTTGGGGCATGATTGTGCATTTTTTTTTTTGCTACGAAGGAATGGGACACACTTTGAACTAGAGGGTTTCGTGTTTTTTAAATATCTAATATAAGATTTATGTACATCCGATGTATAAATTAAAAGACCACCTCTACCTTTTTTATTTATTAATTTCTTCATTTTATACGGGATCTTCACCGCATGGTGTCCGCTAAAGAACTATCGCGCGACTTTAAATGTTGTAGTTATATAAATTTTCAATGGGCAATTTTTGCATGTACTTAGCAAGGTTACAATTTCAGTCTTTGTGGATACAACTTTATTCACTAATATTTTATTAAAAGTTATCAGGTACACTCGCGAATCATATTTTTGGTGAAATAAAATAACGAACAACGTGCTAATTCATTGGCCAGTTAGAAAACAAAAACAAAAAATAAAAAGTAAAAAAGAATTATATATTCAACACTTCAATTCTATGCTATGGGTAGATTCTATTATTAGATGCTTGCAGTGCATCCTCCAGCTCTACAGGCGATAAGTGTCTCGGGCCCACCATTTTTGGACTCTCCATTTTTTTCCAGAAACGAAAATTTTGGTCAGTCGAAAAAATCTATCGTGACATTTAACTAATATATATTTTGACACTTCGACTATCTATTATGACGCATAATTACCTATTGTGACAGTGCGAAACTAAAATTATTTTATGGCTGGCCAATAAGATTGAAAATGAAAAAAATTGGCTATAAATAGTAAGGGGATGCATTGCACCACATTACAATAGAATTTACCCTATGCTACCTGCATCTGTATTCTGCAGTTCCTCCTGCACTTGATCTGACATCTCTTCATCTTGACCAGACGACTCTCTT
Source organism: Perilla frutescens (assembly GCA_026008535.1). Taxonomy (NCBI): domain Eukaryota; kingdom Viridiplantae; phylum Streptophyta; class Magnoliopsida; order Lamiales; family Lamiaceae; genus Perilla; species Perilla frutescens. The sequence goes on from BRKX01000005.1 coordinate 10,994,941, forward strand.
TGATCTGCTCGTTTCACAAAATGGGTGGCGACGTAGCAATAAAACGTGAAGTTGACGAAGCAGACATAACCTAATATCGCATAATACAATCCCAAGCTACTCCTGTCCAAATCGTCGCCAAACAAGCTACGAAGATTCGAGACCAACACTAAGCTAATAAAATGGCCGATGTTGGGAGCGAATTGGGTAAGTGATGGACCATATTTTCTAAGAGAATCCTGAGCAAAGTTTGCACAAAAGAAATCTTCAATTCCATCAAGCACTAGCCCATCCAAAATGCCTAGCAACACGAACTGCGGTATCAGCCACACAACATTGGCTGAAATACCATATTTAACTCGTTGCTTCAATCTGTAGCTCTCAACCCTCCAAGCAATTACGCAGCAAACGGGCGTGATCGCCAGTCCTACGCCGATTCTTATCAGCATAATGTGCCGTGGGATTTTCATTTTCTCTCCCCAGTAGGATCGGAACAGTTTTTCACAAATATACGAGACTATAAAACTTGTAGACTTGATAATCACGGCGAAAATAACTACGGGCACGTTGGAGACATGGGGGCCGATATAAGTGTCCATGTATTCGACTTGCTCGTAAAAGAAAACATTTGCAGTCGCCTGTAACAATCCGAAAACGAGAAAAGCCGTCCATAAAGGGATCATGGAAAGCAGTTTCTTCAACTCCCCTATTTGGTCCAGTCTTGGTGTCAGCAAGGAAAGTCAAAGATTGGTTCCACAAATCCAGGAGAGAATATCACAGGAGATTAGGACTCGATTTAAACAGATTTGTTTCCTAATAGTCATAGGACTCTTGCGTTATATATTTCCCAATGTACTCTGTAAACAATAACAAGAAAGCAATATAGCAGAAATATTTCACAGCCTCAAACCATCGATTCATCTCTTCCAATTACAATCTATCTCTTAACCTTTCATTATGACTAAATTTATTTCTAATATGGTATCAGAGCAGTGATCGATCCTAACGGATCATCATTGTCTCTGCTTCATCATATACCAATGGCCGACAACGAGGATGGCACGCCGAGCGCCCAGCCTTCTCTGCCTGGGGCAGAGTTGCTGGCACAACAACTAGCCTCACTCATCAAACAGCTCAACCCACCAACAACAGCAGAAACCAGAACCTCAGAATCAAACCAAAACCAGACAGTAACCATAAGCATCAAATTGAATGAATTCAATTACTCCCTATGGTCTAGGATGATGCACCTAGCCATCAGGGGCCGAGGGTGCCTCAATCACATCACCGGCTACCCTCCACCCCCAAAACCCACAGAACCCGCCTACCATCAATGGTACCAGAACGATCTCACAGTCATATCATGGCTGATCCAGAACATGGAGCCGACACTGGCTAAGAATTACGTCCAATACAAGTCTGCAGAAGGATTATGGAGAGGATTAGCCACCACATACAGCCTAAAGAGGGACTCTGCCCAAATATTTGAATTAACAGTTCAAGCAAACACAATCAAGCAAGGACAGGGGACAATCGAACAGTTTTATAGCACATTGCAACGTATCTGGGCAGAGATTGACGAGAGTCACCCAAACCCGATGGAGTGTGAAAAGGATATCGGCACGTATCGCCGGATCCAATCTGAAACCCGGCTATTCCAGCTACTCGCCGGCGTGAGTGACAAATTCGAACCGGAGCGCCGTGATATCCTCAAATTGGATCCATTGCCGAATGTTGAGGTCGCATATGCCTTACTCCGGCAAGGCGCTGCCCGGCGGGGGATCTGGAGCAGTGAAATCGATGCTACCGGCGACCGAGAAATCGGCAGCGGTTTGGTCGCCCACAGCCTGGATCCAGGCGGCGACGCAGTCGGCATGGCAGCGAAGGGGTTTCAGTCGGGGAATCGGTCAGGCAAACACAATAGCTCATCATCCCGAGACAAACCCAACAAATCCAAACTAAAGTGCACTCACTGCGGGATGACGAAGCACACCAAAGAAACCTGCTTCCGGCTAGTCGGGTACCCGGAGTGGTGGGAGGACAACCACAAACCGCCAAAGGAGAAGGGGGGCCGAGTCGCCGCCGCCATCGGTGACTCAGAGGCCATCGGCCATAGCAACAGCGGTCGCGATGATGGTCGGAGCAACAACGGCGACGGTGGGGTGAAAATGGGAACAGCGGCTAGGGTTTTGAGTGGCAACACTGAAGAAAACCCCTTTAATTATGAAGGTACCGGGTCGGGTCCTTCTATACCCGACCCCCCTCTTATTTCCCTTAATAGTGCAGATTCCCTTCTTAATTTCTACTCCCACACATGTGAAGATAGCTCAAATGCATTAATTAATGTGGGTAGTGTGAATGTTATCAACACCCGTGAAACAAAAAATACTGCATGGATTTTTTACTGTGGTGCAACAGATACAATGACCTTTGATGCCTCCGATTTATGCACTCAGTCTCGGCCTTCGAAAACGCATGTTTTCATGGCTAGCGGGGAAATTACTCCTGTTCACGGAGCTGGCACTATCTCAATTTCTCCTACTTTGAAGTTGTCCAATTGTCTCTTTGTTCCGGATTTGTCTCATAAACTGTTATCTATCAGTCATGTTACTAAGGAGCTAAATTGTACTGTTCTGATGCATCCTACCTTCTGCATTCTACAGGATATCCGGATGGGGGAGATCATTAGACGTGGCACTGAGCGTCGGGGATTGTATTATGTCGACGAGATTGCTCACAAAGGTACGGTGATGCTGGCTACCGGAACTAAATCTCAAGCTGCTTGGTTATGGCACCGACGTCTTGGACACCCGTCTGCTGGTTATCTCAAACTTTTATTTCCTCACTTGTCTTTTCCTGCTGATATGTATTGTCAAACTTGTGTTTTGGCCAAGAGCCATAGACATTCCTTTAAACCAACAAACACTCGTATGGATACTATGTTTTCTTTAGTTCATTCGGATATTTGGGGTCCAGCACCTATTGTTGGTGGACAAGGTTTTCAGTATTTTTTACTGTTTATTGATGACCACACACGTATGACATGGGTGTATTTTTTACGTCACAAATCTGATGTCTTTTCAAAGTTTGTCCAATTCTATAACATGATTCATCACCAATTTCAAACCAAAATCAAAATTTTGCGATCCGATAACGGGGGAGAATTTGTGAATCATTCAATGAACAAATTCTTCACCGATAACGGATTAATCCACCAAACCACCTGTCCTCATACACCAGAACAAAATGGGGTGGCTGAACGAAAAAATCAGATTCTCCTTGAGGTTACTCGAGCCTTGCTCGTTGAATCTCGCATACCTCCCCATTTTTGGCTTGAAGCTATCTCTACAGCTGTGTATCTCCTAAATCGATTACCCACAAAAAGCCTCTCTCTCCAAACTCCCCTCCAGTGTCTGTCTAACCTTGCTCAAATCCCCGTTCATCTTACCCTCAAACCTCGTATCTTTGGTTGTTCTGTGTTTGTTCATATACCTAAAAACGCACGCACTAAGTTGGATCCTTGTGCTGTTAAATGTGTTTTTGTGGGATATGGCATTCACCAGAAAGGCTATCGATGTTATGATCCCAAATCCCGGCGTTTATATACTACCATGAATTGTAATTTTCTTGAGACAGAATATTTTTACCATCACCACCTTAGTGGTCAGGGGGAGAGTTCTAAACTTGACCCACTAAGTTGGCTTGAGCCAGTATCAGTGTTGGTGCCAAATCTTAACAGCTCAGGAACAGTTCCAACAGGGACAGTTAACCAAACCACCGAGCCGATCTTGGAAGCATCATTACAGTCACCGACAATCAGTGGACCGAACAATGACACTATCCTCGACTCGATATCCCCGGTAAATGACGAAACTCTTGCTTCTGTTGATTCATTTGTTACTAACCATGAGGTGCTAGAAAATACAGAAAATATAGAGTTACTCCAAGATGATACCGCACCAGAGGGAAATAACAACACAGAAATGAAGATCACAGAACCAGTTACTGGCAGATATATGCTACCTCCACGTTGTAACAGAGGTGTCACCCCAAAGCGGTATTCCCCAGAAAGGATCACCAAAAAGTCCAGATATGCAGTGAATGATAGTGCTCAGGGAAATCTCGCACTGGGTGCCATGGCTTTTCAGGCTGCCTTATATAAAGAAGAACATCTCCCGAAGGCAGCTCAAGAAGCTTTTCGGTATAAACATTGGGCAGATGCTATGGAAAAAGAGATGAATGCCTTGGAAAGAAACAGTATATGGGAAGCTTGTCGTCTACCTCGAGATAAGAAACCAGTAGGATGTAGATGGGTCTTTACCATCAAAAGAAAACCAGATGGGTCTATTGAGAGATATAAGGCGAGATTAGTTGCAAAAGGATACACCCAGACTTATGGTGTGGATTACTTGGAAACTTTTTCACCTGTTGCAAAAATGAATACTGTTCGGGTTCTTCTATCGATTGCAGCAGATCAAGACTGGCCTCTCCACCAGTTTGATGTTACTAACGCCTTCCTTCATGGTGAGTTACGACGAGAAGTATATATGGAGATCCCTCCTGGTTTTGAAGCAAAGTTTAGAAACAACGAAGTGTGTAGACTGCGGAAGACTTTATATGGGCTCAAACAGTCTCCAAGGGCCTGGTTTGGCAGATTTACCAGTGCTATGAAGAGCTATGGGTACCGGCAAAGCAATTCCGACCATACACTCTTCCTGAAGAAACGAGGAAATCTCGTCACCTGTCTTATTATCTACGTTGACGACATGATCATCACTGGAAATGATTTGGAAGAAATTGAAGAATTGAGAAAAAGATTGTTTCAAGAATTTGAGATGAAGGATTTAGGTGCTCTTAAGTATTTCCTCGGGATTGAAGTTTTGAGGTCAACAAAGGGAATCTTCATATGCCAGAAAAAATATACTCTTGATCTGTTAGCCGAGGTAGGAATGTTGGATTGCAAACCAGTTGACACTCCTATTGCAGTCAACCATCGTTTGCAACTTACGGAGGATGCAGAATTGGCCGATCAAGGACAATATCAGCGGTTGGTTGGGAAGCTTATCTATTTGGCTCACACCAGACCTGATATAGCATATGCTGTGGGAGTTGTTAGCCAGTTTATGCACAGACCACAAACAGATCATATGGAGGCTGCACTTAGAATTGTGAGGTATCTCAAGGGTACCTTTGGCTATGGGCTATTGTTTGAAAAACATGGACATTCCAAGGTACACGGTTTTACGGATGCAGATTGGGCAGGAAATCCTGTGGATAGAAGATCAACTGCTGGATATTTTACATTTGTGGGAGGAAACCTTGTTACTTGGAGGAGCAAAAAGCAGAAAGTAGTAGCCTTGTCTAGTGCAGAAGCCGAGTTCAGAGGTATTAAAAGTGGCTTAACTGAAGTCTTATGGCTCCGGAAATTGCTCGCTGAAATTGGATTCAGTTCAGAACAACCGTGCCAGTTATTTTGTGATAACAAGGCCGCTATTAGCATATCCGAGAATCCAGTACAACATGATCGAACAAAGCATGTGGAGGTAGATCGACATTTCATTAAAGAGAAAATTGAAGCTGGAATTGTTGAATTTCCATTTGTTCGATCTGAAGACCAACTTGCAGACATCTTGACCAAAGCTGTGAACTCGAAGGATTTTTCAAGAAACTTAGTCAAGTTGAATATTGGAGATCCCACAACTCAACTTGAGGGGGAGTGTCAGCAAGGAAAGTCAAAGATTGGTTCCACAAATCCAGGAGAGAATATCACAGGAGATTAGGACTCGATTTAAACAGATTTGTTTCCTAATAGTCATAGGACTCTTGTGTTATATATTTCCCAATGTACTCTGTAAACAATAACAAGAAAGCAATATAGCAGAAATATTTCACAGCCTCAAACCATCGATTCATCTCTTCCAATTACAATCTATCTCTTAGCCTTTCATTATGACTAAATTTATTTCTAATACTTGGAAACGGCTCAATATATGCAGCTTTATCTGCACACCTGCTTCAGACAATAGTATAAATAGACGGTCTTTTCCCTAAAAAATTCAGATATTCTTTGATAATTTAAATGGGGAGAATTAAAGAGGGCCTTCTATGCTATAAAGAACACAAAATCTTGTATGTACTCATATCAGGATGCATTGCATTTTATGCACACTGCATGGATGTATGGGATGTATGCAGTGGCGGAGCTAGGAATTATGTTGAGGGGCACAAATAATAATATACGGACATAAAATTAGAAGTTGATAATATTTTTATTAAAGTCATGATACTATATTAATTACATTCTAACATAAAATGATTCACACAATAAAAATCAAGTATGATTGACAAATACAATTAAAAAAGAAGCAATTCATATTAGTAAAAAAATCAACATAAAACATAAATTGTAAAAGTGGATGTAAATAATTTCACCTTAAAAGAATAAAAAGAATGATTTTTTAATATGAGAGCTACTACTATAAACCATAAATTCAATAATGGAGCAATGCAAACATACTCTATTTAAGGGTGGAGGTATATAGTTATAAAGGGAAAAACTCAACAAATAATGGTAATAGATTTAAATTTGATAAAAAAGAAAAAGAAAAAATAATTGAAGAAATTTGACAAAAAAAAAGAAGATGAAGAATGATAAAAGATAAATGGTGGATCCGACCGTCTCTACTACTCCGTGCATGGAATTGAAAGAAAGAAAGCATATATTTTTTTTATTTTTTTCAATATTAAAAGAGGAAATCCCATTCAATATCCTTACTAAACCAAGATACAAAAACAGACACAATGACTCCTAAGACAGAAGCGATCCGCCAGCATTTCTTATATCGACCACTCTCAACCTTGTCCTCTGCTTTACATTGATCGTCAAGAAATTGTTTAAGTGAAATGTCGCGCCCTGATCTCCCCAGAGCTATAAATATGGCTGCCACCAATAGAGACCTTATGCCTTCTTTTTGCTTGCGAGCGGCAAACAGTAGCAGCAGCAGTCCCTGCAGAAACACTGTTTTTTTATTTGAACAAATAAACATATAGAGTAAACTATACTTTTGAGCCCTTAAAAAATATGATCCAAACACTTTTAGTTCCAAAATGTATAGTTTTGATTCCAAATTCAATTTTTTCGACACTTTTAGTCCCCAAAACTAACGGACTATACTTAACATCCATTAATACATAAAAATATGATTACAAAATGAAAATTTCAGTCCAAAATATGCATGGTTTTGGCTCCAAAATAGGTACTTAACGGATGTTAAATTAGTCCGTTAGTTTTTTGCTCTAAGGCCTTGTTTACTTTGGATGATAGGGATATCCCACTAATGCAAGGCTAAAATTATACAAAGTTTTGTTGAAATGAATGTGTATAACACAAACATTTACATATTTTTCCTTGTGAATAAGGACTAATTGAAGGATTCATATCCTTTCATAACAAGTGGGTTATGAGTTATCCTTCATCTCCTTCATTTTATTCATATGTTTATATATTTTATCACACCATATATTTCATGTTTTGTAAATTTAACTTTAAATTCATGGGATATCACACCCAATCCCATCCACCGAAGTAAACGAGCCCTAAAAGTATTGAAATATAAACTGTAGGACCAAAAGTGTCGAAAAATTAAACTTGAGACCAAAACTATAATTTTGATACTAAAAGTGTTTTAACTATATTATTACGTGACCCAAAAAAGTGTATTTACTCTAAACATATATATATATATATATATATATATAGAGAGAGAGAGAGAGAGAGAGAGAGAGAGAGAGAGAGCAAAGTTGCACTCACACTGAAATAAAAATAAGATGTCAACACCACTGTCCCAAATGAGCCTAATTTTGTATTGGAAGCATAAGCAACAAGCATCAGTAGAAAGGCTGATATCCCGTCTTGCACGTTCACAATCGAAGCTGCTTTGGGCAGCTGCAATCCGTCTCCGGTCAGGTGAGTGATCAAGATTGTGGCTACACTACTTTCCAATGCAGCGTGGATCCCTATAAGGACTAAGACAAACATACAAAAATAATACTACAATTTTATTTATATAAAAAAAGATTTCCACACAGCAATTTGGATATGAGCATAAGAGCTTACCAAGGATGAAAATAGAAACCTTGAGAAATTTGAGATTACAATATAAACGAATATATTTATCTATCAAGAACTCTTGGATTTTCATTGGCCAAGTTGAAACCATATTTTGTTTCCTAGTTCAATCTTCACTCTTAAATGTAGTAGTTGCTGCTGGGACTTGATCATGGAGGTACAGCTTCACCGCAGCGAAATCTAGATTTGAAATTGTTCGAATAAGGGAAGATCTAGACTATAATTTTATATATAATATGACTTAATTTTTTATTTTAAAGAAATTAATAAAGAAATGTAGACCCAAACAGTCAACTAATTAAAATTGGGTTTGCACATGATCATGCTCACGACAAAGACTTTAAAAATGACACTACCAGTTTAATTTACCAACTAAACTAATCTTTCTTCATCTTAATTATACATCTCTGGCTCTCTCTCCCTGCGATAGAATGATCTTTTTGTAACCATATATATTAATTTAGACAGTAATTACAGAAAAAAATTATTAATTGAAGTACCAGTACACCATTAAATTAAATTAAATAACCGATCGATTTGAGTTGGATCATATCACAACTTAATTACAACAGCTGTTCAATTAGAAGTCAAGTTGGGTAGAAATAAGTGGAACTAAACAACTCTTCGGGGATTGCATGTGTTCAAGTTGCGGTTTTCACTTCTATATTAACTAGTATGTCTCCGCGCCATGATGGTACAATTTTATTTTAAAATAATTGAGAATTTTTTATGTATTATTGTCGTAATCAGGTGAGAAAACTAGTTGGGGATTGTTAAATATTTTAATATTGACAATTACATGATTTTAAGATAAACAGTTACATGTATAGAGATAGGTACAAAAGATGTTTTCTGTATTAGCTTTCTTACTCAAATAATACAAAGGTACCGGCATGGTTTAAATACAATTAAATGTAACATAAACGTAAAAAAGAAAGAGATACACCTAATTATAAGATACAAACACAAAAGAAGATATATACAAAATAACAATAAAACCTATATTAGAGGATCCTTACCAATCCTATCTAAATCACGTGGCTTAACATGCCCCCTTAAGATGGTGTTCGATAGAACACCAATCTTTGAACGTAGTTGAAGAAGATGAGGGGCGGGGAGAGGTTTAGTGAGTGCATCAACCAACTAGTCGGCAGACGAAACATGAGAAACTCAAAGTTCACCCGCCTTGACTTTCTGTCAAACAAAATGGAAGTCCAATGCAATGTGCTTCATGCGAGAGTGAAACACGGGATTAGAGCACAAATAAGTGGCACCAATGTTGTCACAATAAATTGGAGTGGAATCAGTAGGGGTTCCTAACTCAAAAGGCAAGGATTTAATCCAAACTATCTCAAACTCAGCTGCCGCGACAGCTTGATATTCAACTTTAGTGGATGATCGGGCAATGGCAAGTTGCTTTTTGGATAACCAAGAGACTGGATTGTGACCAAGAAAGACAATATGTGCACTGTCCGAGGAACGATCATCTGGATTTCCAGCCTAATCGGCATCGGAATAGGCATGAAGGCGAAGGGGGAGTCACGGCGTAAGAAAAGACCAAGATCCAATGTGCCACATAGATAGCTAGGAGTGGGGAAATATACCGAAATATCGAAATACCGCACTTATCGTATTGAAAAAATACCGAATTTTCAGTATATCGAGATTTTCGGTACGGTATTACGGTATGATACCGTACCGTGAATTTTCAGTACGGTAACGGTATGAACTTTTAAAAATTACGGTATACCGCGGTATACCGAGATTTCAGTATACCGTGAAATTTCGGTATATATCGGTATTTCGGCATATATCAGTATTTCGGTATATACCGATATACCGGTATGCAGATGATATATTGATGTCTCGGTATAGTACGGTATATCGATATACCGATACATACCATCTTTTTAAAAAAAAAATCACATCTATAATTCAATGTTATAATTATAATATTGTAACATATATTTAAAATTTAGATTTATAAATATGAGAAAGAAAGAAAAATGAAATACAATGCAATAAAATAATATTTAGTAAGTTTTTTTTATAAAAGTTTAGCAAAAATACAATATTTGAAAATTAATAAATATATATATATATATATATATATGAGATATAAGAAAAACACTTCACTATTTATATATTAATTTTTGAATATGACTCATATTGAAAAATAATAAACTAATATGAATGAACTACTTAACTAATGTGGGTTACAATTATGAATAAAATAATTAATAAGGAAAATAAAATAAAATAAGAAATAGTTAATCATATAATTATATTTGAATTCGTTTGATTCTACAATAGTGTAACATTTATTTAAAATTTGGATTTATAATTATAACTCAAATATTTAATCAAATATATCACAGATTCAAAATGAGAAAGAATAATACAATGCAATAATATAACATTTAACAATTTTATCACACAAAAAAAAACTTTAATATTTATATAATGACTTTTGAACATGACTAATGAAAAATAATAAACTAATATGAGGAATTATATAATTATATAACAAGATTACAATTATGAGTATAATTAAAAATAAAATGAATAAATAGAAAATGAATATACGAATATGAACATGACTAATGTACGTATATATGAATGATAAATAATTTATATATATATATATATATATATATTTGTGATGATCATGAAAATACAAAAACTCTCAAGTATTTAATCAAATATATATATATATATATATATTGTTAGGTATTTATTTTCACCTAAATTGCAAGTGTACAACATGGCTTATAGGATAGCGGTGAACAAGGTCGTATCCACAGGGATTTAATGATTAATCTACTAGTTATTCAATTTAATCCCTCGCAGTTATCTAGACTATAAAACATGGTTGAATTTAACTATCTAAAAACTAAGAATAAGAAATAAACTGAATTACCACAGAAGAAATCAACACGGAAAATCAAACACTGAAGAAAAGACGCATTCTAGGATTGGATACTCATTATTTAATCCATTCTCTTAATCAATTCATTTAATGTCCATGTTGGGATTTAAATCATGCTAGAACAATCAACATGCAAGTTCTAGAGAAACAAGTGCATAGACAACCAACACACAAGAACAAAAATTAAGACAACAGTCTTATAGGCTCAAAATTCTCACAGCTCAACATTGGCCAAAAATAAAGCTCAAAAATCTCTAAAAACACATGCTCTTTCAAATCATGCTATACATGCTCAAGTCATTCCCAATCAAATATCTCGATTATAAACATTAAACCATAAACCATAAAGCATATATCATCAAAATCCCAAGTAAAATCAAGACCAAAATTCAAAATTTTTTAAACTTTCAGGAAAACAAAACCAAAACTAAACAAGTAAAGCAGGTAAAAACACAATAAAGGTCTAGACACTACAAGCATACATCCCCCAAACTTATTCAAATCCACGGGATGGAATAAGTTTGCAAAAATGCATGTAGGTGTCGTCGACCACTTACAACGATCACATGGATGTTCGTTCGGGTTCAACGTCCTCCCCCAAACTTGTCGAAACACAAGTTGATCAAATTGCTATCCTCCAAAGTATAGCATCCATCCGGTCTTTACCTGCATAACTCGGAAAAGGAAGTGAAAAACATAAAAAAGAAAAAAACTGAAAAGAAAGGAAACATAAAAAAAACACATTGGGTTGCCTCCCAACAAGCGCTGCATTTAACGTCGACAACCAGACAAATTTGGGAACTCAAGTTCCCACAAGCGGGGAAATGGGTATCCCCCATTCTCTTCTCCGAGCATCCATCTCCATGCTTCCACCATCAAACAGGAACTGAATGTGTTCATCTTCAAACCAGAGAGTCAGAATCCCAGTGTCCAAATCGATATTGGCCCGCCCGGTGCGCAAAAATGGGCGTCCCAAAATGAGAGGGACGCTTTTATCTTCCTCCATGTCCAGCACCACAAAGTCCACCGGAAAAATAAAGTCCTTCACCTTGATCAGCACGTCTTCTAGGATTCCCTCGGGATACACCACAGATCGGTCAGCCATCTGCAAACACATGGTTGTGGGCTTGAGTTGCCCACAATTCAGCTTCTTAAAAAATGACAGCGGCATCAAATTGATGCTCGCCCCTAAATCGCACAGTGCTCGACCATCTATCTTGTCCCCAATAGTGATGGAAAGTGTGAAACTTCCTGGATCCTTCATCTTAGCTGGGATCTTCCTTTGGATGATGGAGCTGCAGTTCTCTAGGATATGCACTATTTCAAATTCCTCTATCTTCTTCTTCTTGGACACAATATCCTTGAGGAACTTTGCATACTTAGGCATATGCTGCAGCGCCTCCACCAAAAGAATGTTGATTTGCACCTTTTTGAAAATCTCCAAAAATCGAGAGAACTGTGCATCAACCTTCTGTTTTAGAGTCCTCTGTGGGAATGGGATAGTCACTGTGGGAAGCACTGTAGGGCCCGTCTGAGATGTCTTGATGGTGGGATCCGGCTTGTTAGAAGCCATCTTGGGAGAAACAGCTGCAGCGGCAACAATAGGTGCAGGAACCTTAGTATGCAGATGAATTGCTTTGCACTGTTCCTTGGGATTCACTGTGGTGTTGCTAGGGAATTGTCCCGATTGGTGCTGATTTCCCACAACTGTAGCCAGCTGACCGAGTTACTTCTCGAACATCTTCATTTTCACACTCATGGCACCCACAGTATTTTACAGCTTCTCCATTCTAGCTTGCGACTCCCCCATGAATTTATCGGTCTTCCCCATGAACGCCATCAACAGATCATCCATGTTTGGCTTCTTTTCCTTATTGATCACTCCATTCGTTACAGAGAACCCAGGAGGGGGCTGCAGTGCACTGTTGGGATTTTCATATGAGAGGTTGGATCGATTACCTTGATAGAATTGATTTCCACTTCGGTAATTGTTGTCATCATGGCCACCTCTCTGATTGATGTAGTTCACATCTTCTACTGCTTGATTCATGGGCGGATTCACATTCTGCTGAGACATGGCGTCAAATCTATTATTGATAGTAGCATTCAATGTGGACAATTGAGCTGCCAATTTAGAAATTGGATCACTATCATCAACTGCTGCAGCTCTCCTCAACAGCCTTACTGGTCGATCCCCAGTCCACTGATAGTTGTTGGTGGCCATGTCTTCAATTATTGTCACAACTTGATCGTGGCCTTTGTTCAGTAGTGACCCGTCTGCAGAGGCATCCAGGAGCCTCTTCACCTCCATGTCGCATCCATTGTAGAAAATGCAGACTTGATGATCTACCCCGAATCCATGATTGGGGCACTTCCTCAGCATGTTCCGAAACCACTCCCAAGCTTCATACAGAGTTTCATCATCATACTGATGAAATTGTGTAATTTCGCCCTTCAGCTTGAGAGTCAGACCGGGAGGGAAGAACTTATGTAGAAATTTATGCGCCAAACACTCCCAGCTATCCACCGTACTGAGGTCCAAGGAATAAAACCAATCCTTGGCAGCATCTCTTAGTGAGAATGAGAACAGGCGAAGCCGTATAGCATCATCTGACACCCCGCTCATCTTGATTGTGCTACAGACCTCCAAGAATTGTTGCAAGTGGGCATTCGGATTCTCAGTCTTGAGCCCTCCATACTGATGTTGTTGCACCATGCCCACCAATCCCGACTTCAGTTCAAAGTTGTTGGCATTAATGCCTGGACCAGGAACTTGTCCATGGTTGAGCACCGATGTGAACATCTGATTAATCGGTACCGGCTCTGCTTCCCTGGCGTCTTCTTGCTCTTGAAATCGCCGCTGCATTTTCTCTAGCTGCTGTTGCATACGGTGCATCTGATCAGCTGTAACAGGAGCTGCTGGTTGTTGATCTGCCATTGCTCTCCTTCTTCTTGCGTTTTTGTGGCGGAGGGTGGCTTCAATCTCAGGATCCAAAGTTTGAAGTGGTTCCTCCTAAGATCGTGTACGCATACACAACCTAATCACAAAAAAAGAAGATTATAATATTTAAATGAAAATAAACTAAAAAAATGTCTAGATTAACACAAGAAATTAAATCTAAATAATAGCAAATAAAAAAAATTAAATTCCCGGCAACGGCGCCAAAAACTTGTTCGGTATTTATTTTCACCTAAACTGCAAGTGTACAACATGGCTTATAGGATAGCGGTGAACAAGGTCGTATCCACAGGGATTTAATGATTAATCTACTAGTTATTCAATTTAATCCCTTGCAGTTATCTAGACTATAAAACATGGTTGAATTTAACTATCTAAAAACTAAGAATAAGAAATAAACTGAATTACCACAGAAGAAATCAACACGGAAAATCAAACACTGAAGAAAAGACGCATTCTAGGATTGGATACTCATTATTTAATCCATTCTCTTAATCAATTCATTTAATGTCCATGTTGGGATTTAAATCATGCTAGAACAATCATTCATGTATTCTAAACCTTCTCTCGAAGTGCCTAGATTGTAGATCACACAACAAATATTAACGTCTCCGTTCAATACCTATTATGTAACTCCTAATGGTTCCAAAAATTTATTGTTCTCTAAATTAATCGCAACTCTCTCGAGTGATATTGACTAACCAGTTAATTATTCCAGATCTTGTGTTAAAACTCATCTCTCGAATTATGGATTAACATATCATATTGTATCATTTAGTGATCAGATAAATAATACAGAAAAAAGCAGGAATAATCAAAACATAATCAAATCATAGACACCAAATAAAATGAATTAAAAGAACTTCATAAATAAACCATAATCCAACCCTAGAATACTAGGGTTTTAGCTATCCATGGCAAAATAAATATCCAAAATAATCCACAAAGAAAACATGAACAATCCCAAGAACAGAGAAAATAACACCTGGAAGAATTAATTTGTCTCTAATCTTGAAAGCTCTTAAATCCTTGTTCTTCGCGTCTATTTTTCTCTGCAGCAAACCTCTGGTGGCAACTTTGGGGTAGGTGGAATTGTGTGTATTTTTGTGCATTGAAACCCTTAAATACCAAGTAAGAATTTGATCTAAAGTAGGAAACCACAATTTGTACCGGCATTAAAATTCGCGAGCTCGCTCCCGAGCATGTCGGTCGCGACTCCACGTGGCGTCCAGGTGGCAGGAAATTCACGAGCTCCTCGGATATTTGCGACCGGATATTCGCGAATTTTGCGAAGATGACCCCTTCCTCTGTCGCGATCAAACAGTTAATGGCTCTTGGTGATTCGCGATCTCGCTCGCGAATCGCGAGCTGGTCGCGAATTTTCCTCTGAGCACCCCAGCCTCTGTCACGACTTCACAGTCGAAGGCCGGGATCCTCAATCGCTAGCTGCCACATCAGCCACGGTTCTCGGCTATTTTGCGTGTATTTCCCGGGACTTCCATACTTCGTTCAAACACCATCTTTTCAAGTACAATTCCTGCAAAATTCCAACAAGTAATACCAAACTCCCAAATGCATGAAAGTACAAATAAATTGAGATATAACACACCATAAACACTCCAAACTTAACACAAAAGTGTACCAAACTTAGTGTAAAATCTCAGTTTATCATATATATATATATATATATATATGAAATTGAAATACAATGCAATAATATAAGATGATCCATTGAAAAGTTGAATCAAAACTTACTAATCTAAAATTAAGTTAAACTTAAATAAATGACACTTTCTGTTGAAAAGTTAAATATTAATCTTAATTATATTTGATTCTTCATTACTATAATATACAAATATTAAATATATCTAAAAATTACCAAGATCTATGTATATGAATGATGAAATAAAACTTTATTTGTCCATTAATTAGTTATTCACTCTATTACATAAAAAATTATAAACTATATAAAATTATATTTATATCTATATCTAAAAAATTAATCATCATGTAATACTAATAATTAAATCTTTAGTAGATAAATTCAATACAAATTAGTTAATGTTTAATTTAATAAATCATAATCAAGAATTGCTTATATAAAAAATCTCATTATATAAGTTTCATCTAAAGTGAATAACTCTCATCATCAAGACTATATTTGATTCTTCTATACTATAATATACAAATATTAAGTATATCTGAAAATTACTGGGATCTATGTATATGAATGATGAAATAAAACTTTATTTGTCCATTAATTAGTTTTTCACTATATTGCATAAAAAATTATAAACTATATAAAATTATATTTATATCTATATCTAAAAAATTAATCATCATGCAATACTAATATTTAAATCTTTATTAAATAAATTTAATAAAAATAGTGAATATTTATTTTAATAAATCATAATCAAGAATTTTTTATATAAAAAATCTCATTATATAAGTTTCATCTAAAATGAATAACTCTCGTCATCAAGACTATATTTGATTCTTCTATACTAATATACAAACATTAAATATATCTAAAAATTACCGAGATCTACTCAACATCAAGTTGCTATGTTATCTCATTTAATAATATTATATTTGAATTTTGATTGTTAAGAAATGGACTATTAAACTTGTTTGGTGCTGATATTTTGATTGTTGAGACATGAATTTTTTATGTTGTTATTTGTAGAATTCGGATCGGTACGACATGTAAAATTCAGTATTTTCGATATACCTTAAAATTTCGATATTTTTGATATACCGTGAAAGTTCGGTATGCCTTGGAAGTTCGGTATGTTCGGTAGTACGGTACAGTATACCAAAAATATAGGTATGATATCAATATCTGTTACGGCGTATACCAAAATTTCGGTATATCAAAGTTCGGTATACCGAAAGTTTCGGTACGAGAACGGTATGCATTTTTTTGATATTGAAATTTCGGTACGGTATACGGTACTGCGTAAAATTTTTAATATACCGTACCGACCCACCCCTATAGATAGCGGAGAAGCCGTTTAGCCGTTGTCCAATGATCAAGGGTTGGACTTTGCATGAATTGGCAAAGATGATTGACAACAAAAGCAATATCCGACTACATGAGTAAGAGATATTGAAGACTGCCAACAATTGATCGATACTCGGAAGGATCTGAGAGTGAAGTGCCAGAAGTGGAGGACAAAAGCGGTGTAGTTACCATTGGAGAGTGGACAACCTTGGCATCAGACATATTAGTTTTGTGGAGTAGCTCTTGTATGTATTTTCTTTGAGATAAAACAATGCCGGCTAGCGAGGAGAGGACTTCAACACCAAGAAAATATAAAAGAGAACCATGGTCTTTGATGGAGAAAGTAGCAGCAAGCTTGAGAATAATGTCAACAATCACTTTGGTTTGATTACCTGTAAGAATGATGTCGTTAACAAAAATTAACAAGTAAGCTATAGATCCTTGATGATTCAGAATAAATAGTGAGTGATTCGATTAAGATTGGACAAAGCCAATAGAGAGCAGAAAATTGCTTAGAGCTGTATGCCACACATGTGGTGCTTGTTTAAGGTCGTAAAGCGACTTCTGTAAATGACAAACATATGAAGGATGGTTAGCATCAACAAAGCCTGGGAGCTGCACCATATAAACATTGTCGGCCAAACAACTATGCAAAGGTATTGTTCATGTCAAGTTGATGTAATGACGAATTCCTCGAGACAGCAAGACTCAAGACCACATGAATGGTAGTCGGCTTAACCACTGGACTGAAGATTTCATGAAAATCAAGTCTGGGTCATTGATGAAACCCTTTTGCAACAAGACGAGCCTTATAGCGATCAATTGAGCCATCCGATTTTCGCTTAATGCGAAATACCCATTTACAACCAACAAGATTTTGATTCTCCACAGGAGGTAAAAGCTTCCATGTCCCATTATTTATAAGGGCATCAAACTCAGATGACATTGCTGCACGCCACAAAGGGTCACACATTGCTTTAGAAACACACGAGGGTTCAGAAGGATTGGAGATAGCAGACATGGATAGACGAGACAAAGGTTTGTGTATATTGGCTTTAGCTCTTGTGGTCATTTGATGAGAATTTGGTTGGGTAGGAGTGACTAAAGGACATTTTGATTTAGGAGGTGGTTTGCATGATAGTAGAGGAGGACGCGAAGAAAGTGTAGATATCGTAGAATTAGGTGTTAGAGATGGAGTTACATACCTGAGTTGTTGTGGAGTAGGTGACGGTGAAGGAGTTGGAGTAGCATCAATCCTGGGGAGCATCGGGGCTGAAGAGGGCGTGCAGACGGAAGCCGACGGAGGAGAAAAAATAGTTGATAGGTAGTAAATCAACGGGAAAAGGAGGAGGTGGGATTAGAGTTTTGAATGGAAAGATCGACTCGATAAATTTTACATGTCGGGAGGTATAGACTCGGTTCGAGGTAGGGTCGTGACATAAATATGCACTTTGACAAGAAGAGTAGCCAATGAAGACGCAAGGCTTGGACCTAGCTTCTAGTTTGTGAGCAACATAGGGTCGCAGCCATGGGTAACACAAACAACCGAAAATACGTAACTTTGTGTAATTAGGAGGTGTGTTAAATAACTTAGCGAATGAGGATTGGTTAGACAAGTTGACTTTAGGCATGTGATTAATAAGATAGACTACAGTAGTAAAAGTTTTGGCCAAAAATTGATAGGGATGGACGCGTGATGCAAGAAAGCAAGTCCTATTTCAACTATATATCGATGGCGGCGTTCAGAGAACCCATTGTGCTCAGGAGTGTGTGGGTGTTGTGAGATGGGTACTTCCAGATGAAGAAAAATGAGACTTTAGTGCAGTGTATTTCCCCCTCCCCCATTGTCTATGTAAACCTGAAGGATAGATAAATTAAAGTATTTTTCAACAAGATCTTGAAAGCGCACAAAAACGTTGACAACATCAGATTTTCTCATTAGTGGATAGAGCCAGATGTATTTAGTGAAATGATCAACAAAGATGATATAATATTTATGACCACCGGTGGAAGGTACTGAAGAACACCATACATCAGAGTAAATAATTTGTGAAGGACCCATACTCGAGAGAGAAGAATCTGAAAAAGAAAGTTTTGTGCTTTTATTGCAATGATAAGCATTACAAGAAGTGGAGCTGTTATTTGAGCTAAATGAAATTTGCTTAGATGACACAAAATTGTTGATGACTTTAGATGAGGGATGACCCAAACAACTATGCCAATCAGAGATAGAGGTTTGAAAACAGGAAAAGGCAAGTAAGGGCTGAGACTTTGAAGCAGGCCACCGGTACATGCCGTCCTCAGCTTAACTGAACAACTACCCTTCTCATCGATATCATTCTTTGTTTGAGATTTTATTATCCAACTGCAAGTGCACGGTGTGATATATAGTAAAGCAGTGAACAAGGTATCCTTCTTTGTTTTATCTTTATTTTTCCTAACACTGAATCCAACCTCCCGAGTATGTTTGTAATATAATTGTATAATATCTCATCAAAGCTACATCTCTGAACACCAATTAGAGATCCAGACAAACTTAAAGTATCACCTAATATACATTAAATTATCAATGAAAATAATAGAAAATATCAACCATTGATTAAATTTTAAGAGTGCATTTCAAAATGTTACCTCTGTATTGTACTCATAATACAGGTATTGGCTCATTCTCAGAGTCATCAATTATGATAAAAGCTTGTTTATTATATTGCAAATTCTCATCAATTTTAGCCATTATAAGTAATGTGTTCGTCTAATTCAAATTGCTGAAATCCGCAAAAGAATGCCCCAAAATTTTAACATGCAAGTGTTGTAATACATAAAATTATTTTTAGAACTCAACTTATCTATACATATATTAAGGCAAAATCGTAGGGGTAAAATCGTCATAAAAATATTTCAGTACATATATTAAGGCAAAATCCTAGGGGTAAAATCGTCATAAAAATATTTCAGTCAAAACTTGAGTTAAATAAATATTTGGCTGAAGAAAAGTCAATAAGTTCTATTTGATCGGGTGGCTGTGTGGCTTTTCCAAACTTGTGTCAGGTTCTACTATCTAGGTTCGATTCCAGTTAACAACACTAAGCATATTTTATATATATATATATATATATTAGGATAATATTTTAGTTTATTAATGCTTGCTTCCCAGGACGTTATAATTGTAATTGCAGCATTTATGGTATTTAATTATCAGACTTACTTATTGCAGCATTTATGGTATTTAATTATTAGAATTATTGAAATTTAATTAAATGAAATTCCCAACAGTAAGTCTTTCTTCAATTATATGTATGTATTCAACCTCCTATATTAAATGGCGAAATTTAAGTGGGTTATTTTGATTAAAAAAAATATAAATTTCAATTATAGGAAAGCTACAGTAATTGTCCAAAATTGACTACCAATTAAGATTAGGCTATTTGCATTGTGAGTAATTAATTAGTAGCTTTTGTTTTTATAGAATAACAATACAATTTTTTTTTCTTTTCAAAACTTGGATTTTTAATATTTATTAACATATAGTGAAGAGTTTTTAAAATATTACTCACGCATGCTTTATGGTGCTTTGAATATATACAAACTTAAAAATAATGAAACGTTATATATATAGTTAGAGAGATTTATGCAAATTTCATCCAGATCTATATGTGAAGAATTTTGATAAAAAAAAAGCTTATTATATATTTTATCGAAATATCCTTAATAATATAAATGATAGCTTAATTTTGTATGAAATTTTGGATTTAATATAGCTGATTGTTCAACTTCACTATTGCACCAATAAATAACATTGTTTTATTTTTCATTATATTTTAGTTAAGTTGGAGCTTATTTTTTGTTCCTACTTTTGGAATTGTCTTTTGTTTTCACTGATTTTGATTATGCTGCTTCCTTTGCAGGTATGACGAGTGCAAACTTGGAGAATATGGATGTTACTTTTAGAATATAAAACATAGTCGATTGTGCTGAAAATGTGGTTGTATGATGGAGTCCAACCACCAAATTCTCATACATATTGCCGGAAAGTTACTAATAGAAGGTAGAATTTGTATTATTTTTATGTGATATTACATGATTAGTTATTGTATTGGTTTGATTTAATGATATCTATTTTATTTCATTTTTCTGCCCATATTTAATCTTTAATTATTGTATTAATTAATTTAATGATTTTTTTAAAATAAAAATGTATAGGTATTGATTTAATGATGGAGACTCTTGGGATATCATGCAAAAATTTCAATGATTGTTAAGCTCTATTGTTAGCTCTATAAATAAGTGTTTATCGTGTGATAATATGCAACTTTGGTTATTTGATGATTTCAAGGGAAAATTAGTCCACTGGTGGTTTGACTAGCATTGTTCGACTTTGGTTTATAATTTTGTACAAATCTATAGATGATCAAATAGTGAGATTCGGACCAATTGTCACCAATTGAAGTTAAATTAGTTTGATAAAGACAACAACCATGTGTTCCTTGCAACCCCTAAAGCTCCCGTTGGTCTACACCAACGGCGAAGACGATTACCATTCAACCATGAGTTTCGGCCCTAAAAAAGAAACCTGATAAGAAAGTAATCACATGTGATGAGGATTTTGTGTATTTAGATTAAAGTTAAGAAAAACTCATTAATTATACCATACAAGGTAATTAGAATTCTTGGTGAAATACCACTTTGATAAAAACATTTGCATTAGTGAGATAGACTTTTTAGTCTCACGTTTACTTTCTTCACTTTCATCAAGTTACTAATTTTGAGAGATAACAAAATTTCGATGATGAATTTTTCTTTTAATTTGTAACAAATAATTGAGCCGGTTACATTTTTAATTGTTATAGATTTGTTTGAACAAAGCTTAAGGAGTAAACACAACTCCAATTTTAAGATTTTGAAAGTTCGATTTGATTCAATTCCATGAAGTTGGATTTTGTTTTATAAAAACATGTAGCACAATTCTAGATGATAATAATATTAATAATAATTATTATTAATATTTAATAATATTAATAATAATTATTATTAATATTATTATTAGTATTAGTAGTAGTTGTAGTAGAAGTAGTAGAATTAGTAGTAGTAATAGCAGTAGTAGTACATCATCAATTATATTATCCCAACTATTTACAAATATATTATTTTTATTTTTCAACTAAAAATCTTCATATATTATTCTAACTCACTTTGTAACTTTTTATATTAAAAAAATTATTTCTTAAAAGCAAAAATGCAAAAAATATGATACATAGAAGTTGTACACACATACATGGTTTTTTATAACTTATAAAATTTGATCCTAGACATAAAAACAAAAAGTTAAATTTTTGTGGTGTTTACTATTTATGGTGCAATTCTCATAATTCATTATTTTTGAATGTCATATACTATACATAGGCTACAATGATATGATATCACATCATAAAAATCTAATTAAGTTTATTTTTCAAATAATGTAAATGTGCTTATAAGTATAATTTGAAAATTTTCAAATTTAATGTTGTATATATAAAGTATCATTTGATAAGATTAAAATCATTCTATATTATTATTATTATTATTATTATTATTATTATTATAAACTACCCTTCAAATTTAAATTTAAAGTGTAAAATAATGCACGTACATCGTACGGAAGTAATACTAGTATAATTAAAAAGCTTATCTTGAATTTTTGAAACCTACTTTTGAAAATTCGAGAGTTGCAGCAAAAAGGTGGAATTGTCGATTTTCAGCTCATCATTGCGAAGTTCCAATGTCGATAGTGGTGGCAGCCTTTTGATCGTGTTTTGTCGATGACGGTGACAATAACTTCACGTTGGGCGGTGATTTGGGCTGTCTTCTGATGGGCCTTATGGGCCGCCAATCCAATGAGCTAGGCCATCAGTCTTATGTACATGAGACTAACTCTAAGAATAAATATTCTAGGAATTCAATTTTAATTGTTATTTGAAGAAATTAAACCGTTGATTTATGGAACAAATACACCTTAATTGGTTAGGGAGAACCGTAAATAACAAGTTTAAAATTAAAACTTAAGTATAAGAAATGAAATCAACAAAAAAAAAATGAAAATAAACTAAAAAAATCGAGTGTCCAATAGAAAATATAACACCTAATGTGCAATAGTAGATTTTATCCCCTACATATCGAAAGTGTGTTTGATATGATTAAAGTAGGCCTAGTTGAGCACAAACAATATATCAAATTATTCTAAAATATCCGAGTTGAGATTCTCTAGTTCCATGTTGTGTGTGCCAATAAGAAAATTGTATACCGCTAAAAATATTTTTCTTAAAAATAAAATTTATTATATTATAACTAATCACAATTAATATTTATTGATAAAAATTAAAATTTTAAAAAATTGTATACTCTAAGTTTGGAAAAATCAACCGAAAAATGAATTATATTAACTAGAAAATTTTAATTAAATATTAAGAAATAATTATAAATCTTAATTGGGTAGAATAAATTATAAATAATAATGTAAAATTATACTATATCAAAAGTAATGAAAATTGAAGAAAAAAATGAAAGAAAAAATAATAATTTTTATGCTTAGTATACTGATTACACACACGACATGGGACTAGAGTATCTTAAGTAAAAATATCCATAATACATAATAGGTCTTTGACTTTCCACGTTTAGGAATTGAGATTGTATTTACATATTGTTGGTAGAGGTTATTATCGTCCTTCCACAATGTTTTAGAGGACACTTTTTTTCCTTGTTTAAGATTTTTCCAACCCATGAACTTTAATTCGTGCTGTGCTTTCCTAGGGTTGTTAGGTATAATTTTGTACTTTTTTTTTATATATTTTTTTATTCATAATTAATTGAGGAATATAATTGAGATTGTATTTACGTTCTTTTTTTTTTTTATCCAAATGGATAAATTTTGTAGTGTACTAATTAAAGGCCTAGCTGACAGCCAAAAAAAAATAAAAAATCAAGCCTTTTGGATTTTACTCGCTTCTTTCAAAATCATATTTGATTAAAATTGTGGTCAAATTATAATTCTGCTTAAGAATATATATATATTTTTGTTACATATATAGTATTTTTGGACTACTCATAGATGTTAATCAGCAAGGATTACATGTTACTTTTTTGTTTGGTAAATACTATATTATGCTACTACATTTGATCGTTTTGACGAAATATACCACATTGTTAAATTGATTGCAAATTAGTACCTATTGTTTTTTTTTTTTTTTTTTTATCAAATATAACAAGTTGTGAAAATTCCATCCGATCTATGTTCATTGAGGTAGCCGGATTCACCCGTAAAAATTTCCATGTCAAAAAACAAAAATTGATCCGCAGAAGAATCTGTCTCTCTCTTATTTCTTATGTGTCAAACTTCCTTTTATTATCGAAATTTTGTACAAAATTTCCTTGTGTATTTTAAATTGAACAACCCCCCCCCCCCAACCAAAAAAAATGCACACAATTCCCTTTTATGCCCAAAATACCCTCATTTGTAAGCCAAATTTGTAACACCCTTATTTAATAAAGTGTCATAATGAATTTTAAGTAAGAATTGAATGTAATGTGGAAAAGTGAATAGTAGTTTTTATTTAAAAAATAACATAACTCTATTTAATATAAATAAATAATATGAACTGAAAATTTTAATATTGAAAAATATTAAAATAAATGCGACAAGGATGCAACTTTGCCGATCTTGGAATAAAAATCTACCATAAGTTCCTAATGAAATAAATGCGGAAATTAATGAAATCATAAGTCTAGCTTCAACTTAAATAAACATAAAGAATGTGGAAAATAAATTGCTGATCATTTGACTGCCAACGCGCCTCCAAAATTAATTATCCGAATTTTTTTAATGCTGGGATGATAGCATTGTGGAATAAATACAAAGCAAGTTTGTGCATAAATAAGTGAGCAAAGTCAATTAACAACTTAGCATGGCCCTTCTACTCACGTAAAGTCATTGATCATATAACATGCACATAATATTAAAATGAATAAAAATCAAAGTCACAACAAAAAAGTTAATCATATTTCACACCAAGTATAAAAATCAAAGTCACGGCTATGTCATTGAAGAATGTGTGAGGTCGAAAATGTATTCATTTAGAGGGGCTCTAAAGCGTAACTTTGTTTTCTATTTTGAAAGAGTGAATTGATTCTATATTAGGTGTGGTCTCACGCACTAAGTGTGTACATTATCACTAAATTGAGTTAATTATCATATTAGGCAATAACTTGGGTACACTCATTGTACCGAATTACTCGATCAGATGGAAATTAATTACTATCTCCGTTTCATAATGTTTGTTGTTTAAGGTTTTTTTTTAGTTTCAAAATGTTTGTTGTTTTATATAATTTGACATCCTCTCTCCCAATTTTAACCCTCTCAAATCCTACAAGATTTTTTTATTCTAACTTACCTATAATATATGAAGAGAGAAAAATATATGGAGAGAGAAAATATTGTTATTTTTTAGGAAAATATAGATGAATTAGATTTTATGGCATATATAAGGGATGGGTATATTTGTCCACAAAATTAATTCTTAATTCCAGATAAAAAAAAATAAAACAACAAACATTATGAAACGGAGGTAGTATATTTTTAAATGTTAGGATTGATACATTTTATAATTCGAAATGATACTTTTTTTCATTTCAAAAATTGTAATAATAATTAGGAAAATGTCGCTGCCTTTTTGTTTTTAGGAATAATTTTCAATAAAATAAACGTGTTATTTTTTAGTTTTTACTATTAAAAGTGATATTTTTTAATTTTAGAATTAATACTTTTTTGACTGATATAAAATCTTACGTACATCCGATGTAAAATACAACCAAAAGCATGCGCACTACCGTTGTCAAATATTTCATATTCTCCGAAGAGTAGTGATTTTCAGCCAAATTCTGGCTAGCCAGAATCTTTTATTATTTTTAATAATTAATTAATTTAATTAATAAAATACTAATTATTCAATAAATTTACATTGATGCCCTCCATAATAATTAGGGCAACTCTATATGCGCTTCAATTCATAAGAAATTGAAGATGGAAAAAAAAATAAAGAAGTGAAGAAAAGAAAGAAGATGAAGTTGCGCCCCTTTCTTCCGATCTGCTTCTGGAGTGATTTTAATAATTAATTACAAATCACTAATTTCATGATAGAAGGATAATATAGTAAAAACATAACATTTAATAATTAACATAATTAATTTATTAATAATACAGTTTTATTAATAATCAAAAAATTAGATTCTGGCTAGCCAGAAATCTGGCTGGGTAGCATTATTCTTCTCGGAAATATATTATATGTAAAATGCCTAACAAATATAACATTAAATCTGTAATTATCAAATTTCCAAGCTAAATAACTATCGATAACTAACAAGCAACATAATAACTGTATACAATTGGAAAATGCATATGTAATGTTAAAATTTCACCAACTATAATATTGTACATAAGACATAAACAGATTATGTTATTCCACCTTGTCCTGTATCCACATAGCCATCATATCTTTTGAACAAATGACTTGTTTGGTTTATTTTCAATATTAATTTTTATTTTTTCAGTATTTTCAGTTTAATTTACGAGGTATATTATTTTTTGCAAAAATATAATTATTTTGTTATGATAAATGATGTAATATTTAGGCCCCGTTTGATTGGCACGAAATTTGATTTGGGAAAGTAATATGATTCCCTATTTTAACATTACTGTGTTTGGTTCATTTTTTATGTAATATGGAAAGGAGTCACATTTCTCTAAACAAGAAAAATTGTGCAACTTTTCTTGATTGTGAATACATACTCCAAGTAGGTATTCTTTTTCCTTGTTTTTGGGAATCTGGTGTTAAATGATTTTATTGTTCGAGTTCTTCATTTATTATTATTATTATTATTATTATTATTATTATTATTATTATTATTATTATTATTATTATTATTATTACTCCATCCGTTTCGTTTTGTTTGTTGTTTTAGAATTTTAATCTAGAATTAATAATTAATTTTTTCGACTAATATATCCCTCCTTTTCATATTACATAAAATCATATTCACTTATATTTTCCTAAAAAGTTGAAAAAAGTTTCTCTCTCCATATATTTGTAAGGTTAAATTTGAGAGAGAGAGAGAGAGAGAGTGTCAAAATATATAAAACAACAAACATTATGACACAAAAAAAAACATAAAACAACAAAAAAATGAAACGGAGAGAGTATTAGGTTTGGATTCATATTTTTTAACTAAAAAATAAAAAAAAGGATTTTTTAAAATTGAAAAAATAAGATTTATTATTATTATCTTTTTTTTATTATTAATACTAATTTTGGATTAAAAAATTTTGATAAAAAAATGAGTAAAATAAATAAAATAGAAAAAATAGAAAATTTTATAAATGAAAAAAAGAAATTCAAAATTGTGATATTTTTTTTATTGAAGAAATTACGACCAAAATTCGACTATTTTATCAATCATTTTTTTGACATTTTTATCAAAATTCCAATAATATCATTTTTGAGACAACATTGAAGACTAAACGATGACCATACCATTATCAAATAGATAATTTTGACTTCCAATTCAATAAAAATATATTTATATAGATAATTTTGATTTACAATTCAATAAAAAATATTTGGACACTAATACAATATTTACTTTAAGTTATTATTTTTTAGTCATATTATTTTATTTAAATTGAAATAATATGTTGCATTCAATATCTAGAGTACTAATGCAAATTGAAGAATTACACATTATATGGTTCGTAATTTAAAATTATAAATATTGGTAGTATGAAATAAGATACAATATATATTTTAGATATTTAATTATATACTCTTGTTTAAATTTAATCCAATAATAAAAAGAGAAACATTACAATTTCCTTGTTGTATTCCAAACACATAATAAAGATTCTGTTAGTAATCATTTTCCTCAGAATCACATTCTCAGAAATCATATTCCCAAAAAACTTTACTTTCCTTCCAACCAAACCAGCCCTTAGAGTTATATGTTTGGAAAATGGAAATATATTTGTTTGATTATTGTTTTCATTTGTGGTTAAGATGAAAAGATAAAGTATTTGTATGGTTGAGATCGATTGATGAATATTTAAATGATGAGTCCCACTGTAATAATATTTATATGATTGAACATGTTGCATATGATTGGAAAAAGTGAAAATTGAAATTGAAAATGAGTAAAACGAACATATTTTCAATCTTTTGAATAGTAAAAAGTTGAAAATTTCCACATAGAAATAAACCAAACAGGCCCTAAATGTTTTTCTTCTTGTCTAACCCCGAAACCTTTATTTACCAAAAAAAAAAGATCTGCAAACGATGTTTCTTGAAACAGGTAACATTACATATCTATAAACCATCCCTAACCAATCAATGCATCAAAGCTATTGAATTTTATTACATTTCTGCAAATTGATCATTAACTATGAAATCAATTTGAGAATCTCAGTGTATGAAACATTCGCAACAATCTTGTTCACAATCTGAGTTGGATGGAAATAGTCGTAGAAGACATGCACATCCCTAACCGGACACGGTGTTTCTCCACGGGTGCAGAGTCCCGTTGTATTAGACACTTTGCAGCACGGTTGACTTAGATGCCTAATGCCTGATAATCAAGATCATCTAAATCAATCCAACATACACAACACTCATTCATTCTACCAAAACATGCATTTTTGTTAATATTCTCTATGATATTTGAAGGCTTATTATTTCAAAATTCAAACTGTGTATGTGACTCACCATGAGCAAATAGGACTGTTGGGCTCAAATCAGCCATGGCGCCTATGTAGATAAATTCAGCGTTTGTAAGATTATTATTCAAGCCTTTGACAAGGAGTTTAAGCCTATCGTTGAACAATACAGCTGCATGGTTTATCGAGTCGACGCAGCGGGAACCATTAGTGCCCCTGGCCAGGATCGCCGGGACGCAACCTAACTGACCAAGACCAGAGACAGATATCTTTCTTGCCCCGAAATCGTATAATCTCTGTGGAATGTGATCAGGCAGTTGTTAGAGACAGAAGTTAAATTTTTTTGGATGTTGAAGATAACCCGCAGCCGCTACCATGATGCGCACTTGGTAAACCCCGTCCCTGTGTAATATCCTGCAAACCTACACAGGGGAGGTAAACCACACTTGACAAGCCAGGTGTGACAAGCTCACACCTAGTGGTATTGGTGGTGGGTCGAACTTGAGACCTTTAGCATCAAGAAACACCATTCCACCACTAGACCATCCTCAAGGGGACGAGACAGAAGTTAATTAATTAGCTGATGAGAGAGACAGAGAGAGAATATGATCACCTTAAGCTGCTGAGAGTATTGTTGAATTAAGACTGTAGCATATTGGTCTGGTGTGTATAATTTGCTGGTATTATAATATTGAGGAACAAAGTAATTGTTGATGTAATCGTTGCTACCAACATCGAAAGAGTACAAACATTTGTTGAGGCGCTCTTTGACTGAATGTCTACTCCCAAGCAAACGAGCAAAGTGTGATATTGTCACATTGTGATTTTGCAACTGTCGATTCAAGCTGAACCGAACGCCCTACATAAATCATGCAAAAAAAAAAAAAAAAAAACACGGTAAAATAAAGTTACTATAAATTGGGAAAACCAAGAAATGAATGGAAACATTATCATCACCAATTTACCCCTTGCTGTCCTGTTTCACTACGAATTCCTGATGTTGCAGAGGCATAATTCACACCGTTGATTATGTCGTCGCCTTGTGCTCCCACGAAGGGAGGAATCGGACCGTCGAAACCAAGCATCTCCGCTGCAATGCTCACTTCTATCAGTGGTCATGACTAGATACAAATATTTATAAGTATGCAGTAGTTTCATCCACAAACATAACAATAACAATAACAGTAACAGTAACAACAACACCACACAAGGAGGCATATGATCACCGAGAAAATCAGCAGTAGTTCGACCATTGGTGAATCTTCCGGTAGGTCCCTGAGGAAAATCGACTCCGTAAGGCGAATAATTCGCCTTAGCTAATGTATTAAGCCCATTATTATTGCCATTATCAACTAAGGAGTCGCCAAAAATGAAGTAGCAAGGAAATAGTGATGGTGCACTCAGTGCAGATGGTAGCAACTTCATGAAGAGAAATAACACAAAAATTGGCATCTTAATCGCAAACACCCTGTTTTTGGAAACTGGAAGGAGACAAACAGAAATGCAAAGTGCCATCAATAGAAGCAACCAAACTAGTTTTAACTTTTAAGCAAATAGAAAATTATCTGCAGCTCAAACACAAACTAGCTAGTTTTAAAGTGGTGTGTGTCAGTTTATTTAGGTTGGGGCAACCTTCTTCTTACAAGCCGGATAAGCCTATCCAATTGGTATCTTATGGCAATAGTTTCGTTAGTGTGACAAGAATGGTTTGTTAGTATCGCGATTATGTTATCAATTATTGAGGGTCTTTTTTATAAACATTATCAAATTATGTTAATGCCACCACTAAGAAAACTTATCAATTATTATAAAATTACCACCTATTTTATGCAAATCTCAGTTTTTAATTTTTATTGATTGTATGATATAAGATGAGTTCCTAATTTTCACAAGATTGATCTACAACATAACCACCCTCTATATATGTGTATATATATAAGATTGATCACACTCGAAATTCATCAAAATTAAAAGAAATTTAAAGTTAAAAAAACCTATATCACTAGTATATAGTTTAATTGGAATTCCATGCCTTTAAAGATAAAACAGATGGATATAAATCCCAATCCCCCATTCCCCAACTAAATAAATGCTAAAAAAAAATTATAATTCATACATACCTTAACAACTTCCACATGTCACATGTTTATTGTAATTTAGTTTTCGCCTTTTCGGCATGCGTATTCTTAATAAACTATATATCAATTATTTTATATATATATATTTATATATATATATATATGTATAGAGGATGGATCAAATGAGAACCGGGAACTAGGAACTCATCTCATCCATCCATTGTTTTGATTTAGATGGCTAAAATTTGGTCAAAGGCGGAGTGGCAAACTTGTAATATTTGAGCATAATTTTCGGAAATCATATAGACAACACTTTAAAACCGTTGTCTATTCTTATAAATTTCGTATGCTAAAATGAGAGTACTATCATGCTATTATGAACATATATACATGCTAATATGAATTTATATATATATATATATGCATGCTAATATGAACATATATACATGCTAGTATGAACATATAATGTCTTACTATTAACGAACACTACTACTGCTATTATGAGTAAAATTTATGTGTTTTATGAATATTTTTTTCATGTTGTTATGAATATTTTTTCATGCTATTATGTGTATACTTCTATGTTATCGTGAATATTTTGTGATGCTATTATGAGTTTAACATCACGCTATTATGGACGAAAAAATATATTCTCGAATAAACGTATGAACAATGGATCTTAAATGAAAGAGCACGAAAAGAGCTTTAATTTGATATATAATTTGCGTTAGTCTAATGAAAAATGAGCAAGTTATGGATGTTTAAAGTTTAAATAAGATTAAAACATTGTGTGGTTGAGATTAGCTCCTAGTTCCCACATGGAGAATGGTTCTCATGTGAACCCTACCCTATATATATATATATATATATATATATATATATATATATATATATATATATGGAAGAGTGGGTTTGAATAAGAAGCACAAAATGACGTAAACAGGATAAAGAATTTCTTTTATAGACATATCATAATATTGACACGGACACAAACTCAACACGATTAACCAATTATCTTACGCAAATACTTCTATACATAAGATGTACATCAGACGATCAACGTGTTGACTTGGTCAAAGCGTTGACCAAAAAAATCGTGAAAGCGGGTCATACTTTTTATGGATACAACTGATACTTTTTTTTTAAATTTTGAATGATATTTTTTAGTGTTTCCATTTATACTAATCTTAACAATTTTTTTCTTTATTTTTTTTTCTAGCCAATACTTTTTATT
Organism: Perilla frutescens; assembly: GCA_026008535.1. Lineage (NCBI taxonomy): Eukaryota > Viridiplantae > Streptophyta > Magnoliopsida > Lamiales > Lamiaceae > Perilla > Perilla frutescens. The sequence continues at coordinate 11,026,989 of BRKX01000005.1, forward strand.
AATAGAAATGATACTTTTGGGCATTTGAAATGATATTTTTCAGTATTATGAATGATACTAATTTTGACGGATTTTTTGGTCAAAGCATTGACCGGGTCAACGAATGTTGACTCGTTCAATGCGTTGACCGTCTGATGTACATCTTATGTATTGAAGTTGGCCCAAATGGCCTTTTCTCTGGCCCATGAGCTTTTCTTATTCTCTACCCGCTCTGGCCCAACCCGAAATCCTATACCCTAACCCGACGGTCCACCTCCCTCTTAACTCAACATTATTGCTGATATCTATTCCCTATGTTCTGGAACCCTCTATAATATGTGAGAGATCTCTCTTCTCTCTCAAGCTACACTCTGAACCCTAAACCTAATCTGAAAAGCTCTATCTCTCTCGGTGTTCTCAGCCATCTCTCTCGGTTTCTTTGGCCGGAATCTTGACTGTGGATCCTTGTTGGCCTATGAGTGTAGTTGAGTGGTTTGATTTCTGAGATAGAAAGCTTGTGTGAGCTTTGTGAGCAACCGTTTCACCATCCCCTTCCTGGTCTGGGTCTTTTCCGGTCGCCGGAGTTGCCATCGCTGTCTCCAGTGGAAAAATCTGAGCTACTGTGCCCCGCGCACACTTTTCCCACCTCTGACTCTCTCTGTCTTTTCTTGTCACTTCGATTTACTACTGCATACCCTATGTACTTACTGTTCTTACTTGCTATTGTGCAGATTTACGAGTTGGTGCCTTAGCCTGTGAAGAAACTTTGAAGATCCCTCTGATCTTCTCCTCTGAGGCTTCGGAAGTGAAGGCTTTGAAGCCCTAGTCTACTAGAATTGACTGTAATAGATTAAGCTTGTATTTTCTTGTTCAAGCTACTTGAGTAGCTAGTGAAAGAGACCGCAAGGGGTCGGAAACCAAGTAGTGTAACCCTAGCCGGGTTTGTACCACATCAGTGGTATCAGAGCCACGGTTTGACCTGGCCGGGGGCATTCTCCTGCCTCCATCTCTTTCACCCCGCCGCCGGTAAGGGCTGCGTTGCACTCGCCCCTGTTAGGCTCATTTGATAGGTAAGTCTGATTCTCCCCTTCCTGGGATTATTGGCTTTGGTATTATCCTAAACCCTTAAACTAATTTCTGTAGTATCGTTCGATCCTGTGTCTTTATTGCTTCCGCTCTTGACTCTGTAATTTCCTTGGCATTCAAAGCCTTTTCCTCAAATCTTGCTTACGGTCGGGACCGTCTGGACTCCCTTGTGGGTTTTCTCAAAGCGGGTTACCTCGATAACAAATTTGAGTAAGGGATTACAGTAGAAAATGGGGTTTTTTTGGGATTGCATATTTGCTGTTGATAACCTGTATTTGTGTGTTCATTGGTTATCTGTCTATTGAGCCTCTCTGGTTGTGTGATTCTTGTTGGTTGTTGGTTTCTTGTTGTGAAACTCCTTGTTGAAAGAGTTTCTGTGGATTGACTTGGTGATCTAAGTCTGGTTCCTTGGCTAATTTGGATTTTGGGATTGACCTAAGTGAACCCTTGCTCCACTGATCAATCTGTGCTGAGATCTGGGCTAGCCTCAGCTCTAGATTCCCCTGGTGTACCCATCTTTGGGCCTGTGGAGGTTCTTCCTCCTACTTCTAGTTGAATCTTTTGATTCTAATTGATCTTTTGTGTTATTTGGTGGAATTCTGTGAATCTTGTGTGATTCTGTGTGAATTTGTGAAAAGATGAATAATCTGAGTGCTGTTCCTTTCAATGGAAATGATGATTTTGGTGATTGGCAGACTAGGGTTGAATGCATACTCACAAAAGAAAATCTGCAAGATGCCATATTTGAAAGAATTGATGAAAGTGAAATAGATAGAAATCTTGTTAAAATGAATGCTGGAGCAAGGGATACAATTTTACTTAACCTGAGTAGTGCTGTTGTCAGACAAGTTTCTCACCATAAGTGTGCAAAAGATCTGTGGGATGCTCTTACATCTTTATTTGTTGCTACATCTGAGGAATTTGCTTATTCTATGCAAAACCAAATAATGTCTTTTCAAATGGATCCTTCAAAGGATGTTGATTCTAATATGCATGATTTTAACAAACTCCTAAAGGATTTGAAACTTGCTGGAGATAGTACTCTTGAAAAATATGCTCCTCAGATCCTTCTTGGTGCTATCCCTGAAATGTTTTCTGAAGTAAAATCTGCATTAAAATATGGTGGTTCCAAATTGACATGTGATATGATTGTTTCTGGGTTAAAGGCTAAAGAAAATGAGCTTAAGAAATTGAACTCAAAGCCTATGCAAAGTGAGATAATGTTTGTTAACAGGAATCTTAAAGGGAGGCTATATATATATTTCAGCCCTAAAAATCCAAGTGTGCTAGCTGCAGAAAAACATAGAATAGAGGCTGAAATGACTGAAAGGCACATGAGGGAATGTGAACTGGAAAAAACAGATGGTCTCTTCCAATCCTCCTGTAATGCTAGAAACTATTCTCACAATCCTAGACAAAGATTCAACAATTACCCTCCTAGAAACCAAAATTTCCCCAGAAATCAGCCTTAGAACTCTCACTCCCAAGACCCTACTCAAAAACCAAGAAAAAACCTGTTGGAATTGTGGAAAACCTGGGCACTTTTCAAACAGATGCAAACAGCCTAAGAAGGGCAAGGGGTTTGGGAATAATCATGCCAATAATGTCATGAAATTTGATAATCAGGAAGACTTTGGCTATAATAATGATGAATTTGAATATCACGATAAAGGTGAAATGTATATGGTACATTCTGATTGTGATTTCCAATTCATAAACTTCTCAAATGCTGTGTCCAAATCTGTGTATGAATCTGAATGATTGATTGATTCTGGCTGCACTTTCCATGTCACACCACATAAGCACATGTTTCATAACTTACAACTTTTAAAAACTGGAACTGTTGCATTAGCTGATGGTCAACAGTGTGACATTGCTGGTAAAGGAGATGTATGCTTAAAATTTGAGAATAACAACATGTTAACCTTGCATGATGTGAGATATGTACCCAAATTGAAGTTTAACCTGCTGCCTGTTTCTAAGCTGGCTGATCAAATGCTTTTTGGTTCTGTGAATCACAAAAGTTTTCAGTTTAAATTGAATTCCATGATTTACTTTGATGCCCCCAGAAAGGGAGATCTATATGCTGTGCATGCTTTCTCTGTACCTATCTAATCTGCAAACATGGTCCAAACTGATAAAACTGCATTATGGCATGCTAGATTAGGGCACATGAACAACACGGGTTTAGAAATCTTGAATAAATCTGGTGCATTCAAGCATGATAAAGTGTCAAGTATGACTTTCTGTGAACCTTTCTTGATGGGAAAGCAACACAAGTTACCTTTCCCTGTGTTTGGTCCTTATCCAAAAGCTCAGTTGAGTTCTGATATTTTTGAATACATACATGCTCATGTGTGGGGACCTGCAAAGGTCCCAACTCATGGTGGAAATCTGTTCTTCTTATCTGTTATAGATGATTTCTCAAGAAAAACATGGGTTTTCTTAATGAAACATAAATCTGATGTTTTCCAAAAGTTCTCAAAATGGGTTGCTGAAATACAAAATCAGACCAATAAGAAAATTAAATGCTTGAGAATTGACAATGGCTTAGAGTTCTGCAATCATACTATGGATAATCTGTGTTCTGAGATGGGAATAAAAAGGCATAAGTTAGTGACTTACAACCCCCAGCAAAATGGGGTTGTTGAAAGGATGAACAGGACTCTCCTTGAGAGAATCAGAAGCCTGTTGGCTGGTTCAGGCCTTGATAAGAAATTCTGAGGAGAAGCTCTGATGACATCATGTTATTTAATTAACAGATCTCCCTCTGTTCCTCTAAAGGGCAAGCTCCTTGAATATGTGTTTTGGAATAAACCCATTTGTCTGTCAAATCTAAGAGTATTTGGTTGCAGTGCTTATGTTCACAAAAAACTAAGTAAAATTGAGCCTAGAGTTAGGAAATGCATTTTCTTAGGATACCCTGAATGTGTCAAGGGTTATGGGCTATGGGATAAAACTTTACCTAGATTTAAAACCTGCATAAGTAGAGATGTGTCATTCAATGAATCTGATTTCCCTTGTTTGAATGAATCCTCACACTCTGATGCTCCTTGTGAGGTGGAGAAAGTTCATGTTCTTGTGTTCATCCCTGCTGTGTCTAAGGTGGACCCTCCTCCACCAATCTTATCTGAGATTAATGTGCCCAATCTGAATGATCATCTAAATGACAATGTGCATGATAACATTAATCCAAATGATTCTGCATCCAACCATGAGTCTGATCATGACATGTCTGCTCACATGAATGTGTCTGAATCTGAATCTTCTGAATCTGAGCCTGAACAACCTTCTGAGCATGACTCTGAGCATGTGAATCTGGATAATTATCAGTTGTCTAGAGATAGACCTAGAAGAACCATCAGGGCTCCCTCTAGATATGATGGCTGCAACTTGTCTATGTATGCTTTTAATGTGTTAATAATGTTGATTCTTCTGAACCCAAAACATTCAAAGAAGCTTTTTCATGTGTTGATGTTGATAAATGGATTGATGCTATGAAGTGTGAAATGAAATCTCTGCATGAAAATAATACTTGGGTTCTTGTGGAAAAGCTTGCTGCATGCTCTCTTGTTGAATGTAAATGGTTGTTTAAGATAAAACAAGAGATTAATAATGTAAGATATAAAGCAAGGCTTGTTGCTAAGGGATTCACACAGAAAGAAGGCATAGACTACACTGAAATCTTTGCTCCTGTAGTGAAATTTACCACTGTTAGAATAATGCTTGCCTTAACTGCACATTTTGATTGGGAATTGAAACAAATGAATGTGACCACTGCATTTTTGCATGGAGAATTAGAAAATAATATTTATATGCAGCAACCTGAAGGTTTTGTAGATCAAAAACATCTTAATCATGTGTGTTTATTGAAGAAATCCCTTTATGGCTTAAAGCAATCTCCTAGGCAATGGAACATAAAGTTTGATAATTGCATGAAAAGATTGAATTTCTCCAGAAGTAAATTTGATCATTGCATATATTATATGCAATCTTCTGTGCCTATGTTTTTACTGCTCTATATTGATGATATGTTGCTGATAAGTCCTTGCTTGAAGACTGTGAAGCATGTTCAATCCTGTCTATGTGCAAACTTCAATACGAAAGACTTGGGAGATGCCAGGAAGATCCTAGGTATGAATATTGATAGAGATAGGAGTAAACACACACTTATATTGCACCAATCTCCTTATGTTGAGCAAGTGTTAAAGAAATTCAACATGGAGCTCTGTAAACTAGTATCTGTTCCTCTTGCTTCCCATTTCCAATTAAGTAAGGATCAATGTCCCAGAAGTGACTCTGATTTGAGTGATATGTCTGGAATTCCTTATGCCAATGCCATAGGGTCAGTTATGTACTTAATGATCAGCACTAGGCCTGACATTGCCTATGCTGTGTCATGTTTGTGTAGGTACATGGCTAACCCTAGGTTGCCTCATTGGGAGGCTCTGAAATGGCTATTGAGATATTTAAAGTCTACTGCTTCCCATGGCTTAACTTTTTCTAAATCCTCTGATGGTGTTAAGTGTGTTGGTTATGTTGATTCAAATTATGAAAATGATAAGGATCAAAGAAAATCAACTACATCTTATGTGTTCACATTGTGTGGGTCTTGCATAAGTTGGAAGTCTTAGTTGCAAATTATTGTTGCATTATCATCTATTGAGTCTGAGTATATAGCAGCTACTGAAGCTGTGAAAGAAGCAATTTGGTTAAATGGAGTCTTGTCTGAAATCAATTTTATTGATGATAAACCTTTGCTCTTCTCTGACAGTCAGTCTGCAATCCAATTATGTAAAAACCCTATTTTTCATGATAGAACTAAACACATAGATGTGAGATACCACTTCATCAAAGACATTGTAGAAAAAGGTGAAGTCCTGTTGGACAAAATACCCTCTGAGTTCAATCCTGCAGACATGGGCACAAAGTGCCTCCCAGTTGCAAAGCTGGAAGCCTGCAAGAAAACCTTGAACATGGTTTTTTCGTTGAACTGATAGTCTCATCATGTCCTGAGAAGCATTTAGTCTCATTGGTGTTTTACCTTGGTACTCAAGCTAGGTATAATATATTCAGTGAAGGTCAGAAAATGATCTGAGATATGTTTATTAATGGGTTGGTCTCTGGTGTTGAGACTGGATTAAATACGCATAGTATTTCTTCCTCCCTCTCTAGTTCTGTCTTTGTGATGAACTTAGAGTAAAAATCAAAGGCTATGATGATAATCTCTTGTGTTTCTTTTGGCAGGTGACTCCTTGGTGATGGAAAAGACCAAATGGGCCAAAGGTGGATATGTTGAAGTTGGCCCAAATGGCCTTTTCTCTGGCCCATGAGCTTTTCTTATTCTCTACCCGCTCCGGCCCAACCCGAAACACTATACCCTAACCCGACGGCCCACCTCTCTCTTAACTCAGCATTATTGCTGATATCTATTCCCTATGTTCTGGAACCCTCTATAATATGCGAGAGATCTCTCTTCTCTCTCAAGCCACACTTTGAACCCTAACCCTAATCTGAAAAGCTCTCTCTCTCTCGGTGTTCTCAGCCATCTCTCTCGGTTTCTCTGGCCGGAATCCTGACTGTGGATCTCTGTTGGCCTATGAGTGTAGTTGAGTGGTTTGATTTCTGAGATAGAAATCTTGTGTGTGCTTCGTGAGCAACTGTTTCACCATCCCCTTCCTGGTCTGGGTCTTTTCTGGTCGCCGGAGTTGCCGTCGCCGTCTCCAGTGGGAAAATCTGAGCCACCGTGCCCCGCGCACACTTTTCCCATCTCTGACTCTCGCTGTCTTTTCTTGTCACTTCGATTTACTGCAGCATACCCTCTGTACTTACTGTTCTTACTTGCTATTGTACAGATTTACGAGTTGGTGCCTTAGCCTGTGAAGAAACTTTGAAGATCCCTCTGATCTTCTCCTCTGAGGCTTCGGAAGTGAAGGCTTTGAAGCCCTAGTCTACTAGAGTTGACTGTAATAGATTAAACTTGTATTTTCTTGTTCAAGCTACTTGAATAGCTAGTGAAAGAGACCGCAATGGGTCGGAAACTAAGTAGTGTAACCCTAGCCGGATCTGTACCACATCATTATGTACAGGAGACTTGCCCATTATAGTATAATTAGGCAGCCACCTACACTCAACTCAGACTAACGTATAAAAAATAAAAAGAGTGGATCAATAGGAATAAATATTCTAGAAATTTGATTTTAATTGTTATTCAATTACAATTTCATCTCGATTAATGAAGCACTATGTCAGACTCAATCCATTACGGAAAAATCGCAAATTTAGCATAACCCTTCGAAGTGATTGGACCATTGATTTATGGAACAAACACACCTTAATTAATTAGGATGAACTATAAATAATAAGTTTAAATTAAAACTAAAGCATAAAAAATCAAAATTGAAAAAAATAAAATAAAAATAAATTAAAAAAGCAAATGTGCAATATAGTGTGTAACACCATATGTTTAATAGAGTGTTTTATCCCCTATATATCCAAAGTGTGTTTGGTAAGATTAAAATAGGCCTAGTTGAGTACAGTTGGTATATCAAATTATTGTAGAATATCTATAATACATAATAGGTCTTTGACTTTCCACGTTAAGGAATTGAGATTGTATTTATGCGTTGTTGGTAGAGATTATTATCGTCCTTCGACAAAGTTTTAAGGGCATTTTTTTGTCCTTATTTATGATTTTTCAATTAGAGGTTTTAATGAGGCAAACCCATGAGCTTTAATTCTTGTTATGCTTTCCTTGGGTTGTTAGGTTTAATTTTATACCAGTTTTACATATCTTTTTATTCATAATTAACTGAGAAATATAATTGAGATTGAATTTATATATGCTTTTTTTATTAAAATGGATAAATTTTGTGCTATACTTATATGTACATGTATTAAAGCAAAATCGCAGGGGCAAAATGATTATAAAAGAGTCAATAAAGAGATCATTTAATTAAAGAGGTGCACTTGCATGCAACATCTCTTATTTCCAGCAATTTCAGGCAGGCGCGTGGCCCCACGCGGGCGTGCCACGTGTCGCCCACGCGCCCGTCTTTTTTTTTGCGATTTTTTAATTTTTTTTATACCTGTTTTTATCATACTTGATACCTTTTTTCTTACCACATGTTAGTTTTTATTGTAGTTGGAATGATGATAGTATTAATCTCAGGTTGATACTTGTCTTTATCGTACTTGATACTTTTCTTCTTACCACATGGTACTTTTTATTTTACCGAACTCGTGTTTTGCTTTCCTTTGCAAATTCTTGGAATGATGATTGTTTTAGATTAATCTCAACACATACAATATAAAAACTGAGAAAAAAATCAGAATTTGAACTAAATAAACTAGTATAAAATAACTAGCAGACCCCTTACTTTTTAATGATACAGATGGTACTTTTTGATTGTTTTGTGATACTTTTTAATAGGAAGGTTGGTACCCATTTTGGACAATTTTTTTTTATGGGTTAACCCAGTCAAAGTGGTTGACCCGCATTGACCGGGTCAAAAGTGGGTTTGACTGACCCGTCTCATATAGTGTTATTTGCATCATGATGCATGCAAGTGTTTGCCTTTGATTTTCCGAAAATTTTACAAAACTAGTCTATCTCAGTTATAGTGGTTGAGGACTCTATATATATACTTAAAAGTACTCTATCTTTAAAATGAGACTGGGTTCGAATCCTGATAAAAATAAATATCCATTATATAATTTTATTTATTTTACACTCTTATTTATTTATTTATTTTCTTTAATTTCATCCTATATCTCTCTTATTCATTTTTTTCCTCTTGTTTCATTTTATTATTTAGGCCATTAATTTTTATTTATGCAATAATCATTGTATTTAATTTTTGTATTAAATATTTTATCCCTCAGTTCTATTTTTCTTTTAACTTGAAAACTTTTGTACTATCAAATTTTGGAATTTACGATTCTAAAGTAATAAAAATTTTAACATCTATAAAAAAGCTATTCATATCTATTACGAAATTATGAGTTTATGAATAAAACGTCCCGGTTTCCATAGAACCGAATCACCACTATATATATGGTTGAAATTTATTGCCTAAATTACTGAAAATAGAAGACAGTTTGTAATGTTAAACTCAATGTTAAAGATAGTAATTTTTACTACCTTAACAGAATAGCAACAAATTCGAAACGAGATTACACGAGGATAAATTTTAAATCACACACAACATGTATGTGATTGCCATATGACGAAATTAGGCTTTCACAAGCATAAATAAAATAGTTGAGTAAGTTTGAACAAATGTTCCAAACACATCAACAAATGTACATGAACCTAAATCTAGTTTTCGACTAAATTAAATTTAAAAATAACAAATCAACCTACCAGTTAATTTGTTTACAATGCACCAACGATTCCTAGTTTTCCTCTCTTCTACCTAAACTAATTCGAACAATCTTATTGATTGAACGAAGAAAGAATCATGTAAAGAAGAAGATAGAACCCTAGAATTCTAGTTGCATAAAAGGTGACTCGAGCTTTTGATCTTCTCACTCTCAAGGTGATATCTTCTCTGTTCGAATAGCCTCTTCAAATCAGAATCAATTCCTTTAAATATCTTCATTTAAATCGGCTTGAAGTCCAAGTCATCTTCTTGAACGTGTGTTGTAGATAACCGCCACTACTCCACTATTTTGAAGAAAACTGTCTTCTTGATGTGGCTAGAAACACAACCCACGTTCTCCACCATTTCTCTAGAGTTCCAACACATTAATCTCTGAAAAGAAACGGTTAGATAGAAGATAACAATATACCAAAAAAAGATAAAGTTTGACTAAATCAAACTTTATTTAAATATTAATATTTTAATCATATATATCCATTTATTTGAAATATAGATTCCGTGGATATATATGATTTAAGATATGTAAATTAAATATAATATAATTTATTAAAAATTATAAATCCTAAAATCTAGGAAAGGATAAGATTAGACACGTTAAATGTCATAGACAATGTCATAGGGATTCTATATGACATTATGTTCAACATTGAAATCAATGTCATATACCACTTTACAATCTCCCCCTTAATTTTAGCCTTTCTGCACAAAACATACAACTCGATGAATTATGTACACTTAGAGTCGCATCAGAAAATGGAGACATAAATCTCCCCCTTAAGTTAATCAACAAACAACGGGTAATAATTACATAAACAACTTAATGTTGAATTAAAATCCAACATAAACAAGTAAAGCAATATTAGGTTAAGCTAGTTTAACCTAATCGTTCAACATGCCAAAACTTCACCATGCTCAACAACACACATCAATTAGTATATAAGGAATACTAATAAGCATAAAAGTTTTTTGTTAGGATCAACCCATAACAAAAAAAAAAAACAAAGATGCACATCGCATCTTAGAATGTGTCCAGCACATACAATAACATAAAAAAAAATATTGTTTGAACAGAAATTAAACATTGTTTGTAGAAGTTTTACAAACTTCAAATCAGCTTCCACTTCCCTTTCCCCTTGGCTTTGGGAGCACCCTTCTTCTTAACACTAGCCTCCTCACAAACTTCTTCAACATCAGCCTCTTTAACAACTTCAGCCGCTTCAACATCATCTCCTCTTTTTTGTGTAGAAAGCAAGCTGGTGAAAATATCATGAACTTGAGAGAGAATATGCACAGCAGAAGCGATGTGATCAATCTGGGCATAAAGTGTCTCCAAATGAAGCATAACAATTGGAATGCTAGGTGAGGCTCCTACTGGTGGATCAGGAATTGCACTCGAGAGAGGAGAGGCAGGAGCAACATTAGAAGAAGAATGCTTAGGAGAATCATCACCAGCTCTATAGGGAAGATCAATAACTCTTCCATCACCTGCCTTTGGCCTGACAATAGATATTGTCGAATGCTCAATAGTAAGCTTCTTCTTACTCACTTTGAGACCTTAGCTTGTGAGCAAGGCATGGATCAGAAAGGGAAAGAGCAAGTGATTGAAGAAGCTGGTTTTAGAGGCAGACCTAAGAATGTACTCAAATATAGAAACACCATGGTTAAAGGGAAAGTGAGTACTAATTTTGTGGAGCAACATAGCTTGATCTACGTTGAGGACAGAAGCATTAGAGGTGGGAAGCCAGTTGCAAATTGTGAGCTTATGAAGTACTGTGTAAAAGAAGGTTAACTTGGAGGAGGGCACTTTATGCATCCATTTAGTAACAAGTTCTCCAGTAATCACATTCACAACATCATCGATGAGTTCTAGTGAAATTACAGAGTCCTCGTTACCCAATCCAAGAACATACACAGTACCATAGCACAATTTATCAGAGTTCCCCATATTAACAAAAATATTGGAATAAAGTTCATACACAATGGCAGGATCAAAAACCATCAATTCTATAACAGATTTCCAAAGACCTCACCCCTTTAAAAACTTATCTATCCCATAATGTTTGAAGCTCAAAACATCAACCATTTTTTCAATTTTAAAAGCCATTTGAGAAAAAAGTTTGTGAGATTATTTGGCTTCTTCCGAATAAAAAGTTTTCTATATGCAAGAGAGACATCTAGGGCAAAACCTGAGTGAGAGGAGGAGGATGTATGATCTTCTTTGTTGAGACACTCCTGGGTTGAAGCAACATTTGCTTCAACATCAGCAGAAATGGGAGGAGCAGGATCGACTGACCGGGGTTGCTCAAGGGATGAATCTGATTCATCCTTCAAGGAATGCGAGATGGTAGGAGGGGTCTGGGTCTGGTGTTTCACCTTTTTGGAAGGCGCATCAGTAGTAGACAAATTAGTATCACTATGAAGCCGTTTAGACTTCCGGGTAGGAGACAGTAGGCTAGTGTGTTGAGAGAGGGACTGGAAGTGAGTAGGAAGGTCAGGATTAATGGGGTTTTCAGGCTCCCCTAGGATATGGAAAGTGAGAGGTGTAGGTTTTAAAATCTCTATTCCAGGAGGAATGATGAGATCAGAGTGAATATATTCAGAATGTGGTTGGGTCATCGGAGAAGAGGGTTTTTGAGCGGAAGGCGGTGGAATGGAGTTATCAACTTGTGAGGGGGCTATCGAAGTAATGAACGGAGTAGAGAGAGGAACGAGAGTTGGTGACTGAGAGGAAGTAGGGTTTGAAGTTTGGGCTTGAGTGGAGGCAGAAGAAGAAGTGCCTTGAGACATTTCCATCATTTTCTGTAAAACCATCATCATGGCCTGGTAAGGGTTTGGGTCGGCCATTGAAGCAAGTTTTCAAAGAAAGATATAGAGAAATTTTGCAGAGATGAGGTGGAGAAGATGAACGGTTTTTGGTGGAGAAATGGGTAGAGAGAATAAATCCAAAAATGATGGGAAAAAATTATAAACTAAGATTCATGGACCCACTTATCATATAAAAAATGATACGAAGAGACGTGTATCACATTAGGCATGTTTTTTTTTAATAAAAATAAAGTTCGGTTAAATAAATAAAGTTGACTAGTTATAAATGAATAAATTCTAATGAATAAATTCATAATAGTCAATCTTAACAATGATTGTTCCGAACCAAAAGAAAATTTCCCGATGTCAAGATACACAACATATGACTTAACATCAGGTTAACAAATATCTTTTAAATGGTACACATTCCAAGAGATTTTCTTATCGAAGAAAATCTCTCAAAGTCTAAAGGTTTAGTGAAGATATTGGCTATTTGATTCTCTGGGAAGTGTAATCCAACCGGATGATTTCTCGTTCCACAAGATCTCGAATAAAATAATGTCGAATATCAATATGTTTAGTACGTGAATGTTGAACTGGATTTTTGGAAATCTCAATAGCACTAATAATGTCACACAAAATGTCATTGATGGACTTGTCGGACCAAGTACCATTTGATTTAACCATAATAATTAAGCACAACAACTAGCGGCAACAACATATTCTGATTCGGCCGTTGAAAGTGAGATACAATTTTGTTTCTTACTTGACCATGAAGTCAGATTGTTGCCAAAATAAAAACATCCACCGCTAGTGCTCTTTCTGTCATCGACATCACCTGCCCAATCGGAATCACTAAAACCTACAAGTTGAATGTTGGTGTCTTTGCAATATCGAATACCAAAATTAACAATGCCTGAAATATATCGAATAATTCTTTTAACAGCTTTGAGATGTGATTCTTTAGGCTGAGATTGATATCTCGCACAAACACCAACACTAAACAAAATGTCAGGACGACTGGCTGTTAAATACAATAAGCTACCAATCATTCCTCTATACATAGTAGAATCAACATCAACACCAACATCGTCTCTGCTCAACTTTTCTGAGGATCACATAGGAGTATTCATTGGTTTAGCATCTTCAAGTCCGAAGCGTTTAACCAATCCCTTAGCATACTTGCTTTGAGAAATAAAGATCCCATCCTTGTCTTGCTTAATTTGTAGACCAAGAAAATAGTTGAGCTCTCCAACGATGCTCATTTCGAATGTGCCGCACATTGAGTCTACAAATTCCTTGAGTAAATCATTACACGTGGAACCAAAAACAATATCGTCAACATAAACTTGAGCAACAACTATATGTCATTGATTTCTCTTAATGAAAAGGGTTTTATCCACTTGACCTCTTGAAAATCCAATTTTAAGTAAAAATTCAGTTAGTCTAGCATACCAAGCTCTAGGAGCTTGTTTAAGACCGTACAAAGCTTTCTTAAGCTTAAATACATGCAATGGTTTGTTTTGACATTCGAATCCTTTAGGTTGTTCAACATAAGTTTCGTCATTAAGATAACCATTCAAAAAGGCACTTTTAACATCCATTTGATGTAAAGTGAAACCAACGTAGCATGCAATTGCACACAAAAGATGAATAGACTCAATCCTTGCAACAGGAACAAAGGTTTCATCAAAGTCTACTCCTTCAACTTGAGTATAACCTTGAGCAACTAGATGAGCTTTGTTTCTGACAACATTGCCAGATTCGTCCGTTTTATTTTTAAAATATGTGATGATTTTTCATGTTGAGAATGTTCTCAACACTGAGTTCTTGTATAGGGGAAAATTATCCACTTGTATATATATGTTGTACTTCTATAAGTAATAATTTAAGGGGGAGTAGACCTTAAGGGAGAGTTTTTCAACTTCGAATTTTTGTTCGTATTCCGATGCGGCTTTAATTGTATATATTGAGTTTTTTATGTTTTGTGCAGAAAGGAAGCTTAAGGGGGAGATTTTTGAGAATGATGAGTTCCGGATGATGTTATCACTTTATCTGATAACATTGAAGTTAATGTTGTTTTGGATGTGTTCTGTCATTCTCATGACATCGAGTACAACTCTCTGGAAGCTAACCTTATCCTTTCCTATTATTTAGGATTAATTTATTTTAAATTAATCTGATTATTTTGTGATTTGTCACATTTTATTTTCCACATATTTAGGGATTTATTATTGAATTAATTCTGTAGTAAATAGTGGATATTATTTGATTTTGAATTGGTCAAAATCTATTCCAGATTTATAGGGGCGTGATATTCCCACTCCTTCTTGAACACTAACCATTGCAGGTGAATGTGGGTTACTGGAGTAACTACCACCATTACACAATGTTGAAGATCGTTCAATCGAAATGCAGAAGACAGTTATCTCAAGTCCACTATAGCAATGAGAAGTAAAATGCGGTTGATTCAACGCCACGCCTCTTGTGATCGTGGAGAAACTGCTGGAGCGAGTTGGAGGAAGTATTTAAGGTCTCCTTAGACCTTGAAATCAGTTGTGTAAGCAGTTTATCACCATGGTTTGTGAGATGCTCTGAATCTTGCATCTAGTATCATCTCGAAGATCCAAGTCATCCTCTCCGACATCTGCCTAGTGCCCTGATCAACTGAAATTTAGTTTCAGTTGTGTGTGTAGATTAGATAGTCAAATATGAGAGTCTTACGATTTAGATTGACGTATTATTTCTATCTATATGTTTAGATATTGTTTGTTCGAGAGACAGTTCAAGTGAGTGAAACTAGGATAGATCTCTTTTATGCTGCATGCAATGTTGTCAAGGGAGTGAATCGAGACAATACTTGTATTTTTTTTTTGTATTTCACTTATGTTAGTGAATTTCACCCTGAGACAATCATACACCATAAGGAGTGTGGTTTAAAACATATTGTGTGCAAAGTAGTGTTATTTATTCTTCCGCTGCATGTTAAAGGCATATTGGAAATACTAGCTTCGACATTACTTACAACTTTGCTGTTTACATCCGAAATTCACAACTTTTCAGGCAACAAATTCTAACATTATGGAATGCGTATTCCTAGTGAAATCTTAAATTTATGTAATTAAAATTATTAAATAATTTTTTAAAATAGTGATTGTCTCAATGGTAGGAGTTTAGATTTTATGTTAAAGGTCTATGGTTCAAATTTGCTTGAAACAATTTTCATCATTTTTATTCTTTTTAACATAAGATTATTTTAAA
This sequence comes from Perilla frutescens, assembly GCA_026008535.1. Classification (NCBI taxonomy): domain Eukaryota; kingdom Viridiplantae; phylum Streptophyta; class Magnoliopsida; order Lamiales; family Lamiaceae; genus Perilla; species Perilla frutescens. The sequence continues at coordinate 11,042,504 of BRKX01000005.1, forward strand.
CATATTATAATTAATGATAAGCTTAATTTTTTAAAATCAAGCTGGGTTCAGTGGCTATGTTCTAAATTTCATTATGCTTGGCCTAGTGTTCAAATCTTTTGGAACACAATTTATGCATTTTTAATCAAAAATCAATCTAAACCTTATATAATTTATGACATTATTTAATTTTCGAAAATGTTGTTTAATCTAATGGTGAGAGTTCATATTTTATGCTAGAGGTCTAAAGTTTAAGCCACTTTGATGCATTTTATAATTCTCTTTTTATTCAAACATTTAAGAGCGTATTTAATCAAAGCAGTTTAATTAATGTTATATAAATTCTTCTAGCCTAGCGGCTAAGCTCTTATTAATTTATTTTATGATATTGGTCATGTGTTCAAGCGCTTGGCTACATAATTTTATTTCATTTTTACCTTATTTTTATTTAGTTTATTTTGCTTAATTTAGATTAAAATTGAAATTAAGTATATGATATATTAAATCAATATTTTCATATTCTTCTATGATTTAGAATGATCATTTAAATCATATATTAAATATTATAATTCTGTTTATGTATTTAAGATATTTATTTGTACGATCGAGGACTCCGATATATTTTAAGCTAGGATCTCATTCGACCTTTAAATGATGTCAGGTTACGCTCTTATTTTAGGACTCCATCCGTAGATCCTTATTTATGTTACAGTATATGTTAGAACATTAGTATGTTACTAAGACATAGTTCTTATGTATAGGTTCTAACTCTAGACACGATTAGAACGACCACAAATGATTAAGACTATACCTATATTTAAACATAAGGTCATAAATCTTACAGCTGGCTTAGGATGAGAAGTCGTGAATAAAGCTTCAACTAATTTAGCTATAAGGTGGGTTTACTTATCAAAATACTTTCAAAATTATATTTAAACTTTCATCTACTATGAAATATGATTTATGCTTATGTTGCTCAATGTGGATTGACACGACTCATATGAGGATCCCCAATATAGAACTCCGGTGAAATTACTTATGAATATGTTATAGTTTATATGTCAACACATTAGGGTCGGTCTACACTATGTTTATTGAGCGAATGATTTATGACATGTTGGTTGGGCTATTTTTGTATACATATTTTAGGCCATTGTTGGTATAGTTTTATTGTGTTAATTGCCTCATGATCATGTTTTGTAGAAGAAAGTGTGTTTTGTGAATGTCTGCAGGTGATTAACATAAATATGAAGGAATTGGCCGAGTTTGTGGAGATTTTTGCAGTTAAGATAATTGAAGAAAACTGGAAGATTCTGGGAAGCACGTAGTATGGGCATACCGAATGGAAGGGGTGCCGAGATAACAGCTACTGGGCTTATGTATGCGGAATTGGGCTGGAGCGCGCGGCTTGCTTGAGTTTTTGGGCCTGAACGAGATTAGATGCTCTTTTATTGCTTTTCGACCATATATTTATCTATTTCCTAGTTTGATTAGGTTTAGGATTCTATTTTCTTAATTAAAGATTTGTATTTAAGGAAGTTTAGATGGAGTAGGAAACATACCAGACTTCATGCGAGAACGAGAGATGCGTTTTTGTGCAGATTTACTCTCGTTCTTTTCCAGTTCATAATATCCATCGTTTACTGCTTAAACAATTATTGAAGTTCAGATTTAATTATGAGATCGAGCTAAACTCATTTTTATTCCGGTGAAGATTAACGAAGTCCTGACATAATTATTCTGTGAGATCTAATCGTTCCTTTTACTTTAATTAATTGCATGTATCTGTGATTCTCCATGTTTAAAGTTGTTAATTGTTTCGGCTCTGCTTGGTAGTCATGAATATTTAGTAGTCCGAAATTAATTAGTAGCCAATTAAATCGGCCATCCGTAATTGTGGTTTAGGTTTAATTAGTGGTACATCGATTCTTCAGAATTGAGAGAAGAGCAGTCTTAATTCGATAGTCCTGTGTAAGAGTCTGTTGGTTTTGAATCCAGTTTCTCTAGTGTTTAATGTTATCGGCTCATTAAATCTATAGAGTGTCTCTTACGGTTGTCAGTCGATTAGGGAAATAATTAGTGAAGTGTCTTCCTAATTATTAAGAAACTAAGGAGAAATTAGGCTGTTTCAGAAGTGTCTTCGGTGGCTATAACTAGTTTGCACGCATTAATTGGAAATATCTTTGCATCGAGGATCGGAATAATTAAGCTAGGGTGGAATTAATTTGAAGCCGGAATACTTTTATATCTGTTAAGAAAACTACTCTCTGGTTATTTGCTTTATTTTCATTTTTACTCTATAACAAAGGAATTTATTTGGAAAGGTTCGTTACTGTAGGCTGAAGTGTTGGATAATTCTCACCGGTCCTTTGGGAGACGATCTTGCTCGCTACTGTTCTGGGTAGTGTGGGCATACCGACTGCTGGTCGGATTATTTTTGATGAAAAAGACACACCAATTTTTGGCGCCGTTGCCGGGGATCGTATTCTAATATTTTCAGTTTGCCGTTTCTTTTTTATTTTGTCTTGTTTTTTTCAGTGCATGACTCGATCCTCCCAAAAAGGAAGTCTATTGTTTGATCCAGAACCGGAGAGAACTTTACGAAGGTTAAGAAAGCTTGCAAGAGAGTCTAAAGAGGCCTCTATATCTGAACCAACAAGTTTTGATATTGATCAGCTTTTTGAAGAAGACATGGCTCTCAATCAAGTACTTGAGCAAGAACTTCAAATCAGGGAGTTGGGTCGCCACAAAAACAATCAACCTATTTGCATCGTACTTCCTACTATTGTGAACAGCTCTGAGATACTATTGTTAGGTCCAAAAATTTTATTTACATTTCTGGTCTAGACTCAACACGCTTAACTACTAGGAACCAAACCCGCAATCGGACGGGGTCAATTGTAGAGGCGATGAGCTAACCCGAGTCGAACTCTCAAGGAAGACTTCTTGTGGGAAATTGTCTCTAGGCTATGCATGAATCATGCTTAAACAACTAAAATAAATCCTAAACATTCTAAACATGGGATTTATGATGATTTAAACTAAGAATTGAAATATGCAAATAAACAAGATAATGCAAATGACAACCATAAAATCAAGATTGAGAAAAATAGAATGATAAAGGTATCAGGGCGTAGATTTTCTCAATGGTTTATTTCTAAGCTTGGTTAAGGTTGGTTATATTAATCTCACACATCCAATAAACCCACTCAAATGGTTTAATGTCAATTACTGTCACCGGCTATCAATTAAACCCTTATCGGCTATATCAAATGAACAAGATTAATATATTAGGCTTAGGAACCCCATTCACCTAACGTTGAATGAACCAAATTCGGCACTTAGAATCTTCTTCCGGTCTCATCTAATTCCTAGCAATGCTCAAGTAGTGATCAATTACTCTCACATGATAGTCACCATTCCATCAACAACAACCAACAATAACAAGCATAGATCAAAAACCAAATTGATCCTCTACCCCCTAATAGAGAGATTAGCCCATAAACATAATCAAAACAACATACATATTATAAAAGAAAGTCATCTCATAATAAAATGAAATAACATAAACTTCTACAATATTTAAGATCCTTCAATAGTTTTGGGACAAACCCCTACAAATCATCTAAGAAAATAGAAAGAAAATACCAAAAGTGAGCCTCCTAACGGGCCTAGCTTCCGCGGACGGCCCGAAGTCGGATTTCTTCTCGTCTCTTCTTCTTTTCCCTTGGCTTGGTTCCCTCTTATCTTTCCTTTCTCCTCTTCTCTTTAATGGTGGCGAAAGATGGTAAAAATGGTGGTGAAGGTGGTATGTGTGTAGAGAAAATAGAGATGGAGAGGTGGAGAAGATGAAGTGATGAAAAATGGAGTGAATGATGGATAATAATGGAGTGTGTCTATGTCCCCTTCTTTTCCTCAAGATATCAACGAGAGGGAGAGAGAGGTGTGTGGAAAAGTTGAAGAGAGAGGAAATGTGATGTGAGTTTGATGGTAAGGGAACATTAATTGCAAAAGATTTGAGAGTATTTGAGGAGCTAAAAAAAGTCCAAGGCTATAGGATTAGGGAAATGATATCCTATATTTCCTACTAATGAAATGGCTCAAAAGTCCTTATTTAAGTTAAATAATTCCAACTTGGAAAGAGAGGAGTGGAATCGAGGGGGATTGTGATTGAGAAGGAGGTGAAAAACTGGACCGAGAGGGGAGCAAAACACCCCGCGCGCCGGCGGGGGTACTTGGCGAGAGAAGGGGCCGCCGTGGCTGCGCCTTGCGACGGCGGGTGCCAAAAGGCCGAGGGCCCTTAGGCACCGCGGGGGACTTTGGCGCGGCGGTGGGGTGCTGGGCCGCGGGGCGGGCAGGGCCGGTCTGGTCTTCTCGCTCCGTGGCCCACTTCGAGTGTAACCCAGTGCAATTCCACCTTGCTTTTTCTTCATTATTTTCGAACCTCCATTTAGCCAATCGGGCTCAATTTTTGACTTTTTCGCCTGCTACCTAAATGCTTCCTGCTTTAATAATGAAAAGCTCAAGCTTTTGCACAACTTGGTATAATCCACCGTTAGAGCAATAAATGAAAATAAACACCTAAAATCAACACATAACAACATAAAAATCTAGAAAATAAATTACAAAACACAACGAAATAAATATAATAAAACAATACATTTAGACACTAAACAACTCCCTCACACTTAGGCTTTTGCTTGTCCTCAAGCAAACAAGAAATTAAAAACATGAAGCAAGAAGGAAAGATTTGCAAAGTTATCATATAATTTGAGCAATTCTCTTGGTTCCCACGAAAACATTCATCGTCAAGGAAGGTGAACAAAAAATCCAATCAAATGAGTTGCTTGTCCTTTCAAGGCTAAGAAAAACACATTATGCTCAATTTATTTTAATTAATTCCCCACAAATCACATCCAACTTTATTCATAAGAAATCAAAGCTTTCAACAATACAAGGGATTGCAAACATAGGACAAGGTTCATTAGGTATAATCATCAAACTTAATCGAGCTTCCCAATGTGGTTTCCCATACTCATCATGCAAATAGCGAAGGATTTGACACAAATGAGAGGAGTAGAATCCGGAATGCAATCCCAATTATTTAAACATATTCTTGGGGTGTGTATCAAAATTCACAAGGCAAAACCATAGAGAGGAAATCCCTAGTGTCCTTGTGTGGTTTCCCATATTCATAGTCGAATGAATCGACTAGAGAAGTAGAGATCCTTATTGCCCCTTTTCTTTTCTTTTTCTTCGTTTTGCTTTTTCTTTTTTTATCATAGCATATATAAATGAATATACATGAGGATATGAGATTATAGGGGTAATTATTTAGGAACAAGAACAAGGCTAAACATGCTTCCTAAACTTTCAAGGACAAGACCCCTCAACATCAACCATCAATTTGTGATCACATTCTAAGACAATTCATGCTCAAGAGTGAAGCCACGATAACACTTCATTTTTCATGATTGATTCAAAAATAATTCCTTGAAGATTCATATTCCAATTTTTCCTCAAATTTGGCAATTGGACAAAAACATCATGCTAAGTGAGGGAATCACAAAATACAAAACATAATAAGTGAAATAAAATAAAAAACAGATGCAACATAATATATCAAAAACCAACAAAATAAAACACAATCCAACAATACAAAATCTATCATAACTAACATCAAAACATAACTAAACATAACAATAACAACTTAAACCATGCATTGTCCGCAATGTATGAAAAACAATGCTCGATAGAAGTAAAAAGGAAAAGAGCACATTACAAGAGCGTAGAAGACCGGCAACGGGCGTCGGTTCCTACAAAACAACACTAGAACACACAAACAAAATACGAACAACATAACATAAAAACACGCACACGAACACGAGATACATAAAAAAACAAATATAAAAGACTTTACTACTCTGGTGGTGGATAAGGTGGTGGATTCTGCGGCGTGAATGATGAAGCAAGAGTCCATGCATCCCAGCTCGCCTGCAGGGCCTGAGTCTGCTCGTCGTGCCGATCGATGCGAGAGTAGAGGCCCCGAACATCTTGGTGCACGGTACCGATCTCCTCGCGTATAGATTGAAAGGAGGTATCTATACGCGCTTGTTGCTGCAACATGTGGGCCACATGTTCTTGCCTATATGCCATCATAGAATTCTTGAATTGATCGCCGAATGTGCTAATGATGTTGGTAATAGATTGCTGGAATTGGCCCATTGTAGTGTCCATGTAGCCTTGGAATGAGCTCCAGTCATGGTGCGGCATTTGGTACCCAGAATGTGGGGGCTGCTGCAATTGATACCCCGATTGCTGGCCTTCTTCTCATCCCCCATTTTGCTCTTTGGCTTCCTCGGCTTACTCATTGCCCGTTTCATCAGGCTCATTGGATGGATCATTGTGTGGTACAGATGAGGAACCGGCTCCTCCAGTGTGCTGCATGGTGCCTTGTTGAATGTCCCTCAGATTCCGTACATAGGTCCGCTTGGCATGGGACCTCAATTCTCACTCATTGTAGATGATTTCAGCTCGTTTGAGCTCATCTTTGTCGATGCCGTATTGGGCAATCCTTTTGCACCCATTGGGTACTGTGGCATTGTCTTCAAGAACCCCGAGCTTCACAGACAAAGCGGCAATAAAGGCACCAAAGGAAGGGTGTTGCTTTTTGCGTTGGCGCGCTTCGTTGATAGCAGCCCAAATGAAAGTGGACGGGCAAACCCTCCTGTTGTTCTTGGCACACCCGAGGACGAAAACCTCCATTGAATTGACCTTGTTAGCCTGCTCTTTCTCAGAAATGTTGTATGCCAAGTACTTATGCACAATGGACAATGCCGGGTCTTCAATATACTTGCTTGGTATCCCCTTCGCATCCCAATTTCAGAACCCCGAGATTTTGAACCATGCATTCTCAATATTGAAGTCCGATGGCCTTACTTTGATTCCCGTGGTTGGGAAATCGAAATAATCTCGCAATGCAGCCAACGTTACCTCATACCATTTCCCAAACATCCGAAAATAACATGCTTTGCCCTCCTTCTCATCATGCTCAAAAGAGACCAAAAACTCAAGCACCACATTATCATAAACTTCAAACTTCATTCTAGCAAATATTTCCAAATTCAAAATTTTAAGATAATTAATGACAGCTTCTTCAATACCCAATGATTCCATCAATCTCCAGTCGATATATCTAGGATTAGAAATGTCAAGCTTGCGGAGGGTAGTGTAGAGTTTACCTTCATCGGGAGTGGTGATGATGAAAGGGGCTCCATATTGTTGGGCAAGGTCCGAGACTTCCCTTGTTGAGCTTGTGGAAGCTTTCCCTTTGCCTTTGGCCTTGTCTTTACTTTTTCCTTCGAGAAGGCTTGGGAGTCTCATTTTAGGACCTATGGAACCTTGAGCAAGATGAAGGTGGAAATATGCAGCAGAAAAATTAAAGAGAGGCACCGCGGCGGGGCTGAGTTGCGCGGCGGCAGTAGATACGCAGCGGCAGCGGGAAGGAGTTGCCTTTTTGTGAGTGTATTTGGCTATGAATTTGAGGTGTAGGAGGAAAGGTGAAATTTTTGGGGAAATTTTGAAGGAGGAACGGCGCTGAATTGGGAGGAAATTAGGGATTTAGAGGTCTGGGTATTTATAGTGAGAGAGAGAAAGAGAAGTGCGCCGTAGCGGGGTGCACGTGCACCGCGGCGGGATGAGGCTTTCGACTTTTTCCATGCCCGTCCGCGCTATCCCCTGCGCCCTCGCAGGTGCAAATTTTTACTTAGCTAATTTTTTTCTTTTTTTTTATCCCAAATATCAGTGTGCTTCCCCTGTTTTCCCCTGCTCCTGTAAAACCATTAAACATTTAAAAATTTTCACATCACCAAATATGCTAAACAATGGATAGAGTTAACAAAAACTAAACATAAAAATAAAATCATGGATTGCCTCCCACGCAGTGCTCATTTTAAAGTCTCGAGCTAGACGAAGTCCTTCGATAATTAGATGGAATTGTCGAGCTTGAAAACCTCGACATCGGCTTCTTGGTGAAATCCTTCAAGATATGGCTTGACTCGGTGCCCATTGACTTGAAATGTATTGTTGGTTCCCGAATTTCTCAATGTCACTACTCCGTATGGGAACACTTCTTCAATGATGTACGGGCCACTCCATCTCGACTTGAGTTTTTCGGGAAAGAGCCGCAAATGAGTGTTGAAAAGAAGAACCTTCATGCCTGGAATGAGCTCCTTCTTGACAATGCACCTATCGTGAAGCTTCTTCATCTTATCCTTGTAGATCTTTGCATTGTCATAGGCTTTATTCCGCAATTCGTCAAACTCGCTCAATTGCAAGGCTCGCTCCTTTCCTGCACAAGTGAGATCAAAACTTACGGCCTTAATGGCCCTATAGGCCTTGTGCTTGATCTCAACGGGAAGATGGCACGCTTTTCCATACATGAGGCGGTAAGGGCTCATTCCCAAGATTGTCTTGTAAGCCGTCCCGTATGCCCAAAGAGCATCCGTTAGCTTTGTAGACCAATCCTTCCTCGTCACATTCACGGTTTTCTTCAAAATATTTTGAATTTGCTTGTTGCTCGTCTCCACTTGACCAGAAGTTTGAGGGTGATACGAAGTTGCCACTTTGTGAGTCACACCATTCTTCTTCATCAATTTCTCAAAGAGTTTGTTGGTGAAATGCGTTCCACCATCACTTATGATAGCTCGAGAGAATCCAAACCTACTCAAAATGTGCTCCTGCACAAACTTGATAACCACATTAGCATCACAAGATCTAGTGGGGATAGCCTCAACCCACTTAGACATGTAATCAACGGCTAACAAGATATATTCAAAACCAAATGAGTTAGGGAATGGTCCCATAAAATCAATACCCCAAACATCAAAAATTTCAACAACAGGATTGATATTTAAAGGCATTTCATTTCTTCTCCCAATATTGTCAAGTCTTTGGCACTTATCACATGATAGGCAATACGCATGAGCATCCTTAAAAATTGAGGGCCAATACAAACCGGATTGTAAGATCTTTCGGGCCGTCTTTTGCCCTCCAAAATGTTCACCACAATGAGAAGAGTGGCACAAAACATCGATTTGCTCCTCCTCCGGGACACATCTTCGGATCACCTCATCTTTTCCCAAGTGGAAAAGGTATGGATCGTCCCAAAAGTAGTACCTACAAATTGTCAAAAATCTTTTCCTTTCTTGAAAAGAGAGGTTAGGCCTTATTTTATCACAAGTAAGATAATTAACAATGTCGGCATATCAGGGAGAGGAGTTAAGCTCAAGAGCATGCTCATACGGAAATGAATCACAATCAACTCCTTTTTCATGCAATAAGTCAAAATTTTCATCAACGAGGAGGCGAGATAAATGATCCACTACCATATTTTCACACCCCTTTCTATCTTTTATTTCAACATCAAATTCTTGCACAAGCAAAATCCACCTAATGAGTCTAGGTTTAGCTTGGGGCTTGGTCAACAAATGCCTAAGAGCCGCATGATCACTATGCACAATCACTTTAGAGCCTAAGATGTAGGATCTAAATTTATCTAATGAAAACACAACGGCAAGCAATTCTTTTTCAGTAGTGGTGTAATTTACTTGAGCACTATTTAATGTGAGGCTAGCATAGTAAATGACATGAAGAATTTTATCAATACGTTGACCCAGAATGGCTCCCACTGCGGTATTTGATGCATCACACATGATTTCAAAAAGTAATGACCAATTAGGGGGAATGACAAATGGGTGCGGTGATCAATTTCTCCTTAAGAGTATTAAAAACATGTAAACATTTCTCATCAAACTCAAAAGGAACATCTTGAGCAAGCAATTAACATAGAGGTTGGCTAATTTTTGAGAAGTCTTTAATAAACTTACGGTAAAAACCGGCATGGCCTAGAAAGCTTCTAACACCTTTAACATTGACGGATGGAGGTAATTTTTCAATTACATCTACCTTAGCCTTGTCTACACTCATTCCTTCTTTAGAAACAACATGCCCACGGACTATGCCACTAGTAACCATGAAATGACTCTTTTCCCAACTAAGAGTAAGGCTACTCTCTATGCATCTTTTTAAAACAAGTTCTAACTTCTCTAAACAATTGGAAAATGAAGATCCAAAGACCGAAAAATCATCCATGAATACCTCAATGAAATCTCCAATCATTTCAGAGAAGATAGAAAATATGCATCTTTGAAACGTGCCTGGTGCATTGCATAGTCTGAACGGCATTCTTCTACAAGCAAATGTACCAAAGGGGCACGTGAAGGGGGTTTTGGCTTGGTCCTCGGGAGCAATTGCATCCTGAAAATAACTCGATAAACCGTCAAGGAAACAATAAAAACTATGACCGGCAAGTTTATCAATTATTTGATCAATGAAAGGAAGGGGAAAATGGTCTTTTCACGTAGTGGCATTGAGCTTTCGGTAGTCAATACACATTCTCCATCTGGTGGTGGTTCGAGTAGCCACATGCTCTCCTCTATCATTCTCCACCACCGTGATTCCTCCTTTCTTGGGCACCACATGGACCAGGCTCACCCATTCACTATCAGCTATAGGATAGATAATCCCTTCCGCAAGGAGCTTGAGAATCTCCTTCTTGACAACCTCCATCAACATGGGATTGAGCCGCCTTTGTCCTTCTTTAACCAGCCTGCCCCTTCCTTAAGAATGATGCGATGCATGCACGTTGAGGGGCTAATGACTTTGATATCGGAAAGGTTTCATCCAATCGCTTGTTTGTTCCTCTTTAGTACGGCTACTAAGAGTTCTTCTTCATCTTTGTTAAGCCCGACAAAGATGATCGCGGGCTTCCTTTCTTCTTCATCGAGATAGACATACTTGAGGTAAGATGGGAGCTACTTGAGCTCAAGTTCGGGAGAGGGTTTCACTTCCTCTTCGGTCGAGGCAAGAACTTCCATCAAGCTTACTCCTTCTTCTAGCAAACTCTGCATCTCTTCGGCATCCAATTCGTCTCCCCACACTTGAGGTAAGCTTCTTCCATAGCAAGTTCCTCGAACAAGGCTTTACTCCTCCAATGGGAGCCTATTTCCTGTAAGAAAACCTCCTCGGCCAAGGCATCAATAGTATCAATGAAGAACAATTTTCCTCAAATGAGGAGACGGGAATGGCTTTGTTTTCATGGACGGAAAAAGACATGGTTTCTCCTAACACCAACATTTTAAGAGTTCCATTTTTGACATCAATCAAGGTGTTTGTTGTAGCCATGAAAGGTCTACCTAAGAGAAGTGTGTGTTCTTTACCCGTTTCTTTGACATCACCCACATCCAATACAACAAAATCAACCGGTATGATTAATCCACCCACCTTAACTAGAATGTCTTCAATTATTTCTCTAGGGTATCTTACGGACCTATCCGCCAATTGTAAACACATTCTAGTTGGTTTTAAATTACCTAACTCTAATTGCTTATAAATAGAGTAAGGCATCAAGTTAATTCCGGCTCCTAGATCTAGCATACCACATGCTTCTTTACCATTTCCAAAGGCAATTTTAAGAGTAAAACTACCTGGATCTCGCAGCTTGAATGGTAGTTGATGTTGTAGGATTGCACTCGCCACTTCAGACACCACAATCTTCTCATCCTCCACAAACTTCCTCTTTTTGAAAGCTAGTTCTTTGAAGAACTTGACATAAGCAGCACATTACGAATCACATCAAGGAGTGGAAGGTTGACATTCACCTTTGATAGGAGCTTGTAGAACTCTTGAAATTGGGTGTCTTGCTTCTCATTCCTCAACCAGCTTGCAAATGGAATTGGAGGATTGTAGGGGTTGGTGTCCTTGTGGAGTGTGGGTTTCTTCACTTCTTCATTTTCTTTTTCGGGGTCTTTTTGTTGTTGTTGAGGAGCCTCCTTTTCCTTCTCAATGTCTTCAGTTGTGCTTGGTTCTCCAACCTTGTTATCGATCGCCTTGCCTCCTTTAAGAACGGTGATGGCTTGAGCTTGTTCCGATTGGCTTGGCAACTTTCCCGGCTTGGCTTGCTTGGCCAATTCTCCAACGGTCCCAGCTATTTGTCCCACTTGGGTCTCGATCCTCTTTACGGAAGCTTCAACGGATTCGAACCTTTGTTGGGTGGCTTGAATGAAAGATTGTAAGGTGTCTTGCAATATCGGCCTAGGCGGTTGGTTTAGTTAGGCTGGATATTATTGCGGCCTTGGATAAGGTGGAGCTTGGCCACCTCCGACTTGTTGAGGTGGAGACGGTTGTTGATGTTGAGGAGCTTGTTGTGGAGGTTGCCTCCAAGAGAAATTAGGATGATTTCTCCACCCTGGATTGTATGTTTGTGAGTAGGGGTTGTATGGTTGTCGGGGTTGAAAACCTTGCAATGCATTAACTTGCTCTTGAAGAGCAAGGAAATGTCCTTCTTCACTTAGCTCTGGCTCGAATGTCTTTTGACACAAATTGGTTCAACTGCTTCATCCTGGATTGTATGTTTGTAAGTAGAGCTAAGATGTGGTTCATATCACTACCAGCAAGGAAATGACGGCATTCCAATTGGCCAATGAGTTTGCCGGTAGTGACATGAACCACATCTTAGCTCGATCTTTCAAAGTGTAAGGAAAACACCTCATCTTCAATTGATCTTCGTTCAAACCTTGTAGAGGAAATGTTTGAATAATTGGCCAATGAGTTTGCCGGTAGTGACATGAACCACATCTTGGCTCGATCTTTCAAGGTGTAAGGAAAACACTTCATCTTCAATTGATCTTCGTTCAAACCTTGTAGAGAAAATGTTTGAACAATGGCATATAGCTCACCGATGAAGTTCAAACCATCTTCGGTCGGCATCCCACAGAATGAGAAAAGTTGGCTAAAATGAATGTTTTTCAACTCATAGTTCCTTGTGGCCTTCACCAAGAACTATGCAAGAAGTCGACGCCCCAATCACGGGACGAGCAAAGTCTCTCATATTCCTAGCCGCATTGGCATTGGCATTGTCGGGGTTGTTGAGGGGATTAGCGTCCATCTCTTCTTCCCACTTGAACACGTTGAATCTTCTTGGTCGATGGATATTGTCAAACACGGGGGCTAGTCTCCGATTGAAGCTTCGTCTCCCTAGCATACACAACCACAAACAAAACGGAGATCACATGCAACTTGCGGAAAGAGACGTGAAAGCTAACTAACAACACAAGAAAGTAAACACAAAACCAAATTTAACAAGCAACACAAACACAAACACTTAAACAAGAAAAATTTCACAATCACAAAACAACACAAAAGCAATTATAGCACTTATAAGACAATAAACCTAAAGCTTCCCCGGCAACGGTGCCAAAATTTGTTAGGTCCACAAATTTTATTTATATTTCCGGTCTAGACTCAACACGCTTAACTACTAGGAACCAAACCCGCAATCGGACGGGGTCAATTGTAGAGGCGATGAGCTAACCCCAGTCGAACTCTCAAGGAAGACTTCTTGTGGGAAATTGTCTCTAGGCTATGCATGCAACATGTTTAAACAACTAAAATAAATCCTAAAAATTCTAAACATGGGATTGATGATGATTTAAACTAAGAATTGAAATATGTAAATAAACAAGATAATGCAAATGACAACGATAAAATCAAGATTGAGGAAAATAGAATGATAAAGGTATCAGGGCGTAAATTCTCTCAATGGTTTATCACTAAGCTTGGTTAAGGTTGGTTATATTAATCTCACACATCGAATAGACCCTCTCAAATAGTTTAATGTCAATTACTGTCACTGGCTATCAATTAAACCCTTATCGGCTATATCAAATGAGCAAGATTAATATATTAGGCTTAGGAACCCCAATCACCTATCGTTGAAGGAACTAAATTCAAGACTTAGAATCTCCTTTCGGTCTCATCTAATTCCTAGCAATGCTCAAGTAGTGATCAATTACTCTCACATGATAGTCACCATTCCAACAACAACAACCAACAATAACAATTATAGATCAAAAACCAAATCGATCATCTACCCCTAATAGAGAGATTAGCTCATAAACATAATCAAAACAACATACATATCATAAAAGAAAGTCATCTCATAATCAATTGAAATAACATAAACTTCTACAATATTTAAGATCCTTCAATAGTTTTGGGACACACCCCCACATATCATCCAAGAAAATAGAAAGAAAATACTAAAAGTGAGCCTTCCAACGGGCCTAGCTTCCGCGGATGGCCCGAAGTCAGATTTCTTCTCGTCTCTTCTTCTTTTCCCTTGGCTTGGTTCCCTCTTATCTTTTCTTTCTCCTCTTCTCTTTAATGGTGGTGAAAGATGTTAAAAATGGTGGTGAGTGATGGTGGTGAATGTGGTATGTGTGTAGAGAAAATGGAGATGGAGAGGTGCAGAGGATGAAGTGATGAAAAATAGAGTGAATGATGGATAATAATGGAGTGTGTCTATGTCCCCTTATTTTCCTCAAGATATCAACGAGAGGGAGAGAGAGAAGTGTCGAAAAGTTGAAGAGAGAGGAAATGTGATGTGAGTTTGATGGTAAGAGAACATTAATTGGTAAAGATTTGAGAGGATTTGAGGAGCCAAAAAAAGTCCAAGGCTATAGGATTAGGAAATGGTATCCTATATTTCCTACTAATGAAATGGCTCAAAAGTCCTTATTTAAGTTAAATAATTCCAACTTGGAAGGAGAGTAGTGGAATCGAGTGGGATTGTGATTGAGAAGGAAGTGAAAAACTGGACCGAGAGGGGAGGAAAACACCCCGCGCGCCGGCGGGGGTACTTGGCGAGAGAAGGAGCCGCCGCTGGCGCCTTACACCGATGAGCGCCAAAAGACCGAGGGCCCTTGGGCACCGCGGCGGCCTTTGGCGCGGTGGCAGGGTGCTGGGCCGCGGGGCGGGCAAGGCCAGTCCGATCTTCTCGCTCCGTGGCCCACTTCGAATGCAACCCAGTGTAATTCCACCTCGCTTTTTCTTCATTATTTTTGAACCTCCATTTAGCCAATCGGGCTCAATTTTTAACTTTTTCGCCAGCCACCTAAATGCCGTAGAATTCCTACTTTAATAATTAAAAGCTCAAGCTTTTTCACAACTTGACATAATTCACCGTTAGAGCAATAAATGAAAATAAACACCTAAAATCAACACATAACAACATAAAAATCTAGAAAATAAATTACAAAACACAACGAAATAAATATAATAAATCAATACATTTAGACACTAAACAATGACCTGGTTTCATTTAGGTTTTGCCTAAGTTTGGCGATTTGCCTGGAGAGAGTGCACATAAGCACTTAGCTGAGTTTGATCTAGTCTGTTCTACTCTTCTCCCTCAAGGCTTTTCTTCTGATAACTTAAGATTACTAACTTTTTCTCATACTTTTCAAGTTAGGGCTAGAGATTGGCTATTTGATCTTCCATCTGGCTGGATTACCACCTGGAATGAGTTCGAGGAACAATTCTTGCGCAAGTTTTTTTCGAAGTCCAGAGCTGCAAATTTGAGGATGGCGATTAGCAGCATCAAGCAGAGGCAGAATGAAAGTCTAGCAGATTACTGGGAGAGATTCCAACAATTGTGCCGCAAATGTCCAGACCACGGTTTCTCTGAATATCAGTTGCTCACTAACTACTTTTATCGTGGAATGCCAACCTTTGACACGAAAATAGTTGATACTGCTAGTGAAGGATCGCTGACTAACAAAACTCTAGAAGAGGTGAAGCAGCTCATTATCGATATGGTTTTTGGAAGTCAGCAGTATGAGGATGAGGACGATGACCGATATCGATCTATGAAGGGAGTTGAGCGAGCAGACAGCTCCGATGTCAATGAGAAGATCGATGCTCTGGCTTCTTTGGTTCGAGGTCTAGCTGTGGCACAGACACAGAATGTCTGTTGTGGAGTGTGCTCGGAAAATGGGCACTTTACTAATGCTTGTCCTACATTGCAAGATCCGTCAATCGAACAAGCATGCTATGGATCTGGAGATGCATAGCAAGATGCCCTTAGGCGGAGGAAGTATGATCCGTACTCAAACACATATAACCCAAGTTGGAGGGATCATCCTAATTTTGGCTGGAGGCAGACGCAGGGTGGTTAGTATGCCCAAACCGATGATGCTGCGCCAAGCATGAATGACATCATGAAGTGTTTGGAACAGAGCAGTGCACTTGTTTATAGTCTGGCACAGAGTCAGAAAGCTTTCCAGCAAGAGACACAAGCTGCTCTGGGGAGTATGGGCACTCAAATCACCCAACTCGCCACTCAAATGAACAAGATGCAGTCGAATCAGGGTAAACTTCCCTCTCAAATGGAGCAGAATCCAAAAGTAAACGTTAGCACCTTCACTTTGAGAAGTGTGAAGGAGTTAGCCGAGTTGGAGGCTAAGAAGAAAGAAACAGAGACGAACGAGCATGTTGAAGTGCAAAAGAAGGAATCCATTGCAGAGGAAAAACAACCTGACAAATCTCTTCCACCTACGGTATGTATGGAACCAAAAGTTTCTAATTCTCAAACTCTTATTTCAGTACCTTTTCCTTCCAGATTGATTCAAAATAAGAAGGAGGGTGATGAAAAGGAGATCCTCTGAGTTGTTCAAGAAGGTAGAAATTAATTTGCCTTTGATTGATGCCATTAAGCAAGTTCCCAGGTACGCAAAATTTTTGAAAGAACTGTGTGCTAAAAAGATATGGGAAATATGCGAGGATTAAAGTCGGGGAAAATGTTTCTGCTATTATTCAAAGAAAATTGCCACAAAAATGTAGGGATCCTGGTATGTTCATTATTCCTTGCATTATTGGTAGTAAGAAGGTTGAGAGAGTCATGCTAGATTTAGGCGCATCTATCAATGTTATGCCTCTTTCTATGTATAAGGAATTACAATTAGGTCCTATGAAAGAAACTCGTGTTATCATTCAGTTAGCTGATAGGTCTAATGCATATCCTCAAGGTGTGGTTGAAGATGTTCGGGTAAAACTTAATGACTTGATTTTTCCTGTGGATTTTTACATAGTTGACATGGATGATTCCTTCTCTACACATAGATCTCTGAATCTTTTAGGAATGTCATTCATGAAAACTGCTAGAACAAAAATTGATGTTGATACAGGCATACTTAGCTTTGAATTTGATGGTGATATTGTCACATTTAATAGTTTTGAAGCTATGAAGCATGTTGAGGATCCTGAAGCTCTGTATATGGTTGATATTGTTGATCATTTGGTTGACGATTTTGTTGAGAACAATTTCAGGGAAGATAGGTTGGAACATGTACTTTTTGGTGGGATGACTGAAACCGCTGCAATAACAAAAGAAGATGGGGAGATTCGAGATGTCATCATGTAGCAGTATTCTACTAGTGAGTTTCTCACTCGGCATCTATCAAGCAGTATGCCCATACCGACAAACTCAGAGCCGATTTTGCCATCTGTTCTGAAAGCTCTAATGTTGGAATTGAAGGTGCTTCCGGAGCATTTGAAATATGTTTTTCTGGGAGAGCAAGACATACTGCATGTCATCATGAGCAATGCTCTTTGCAAAGAGCAAGAAGCCATGTTGGTCGAGCTTTTCAAGAAGTATAAAAGTACGGGGATGGAGACGACTACTCTCGACAGGGTAGATCTGGCTACCCTCGAATTTATCACGTGATCGAGTTCTGATTGTGTCGAGCCTCAGACGTTAAACAAGGACACTTCTCGGGAGGAAACCTATGCTTTTACCTGCTTTCTTTTCATTTTATTTTATTTCATTCTTTTTATTTTCTCTTATTTTGTTTTTTTTATGTTCGTTTATTTTTATTTATTTTTGTTTTATTTTATTTATTTTGTTTTTATTTATTTATGTATTTCGGTTATTTTCATTTGTTAAGTTTTATTATAAAAAAAAGAGATAGTGCAGGTCCATCTTCCAGCACCGCCCCTACTTACAGCTGTCGAGGAAGCCGTCATTAACTCCTCCCGATCTCTCTAACTGCCATAGTTTTTCTTTTCTACTCTCTGCATTTTTTTTATGCTTTTCTGTTGTTATTTAGTGTCACTCCCTTCTTTTGCACAGTGAGGACACTGTGTTGTCTAAGTGTGTGGGAGGGGGGGAGAGTTAGTTTTTGGTTTTTGCAGGTTTTTATTATTCTAAAAAAAAAGTGTTTGGTTTTGTCAAGTCATTGGCATGCCTGAACTGGATTGCATGAGAATGAGGGATTATGATATGGAATTGGTCTTATTTGTATGTTTTCTCTTGTGATTAATCTTTGCATATGCTCGTATGTGTTTTTGGATGAAGAAATGTGCAAACTTGATCAAATTTGATGAAACCTTCTAAATTGTGAGATTTGAGCCTGTTGAGCGTGATAGTTATATGAAAAAGCACATTTTCATTCTTTTGCTGAGTGTGTCGGACTTGAGTGCCTGATTTCTGATTTGCCTTGTTGCCATAGTCACACCGCTTATGAGTTTCCTTTTGCATGAACATGATAAAGGCATCTAGGATTAACCATTGCTTTGGCCTGAATAAATTATCCACACCCGAAATTATCCATTAGTGAGCTTGGTTGTGCCTGAATCCTTTCTTTCTTATTAACAGCCACTAAATGATTAAGCTTTAGCCCATTTGGCCTGCTTTGTCCCTTGAAAACATGCAAGTTATATTGGGTTGTGTTGATGTGAGTTCAATTCCTATTTGAGGATATTCTGTGCTGGGCTGGAAAGATTGAATGTGTCTCTGTTCTATTCTAAAGAAAAAAAAAGAGAAGAAAAAAAAAAGAAAAAAAGAAAAGAAAAAGTGAAGGCAAATAAGGAATAGAACGAGCATGAGAATGAAAGGGGCTGTACTTAATTGATGTTATTTTTTTGGTTGCCCAGTATTGTTGAAGAACAACATGCAACTTGGATTTCATTGAATTATTTGAGAAAGTTGCTGAAAAACTTGTTATATGAAGTTCTGATATACTTGCGTGTTTTCAATTACTTGAGCCTATTTCAACCTTTTTATCCCACCTGTAAACCCTATCCCCGCTACAACTCGTTCAAAAGACCTTTTGATTTGTGCATAGTTCTCATTTGCTTGGTAGTGGTTTTGACATATAGGCAAATCTGTGTTTGAAAGCATCAAGTTGCGACAAGTGTGAATTAAAATCTGTCCTTACTTTCATTTGAGAGAAATTGTGCGAACCTTGGTGAGGCAGGATTGGTTTGCGTATTTTTGACTTGAATAAAATGTGTGAGTGTAGTTTTTATGAAACAAGAGAAGGGTTGGTGGACTGTGAACGATTGTATTGTAATCCTGACTTTGAGTGTTGTCTGTTCGAGGATGCCAATGATTGACTTTTTTTTTATTTTTCTAAGTTTTTTATAGTCTATTTTCTGTTTAGATATGCTCGAGGACGAGCATTGTCTAAGTGTGGGGGGGGGTTTGATTGGGCTATTTTTGTATACATATTTTGGGTCATTTTTGGTATAGTTTTGTTGTGTTAATTGCCTCACGATCATGTTTTGTAGAAGAAAGTGTGTTTTCTGAATGTTTGCGGGTGATTAACACAAATATGGAGGAATTGGCCGAGTTTGTGGAGATTTTTGCAGTCAAGATAATTGAAAAAATTGAAAGAGTCTTGGAAGCACGCAGTATGGGCATACCAAATGGAAGGGGTGCCGAGATAACAGTTGCTGGGCCTATGCGTGCGGAATTGGGCTGGAGCGCGTGACTTGCTTGAGTTTTTGGGCCTGAACGAGATTGGATGCTCTTTTATTACTTTTCGACCCTATATTTATCTATTTCCTAGTTTGATTAGGTTTAGGATTGTGACGTCTCAAAGATTTCATAGATTTATTTAAGAAATAAATGGTAGAATATTAAATAATAGTTCCAAAAGTTTGTCTAAAATAAAAGGCAACATAAAGTTAGAGTCTAATGCAGTGGAAAAAAATATTTAAAACTATAGTCTTTATTCCATCACTTCGTCTCCACCACATCACCCGAGTTTCTTTAGCCTGAAAACATAAATAGCTTTGGGGTGAGTGTTATGAACTCAATGGGGTAATTCAATTATCCGAGTTATAAAAATATAATAGTAAGAAACAGGTCATAACATAGCATAGCATATCATAGAGCCCGTAGGCCAACATAGCATATAACCCATAGGTTAAACATAGTAATAGCCCGTAGGCCCATAGCAATAGCCCGAAGGCCCATATGACCCGTAGGTCTACCTGCACACCGCATATACAAGTATAATAAGGAAAAGATTCCATATATATATTCTCCGAGAGAATCCCCACCTTAACCGGATCTTTGAAAAAATATAGTTATAATTTATCCACGCGCCCCGCCTAACATAATAATAATAAATAATTAACATAATATTAAATATTAAATTAATCTAATGCTATAGACAAAGAACATCACGTAAAATGAATTATATATATATATAAAATATGTATATATATTGCATAATTAATAATATATATGCATGCATGTGTGTGCATGTGTTCATTTATATGTATGGGAAAATGTGTGGGTGTGCGTTATATATATATATATATATATATATATATATATATCTGTGTGTGTGTGTGTATTACATATGTGTGTGTTTCGTGTATATATATATATATCATGTACGTGTGTGGTGTTTATATATATATATAATATAGATATGGTATATATATTACATAGGTGTGCATGAGTGCATGCATAGAATGAATGTGTATATATATAATATTATTATCTCTATAACTTGAGGAACAAATATATCATGCCTAGCCTATAGGGATATATACATGTGGGGAGAGATGCATATATATACGTGCATTATAAATGTGTGTGCATAGATAAGCGTGAAAGTGGGTGCATGCTAAATATATGTATATATATATTTATTTGATGTCATGATTCTGTATGTATATATATATATATATATATATATATAGATGGGATCATGTGAGAACCACACCCCCCTGTGAGAACCGAGAACCAATCTCAGCCACAGATTGCTCTGATTTGGACAGCTAAGATCTGTCTCAATATTGAAAAATGCGGTGTCATATTTGTAATATTAGCGACTTTTTAATGAAGCAAGGGTATTTTTGTAATTTAGAAAATCTGTTATATTTGGAATGAATCTCCTTCCATTTGCAATTCATCTTCTTCCTCAACTCTCCCCATTTTTCTTTCTCGCAATAGAGGGTATTAAGCAAAGATTTTTCTGCATTTTTGCATCTCGGTTCTCTGTTCTTTATACAAGAAAAGAAGCGGCAGGAAGTACAACATACATATACCACATTGTTTTCTTCTTTTATTTTCTCTCTCTCTCTCTCTAAAAAGCTTAATTTGCTGGTGGGTGGTTGTTTCTCTCTCTGAATCTGAATGAGTACTATGGGAGGGAGTCAGTTCTCAAAAATAGAGTACATGGGCTAATGATCTTTTGTGAGAAAATTAAATTTGTTTGGGATTGAAGAATCGTAAGTATTGTAATAGAAGGGCAAACAAAAGTTTTCAATGAACAACACTCTTAGCAGAGGTGAGTATGAAGTTTGGGTGGTCTCTTTGTATATTATTTGGCGGTTTTTTAGCAGATGATGGGCTAAAATGGAATTGAAGTTAGGGTGGAGACACCAACCATGGCACTAGGTTTAGAAGAGATTGGATAGCGCGAGATGAAGGGTGTTTTTGACTAGACGTGGACGCAACGGTTAATGATCGAGGATGAAAACTTGTTTGGTGTAGGGTCTACTTTAGCACTACTATGATCTATTTTAGCACTGTTGCAAGCTATTTTAGCACTACTGTGAACTGTTTTAACACTGCCATGTACTTTAGCACTGATGTGATCTATTTTAGCATTGTTGTAACCTATTTTAGCACTACTGTGAACTATTTTAGCACTTAGGTTGACGAAGCTAATTAAGCTATTATTTTGAATTTTTCACTATCAGTACTTTAGCACTAATGGCAGCGGCTCATTTATTCTTAAATCATTTATATATTATCGTATTTGCTTTGCTTATTTGACCTCTGGGATATGGGAGATTACGATATGAATATTGTGTGTGTTTGTTGCTATAAGAAATAGAATGTCAACAAATTTAGTTTATACAGTCGATGAGAAATCTGATGATGTTTTGTTGAGCGTTCTGCTGCGATCTTGGATCGAAACAATTAATGAATATAAGTAGTTATATTTTCAGATTTTTCATCTGTAGAAAATTAAAGGACATATAGTTTCTACCATATTCATTGGCTAGTATCGAGCTGATATGTGCATGTCGATGGTACTGGATTTGTGATTTTTTATTTGTTGTTAGCATTGTAAAAATGATTGAGTATCAAAAAGAATATCTCGGTAATAGAGTATTTTGCACGATGAATGCAGCATTTGCAATAACAAATGAGGATTATAAAAAACATTTTGTTAACATGTACTTTAGCACTAGTGCGATCTATTTTAGCACTGTTGTAACCTATTTTAGCACTATTGTGGACTGTTTTAGCACTGCCATGTACTTTAGCACTACTGTGATCTATTTTAGCACTGTTGTAACCTATTTTAGCACTACTGTGAACTATTTTAGCACTTAGATTGACGAAGCTGATTAAGCTATTATTTTGAATTTTTCAAAATAGATTTTCGGAAATGATATCTATGTTATTTAATTTGATTTGTATGTTTTCTCCTTTTTAACATAGTTTGTTAGTTTTTAGATGTAACCTGTATAAAATTAGCATCTTGCAAACACTTGGTGCAGAACAATCATCAACTTCTTCATAGTTTAATATGCAGATTCATTGCTAAGGATAATTTTTATTTCAAATTCAAAATTAGCATCATTGGGATGTTGTTCCCTTTATTTTAGATCTTCCTCAAGCTTATGCTGTTTTTCCTCATTAATTATTCATTATTTTTTACACATAAAACAATTGCACATAACAAAATGAATAATATTTATTATCAAGAGAAGAAACTGAGAATAGTCTGTTCAACTATGGTACAAAATCTGATGAGAGCCCAAAAACAGGGCATGCAAATTGAATGAACATTAATTAAATATGTAGATGAGCTCTGCTTATGCATCGGTGTATTCATTTAGTGCAAAATTAAATTTGTGCATCTGTGGTCCTTCACTGAATCTTGGCGTTTTCTTGCAAGGATTGCGGTAAACAAGTCTATTTGGGTAAGAACACTGAACTATTTTTTCGATTAGGTGTAGAATTTTGATTTAGATTGTGGAATCTGAACTTGTTCTTCGCAAAAAGAAACTGGTTTGAGAGTTTCTTGTCTTGCTAAACAATGGTCATGTTAGTGCTAAAATAAGTCATGACAGTGCTAAAATAAATCATGACAGTGCTAAAATAGGAAATGACAATGCTAAAACCCTAAATTGAAAAATATACGCGTGAATCACATATACATTGAAATTTCCGATTTTACCCTCGCCGAGTTTCAGGGGCAGAGATGTTCGGAGTTATTACAATTATGCCACCGCGTTTTTTTAATTTTTGAACAGATCTTGGCCGTCCAAATAGGCGAGATCTATGGTTGAGATTGGTTCTCGGTTCTCACATGGGGTATGGTTCCTTCTGGAACCCAATCCTATATATATATATATATACATCGGTGTGTGTGTCATATGAAAATCAACCAAATATATAAATATTTGCATGCATAAAGTCATCTATGTATATAAATATAGATACACCGATGGGATGAAAAAGAAAATGAAAAAGAGAGAGAGAAAAAAAATTGTTGGCAGAAGTCATAAATGCTTGTACAAGGACGAAGCCACCCTTTTTCCCCAAAACTTTATTTATTTTGAAAGTTTGACCAAGAGAATATTAAAATATAGATATATTTTCTCCTTCTAGTATATACGGACAGAAAGGTTACTTTTCAACCTTCTTCTCTAAAAACCCCCCCTATTGCACTGAAAAAAAAAGGAGAAACACAGAGAGAAACTCTACAAAGAGCAGGCGTGAAGAACAAACAAAAACAGAGCTGTACCTCAAAATCCCAGAGAAGAAAACTCGAGTGATATAGAAAGGTGAAGCTTTGGATTGGTGTGTTTTGAGGTGAATAAGAACCCACCTATTTATACTAGAATGATGGGGACGAAACATGGAAATATTGATATTTAGATTGATCTCTTACCTAAATATTGAGGTTCTTGTAGGGAATCTCGGACTCAGAAAAAGGAAACTTAGGTTTAGGGTTAATTCGCACAGACGAAAGTGGTGTGAGGAAGCGGCGGAGGTCGAAAAACTGGTAATGGTCTCGAAAGGGCATGCGAATTGGGCTTACAGATACTTTAAGAGTATTGGGCCACAAGAAAAAATAAATGGATCCCAACTCAGTTTTAATTAAATAAAATAAAGTCAAGGTGAAATAACTGATCATAAGGATGATAATAATAATAAAAAAAATCATAATGATAATAATAACAATAATAATAATATTAGTAATAATAATAAAAAAAATAATAATAATATAGTGCTAGACAGAAAAAGGCGCGACTTATTGGATTGAAACATTAACATATAAATGCATGCATTAATAAGTTTTCGGGGTGCTACATCCTACCCCACTTAAAAGAAATTTCGTCCTCGAAATTTACTTACCTCAAGCCATAAACTGTGGATATTTAGATCTTATGGCCTCTTCTTTTTCCCAAGTAGCCTCATCTTTCCCATGCCTACTCCAAACCACTTTAATTAAAGCGATTTCCCTATTTCGCAACACATGAACCTTGTGATCTAGAATTTCAACTGAATGCTCATACGATAAATCATTACTTAACTCCAAATCTCTATGATTCACGACATTGAGTGGCTCGTGCATATATTTTCTCAAAGATGAAATATGGAAAACATTATGTACGACGGAAAGACTTGGGGGCAATGCAAGCCGATAAGCTAGCTCTTCGATCATCTCGAGTATCTCAAACGGCCCAATATAGCAAGGTTTCAATTTTCCCTTCTTTCTGAAACGAACCACTCCCCTCATAGGAGATACTTTGAGGAACACTTTGTCGCCAACGCTAAAGTGTAGATCCCTCCTTTTCAAATCTGCATACGACTTTTGCCTATCTTGAGAGATTTTGATACACTCTCAAATTTTGCTGATCACGGCAACTGTCCGTTCCACAATCTCCGGGCCCAAAATTCTCTTCTCACCAACCTCGTCCCAATGCAACGGTGAACGACACTTTCTTCTATACAAAGCTTCATATGGAGCCATCCCAATACTCGCTTGGTAACTATTGTTGTATGCAAATTCCACCAAAGGTAGGTGTCTTTCCCAATTTTCTCCAAAATCCATTACACAAGCTCGTAACATATCTTCAAGTATTTGGATCGTCCTCTCCGACTGCCCATCAGTTTGTGGGTGATATGCCGTGCTAAAACTCAACTTTGTTCTCATAGCTTCTTGTAGGCTTCTCCAAAACTTTGATGTGAACCTTGTGTCTCGGTCCGACACAATAGTGACTGGCACTCCATGCAATCTCACAATCTCATCTACATAGATTTGAGCTAGCCGGTCCAAATTATATGTCATCTTCACAGGTATAAAATAAACCGATTTTGTGAGTCTATCCACGCTGACCCAAATAGCATGATTCCCTTTAAACGTTCTTGGTAATACTACCACGAAATCCATAGCAATATTCTCCTACTTCCATTCTGGAATCTCAAGGGGTTTCAGCAAACCCGTGGGCCATTGATGCTCTACCTTCACTTGTTGACACATCATGCATTTCTTAATATAATCTCCAATAGATCTCTTCATATTCCTCCACCAGAAATACTCCTTCAAATCTTGATACATCTTTGTTCCTCCGGGATGGATAGAGTATCGAGTGTTGTGCGCTTCATTCAAAATTTCTCTTCTCAGGCTTTCCTCCTTGGGTATACATAGACGTCCTTCGAATGTTAGTGCACCATCATCCGCTACCATGAAACCCTTGATGTTGTCCTTTTGCAACCGTTCCTTTAGCTTGTTCAAAAAGTGGTCTCGACTTTTCTCATCTTTTACATCTTCTGGAAATACATCTGAATATTCTCTAACCACTGGTATGTCCTCCATCTTTAATTCTGCTGGCTCCGTGCTAACGATATTCACTAAGAATGCTTGACAATCTTTCCTTTTCAACAACTTGACTGCCTTCATTGCTGACATGAAACAAAAAGAAGGTTTCACTTTGCTTTCCGCGGAATAAAAATGGATCTCCTCCAGGATTCTGAAATATCACCTCTCTTTCTCGACACTTGATGACTGCATGGTTATAGCTTAACCAATCCATGCCAAGAATCACATCAAATTCTTGCATCTCCAAAATGAATAGGTCTGTATCTAAGGTTCTACCCTTGACCTCCATCTTCACTCCTCGAGCAACATAATTTTCTTCCATGGTTTCTCCCGATGGAATGCTTATCCTTAAAGGGTTAACCTTTTCATGACATACAATACCAGTCTTCTCATAAAAGCTTTTGGATATAAAAGAATACGAAGCGCCGGAATCAAAAAGTACTAGACGCATAGCGAAGGCACGAGCATTACCTCCTCTCTGAAATTTTCCTTGTTGATATTGGGGACAGTTTGGTGCCATATGCCCCGGCTGGTGGCACCAATAGCAAACATTCTTCCCAAAAAAGCACTCTCCATGATGGTATTTCTGACACTGCGGACAAAAGGGTTTGCCTCCTAAAGGATTTGGATTGCCATTTGGCCTCAGCCTGTTGTTGGAGCTTTCTACCGGTCGATGCTTCTTTTCTGGTTGAACATTTCTCCCTCTTGCATTGTTCTCCCACTGTCATTTCTTGTTTGGAGGATTGGGGTTGCCATTCTCCAAGTTCAAGTGGGTAGCCACAACTTGAGCTCGCTCAACCACCTCAGAATATGTCACAGGCATGCCTTGGGCTGTCAAAATTCCGCCAATCTCTGGGCGCAGACCGTACTTAAAGTTGCTTGCCTTCTTTGCTTCAGTGTTCACTATGTATGGAGCATATCGAGAAAGTTGGTTAAACTTTCTCTCGTACTCGAGCACAGTCATGCTTCCTTGCTGCAAGTTCACCAGCTCTAGCTCCTTCTGTTTCCAATAAGATCTCGGGAAAAATTTTCCCAAAATCATATCCTTAAATGCATTTCATGTGAGATTCTGGCGACGCTCGGGAGTCATCACTCGTGCCACACTCTGCTACCAATGTTCCGCATCTCCAATCAATTGGAAAATGGCACATGATACCTTGTCCGCATCAGTGCAGTCCAGATGCTCGAAGATTCGTTCAAGCTCGAAGATCCATTCCTCAGTATCAAGCAGTCCTTCATTCCCTTTTAGCTTGGGTGGGGCCATCTGTCTGAATTGCTTGACCATGGCATTTTCCTCGGTCCTTGGTGGAGGGCTATTTCGGGGTATGGCCTGCTTCAATGCTTCCGCTAGCTCTTGCACAAAGGTTGTTTTTTTTTTCAAATAAAAAGTTGTTTTTTTTCAAACAAAGGAAGCAAAACATTAAATCATTTAAATAAAAGTAGACATCTAAAATATTGTAGCACCCCGATCCCGAAAGATTGTGGAAATGGACACCACGGGGGTTGGAATTAAGAAGCGGGAAAGAAATGGGGTAATTAAATTAATGACAGGGTGTTAATCCAAAAGGATTAATGTTTGGAATAAAATTTAACAACCGAGTATGCCAAAGATAGGTTATGCCTTCCGGAAAATTAGACAGCATAACCTCTGTAACTAGAGTGAATCCCCGTTTATAACGGCTTATAAGAGAAGAATGAAAGCTGTAACAATTCAATAAGACCTTTCATAGGCCAAACGGAAACAAATAACCAGATACCAACAATTAATGGACCCATTCATAGGTCGATAAAAGAAACAGACACCAATATGTTGAACAAATGAAGCCCTTCCATAGGCCAAAATGAATGATCAAATAGACATAACGAAAGACGGACTTCCTCCCCTTGGAATAATTATGTAGCTAAGCATATGATACATGTTAACTAGGAAGTCAACAAATGTTCAGAATCAGAGAAGCAGAATCATATCAACAAAATACCAAGATCAGAGTTCTTAGCATTTAGCAAAAGAATACCATAAGTGCGAAAGCTCAATTTTTAACAAAATACTAACAAAAAGGGACAACGGAAAAATATGTAAATCATAATAGCCCATATCTCAGCCTCGTCACCTCCACGCTCCAGCCTACTTACCTGAAAATGTTTGAAAAGATTTGGGCTGAGTACTAATGCACTCAGTGGGAAAGTTTTACAATTCAAGTTATGCAAATCATTTTATTAAAGTAATCTATCTGTGTTCATGCAGGTAGTGAAACTTAGGAGGTTTAAAAGTTGGAAGCAACCTAAGTTCACCAAAATATTTTATCGTGAAGCGCTTAAGAGTATAACCCGTCATTGCCCGCAACCCAAACTACATCACCAGCGCATAATGTTGAGTATGGTCATAGTATACCCAAAGAGTATAACCAATAAGTGTTTCATTTTAGTCTCACCGACAAGGAGTAGGGCAGGACAAATAATGCATGCATACTGTAGCTACTCACATTGACACAGCGCTGGTTTATGAGACTCCGACAACATACAGTAGCATGTAAATATTTAACACAGATAGTCACATATGCAATTTTAACAAAAGCAGAGCTTAATAACTCGAAAGATACAATTTGCAAAGATATAGTATAGTATAACCCACCTGGTTAGCTAATAGTAGTTGAAGCTTTACACGTGTCTTGCAAATCCTAATTAAATATGGGTCTCGGGTTCAGACCTACAAAGGAGAAACTACCTATTAGTATCATGCTAGGCCTTGAAACTATAACATAAGGTAAGTTTCAACTTAGGATAGATAAATGATTTTTTTTCTAAGCTAAACTAAATGTAATACGAATATTCTAAACTAATAAAACGGCTTCAGACTACAATGCGCAACATTAGGATTTCATTCTCAACTCAACACTTTAGAGAATTAAATTCAGCGAATATTTTCGAGTAAAGTCGTCCAAAACATTTGGAAAAGGTGGAGGTCGATCACTTGCCATTTTACTCGATTCTGATCAAATTTAATCTAAGAGTCTTTCTGGATTTCAGAAAATTACCAAATTTAATTGATAACATACTTCACATATAACAATGCAAGTGTGAAAATTTCATGATTTTCAGACGACACGTGAAAAAGATACGAATTTAAATACACAATTTGAATAATTGGGTAAACTCAAAAATCCGCCTGGACAAAAATGGAATCTATAGCTAAGTAGAGAATCCACCATAGAGAATAAATGCTGAAGGAACCTTTTTGCTAGGACATAATCTAACAAACATTTTGAAGCAATTCTAACTAAAATGCAATTTTTGAAAATGAGACATTAACTTCGAAATATCATATTAAATTCATTTCAACACGAAACGGAGCACCGTCTGCGGCCACACGTCAATCTCGACGGGCAACACAATCGGTCAGAAGGGATCAAAGGCTAATTCCGGCCACACCGGCCGAAAAGCTGGCTGGCGGAAATTCCTGCCACAAATTTTAGCTGAAAATGTATCGGTCTCGATCGAGCTCGATACTCGTTGGATTTTCGCTCAAAAGTACAATTTTTGATAGTGCAGAAAATAAGAAATTTAATGGTGTAATCAGATTAAAGATCGGACGGCTAGAACATAAATTCGAACTGGGCAGATTTATAATATAATATTCGGATCCGGATTTCAAACGATGAGAAATCAAAAATCTATTCCGGTTAACTACAAGATCCAAATGATCAAAGACTATTTATAAAAAGAAGATTTCTAATACGACTATCCAGGAAGAGTAGATCTGAGATTTACATAAAATGAAAACGGGAAAAAATACCGAAAACTCACAACATCAAAAATCAGAATCGGTAGAATTAAAAATAATCCAAATATAAGCATATTTAGAGCTTGAAATTTCTAAATTCATCGGTCCGAATGACCAGAATCGGAGAAAGTACCTTCTCCGAGGAATTGGCGGCGGTCACGATGATTTTCCATCATGATCATTCTTCGTGTCCTCATTTCAATCATGTATTCGTGATCTACGCGTTGACACCTTCAGAATGACTATTTCAAAATTGAAATAGGAAACTAGAGTCGTACATTCTCTGGAAGCTGCTCGGCGTTTCGATTTTGAAAATGAATGAAAAATGAAACCTTAAGCTCCTATTTATAGAGGAAAAATAAATAGGATAATAACGAATAAAAGAAAGAGGATAATGATGGAAAAAGAATAGGATAATTAAGAATAAGATAATCTTTTGAAAAAGAAATTGGATAATGACGGATGTGCCTTTTTCTATTAAATTTATTATTTTCCAACTTAAAGTTGTGCCAAGAGTTGATTTGAACTCGAAATTTAAAATTTCAAAGGTTGGCACGATTCTTGAAATATTTTCTATCAACTCGAGAAAAATATCATAACATATTTTTAAGGCAATTTTTGACCAAATTAGATTTAACAGATTTCCCTAGCTGCGATTTTCCTTTATTTGAATCCTTTAAGGACCCAACTTATTTTCTAACTTACCAGAGGGTAACATAAGTTGAATAAAATCTTCTAAAATATTTCGGGGTATTACAAATATCTAATCGTTGATGTTAACGGGTGCATTATTGGCTTCGCTAGGGCTTTCCACTTCATTAGAGCTCATTTGCTCGCCAACGTCTTCATGTGGTCCATGTCCGTTCACTATCCCTCTCAATACGTGAGGAGCTCGCCTATGAATTTTTCAAATTGGCATATCTCTCCTATTCCTGGCGTGTAGTCCAGATGATCCTTGAGGAAATTTCTTCCATCCTCTTTAAGGAGATTTGGCAACGAGTGCACCACCTTGTGGCCAGCTTCTAGTGACCTCCATGCTCCACCTTCTTCCCTTAGCGCCTCCCATATCCTAAGCATCCTCAGGAGGTTTCTTTCCACTTCAATTGACTCAGCCCACTTGTATTCCTTAAAATCTAGCCATAACCTTTCCTCTCGAGTCACAAATCTGGTCCTCTTTGCTTTAGGACGGTTAGCAAACATATCCATCTATCCACATATTCAAATTTTAAATTCGAGGACAAAATTATGCATGCAATTAGAGATAATATCATGATTCATAAATGTGTACCTTTACTCGGAGCGATGCGGCAGACGTTGTGATGGTTTTTTTTCTTTTTCTTTATAAATCATTTTTAGCAAGTCTACAGAAACGTAGACCCGCTCTGATACCAACTGTGACATCTCAAAGATTTCATAGATTTATTTAAGAAATAAATGGTAGAATATTAAATAATAGTTTCAAAAGTTTGTCCAAAATAAAAGGCAACATAAACTTATAGTCTAATGGAGCGGAAAAAAATATTTAAAACTATAGTCTTTATTCCATCACTTCGTCTCCACCATAGCACCCGAGTTTCTTTAGCCTGAAAACATAAATAGCTTTGGGTTGAGTGCTATTAACTCAATGGGGTAATTCAATTATCCGAGTTATACAAATATAACAGTAAGAAACAGGCCATAACATAGCATAGCATATCATAGATTCCGTAGGCCAACATAGCATATAACCCATAGGTTAAACATAGTAATAGCCCGTAGGCCCATAGTAATAGCCCGAAGGCCCATATGACCCGTAAGTCTACCTGCACACCGCATATACAAGTATAATAAGGATAAGAGTCCATATATATATATTCTCCGAGAGAATCCCCACCTTAACCGGATCTTTGAAAAAATATAGTTATAATTTATTCACGCGCGCCGCCTAACATAATAATAATAAATAATTAACATAATATTAAATATTAAATTAATCTAATGCTATAGACAAAGAACCACGTAAAATGAATTATATATATGTAAAATATGTATATATATTGCATAATTAATAATATATATACATGCATGTGTGTGCGTGTGTTCATTTATATGTATGGGAAAATATGTGGGTGTGCGTTATATATATATATATATATATATGTATATATATTACATAGGTGTGCGTGAGTGCATGCATAGAATGAATGTGTATATATATCTAATATTATTATCTCTATAACTTGAGGAACAAATATATCATGCCTAGCCTATAGCGATATATACATATGGGAAGAGATGCATATATATACGTGCATTATAAATGTGTATGCATAGATAAGCGTGAAAGTGGGTGCATGCTAAATATGTGTATATATATATAAATATATATTTATTTATTTGATGTCATGATTCTGCGTGTATATATATATATATACATCGGTGTGTGTGTGTGTGATATGAAAATCAGCCAAACATATAAATATGTGCATGCATAAAGTCATCTATGTATATAAATATAGATACACCGATGGGATGAAAAAGAAAATAATCTTATCATTAAGAGAGAGAAAAAAAAAATTGTTGGCAGAAGTCATAAATGCTTGTACAGGGACAAAGCCACCCCTTTTCCCCAAAACTTTATTTATTTTGAAAGTTTGACCAAGAGAATATTAAAATATAGATATATTTTCTCCTTCTAGTATATACGGACAGAAAAGTTTCTTTTCAACCTTCTTCTCTAAAAACCCCCATATTGCACTGAACGAAAAAAAATAGGAGAAACACAGAGAGAAACTCTACGAAGAGCAGACGTGAAGAACAAACAAAAACAGAGTTGTACCTCAAAATCCCAAAGAAGAAAACTCGAGTGCTATAGAAAGGTGAAGCTTTGGATTGGTGTGTTTTGAGGTGAATGAGAACCCACCTATTTATACTAGAATGATGGGGATGAAACATGGAAAAATTGATATTTGGATTGATCTCTTACCTAAATATTGAGGTTCTTGGAGCGAATCTCGGACTCAGAAAAAGGAAACTTAGATTTAGGGTTAATTCGCACATACGAAGGTGGTGTGAGGAAGTAGCGGAGGTCGAAAAACTGGTAATGGTCTCCAAAGGGCATACGAATTGGGCTTGCAGAAACTTTAAGAGTATTGGGCCACAAGCAAAAATAAATGGATCCCAACTCAGTTTTAATTAAATAAAATAAAGTCAAGGTGAAATAATTGATCATAAGGACGATAATAATAAAAAAAATAATCATAATGATAATAATAACAATAATAATAATAGTAGTAATAATAATAAAAAAAATAAAATAATAATATAGTGCTAGACAGAAAAATGCGCGACTTATAGGATTGAAACATTAACATATAAATGCATGCATGAATAAGTTTTCGGGGTGCTACAAGGATTCTATTTCCTTAATTAAAGATTTGTATTTAAGGAAGTTTAGATGGAGTAGGAAACATACCAGACTTCACGCGAGAACCAAAGACGCGTTTTTGTGCAGATTTACTCTCGTTCTTTTCCAGTTCGTAATATCCATCGTTTACTGCTCAAACAATTATTGAAGTTCATATTTAATTATGAGATTGAGATAAACTCATTTTTATTCCGGTGAAGATTAACGAAGTCCTGGCATAATTATTCTGTGAGATCTAATCGTTCCTTTTGCTTTAATTAATTGCATGTATCTGTGATTCTCCGTGTTTATAGTTGTTAATTATTTCGGCTCTGCTAGGTAGTCGCGAATATTTAGTAGTCTGGAATTAATTAGTAGCCAATTAAATCGGGCATCCGTAATTATGGTTTAGGTTTAATTTGTGGTACATCGATTCTTCAGAATCGAGGGAAGAGCAGTCTTAATTCGATAGTCCTATGTCAGAGTCTATTGGTTTTGAATCGGGTTTCTCTAGTGTCTAATGTTGTTGGCTTATTAAATCTATAGAGTGTCTCTTACGGTTGTCAGTCGACTAGGAAAATAATTAGTGAAGTGTCTTCCTGATTATCGAGAAATTAAGGAGAAATTAGGCCGCGTCAGAAGTGTCTTCGGTGGCTATAACTGATTTGCATGCATTAATTGGAAATATCTTTGCATCGAGGATATATCGAGAGGGCAACAGGGTAGCTGATTTATTAGCTGACCCTGCTGTTTCTCCCGGTATATGGTTTTATGCTATTCCTTGTATTTTAAATGCTGTTAGGCAGGATTTTTATGGTACGGATTATTTTCATTTTGTTTAGAGGGGTACTCTTTTTCCCCAAATGGTTTTTCTCACACTGGGTTTTCCATTTGGGTTTTGACGAGGCCTCGGTCCCCTAAGTTATCGACGTGTGATTTCTGGGACTTTTGGTTTTGAGTTTCTTTTTTTATATATATAGACAACTCATTGGAAAAATTAAGCTAGGGTGGAATTAATTTGAAGCCGGAATACTTTTATATCTGTTAAGAAAACTACTCTCTGGTTATTTGCTATATTTTCGTTTTTACTCTATAACAAAGGAATTCGTTTGGAAAGGTTGGTTATTGCAGGCTCAAGTGTTGGATAATTCTCGCCGGTCCTTTGGGAGACGATCTTGCTCACCACTGTTCTGGGTAGTGTGGGCATACCGACTGCTAATCGGATTATTTTTGGTGAAAAACGACACACCACATGTCAAATATGAATTTATTGATATTCTTGTTGCAAATTATTGGATGAATGTATTAGTGTTCTTATGGAGTGTTTTCTAGCACTCAACCCCACTATTTAAAAATATTTTCAGGTAGTCGATGACGGCAGGTGGCGGTCGCAGACTAATGTGGACATTTTGGATGGTTGACCATATTTTAGTTTTTGAAATATTGACTGTGTTTAATTTTGGTCAACAAATATAATTAGTTATGCTTCTACTGTATATTTATGGATTATTTTATGGACGCGTGTGAGTGTTGTAGCCTTGTTGGCATACTTTGGATGTGGACTGATGAATTTTTGACTAATCATGGTTGAACATGTTTTAATTGGTAGTTCGAGAGGTCTTATTTTGGAATGATAAGTTGGTTGAAAAGTCTTATCGTATATGTTTGGTTGTTGATTGGTAAACGTCTGTGAGCATGAAATTTCTTAATATTCTAAGTAAAGTGTTGTCCGAATTTTTATAATTCGAGAAAAAAATTTATGTTGATTTGTGAAAAATTTATTGTGATTTTTCTTTTCTCGTGTGTGTTCCTGTTAGCGTACTGGGCCTCCGAATTCAGAGCGCTACATAACTATGATTTAATATTTGTAATTTGTACAAACTATTTATTGTTAATCATTTATATATCTTTCATCGTGCATCGCACGAGACGTAATACTAATGTAATTAATAACAATTAGCCTCAAGACTTCCCCACACTATAGAACATATTTCTTGTGGTGCTCTCAAATTTTTGGACACTTACTCTAGTTTTGCGATCGTCGGTCTGGGGAGCGCATTATAAAAATTAGATAACTAATTTCTAAGCAGCTAAATAGCCAATAACAAGCAACATGCAAACAACTATATAATTTGAATGTATAATGTTGAAATTTCACCAAATATAATATTGTAGACAAGACAACAGATCACGTAATTTAACCTTGTTCTGCATCTGGCTAGCCATTCATATAATTTGAACAATTAAGACAAGACCTAATCAAATGTGTTTGCTGGTTTCTTTATTAGCAAAAAAAAATGTCGACAAACGATGTTTTAAGAACGTAGCCTTATACATGTATACCTCCTCTGTGACCAATGAATGCATCAAAGCTGCAGAATTTTCTTGCTCTTCAGCAGATTCATTAACTATAAAATCAATTTGAGAATCTCAAGGTATGAAGCAGTCGCAACAATCCTGTTCACAATCTGAGTTGGATGGAAATCGTCGTAGAAGAAATACACGTCCCTAACCAGACACGGTGTTTCTCCGCGTTCGCAGAGCCCCGTGCTACTCGACACTTTGCAGCACGGCTGACTCAGAAACCTAATTCCTGTTCATCAAATCATCCAAATCAATATTCTCTACGACTACGACTTTCTGAAAATAATATTCTCAATGATATTAGAAATTAATTTTAATTCAAACTGACCAGGAGCAAACAGGGCTGTAGGCCTCAAATCCATGGCTCCTATGTAGACAAATTTAGCATCTGTACAATCATTATTGAGGTCGTCGACAAGGATTTTTAGCTTATCGTTGAACAATGCAACTGCATTGTTTATCGATTCGACACAGGGGGAGCCATTACTCGCCCTAGAAAGCATTGCCGGGATGCAACCTAATGGACCAAGACCAGAAACAGATATCTTTCTTGCTCCGAAATCGTATAATTTCTGTGGAATCATGATCACCAGCCAGTTGTTAGAGAGAGAAGTTCAGCTTATCTAATTAACAATGAGAGAGAATTAAATGAGATATAACCTTGAGCTGCTGAGAGTATTGGTCAATCAAGACTGATGCATATTGGTCTGGTGTGTATAATGTGCTGCTGGGATAATATTCTGGCAGATAGTAATTGTTGATGTAATCGTTGCTACCAGCTACAAAATAGTACAAACATTTGTTGAGGCGATCTTTGGTTGAAGTATTTCCCAGTAAACGCCGAAAGCGTGATATTGTCATATTGTGATTTTGCAACTGTCGATCCAAGCTGATCCGAAAGCCCTACATAAATCATGGAACATGCATAAGAACACGAAAATGTAGTTGGGAAAAACAAGAAAATGAATTTGAAAATAAATCTCATCAGAAATAATGTAAATACTATACAAGTTGCTCTCCGGTTTCGCTACGAATTCCTGCTGATCCAGAGGCGTAATTCACACCGTTGATTATGTCGCTGCCTTGCGCCCCCGCGAAGGGTGGAATGAAACTGTCGAAACCAAGCATCTCAGCTGCAACAGATGACTTCTATTAGTACAGTTAACTCATGTGACATCTATAATTTTCTATCACAACTAGAATATTAACAAGTAGACTATAATGCATCATAACAACGACGAGGACAAAACCAAGAACATGAGGAGGAGGCAGATGATCACCGAGAAAATCAGCAGTAGTTCGACCGTTGGTGAATCTTCCGGTAGGCCCCTGAGGAAAATCGATACCATAAGGCGAATAATTCGCCGTAGCTGATGTATTAAGCATGTTATTATTGCCACTATCAACTAAGGAGTCACCAAAAATGAAGAAGCAAGGAAATAATATTGGTGCGCTCAGAGCTGATGGTAGCAAATTCATAAAGAGGAATAACGCAAAAATTGGAATCCTAATCGCATACGCCATGTTTTTGGAAACTGGAAGGAGACAAACAGAAATATAGAGTGCTACTGCTATAAATACAAGCAACCATAACTTTTGAACAAATAGAAAATTATCTGAAGCTGAAACAATAAAATAGTTGGTCAAGTATATATATATAATATACCATTGATTGAGCATGTTCCATTATTTTTAAGTTTAATTTAATTTGGTCAACTGGAGGATATTAAGATATCAAGAATTGATATGAGACAGATCATTGACAAGAATACAATTTGTTTCTCATGGTGCTAGTTTTGTGCTTTCTGCAGGTAACCATATTCTACGCAACTGCACACGCTTTCCATGTCTATCTGTCATTATAACTATTTCTTCTTCTTCTTCTTCTTCTTCTTCTTCTTCTTCTTCTTCTTCTTCTTCTTCTTCTTCTTCTTCTTCTTCTTCTTCTTCTTCTTCTTCTTCTTCTTCTTCTTCTTAATGTAATTTTTGGTGGTTATATATTATAGAATTGCAAAACTAGTGGAAGATGTTGAAAATTAATCCAGCTAGATGCATAGTTTTCAACGGCAAAGCCTGATCTTAATTAGCAGTTTGGTTTTGTTTGGTTATAACTTCATGATCACACGACAAAATAAACATAAAATGAGTTTCAAGATGCCTTAGCAACTTTCACTGTCACATGATTACTGTAATCTAGTTCTGTGGTGCTGCTGCTCCTGGTCATGTTTTACAGGCAGTGTTGAATAATATAAGAGATCAATGTTTGTTTACGTCTTTTATATGATCTGTTTTTTTTCTTAGTTGGGGATGGGCAGATTAAGATTGGTATAGTACTCGGGTCTCTCGCCCATGCGCATAGAAGCAATACCAACTAAGCTACGTTCTAATGGTAAATGATCTCTTTAGTTTCTCGTATAAAACAAAAAGAAATGTGAATGTTGTGGTACATGATTGTACTGGAGCCGCTAAGAATTTTTCCATTTCCCATATTTGGGATGAACCTCTTCATTTTGTGAAATATTTTTTCCATATAGTTTGCTCGTGTTAAAAATATCATATGTTTTTTCTCAAAAAAAAAAAAAAAAAAAAAAAAACAAACGAAAACTGTGTTACATATATATATGGAAGGGTGAGTTTGAAATAAGAAGCATAAAATTAAATGACATAAAAAGAATTATTTTGAGACATGATATTAACAGGCAGGGGCATTCGTGAGACGGTACAAAAAGTGTGTCACATGTACGCCAATAAAATTATTAATTTAAGTTTAAATTTTTTAATATGAAAGAGAAAATTTAAAATTATTTTAATAATTTTAAGAGTCCAATTAAGATTTAACTGATTTCCTAAGAAATACTACTTTATTTTGGACGTTAATTAGCCGTTAAGTACGAGCCTAAATTTTCCACCACCCGCAAAATGAATTCATTTGGTATTAATTCCAAGCTTTTTATTTTATTTTTGGCAGCTAACCGGACGAAATCTTCTATTATACATTTTGTGTTGTATTATCTATTGAATATTTCATTTTTTTGATTTTTTATTTTTTAGTTTATCGTACATAAGTTAATTTTCACTTGTTATTTATATATGGTTCATCTTAGCCAATTAAGGTGTATTATAAATTTTCAGTACTATTTAATTTTTAGTTATCAATTAATTACTTGAAAAATCTAGTAAAATGAAAATAAAAAATTAAAAAATATCAAATGTGCATTACAGAATGCAACACAAAATGTGCAATAGACGATTTCGTGTGGTAGAAGTACACCTCCAAAATGAATTCTATGGTTCTGTCTCCTTTAAATCTTCATAAACTTATCAACATGTTAATTTTTTTAAGGGGGTTTTTAAATACACCACAAATTTTTCATTATATACCGCTAATTGAAATAACTCCAAATAAATTATTAAGAAAATTACTTAAATGCCCATACTAACTCAAAATTAAAAATAATTTGAAAAAATAAAAACAAAATATATATCTTCCTTTCTTCCCCAGCCATCCTCTCCCGTCAGCGCCCTCACCCCGCCTCTCTCAACTTCTGGCGGCCATCGCCTCATCTCAGCCCAGCGTTCCCATCCTCTTATTGCATTTAAAATTTTAAATCATAAGAATTTCAAATTTTTCATAAAAAGGATGGATCTCATTTACGTTCGCCGGTGATGACTGTGACGAATATTCCGGCGAAAGATCTCGCCTGCTGCTCCCTTGCTGACAACCCTCCCCTCCTATCCCGCCCAACCCCCTCCCCTCACCCCATCCTCTCAGCTGCCAGCCACTACCACCACCGCCCCAGCCTCCTCTCACTCCTCTCTCACCCCCATCCTCTCAACTACCGACCACCACCACCACCGCCCACCCTCCCCTCGCCTCGCCTCATTCCTCTCTCAGTTGCCCACCACCCCGAGGTGGGAGTGTCGCCGGAGAAGAAGACAGTTACTAGTCTGTGTGTTTTCAGATTTTTTTTTCTTTTATTATATTTTAGGTTTTTAATAATTAAAATTTAAATTTTAAAATGGGAGGGAGAAAGGGTAATAAAGACTTCTATTGTGGTGTATAAAGAAAACTAGTATTACACCCGTGCGATGTACGGGTAAGATAGGTATAATTATTATTATTTTGTTAGACACGATAAACATGAAAAAATATAATACAAATACTTAAACTATAAAATATGTAACAATTTTCAAAATAATGCAAATCTTAAAGATAAGTTTTTATAGATTTCTTGGGGACACCCACATATAGTATAGACACTTGCATGTATAAAAGGAAGATGCATCGGGTGAAGTCTTATGTGTAAAAGGGAGACTCCTAACTTTTATTCAAAACCATTCGCTCTTTGATCCCTTTCTACCCACTAAAAAACAACGACATTTTCTATACATATTCCAAAAAAAATAGATATGTTAATCATCAAGTTCTTCGGGAATAAAAAAATAGACATTTTCATTGTGGAAGCCACCCAACCAAATTTACAAATAATTAGTAAATCATTTTAATATGTAAATTAATAGTTGTTAACTGATTTTAATAGAACATATAAAGAAATTAAAACATTGCAGCATATTGCCAATATACAATAATTAGTTAGATGAATAAAAAAAAAATTTAAGTAAATAACTTTTTAAAAAGCAACCTAAAAAATGAAAAATTTGGTAATATATCATCAATTCTATCAAATTATATATTTAGGTATTCGAGAGTCAATAAAGAAATACGAACTTTTTTTTTTTTGCAGGTTTCGACAAAAAAATACGAACTTTACTACACATGTGACTGTACGTAATAGAAATGTATATATACATGATAGTGTAGTCCATTTTTTTTGTTGAAGTTCTTTCATTACATATTACCATAACTACGGAGAAATAATTTTCATTATAAAACTATAAAAATAACTCCATTAAAAAGTATTTACGCAATCAAATGAGATCTGTTTATATAATAAAAATATATTTTATAATTTATAGACATTTAATCACACACACACACATATTGTGGTAGATATATTGTGCAAAAATACATTATCTAAATTATGGGAATATAAAAACATTAACAAAAACACGATTAGACATTAAATTCTTAAATATTAAATATTAGTAGTTAGTAAAATAATTACATAAGTATTTTTAAATAATTTATATTGCTAATCCTAAATACACAGTCAAATTACTTTAAAAATAATTAAATAACAACAAAATATAGCATCTACATTAAAATAATTAAAACTATAACCCTTTTTACATTTTACGGTTCAAATAAATTTGATCCAAACTAAATAAAATAAAATAAATTATGAATTGAAAATGATAAATTTTGACCAAATTCATGAATCTCGGATAACAAATTATAAAGACCAATCACAACAAATTTAAAATTAAAAAAAAAAAATCGATCATCTTCAAGAAGCAACATCATTCTCTCACAATCTCGAATCATTTTCTCCAATGTTCGCTGCCATATATAAAAGAAATAAAATGCCTCGCTTCGCCTTTCTCATTTGCTTGCTTACGCAATAGTTTTGGGTCATGGTTCTTTATATTACAAAATATGATTTTGTTCTCGTAGTTCGTAAACAACACTACGAAAATAAAATGCACGAGCTATATGTTTATGAAAATACATAAGATAATTAAACCATAAAAAAATCAATGTAAGTTTTATCTACGCATGAAAGTAAAAAAAATGCGAAGCAATTTAAACAATCACTGATTTTTGCTCCATGCAGAAATTCACAAATACACACCAACTACAAAATAAAGCAAGTCAAAAGGTTAATACAAATGAGTTATTTTTGTTTGGGACCAACCATTTTACCAGAACCCGGATGATAATCAATTGAGAGTAAAATCATGTTGAAATGTTGTCATATTGATATCTTTTCCTGTACGATCTGCAATAAAATATAAAATGAAATAAATTCCGTTAATTGTCTGATGAGACAATGATGTAGTACACCTTATATTTATAAGACTAATAGAATATAAAATAATATGTAAAAATCATACATATCAATTATCAATCATAATATTTATAATCTTGTGAACTATATATTTACGGAAATATATAAGAACTAAGAGAACCAAGATTGTAGTCAACGAAATCTAATGATTAATTAAATGATTTAAGTGTACATGTGTGTGTAGAGATATGTATGGCAAATGCATATAATTGAATAAATTGACAAATGTGAATTTGTGTATCTTATGACCTTTTATGTTGATATAAGTTACCGAAATTGCATAATCAATTATGGCGCAGTTAATTTTGCCAATTGCTTGTAAAAATCAAGTATAGTAATTATGTTTATTATATTATATTGTATAATTAATAATAATATACTTAAGATAATTATATTTTTTATAATAAATGTAATAAATGATTTTATTTTTTTATAATTTCATTTTAGGCAATTGCAAATGAAAAGAAATTAGAATGAGAG
This sequence comes from Perilla frutescens, assembly GCA_026008535.1. Taxonomy (NCBI): domain Eukaryota; kingdom Viridiplantae; phylum Streptophyta; class Magnoliopsida; order Lamiales; family Lamiaceae; genus Perilla; species Perilla frutescens. The sequence goes on from BRKX01000005.1 coordinate 11,084,507, forward strand.
TTATTAGACATAAAACGTTGATTATATATATAAAATTGTGACCATATATATTGATTGTAGAGGAGATTTATCTTTCCATGAATTGCATTTATACCATATATATTTCATGGAATGAAAAGAAATTAAAATGAGAGTTATTAGACATAAAATGTTGATTATATATATAAAATTGTGACCATATATATTGATTGTAGAGGAGATTTATCTTTCCATGAATTGCATTTATACCATATATATTTTACGGATTTTAACTAACTAATATATTAACTAATTTATGTAAATTAATTTTTAATTATATAGTAAAGATTTTCGTTTTTGAACATGTAGTTTAGGCGGGAAAAATAGATACTTTCTATTTACGATTGACTATCTTACTTTTAGATATAATATAGATGTGAGAAAAAAAAAGAAAATAATATGTGGTGTGTAAAGTAAAAGTGGTGTATAATGAAAAAATAGTGGTGGTCAAACACTATTTACACCAAATATTGAATAGTGGTGTATATATATATTTTGGTGGTCAACCACATGTTACACCAAATATTGAATGAACATGCTTTGATATCTACTGAGCAAGATTCGCTCGACTTGATGATTGAGATATCAAGATCTAATCTTATATCAAAATTCAATTATATTTTTTATTTCATTAGGTTTTATTATTTATTTAGATTAAATTAAAGAGATTTAAAGAACAAAAACGTGATAAACTGGAATGTCCTCGACCTTTGTAATGATAAACTCTTAGAGCATCTCCAATGCTAAACACCTATTTGGTGCGATTTTTGCACAAAATAGATGCACTTTCAGCACCAATTTTTTTTGCAGCTTCAATGCCTATTACTGAATTTTACACCAAATAAGAATATTTTCTTAAAGATTCTATTTTATTTTATGATTAAAATATGAAAATGATTAATGAAATGACAATTATCTAAAAATGATAATTGGAGTTGATTTCCGTATCAAATTGATGTTTTAGTTTAGCATTGGAGATGTTGTTAATAACCAATTTAGTCTTTTTCACCTCTTCTACCGACTCATCCAGTGTTCGACTTCTGGTCAGAACACTTCTTGGCTCAGCTTCTGTTGCCTTGACTGAGTTTTCTAGAAGCTTCTCTTGAACAAGCACAGACGCTTCCTCTTTTTTTTCTAAAGCCATACCAACTGTTTTTTCCTTTGTCAACTTCTTGTCGGACAAGCTCGAACTGTTGAGATAAGGGCATTCCCTCTTCAGAACTCGACTCCCTCTGCAGTAGCTGGTTCAGTTGTTGTAGTTAGTTCTATCTCAGGTACAGTGTTTGAAGCAGGAATCTACAGATATACTAAGGTAGTGGTAGGTGGAGTTTCTGGTAGTTTGACAAGCGTCGACTTCACCGTCATATATATAACCTTCTTTGTTGGAGCAGACTTCTTGGAAGAGGTAGGAACACTCTTTATGAGAGATTGGGGTAGGCTAGTTTTGCTGTTGGCACTACTACAAAAAAACCATAAACACAATGGTTTTTAACTGTTGTCCAACTCATTTAATAATCGTTGTATTTTTTGGTGTTGTAAATGTAAGACCTCAGAAATTTCAGAATATTTTAAGGAGTTTTTTAATTATTTTTAGAAGATCAAAGAAAAAGAATTGGATCTAAAGTAAAGTAAAATGGATATAAGTCGTGACTTTTTATGTCTTTTATATGAAAACCGATTTTGAGATTTTGCAAGTGCTGCCGAAAGATATTCAATATTGGTCTTTTCTGAAAAGTAACGACCTAAAGGAAGTTGCTGGCATTTTCAGAATTTTAATATGACCTCTACATAAATCCTGGAGTTGGAAATCGTAAAGGCTAAGCCTGTGAATAGTATTTTTCCATAAAGATGTAATTTTTAAATTTCGATGAAATTCTGTGTATTGATCCGAGTCTTGTTTTGACAATTCGTCTCTATAGAAAATCACCTAGAAAATCCATTCATGTTCTCGGATTTTCAATCAAAGGTCAATCGAACGCTCGAGAGCATTTTTCAGTAAAAAAGGACGGAATAGTGAACGTTCATTTCAAAAAGTAAATCCTTCTTCGATTTTCTGCAAACGACCTCCTCATTTTTCCACAATGGATTGGTTCAATAGTACTTATGCCAACGAGTCTCCTGGTACTTTCGGATTTTGCATCAGTGGTCATTTGGATCTCAACATTGAATCAAGAAACTTTAATCGAATTCAAAAATCATTTTATCAGTATTTTATATCCGAAAAATAATACACAAAAATCCTAAATTTTTCTATGTATTGTAGCCATCCCCCAAGTGTTTTTCATCCCCAAATCATTTATATGATTTGAGAGAGAGAGAGAGAGAGAGCCATCACCACTACCCTACTACCTCTTTGCCGCTGCCACAATTGCCGGAGTGCCACCGCCGCTATCATTGGAGCAGCCGCCAAGTCGCAGAAAATGGCAACGTAGCTGCCACCTTGCGCAGCTCTTGTCTTCGTCTATTTCTCATCCTTTTTAGCTCAAATTTTAATATGTCATGTATTTAAATGTGTTCTACATTTCGTATGTTGAACACTTTTTCATCCGGTGGCCGAAAAATGTGAGTAAATAGTGGCGCATATCAGTTTCTGTAATGGCCTATTTCGGCCATTTTGGGTCGTCAAATAAAAAAAGTTTAAACTGGAAAGTTGCTCGAAATATTATTTCCTATATGACTGCCAAGTTTCGAAATTTTCCGATAAATTTTGATAAAAGCCAATTATTTTAATTAGACGATTATTTTTATAACTAAAGCATGTGATTTCAAAAAATTCTGAAAATTGTATACTTTAATAAAGATATATGTGGGGTCATAATATAATTAAAGTAAACAAAAGTTCCAATTGAATTAAAGTTGAGTTCTTTAAATGAGAATAGTAGTCCTAAGATAAGGTTTGACCTTGTAGGACCTGTTGAACCAATAAGAGAAGCTAACGGATGAATATCGAGAAGTTTAATCCCCCTGAGTTGATCTAATAGAGGTGGATTTATTTGCAAAACCTATTTATATTTGAGTTATTAACACATAAATGTGATAATCATAGTTATAATATCCAAATAAAATATTTGAGGAATTATCTACTTAAGTCTCTGCTAGAGTAACAGTATTATACTTTTTTATAATAAATAGAACATAGTATTATATTTTTGTATAATTAATGGAAACATAGATTATGCTTTGCCATAATTTTTGAGAATATATATTATGATTCATCATAATAAACGAATATGAATTATGTCTGGACATAATTAAAGTTAAGGTTAGAGTTTAAAGTTCATAGTATATAGGTTAATGTTAGTGTTTATATGTATAGTCTAAAAGTCATAGCTTAGAGTTACAGTAACTTAAATGTTTATTGCGTATGGATTATACTTATGTATAATGAGTTATAATTTTGGCTTATACTTTTAATATTAAACTCACGTTATATAATGGTTTCCGTTTAATGATTATGAAGTATAATTGAACCAAGTATGCTAGAGGACTTAAAGGTTAGCATAGTTGCTATATTAAGAGGATGACATAGTTTTTATGATTATATCATATTATGCGCTTTATAGAGAACATAGAACTGAGGATAGACATGAACTATGTTTCTTGCAAATTTGATGTTATTGTAATACCCTAAACCTTGCAATTGGGCGATATTAAGAATTTGGGCCAAGTTATTTAGAGAAATATAATTAGGGAGATACTATTTGCACCACTAAATCTACTATTTGCACCACAAATTAAAAAAAAAATAAAAAAATAATAATTTAGAATTTACTTAAATGTCCTTATTTAAAAAAAATGAAGTCTTCTTCTCCATCACTCTGGTCTACTTCTTCTCCATCACTCTGGTCGGAAAAAAAAAAAAACCCTAAGAACTATGATCATTGATAAGGGCAGCATAAATCATGCATGAATTCAAGAAATTAAAAAAAATAAATAAAATCAAAGAAAAATTTTAATTTCACTCACCATTTAGAGAAGGGTACTCAATATTCAGCAAGAGGTCATCAATGAGCTCGGAGCCGCCTCCCGCGACGGCGGAGAGTAGCCCGTCCACACTCAGTGCAACAGCCTCATCATTGGAAATCGCACGACGTGAAAAGTGCACGAAGCTTGAAGAAAACAACCTATAAGAAATGACCAATAGCAGGAAACACACTTCGAATTTCACTAAAAATGAAGAGAAAATGTTCTTGCTGTTGAATTGTTTCATTCTTCTCTTACCGCTCAATTATAGAAAGACAAAAAAAAGACTAGAGATTTAAGAAATCAAGAAATTCAGTAACAACTCACGTGTGAACTGAGCCCAAGTTAATGACGGCATGCGATGCAAACCAATAAAACACATTACCAGTCATGACAATTAATGCTTATTCCACTCGCTGAGCCACTAATGTTTGATAATCCATAAAAAACTGATCAGCCCGCGCAATCTAAGCTCGCGGGTCCAGACTAGGGTGGTTCATTTTACCCGCGGGTAATTTTACCTGCAGGGTAAACGGGTAAAAGGGCAGGGTAGTACCCGAATTTTCGGGTAAAGGGTAGGGTACTATCCGTACCCGCTAAAATTTGTAAGGATAAGGATAGGGTATGGGATTAACATATTACCCTATTACCCTATATATTTAAATATATATTAATAATATATATTATATATTAAATATATTATAAGATATAAATCCATCAACAATTAAACTAATATTAATTTTTTAATCTTTATGTTGTGAAGTTATATTAAGATACTTTATATTATTTTTTTAATTTTTATAAAATTATATTTTATAGGGTAGGGTAAAAAAAGATAAATTTAACCTATTAAAGGGTAACCCGTTTACCCATAGGGTAATACCTTTACCCTACCCGCTTTGAAAAATAGGGTAATAGGGTAGGGTATTGGTAGGATAAAATTCCATAGGGTAGGGTATGGGAAAGGCATACCCGTACCCTACCCTACCCATGAACAACCCTAGTCCAGACCATCAAAAGACGGTAACTCTAAACGGCCAGTTGTCACAACAACAAGCTCCACCTCTATTGGCGACTGACCGATAGGGACGCCTGACGTATTCACGACTCCTGTCACAGGTTGCCTTGTGTTCACGCCGGCGTTGGGTGGGGTGGTCACCTTATCACCCACAACCTTCGATATATATGGTGGTAGAGCCTCCTGTAGCAGTGTCAGCATGCTCTTCATCATCCGCTCGAAACATGTATTTATATCGGCCTTAACCTCAGCACGTAGCACCTCAATATCCTTCTCTAACTTTTCCATCGATGTTTCTCTTATAATCATGGAACGGTGACAGGGTTGGACCAATTTGTTGGAAAATGAATACGGATAAAGAGAACAGAATACGTGATAACGCAACAAAATACTCAATAATCAAAAGACGGACGAATAGGAATCTTTAATAAAGATGAACCTTAAACCAAACAGACAAATCGTGCCAGCCCCAATGATACTAATCAAAGCATACTGAAATAACTAAAGTTTAAACCCTAAATACTACTCATTCTTTCGGGCCTAAGTTGACCCGATGCATTAAGACAAAATAATCCACTAAAACCTTAATAAATACAACAACTTTAGTAGTGAAATAACACTTTAGCTATGAGCAACTTTAGGCCTCCGCGTATAAACCAATAAATCACATCAATCAGCACATGCCGTGCATGCGCTTAATGATCATTTTTTTATTATTTGGACCCAGTTTCGTGAGATTGGTACATCCAAGACCAACTAAATAACAATAAAATATATATTTTAATTGTTATCTTGGAGACTATATTTTGTTGCTTAATAGTAAATTCTAAGGTAAGGTGGAAATAGTGCATTACTTTATTGTCTAGTTGCAAGTGTCCCTGGGTTTACTATTTTTTTTTTTTTTTTTTATACCCTATTTTTTACTTTGTTCAATAATAAAAGTTTTGGTCAAAAATTTCGGTCAACCCAAAAATCTATTATCATACTTTAACAATCAGATTATAATAGTTGAACTATATATTATCACACTTGACTACCTATTATGACAATAAAATAACGAAACATTTTTATTGACCGATCGATAAAAATTGAAAATAATAAAAATGACGGCTATTACTAACCGTAGGTTAATCATGCATTATAGAATTTCGTCTAAAACTGCATACACTGACAAATGTCTTTTCCAATGGTGAGGAGCAATAAAAGGAACATTTATGGCGATGGCAAAAATTCAAGAAAATCACTTTGAGCATATATTATTCTTTATTCCCATCACATTTAATTCAAACAACATACAACATTTAAATAGGACCATCAGCCCCCTACTCAACAGCTCCAACTTGTTACATGCATTGAATATAAATTTTCTCCAGATCAGTTGTCAAAACGTCACTAATTTTGTGCAACTTATCAAAATTATCACCATTCATTTCTAATATATCTTATATTTGTTACATGCGTCGGAGCTGCTGCAATTCTTCTTCTTCAATTCGCAATATAAAACCCAAAAAAGAAAAAAAAAACAAAATTCGAAGAAATTCATTTTAACAAAACAAACATTTTATGTCCCCTTGTTATGAATAGGAGGTTTGCGATGGGGTTGCGCGTAATCCATAACTTCTATATCCTGCACGTTGTCATTATCTTTGCGGCTCACATTTTCCTCAGCATTGGATGGTGATGACTCCACCATCGATCTCCTTGATATCTACATCAATATTGGGGAATTTTATTACTCCCTACGTTCTTATGAGATTAAAAAAAATCACATTTTTTTTATATTTAGCCTCATTTAATATATTCAAACATGAGAAAATATTAATTTTGGTCCCATAAGACATCGGGTATTCCGATTTTGGTCCCAAGACTATCATTTTTGGTGCCAAACAGAGTTAGTATCGATTTTGGTCCCCTTTTTTGCCTTAAAATCATGGGGCAAAAAATGATATTCTTAAACTTATGGGACTAAAACTAGGCGATTTTTTTGAAAAAGGACAAAAAATGATAGTATCGCGACCAAAATCGGAATACCCGATGTCCTATGGGATCAAAATCGAAATTAACTCATTCAAATATCTCCATTTGGCTCATTTAATGTATTTACATATAAATTTATTAGATAATTTTATTACTTTATTAATATGTGTGCAATTATGCAAAATGACCATCTTTTGTAAAAGGTAAGAGATTAATATTTAGTTGTACTTATTTTCATATTCTAATGAGCGTGTCATTCCATGCATGCATCCATTATTTCTCGATTTAAAAAATAAGCATTGATATTTTTATTCCGTTTGCTGGGTAAAAGACAGTAACTGCGAGAGACTTGAACCCGAGCAGTCGAAAACTGGATTGATCATAAAGACCGATGGATCGACATATATAGATAATCTGTTTTATTTTATTAATACATGTTATGTCTAAATTGATAATATAATTTAATATATGTATGAAGTACTGAATACATATTGCGTGTCGTTGAAATATGTGACTTTGCGAAAATGTAATATCCAAAAGTCATACACTACTTTTTGTATATATGCAAAATAGATTATTTTATGAAATAGTTCTATACCTCGGTTCCAGTAGCCTGATGCAAAGGTTTCCATGATGAATATGAAATTTTGATGTTTATGCCTGCATGCGCAGAGTATCAGTAGTTAGGGATGACAAAATACAAAAAGAAAATAAATGGCACAGATTTGTATTTAAAATTTACGAGAGAGAATGATGCACTAGGCTGTCATGTTTATATTCACATGCCTGTAATTAAATACTTGCTTTTTTTTTTCATTTCTTTAATCTTATTAACACACACACACACACACACACACACACACACACATATATATCCTATATCTAAATTAACATGATCTTTATTTGGTGCAACACATTTTATGCATGGTTTTTAAAAATATCAACAAAATATAAATAAAAATGAAAACAGTAGCAAGAATAGATTATAACTTAAACAATATTTGCGCATTTGATCGAAACATAAGAGAAACAAATCAATCTAAATAGCTTTTCCTACAAACGTCCAATGTTTCTACCTTCTTGAACTGAGGAAAGCATCTGATTATCTAACTGCACGATGTTTGAACCACGATCCGAACTCCCAGCTGCTGAAGTCTCTACATGATCCTGCACACGATTTCGTAAACGATCTTTCAATCATTTCTCGATCACAAAATAGAAGAATGCATGAGAAATAAATTTTCAAAAATCTAACCTTGCTAGTAAGTTGTTTATCCGAAACTGTAAGTAGTCTAGCAGCTGTGCATGCATGAAAATAAAGAAAGAAAACAAGATAATAATAATAAGTAAGTAAAGCCATGAGGTACAAATTATTCGAATCTGAGATCGATAAGATCAATTTTTTTTCAGACCAGAAGCAGATTTGTGTTGATTTGGAATGTAGATACAAATGGGTATATAAGTATTGTGAAGAGGAAAATGAAGCATTAAATGCACGACTAGTGTAGGAGATGGATTTTTGTCTCACGAGAACATGCAGGTGTTTATGTGCTCAACATTGAATACAAATTTCAAGATATCGGCGGCCCCCCATGTCTTCTCCCTGTGAATTTTAATCAAAATGAAAAAAATAATTTAGTACATGATATAACATTACATCAGAGAAGGAGAAATATATATGATCTTTCACATCTATAACGGGGAAAAAACTAATTCGTGGCCGTTTAGGTGGTTTATGTGTCACAATGCGGAGTAGGTGAGTTTGTGATTGGATTTTAATTACGTGGCCCAATCCTTACTAAATACTTTCTAAGTCTAACTCGGTATACAAAGCTTGGATGGTACGTTTTACCTCCTTTTTTTGTAATAAAAATGATAGTCGCGAGGGAGGTTTCCTCTATTACTGTCTAAAATAATAATAATAAATATCATTAATTTACTGATATTTATTAAGGGTGGAGTTTTTTTTTAGCCACTTCAATGTTTAAAAAAATAAATTTAGCCACTAATTTTTAAACATTATTATTTTAACCACTTTGAACATTTATATCCCTTTCCTTCTTTTTTTTAAAGATAAAAATATATATATATAGGGGCAGACTTGGGTGAGACCGTCTCATACATGAGACGGGTCAATACTCACATGTGGGGATCATTATTTATGGGTGAAGTATCATTAACTCACATGTGAGTATCATTGTTTATACCCGCATGTGAGTATCATTATTTATGGGTGAAGTATCATTAACTCACATGTATCATTCTTTATGGGTGAAGTATCATTAACTCACATGTATTGATCCGTCTCATGTATGAGACCGTCTCGTACAAGTTTTTGTCATATATATATATATATATACATACTCTCTCTCTCTCTCTCTCTCGATTCCAAGATTTGAGGTGAAAACATATTGTAGATTTGAAGCTTCACTTTTGAAGGTAATTTGTAAACTCAATTATTTAATTCACATATTCGTTCAAAAATTTTGGAAAAGAAAAACACATATTAGTTATTACCTGCGCGTCGGGTTGTGCTTAGCCGCGCACTGGAACCGGCGCGCAGGCCCCCTGTGCAGTGTCGAGGACCGCGCGCGCACGATACGGTGCGCCGAGGCCTGCACGCACATAGCGGCGCGCAGAGGCCGTGTGCGGGCACTCGCGCGCAGGGTACTGCGTGAGGATGCCCGCACGAGGACAAGCTCCGATGTCCGTGCGGACACCCCCACACCGAGGCCGTCAGCGCGCGCACGCGGCCATGCATCGACGCCAGCGCGCACACTCGCACACACGGTGCCGCGCATCGAGGCCGCCCGCGCGCGGGCACGCACACGAGCATGGTGCCTCGTACGTGCATCGTGCCGCGTCCAGACACATGTGCACCGATGCACCCGCGTGCCGACCTCGATGCTCCGAGGCAGTTCGGGCACTGAGGCCTTCGTTTAACATATTTGTGCTTATTTTTATTTTTTAAAATAATGAAAAAACTAATGCATACATTTTTAATATTTATTTGCGTTGATTTTGTATGAATCTAATGTATTTATTTTTGTTTTTATGTGCAGATGAGTGGGACATATATTTTATTGCATCATGGAGGTTTTTGGCGTGACCATATATATTTTAATGAAATTGAAGAATATGTTCGTATTCCAACGGGGGGAATAACTTATTCGTAATTGTTTGATGAAATTATAGAAATTGTTGGTGAAGATCCAAATATGCATAGGTATGTTATCTCGAGTTTAATGTTATGTCAGCATGATGGTAAAAGGTGAAGATTTCGGATAAGAAATGATGCCGACTTGAACTTTGCTATGGAAGAGTCATCAATTCTGCACTTATATGTTGAAACTTCTTTGAGAACACCACTCTCCCACTCACACAATTGACCTCCTATTTATGCTCAAAATAGCCTTTTGGATTTATTGAATGCTCAAAATGCATATCCACAATCATATCCATATACAGTTGCATATGTTAGTCCTCTATATCCACATTATGAAGGTGTTCACATAAATCATGAGAATTTTGGTGATGATGATGATGATGATGATGAAATTGTTGCAGTTGAAGATCATCATCATCATCATGATGGTGAAACTGTTGCAGTTGAAGATGAGAATGTTGAAGATGATAATGATGTGGTTAATGATAAGATTAATGAGAATGAGGAGGGTTTGGGATTTGATCAGATTGTTGACAATGATAATGTTAATGAGGATAAGGGTTTTGGATTTGATTGGGGCGTTAATGATGACACATTTGTTAATGATGATGGGGAGAAAGTTCCTGTTGATGATGAGGCCAATGATGTCGATGTTTGTTATGAAAGGTTCCATAGGTCCGTACCAGAAGTTAGTACTTCATGTGACATAGATGATGTGGAAGATGATAATTTGGAAGAAACATGCCAACATGGACGATAATGGATTATTACAGAGGCACTATATCAAGCCACATTCCCTCTAAAAACCTTAGGCATTGATATGACTGTAAACACTAGTGATACTTTGTGTTTGGATGCTATTTTTGAAAGTAAAGAGTCAATGATCAATGCGCTGGGTTTGTATCATTTGCATAATCGTGTGGAGTATCGTTTTGAGCGTTCAAAGAAGACTAGGTTTGCTGCACGTTGTAGACACCATGAAAATTGTACATTCTCAATGCGTGATTCAGCTCATGGGGGTACAATGGAGGGTTTTTAAATGGAATGCTCCCCATACATGTCAAATGGATTTTAACCGTCATAGACATCGTATAGTTACATCAAAAGTAATAGGTGCATTTTTTGCTCCTAAATTGCTGACTGTGGGAGCAATCTTAAAACCAAAGGAAATGCAAATGCAATTACAGACAGAGTTTGGTGTTATTTTAGAGTATGGTCGAGCTCTTGCTGGGAGAAATTATGCAATCAAAATGTTATATGGTGACAGTGACAAGTCATTCCAGCTACTCCCATCGTACTTGCATATGGTGCAACAATCAAATCCTAGTTCAGTTGTTGAATTGAAGATGGATGCAAGAGGCTATTTTGAGTACGTTTACATGGCCCTTGCTGCTTGTATTGATGGCTTCATTTCTTATGGGCATCCTGTTATTGTTATAGATGGGACTCATTTGAAAGGGAAGTACAAAGGAGTTATGTTTATCGTAGCAACAAAGGATGAGAATGAACAAATTTATCCATTAGCGGTTGGAACCATAAATATGGTATGAGTATTACTCGGGAGGCTGTTCAAGGTCATGTATTGTTTGGATATTAATTAAGTGGTGTAGCAATTTTTGATAAGAATAACTACCCCACGGAAATGATTCCCACAACTCATTGTCTTCTATTAAAGCCCACAACCAATCATCAATAGTATGCTTCTTCTAAAGACCATTCAAAATAGCACTCACAAACAACACTTTAGCACCTTTGATGTAATCATCATGATCGTTGCCAAGACCATCCTTCTTCTTATATTTTTCCTAGAACTCTCCTAGAGTTGTCTTCTTTTGTGGCCTCTCAAAAAACCTACGATAGAATGAGGATGATGGAATCTTATGATTTATATTTTGATCAAACTCAGAGCCTCCAAAATTCAACCCTGTCACCAAAGCATATTCCTTTCGCCCAAATCTAAAATTTATTTTATTGATTCGGAACCACATCTCACTAGAACAACTGTCATCTGACTTTACAATTTCTCGCTAGATAAAATAATGCACGGCTTTATTACATCTTTCCACATGCGTTCAAAGTTGGAAAAAATTTCCAAAAGAAGAGTTCCGTAATGCTGCTAAAACATTGTTCCCACACCCACGTAAGACATCCGAAATATCTTTCAACTCACTGATATGATCATAATTACTTATTGTATAACTTGTATCAATCATGCTCGGTCTTTTCCAAACCCATCCATCCTACATAAATTAAAAAAAATTATACAATTATAAAAATAAACATAAAACACAACATATATATAAAATAAATAATCATTATAGTCAGTTTTTTATTGGTTCATATTCTACAAATAATATATAAAAAATGTAAACAATGAGAAAAAAAACTAATTAAACTCAACTATATAGAGATGGGAGACGGGGCACGGGCACACGGTGTGCGCACGCATCGTTGCTCGCCAAAGTCTAGCATGCACTCCCACACATAGGAGCACCCACCCATATGCCCCACCTTCGCGGAAGCCGTGCGAGCGCGCATGCGCGCCTGCGCGCCCCCTGCGCACGGAAGTTTTGTGCACACACCCACCTGCACGCCCGCTCGCCTGCGCACTGACACCTAGTGCGTGTGTCTCCCCGCCCGTACGTCCATGCGCGTGCGCGCGGACACCCCTACTCGTATGACCTGTGCGCACACATACACACTCGCTTCGGGGCGCAGGTAAGAACTTCTTGCCCATATTTTTTTAACGGAATACAAATCACCAATCTTTCACAAAATGCAAATTTAAACAATATGAGGGGGATAAAAAATACCTCTAAAACTTCGTGAGCGACATTAGGGCTGTCAATTTCTTCATAATCTTCTTTACCACTTGCCATTTTATTCCAAACTCAAAACTTCCAAATCAAAGCTACAACATCACACATTATTCATAATTAAACTCAATTCACATACTTCTTACACTTTATGTCTAAATAAAATTGAAAACATGGTATATTCCCAACAATTTAAAAAACCCCAATTTTGCTACAAAATCTCACCTTTTACTTAAATTTTATTCTGCATTCTCGGTGGTGACAGCGCTGGATTGCTGGCAGTGGAGACAATGTCGATGGCAGCGGTTATTCTGCTGGTGGTGGTGGTGAGTTCTGCAAATTTGCAGATTCGAAAGGGGGGCCGACAACGAGTTCTACAGCAAAAGGGGAGAGGGGGAGTTTTGGGGAAATTTAATTTTTGTTTGTTGAGAGCAAGAGTGTTTTGGAGAGAGAAAATTAAATTGTTTTCTTTTACCTTTATTTTTTAAAATAACTAAGGGTATTATTGTAAATTTGGCTAAAAAACTATTATTTAAATTTTGGTGGCTAAAAACGTTTTTTAAACTTTTAAGTGGCTAAGAAACCATATTGTCATTATTTATTAATATTAGTGACAGTATAGCAAAGTAGTCGGTCAAAAAAATAAAAATCTTTTTTAGCCACTTTTTTTTAAAATATTATATTTTTTTTCAACTTTACCATGATACCCTTCATTTAAAAAATTATCTAAAGAAAGAAAAAATAATATTATGTGTGCGCGCGGACAGGTGCACGCAACGAGTCCAGTGCAAGTGCGGGGCTGTTTATGCCAGCGTGCACACTAAGGCCAGCACACGGCTGCGCGCGCGCATAGGTGCGGGGCTGCCGACGTGTGCGTCCACCTGCGCACTGAGTCCAGTGAGTGCACCGGTATGGGGCTGTGGATGCGAAGGTGCACCTACGCATCGAGGCTAGTGTGCATATATGGGTATGGGGTTGGTGACGTGCACGCACCCTTGTGCACTGAATCCAACGCGCGGGTGCCAGCGTATGAGTGTGCGCACGCACAGGTGCGGCACTACCGACACGCGCGAGGACATGCACATTGAGTCCAGCGCGCAAGTGCGGGTTGTCGACGCGCGCGCATGCGGGTGGTAGTGCGCGGGTGCGGGGCTACCAACACGCGCACATCGAAGCTAACGCGCGGTGCGGGGGCTGCCAAAGCATTCACGCACCACCTGGGCACCCAAACCAGTGCACGTACCTTTGTTTTCCAATTTTCTTAATCATTTAAAAAAGTAACTAAAATTTATATATTTAAAAAATAAGTGGCTAAAATAAATTTTTTAAATTTTTAAATAGCTAAAAAAAGTTAACCATTATTATTATTATTATTATTATTATTATTATTATTATTATTATTATTATTAGGTACGCCATATCTAATATGCTATAGTCCCACAAAAAAAAGACTACAGATATTAGGTTTTAATCTATGTACCTATATAAGATAATCTCTATTTTTTAGTGAAATACGTCAATGAAATTCTCTGTAGTATCAGAGTCTAAGGCTTACACCAAACAGTGGAATCCTAAGTTTTATTTTTTTAATAGTGGTGTTTATCTTCTAAAGCAAAAAAAATAAAAATAAAAATAAACAGTTAGTTCGAGATGGAAAATTGTGTATCTAATGTAGATTTATGTTATTATTTAGCTATAATATATATATATATATATGATTTTTGTTGTACTTACTGATCAACTGGGATTTTGTACTAGTTTTAGTGTTATTTGGTTGTACATTTTAATTGGTTTACTCCTGCTTTTATCCGAATTTATTTGGTTTTTACCCATTCTTAGAAATTAGTATGTGTTGTGATATTTGTATATTTTGCCCCATATTATGCTGTCTTTTTGGAGAATAGATAGTTGATGAAGTCCCGGGGTTGTGCGTTGAAGAAATTAAGTAAAAAATGGGACGGAAATCTCACAGAAGAGGAACAACGAGCACGATTGCGAGTGCAGTCGCGGATGACCAAATGGGTGGTTGTCTATGAGTTCGCGACAGAGAATGGGGCCTGAAGAAGAAAATCCGCAAGCATGGTCGTGGGTAATGGAAGTGGTCTTTGATAATCATGCCACATCATGACAAGTGGACCCACGACCCGAGCCTCGAATGACTCGATCGTGAGCGAGGTCGCGGGTCATTTGGACCAGTCCGATTCTGTGTTGGTTTTGGGCTTTAATTCACTAAGTATAAATTGGATTTTTGTGTGAAAATTCTACACAATCTATCATCACCTAAAGTTGCCACTAGAGAAAAATAGCTGAAAAAAGAAGACGCGATAAACAAGACCAAAGACTTCAAGAGTTTTCAAGATTATAGACAAATTTAATCATCTGGGTTTTATTAAGTTTTTATGTCTATGACTTGATTGTGTTTTGCTTATTCTTATGCTTATCTGTATTATTTACTTGATCACTAAATAGTACAATTTGATATGTTAATTCATAAATCGAGAGAGGAGTTTTAACACGTGATTTGAAATAAGTAACTGGTTAATTTAAATCACTCGACGGAGTTGCGGTTAATTTAGAAAGTAAAGAACCTTTGGAACTATTAGGAGTTGCATATTAGATAATTAAAGGACACATTATTATTTAATTTGTAATTTACACCCTAGAGGAGGTTTAGAATGCATTAGTGGTTATTCTAGCACAATTTAAGTCCCAACATAGGTATAAGAATGAAGTATTAATTGAATGAATTAGTTGATGATTAATCAATACTGATTACGTCTTTTATTCATTATTTAATTTATTTGTGTTTGTTTATGTGGTAGCATTTATTGTGTTTAATTTTGAGTTGAAACTGAGGTGATTTCCTTGGTTCAGAAGAACCACTATGGAGGACGGGCCACTGAAGATCCGAATGCGCATATGATGTAATTTTTGGAGATCTGCAGCACTGTGAAGATGAATCGAGTCCCTAATGATTCCATTCGCTTATGTCTATTCCCATTCTCTCTACAGGTTATGGCTAAGCTATGGTACCAATCTCTTGGTACCGGGTCTACTGAGAGTTGGGAAGGATTAACCCGCAAGTCCTGTGCAAGTTCTTCCCACCTAGAGTTACTTTCAAGCTCAAAGGCAAGATCACACAATTTCGCCAGATTGGCAACGAGACATTATATGAGGCTTGGGAGCGATTCCAAGATATGATAAGGAAGTGCACCAATCATGGATTTTGGGTAGATCATCAAGTATCTATCTTCTACAATGGATGCAATATGGAGTTAAAAAGGCTTCTGGATGCCTCTGTGGGTGGTTCTTTATTAAGCAAAGGCCACGATCAAGTTGTGATAATGATAAAAGACATGACAACCAACAACTATGAGTGGTCTGGAGATCAACAGGTAAAGATGTTGAAGAGAGATGCAGTTGTTTATGACAGTGACCCAATCTCCAAATTAGTGGCTAAATTGTCCACATTAAATACTACAATCAATAGTAGATTCGACGGCATGTCTCAACAGGCTACAAATTTTCCCATGAATCAGACCGTAAAAGACGTTAACTATATTAATCAGAGAGGCAACTATGAGAACAATAATTATCAATGGAAAAATCAAATCTACCATGGTAAATCGATCTAATCTCTCATATGGGAATCCTAATAATGCACTGTAGCCTCCATCTGTCTTCTCAATAATGAATAGAATGATTAATGAGGAGAAGAAGCCAAAGATAGATGATTTGTTGATGGCGTTCATGGGAAAGACTGACAAGTTTATGGGGGATCAGTCGTAAGCTAGAGTGGAGGAGTTGGAGAATACTATAGGCTATAGGTACTATGAGTGTGAAAATGAAGATGTTCGAGAAGTAACTGGGACAGTTGACTATATTTGTAGGAAATCAGCAGAAATCGGGATAATTTCCAAACAACACCACAATAAATCCCAAAGAGCAGTGTAATGCAATCCATCTGCATATTGACGTGCCCACATCCATCACCACCGGTACATTTGTTTCTTCCAAGATGGCTCTTAGAAAGTCAGATTCCACAATCAAGAGTCCTCAAACGGGTCCTACAGTGCTTCCCACAGTGACTATCCCGTTCCCACGAAGGACCTTGAAACAGAAAGTTGATGCATGATTCTCCAAATTCATAGAAATCTTTAAGAAAGTGCAAATCAACATTCCTTTGGTGGAGGCATTGCAACATATGCCTAAGTATGCAAAGTTTCTCAAGGATGTTATGTCCAAAAAGAAGAAGATGGAGGAATTTGAGACAGTGCATCACCTAGAAAATTATAGCTCCATCATCCAATGGGAGCTCCCAGCCAAGATGAAGGATTCTGGAAGTTTCACACTATTTGGAGACAAGATTGGTTGTTGAGCACTGTGTGATCTATGGGCGAGCATCAATTTGATGCCGCTTTCATTTTTCAAGAAGTTGAATAGTGGGCGACTAAAGCCCACAACTATGTGTTTGCAAATGACTGACCGATCTGGAGTGTACCCCAAGGGAATTCTAGAGAATGTGTTGATTAAGGAGAAGGATTTCATATTCCTAGTAGATTTTGTTGTGCTTGACATGAAGGAAGATAAGAGTAACCCTCTCATTTTGGGATGACCCTTTTTTGTGCACTGGATGGGCCAATATTGATTTGGACGCAGGGATACTTACTGTCCGTTATGAGGATGAACATGTCTAATTCATGTTCGACGCAGTAGAGCATAAGATAGCAGTAGAGTGTAACATCATCAATGCTCAAGAATATGGTTGCATCACTGATGATGGAGGCATGAAAATAAAGAATCGGAAAAGAGAATGGGGAATACCAATTCCTCCGCTCTTGGGAATTTGAGCTTTCATGTCGTCTGGCTGTCGACATTAAATATAGCACTTGTTGGGAAACAACCCAATTTGTTAGTTTTATTTCTTTTGTTTAGTTTTTCTTATTTATGTTGGGAAAATAAAGGCATTGGATGCTGCATCATGGGGGACAACAAATCAATCAACTTGTCTTTCGACAACTTTGGGGGAAGACATTGAACCCGAACGCTCATCCATTTGATCTTTGTGAGTGGTCAACGACACCCTCATGCAGTTTTACAAAATTATTCTAACCCTTGGATTTGAATAAATTTGGGGGATGTATGCTTGTGGTGCCTAGACCTTTATTTATTTTACTTGTTTAGTTTTTTTATATATTTAATTTTGTTTTCCCAAATTATTTTGAAAAATTTTGGTCTTGATTTTTTGGGATTCAGATGATATATGCATTATGATTTATGATTTAGTGTTTATGATTTAGATTATTTGATTGAGAATAACTTGAGCATGTATAGCATGATTTGAAAGAGCATGTGTTTTAAAATTCTTTGAGCTTTATTTTGTCCAATGTTGAGCTGTGAGATTTTGAGCCTATAAGACATGCGTCTTAATTTTTGTTCTTGTGTGTTGGTTGCCTATACACTTATTTCTCTAGAACTTGTATGCCATCTTACTTGAGATTGAGTTATTGTCCTTGAAAGTAGGAGATGATAATATGTCATATTTTCTTTAGCCATGATATCTCATACACTATCATGAGTTTATTTTATTGTTTTGTGAGCCCTCTTGTGCTTAAATGTCTTTTCTTTGAAAGCCTATTTAGGATTAATTTGTTGATTCTTATTGAGAAATATGAGAAAGGTGTAGGGAATTTTGGAGTTGGGATGGAGGAAAGATTTGAAAAAAAAATTGGTTATAAATTCTTGGTTTTTATTCGTGCACAAATAAAAGAGTTATGTGAGTGTTGAAAAAAAAATAAGAAAAATCATGAAAAGAGCACAAAAAGAAAAAATGTGAAAAGTTCCAATAAAAATAAATAAGAAAGACACCAAAGGTCTATGAGTTGAAAGAAAAAAAATGTTATGAAGACTCGAAGAGTACTCAAAGATTCTAATATTTTGAGTGGATGATTTAAGGTGGTGTAGGAGCAAGTTGAAAAAATTACAACTTGTGCATGATGTGAAAAGTAGTTAGGAATAGAATGTGAAAGTAGTTGATTGGTTTGTAATTGATGAGTCACGTGAGCCAAACATTCCTAACTTTAACCCGAGCCTACATTACAACCTTAACAAAAGTCATATTTGATCTTAATTTTGAGCACACTTGTTTGTTAGTGGAGAGTTGAGATTTCATGCAAGCTTATGGTAGAGTCAAGTGTGTGGTTTAATGTTTCGACAAGTGTTGTCCCTTTTTTCATCACATTTTGAGTGTTTGAGCAAAACACACACCAGTGAGGATCATTGACTTGATATTTTCTCAAGGAAATCTATTGCACGTGTTCATGATTTGATTGATGTATTTGTTCTTGTAATTTTCCCGGTAAGATTTTTCAGCTTGTAGATGCTAGATTGTAGATTATGATCATGTGTGTTGTTTGAATTCTAAGTTTGGTTTTTGTTCTTTGTTTGGGGACAAACAAACTCTTAAGATTGAGGGGAGTTGATAAATTGGGATTTTGCACTAGTTTTAGTGTTATTTAGTTGTGCATTTTAATTGGTTACTTGTACTTTTATCCCAGTTTATTTGGATTTTACCCATTCTTGGAGATTGGTATGTGTTGTGATATTTGTAGATTTTGTGCCGTATTTTGCTGTGTTTTTGGACAAGAGATAGTTGATGATGTCCCGGGGTCGTACGTTGAAGAAATCGAGTCAAAAATGGGACCGAAACATCACTAAAGAAGAGTTGCGAGCCCAAGCCACGAGCACGATCGTAGGTGGAGTCGTGGGTGACCAAAGAGGTGGTTGTTTGTGAATTCATGACAGAGAAGGGGGTCTGAAGAAGAAAACTCACGAGCATGGTCGTGGGTAATGGAAGTGGTAGAGGATAATCATGACACGTGGAACCGTGACCTGAGCCGCGAGTGACTCGATCACGAGCGAGGTCGCAGGTCATCTGGGCCAGTATGATTTTGTGTTGGTTTTGGACTTTAATTCACTAAGTATAAATAGGGTTTTTGTGCGAAAATTCCACACAATCTGTCACACCCTAAAGTTGCCACCAGAGAAAAAGAGCAGAGAAAAGCAGACGCGAAGAACACGACTAAAGATTTCAAGAGTTTTCAAGATTAGAGATGAATTTAATCATGCGAGTTTTATTTATCCTGTTCTTAGAATTATCATGTTTTCTTTGTGGATTGTTTTAGATATTTATTTTGTCATGGATAGCTAAAACCCTAGTATTCTAGAGTTGTTTATGATTCAACTATGAAGTTCATTTAATCTATTAAGTTTTTATGCCTATGACTTGGTTGTATTTTGCTTATTCTTGTGTTTATCTGCATTGTTTACTTGATCACTAAATAGTACAATTTGATGTGTTAATTCATAAATCGAGAGAGGACTTTTAACATGTGATCTGGAATAAGTAATTGTTAATCAAAATTACTCGACAGAGTTGCGGTTAATTTAGAGACAAAGAACCTTCGGAACTATTAGGAGTTGCATATTAGATAATTAATTGACACATTATTGTTTAATTTGTAATCTATCCCCTTGGTACTTCGAGAGGAGGTTTAGGATGCATTAGTGGTTGCTCTAGCAAAATTTAAGTCTCAACATAGGTATAATAATAAAAGGATTAATTGAATGAACTAGTTGATTATTAATCAATCCTAGAATATGTCTTTTATTCATTGTTTAATTTATCTGCGTTTATTTTCGTGGCAGCATTTATTATTTTATTTAGTAATTAAATTAAACCATGTCTGGTAGTCTAGATAAATGTATGATTCTTAAATCTATGTGAATATAACCTTGTTAACCGCTACATTATAAACCCCACTGTACACTCACAGTAAGATTAAATAATTACCGAACACTTACTTTTTTATTTCTAATGTAAATAACAAGAATATTAAAATAAAAACATTTAGAGATGAAATTTTCCGTCCTTAATTTAAGAATGGAAAATTTCGTCTCTAATATAGACATTTTGAATCGGAATTTGTCATTTTCAAATAATTAATAGCACAAATTAAATCTATATTAGAGATGAAATTTTATGTCTCTAAAATATAGACGGAATCTAATTTCACTTTTGTGTTTTTTACTTTAGGGACAAAAAATTAAAAAAAAAAGCATAAATCTACATTAGACATATAATGTCTCTAAATTAGAGAAAGAATCTAATTTTAATTTTTTTACTTTAAGGGCAGAAAATTAAAAAATTTAGTCATTTAGTGACGCGATTTTCCGTCTCTAAATTAGAGACCCAAAATTCTATATCCAGTGTATAATTATATTATTATTTGGATATAATATATAGTCTATATGGATAAAAGTAGACAATTCACCATAACAAACACACACACACAGGCGCACACACGCACACACATTTAGTCGTTAAAGAAATAAAATTAGAGACAAAAATATCCATGGTTAAAAGTTTGGAACTAAATCAGTTGTGAATTCGTTGCTAAGTTCGTCATTAAAATAATTTTCCTAATATATTTTTTGCAGTGATTATTGGTGAAGATTGTTGTTATCGATAGTGTTTTCTAGCTAAATCTATAAGTTTGTCGTTAAAATATTTTGTATATATATTTTTCTGTAATTAATGGTGAAGATTGTTGTTACCGATGAAACACCATCTTGAGGGGCATATATATGGGTGATATTTATCATTATTGTTTAAGTTTGTTATTCAACACCTAAAATTCTACATATGTTATGTTTTGTATTCATCAATATAAGGTGTTCTTTATTATTATTATTATTATTATTATTATTATTATTATTATTATTATTATTATTATTATTATTATTACCTTGTCCTTGTATAACATGGAGAAATACAGTTTATATATCGATCAGGGGGAATATATGTAGCACCATCCCATGTGATAGAGGACAAGTACTCAATTATCTCAGTGGTAGTCAGCGCATATGCATGGATTCTTAATTACTCCTCTATATCATTTACAAAATCTCTTGTTTTCCTTATTTTATTCTCATTTGTTTGGTGATTTTGGTGAAGTGGTAATGTATAACCTTATCTATTTTGAGTTTTAATTTGGCTATAATGATTGACTTCTGTATTAAAATTGTTAGATAATATTTTGGGTATTAAGTTACGCATATGTCCTGCCATTTCAATGATCGTGGAGGGGTTCCCTTTGGAGGTCGACAGTTCAAGGTTGTAGCTATATACTCAAATTATTGTACAGACAGACCAGCCTTGTGTTGCAGTACTAGAATAAACAACACACACCCCAGTCTTAATTAGGCCTAAATTATTCCCACAATCTTTTTCAGTTGCCTGTCTAAGTTTTGTCTGATTAATCTTAGTATGTAGTTGTGGGTTTCAACTTAATTAATCCCGATAATTGAAGAATTCAACAGTTTTTAAAAGATTATGCTCAGTAATAATGCACGATTCAATGAGCGTGATAGTTGTTCCGTTCAAATTTACATCATATATCATCTTACCCGATCATGCTTTTTCACTTCCGAAAAAGAGCTCAAATTATATTTTCAAAATTATTCACGTTAGCACCGAACAATGTAACATTTGATGTCATGTGGATGTTTCAAGTGACATTTAAGTAGGGGAATGGGAAATAGGGACCCCAACGAGATGGCTCAGCAGACAGCAATGCATGGCCAGGCCGCCATTTGCATCGCCTCGGCAGGACATGGGGGCCCCACCGTCGGCCGCCCATCGGCCCCAAAAGCAATTAAGTTCGAGCCATACCGTAAGCCATTAACAAGGCTACAACTCAATTTTACATAGTTCTTGTATATTATGAACATATTTAATCACCATGAATAGTGTGGATATATATATAGGGAGGGCTCAAATGAAAAAAAGGATCATTTATGTGATATATATGACTCAATCACAACTCGCCACCAGATACGTGCTCTCGGATTTTATAAAAATTTAAAACTTTAAAATAACTTGCTCGATTTTAATACAATTTACACAAATAATATAACAAATTAAGATTCTTTCCACGCTCTTTCATTTAAGATTAATATTGCATATATTTGTTTGAATAAAAATAGATGACCATGAACATACAAGCTCTAATTTTGTAACTTTCAGATATTGCTAACATGACTGAACAACATTGCTAATATCATATTACACATGTTGCTAATATCATGTGCGCAAGTTGCTAATACACTACAAGAAATTTGATTTCTAGTGAGGGGAAATCCCGTGGCTAATTATCTAATTCCCGTCATTAATTACATTTAGTGACGAGAAATTTCCCTCATCGCCCTTGGTTATTGCCTCTCTAGATAAAGATAAATAATGAGGGTAAGGGATACCCACACTATTGTTGTAATACATTTAGTGATGAACTTATCTGGTCATTAAAATTGAATTTAATTACGAAAAATTTTCATCACTAAATCATATGTTCCCCTCACTATAGGTTAATATAATTCATAGAATTTCCCGTCGTTATTTCCTTTTTTCCTCTCATTATAAATTAATTTTAAAATTAAAAATTATCTCATAAATTAATATTACTCTCATTGAATGTCACCTTCATGGTCGTCATTTATAATTTTAATTCTTAATTTGATTATTGTATAAACATATCACATTTACTGATAAATATAAATGTTACAATAATGAAGATTAATTTCTCGAACAAAATATTTATATAAACAAACATCATCCAAACATCCATATATTCTAAATAGTCATATATCTGCTATTTTTTCTAATTTCCTAATATACCTGAATGATATAGTAAAAAAAACCGGTACCATAAGTTCATAAATTTATCTATCAAAATACTAAAATCTATTTTCTAATATGTGCTTCAATATTCTTCTCTGGACCAACCTACAAAAATATAAAAAAATACAAAATGATTAATCCAATCATATTAGGATATTGAATCAAAAAAGTCACGTCAAAGATCAAAATCAGTACGAGAATACAATACCTCCAAACAAATCATTTTGTACATTAATCCTGGTGATAAAGAAAAATAATAATAATTAGTACCCATCTTTCCACTGAGAATCAAAAAATGTAGTAGAAAATTCATAAGAATAAGTTTAATTTAAAAATTGAGCAAAAGGCAGGATTTGCAAAGTATATTCACCACAACCAAACTTAAGCAGCTATGAAATCTATTATTACTGTAGATGATCAAATATCATATTAGAATGTTTCCCTCATTGTTAGATCCATTAAAGCAGTTTCACGAGAACAAATATACCTGACATATAAAAAAATAATGATACCTACTCAAGGCCAGTGTCAATGTTAGGTGTTTGAAGTGTATCTGGATTTGATTTGTCGCCCTCAATTCGGGTCAATCTACTTTCAATAGTATCAAAACGACCTCTAAACTTCTTAATCTCTTCATCTTTCTCATGAAGTTTAGCCTCCAACTCTTTTATATATAGATCTCGAGAATCATTGAAGTCTTTTCGTTTCATTCCACCTCCATAACCAAAAACATGGCTATGACTCTGTGGCCCAAAAGATTGCTCAACAAGCTCAATATGCAATAATGATGGATTAGATTTCACAATCTCCATAATCTGATCCTACACAGGTTTATCACTCATGTTATATTAAAAAAATGAGTTATAAACAATAGGTAGAAATAACTCATTTTTATCCAAATGAGTTATTTTATAAGTTCCTAATTCACACATGTGGAAGGATTTTCATATGATCCCTTGATTCCCTTCCTTATGTATATACTAATATGTAAATTACTTATAGCATCATTTTTCACTGGAATATGCCTTTTGCAGCAGCACAACTTGCTGATTGGATATTGAGCCAAGTTGATTGAAGTTATAGTATTATTTAAAATAGTGATCCAAATATATACAATGGTAATGCTAACACTAAATTGATTTTATTTTTTTGTTAAGCTCATTTAATCGAGATTAATTAATCTAGACAACCGATACACGAGAAAAGAGGGAGTAGCCATTTATTACTAGAAAAAATAGTTGATGCATATGTATGCATATTTGCCTATATAAGTGGTCTTAAGTTGATGGACTAGTTAGCAACAAAGATCAGCCTTAAATATATAATTTGCTAATTAATTAATCTACAGATCGATCACAGCCAAAATGGAATTCAAAATTCGTGTTTCAGTAGCTCTTTTATCCATCTTTGCAACAACTATTAATGCTAATTTCTTTCACAACAACCATTACATAGAATGGCCTATATACTGGTAGTGGCTAAATTTAGTTTTTGAGTAGATTTCTTCTATTATGATTGTGTAAAAGTTGCTGTGTAGGTTTATATATGTTATATGTGCAGTTAACTTACATTTTCCCCAGCTTAAATATGAGGCTTACTTATACGATGCGCATTGACTGAACTCTTATGACTAGATTCAAGAAAATAATATGACCGATCCACTACTGTAACAACTAAACAATTGGGTACTCACCAACCAAGCAAATTGTGATACAAAACAGGAGCTAATACAACAATCACAGAATACATATAACAGTTGCAGCCAACAATAACAGATAGCACAGTCGTCTACTCTCCTTTTCCGATCATCGTCGGGGAGGCATTATTATCTGGGTTGATTTTATTCAAGCTAGCAGTCGACTCCCCTTTTCGGATTATCATCGGGGTAGTCTTCTAATATAAATACATTTTAACATGCCAATTAAGCAACTAGATACGAGATAAGAGAGAGCATACCTTGAGATTTTTCACTCTTCAGTCACGATATAAGTTATATATTTTACTGAAATAAAGCATTATATTTTGGCAGGTCTTTAGGGAACCAACTAACCTTCAGTTCTAAAAGGGAGTCTTATGTCTTCTTCTCTACTGTGTCAAAAAACTGGTATGCGCTGATTTTCTGTATCCCAGGCTCGACAACAATCAAGTTCTGCATAAAAAAAAAAATTTGGGGAGCCTCAAAAAACTATTATTGAATTACTAGCTTTGTGTGGCAAAGCAATCAAGTTGCCACCAATTCCATAGTTTCGTATATAATTCTTGAGAATAGAATCTTCTTCTGGAGACCAAGTGCCTCTCTTCACTTTACTCTTGTCACAGCAAGGCCTTCTTCCCATTCTAACTACCTTTATAATTAGCTTTCTCACCTCACACAACAAGAGATATATATATAGTAGGGAGTTAATTGTATATATGTGTGCTCTGCGTGTGTGTGCCTCTCTCTCTCTCTCTATATATATATATATATATATATATACACATATGATACATATATATATTTGTGTATATATGTGCACATGACTTGTAAATTACCAAGTATTTTTCAAAAGAGGTACAATAGTCTATCCAACGTTGTCTCTTCAGTGAATTGACTTTTGCATATAATAATCTTAATTTTATTAATGTGAGGTTTATCTTTGCTTTGATTAAGACTACACACTAATTAATACACATATTGCCAATAGTCATAGTTTGTAAACGCAATTCTCCCTTCTAGATAGTGACAAAATTTCTCTGACTGCAGTTTCATCTCATCTTCCATTCCACTGCCTAGCTCTATATATGTATTCTAACTTATTCGAAGGTTGGAAATAGAGGTTACAATTATCGTTGATCTATCTACTTACAATATCAGTGTCTTATACTGTTAATAATATTACTTCCAAAAATGAAAGACTCTCAATACAATTCTATAAATTAAAATGTACAGTAGATTTAAAGCCAGAGTGCCAGACAATTAACTTACCAACTAAAACTTTAATGAGGTAAGTGGTCGTACTTCTCCGAGAGTCTGCAATAGCCAACAAGAGCAAGGAAAATTTGTCAATCTTTTTTTTTACCACTTCTAAAATAAAAAGGTTTTAAGATATCAATGAGTAGAGCATAGCAAAAAAAAAATTAATCTAAAGAGTTTTCTTGTCCTAGGGATTTCGACAACGATTAGATATTCTCTGCTATACGCCTATACAGAACACATAGAGATAGGAAGATGAAATCTCCTCAAAGATGGGACTCTCCCAAATCGATTAATCTAAAGAGTTTTCTTGTCCTAGGGATTTCGATAGAATTAGAGTACAAATTAAATTATAAGAATTGAAAACACAACTTAAATGATGAAAATACCTGAAAACCAAGATAGAGCCTGACAGAAGGGCGTCGGCACCAGCGTTGGAGCTGGAGGAGTATCCAAGCAGAGCTTCACCATGGGAACAGGAGCAACGATTCGATTAAGCAATTTTTTCCGGAATTTTCAGCGAGCAAGAATTTGACTCACCACGGAAACAAGAAGCAATAATTCGATTAAAGAGAAAAGGTTTTGATATAGGTGATTTTTTCTGCAAATTTATGCGATGTTTTTCTCTTGTTTCTCAGAACTCGGAAGTAATAACTGTTGAATTGAATAAGGGTTTTTGTATATTGACTTGTAACTTTTACGTAAAAAGCCCAATTTGGTAGGAATATTAATTTATTTTAAGTGTAAAAGAATGTGATTAATTAATTTGGGGGAAACTTGGCGGTAGATCAAAACAAATTAATGAGGGGAATTTTTTATTATATGAATAATGAGGGGATTTTACTCTAATTATGAGGGGATACATAATTCGGTCACTAGAAAATATATCTTTAAGTACGATTTTTTTATACTCTCATTAAAACAATAAAAATCATACAATTAGTGACCATTTTTCGATCCCGTCACCAAATTTTGGTCACTAGAAATCAAATTTCTTGTAGTGATATGAAAGAAGTCAATTATTAATACAAACTCTAATTCTGACTATTAGACATTGCTAATATGGACCAACAATATTTCTAATATAATATAACACCCCATATGTTCATAATATTTTATTTAGAGCTTATTTGTCATTAGGAGTTTAATGAAAAAGACTAGGGCTTCATAGGAATTAAAATGAATGTAAGACCCAATTTTAATCGATCAATTTGTGCATTTAAATGCTTTTTGCATATCAACATCTTTCAAAAGTATCATTCGGCCAGTAAATTATTTTGCAAATGTATTAACCATCTTCCCGGCATTTTCGGATTTCGTGTTGGAGTTTTAATGAATACAATGGGTTGAAAAGTGTGCTTTAAAAAGAATTAATCAGGTGTCAAAGGTTTTTCATACATGAAAATGCTCGGTATTGTATACCCGCCCCAAACTTTGAAAAACTATAAATAGCGCTTCAGAATTTCATTTTCATCGTATTTTCAAAACGAGAAAATAGAGCAAGTAAGAGTCTAGTTGAGCCGGGGCAAGAGGGAGGGCAGCCACAGCAACCGAGGCAGAAGGGCCACCTAACCGCCGTCTCTACTCAGTGAAATATTTTCGGATTTCTTTCACTTTCAAGCATGATGTAGATGTAATTGCATAGAACCTCATTCTCTAAGAGATCGACAAAAACTGATGGTCGGATTCAAGCTAAGAGGCCGATGAACCGTTGCCGTCGTGCGCTGCCTTGAGTGATGACCCCTTTGGGCCACCCGATCCAAAATGTGTCTTCTACATTGTTTGTCTATGATGGATTCTCTACTTATTTACAGATCCCATTTTTGGCTAAACGGATTTTCGGGTTTAACCAATTATTTAAATCATGTATTTAAATTCGTATCATGTTCATATGTCATTTGAAAATCATAAAAATTTATCACTTGCATTTATTTACATGACGCATGTTGTCAATTAAATTTGATAATTTTCAGAATGTCAGAACTGCATGTAGAATTAATTTAGCTGGAATTGAGTAAAATGACAAGTGATCAACTTCCAGCTTTTTGAAGTGTTTAGTGATGTGTAAAGGGCATACTAGGGTTAAACGAAATAATAAATTGTGGCTGTGTGTTAATCCAATAGTAATTGGTAATGAGGTTGGTTGTTGTGGGCACATGATAAAACAGTAAACACAATAAACTTGGGTTCGTATATGATGCTCATGCCTATTCCATTTCATGTGATAAATGCCAAAGACTTGGTAATATTGGGCGGAGAAATGAAATGCCTCTAAATATCAATCTAGTTGTTGAAATTTTTGATGTTTGGGGTATTGATTTTATGGGACCATTTCCTAACTCATTTGGTTTTGAATATATCCTATTAGCCGTTGATTACGTGTCTAAGTGGGTTGAAGCGATCCCCACTAGGTCTTGTGACGCTAATGTGGTTATCAAGTTTGTGCAGGAACATATTTTGAGTATGTTTGGATTTCTTAGAGCAATCATAAGCAATGGTGGAACACACTTCACCAACAAAATCTATGAAAAATTGATGAAAAAGAATGGAGTGACTCACAAGGTGGTGACTCCATATCATCCTCAAACTTCCGGTCAAGTGGAGACGAGCAACAAGCAAATTCAAAACATTCTGAAGAAGACCGAGAATGTAACGAGGAAGGATTGGTCTACAAAGTTAATGGATGCTCTTTGGGCATACCAGACGACTTACAAGACAATTCTAGGAATGAGCCCGTACCGCCTCGTTTATGAAAAAGCATGTCACCTCCCCGTTGAGATCCAGCACAAGGCCTATTGGGCCCTAAAGGCAGTAAATTTTTATTTAACTTGTGCAGGAAAGGAACGAGCCTTACAAGTGATCGAGCTCGATGAGTTAAGGAATGAAGCTTACGACAAGGCAAAGATTTACAAAGACAAGGTGAAAAAGCTTCATCATAAACGAATTGTCAAGAAGGAGCTCACTCCGGGAATGAAGGTCCTCCTTTTCAACACTCATTTGCGGCTCTTTCCTGGAAAACTCAAGTCAAGATGGAGTGTTCCCGTATGGAGTAGTGACGTTGAAAAATCCGGGAACCAACAATATATTTCAAGTCAATGGGTACCGAGTCAAGCCATATTTTGAAGGATTTCATGAAGAAGCCGATGTCGAGGCCCTCAAGCTCGATAATTCCATCTAATTATCGAAGGACTTCGTCTAGCTCGAGACTCTAAAATGAGCGCTGCATGGAAGGCAACCAATGATTTTAATTTTTATGTTTAGTTTTTGTCCTTTTATTCGCTGTTTAACATTTTTTTTTAGATGTGCAATTTTTGTTAATGTTGAATGTTTTACAGGAGCAGGGGAGTCTTACTTAAAACAGGGGAGGAATTTGACTCAACCACCTCCCCTCCCGTGGCCGCGCCAAACCCCGCTGTCGCGCGCAAGGCCCCCCGCCGCAGGCATGCACCCCGTCTAACCCCCCGCGAGTGTGAACCGGTACGCAGGAGCGCACCTCAAAATTGCCTACGAGCGTGCTGCTCTCCGCGGCCACGCAGATACCCCTACGGCGCCTCCCCTTCTGCGAGAGCGCAAGGTGCGCGGGTGCGCACCCTCTCTGCCACAAACACGCCGCGGCCGCGCTAAGGCCCGCGACCGCGGCCCTTCTTTTTCCCATCTCACCCTATAAAAGGGGCCCAGCTTCTGGAACCCTATTTCTTCACATATCCGCGCCGCTGCACCCCCAAAATTCTCCTCCTTGCTGCAAAATTCCACCAAAATTCCACAACAACTCTCCACAAAATCTACCAAATTCTGCTCCAACATTTCACTTGCGCGCCAAGCCCGCCGCCGCACCCAAGCCCGCCGCCGCATCCAAACCACACCTTTGCTGCAATTTCCAATCTTGCCTTAAGCTTTCATCTGCATGGCCCCCAAAGGCAAAACTCCTTCTTCTTCTAGAGGGGAAGGAGGCTTTAGTTCCACAACGGAGGTGATGAACTTTGCACACCAATTTGGAGCCCCCTTCCTTCTCATCTCCCGAGAAGAAAGTAAACGTTTCACAACCTTCCAAAAATTTGATATTACTTCTCCACGATATATTGATTGGAGGTTGATGCAATCCTTAAGACTAGAGGAAAAGGTGACCAAGTATCTCAAAGCCTTAAGCTTGGACACATTTGCAAAAATGAAATTTGAAGCTTATGATAATTTTAGTCTTGAATTCTTGGTATCTTTTGAGTATGATGAGAGAGAGCAGAAAAACATCTATTTTAGGATGTTGGAAAATAGGCATGAGGTCACATTGTCCAATATGAAAGACTATTTTGGTTTTGCATCCAAGGGGATAAAAGAACGGCCATCAGATTTCAACGTTGCTAAAGCTTGGTATGAAATCTTGGGTTTTCACAATTGGGACCCCAAGGGGACGCCAAGCAAATATATCCAGGATCCCGCATTATCCATGGTGCACAAATTTTTAACCTACAATGTCAGTGGAAAAGAGCAGGCAAACAAAGTGAATTCAACAGAGGTTTATCTTTTGTGGTGTGCCAAGAAGAAGAAGAAGAAAGTTTGCCCTTCTACCTTTCTTTGGTCAGCTATCAAGGGTGTGCGTCAGCGAGACATTCAACACCCCTCTTTCTGTGCCTACATTTCCGCCCTAGCTGTTAAACTTGGAGTGCTTGAAGAAAATGGTCCGGCACCAAATGGCCAAACCCGTATTGCTCAGTACAACATTGATAAGGATGAGCTCAAACGGGCTCAGCTTATTTATGATGAGTGCCAAGTGAGGCCTCACGCCAAACAGAATTGTGTTGAGAAGTTGAGGCTTGCACAGCAAGGCACCATGCAACCTACTGAAGGTACCGGCACATCATCTGCACATCCACGTGGTCTATTTGATGAGTCCAATGAAGCGGGCAACGAGGAAACAGAGGATGGAGATGAGGACGATGAGGGAGAACGAGAAAAAGAGGAGCCAGAGCACCACTTCGAGTAGCCCCCACAGTACGGTTATCAAATGCCGCAACCTGACTGGCAGTCATTTTAGGACCATTTTGACACTTCTTTTGGCCAATTCCAGCACAACTTCCAGCAGCATTATGACTCATCCCTGTGACAATTTCGGCAAGGCCTCCAGCACACATTGGTCAACTTAATGGGGTACTTTCAGGAACATTTCGTCTCCTCTATGGGACAATACCGGCAAGACTACTCCAACACAATGGGGCAATTCCAAGAGCGTTTCAATGCCTTGATGGGTGAGTTTCGCCAGGAGCTGGGATCCCTACGCCATGATCTTGGGGATTTTAGGCAGGAAGTCAATAGCCGTCTGGATGGCCATGATGAGCGGATGACGTCCCTGGAGCAAAGCTAGAATGCCTGGACCCTCGCCTATGCTGCCTGCCTGATGCCACCTAGTCAGTCTTTTCATTCACCACCTTCTCCATCACTAGAGCAGTGAAGTATTCGTGTTCTTTCTCTTGTGTATTTCCGTGTTCGTGTGCGTGTTGTTCAATTATTTTTCTATTATTTTATTCCCTATGTTCGTCTTCCATCATCGTGTTTTGTAGTGTTGTTTTGTAGGAACCAGCGTCTGTTGGCGGTCTTCTACTATTTGATATGTTCTCTCTTCCCTTTCACCTTCATCTAGCATTTGTTTTTCATACATTGAGGACAATGTATGGTTTAAGTGTGGGAGAGTCGCGAGTCTGTTATTGTGATGTTTGGCTATGTTTTATTGTTGGTTTTGAGTTGATGTTGGTCTTTTCTGGGTGAACGTGCCTGTGTTTTTGGTTTTTGTTGGAATTGTGTAGTATTAGTTGAAATTGTTTGTGATTTTGTCGTTTTTATTATGTTGAAAATTTTGAGATCCCCCTCTTAGCTTTAGGTTTTGCCCAATTGTCAAATTTGAACAATTTTAGATATGAATCTTGAAGGTATTATTTTCAGGTCGATCATAATGAATGAATTGTTTCATGGTTTCACTCTTGAACATGAATTATCTTTGAATGTGATCGCATATTGATGATTGGTATTGAAGAGTTTTGTCCTCGAAGGATTGGGAGGAAGCATGCTTAGCCTTTTTCATGAAAATTACTCCTCTTAATCATTTATCCCTGTATTTATAATAAAAAAACAAAAAAAAGAGGAGAAAAAGAATAGAAAAGGGGCAATAAAGATCTCTACTCCTCTAGTTAATTTACTAAACTATGAGTATGGGAAACCACATAGTGACACTAGGGATTGCCTCCCTATGGTTGTGAATTTTGATCCACACCCCAATAATTTTATTTAAATAAATGGGATTGCATTCCGGATTCTACTCCTCTCATGTGTGTGTCAATTTGATGAAGTGCTTGGTTGCACTTGATGAAATCCCGGAGCGAGTACGATTGCACTGTGTCGCACTTGAAGAAAAAGGTGAAAGGACTGACTCAACCTAACCCCGGGGCCGCGCTACCCCCACCGCCGCGCGTTGTAGCCCTCGGCAAAGACACCTCCGAGCCTCCGCGGGCGCGCGCTGCCCCGCGGCCGCACGGGTGCTTCTTCTCCTTCCGATCAGTTTTCCACGTGATTCCCTCCTTTGCTCTGCACAATTCCACTCCATTTTCACCCTTATCTTAAAGTTGGATATTTTAATTTGTGAAGACTTTTGGTAGCTATATTAAGTAATAGAGAACTAGGTATTACTTTCCCTAAGTTTGTTTTTGGATTTTTGTCCCCCAAAATCCCCCCTAAAATCTCCTCCAAATCCTTGCATTTAATGCTCCCTTCCCATCACCTTTTCTCTCACCATACCTCCACCCCATACTCATCAATCTCTCTCTCTTATGCCTCTCTCTCTCCTCTCATATCTCATATAGATTTGTGGGGATTCACCAATCATCCATCATTCACTCTCATCACCACTTCACTCACTTCTTCTCTCCACCTCTCCATTCTTTCCATATTTCTCTCTACACCATCACCACCATTTTCTCACCATTTTTCACCATAAATACCATCACAAAAGAGAAGAGGAGAAAAGGAAGAAAAAGGGAACCAAGCTAAGGAAGAAGAAGAGGAGACGAGAAGAAACCATCCTCGAGCCATCCGTGGAAGCTATGTTCGTGAGAAGGTCTCCCTTGTATTTTCTTTGTATTTCTTAGATATTTTGTGGGGGTTTGT
This sequence comes from Perilla frutescens, assembly GCA_026008535.1. NCBI lineage: Eukaryota > Viridiplantae > Streptophyta > Magnoliopsida > Lamiales > Lamiaceae > Perilla > Perilla frutescens. The sequence goes on from BRKX01000005.1 coordinate 11,118,305, forward strand.
CCTAAACTCTTGAAGGATATCTAATATTGTAGAAGTTTGTGTCATTTACATTTGATTTATGAGATGACTTTCTTATATGATATTTGTGTTATTTTGAGCATGTTTAGTGGCTAATCTCTCTATTAGGAGGTATAGGATCGATTTGGTTTTTGATCTATGCTCATTCTTTTTAGTTGTTGTTGTTGGAATCGTACCTATTATGTGTGAGTACTTGATCACTACTTGAGCATTGCTAGGATTTAGAGGAAACTTGATTGTGATGCTAAATCCTGAATTTGGTTCCTTCAACGTTAGGTGGATGGGGTTCCTAAGCCTAATATGTTAATCTTGCTTGTATGATATAGCTAAAAGAGGTTTAATGGATAGACGGTGACAGTAATTGAAGTTAAACCGATTGAGAGGGTCTATTGTACGTGTGAGATTAGCATTACCAACTTGAACAAAGCATAGTGAGAAACCATTGAGAGAATCTACACCCTAATACCTTAATATATCTTATTTCCTCATATCTTGTTTTAATTAGTGTTGTTTGCATTTTATTGTCTTGTTTATTTATCTATTTTAATTCTTAGCATAAATCATCATCAACCCCTTATTAGAATGTTTAGGTTCTATTTTGGTTGTTTAAATGTGTTGCATGCATAGTCCCTTAGATAATTTCTTCACAAAAGTCTTTCTTGAGAGATCGAATCGGGTTAAGCTTATCATGTCTACGATTGACCCCGTCCAATTGCGGGTGTGGTCCTAAGTAGTTATCTTGTTGAGCATAAACCGGAATTATAAATAGTAAATTTGAATCGTGAAACAAATTTTAGCGCCGTTGCCGGAGAAAGCTTTTAGGTTTATTGTCTTTTTGGTGCTACAATTGCTTTTGTGTATTTTGTGTTTGTGAAATTTTTTTAAAAAAAAAAGTGTTGTGTTTGTGCTATTTGTATAAATTTACTTTTGTGTTTATGTTCTTGTGTTGGCTTTCATATCTCTTTCCGCAAGTTACGTGTGATCTCCGCTTTGTTTGTGGTTGTGTATGCTAGGGAGGCGAAGCCTCAATCGGAGACTAGCCCCCGTGTTTGACAACATCCATCGACCAAGAAGATTCAATGTGTTCGAGTGGGAAAGAGAGATGGAAGCTACCCCCCTCAACAATCCCGATAATGCCAATGCTAATGCGGCTAAGAATATGAGAGACTTTGCTCGTCCCGTGATTGGGGCGTCGACTTCTTGCATAATTCTTGGTGAAGCCGCAAGGAATTACGAGTTGAAGAACATCCACTTTAGCCAACTTTCCTCATTCTACGGGATGCCGGCTGAAGATGCCTTAAACTTCATCCGTGAGTTCTACTCTGTTGTTCAAACCTTTCCTCTACAAGGTTTGAACGAAGATCAATTGAAGATGAGGTGTTTTCCTTATACCTTGAAGGATCGAGCCAAGACATGGTTCATGTCTCTTCTGGCCAATTCATTGGTCAATTGGGATGCCGTCTACGAGAAGTTCATGGCCAAGTACTACTCCAATCAAAAGACCCAAGACCTGAGAGCTCAAATTGTTACCTTTACCAAATCTCTAGGTAAAGCATTTCATGAAGCTTAGGATCGATTTTGAGGTCTCCAACAACAATGTCTGCACCACCATCTCGCACCCGAGTTGCTCAACTAATTCTTCTATGACGGGCTTTCACAAAATTTCCAATATATGATGGACAATGCATCGGGAGGAGACATTGGAGGATGGACCGCCGAAGAGGTCTCAAACATCCATGAGACCATGGCCACTACTTCTCAACAAAAGAGTGCTAGAAGGAAGAGAGCTTCCGTCAATGAAGCCAATCCTAGTTACGATGTGACGAAACAACTTGCCGAGTTGACAAGGCAAGTAGAGATGCTTCGAACCTCCGAGAGGCCACCCCAACAAGCGATGACCATCGAGACTTGTGGGATTTGTGGAGAGTATGGCCATAGGGCCAACTTGTGCCAAAAGTCGATCGAGTCGGAATTAAGTGAAGATGCTCATTTCCATGCTCTTCAAGAGCAAGTGCATGCCCTTCAAGGATTCCAACCACGCCAACCTTACAACCCATACTCTCAATCATACAATCCGGGGTGGAGAAATCATCCGAATTTCTCTTGGAGACAACCTCAACAACCACAACAACCACCTCCACCTCAACAAGCCGGAGGTGGCCAAGCTCCATCTTATCCGAGGCCCCAACAATATCCGGCCTAACCAAACCAACCACTTAGGCCGACATTGCAAGACACCTTGCAATCTTTCATTCAAGACACCCAACAAAGGTTTGAATCCGTTTAAGCTTCCGTGAAGAGGATTGAAACCCAAGTGGGCCAAATAGCCGGGACCGTTGGAGAGTTGGCCAAGCAAGCCAAGCGGGCAAGTTGCCAAGCCAACCGGAGCAAGCTCAAGCTATTACCGTTCTTAGAGGAGGCAAGGTGATTGATAACAAGGTTGGAGAACCAAGCCCAACCAAAGAGGTTGAGAAAAAAGAGGAGGCTCCTTGACAACAACAAAAGAAGCTCGAAAAAGAAAATGAAGAAGTGAAGAGACCCACACTCCACAAGACCACCAATCCCTACAATCCTCCAATTCCATTTCCAAGCTGGTTGAGGAATGAGAAGCAAGACACCCAATTTCAAGAGTTATACAAGCTCCTTTCAAAGGTGAATGTCAACCCTCCACTCCTTGATGTCATTCGCAATGTGTTGGCCTATGTCAAGTTCTTCAAGGAACTTGCTTCCAAGAAGATGAAGTTTGTGGAGGATGAGAAGATTGAAGTGTCCGAAGTGGCAAGCGCAATCCTACAATATCAACTCCCACCAAAGTTCCGCGATCCAGGTAGTTTTACTCTTAAAATTGCCTTGGAAAATGGTAAAGAAGCATGTGGTATGCTAGATCTAGGAGCCGGAATTAATTTTATGCCTTACTCTATTTATAAACAATTAGAGTTAGGTGAATTGAAACCAACTAGAATATGCCTACAATTGGCGGATAGGTCCGTAAGATATCCTAGAGGAATAATTGAAGACATTCTAGTTAAAGTTAGTGGTTTGATTATCCCGGTGGATTTTGTTGTTTTGGATGTGAGTGATGTAAAAGAAACGGAGAAAGAGCACACACTTCTCCCAGGTAGACCTTTCATGGCTACAACGAACACCTTGATTGATGTTAAAAATGGAACTTTAAAAATGTCGGTGTTAGGAGAAACTGTGTCATTTTTCATACATGAAAATAAGGCTATTCCCGTCTCCTCATTTAAGGAAAATTGTTCTTGCATTGATACTATTGATGCCTTGGCCGAGGAAGTTTTCTTGCAGGAAATAGGCTCCCATTGGAGGAGTGAAGCCTTGTCTGAGGAACTTGCTATGGAAGAAGCTTACCTCAAGTGTGGGGGAGACGAGTTAAATGCCGAAGAGATGGAGATTTTGCTAGGAGAAGCCTAATGGAAGTCATGGCCTCAACCGAAGAGGAAATAAAGCCTACTTCCGAGCTTGAGCTCAAGGAGTTCCCATCTCACCTCAAATATGTCTATCTCGATGAAGAAGAGAAGAAGCCCGTGGTCATCTTTTCCGGGTTTGAAAAAGATGAAGAAGACCTCTTAGTAGCCATACTAAAGAGGAACAAGCAAGCCATTGGATGGAACCTTTCTGACATTAAGGGAATTAGCCCCTCAACGTGCATGTATCACATCATTCTTGAGGAAGGGGCTAAGCCGGTTTGTGAAGGACAAAGGAGACTCAACCCCGTGTTGATAGAAGTCGTAAAGAAGGAGATTATTAAGCTCCTAGTGGAAGGGATCATCTATCCCATAGCCGATAGTGAATGAGTGAGCCCGGTCCATGTGGTGCCAAAGAAAGGAGGGATAACGGTAGTAGAAATGACAACGGAGAGCATGTGGCTACTCGAACCACCACCGGGTGGAGAAAGACCATTTTTCCCATCCTTTCATTGATCAAATACTTGATAAACTTACCGGTCATAGCTTTTATTATTTTCTTGATGGTTTATCGGGGTATTTTCAGGATGCTATCGCACCCGAGGACCAAGCCAAGACTGCCTTCACGTGCCCCTTTGGCACATTTTCTTGTAGAAGGGTGCCATTCAGACTATGCAATGCACCGAGAACGTTTCAAAGGTGCATGTTTTCTATCTTCTCCGAAATGATTGGAGATTTCATTGAGGTACTCATGGATGACTTTTCGGTCTTTAGATCTTCATTTTTCGATTGTTTAGAGAAGTTAGAACTTGTTTTGAAGAGATGTACAGAAAGTAGCCTAACTCTTAGTTGGGAAAAGAGTCATTTCATGGTTACTAGTGGCATAGTCCTTGGTCATGTTGTGTCTAAAGAAGGAATGAGTGTAGACAAGGCTAAGGTAGATGTGATTGAAAAATTACCTCCTCCAATCAATGTGAAAGGAATTAGAAATTTTCTAGGCCATGCCAGTTTTTACCATTGGTTTATAAAAGACTTCTCCAAGATTAGCCAACCTCTATGCCATTTACTTGCTCAAGATGTTCCTTTTGAGTTTGATGAAAAATGCTTGCATGCTTTTAATACGCTAAAGGAGAAATTGATCACTGCTCCCATTGTCATTCCCCCTAATTGGTCTTTACCTTTTGAAATCATGTGTGATGCATCAAATTCCGCCGTGGGTGCCGTTTTGGGTCAACGGATTGATAAGATTCTTCATGTAATTTACTATGCTAGCCTTACATTGAATAGTGCTCAAGTAAATTACACCACTACCGAAAAAGAATTGATTGCCGTTGTGTTTTCCTTGGATAAATTTAGATCCTACATCTTAGGTTCTAAAGTTATTGTGCATAGTGATCATGCGGCTCTAAGGCATTTGATGACCAAGCCCCAAGCTAAATCTAGACTCATTAGGTGGATTTTGCTTGTGCAAGAATTTGATGTTGAAATCAAGGATATGAAGGGATGTGAAAATGTGGTAGCGGATCATCTATCTCGCCTCTCCGTTGATGAAAATTTTGAATTATTGCATGAAAAAGGAGTTCATTGTGATACATTTCCATATGAGCATGCTCTTGAGCTTAATTCCTCTCCTTGGTATGCCGACATTGTCAATTATCTTGCTTGTGACAAAATGAGGCCTAACCTTTCTTTCCAAGAAAAGAAAAGATTTTTGGCAATGTTTAGGTACTACTTTTGGGACGATCCATACATTTTCCATTTGGGAAAAGATGAGGTGATTCGAAGATGTGTCCTGGAGGAGGAACAAACCGATGTTCTAGCCTTTTGTCATTCTTCTCATTGTGGTGGCCACTTTGGAGGGCAAAAGACGGCTACAAAGATCGTGCAATCCGATTTGTATTGGCCTTCCATTTTTAAGGATGCTCATGCCTATTCCATTTCATATGATAAATGCCAAAGACTTGGTAATATTGAGAGGAGAAATGAAATGCCTCTAAATATCAATCTAGTTGTTGAAATTTTTTATGTTTGGGGTATTGATTTTATGGGACCATTTCCTAACTCATTTGGTTTTGAATATATCCTATTAGCCGTTGATTACGTGTCTAAGTGGGTTGAGGCTATCTCCACTAGGTCTTGTGAGGCTAATGTGGTTATTAAGTTTGTGCAGGAGCACATTTTGAGTAGGTTTGGATTCCCTCGAGCAATCATAAGCGATGGTGGAATGCACTTCACCAACAAACTCTTAGAGAAATTGATGAAAAAGAATGGAATAACTCACAAGGTGGTGACTCCATATCATCCTCAAACTTCCGGTCAAGTGGAGACTAGAAACAAGCAAATTCAAAACATTCTGAAGAAGATCGTGAATGTAATGAAGAAGGATTGGTCTAAAAATTTAACGGATGCTCTTTGGGCATACCAGACGGCTTACAAGACAATTCTAGGAATGAGCCCGTACCGCCTCATTTATGGAAAAGCATGTCACCTCCCCGTCGAGATCGAGCACAAGGCCTATTGGGCCCTAAAGGCAGTAAATTTTGATTTAACTTGTGCAGGAAAGGAATGAGCCTTACAAGTGACCGAGCTCGATGAGTTAAGGAATGAAGCTTACGACAATGCGAAGATTTACAAAGACAAGGTGAAAAAGCTTCATGTTAAACGCATTGTCAAGAAGGAGCTCACTTAGGGAATGAAGGTCCTCCTTTTCAACACTCGTTTGCGGCTCTTTCCCGAAAAACTCAAGTCAAGATGGAGTGGCCTGTTCATTATAAAAGAAATGTTCCCGTACAGAGTAGTGACGTTGAAAAATCCGGGAACCAAAAATACATTTCAAGTCAATGGGCACCGAATAAAGCCATATTTTGAAGGATTTCATCAAGAAACCGATGTCGAGGCTCTCAAGCTTGATAATTCCATCTAATTATCGAAGGACTTCGTCTAGCTCAAGACTTTAAAATGAGCGCTGCATGGGAGGCAACCCATAATTTTATTTTTTATGTTTAGGTTTTGTCATTTTATCCGCTGTTTAACATTTTTTTTTTTAGATGTGCAATTTTTGTTAATGTTGAATGTTTTACAGGAGTAGGGGAGTCTTACTTAAAACAGGGGAAGAATTTGACACAACCCCCTCCCCCGCCGCCGCGCCACCCCCGCCGCCGCGCGTAAGGCGCATCGGGCCTTCACCTCCGCGAGCGCGCAAGGCGCACAGGCGCGCATCCCATCTAACCCCCCGTGAGCGTGCACCGGTAAGCGGGCGCGCACCTCAAAATTACCCCAAGAGCGAGCTGCTCCCCGTGGCCGCGCAGATACCCCTACGGCGCCTCCCCTTCCGCGAGCGCGCAAGGCGCGCGGGCGCACACCCTCTCCACCACAGACACCCCACGGCCGCACTAAGGCCCGCGACCGCGGCCCTTCTTTTTCCCATCTCACCCTATAAAAGGGGCCCAGCTTCTAGAACCCTATTTCTTCACCCATCTCCTCCTTGCTGCAAAATTCCACCAAAATTCCACAACAACTCTCCACAAAACCCACCAAATTCTGCTCCAACATTTCACTCGTGCGCCAAGGCCGCCGCCGCGCCAAAGCCCATCGCCGCCGCATCCATCCCACACCTTTGTACCAATTTCCAATCTTGCCTCAAGCTTCTATCTCTATGGCCCCCAAATGCAAAACTCCTTCTTCTTCTTCTAGAGGGGAAGGAGGCTCTAGTTCCACAATGGAGGTGACGAACTTTGCACACCAATTTGGAGCCCCCTTCCTTCTCATCTACCCAGAAGAAGGTAAACGTTTCACAACCTTCCAAAAATTTGATATTACTTCTCCGTGATATATTGATTGGAGGTTGATGCAATCCTTGGGACTAGAGGAAAAGGTGACCAAGTATCTCAAAGCCTTAAGCTTGGACACATTTGCAAAAATGAAATTTGAAGCTTATGATAATTTAAGTCTTGAATTCTTGGTATCTTTTGAGTATGATGAGAGGGAGCAGAAAAACATCTATTTTAGGATGTTGGAAAATAGGCATGAGGTCACATTGTCCAATATGAAAGACTATTTTGGTTTTGCATCTAAGGGGATAAAAGAACGGCCATCAGATTTCAACGTTGCCAAAGCCTGGTATGAAATCTTGGGTTTTCACAATTGGGACCCCAAGGGGACACCGAGCAAATATAATTAGGATCCCGCATTATCCATGTTGCACAAATTTTTGGCCTATAATGTCAGTGGAAAAGAGCAGGCAAACAAAGTGAATTCAACAGAGGTTTATTTTTTATGGTGTGCCAAGAAGAAGAAGAAAGTTTGCCCTTCTACTTTTTTTTGGTTGGCCATCAAGGGTATGCGTCAGCGAGACATCCAAAACCCCTCTTTCTGTGCCTACATTTTCGCCCTAGCTGTTAAACTTGGAGTGCTTAAAGAAAATGGTTCGGCACCAAATGGCCAAACCCGGATTGCTCAGTACAACATTGACAAGGATGAGCTCAAACGGGCTCAGCTTATTTATGATGAGCGCTAAGTGAGGCCTCACGCCAAACAGAATTGTGTTGAGAAGTTGAGACTTGCACAGCAAGGCACCATGCAACTTACTGAAGGCACCAGCACCTCGTCTGCACAGCCACGTGGTCTATCTGATGAGCCCGATGAAGCGGGCAACGAGGAAACAGAGGACGGAGAGGAGGACGACGAGGGAGAACAAGAAGAAAAGGAGCTAGAGCACCACTTCGAGCAGCCCCCATAGTACAATTATCAAATGCCACAACCTGACTTGCGGTCATTCCAGGACCATTTTGACACTTCTTTTGGCCAATTCCAGCATAACTTCCAGCATAACTTCCAGCAGCATTATGACTCATCCCTGGGACAATTCCAGCAAGGCCTCGAGCACACATTGGTCAACTCAATAGGGCAGTTTCAGCAACATTTCATCTCTTCCATGGAACAATACCGGTAAGACTACTCCAACACAATGGGGCAATTCCAAGAGCGTTTCAATGCCTCGATGGGTGAGTTTCACCAGGAGCTGGGATCCCTACGCCATGATCTTGGAGATTTTAGGCAGGAAGTCAATAGTCGCCCAGATAGCCATGATGAGCGGATGACATCCCTGGAGCAAAGCTGGAATACCTGGACCCTCGCCTCCGCCGCCTGCCCGATGCTACCTAGTCAATCTTTTCATTCACCACCTTCTCCACCACCAGAGCAGTGAAGTATTCATGTTCTTTCTCTTGTGTATTTCCGTGTTCGTGTGCGTGTTGTTCAATTATTTTTCTATTATTTTATTTCCTATGTTCATCTTCTATCGTCGTGTTTTGTAGTGTTGTTTTGTAGGAACCAGAGCCTGTTGCCGGTCTTCTACTCTTTGATATGTTCTCTCTTCCCTTTCACCTTCATCTAGCATTTGTTTTTCATACATTGAGGACAATGCATGGTTTAAGTGTGGGGGAGTCGTGAGTCTGTTATTGTGAGGTTTGGCTATGTTTTATTGTTGGTTTTGAGTTGATGTTGTTCTTTTCTGGGTGAACGTGCCTGTGTTTTTGGTTTTTGTTAGAATTGTGTAGTATTGGTTGAAATTGTTTGTGATTTTATCGTTTTTATTATGTTTAATATTTTGAGATCCCCCTCTTAGCTTTAGGTTTTGCCCAATTGTCAAATTTGAACACTTTTAGATATGAATCTTCAAGGAATTATTTTCAAGTCGATCATAATGAATGAATTGTTTCATGGTTTCACTCTTGAACATGAATTATCTTTGAATGTGATCGCATATTGATGATTGGTATTGAAGAGTTTTGTCCTCGAAGGATTAGGAGGAAGCATGCTTAGCCTTTTTCATGAAAATTACTCTTCTTAATCATTTATCCTTGTATTTATAATAAAAAAAACAAAAAAAAGAGGAGAAAAAGAATAGAAAAGGGGCAATAAGGATCTCTACTCCTCTAGTTAATTTACTCTACTATGAGTATGTGAAACCACACAAGGACACTAGGGATTGCCTCCCTATGGTTTTACCTTGTGAATTTTGATCCACACCCCAATAATTTTATTTAAATAAATGGGATTGCATTCCGGATTCTACTCCTCTCATGTGTGTGTCAATTTGTTCATGTGATTGCATGATGAGTATGGAAAACCATATTAGGAAGCTCGATTAAGCTCAATGATTAGACCTAATGACCCTCGTCCTATATTTGCAATCTCCTATGTTGTTGTAAGCTCGTTTCTTAATAAATATCAATGTGATTTATGGGGATGTAATTGAATTAAATTGCGGCTCACGTGTTTTTTTTTCTTAATGTTGAGAGGGCAAGCAACTCAATTGTTTGGATCTTGAGCTAACTTTCTTGGGTGATGAATGTTTGGTGGGAACCATGAGAATTGTCAAGGACATGATCGCCTTGCGGATATTTCCTTCTTTCTTTATTTTTTAATTTCTTATTTGCTTGAGGACAAGCAAAGAGCTAAGTGTTGGGGAGTTGTTTAGTATATAATTGTATCATTTTATTGTAGTAAATTGTCGTGTTTTGTAAATCACTTTCTTGAATTTTATTTTGTTATGTGATGATTTATGTGTGTTATTTTTATTTATTGCTTTAACGGTGGGATCGTGCCAAGTTTTGAAAAACTTGAGCTTTTGTTATAAAAACAGGATTCTTAATGGTATTTCGGTGGCAAGTAGGAAAGCCGGAGATTAAGTTGAAGTTGTGGAAGAAAGAATTAAAAGCTGAGGAAAAATTAGAAAGTGGGAGTTGAATTGCACTTAAAAGTGCTTGGTTGCACTTGAAGAAATCCCGGAGCGAGTACGATTGCACTGGGTCGCACTCGAAGAAAAAGGCGAAAGAAATGACTCAACCAACCCCCGGGGCTGCGCTACCCCACCGCCGCGCGTTGCAGCCCTCGGCAAAGACACCTCCGCGCCGGAGCGGGCGTGCACCGGCGCGCACGGTATGTTGCCAGCCCCCGCGGGCGCGCGCTGCCCCGCGACCGCACGGGTACTCCTTCTCCTTCCGATCAGTTTTCCACGTGATTCCCTCCTCTGCTATGGGCAATTCCACTCCATTTTTACCCCTATCTTAAAGTTGGATATTTTAATTTGTGAAGACTTTTGGTAGCTATATTTAGTAATAGGGAACTAGGTATTATTTTCCCTAAGTTTTTTTTGGATTTTTGTCCCCCAAAATCCCCCCTAAAATCTCCTCCAAATCCTTGCATTTAATGCTCCCTTCCCATCACCTTTTCTCTCACCATACCTCCACCCCATACTCATCAATCTCTCTCTCTTATGCCTCTCTCTCTCCTCTCATATCTCATATAGATTTGTGGGGATTCACCAATCATCCATCATTCATTCTCATCACCACTTCACTCACTTCTTCTCTCCACCTCTCCATTCTTTCCATTTTTCTCTCTACACCATCACCACCATTTTCTTACCATTTTTACCATAAATACCATCACAAAAGAGAAGAGGAGAAAAGGAAGAAAAAGGGAACCAAGCTAAGAAAGAAGAAGAGGAGATGAGAAGAAACCAACCTTGAGCCATCCGTGGAAGCTACGCTCGTGAGGAGGTCTCCCTTGTATTATCTTTGTATTTCTTGGATGTTTTGTGGGGGTTTGTCCCAAACTCTTGAAGGATATCCAATATTGTAGAAGTTTGGGTCATTTACATTTGATTTATGAGATGACTTTCTTCTATGATATTTGTGTTGTTTTAAGCATGTTTAGTGGCTAATCTCTCTATTAGGGGGTAGAGGATCGATTTGGTTTTTGATCTATGCTTATTTTTGTTGGTTGTTGTTGTTGGAATCATACATATTATGTGAGAGTACTTGATCACTACTTGAGCATTGCTAGGATTTAGAGGAAACTTGATTGTGATGCTAAATCCTGAATTTGGTTCCTTCGACGTTAGGTAGATGGGGTTCCTAAGCCTAATATATTAATCTTGCTTGTATGATATAGCTAAAAGAGGTTTAATGGATAGACGATAACAATAATTGAAGTTAAACCGATTGAGAGGGTCTATTGTATGTGTGAGATTAGCATTACCAACTTGAACAAAGCATAGTGAGAAACCATTGAGAGAATCTATACCCTAATACCTTAATCTATCTTATTTCTTCATATCTTGTTTTAATTAGTGTTGTTTGCATTTTATTGTCTTGTTTATTTATCTATTTTAATTCTTAGCATAAATCATCATCAACCCCTTGTTCGAATGTTTAGGTTCTATTTTGGTTGTTTAAATATGTTGCATGCATAGTCCCTTAGATAATTTCTTCACAAAAGTTTTTCTTGAGAGATCGACTCGGGTTAAGCTTATCATGTCTACGATTGACCCCGTCCAATTACGGGTGCGGTCCTAAGTAGTTGTCTTGTTGAGCATAAACCGGAATTATAAATAGTAAATTTGGATCGTGAAACAGAGCAGGTCTTTGGCACCAGAGCAGTTAGATAAATCTGCTGCTCATCAAGGCATCGAGGAGGTGGAATTAGATGGAACAAGTCATTCTGGGTATGACTCTTCTGCACATAATGTTACTAGAGAGGACGATCATCCTCGATGTATGGATGATTTGGTAGATCATATGGGCAGTTTTCAAGAAATAGGAGATGATTCTCATGCAATGAGTTCAAAGAAGGACATCTCAGAGGCTGAAAGGGAATCTGTAGGAGATCATTATGAAGGTAGGGTTGTTGACTCTGGTCGTGAGGAAAGGGTTGTTGACTCGGTAAATGGAATGAGGAGTGGGAGTTGGAGAAATGAGTTATTTTTCCTAAGAGGATTTATGTTAAAAAGGTAATGCCTTCGGCTATTGAATTATGCAGGTCGGGCAGATTAAAAAACTCAGCAATGGATTGTAATAATTCCTAGGAGCATAGTAATATTGCACCATATGTGTTGATGGGGCCAAATTCAGCTGCTCTTAAAAATATGGATGTGGTGGCAGGGCTTAAAGAAAAAGGTAACAAAGCGGAGGATGAAAATTCTGTTGGGGTTTTTTCGAATTAAACCACTGCAGGATCATTTGGTTGTTCATTAATCCATGTTCATTCAAATCATAATTTTATGTAACATGCATGTTTATCACAGTCTAATCAAAAGGCATGCAAAGCAGATTCGAATCTAATAAAGCGGAAGACATAAAAAATGAATCTACTTATAATTCGATAGACGGTCTGTGGACAAGATTAAAGATCTAATCTTGTTGTTGAATGAATACAGTAAATGGCACCACCTAGCTCAAAATTTTGACCACCACAGTATTCTACTCCAAGATCTTCTGTTGTATTCCCGGACTGTATCTAGATTTAGAGTGGGCTGAAATCTACTAGATAGAGTTGTGAAATCTGTGGATAACTTTGAGGGACAAAGAGGGGCTGATTATTAATACTGAAATTTTTAAACCCACCTCCTCTATTTATAGGGGAGGTGGCCAAAAAATCAACTCCCAACCCTACTGGGTTTGGGCCTTTATCTCAAGTTCAATATCCAGTCCACTATCAGTCAATTGGGCTTCAACAGGGATCTAGAAAAATATTAAATTGGACCACTAATTTATTTAATATCCAATATCCAATAAACTTAGGATATAATTAAATAAATTAAGTTTTACTTTTATTCCACTAAAGAAGTAAAACTGACCTACCAATTTAATACATATTTACGAATATGCTTTCTCCTTTAGTCAAGCTATTCCCCGTGTTTAAGATATAATGTTCATTAATTAATTATGTCAGGTTCTGACAGCTATAATTAATTAACATCTAAAACCTTGAGTAGTACCACACAAGCTTTATTCATGTACGGAATAAATTCTACCTGCAGGGTTTCAACATGAACTTGTGTTTCCTCAAGAGAACATCATCAACCTGGCGCACCAGGACACGGTGCTCATGCATACTGCTCGAGACATCATGTATACATTGTTATTACCTAAGATATCGAATTCGATCTACGAAAGGATCTCACCCATTGATAAATCAAAGTAATAAACAACGCACACATATGCTCGCTAATATCACATAAGTTCAGAACCCGAACTCTGTGGATCTTTATTCTCTCAGTAACTGGGTCAGAGACAGAGAATAGTATCCTATCGTGATTCTCCTCAATACACTAACGAGTGTACTAGAATAATCAGTTAGTCAAGATAAACTAACTTATTAGATTATTCTACGGTGTATCGATGGTGTGTTCAGGACCATCTAAGCCGTGAGCTCTTTAATACATTACAAGGTTCTAATGATATGATCTTACCGTGTGACTCCCCACACCATATCATCTACAATGTAAGTATATGGAACATTGCATAGAACAATTATATAACAAAATCTAAATACAAACAGTGACTGCAATAACTTTCATTTCATAACATCCAATCATCAGAAAAGTATACAAAAACAAGTCTTCCAGTATACAAAACTAATAATCTCCCACTTATACTTGAAGCATGTCTTTCAAGCATAATAACTAACTGGCTAACTCTCCAATCAAAACTATCAACTCAAACTGCGCCACCAGGTCTGCATCTCACTCCCATTTTCTTCACGTGACCATCAAAGGTCTTAGCTGGTAGGCTCTTCATGAATAGATCATCCAGGTTGTCCTCTGATGCAATCTTGACCACTGCCACGTCTCCTCTCTTAACGATCTCTCGTATAAGATGGTACTTTCTCTCTATGTGTTTACTTGCCGTGTGGGCTCTGGGTTCCTTCGAATTTGCCACTACACCAGAGTTATCACAGTATATTGTGATAATCTTACGCAAATCAAAAACCACGCCCAAGCCCACTAGGAACCCGCGGAGCCAGACAACCTCTTTTGTAGCCTCAGAGACAGCTACATACTCGGCTTCCATGGTGGAATCCGCAATGCATTTCTGCTTAATGCTCCTCCATGCGATGGCTCCACCTTCTAGTGTAAACACATATCCCGAGGTAGACTTATTCTGATCTTTGTTGGATTGAAAATCTGAGTCCGTGTAACCCAAAGGTACTAAACTATCAGAGCGGAAAACCAACATGTAATTTCGAGTCCGTTTAAGGTACTTGAGAATGTTTTTGACCGCAGTCTAGTGACCTTGTCCAGGGTTAAACCGATATTTGCTTACCATGCCAATGGCATAGCATATATCAGGCCTAGTGCATAGCATAGCATACATCAAACTTCCCACAGCCGAAGCATATAGTACTTTCTTCATTTCTTCTATCTCAGACAGTGTTTGGGGACATATTTCCTTGGATAGATGAATTCCATGCCTGTAAGGTATAAAACCTTTCTTGGAATCTTGCATGCCAAATCTATCTAGCACTGTATCGATATAAGTCGTCTGGGACAGACATAACATCATTTTCTGGCGATCACGAATGATCTTGATGCTAAGGACATGTCCGGCTTCACCCAGATCCTTCATATCGAATTGCTTGGACAACCACACCCTAATGTTTGATAACGTCTTCTTATTATTTCCAATAAGTAAGATGTCATCAACATAAAGTACGAGGAATGCCACCACGTTTCCATCACATTTCTTGTACACACAACTCTCATCCGGACTTTGCACGAATCCATATGACTGGATTACCTCATCAAATCGGATGTTCCAAGATCTCGATGCCTGCTTAAGTCCATAAATGGATCTCTTAAGCTTACACACCAAGTGCTCTTGGCCCTTAGTAATGAATCCATCTGGTTGCTTCATGTGAATGTTTTCCTCAAGACTTCCGTTTAGGAAAGCTGTCTTGACATCCATCTGCCAGATCTCATAATCCAACTGAGCGGCAATAGACAAGAGAATCCGGATTGACTTAAGCATGGCTACCGGTGAAAAAGTTTCCTCATAATCGATCCCTTCTTTCTGAGTATACCCTTTTGCCACCAATCTTGCCTTGAAGGTTTCAACCTTCCCGTCAGATCCTCTATTGCGTTTGTAGACCTACTTACAGCCAATGGGTTTTACCCCATCTTGTGGTTCTACAAGTTCCCAGACTTGATTGCGATCCATAGATCCAATCTCAGACTCCATTGCAGTTATCCAAGAATCCGCATCTTTATCTCGAATTGCCTCGTCATATGTCCTGGGATCCAATTCATTGAGACCTCTGGGAAATCTGAAGCCTCTCCCAGACCAATGAATCTATCAGGTTTGCGTACAACGCTCTCACTACGACGAGGCAGTTCCTGTACTTCTGTTACACATTGTGTAGTGTTTGGTGGTTCCTCTTCTTGTACAATCAGTGTAGGATTCGATCCTCCCCTTAACTCCTCAAGGATGATGTGACTCTTTGGTTTGTGGTTTATGACAAACAGCCTTACATCAGTACGAGGAGCCAGCTTATCAGCTTCCTTGTCTAACACGTGTGCTGGGCTACCCCAAATCCGAATATGGTTCAAACTGGGCTTTTGTCCAGTCCATAGTTCTGTGGGTGTAGCAGGAACTGATTTCGATGGAACCAAGTTAAGAATATAGGCTGCTGTTTTTAGGACATATCGCCAGAACAAAATGGGCAACTCAGAATAACTCATCATCAATCTAACCATCTCTAACAATGTACGATTCCTTCTTTCCACCACGCCATTTTTCCGTGGCGTTCAAGGCGCAGTCAACTAGGATATAATCCCACTCTCTGCCATGTAATCCCTAAATTCTCTTGAGAGGTACTCGCCACCATGATCAGAACGTAGTGACTTGATATTTCTGCCTGTTCGTTTCTCCGCTTCTGCCTTTAAACTCTTTGAATTTCTCAAAGCATTCAGACTTGCGACGTAACAGGTAGATATAATCGTATCTAGAGTAATCATCAATGAGAGTGATGAAATAATCGAATCCTCCTCGATCTTGAACTAACATAGGGCCGCACAGGTCAGAGTGAATCAAATCTAATAGCTCTTCGAATCTATTTCCTTTTGACTGGAAAGGACGCTTGGTCATTTTACCTTCCAAACAGGATTCACACAAAGGAAATGATTCCAGTACAAAAGAAGATAATGGTCCATCGTTTACAAGCCTTTGTATCCTCTTAAGGTTAATATGACCTAGCCTTAGATGCCAAAGATAGGTTTGATTTAATTCTGAAGGTTCTTTTCTCTTGTTAGGTTTTATGATTGATGTATTCAACAGTTATCTTTGCATAGTGTTTTCAATAGGTTTAAGAAAGTATAAGTGTCCATCCAATGTGCCAGAACAGATAAAATGTTTACCACTAAAGATAACTACTTTGTTATAAAAAAAACAGAATATCCATCCATAATCAATTTAAAAACTGAAATCAAGTTTCGCCTAAAACCAGGCACATAAAGACAATCTTTCAAAACCAAAGTTCTATCACTACTGAAAGGTAAAACAACGTCTCCCATTGCAACAGCCGCCACTCTTGTAGCATTGCCCATGTAGACGGTGATCTCGTCCTCACTCAGCTATCTTTTTACCAGGAACCCCTGTAAAGACATGCAAACATGATCAGTAGCTCCAGTATCTACTACCCATGACTGGGTAGAACAAGTTGCTAAACATGTTTCCACAACTAGAGTGTGAGATGTACCTCTCTTCTTCTTCTTGTTAGGACACGCCGCCTTCCAGTGACCTGGTTGGCCGCACCTGAAGCACTTAGTCTTCGACTTGAACTCCTCGGGAGGAATCTTTGCCTTTGGCTTCTTCACCTTAGGCGCCTCATCTGCAGCCTTCTTTGGTGCGTTTCTCTTCTTCCTTTTTCCACCAGAAGAATACGCGCCCTTTTCAGCTATGTGGGCCAGAGGATCGCTCTTTTAGAGCAATTCAGCCGCCTGAAGATCTATGAGTAGTTCAGTCAGGCTGACATCCCTTTTAATCATGTTAAAATTCATCCTGAACTGCTCAAACTTCGAGGACAAGCTATGAAGAATGATATCGATTTGAGAATCGCCATCTAGCTCTCCACCCAAGGTCTCGATATCAGATAAATACCCCATCAGCATGAGAACGTGATCCCTAACAGGTGTGGAGTCAGACATTCTCGCATCCATTAGCTTCTTCATTGCCAAATGGCGTGCCGAGCAGTTCTGATGACCGAATAGCTGTCTAAGGTTGTACATGATATCATAAGCAGTTTTCATAGGCTCGTGCTGATGTTGCAACACACTTGACATAGATGCCAAGATGTAACAGCGCGATATCTCATTAGATCTAACCCACTTATCATATGCAACCTTTTGGGCTTCGTCAGAACCCTCATCTGGCTTCTGAGGACAAACCTTTTCAAGTACAAACTTGTGTCCCTCAGCAACAAGAACTAAGTTAAGGTTACGAAGCTAGTCATTGTAGTTTTCACTGACAAGTTTGTTTTCTTTGAGGATTGAGGACAGATTGGAGAGTGCCATTGATGATATAAAATAACTGAAATTAAAACATGTAGTACAGTCACAAAACACGTTTAGGATAAACAGTATATAATCAAAACCTCACAAAAATTATATACTTTTCCACCGACACTTTAAAAACGTCTTTCATAAACCACGATAGTGTGGACGTTTATAAAATCCATTTTCAAATAGCTTAAACCTTTAATTTGCCTCCAGTTGAGTTTCCTTACAACAAGCAAATTAATAGCCGGATAATAAACACGGTTATGTAATCGTCTAACTGATAAGCCACGATCGTGTGGACGTTTATCAATAAATTACATCTAAGTGTGCACACCATTATCTTCGCACCAAGAGCACCATTCGAATTTAACTATTCCAGATGGAGGAGTCAATTAGTTCTAATAGTGTTCTACAGCTATCCATTTAGGAGATTTAATTTCTAGAGAAATCTGTGATATGACACATCCGATATGGAGGAAGACCGATGTCAACGCGCATGCCCATCACTTCTCAATTAAATCAGATTTTAATGGAGGCCGTATGAGATTTCTACATACTTTGGTATGAATATCTCCCACTTAGTTATTTATATTTGAGGTTTCATTTTATCCCATTATCGAACATGCAAACATCACATAAAATGATAAACATCCATTGCATGCTTCAACATAATAAGCAACAGTAATATTCCAACTATCATGGCTTATATCTCATGTTGATTGATGAGATAAAACTGGAAAGTCAGCTCCGGAAATAGGCTAGGAACCGCCGCCCCCTTCACCGCGCCTCGCCGAAAATCCTCGCTCTATTTAGGGTTTTCGGGACGTGAACCGGCGAACCTTCCTTTTTGGTGCTGAACCACTTTCCTTCTTTGAGTTGATCTTCGATCTTTATTCAATACAGACTATCTATTCGAAAAGGAAAAAACTAATATTGCTAGAATAAAAATTACAACTCAAAAACTCGGTCTAACAGCTTTATATCTATTACATTAAAACAACGTAAAAAAAACCTAGACCTAATCCATGAATTTTCTCATGGATTAAAATCACGTAGCCAAACCGGCATACGACCAACATTCATTCAACATAAACATACAACACATAAAATAAAGGAGCCATGATAGTTGGTAAACCTGCAAACAAACACAGTCTACAAAACAAACAATCATTATTATATGATCCACATAAAATAACATATGATATCTATGCATGAATATAAAATAATATTCAAATTTTTACAATTAATTAAATTAATTAATTCGATATTATCCACAAGATAAAAATTAGAAATTAAAATAATTATCCACCAATTTAAATCTTATGATTTTCGAAAATATCATCAAAATAAATCTGAAAATTATTTATAATTATCCACCAAATTTATTTAATATTTTCAAGCCACCCTAATTAAATAATAATTGGATATATTGATATAAATCAAGAATCTCATCCAAATATTATCCATAAGAATCTAAATCTTTTTAGGATAAGGTTTGAAGATTTGATCCACTTCAAAATCTTCCAAAACCTATCCAAAATTAAATTCTTATCACAATTAGATTTTGATAATTATTTGTATATATCCAAAATCACCTTATCCAACTTTTAATCTAAAGATTTCGAAAATATCTAAAATAATAAATCTAGAAATTTGATCCACTTCAAATTCTTCCAAATTTAAAATTCTATTTTCAAATCTATCTAGATTAAAATTAGGTAAATTAAGATATACATCAAATAATATCAAATCTTAATCCAATATACATAATTTTCGATCCCCATTAATAAATAAATCTGGAAATTTGATTTTGATCAAAATATATTCCAAATTAATTTAATAATTTTCGAAAATTGCATAAAATTAACATATTTGGAAATTTTGACATTACTCAAAAACTATTCCCAATACATAACTAGGTTTCAAAAATTACACAAATAATAAATCTGAAAAATTTGATCCACTTCAAATTCTTCCAAATTTAAAATTTTATTTTCAAACCTATCTAGATTAGAATTAAGTAACTTTTGATATACACCAAAAATTACATATCCTAATTCTAATCACCTAAATTTTCGAACCTATCAAAAATTAAATCTGTAAATTTTGAACTTGATCAAAAATCCATCCAAATTTAATTTAAGGTGACCGAAAATTCAAGAACACAAATTAGGGAAATTTTAACACATCAAAATTCGAAATTTTGACCTCCAAATTTTCGAAAATCATGAGACACAAATCTGGAAATTTGAAGACCATCAAATATCATCCCAAATCTATATCTCATCATGATCGAAAATTCCAATACATCAAAACTAGAATTTTTGAATGTCATAAAAAATTCATCCAACTTTCGAACACCATAAAAATCGAAATACATGGCAATTAAATCTGAAAATTTAAACACCGTAAATGTATCATCAAATTTAATATGTAGTTCAAAATTTATCCCCGGATTAATCCTAACAGTGCCAAAACCCGCTCTGATACCAGTTGTTGGGGTTTTTCGAATTAAACCACCGCAGGATCATTTAGTTGTTCATTAATCCATGTTCATGCAAATCATAATTTTATGTAGCATGCATGTTTATCACAGTCTAATCAAAAGGCATGCAAAGTATATTCGAATCTAATAAAGCGGAAGACATAGAAAATGAATCTACTTACAATTCGATAGACGATCTGTGGACAAGATTAAAGATCTAATCTTTTTGTTGAATGAATACAGTAAATGGCGCCACCTAGCTCATAATTTCGACCACAACAGTATTCTACTCCAAGATCTTCTGTTGTATTCCCGGACCGTATCTAGATTCAGAGTGGGCTGAAATCTACTAGATATAGTTGTGAAATATATGGATAACTTTGAGAGACAAAGAGGGGCTGATTATTAATACTGAAATTTTTAAACCCACCTCCTCTATTTATAGGGGAGGTGGCTGAAAATTCAACTCCTAACCCTGCTGGGTTTGGGCCTCTATTTCAAGTTCAATATCCAGTCCACTATTAGTCAATTGGGCTACAACAGGGATCTAGAAGAATATTAAATTGGCTCACTAATTTATTTAATATCCAATATCCAATAAACTTAGGATATAATTAAATAAATTAAGTTTTACTTTTATTCCACTAAAGAAGTAAAACTGACCTACCAATTTAATACATATTTACGAATATGCTTTCTCCTTTAGTCCAGCCATTCCCCGTGTTTAAGATATAATGTTCATTAATTAATTATGTCAGCCTCTGACAGCTATAATTAATTAACATCTAAAACCTTGAGTAGTACCATACAAGCTTTATTCATGTACGGAATAAATTCCACCTACAGGGTTTCAACATGAACTTGTGTTTCCTCAAGAAACATCATCAACCTGGCGCACCAGGACATGGTGCTCATGCATACTACTCGAGACATCATGTATACATTGTTATTACCCATGATATTGAATTCGATCTACGAAAAGATCTCACCCATTGATAAATCAAAGTAATAAACAACGCACACATATGCACGCCAATATCACATGAGTTTAGTACCCGAACTCTGTGGATCTTTATTCTATCAGTAACTGGGTCAGAGACAGAGAATAATATCCTATAGTGATCCTCCTCAATACACTAACGAGTGTACTAGAATAATCAGTTAGTCAAGATAAACTAACTTATCAGATTATTCTACGGTGTACCGATGGTGTGTTCAGGACCATCTAAGCCATGAGCTCTTTAATACATTACAAGGTTCTAATGATATGATCTTACCGTGTGACTCCCCACACCATATCATCTACAATGTAAGTATATGGAACATTGCATAAAAAAATTATAGAACATAATCTAAATGCAAACAGTGACTGTAATAACTTTCATTTCATAACATGAAATCATCAAAAAAGTATACAAAGACAAGTCTTCCAGTATACAAAACTAACAAATTCTTCGCGGAGTCACTCTTCTTTGCTATGAATTTGACGACATGGAATATTTTTGGGTTAGCTACTGAAATATCCCAAAATATGCTACGTAAGCATGTGCATGTTTTTAAGCCTGTGGTGTTAGGTTTGATTGAGCCTTGTGCTCAGTTTTCTAATATTTCGCCTGCTTTTTGGCGTTCTTTGGGGCTGATTTCTTTATTTCAGAATGATAGATGAGTTAGAACATCTAATATTTGGGTATTTATTAATGGAAGAGTTTCTGCTTTGATAATGTTTTCTTCTTCCCAATGTGTTATGGTGAAGATAAAATTTCAAAATTTTGAAGGGATTTTGGCGATTGTGCATGGCTCCTCATCTTACATTACCCGCTGGGATTTGTGGATGGAATTAAGTATGCTTCAGGGTTTATTCGTCATTATAGGGGATTTTAATGCAGTTAGAGGTTCTCACGAACGTTGTGGTAAATCAAAGCCTTCACCTAGGGCTTGCATGGAATTTAACATGTGCAATGGAGACTTGAGGGTCTCGGAGATCAACACAAATGGTCTTTTCTATTCTTGGTCGAGCAGACGATTTTATCCTAAGATTACGGAAAGTAAGATTGATCGTGTTTTGGTTTAAGAATATTTTTTGAATTATTGGGACGGTATTTCAGCTACTTTGCTCTCTCGCATGTGTTTTGATCATTCTCCGCTTATTGTTACATGCATTAATTCTGAGAGATCAGAACCGCGTCCATTTTATTTTTGGAATATGTGGGCTAATCATGAGACCTTTTTTGGCACGGTTCGTGGATCTTGGGAGAAAAGGGTGAATGTGGTTAGCCCTATTCAATTTGTCATGATGAAACTCAAATGATTAAAAAGAGTGCTTCGAGATTGGAATGTTTGAGTTTTTGGTAATTTTAATGCTAAAATCACGAGTCTTGAGACATAGTTGGGAAAGCTTCAAGAACAAATTTCACTCCAGGGGTACACGGATGATTTTTTGGATGAAGAAATTGCTATTCAGGTAAAAATTAATGGTCTGCTTTTGGTGAAATCAGAACATATGAAGTAAGAAAGTAGAATTACTCGGCTTAATGATCGAGACAGAAACACGAAATTTTTCCACGACAGTATTAAAGCTCATTGAACCAAAGCCTCAATATCGGTCATGTCTATAAATGGGGAGCTTGTGCATGACAAAGAGAATATTGCGGCTCATGTGATTAATTATTTTGAGCATCTTTTCTCGGATACTAAGCCGCAAGATGTAGATCTTTCACTAGTGGATAATTTGGTGCCTAAGCTTATCACTCCGCAACAAGGTGATATGCTTACTATCCAACCATCTATGGCAGAAGTCAAGGAGACAGTTTTTTCACTGGACCCGTAGAGTACAGCTGGGCCAGATGGTTTCACGGGTAAATTTTTTCATGTATGGGATTTCATAGCTTCTGATATCTATAAAGCGGTGCTGGAGTTTTTTAAATTTGGTAGGATTCCCCTGGGTCTAAATTCTAGATTTTTGGTCTTGATTTCTAAAACTGATCGAGCTATTATGATGGAGGATTATCGTCCCATTGCCTTGAGTAATTTTTTGTTTAAAATCTTTACTATGGTCTTGGTGACAAGATTAAATGTTGTGGCTTCTAATATTGTGTCTAAACTACTATTTTGCTTCATTGAAGGCAGAAATATTCATGATGTGATTATGCTGGCCTCTAAAGGTGTTAATACTTTGATTCAAACACATGGGGGTCGAAATATGGTTTTGAAGGTTGACATCACCAAGGATTTTGACACGCTTAATTAGAATTTTTTGCAAAGGGAGTTAAGTCCATATGGATTTCCAATGAAATTTTGTGATTGGATCCACTCTATACTCCTCTCGGTTAGGTTGTCTATTCTTATTAATGGTGCGACAAAAGGTTATTTTGCTTGTTCTCATGGGATTCGGCAAGGGGATCTGTTTGTTGGGGTTTTTTCGAATTAAACCACCGCAGGATCATTTGGTTGTTCATTAATCCATATTCATGCAAATCATATTTTTATGTCACATGCATGTTTATCACGTCACGCACAAAACCATATAAAACGAATCCAATAAAGCGGAAGAAATAGATCCGAATTACTTACAATTGTCAGATAGTCTGAGGACAAGATTAAAGATCTAATCTTGTTGTTGAATGAATACAGAATTGGCACCACCTACACCTCAAAAATCGGCCACTACACAATTCCACTCCAAGATTTTCTGTTGTATTCCCGGACTGTATCTAGATTCAGAGTGGGCTAAAATCTACTACATAGAGTTGTGAAATATATGGATAACTTTGAGAGACAAAGAGGGGCTGATTATTAATACTGAAATTTTCAAACCCACCTCCTCTATTTATAGGGGAGGTGGCCGAAAATTCAACTCTCAACCCTGCTGGGTTTGGGCCTCTATTTCAAGTTCAATATCCAGTCCACTATCAGTCAATTGGGCTACAACAGGGATCTAGAAGAATATTAAATTGGCTCACTAATTTATTTAATATCCAATATCCAATAAACTTAGGATATAATTAAATAAATTAAGTTTTACTTTTATTCCACTAAAGAAGTAAAACTGACCTACCAATTTAATACATATTTACGAATATGCTTTCTCCTTTAGTCCAGCCATTCCCCGTGTTTAAGATATAATGTTCATTAATTAATTATGTCAGCCTCTGAGAGCTATAATTAATTAACATCTAAAACCTTGAGTAGTACCATACAAGCTTTATTCATGTACGGAATAAATTCCACCTGTAGGGTTTCAACATGAACTTGTGTTTCCTCAAGAAACATCATCAACCTGGCGCACCAGGACATGGTGCTCATGCATACTACTTGAGACATCATGTATACATTGTTATTACCCATGATACTGAATTCGATCTACGAAAAGATCTCACCCATTGATAAATCAAAGTAATAAACAACGCACACATATGCACGCCAATATCACATGAGTTTAGTACCCGAACTCTGTGGATCTTTATTCTCTCAGTAACTGGGTCAGAGACAGAGAATAGTATCCTATCGTGATCCTCCTCAATACACTAACGAGTATACTGGAATAATCAGTTAGTCAAGATAAACTTACTTATCATATTATTCTACGGTGTACCGATGGTGTGTTTAGGACCATCTAAGCCATGAGCTCTTTAATACATTACAATGTTCTAATGATATGATCTTACCGTGTGGCTCCCCACACCATATCATCTACAATGTAAGTATATGGCAAATTGCATAAAACAATTATAGAACATAATCTAAATGCAAACAGTGACTGTAATAACTTTCATTTCATAACATCAAATCATCAGAAAAGTATATAAAGACAAGTCTTCTAGTATACAAAACTAACAAATTCTTCGCGGAGTCACTCTCCTTTGCTATGAATTTGACGACATGGAATATTTTTGGGTTAGCTACTGAAATATCCCAAAATATGCTACGTAAGCATGTGCATGTTTTTAAGCCTGTGGTGTTAGGTTTGATTGAGCCTCGTGCTCAGTTTTTTAATATTTCGCCTGCTTTTTGGCGTTCTTTGGGGCTGATTTCTTTATTTCAGAATGATAGAGGAGTTAGAACATCTAATATTTGGGTATTTATTAATGGAAGAGTTTCTGCTTTGATAATGTTTTCTTCTTCCCAATGTGTTATGGTGAAGATAAAATTTCACAATTTTGAAGGGATTTTGGCGATTGTGCATGGCTCCTCATCTTACATTACCCGCTGGGATTTGTGGATGGAATTAAGTATGCTTCAGGGTTTATTCGTCATTATAGGGGATTTTAATGCAGTTAGAGGTTCTCACAAACGTTGTGGTAAATCAAAGCCTTCACTTAGGGCTTGCATGGAATTTAACATGTGCATTGGAAACTTGAGGGTCTCGGAGATCGACACAAATGGCCTTTTCTATTCTTGGTCGAGCAGACGATTATATCCTAAGATTATGGAAAGTAAGATTTCTTGTGTTTTGGTTTCAGAATATTTTTTGAATTATTGGGACGGTATTTCAGCTACTTTGCTCTCTCGCATATGTTTTGATCATTCTCCGCTTATTGTTACATGCACTACTTCTGAGAGATCGGAACCGCGTCCATTTCATTTTTGGAATATGTGGGCTAATCATGAGACCTTTTTTGGCACGGTTCATGGATCTTGGGAGAAAAGGGTGAATGTGGCTAGCCCTATTCAATTTGTCATGATGAAACTCAAATGATTAAAAAGAGTGCTTCGAGATTGGAATGTTTGAGTTTTTGGTAATTTTAATGCTAAAATCACGAGTCTTGAGACGCAGTTGGGAAAGCTTCAAGAACAAATTTCACTCCAGGGGTACACGGATGATTTTTTGGATGAGAAAATTGCTCTTCAGGTAGAAATTAATGGTTTGCTTTTGGTTAAATCAAAACATATGAAGCAACAAAGTGGAATTACTTGGCTTAATGATCGAGACAGAAACACGAAATTTTTCCACGACAGTATTAAAGCTCATTGAACTAAAGCCTCAATATCGGTCATGTCTATTAATGGGGAGCTTGTGCATGATAAAGAGAATATTGCGGCTCATATGATTAATTATTTTGAGCATCTTTTTTCGGATACTAGGCTGCATGATGTAGATCTTTCACTAGTGGATAATTTGGTGCCTAAGCTTATCACTCCGCAACAAGGTGATATGCTTACTATCCAGCCATCTATGGCAGAAGTCAAGTAGGCAGTTTTTTCACTGGAACCGTAGAGTACAGCTGAGTCGTATGGTTTCACGGGTAAATTTTTTCATGTTGTATGGGATTTCATAGCTTCTGATATCTATAAAGCGGTGCTGGAATTTTTTAAATTTGGTAGGATTCTCATAGGTCTAAATTCTAGATTTTTGGTCTTGATTTCTAAAACTGATCGAGCTATTATGGTAGAAGATTATCGTCCCATTGCTTTGAGTAATTTTTTGTTTAAAATCTTTACTAAGGTCTTGGTGACAAGATTAAATGTTGTGGCTTCTAATATTGTGTCTAAACTACTATTTTGCTTCATTGAAGGCAGAAATATTCATGATGTGATTATGCTGGCCTCTAAAGGTGTTAATACTTTGATTCGAACACATAGGGATCGAAATATGACTTTGAAGGTTGACATCACCAAGGATTTTAACACGCTTAATTGGAATTTTTTACAAAGGGCGTTAAGTCCATATGGATTTCCAACGAAATTTTGTGATTGGATCTACTCTATACTCCTCTCGGCTAGGTTGTCTATTCTTATTAATGGGGTGACAAAAGGTTATTTTGCTTGTTCTCGTGGGATTCGGCAAGGGGATCTGTTTGTTGGGGTTTTTTCGAATTAAACCACCGCATGATCATTTGGTTGTTCATTAATCCATGTTCATGCAAATCATATTTTTATGTCACATACATGTTTATCACGTCACGCACAAAACCATGTAAAATGAATCCAATAAAGCGGAAGAAATAGATCCGAATTACTTATAATTGTCAGATGGTCTGAGGAGAAGATTAAAGATCTAATCTTGCTGTTGAATGAATACAGAATTGGCGCCACCTACACCGCAAAAATCAGCCACTACACAATTCCACTCCAAGATGTTTTGTTGTATTCCCGGACTGTATCTAGATCAGAGTGGGCTGAAATCTACTAGATAGGCTCGTGAAATATGTGGATAATTTTAAGAGACAAAGAGGGGCTGATTTCTAACAGTTAAAATTTTGCCCCCCCCCCCCTCCCCCCTTTATATTGGGAAGTGGGCGAAATTTCCCTTCTCAAAACCTACTGGGTTTGGGCCTCTATCTCAAGTTCAATATCCAGTCCACTATCAGTCAATTGAGCTACAACAAAGATCTAGAAGAATATTAAATTGGCCCACTAATTTATTTAATATCCAATATCCAATAAACTTAGGATATAATTAAATAAATTAAATTTTACTTTTATTCCACTAAAGAAGTAAAACTGACCTACCAATTTAATACATATTTATGAATATGCTTTCTCCTTTAGTCCAGCCATTCCCCGTGTTTAAGATATAATGTTCATTAATTAATTATGTCAGCCTCTGACAGTTATAATTAATTAACATCTAAAATCTTGAGTAGTACCACACAAGCTTTACCATGTAAGGAATAAATTCCACCTGCAGGGTTTCAACATGAACCTGTGTTTCCTCAAGAGAACATCATCAACCTGGCGCACCAGGACATGGTGCTCATGCATACTACTTGAGACATCATGTATACATTGTTATTACCCATGATACTGAATTCGATCTACGAAAAGATCTCACCCATTGATAAATCAAAGTAATAAACAACGCACACATATGCACGCCAATATCACATGAGTTTAGTACCCGAACTCTGTGGATCTTTATTCTCTCAGTAACTGGGTCAGAGACAGAGAATAGTATCCTATCGTGATCCTCCTCAATACACTAACGAGTATACTGGAATAATCAGTTAGTCAAGATAAACTTACTTATCATATTATTCTACGGTGTACCGATGGTGTGTTTAGGACCATCTAAGCCATGAGCTCTTTAATACATTACAATGTTCTAATGATATGATCTTACCGTGTGGCTCCCCACACCATATCATCTACAATGTAAGTATATGGAAAATTGCATAAAACAATTATAGAACATAATCTAAATGCAAACAGTGACTGTAATAACTTTCATTTCATAACATCAAATCATCAGAAAAGTATATAAAGACAAGTCTTCTAGTATACAAAACTAACAAATTCTTCGCGGAGTCACTCTCCTTTGCTATGAATTTGACGACATGGAATATTTTTGGGTTAGCTACTGAAATATCCCAAAATATGCTACGTAAGCATGTGCATGTTTTTAAGCCTGTGGTGTTAGGTTTGATTGAGCCTCGTGCTCAGTTTTTTAATATTTCGCCTGCTTTTTGGCGTTCTTTGGGGCTGATTTCTTTATTTCAGAATGATAGAGGAGTTAGAACATCTAATATTTGGGTATTTATTAATGGAAGAGTTTCTGCTTTGATAATGTTTTCTTCTTCCCAATGTGTTATGGTGAAGATAAAA
Organism: Perilla frutescens; assembly: GCA_026008535.1. Taxonomy (NCBI): domain Eukaryota; kingdom Viridiplantae; phylum Streptophyta; class Magnoliopsida; order Lamiales; family Lamiaceae; genus Perilla; species Perilla frutescens. The sequence continues at coordinate 11,147,115 of BRKX01000005.1, forward strand.
TTTCACAATTTTGAAGGGATTTTGGCGATTGTGCATGGCTCCTCATCTTACATTACCCGCTGGGATTTGTGGATGGAATTAAGTATGCTTCAGGGTTTATTCGTCATTATAGGGGATTTTAATGCAGTTAGAGGTTCTCACAAACGTTGTGGTAAATCAAAGCCTTCACTTAGGGCTTGCATGGAATTTAACATGTGCATTGGAAACTTGAGGGTCTCGGAGATCGACACAAATGGCCTTTTCTATTCTTGGTCGAGCAGACGATTATATCCTAAGATTACGGAAAGTAAGATTTCTTGTGTTTTGGTTTCAGAATATTTTTTGAATTATTGGGACGGTATTTCAGCTACTTTGCTCTCTCGCATATGTTTTGATCATTCTCCGCTTATTGTTACATGCACTACTTCTGAGAGATCGGAACCGCGTCCATTTCATTTTTGGAATATGTGGGCTAATCATGAGACCTTTTTTGGCACGGTTCATGGATCTTGGGAGAAAAGGGTGAATGTGGCTAGCCCTATTCAATTTGTCATGATGAAACTCAAATGATTAAAAAGAGTGCTTCGAGATTGGAATGTTTGAGTTTTTGGTAATTTTAATGCTAAAATCACGAGTCTTGAGACGCAGTTGGGAAAGCTTCAAGAACAAATTTCACTCCAGGGGTACACGGATGATTTTTTGGATGAGAAAATTGCTCTTCAGGTAGAAATTAATGGTTTGCTTTTGGTTAAATCAAAACATATGAAGCAACAAAGTGGAATTACTTGGCTTAATGATCGAGACAGAAACACGAAATTTTTCCACGACAGTATTAAAGCTCATTGAACTAAAGCCTCAATATCGGTCATGTCTATTAATGGGGAGCTTGTGCATGATAAAGAGAATATTGCGGCTCATATGATTAATTATTTTGAGCATCTTTTTTCGGATACTAGGCTGCATGATGTAGATCTTTCACTAGTGGATAATTTGGTGCCTAAGCTTATCACTCCGCAACAAGGTGATATGCTTACTATCCAGCCATCTATGGCAGAAGTCAAGTAGGCAGTTTTTTCACTGGAACCGTAGAGTACAGCTGAGTCGTATGGTTTCACGGGTAAATTTTTTCATGTTGTATGGGATTTCATAGCTTCTGATATCTATAAAGCGGTGCTGGAATTTTTTAAATTTGGTAGGATTCTCATAGGTCTAAATTCTAGATTTTTGGTCTTGATTTCTAAAACTGATCGAGCTATTATGGTAGAAGATTATCGTCCCATTGCTTTGAGTAATTTTTTGTTTAAAATCTTTACTAAGGTCTTGGTGACAAGATTAAATGTTGTGGCTTCTAATATTGTGTCTAAACTACTATTTTGCTTCATTGAAGGCAGAAATATTCATGATGTGATTATGCTGGCCTCTAAAGGTGTTAATACTTTGATTCGAACACATAGGGATCGAAATATGACTTTGAAGGTTGACATCACCAAGGATTTTAACACGCTTAATTGGAATTTTTTACAAAGGGCGTTAAGTCCATATGGATTTCCAACGAAATTTTGTGATTGGATCTACTCTATACTCCTCTCGGCTAGGTTGTCTATTCTTATTAATGGGGTGACAAAAGGTTATTTTGCTTGTTCTCGTGGGATTCGGCAAGGGGATCTGTTTGTTGGGGTTTTTTCGAATTAAACCACCGCATGATCATTTGGTTGTTCATTAATCCATGTTCATGCAAATCATATTTTTATGTCACATACATGTTTATCACGTCACGCACAAAACCATGTAAAATGAATCCAATAAAGCGGAAGAAATAGATCCGAATTACTTATAATTGTCAGATGGTCTGAGGAGAAGATTAAAGATCTAATCTTGCTGTTGAATGAATACAGAATTGGCGCCACCTACACCGCAAAAATCAGCCACTACACAATTCCACTCCAAGATGTTTTGTTGTATTCCCGGACTGTATCTAGATCAGAGTGGGCTGAAATCTACTAGATAGGCTCGTGAAATATGTGGATAATTTTAAGAGACAAAGAGGGGCTGATTTCTAACAGTTAAAATTTTGCCCCCCCCCCTCCCCCCTTTATATTGGGAAGTGGGCGAAATTTCCCTTCTCAAAACCTACTGGGTTTGGGCCTCTATCTCAAGTTCAATATCCAGTCCACTATCAGTCAATTGAGCTACAACAAAGATCTAGAAGAATATTAAATTGGCCCACTAATTTATTTAATATCCAATATCCAATAAACTTAGGATATAATTAAATAAATTAAATTTTACTTTTATTCCACTAAAGAAGTAAAACTGACCTACCAATTTAATACATATTTATGAATATGCTTTCTCCTTTAGTCCAGCCATTCCCCGTGTTTAAGATATAATGTTCATTAATTAATTATGTCAGCCTCTGACAGTTATAATTAATTAACATCTAAAATCTTGAGTAGTACCACACAAGCTTTACCATGTAAGGAATAAATTCCACCTGCAGGGTTTCAACATGAACTTGTGTTTCCTCAAGAGAACATCATCAACCTGGCGCACCAGGACATGGTGCTCATACATACTGCTCGAGACATCATGTGTACATTGTTATTACCCAAGATATCGAATTCGATCTACCAAAAGATCTCACGCATTGATAAATCAAAGTAACAAACAACGTACACATATGCTCGCCAATATTACATGAGTTCAGAACCTGAACTCTATGGATCTTTATTTTCTCAGTAACTAGATCAGAGACAGAGAATAGTATCCTATTGTGATCCTCCTCAATACACTAATGATTGTACTAGAATAATCAGTTAGTCAAGATAAACTAACTTATCAGATTATTCTACGGTGTACCGATGGTGTGTTCAGGACCATCTAAGCCGTGAGCTCTTTAATACATTACAAGGTTCTAATGATATGATCTTACCATGTGAATCCCCACCAGGTCTGCATCTTACTCCCATTTTCTCCACGTGACCATCAAAGGTCTTAGCCGGCAGGCTCTTCGTGAATGGATCAGCCAAGTTGTCCTCTGATGCAATATTGACCACCGCCACATCTCCTCTCTTAATGATTTCTCGTATAAAATGGTACTTTCTCTCTATTTGTTTACTTGTCTTGTGGGCTCTGGGTTCCTTCGAATTTGCCACTGCACCAGAGTTATCACAGTATATCGTAATCATCTTAGACAAATTAGAAACCAAACCCAAGCCCACTAGGATCCCGCAAAGCCAGACAACCTCTTTTGCAGCCTCAGAGGCAGCTACATACTCGCCTTCTATGGTGGAATGCGCAATGCATTTCTACGATGGCTCCACCTCCTAATGTAAACACATAGCCCGAGATAGACTTACTTTGATCTTTGTCGGATTTAAAATCTGAGTCCGTGTAACCCAAAGGCACTAGACTATCAGAGCGGAAAACTAACATGTAATCTCGAGTCCTTTTAAGGTACTTGAGAATGTTTTTGACCGCAGTCCAGTGACCTTGTCTAGGGTTAGACTGATATCTTCTTACCATGCCAATGGCATAGCATATATCAGGCCTAGTGCATAGCATAGCATACATCAAACTTCCCACAGTTGAAGCATATGGTACTTTCTTCATTTCCTCTATCTCAGACTGTGTTTGGGGACGCATTTCCTTGGATAGATGAATTCCATGCCTGTAAGGTATAAAACCTTTCTTGGAATCTTGCATGCCAAACCTAGCTAGCACTGTATCGATATAAGTCACCTAGGACAGACATAACATCCTTTCTAGCGATCTCGAATGATCTTGATGCCAAGGACATGTCCGGCTTCACCCAAATCCTTCATATCGAACTGCTCGGATAACCACACTCTAATGTTTGACAACGTCTTCTTACTATTTCCAATAAGCAAGATGTCATCAACATAAAGTACGAGGAATGCCACCACGTTTCAGTCACATTTCTTGTACACACAGCTCTCATCCGGACTTTGCATGAATCCATATGACTGGATAACTTCATCAAATCGGATGTTCCAAGATCTCGATGCCTGCTTAAGTCCATAAATGGATCTCTTAAGCTTACACACCAAGTCTTCTTGGCCCTTAGTAATGAATCCCTCTGGTTGATTCATTTGGATGTTTTCTTCAAGACTTCCGTTTAGGAAAGCTGTCTTGACATCTATCTGCCAAATCTCATAATCAAAATGAGTGGTAATAGAGGTTTCCTCATAATCGATCCCTTCTTTCTGAGTATACCCTTTTGCCACCAATCTTGCCTTGAAGGTTTCAACCTTCCCGTCAGATCCTCTCTTGTGTTTGTAGACCCACTTACAGCCAATGGGTTTTACCCCATCTTGTGGTTCTACAAGTTCCCAGACTTGATTGCGATCCATAGATCCAACCTCAGACTTCATTGCAGTTATCCAAAAATCCGCATCTTTATCTCGAATTGCCTCTTCATAGGTCCTGGGATCCAATTCATTGAGACCCTCTAGGAAATCTGAAGCCTCTCCCAGACCAATGAATCTATCAGGTTGGCGTACAACCCTCCCACTGCGACGAGGCAGTTCCTGTACTTCTGTGACACATTGTGCAGTGTTTGGTGGTTCCTCTTCTTGTACAACCGGTGTAGGATTTGATCCACTCCTTAACTCCTCAAGGATGATTTGACTCCTTAGTTTGTGGTTTATGACATGGTCTTCTTCTAAGAATCGAGCATTGGTGCTAACAATGATCTTCTGGTCCTTAGGACTATAAAACAAACCACCTTTCATTCATCTAGGATATCCAACAAACAGCCTTACATCAGTACGATGAGCCATCTTATCAGCTTCCTTATCCAACACGTGTGCTAGGCTACCCCAAATCCGAATATGGGTTCAAACTGGGCTTTCGTCCAGTCCATAGTTCTATGGGTGTAGCAGGAACTGATTTCGATGGAACCAAGTTAAGAATATAGGTTGCCATTTCCAGGGCATATCGAACAGGGTACGATTCTTTCTTTCCGCCACGCCATTATGCTGTGGCGTTCCAGGCGCAGTCAACTGGGATGTAATCCTACTCTCTGCCATGTAATCCTTAAATTCGCTTGAGAGGTACTCGCCACCACGATCAGAACGTAGTGACTTGATTCTTCTGCCTGTTCGTTTCTCCACTTCCGCCTTAAACTCTTTAAATTTCTCAAAGCATTTAGACTTGCGACGCAACAGGTAGATATAACCATATCTAGAGTAATCATTAATGAGAGTGATGAAATACTCGAACCCTCCTTGAGATTGAACTGACATATAGCCGCACAGGTCAGAGTGAAGCAAATCTAATAGCCCTTCGAATCTATTTCCTTTTGACTGGAAAGAACGCTTGGTCATTTTACCTTCCAAACAGGATTCACACAAAGGAAATGACTCCAATACCAAAGAAGAAAATGGTCCATCATTTACAAGCCTTTGTATCCTCTTAAGGTTAATATGACCTAGCCTTAGATGCCAAAGATAGGTTTGATTCAATTCCGAAGGTTCTTTTCTCTTATTAGGGTTTATGATCAATGTATTCAACAGTTGTCTTTGCGTAGTGTTTTCAATTGGTTTAAGAAAGTATAAGTGTCCATCCAATGTACCAGAACAGATAAAATATTTACCACTAAAGATAACTACTTTGTTATCAAAAGAAACAGAATATCCATCCATAATCAATTTAGAAACTGAAACCAAATTTCGCCTAAAACCAGGCACATAAAGACAATCTTTCAAAATCAAAGTTCTATCACTACTGAAAGGTAAAACAACATCTCCCACTGCAACAGCCACCACTCTCGTAGCATTACCCATGTAGACGGTGATCTCATCCTCACTCAGCTGTCTTTTTACCAGGAACCCTTTTAAAGACATGCAAACATGATCAGTAACTCCAGTATCTACTACCCATGACTGGGTAGAACAAGTTGCTAAACATGTTTCCACAACTAGAGTATGAGATGTACCTCTCTTCTTCTTCTTGTTAGGACACACCACCTTCCAGTGACCTGGTTGGCCGCACTTGAAGCATTTAGTCTTCGACTTGAAGTCCTCAGGAGGAATCTTTGCCTTTGGATTTTTTGCCTTAGGCGCCTCATCTGCAGCCTTCTTAGGTGCGTTTTCCTCTTCCTTTTTCCACCGGAAGAAGACGCCCCCTTTTCAGCTATGTGGGCCTCAGGATCGCTCTTTTGGAGCAATTCAGCCACCTAAAGATCTATGAGCAGTTCAGTCAAGCTGACATCCTTTTTAATCATGTTAAAATTCAGCCTGAACTGCTCAAACTTCGAGGACAAGCTATGAAGAACAATGTCGATTTGAGAATCAACATCTAGCTCTCCACCCAAGGTCTCGATCTCAGATAAATACCCCATCATCGTGAGAATGTGATCCTTAGCAGGTGTGGAGTCAGACATTCTCGCATCCATTAGCTTCTTCATTGCCAAATGGCGTTCCGAGCGGTTTTGATGACCGAATAGCTGCCTAAGGTTGTACATGATATCATAAACGGTATTCATAGGCTCATGTTGATATTGCAACACACTTGACATAGATGCCAAGATGTAATAGCGCACTATCTCATTAGATCAAATCCACTTATCATATGCAACTTTTTGGGCTTCGTCAGAACCCTCATCTGGCTGTGGAGGACAAACCTCATCAAGTACAAACTTGTGTCCCGCAGCAACAAGAACTAAGTTAAGGTTACGAAGCCAGTCATTGTAGTTTTCACCGACAAGTTTGTTTTCTTTGAGGATTGAGGACAGATTGGAGAGTGTCATTGATGATATGAAATAACTGAAATTAAAACATGCAGTACAGACACAAAACACGTTTAAGATAAACAGTATATAATCGAAAACCTCACAAAAAATATATACTTTTCCACCAACACTTTAAAAACGTCTTTTATAAGCCACGATAGTGTGGATGTTTATAAAATTCATTTTTAAATAGGTAAAAACCCTTTAATTTGCCTCCAGTTGAGTTTCTTTACAACAAGCAAATTAATAGCCGGATAATAAACACGGTCATATAATCGTCTAACTGATAAGCATAAAAAGATAAACATCTATTGTATGCTTCAACATAATAAGCAACAGTAATATTCCAACTATCATGGCTTATATCTCATGTTGATTGATGAGATAAAACTGGAAAGTCAGCTCCGAAAATAGGGCTATGGTCGCCGCCCCCTTCACCGCGCCTCGCCGAAAACCTACCTCCATTTAGGGTTTCGGAACGTGAATCGGTGAACCTTCCTTCTTGGTGCAGAACCACTTTCCTTCTTTGAGTTGATCTCCGATCTTTATTCAATATAGACTATCTATTTCAAAAGGAAAAATCTAATATTGCTAGAATAAAAATTACAACTGAAAAACTCGGTCTAACAGCTTTATATCTATTACATTAAAACAACGTAAAATAAAATCTAGACCTAATCCATGGATTTTCTCATGTATTAAAATCACGTAGCCAAACCGGCATACGGCCAACATTCATTCAACATAAACATACATCACATAAAATAAATGAGCCATGATAGTTGGTAAACCTGCAAACAAACACAGTCTACAAATCCAACAATCATATATTATATGATCCACATAAAATAACATATGATATCTATGCATGAATATTAAAAATATCGAATTTAACAATTAATTAAATTAATTAATTCGATATTATCCACAAGATAAAAATTAGAAATTAAAATAATTATCCACCAATTTATATCTTGATGTTTTTGAAAATAACCTTAAAATAAATCTGAAAATTATTTAAAATTATCCACCAAAAATATTTAATATTTTCAAACCACCCTAATTAAATAATAATTGGATATCTTGATATAAATCAAAAATCTAATCCAAATATTATCCATAAGAATCTAAATATTTAAGGATAAGGTTTGAAGATTTGATCCACTTTAAAATCTTTCCAAACCTATCCAAAATTAAATTCTTATCACAATTGGATTTTAATAATTATTTGTATATATCCAAAATCACCTTATCCAAATTCTTAATAAAGATTTTCGAAATATACCAAATAATAAATCTGAAAATTTGATCCACTTCAAATTCTTCCAGATTTAATATTCTATTTTCAAATATATCTAGATTAAAATTAGGTAAATTAGGATATACATCAAATAATATCGAATCTTAATCCAACCACCAAATTTTCGATCCACCTTAATAAATAAATCTGGAAATTTGATTTTCATCAAAATCTTCTCCAAATTAATTCATTAAAATTGAAAATTACACTATATTTCACATTTGGAAAATTTTGACATTAATCAAAAAACTATTCCAAATAATATAGCTAGGTTTCGAAAATTGCAATAATTAGAAATCTGGAAATTTTGATCCACTTCAAAAATTACCAAATTTAAAATTCTAATTTCAAACATATCTAGATTAGAATTAGGTAAATTAAGATATACATCAAAAATTACCTATTCCTTTTCTAATATACATAATTTTCGAACCACACTAGGAAATAAATCTGAAAATTTGATATAGATCAAAAATCCATCCAAGTTTAATTCCAAAAGTGCCGAAAATTACTACACCAAATTAGGGAATTTTAGAACATCAAAATTCGAAAATTTTGATAACCAAATTTTCAATCCCCATCAAATAAAATCTGAAAATTTGAAGAACATCAAATATCATTTCAAATCTTAATCCATGATGGCTGAAAATTCTTTAGATCACAAAACAAGAATTTTCGAATTACCACAAAAATTCATCCAAGTTTTGTACAACATAAAAATCGAAATACATACATATTTAAATCTGAAAATTTAAGCACCATAAATTTATCATCAAATTTAAATACATATTTCGATATAATCCTAGGATTAAATCTAGAACAGTGCCAAAACCCGCTCTGATACCAGTTGGGGTTTTTTCGAATTAATCCACCGCAGGATCATTTGGTTGTTCATTAAACCATGTTCATGCAAATCATATTTTTATGTTACATGCATGTTTATCACGTAATGCACAAAACCATGTAAAATGAATCCAATAATGCAGAAGACATAGATCCGAATTACTTACAATTGTCAGACAGTCTGAGGATAAGATTAAAGATCTAATCTTGCTATTGAATGAATACAGAATTGGCGCCACCTACACCTCAAAAATCGGCCACTACAAAATTCCACTCCAAGATCTTCTGTTGTATTCCCGGACTGTATCTAGATTCAGAGTGGGCTAAAATCTACTAGATAGAGTTGTGAAATCTGTGATAACTTTGAGAGACAAAGAGGGGCTGATTTCTAATAGTGAAAATTTCGCCCCCCCTCCCCTTTATATAGGGAAGTGGGCGAAATTTCCCTTCTCAAACCCTACTGGGTTTGGGCCTCTATCTCAAGTTCAATATCCAGTCTACTATCAGTCAATTGGGCTACAATAGGGATCTAGAAGAATATTAAATTGGCCCACTAATTTATTTAATATCCAATATCTAATAAACTTAGGATATAATCAAATAAATTAAGTTTTACTTTTATTCCACTAAAGAAGTAAAACTGACCTACCAATTTAATACATATTTATGAATATGCTTTCTCCTTTAGTCCAGTCATTCCCTGTGTTTAAGATATAATGTTCATTAATTAATTATGTCAGCCTCTGACAGCTATAACTAATTAACATCTAAAACCTTAAGTAGTACAACACAAGCTTTACCATGTAAGGAATAAATTCCACATGTAGGGTTTCAACATGAACTTGTGTTTTCTCAAGAGAACATCATCAACCTGGTGCACCAGGACACGGTGCTCATGCATACTGCTCGAGACATCATCTATACATTATTATTACCCAAGATATCGAATTCAATCTACGAAAAGATCTCACCCATTGATAAATTAAAGTAACTAACAATGCACACATATGCTCGCCAATATCACATGAGTTCAGAACCCGAACTCTGTGGATCTTTATTCTCTCAGTAATTGGGTCAGAGACAGAGAATAGTATCCTATCGTGATCCTCCTCAATACACTAACGAGTGTACTGGAATAATCAGTTAGTCAAGATAAACTAACTTATCAGATTATTCTACGGTGTACCCATGGTGTGTTCAGGACCATCTAAGCCGTGAGCTCTTTAATACATTACAAGGTTCTAATGATATGATCTTACCGTGTGACTCCCCACACCATATCATCTACAATGTAAGTATATGGAACATTGCATAGAACAATTATAGAACATAATCTAAAGGTAAACTGTGACTGCAATAACTTTCATTTCATATCATCATATCATCAGAAAAGTATACAAAGACAAGTCTTCCAGTATACAAAACTAACACTGTTGTCACCTATTTTATTTGGTATCACGGAGGATGTTTTAAGCTATCTAATTTCATTTGATGTGAATCAACAAAGGCTTAGGACGATGTCATATGGTTGTGGTGTTCTTTTCCTACTCACATCCTATAAGTTGACGATGTCTTCATTTCTTGCCAAGCAACTATTTCTAATGTCAAAGTTTTGGCAGACGTTATAGGTACTAATGAAAGGCTTTTGGGTCAAGCTTGTAGTTATCTTAAATCTCATGTTTTTATGGTAAAGGGGTGAAATCTGAGGTTTGATCGGCACTTAAGCGTTTCTTACGCTTTACGGTGGGTTCTTTTCCCATCAAATATTTAGGAGTTCTCCTTTTTGAAAGTGTTCCTAAAGTGAGTCAAATACAGCCTTTGGCGAATTGCATTATTGCTAAATTTGATTGTTAGTGTGGCAACACCTTATCTATGGCAGACAGGTTATGTTTGATCAAATCTGTTATCATGAGCTCTGTCGTCCATTCTATGATGGTTTATAAATGGCTTGATTCCTTGATCTCTACATTAGATATGGTGGCAAGAAATTTTTAATGAAAATGAGACATCAATGACCGATCATACACGGTGGTGAGTTGGGATCGCACGTGTGCTGTGATTGAGGAAGGTGGTCTTGGAGTTTCTTCGTTCAAGGAGATTAATCACGGTTTACTCATGAAATTAGCCTGGAATTTAATCACATCAGAATCACATGTTATGCAGCTTGCTCGCTCAAGATACATGACATCCCCTAGCAAGGTGAAGAGGGTTGCTTATTCATCAATTTGGATAGGGGCTGGTGAGCCTGTCCTTAATCTTCTGAATGAATATTTCTGTATTTGGGAAATGGTTCGTTGATTGATTTTTGGCATGATAATTGGATTGGTTATGTTCTGGTTGATCGTCTTGCTATTCCTTTGCATATTTATACAAATTTTCAGGATAAGGTTGGTGAATTTTTAGCCAATGGGGTTTGGATTTTTACTGCCTCTTTTGCTAATGCATTTCCGGATGTTATCTTGGATATTTTGAGAATTCCTATTGTTCCTGGAGATGATGAGCGGATATGGACTAAGTCTCTTCATGGGAAGGTCACGGCTAAGTTGGCTAGGATGCATTTACATGTGCGCTTTCCCACTGTGAAATGGGATAAATGGATTTGGCATTCAAAAATTCAAGTATGACATTCCATGGTTTCTTAGCATCTTCTTCTTGCTAGAATCCCTATGATGGATAAGCTGCATAGCTTTATTAGCCCTCAAATCTGTTTTATGTGTAGAGGGGCGATGGAGACCATGTGTTAGGAAAAACTATCAAGAAAATCCTTATATATGGTTTTGATGATATGTCAAAACATGTCGAAGCCTTTTTTTCTGAAAAACTACAGGAGTTCCAAGCTGGGAATCTGAAGTTGACCAAAAGGTAGCTCCAAAAAGAAATCAGCCGGAGCAAAAGTCAACCAAAATGGAGTATGGTCAACCTAGCTGAAAGGATGCATCAACCAGACAGAAAATAGCCCAACTAAGGGTAAAAGCACAAAAGTCGAATCATTCTCAATCAAACTGACAGCCGAGTGAATTGAGCCAAAAGAGAAGTCAATCTGATTGAAGAAACTGACAACAAGTCAGTTAAACTGAAGACTGGAAGCATCCAACTAATGACCAAAATCAAATATCAGCCAACTGAAGCCTAGATTCAAACCAACTGCTGATGGCCAGAACTGAAGTAAGCCAGCCTCAAACTCAAACCAACTGCTGACTAGGTTCAAGATAAGACCAGTTAAATTAACAAACTATCCAACAATTTATGTGGTCAGTATTGTGTTTAAACATGCTTTCTATGGCATTTGTGTGGCCATTGTCTCTGATTTATATATTTTAATTGCTTTTTCAAAATTATCATGCCCACATTAAGATAGGGATGACGAATGAATTTATCATGTCCCTGGGGAAAATTTTAGCCTAATAGATGTATGCCATTTCATAGCTTGCTTTTCTTCTTATGTGAACATTTTGTGCCTAGGAGTTCTATAACTTACTGTTGTTCTGCTTAAGGATCATGGAATTATTGATGCATATGTAGATGATTTAGGCTATTTTTTGCTGAGCCACCTATAAAAAATGAACCCACTGATAATACAGCTTTTGCAGCCCCTTTGAGCTTATAGAATACCTTGGCAGATTTCTTATTTGGGATGATGATATATAACTAGGGTATCAAAAGAGAAGGGAAGTTGTTGGAGGGTACAAAAAAAGGCAAGAAAAAAGATAGATGGGGAATAAAAAAAATAAAAAAAGAAAGAATAAATTCCCCTGATCTTAAGTGGTCAGAATGCCCAAGTTAAAGAAAATATTTATTATCTCAACAGGACATAAGAAGGGTAGTTGATTAGTTAAAAAATGGGGGTTGTACAGTTAATAAATTCCCGCCTGTTATGAAATGCCCACTTCAGCCCTAAAAAGTCCTTTTGATACTTATGCATCATTGGTTTCTCAAACTTGAAAGTAGAACATTAACAAGCCTATGAGATGAATAGATACAAAATGCATTAAACTGAGTGTATACACTAAGCCTAAACACTAAGTGAAGAGAGATTGTGAGGACTGCTATGCTTTACTCATTTTTTACCTATCTTTGGTGTGCTGACCATTGCAATTATTTTGAAATTTTGGAGTTAGTATGCCTACACTATTAACTATTTGCATGCTTGTTTCTCGTGAGTCTGTTCTTTTCTCTTTCTTTTTGTTTGTTCTTCTGGATGCGTTGTACCCCATGCTTGAGGACAATCATGTCTAAAGTGTGTGGGTGTGACAAGTCCATTTATTTCATGATTTTCAGGGCATTTAAGTCAATCTAAATGTCCCTTTTAGTCATTTTTAAGTCGAAAAGAACTAGGTAAGCAGTCAAGGGATTTTCACATGTCAAATCTAGCGAAAGATGTAGTCTGTCTAATATTTCATACATATCTCCACGCCATTAACAGCACCTAGAGGCACTCGGGAACTTCTTCAGCATCATCCAATATTCAGAAAATAGAATAGGCATACCAGATACGGATGAAGCTGACTAGATGATGATGTGCCCACATTGCTCATACAGATTTGACCAAGGCTTGGAGAGGGCATGTGTGGAATTCTCAGAATTCAGTTGAGTAGAGAGAGGCATAGAAGATAGGAGCTAATTCGAAGAGAGTTGGTGCAGAGCTGGACTATTGGAAGGTGTGAAGCTGAGATGATAAGAAGAAATCCCTGAATTTTCAGGATTTAATCAACAACCCTCTGGAAAAGATTTATCTAGTCCAGTAGAAAGGGCATGCCGATTCTGGAAGCAATTGAAGACTCCCCCACCTATGGGGATAATTTGAATTCGGATTGTTCACTATTTAAACAATGTTATTCTCTAGAAATAGTAGTTAGTCACAGTCATATACAATCTTTAATTTCTGCATTTACTTTTGTTTTACTTTGAAGCTACCATGGTAGCAAAAAACAATCTGAGCTGCCTTATGCCCTCGAGATTAGGATCTATTTTTGTATGCTCAACATTGGAGTTGAGTTTTCTCTCTATTTAATTGAGTAAGTTTCTCTTAAATTATGTCTTTAATTATTGTAAGTTTAATTTCATCTAGCATGAGTAGCTAGATTTTCATTTCTAGTGTTTGAACAATAGATAATGATTTAGGTACAATTCTGAACTTGTGAGGCCGTGTGGGCATATTACTGTATGAATTGTTTCTCCTTGTTCTATGTGAGTGTGTGTTTAAAATGACTAATGTGGTTGATCACTCTTTAATCATAGAGGGCACACTAAGATTAATTGAATTAGTGAATCGTGACTGTGTGTTGATTCATATAGTAATTAGGAAATTCGTGGGTTGTTGTGGGCACACGAGGAATCAGTAAACACAATAAACTTGGGTTTGTCTAGGACACACTGCTGCCTATTTATTTACATCTCTTTGGGGAATCGGGAGGTGGGTGATATGTTAGGTATTTAATTGAAGAGAAATCACTTTTAAACCTATTCTAAATGGATGAATAAGGAGATGTAGTGAGGAATTCGGTCTCCATAACTGGGTGACTTAGTAATGCAGGAAAATCAGTGTGCCCATGATTGAGTGAATTAAACCTAAATCAGATTCTAGTTCAAATACCAGAACCTTTTGTTATTTGATATTCTCTTTAATTTATTTTGAAGATTTATATTTCAGTAAGGTGTTAACACAAACTAACCCCTTTAGTGATTGGTGATCCGAAGGTAGAATCACATCAGCTCTCTATGGGATCGATCTGTACTCATTGGCTAGCTACACTTATTGTGGGCACAGGAGTTATAAATATTATTTTAAGCGCGAAATGACTGCGCGTCAATATTTATTTTACCAAAAATATTGTGGAGTGTTCGTTTGACTTATGATTGAGAATCCAGGAATATCTGTGGATTCCTTGAGTCGATTCCTATTTAAAAACTCTAACAAAGCAAGTCTCGAGATATCATAAATGTCTCCGATTAAAAATAAATTAAAGTTATTATTCACCTTTTTACATTTTACCTTTTTTACTATTGGGAAATCGATTGACCTTGCATTGAAATTGTAATGCCCGAAACTACTCCGTTTGGCCACGTCACTTAACATACAATTTACTTACTTATATTTGTGTGCTTATATTAAATTGAGCGGAAGCTAAGGTCAAATAGCATGATAAGGCACGGCATCATAATCCTCACTATAAATTTTTTCGCAATTATAACATGGAACCTATCGAATCTAATTTGTCACACAACATAGTATTGAGTAGAAGCATCACATAAGCCCATCCACACAATTCATACAATCGTCTAACCTATCGGGTTCTTAGGTTTTACACAACCCACTCGTCTAGCACCCTAGTTTAGCCATCATAATAAAGGGGTTCAATGACACATATTTGCACGTAGAAGGCTCCAAGATCGAACGACCCGTCTTTAAAATGTTTACATAATATCTCAAGTTAAATACAACATAACTACAAAATAGGGCTAGTCCCATCCCCAATGATCACTGATCATATAGACAAAAGAAGAGTGATCAATGTTATAATTATAATATGAGTATTTCAAAAGAAGAGCATGCAAAAGTAAACACAAGCTTGTGGGAGTTCTCTTGTGTTCACAACGCTCCTACTCGAGCCCCAACTCCTCAACCTGAAATTTATTAAATGAATGGGGTGAGTATTTAACAACATACTCAGTGGGGAAACACTGCAAACAGTTATAGATAATTGCACAAGTGGAAATATAACATATGGAAACTTCTTTACTTTGTAGAGACTAGCCTCAACCCCGTAGGGCCCAAACATCATGATGCCCCTGTTAATGAACATCTTAGCCCTATAGGGATGCCCGCAGGCTTATTATCCCCCAAGGAGGACATTAACAAGTCTATATCGATCTCGAAGGACCTCTTTATCAATCCTGAAGGATCTCTGTATTGCCCTAAAGGGTCTCATTCTTATAACCGGTCCGAAGACCCTGCATACTTATACAATCCAAGCACAACAATAACTATAACTTTACACGAGTTTACAGTTTAGAGTAACCCCCCCTTATGAGATTCTTTCGAAGCCTCTCTACCATTGAAATACTCCTTTGCTGTGCACAGGTCGTCCTCTCGAACCACAATACGTTACCTATCACCTTTAAACCCCTTTTTCATTTTAGACGTCGAGTTATACAATTATTCTATAATTATGACCAAACACATTCTATACATTGCTTTAAGGTTTTCATACATATCCACATACTCAACCATGGATATACAAGCTCATACTATGATTTTAGACTCAAAATACACATTAAAACTCTTTGAGGCATTTAATCGAGCACGTTACGTGCACCCATTTAAACCATATGAACAAGACCCAATTTAAATCCTTTAAAACCATACTTCCCAATACATGTACTTCCATCCTAGGGCTATAACATATATGAAAATCAACTCCATAAAATCATCAAAACACCTCCAACCAACTATCAACATAACAAGGGAAAATCAGGGCAAAATACCCAAACTTTAGCAACAATGAACCATAGGGATTTCAATATAACTACACATATAGCTTCAAGAGAGTAAATAACCATATGTTTGAGATATCAAGGTAAGAGAATCAATAAAATCAAAAACCCTAAATTTTTGGATAAAGACCCTTAATTCAAATCAACAAGAAATGGTGTTCAAGAAATGGTGTTTAATCACCAAGAGGAAGATGGTATGAAGTTACCTTGGTTGATGGGTGATGATGAGAGAATCCACTCCAAGAACTTGAAGATTTTCTTGATAGGATTTGGAAGAAAAATCGTCTAAGTGTTTTGAGGAAATGAAGATGAATGGATGAGGAGAAGTGTTTAAAAGGTGGAAATCCCGAAGCGAGGCGTGACCTAGGGGGTCGCGTTCAGAGACCGCGTTTGGTTAACACAGTCAGGCGTGACCCAAGGGGATCACGTTTGAAGGTCGAGTTCGAGCCGAAGAAAAATGGCTCTCTAAAGCCGATGACATGCGACCTAAATGTCGCGTTTGCAGCTCACATTGCAGACATGCTCAGCACGCGACTTGGAGGGGGTCGCGCTTCACGGTCGCGTCTCGGATTCACTGTGAGGCGCGACTTGGTGCACTCACGCTTAAAGGTCGCGTTTCAGACTCGATTTGCTATTTTCGAAGAACATTTCTAACTCCATTTAACTTTCTAATTTAAACATAACTTAAATTTCAAAACACATTTAATACTTACTGAAAAAGCAAGGGGCGTTGCCCCCTAGCCCCTATCGGGGCGCTTCGTCCCCTGAACCCCCGACCGCCTCAGCGTTAGGGTGTTCAAAGTATGGTAAAATAAAATTAAATGTAATTACATTCATTCATTATCATATAACTCGACATTTTAGTAATAAAAATCAAATTGTATTATACACTCAGTATAATATCACCGTGTTATGATGTATCGGCTCGAGTGAGACAACCTGCATTAAAACAACGGCGTAATATACAAACATACCATCATGATTAATATTCAAACAATATTAATTCAAAATCATTTACCAAAATTATAATTTATAATTTAGCAAAAAGGGTCGGGGTATCACAGAAATTACGAGAGTACCGATGGATTTCTCGGGTCGTCCTCTTTCTACGAAGACCAATATTGACCATATCTTGAAAATTATTTAAATAATTTTTCAACTAAATAACACTTTAAGTAGTGTCTTATATGTGCTTTACTTTCTTTTATTTTTAATAAATTTATGTAGTCTTCTAAATAAATTTAGAATACTTTTAACGATAAAATGAAAATACGGGGTGTTTTGCATCCTATATATGGTCTTTTACATCTGAAGTTTTGAGAGTAGTTTGTTTAGGGTTGTTGTGTTTGGTGTTGTGCCTAAGCACATAACACTTTTGTATTTGGAGAGATTTGTGTTTCAAGAAGACATTTTTAAGAAAAGTATCTTCACTTTGTATTTTTTGCAATTCACTTTGTACTTAGGTTTGTTCTGAATTCTCTTAATTGGCATCAAGAGCATATGATTGACATAACTAAGTAGTGATCATGTTTGTGTTTTTAGTGTTAGAAGTTGCTGCACAAGCTTTTGGTCGAATCATATGCATGAGGATTAAGGTCTGTATTAGGACTGCTAATACGGATACCGGGTATACGGGTAACCCGATCCTGACCCGGAACCCGGCAGCTAATCGGGTACCCAATACCCGAAATTAATGGGGTTGGTACGGGTGATGGATTTTTTTTTAAGCTATTCGGGTACCGGGTATACCCGTACCGTCCCGATTTATCCATCGAACTACCCAATTTTTAAAATTTTAAATCATATATATATATATACACTACAAGAAATATGCTCATACACCACACCTGATTAACCACAGTTTTGGCAAGAAACCGTGGTAATTTAGCTAATAACCACGGTTTTAATGAAAACAGTAGTATATGAGCGCATTCTTCTTAAAAAATCACCACGGTTCTAAAAAATCTGTGTTGTATATTCATGAATACACGACTACATTCTCTAACAGTGGTGTATGTGCGTATTTTTATCGACCACGGTTATTTAATTTGGTGGTGTTTGTATGTATTTTATTTAAATTAAACGTGGAAAAGAAAGAAAGAGATTTAAGAGGGAATTGAAAAAAATCAAATCCTAAAATTTATCAAGACCAGCGTTCTGTCTTCTCTCTCAATTTAACCAATCTGAAATTTCCCCTCACCCTAAAGTCGCCATTGCCGCCGTCTCCGACTAGAGTCTCTGTGGCTGTCATTGTCGCCATATAGAATCTCTGTCTCCGTCATCATCATTATTTTCATTGCCGTCTAAAGTCATCCTCAGAAAGGTAAAAATCCATTTGGTCATCGTTGCCGTTGCCACAAGGTGTGTTTTGCAAATTCAGTTTTAAATAATTTTATGTAAATTCCTCGAGCAACAAGCTACTACAATCAGAAAAGCAGTCGTAATGGCGCATTTGTAGGCATCACGCCTTTCAATGTACAAATTTTGAGAAATTTGTTAAATCTCCCCAAGGAATAAGGTAAGGTTGGCGAGCGGGAAATGGAGGAGGAGGAAGAGATGAAAGCCATTCTGAGAGAAGCTTTTGGCGATTCATCGTCGGACAGCGACGGCGAACCGTCGACCGATCCCCGGCGATGAGTTCGAATCTGCGATTCCAGCGATGAAATCACGAGGCCTCTCTCAATTTTTGGGGATTCCCACATTTGGGAGGAAATAACTGAAATCAACGGCCTCTGGATTTGTAGGGATTTTTTGTCTGCTGATCAGCAGTCCTCGTTGCTATCCGCCCTTAGAAAAGGTGATTCAATCATTCTGCACTTTCTGCATTTAAAACAATCAAACATCAATGTTTATAGTTGAGAAGAATTTATGTTTTGATTTTTATTGGATGCAGATGGATATTTAGCTGAAGCCTCACATAATCAGGTATGAATGAACACTTATTTATCTCAAGATCTTGATTATTTTTGGGGATATTATTTGTCTAGTTTCTTTTAAAGATTATGTGTGCTTAAAGCCATCAAATCTTCCGAGGTAAGCTCCTTGCTAGTTCTAAATCATATCAAAGCTCATTCGTTTTTTCAATTGTATGAGTGATTTTCTTACATTACTTTTTATGGATTATGTTTACATTTGTTAAATCAACGATACTCATTTATTTTTACATGGATTTATTGAAAATATTTGATTTCATTACGAAAATTATAGTGCTTTGTGTTGAATCATCTTAGTAAGTTGGTTGATGTAATTGTTTAGTAGATTACGATATGATAGTGGTAAAAAATTATTTTTATTCTTTGAGGTTTGATATGAACATGGAAATTGAGGTAGCTTGTCCTATTTTAACTTACTGACCAGTATATTCGTCAACTGAAAATTATAGTGTTCACTTATATCATTTTTATTTCATTTTTTTGCCTTTATTTGCAGATTAATTTCATAATATTTTGAAATCTTGAATAAATTTGCAGGTTGTTGAAAATCGGGTACAACTGCTCCAGGAATTGGAGGAGTTAGACATAACTGAAAAGTCTGCGGTTAATTCTCTCATTGAATCCTTAATTAACAGTATCCTAATCAACTAGACACAATTCAATTTCATTGTTTAGCTTTTTCACTTAAGTTTCATATAATCTGAGCCTTGTATTACTTATTTATTTGTTTATGGAGCACCACTGAGTTCTCAATTCCATGTAATCAAAATACTACATTTTATAGTCTTCGTTGTGAGGACTTGAGGAGCCTAGTTCCTTTGTTTGTGTCATTGCCCCAGTAAGAAAAATGGTTAAAGTTAGTTGACATTATCACTAGATCTATAGGTTATGCTTATCTTTTTTCTAGAATTATCTTAAATATGTTTGTTGAAAGTTAGTTGACATTATCACTAGATCAAGCATGGCAAAGGTAAAAACAAAATAGCAGAACTTGGTAACTACATCTTAGCCCATACTTTGACTTGTACCATTATTTGCTGATATGCTCTTAATGACATTGTTGACAATTCTAGCTAACTTCAGCAATCTTAATTTTATTCTTAATTTTTCCAAAAAATATATATTATTGATATGTCGTCTGTGTTGCATCTCTAGAAAGATATATTAACCAATGAACTCGAATACTTTGTGAATCCTAGATATATAAACTGATCAAGTTTTCTACTGATTGAGCTTTGGATCCTTACTCTTTATTTTGAGAGACTACTTCCATTTCTAGTTCATCAAGCAAATAGTCCTCAAAAGTGGGAATCAGGTTGCAGTCTGATCAGTTCGGTTATGTGAGAGGATGGGGTTTCTCATTAGAAGTTTTAGAAAGTGCATGTTGGTGCGATCATACAATTTTATTTTATTTTTAATTTCTCAGAAATCATATATGACATCTTCATTTGTTCTAGTGTGCTTAGTAGTGAAAAAAATTAAACAAAGTGACATCTTCAATTTTATTTTATTTTTTACAGTACTAGTGTGCTTAGTAGTGAAAAAAAATTAATATCTATTGGTTACAACTTGTCTATGATGCACTTTGTTTAAAACTTTTCATTGATAGGCATCATTAGGAAAACCAAAACAATCATGGAATGCTTACATCACTTCTGCAGAGAGTGCATTGACAAATCCATGCACCTTGGCTACTTTCTTGTGCTTTTCTTCATCTAACTAGATTTGGAAGAGTTCTTTCAGTTTAGTTCTAATGTTGACTCTGTGCAGCAACAATGAATGTCCTACTTGTCGCACTCATTGTGCTAGTCGTCGTTCTCTGAGAGACGATCCAAATTATGATGCCCTGATTGCTGCTCTTTATCCAGACATTGATAAATATGAGGAAGAGGTAATGGTAGATATATTTAATCCACTCTTCTTATGGGCAATGTATAAGTTACGTTTGCTTCATCACTAACTGGTTCCAATTCACAGCAGGAATTGGCTTTCCATGAAGAGGAGAGGGATCGCAATAAGCAGGTGAGTTCCAATATAATTTGTGGCCTATTATTTTCAATACAGTGATCAAGTGCAAAGTTTCTTGGGCTGAGCAAACCTTCTGCTCTAGTTGTCCGCATCATTAGGACGCCTCATGATATTGCCTTATACTGCATTTATAACTTTGAATTGCCTGGAGCAAATTCAGATTTGCTTATATTTTGTAACAGATCCAAGCTTCAATCGCTCAGACTTTACGTCATCAATCTGAAGCTCTGGGAAAGAAAGGAACATCAACAAGAACCATATTCATTTTAATTTTAAACAAAGTGCATCATAGAAGTCGTTTTAGATGTTAGAATTCTTCTTATATTAATTTAAGAGTATAGCTGTAGGATTTTGTTTATTAGATATGCCTTCATTTAGCAAAAACCATAACTCGAGGATTTTTGCTAATGTCTTGAAATCTTGCAGAATGCCACTCAGAAAAGCCATAAGGTATTTGTGTATGTTCCTTTTGAAATTGCTTCACATGAAGTTGAAGAAATTGGTATGTTGCTGCATAAGAAATGTTCATCTTCTTTGGTATATGTAATTGTGTATAGTGCTTTAGGTTAATATATCCCGTAATTGTTTTACGATTTTAAGGCCTTGTAATTAATTACTTGTCTTTTGACATGTTGCAGGTTATTGTGAGCTAATCATCTCTCATTTATTTCTTCAATATACCATTGGAGCTAGCTAATGGAACTAGTAAGATCTTTGTAATAGAACTTTAGATTTGTTTAGTAGTATTTTAACGTGCAATAGAGATATTTCTTTGCAATGAATTTTATATTTTGGATAAGATAGATATTGTATTATAGATGAGATTTTGTATTTTGAATGAGATTTTTGTATTTTGGATGATTATGATTTCTATAAAATATTTTTTAGTTTGTGATTATAGATGTTAGACAACAATTTATCAAGAGATTTAAAAATAAAATAATAAAATAATAAAATAAAATAAAAAAATAAAAATATACCACGGTTTTAATGGTGAAGCGTGGTAAATTTACCACGGTTTTATCAAAACCGTGGTAATTTTACCACGGTGATTACCCGTGGTGTATGAGCGTGTGCATAGACGACTGCCGCCTACACCACGGTTATTAACCATGGTGTATGAGCATTTTTTTTGTAGTGATAATATTATATTTTAATAGTTAAATATTAAAGAAAATAATCTCTCTTTGTCACACTCACGCAAGCAACTTAAACCCTAAACTCTCATGTATATTAGTATATATATATATACTTATTTTATGTTCTTTCTCTATATTTACATAGTGTATACAATACATACATATAGATAGATATATATTTGATTTGTTGATGGGTCTTTGAATTTTATTGTAGATGGAAGATTCTCAAGTAGCTACCGCTCAAGCAGAAACTAATAGACTATTAGAAGAACAGCCGCACATGGAGCTTAATGAAACTTTGAAAGGAAGAGTTGAAGAAGAAGGAACAAAACAAGAAAAAGAAGCAGGAACAGAAGTTGAAACTGGTGTGAAATGGAGGAATTCAACATTGAAATCTTTTTGCGTTGGAAAGATTATGACGTGGTTTTTGTTGAAGAAGGTGATCCTCCAATAAAGAAACGCAAAGGTGAGTGCAAGGTTTGTAAAACCTTAATTGCAGCCGACGCGATCATAGGAACCAATGGCTTAAAGAACCATACTAAGTCATGTAAAGCAAAACATGGGCAAGCAACAGGAGGTCAAACAATTCTGAACTACACACCTGGAGCTAATGGCAATGAATCAGGATTGTTGACGAGTTGGAGATTTGATCAGAAGGCAAGCAGGCTGGCATTGTGTGAGATGATTATTCTGGACGAGCTTCCTTTTCTATTTGTAGAGCGAGAAGGTTTTATGAGATTTGTCAAGTGCATATGTCCTCAATTCCAGATTCCGTCAAGACACACAATACGAGAAGATTGTGTGATGTTGTTTCTCGAGCATAAAGGAAGATTGAAGTCCTTTTTTCAAAAAAAAGGAATGGCAAGAGTGTCGATCACCACGGACTGTTGGACTGCAGCGAATAACACAAATTTTATTTGTGTTACTGCACATTGTCTAGGAAAAGATTGGGTTTTGCATAACCACCCTTGATTAAATTAGCTTTAGAAAGATTGTGAGTCATAAAGGGAGTGACATTGGTGAATCTATTATCACATCATTGAGGGATTGGGATTTGAAAAATATTCTATGTTGCACTGTGGATAATGCAACTGCAAATGATGCAGCTATTAAGTATGTGAATTCTTATTTTATCACATGGAAGATAGATGTTCTAGGTGGAAAGTACCTTCATATGCGGTGTGCAGCTCACATCCTCAATTTGGTCGTACAAGACGAGTTAGAGGACATAGGGATGTCTGGCTGTGAAGTGGAATAAGGCCTCACCAACAAGATGTACACAATTCCAAGATTGTGTGAATATGCTCAGAGAGAGGATTCAGTGCAAGAAGTCTTTGTGCTTGGATGTCCCCATGCAGTGGAACTCGACATACATGATGCTTGAGTCAGCCCATCCGTACGAGGAGGCATTTAAGATCTTTGCAACACCGTCGCCTAGTTTTGTCGATGACTTGATGCATAAGAAATACAAAGATGATCCTATTGGGCCTCCTGATGCTATAGATTGGTTCAATGTGAGGAAGATGAGTGAATATTTGAAGAAGTTCTACGAGTTAACACTTATTGTCTCCGGAACCACATATGCCACTTCACATTTATTGTTTGTAGAGATGTGTGACATCTTTGACCTCATTCAAGCATTGGAGATGAATGAAGATTCTGAAGTAAGTGACATGGCTACAAAGATGAGGATAAAGATTGGAAAATATTGGATAGAAGAAAATGAGTTGAATCCTAAGATGAATCGTATTCTTTACCTCGCTGCAGTGTTGGATCCACGACAAAAGATGAAACATGTGGAGAAGTGCTTCAAAACAGTGTATGTACAAGACCGGGCAGCCATTATGGTGAAAGAGTTGACAGATTCAACGAAGGAGATGTATGATTTCTATAAGAATCAGAAGATGAGTCAGCTGACTTCGACTACAACTCGATCAGGGAGTGGTTTCGTTCGTAGTCATGGGCGAGCTGATCGTCAAGGGGCTCTTAGTTTGAAGAATCTAGTGGTTAGTGATGATGAATCTGATCAGGATGATTATAGCGAGCTCACTCTCTATCTAACAGAAAAACCACAAAAGAATGTCGATGGGTTCGATATCTTGAATTGGTGGTCTAAGAATTGTGTACGCTACCCCATTCTGTCTGATATGGCAAGAGATATATTGGCTATACCTATTTTGAGTATTGCTTCTGAGTCTGTATTTAGCACAGACGGACGTGTTTTATGCCCACATAGAAGCTCATTGACTCCTAATATGGTTGAGGCGCTTATTTGTGCCGAGGATTGGTTGAAATCTCATCTTGTTGAGAAGAAAGATAAAGAAGGAGTGGCAGAAGAAGAACTTGAAAGAGAATTTTCTAGAGGTTCGTAAAATTTTATAGTTTGTTACATTTATTACATTTATACTATGTTGATTTCTTTATTCATTTTTCTTAAATTCTTAATTTATTTCTTTCTATGTCAACAGTGTTAAGCAAAGTGATGGCAACGGGTACTGAAAATGCTTAGAGACAAATTGGAACTAGTGGTGGCCTTTGAATTTGAGAGGAAGAGTTGGAGAGATATTTTTATTCGAACTTTGTTAATTCACTTTATTATGCTTTCATTGGTTTGTCTTTGATTTGAACTTTGTTTTGTTTCTCGACTTCATGACTTTAGTTGTTTAATCTTTGAAAGAATATTTAATATTTTGAATGATGATGACTTTAAAGTTTTTATAATTGCATTGAATTATTGATGAATGATGATCATTGTGGCTTTGTGTTGATGTTTGAACTTTTTTTTTTAAAACACCCCTAAGCGTGGGGCATTCGGCACCATGCCCAACCTGTAAATAAATGATGAAACGTCTCATACAATATCATGGGCGGAATATGTCCTAAAAGTGAACATATTCCTAACCATGAGCTGGAACCAGATAAAGTGATGAAATAAATGATGAAATGTTGATGTTTGAACTTTCACCTATTAATCCTAAGCTAGGTTCGTTTTATTGTGTATTAAGAGAAAAGTGTATTTACAAGATGTGAATATTTTTGGTTGCGTTTGGAGAGAATGAATGAAGTCAGCTCCAGAGATTCGTGATGTTTTTGGAGACTCTGATGATGAAGAACAGGCAGATTACAAAGTTCAGAATCAGATTTACAAAGCGGATTATACGGGTACCCATTTTCCCGACCCGTATACCCGGCCCGGGTATTTGGATACCCAGTTAGCTTGGGTGGGACGGGGTTGGGTATCATTTTAGGCAGATTTTCGGGGCCGAGTACCCAGTAAAACCGGGTAGGGTACCCGAACCCGTCCGTATTAGCAGCCCTAGTCTGTATAATATCATCTTAATTATATTTTATAATAATTTGAGTACAATTATTTATTCAAACAATCTTGTTGAACACTCTCACATAAAACATAGAGATATCTTAAACCATTTGATTCATGAAAAGAAATTGCTAACATATTCAGAAAAGCATTGGTGTTGCATGTTCGTATGTTGGGGGTGGATGTTTTAACATCTAGTTCGACATGCGGTGTCTGTTGTATGTTGTATTTTTTTCTTTTCAGGTTTTTAGGTATTCTACATTAATCTAGTATGTTATACTGTGTTGTTTTCATTTATAAGTCATTCTTTCGTATACTTTATTTGACTTTTTGACCATCGTTTGGTAAATCAAAATAAGCACATATTTTTAATTAAATTATTTGTGTTATAAGATTTGAAGCATAAGAGTGAGGCATTCAAGTTACGACACCAAGCAAAGTTTATGGTGTATGATCATCACTGAGTGACTCGGGGCACGATGTTCTCTGCAATGATGCACTCAAGTAAAAAGGTGATGAGATAATACATATTGTTTAATTCAAATTTCATTCACTAAGTAACTAGGGACACGACGTTCGCGGCAACGATGCACTCATGTAAAAAGGTGTAATGAAATTGAATGTGTTTTAATAAAATATACACTACAAAAAAAAACTCGATCTAGCGACGGGGTTTTCCGTCGCCGGTATTGTACGACCCCGTCACTAAAGTGTCTAGCAACGGGCTAGCGACAGGAACAACCCCATCGCTAAATCGCTCGTAGCTAAACTACTCGCGATGGTGGCTCGCTCGTCACCAGTGCTAGCAACGGATCTCGCGGCGGAAACCTCTGTCGCTAGCTACGAACTTGGACGACAAATTTGGAGACGAGAAACACCATCGCCCGCTAGCAACAGGGGGCCCTTCACTAGATCCGTCGCTAGAACAAGGATGGGCTACGAATTTGGGCTACGGGGTTGCACCGTCGCGAGCTAGTGACGAGGGGCGATCCGTCGCTGGTCCGAAATTTTAAATTGTTATTTATTTATATATAAATTGATTTTTATATTTATTTTATATTGCAATTATTTGTAAAACATGATAAATAATATTACTAAAATAAAAGATAATGCACTAAATAAAATTGTTTCAAATACAAAATATCAAGTATCAATGTATAAATATTTCAAATACATAAAAGAGGAGTCTAGAGCGGACCATCTCGATCATCAAAGGTTGAATCCCAGCTGTTGCAAAGGTTATAACCAGATATGAGAGAACTGGAGGCAAAGAAACCGAAAGCCAAGAATGAGATGGCGATTGATGCACTGGCCATCATCGTGAACTCATCTTTCCCCCAGTTTGAAATCCAATCCGTAACCCTTGTAGCAGCCGATGAAGATGCTGACATTAGAAGATAAGCCACAGTCTGAAAAGCGAATCAAATGACAGACGTTTATATCACAGCAAAATGTATGGATGGTGCTCCCGCGATATAAAAAAAGATTTTGTAAACTATATATGATATAGAAAATTCACAAAGAAATACTAACCTGATCCATTGAGAAATCAAAGTGGTAACGTAGGTGGTGAGAGATAACATGCTTCTCGGTGCCCAAATTGTATGCCAGGACGTATGCTTGAAAACCAGAATATACAAACCCCATAATATTTACAATCAGACAAAATCTGCAAACCAAAATGAATGTGTACAATTTTCATCAACATCACCACCAAAATGCAAACATATACAAATCCAAGGAATAGCGACTGACTATCATTACCAAATTACCAGATAGATGTGCTGGATTCTCACTTATTAAAGAAAATACTATACAGCAACAATATGATTGGTAAGAAAATAAAAAAACATACAAACATAAGAAACATATAATGTGATAATTATCCCACTAGAGAAAAAGGCATATATCTTAAACAATAAACACAATTAAGTGTTTGCTCAGCGAAATCGTCAATTTTTTTTATTTCTAATTCAACAATTCTCATATGAATTGTTTAATATTGGTATTATTAAATTCCTTAAAATAAGCTACACATCTAACACGAGGACAAGATTAAGAGACATATTGGCCAAACCAGAGCTTTTCATTTTTCATTTATTTGCTGGACAGCGAGGGAGACAGGACAGGACCTAGATTATTGTACGCTTCTGCATAAGTCGGATTTGCAACAATAGCTTTCTCAATCATACTCACTGTAGCATCCATTTTACCCTGTGAACAGAAATAAAGTTACAACTTCACCAACCAACTGCGGAAGGATTAAAATAATAAGCAAGAACTACTAGATACAAAACCTGGACAGTATATACAACTCCAAGATTGTTTAATGATTGAGAAAAATTCGGTTTGATTGACAATGCCAACTGCATATACAAACGGATATCATAAGAAAAAGCAACTGAACACCTCAGAAACAAATATTATTGCTGCACTATAATTGTAGCAAATGGAATATAAGCAACTTTCAACCAAATTCACTATGATTTGTTTCAGATTTATTTACAACAGTCGAGGCTGAATAAATTCATTAATTATAAATTAATCCTACATTTTAGCCACTTGAAATAAATAAGAAACAAATCATCCACAACAAACCAAACAAGATCCGCTCCAGCTTAAATGGTAGGATAGATTTCATCTAAGGATGACACGAGACATATCACATTGGAAGTACTACAGAGTTCTCTTAAATGACATGGAACACTACATACCTGTATCTGTGACTATCACGTTTCCTATCTCGATCTTTCTCCCTAGTTGGACTTCGTGCCCGGTAGTAATCCTGGTGTACACAAATAGACTAATAAGAAAAAGGCCACCAAATAAGAAAGTATTAGACAAATTAAAGTTCAATGACATGTATAGAGAGAGCACTAGACCTTGTCATTGGCACCAGAATCTAGTCCATCTGCAAGTTGGTCGTCTTCATCTTTTTCTTCTTCTTCCTTAAAATCATCTTCAAGAGCACTTCTTCGAGGCTCAAGCGAACCAAGTCCTTCAAGTGTCCATCTGAGAGCAGAAAAAATAACCATAAATTCAGTACTTCAAACAGAAGAATGATCACAGACCATAAAAAAAAAACAACCAAAGAGAGCACAAGAACTATATAAAAAATTGAAACAGTTACTTCCAAATCAGAACTGAAATGTGCTTAAAAGAAATGGGTCAATGTTTTTTACAGACCTACACAGGCAAGTAAGAATGGCAGCTAACAAGTTTAGATTAAAGATCAAGTTCTGAACAGAGTTCAAAAAATTTACAGAAAATAGCCAAGAGAAAAATCGACAGTGTGAGATTCAAATCGTCAGAGCAAACGGAGGGTTCACCGCCGCCGCCGCCACCCCCACTACTGCCGCCGCTGCTACCGATACACACCGAGACCTCGACCGAGAGAGAGAGAGAGAGAGAGAGAGAGAGAGATCAGAAATAAAATGAGAGAGCTAGGGCACGCTCGATTAAGTTGGAGACAGAGAAAAGAAGAGAGGAAGGAGAGAGCAAACCTGGAGAGGGAGGGTTCACCGCCGCGCCGCCGCTACTGACACTGCTGCCGCCTCTGCTTCCGCTGATACACAACGAGACCTCGACCGTGAGAGAGAGATCAGAAATAAATTAAGTTGGGGAACCGATTAATTATGTCGCGACCGGTACCCCATTGCTAGCCATCGCGACGGTGGTTCCCGTCACCAATTTTAAAAAAAATAATAAAAAAAAATTCGGTATTTGCTGTGACGGATAACGTTTTCGTCGCTAGCCGCGTCGCTGCGGTGACCCGAAAATCCCCATCACTGTATCTCGTCGCTAGATCGAGTTTTTTTGTAGTAATATGCATTTATAAAGTTTTTTTTTGGGTGGATATGTATTTTAATTGGACTTTATTTATTTTTCACTAAATTTGAATTTAAAGGAGAAGGATTAGTATATGAATGTTCGAGATATGTTTTTATTGGACTCCTTGAGATCTCTTAGGGCACGTTTACTTTTAAGGATTTCTTAATTTGATGATTGGTTAATCTATGGATTAAGTATGGATTGGGATTAAATTAATAAAACAATCTAGTGTTTACTTGAAATTATTAAATATATGATAAGATAATTTTAATTATAATAAAAATTAATATTATGAGTAATTTACTGAAAACCCCTTCTAGTTTAAAAATTAGGGTAAAACAAGATCATATTTTCCCCAACCCCTGAACTCCAGTGCTCGCATCACCGCCTTCGACTCTCTCTCTCTCTCTCTCTCCCCCTTTAGCATTTGCGAGAATTGGTGGCTGGAATGAAAATTGGTTTGTCGTTTGCATTTGCGAGAATTGGTGATAGGAACCAAAATTGGGGAGGGGTATATTGAAGAGAAAGAAAATTGAGCTTTCAAAAGTAGAAGCTTTGTAGATTGGAGTGTAAGCTGTGTACACGGTGGAGAGAGTGGTAGTGGCTGAGATGGAGGTGCCTGAAATGGTACGGTCCGTCGTCTTCTGTGGCACAACGGCGGCGGAGGACAAATCTTTCAAATATTAGATCGCGGTTGAGCATTTTAGCTGACGATATGATTCAAACAACATAAATCATGATATTGAGATTTTCTTGCAATAATTTTTAGTTTTGTATCTTGAGATGTGGTCGAAAGGAATGAAATATGTTGATCTGCTTCTTCTTCGTCATTCTAAGTTTGAGAAAATTTGGACTTTTGAATTAATTTTTCTTCGATCCAAGGGCTGAAATGACTTAGTTGGATAAAAATAGTGACACCATTTCTGGGCGGATTCATATCCCGCAAATAGTCCAAAATATTTGAAATAATACCGGACTTTGGGATATCACCTATTTGTAATCCCTCAAAGTAAACTATGGACTAACCTAGATAAAATTAGTTAATCCAACCTAATATTGCAAAGTAAACGTGCCCTTATAGTATTTGAGTTATTCATGATTTATTTTTTGGATAATGTTTTGCAAATATGATCATCTGCAAATGTTAAACTTGGTGTTAATCTAACATTTGTGCTCTTTTGTTTTTAGTTTTGATTTTCAGATTTGACGGAAGTATCCAAGATCTCTTTTCTACAGTATTGAGTATCTTTTATACCCAAAAGGGGGAGAGAGTAATGCAGATATTAATGGAGTTGATTTGAAGTAGCAAGAGAAGAGGATACGGGGATACATTAAGTTTTTTGCTCACTGTGTTTTGTTTACATTTATGTGTTTTCAAGCATTTTTATTCACCTTAAGTTGTTGTATTCTTGCTCTAATACATAAAGAAAGTTCCTAGGGAGTTCAGTAAGCCACTGATCGTGAGTTTTGATTTTCATTTTGCTTAATTTTCCGTTGCTATGCATTTAGGGGAGATTAAGATTTTTCTCACATTGAAAGTGGTAATGTTCTAGCATATGTGCATTAATTTGGTTTTGTGTAAAAAGATAAAAATTAAGGGAGAGATTGTTAAGTTGATGTTCATCACACCTATCTTTGTTTATTTATTAATCATTCCCATTCGTAGTTTTATATATACTAGTGTTACAACTGTGCGTTGCACGGTGAATTTTTCAACGTTTAATTTTCACTTTTAAAATATATAAACACACACATCACATATATGTGTGTGTTCTCCTAATTGCATGGTCAAAACAATCTGATTAGGTCCAAAATTGGTGTCTTGTCTTATTTTCTATTTTTTTCAATAATTGCTTATTTTAAAACAAGGTATATTTTTAATGCTATGCAAAGTATCCTCAAACACGTAATGAGTAACATAGTCGGACACCAAAATTATATATAGAAAAACTCAATGTTTCATAATGATGAATATAGAATGAAAATTATATGTATAATAAACAATTTTTTACATCTATACACAAATCATTTTTTTTTCTCATTACGAAAGATAATACGCCCATATCTGCAATGGTAATATCAAACTTATTTAATGTAAATAAACTGAGTGATTACCCTCTTCTTTGTTTACATTGCAAAACAACATTAATAATAACTTATATATGAGTCACCACCTTATTAAAATATAGAACCTGTTTCTCACTTAGTCAAAGTTCTTTTTTATAATCTAAAATGTAAAACAATTATATTTTTTTTATAAAATAATTCACATTATAATTTTCCAAATAGGGACTCAATACATAAAAACTATTTTATTTTTATTTTATATACTGAGAGAAAAATAATTTTGTTCTTAGTGTAAAATAATTCGCATAGAAATGAATCACATAAAATAAAGGCTTTAACACATTTGAAGCCTAATATTATATAAAAAAGAAGGGAGTGGGCCCGATTTTTAGAGAGCCCAATTAATTAGAAAAAGAAGGTCCTAAGGTTTAAGTGGAATTGAAGAATTATCATGTGCTCATTTCCGCCACTGCCAATCCTTCTCTCTTTCTTAGCAACGCTTCAATAATGGAATCTTCATTCTTGCCATTGAAATTCGATTCTCTTTCAGCTAAACACGTTCAATAGGATTCTCGATCGTTACTCCTTTCAGCCTTTCACTATGAGGTTTTCGATTTGTAATTGTGAGATCCAAAATAAACATTTGTTGTTGCTGCTTCTGCCTGAGTCCATTTCAAATATGAAAGAGTTCTATTTTTTCCTCGAAAAATGACTAAGTCCTATACATTTCAGGTACAATTTTAGATATTGGTCTAATTAAATTTGCTTAGTTGTTCTCAGGTTCTATATACCTATATTTAGGTTTGAGTTGCAGATTGTGTGTGTTTAAACTAAAATCATAGAGTTCATTTTCTATTACTAGATAAACATGTCTCGTAGTAGAAAAATTATTTGACCCTAAATGCACTGCATTCTGCTCTGCAGATTTCTCGTTAATGAAAATATTATCAGATTTACGGAATAAAATTAAGAACAAATAAGATAGGTACATACGCTTGTCTCTGTTATAAATAATTTCTTTTTACATGTAAATATAGGTTCTTATTTCATGTTTTCATATTATTAGTTAGCAATTTTTAGTCTATTTATGGAGTAATAAAAATGCTTAAAGTTTCCAAATTATTACTATTATTGTTCTACATTTTCGAAAAAATATAAGATCACAATATATTTTATTAAACAAAGAACAAACTAAGATATATGCTTTTGACTGTTTGTGACATATATAGTGAGATAAAATATAAATGACTATGTTAGCTTTATATATTGATTCATCTGTGTCCAGTTTTTCGAAATTCAGATCTTATATGTTTATGTTTTTATATCTTGGTCATATTTCATTAAAGTTTTTAATGTAAACCAAAAGGTAAACATTAATCGTATTTTTGTTTATTTATGTGTATTATATAAGAATAAGAATCTGAGAATGAAAGAACGTATTACTTAAAAGCAGCAATTTGTGAAAGTTAAAAAATCTCAAGTAAATCAAAATTTGAAACATATTTGATATATAAAATAAATACAAAATTTCTTGAAGTTTATGTTCACTTCTACCGTGAATGGTAAAGATTACTCCTTACCTTTATTTTTTCCAGGAATATTGGGAGACCAAAATGGAGAACTTCAGAGCAAAAATTATGTTGCGTGGATGAAATATTTATCATCTGCATAAAATAAAAATCTGATTCAGATTTACAATTTCCAAATTTTGGAAGCTTGCATTATGTAGTATAAAATGCACTGATGTGTGTGTATAATAAATAGTGCAAACACACAATAAAAAGTGAACAAACCACAAAATAGTATTACATAACAACCTTTAGAATTAAAATGAATAAATATGATGCATAAATTGGAAGACATAAGAAAATGAAAATGAAAAAGGAAAAGTGTCGGACAGTCTTTGGCAATTGTCACATTTATAGACATAAAATCTGTTATGGCTCCAAACTTTAAAATTTGAATTTGAAATTTAGATCTATTTTGTTTCAAAAAGATCACTTTTCAAGAATTAGTTAAAAAAATTAATCTTTGCATGGGAGCATTTGATGTTGACACTTTTGGGCGGGCAAATTGGGAGGGAAATTTTAGCTGGACTACTTTGTTATTATATATAAAACTAGTATTACACCCATGCGATCCACTGATAGAGATATATTTAGAGTGAATAAGAACTTGAATAATAATTTTAATTAAACAGAACGGTAAACCAATTTCTAACAGAAATCCAAACCCTAAGGTTCCTCAGACTTTCGCCTGCCAAAGTTCTATGACGCTTTTCCCAAGCATGCCCTAACCCTACGAAAATTAAACTTAAATACTAAGTGCCTGCGGCCCATGTAAGGCCCACAACCCACTAACCTAAATATTAAAATAACTGAATTAACTTAACAAGAAAATAACAACTTAATTAAATCGTTCTTCTGCCCAAACACATAAACCTATGAATCTGGTCTATCAATTGCCGCCCCCTCGAAACAGCCTTGACCACAAGGCTGCAGTAAGAGAATTATTTCTGCACCGAAGCCTTTTCTTCATGTTCCAAATTGCAGATGTTGCAATTCAATTGTGGTGGGTACAAAATCAGTTGAAATGTCATGTCTTGCTGGGTCCAGCTCTCCTGACTCGATCATACTGTCCTCTCAGCCCTCCTTTGTGCCTGCCAGTAGCACACTCAAAGATGTCTGAGCACAGACATGTGATAGACCCCAAAGTTGACTGCACCGATAACACAACCCTTTTGGCACGATACTTATGTGTGTCGGCGGGAGTCAAATGGCGCACTTGGTGTGCTCGCGGCAGAGTATAAGTTGAACTAGCAGAAGAATACCCTGATTGTGCAGACTGTGGTAAACTCACGGGACGGTTCTGTACCCCGGTTGCTTGCAATGCCACTCCCGGCAAACCTAAAAAATTGATAGGTTCTCTTGGGGTCGGTCCAGCTGCTGAAATTGGCAAGGAACGACCTTGTCCGCTATCTGCGTAGTCACCGGACATAAACAAGAATTCTCTTTCGATCTGCCCAGCCCACCTTATAGCAGCATATACATCAGGGATGGTATCCTCCCTTATTCGCACTCGAATTTCTAGTTTAAGACCTATGAGAAACTGCCCCAGATAGTATTGCTCTTCCAAATTCGTAACCATATGCCATCCGCGTAATAAACTGCGACACATACTCGTCGACCGTTCCTGTTTATCGAGTAGTGATTGGGCCATATTTTCCTAAGTTTTCGGGTTGATTTTGGGTCTATTATTGTTTTGTTTTGTGGAAAGAAGTGGTATTTTGAGTGAATGCAGGTAATTAACACAACATTGAAGAATTAGCTAAGGTTCCAGACTGAAGCTGCGCATTTTGACTTAAGGAGATTTGAAGTCGCAGTCAGTAAGGGCATACTGCAAGAGCTAAAAATTCTGGGCACAGTTCGTGGGTTTCAACAATTAGAATTGGGCCGATCCATGAGTTTTGAGACTTCCAGTGGGCCCAGACATGAGTTACAATCTGGAAATTAATTGGAGGCGGCTACAAAGAAGTCCACAGCCCTAAGGAGTTTCTTTGGTCAACTTACCTAGTTTAGATAGATATAAATTTTTATTTCCTAGTTAAGTTGGACTCTCTTATGGATATTAGATATTACGATCTATTTTGCTTTGAATTTGGAATTGAGAACGGACGGACAACAGCGAGACCGCAGAGACGCAATTTTATTCAGTTTTATATTTTCTTTTCTAAATCATCGTTTTAGAAGTTTTCAAGATTTTATGCGATCAAGTTTTACTATGAATTCCAGCTAAAGTTCGATCATATCTCGGGTGACGACTTAACAAAGCTCTAGCAAACTAACTATGAGATCTAACTGAAAAAAAACTATGAGATCTAACTGCTTTATCATTTAATCGAATGCATGTATCTGTTGTTCTTAAATTTTGAGTCGTTAATTGTTTCGGCGTTGCTAGGTAGTTGCAAATATTTAGTAACTCGGAATTAATTAGTAGCTAATTAAACCGGCCATCCGTAATTGTGGTTTAAGTTTAATTAGTGGTAAAACGGTTCTTCAGAACCAGGGGAATAACAGTCAAGTTTCAACTGTCCTGTGTCAGAGTCGGTTGGATTTGAATCGGGTTTCTCTAGAATTCAATGTTGTCGGCTCATTAAACCTATAGAGTGTCTCTTACGGTTGTCAGTCAATTAGGGAAATAATTGGTGAAGTGTCTTCCTGGTTATTGAGAAATTATGGAGAAATTAGATCGTGTCAGTAAGTGTCTTCGGCGACTATAACTGGTTTGCATGAGTTGATTAAATTAATCTTTGCATCAAGAATCGGTTTAGTGAGCTAGAGTGGAGTTAGTTAGAATCCGGAATATTTCTTTAATCACTGTTAGAATCGGTTCTCTGCGTATTTGTTTATTTAATTCAATTTTATTCTTGCCTTCGTTAAATTCAGTTTAAATATCTCAAAACCCCCGTTTGAAGTTTGGTTATACAGATTGGAAATAAGGAGTAATTCTCAACGGTCCTTTGGGAGACGATCCTGCTCGCCGCTGTACTCTGCAGTAAGGGCTTACCGACTGGTTTGTTGGGACATTTATTTTTGGTGAAAAATGACGCACCAAATTTTAGCGCCGTTGCCGGGGATCGGTTCTAAGCATTAATTATTCTTGTTTTTCAGTTTGTGTTTTTACTTTGTTTATTTTTTATTTTTCTGGTGCATGACCCGAGAAGGCTGCTCGAGAAGCTAAGGAAGCTCTCGAATCTAAACAAAGAGACCTCGGTCTTCAACAGTTGTTCAACATTGCAGACAACACAAATCTACGTAACAATCAAGAGCCACCTGCCAATCAAGAGGAAAATCGAGCCCTAGTTAATGCTGATGCGGATGAACCTGCTCCCTTGATTCGAGAGCTGGGTCATCATCGAAACAACCGACCTATCTGCATCGTTCTGCCCACCATCGCCCATAATGCAGAGATCCGACCGATTTTCATACAAGTATTACCCAAGTTCAGTGATGCCCCTGGAGAAAGTTCTTAGACGCACTTAGCAGAGTTCGATTGGGTTTGCTCTACCTTGCGTCCTCAAGGCTTCACGGACAACAACCTGCGCTTGTTAACTTTTTCACACACGTTGCAAGGACGGACAAGTGAATGGTTGTTCGATCTTCCACCAAGTTTGATCACTACTTGGGATGAGATGGAAGAACAGTTTCTGCGTAAATTCTTTCCAAAAACCAGAGCTGCAAATCTCCGAATGGCCATTAGTAGCATCAAGCAGAAGCCAAATGAAAGTTTGGCCGATTATTGGGCGAGGTTTCAACAACTATGCCGAAAGTGTCCAGACCATGGATTCACCGACTATTAGTTGTTCACCAATTACTTCTATCGTGGCATGTCGACGTTTGACAGAAAGATTGTTGATGCTGCCAGTGGAGGTTCACTTACTAACAAAACTTTGGCAGAGGCAAAGCAACTGATAATGGACATGGTGTCCGGAGGACAGCAGTATGATGATGAAGATGAGGGGCGACACAGACCAGTGAAAGCCGTTGATCGAGCAAAAGGTTCTGGAGTAACTGAGAAAATTGATGCACTCACATCTTTGGTTCGCTGCCGAGCTGTTGCACAAACAAAAGGATCTCGATGTGGAGTATGTTCAGAGAATGGACACTTTTCTGATGAGTGTCCTACATTGCAAGAGTCGGCCACTGAACAAGCTTGCTATGGTTTGGGTGATGCACAGCAAGATGCACTCAAGGGGATTTACTATGATGCTCCATGAGGAGATAACTTTCGGAGAAGGCGGAACAATGATCCTTACTCCAACACTTACAATCCGGGATGGAGAGATCATCCTAATTTCCACTGGAAACAGCCTGGAGATCAGCCTGTAGGTGGAGATTTACCTCCGAGACCACCGAGAGACAGTCAGTATGCCCATATTGACAAGCCTGTTCCAAGCATGAGTGATATCATGAAGAGTCTCGAGCAAAACAGTGCACTGGTGAACAATTTGGCACAAAGTCAAAAGGCTTTCCAGCAGGAGACTCAAGCAGCTTTAGGTAGTATGGGCACACAAATTACCCAGCTTACCACCCAGATGAACAAGATGCAAGGGAATCAAGGGAAGCTCCCATCTTAGACTAAGCAGAATCCCAGAGAAAATGTCAGTGCAGTAACACTTAGGAGTGGAAAAGAGTTAGTTGAAGTTGAGCCAAAGAAGAAAAACACCCAGCAGTATGGGCATACTGCAGATGCTGAAGGCAGGGTTAAAACTGAAGACGAGCAAGCTGTTGCTCAGGATGCCCCTACTGAGGTACGTGAACAGTCTAAGATTTCTAACCCTATTCATGCAGCTCCTTTTCCTTCCAGGTTAGCGAAGCATAAGAAGGATGACGATGAAAAGGAGATCCTCGAGTTGTTCAAGAAAGTCGAAATCAATCTCCCGTTACTTGATGCTATCAAACAAGTTCCCAGATACGCCAAATTCTTGAAGGAGCTATGTGCAAAGAAGATGAGGTATGGGAAAGACGCAAGAATCCAGGTTGGTGAAAATGTGTCTGCAATTATTCAACGAAAATTACCACAGAAATGCCGGGATCCGGGTATATTCACTATCCCTTGCATCATCGGGAGTAAGAAGGTTGACAAAGTCATGCTAGATTTAGGCGCATCCATAAATGTCATGCCTTTATCTATGTACAAAGACTTGCAATTAGGTCCTATGAAAGATACTTGAGTCATCATTTAGTTAGCTGATAGGTCTAATGCATATCC
The DNA here is from genome assembly GCA_026008535.1 of Perilla frutescens. Classification (NCBI taxonomy): domain Eukaryota; kingdom Viridiplantae; phylum Streptophyta; class Magnoliopsida; order Lamiales; family Lamiaceae; genus Perilla; species Perilla frutescens. Next base: position 11,185,573 of record BRKX01000005.1, read on the forward strand.
TCAGGGTGTAGTCGAGGATGTTTTGGTCAAGGTGAATGAATTAATTTTTCCTGTGGATTTTTACATTGTTGATATGGATGATTCTTTTTCTGCACATAGATCACTGATTTTGTTAGGACGTCCTTTCATGAAAACCGCAAGAACTAAGATTGATGTTGATAAAGGGATGCTTAGCTTTGAATTTGATGGTGACATTGTTACATTTAATATATTTGAAGCTTTGAAGCATGTTGAGGATCCTGAGGCTCTTTATATGGTTGATATTGTTGATACACTAGTTGATGAGTTTGTTGAGCATAATTTCAGGGATGATCAATTAGAACAGGTCCTTTCCAGGGGAGTGACTGAATCAACAGCAAACTCAGATGAAGAAGCCACGATAAGAGAGATTATACAGCAGCTTTATGCCACCAGTGAGTTTCCAACTCGGAATCTAACAGGCCGTATGCCCTTACCGACGGACACTGAACCAATTCTACCGTCTCATGTGAAGGCTCCTGTTCTGGAAGTGAAAGTCCTCCCTGAACATCTGAAATATGCCTACCTGGGGGAGCAACATACACTGCCCGTCATCATTAGCAAGGATCTCTCTCCAGACCAGGAGGGCCGACTGATAAGGGTTTTGAAGAAACACAAAGGAGCTATAGGGTGGACCTTGGCAGATATCAAAGGAATCAGTCTAGATATCTGCATGCATCGAATCTTTCTGGAGCCAGATTGTAAGCCGTCTAGAGATCCACAGAGGAAATTGAACCCGGTGATGAAGGAGGTGGTTCTCAAAGAAATCCTCAAGCTACTCCAGCTAGGGATTATCTACCCAATCTCCGACAGTGAATGGGTCAGTCCAGTGCACGTGGTTCCTAAGAAATCCGGTTTCCAGCTTGTGAAGAATGAGAATAACGAGTTGATTCCAATGCGGTTGCAGACAGGTTGGCGCATGTGCATCGATTTTTAGAAACTAAATGATGCGACGCGCAAAGACCACTTCCAATTGTTGTTTATTGATGAGATACTCGAACGCTTGGCAGGAAAATCCTTCTTTTGCTTCCTTGATGGATATTCGGGCTATTTTCAAATTTTTTTCGCCCAAGAGGACCAAGAAAAGACAACCTTCACATGTCCATTTGGAACGTTTTCCTGCCGAAAAATGCCATTTGGGCTGTGTAATGCCCCTGGCACCTTCCAATGGTGTATGATGAGTATCTTTTCCGACTTGATTGAGAGCTGCATCGAGATTTTTATGGATGATTTTACCATGCATGGGGACTCCTTCAAGTAATGCATAGAGCACCTAGATAAGGTTCTTAAAAGGTGTGTCGAGACTGACTTGGTGTTGAATTTTGAAAAGTGTCACTTTATGGTGCAGCAAAGCATCGTGCTCGGCCATGTGATCTCTGCAAAAGGGATCGAAGTTGATAGAGTAAAGGTTGATTTGATCGTGAAGCTACCTTACCCTTCTAATGAGAAAGAAATTCGTGCCTTCTTAGATCACGCAGGCTTTTACCGGCGCTTTATCCAAGATTTCTCCAAGATCGCCCAACCAATGACCAAGTTGCTGCAAAAAGATGCTCCTTTTGACTTTGATGATAAGTGTAAGGAATCCTTTGATATTTTGAAGGAAAAACTCACTTCTGCACCCATTATTCAGCCACCACAATGGGGCCTTCCTTTTGAGCTCATGTGCGACGCCAGTGATTTCGCGGTTGGAGCGGTACTTGGACAAAAAAGTGGGAAGCAAAGCCATGTAATCTATTATGCTTCCAAAACCCTCAACCCAGCTCAATGCAACTACACAACAACTGAGAAGGAGCTTCTCACCGTGGTCTTCGCATGTGAGAAGTTTCGGTCCTGTCTTGTGGGATCCAAAGTTGTGGTGTACACAGATCATGCTGCTCTGAAGTATTTACTGTCAAAAAGGAGTCCAAACCTCATTTGATTCATTGGGTGCTGCTTCTGCAAGAATTTGATCTGGAAATCAAAGACAAAAATGGCGCTGAAAATAATGTTGCTGACCATCTGAGCAGACTACTGACACAGTCCGATGGTATGCCCATACCGGATGATTTCCCAGACGAGCTCTCACTAGCCGCAGCAAGTGCAGCCCCTTGGTATGCTGATTTAGTGAACTTTCTCACCACTGGCAAGTTCCCGAAAGGAACCGAAACAGCAAAGAAGAATAAGTTGAAGAGCCAAGCTAAGTATTTCATCTGGTACGAGCCCTACTTGTGGAAAACATGTTCTGATCAAGTCATTCGACGCTGCATTCCGGATGAAGAGATCCAGCCAATTCTCGAGTTTTGCCATGCTCATGCCTGTGGAGGACACTTTGGTCCTAAGAGGACAGCTCGTAAAGCCTTCGATTGTGGTTTTTATTAGGAGACAATCTTCAAAGATGCTTACTTCTTCTGCAAGACTTGTGATCGTTGCCAACGCCTTGGTAATATTTCTTCACGAAATGAGATGCCTCAAGTGCCTATCTTGGTGTGTGAAATTTTTGATGTATGGGGCATGGATTTCATGGGCCCTTTCCCGAGCTCTTTCGGCAATTCCTACATCCTATTGGCCGTCGATTATGTCTCTAAATGGGTTGAAGTTAAAGCTACTCAGACTAATGACTCCAAGGTAGTAGCTAAATTTCTCAAAACTCAAATCTTCCAACGATTTGGTGTTCCTCGAGCCATAATTAGTGACCAAGGCACTCATTTCTGCAATCGGACATTGGAAGCCTTGTTCAAGAAAATATGGAGTTCATCATCGAGTTGCTATAGCTTACCATCCATAATCTAATGGACAGACAGAAGTTTCGAATCGAGAAATCAAGAACATTTTGGAGAAAACCGTAAGTCCGGACAGGAAAGACTTAAGCCTGCGCCTGGATGATGCAGTATGGGCATACCACATAGCCTACAAGTCACCTATTGGCATGTCACCATACAGATTAATTTTTGCTAAGCAGTGCCATCTTCCTGTGGAATTAAAACATCGAGCTTTCTGGGTTGTGAAACAATGTTGCCTAGATCCAAAGTTTGAGAGAAAATACCAATTGCAGGAACATGAGAAAATTCATTTGGAAGCCTATGATCACGCTCGTTCCTACAAAGAGCGCACAAAATTCTTGCATGACAAATACATTCGGAGGAAAAGTTTCGAAGTAGGCCAAAAGGTACTATTGTTTAATGCTCATCTCCGACTCATGTCGGGCAAGTTGAAGTCCCGTTGAACGGGACCATACGAAGTTGTTCATGTAAGTCCTCACGGCACAATGGAGATTCGAAGCTTGTCTATGAATAAAATTCTCACAGTCAATGGGCAGTTGTTAAAGCCATATCTAGCGGGATTGGATTCACAGCCTTTTGATGGGGTCGACTTGGTTACCCCTGAAATCACATCGTGATCACTCCCCTCCCGTCGAGCCTACGACATTAACTAAAGGCGCTTCTCGGGAGGCAACCCAATTTCTTTTCCCTTATCTTTTCATTTCTTTACTGTTTTATTTCCTTTCGTTTATTTCTTTATTTATTCTTTTTAGTTAGTGTTATTTCTTTTTAAAAAAAATACAAAAAAAAATTAAAAATAATAAGAAAATTTTAGGAAGAATTATGACACTTCGGCTAGGTGTAAGTGGCGAGTTGCATCTAAGTGTAAGAGGGAGCTCATCACAATATTAGGAGTAAGTAGGGCTTTAATTGCAAATTCAGTGGACTAATTTGGGGATTTTTCCCCTTCACCCTAATTGGTTTTCAATTCACCCCTATTCCCCCCATTCAAAAACTTTACCCACCTTACTCCCCCATTTTTACTGCTTGCAGATTCCCGCACTCTCTTCTCCACCACCACCACCCCCTCGCCGGAAGAATCATTATGGGCAAATGGGGTAAATTTTGCCCATAATGATTCTTCCGGCGAGGGGGTAAATAATGATTCTATCCGAGCGTGTTTTAATTCGATAGAGTGGGAAATTTTGTTGACACTGCTCTACCCGTTTATGATGTCTTAATTGTGGAGTTTTTGTCCTCATTTGTGTTTAAATCTTCTAGTTCTTTGAATGACTCGCATGCTATTCTATTTCGATTGAGAGGGCATGAATTTAATTTGTCTGTGAACACCTTCAATGTGTTGTTCGGATTGGAGTCTGCTGTCTCTGTGAATGGAGAAGATTACGATTCTGCTTGGTGTGACATTCCTGCTGAGCATACCTTGTCTCTTTCTGATCATTGGCGTGCACTGTCTGTGGATGAAAATTTTGTGCAGCGCTTGACTAAGAGTGCTAATATTCGTGATGATGCTTTGAGATTGAGTCATCGGTTCTTATCTGTCAACTTCTTTGGTCGAGTCGATATGCTTAGTATAGTCACCAAGCAAGAGGTCTTCTTGTTGTCTTATATGTTGAAGAAAGAACGAGTCAATTTTGGTTTTTGGTTAGCCCTGCAATGGAGATACATCACCAATCATCCGAATGGCAAAGTCCCCCTCGGGCATTTTATCACTTTGCTAGCTAAGAAATTAGAGGTCGATCTTACTAGTTTAGAGTCCATTCCTCGGACCTTTCTTACTATAACTGAGCTCCACAACATGCGCCTACTTTTCATTAACACCTCCGGGCAATTTCAATTATCTCGACCGGGTGTTCCTACCCCGAGTCCTTCTGTGACTGTAGGTTCTGCCGTCACTTAGGCTTCTCTGCTTCTGGCCATTGAGGCCCTTATCACCCGGTCCACTCAACAGCTCATCCGCCGCCTTGATGACATCGATGGGAGACTCACTGCTTTGGAGCAAGCGGTGATCCATTTAAACGACTCCCTTTGATTGCTAGAAAATTGGTCCATTCTAACCCCCTTTTTGTCGTTTCTCTTTTTGTTTTCATTGTGTGGTGTGTGTTTTGCCTTGGTTGCTTGTGTGTTGTTTTCCTTCACCGTGCGGACACTGTGATATTCTAAGTGTGGGGTGGGGAAACTCATACAAACCCGTACTTCATTTTTTTTATGTTTGTCTGTGGTTTGTGGATACAAGTGAGTGGTTGTTTGAGATTACAAGTAGAAGGAGAACGGGCTGTTATGTTGGTTTGACTGGATTGAATGGTTGGTTATTTTGTGGATTAATTCATGCCTTGCTTAAATGTGTTTGAGAATGATGGATAGTGCATCTTGATCACACTTTTAATAACCCACATAAGTGAGTTTTTGAGCCCTGAAAAAAAAACTAAAAAAAAAATTCTTTAGTAAAAGCTCAAAATTCCTTTGATGTGTGTGTCGGATTAGGATTGCTTGATATTTGAATTGCCTAAATGCCATAATTGCTTAACTTTTGAGTGTATTCATGAAAATGATAAAGGCAATTAGGACTTAACCTCATTCTGGCTTGAAACTACCTTACCCTTGTATTATCCCTTAGTGAGCCCACTTGAGCCATAATTCTTATTTCTTTGAAAACCAATAAACAGTTAGCCGTAGCCTTTCATTCTCATGGCCTATTTTGTTACCTTTGGGATAAATGTAAGTGTAATTATAATTCTTGAGCTGCAGAAGGAATTTGAAGGTGCAAAAAAGAAGATGAAGAAGTAGAAGTAGAAATTACCCTGCCCTATTGTCATAATACGAAAAAAAAATAAAAAAAAACAGAAGCAAAGATTCAGAAAAAAAAAGAGAAGAAAAAGAAAGAAAGAGTTGTAGGACAGGAGGAATAGCAAAAGGAAGCTGAATTTGAGGATGAGTTGAAGCAAAATAAAGAAACTGAGCACGATTTTTGAATGTTGCAGCCAACTATGAACTTTGATGCACTTGCATGTTTTTCCTGTTCTAGCCACTTATCCTAAAATTTTCCTACCTTTGACCCTAGCCCCATTACAACCCAGAAGAAAAGACCTTTTGATTCATAAATGATTTGATTGATCAATGCATGCTATGACATGAGGGTAATCCTGTGTTGAAAGTGTCCAATCTTGACTGAGTGAATTCTTCCCATGCTACCCTTATTTTGAGTGATTTTGAGAGAATCTTTGGTGAGGCTGGATCGAGGTGCACAATCCTAACTCGAATGATAAGTATATGCATGTTTATGAAACAAAACTGGTTTGTGGTGTGTGGATGGTTACATGACAGCCTGGATTTCTACTATTTTTTATCAAGAACAGCCACCATTTGTATTTGCATGTGTTTTTAAATCTTGTTTGTGTTTTGTGTTTAAGTGTGCTCGAGGACGAGCATTGTCTTAGTGTGGGGTGGTTTGATTGGGCCATATTTTCCTAAGTTTTCGGGTTGATTTTGTGTCTATTATTGTTTTGTTTTGTGGAAAGAAGTGGTCTTTTGAGTGAATGCAGGTAGTTAACACAACATTGAAGAATTAGCCAAGGTTCTAGACTGAAGCTGCGCATTTTGACTTAAGGAGATTTGAAGTCGCAGTCAGTAAGGGCATACTGCAGGAGCTAAAAATTCTGGGCGCAGTTCGTGGGTTTCAATAATTAGAATTGGGCCGATCCATGAGTTTTGAGACTTCCAGTGGGCCCAGACGTGAGTTACAATCTGGAAATTAATTGGAGGCGGCTACAAAGAAGTCCACAGCCCTAAGGAGTTTCTTTGGTCAACTTACCTAGTTTAGATAGATATAAATTTTTATTTCCTAGTTAAGTTGGACTCTCTTATGGATATTAGATATTAGGATCTATTTTGCTTTGAATTTGGAATTGAGAATGGACGGACAGTAGCGAGACCACAAAGACGCAATTTTATTCATTTTCATATTTTCTTTTCTAAATCATCGTGTTCGAAGTTTTCAAGATTTTATACGATCAAGTTTTACTATGAATTCCAGCTAAAGTTCAATCATATCTCGGGGGACGACTTAACAAAGCTCTAGCAAATTAACTATGAGATCTAACTGCTTTATCATTTAATCGAATGCATGTATCTATTGTTCTTAAATTTCAAGTCGTTAATTGTTTCGGCGTTGCTAGGTAGTTGCAAATATTTAGTAACTCGGAATTAATTAGTAGCCAATTAAACCGGCCATCCGTAATTGTGGTTTAAGTTTAATCAGTGGTAAAACGGTTCTTCAGAACCAGGGGAATAACAGTCAAGTTTCAACTGTCCTGTGTCAGAGTCGGTTGGATTTGAATCGGGTTTCTCTAGAATTCAATGTTGTCGGCTCATTAAACCTATAGAGTGTCTCTTACGATTGCCAGTCGATTAGGGAAATAATTGGTAAAGTGTCTTCCTGGTTATCGAGAAATTAGGTCGTGCCAGTAAGTGTCTTCGGCGACTATAACTGGTTTGCATGAGTTGATTAAATTAATCTTTGCATCAAGGATCGGTTTAGTGAGCTAGAGTGGAGTTAGTTGGAATCCGGGATATTTCTTTAATCACTATTAGAATTGGTTCTCTGCGTATTTGTTTATTTAATTCAATTTTATTCTTGCCTTCGTTAAATTCAGTTTAAAAATCTCAAAACCCCCATTTGAAGTTTGGTTATACAGATTGGAAATAAGGAGTAATTCTCGTCGGTCCTTTAGGAGACGATCCTGCTCGCCGCTTTACTCTGCAGTAAGGGCTTACCGACTGGTTTGTCGGGACATTTATTTTTGGTGAAAAACGACGCACCAAGTAGCACCCCAAGCTTCATAAAAATTGGCTGTGGAATTGTCGCCAAAATGTACCAGCAATTCCGATGAAAATTGTGCCCATGAGATCGTGGGAGAGCGACGAAGCACCCAGTGAATCCAGTACATTGCATCCCCAGCCATAACGACGAGTGCTTGTTCAACCCTCGCCGAGAATGGCGTCTGATAAATCATAAAGAACTGTTCTGCTCGAGCTAGCCAAGCACGCGGATCGTTGCCATCAAATTGAGGTAGTTCCACTCGACCAGGGGCTGCAGCCGCATGAATAGGAATGGATATTGCATCGGGGGTGGCCAAGGTGGTAGACGATGACGCCTCAGGATTAATCAAGGGGGATGGGTGCCTGTCGGGTGGCCAACATGACGTGAATAACACAGCTAGTTTTGACAGCTCCTGCATGGCTGCCATGCCGGACGTGATAGAGTCGATGATGGTGCGAATCTCGGCGACCTCCGAATGAACGCTCTGCAGGTCGGTGTCCACAACTTCCACATGCATCTCCCGAGTATTCATGAGGGAGAATGGCAGGTCGGACCAATTTGATAGAGATATATTGAGAGTGAATAAGAAATGGAATAATAACTTCAATTAAACAGAATGGTAAACCAATTTCTAACAGAAATCCAAACCCTAAGGTTCCTCAGAATTTCATCTGCCAAAGTTCTATGACACTTTTCCTAAGCATGCCCTAACCCTATGAAAATTAAACTTAAATACTAAGTGCTTGCAGCCCATGTAAGGCCCGCAACCCACTAACCTAAATATTAAAATAACTGAATTAAGTTAACAAGAAAATAACAACTTAATTAAATCATTCTTCTGCCCAAACACATAGACCTACGAATCTGGTCTATCATGCATGGTGAGAGTAAGATGCACATACTTAAAATTTTCTTAAAATATGATCACAATAAAAAAATATTTCTTCCATTATCCTACTGAATCAAAACTCATGCAAGGTGTAAAATATAAATCATGAATTGAAGTGTAATTTACATTTTCAATAAAAAAAGTAATTATTAAAAAAGGTAACTTGAATAAAAATAAATTAGAAATTGTTCAAAGTAAACTATAAATAAATATCAAAATTTAAATTTTTTTGAAAATTTGAAAGGTTCTTAAAAACTTCCTTGTAAACCACGTTTGTAGTACATGAACTATTGGTGTTGTCTTTCTCACAAGCTCAAATCTTCAAACCACTACGACTTCTTGCTCTGGAAACAGCAACATAAAGTTGACCATGAGATAAAACTGATTTCTTGAGAAAAAATCACACATGCGACAGTGACTATCCATGACTTTTGTTAATTGTCATGGCATGCGAAACAATCAAAGGGAAATGTCTTCGTTGAACCTTGAGAAGGATACATGGATCTGATGGGGTAAGTAACATTCTAGAAATGAAAACTTTTTCAGCCTCCAAAACATGATTACCAAGACGTGTAACAATCACATGTGCGATGCAAAAGGAATATTATTAAAAATAATTTAAGCAGAATAATAAAGTTTTATTTAATCATGAATTTCGTATAAAAATATATGAATCATATAACCTGAACTAAGAATTCAAAGAATTTATTATTTCTAACTTTATGGACCCACCTGTAGAAAAATTGAACACCGTGGCTTGAGGATTGCATATGCATGTTTTGAGCTTCACAAATCTACAGAAAAAAATTGGAGTACGAGGGATGTAAAAATTATATTTTTTATACAAATGTAAAATACATCATCTTTAAATATTGGAATTCATTAAAAAAATATTTAACTTACTGAGAGCACCTTCTATTCATACAATCAACTCTTTGAGTACCTTCTATTCATACAATCAACTCTTTGAATTTTGTGGACTTCTAGGGGCAGAAAGTGTGTATTCTTTCATTGACCAATAAAAAAATGTAATTGATATTTATTTAGCCAAGTCCCATGCATTATTTTGCACATAGTCCAATTTGGCTTTCTCTTTTAGCCAAGTCCGAGTATTGATATGTGTTTGTTGTTTTCTCATAAAAAAATATTATTTGTTAAATTTTTGACATAAGATAAATTTAGTTTAAAAAATAAAATATATAATATTTAACTATATAAAATATATCAATAAATTTAAATTTTAAAACTTGAACATATATCTAAACTTTTAATCAAATAAATATATTTGATTTTCTTAATATGTTTAATTCAAAATAACTAAATAAGTTTTTTCAGGGATGATTTAATTTAATGATGCTTCTTGCTGGACCATGTATTCGAAGTTGCGGTTTCCCTTATTGCTAACATAATTAACTGCTATTAATTATTGCTATTAATTTGCAATACTTAAACGTGGCAGTATATATATCCATCCATAGATCTATGTATAGAATTTATATTATGAAGATTTGCAAATCAATCATAGGCATTCGTGTATATTTAATTTTGGAATGCAGAAATTGTACTTTTGTATACGTCAAACAGGTAATCATCATATATAGTTAGTTCAACCAACATACATGTTGATTGATAAAAAAAAATAGACAGAAATTATGGAAAAATCAATTAGCTAGTCTGATATAAGATATACGTGTATTAGCATGTAAATATGACAATAAATTAATAAAATTTAGACACTAATTTTAGATAGAAATTATTTTTTTAATATGGTAATATATTGGCTACCAATATGATTATGATAAAAAGATGCCCAATATTCCAAAAAAATGAACATGCAAATCTTTGGGAAAATGATTTTTAACAGATGGATCCTTTTTTAATTTATAATTGTAAATAAATATTATACGTAGCTAAAAATATAAACAATATTTAAATTTAATTGTTTGTTTAAATACAAACAAAAAGTATGTACGCATAAAAATTATAATTTATAATTGTAAATAAACAGTATGTGTATATAAAAATATAAATATTTTTTATATTTAAGTGTTTGATTAAATTAAAAAAAATTATGTACGTGTCAAAAATAATAGTATAAATTTTATTATAATTTTTTAGATATTTTTTTATATGGATTATTTGTAAGTTTGTAACATAAATACATGACATGTACATACCAAAGAAAAATTCATTTGCAATATATTGGTAAAATTTTAAATATAACAAAACATATAAAATATAATAAATTATTACTTATATACATTTGTTTGTTAAGCAAAATAATACATACACCTATATTCGTTAATATATCTAAAATATGAATATACACTATATTGTTTACAAATTTACATAAATCTCAGTAAAGTAAAGAGCATAAAATTTTGGAATTGGTTTGAGAGAATAGTATTTTAGCAAAAATATTGTAATACCCTAAAAATATTTAGTTGGACTTAATTAGGTTTGGGTCAAATAAATTGAATTTATAGAAGGGAAATTCTAAATACAGCCCCCATTTTACTCTTTGTAGCCTCCAATATTAATTAAAATTTAAATATTATTTTGTTAGACATTTATACCCTTATAACTTTCACTGCAAAAAAAATTTAACCAAAAAACCCTAATGTATAGCCCCCGTTCATTCACAATTAAAATAAAAATCACATTCATATTCATTTATTGCTTTGTGGGTTCAAACAAAACTATTGAAAGTACTCATAATTTCTAGTAAAATTCCTGATGCTCTTGATCGCACCTTATCCCCCCATCTCTCTCTCTTAGTTTTTGGAGGAATTTCTGCAGCTCTTTTTTTTTGGAGGAATTGATCGCACGTTAAAAGTTTTTTTTTCTCTCTCGCCTTGGGTTGTTAAAACAAACTCCGTCAAATTCCACCATCAGAATTCAATTATTTATTTGTTGTAATGGCGCATAATTCATTTAGGAATTGCTAATATATATTAAAAGAGATTTAGGGTTAGTTACTAATTACCTGTAAAGTAGAAGATGGTGATAAGTAAAGTAATTGTACGATACCCAAAAAATTTAGTTGAATAATTCGTTGTTCGAAAAATCGAGTTAAGATCATATTGAATTATGATAATTTTCTTATACATATGAAAAGGATATGAATCTATCATTTATTTTTCTTTTTTCTTTTAATTATGAACAAGAAGGGGCTATACAATGATTTTTTTTTTGTTTTTTTTTTTTCTATTGTGATTTTGAGTAGTGGGGGCTATAAGGGTATATAAGTCTAATAAAAATAATATGTATATTTAATTAATAATGGGGGCTATAAATAGAAAAACAGGGGCTATGTTTAGAATTTCCCATTATAGAATTGTATTAGTAATGGGCCAACCTAGCCTAAATGGACTGATTTCGGATTAGTGAAGCAGGCCCAGTTCTAAGATATTTCTGACCTTGGGCCTTTTAGCCCAATTTAAAAAAATATATATATACATCTTAAATCAAATAAAATTCACTTTCTTCCTCATTCCAAAAGGTAAGCACTGCACTTCTCCATCTTCTTCCAATATGGGTGATTTCCGGCAAGGTGCCACCGGAAAATTTAATTTCGGTCAAATTTTCTAAAATTCGATATTTAAGCTTATCTTTACCTTATAAACACTTTGGAACATGTTTGGTGGGGGAGATGAAGGCTGTAATAGCCGGAAAAGGGCCACCATGGCTGCAAGTCGGAGCCTTTCCGGTGACTTTTTTCGGTGGCCGGATCCAACATGCAACCACACCATAGTCCTCCCCACTTCCTCCTCTACCCCTTTCTTTATTTTATTTTAAAGATTCATAGTGTTTTAAAGGTCAAATTTCAAGTTTAAACTCCGTGAGTATCAATATCTAAAAAAAATCTTACTTCTCCATTTTTATTTAAATTCTGTGTTCTTTTGAGGTTTTCACCATTTGGAAAAATATTGTTATTTTATTTTTCTTTTGATGTTGAAGGTGGTGCATGTAAAGAAATGTGAAAAATAGAGAGTTGGTGCATGTGTGTGAGGTGTTGACCGACCACTGGAGAAGCAAGAAGGAGACTTTTAGTTATCATTCTAATTTTTTTTAGGTTGTATGTGTACAGTGAGGAGATTAACTAGTTGTAAATTTTGGTTGCCTAATTTCTAAGTGTGCAGAGATAAAAGAGGGTGAGGGAATTTGATTGGTTCTCTTTTAAGAAAATAAATTGATAAACAAAGATGTGGATGTGTGTGCAGTGAACGAAAAGAGTGTTCAGAGAGAGAGACTCTTATTCCCAAAGTGCAGTAGAGAGAGAAAGCATTGATTGGTTTTAAAATGTGTGATATATGTATATGTATGTATATATATAAACACGTGTATATCCTCATGAGGAGAGAGAAAAACAATGTTGAAATTGCTTTAATTGAAAGATTGTACTTGTGTGTTGGTGTCAGTTCCAACTTCTAAAATAAAAGAAGAAAGAGAGAGATGAATAAAGTAGTGAGATAAAATAATTATTGGATTTGTTGTATGTGTGTGGAAAATGAGGTCAGGGTGGTTGCAATAATAAACCCAGAAAAACAACTCTAATATTGCCACGTCAGCGCCACATCAAAAGTTTAAACCTACCAACTATTTCAAACTAATATCTACAATCATAAACTCTATATTGGTCCCACCACTACACATCATATATACATACATATTTCATATACTATAATATATTTATTTATTTGTATTATTCACTTTAATATTTAATTTAATTTAATAAATTAAATTTCTATGAAATAAAAAAATTTACAATAAAATTATGAAAATTATTTTAATAACAATAAAAAAAATATCATTTAAAATGCATCACAATAATAAGAAATGATACATCAAATTAATACAACAACATCACAATAATACTAGAAAATGAAAACTACATAATTAAAATTCATAATATATTTACTTATATATTTAATTTATAGTCCTTACAAAAATTAATTTCATAATAACTGTAATTCAATTTAGTTTAACAAGTATTTATAATATTATATATATATATATATATATATATATATATATATATGTACTTGTGTTTCTATGAAATAAAAGACGAACAAAAAAATTACATGTACAGAGAGAGAGAGGAGAGAGAAAATGAGAAAAAAAAGAGAGAGAGAGAGCGTAGAAAAGAGAGATAGGAAAGAGGAAAGAGAAAAAGGCAGCAAGAAGAGAGAAAATGCAAAAAGGGAGAGAGAGAGAAATTAATAAAAAAAATGGTGGGACCAAATTAAACCAGCTTTGACTGTCTAGAGGGGCTTTTCTACCCTACCCATGAGGGTAGTACCCGAAGTGTCCCCATAGACCTATTGGGACACTTCAACGTGTCCTATATTAGGACACTTTGAAGTGTCCCAATAGGTCTATGTTAGGACACTTTGAAGTGTCCCAATAGGTCTATGGGGACACTTCGGGTACTACCCTCATGGGTAGGGTAGAATTTTCCTATCTAGAGTTGGTTTAATTTTCTTTACAGGTCATCACAACCACAATGGAGATCAAAGCTAGTTTAATTTTTAAACCCAAAAAAAGTACTCCCATTGCAAGCACCCTCAGAAGAGAGAGAAAGACTTTGATGTAAAGTTATTACCTATAGTATATGTGTAGAGAGAGATGATAGTTTGATTTGGAGACCAAAAAGGTATGTTGTGTGGGTGTGACGTGATTTTGAAAAAAAAAAAGGAAGATTACCTGTAGTATATGTGTAGAGAGAGATGATAGTTTGATTTGGAGACCAAAAAGGTGTGTTGTGTGTGTGACGTGATTTTGAAAAAAACATTAAGGAAGAAAACTGTTATTCATTAAATATTGAGTAGTGCAGGCAGTGCGTGTTTTCTATTTTGGGTATACATTATTTTTTTTATTATTACTTTCTTGTGTTCTTATTTAATTATCTCTTCTTTACGGATTTAATTTTCTCAAACAGTAAGTAAAATGTCATGAAAATAAATTATGAAATATGTTCTAAATCAGCTACAAACATTATCTATTTTTGGAGTAAATTCAATTAATTTTCTAAGTGACTAATCCTAAAATATTTTATGATAGATTAAAACTGCAAATGGGCCAATTGGTTAATTTAAGTCCATTTAATACCTCGAGTAAATTAGTTTAGACCCAAAAGTTTCAAGAGCTCATTCCCTAGGCAAAACTTATTTTATGTTATAATTTAAGGCCTAGCATGATATTAATAGAAAGTTTACCACATTGTAGGTCCAAACCCGAGACCTCAGGCGTAGGAGGATCATCAGGATAGTCGGCTAAAGCTTCAGCTATATACTAGCTACAATGTGGGTTTTGCTAACCAAAACCTTTAAGAACATGTTTTAAATGCTTTCGTCCATGCTTAAATGAATTGAGATTTTACTCAACATGAATACGATTGTTTTCGCTCATTGTGGATATGATTTGACCTGTATGATGAATTCAGGCATTGTCAATTCTATTGAAATATAGTTATGTGATCACATAGGGTCTGTCTCCACGCATGATTAATTGAGCGCATTGATCTTGAAATGATTATTGAATTGTTGGCCATATGAGATGAAAAATGTTTACATGTGCTTGGACGAACAGGATAAGCATGCCCATTGAGTGTTGTTTGGCACTCAGCCTACGTTTCTAAAGTGTTTTTCGGGTACAAAGTGATGGAAGCTGCTGACGTTGACACATGGTTTTTATTTATTTTGGACTGTGTCAATAATATGCACTTTGAATTTTTTAATATTGACTATGGTCAATATTAAGATCGTGTTATGCTTCCGCTTACTGTTTGAATTATTTTAAAGTATCTTAAAATCTTATTTTATTCCGCCGCTATTTTAGACTTTAAGAATAGTAGACTGTCAATGTTGACTAGTCGTGAATTGAACTTGCACGTGATTGACTGTTTGAATAGTCTTGTCAAATCGTGATTGGTTGGTTTTAAAATTAGGGAATATCTATTGTATAAATATTTTCTCTAAATAAGTAACTTTTGTTAAATTAGGAAATTTATTTTAACGTTTTGTTAGCATCTTGATTTTTCGGAATTGGGGTGTTACAAATATAATGCAAAAATGAAACTGTAGTGCCTTGAAGTCTCCCATGCCACTAATTTTCTTCAAGAAAATTCTCCTTTTTTCTTGTTCGTGGTTCTTCCATGAATATATTTTTGAACCTCAATTTTCTTTTTAGTTATCTCATCACCGCTATACTCTTGAAGAGTTTGCCATTTTGTGTCATCGTTCTTCCTCCTATTTAAATCAACTGTATCTTTAGTTTTGGACTTGATTTTCTTTATCTTCACATCATACAAAATTTTTCTATTGAAATATATTTTTTTGAATGAACAATAGAAATTGAAATTAATATTAACTCGAGTTCAATACCAAAAAGCAAATCTTCATCAAATGGACCAACATCTTGTAAAGGTCTGAATCTCAAAATTGGAAAACGTAGTATGGAAAACCTTCATCTACAACAGGGATAACTTTCATATAGGAAGAAGAGATGAATTTGAACAAATGTTGGGTTGTTCTATATTTCATCTTATCATCTTCTATATGAAAAAATTGAAAACTTATAAACTGCCTTCCACAAAGTCGATATTTAACCACTCAAGGTCTAATTGCCTCATGGTGCCATGTATACGGTCACCGAAGTGGTCATCGAGAATCATCTCGAAAGTTAATTTAGCATATTATCTTCCATATGGTGGTTGTTCGTACCTATGTTTCAATATCAATTCATATATGGAATGGCCAGTTTCCCGACCCTCCCAACTAAACTAAAAAATGAAGGCATGAGATTATGATTTTGAATGAATTGATTTCTTGTAAAATGCAATAGATCGAATTGATTTGTATTGGGGCAAAACTGCATAGCGTACGCATCTTTTTATAAAGCCATATGAAGAAAAATATTTATGGTATAAATTTAAATTTTGGATGAATTTAATTTGTTGCATTATATACGGTTTATATATGCACACAAATCTCTAAATATATGTGAGAATATATATTTTACATGTGAAAATCAATATGAGAGGATATATATTATATTATACATATCCTTAGTATGTAGATTTTTTAGACAAATTAACTAGATTAGTTTCATTATATATGATTTATATGTGCATATTATATTAATTCTCAATCCAATATTAGTTCGTAAATACCATTCTCATTTAATATTTCATATATTAATTTTAATATAAATATATGTGGAGTGTGTGTTTATATAATCAAATTTAGCACTAATAACAAATAATTAAATGTGGTATATATTAACCATTTAATATATATATACATATATATATATATATATAAATACATATATACTAAGCCTCCATCCTCAAACAATATTATGCATAGATATGCAATATATTCATGCATAATATAAATATATATAACATATATTGGCATATTTAATAGGGTAATATACGTGTATATTATTGTAGCATTGCAACATAATTATTAATTATATATATATATATTATTACTTAATTGCTAATGATGTGACACGATGTAGGACACAACACGCTTGGTTTACGGATAACCAAGATCGAACGCACAACGGACTTGTAAGGGTTCAATCTATGATATACTAGACTCTAAACTATCAAAGATGCAGAATAAAAATAACAAAAAAAGACTTGATTATATTATAGATACTAATCTAGACCTAACTAAGCTAGATAAACTATGACACACAAAATAAGACACAAAACCAAATCAAAGGGGCTGGAATGGATCGACTATTTATGTGGGATGTTTGGGACGTGATAAATATTAAAGATGGGTGAAGAATGGCTTGAGTAGATAGGATATGATAGTGATACGATGAACTTAAGATGTAGATGCTTAACTTGGCGAGTTGAGCATGTATAGGTGAATCATGATGGAATGACTTGGAACGCTTATGGAACACGATCTAGTCTTGCTGGAAGTCGGTGAAGATGAACGAGGGATGTTGGATGAGTGTTGGTGTCGATGGAATTGGCATTGATGTAGAAAAAGAGCAGCAATCTGTACGAACCCCGTTAAATTGATTAACGAAATTCAAACTCAAAGTAACATCTCGGATGCAACAAGTTTACCCTAGATCTTCAACGAACTAGAACAAATACTATTTATAGGACTCAAAGGTGCAAAACTTTAAGAACTTGTATTTTCAAACCAAGGGAGAGACAAAGTGATTTGCTAAATGCTTCAATTATCACACAATGTCTAAAATATAAGTGTCACATGGATCCCTTATTTATAGTTTAAGGGGGTAAAAAATCATAAGCCTAAAAGAGATAAAACTTGACTAGGAAACTACCTAAACTAGAATTCTATTTAAGGTAGGAAATTACCTTAATTAAAACTCTAGTCAACCTTGACTATGCTAGGACCGAAAATTACTTAATAAAATAAATAAAAATCTGATCTAAATTAAACAAATACTATAGTCTAATAAATCAATCCCCTTAATTACAACATTAAGGGCTGATTATTCTTCATGCACTCCATGCACGCATGTCGCGATTGATCATGCACATGCACACGTGCACTTCTTGATGTTCTCTTCAGTTCATGTATTATTATTCATCTCTTGATCATCATCTTTCATAGTTAATAAATTAACTATCTTGGGGCTGCATTTGTTTCTTCTAATTCTTCAAATTTCTTGCGAATAATTGCTTGAAAATATCCTTGCAATTTCTTGGCTTGAAGTCGCGTAATTGGACCTCTAAGTTGCAGCTCTGGGTTTGGTTCTTCAATGCTAGGCATGGCTTCATCATTTCTCCCTTACTGAAGAGAATTCGTTCTCGAATTTGGATCCTCATCATGGTCGAATTCATCTGCAGAAAAGGAGATAAATCAGCAACATTAAATGTTGAAGAACACTTGTACTCACCTGGAAGATCAATGCGATATGCATTATCATTGACATGGCTTAACACAGTGAATAGACCGTCTCCACACAGCATCAACTTCGACTTCCTCAAGTTTGGGAATCGTTCGGGACTCAGATGAATCCAAACGCGATCACCGGGCTGAAAGATGACTTGTTTGCGCCGTGTGTTCCTTTGTGAAGCCATGTGTGCACTTTTTTGCTCAATGCGTGCACACACTCTCTCGTGCATCTCTTTCACTTATTCAGCTCTTCTCATACCTTTAACACTCATTAGATGCTCAACGGGTAAAGGTAACAAATCAGTAGGAGTAAGCGGACTAAAGCCATAAACAACCTCAAAAGGAAACATGTTAGTAGAAGAATGCACAATACGATTATAAGCAAATTCAGCATATGGAAAATATTCTTCCCATGATTTCAAGTTGTTTTTAATTAAAGAACGCAAAAGAGTACCTAACGTGCGATTTACTACCTCAGTTTGTCCATCAATTTGTGGATGACATGCTGTAACGCCCCAAACTACTCCGTTTGTCCACGTCACTTAACATACTTATAACGCCCCAAACTACTCCGTTTGGCCACGTCACTTAACAAATAATTCATTTACATGCATTTGCATTCTCATAATTGTTAGTTTGGTATACTAGAAGACTTGTCTTTCTATACTTTTCTGATGATATGATGATATGAAATGAAAGTTATTGCAGTCACTGTTTGCATTTAGATTATGTTCTATAATTATTTTATGCAATGTTCCATATACTTACATTGTAGATGATATGGTGTGGGGAGTCACACGGTAAGATCATATCATTAGAACCTTGTAATGTATTAAAGAGCTCATGGCTTAGATGGTCATAAACACACCATGGGTACACCGTAGAATAATCTGATAAGTTAGTTTATCTTGACTAACTGATTACTCTAGTACACTGGTTAGTGTATTGAGGAGGATCACGATAGGATACTATTCTCTGTCTCTGACCCAGTTACTAAGAGAATAAAAATCCACAGAGTTCGAGTTCTGAACTCATGTGATATTGGCGAGCATATGTGTGCGTTGTTTATTACTTTGATTTATCAATGGGTGAGATCTTTTCGTAGATCGAATTCGATATCTTAGGTAATAACAATGTATACATGATGTCTCGAGCAGTATGCATGGGCACCGTGTCCTGGTGCGCCAAGTTGATGATGTTCTCTTGAGGAAGCACAAGTTCATGTTGAAACCCTGCAGGTGGAATTTATTCAGTACATGAATAAAGCTTGTGTGGTACTACTCAAGGTTTTAGAGATTAATTAATTATAGCTGTCAGAGGCTGACATAATTAATTAATGAACATTATATCTTAAACACAGAGAATGGCTGGACTAAAGGAGAAAGCATATTCGTAAATATGTATTAAACTGGTAGGTCAGTTTTGCTTCTTTAGTGGAATAAAAGTAAAACTTAATTTATTTAATTATATCCTAAGTTTATTGGATATTGGATATTAAATAAATTAGTGGGCTAATTTAATATTCTTCTAGATCCCTGTTGTAGCCCAATTGACTGATAGTGGACTGGATATTGAACTTGAGATAGAGGCCCAGCCCAATAGGGCTGGAACATGAAATTTCGCCTCTCCCTATATATAAGGGGAGGGGGGAACGAAATTTTAAGGATAATGATCATAAGAATTCAGTCCCTCTTTGTCTCTCAAAGTTATCCATAGATTTCACAATTCTATCTAGTAGATTTCAGCCCACTTTGAATCTAGATACAGTCCGGGAATACAACAGAAGATCTTGGAGTGGAATACTGTGGTGCACGATTTTGAGGTCATAGGTGGCGCCATTACTGTGCTCATTCAACAACAAGATTAGATGTTTAATCTTGTCCACAGACCGTCTATCGATTTGTAAGTAGATTCATTTCTATGTCTTCCGCTTTATTAGATTCGGATCTGCTTTGCATGCTTTTTGATTAGACTGTGATAAACATACATGTTACATAAAATTATGATTTGCATGAACACGAATTAAAGAACAACCTTCGAAATTGAATCAAACCTATCTTTGGCATCTAAGGCTAGGTCATATTAACGTTAAGAGGATACAAAGGCTTATAAACGATGGACCATTGTCTTCTTTGGTACTAGAATCGTTTCCTTTGTGTGAATCTTGTTTGGAAGGTAAAATGACCAAGCGTCCTTTCCAGTCAAAAGGAAATAGATCTGAAGGGCTATTAGATTTGATTCACTCTGACCTATGCGACCCTATGTCAGTTCAAGCTCGAGGAGGGTTCGAGTATTTCATCACTCTCATTGATGATTACTCTAGATACGGTTATATTTGCCTGTTACGTCGCAAGTCTGAATGCTTTGAGAAATTCAAAGAGTTTAAGACGGAAGCGGAGAAACGAACAGGCAGAAGTATCAAGTCACTACATTTTGTACACGGTGGCGAGTACCTTTCAAGCGAATTTAGGGATTACATGGCAGAGAGTGGGATTATATCCCAGTTGACTGCGCCTGGAACGCCACAGCAGAATGGCGTGGCAGAAAGAAGGAATTGTACATTGTTAGAGATGGTTAGATCGATGATGAGTTATTCTCAGTTGCCCATTTCATTCTAGGGATATGTCCTAGAAACGGCAGCCTATATTCTTAACTTGGTTCCATCAAAATCAGTTCCTGCTATACCCACAGAACTGTGGACTAGACGAAAGCCCAGTTTGAACCATATTCGGATTAGGGGTAGCCCAGCACATGTGTTGGACAAGGAAGCTGATAAGCTGGTGCCCCGTACTGATGTAAGGCTGTTCGTTGGATATCCGAGAGGAACGGAAGGTGGTTTATTTTATAGTCCTAAGGATCAGAAGATAATTGTTAGCACC
Source organism: Perilla frutescens (assembly GCA_026008535.1). NCBI lineage: Eukaryota > Viridiplantae > Streptophyta > Magnoliopsida > Lamiales > Lamiaceae > Perilla > Perilla frutescens. Next base: position 11,206,830 of record BRKX01000005.1, read on the forward strand.
AATGCTCGATTCTTAGAGAAAGACTATGTCATAAACCACAAACCAATGAGTCACATCATCCTTGAGGAGTTAAGGGGAGGATCGAATCCTACACCGGTTGTAAAAGAAGAGGAACCACCAAACACTGCACAATGTGTCACAGAAGTACAGGAACTGCCTCATCGCAGTGGGAGGGTTGTACGCCAACCTGATAGATTCATTGGTCTGTGAGAGTCTTCAGATTTCCCAGAGGGTCTCAATGAATAATTGGATCCCAGGACCTATGACGAGGCAATTCGAGATAAAGATGCGGATTCTTGGAAAACTGCAATGGAGTCTGAGATTGGATCTATGGATCACAATCAAGTCTGGGAACTTGTAGAACCACAAGATGGGGTAAAACCCATTGGCTGTAAGTGGGTCTACAAACGCAAGAGAGGATCTGACGGGAAGGTTGAAACCTTCAAGGCAAGATTGGTAGCAAAAGGGTATACTTAGAAAGAAGGGATCGATTATGAGGAAACCTTTTCACCGGTAGCCTTGCTTAAGTCAATCCAGATTCTCTTGTCTATTGCCGCTCATTTGGATTATGAGATCTGACAGATGGATGTCAAGACAGCTTTCCTAAATGGAAGTCTTGAGGAAAACATCCACATGAAACAACCAGAGGGATTCATTGCGAAGGGCCAAGAGCACTTGGTATGTAAGCTTAAGAGATCCATTTATGGACTTAAGCAAGCATCGAGATCTTGAAACATCCGATTTGACAAAGTTATCCAGTCATATGGATTCGTGCAAAGTCAGGATGAGAGCTGTGTATACAAGAAATGTGATGGAAACATGGTGGTATTCCTCGTACTTTATGTTGATGACATCTTGCTTATTGGAAACAATAAGAAGGCGTTATCAAACATTAGGGTGTGTCTGTCCAAGCAGTTCGATATGAAGGATCTAGGTGAAGCCGGACATGTCCTTGGCATCAAGATCATTCGAGATCGCCAAAAAAGGATGTTATGTCTGACCCAGGCACTTATATCGATATTGTGCTAGCTAGATTTGGCATGCAAGATTCCAAGAAAGGTTTTATACCTTACAGACATGGAATTCATCTATCCAAGGAAATGTGTCCCTAAACACAGTCTGAGATAGAGGAAATAAAGTAAGTACCATATGCTTCGGCTGTGGGAAGTTTGATGTATGCTATGCTATGTACTAGGCCTGATATATGCTATGTCATTGGCATGGTAAGCAGATATCAGTCTAACTCTGGACAAGGTCACTGGACTGCGGTCAAAAACATTCTCAAGTACCTTAAATGGACTCGAGATTACATGTTGGTTTTCCGCTCTGATAGTCTAGTACCTTTGGGTTACACAGACTCAGATTTTCAATCCGACAAAGATCAGAGTAAGTCTACTTCGGGATATGTGTTTATATTAGGAGGTGGAGCCATCACATGGAGGAGCATTAAGCAGAAATGCATTGCGGATTCCACCATGGAAGCTGAGTATGTAGCTGCCTATGAGGCTGCAAAAGAGGCTGTCTGGCTCCGCGGGTTCCTAGTGGGCTTGGGCGTGGTTTCTGATTTGCCTAAGGCTATCACGATATACTGTGATAACTCTGGTGCAGTGGCAAATTCGAAGGAACCCAGAGCCCACAAGGCAAGTAAACACATAGAGAGAAAGTACCATCTTATACGAGAAATCGTTAAGAGAGGAGACGTGGCGATGGTCAAGATTGCATCAGAAGACAACCTGGCTGATCCAATCACGAAGAGCCTAGCGGCTAAGACTTTTGATGGTCACGTGGAGAAAATGAGAGTGAGATGCAGACCTAAGGGCACAGTTTGAGTTGATAGCTTAGATTGGAGAGTTAGCCAGTTAATTATTATGATTGAAAGACATGCTTCAAGTATAAGTGGGAGATTGTTAGTTTGGTATACTAGAAGACTTGTCTTTCTATACTTTTCTGATGATATGATGATATGAAATGAAAGTTATTGTAGTCACTGTTTGCATTTAGATTATGTTCTATAATTGTTTTATGCAATGTTCCATATACTTACATTGTAGATGATATGGTGTGGGAAGTCACACGGTAAGATCATATCATTAGAACCTTGTAATGTATTAAAGAGCTCACGGCTTAGATGGTCATGAACACACCATCGGTACACCGTAGAATAATCTGATAAGTTAGTGTAGTACACTCGTTAGTGTATTGAGGAGGATCACGATAGGATACTATTCTCTGTCTCTGACCCAGTTACTAAGAGAATAAAGATCCACAGAGTTCGGGTTCTGAACTCATGTGATATTGGCGAGCATATGTGTGTGTTGTTTATTACTTTGATTTATCAATGGGTGAGATCTTTTCGTAGATCGAATTCGATATCTTGGGTAATAACAATGTATACATGATGTCTTGAGCAGTATGCATGAGCACCATGTCCTGATGCGCCAGGTTGATGATGTTCTCTTGAGGAAGCACAAGTTCATGTTGAAACCCTACAGGTGGAATTTATTCAGTACATGAATAAAGCTTGTGTGGTACTACTCAAAGTTTTAGAGGTTAATTAATTATAGCTGTCAGAGGCTGACATAATTAATTAATGAACATTATATCTTAAACACGGGGAATGGCTGGATTAAAGGAGAAAGCATATTCGTAAATATGTATTAAACTGGTAGGTCAGTTTTGCTTCTTTAGTGGAATAAAAGTAAAACTTAATTTATTTAATTATATCCTAAGTTTATTGGATATTGGATATTAAATAAATTAGTGGGCCAATTTAATATTCTTCTAGATCCCTGTTGTAGCCCAATTGACTGATAGTGGACTGGATATTGAACTTGAGATAGAGGCCAAGCCCAATAGGGCTGGAACATGAAATTTCGCCCCTCCCTATATATAAGGGGAGGGGGGGCACGAAATTTTAAGGATAATAATCATAAGATTTCAGTCCCTCTTTGTCTCTCAAAGTTATCCATAGATTTCACAATTTCATATAGTAGATTTCAGCCCACTCTGAATCTAGATACAGTCCGGGAATACAACAGAAGATCTTGGAGTGGAATACTGTGGTGCACGATTTTGAGGTCATAGGTGGCACCATTACTGTGCTCATTCAACAGCAAGATTAGATCTTTAATCTTGTCCACAGACCGTCTATCAATTTGTAAGTTGATTCATTTCTATGTCTTTCGCTTTATTAGATTCGGATCTGTTTTGCATACTTTTTGATTAGACTGTGATAAACATACATGTTACATAAAATTATGATTTGCATGAACACGAATTAAAGAACAACCAAATGATCCTGCGGTGGTTTAATTCGAAAAAACCCCAACAATAATAAATTGAGCAGAAGCTAAGGTTAAATTGCATAATGAGGTATAACATCATAATTTCGAATATAAATTTTTCTTCCACAATTATAACATGCAACCTATCGAATCTACCCCGTCACACAACATAGTATTTAACGGAAGCATAGAATAAACCCATGCACATCATTCATACAATCATCTAACCTATCGGGCTCATAGGTTTGACACAACCCGCCCGTCTAGCACCATAATTTAACATACATAATATAGGGTTCAACAATAACATACTTCACACATAGAAGGCTACAAGGTCGAGCGACCCGCCTTTAAAATGTTTTTGCATAATATCAAGTTATATACAACATGACTACAAAATAGGGCTAATCCTATCCCCAATAATCATCGATCATAAACAAATGAGGGTGATCAATGAAATAATAATATGAGTAAATCAAAACAAGAGCATGCAAAAATAAACACAAGCTTGTGGGGGTTCTCTTGTGTTCACAATGCTCCTACTCGGGCTTCGACTCCTCAACCTGAAATTCATTGAATGAATGGGGTGAGTATTTAACAACATACTCAGTGGGGAACACTGTAAACGGTTATAGCTAATTGCACAAGTGAAAATATAACATATGCATACTTCTTTTCTTTGTGGAGGCTAGCCTCAACCCCGTAGGGTCCAAACATCATGATGCCCCCGTTAATGAACGTCTTTATCCTTGTAGGGATGCCCGCAGACATACTACCCCTCAGGGAGGAAATTAACGAGTCTATTATCGATCCCGAAGGATGTCTTTGTCGACCCCGAAGGATCTCTTTGTCGACCCCGAAGGATCTCTGTTCTGCCCCGAAGGGTCTCATTCATACTTATACAATCAAAAAGCACAACAATAACTATAACCTTACACGTGTTCATAGTTTAGAGTTACCCTACCTTATGAGACGCTTTCACAATTTCTCAACCTTTGAAATACTTCCTTGCCGTGCACAAGTTGTCCACCTCGAACCCCAATACGTCACCTAGCACCTTTTAATACCCTTTTTCATTTTAGATGTCGAGTTATACAATTAAATCATAATTTTGACCAAACTCATGCTATACCCTACTTTAAGGTCTTCACACATATCCATACACACAATCGTGGATACACAAACTCATAACATGATCTTGGACTCAAAATACACATTAAAACTCTTTGAAGCATTTAATCGAGCACGTTACATTCACCTATTTAAACCACATGCTCATGACTCAATTTAAATCCTTTAAACCCAATATTTTAAATACAAATACCTTCATCCTAGGGCTCTAACATACTTGAAAACCAACCCCATACAATCATCACAACACCTCCAAACAATTATCAACATATCAAGGGAAAATTAGGGCAAAAATCCAAACCCTAGCAATATTGAACCATAGGAATTCGATATAACTTCACATATAGCTTCAAGGAGGTAAATAAACCATATGTTCAAGATATCTAGGAAAGAGGATCAATAAAATCAAAAACTCTAATTTTTGAGCATGAACCCTATATCAAAATAACAAGAATGGAGCTTAATCGTCAAGAGGGAAGTGGTATTAGATTACCTTAGATGATGGATGATGATGATAGAACACACTCCAAAATTTGAAGAATTATTGAGAGAGATGGAAAAAAATCACCCAAAATGAGAGAGAAATGAAGATGAATGAATAAGTGTTGTATTTAAAGGTAGGAATCCGGAAGGAAAAATCCCCGGACCCGCGAGACCGCGCAGCCCCCCGCGACCGTGCACCTCAGCTCTCGGCCAACGCTCCCTGCGAGCGTGCAGCCCCGCGCCGGCGTGCGACTCTAGCCCGCCCCCCAGGCGTGCAGACTCCCGCGGCAGCGCACGGCCCCGCGGGAGCGCACTTCACCCGCAGGCGCGCGGCATGCCAAAATCAATCCCCGAACTTAAATCGACTCCCGAACATTTTCAACTCCATTTTACTTTAAATTTTTGAAGCACTTTTAATACACACCGAAAAAGCAGGGGGCGTTGCCCCATAGCCCCCATCGGGGCGCTTCGCCCCCTGAACCCCCCGCTTCGTCCCTCAGCGAGACCCCCGTCCGGCTCAGCGTTAGGGTGTTCAAGGTTTGGCAAACAAAATTCAATGCAACAACATTCATCCGTTAACACATAACTCGACACTTTAGTATTTAAAATTCAAACTGTATTATACACTCAGTACAATACCACTGTATGCTAAGATGTATCGGTTCGAGTAGGACAACCTGTAAAAAAACAACGGCATAATACAACCATACTCACATGATTAATATTCAAACAATATCAACTTAAAATCATTTACCAAAATTATAATTTATAATTTAGGAAAAAGGATCGGGATATCACACATGCAGTAGAAAATAACAGCTTGGTACCTAACTTACCCCATAGTACACTCCAAAAATAACCCAAAAACTTAGAATCCCTATCACTAACAATAGTTCTAGATATTCCATGCAATCGAACCACATGTATAAAGAACAAGTTGGCAATGTACACAACATCATCGATTTTTCTACATGCAATGAAATGAGCCATCTTAGAAAACCGATCTACCACAACAAACACATAATCTTTACCCGACCTACACCTAGGTAACCCCAAGCTAAAATCCATAGAAATATCAATCCAAGGGAAAGAAGGGGCGGGTAATGGCATGTAAAGACCAATCGGGTGTGATGTAGACTTAGCTCTACGACATATAATGCATCTACTACACACACTCTCAACATCTCTCCTCATATACGACCAATAAAAATGCTCATGTAGCAAGTTTAATGTCTTAGATATACCAAAATGACCCATTAAACCTTGCGCATGCGATTCTAACACCAAAAGCTCACACATAGAACAACTAGGAATGCATAATTGTGACTCTTTAAATAAGAACCCATCATGCACATAAAAACCATCACATGCTCTCGATTTGGATGAACAAGTTGTATAAATCAGACTAAAATACGGGTTAGATTCATACAAACTCTTAATGAACTCAAATCCTAATATCTTAGCACGCATTAAATTAAAAAGGGCATACCTCCTTGACAACAAGTCGACCATGATGTTTTCCTCACCTTTCTTGTACTTGATGACGTATGAAAAGAACTCGATAAACTCAACCCATCTCGCGTGTCTCTTGTTCAGATTTTGTTGGCCTTTTAGATGCTTCAAACTCTCGTGATCCATATGAATAACGAATTTCTTCGGCCACAAGTAGTGCTGCCACGTCTCCAGTGATCTCTTCAATGCGTATAACTCCTTATCGTACGTCAAGTACCTAAGGGCTGCACCATTCAACTTCTCACTGAAATAGGCAACTAGACGATGCTCCTGCATCAAAACAACACCAATCCCTATGCCCGAGACACCACACTCAATCTCGAAAGTTTTAGCAAAATCAGGTAAACACAGAGCAGATGCACTGCATAATAAAGACTTTAACAAATTAAATGCATGTTCTTGTGATTTACCCCACTCAAACTTGCAGTCCTTCTTACTTAGCTCAGTAAGAGGCACGGCAATGCTGGAGAAATCATATACAAATCGATGATAAAATCTGGCAATGCCATGAAAGAACCGAACCTCAGATGTGGTCTTGGGCATTTACCATCTTCAATCACCTTGATTTTGGAACGGTCAACCTCAATACCTCATGTACTCACGACAAAGCCTAGAAAAATGACTTAATCTAAATTGAACAACCACTTACGCAAATTTCCATACAACTTGGACGATCTCAATAGCTCGAATACTCACCTAAGGTGTTCTAGGTACGCATGTGTCGTGTGACTGTAAATTAAAATATCATCAAAGTAGACAACCACAAATTTACCAATCACATCATGCAACACATGGTTCATTAGACGCATAAATATGCTCGGTGCAATAGTGAGACCAAAAGGCATAACGAGTCACTCATACAAACCATGCTTAGTCTTAAATGCAGTTTTCCATTCATCCCCTTCATGCATTCTAACTTGAAAATATCCAGAACGCAAATCAATTTTCGAAAAGACTCGAGAACTAGATAATTTATCTAACATATCATCTAATCTGGGGATAGGAAAACAATACTTTACCGTGATCTTGTTGATGGTGCGGTAATCCATGCACATCCTCCATTTGTTATTCTATTTTGGGATGAGAATCACAGGGACTACGCAGGGGCTCATCGACTCACATATATGCTTCTTCTCTAATAGCTCTTTAACTTGGCCATCTATCTCTTCGGTCTCTTCAGGACTCATGCGATATGCAGGCCGATTGGGCAGGACGGTGTCGGGCTGGAAATTGATATGGTGCTCGATCCCTCAAACTGGTGGCAATCTACTTGGAATCTCCTCCGAAAAGACGTCCTCGAACTCGTCCATCAATGGTTGCACAATACTAGGTAAAGAAGAGTCATTAGTAGCACTGCTCCTATAAGATAAAATAACAAGTGGCAAACTTACTTTAATCGTCTTTGCAACTCATTTAACTGTGATAAATAAGCTGTGATTTTTCTCTTTATTCGCAGCTGATCCAGATGATTTTCCACTTGCTAAGGAGTTATTATGGAGCTGATTCGAGGTGGAGAATTTGGCGGTCGGCGGCCGTGGCATCTTGGCTGAAAGTTCGGCGGTGGCGGCCTTCCTTGCAGCTGCTTGTTGGGTTTTTTTTCGAATTAAACCACTGCAGGATCAATTGGTTGTTCATTAATCCATGTTTATGAAAATCATATTTTTATGTCACATGCATGTTTATCACGTCAAGCACAAAACCATGCAAAACGAATCTAACGAAGCGGAATACATAGATCTGAATTACTTACAATTGTTAGACGGTCTGTGGACAAGATTAAAGATCTAATCTTGCTGTTGAATGAACAATGACAGGTGCCCCTTTTCCCAAAAATTCGACCAGCACAGATTCTACTCCAAGATCTTCTGTTGTATTCCCGGACTGTATCTAGATTCAGAGTGCGCTGAAATCTACGAGATAGGTTTGTGAAATCTGTGGATAACTTTGAGAGACAAAGAGGGGCTGAATGTTAGATGTGAAAATTTCGCCCCCCCTTCCCCTATATATAGGAAGGTGGGCGAAATTTCCCTTCTCAAACCCTACTGGGTTTGGGCCTCTATCCCAAGTTCAATATCCAGTCTACTATCAGTCAATTGGGCTACAACAGGGATCTAGAAGAATATTAAATTGGCCCACTAATTTATTTAATATCCAATATCCAATAAACTTAGGATATAATTAAATAAATTAAGTTTTACTTTTATTCCACTAAAGAAGTAAAACTGACCTACTAATTTAATACATATTTACGAATATGCTTTCACCATTAGTCCAGCACACAAGCTTTACCATGTAAGGAATAAATTCCAGCTGTAGGGTTTCAACATGAACTTGTGTTTCCTCAAGAGAACATCATCAACCTAGCGCACCAGGACAAGGAGCTCATGCATACTGTTCGAGACATCATGTATACATCGTTATTACCTAAGATATCGAATTCGATCTACGAAAAGATCTCACCCTTTGATAAATCAAAGTAACGAACAATGTACACATATGCTCGCCAATATCACATGAGTTCAGAACCCGAACTCTGTGAATCTTTATTCTCTTAGTAACTGGGTCAGAGACAGAGAATAGTGTCCTATCGTGATCCTCCTCAATACACTAACGAGTGTACTAGAATAATTAGTTAGTCAAGATAAACTAACTTATCAGATTATTCTACGGTGTACCGATGGTGTGTTCAAGACCATCTAAGCCATGAGCTCTTTAATACATTACAAGGTTCTAATAATATGATCTCACAGTGTGACTCTCCACACCATATCATCTACAATGTAAGTATATGGAACATTGCATAGAATAATTATAGAACATAATCTAAATGCAAACAGTGACTGCAATAACTTTCATTTCATATCATCACATCATTAGAAAATTATACGAAGACAAGTCTTCCAGTATACAAAACTAACAATCTCCCACTTATACTTGAAGCATGTCTTTCAAGCATAAAAACTAACTGCCTAACTCTCCAATCAAAACTATCAACTCAAACTGCGCCACCAGGTCTGCATCTCACTCCCATTTTCTCCACGTGACCATCAAAGGTCTTAGCCGGTAGGTTCTTCATGAATGGATCAGCCAAGTTGTCCTCTGATGCAATCTTGACCACCGCCACGTCTCCTCTCTTAACGATTTCTCGTATAAGATGGTACTTTCTCTCTATGTGTTTACTTACCTTGTGGGCTCTGGGTTCCTTCGAATTTGCCACTGCACCAGAGTTATCACAGTATATCGTGATAGTCTTAGGCAAATCAAAAACCACGCCCAAGCCCACTAGGAACCCGCGGAGCCAGACAGCCTCTTTTGCAGTCTACAGGCAGCTACATACTCGGCTTCCATGGTAGAATCAGCAATGCATTTCTGCTTAATCCTCCTCCATACGATGGCTCCACCTTCTAATGTAAACACATAGCCCGAGGTAGACTTACTCTGATCTTTGTCGGATTAAAAATCTGAGTCCGTGTAACCCAAAGGTACTGGACTATCAGAGCGGAAAACCAACATGTAATCTCGAGTCGTTTTAAGGTACTTGAAAATGTTTTTGACCGCAGTCCAGTGAACTTGTCCAGGGTTAGACTGATATCTGCTTACCATGCCGATGGCATAGCATATATCATGCCTAGTGCATAGCATAGCATACATCAAACTTCCCACAGCCGAAGCATATGGTACTTTCTTCATTTCCTCTATCTCAGACAGTGTTTGGGGACACATTTTCTTGGATAGATGAATTCCATACCTGTAAGGTATAAAACCTTTCTTGGAATCTTGCATGCCAAACCTAGCTAGCACTGTATCGATATAAGTCACCTGGGACAGACATAACATCCTTTTCTGACGATCTTGAATGATCTTGATGCCAAAGACATGTCCGACTTCACCCAGATCCTTCATATCGAACTGCTCGGACAGCCACACCCTAATGTTCGACAATGCCTTCTTACTATTTCCAATAAGTGAGATGTCATCAACATAAAGTATGAAGAATGCCACCACATTTCCGTCACATTTCTTGTACACACAGCTCTCATCCGGACTTTGCACGAATCCATATGACTGGATAACCTCATCAAATCAGATGTTCCAAGATCTCGAAGCCTGCTTAAGTCCAGAAATGGATCTCTAAAGCTTACACACCAAGTGCTCTTGGCCCTTAGCAATGAATCCCTCTGGTTGCTTCATGTGGATGTTTTCAAGACTTCCGTTTAAGAAAGCTGTCTTGACATCCATCTGCCAGATCTCATAATCCAAATGAGCAACAATAGACAAGAGAATCCGGATTGACTTAAGCATGGCTACCGGTGAAAAAGTTTTCTCATAATCGATCCCTTCTTTCTAAGTATACCCTTTTGCCACCAATCTTGCCTTGAAGGTTTCAACCTTTCCATTAGATCCTTTCTTGCGCTTGTAGACCCACTTACAGCCAATAGGTTTTACCCTATCTTGTGGTTCTACAAGTTCCCAGACTTGATTGCGATCCATAGATCCAATCTCAGACGCCATTGCAGTTTTTCAAGAATCCGCATCTTTATCTCGAATTGCCTTGTCATATGTCCCGGGATCCAATTCATTGAGACCCTCTGGGAAATCTGAAGCCTCTTCCAGACCAATGAATCTATCAGGTTGGCGTACAATCCTCCCACTGCGACAAGGCAGTTCCTGTACTTCTGTGACACATTGTGCAGTGTTTGGTAGTTCCTCTTCTTGTACAACTGGTGTAGGATTTGATCCTCCCCTTAACTCATCAAGGAAGATTTGACTTCTTGGTTTGTGGTTTATGACATAGTTTTCTTCTAAGAATCGAGCATTGGTGCTAACAATGATCTTTTGATCCTTAAGACTATGAAACTAACCACCTTTCATTCCTCTAGATATCCAACAAATAGCCTTACATCAGTATGAGGAGCCAGCTTATCAGCTTCCTTGTCCAACACGTGTGCTGGGCTACCCCAAATCTGAATATGGTTCAAACTGGGATTTCATCCAGTCCATACTTCTGTGGTGTAGCAGGAACTGATTTTGATGGAACCAAGTTGAGAATATAGGCTGCTGTTTCCAGGGTATATCCCAGAACGAAATGGGCAACTCAGAATAACTCATCATCGATCTAACCATCACTAACAGTGTACGATTCCTTCTTTCCGCCACGCCATTCTACTGTTGCATTCCAGGCGCAGTCAACTGGGATGTAATCCCATTCTCTGCCATGTAATCCCTAAATTCACTTGAGAGGTACTCGCCACCATGATCAGAACGTAGTGACTTGATACTTCTACTTGTTCGTTTCTCCGTTTCCGCCTTAAACTCTTTGAATTTCTCAAAGTATTCAGACTTGTGAAGCAACAGGTAGATGTAACCGTATCTAGAGTAATCATCAATGAGAATGATGAAATACTCGAACCCTTCTCGAGCTTGAACTAACATAGGGCCGCACAGGTTAGAGTGAATCAAATCTAATAGCCCTTCAAATCTATTTCCTTTTGACTGGAAAGGACGCATGTTTATTTTACCTACCAAACAGGATTCACACAAAGGAAATGATTCCAGTACCAAAGAAGACAATGATCCATCGTTTATGTGCCTTTGTATCCTCTTAAGGTTAATATGACCTAGCCTTAGATGCCAAAGATATGTTTGATTCAATTCTGAAGGTTCTTTTCTTTTGTTAGGGTTTATGATCGATGTATTCAACAGTTGTCTTTGCGTAGTGTTTTCAATTGGTTTAAGAAAGTATAAGTGTACATCCAATGTGCCAGAGCAGATAAAATGTTTACCACTAAATATAACTACTTTGTTATCAAAAGAAATAGAATATCCATCCATAATCAATTTAGAAACTGAAACCAAGTTTCGCCTAAAACCAGGCACATAAAGACAATCTTTCAAAACCAAAGTTCTATCACTACTGAAAGGTAAAACAACGCCTCCCACTGCAAAAACCTCCATTCTCATAGCATTGCCCATGTAGACGGTGATCTCATCCTCACTCAGCTGTCTTTTTACCAGAAACCCTGTAAAGACATGCAAACATGATCAGTAGCTCTAGTATCTACTACCCATGACTAGGTAGAACAAGTTGCTAAACATGTTTCTACAACCAGAGTGTGAGATGTACCTCTCTTCTTCTTCTTGTTAGGACACGCCGCCTTCTAGTGACCAGGTTGGCCGTACTTGAAGCATTTAGTCTTAGACTTCAATTCCTCAGGAGGAATCTTTGCCTTTGGCTTCTTTGCCTTACGCGCCTCATCTGCAGCCTTCTTAGGTGCGTTTCTCTTCTTCCTTTTTCCAGCAGAAGAAGACGCCCCCTTTTTCAGCTATGTGGGCCTAAGGATCGCTCTTTTGGAGCAATTCAGCTGTCCGAAGAAGACGTCGTGAACGCGATTAGCCAGTACGCAGTGAGGAAGTTGAATCTGATTCCACAAAAGCACCCCAAGTCGCACTGTTTGTAGTTGCTAACTGACCGAGAGGAAATCCGCATTGGATATCAGATAAATGTTACATTCTCTATTGGTCGATTTGTTGATACTGTACTTTGTGATATCATCCCTATGGAGGCATCGCATATTCGGCTTGGTCGTCCGTGGTAATTTGATAGGAAAGCTATTTATGACGGGTTTGCCAACATGTATATGGTGACCCGTCATGGATGGACTACCCGATTATGGCCACTAAGACCAAAGGATATCAATGAAGATCAAAGGAGAATGCAGGAGAAGTTTAAGGAGAAGAAGGAGAAGGAGAAATGGACTGAGAGCAAGTTCTCGGTTCCAACTGGCCAATCGACGACCGACCCCAAGAACTCCAAGGGGACGACGTCAGCTTCCAAGGGGACAACCAAGGCTGCCCATTTAGCCACCTCGTTGCCCTCTAGTACCGATAATTCTGATCCTGTACACCAGAATTTGTTTATTAGTGTAAAGGGAGTTGAAAAAGCAATCAAAGCTGGTAAGCCTATCGTGCTAGTTAATGTATAGTAGGGGCTATCCTAGGCATGGAAGACTCACCTCGACCCCACTATGTTCGTACAGGCGTCGACTGTGATGGTCTCTTGCGGCCATCTCTGAGCTGCCGCTCTACAATTGAGGCATAGTGGACCATAGCCTCAATACTGGTGAAGTCCCTCAACTCGACTTCACAGGTGATGTCCTAGTTTATTCTCTCAATGTATCAGTTGATTGTAGCAACTAACGTCTCTTCTTTCCTAACTTGATTGAGGGTTGTCTCGAGTTCCTTGTGGTACTCATCTGTGGAACGTGTACCCCGCTTTATTAAGTTCAGTCTCTTCTCGAGGTCACGCTCATAATGTAGCGCTGGTAATATCCTTACAGCGTCTTGGCACGTAAACGCATCACTGGTCCTCTCAGCTGCAACTCTGGGTTTCGTTCTTCAGTGCTGGTCTCGGTCTCATCATTCCCCCCTCCTCAAAAGAATTCGACCTCGAATTCAGCTCCTCCTCGGCGTTGACATCATCTGCAGGAAAAGGCCTATCTTTTCTACTCAGTTCAGTCTTAGGGCGGCTATGGTGGAGAAATCCCATACAAAATGGTGATAAAATCAAGCTAAACAATGAAAAGACCCAATCTCTGAACAAGTCTTAGGCGTAGGCACTCCTCAATAGCCTTAACCTTCGATATATTAACCTCAACTCCTCGACTACTCACAACAAACCCCAGAAAGACAACCTCATTCATGTCAAAGGTGTATTTAGACAAATTGGCATATAACTTCACATCACGTAATAATTCAAAAACACGCCTAAGATGTCTAACATGCTCAGAAATGCAAGTACTGTAAATAAGGATGTTATTAAAATACACTACAACATACTTCCCCATCACGTCTCTCAAGACATGGTTCATGAGACGCATGAATGTACTAGGGGTGTTCGTAAGCCCAAATGGCATAACAAGCCATTCGTACAACCCATGCTTCGTCTTGAACACAGTCTTCCATTCACTCCCCTTACTTATTCTCACTTGGAAATATCCAGAACGGAAATCAATTTTAAAAAGATAGATGCTCCAGACAACTCATCTAACATATCATCCAAATGGGGAATGGGGAAGTGATAATTTACCATTATTTTGTTGATGTCCCGGCAATCCATGAACATATGCCACTCGTTATTCTTCTTGGGGACGAGTATCACGGGCACTGCACATGTTGACAAGCTCTCTCTGATCTGCTTCTTCTCTAACAACTCTTTGACCTGGCGGTCAATCTCCTTAGTCTCCTCGGGACTAGTACAGTAAGTTGGTCGGTTTGGAAGGACTGCTCCAGGCTGAAAGTCGATCTGGTGCTCAATTCCTCGAATTGGCGGTAGATCACTCGGAATCTACTCAGGAAACACGTCCTTGAACTCCTCCATCAATGGCTGCAAAATAGAAGGAACAACAGCATCAGGAGTATCATAAGCCTTAAAATTAACTAGAACGATATGCTTACCAGCTTTGATTGTTTTTTGAACTCCCTTTGCACTAATAAATAAATTCCGGTGTACATGATCGGAATTATTGGTACTAGAGGGAGACGAGGTGGCCAAATGGGCAGCCTTGGTGGCCCCCTTAGAAGCTGACGCCACCTCCTTGGAGTTCTTGGGGTTGGCCGTCGATTGGCCAGCTGGAACCGAGAACTTGCTCTCGGTCCATTTCTCCTTCTCCTCCTTAAACTTCTCTTGCATTCTCCTTTGATCTTCATTGACATCCTTGGGTGTCAGTGGCCATAATCGGGTGGTCCGTCCATCTCGGGTCACCGTATACGTGTTGGCAAACCCGTCATGAATAGCTTTCCTGTTAAATTACCACAGACGACGATGCAGAATATGCGATGCCTCCATAAGGATGACATCACAAAGTATAGTATCAACAAATCGACCAATAGAGAATGTAACATTTACCTGATATCCAATGCGGATTTCTCCTTGGTCAGTCAGCCACTGTAAACGGTACGGCTTGAGGTGCTTTTTTGGAATCAGATTCAACTTCTCCATTGCGTACTGGCTAATTGCATTCACGATACTGTCACTGTCAATGATGAGCGAGCATGTCTTATCTTGGATTTCATAGTACGCAGAGAAGATGTTCTCACACTGGTCATTCTTATCCTCCTCTCGAATCAAGCTCAGTGCTCGAATCGAAACAAGACTGACATGGGCTTGCTTCGGCTTCTCATCTTCAATCTCATCCATATGTGGATGGTCAAGAGGTAGTTCCGTGCCTCCTTCTACTTCTGCTTCATCGAGCTCCTTCTCATTTGCTGAATCTAGCTCATTCTGTTCGGTAAGGAAAAGAACTCAGCAGTTCAGACACTGGGCTTGGAAGTGTCCCCATCCTCTGCACTTGTGACATTAAACGTCACGTGCTCTCTCTGGAGTACTATTTAAAGACTGACTGGGCTACACTGTTCGATTTGGATTGCCTATGTTCGGTGCAGGTGAATTGTACTCAGGTCTGCAGCTCGGCTGAGGTGCAGTCTACTCAAAATAACGAGCGGGCTGTGACGCCTGGCCTTGAGGATGTGTAGTAGGGGCTGTCCTAGGTGTGGAAGACCCGTCTCGACCCCACTATGTCCGTACGGGTGTCAACTGTGATGGTCTCCTGCAGCCATCTCTGAGCTGCCACTCTACAATTGAGGCATAGTGGACCATGGCCACAATACTGGTGAAGTCCCTCAAGTTGACTTCACAAGCGATGTCTAGGTTCACTCCCTCAATGTATCGGTTGATTGTAGCAACCAACGTCTCTTCTTTCCCAACTTGATTGAGGGTTGTCTCGAGTTCCTTATGGTACTCCTCTATGGAATGTATACCCTGCTTTTTTTAGTTCAGTCTCTTCTCGAGGTCACGTTCATAATGTACCAGAATGAAGTGTCTTCTCATGACGTCCTTCATCTCATGCCACGAATCAATAGGCGGGTGGTGTTCTTAGCATCGCCGGTTCTGCTTGAACTCCTACCAGGTGGCTGCATATTCTCTGAACTCTAACGAGGCTAACTGGACCTTCTTCTGCTCAGAAAAATCATAGCAGTCGAAAATCTTGTCAACCTTTCTCTCTCAGTCAAGATAAAGGTCTGGATCATTTAGTCCCTCGAACTCCGGGATGCTTATCTTGATGTTATTAAACAAGTTGTCGTGATCCGCACGTCGGGATGTATGTCTGTAAGGCTAATGTTGTCGGTCACGTCTCTGAAATGGATCGTACTCGGCCTCTAACTCCTCTGCAAAATCACCAAAATCTTCTTCAGCATCAAGATCATAGGGATCGTTAAACTGCACTTGAGGTTGGCAACGCTGAGCTTGTGGTGTTCTAGCATTCACTCTGGCTGTGGCATTGATGAAGCCGCGTCTGTAGGAGTACTAGGTGATGAGGGTGCCTTATCATGCATCTTATTATAACCATCTCTGGATTCCATTGGTACTTGCAAAACAAATAAAACAAAGAAAACAAAACAAAAAGGAACTCTCTTTTTTTAACTCTCGTGTATGTCACTCAACTCTATACTTCAAATCCAAAGTAAAACTGATGCTAGCTCATCCAACTCTAGTCAAGAGTCTGAACTTGACTTCCAAAATACCACGAGATATTCAAAACACCACGAAGTAGGCTGCAATGTGGTCAGTTTCGATGTATGGGTGGAAAAGAAAAGAAATTCGAAGAAACGGAAAAATCGGAAAATGTTCACCAGGCAGTTTCACCTAGAAGATGACCGAATTTGGCCAAAAGTACTGTTAGGCCATGGCAAAGTAGTGAGTTTTGTCCGGCTCATCGTTCCGCTTCCGGAATGGTATTACGGAGAAAAATCGGACTTCGGGAACAAAATTGGTGGGGAAAAGATGGAAAACCGGAACTAGGAAAAAATTTTGATGGTGGGATCAGCTAGAGGCTAGGGGCGTGTATATGGTGAATTGATTTGGTGCGGATAATGTGGCTGGAAATTTGGGATGGAAGGTGGATGAATTTTTGGATAAATATTGTACCAAAGCAAGAGCAATAATGCCACAAGGAAACAAATTGAATTCAACTAGGAAACTAATAAGACAACCCAAAACCAATCCTAGTAGAACTAGGAACAAAAAAATTCTGACTCCCCCTATAGTAAACACCAAGAACTGAAGGATTAGACTCTGCACAATGCAATATGACGTCCCCAATCGCTATACGATGAAGAATGACAAATCGCGACACAACACAAGAAAATAAAATACAACTACCCAACTCAACAGTGATCAACAAAAATAATCAAGAAATTCAAGAAACAAATCAAGAACAATGGTAACACAATAGGTCTCAATCAATTCTGTTTTTTTTATCGAATTCTTTTTTTTTTCTACTAATTTTTTTAAACAATGATCGAATCTCCTTTTGCCCCTACTGTGTCACACGTATTTGGATTGAACCACGACCAACCGAAGTTGACGTAGATCTAATACCAAATTTATGATATGACCAATCAATGCGGAAGCTAAGGAAAGAACACACATCAACTACAAGATTGATTCAACCCAAATATCCTCCGGAAATAAGAGTAATAATACGCTAAATAATTTGACCTAAAACAACAAATAAATTGAACAAGGATTAAACCTAAATAAACACAGATTAACCTGAAAAACCCAAATAATGACGCGACTGAAAACCTAAGGAAACGAAGTTGGATTAAGCTAAAATTTTAACACAAGGTATAATCTGAAGTCATGAAAAACATATCAAAAATTCAGTAAAAATGCACGAGTGGGTTTTGATTTGGCTCGGAGTCAATTTTCTGACTTCTAGGGCTTAATTAGGGCTTGAACGACTTATATAAATGGTGATGAAATTGGTGATGCTAGGATGGTTATGGATGAGTATGGAGTATGTGTGGAGGCGTGGTGGTGGCTAGAACGAAGTGCAACAACAGAAATGAAAGATAGAAGTGAATCTTACCCGAGACGAACCCCGGATCGACGAGATTCCAAAACGCACCTATGGAGCAATCTTTGTGGCTGCCTAACCCGTACACTACTGGATACATGGACAAGATAAAATATTTCAAGTTCGAATTCGCCAAAAATCAAACTCTATTGAAAAACCGATTTGTTGTGTGAAACAAGAGAATAGCGTAAAAGTTGTTTTCATTCATTCAAATCTGAATCACAAAGTGAACAAAATTCCCCTAAATAATAAACCTAGGAACGAAAATTCCAAGTATCTTGGGCTTAGAATTCGAACTGGGCTAATTAAAAACTACTGGGTCCAATATCACTTAAACTAACTGTGATAATTGGGTCTGCTAATTAAATAAAAACCATAACTGAAATAATAACCCAATTAAAATAAAAATAACTAATAAAATACATAAAACACACGGACAAACTAAGATAATCAAATTCAAACAAGGCCGCGGCTTCTTGACTCCTCAATGCTCGTCAAATTCACCAACTTGTGTTGTCGGGATTCAGCTCCATCATCTTCCAATTTCTTTCCAACATAGCACTGTAAATATCCTTGCAGCTTCTTGGCACGTAAGCACGTCACTGGTCCTCTCAGCTCTAACTCCGGGTTTCATTCTTCAGTGCTGGTCCCGGTCTCATCACAACATTAAGGGCCGATCATTCTTCATGCACTCCATGCACGCACGTCGCGATCGATCATGCACATGCACATGTGCACTTCTTGATCTTCTCTTTACTTCATGTATTATTCTTCATCTCTTGATCATCATCTTCCATAGTTAATATATTAACTATCTTGGGGCTGCATTTGATTTCTTCTAATTCTTCAAACTTCTTGCGAATAATTACTTGAAAATATCCTTGCAATTTCTTAGCTCAAAGTCGTGTAATTGGACCTCTAAGTGGCAGCTCCGGGTTTTGATAACCTTCTTTGTTTCCATGTTTATCTTATTCCTTGTATGATATGACCCGAGTCGAGGAAGGACTTGATTCGATCAATGTGCCGGAACGACCAGTCATTAGATGAAGAGCTAAAAGATTCAAAGAGAGTCAAAGTGCTTTCATTGAAGAAGTGTGGAACTGAGAGGTGACCAAGTGACCCGTGGAAGGAGTAGAACCCGAGCACAAATAGAGAACATTGATCTCGAGTTGCAGCACGGTGGAGTGCAAGTTGCAGTGCGAGTCAGGACACGAGCAACCAGTCACGCCCATGGACGCGAGTTACAGCACGATCGAGGATGCGAGTGGACTACTCTGACTTGCGGCGTGTTGGGCTTTAGGTCGAGCGCGAGTTACAGCGTGACTTGGGGTGCGAGTGAGGCTGCTCTGACCTGCAGCGTGTTGTGCTTTGGGCTGGGCACGATCGATAGCGTGACTTAGGGTGCGACTGACCCCGTGTCGCGCCCATATACGGCATGTTCCAGATTTCCGAGTTTTTTTATGTTTTATTTCCTATTTCTTTTAGGATATTATTTTTGGGTTTATTTATTTTTTGCCCCAACTATATAAGTGTTGTATTACTTTGTTCCAAAACAGATCATTATTATTATTGAATTTATTTGTGAATTATTTCTCTTTGGAGAATTCTCTCGATTTCATGTACACACCATGAGATTTATCTGACTTATCAAACAGCCGATTCATATTTGTTTATGGCGTCAACACCAATTCTGAGTTTGTGTTTCCAATCTTCACCGGGTCTCATCATCGATCATCGTGGTTCATGTTGTTGTGAAGCTAGGGTTTGGAATATTCTATCAAATCCATCATTGTAACCTGATACTCCTAGAAGGATCGCATCAAGTGGTATCAGAGCTTCGGCTTTGTATCAGGTTCCACATTATCTATCTTTAAATTTTTCTGAATTTATTTTTTCTAAGTTTTTTGGTGGGAAATTTTTATGCATTTTCGTTGATTCTAGTATTGATATTTGTGTTCTTGGAGGCTTGTATATCGTTCGTGGAAAAATAAAAAAAAATTGAAAATTTCAAAAATTTTCGAAAAAAATTTCTGGCAATTTTTGGTGTTTGTTTTGATAAGTTAGTTGTGTCTTATTGGTGTGGTTGTGAGGTTTTGGTGATTTCTGTGGAGAGAAATTTGAGTGGTAAAAGGCAGAGAGTGTGAGATCAATCAAGTGAAAAGAGCCTATCAGAGTGATACACGGGAGTATACACGAGAGTTGAGAGCATAGACGTGTGTAGAAAACTTTACGGTGTTCTTTGTTTTCATTTCAATTTATTTAGTTCCGTTCCTTTAATTGTTGTAATTCCTCGTTGATTTTAAAAAAATATCGTGCAAAAAAACAAGAAATCGCACAAAAAAAGAGAGTGCACACAAAAAAATATATCGATTATGTCTAACAAAAATGCAGGTACCAAAGATAAGACGGAGGAGTCCGGAGGGGATATAGTCAAGGGCTTCGATCCTAAATAAACCATGGAGGCCATACAACAACACCTGACATAGTTATTCCGAACAGAGATGGCTACACTAAATGAGAGACTCGACAATGTGGAGAACTCAATATAGGAGCAATCTCAACACGCTCCTCATATGAACCGTGGTGGCAGAGGTGAAAGAGGAGATCAAGGAGTTTAAGTGGAGGGCAGACTTTATCCACGTGTAGAGAAGGAGAGAGGAGAGTACTATGAGTCCGATTATGAAGATTATGAAGAGGAAGACAGGTCTTTTACAACTAGAGGATGGAGAAATGGAAGAGCAAGAAACTGAGAAAATTATTATCTAGATAACATCAAGATGAACTTCCCGTCATTCCAAGGGAAAAATGTTCCAGCCACGTATCTTGAATGGGAATGCAAGGTGGACATGATGTTCGAGTGCCATAATTATTCAGAGTTCAAGAAGGTGAAGTTGGCAGCTGTTGAATTCTCAGATTATGCACTTGTGTGGTGGGAGCAGTTAACATCTTCTAGATGGCGTAATGGAGAACCAGTAATTGACACTTGGGCTAAGATGAAAGCAGTGATACGAAAGAGATTTGTACCCAGCTATTACTACTGAGAGCTGCACAATAAGCTCCAAACTTTGAGACAATGCTCGAGTAGTATAGATGAGTACTTCAAAGAAATGGAGATAGCCATGATCCAAGTTAATGTGGTAGAAGATGAAGAAGTGACCACAGCTAGATTCTTGACAGGGCTGAACAGAGAGATTTGAGACACAGTAGAGCTACAGCACTATGTGGATTTGAATGATGTAGTGCAGTTGGCGATAAAAGTAGAGAACCAACTCAATGTTGGGGTTTTTTCGAATTAAACCACCGCAGGACCATTTGGTTGTTCATTAATCCGTGTTCATGCAAATCATAATTTTATGTAACATGCATGTTTATCACAGTCTATACAAAAAGCATGCAAAGCAGATTCGAATCTAATAAAGTGGAAGACATAGAAACGAAACTACTTACAAATCGATAGACGGTCTGTGGAAAAGATTAAAGATCTAATCTTGCTGTTGAATGAACACTGTATGGCGCCACCAAACACCTCAAAAAAACGAGCACCACAGATTCTACTTCAAGATCTTCTGTTGTATTCCCGGACTGTATCTAGATTCAGAGTGGGCTGAAATCTACTAGATAAAGTTGTGAAATCTATGGATAACTTTGAGAGACTAAGAGGGGCTGATTTTCAATGAATAACATCATCAAAATTTCGTGCCCCCCCTCCCCTTATATATAGGGAGGGGCGAAATTTCATGTTCCAGCCCTATTGGGCTGGGCCTCTATCTCAAGTTCAATATCCAGTCCACTTTCAGTCAATTGGGCTACAACAGGGATCTAGAAGAATATTAAATTGGCCCACTAATTTATTTAATATCCAATATCCAATAAACCTAGGATATAATTAAATAAATTAAGTTTTACTTTTATTCCACTAAAGAAGCAAAACTGACCTACCAATTTAATACATATTTACGAATATGCTTTCTCCTTTAGTCCAGCCATTCCCCGTGTTTAAGATATAATGTTCATTAATTAATTATGTAAGCCTCTGACAGCTATAATTAATTAACATCTAAAACCTTGAGTAGTACCACACAAGCTTTATTCATGTGCGGAATAAATTTCACTTGCAGGGTTTCAACATGAACTTGTGCTTCCTCAAGAGAACATCATCAACCTGGCGCACCAGGACACAGTGCTCATGCATACTGCTTGAGACATTATGTATACATTGTTATTACCCAAGATATATCAAATTCGATCTACGAAAAGATCTCACCCATTGATAAATCGAAGTAATAAACAACACACACATATGCTCGCCAATATCACATAAGTTCAGAACCCGAACTCTGTGGATCTTTATTCTCTCAGTAACTGGGTCAGAGACAGAGAATAGTATCCTATCATGATCCTCCTCAATACACTAACCAGTGTACTAGAATAATCAGTTAGCCAAGATAAACTAACTTATCAATTATTCTACGGTGTACCGATGGTGTGTTCAGGACCATCTAAGCCGTGAGCTCTTTAATACATTACAAGGTTCTAATGATATGATCTTTACCGTGTGACTCCCCACACCATATCATCTACAATGTAAGTATATGGAACATTGCATAAAACAATTATAGAACATAATCTAAATGCAAATAGTGACTGCAATAACTTTCATTTCATATCATCATATTATCAGAAAAGTATACAAAGACAAGTCTTCCAGTATACAAAACCAAAAATCTCCCACTTATACTTGAAGCATGTCTTTCAAGCATAATAACTAACTGGTAAACTCTCCAATCTAAAACTATCAACTAAAACTGCACTACCGAGTCTGCATCTCACTCTCATTTTCTCCACGTGACCATCAAAGGTCTTAGCCGCCAGGCTTTTTGTGAATGGATCAGCCAGGTTGTCCTCAGATGCAATCTTGACCACCGCCACGTCTCCTCTCTTAACGATTTCTCGTATAAGATGGTACTTTCTCTCTATGTGTTTACTTGCCTTGTGGGATCTAGGTTCCTTCGAATTTGCCACTGCACCAGAGTTATCACAGTATATCGTGATAGTCTTAGGCAAATCAGGAACCACGCCCAAGCCCACTAGGAACTCGCGGAGCCAGACAGCCTCTTTTGCAGCCTCAGAGGCAGCTACATACTCAGCTTCCATGGTGGAATCCGCAATGCATTTCTGCTTAATGCTCCTCCATGCGATGGCTCCATCTCCTAATGTAAACACATAGCCCGAGGTAGACTTACTCTGATCTTTGTCGGATTGAAAATCTGAGTCCGTGTAACCCAAAGGTACTAGACTATCAGAGCGGAAAACCAACCTGTAGTCTCGAGTCCGTTTAAGGTACTTGAGAATGTTTTTGACCGCCGTCCAGTGAACTTGTCCAGGGTTAGACTGATATCTGCTTACCATGCCGATGGCATAGCATATATCATGCCTAGTGCATAGCATAGCATACATCAAACTTCCCACAGCCGAAGCATATGGCACTTTCTTCATTTTCTCTATCTCAGACAGTGTTTGGGGACACATTTTCTTGGATAGATGAATTCCATACCTGTAAGGTATAAAACCTTTCTTGGAATCTTGCATGCCAAATCTAGCTAGCACTGTATCGATATAAGTCGTCTGGGACAGACATAACATCCTTTTCTGGCGATCACGAATGATCTTGATGCCAAGGACATGTCCAGCTTCACCCAGATCCTTCATATGGAACTGCTCGGACAACCACACCCTAATATTTGACAACGCCTTCTTACTGTTTCCAATAAGCAAGATGTCATCAACATAAAGTACGAGGAATGCCACCACGTTCCGTCACATTTCTTGTACACACAGCTCTCATCTGGACTTTGCACGAATCCATATGACTGGATAACCTCATCAAATCGGATGTTCCAAGACCTTGATGCCTGCTTAAGTCCATAAATGGATCTCTTAAGCTTACACACCAAGTGCTCTTGTCCTTTAGCAATGAATCCCTCTGGTTGTTTCATGTGAATGTTTTCCTCAAGACTTCCGTTTAGGAAAGCCGTCTTGACATCCATCTGCCAGATCTCATAATCCAAATGAGCGGCAATAGACAAGAGAATCCGGATTGACTTAAGCATGGCTACCGGCGAAAAGGTTTCCTTATAATCGATCCCTTCTTTCTGAGTATACCCTTTTGCCACCAATCTGGCTTTGAAGGTTTCAACCTTCCCATCAGATCCTCTCTTGCGCTTGTAGACCCACTTACAACCAATGGGTTTTACCCCATCTAGTGGTTCTACAAGTTCCCAGACTTGATTGTGATCCATAGATCGAATCTCAGACTCCATTGCAGTTTTCCAAGAATCTGCATCTTTATCTCGAATTGCCTCGTCATAGGTCCTGGGATCCAATTCATTGAGACCCTCTGGGAAATCTGAAGCCTCTCCCAGACCAATGAATCTATCAGGTTGGTGTACAACCCTCCCACTGCGATGAGGCAGTTCATGTACTTTTGTGACACGTTGTGCAGTGTTTGGTGGTTCCTCTTCTTGTACAATCGGTGTAGGATTCGATCCTCCCCTTAACTCCTCAAGGATAATGTGACTCCTTGGTTTGTGGTTTATGACATAGTCTTCCTCTAAGAATCGAGCATTGGTGCTAACAATGATCTTCTGATCCTTAGGACTATAAAACAAACCACCTTTCGTTCATCTAGGATATCCAACGAACAGCCTTACATCAGTACGAGGAGCCAGCTTATCAGCTTCCTTGTCCAACACGTGTGCTGGGCTACCCCAAATCCGAATATGGTTCAAACTGGGCTTTCGTCCAGTCCATAGTT
Organism: Perilla frutescens; assembly: GCA_026008535.1. Taxonomy (NCBI): domain Eukaryota; kingdom Viridiplantae; phylum Streptophyta; class Magnoliopsida; order Lamiales; family Lamiaceae; genus Perilla; species Perilla frutescens. Next base: position 11,231,972 of record BRKX01000005.1, read on the forward strand.
CTGTAGGTGTAGCACGAACTGATTTCGATGGAACCAAGTTAAGAATATAGGCTGCTGTTTCCAGGGCATATCCCCAGAACGAAATAGGCAACTCAGAATAACTCATCATCGATCTAACCATCTCTAACAATGTACGATTCCTTCTTTCCGCCACGCCATTCTGCTGTGGCGTTCCAGGCGCAGTCAACTGGGATGTAATCCCACTCTCTGCCATGTAATCCCTAAATTCGCTTGAGAGGTACTCGCCACCACGATCAGAACTTAGTGACTTGATACTTCTGCCTATTCGTTTCTCCGCTTCCGCCTTAAACTCTTTGAATTTCTCAAAGCATTCAAACTTGCGACGTAACAGGTAGATATAACCGTATCTAGAGTAATCATCAATGAGAGTGATGAAATACTCGAACTCTCCTCGAGCTTGAACTGACATAGGGCCACATAGGTCAGAGTGAATCAAATCTAATAGCCCTTCGGATCTATTTCCTTTTGACTGGAAAGGATGCTTGGTCATTTTACCTTCCAAACAGGATTCACACAAAGGAAACGATTCCAGTACCAAAGAAGACAATGGTCCATCGTTTACAAGCCTTTGTATCCTCTTAAGGTTAATGTGACCTAGCCTTAGATGTCAAAGATAGGTTTGATTCAATTCCGAAGGTTCTTTTCTCTTGTTAGGGTTTATGATCGATGTATTCAACAGTTGTCTATGCGTAGTGTTTTCAGTTGGTTTAAGAAAGTATAAGTGTCCATCCAATGTGCCAGAACAGATAAAATGTTTACCACTAAAGATAACTACTTTGTTATCAAAAGAAACAGATTATCCATCCATAATCAATTTAGAAACTGAAATCAAGTTTCGCCTAAAACCAGGCACATAAAGACAATCTTTCAAAACCAAAGTTCTATCACTACTGAAAGGTAAAACAACGTCTCCCACAGCAACAGCCGCCACTCTCGTAGCATTGCCCATGTAGACGGTGATCTCGTCCTCACTCAGCTGTCTTTTTACCAGGAACCCTTGTAAAGACATGCAAACATGGTCAGTAGCTCCAGTATCTACTACCCACGACTGGGTAGAACAAGTTGCTAAACATGTTTCCACAACCAGAGTGTGAGATGTACCTATCTTCTTCATTGCTAAGTGGCGAGCCGAGTGGTTCTGATAACCGAAGAGCTCCTTAAGGTTGAGCATGACATCATAAGCAGTCTTCATAGTCTGATGCTGATGTTGCAACACATTCGACATGGAAGCCAGAATGTAGCAGCGCGCTATCTTATCAGACTTGACCCACTTGTCATACACAGCTATTTGGGCTTCGTCAGAACCCTCATCTGGCTTGTCAGGACATACCTCTTCAAGTACAAACTTGTGTCCCTCAGCAACAAGAACTAAGTTAAGGTTACGAATCCAGTCATTGTAGTTTTCACCGACAAGTTTGTTTTCTTTGAGGATTGAGGACAGATTGGAGAGTGCCATTGATGATATGAAATAACTGAAATTAAACATGCAGTATAGTCACAAAACACATTTAGGATAAACAGTATATAATCGAAAACCTCATAAAAATTATATACTTTTCCACCGACACTTTAAAAACGTCTTTTATAAGCCACGATAGTGTGGACGTTTATAAAAAACATCTTTAAATAGGTTAAACCTTTAATTTGCCTCCAGTTGAGTTTCCTTACAATAAGCAAATTAATAGCCGGATAATTAACACGGTCATGTAATCGTCTAACTGATAAGCCACGATCGTGTGGACGTTTATCAATAAATTACATCTAAGTGTGCACACCATTATCTTTGCACCAAGATCACTACTCGAATTTAACCGCTCCAGATGGAGGAGTCAGTTAGTCCTAATAGTGTTCTACAGCTATCCTTTTAGGAGATTTAATTTCTAGAGAAATCTGTGATATGACACATCCGATATGGAGGAAGACCGATGTCAACGCGCATGCCCATCACTTCTCAATTAAACCAGATATTAATGGAGACCGTATGAGATTTCTACATACTTTGGTATGAATCTCTCCCACTTAGTTATTTATGTTTGAGGTTTCATTTTATCCCATTATCGAACATGCAAACATCACATAAAATGATAAACATCCATTGCATGCTTCAACATAATAAGCAACAGTAATATTCCAACTATCATGGCTTATATCTCATGTTGATTGATGAGATAAAACTGGAAAGTCAGCTCCGGAAACAGGCTTTGAAACCGCCGCCCCTTCACCGCGCCTCGCCGAAAATCCTAGCTCCATTTAGGGTTTCGGGACGTGAACCGGTGAACCTTCCTTTTTGGTGCTGAACCACTTTCCTTCTTTTAAGTTGATCTCCGATCTTTATTCAATACAGACTATCTATTCCGAAAGGAAAAATCTAATATTGCTAGAATAAAAATTACAACTCAAAAACTCGGTCTAACAGCTTTATATCTATTACATTAAACCAACGTAAAATAAAACCTAGACCTAATCCATGGATTTTCTCATGGATTAAAATCACGTAGCCAAACCGGCATACGGCCAAACATTCATTCAACATAAACATATATCATATAAAATAAAGGAGCCATGATAGTTGGTAAACCTGCAAACAAACACAGTCTACAAAACCAACAATCATGTATTATATGATCCACATAAAATAACATATGATATCTATGCATGAATATTAAATAATAATTGAATTTTGCAATTAATTAAATTAATTAATTCGATATTATCCACAAGATAAAAATTGGAAATTAAAATAATTATCCACCAATTTAAATCTTGCATATTTCGAAAATATCATCAAAATAAATCTGGAAATTATTAATAATTATCCACCAAATTTATTTAATATTTTCTAACCACCCTAATTAAATAATAATTGGATATATTGATATAAATCAAAAATCTAATCCAAATATTATCCATAAGAATCTAAATCTTCAAGGATAAAGTTTGGAGATTTGATTCCAATACAAAATCTTCCAAAACTTATCCAAATTTAAAATCTTATCACAATTGGATTTTGATAATTATTTGTATATATCCAAAATCACCTTATCCAATATTTAATCAAGATTTTCGAAAATAATACCAATAATAAATCTGAAAATTTGATCCACTTCAAATTCTTCCAAATTTAAAATTCTATTTTCAAAACTATCTAGATTAAAATTAGGTAAATTGAGATATACATCAAATAATATCAAATCTAAATCCAACACATCCAAATTTTCGATCCACATTAATTAATAAATCTGGAAATTTGATTTTCATCAAAGTCTTCTCCAAATTAATTTATTAAAATCGAAAATTACACTATATTTCACATTTGGAAATTTTGACATTAATCAAATAACTATTCCAAATAATATAGCTATAGGTTTCGAAATTTTCAAGAATAAAAATCTGGAAATTTTGATCCATTCCAAAATTACCAAATTTAAAATTCTAATTTCAAACCTATCTAGATTAGAATTAGGCAATCTTTGATATACATCAAAAATCACCAAATCCAATTCTAATCAACAAAAAATTCGAACCACACCACAAACAAATCTGGAAATTTTGATTTTGATCAAAAATCTACCAAATTTATTTCCTAGGTATCGAAAATTTTAACACACAAATTAGGGAATTTTTAACACATCAAATTTGAAAATTTGATCTCCAAATTTTCGACCCCTATGAGAATTAAATCTGAAAATTTGAAGAACATCAAATATCATCCCAAATTTAATCCATAGTGACCGAAAATTCTAGTGCCATCAAAACTAGAATTCTTGATTTTTACATCTCAAATTCTTCCAAGTTTTGAATACCATAAAATCGAAATACATAGCCAATTAAATCTGAAAATTTAAACACCATAAATTTATCAATAAATTTAATCATGCAATTCGAAATTATGCCCGGATTAATCCTAGAACAGTGCCAAAACCCGCTCTGATACCAGTTGTTGGGATTTTTTCGAATTAAACCACCGCAGGACCATTTGGTTGTTCATTAATCCGTGTTCATGCAAATCATAATTTTATGTAACATGCATGTTTATCACAGTCTATACAAAAAGCATGCAAAGCAGATTCGAATCTAATAAAGCGGAAGACATAGAAACGAAACTACTTACAAATCGATAGACGGTCTGTGGACAAGATTAAAGATCTAATCTTGTTGTTGAATGAACACTGTATGGCGCCACCTAACACCTCAAAAAAACGAGCACCACAGATTCTACTTCAAGATCTTCTGTTGTATTCCCGGACTGTATCTAGATTCAGAGTGGGCTGAAATCTACTAGATAAAGTTGTGAAATCTATGGATAACTTTGAGAGACTAAGAGGCGCTGATTTCCAATGAATAACATCATCAAAATTTCGTGCCCCCCCTCCCCTTATATATAGGGAGGGGCGAAATTTCATGTTCCAGCCCTATTGGGCTGGGCCTCTATCTCAAGTTCAATATTCAGTCCACTTTCAGTCAATTGGGCTACAACAGAGATCTAGAAGAATATTAAATTGGCCCACTAATTTATTTAATATCCAATATCCAATAAACCTAGGATATAATTAAATAAATTAAGTTTTACTTTTATTCCACTAAAGAAGCAAAACTGACCTACCAATTTAATACATATTTACGAATATGCTTTCTTCTTTAGTCCAGCCATTCCCCGTGTTTAAGATATAATGTTCATTAATTAATTATATAAGCCTCTGACAGTTATAATTAATTAACATCTAAAACCTTGAGTAGTACCACACAAGCTTTATTCATGTACGGAATAAATTCCACCTGCAGGGTTTCAACATGAACTTGTGCTTCCTCAAGAGAACATCATCAACCTGGCGCACCAGGACACAGTGCTCATGCATACTGCTCGAGACATTATGTATACATTGTTATTATCCAAGATATAGAATTCGATCTACGAAAAGATCTCACCCATTGATAAATCAAAGTAATAAACAACGCACACATATGCTCGCCAATATCACATGAGTTCAGAACCCGAACTCTGTGGATCTTTATTCTCTCAGTAACTGGGTCAGAGACAGAGAATAGTATCCTATCGTGATCCTCCTCAATACACTAACCAGTGTACTAGAATAATCAGTTAGCCAAGATAAACTAACTTATCAGATTATTCTACGGTGTACCGATAGTGTGTTCAGGACCATCTAAGCCGTGAGCTCTTTAATACATTACAAGGTTCTAATGATATGATCTTTACCGTGTGACTCCCCACACCATATCATCTACAATGTAAGTATATGGAACATTGCATAAAACAATTATAGAACATAATCTAAATGCAAACAGTGACTGCAATAACTTTCATTTCATATCATCATATCATCAGAAAAGTATACAAAGACAAGTCTTCCAGTATACAAAACCAACACTCAAGAGGAGGGGTAACCAAAACCCTGTGATTTCATCCAACTGGAGACAAAACCAAAGTACCAACACACCTCCATGGAAGACGAACCAAGGGAAGAAAGAGGTGAAATAACCCTTCTTCAAGCCAAAAACCGAGACACCTATCACACCCAATTCAAACAACCCAGAGTTGTCTACAAGTCGAAATCAGGACATCAAGTGTTTTAAGTGTCAAGGTAGGGCACATATAGCCAGCCAATGTCCAAATAGGAGGGTAATAATTTTGAAAGATAGTGGTGAGATCGTGACTGAAGATGAAGAGTCGGATTCTGAGATGCTCGCTTTATTAGGAGGGTCGAGTGATGAGGAGTACGTAGCACCTCCAACACTCACTTTAGTGGCAAGAAAATCATTGAGCTTGCATACCAAGAGTGTGAAGGAGGAACAATGAGAGAACATATTCCATACCCGATGCTATATTTAAGATAAGGTATGCAGTATGATCATCAATGGAGGGAGCTGCACCAATGTAGCAAGTGTGGTGATGGTGACCAAACTGGGTCTACCCGTGTTGAAGCACCCTAAACCATACAAGTTGCAGTGCCCATACCGTGAGATCAAATTGGTTTATACAAATTCACACACTTGTACCTTTTAATGCTCTGAGATAGCAGGAATATGTTCTTTATTAATTAGTTGTGTAGTGCGCAATATACAATGGATTAGTTAAGGTCTAAAACCAATTAGAATTGATAGATCTGTAATTGTGGAATTGATTTTATAAGTGGTAGAATTGACTTTCTTTGTCAATGGGCATAAGGGGATATTGTGGGCATACGGGTCCATATGCCCTTAATATAACCGGGTTTCTCTATTTCTTAAAGTTATTGATTAATTAAATCTATTAAGGGTTCTTGCGGGTTGTTAATTAATAAAAAGTCGAATAATAAGGATTCTTTTATTCGATAATACATAAGGAGAAATGAGGAATACGTCAGCGGGTTCCGGTATTCCATAATTGGTTTATTTGATTATATAGACATTATTTATACATCAATGATCAGTGTGGGCATATCGTTATGACTTTGTGATTTCATCCGGGTTTATTTATTATTGATCTATTTATTTCTTAATTTCAGTTTTTTAGCAGATTAAACTCGCTCTCTTAAAACCCCCTAAAGTTATAGCAGATTAAATGCTTATTTTGATCACATTGGATTCAAGTTTCAATTTCCCAATTAAAGGACGGTTCTTTCTTTTTCTTTATATTTATTTCTTTATTTTATTTTGTTAATTTTCAGTTTTATTTTTGGATTTTTGTCTGCGTCTCATTTGAATTGTTTCTTTTCTCTTTCTTATGTGAACATGGGGGGACCATGTTATATTTTAAGTATGGGGATTAAGAATTTCATTCATTTTATTTTGTTGGATTTGTGTAAATTTAATTGCCAATTGTGAAATTGTAATTTTAATTGAATTAAGGTTAGAGTTGGGTATTGATTGAATTGTGAAAATAATTAATTTTTCTCCACATGATAATTGGCATGATGAACTTGCAAATAGCTAAAATTGGTGAGATTTTGAGCCTAAATAGATGGATTATTTAAAATCTCAATTCTATTCAAGTGTGATTTTTTCTCAAGTTTGTTTTTCTCTAGAATTTGCTCTCGTTCTTGTTCAAGACCACATCGACATTGACATGAATTCATATGATAAAGGCACGTTTTTTAAAAGTCACATGAAGCCTAAAAAGTGTACCCAATTATACTTTATCCTTTTGTGAGCCTTCTTTGAGCCTTAATTTAAGCTCATTTGTTCATGATACCTATATTTATACACACAGCTCTCAACCATCATGTGAATTAACTTGTCCTAATCAAAGAAATGGGAAGAGAAATTGTTAAAAGAATAAGGCAGCTGAAAAATGGTAATTGGATTTATGGAATTTGTGCTTTAAAAAAAAGTAGTCTGTCGTGTTTCAATCATATTCAAGAAATATTTATGCAGACTAGAAAGTGGTTTTGGGAAGTCATATTTTTGGGCATATGGAAAAGGCATATGGACTGATTGTGGGCATATGAATTTTACTACTAGGTTTAATATATGAACGGAATTCTTTCTTATTTCTATGATTCCAACATCATTCCAAAAATTTCTTACCTATTAACCCAGCCACGTTACAACAAAAAATAAGTCATTTTGATGATTGCATGTCATATATTTACAGTGGTGGCAAAAATAGAATGATTGCAAACTTATGGTTGATAACAACTTGTAGAATGATTTTGTTGAGAGAAGCGTCCTGCTATTAAATAATTGAGAGTTGTGAGATTTGTGTGATTCTTATTGATATTTGTCTGTTTTAACTGATTGGATGGAGAATACATTAATTTTTGATTAAGGATTGATGGATGATAGCTCTAATTTTTTATTTAATTAATTCACAAGTTTATGATTTGGCTTGAATTCATGTCTTCTTTTCTTTAAATTTTTTTTTTCTTTCGTCCTTCTCTTTTATCTTTCCATTTTTTCATACTTGGAGCAAGCATGAGTTTTAGTGTGGGAAAATGATAAGTGTCAAATATTGTATATTTATTATTTATATATTCAGTATATTTGAGGCTTATCGTGTTAATTTGTGTCTGTTACAACAACAATGTGGAGATAAGAGTTTGAAGAACATAAATGGAAGAAACCATACAAATATGGAAGAAAATAATGATGATATACGGGAAGATGCACTACAAGAAAAACACACATACACCACACTGAATTAACCACGGTTTTTGGTTAAAACCGTGGTAATATATACAATTACCACAGTTTTAATTAAAATTGTGGTATATGAGCGCTTTTTCTTGGTAAAATCACCACGATTATTTTCTAACTGTGGTGTATGTCCGTATTTTGACTACAGACAACTAAAATCGTGGTAATTAAAATACACTTTTCTAATTTTTATTTTATAATTTAACAAAAAATAACATTTAAGAGCGGGAATTAAAAAATTAAAGAACCCTAACTCGCTTTCTCACCAGTGGCGCGCCAATCTTCAATTTCTCACTTTGAAATTTTCATCAATTTCTCTTTTTTGCTCTCACTTTGAACAAATTAGAATTGGAGTTACTACATTCGATCTTTCCCCTCTATAGTCTTGTCGAGCAACTAGAAAGTGGAGAAGCTTGTGCAAAATGAAGGGGAAATTTTCATCCATTAGTTTGCTGCTTCATTTGAACAAGCTTGTTGTTTATGGTAAACTCAAATGGCTAGTTGGTGGCGTTCCAATCTCCGTTTCAATAGCCCTTGACATTTCAATCCCAATAGTAGCAGCTGCAATCTCTTTTTCAATTGCAATTGCCGTAACAACCGCAGCCTCAACCTCAGCCACAACAATAGCAACAACCGCAACTCTATCTTTTCACGAATGATAAAGTTCTTGCTACTAATAGTACCAAGTGGGCTGACCTTCATACCAATTTGCAAAACGTCCTGCTTCAAATTGAGTAAATTTTATTTTATTTTTCTTAAGCTTTTCGGTTGGGGTTTTAGTGGGTTTCCCAATTTTTTACTTTTACTTTTGATTAAGAATTGAGTTTTGTGTGGATGTAGGGGTAGAATATTGAAGTATAGAGACGAAAGCCAGATATTAGATCAATGCAGCAAGCTTTATGATTCATCCGTCTCACTATCAATTTGTCGCGGTTAGAACTAAATTCCCCAATCTTCTTTATTTTTGTATACAGAGCACTCTTGAATTAAGGGACAAGCATCTGATAAGTAAAGTTGTATTTCTATTTCTTTCTATAATTTCCGATTTCCCTCGTGCTGGTTAATCTTCTCTTGTAATTATGGTAGATTGGCAAATCTTTAGCTCATTACTTAGTCACTAGGAATAAATCTTTGTTTAGATAAATGCTAATTATAACATGATTCTGCTTGGTCATTGATTTGGCTGAGATAAATTTATTAACTAATATTTATGTCTGTGAATTCGTGATTTGAAATTTGCATAGGATAATTGATTTTTCTCTTAATTCAATTAATTGAAATTATTTGGAGGAATGGAAAAACTCTGTGTTTTATTAGGATATGACTATTTTGATTTGCAGAACTGATTTATGTTGGCCATTACTCTTTGTATAATGTGCAGATTTTACAGGCTCTTTTTATGAGCACTAGATGTGATTTAAGATTACATTTACCACATAAAGTATCCTAATTTTTCATCTGTAAAATTGCATGTTAGTTGCAATAGTCATTCTGTGGTTTTATTGCAGTGTATGAGGAAACAACTGGATTGGTAGTAAATGATCTTGTTCTTTGAACACACAAGGTTAATATTGCACCATAAATTTTATTTTGAATCATGTTTTAATTTTATCATTAACTTAAAATTGTACCCTTTACTCATTAACTGACCATAAATTTTAATCACTGGAGAGGGAGCCCCTTTTAATAGGAGGTGACTTATATGCGGTGAGTTTGCCAGTCATCCAGCCTCTAGATATTTATAGTCACCTAATTAAATGCTACTGCTTCATTTGCAAGCTCTTCTTACTTTTGCATGAATGTTCTTTGCAAAGTGTGTTTGAGAACAGTTTAATGCTACATCATGTTGCTCTTCCTCCTGACGCTATGGGAAAGATAACCTACTTACCACCTACTGGTCAATATTCATGTAAGTAAAAAAGAACCAACTTGGGAAATCATAAAGGTAAGTATTCATTTGTAGTTAGTTATAAATTAGAATTACAGAATAGTTCACACTTTATTTTTCACGTTTAATATGTTTGAAATATTGATGGTATACTTGGAGGTTTATTTCTAATGATGTGATTATAATGTTGTGGTTATCTCTGTTTCATAACTTGTATGAATTTCGCCACTCGATGTCCAAGGTGTTGATTTCAGGATAGCCACTTCATGCTGCTACTTTTAGTTTTGGTATTCATGTTAAGGGTAGTATTGAACTTTGAATATGTAGTTGTTTGGCCATGGAATTTATATTTATTATATATCTTTTGTAGCCAAGTATATTATATTTTTAGAAACAAATCTTTGAGAGATGCTGACTGAGAGCTCCTACTTTGAGACTTTTCTGAAATAACTGAAATATTACACAATATTTCTAAAGGGGCATTTTCTTTACTTCAGTAGTAGTTATACAATTTCACTTAGTAGCTTAAAAACTGATGAGAGATACAAAAATGTTCTTCTTTAATATGCCAAATGCCTGTTTTCTCAATCTTCTAGCCAAGTTAATTGTAACACCCTAGATTTTTAGATAAGGTTTAGAGAATTGTTAATGTTAATTAATTAGTTAAGGAAGAAATTTAAATAAGGCTAATTGAGGTCGGATGTCAGTCACGACTTTAAGGGTCAGTTTTTCGTAAAAATCGTCTTTTCGGGAAATGTGACCTTAATTCTTTTATGGCCATTCGTGGTCTTGCTAGAAAGGTTTTCACTTAAGGAGTATGCCAATATTTTCAGATTTTAATTTTGAAATCATTTGAGTTCCTGGTGATGAAAAACGTATTTAAGGAGTGAATGAATAGTAACTTTTGCGTGCGTTCGTGTTTTGAGAAATTTATGAAATCCTCCTTGTTGATCCTAGTCTAGTTCTGTTAGGGCCCTCTTATGGGAAATGACTCAAGGATTCCGTTGGCATTCACAGATTTCCATTCTGGGGTCAATCGAACGCTCGACAGCAAAATCTGTCAGTCTGAGTGAATAGTAAAAAGTAATTCCAAAAAGGGAATCTTTGGTCATCTTTCTTCTGACGACCCCGTCTTCTTCACGAATCAAGTTGGTTCACTAGTATTCGAGCCAACGAGTCTCCCGATATTTTTAGATTTCGCGTCTGATGTCATTTGGACCTCGACATCGAATAAAGCAGCTTTTAACCGAACCCAAGGTAACTTTTACAGTGTTCCCGCACTGGAATGGCTTCTCAAGGAAGCCAAACTCCCTTCTATAAATAGGGGACCACCCATTTACCTTTCATTTGCTTATTTACCATCCATTTCACTTCTTAGAGAGTGGGAAAGCTTGAGAGAAAAGCTGAGAAAGTTCTGTCGAAGTAAAAAGCGTTCTTCGTGAGTATTCCGCAAGACGATGAGCGGAGTGGCGTAGAAGGGATGCGGTGAGGAAATGTGCTAGGGGCGACGTTGGGTCATTGCGACTCGACGAGACGCCAAGCTAGCCACCTTTCTTCGACGCACCTAACCCTGTCCATTCTTGTTCGTCAGTCTCGATTCCATTTCTTTTATGTCTTTCAATTCCGCATTTCCTTTCCGCTCTTCGTATTCTTCATATACTTCATTATTACTCATTTACCTTCCATTAAAGTCGTATTTCGATTCTTTTTAAAGTTCCAAGTTAATAACATTTACGTTATATTGCTTGTTATTATTCTATTACTATTCTTGTCATTAATTCTCATAATTAATCTCGTTATTCCGTTTAATTCCATTCAAGTTATATTTAAGATTTCATAGTTATTCTAAATATTTAAAGAGGATTATCGTGTTTATGCTGTTATAATGTCAAATTTCCTTTAAGGTTAATATATGCCGTTTCATGTAAAGATAAATTAATGGAGCATGTTTTAAAAATTTTGGTAAAGTGTTCTTCATATTCGTCGAAGGAATCAACGGACACGAAGAAACCAGATGAAGATTGCCTAGAAATTAGGCGTAGAGAGAGGGCGCGCTGAGAGGAAGGGGGGTGCGCCGCGGCGCAACACCCCCCACGGCCAAAGAGCCCCGCCGGCGCAAGGGTGCGCCGCAGCGGGGGGGTGCCCGCCGGCACATAGGGGCGCCACGGCGGGGGGGGGGGGGGGGAGCGCCGGCGCCAGTGTGCGCTGCGGCGCAGTCCCCTCCCTCGTGTTGTTCCACGTCGATTCTCCGGCTATTTTCATACTTTATTTTTGAGCTTTTCGAGTCGTGTTATTTCCGAGTTATTTCCATGTTTAAATTTAGAAGACTTCCAAGTTATTTCTGATTTATTTCGAGTAAACTTTTCAAGTTGTTTTCCGTCTAGAACTTGAGAAATCAAGATGTGATGTTCTTCAAATAAATCCTTCTGGAAACCTTTTAAAGTCGTAAAGTTGTGCTATCCATGTTAAGTCCTAGCTAAGGGTATTTAATTTGGGTATTATTTAATTTCTTGTTGTTAGTTAGAAATCTTCGAAGAAAGCCGCTAAGTCGATTATTCGACTTTTGTAGGAGGAAGTGAGCCTCGTGGGAATTCGAAGAAGGATCATCAACTCGTTGCCTCTTCTTCTGCTCCGTGATCGAGGTGGGTAAATCTATACTCATCTAAAGTTTGAGCTAATAAGCTCTAGAAGCATATAGGGCAAATGAGATATCCAAGAAAGCATTTTTCCTCTGCCTGATTGATCTCTGTACAAGGAAGAAAGGAAAGGAAGATGTTATGTTATAATTGAGCTCTCAAGCATGTTTAGAATGTTTAGAAATGCTAGAAATGTTAAAGTATTGTTTATGCTTAGCATGAGATATTTAGAATTATCTTTAGTTACAATTCGTATTTATTTACGTTTATCTTCTTGTATTTGAATGTTTATGCTTTGTTAAAAGCTCGTATAGTTAAGGATTAAGGATTGCCTTGTTAGGGTAGCGTTAAATCCCTTATAGGCCGAGATCATGCTATATTAAAGGATTAGCCCTTAGACGTTGCTCTAAGATTGGTTTTGCTAGCAAGATTAAGGAAGGAAGGAATTTAGCATTTTGCTTAAGCAGGATTTGAGCTCAGAACTTTTAATGGAGTCACTGCTGGGTTAATTCCCTCGTAAACTCATTTGGATATTTGAGGTAACCCCTCTTCTATCCTATAGGCCCAAAAAGAAAAGAAAAAGGTTTTACGGATATGGAGAGGGCTTTTGCGTTTTGCTCTCCATATACCGTTAGTTAATTATTGGATATCTTAAAGTTATTAAAGTGTTTTCGTTAAAACCCACTGAGTCTATTAGAGCTCATGCCCCCTCTTTTTCAAATTTTTTCAGGTTGAGATGCTGAGGATATTGGTGGTTGTGGATGTGGGTTGGCTGCCAAGATTGTTTTGCTGTTATCTAAGTTCTTTTGAAATCCCATTATGTGTTCTGCTACTCTGATACACTCTTTCTAATTCCGTTTAAGTTCTATTATTATTATCAAGACTCTATAAATATTCCCTAGACATGATTATATATATAAGATGCATATTAAGTTTTATTTCCGCTTCTCGAGTATATTTTCCTTTCACCTATGAAGATGCTTATTCACGTTGATATATGTTTATTCGCTTTGACCTATGAATGGGTCTATGCTTGTTGGTATCTGATTAGTTAGCCATTTTATTCTGCTAAAGAATGTTTCCTTCTTAATCGAGTAATCTCGAGTATCATCGTCTATCTTTCAAAGTATATCTTTATTCGTAAACCTTCTTCGTTAATCTTCCAACTTTATTCATAAATCCCTTAATAACACCCTATCCCCATTCGTTAATCCCTATCTCGGGACCGGACTGTTACATTAATGAACCTGCTTTCTCCCACTATATCTCACGAAAACATCGATATCAACTTCTGGATTTTCCACAGATATATATTTGTTTATTGTTAGTAACATTGTTATTAATTTTTCACCTGGCGCTAGATATTTACTTGCTTAAGCAAAGATGCTTTAATGACTAATATGTTGTGTTTGCAATATTGGATATTCCCTCATCCTTATGGTATGTGATTCTCAGATTATTCGAAGTGTCAGCCAGTACAAGCCAGATTGAAGAAAGTATTCACAAGGCATATTGTTCACTGATTGACAGAACAGAACATATTGTCTACATTGAGTTAAAATTATATTTAACCTATAGTTTCAACTTTCAGTTAATGAATATCTAAATCAAGATTTTTTTGGGGGAAGTAGTTTTTAGTATCTTTCTGTATTTAGAAGTATTTAGAATATTCTACTTCTTTTATGAACAAAAAATTCACCAAGGAAAAAAACATATGATTTGTTTACTTTTGACTATGATATTCATAGTCTCATATTTCCTTCATTACTCCTTAGTCCTTAATCACAAGTTCATAATGTTTTCTTTCGATGTAATTTTTTCTGAATCTGAATGATTCAGATTTGTCCTATGGACTTTCATTGTTCCTCTAATTTTAAAACCCTGAACTTGATTTCGAAATGGTAAAATGTGTTTTGACCTGATTGCACAATGATAACCTTCTTACTTTGTTCAAGTGGCATAATTAAATTTATTTTTAAAGAGACAGTCGAGAATGATAATGAGGGGAAAATATAAACCAGATACCCGGTCAGTATGTTTTTAGAGATTTCTTGTACTTTTGGCAGCTCAAAGCATCGTGATAGGATAAAATTCCATCTACTCTGTCTTTGCCAAATTGAATATTTTGGTATGAGATCCTAGAAAGAGATGTGATTTATAAAATATATTTATGAGATGGATTGTTTCATATATACATGAATTGACGTTGTAACTTCGACAACAGGGTAGGATAATAATCCATCTACTCTACCTTTGCCAAATTGAATATTTTTGGTATGGGATCCTAGAAAGAGATGCGAATTACAAAATATATTTATGGATTATCATCTGTACATTAATTGACCCATACTCAGAATAAATTTTGTATTAGGGTTGCATGAACTAATTCCTAGCATTCTCACATTTGATTTGCATAAGTCCTCTAAGCTCTAAGGTTATTTTCTCTAACATGCTTTTGTTGAAATTCATGTCCAGAATCAATTCTTCATATATCGTCTATCAGGTAATGACATTATTCAAAATCGTGTGTTGGAAGCATTATATTGGTGTCAAGATCATCCACAGAATAGTTTGCACTCTATTTTTCACGTTTAATAGGTTTGAAATGTTGATGGTATAATTAGAGGTTTATTTCTAATGATGTGATTATAATGTTGTGGTTATCTCAGTTGCATAATTTGTATGGATATCGCCACTCAATGTCCAAGGTATTGATTACAGGAGAGCCACTTCATGACGCTACTTTTAGTTTTAATTTTCATATTAAGGGTAGTATTCAACTTTGAATATGTAGTTGTTTGGACATGGAATTTATATTTATTATAGATCTTTTGTAACCTAAGTATATCATATTTTTGGAAAGCTTTTGTATTTTGAATATTGAATACAGCTTATATTTTGGATGGTGATGTTTTATATAAATATTTTTGAATTTTGGTTTATACAGGTTAAATAATGGAATAGGAAATTTTATATAAATTGTGGCCATAATTTGAAAATATAAAAAATAATTATTAAAAAATAAAAAAAAAATTACCACAGTTAATAAAAAAATCGTTGTAAATTTACCACAGTTTTTACAACTGTTGTAATGAACTGTGGTAATGTGACAACGGTTTTGTATTAGAATTGTGGTTTAAATACCGATATCACCACAATTTTCATGTTATTCACCACAGTTGTTAAACTATGGTAATTTGACCACTGTTTCAAACTATGGTCTATGTGCGTGCAAAATTTACAACATTAACTAAGACCACTGTTAGGAAAAACTATGAAGGTTTTTCTTACAAGAGGTTTTGATGACATGTCAAAATATGTTAAAATATGAAAAGAGCCTTGAAAGAATTGAAAACAAATCAAGCAGAAAACTAAAAGATGATCATACAAAGTTAAAGCTGTCAAAGCCAACAGATATGATCAATTCGTGTGAAAGAAAAGAGAAGAATAGAGAGAAAAAGAAGACTATAGCTTGCTAGAATAATTAGCAAGACAAACTGGAAGTTGCAGGTACCCGAGAGGTATCAACTGCCACCAGTCTATAGTGATGAACTGATGGACATACCAGTTCAAGGCCGACACCTGCTGAAGAGATGTTCCAGCTAAAGTGATGAACTGATGGACATACCAGTTCAAGGCCGTCACCAACTGAAGAGAACTAAAGCACATACCAATTCTAGGCCGTCACCAGCTGAAGAGATGTTCCAGCTGAAGAGAATTGAAGCACATACCAGTTCTAGGCCGTCACCAGCTGAAGAGATGTTCCAGCTGAAGACAACTGAAGCACATACCAATTCTAGGCCATCACCAGCTGAAGAGATGTTCCAGCTGAAGAGAATTGAAGTACATACTAGTTCTAAGCCGTCACCAGCTGAAGAGATGTTCCAGCTGAAGAGAACTGAAGCACATACCAGTTCTAGGCAGTCACCAGCTGAAGGGAAGTTCCAGCTGAAGAGAGCTGAAGCACATACTAGTTCTAGTCCAATGCCGGCTAAAGAAATATTCCAGTCAAAAGAAGATCCTAGCTGAAGAGAATACCAGCTGAAAGAAAAGAACTGAGGGACATACCAGTTCTAGATCATTCCCGACTGAAGAAATACTAGTTGAAGAGCACATCAGTTTGAACTGATGAAAATGCCAGTCCACGATGACATCAACTAATGAAGACTGCCTGCCGAAGAGAGGACAATCATGAGCTGAAGAAAGTAGTAGTTCAAGACATTCCAGCTGGAGGAAATACCAGCTGAAGAAGTGTACCAAGTCTAAAGATCCATGCTGAAGGAAATACCAGCGTAGGACATTCCAGTTGAGGGAACATACCAACTGTAGAGAAGATTAAGGTACAAGCTGATGAAAATACCAGCTCAGGAATACCAGCTGAAGAATGGAGTTCCAGCTGATGAAGCACCAGTTCGAAGAACTTCTGCTGAAGACGCATCAGTTCTGAAGTCCAACTGATAAAGCACCAGCAACCAAACTGAAGACCAGTCCATGAAAGTTCAAGCTGAAGGTACATAAGTCCAAAATACCAGCTAGAGAACACTGGTTCAAACTTCCAGCTGAAGCAGAAGCAAACTGGAGCTCAGAAGGCATTCAGCCCAAGTCCAGAAACGCCAGCTGAAGATGATCTCATTTGAAGCTTTCCAAACTGCCAAGGGACACGCAGAACTAACAGACAAAGGAACTGAAGATTCCAGCTGCCAAACAAAGCTCAGAACTGAAGATCAAGAAGGGAGCCGCAACTGAAATTTAGATAAGCCAAAGAAGATCTTGAAGTTAATGCAACCGAGATCTTGAAGTAAAAGCTCGTTAGAAGAGCAATGGCATCCCAACGGCCCCATTAAATGAAAAACCTTACAACTGGCTTTTCCATTTATGATCCAACAGTGATCACCAGCGGTCACCAACTTACATGTCTTTAAAAGGTGAGCTACCCCAGAGAAGACCGTGGGACTTTTGAGAATTTGGAGAGCACTTTAGTTAAGTGTTTCCGCGAAGACGTTCGCTGAAGCACTAAAGCCTCACGCTCAAAGAACTCAAAAATCAAAAGTTCAAACTAATAAGAATGAGCCTTAACGCTCTTCGAGCTAGCTGTTGAAGATTTCCAACCATAGCTATTCTCTCAGTCACTGTGCTTAAGTGATCAACTACCCCAGCTTAGACGCTGACGCGCAAAGGAGCAACCCAGTTGATACCAGTTTCAAGACTGTACTCTTGAAGATTGAGCGAGATCTAAAATCATGAAAGACGGGCAATAGCACCTTATCTCTCCAGCGAGTAGTTGGGGATCGCAAATGTGAGCTGTCGACCTACCGGCTGAGGAAGTTGAGAGTGCAGCTTCCGGGACAGCAACTGTCTTCACTGTGTAACTGTAATAAAGAAACTTTACACTTGCATAGTGAATTGCCCTTCTGCGGAAGGAAGAGAGGACGTAGAAGTTGAGCTTCGAACCTCTATAAATTATTTGTGTGCTCTGCTTTAAATTTTAGTTCAGTTACATGTTTTTAACTGCACACTAATCACACACACATCACTCCGAGCTAACAGATCTTCTCAACTGATCTCTACATAGCACGGATAATATTTGCTAGTCAAAATGGGCCTTGAATATTCCGCATCTTAGTTCAGTTTTGTAATCAGTTTATTTACTCTCCTCTAAACTGATTCTGACTCGCCCCGGGACCAACATCTACAGTCCTGAAATTGAATAGACTATGGGTAAAAACTGTGGTGTATATGCGTTTTTCTTGTAGTGATGGAAATCGGCGATTCTTAAGCTGAATTCTCGATATCCATTTATTAAAATGGATGAAACATTCATTGGTTTGGCCTATATAACTCAAGCCATATCACTCTAAGAGGGCATTCTGGATTCATCCTAGTAGTTTTTCTAATAAACTAGATTTCTCGTTTTTATTTTCAGTTAAATTATTGTTTAGATTTTCCAAGAATATTTTGGAGAACTTGTTAGTAAGTTTATTTCTATTCAATGTTTGTTTATTTTATGATGATCGATTGGTGTAATCTTAATATGAGTAGCTAAATTTATTTTCCGGAATGAGATTGTGATAATTGTTGTTATGTCCATATCGTGAGGTCAAATTAGTTTTCATATGATTCGCATTCGTTTACTCTGTTATGTTCTGCAATAACAAGTTTAGTTCTTAATTAATTAATTGTATAGTGGCCAATATATAGTTTGTTAATTAATATCTAAAGCCAATAGAATTGTAAGATATGTAATTGTCGATTCAATTCTATGTGTGGTAAATTGACTTTCTTTGTCAGTAGGCATACAGTGATGTTAAGGGCATATGGGTTCGAATGCTTATGACATAATTGGATTCCTCTAATTCTTAACACAATTAAATAATTAAATATGCTAAGGATTCTTGTGGGTTTTTAATTAATAAGAGTTTGGATAATAAGAGTTCTTTTGTTCAACAATTCGTAAGGAGGAATAAGGAATATGTCAAGGGTTCTGGTATTCTATAACTGATTTATAAGAATTGTGAATTAAAATCAATGCACCGATGAACAATATGATCATATCTCTTTTTATTTACAATCTCATTCGGGTTTTTATCATACTGATTTCTTTACTCTATTTTGTTTCATTAGTTTAGTTCCGGATTTCGGAGTTTTCTTATGTTTTATTTCCTATTTCTTTTAGGATATTATTTTTGGATTTATTTATTTTTGGCCCCAACTGTATAAGGGTTGTATTACTTTGTTCCAAAACAGATCATTATTATTATTGAATTTATTTGTGACTTATTTCACTCTGGAGAATTCTCTCTATTTCACGCACACACCGTGAGATTTATCTGACTTATCAAGAGTTTCCGTTGTCTATAGAATGTTATGCAAAGTGTTAGACATTTTTTGTTTAACAACATGTTCAACATCAGTTTGCATCTCAAGATTCATCCTTTAGAGTGCTTCTTTTTAGGATTGTTCATTTTGGTATTTGTCTACATTCGAAGTTAGTATTTTGTAGAGATTCCCATATTACAAGTAGACATGCCCAGTCGTGATGCAATGTTGAAGATGCATATTCTTTGGGCACAAAAATTTTAGGGGCCCAATTTTTATTTTATTTTAAATAGGTATATGTAGTATTCTACTAGGCCCAAATAACATAGAATGTAAATAAAGTCAATTAAATTGATGGGAATAAAATGAAAGTGAGAGTTAGAGATAGAAAGTCATCTTCTCACTATATTCTCGTTCATCTGTGAACTTCAAAACTTAGCCATGAATATCAACTAGATTTTTTGACTTCTGAGAAAAAGCCAAGAGGAATTGAGGGAAAAAATTAAAAAAATTGAATTTATCATAAGATGTTCTAGCAAATAAAATAAGGTACGTATTTCATTTGAAAATTATTTAAAATTCTAGGGCATGGGGAAGACTATTTGATTTTAAATTAGTTTGCTTAACAATTTCAAGATTCCTTGAAAACATGATTTGCTATTAATGTTGGTGACTTGGTGTTGTGATAACAATATATAATAATGTATGTGAGTGATTTGTGTTCCACAATTTATTTGTTTGATTTGTCAATTATCATGCTTTAATTTATCTTTTTGTTTGTTTGTTTATTTGATGTGTCGAATTATTATTCAGTGTCCTAAATAAAGATGTCTCCTAAATATATGTATTGTGCTCAAAAGAGATAAAAGAAAACAAAATGAAGTTGAGGTGATTCTGAGTTAAGCTCGAGATATTGATTTACATTTCAAGTTTGGTAGCAAAAAATCACCACCTGAAGAAGATACAACAACATAGTTGGAAGATAAAATTGAGAAGGAACGTGAAGTTAATGATAACAATCCTAATGAAAGTGGTATAGCTCATGAAGCTAGTTAAGAGAAAGTGGTTGAAAATCTTGAGTCACAACCAAACGGGGATGAGAAAATGGTTGAACAAGTCGAGCTTGAAAGCTCAATTCACAACGATGAGTCTTTGTTACTTATAAATTTGGAAGATCTTGGGAATTGAAAAAATATTGATCAAAAGATCATGGATTATTTAGTTGAAATAGGTCCACATAGAGTTGATAGCATAATATATCCTACAAATGAAAAGGGTAGATAGTTTGATTCATCACAGTATACAAGGATATTTCCAAACTAACAAAAAGATGACAGGAGATTCCTAGTTTATTCAATTTCTTTGAACCGAATATTTTATTTTTGTTACAAGTTGTTTGTGAGCCAACAGACATTGAAAAAGATTGATGTTTTAGCTACCGATGGATTTTGTGATTGGAGTAATATGTATACCCGCCTCATGAGTCATGAGGGGAGTAAGGAGCATATTTATTGTATGGCTAGCTAGAAGAGGGTGAATTGCTTCCCAAATTCTTAAATTTCCTACAAGATTTTATTAGGGTGTTTTTAAATACACCACAAATTTTTCATTATACACCACTATTAAAATTAATTTAAAAGTAATTAATTATTAAATTATTTAAATACCCTTTTAGTTTTATTTTTCCTTTTCTTTTTTCATGTCTTCTCTGATGTGTTCTTTATCTGATTCCGCCGATCATCCACCTAGAATCCGGCCATATCAAAAACTTCCAAAAGATTCAGAAATTTTTTTCATTCGCTAGAAACCCATACACACCCAAACGTTTCTTCGCAAACCTTAGTAAGAAAAAAACTCCGTAGTAAGAAAAATTCGGTTCGGTTGGCAATGGTGGATTTTGGCGGAGCGGAGAAGGCAATGACAGAGAATTTCTCATTAGAGAGAGGAAGAAGACGACACGCATGACAACTGATTTATCATTTGGGGAGAGAGGGAGAAGACATAATCCATTTAGGAGAGAGGGAGAAGACAATGCACCACCGCATCAGATTTTTTTTGTTTGGGGAGAGATGGAGAACCCAGAGACACAAACCTTTTCTTTTCTTTTTAATTGGTTAAAATTGTTTTTTTTTTTTTAATTAAAGGGTAAAAATGAAAAAAAATTGTGGTGTATAAGAAAAAAATACTGAAAAAAATTATATTGGTGGTGAATGTAGTAAATGTGGTGTATATTGAAAAAATGGTGGTGCAAATAGCAACACCCTTTTATTAACCATACCGGTTACAATTGCACTAGCTGAAAGATCTTTCTCCAAGTTGAAATTGATCAACACTTATCTACAATCAACTATATCGCAGGACAGGTTGAATGGATTGACTATGTTATCAATTGAAAGAAAATTGATTGATCAGTTAGATTACACTAACTTGATAAATACTTTCCCCTATAATTAAAACTGCAAGACAAGTTGTATTTAGATAAATATCATTGGTCTCTTTTGAACTAATGAATATTATTATCTAACCAAAATATTAGTTTGTAATTTTTCTTTCATGATTCATACTCTTAAAAAAATCTCTACGAGGGTGTATTTTTTAGTTTTAGCTTAGGGCCATATATGTCACAAGTAGATAACTTTACAAGGAAGTTTCTCTACTTTCTATTTTTATAATATACTTTATATTTAGTAAATTTTTTATATTTAGTAAAATTTTCGTCATGAAGCTGTTTACAAATAAATTGAGTATTTGTAGCCCATTAAATTATTTTTCAAAAGTGTTCATTTAATTTTTACCACGTATTACATCTTATATTACTACGATATTTTGTTCTACACTTACTCTCTATTATGAATTTAAATTATTTCGTGTTTCTTGGCTGAGAATAAAAGTGGAATCTCTTTCACATTACCTAATCAAATCTTTTTCAAATTACAAGTTAACTTTCCAACGTGTGCTTATATTTTGGATTGAAGATAGTATGACCGAGAAAAAAGGCTAGTTTTCTAATAAAAACATATGGCAAAATCAGAAAACAAGAATCCCGCTTATGACTTATGATACATCCACTCCGCACCCAGTTTTGGATAGCGTGGTTTCGACATTAATATCCCAGGTACGTACGGAAGGTTCCACCATGCGGCTTGGAGTGCTCGCAACGTTTTTTCGCTTTCTCCAATTCAAATCTACAAACTTTTTTTATGAAGTTCGCTTTCTCCGATTCAAATCTACAAACCTTTTTATTCCAACTTCATATTTCATTTCCTATTCTAATTATTAAATTTTTATATTTTATATGTATTTAATTATTCTCATAGATAATAATTGAAAATTTTAAACACAAGTGGTAGAATTTTAATGGTTAGAACACGAAATAGAATACAAAGTTGCTTATATAATTATGTACATTATGAAGGATAAATATAATTTAATATAATTTTCTTTAGGTGTTTTCAAAAATAATTCATATCATTTTATTAATTACAAATTCATTATATATTATCGGATAAAATTATTTTGATAGAAGAATCAATACCTAACCGTCATTATTTACACCAACTAGATCCAATATAACGAAAATCGTAATTTTCATTTCTAATAATTTTAAATCTTCAGAATTGATTTTTTTAGCTCGCCTTTAAGTAAAAAGCTTATTAATTAAGGTAACATATTTAGAAAATTCAAGAATTACTTATTATTATTATCTAAAATCTTAAGGTTAGTTTTTTTGGGATTCTAGTGTAATACGGTAATTCAGTTGCACATGACCCCATCTGCTTAATGGATTTCAATTCTACCAAACTATCAATGTTAATTATAATTTCTCAAGTGTATTTCTGAAAAACTAATTTCACATTTCGTGAGAAAATTCAAACCCAGACCATGTTTAATTTTTAAAAAAAAGAAATATATAACATACGTCAGAACCACTTACTTCTTCTCTCTTTAAAAGATATAAATAAAAAATACCTCTTACTGGAAGAATAGTAAAAATCTCAGTGGCCCACACGATAATAAAGTTGACCATCAATCTTTAATACGACCAGCCTCCCTTCGCTTTTCGGGTTCAAATTTCTCGTTAGAATTTATCAGTGCATATTTCATTATCAAATTTATAATTTTAATAATATTTATTATTAAATAAAAATTAATTATTACATAAATAATCATAGTTAATATTTATCAACAAAAAAATAAATTAAAAATTTATAAAACATAATTTTTTTAAAAATAAACCATAATAATAAATTATTAATTAACAATAAAAAATTAAATATTAAAAAATAATTATAAACCATAATTAAATGAGTAAAATCTAAAAATAATTATAAAATTAAACTAAAACATAAAAAAATAAAATTAAAAAAAATATTTAAAAAAAATTCGTAGTTTAAAAATATACATTCAAAGTGTAACTAAAGAAGTGTAACCGGAAATTTCAATCCCCGTTTCAGCCCCACCCCAACCCCACCCCTGTAACCTTCAAAACCCCCGATCCCCCTTCTTCCACAGCACAAATTAAAGCAATGCACAAGAGCACGTCCTCCTCCTCGCTCGGCCCCGGCGGCCTCGACCTCTCCAAAACCTTCTTCACCCCCATTGACGGCGGCGCCCCGTCGTCCCCCACGAAGCGCCACACCAAGATCACCGTCGTCGGCGTCGGAAACGTCGGGATGGCTATAGCTCAGACCATCATCACCCAAGACCTCACCGACGAGATCACCCTCGTCGACGCCAAGGAAGACAAACTCCGTGGCGAGGTGCTCGACCTCCAGCACGCCGCCGCCTTCCTCCCCCGCGTCAAGATCAACGCCTCGCTCGACTACGCCGCCACTGCCCACTCCGACCTCTGCATCGTCACAGCCGGAGCCCGCCAGAACCCCGGCGAGAGCCGGCTCAATCTTCTCCACCGCAACGTGGCGCTGTACAAGCATATTATACCGCCGCTTGCTAAATTTTCGCCCGATTGCATAATCCTGGTGGTATCCAACCCGGTCGATGTGCTCACTTACATCGCCTGGAAGCTATCCGGGTTCCCCGCCAACCGGGTCATCGGGTCGGGCACGAATTTGGATTCGTCCAGATTCCGGTTCTTGATAGCCGATCACCTCGACGTCAATGCGCAGGATGTGCAGGTCCTTTTTTATATTCTTTAATTATTTGCACTTTTTCTTTAATTGCTTGATTTACCCTTTGCAAATGATTATTATGCTTTAAAAAAAAGTATAAATTAAAAATACATTATTGTTATGTGCAATGAAGTTGTGAGTGGAGGTGCATTGATTTATTGGTTATTACTTGTTGATATGTAGTGTTTGTCTAGATAACTTTAGAAATTTATGTAGCATGAAGATGGGTGAAATGTATAAAACAATTTTATATACTGAAATATTGCATCAAACTCCTTTATATTTTTTATATTGCTTCAAATTTCATTGTATTTTCGAAAAACTTGAAAATTTTTCATTTTTCAATTTTTGACCAAATACTCTTATTTATTTGGTCTTGCCCAACTTTAAATTTACCTTGTAAATGATGGTATTTTGTAAAAAATTGAAAATTGATAACTCATATTTTTCATATTACAAGAGGATTTGGTGCAATTCCAAAAAATAAGGGAATTTTGTGCAAAATTTTTTATAAGAAAAGGAGGTTTGATGCATTTTACCTCATGAACATTAAGAAAGTTTGATTTACATATATACACCCGAAATTGATTCAATATTAGTTACAGCACATTTATATAGTACCATATGGTGAAGAAATAGGGGAGATTGACATTGTATTCTACAAAAATAGGTGTTTATTTATAAATCATAATTAATCTTAATTGTAGATTTTTGGGCTTTAATTTGTGATATTTTACTAGAAAATGTGGGCGGTCATTTGAGACTTAAAGATAACTCTTGTCAGACTTATTTGTTTCGCAAATTAAAGTTGGAACACCGACTAAACGATGTTAAAATTCTTCAAAAAATGTTTCTAAATCCCGCTATATTTACGGATCGGACATATCCTACTTTCATGAATTCTCAGCAATTGGAACTTGTGATTTATTGATTAATAAGTACTAATGGTATGCGATTTTTTCTGTAATATTTTGTCTGTGTATGGAATATGATCCATCCTATAATACTGGATGCCATCATATTAATATACAAATGGTGTACATGAGTGAAATATCAGATTTAACATAAAAAATGCAAGAAGGAATTCAAACCATGTAATCTAATAAATATTTGTGTCCATTATACAATAACCTAAAAAACTTGGATTGCATCATAACCAAATGTAAAATCTTCATCATCATATGTATATAGATATATTCTTCATTTTTCGTTGTCACAAAAACGTGGTTGTTGCTTACTATGATTACTTCAACTAGGAATAGAAAATGCCCGTTAAGTTTCTTTTCATCTACAGACAATTTTCATATGAATTATTTTTATTAATAATGTGTGAATATATATCAGGCCTACATTGTTGGAGAGCATGGAGATAGTTCTGTTGCACTATGGTCAAGCATAAGCGTTGGAGGCGTGCCGGTTCTAAGCTTCTTAGAGAGACAACAGATTGCCTACGAGAAGGAAACACTCGAGAACATACACAAAGAAGTGGTGCAAGGCGCGTATGAAGTCATACGCTTGAAAGGCTACACTTCTTGGGCCATCGGCTATTCTGTTGCTAGCTTGGCTCGTTCATTATTGAGAAATCAGAGGAGAATTCATCCTGTCTCCGTTCTTGCAAAGGGATTCTATGGCATCGATGGTGGCGAGGTCTTCCTCAGCCTGCCGGCTCAGCTTGGTCGGAACGGCATCTTGGGCGTCACCAATGTGCATCTTACTGATGAGGAATGTGAGCAGCTTAGGAACTCTGCAAAGACAATTCTTGAGGTCCAAAACCAATTGGGGATTTGATGAATCAAACTTTGATATGTTTCAATATCGTTGAATTGTTGTCATAATCTTGAGGTTATTAAAGCTGCATGCAATTATGTTTTGGTATGGTGACTGATGATTTTGGCATGAACAAACTAGTTTCTTTTAAGATCTGTTGTGCTGCTTTTGTCTGGTTTAATAGTTTTCTTTTAGCATGATAAACAGACATGACAAAATAACTATTTTTCTAAATGTCTGACCGCAATTATATATATGTTACTCTTTAGGAGGAAAGTGTTTTGGGTATGTGAATGTGAGTTGTGCCATTGCCTTCTTTCTTTCTTTCTTTCTTCTTTTTTTTTTATTTTTTTTTTATTTTTTTAAGGTTGAGAATTGTGAATGAATTTATCTGGGAAAACTTTCAAGACATTTGTCACCTTGTGGAATTTTTACTCATTTACAAGTAAGATTTGATACAAGAACACCGATTAATCTCTGAATGTTTTGTGTAAATAGTTGTCCTTTGATGAACTTAGAACTTAATGTCGTTTATTTTGATGAGTATATGGCTTGTAAGTGTTTGGAGGTATATGTATAATCTCTCAAGCGCCTTTTATTTTTAGATAAAAGGTCCAAATAAAAACACTCCTAACTATTTGTCAAATTCTCAGTTAAATACTCAAAATATCACTCATCCCAATCCATCTCTTAAAATTATTTTAAGTGATGTAAATAAACACTTCAATTAAGTTTAGAGTGCTGACATTCGGCCAGAATCCGGATTAATTAGCTCTAAGCCAATTTGAGTAAGTCCGGTTCAAATATGAGCCAGTTTACTACTAATTAATTACCTTATTGTCCCTAAACATTTTGGCTCCATAATTAAGAAGATTAGGCGGGCTAAAATTCCTTCTTCTATTGATTTCATGCTCATGTGAGAGATAATTATGGCAACGGATATTAAATGATTCTCGAGCAGTGAGCAAATCATAGGATACAATCATTGTGATTGTCTTCCCTAAAAATACTTTATATTACAGAAAACAAATCATAACCACAACCATAACAATACTCCTTTGGACTAATCTCAAACTCTTGTAAAAATAATAGAGGCCAATATTTTTCTAAAAAAAAAATTACAGAGGCTGATATTGATAGCAATGTAGAAGAACGGTTGTTGTCAATATTCGGACCCAACTCTAAAGACGATGGCGATTTTATAAATGATGTATCGGATGCAAATAACGATGTCTATGAAGAAAGTGATGATGCAGAATATGTGGAAGGCATTGGAGAAGCATCAGATGATGAAATTGGAGAAGAAATGGAATATGATGAAGGAATTATGCAAGAAGGTCCTCAAAGAAACATGAAATTTGAGAGTAGGGAAATGCTCTTCGTATCCTACCAAACTTATGGTTTCAGTGTCATTAATAGGACTGCTCAGAAAGTGCATGGGTCTGGTGAGCCAAAGTATCTTGTGATTTATTGTTGCAGAGCACGCAACGGAGAAGTGAAAAAGCTACCAAACGAATGAATTGTCTAGCTCGAGTGAATGCTATAAAACATGATAATGGTTGCTGGAGGGTGTCCACCGTCCACTCAGATCATAATCATGAACTTGAACCACATATGTTAATTTTTATGCCGGCTCATAGGAGTTTGTCTATAAATATAAAGAGATAATTAAAAGGAAACGACATTACAGGTTTAAGAGTGTGTAAGAATCTGAGGTTGTTGGAAGTTCAAGCCGGCAAGCCACAAAATTTAGGTTGTATCGCAAGAGATTGCAGAAATTTCATTGAGACTTGGCGAAGGAGATGCTGAAGCCATTCATACACTTTTCATGAAGTTGCAACAAAAGGATAGGAGTTTTTTTCATTTAATGGATATTGATGATAAAGAGAGACTTCGAAACGTGACATGGATCATCCTAGGAGCAAAGCTGCTTATGAAGATTTTCATGATGTTATCAGTTTCGACACAACCTATATCGTGAATTAGTATCAGATGCCTTTTACAATTATGGTCGGGGTTAATCATCATAATCAGTCGATATTATTAGGTTGCGCCTTGTTGTCACACAAAGATGCAAAATCATTCAAGTGGTTATTCACCAATTGGTTGGAAACCATGAGAGGTATTCATCCAAGGGAAATTCTAATAGATCAGTGTGGCAGTATAAAAATTGCGGTGAGGGAAGTGATGCTCGACACCATCCACATATATTGTTTGTGGCATATTGTGTCGAAGTGTGCCTAGAAGTTTAAAGCGGCAACTAATTTTTACAAGGCTGTTAAAGAGTTTAATGTTATGGTATATAACAGTCTCACCATAGGTGAATTTGAGGATGGGTGGGATAAATTCTTGGAGGATCACAGACTCCAAAGTAGTAGGTGGCTGAGAGATTTATACGTTGAAAGACAAAGTTGGGTGCATGTTTATTGACAACTATGTATTTTACACAAATTTTGGATATGAATTGATGATATTTTTCAGGATTAATTGTCTTAAAATACACAAACTTTGGGGTGTTTTTGGTTTTTCACACGTTTTAAAAAACGTAGTTTTAATAATATGAACTTAGCCCTTGTTTGTTTTTTCACATGATTTTCAAATTTTGGCAAGTTAAATCTGACGTGGCAACCGGAGATTGCCGCATGTTCATCTACGTGGATACAAACTTGCCTTAAAATATATGAACTTTGGGTTCATTTTGTTTTTTTCACACGAATTAAAAAAAGGCCAATTTTAGATTTTTTTTTTTTTACTTTTTTCTTGCAATGTGGCAAACGTGATATAAATACTTCACTTTAAATTTTCCAAAATTAATTATCAAACAAGATATAAATTTTAATCAACATCATTTGACAGTTGTGATCTTACTTTATATTTTCCAAAATTAATTATCAAACAAGATATAAATTTTAATCAACATCATATGACAGTTGTGATCTTTTTGATCTTATGTATACTATGACTTTAGGGTGTGTGTGATGTGTACATTTATCATTATGATGTTTGGAAAAATTGGAGCTGTTACATATTTATATTATTAATAGATTTAAAGAACAATAAAATAGACGAATTAAAAATTTGTTAAACAATTAATATAAATGGAAATGTTCAACTATAAAATTATTTGAAATTATCTAACACATAAAGTTATATCAAAAGATGTTATTAAACATATATGAAAAATTAATATGTAGTTTCTACGTGATCAATTTATTTGCTAATTAATTGATTGATTGTGTAATATTATTCATTAACATATACGATACATCATAGACCATTATTCGTAACAATTTTTTATACTCACATATCCGGCCTTTGGTATTAAGGATATTCGAACCCGTGACATTTGTTCTCCAAGCAATCTCATTCTACCACTAGGCCATCCCCACCGGGACAACCACTATTCATGACTAGATGATTGTTGTATTTGAAATTCAATTATTTATACCATTACACTAGCTTAAGTCATATTTTTATAATTTTTATTCAAATAGAGAACTAAAAATGTCTCATAGTTATTTTATTTAATTTTTTCAAACCTAAAATTTATATACTGCATGAACTAAGAAAATTCAAAATATTTCACAACGCCTACTGCAACAATTCTATAGTAATAATTGATGAATTTTCTGCATTACACAAAAAAGCAAAAAAAAAATGACAATTTTTTAATCCGTGTGAAAAAATAAAATCAGTTCATAGTTTATGTATTTTAAGGCAATTTGGTATCTACGTAGATGTACACGTGGCATCTTCGACTGCCACGTCAGATTCAATTGGCTGGAATTCAAAAATCATGTGAAAAACCAAATAAGGGCTAAGTTCCTGTTATTAAAACTACATTTTTTAAAATGTGCGAAAAACCAAAAACGCCCCAAAGTTTATGTATTTTAAGGCAATTTACCCTATTTTTAATATGAGTTTGTGTATTTTATATAGCTTTTGCACTTATATTGTTATCATTCGAAGTTTTTGACATGTTTGTTGGTTTTGTAGTAATAGTTGTGATTTTGTTACATATCTGAAGCAAAATAGTTGTGATTTTGTTACATATCTGAAGCAAAACCAGTGAATATGAAAAAAGAGTTGAAGAGGTATTTAATTAGGCTATTGAGCTTGATTAATATTGAATTAAAGCCTAATGGACTGGATAAAATGATCAAAACTCGGATAAAATAGGGCTCTGGGTTGACCCAGCAAGGTCGGTCGACCCATGTACATGGGTGCGTGAGAATACGATTTTTTATATTCAATTCAGGGTTTTTAACCTAGATATAAAAGTTCTCATTTTGAGACATGAAGAGGAACACCCCATATTATATTTTTACACTTAGAATACATCAAGAGAGAATGAAGAAGACAGAGATTTGTTGTCTACTCAAGAGGAGTCAACAAGGTTGCTAGAGACAGAGTGCTACTGCAGAGGAGACGGGACTACTAGATTACTTATTATTTTTCGGTTCTTTTATCTATTCTGTCATAAACACTTATACTCTAGTTTTTGTTGTTTATTTATTCATGTCTAGTTAATTTCATAGCTATGTTTTAGGGATTGGATATTATGGATTTTATAATATGATTTGATTACTTTTCTTCCTGCTATCTCTTGGGGTTTGATTTCTATGTATTTATTCATACCTTGTATGAATGCTTGATCACCATCTATGCATGCTAGTCATTAATTTGAAATAATGATCAGAGAAGAATTAGTGATGGAAAGATAGAAATCAGATTATGTTTGCTTGGAAGGACCGACCAAGTGAACAAGTATCACATAGGGTTGAATTGATCTTCGTTTGCTAGATTAGGCATAATGACATGTGTGAAGAACGGACCGCAGTGAAGTGCATGCTCATTATATCTATGTTATGGTATATGCCTTCAAAAGTAGCTTGATAACGAACGAGTGATCCCCCACCATTGATAGATTAAAGACATAAGTCGGGTTAATAGAATTAACGAATATTGATAATTGATATAATAATCCAATTTTTCTAAAGCCTAGGCTTCATACATTTGTTCACTCTAGAATTTTATTTCTCATATTTTATTTTATACTTTTTAGTTCATTCCCTTTTTAACTACATATCCAGTGTCTAGATATTAATTAGATACTTGTGTTTAAGAACTGGGAAATAATGGTCTCTGTGGGATACGATACTCTTGCACACCTAGGTATTACAAACACACCGTGAACTTGCGGTACGATTATTTGTTAATAATAGCGTATCAAGTTTTTGGCGCCGTTACTAGGGATTGTTTTATTTTTTTGTGTTCTTATTCTAGTACTGCGTTAGTAGGCTAGGCATTTTATTTATTTATTTAGTTTCTGTTAGTTTGGGTACTTTACTTTTTCTTTGGTTTTGTCAGGTAGTGCCTGATCATGAGATCGAGAGGACCTCCTGAAGTTTCTTTCAATCCGGAAATCGAGACTACTTTGAGACTGCTAAGGAAGGAGTTGGAAAGCAGGATGGCTGAGCAACCGCAAGAGAATCAACCGTAGAATCAAGGAGTGACGGTGCATGAACTCCAAATACAGTTGGAGAAGATGAGGAGAATACTGCTCCAGCACGAGAATCATCTGACAGGCAACACCGATGTCATTTTCAAAGATGTGTTCCAGTAACCTACTGGACCTGTTCAAGTGGTCAGGGGACCTGGAATCAATGCCGCAAATTTTGAGCTGAAGACATGACTGATTAACATGGTGCAACAAAATCAGTTCGGCGGCAAATAAATTGAAGATCCCAATGCTCATCTGTTGCAATTTATAGAGCTCTGTGGAAAAATCAAGATCACTGGGGTGCCGCATGATGCTATCAAGCTTCGCTTATTCTCTTTTTCCCTAAAGGATAAGGTGAAGACTTCGTACATCTCAATCGACCATAGCACGATCACAAATTGAGAGGATCTCAGACAAAAATTCCTCTACAAGTTCTTCCCATTGGGGAAGACTATCAAGTTGCAGGCCAAGATCATCTAATTTGCCCAGCTCCCAGATGAGTCGATTTATGAAGTATGGGAGAGATACAAGGATATGCTGAGAAGATGTCCACAACATGGTTTCACTAAGGCACAACAAGTGTGCCATCTATACAAATGATTCACTACAGCCACAAAAACTGTAGTGGTCACTTCTAATGGAGTATCTCTACGGGCTAGAACTTTGAGAGATGTAATGACAATATTGGAGAAAGTTGTCTCCAATAATTACCAATGGCCGTCTGAGAGATCCACGACAAGAAAGGTAGTTGTAATAGAGGTCAGTGAGCAGACCAAGGCTTTGAAAGCCGAGATTGAAGATTTGAAGAACCAGCTATATCTTTTGAGGAAGGTTAGAGTTGAAGAGAAGAAAGAATTCGCCCAATCTACGGGAGAGTATAATTGCACTAAAGAGGCGAATTATATGAATCAGAGGAATTTCAACAGAGGTAATCAAGGTGGTGGACCTCAGTACTATCCCGGGATGAGAAATCATCCTAATCTATCTTATGGAAATCCTAATAATTTCCAACAGCCTCCATCGGGTTTCTCTGTGATAAATGGAGTGATCAATGAGCCCGAGAAGTAGTCATTTTCGGAGATGGTGAATTCCTACATCATCGACATGGATACGAAGATGGAGAAGTACCAGACTGAGATCACTCAATTTAAGCAGGCATTTGGAAGCCAGTTGGATCAATTGCAAAAGACTATCGCAAATATTGGTCCTTCCTTGGCTAGTCAGCATAAATCGGGACATTTCCTTGCTACTCCTAAAGTGAATCCAAAGAAAAAGAATGAGCAAGTTAAAGTGGGTCATATTAAAGAAGAAGGATGGATACCTTTGCATCTCTATCCTATACATGTGCCTCTCCTACCTTTTCCCGAGAGATTGTTGAAAAGCCGGCTCCAACTGAAGAGGCGCCTACACAAGTTGCAGAAATCATCACTCTTCCAGCTACTTAGATGCTTAAGAAGCTAGCTAAGAAAGATCGAGAAAAAGGATCTAAGAAGAAAGAAGAATTCAAGATCGAAGGCGGAACACAAAAGTGCCATCTTCGGAGACCTCGCCTTTAAAGAAAAGAGCTCCCTACACTTTTGGTCCAAGCCTGATATCGGCTATAGTTTCTGATGATTCTAGCAAAGCTAAGAAAGCCAAGGATTTTATAATGTTGAGGGATTCAGTGGCCAAAAGTTGTCCCCCAGAGAAGAATGATCCCGGAGAATTTATCATCCATCTTTCATTGGAGATGAAGATAGATTCAAGGGCACTAATTGATCATAGAGCAAGCTGCAATTTGATACCCCTCTCCATCTATGAAGAGTTGAAGCTGCCTGATTTGAAGTACTGTAAGGCAGCTATCCATATGGCGGATAATTCTACCATCAAAGCTTTGGGAACAACTGAGAATGTGGTGGTGAACATTTATGGATACTTCTATGTGTCGAATATCATTGTTGTCGACATTCCTGTAGACCCAACGGTTCCATTCATCTTGGGGCGCAGATTTCTGTACACTGCTAAAGCTGTTATCAATGTGGAGTTGGGAACGTTGTCATTAACTCATGGAGGGGATACATTGATTTTACACTAACTAATCAAGGAGAAGAGTACGTATCAATTCCATGACTTTGACAGTATATTTGATGCCATAGAGGATGCATGTGAAGCCTCGGGTGAGCTAGACCTGGGGGATTGTTCAGATGATGAAGAGATTGGATTCACTTGGTGATGTAATGCACCACCGGATTGTCCCTAATCAATATGAGTTCCCGATTTAAGTGGTCCCTGTATTCTTGAACTTATTTGTTTCCAACAAATAAGTTTGGGAAATCTTGGATTTAATCTAACTCGGCCTTTTGTTTTTAGTTTCTGTCATTATTTT
Organism: Perilla frutescens; assembly: GCA_026008535.1. Lineage (NCBI taxonomy): Eukaryota > Viridiplantae > Streptophyta > Magnoliopsida > Lamiales > Lamiaceae > Perilla > Perilla frutescens. The sequence goes on from BRKX01000005.1 coordinate 11,266,230, forward strand.
TCACTTATTGCTTTATTTTTGTGTCTTTGTTGGGTTTAGGAACATAAAAATTGATAGTATCGAGCCGAGAAATAAGTCCAGAAGTCGAGAGTTTGGAGAATGAGGTAAGGTTCAGATGAGGCTTGACCAAGTCCCACGGGTTGACCTAGACCCCATGTTTTACGCACAAGTGGGTTGACCCATGGGTCGACTGGCCGGTCGACCCACCAATCGACCCGTTGGTCGACCCATCCATTTGAAATTAATGAAGACCTCGGTCGACCCACATGTCGACATGAGTTGCGGATTTTATACACACATATACCTCATTTTTTCACACTGTTCACACATACTACACTCTCCAATCCCAAATCCTCTCATTCCTCTTCTCATATCTTCAAGGTATGTTTAATTTCTTCCATTTAATTTCTATGTTTATGCAAGATTATGATTATGCTCCATATTTTTAGTGATTTAATCGATGCAAATTTGTGTTTTAGTTGATTATGTCATTAGGGTTTAAATTTGGGGATTCCTTGTAGGAAATATTTATGCTTAAATTGATGATGTAATTATGTTGCTATGATGTTGGACAAGCTTAGTTTAAGCAGAATTTGTCTAATTATACAAACACGTCGATTAATTAAGGAATTAGTATTGTAGAGATTTAGCTAAATTAGGATTTGAATGTGTTTATGCCTACTATGAAGTTATCCTTGAATATTTGCATTGGTTTAACTATTAGAAGTTGATAGCATGTGGTTTTGTAATGGTTTAATTGAACATGGAATCACTTGGAATTTAATTGTACACCTTGTGGGATTTTGGTTGATAATGGGGGATAAGATTTTGTTGATTTTTGTGGAGTTATTTTTGTTGATTTTGTGTGGAGTGTGGTTGTTGGTTTTGTGTAGAGAGAAATGGATGCCAACATGATGGATGCGTATAGGATGGGAGTATCATTGAGAGCCCAGGGTTATCGAACCTATTAGGCCAATATGCGCTGGTATATAGTCAGATCCAGTCGGTACATTTGCGATGTGATCTGTCAAGAGTTGGGGATAGCCAAACCTATGTAGGCCCTAATGGAGCGAGTACAGTGGGCCTACATCATGAGAAAGAGGTGGTTAACCTATCCGAGGTTAGTATAAGAGTTCCTGAGCATGATTGCGCACTCAGACGTGTTAGTTTTGTATACTAGAAAGCCTTTCTTTTTCTATACATACTATGTTACAATGTTTTGATGATATAGATTGAATTATTATTGCAGTCATTGTGCGTATTTATTTATAATATATTCACCAGTTCCATATACTTGCATTGTAGATGATATAGTGTGTGAGTATGCACACACGGAAAATATTATATCATCAGTTTCCTTACATTATATTAAAAGCTCACGGCTTAGATGGTCCTGAACCCACCATTGATACACTGTAAAATAATCTGATAGTTAGTTTATCTTGACTAGCTGATTATTCTAGTGCACTGATTAGTGTATTGAGGAGGATCATGATATGATACTATTCTCTATTCTGACCTTAAGTGAGACAATAAATATCCACAGAGTTTGGGTTCTTAAGCCATATGTATTGGCGAGGATATATATGTTGTAATATTGCTTTGACTTATCAATGGGTGAGATTCTCAGATAAGATCAACACACTCGATATCTTGGGCAGTATCATATTCATATATGATGTGTCGTGCAATAGGTATGGTCACCGTGTCCTGGTGCACTAGGTTGATGATGTCCCTTTGAGGAAGCATATAGTTCATGTGAAACCCTGCGGGTGGAATTTATTCCGTACATGATAAATCTTGTGTGGTACTACTCAAGGACAAGCAGTTAATTAATTATAGTTGTCAGAAGCTTACATAATTAATTAATGGACATTATATCTTAAACATGGGGAATGACTGAACTAAAGAAGGAAGCATATTCAGAAATATGTATTAAATTGGTAGGTCAGTATTATTTCTTTAGTTGAATAAAAATACTAATTGATACATTTAATTATATCCTAAGTTTATTAGATATTGAAAATTAAATAAATCTATCAGACCAATTTAATATTCTTCTAGATCCCTATTGTAGCCCAATATGACTGAAGTGGACTGGGATAGAACAAGAGTGAGAGGCCCAAACCCATTAGGGCTTGGGAGTGAATTTTCGGCCACCCCCTTATATATTAAGGAGGTGGTGGCCGAAAATTACACAAGTAATTTCAGCCCTTCTTTTGTGTTCTCTTGATCCCCATAGTATTCACGCCCTGTTTAGTAGTATACAACCCACCCTGTATCTAAACATAGTACAGGAATACAACAGAAGATCAAAGAGTCGAATAGCTGAGCAAGGGGCACCGTACATACATGTATTTAACACCAAGATTAGACCTTTAATCTTGTCCGCAACCCGTTTAGAATTTGTAAGTAAATTTCGACTTCTATCTTTCCGCTTTTATTAGAATCAGAATTTGCTATACATGTTAATTCAACTCAGCTTTAATTAATTCATATGAACACATAAAATATGATATGCATGACATTAGGATTAAATGAGTATCCAATTAGATCCTGTGGTGGTTCAATTCGAAAAAACCCCAACAATTGGTATCAGAGCGGGTTTTGGCACTGCTCTAGTATTAATCCAAGGATATTTTTGAAATATATGTTTAAATTTGATGATAAATTTATGATGTCTAAATTTTTAGAACTAATAGTTCATGTATTTCGATTTTATTGTATATAAGCTTGGATGAATTTTATGATATAACCGCAAATTCTAGCTTTGTAATTTGATGAAATTTTCGATTATTGTGAAATTAAGTTTGGGATAGATTTTTGATGATATCAAAATTTTCAGATTTATTTGATGAGGTATTCAAAAATTTGAGCATCAAATTTTCGAAATTTGATGTTCTTGAAATTCCCTAATTTTGATCCAATATTTTCGAAAATTTATGTTTGGATTTGGAATAGAATTTTGATCCACATCAAAATTTCCTTATCTAGATGCTATGCAATTTTTGAAATTATGGAGTGTTAGAATTGGTAAAGGTAATTTTTGGTGTATATCAAAACTTACCTAATTCTAATCACAAAGGGATTGAAAATAGAATTTTAATTTTGGAAGGTATTTGAAGAGAATCAAAACTTCTATAATTTTATTCTTGAAATTTTCTATCCACACATATAATTATTTGGAATAGATTTTTTGTTAATATCAAAATTTCTAAGTTTAGATTATTTAGGGTTTTGAAAATTAGATTTAAATTTGGAAAGTGTTTGAAGAGGATCAAAACATCCAATTTAATTCTTGGCAATTTTCGATCCCCTTAGTAATTAATTGGAATAGATTTTTGATCCATATCAAAATTTCCAAGTTTAATTAATTAAGGTTTTCAAAAATTTAAGATATAAATTTGGTGGATAATTTTAATTAATTTTCAAATTTATTCTTAAGGTAATTTTCGACTATAATGAGATTTAATTTGGTAGATAATTGTTAGAACAAACTATCAAGAAAACCCCTAATGATTGGTTTTGATGAAATGTCAAAACATGTAGAAACCTCTTCTGAAAAATTGCATAAGTTCTAAGCTGGAAATAGAAAATTGACCAAAAAGAGACTCCAAAAACAGCTCAGCTAAAGCTAGAAGTCAACTGCATTGGAGCATGGTTAACCCAGCTGACAGGATACATCAACTAGTCAGAAGATAACCCAACTGAGGGTTAAGGCACAAAAGTCAATTCAGCTTCAATCAAACTGACAGTTGAGTCAGTCAAGCTAGAAGAGAAATCAAGCTGATTGAAGAAACTGACAACAAGTCAGTTAAAACTGAAGACTTGAAGCATCCAACTGATGACCAAAAGTCAAACAACAGCCGAACTGAAACCAAGAGTCAAACCAACTGCTAATGGCCAGAACTAGAGTCAGCCAACTTAAAGCTCAAATATAACATCAACTATTGACCAAGTTCAAAATAAGACCAGTCAAGCTGACAAACTATTCATCAGTTTGTCAACAGTTGAACTGGTAAATAAACTCAAGGTAAGACTAGCTGAACTGACCAACTAGTCAAAGAATTGTGATCAGTCGAACTGGCAAAAGATCTTAGACGAATAGCCAACTAAAGTTGTAGCCAAACCAAGCTGCCAAGTACAGAACTGCCAACTGGAGTCTAGAACTGAAAGATGAGCTGCTGAAGAACTGCCAACTGGACCAATCCAGAACTGAAAGATAAACAACTGGTGAACTGCCAACTGTACCAGTCCAGAATTGAAAGATGAGCAATTGGAGAATTGCCAACTGGAGTCCAGATCTGAAAGCTGAGTAGCTGAAGAGTTTGCCAACTGAAGCTTCCCGCAGTTAATGCTCAACCAGAGACTTCTAAATTAATATGAAGATCTCTAGTTATTTAGGGTTTTGAAAATTAGATTTAAATTTGGAAAGTGTTTGAAGAAGACCAAAACTTCCAATTTAATTCTTGGCAATTTTCGATCCCCTTAGTAATTAACTGGAATAGATTTTTGATCCATATCAAATCTTCCAAGTTTAATTAATTAGGGTTTTTGAAAATTTAAGATATAAATTTGGTGGATAATTTTAATTAATTTTCAAATTTATTCTTAAGGTAATTTTCGAGTAGAATGAGATTTAATTTGGCAGATAATTGTTAGGACAAACTATCAAGAAAACCCCTAAATATTGGTTTTGATGAAATGTCAAAACATGTAGAAACATCTTCTGAAAAATTGCAGGAGTTCTAAGCTGGAAATAGAAAACTGACCAAAAAGAGACTCCAAAAGCAGCTCAGCTAAAGCTAGAAGTCAACCGCATTAGAGCATGGTTAACCCAGCTGAAAGGGTGCATCAATCAGTCAGAAAATAAGCCAACTGAGGGTTTGTAACGCCCCAAACTACTCTGTTTGGCCACATCACTTAACATACAATTTACTTACTTATTTTTGTGAGCTTATTTTAAATTGAGCGGAAGCTAAGGTCAAATAGCATAATAAGGTAAGACATCATGATTTTCATTATAAATTTTTTGCATCTATACATGCAACCTTTCGGATCTAATTTGTCACACAACATAGTATTAAGTAGAAGCATCGTATAAGCCCATCCACACGATCATACAATCATCTAACCTATCGGGCTCGTATGTTCTACATAACCCGCCCGTCTAGCATCCTAGTTTAGCCATCATAATATAGGGTTCAACAACATAATTCGCACATAGAAGGCTCCAAGGTCGAACAACTCGCCTTTAAAATGTTTTGCATAATATCAAGTTAAATACATCATAACTACAAAATAGGGCTAGTCCCATCCCCAATAGTCATTGATCATAAAGGCAAAAGGAGAATGATCAATATAATATGAATAATATGAGTATTTCAAAAGAAGAGCATGCAAAAATAAACACAAGCTTGTGGGGGTTCTCTTGTGTTCACAACGCTCCTACTCAGGCCTCAACTCAACCTGAAATTCATTAAATGAATGGGGTGACTATTTAACAACATACTCAGTGGGAAATACTGCAAACAGTTATAGCTAATTGCACAAGTGAAAATATAACATATGGATACTTCTTTACTTTGTGGAGACTAGCCTCAACCCCGTAGGGCCCAAACATCATGATGCCCCTGTTAATAAACGTCTTTAGCCCTGTAGGGATGCCCGCAGGCTTATTATCCCCCAGGGAAGACATTAACAAGTCTATATTGATCCCGTAGGACCTCTTTGTCAACCCCGAAGGATCTCTGTTTTGCCCCGAAGGGTCTCATTCTTATAACCGATCTGAAGATCCTTCATACTTATACAATCAAAGCACAACAATAACTATAACTTTACACGTGTTTACAGTTTAGAGTAATCCCACCTTATGAGACGCTTTCAAATCTTTTCAACCTTTGAAATACTTCTTAGCCGTGCACAAGTCGTCCATCTCGAACCCCAATACGTCGCTTAGCACCTTGGTTGATGGAGGATGATGAGAGAATCCACTTCCAAAACTTGAAGGATTGCTTGAGAGGATTGGGAGGAAAATCGTCCAAGTTGAAAGAAGAGAATGAAGAGAAATAAGTGAAGTGTAGTATTTAAAGGATGGAATTTTCGAAGCGAGGCGCAACCTAAGGGGGTCGCGTTCAGGGGTCGTATTTAAATAACACAGTGAGGCGCGACTCAAAGGGGTCGCATTTGAAGGTCGAGTTTGAGCTGAAGAAAAATGGCTCTCTGAAGCTCATAACACGCGACTAAAATGTCGCGTTTCAAGGTCGCGTTGCAGACCCTCGCAGAACGCGACTTGAAGGGGGTCGCGTTTCATGATCGCATTTTGACTTCACTGCGAGACGCGACTCGATGAACACGCACATGAGGGTCGCGTTTCAGGTTGTTTGCTATTTTCGAATACAGTTCAACTCCCAGACATTTCTAACTCCATATAACTTTCAAAACACATTAAATACTTATCAAAAAAGCAGGGGGCATTGCCCCCAGCCCCCATTGGGGCACTTCACCCTCTGAATCCCCGACTCACTGACCGGGCAGCGAGACCCCCGTCCGGCTCAACATTAGGGTGTTCAAGGTATGACAAAACAAAAATAACTGTAATTGCATTTGCTTATCATATAACTAGACATTTTAATTTTTAAAATATCATCCTGTATTATACACTCAGTATAATATCACCATGTTTAAGACGTATCAGCTCAAGTGGGACAACCTGCATTAAAACAACAGCATAATATACAAACATACCAACATCTTATCAACATAATTAATATTCAAATAATATTAATTCAAAATCATTTACTAAAATTATAATTTATAATTTAGCAAAAAAGGTTGGGGTATCACAGGGTTAAGGCACAAAAGTGAATTCAACTTCAATCAAACTGACAGCCGAGTCAGTCAAGCTAGAAGAGAAATCAAGCTGATTAAAGAAACTGACAACAAATCAGTTAAAACTGAAGACTTGAAGCATCCAACTGATGACCAAAAGTCAAATAGCAGCCGAACTGAAACCAAGAGTCAAACTAACTTCTAATGGCCAGAACTAGAGTCAGCCAGCTTAAAGCTCAAATATAGCATCAACTATTGACCAAGGTCAAAATAAGACCAGTCAAGCTGACAAACTATTCATCAGTTTGTCAACAGTTGAACTGGCAAATAAGCTCAAGGTAAGACTAGCTGAACTGACCAACTAGTCAAATAATTGTGATTGGTAGAACTGGCAAAAGAGCTCAGATGAACAACTAACTGAAGCTGTAGCTGAACCAAGATACCAAGTACAGAACTGCCAATTGGAGTCCAGAACTGAAAGATGAGCTGTTGAAGAACTGCCAACTGGACTAGTTCAAAACTGAAAGATAAGAAGCTGGAGAACTGCCAACTTGACCAGTCCAGAACTGAAAGATGAGTAGCTGGAGAACTACTAACTGGAGTCCAGAACTAGAAGTTGAGTAGCTGAAGAGTCTGCCAACTAAAGCTTTCCGCAGTTAATGCTCAACTAGAGATCTTCATATTAATGAAGAAGATCTCGGAGTAAATGCTCTGCAGAGATCGATTAGCTGAGCAACGACTATTCAAACAAGCTTCAACAACTACAATAATCAACTACCATCGATAGATCAACAGAATCAACAATCGGTGGAACCCAACGGTCACAAAGATCACTCTTCTATATAAGAAGAGTTAATCTTATCTGATTCAAGACTTTCGCCATTCTAATTCTTGCTATATTGCAGATACATACAACTGAGCTTTCTTTCTGTCCCCCTCCACAGCTCAAGTTTCAAGCACTTTTAAAAGTTGTGAATGTCTCAACTGAGAAGAAGATCTTAAAGAGTCAATTGACCAACTAGCTATTGAAGAATCCAACAAGAGCAAGCTTCTCAATTCACGATATTCAATGATTAACTACTTAGCTCAAGTCTAAGGAGCACATCAGTTGATACCAGTTTCAAAACTGTATTCTTGAAGATGGAAAGAGATCTAAAATCTTGTAAAGACGGGCAATAACACCTATCTCTCTAGCCAACAGTTGGGGATCACAAGTGTGAGCTGTCAAAACCGGCTGAGGAGACCGTAGCTCTGCGAGAGTTGTCATTTTCGGAACAACAACAATTGAAAAAAGCAACCGTGACTCTGCGAGAGTTGCCGTTTCCAGGTTAAACCTATCTTCATTGTGTAATTGTAGTAAAGAAATTTTACCATTGCATAGTGAATTACCCTTTTCAGTAAGGAAGAGAAGACGTAGAAGTTAAAGCTTTGAACCTCTATAAATTTCTTTTGTGTTGTACTTATTGCTCTCTATCTGCATCTCTCAACTGTACACGAATCTCACACAAGCTGCACTTCAGGCTGACTGTTCTTCTCAACTATCTAAGTGCATTGATAATTTTCATATGCGAGTCAAGGGCCCTATCTATTCCGCATTTGATTTAAAATTTTTTGAGTCAGTTTATTCACCCCCTCCTCTAAACTGACTTCAACTTGCCTAGGACCAACAAGTGGTATCAGAGCGGTTGATTCTAAGGATCAGCCGTTTCTACAGATCAACTTGCACTCAAGGACAAAGCACATTGATATAAGACATCACTTCATCAGAGATCACATTGAGAAGAAAGACATATACATCAAATATGTCAACACAAAGAAGCAAATAGCTGACATCTTCACCAAATCACTGCCAGAAGATAGATTTGTAGAGCTATGCATCTAGCTGGGACTACTTGAACTAGCTTCAAAGGATGAAGATGATCAATTGGATGAAGGAGTGCAGAAGACCACTCCAGCCGAAGAAAAGAACTGAGGAAAAGACAAGAACTGAACAAGTTGCATCAGTTTAATCAGTTCAGATGTTCAAACTGATGAGTCAATCAGTTCAAAAGAATTAGCAAATGCAGAAACTGCAAACTGAGAGAAGAAAACTCAAAACTGGTCAATTAGTTCAAACTGATCACTAGAGATATTAGTTCATTACTAGCTGAAGAAAGCAACTGAACTAAATGAGGAGTTAAACTAATTAAAAGAGCAAAACTCCAGCTGACGAGAAGTGAAGAAGCAGAATTGAAAATATTTCAGTTGGAACTGATCAATCCAGCTAGAAGTTATCAGCTCAACTGGAGACCATCAGTCGGTGAGCCAACTAATGATGTTAGCAGCTCAAGGCCACGCGGAATCTAAAGAGAAGAAAGTCAGATAAGTTCAAATTTATTAAGGGAATGGTAAAAATGACGTATCGATAAAATGTTACCATTGGACCCACTCTCTCTCTCTTCTCATCAATTCCCAACGGATAGATTTGTAAAATCAATCGACGAGTCTATTGAATAAATCTGACCGTTGAAGCTAGGGCACTTAAATCGTCCCAATTGTTGGATTAACAACTCCTTCCTTTATATAAAAGAAATGGCTGAATTCGAGTCTCACTTTTACCAATCCAAAATTCAACCGAGTTCTTGAAGAATTACCTTCCCAATTCTCCAGTTCAGATAACCAGTCACTATTCAATTTCTTTTCAATTCTCAGTTCAGTCAACACACCTATCTCATAATCTCTCTCCATATTCGAAACCTCCTCTTAGTTTCACAAAAACACCATGGCCAAGAAGAACAGACTAGCTGTTTGACGAAAGTTCAATTTCAGAGAAATTGGCGAGTCATCCCAGAGATTTCAAGTAAATCTCTAAAGCGATAATTCCTTGATCAACTAGCCTACAGAGAGAAGTGTTCCAACTCCCCACTCTGCGACTCTCTAATCAGAAAGATCACTCAAGCAGAATTACAGTAGTTGACTGAAGATCCTTCCACTAAGATCTATCCTGAACCAATTTTTGAGTTCTATTTTGACTCGAAAGGATATGATGACAGAATAACCATAGAGGTACGAGGAGAGTAACTGGAGGTCAGTCCAGAAATGCTTGCAAGAATATTCCAACTACCAACAGACGGGATAAGGTTGGAAGAAGTAGAGGTTAACCAACAACAAATCTACAACAACTACAAGCGAGTTGACTGCCAAGAAGATTACAAAAGCAGCACTCTCATGTCCTGCTTCCAAGAAGAATACAAGATTCTAGCATCTGTAGCAGCTAGAATAACTGTTAACACAATAGGAAGCCATTCGGAGATGTCGGAACCCAAATATAAGGTGTGTGAAGCAATCACCATGGATATCAAAGTTAATTGGGCTCAATACTTCTTTGAACAAATTAAGAAGTATGTGGACATTGTTAACAAAAACTGGAGCGAAGAAGAGTTCAAGCAGAAGATATGCTACCCTGCAGAATTAGCAAAATTTTAGAAGACACATTCAGTTTCATTTAATAAAACTGAGATTCTGATGATTGAGAAGGCAGATTATATTCCTGCAACTGGCAGAAGACAACAGGCACTAAGTATTAAGGGGTCCTTTAAAATTGATGCCCCCTCAAAAAAAGCTGAGAAGGCAGTTGAAGAAAAATGAAAGAGGATAGCAGCTGAGTCACGTCGTGATGACTCTGACTCTGATGATCACATTCCTATCAGCCACATGATGGGAACACTGATCAAAGCTAAACCCCTACAATAGGTTCATTTTGGCTCAACTTCTACATCAAATGGGATAGAGTCCTTCCCAGTTTACAAGTCTCAAGCCTCAAAGAAAACGTTAACAAGACCAGCTCAAGTCAAGGAAGGAACTGGCAAAGGCAAGAAGAAGTTAGCTAAATCAAGAGCTGAAGAAAAGAAAAAGCAAGCTGGGCCACCATCATCTCCAGAACTGCATCCTCCCAAAATCAAAGCTTTTGACATGGCACCAGTTCAGAATGATGATATCATGCCATATAGAGGAGTTCCTTTGAGAAACACTGAAGCTGACTACTTCAGAATGACCTGCCCACTAATGGCAGAAACTTTGGAAAATATAAGAGCTCTTTCAAGAGCTGAAGTTATCAAGAGCTAGGCAGATGCTCAAGTAAAAATATTCATAAAAGACAACTTTGCTGAGGATGTGATTGGGTCAGCTGCCCTATACAAAGCTCTCTCAAGGTACAACTACTGGTACCTATGGAGGCACTGCTTCAACTCGGAAGCCCACTGACGCGTTGTTGTTTCGCGGTCCAAAAATAATTTATAACTCCTGTGCCCATAGTGAGCGTAGCCAGCTAATGAGTACGGGGTCAATCCCATAGAGAGCTGTTGGGATTTCACCTTCTGGTATCTAGTCGCAAAAAGTGGGGGTTTTTGTGTTGTCACTACACTGAATTAAATCTGCAAAAAGAAATTAAAGACAATATCAAATAACAAAAGGTTCTGGCATTTGAACTTGAATTTGGTTTAAAGATAAAACAACTCGGTCATGGGCATACCGATTTTCATACATGATAAATCACCCAGTTATGGAGATCAGATTCCTCTCTGTGTCTCCTTATTCATCCTTTCATTTTACACCTAAAAGCGATTCCTCGTCAATCAAATCCCTAATCAGTCACCCACCTCCAGATTCATCTAAAAGATATAAGCAAATAGAAATTAGTGTGCCCTAGACGAACCCAAGTTTATTGTGTTTACTAATTCCTCGTGTGCCTACAACAACCCATTGATTCCCTTATTACTATATGAACCAACACACGGTCACGATTCACCAATTTAATTAATAGTGGTGTGCCCTCTTTACCTAACGAGTGATCAGCCACATTGGGCATTTCAGACACACACTCACATGGAATAAGGCACAAGAATCAACAAAATCTTATCATGTATTACTATGCCAATTTTGGCCTCACAAGTCCATATTTATATTCAAACCATTTTCGTTCTTCAAACACCAGAATAAAGGAGTCTAGTCAAGCATGCTACACATAATTAAAATAGCAGAAATGAAAGACATAAATATAAATAAAACTTACTAAATTAATAGACAAAAACACTTAACATAAATATTGACTGTATAAACATAATCCTAAATCCCAAAGGCTTAAGGCCGATGGATTGTTTCTTGCTGCAATGCAGCGTATGAGAAAAGTAAATGCCGAAAAATAGAATTTGTAGCAGTGTTTCCAAACTTTCTAACGTTTTCTTTCCGTAATTAGAATTAGCTTAAATAGTTACATTTCTGAATTAGAGTATCCCCAACAAACTGGGGTCTTCGCTGGATTTCCGGACACAGCGTGCCCTCCCTGATCTGTCTGGATAAGCTTTAGTTTGACCAAATCCCTATTTTTTAGGGATCAAGCTTATCTCTTCGTTTCAGCGCCTCTTAAGAGTCCAACTTATCACCAACTCCTCTTTGGATATGAAGCTATCTTCCATGTCTCTCTCTCTTCCAACTAAATCTTGGGTTTTTCACGAATGCCCATTCCAGCCTGTTGTCGAGTCTGCACGAGCAATGTAGGTACGATATCATACAATCCGCTCCATCCGTATCTGATATGCCCATTCTGGTTCCCGAATGTATGATGGATATTGAAGAAGTCCCTTGTGCCTCTGAATACAATGTAAATGGTGAGATAATCATGAATAACTGGGCATAAAATGCCCCTTTCACCAGACTTGACTCCCGAAGTGCCCTATGACCTCATCCTGGTTCTTTTTGACTCAAAACTCACTAAAAAGGACATTTATAACGAATAAAATGCCCATAAAAACATGAAATAAATGGACTTATCACACCCACATACTTTAGACATGATTGTCCTCAAGCATGGGATGCAACGCGTCTAGAAAACAAAAGAAAAGAAAGGAAAAGGAAACAGACTCAAGACAAAAGCATGCAAACTGTTAATTAACATGGGCACATCACATTCAATATTCCAACAAAACTTTAAAGTTACAGCATACCAAAAATAGGTCAAAAATGAGTTTAGCTTGGTAATTCTCACAAACTCTCTTCACCCAGTGTTTAGGCTTAGTGTATACACTCAAATCAATGCAATTATGTACTTAGTCGTCCCATAAGCTTGCTAAAGTTCTACTATCAATCTCCAGAAACCATAGATGCATAAGTATCAATATGGCATTTTAGGCTACAGTGGGCATTTCATATGAGGTGGGGCTTTATTTCTGTACAAACCTCCCTATTTTTCACTCAATCAACTACCTTGCTGTGCCCTGTTCAGAAACTAATTTTTTTCTTCTCTTCATTTGGGCATTCTGAACACTTAAGACTAGGGGGAATTTTATTCTCACTTTTTTGTTTTTATATATATATATATATATATATATATATTACCCCTATCTTTTCTGGCCTTTTTACAAATATCCCCCAATGATTCTATCTTCCCCATTTTTTTTCAGGCTCTTGTGTTGCCCTGGCTATATATATTACAATCCCAAACAATAAATATGCCAAGGCATTTCATAGGCTCAAGGGGCTGCAAAGGCTGTGTCATTGGTGGGTAAATTTTTATCTCGGTGGCTCAGCAAAAGATGGCCTATATCATCTACCTATGCATCAACAATTCCCAGGTTTCAAATAGAACAGTAGCAAGTTCTAGAATTTCCAAGCACATAATTGTTCACACATGAAGTAAAAAAAGCTATAAAATGGGCATACAATATTTAAGCTCAAGTCTCACAGAGCATGCTTATTTTGATATAAGGCAGTTTAATGTTGAAAATATCAAATGGAATGGCCACATAGACTTCACAGAAAGCATGCCTGACTCAACTAACCACCTACACACTTTGCATTTGGCAAAGTGTTAAAAACAGACTCAACAAGAATAACAAAACACAAACCGGAATGCCCCCACCCACACACTTTGCACTAGGCAAAGTGGGTGAAACAGGGGCGACACACGAACAACAAAGAACAAGATAAAAAAATAAAACAAAAAAACAAAACATAAACTAAGGAAAGAAAGAACCAGGAATCAATCGGATGAGGACGTTGGGTAAGAGAACCCAATGTGTCTGAAATAGGCCTTTAGGGCGGCCTCCATGCGGGTCAGTTTTTCATTGGCTTGGACTTGGGCATTCTCCATTGCTTCTAATCTTCTCATTATCACCGTGACTGGGTGCTCTCTTTGCTGTGCCCTCCTCACTGGTGGCACAAAGAAAACAGGCTTGCCATCCTCATCATCAACCACATCTTGCATTCCCCTTAAACAACTTAAATCAAAATATTCATGGCGGAGGGGGATCATAGCAGTTTTATTTACATCAAGCAATCTGGCCCTAATAACAATCTGGGTAATCAATTGGGCACAAGAGATACGATGCCTGGGTGTGTTTTAATTTCCTTGAAATGTGCAATGGCCACATAGCCAAAATTGATTTCTATTTTCTTCACCATGAACCACAAAATGAATAACTCCTGATTTGTTATGGAATTAGAGCTATCTTTCCTACCAAAGAAACTGTATGCCAACACCCTATGGAAAAACCTCAGAGCATCATTATTCAAACAGTATCCCGTTGTGGCTCCACTCTGATAAGTGGAGCCGTCCCCAATATCTACCCATTTTGCCTCAACTCCCTCAGCGGAGTCGGGCACTACAGTCACGGCATCTACATACTCCTCCTCCTAGAGGCCCAAGTATGATACAATGCCCAACATCATATTTAAGTCATCAGCAGATATAGAAAAATTTCTACCTAGAATTTTAAAATTCATCACCCTAGTAGACGTATCAGGCTTATTCACAGCTTTAATTTTCAGACTAGTGACAAACTCTCGTGAGAGAGCAGGAAAAATCACACATTCCATATCCAGGAAAAATTCCCAACCTATTGCAGCAAAGAAATCCCTTATCTCTTGCTCTATTCCAACAGCTGCGAGCGACTCAGCATGGACTCCCTTGGAGTTTATAATGCCCCGGACTGGTGGCAGGCCACTTCCTAGATTGTTTAATTTGGGGCTCTCTATCCCTCTGCCCTTTTTAGGTTCAGGGTATGGTATTCCCTCTTCAGCTTTTCTCTTCTTTGAGGAGGGCTCCCTAGCTAGTTTGGCCCCTACCTTCATGGCCACCGCTTTTCCCACCCTCCGCTTGGGTGGTCAGTCCTCTGAGGGTTCTTCCTTGAGCGTTTTTGCCTGGGAAAGCTCGCTTAGTTTCATCTTGTTGGGACTCGGCTTGCTGCTCGGTTGGTTGTTCCAGAATGGGCTTTCCGATTTTTATTTTTCCTTTCACCTTCTCCAATGCCTTTTTCTTTATCTCAACATGTCTTTCTTCTTGGATTTGCTCCTCCGCAGGTTGCTCTTCCTCCTCATCTAGCTCATTCACAAAGTCATCTAGGGCTTCATCGTCACCCTCTTCTTCCACATTCTCCTCCTCCTCTCTAACAATCTCTTCAAATGGCGGGAGTGTCGGAACCCTTGCCGGTTTCTTCACCTTTTTCGAGGCTTTCTTCTCAGGTTCCTGTGTGGGCTTCGTAGCCACTTCCTCTTCCTGAGTAGCACCAACAGTGGTGTCCTCCTCAGCTTGCTCTTCTTGCGATGGTGTTGCAGAGCTTGCCTCAGCTACAGATTTCTTTTCTGACGGGGTTTCCTTTGCCGGTTTGCTTGAGGTGGCCACGACAGGTGCATCTTTTTCCTTAGGCTTAATAGCCTTTTTTCTTTGCCACCTTAGTTGGGGTGGGCTCTGCAGAAGTAACTGAAGTATCAAACTCCAACCTGGCCTTAGCTCCAGCTTTCGGTGCATCTTTTTTCCCGTGTGTGTTCACCAATTTTGAAGCTAAAAAAGTAGCAGAGAAGTTCTGTAGGGTTTTGGGAGGGAGAAGAAAGAAACTTCGATTTTTTTCCAAAAAGAATGAAAGTGAGAGTTTAGATTTTGTGGGGTTGGCTTTTTATTAAAGTGTGTTACTATTCCTGATGTGACCGTGACTCTTTGAATTCCAAAATATTTATTTGAATCAACGTGCCCACATCAATGGATAAGACTTATTCCTTGAAAAATTGGAACAAACTTTATCTCTTCAAAATGCCCCGCTTCAAAATCCCTTTTTTTCTGGGATTTATCTTTATCTCTTGTTTCTCTCTCTTTATCCTAACCTGCAGATCACATACTTATCCAAAAATAAGCGTAAAATTGCCCCTAAACTAGCTTAATTAACTAGAAAATTTATTTAATTAAAATAAAAAATGAATTAAAGCAAATAAAACCTGGGTTGCCTCCCAGTAGCGCCCCATTTAATGTCGTGGGCACGATACAGTCCCTGTTCAGGCATAAATGGGCTGCCCGAGCCAGACCACTTTAGCTTCCCTATCAAAATGCCCTAGGTATGGTTTAAGGCGATGGCCATTAACTTTGAATTGCCCTCCAGTTTCGGGATTTTTCAACTTAACTGCCCCATTGGGGCATTCCACATATACTTCAAATGGACTAACCCACTTGGTCCTCAGACTTCCTCCTATCAATTTGAACCTTGAATGCTACAAAAGCACTTGCTGCCCTGGGAAAAATCTCTTTCTTCTAATCACTTGACCATGAAGCCTCTTCATCTTTTCCCTGTAAAACACAACATTATCATAGGCTTCCATTCTCATTTCTTCCAGCTCTTGAATCTGAAATTTTCTGAAATGCCCAGATGCATCCTTGTCCATGTTCAGCTTCTGAAGTGCCCATCACTCCTTGTGTTCCAGCTCAACTGGCAGATGGCAATACTTTTCAAATAGCATCCGGTATGGGGACATACCGATTGGGGTCTTAAATACAGTCCGATATGCTCACACGGCATCATCAAGATGAGCACTCCAGTCCTTCCGACTGGGATTCACTATCTTCCCAAGGATGGCTTTAATTTCTCGATTTGAGACTTCAGCTTGGCCATTCCTTTGTGGATGATAGGCTGTTGTAACTCTATGATTCATCCCGTATTTCTTCAATAGTCTCTCCAGTGCTTGGTTGCAAAAATGGGTTCCTTGATCACTGATGATGGACCTGGGCACACCAAACCGGTTAAAAATGTGGCTACTACTCTTGCATCATTGGTAGGAGTAGCCTTGGCTTCCACCTATTTGGACACATAATCAACTGCCAGGATGATGTAATAGTTCCCTTTAGAATTTGCAAAGAGTCTCATAAAATCCATTCCCCAAACATTGAAAATTTCTACTGGCATGATGGGTGTCATGGGTATTTCATTCTTTCTTATGATGTTCCAGACCCTATGTCATTAATCACACCTTTTGCAAATGTCATGGGCATCTTTAAAAATTGTGGGCTAAAAGAACCCACAATCTATAACTCTCCTTGCTGTTCGTTTTGGTCCGAAATGCCCTCCGCAAGCATAACTATGACAATGCTTCAAAATCTCACCAATTTCATGGTCAGGGACACATCTTCTTATGATTTGATCAACACATCTCCTCCATAGAATAGGGTCATCCCAGGTATAGAACTTGCTCTCATGCCTTGACTTGTTCTTTTCGTACCTTGAGTACCCATTTGGCAGCTCTCCTGACTCCAAAAAGTTCACTATATCTGCATACCATGGTTCCAGTGTGCCCCATGCTGATTACAAATGCTCATCAGGAAAATGATCCGTAATTGGCATTTCATCACCCTTTTCATTCAGCACTCGGCTCAGATGGCCAGCCACCAAGTTCTGTGCCCCATTCTTATCTTTTATCTCGACATCAAAGTCCTGCAAAAGTAGGATCCATCTAATTAGTCTCGGCTTCATCTCTTTCTTGGCCATCAAGTGCCTTAGGACACCGTGATCTGTGTAAATAATGTTTTTGGCTCCCAAATGGTAGGACCGAAACTTCTCGAATGCAAACACTACTGCCAATAGCTCCTTTTCAGTAGTGGTGTAATTACACTGTGCCCCATTCAGAGTTTTAGAGGCATAGTAAATTACATGGCTTTATTTTCCTCTCTTCTGACCCAGTACAGCGCCCACAGCATAGCCACTGGCGTCACACATAATCTCAAAGGGCATTCCTCAATCTGGTGGTTGGATAACTAGTGTAGTGACCAGTTGCTTCTTTAGAAAATTGAATGCCTTCTTACACTCTTCATGAAATTCAAACGGGACATCTTGTTGTAACAAGTGAGTAATAGGCTGGGCAATTTTTACAAAATCTTTTATAAAAACCTCTTATAAAAACCAGCGTGCCCCAGGAAGCTTCTCACTTATTTCACCGAAGTGGGGTATGGTAATTTCTCAATTATGTCCACATTAACTTTATCGAGCTCAATGCCTCTCTTGGAAATCACATGGCCCAGTACAATGCCTGTTGGGGTTTTTTTGAATTAAACCACCGCATGATCATTTGGTTGTTCATTAATCCATGTTCAGGCAAATCATAATTTTATGACACATGCATGTTTATCACGTCATGCACAAAACCATGTAAAACGAATCTAATAAAGCGGAAAACATAGATCCGAATTACTTATAATTGTCAGACGGTCTGTGGACAAGATTAAAGATCTAATCTTGCTATTGAATGAACACAAAAGTGGCCCCCCTTTTTCCTCAAAAATTTGACCAACACAAATTCTACTCCAAGATCTTCTATTATATTCGCGGACTGTATCTAGATTCAGAGTGGGCTGAAATCTACTAGATAGGATTGTGGAATCTGTGGATAACTTTGAGAGACAAAGAGGGGCTGAATTATTATGACTATAATTTTCGAACCCACCTCCTCTATATATAGGGGATGTGGCCGAAAATTGGTCTCCCAACCCTACTGGGTTTGGGCCTCTATCTCCAGTTCAATATCCAGTCCACTATCAGTCTATTGGGCTACAACAGGGATCTAGAAGAATATTAAATTGGTCCACTAATTTATTTAATATCCAATATCCAATAAACTTAGGATATAATTAAATAAATTAAGTTTTACTTTTATTTCACTAAAGAAGTAAAACTGACCTACCAATTTAATACATATTTACGAATATGCTTTCTCCTTTAGTCCAGCCATTCCCCGTGTTTAAGATATAATGTTCATTAATTAATTATGTCAGCCTCTGACAGCTATAATTAATTAACATCTAAAACCTTAAGTAGTACCACACAAGCATTACTCATGTACGGAATAAATTTCACCTGCAGGGTTTCAACATGAACTTGTGTTTCCTCAAGAGAGCATCATCAACCTGGCGCACCAGGACACGGTGCTCATGCATACTGCACGAGACATCATATATACATTGTTATTACCCAAGATAGCGAATTTGATCTATGAAAAGATCTCACCCATTGATAAATCAAAGTAACAAACAACGTACACATATGTTCGCCAATATCACATGAGTTCAGAACCTGAACTCTGTAGATCTTTATTCTCTCAGTAACTGGGTCAGAGACAGAGAATAGTATCCTATCATGATCCTCCTCAATACACTAACGAGTGTACTAGAATAATCAGTTAGTCAAGATAAACTAACTTATCAGATTATTCTACGGTGTACCGATGGTGTGTTGAGGACCATCTAAGCCGTGAGCTCTTTAATACATTACAAGGCTCTAATGATATGATCTTACCGTGTGACTCCCTACACCATATCATCTACAATGTAAGTATATGGAACATTGCATAGAACAATTATAGAACATAATCTAAATGCAAACAGTGACTGCAATAACTTTCATTTTATATCATCATATCATCAGAAAAGTATACAAAGAAAAGTCTTCTACTATAAAAAACTAACAATCTCCCACTTATACTTGAAGCATGTCTTTCAAGCATAAAAACTAACTGGCTAACTCTCCAATCAAAACTATCAACTCAAACTGCGCCACCAGGTCTGCATCTTACTCCCATTTTTTCCACGTGACCATCAAAGGTCTTAGCCTACTGGCTCTTTCTGAATGGATTAGCCAAGTTGTCTTTCGATATAATCTTGACCACTGACACGTCTCATCTCTTAACGATTTCTCATATAAGATGATACTTTCTCTCTATGTGTTTATTTGCGTTGTGGGCTCTGGGTTCCTTCGAATTCGCCACTGCACTAGAGTTATCACAGTATATCGTGATAGTCTTAGGCAAATCAGAAACCACGCCCAAGCCCACTAGCAACCTGCGGAGCCAGATAACCTCTTTTGCAGCCTAAGAGGCAGCTACATACTCGGCTTTCATGGTGGAATTTGCAATGCATTTCTGCTTAATGCTCCTCCATGAGATGGCTCCATCTCCTAATGTAAACACATAGCCCGAGGTAGGCTCACTTTGATCTTTGTTAGATTGAAAATCTGAGTCCGTGTAACCCAAAGGTACTTGACTATCAGAGCGGAAAACCAACATGTAATCTCGAGTCCTTTCAAGGTACTTGAGAATGTTTTTGACCGTAGTCCAGTGACCTTGTCCAGGGTTAGACTGATATCTGCTTACCATGCTAATGACATAGCATATATCAGGCCTAGTGCATAGCATAGCATACATCAAACTTCCCACAACCGAAGCATATGGTACTTTCTTCATTTCTTCTATCTCAGACTGTGTTTGGGGACACATTTCCTTGGATAGATGAATTCCATGCCTGTAAGGTATAAAACCTTTCTTGGAATCTTGCATGGCAAATCTAGCTAGCACTGTATCGATATAAGTCACCTAGAACAGACATAACATCTTTTTTTGACGATCTCGAATGATCTTGATGCCAAGGACATGTCCGACTTCACCCAAATCCTTCATATCGAACTGCTCGGACAACCACACCCTAATGTTTGACAACGCCTTCTTACTATTTCCAATAAGCAAGATGTCATCAACATAAAGTACGTGAAATGCCACAATGTTTTCGTCACATTTATTGTACACACAACTCTCATTCGGACTTTACATGAATCCATATGACTGGATAACCTCGTCAAATCGGATGTTCAAAGAACTTGATGTCTGCTTAAGTCCATAAATGGATCTCTTAAGCTTACACACCAAGTGCTCTTGGCCCTTAGCAATGAATCCCTCTGGTTGCTTTATGTGGGTATTTTCTTCAAGACTTCCCTTTAGGAAAGCTGTCTTGACATCCATCTGTCAGATCTCATAATCCAAATGAGCGGCAATAGACAAGAGTATCCGGATTGACTTAAGTATCGCTACTGGTGAAAAGGTTTCCTCATAATCGATCCCTTCTTTCTGAGTATACCCTTTTTGCCACAAATCTTACCTTGAAGGTTTCAAGCTTCCCGTCAGATCCTCTCTTGCGCTTGTAGACCCCCATCTTGTGGTTCTACAAGTTCCCTGACTTGATTGCGATCCATAGATCCAATTTCAGACTCCATTGCAGTTTTCCAAGAATTCGCATCTTTATCTCGAATTGTCTTGTCATAAGTCCTGTGATCCAATTCATTGAGACCCTCTGGGAAATCTGAAGCCTCTCCTAGACCAATGAATCTATCAGGTTGGCGTACAACCCTCCCACTGCGACGAGGCAGTTTCTGTACTTCTGTGACACGTTATGCAGTGTTTGGTGGTTCCTCTTCTTGTACAACTGGTGTAGGATTCAATCCTCCCCTTAACTCCTCAAGGATGATTTGACTCCTTAGTTTGTGGTTTATGACATAGTCTTCCTCTAAGAATCGAGCATTGGTGCTAATAATGATCTTCTGATCCTTAGAACTATAAAACAAACCACCTTTCGTTCATCTAGAATATCCAACAAACAGCTTTACATCAATATGAGGCGCCACCTTATCATCTTTCTTGTCCAACATGTGTGTTGGGCTACCCCAAATCCGAATATGGTTCAAATTGGGCTTCCGTCCAGTCCATAGTTCTGTAGGTGTAGCAGGAACTGATTTCGATAGAACCAAGTTAGGAATATAGGCTACTGTTTCCAAGACATATCCCAAGAATGAAATTGGCAACTCAGAATAACTCATCATCGATCTAACCATCTCTAACAGTGTACGATTCCTTCTTTCCGCTACGCTATTCTACTGTGGGATTCCAGGCGCAGTCAACTGGGATGTAATCCCATTCTCTGCCATGTAATCCCTAAATTCGCTTGAGAGGTACTCACCACCATGATCAGAACGTAGTGACTTGATACTTCTACCTGTTCGTTTCTCCGCTTCCGCCTTAAACTCTTTGAATTTCTCAAAGCATTCAGACTTACGATGCAACATGTAGATATATCCGTATCTAGAGTAATCATCAATGAGAGATATGAAATACTCGAACCTTCCTCGATCTTGAACTGATATAGGGCCGTACAGGTCAGAGTGAATCAAATCTAATAGCCTTTCGGATCTATTTCCTTTTGACTAGAAATGACGCTTGGTCATTTTACCTTCCAAACAGGATTCACACAAAAGAAATGATTCCAGTACCAAAGAAGACAATGGTCCATCATTTACAAGCCTTTGTATCCTCTTAAGGTTAATATGACCTAGCCTTAGATGCCAAAGATAGGCTTGATTCAATTCTGAAGGTTCTTTTCTCTTGTTAGGGTTTATGATCGATGTATTCAACAGTTGTCTTTGCGTAGTGTTTTCAATTGGGTTAAGAAAGTATAAGTGTCCATCCAATGTGCCAGAACAGATAAAATGTTGACCACTAAAGATAACTACTTTGTTATCAAAAGAAACAGAATATCCATCCATAATCAATTTAGAAACGGAAACCAAGTTTCGCCTAAAACCAGACACATAAAGACAATCTTTCAAAACCAAAGTTCTATCACTACTGAAAGGTAAAACAACATCTCCCACTGTAACAGCCGCCACTCTCGTAGCATTGCCCATGTAGACGGTGATCTCATCCTCACTCAGCTGTCTTTTTACCAGGAACCTTGTAAAGACATGCAAACATGATCAGTAGCTACAGTATCTACTACCCATGACTGGGTAGAACAAGTTGCTAAACATGTTTCCATAACTAGAGTGTGAGATGTACCTCTCTTCTTCTTCTTCTTGTTAGGACACGCCGCCTTCCAGTGACCTGGTTAGCTGCACCTGAAGCACTTAGTCTTCGACATGAACCTATCAGGAGGAATCTTCGCCTTTGGCTTCTTTGCCTTAGGCGCCTCATCTACAGCCTTCTTAGGTGCGTTTCTCTTCTTCCTTTTTCCACCAGAAGAAGACGCTCATCTTTCAGCTATGTGGGCCTGAGGATTGCTCTTTTGGAGCAATTTAGCCACCTGAAGATCTATGAGCAGTTCAGTCAGGCTGACATCCCTTTTAATCATGTTAAAATTCAGCCTGAACTGCTCAAACTACGAGGACAAACTATAAAGAACAATGTCGATTTGAGAATCGCCATCTATCTCTCCACCCAAGGTCTCGATCTCAGATAAATACCCTATCATCGTGAGAACGTGATCCCTAATAGGTGTGGAGCTAGACATTCTCACATCAATTAGCTTTTTCATTACCAAATGGCGTGCCGAGCGGTTCTGATGACCGAATAGCTACCTAAGGTTGTACATGATATCATAAGCGGTTTTCATAGGTTCATGCTGATGTTGCAATACACTTGACATAAATGCCAAGATGTAACAGCGCGTTATCTCATTAGGCCTAACCAACTTATCATATGCAACCTTTTGGGCTTCGTCAGAACCCTCATCTGGCTATGGAGGACAAACCTCATCAAGCACAAACTTGTGTCCCTTAGCAACAAGAACTAAGTTAAGGTTACGAAGCCAGTCATTGTAGTTTTCATCGACAAGTTTATTTTCTTTGAGGATTGAGGACAGATTGGAGAGTGTCATTGATGATATGAAATAACTGAAATTAAAACATGCAGTACAGTCACAAAACATGTTTAGGATGAACAGTATATAATCGAAAACCTCACAAAAATTATATACATTTCCACTGACATTTTAAAAACGTCTTTTATAAGCCACGATAGTGTGGACGTTTATAAAATTCATTTTTAAATAGGTTAAACCTTTAATTTGCCTCAAGTTGAGTTTCCTTACACCAAGCAAATTAATAGCCGGATAATTAACACGGTCATGTAATCATCTAAGTGGACGTGTGGACGTTTATCAATAAATTACATCTAAGTGTGCATACCATTATCTTCGCACAAAGAGCACCATTCGAATTTAACTGCTCCAGATGGAGGAGTCAGTTAGTTCTAACAGTGTTCTACAACTATCCACTTAGGATATTTAATTTCTAGAGAAATTTGTGATATGACACATCCGATATGGAGAAAGACCGATGTCAACGCGCATGTCCATCACTTCTCAATTAAACCAGATTTCATGGAGACCGTATGAGATTTCTACATAATTTGGTATGAATCTCTCCCACTTAGTTATTTATGTTAGAGGTTTCATTTTATCCCATTATCGAACATGCAAACATCACATAAAAAGATAAACATCCATTGCATGCTTCAACATAATAAGCAACAGTAATATTCCAACTATCATGGCTTATATCTCATTTTGATTGATGAGATAAAACAGGAAAGTCAGCTCCGGAAACAGGGTTATGGCCGCCACCCCCTTCACCGCGCCTCGCCGAAAATCCTAGCACCATTTAGGGTTTCAGGACGTGAACCGGTGAACCTTTCTTTCTTGGTGCTGAACCACTTTTCTTCCTTTGAGTTGATCTCCGATCTTTATTCAATACAGACTATCTATTCCAAAAGGAAAAATCTAATATTGCTAGAATAAAAATTACAACTCAAAAACTCGGTCTAACATCTTTATATCTATTTCATTAAAACAACGTCAAATTAAACCTAGACCTAACCCATGGATTTTCTCATGGATTAAAATCACGTAGCTAAACCGGCATACATCCAACATTCATTCAACATAAACATACATCACATAAAATAAAAGATCCATGATAGTTGTTTAGTGTACATTTGTCCTATCCAATCTTAGGAGTTTAGTATCTCTTGTAGGTGTTTCTCCCTTGTTTTTGTGTGATTTTCATGTTATTTCCTTCACTTTTGCTCTTTTGGTGAGTTGTGTAGATTTGCACAAGATCTTGAGAAAATGGAGGATTAATGACTGCAAAATTTGAGGGATTCAAGACAATGGGAAGATAGAGAATCTAATAAGGAGTGCGTGGCAAGTTGAATCGGGTCACTCGGCTAAGAAACGAGGGAGAACGAGCCAAAACCGTGGAAGCTGCCGAAGACAGATTTGTCAGGGTGCGCGACCGCGCAACTCCCCTCTCGGCCAAGAGACCCCGCGAGTGCGCAGACTCCCGCGGGCGCGCGGGGTGCGTTCCAGCCCAGTTTTTCATGCAGATTTTGTCCGATCTTTCCCTAACCACTACACCTTTTTGACTACCACCTCCCATCTCACCCATTCTCGATTCTCTCTCTCTCTCTCTCTCTCTCTCTCTTCAAATAAGGGGACTTCTCCCCAATTATAAAAGGGGGGGAGGCTTCTCCAATACACACATTCACCCATATCTCTCTCTCACTTCATTTTTCTTCCCTCCATCTTCACCACTTCTTCCATCACTTTTCTTCACCACACCACCACTGATCCAAAGAGGGAGAAAGGAGGAGAAGAGGCAAGAGGGCTAAAGCTCAAGGAGAAAGGCCCGAGAAGAGGAGCCCGATATCAAGCTCTCTGCAGAAGCTAAGATTGGTAGAGGGACTCTTTGATGACAGCCTGAGAAGAGCGATCCGACTTCAAGCCATCCGCGGAAGCTAAGCTTGGACGAGGAGGCTCCGATTTGGTATTTCCTTTCCTCTTAGCTTTAGCCCATTTATGGGGATTTGTCCCAAGACTCTCGAGACAACAAACAATATTGTATAAGTTGTATGGATTTTATCTTTTGGTTGTTGAATAAATGACTTTTATGATGTTTATGTTGTTTTGAGCATGGTGTTGGGCGAATTTCTACATTAGGGGATGGATAATCGATTTGATTTTGACCTATGCTTGTTCTTGTTGGTTGTTGTTGTTGGAATCATCCTTATCATGTTAGGGTGCTTGATCACCATTTTAACGTTGCTAGGATTTAGAGGAAACTTGAATGTGACTCCAAATCCCGAAATTGGTTCCTTCAACGTCTTGCTCGTATGATATAGCTAAAAGAGGTTTAACGGATAGACGATGACAGTAATTGAAGTTAAGCCTTTTGAGAGGGTCTATGGTATGTGTGAGATAATATGTTAATCTTGCTCATTTGATATAGCTAAAAGGGCTTAATTAATAAACGGTGACAGTAATTGACATTAAGCTTTTTGAGAGAGTCTATTGAATGTGTAATTTTAGCATTACCAACTTGAACTAAGCATATATATAAGCCATTGAGAGAATCACATCCTAATGCTCTTCTTATAATCCTATCCTCTATCTTTGAGTTTGGTGGTGCAATTAGTTAATTTTACTTGCTTTAATTAGGTAAATTAGTATAACTTTCCTTGCCCTTGTTTAGAATATTTAGGATGTATTTCATTTTATTGTGCTTGTTAACAATTATGGCATAGAAAAATAATCACCCACATGAAGCTTTCCTCGAGAGATACGACCCGAGTTAGCTCACCGCCCTACAATTGACCCCGTCCTATTGCGGGAGTCCGGATCAAAGTAGTCTCGCGTGTGAAGTCAAATTTGGACACAACAATAGTTGGTAAACCTGCAAACAAACACAGTCTACAAATCCAACAATCATATATTATATGATCCACATAAAATAACATATGATATCTATGCATGAATATTAAAAATATCAAATTTTAACAATTAATTAAATTAATTAATTCGATATTATCCACAAGATAAAAATTAGAAATTAAAATAATTATCCACCAATTTTTTAACTTGTAATTCTCGAAAATAATACCAAAAATAAATATGAAAATTAATTAAAATTATCCACCAAATTTATTTAATATTTTCAAGCCACCCTAATTAAATAATAATTGGATATCTTGATATAAATCAAGAATCTAATCCAAATATTATCCATAAGAATCTAAATATTTAAGGATAAGGTTTGAAGATTTGATCCACTTCAAAATCTTCCAAAACCTATCCAAAATTAAATTCTTATCACAATTGGATTTTGATAATTATTTGTATATATCCAAAATCACCTTATCCAATTTTTTAATCAAGATTTTCGAAATATACCAAATAATAAATCTGAAAATTTGATCCACCTCAAATTTTTCCAAATTTAATATTTTATTTTCAAATCTATCTAGATTAAAATTAGGTAAATTAAGATATACATCAAATAATATCAAACCTTAATCCAACACTCAATTTTCAATCCATCTTAATTAATAAATCTGGAAATTTGATTTTCATCAAAATCTACTCCAAATTAATTAATTAAAATCGAAAATTACCTATATTTCACATCTGAAAATTTTGACATTAATCAAAAAACTATTCCAAATAATATAGTGTAGGTTTCGAAAATTAGAAGAATTAAAAATCTTTGAATTTTGATCCATTTCAAAAGTTATCAAAATTAAAATTCTAATTTCAAACCTATCTAGATTAGAATTAGGTAAGTTTTGATATACAAAAAAAATCACCTACCCTAATTCTAATCAATTCAATTTTTGACCCTACTCTAAATTAAAGCTTAAAATTTTGATCTTGATCAAAAAACCATCCAAACTTTAATTCATGATGACCGAAAATTCATAGCTCAAATTAGGGAATTTTTAACATCAAATTTCAAAAAATTTGATAACTAAATTTTCGATCCCCCATCAAATAAAATCTGGAAATTTGAAGAACATCAATTATCATTCCAAATCTTAATCCATGATGGCCAAAAATTCTTTAGATCACAAAATAAGAATTTTCGAATTACCACAAAAATTCATCCAAGTTTTGTACAATATAAAAATCGAAATCCATACATATTTAAATCTGAAACTTTAAGCACCATAAATTTATCATCAAATTTAAGTACGTATTTCGATATTATCCTAGGATTAAATCTAGAACAGTGCCAAAACCCGCTCTGATACCAGTTATTGGGGTTTTTTCAAATTAAACCACCGCAGGATCATTTGGTTGTTCATTAATCCATGTTCATGCAAATCATAATTTTATGACACATGCATGTTCATCACGTCACGCACAAAACCATGTAAAACGAATCTAATAAAGCGGAAGACATAGATCCGAATTACTTAAAATTGTTCTTTGAGGATTGAGGACAGATTGGAGAGTGTCATTGATAATATGAAATAACTGAAATTAAAACATGCAGTACAGTCACAAAACACGTTTAGGATGAACAGTATATAATCGAAAATCTCACAAAAATTATATACTTTTCCACTGACATTTTAAAAACGTCTTTTATAAGCCACGATAGTGTGGACGTTTATAAAATTCATTTTTAAATAGGTTAAACCTTTAATTTGCCTCAAGTTGAGTTTCCTTACAACAAGCAAATTAATAGCCGGATAATTAACACGGTCATGTAATCGTCTAAGTGGACGTGTAAACGTTTATCAATAAATAACATCTAAGTGTGCATACCACTATCTTCGCACAAAGAGCACCATTCAAATTTAACTGCTCCAGATGGAGGAGTCAGTTAGTTCTAACAGTGTTCTATAACTATCCACTTAGGATATTTAATTTCTAGAGAAATTTGTGATATGACACATCCGATATGGAGAAAGACCGATGTCAACGCGCATGTCCATCACTTCTCAATTAAACCAGATTTAATGGAGACCGTATGAGATTTCTACATAATTTGGTATGAATCTCTCCCACTTAGTTATTTATGTTAGAGGTTTCATTTTATCCCATTATCGAACATGCAAACATCACATAAAAAGATAAACATTCATTGCATGCTTCAACATAATAAGCAACATTAATATTCCAACTATCATGGCTTATATCTCATTTTGATTGATGAGATAAAACAGGAAAGTCAGCTCCGGAAACAGGGTTATGGCCGCCACCCCCTTCACCGCGCCTCGCCGAAGATCCTAGCACCATTTAGGGTTTCAGGACGTGAACCGGTGAACCTTTCTTTCTTGGTGCTGAACCACTTTTCTTCCTTTGAGTTGATCTCCGATCTTTATTCAATACAGACTATCTATTCCAAAAGGAAAAATCTAATATTGCTAGAATAAAAATTACAACTCAAAAACTCGGTCTAACATCTTTATATCTATTTCATTAAAACAACGTCAAATTAAACCTAGACCTAACCCATGGATTTTCTCATGGATTAAAATCACGTAGCTAAACCGGCATACATCCAACATTCATTCAACATAAACATACATCACATAAAATAAAAGATCCATGATAGTTGTTTAGTGTACATTTGTCCTATCCAATCTTAGGAGTTTAGTATCTCTTGTAGGTGTTTCTCCCTTGTTTTTGTGTGATTTTCATGTTATTTCCTTCACTTTTGCTCTTTTGGTGAGTTGT
This sequence comes from Perilla frutescens, assembly GCA_026008535.1. Classification (NCBI taxonomy): domain Eukaryota; kingdom Viridiplantae; phylum Streptophyta; class Magnoliopsida; order Lamiales; family Lamiaceae; genus Perilla; species Perilla frutescens. The sequence continues at coordinate 11,295,463 of BRKX01000005.1, forward strand.
GTAGATTTGCACAAGATCTTGAGAAAATGGAGGATTAATGACTGCAAAATTTGAGGGATTCAAGACAATGGGAAGATAGAGAATCTAATAAGGAGTGCGTGGCAAGTTGAATCGGGTCACTCGGCTAAGAAACGAGGGAGAACGAGCCAAAACTGTGGAAGCTGCCGAAGACAGATTTGTCAGAGTGCGCGACCGCACAACTCCCCTCTCGGCCAAGAGACCCCGCGAGTGCACAGACTTCCGCGGGCGCGGGGCACCCCACGGGCGCGCGGGGTGTGTTCCAGCCCAGTTTTTCATGCAGATTTTGCCCGATCTTTCCCTAACCACTACACCTTTTTGACTACCACCTCCCATCTCACCCATTCTCGATTCTCTCTCTCTCTCTCTCTCTCTCTCTCTCTCTCTCTCTCTCTCTCTTCAAATAAGGGGACTTCTCCCCAATTATAAAAGGGGGGAGGCTTCTCCAATACACATATTCACCCATATCTCTCTCTCACTTCATTTTTCTTCCCTCCATCTTCACCACTTCTTCCATCACTTTTCTTCACCACACCACCACCGATCCAAAGAGGGAGAAAGGAGGAGGATAAGAGGCAAGAGGGCTAGAGCTCAAGGAGGAAGGCCCGAGAAGAGGAGCCCGATATCAAGCTCTCTGCGGAAGCTAAGCTTGGTAGAGGGACTCCGCTTTGATGACAGTCCGAGAAGAGCGATCCGACTTCAAGCCATCCGCGGAAGCTAAGCTTAGATGAGGAGGCTCCGATTTGGTATTTCCTTTCCTCTTAGCTTTAGCCCATTTGTGGGGATTTGTCCCAAGACTCTCGAGACAACAAACAATATTGTATAAGTTGTATGGATTTTATCTTTTGGTTGTTGAATAAATGACTTTTATGATGTTTATGTTGTTTTGAGCATGGTGTTGGGCGAATTTCTACATTAGGGGATGGATAATCGATTTGATTTTGACCTATGCTTGTTCTTGTTGGTTGTTGTTGTTGGAATCGTCCTTATCATGTTAGGGTGCTTGATCACCATTTTAACGTTGCTAGGATTTAGAGGAAACTTGAATGTGACTCCAAATCCCGAAATTGGTTCCTTCAACGTCTTGCTCGTATGATATAGCTAAAAGAGGTTTAACGGATAGACGATGACAGTAATTGAAGTTAAGCCTTTTGAGAGGGTCTATGGTATGTGTGAGATAATATGTTAATCTTGCTCATTTGATATAGCTAAAAGGGCTTAATTGATAAACGGTGACAGTAATTGACATTAAGCTTTTTGAGAGAGTCTATTGAATGTGTAATTTTAGCATTACCAACTTGAACTAAGCATATATATAAGCCATTGAGAGAATCACATCCTAATGCTCTTCTTATAATCCTATCCTCTATCTTTGAGTTTGGTGGTGCAATTAGTTAATTTTACTTGCTTTAATTAGGTAAATTAGTATAACTTTCCTTCCCCTTGTTTATAATGTTTAGGATGTATTTCATTTATTGTGCTTGTTAACAATTATGGCTTAGAAAGATAATCGCCCACATGAAGCTTTCCTTGAGAGACACGACCCGAGTTAGCTCACTGCCCTACAATCGACCCCGTCTTATTGCGGGAGTCCGGATCAAAGTAGTCTCGCGTGTGAAGTCAAATTCGGACATAACAATTTTGGCGCCGTTGCCGGGGAAAGCTTTAGGTGAATTATCTTTTTGTGTTATAATTATTTTTGTGTTTGTTTTCGTATTTGTGCTTTTATAATTGTTTAGTGTTTGTGTTTTTGTGTTGTTTTGTTGTGTTTTGTTATCTGTGTTTTTGAGAGTTTTGTGTTGTCTTGTTTTTGTTTTGTTCTTTGTTTCATTTTCTTTTATTTTCTTTAAGCCTTAAAATTCTTCTTCCCCAGTTTCGTGTGATCCTTTTTCTTGTTTAAGTCTGTGAATGCAAGGTCAAAGATGTCTAAACAGGAAGCTAGCCCTGTTTTCAAAACATTCACAGCCCAAGGAGGAGAGGAACGCCTAACTAGAAAAGGAGAAAGTTCGAGTGAAGTTTACTCTTTGAGTAACGAAGCTTGAAATCAAGGCCAACCATGGGAGCACGGCTTCAAGCCGATCATGCTCAATAATTCTCAATAATAATCTATTGAGGCTCTGTCCAGCTCGGGATATTAAAATGAGCGCTACATGGGAGACAACCCATGATTTTATTGCTTTATTGTTTTAATTTAAGTTTTATCTTTTTAGTTTGTTTAAATTTGTGTTTTTGTTGTTGTCTCGTAGGATAAAGGAGTGAGAATGCCTGGATGGAAATGAATTGATTGAAAAGAGGCCAAGTATAGGCCCGCGGCGCGGCACATGCACGATCACGGGAGAGAGCTCTCGATTTTGAAGCCCCGCGCGCGCGCCTGTACCCGCCGGCGCGGCCCTAAGGTAGAGCACAACGTGCCACGAGCGCGGCTCCCTCCGCCAGCATAGGCATCCCCTGAGCATGTCCTTCAACGCGAGCACGGCATCACCACAAGCGCGCCTAACCTAGCCTACCAACGCACAAGATCCCCATGTCCGTGGCATCTCACCTCCTATAAATAAAGACTCCAATTTCGACCCTAACTTCTCACAACTTCCATAGCCAACTCCATCGCCTTCTCAACCACCCGAGCAGTGAAGTTTTCTTATTTGTTTTTCTATTTCGTGTTTTGTTTGCTTTGTAAATTATCTTTCCTATTTCTGTATTGTTTTCTTTGTTCATCATTTGTTGTTTATGTTGTTTTGTAAGAACCTGCGCTTGTTGTCAATCTTCTACATTCTGTAATGTTTTCTCTCCCCTTTATTTCTTGCATTGAGGATAATGCATGATAAGTGTGGGGGAGTGAACTTGTGTTTTTATGTGAACTTGTGTTTTTATGTCTTTATGATTATATCTTTGATTTTTTTGTTGAATTTAAAAAAAACAAAAAAATATTTTAAAATTGTTATGTGTCGTTTTTGTTTTGTTTTGATTATGTTTTATTGTTGGAACCCGCACTTAGCATGATTTGTCTTGTCTAATTGTCAAACTTGATTATTTGGAATATGAATCTTCAAGGGATTATTTCTAAGATGTTCATGTTGCATGAAATCATTCCCATTATTTCATTTTAGAATGTGAGTTGTCTTGAGAATGATTATATTTACATGATTTGTGTTGTGGGGTCTCGTCCTCTAAGAATTTGAAGGCTTGATTCATTCTCTTATCAAATGTGTCAATTATGCTTGAAAAAAAAAAGCATTCTCTCCTCTAACTTCCTATCATGTATTTTATATATAAAAAAAAGAGAAATGAATATAAAAAAAATGAATAAAATGTTATATATGTTTTAATAAAGTGAGGATAATAAGGATTTCTGCTCCTCTAGTCGTCTAATTGACTATGAGCATGGGAAACCACACAAGGACACTAGGGATTTTATCCCCAAGGACAACACCTTGTGAATTTTGATCCATATCCTCTTGTTTAATTGTTGTAATAAACGGGATTGCACTTTGGATTCTACTCCTATCATATGTGTCATTCCTTTGAATCTATCCATGATGAGTATGAGAAACCACGTTAGGAAGCTCGGTTTACCCCGATGATTTCACCTAACGAATTATATCCTTTGGGTACATTCTCGAGTTATTTTTGAATAAAGTGTGGGGGAGTTAGTAAGAGGAATGTTTTCCGGGCTAGTTATTGCATTTTGCCTTGAGAAAATCTTGCATGCTTATTGTCATTGGACGAGCCACATGCCTTGTCTTATAAATGTGTCATTCTCTTCGATGATAAACTTTCTAGTTTGAAATAACGTGGAATGCTCCTAGTGTGTATGATCTTGTTGGGGACAATTCCTTCTTGCTTCATATCTTGAATGATTTTGTTTAATTGAGGACAAGCAAAGGTTTAAGTGTGGGGAACTTATCTTAGGAGTTTAGTATCTCTTGTAGGTGTTTCTCCCTTGTTTTTGTGTGATTTTCATGTTATTTCCTTCACTTTTGCTCTTTTGGTGAGTTGTGTAGATTTGCACAAGATCTTGAGAAAATGGAGGATTAATGACTGCAAAATTTGAGGGATTCCAGATAATGGGAAGATACATAATCGAATAAGGAGTGCGTGACAAGTTGAATCGGGTCAATCGGCTAAGAAACAAGGGAGAACGAGCCAAAACCGTGGAAGCTGCCGAAGACAGATTTGTCAGGGTGCGCAACCGCGCGACTCCCCTCTCGGCCAAGAGACCCCGCGAACACGCGGACTCCCGCGGGCACGCGGCCTCCGAGCCCTACGGGCGCGGGGTGCGTTCCAGTCCAGTTTTTCACGCATATTTTGTCCGATCATTCCCTAACCACTACATCTTTTTGACTACCACCTCCCATCTCACCCACTCTCGATTATCTCTCTCTCTCTCTCTCTCTTTCTTCAAATAAGGGGACTTCTCCCCAATAATAAAAGGGGGGGAGGCTTCTCCAACACACCATATTCACCCATATCTCTCTCTCACTTCATTTTCCTTCCCTCCATCTTCACCACTTCTTCCATCACTTTTCTTCACCACACCACCATCGATCCAAAGAGGGAGAAAGGAGGAGGAGAAGAGGCAAGAGAGCTAGAGCTCAAGGAGGAAGGCCCAAGAAGAGGAGTCCGATATCAAGCCATCCGCAGAAGCTAAGCTTGGTAGAGGGACTCCGCTTTGATGACGGCCCGAGAAGAGCGATCCGACTTCAAGCCATCCGCGGAAGCTAAGCTTGGACGAATAGGCTCCGATTTGGTATTTTCTTTCCTTTTAGCTTTAGCCCATTTGTGGGGATTTGTCCCAAGACTCTCGAGATAACAAATAATATTGTATAAGTTGTATGGATTTTATCTTTTGGTTGTTGAATAAATGACTTTTATGATGTTTATGTTGTTTTGAGCATGGTGTTGGGCGAATTTCTACATTAGGGGATGGATAATCGATTTGATTTTGATCTATGCTTGTTCTTGTTGGTTGTTGTTGTTGGTATCGTCCTTATCATGTTAGGCTGCTTGATCACCACTTTAACATTGCTAGGATTTAGAGGAAACTTGAATGTGACTCCAAATCCTGAAATTGGTTCCTTCAACGTGTTGCTCGTATGATTTAGCTAAAAGAGGTTTAACGGATAGACGGTGATAGGAATTGAAGTTAAGCCTTTTGAGAGGGTCTATTGTACGTGTGAGTTAATATGTTAATCTTGCTCATTTGATATACCTAAAAGGGTCTATTGTACGTGTTTCCGCACTGGAATGGCTTCTTAAGGAAGCCAAACTCCCTCCTATAAATAGGGGACCATCCCTTTTACTTTCACTTGCTCATTTACCATCCATTCACTTCCAAGTCGCGAGCGTGAGAAAGCTTTGGGAGCCGAGAAAGTTCTGTCGAATTAAAAAATGTTCTTCGAGAGTATTCCGCAAGACGACGAGCGGAGTGGCGTGGAAGGGATACGGTGAAGGAATGTGCTATGGGCACCATGGGGTCATAGCAGGCGACTCTGCCGCCGTTGTGACTCGACGAGATGTCGAGCTAGCCACCTTCCTTCGACGCACCTAACCCCGTCCATTCTTGTTCGTCGGTCTCGATTCCATTTCTTTTTCCGTCTTTTAATTCCGCATTTACTTTTAGTTCTTCATGTTCTTCATTATTGCTCGTTTAACTTCTGTCTAAGTTGTATTTCGATTCTTATTACAGTTCCAAGTTAATAACGTTTACGTTATATTGCTCGTTATTATTCCGTTACTATTCTTGTCATTAATTCTCGTAATTAATCTCGTTATTCCGTTTAATTCCATTCAAGTTAGATTTAAGATTTCATCGTTATTCTAAATATTAAGGAGGATTATCGTGTTTCTGCCGTTATAATGCCAAATTTTTTTTAAAGATAAAGCATGCAATTTTGTGTTAATTTAAATTATTGGTGCATGTTTTAAAAATTTTGGTAAAGTGTTCTTCATGTTCGTCGAAGGAATCAACGAACACGAAGAATCCAGATGAAGATTACCCAGAAACTGGGCGGAAAAGAGAGAAAAAAGGAGCCCCGCTGCGGGGAGGGGGGGTTCGCTGCCGCGCCACACCCCCCTCTGCCCAGCAGGCCCCCGCCGACGCAGGGGTGCGCCACGGCGGGGGGGTGCCCGCCGGCGCTGGGGTGCGCCGCGGCGCCCTCCCTCCCCCGTGTTGTTTCACGCCAATTTTTCAGGCTATTTTTCGTACCCTCTTTTTGAGTTTTTGAGTTTTTCGAGTCGTGTTATTTCTTAGTTATTTCCAAGTTTAATTTTAGAAAAAGCATTCGAGTTATTTCCCATTTATTTCGAGTAAAGTTTTCAAGTTGTTTTCCGTCTAGAAATTGAGAAATCAAGATGTGATGTTCTTCAAATAAATCCTTCTCGAAACCTTTTAAAGTCGTAAAGTCATGCTATCTATGTTAAGTCCTAGCTAAGGGTATTTAAGTTGGGTATTATTTAATTTCTTATTGTTAGTTAGAAATCTTCAAAGGAGGCCGCTAAGTCGATGATTCGACTTTTGTAGGAGGAAGTGAGCCTCGTGGGAATTTGAGGAAGGATTATCAACTCATTGCCTCATCTTCTGCTCCGTGATCGAGGTGGGTAAATCTATACTCATCTAAAGTTTGAGCTAATAAGCTCTAGAAGCATATAGAGCAAATGAGATATCCAATAAAGTACTTTTGCTCTGCCTGATTGATCTCTGTACAAGGAAGGAAGGAAATGAAGATATTATGTTATAATTGAGCTCTCAAGCATGTTTAGAATGTTTAGAAATGCTAGAAATGTTAAAGTATTGTTTATGCTTAGCATGAGATATTTAGAATTGTCTTTAGTTACAATTTGTATTTATTTACGTTCATCTCCTTGTATTTGAATGCTTATGCTTTGTTAAAAGCTCGTATAGTTAAGGATTAATGATTGCTTTGTCAGGGTAGCATTAAATCCCTTATAGGCCGAGATCATGCTATATTAAAGGATTATCTCTTAGACGTTGCTCTAATATTTGTTTTGCTAGCAAGATTAAGGAAGGAAGGAATTTAGCATTTTGCTTAAACAGGATTTAAGCTCAGAACTTTTAAGGGAGTCACTGCTGGGTTAATTCCCTCACAAACTCATTTGGATATTTGAGGTAACCCCTCTTCTATCCTATGGCATGCCTAAGGGTGTAGTTGACATCAGGTTTGAGCCAGGATGGGCCCAAAAGAAAAGAAAAAGGTTTTATGGATATGGAGAGGGCTTTTGCGTTTTGCTCTCCATATACCGTCAGTTAATTGTTGGATATCTTAAAGTTATTAAAGTGTTTTCGTTAAAACCCACTGAGTACATTAGTGCTCATGCCCCCTCTTTTTCAAATGTTTTCAGGTTGAGATGCTGAGGATGTTGGTGGCTGTGGATATGGGTTGGCTGCCAAGATTGTTTTGCTGTTATCTAAGTTCTTTTGAAATCCCATTATGTGTTCTGCTACTTTGATACACTCTTTCTAATTCCGTTTAAGTTCTATTATGACTATCAAGACTCTATGAATATTCCTGAGACATGATTATATATATATATAAGATGCATATTAAGTTTTATTTCCGCTTCTCGAGTATATTTGCCTTTCGCCTATGAAGAGGCTTATTCACGTGATATCTGTTTATTCGCTTTGACCTATGAATGGGTCTAGGCTTGTTGGTATCTGATTAGTTAGCCGTTTTATTTCACTAAAGCATGTTTCCTTCTTAATCAAGTAATCTCGAGTATCATCGTCTATTCTTCAAAATATATCTTCATTCGAAAACCATCTTCGTTAATCTTCTGACTTTATTTATAAATCCCTTAATAACACCCTGTCCCCATTCGTTAATTCCTATCTCGGGACCAGGCAGTTATAATAACTTTGAGAGACAAAGAGGGGCTGAAATATTATGACTGTAATTTTCGAACCCACCTCCTCTATATATAGGGGAGGTGGCCGAAAATTGGTCTCCCAACCCTACTGGGTTTGGGCCTCTATCTCCAGTTCAATATCCAATCCACTATCAGTCTATTGGGCTACAACAGGGATCTAGAAGAATATTAAATTGGTCCACTAATTTATTTAATATCCAATATCCAATAAACTTAGGATATAATTAAATAAATTAAGTTTTACTTTTATTCCACTAAAGAAGTAAAACTGACATGCCAATTTAATACATATTTACGAATATGCTTTCTCCTTTAGTCCAACCATTCCCCGTGTTTAAGATATAATGTTCATTAATTAATTATGTCAGCCTCGGACAGCTATAATTAATTAACATCTAAAACCTTGAGTAGTACCACACAAGCTTTACTCATGTACGGAATAAATTCCACCTGCAGGGTTTCAACATGAACTTGTGTTTCCTCAGGAGAACATCATCAACCTGGTGCACCAGGACACGGTGCTCATGCATACTGCTCAAGACATCATGTATACATTGTTATTACTCAGGATATCGAATTTGATCTACGAAAAGATCTCACTCATTGATAAATCAAAGTAACAAACAACGTATACATATGTTCGCCAATATCACATGAGTTCAGAACCCGAACTCTGTGGATCTTTATTCTCTCAGTAACTGGGTCAGAGACAGAGAATAGTATCCTATCATGATCCTCCTCAATACACTAACGAGTGTACTAGAATAATCAGTTAGTCAAGATAAACTAACTTATCATATTATTCTATGGTGTACCGATGGTGTGCTCAGGACCATCTAAGCCGTGAGCTCTTTAATATATTACAAGGTTCTAATGATATGATCTTACCGTGTGACTCCCCACACCATATCATCTATAATGTAAGTATATGGAACATTGCGTAGAATAATTATAGAACATAATCTAAATGAAAACAGTGATTGCAATAACTTTCATTTCATATCATCATATCATCAGAAAAGTATACAAAAATAAGTCTTCCAGTAAACAAAACTAACAATGCCCTCTCTGACCATAAAATGGCATTTCTCGTAGTTCAAAACTTGGCATTTGTCCACACATCGCTGCAACACCTTGTCTAGATTGTCTAAGCATCGATCAAAGCAGCTTCCATACACCGTGAAGTCATCCATAAATACTTCAATGCAGTTCTCAAGCAAATCAGAAAATATGCTCATCATACATCACTGAAATGTGCTAGGAGCGCTGCAGAGGCCAAAGGGCATTCTGCGATAGGCAAAGGTGCCGAATGGGCACGTGAATGTTGTCTTCTCCTGGTCTTCTTGACTTACTGTAATTTGCATGTATCCAGAGTATCCATCTAAGAAACAAAAGAATTTGTTTCCTGCGAGTCTCTCCAGCATCTGGTCAATAAACGGAAGTGGGAAATGATCCTTCCACGTGACTGTGTTCAGCTTGCGGTAGTCAATGCAAACTCTCCAGCTAGTTTGTAGTCGTGTGGGCACAAGTTCTCCTTTCTCATTTTTCACAACTTGAATGCCAAATTTTCTTGGGCACAACATGGATTGGACTGACCCACTTGCTATCTGAAATAGGGTATATAATGCCCTAGTCCAGTAGCTTAATTATCTCATTTAGCACCATATCATTCATCACTGGATTGAGCTTTCTTTGTGGATCTCGAACAGGTTTTGCATCATCTTTCAACAATATCATGTGCATGCAAACTGCTGGTCTAATGCCATTTATATCTGTTAACGTCCATCCGAGTGCCTCCTTGTACAGTCTTAACAATCTCTAAAGGCGGTCCTTATCAGCTTGATTTAAACCCGCACTTATGATTACATGGAGAGTCTCCTTATCTCCCAAGTAGGCATACTTCAAATGCCTTGGTAGTGCCTTTAGTTCCAGCGTGGGCGCTTTGACAATGGAAGGCATCATCTTTTCATCATTCATCCGAATAGGCACACCATAATCCACACAACCGTATGGTATTTCTTCCAATGAGTAAAACATCATGATTCCTTCCTCGATGTCATCATCTTCATCCAGGGCATCCTAGTCAGTAAGTCCATCCCATAATGCCCATTCCAATGGCTCTTTATTGCTCACCATAGATGGGGTAGATCGGCTCAGTGGATGAAAGGAATTCACAAAATTGTAATTCTCTGTATCTGGGGGTGCTTTAATGCTTCAAATATGTTGAATGCCACCGTTTCCCCATCAAACTCACATGTCAGTGTGCCCTTGTCCACATCAATCTTGGTCCGAGCTGTCTTCATGAAAGGCTTTCCCAGCAACATCACTGAAGATTTTGAAGTCGTTGTGCCCATGTCAAGCACATAAAAGTCTGCTGGGAATATTAGCTAGTCCACTTTGACCAACACATCTTTAATAAGGCCTTCTGGATATACATTCGATCGGTCAGCTAGTTGAATGACCACACGGGTCTCTTTCACAGGTCCAATCTTTAATTCTTTGAACACCGACAGGGGCATTACGTTGATCGATGCCTCCAAATCCAGCATGGAATTTTCTAATTTCTTGTCTCTTATGATGCAAGGTATCATGAACATCTCTAGATCATCACACTTTTTTGGTAATTTCATTTGTATCACAGCCGATACATTCACCCCAACTAGGAATCTTGCATCATCATTAAATCACACATTTCAGGTACAAAGCTCTTTTAGAAATCGGGTCATACCGTGGTACTTGTTTAATTGCCTCGACTAGTGGAATATTGATTTCCACTTTGCTGAATACTTTTAGCATCTCCCTGGTTTCCTCCTCTCTTCTATTTTGTGCCAATCTCCCTAGAAAGGGAGGCTTCCGTTTCCTTGGAATGGGCACATCGGCAGGCTGCTTGACTTTCGGAATGGGCACAGTATCATCATGTTCAGCGTCTTGTGCCTCGTTCTCTATGGGAATTTTTTTCACATTTTCTTCCAAGGGAACTTCAATCTTCTCTTCTACCGGCCTGACCATCTCTGGAAGCTCTTTTCCGCTCCTTAGAGCCACTGCATTTACCTGCTCTCTTGAATTTTCAACTTGGGAAGGCAGCTTCCTATTTTTCTCCTCCATCTTGTGCATGGCTTGAGCCAATTAGTTGATTTGCTTGCTCATGTGTGAGAGACCAGCTCGGATCTCCTACTTGAATTTTTCATTCTCCTCAGCCATGGTAAACACAAGATCCTCCAACCTATGCTTTCTCTTCTCTTCTGGTAGTGGTAATGGGCGTGCAGGATGCCCATCCTCTGGCCTTCTGCACCTGAAATTTTCATGGTCTCTCTAGCTAGGGTTATAAGTTGGGAATGGGGATCATATCTTATGGAACGCCCATTCTAGCCACCTATAGTGTTTACTTCTTCCATCTCTTCTTGTAGAGTAGGGCACTCATCAGTAAAATGAGATACGCTTTTGCATACTCCACAGGGTCTGAGCTTCTTCGCCATGCTCACACCGGACAAGATTTTTTTTGATTTTGCCACACAATCTATCAATCCTGCTGTCCTAGTCCGGTGCCCTTTCCAACTCGATTACAATCCGTAAGCCTTCTCCACTGAAGTCTCGGTTGTCTTCAGCCATTTCAGTGAGAATTCTGAATGCTTCAACAAGTTGTTTATTCAAAATAGATCATCCACATGAGGCATTCACAATCGTCCTCTCATGTGGTCTCAATCCTCCAACAAAATACCGAATCAAGTCGTGTTCAGTAATCTGGTGTTGTGGGCATTTCGCCAGCATCACCTGGAATCTTTTCCAGTAGTCATAGAAACTTTCGTTAGTTCCTATCTTCAGGCTCCCTATCCTTCTACTCATTTCTTGCACTCTGGATCCTGAGAAATATTTCTCCAGAAACTTCTGTTGAAGTTGTCTCCATGTGGTCACAGCACCAGTTGGAAGCGTGTACAGCCAGTCCCGTGCCCCATTCTGAAGAGTGAAAGAGAACGAGACCAACTGCACATACTCCTCTCGTCCATAGTGGGATGGTTGAGTTTGGCAAACCATCTCAAAATCTTGGAAGTGTCTTTGTGGATCCTCTCCGGACATTCCATGGAACTTCGGCAAGATTTGGATAAAGTTTGCATGTATATTCCAGTTCTGAGTCACAGTTGGGAGTGTAATGCTCATCGGGTACAGGTTCATATTGGTCGGGAAGACCAACTACCTTAGAGTCCTGTTATCATCCGCATTACCATTTGCGGCATTTCCATTTGCTGTGGCTATGTTGATGTTGTGGCCGTTCTCAAATTGTCCTTCCTCCTCGTGCCCTTCATTTTCTTAATCTTCTGGTGGTGGTGTGGGCTAACGAGGTCTGCACGCGGCTTGGTGTGCCCTCTTCGCTGCTGCCCTATTTTTCCTCAAAGTCTTCTCTATCTCCGGATCGTACAATAGAGTCTCCTCTGGACAGCCCCTGGGCATTAACTTCTGGGCTCACCAATGTGGAAAGTTAAATCACTAGAAATCAGCTCCCTGGAAACGGTGCCAATTTTGACACGTTGTTGTTTCGCGCTCCAAAAATAATTTATAACTCCTGTGCCCACAGTGAGCGTAGCCAGCTAATGAGTACGAGGTCAATCCCACAGAGAGCTGTTGCGATTTCACCTTCTAGTATCCAGTCAAAAAAAGAGGGGGTTTTGGTGTTGTCACTACACAGAATTAAATCTGCAAAAAGAAATTAAAGACAATATCAAATAACAAAAGGTTCTGGCATTTGAACTTGAATTCGGTTTAAATATAAAACAACTCGGTCATGGTCACACCGATTTTCATACATGATAAATCACCCAGTTATGGATACCGGATTCCTCTCTGCGTCTCCTTATTCGTCATTTCATTTTAGACCTAAAAGTGATTCCTCATTAATTAAATCCCTAATCAATCACCCACCTCCAGATTCCCCTAAAAGATGTAAGCAAACAGAAAGTAGTGTACCCTAAATGAACCCAAGTTTATTGTGTTTACCGATTCCTCATGTGCCCACAACAACCCATTGATTCCCTTATTACTATAAGAACCAACACACAGTCACGATTCGCCAATTCAATTAATAGTGGTGTGCCCTCTTTACCTAATGAGTGATCACCCATATTGGGTATTTCAGACACACACTCACATGGAACAAGGCACAAGAATAAACAGAAACCTATCATGCATTACTATGCCCATTTTGGCATCACGAGTCCAGATTTATATTCAAACCATTTTCATTGTTCAAACACCATAATAAAGGAGTCTAGCCAAGCATGCTAGACATAATTAAAATAGCAGAAATGAAAGACATAAATATAAATAAAACTTACTGAATTAATAGGCAAAAATACTCAACATAAACATTGAGTTTATAAGCATAATCCTAAATCCCAAAGGCTTAAGGCCGATGGATTGTTTCTTGCTACAATGCAGCATACGAGAAAAGTAAATGCAGAAAAATAGAATTTGTAGCAGTGTTTCCAAACTTTCTAACTTTTTCTTCCAGTAATTAAAATTTTCTTAAATAGTTACATTTCCGAATTAGAGTATCCCCAACAAACTGGGGTCTTCGCTGGATTTCCGGACTCGGCGTGCCCTCTCTGATCTGTCTAGATAAGCTTTAGTTTGACCAAATCCCTATTTTTTAGGAATCAAGCTCATCTCTTCGTTTCAGCGCCTCTTAAGAGTCCAGCTTATCACCAACTCCTCTTCGGATATGCAACTATCTTCCACGTCTCTCTCTCTTCCAACTAAATCTCGAGTTTTTCATGAATGCCTATTCCAGCCTGTTGTCGAGTCTGCACAAGCAATGTGGGCACGGCATCATACAATCAGCTCCATCCGTATCTAATATGCCCATTCTGTTTCCCAAATGTAGGATGGATGATGAAGAAGTCTCCTATGCCTCTGAATGCAATGTAAGCGGTGAGATAATCATGAATAAATGGGCATAAAATGCCCCTTTCACTAGACTCCACTCCCAAAGTACCCCATGACCTCATCCCGGTTCTTTTTGACTCAAAACACACTAAAAAGACATTTATAACGAATAAAATGCCCATAAAAACACGAAATAAATGGACTTATCACCCACTTTCTCCTAACTGCTCTACATGGAATAAGCTACTAAAGAAGATAAGAGAGATAGAGCATAGAATGGGTTGGGCAAGAGTCCCCCGAGCAAAATCCAATTATCACTCTGTGATGAATGTTGGCCATCCGCGAAAATCACCCTCATCCAGCTGAACAGACTATGGTCTCAGTGATGAACGACCTAATTGAATGAGCCAGGATTCGGCTGCCACCGCGACCAACAGAGGCTCATCAACAACAGTGGAAGAATCCACAAGTGCAGCAATATTGGCTGCTGAAGGAAATATTTTCGCTAAGATAATGACAACGACATCAGACGGAGGAAGGATTTTATGAAAAATCTCAGAGAATTTATCAAACTGGTGAAGCCTTCAGCTCAAGACACACTACTATCACATTAGTTGCAAGGCAGCTGATCTTTAAACAAACTCCATGACCAGCAGAGATCATAATTGACCTCATTCTAAACTCTCCTGAGAAGCCAGCTGACGAAGAAGCATCTAACAACAGAATTGCCAATGATATTGAGTTTGAGGAATTACTCAAGTCACCAGTTCGACCAGCTGAGAAGCAGCCATCGTAGCCAACTGATGAAGCCTGACCAGTTGAGGAGTTAACTAAACTTCCAACTCCCACCAAGGAGCCAACTGTCGAGATAGCTCCCTCAACCGAGCTCCTAACCACTACAATCATCGAAGAAGTGACCCCCGAGAAACCAATTGCTGAATCAGTTCAGTCAGAAGAGCAACCTGTGTAATAAGGAATACTGGAGTTAGTGGTGTTCATTGATCCAGTTCAAAGGGCAGTTCAAGTTGAGGTTCAAGCGGCTGAACCAAAAACTCCCCCGGAGATAAGTCATGATGAAACTATCAACTTGGGACATACTGAGCAATCAAGGACAGTTCCGTGTGAACAGTTGGAAGGAACTGAAGAAGAAGAAGATGAAGCTACATCGCGGGGTGATGAACTGCAATAGAATAAGGGTAAAGCAGTTCTCTATGAAGGTCCAACTGACACAGTTCAGTTTAAAGACCAGCCCGGAAGCTCCACTGCTTAGTTAACAGCTCATCATGAGGATCTGATCCAGAGCCTGTAGCAACAGGTAAAACTGCACGCGGAGATAATCAAGAAACTACAGACTCACACTGGATTCCAACCAGCTGATGATGAGTCCTCAAGCAGTTAAGAAGAGGAAGAAGGCAACTCCCGTGAACCAGTTGCCAAGAGGAGAAAGACCGAGTAGAAAAAGGACTAAGAGACTGATCAAGCCTAGCTGATTAGACATTCTAAGTCTACTTTTTGTAATTCAGTTTATTAAAATTCCTTTTGATGAATAAAAGCTTATTTTATTTCCAAAATAAATGATGAGTCACCATTTATTTTGAAATTTCTGACCGTTGGAAAATAATGACACGTTTCATAGTCATTAAAAACTAACGACCAAAAGAAAAAAGACAAGGGGTCATTATTTCTCTTAACCAACAAATTTATGAGTCTCCTTCCTCAATCATAAAAATCCCTTAGCTCTTAGCCTCTTAGAAATACTCATTACCTGTTTTTCTCAAAATTATTTCTCTCTCTCTCTCTCTCTCTCTCTCTCTCTCTCTCTCTCTCTCTCTCTCTCTCTCTTCAAAACTTTAAATTCTTATCAATTCAGCCAACCTCAAAGATGGCCAAATTATCCAGCTCTCTAAATTTTTTCAAAGAGCAAATGTTGAGAGATAGAATCCTGAAAAAAGAGAAATTCCAGTTGATTCTTAAGGAATCAAATAATCCAACCCTTCTGGTAAATCTTCACAAAATAGGGATTCTTCATTACCTAGAAACCCCACCAAGATTCTTCAGACAAGACTTGGTGAGTGAGTTTTTCCTACAGGCAAAGTTGAATGTAGATGGACGGAACATATCATCAGTGATTCAAGGACGATCAATTTAAATCACTGAGAGAAATATTGTACAGATCATTCAACTTCCGAGAAAAGAGGCAACCGTTCAAGACTTGAAGGAATCTGCAGAATCATACTGGAAAGAGTAGAAAGCTCCTACCTACAGCAAGCAATTTAGTTTTATGATAGTTAAAACTGACCTGAAGCCTGAGTATGGAGTTTTATTCGATATCACGAACAAGATGATGTTTGGGGCAATAGGAAGCTTGAGTTAACTTACTCAAGAGAGATACAAGGTAATGATTCACCTTGCTGAAGGATGACAAACAAACTAGACAGAGTTTGTTTTCACTCAATTCAAGCATCAAGTCATCAAAGCTTCTGACTCAAAGAAGACTGGAAAATTTGAGTCCAAGGTAGAACTTGTTCTAAGAATGAGCAAGATACTTGAAGATATGCTAAATCTACCAAATGATGATGCCCTACCAGTCCTCATCTCTGACTGGATTCCCAAGAAAAGAAGTGCTTACCTTCAGTCACTCAAGATGAAAAGCTGATCTAAGGCGAAGGTAAGCAACACTATATCGAACAACTCAACTGCCAATACCGTTCCATCACCGAACTCCAAGAACGGGTCATCAGTTGCTTTCAAGGTTTGCTCTGATCCAGATGAGCTCATTCCATTCATTGGAATCCCTCATCCAAACTATGGAGCTGATTACTTCAGAGGCACTTGCTCTCCTCTTCACCTGTCTGAAGAAAATATTCACACCTTCTATAATGATGAATACGCAGTCAAGAGTGCACAAAAGTAAGTGACCAATATTCTTCTCACTCACTTCACTTTTGTTGCAAAGCAAGACCATCAGTTGTTCAAACTAGCTTTTAGGCACACTAGCTCGTTAGGTTTATATCATTTTAAGGCTAATTCGAGGGCTACTAAAGCACTTTTCATCATTTCATAATCAAGAAAGCACACAACTTCCAAGATTTCATTTCTTTAAAGCATGTATCGGGAATTTAAAACATCATAGCTGATCATGACAACAGATATATATATATATATATATATATTTCATTCATCTATATTGTCCAACTTCAGACCATTATTTTCTTCTCTTATCATGCTATCATGATCTATTTAACTCTTTAACTTCTTTCCCAACACACTCTATACATACACCCCCATTTCATATTGCTCAAGCCTTGAAAACCTTTAAAAGTACATACCTTAGGATCGGAGTCAAGCCGAGTAGCCATCGTGAACAACCACCCACATTTCTTATATACAAATCAAACACATACAGAAACGAGTCTACATGAGTCTAGACCCGCTCTGATACCATTTTGTAACGCCCCAAACTACTCCATTTGGCCACGTCACTTAACATACCATTTACTTACTTATATTTGTGTGCTTATATTGAATTGAGCGGAAGCTAAGGTTAAATAGCATGATAAGGTAAAACATCATGATTTTCATTATAAATCTTTCGCAATTATAACATGCAACCTAACGGATCTATTTTGTCACACAACATAGTGTTTAATAGAAGCATTGCAACAAGGCCCATCCACATCCATCATAGAATCATCTAACCTATCGCGTGCATAGCTTTTACACAACCCGCCCGTCTAGCACCCTAATTAAATTAACATACATAGCATAGGGGTTCATTGACATAATTCGCACATAGAAGGCTCCAAGGTCGAATGACCCGTCTTTAAAATGTTTTGCATAATATGAAGTTATATACATCATGACTATAGAATAGGGCTAGTCCCATCCCCAATAATCATTGATCATAAAGACAAAAGAAGAGTGATCAATAAAATAATAATAATATGAGTATTTCAAAAGAAGAGCATGCAAAAGTAGACACAAGCTTGTGGGGGTTCTCTTGTGTTAACAACGCTCCTACTCAGGCCTCAACTCCTCAACCTGAAATTTATTAAATGAATGGGGTAAGTATTTAACAACATACTCAGTCGGGAGCACTGCAAACAGTTATAGCCAATTGCACAAATGAAAATATAATCATATGGATACTTCTTTACTTTTTGGACACAAGCCTCCACCCCGTAGGGCCTAAACATCATGATGCCCCTGTTAATGAACGTCTTAGCCCTGTAGGGATGCCCACAAGCTTATTATCCCCCAGGGAGGACATTAACAAGTATATGTCGATCCTGTAGGACCTCTTTATCAATCCTAAAGGATCTCTGTATTGGCCCCGAAGGGTCTCATTCATATAACCGGTCCGAAAACCCTTCATACTTATACAATCAAAGCACAACAATAACTATAACTTTACACGTGTTTACAGTTTAGAGTAACCCCACCTTATGAGATGCTTTCAAAATCCTTTCAACCTGGAAATACTCATTTTCCGTGCCCAAGTTGTCCACCTCGAGCCCCAATACGTCGCCTAGTACATTTAGACCCCCTTTTCATTTCAGATGTCGAGTTATACAATTAATTCATAATTTTGACCAAACACATGCTATACATGCTTTAAGGTTTTTCATATATATCCACATACACAACCATGGGTATACAAGCTCATGCTATAATTTTGGACTCAAAATACACATTAAAACTCTTTAAGACATTTAATCAAACACGTTACGTGCACCTATTAAAACCACAAGAACAAGACTCAATTTAAATCTTTTGAACTCATAATTTCCAATACATGAACCTCTATCCTAGGGCTCTTACATACATGAAAATGAACCTCATACAACCATCACAACACCTCCAACCAAACACCAATATATTAAGGGGAAATTAGGGCAAAAATCCAAACCCTAGCAATAATAAACCATAGGAATCTCAATTTAACAACACATATAGCTTCAAAGATGTAAATAAACCATATGTTCAAGATATCAAGGCAAGAGAGTTAATGAAAACAAAAACCCTAAATTTTAGGTATATACCCTAGATTCAAATCAACATGAAAATGGTGTTTAATCACCAAGGTGAAGAGGGTATGAAGTTACCTTCGTTGATGGATGATGATGAGAGAATCCACTCCAAAACATGAAGTGTTTCTTGAGAGGATTGAGAGAAAAATCGCCCAAGTGAAGATGAAATGAAGAGGAAATGGGTGAAGTGTTGTATTTAAAGGATGGAAATTCCGAAGCAGGGCGCGACCTAGGGGCTTGCGTTTGAAGGCGAGTTTGAGCCGAAGAAAAATGGCTCTCTGAAGCTCATGACACGCGACCAAAATGTGATGTTTCAAGGTCGCGTTCCAGACCTCTTGGAACGCGACTTGAAGGGGGTCGCGTTTCCCAGTCTGGTCTCAACTTCACTGCGAGGCGCGACTGTGTGCTCGTATTTAAGGGTCGCGTTTCAGGCTGTTTGCTATTTTCGAATACAGCGAGACCCCCAATGAAATCAGCGTTAGGGCGTTGAAGTTATGGCAAAACGATTGAATTTAAATTGGATCACATTCATCATTATATAACTCGACATTTTGGTAATAAAATTTAAACTATATTATTCGCTCAGCATAATATCAGCGTGCTATGATGTATCGGCTCGAGTGAAACAACCTGTATTAAAGCAACGACATAAAATACGAACATACCATCATAATTAATATTCAAACTATATTAATTCAAAATCATTTGCCAAAATTATAATTTATAATTTAGCAAAAAGGGTCGGCGTATCACAATCATCATCTACATCTGCAGAAATAAAACTTCCGCTTCACATGATGAATATAGAACTTCTAGTTGAAAAGATGAAGAAAGACATAATTCTCGACCTAGTGCTTCTCAATGCTCGAATAGGTCCGAAGAGATTTCTCAAGCTCTTTCAGCCATTGGAGAACATTAGGCTACTACCATTCTTGCAGACTGTGCCCGCAATGTGCATCTCTAACCATATTGCTAAATTCTACTACAATGCTGAGATCCACGATGAAAACATCATCTTAGTTGTGTACAATCATGTCATCACAGTGACTAAAGACACGATGATGAGCTTATTTCAACTGCCTGGTGAAGGACCGAAGGTGCATGAACTGATCGTCCCCAACAAGTTTGAATTGTGGAATGCCTAGAAGCACCCACATATTCAACATCGGGATTTCTCTCACAACTTAAAGGAGAGTCTTCCTGAGGAGTTTGTCCAACTTCTGGACATTGTAGGCCATATTCTGCATGGCAACTACGAGACCGTTTGTTGGTATTTTTTTGAATTCCACCACCGCAGGATCTCATTGGATGTTCTTTAATCCTAATGTCATGCAAATCATAATTTCATGCAGCACATATGTTTTAATAGCCGAGTTTAATAATCATACAAAGTCGGTTTATCGATTCTACTAAAGACAACTGATTCTAAAAACTGTTGTCTTTAGAATATTGTAACCGTTGTGCTTGATGGTGTTGTCTATAAGGGCAATTACAGACAATGGGTAAAAACCGTTGTCTTAAGACCTTAAGACAACGGTTTTTGTTCTAACAACAATGGTTTATAACCCTTGTCTTAACACCTTATGACAACAGATTACACCTGTTGTAATAGAATTAAAACCGTTGTCTTAAAAGCCTTAAGACAACGGTATTGTTCTTAAGACAACGGGTAAAACCCCTTGTCTTAGGTTCTTAAGACAACGACATTTATCTATTGTACTAGAACTAAAACTGTTGTTTTAAAACCTTAAGACAACGGTTTTATTCTAAAGACAACGAGTAAAACCCCTTGTCTTAAGGTCTTAAGACATCGTTATATATATGTTGTCTTGAGGGGTTTTTACAAAAGTTGGTTTCGTTATTAAAATCTGTAATAATATTCCAATAATAATGTTTTATACAAATACATCAACAATCCATCCAAAACATGAATTTTTGTTATTAAAATATGTAATAATGTTCCAATAATAATGCTTTATACCATTAAATCAACAATCTATCCAAAATACAAATTAAAACAATCTATCCAAAATACACTACTACTTAAAATCAACCCATATATCCAAAATATTCATAGTTTGCTTATAATAAGACATAAGAACATTCATCTAAGAAAATCTCCAACACGAGTCATGGGAGGATGAACAAGAAAATCTCCAACTTCTGCAGCAAATCAAGATTTACTATTCAAAGTCATTCAACACAATCTGACTTCAAATTTAAGAATACAAGCACGACCATATAAATCCATAATGCTAAAATGATCGTTTGAAGCTAAAAAAATCATACCTTGCATTGTTTTATATATTATCAAGCACACAATTTGCCCAATCAACACGAACTTCATCAATCTCGTCTTTAGAATATTTTCTTTTTTCAAAGCAAGAAATATGATATATTAGTGTGTAGCATAATTATTTCCTTTCTAAATTGCCTAAAAAAATTCAAAAGATTTTATCTTAAAAATTTCTTACATGTGATCTGAGGGAGATGAAGCCAATCGATTTAAGCTCTTCAACGATTTCTTTCATGTAACACATTCTGAAATACTCATATTGATTGGAATCGGGCTGAAGAGGCCTATGGTAAAATAAATATAACATTAGTGGTTAAAATACAAATATACAATATTTAATGTCAATTGTGCATATACTTTTAAGACAACCTCATTATGTGGATTGATCATCGTGAGAATTCAATATTGGCGAAAATGAAAAGAAAGGAAAATAATTTTCTAGGAAGGATAAACACAGTTATGGGAAAATCATTCTTCAAGAAGGAAAAGAAAAAAGGATCAACCTTGTTGGCGTTGGCACAAAGAAGAGTTGGAAGCCACCTACTTTCTCGTGTATCAGTTAGCAAAAAACTTACATCATGATAATCTATCAAATTATGTTTTGAGATTATAAAATGCACACTAGCTAGATCATATATAAATTTATCGATATTTTTATAGTTTATATATATACCTCTCCTCTGAGTCGTGGATTGCTATGACGTGTTAACAGACCAGCTTCTTGGTAATCAAGCTTGTCCCCTACTCTCCTGTCCCTCTCTGATGGCATGATCCTTTGCTTGTCGTCCAATATTACCATGTAATGAAACCTAATTAAACGTACACAATTTTAATTTATCATCACACTAAATTATTCAATAGAGGCTAGAATATATCTAAATCTCATTACATGTCTTGGTGAAGCTTGAAGGGAATTCTTGCTTCATCTATGTTTAGGTCAGGCCATCTCTCCAAATGCTCAAAAATTGAGTACGAGTAGAAATCAGAAGATCCACGCAGGATAATATATCTTCAAATCAGTATCAGTATCACGAGCTTAAGAGAAAAGATTTACTACTCACCACTGTTGGATATATTCTAGTTAAACTTTTAACAGCTGATGTGCCCTTAAATTCACCACCATTCAGGCAATCATCCAAGGTATACAGTGACTACCGAAGTGGATTAGACATTGAAACTCTACAACTATCATCAACAAATGTAATATTCCGAACACCCCAGGCCTGCGATAATTAGTAGAAATATAAAAGACAGTTGAGGTCAACACAAATATTGAGTGATATACAGTATTCTGCATTGCATACCATAAGCATCCGAGCAACTTTGATAGAGTGAAGGTGATAACGAAGGGAAAACTGTGATAAATCAAATAAAAAAAACTCTCCTCAAACGAGGCCCTACAGCGAGATGCTGTCCCAAAACAATAATCCTCAATAATCCTAAACCCTAACGTACTAACCCTATATAAATAACTTAAGAAGGCTCAAGGCCCGCGCAGGAACTAATGTCCAGGCCCAAAAACATCTAAAATCCAAAATATAATATAATTAAAATAAAAGATATTAAATAGACTAATAATTCACGACTGCGCGTGCTCCACGTGTATAAACTCTCCAGGGCAAAGATGCCCTGCTATCAATTGCCCCCTCTGACGAAACAGCCTTGTCCACAAGGCTAAAATTAGGAAATTGCCCTCGCACATCAGCCACATCCAACCAAGTCGCCTCTTCCACACCAAACCCACGCCACTGGAGCAGCACCTGCTCAACATCTTGACCTTCACGACTCAACACACGACGTTGCAACACCAATTCTGGCTCGTATGGAGGATCTACCGACAACAACTTGTCTGGCAAGCTATCAGCAACCTGAACAGAACCTGCAGCCTTTTTCAACAAGGAAATATGAAAAACTGGGTGCACTTTAGAAGTGGAGGGAAGTTTCAGCCGATAAGCCACTGTACCGACTCGTGCTTCGACCTCAAAAGGTCCAAAGTAACGTGGTGCCAATTTACAATTGCGGGGAGCAAACAAGGTAGATTGGCGATAAGGCCTGAATTTAAGATACACCATATCTCCTACTGCAAATTCCAAATCTCGACGATGTTTGTTAGCCTCCCTTACCATGCGTTGTTGTGCACGCTTTAGATGGAATCGAAGATGGGATAAAATCTCATCTCTAGTGCGCAGTGATTCAGCTAAGGCGTGGACACGAACCTCACCAGGTATGAAACTAACAAGCTGAGGGGGCGATCTACCATAAACGGCTTCGAACGGGGTCATGCCAGCAGCCGTGTGAAATCCAGTATTGTAGCAATACTCAGCCCATGGTAGCCATTTACTCCAAAACTTCGGCCTCTCTGAAGAGAAACAACGGAGATACGTCTCCAAACAACGATTCAAAACCTCCGTTTGTCCATCTGTTTCCGGGTGATAAGCCGAACTCATCCGCAAGGTAGTGCCAGACTTCTTAAATAATTCTCGCCAGAATGAACTCAAAAAAATCGGATCTCTATCAGATACAATTGAGCGCGGAATCCCATGAAGACGTACGATTTCTTTTGTAAAAGTGTCTGCCACAATTCTAGCAGTGAAGGGGTGACGCAATGCAATGAAGTGACCATACTTCGAGAATCTGTCAACCACAACTAGAACACAATCCACACCACCAGAACGAGGCAAGCCCGTGATGAAATCCAAGCTAATATCCTCCTAAATCGCTGTAGGTATAGGTAACGGACTTAACAATCCCGCAGGAGATTTGGTTTCATACTTGTTGCGTTGGCACACCTCACAAGCCGCAACAAATTGGGTAACACGACGCATCATTCCTGGCCAATATACATTTGAAGCAAGTCGACGATATGTGCGAAATGCTCCAGAATGCCCCCCCATAGGAGTGGAATGGAATTCTACAAGTAACTTAGGAATCCAATCGGAAGCTGCTGGTATGACGAGTCGACCCTTATAGAAGAGTGTACCATGAACCAAAGAATAGTGAGCTGGAGCCGGACCATCCCCTTCCAGATTTGTCACAATTCGACTCAAAACATCATCAGTTCGAATATCTCTTTGTAGAGTCGACCAATCCACCCACGAGGGCAGTGATAATGCTGAGAGTTCGCCAGATTCCTCACGGCGAGATAGGGCATCTGCTGCCCAATTAAGACTCCCTTCTTTGTACACAATAGTGAAATCATATCCTAGGAGTTTGGCTGCATAATTTTGTTGTGCGGGGGTCGTAAGTGGTTGTGATAAAAGATGGCGAAGAGAACGTTGATCTGTCTTTACCACAAAACGACGGCCCAAAAGATACGGGCGCCAATGTTGAACCGCCAAGACCAATGCCATCAATTCTCTCTCGTAGGCAGATTTGGATAACAATCTGCCCGTTAGACTCTTGCTGAAGTAGGCAACAGGTCGTTTATTTTGCATGAGTACTGCTCCAATTCCGCGGCCAGATGCATCACACTCGATCACAAACTCTTGAGAGAAATCCGGCATGGCTAAAAGTGGGGCTGATGTGAGGGCTTGTTTGAGTGCCTCAAATGCAGCATCAGCTTCCAAAGTCCAACTCCAATTTTTTTGTTCATCCTTCCGCAATAAGGCTGTCAAAGGAGCAGCAATCTTGCCATAATCACGAATAAAACGACGGTAATATCCCGTCAGCCCCAGAAACCCACGCAATCCTTTAGGTGACATAGGTGTCGGCCATTGTAGCACCGCCGAGACCTTGGATGGGTCCATTCTCACACCTTCACCTAACACCACATGTCCCAAATACTCTACTTCTCGTCTACCCAACACGCATTTCTTCGGGTTTATTACAAGAGATTGGGAGTTGAGAATATTGAAAACCAATTGAAGATGTTTCATGTGATATGACCATGACTTACTATATACCAGTATATCGTCGAAGAAGACCAAAACAAATTTACGGAGATGCGGCCTGAATATGTCATTCATAATTCCTTGAAACGTGGCTGGAGCATTTGTAAGCCCAAATGGCATAACTAAAAACTCGTAGTGGCCTGAGTGCGTTCTGAATGCTGTTTTGGGGATGTCCTCTTGTGCTACTCGAATTTGGTGATACCCGGCACGTAAATCCAGCTTTGAGAACCATTGTGCCCCATGCAATTCGTCCAATAACTCCTGAATAACTGGGATGGGATATTTATCTGGAATAGTGAGCTTATTCAACTCTCTATAATCAACACAAAAACGCCACGAGCCATCTTTCTTACGCACCAGCAATACTGGACTGGAATAGGGGCTATTACTTGGTTGAATAATGCCGGCTGCCAGCATCTCAGCCACGAGATGCTCCATCTCATCCTTTTGTGTGTGATTATAACGATAGGGCCGCACAGCTACTGGTTGTGAGTCGGGCTGCAACATAATATGATGATCATTTGCTCGAGAAGGAGGCAATCCCGTTGGTTTGTTGGTGACCGCTGAAAAGGAGGTGATAAGGGTGGTGAGATCTCTCCTTGCTGCCTCTGAAAGATCCTTAGAGATGCCAAACTCATCCAATACCGAACTCCCTTCCATTGACCATAATAGCCAACATTCATCACCGGGTTCAAGGGAGCACAACTTTCGACGCTCACAAGTTCGGCGAGCTAATGATGGATCACCTCTAAGGCACTGTGGTCGGTTGTTATAAACAAACTCCATTGTGGAAGTGGCCCAATTGGACTTAACCTCTCCCAGCGTTGCGAGCCATGACACTCCCAAAATCAAGTCCACGTTACTGAGAGGAAGCACATAGCAAGAGATATGATATAATTCAGAATTCAATAAAAGTGGAAGGTCCTTACAAAATCCACTTGCTTGAGCCCTCGACCCATTGCCCAGGACGACTGAGGAGGCAGAAATGGGGCGAATAGGCCACTGAAGTGCGTGTGCCAGCTGTTCGGACATAAAGCAGTGACTAGCGCCACTATCGACCATAAGGACAAGACGCGCCCCACAGATTTCACCGGCCAACTTCATGGTGTGAGGCCCATCGAACCCAAAAGCACTAAGTTCGGATAGTTGCAACGAATGAGAATCCAACTGGGAAGCATCTTGCGTTTCTGAATCCTCCAGCTCACATGTCACCTGTGCCAGTTGGGAATAGTCTTCAGTTGAGTCATCGGGCTCATCACAGAGAATGACATTTAATGTTTTGGGTGGGCAGCGATGAAGAGGACCAAACTTGCCGCCACAACGGAAACAAGTACCAGCAATGCGATGTCGTTGTATCTCCTCATTAGACAGACGCCGCAGATTCTTGTTGCCCCGATAACCCTGAGTGTTAGGATTTGACACTGATGTTGCCGCCGGAACCGATGAGGAAAGAGTCTGAATTGGTACAGATGGTTTCAATGGTCGCGAATTAAAGCTTCCGGTGGAGGTTAGGGACTTGCGCTCTACACGACGAACAGCGCGAACAGCTGCAGAATAGGAGAAGAGTGTTGTGTCCTGCACTTGGTCACGCAAATACGGTTTCAAACCGCCCAAAAAGAAACCCATATACTGTTCATCTGACACGTCCGGCAATTGGGTTATGCGGCTCTCAAAGTTGGATATATAATCTTCCAGAGAACCTGTTTGTTTCGTCGTGATTAACGCTTCATATATGTTGATGGCAGAGGCATCTCCAAAACGCTCCAGCATCTCCTGTGTAAAGTGCTTCCAATCTAACTGGGGATGACGACGTAACAATAATTGTATCCAAGCCATGGCAGCCCCTGACATCGCGATCATCGCAATTTGTAGCCTCTGTGTAGGCGGGGTGTCGTGAACGATGAAGTATTGATTGGCGCGAGAAATCCAAACTAGTGGTTCAGAACCATCAAATGAAGGCAACTCCATCTTTTGCAACACCGGAGCTAGAGACGTCTCCGCATGTGATGGAATTTCAGTGGGAGGTTCCCCGTTGCGCTTGTCCCCAGAATAGGGTGAGTTTGGTATTGACAATTTTGCAAGAATGGCCTCCAATTTGGTATCCATGGACCCTTGTTTCTCTGCGACTGCAGTTTGGGAAACCTGCATACTGGCCACTGTCTCCTGCAAATCTGAAACCACCTTCTCTAACTGCTCAAACTGCTGCTTAGTAACCATATTTCGGCGTCAGAGAGATCCGGCAGGTCGGACCAATTGATAGAGTGAAGGTGATAACGAAGGGAAAACTGTGATAAATCAAATAAAAAAAACTCTCCTCAAACGAGGCCCTACAGCGAGATGCTGTCCCAAAACAATAATCCTCAATAATCCTAAACCCTAACGTACTAACCCTATATAAATAACTTAAGAAGGCTCAAGGCCCGCGCAGGAACTAATGTCCAAGCCCAAAAACATCTAAAATCCAAAATATAATATAATTAAAATAAAAGATATTAAATAGACTAATAATTCACGACTGCGCGTGCTCCACGTGTATAAACTCTCCAGGGCAAAGATGCCCTGCTATCAAACTTGGCATCCAAGTGTACCTGCACCTAGAAGAAGGCATCTTGTAGATGACAAGACAGTCATACTTAGTGGCAGCAGCTAATGCCATCTCATTAGCTTTAAGTTCGAATCAGCAGCTTCAACGGCTAACCTACCAAGATCTAAGTAAAACACTAACAATTGGACACCATGATGAGGTTCTTAATTGTCATGTAGCATATTATACAGGATACCTAGTTGGATCCATTGTCTTGGCAATACTGATGCACGTTGACGCCTTTTTCCCTCTGTTATTATGTTCCCAACCAACAACATTCGGCGTGTTCTAATGATTTCTCAGTTCTAACTTCTAAATAAAGGTACTCATATGAGAATGTATCAAGACTGAAACTGCTTAAACAAAAAAGAGGTGGTATCTTATTCTGGTAGATCTACCTTGTGAATTTGATATTGATGCTTCACACATCAAAGATAATTCCAGATCAGCCAAATCACAACTCTCACAATAGCAAAAAGACTGAATCTTCTGAACACACCATTTTATGAAAATAAACCATAAGAATATCAAAAGAGGCCTACCAGGATTGTATCAAAGATGACTTGTACGTGTTTTGTGGGTCTAAGTATATATTTTATTACATATTCATTTCAATTTACATATGGCAAACCTTATAACCATCCCTTTGGCAGGCCTCAAACTCAGCCAGATGCCTAATAGTTGCAGCAGAATTTGAAGAAATGGTTACCAGGAAGAAATGAATATCTATACAAGACTTGACCCTTTAGCTGTGAATGTAATGAAAAGACTAGAGAGAAATGACTCACTGTAGCAGCACTCATTTCACTAAAATATTTGCACTTTTGTAGCTCATTGTATAGTTCTCCCTTAGCAGAATATTCCATAATCAAATAAACTTGTTTCTGTAGTTGATCATACAATTAAACCTAAGCAACATTTGTGTCAAGTAATAAACTATAGAAAAGCTCGATACCTGATCATAGAAGTAACCATAGAGTCGTAGTACGTTGGGGTGTCAAAGATGACTCTATATTTTTAATTTACGATGAAGCTGATGCTCAACCTGAGACTTTTTAAGTTGGCTCTTAAACAAGAGCTCTGAGAGCTCTCTTTTGTTCCTCTTCTTCCTTGTCTCTCTCTTCAAATGAAATTTCACCGAGAGAAAATTTCAAGGATGCTCTACATTATCCTACTGAATGTACAGTAGAGTTCAGACAATTAAACCCGCTCTGAAGTTAATAAGAACTTAAGATATTTTATACAATTTCACATGTATGAATATCTTGAGTTTATAGCTGTCCAAAATCAAGTTTTCAACCATCAACCAATTCTTAATTTTTAATTAAAAAATCATATATAATTAGCAGTGCAGAAAACATTCTAACCAGACCAATAGGTGATACTACAGATGACAGTTCAAATATGTATGTTGGACCAGGAATATGCTATCAAATAAAGTTAAATCTTTAGCATTAGAACACACATTTCTCCTCATTCAAAATTCCAAATAAACAACAATAAAAAACCAGAAACTTAACAGAGAGGGAAATAATACAAGAGTTGAACTAAACAACACACAAATCGTTGAGACTTAGAAGACCAATACATGAATATTTGGTAGTGAAAATGCTTCTCTCAAGAACTACATCTGCATATCTAAAAATGAATCTTAGTCAATAATCTGTGGTATATTATATGGAAATGGTTAGCATCAGCTACTAACATTAAAACAAAGAACAACGCAAGGAACACAAACACAATATTTTCTCTCTTCCATTTTGATCAATGGACTCTCTCCATATCTTAAGAAGAACTTTGAGTTTGGGAAATTATCCTCTTCAAATATATGACACACATGCTGAACTAACTACACTATCACATATTCACAGTAAGTCAGTAATACACTTGTAATTCTCGTATGCAATGAAAAGAAAGTCATAAGCAGATAAAACCAAAAAACAAAGATTAAAGAATAACAACAAGAATAAAACATAATAATAATACACCTTGACATCGTGCGCGGCTCTAAATTGCAATCCCGGTTAGATTTCATACGATGCTTTGAGCAATGTATCATTTTCTTCGACGACGTACTGCAGCGAGAGAGAGAGAGAGAGAGAGAGAGAGAGAGAGAGAGAGAGAGAGAGAGAGAATGAGTGAGAAAGAGAGAACGAGAATGAAAGAGATGAAAGGGTGCAACTGCAATTGGGTTGAAATTAGGGCTTGACCATTTTCGGGATTTCTAGTGAATTTGTATTCAATTTGGGGAATCGGTAGCCTAATAACTTTAACACTCACCACCGTCGTCGATGGCTGTCGGAGTTCCAGACGAAGGCGGCTAGAATTTCTTCGATGAGTTCCAAACAATTATCCACATCTTCACACTAAAATGACGAAGAGATGAAGTTGATGAAGACCAAAACGTACCATGAAGATGAATTTTGGAAGAGTTATGTATGATTTGGGATCTATCGCGAATATTTTGGAAGAGGTTTGAATTGGGGATCTGGAGAATTTTGTAAGTTTGAATTGAGCAAATAGATCTAGGGTTCAAACACCACTTCATATTTAAAAAATAATTACTTAAGACAACGGTTTAATCAGTTGTCTGTTGTCATAAGAAATTCATGCTCACACAAAGACAAGTGTTTTAAGACAACTGTTGTAATAAGGAGACAAAAAACGGATTAAGACAACGGTTTTGGTGATAGCCCTTGTCTTAAGAAACAAAAACACGCGCATAGACAACGATTTTTTGAAAAACCATTGTGTATCATCAAAAGACAACGGTTTTATAAAAAAACGTTCTCTATATGGTGTTGTCTATGTGCATTTTTCTTGTAGTGTTGTGGGGGTTCTCTTGTGTTAACAACGCTCCTACTCAGGCCTCAACTCCTCAACCTGAAATTTATTAAATGAATGGGGTAAGTATTTAACAACATACTCAGTCGGGAGCACTGCAAACAGTTATAGCCAATTGCACAAATGAAAATATAATCATATAGATACTTCTTTACTTTTTGGAGACTAGCCTCAGCCCCGTAGGACCTAAACATCATGATGCCCCTGTTAATGAACGTCTTAGCCCTGTAGGGATGCCCACAAGCTTATTATCCCCCAGGGAGGACATTAACAAGTATATGTCGATCCTGTAGGACCTCTTTATCAATCCTGAAGGATCTCTGTATTGACCCCGAAGGGTCTCATTCATATAACCGGTCCGAAAACCCTTCATACTTATACAATCAAAGCACAACAATAACTATAACTTTACACGTGTTTACAGTTTAGAATAACCCCACCTTAAGAGACGCTTTCAAAATTCTTTCAACCTTGAAATACTCATTTTCCGTGCCCAAGTTGTCCACCTCGAGCCCCAATACGTCGCCTAGCACCTTTAGACCCCCTTTTCATTTTAGATGTCGAGTTATAGAATTAATTCATAATTTTGACCAAACACATGCTATATATGCTTTAAGGTTTTTCATACATATCCACATACACAACCATGGGTATACAAGCTCATGCTATAATTTTGAACTCAAAATACACATTAAAACTCTTTAAGACATTTAATCGAACACGTTACGTGCACCTATTAAAACCATAAGAACAAGACTCAATTTAAATCTTTTGAACTCATAATTTCCAATACATGAACCTCTATCCTAGGGCTCTTACATACATGAAAATCAACCTCATACAACCATCACAACACCTCCAACCAAACACCAATATATTAAGGGGAAATTATGGCAAAAATCTAAACCCTAGCAATAATAAACCATAGAAATCTCAATTTAACAACACATATAGCTTCAAAGATGTAAATAAACCATATGTTCAAGATATCAAGGCAAGAGAGTTAATGAAATCGAAAACCCTAAATTTTAGGTATAAACCCTAGATTTAAATCAACATGGAAATGGTGTTTAATCACCAAGGTGAAGAGGGTATGAAGTTACCTTGGTTGATGGATGATGATGAGAGAATCCACTCCAAAACATGAAGTGTTTCTTGAGAGGATTAGGAGAAAAATCGCCCAAGTGAAGATGAAATGAAGAGGAAATGGGCGAAGTGTTGTATTTAAAGGATGGAAATTCCGAAGCAGGGCGCGACCTAGGGGCTTGCGTTTGAAGGTCGAGTTTGAACCGAAGAAAAATGGCTCTCTGAAGCTCATGACACGCGACCAAAATGTCATGGTTCAAGGTCGCATTGCAGACCTCTCGGAACGCGACTTGAAGGGGGTCGCGTTTCCCAGTCGCGTCTCACCTTCACTGCGAGGCGCGACTGTGTGCTCGTATTTAAGGGTCGCATTTCAGGCTGTTTGCTATTTTCGAATACAGCGAGACCCCCGATCAACTCAGCGTTAGGGTGTTGAAGGTATGGCAAAACGATTGAATTTAAATGGGATCACATTCATCATTATATAACTCGACATTTTGGTAATAAAATTTAAACTATATTATACGCTCAGCATAATATCACCATGCTATGATGTATCGGCTCGAGTGAAACAACCTGCATTAAAGCAACGACATAAAATACGAATATACCATCATAATTAATATTCAAACTATATTAATTCAAAATCATTTGCCAAAATTATAATTTATAATTTAGCAAAAAGGATCGGCGTATCACAATCATCATCTACATCTGCAGAAATAAAACTTCCGCTTCACATGATGAATATAGAACTTCTAGTTGAAAAGATGAAGAAAGACATAATTCTCGACCTAGAGCTTCTCAATGCTCGAATAGGTCCGAAGAGATTTCTCAAGCTCTTTCAACCATTGGAGAACATCAGGCTACTACCATTCTTGCAGACTGTGCCCGCAATGTGCATCTCTAACCATATTGCTAAATTCTACTACAATGCTGAGATCCACGATGAAAACATCATCTCAGTTGTGTACAATCATGTCATCACAGTGACGAATGACACGATGATGAGCTTATTTCAATTGCCTGGTGAAGGACCGAAGGTGAATGAACTGATACTCCCCAACAAGTTTGAATTGTGGAATGCCTAGAAGCACCCACATATTCAACATCGGGATTTCTCTCACAACTTAAAGGAGAGTCTTCCTGAGGAGTTTGTCCAACTTCTGGACATTGTAGGCCATATTCTGCATGGCAACTACGAGACCGTTTGTTGGTATTTTTTCGAATTCCACCACCGCAGGATCTCATTGGATGTTCTTTAATCCTAATTTCATGCAAATCATAATTTCATGCAGCACATATGTTTTAATAGCCGAGTTTAATAATCATGCAAAGCCGGTTTATCGATTCTACTAAAAATGGAAATATAGAATACAAAAAACTACTTACAGATTAAATGACGGGTTGAGGACAAGATTTCAGATCAAATCTTTCTATTGAATATGACAGTGATCGACGCTCTTTGCTATTCCACTCCAAGCCCTTCTATTGTATTCTCGAACTATGTCTTAGATACGGCGCGGGCCGTAATCAACTGATACGGGTGTGGAATCTATGTAGAACTAGAGAACTAGAGGGCTTGGTTTTCTTATTGTGTAATTTTTATCCCTTTCCTTAATTAAATAGGGGAGGTGGTGAAAATTGCAGCCTTAGCCCTTACTGGGTTTGGGCCTCTATCTCAAATTCTATCTCCAGTCCACTTTCACTACCAAAAAAACTCTCATGCATAACACTTCATACATAACGGATATTTTAAAAATCCGTTATCTATGAGCGCATTTTTGGTACAGATAACAGATATTTCAAAAATTCGTTACGAGATAAGTGTTATCTCCGATCATATATAACGTTTTCGAGTCTTGCGTTATCTGTGAGTGTTATATATTGTTCACAATTTTAACGCTCATTTGGTACCGTTATGTGTTGTGTTATGTTTAAACACATTATATAACGGTAAAATTTACCGTTATGAATATCTGTTATGTATATCTGTTATTTTTTTTAATTCAAAATTATTTACATTGAAAATTTTCTAACTTTCGCGCGGCTATTTCCCACCATTATTTCCTACCAAACCATTAGATATATCATAAAAATAATAAGTATATTTTTATTAGAAAAATTGTAACAAAAACGCCAAAGAAAAGCCCTTCTCCTAAATTCAAATTCAACAGAACAAAGGATCGAAAATCAGCTTCAAAAAGAGCAGAAAAAGAAAAGCCCCTTCTCCCAAATTTGCTCAGTTGTAAGTCTAAACCCTAAGTTTAAGAACGAGTGTTTATCGCAATTGCTCCCAGGCTTTCGCAAATAAGGATTTCCCAGAGTTGTGAAGCAGCGAAAGCAAATCCCTTTCACTCGCCGAAGCCATGGTATGTCTCTCAGTTTGCTTGGAATTAGGAATAAATATATTTATTTAATAGAATTAATCTGTGTACCTTGTATCAAGTGACGAGGTTTTTCCACTTGCATTTGCACTAAATCGGGCTTCGGTTGAACCCGATTTCGTTCATCCAGGCCGAAACTATTCCCCAGAGAAGCTTATTGCATTTGGTTTCCATGAAAGTCGGGTCAAGCTCGACCCGAATCACCAAGAAATTCTGGGTTTCTTCAATGCTCCATTGAGGTACCCGATCCACTCCTCCCTTTTCAATACTCGAGTTCTGGCGTTGTGAAAATTGACCATTATTATCCATATATATATATATATATATATATTGTTAAATGAAAATGGAAAATGGTGTGAAAATCTGAATTCTTAGATAAAGGAAAAATATTGGTGATGTTTGTGTTTTTCGTGTTTCTTCTACAGATACTCTCTCTCTCTCTCTCTCTCTCTCTCTCTCTCTCTCTCTCTCTCTCTCTCTCCTCTGTTGGCTGGCTATATGTAACTCTCTTTCTCTCTAATAATTTTTTGTACGTCTTTGATATTACATAATCACTTGCAATATTACTTTTCATTTTTTTTTTTCATACATAAGAACAATTTTGGATATTAAGAATTCGGAAACAAGATTGCAGTTTGAAGTAGTGAATTTGAATTTTCACTCTTCTTCTTTTTCATTTTTTTAATGAAGTTTGGTTAACCAAATTAATACTGGATTCTTAGTTTCTTTAAGAGAATGGTTGATTGACAATAAAAATGGTCCAAATTTCACATCATTATATATTATACTCTTGCTAGCTTTCAAGTTTTAATCTTTCAATAATTATTATATATATTTATATTAAGTAATCAACATATATATGTATATATAGGTTAATTAAAGCAAGAATTTAAAATTAAAATTTCTTGAAGAAAAATGTAGTTGCAAATTACACGTTATTTTTTTTATATGAATTTTGTAACATTTTGAAAAAATTATGTTTATCTCATTGTTTAATATTATTTAAGCATTATTGAATTTGATTCCCTTTACAAAGTCATTGATTACACTTGTTGGCTTGGTGCTGAAAGTGCTTGAGTGGAATATTGTGCAAATATGGGTCTGTATTGACATTCATGATGTGGTCTACTTTGATTTCTCTGTATTATTTGTAATGCACACTACAAGAAAAATAGTCATACACCACAGTTTTTACCCGTGGTCTATCTCATTTTAGAACTGTGGTCTTAGTCAATGTTGTAAATTTTGCACGCACATAGACCACAGTTTCAAACTGTGGTCAAATTACCACGGTTCAACAACTGTGGTGAATAACATGAAAACTGTGGTGATATATATATTTAGACCACATTTCTAACACAAAACCGTTGTCACATTACCACAGTTCAATATAACCGTGGTAAAAATTGTTGTCACATTACCACAGTTCATGACAACCGTCGTAAAAACTGTGGTTAATTTACAACATTTTTTTGGTTAACTGTGGTAATTTTTTTTATTTTTTAATAATTATTTTTTATATTTTTAAATTATAGCCACAATTTATATAAAATTTCATATTCCATTATAGAACCTGTATAAACCAAAATTCAAAAATATTTATATAAAACATAACCATCCAAAATACAAGTTTCATCCAATATTCAAAATACAAGCTTCCCAATAGTATAATATACTTAGGCTACAAAAGATCTATAATAAACATAAAGTGCATGTCCAAATAACTACATATTCAAAGTTCAATACTACCCTTAATATGAAAATCAAAACTAAAAGAAACGGCATGAAGTGGCTCTCCTGAAATCAACACCTTGGACTTCAAGTGGCAAAATCCATACAAGTTATGCAACTGAGATAACCACAACATTATAATCAAATCATTAGAAATAAACCTCCAATTATACAACCAAGGAGGAAGATTGTATATGACAAGAATCACTGGCCAACAACTATATGTAGAATTCATCAAGCTGTGGATTAATACCATCTGCAGACAAAGCCAATCTTAGATTTCGGGTTTCTGAAGCAAATTCAGGCCATTTGTGATCAACTAATCTCCAAGCAGGTGAATCAGCTGGATGGCGCATAATTCCATCACATCTCCTTTTATCTGCATGCCAAGTTAACTCCTTAGCTATCTCCTTGCTTCGAAACATTCTCTTAAATCTCGGTATCGGTGGAAAGTACCACAAAACCTTTGCAAGAACCCCAATATGTAACTTACTCGTTCTGCTAACCTTCCACCTTGACAACCCACATGTCGGACAATTGGTAGAGTTCTCATACATCTTTTGATAGAGAATACAATCATTGGGACAAGCATGAATTTTCTCATAACTCATACCTAACGTGCATAAGCTTTTCTTTGCATCATATAATGATGATGGCAGCTCATTTTCATCGGGAAGCATTTCTCCTATCAAACATAACAACTCCGTAAAACTTGCATCACTCCACCCATACTTTGCTTTCAAATTGTACAGTTTCACAATAGCTGATAACTTTGTGAATTTCCTATTGTCAGGATATAGTGGTTTCTCCGCCTCCTCAAGTAACTTCTTAAATCCAGCAGGATCATCTTGAAGTGTTTCATATGCATCATGCACCATGTCATTATGATTCTCTACATTCTGATGTTGATCACCTTCCCAAATTTTCTCTCTTTCATTTACTATGTTAGCGCACCCCCATTTTTCCCCATGATATATCCATTTATTGTACGTTAAATCCATACCGTGGGCACACAAATGTGCCCTTATTGTGGATATATTTTTCTTTTTTAGATTGACACATTTTGCACAAGGACAAGATATTAGGTTAGAATCTTTCACATTCTACTGGGCAAATTGCAAGAAAGATTCTACCCCTTCCTCATACTCATGTGATAACCTATTTGCGGACATCCATGTTTTGTCCATTTTGATAATGTACCTAAATAATCAAAATATTTCAACAAGTAATCTATGTAATTGTTGATACTTAGAGAATTGATATTTCATCTAGACATTAGTAGTGTGAACAACCTATATTATTTATTTAGTTTTCCCAAGGACAATGACCAATCAACAAACTAAATATGAGTCAATATATAAAATAACACATTATCAGTAAACAAACTGATGCAAGACAGTTAAAGAAGACAGTTACAGAAGAACATTTTTGTATCTCTCATCAGTTTTTAAGCTATTAAGTGAAATTATATAACTAATACTGAAGTAAAGAAAATACCTCCTTAGAAATATTGTGTAAGATTTCAGTTATTTCAGAAAAGTCAGGTCTCGAAGTAGGAGCTCTCAGTCAGCCTCTCTCAAAAAATGCACCTACAACTACATTAAACAAGATCAGAAATTCCTAAAAATGTGCATATTCATTTGAAACACTGTTGGCAAGTGATGGATAACAAGTCACAAATAAATAGATAGAAATGTGCAAGAACATAGATAATATCAAGCAAATCCACTTAAGGTCCAGTAGCTATTTCTTGTAAAAAATAATAAATTTTGGAT
Source organism: Perilla frutescens (assembly GCA_026008535.1). Classification (NCBI taxonomy): domain Eukaryota; kingdom Viridiplantae; phylum Streptophyta; class Magnoliopsida; order Lamiales; family Lamiaceae; genus Perilla; species Perilla frutescens. The sequence goes on from BRKX01000005.1 coordinate 11,332,865, forward strand.
CTCAATTATTGAAAACTAAACTTTGAAAATGTCACAATTCCTTAATCATAAAATACTAACTCTAATATAATTTTTTTAATTAAACTATACGTATGCAGCTTTAACAGATTATGCATATTATACATATATTCTGTTTCTTTGTTATTTTGTCAACATTTAAATAATAGCATGCACATATTCACTCCCGATAAACTATCGTCTTTTCTTTATATATATATATATATATATATAGATGTTGCTTCCTACTTAACAGTTTTCACCATATTCCTTAAATATTTTCACTAGCTGTATATACTTTAATACTTGTTTTCATTTTAATCCAAGATATATATGAATAAATAATTGCTCTCCCCCCCCCCCCTCTCTCTCTCTCCATATTCTCTTACTTTGTATATGTATTATGTAGTGTGTATGTATGTAGTGCTTCTTGCTGCACTGCATATGTAAAATCCGAGATTTACTTTTAGAATTGCTGTTTTCTTTTAGAAACATAGTGCTTTTATGACAGCTTTTCTATGAAAATGAAAGCAGCCTAGATTCTCCACAGCCAAACCCTCATAAACCAGAGCTCGATCTCTAACTAGCTCCAGCTCCAAATCTAAAAAATGGGAAGAGCAACATGCTGGCTCAAGGCCCTATTCGGGATTAAGCTTAAAGATAATACTAAATATTCTACCAGAGCAAATTCACATAAAAACCCTCTAATGCAAATCGTGTTTCACCGTACAATCTCGTCGTTTCATACATACGATGATATTATTCGAGCATGCAAAAAGAGCAACTTGCAGTTCGATCTATATAGTCAAAACTGTGAACTAACAGCTTCTTCATTATACATAAACACATTTTTTTTCCCCAAAATTGATGACAAATAAAATCAAGAAACTCATTAATTTATATATGGGGAAGAGAGAAATGCTCAACTGTATTACTTCAAAATATGCCTCAAATATACAAACATACATACATACATACATATATATATATATATATATAAGTGTGAACCCTATTTCCAAATCAAGCAAAATCCCCAAATGCTTCTTTTTTTCACTAACAACTGCCACTTCTACATTAATGTCTTGATGCATTAATTCAAAAAAAATTTAAAATTCTTTCTATTAATAAGGGGCTTTTATTTATTTTAAATTATTTCAAAAAATGCACCTGCAACTGCATTAAACAAGATCAGAAATTCCTAAAATTGTGCATATTCATTTGAAACACTGTTGGCAAGTGATGGATAACAAGTCACAAATAAATAGATAGAAATGTGCAGGAACGGAGATAATATCAAGCAAGTCCACTTAAGGTCCAGTAGCTATTTCTCTAAAAAAAAGGTCAGCTACTTCATGATCGAGCCATTGAATCCATGAATAAAGTTGAAAAATCGCAATGGCCTTGAACTTAAGAGCATCTTAATCGATTAGCCAAATTACTTATTCACTACTCACCAGAAGCTAAGAGAGACCTGAACAAAATCCTGGTCCTTAGCTTTACAAATTACGATAACCTAACCAATATCATCACATTGAAAAAAAGAAGAAGAAAATAACCATGTATAACGAAATAAACACCCAAAATATCAACTTCGGAACCAATTTGTCAAATTATAGATATACAGATCCCAACAGATCACATCAATTAGCCAAAGAAGAAGAAGCGGACATCAAAATTTCAAGAAAGCCGTGCTCAATTATCAATTTTCATATCCAGAAATATCATTAACCAGGATAAAAAAAAAAAAAAGAAGAGAAAACAACCCAGAGGTCAAATTCAAGACAAATTTGTAGAATTATCACCGTTTAATAACCCAATACACCAGCAGTAGGATGAATCCGCCGGAGGTGGTTGTACTCACATTTTCGACGAAGCAGTGAACCAATGGATGAGAATTTCCCCTTTATTTCACGCAAGCTTCTCCACTTTCCAGTTGCTCGGCAAGACTACATTGGGGAAAAATCGAACCTAGCAACTCCAATTCTAATTTGTTCAAAGTGAGAGTTAAAGAGAGAAATGGATGAAAATTGCAAACTAAGAAATTGAAGAATGGCGCGCCGCTAGTGAGAGAAGGAGAGAGTTAGGGTTCTTTAATTTTTCAATTCCCGCGATTTCAATTCCCGCTATAAAGATGTTATTTTTGAGTAAATTATAAAATAAAAATTCAAAAAGTGTATTTTAAAATTACCACAGTTTTAGTTGCCTGTGGTAGAAATACGGACGTATACCACAGTCAGAAAATAACTGTGGTGATTTTCCCGGAAAAAAGCGCTCATATACCACAGTTTTAATAAAAACCGTGGTAATCTACAATATTACCACAGTTTTAACCAAAAACTGTAGTTAATTCAGTGTGGTGTATGTGCGTTTTTCTTGTAGTGGCAACATGTCATGGCATATAGAGCTCTTGGAAACCTTAGATACGTGCATGATGGTGAAGGTTGCTTTAGGAATTAATGTGAAGATGTGTGAAAATCTTATGATCTGAACATGCCTGCACATCATCAGATTGTTTCAGGAAAAAAAATCATGTTGCATGTAAAGTGAAGCCTTGCATCTAGAGTTTCCTCAAAGGGTACCGATGTTGCACCTGTATTTATATGGAAAATTATATTTATTTTTCTATGTACATTCATTTTAGGTAATGTGAATCTTGTGTTCATTTACTAGCACCTAGATGAAAAGCATAAATGGATGGTTTTGGTGTTTTTATTTTAATTTCTGTTACTCATTTGATGCTGTGATATGATATATATGAACAGCACTTGTTAATTTAGCTAATTGTTTATTATCCATCCCTTTTTATCTTGTCATAGTATCTTACTAATTGACTATTTTGTTCTTGCTGATCTTTGGAATACCTTTGATGAATGGAGTGCTTATGGTGCTGGAATTCCGATTGTTTCCGATGATGATCAAAATCTAATTCAGTATCTCGTGCCTTATCTCTCTGCTATCCAGATTTTCACTAGCAGTTCATCTGTAAACTGATTGAGGTAATTGCATTTGTAGAGTTGATCATCACTTCATCTTTGTTGTGTGAATTGGATTTGACTGCGTTCTAATTGATTTTGTTCACCTTATCATGCTGTTATTCCCATAATTTATTAGTTTACTGGATTGGTGATGATCTTCTCATTGAAAATTCTGTTGATTGATGTGTTAATGCGTGTTATGTGTTGTAATTGAGGTGAATGTGACTCATGACATTTTGACTCCCCAAACCTCCTTTCTTCTAGTTTTGTTTTTCTTGCCTACAACCCAGTATTACTAGACTGAGCACTGTTGCACCATTTAATAAACCTTTTGACTTCTCAACCAGCAACCGAATCCCAAATGGCTGCCCTTCATCTCTCTCTCTCTATTGTCTGCTGGTCCAAGCATTACATTACCACTAGACTACTTGCTCCAATCCTCCCATTCCCATTAATTAATAATGTATAATCTACTTATGATCCAAAATAAATATTGGAGTTGGAACTTTTCAGATAACACAAAGTACAAAAGGGTGCCTTACCAACACTACTACCACATGTGATGTGGCTACTTTATTTCTCGCAAATCATCATATCTCCAGGATCATTATCATAACATACATACAATTAGAATTAAAACCCGGAGGGATTTAAATACCATTTTGATCAGATCAGGTGCCCTTCCATAAATAATACCTGTTATTTATGAAACTTGGACATTTTGGCTTATAGGTTCAAATTTTCAAGCCATTATTTTTGAACTTGATAGAAAGTAGGAAAAACTGATATACCTTCCATAATATTGTTTATTACTGCTGGAATATTTTCTTCAATCGTTATATAGTAAAAACTGATATATATATATATATACTGAAATACAGACATATTTATACTGATGATGTTATTCCTGTCAAGAAGTAAGAACTGTAAACCAAGATTCAAAAATTAAAACAGTTTACAATGCCTTAAGTTTTCCTTGAAATTTTGTGGTTCTGCTCTGAAATTTCTACTAACTTTATCTGTACATTATTATTTGTGCATTATATGAATGTCTGAGAAGTGGTTCGTTAATTTTCTGTGTATAGTTTACACTCATCTGAATCAATAATTTTCAGAGTATTACTGTAGCATGACTATCTGTCAAAATAGTCTGCAGATCCTTACCTACATGTATTTGTTGAGCAGGTTCTTAACAACATGGCTTCACAAAGTGGTGATGATGAAGTAAGTGGATCTAACGATAACCAATCCACATGTACAACCAGAGCCAAGAGGGGAAAAGTATGCTTGAATAGTGTTGCTCAGCGAAGGGCTAAGGGAGTTATCGAAGATGTTGACTTTAATAAGGATGGTCAACCAGTAGGGAAAGTTACAACTTAATTGCAAAGTTATATTGGTCTTCTTGCACGTGATCATGTTAAAATAAGTATAAATAATTGGAAGGTTGTCCCAGATGACAAGAAAGATCTAATATGGGAACAAGTTAAAGTAAGTTTTAGAAAATATTTTGTTGTTTCAGTTACTACTGTTATTTGTCTTTATAAAATGTGTTTGTAATTCATGTGCTTGCAAGCTTCTTACAATGTTCCGGAGACATGAAAGGCTGTCTGTTTGGAATCAACCAATTTTAAGTGGCGAACATGGAAATGTAGATTGCATAAGGACTTCATTTTTCCAAATAAAGATAACCCGGATGAGTTGTAGAAACCACCGGCAGACAGTGGCATATTAGACCATGACTGGGGAGTGTTTGTACATAGTCGTGTATCAGCTGAATTTAAGGTAATTAATATCGTTAATCATTGTTACTTTTTTATATTTTTATTGCATTTTTGTATCATTTTTGTTTGACTCTTATCTATTTTACTTAATCAACTTGTAGCAATTGAGTGAGCAGCAGAAGGAAAGGAGGAGTAAACATTTATACCCGCATCGTCTGTCCCAGAAAGGTTATGCAAACTATGCCGAAGAAATCAAGGTTTAGATACTTTTTTAATATATTTTGAATTAGGAATCTGATTTAGGAATCAATTTCGAGCTCTTATTCATTGTTTTAGTACTTGGTTTAAAAATAAGGGCTGTGAGAGAGGAGATGAGGTCTAGCTATAAAATAAGTATTACTATCATTTTGGAATCACTTATTACATGCATGTCTTCTATTCTACATGTCAGTATTAGACCCACATTTAAATAAGCAAAAAAAAATCGATATTGGAGGGTAAAATGGTATTTTTGATATTATTAATTTTGTAGTGTTGACGATTGTAACTGATTATGCAAAGTCTTTTGATTTGAGAAGTTATAATAAAATGGAACTCATGAATGCCTACCATTATATTATATATATGTTGTTCAATTTAATTTATACATAGAGAAGCCCTGCTAGCTACTTGTAAACATTAATTTCTGACTTTTTTATTTATTTCTCTTTAATATTACCAAAACAAGCAGAATCCAGTTACACTACAAGCAGATTTTCCATCTGCAGTATGTTTTTCTTTTCCAAAATCAAGCATTGGTCTAGAGATTTAGTTTCTCACATGCTTATAAAATTATATATATATATGAGAGTTATAAATTCATCATCCTGCCACTTGTACTTATCTATTCATTATTTGTGAGGCATTTAACTTTTACATAGACCTTACGTGACCTGTTCTGTTTTGCCTTGTACATTTGGGCAGTTTGTTTATGACTTTTTTTTAATTCTTATGATGTCTCTCTCAAGCTGAGGTAGATAAGTTCTATATATTGGCATACATACATTTCAGTAGAGTATATGGAAGAATACACTTAGTACTACTGGTAGATATTGTAATCATGATTGCTTTATTACTTTTGGGCTCATGTTTGTTCCTTTTTTCAGTTAGTGTGTGCAATTATTATGTTAACATTGATCATGGTATTCTATGTAAGGATTTGCATGGTGATGAAGAGGTTGATAGATGTTTGCTGTGGAAGAAAGCAAGATTGAACAAGGAGGGAACCACTGATAATGAAAATTTGAAGATTGCTATTCAGAATATAGTATGACACACTACTCTTTTATTTTTCAATTTAATTCTTCTTGTTGATTTATTTTATGTCAGGTTTTAATCAACATTTTATTTGAAATGAGTAGGATGAATACATACGTGAAAAAGAGGAAGGGAAATTGCATTCAGAAGCAACTTCAAGTGATTTGCTTTCACTTGCACTTGATAAACCAGAACATGCTGGTCGTGTGCGAGAAAAAGGGTCAGGCGTCAAGACCAAATCCTACTTCCAATCTACTAGAGAAAGTAGACGAGCAACAACCTAAGGTTCACAAGCCTTATGTAATGCTGAATTGGAGGAAGCAAAGAGAAAAATTGAAGAACAAGCTGGCAAGATTCAGGATTTAGATCATATAGTCCAAGAATTAAAGGGTAAAATGGAAAAGTTTGAATCTAAACATGCTGAAAATGACAAAGACTCTGAAGGATTGGCTAGTTGTTCAGTGATAAAGATTGTAAATCAGGAGAAGCATCATATGGACTCTCCCGATGCTGTATGTATTGGAAAATCAGATTTCTTACAGGTAAGTGTAGTGATTTCCATGAAATAAGTATTGTCTGCACCTAAGAATTATATTTGCTTGAGACTTACTTTTAATATGTAGGGAAAGGCAGTGAAGTTGCTATGTGGAGACTCCAAAAAGCTTGTAGCTTATGGAACAGTATTTGTTGCTGGTGCTATCCTACATGGCTCTCCAATGCCTCCAGATTGCTTCCGTGTTTCGATTGATGAAGTTGTAGATGAGAGTGCAGAGCTACCATTTCGTGTTTCAGATGAGATAGAGATAGTAGGAAGTACAATAGGAACTCATGTCGTATGGCCTACCCATTTGGTAGTGGAAAGATAGAATGAGGTAATTTTATAGAATATTATGTTGTTTTCTATTTTTAATAATGAATTGTTAATAATATAATGTCTCTAATTATTTAGACACAGGATAAGAAAAGAATTGGAAAAAAGCTGTTTGAGAGAAATGATCAAGATACGAAAATCAACTTGTCATCATTGTCTCCAACGTTACTTGCACTGTATTTTTCATTTGAGAGAACTTCCAAGGATGAATCAAAATGTTTTATGTTAGATGTTGAATTGTTTAGGCATGAGGTGAATGTTCACATTTTTCTGAAGCATGATGTCATTCCATTTTGTAAGATGGACCCAATATCAGGAAATTGCATCAGTGCATATGTTTGGTAAGCTCATTAATTCTATTTCTTTCTTTATAAGTGACATGTGTTATTTGTATAACTGTAACATGTTTAACGACAGGCATCTGTATAGAAAAATGAAGCAAAATGATAGTGTTTGCAAGTTTCTCTTTGTGAATCCATTCGCTGTAGCATATGGGCTGAAGGATGAGGATAGATCGCGTGCATTATCAGAAAGATTACTTCTTGCAGCCTCAAATCAACTTGTACTCGTGCCTTGCAATGTCGGGTATGTGAATTAATTTGAATCCCTTAATTTGCATATCTGTTGCATTGGGTTCGAGTTGTAGCTGTAGGCTTATATATTTATTTATTGTTAGTATGATGCATGTTTTCTGGCATAATAATTTGACACTCTGATGAAATAGCGGGCATTGGATTCTGACAATCTTCCAAGTTGAAAAAAATCAAGTGTTTCTTATGGATCCTCTTTGTCATCGTAATAAGGACACTGTATGGAAGTCTATCGTTGACACGTAAGTTTTTAACTTTTCAGCTAATAAATCATATCGTTTTCATTTTAATGGATGTTAATGTTAACTGTCTTAATAACTTCCCTTTAAAGTGCCTTAAGTATTGTCCACGTAAATAAGGGAAAGAAATCCAAAAAAGTAAATTGGGAAGTTATAAAGGTACATTCTCATTTATAGGTCAGTTTATTAATTATTATTGCACACTTGCCATGTCTTATTTATACTATATAGGGTCCTATGCAACCTGATGACAAGCAATGTGGCTATTACGTGATGCGGTTCATGAGAGAGCTCATCACAGGGGTTGAAAATGCTACATCGTCTACTTTTCAGCTGTCATCACTGGTATTTAAATGTGCTCAAATATTGTTTAACATATGATGTGTAGTTATTAATTAGTCAAATATGATCTATTTTTATTCATAGTTCAAGGGTGTTCGTACTTATTCTCAAGCTCAACTCAATGAGGTTCATGAAGAATGGGCAGAATGTGTGATAAAGCATGTCTTGGATTGATAGGTATTGTTTCCAGTTCAATTATTTTTGCTTGAGACAAATGGTTATCCTTTTTATTTGTTACTTATAGAATAGATTTGATCAAATTAATCTCACTATGTTACTCATCTCTGTAACTGTTTGCTTGCTGATACTCACTAATTTACTCCAAAAAAAAAGTGCCTAGCTAGTGAGATTTGTTACTTGATTTTATTTGCTTGAGATTGGGTTGTATGCAATTAATAAAGGGGGTGAGTGTAGGTCTGCATGATTTATACTGCTCTGATTATACTACTTTTTATGCATTTCCCGCTCTTTAATTTCTCTTTTTATTTAGTAGTGTGAAATTAGAGATCTCATGAACTCATGAGTTCTGGTTTTGTGCTGTAGAGTGGGGGTTGAGCAGTCACTGTAACCTATAACTCTCTCATGTGTGCAGATATGCAGATATACATATATGGATGTAGCAGCTGCAGGCAAACATGATTTTTGATTTCTTGGATAAATATGTAATCTTTCTTTTGACACTATTACTATATAAATATGCGTAGAATATTGACTCTATTTGGATGAATGTATGAATATTTTTTGAATTAGATGTATGATGATTTATGGTAATTTTAGTTATTTTTATTGTTTTAGAATTATTTTAATTGCTAAAAATCTATAAAAAAATTTGTAGCAGGCATACATAACGGTACTTATTGAAAATATACATAACGGCAGTGAAACTATAAGACCGTTATGTATAATGCCTAAAGATAACCAAAACTAAAAATATTTAATAACGGTAAAAATCTGTTATGTATCAAAACATACATAACGTAAAAAAAGTGTTATCTAAACTACAAACAACGTTATGTATTAATCCATGTGGTATATTTCATAACGGAGAAAAATAAATTTTCATAACGGTACAAACCGTTATATATAACAGTAATAGATCACGCAATGAAGAGTGTTATGTATGAAAAAGAAACCGTTATTTAAAAGTGCATAGATAACGGAGAAAAATGATTTTTGATAATGGTAAAAACAGTTATATATAACAGTAAGAGATCACGCAATGAAGAGTGTTATGTATGAAAAAAAACCGTTATGTAAACGTTCATAGATAACGGAGATAGTTAAACTTTCATAACGGAAGAAACCGTTATGTATGAGAGTTATAGATAACGTAATATCCGATGTCATGTTTGTTGCTACAACCGTTATGTTTAATAACATAGATAACGGATATTATTCCGTTATGTATGAGCGCAGCATAGATAACACCAGTATACGTAACAGAGCTTTTTTCACATACATAACGGATAAAATCTGTTATCTATGAGCGTTTTTTTGGTAGTGTTTAGTCTTAATGGGCTACAACAGGGATCTAGAAGAATATTAAATTGGCCTAATAATTTATTTAATTTTCAATATCCAATAAACTTAGGATTTTATTAAAAAATTAAATATTACTTTTACTCCACTAAAGAAGTAATACTGACTTACCAATTTAATACATATTTGTGAATATGTTTTCTCCTTTAGTTCAGCCATTCCCCGTATTTAAGATCTAATATTCATTAATTAATTATGTAATCCTCTGACAACTATAATTAATTAATATCTAAAACCTTGAGTAGTACCACACAAGCTTTATCTTGTACGGAATAAATTCCACCTGCAAGGTTTCACATGAACTTGTATTTCCTCAAGAGAACATCATCAACATGGCGCACCAGGACACGGTGCTTATATATATTGCATGACACAGCATATATGCAAATACTATCACCCGAAATATCGAGTTTATTAATCATATAAAAGAACTTCACCTATTAATAGATCAAAGCAATAAACAAAGCATATATATGTTCGCCAATAAATATAAGTTAAGAACCCGAACTCTATGGATCTTCATTCTCTCACTAATAGGGTCAGAGTAGAGAATAGTAACCTACCGTAATCTTCCTCAATACACTAACAAGTGTATTAGAATAAGCAATTAATCAAGATAAACTAACTATCAGATTATTCTACGGTGTACAGATGGTGTATTCAGGACCATCTAAACCGTGAGTCTTTTAATACAATATAAGCATCTGATGATATGATCTTACCGTGTGTTCACCCACACCATATCATCTACAATGTAAGTATATTGAATATGCATAAACAATTATATAATAATTTAAATGCAAACAGTAACTACAATAAGATTCAATCTATATCATCATATTATCAGAAAAGTATACAAAGACATGTCTTCCAGTATACAAAACTAACAATCTCCAACTTATACTTGAAACATGTCTTTCAAGCATAATAATTAATAGGCTAACTCTCCAAACAAAAACAATAAACTCAAATTGCACCTCCAGGTCTGCATCTTACTCCCATTTTCTCCACGTGACCATCAAAGGTCTTAGCTGGAAGGCTCTTCATGAATGGATCGGCAAGATTGTCATTTGATGCAATCTTAACCACCACCACGTCTCCTCTCTTAACAATTTCTCATATAAGATGGTACTTTATTTCTATATGTTTACTTACCTTGTGGGCTCTGGGTTCCTTCGAATTTGCCACTACACCAGAATTATCACAGTATATCGTTATACCCTTAGGCAAATTAAGAACCATGCTCAAATCCAATAGAAAGCTCTGGAGCTAGACAACTTGTTTTGCAGCCTCAGAGGCTGTCACATATTCAGCTTCCATGGTAGAGTCAGTAATGAATTTTTGCTTGATGTTTCTCCATACAATGGCTCCGCCTCCTAATTGTAAACACATAGCCTGAGGTAGACTTGCTCTGATCTTTGTCAAATTGAAAATCTGAGCCCGTGTAACCCAAAGGCACGAGACTATCAGAGCCGTATACCAGCATATAATCTCGAGTCATTTTCAGGTACTTAAGAATATTCTTAACCGTAGTCCAGTGACCTTGTCTAGGGTTAGACTGATATCTGCTTACCATACCAATGACATAGCATATATCAGGTCTAGTGCGAAACATATCATACATTAAACTTCCCACAGCCGAAGCGTATGGGAACTTTTTCATCTCATCTATCTCAGACTGTGTTTGGGGACACATTTCCTTGGATAGATGAATTCCATGTCTAAAAGGTATAAAATATTTCTTGAAATCTTGCATGCTATACCTAGCTAGCACCGTATCGATATAGGTCACCTGGGATAGACAGAGCATCCTTTTCTGGCGATCTTGAATGATCTTGATGCCAAGGATGTGTCCAGCTTCTCCCAGATCTTTCATATCGAATTGCTTGGACAACCACACCCTTATGTTTGATAATGCCTTCTTATTATTTCTAATAAGCAAGATATCATCAACATACAGTACTAGGAAAAACACCACATTTTCATCACATTTCTTGTATACACAACTCTCATCCGGACTTTGCACGAATTTATGTGACTGGATAACCTCATTAAAATGGATGTTCCAAGACCTCGACACCTGCTTAAGTCCATAAATGGATCTCTTAAGCTTGCACACTAAGTGCTCTTGGCCTTTAGCAATGAATCCCTCTGGTTGCTTCATGTGGATGTTTTCTTCAAGACTTCCATTAAGGAAAGTTATCTTGGCATCCATCTTCTAAGTCTCATAATCCAAATGAGCAGCAATCAATAAGAGAATTCGGATTGACTTAAGCATGGCTACTGGTGAAAAAGTTTCCTCATAATCGATCTCTTCTTTCTGAGTATACCTTTTCACCACAAGTCTTACTTTGAAGGTTTCAACCTTTCGATCATGTCTTCTCTTGCATTTGTAGACCCACTTGCACCCAATGGGCTCCAACCTATCTAGTGGTTCTACAAGCTCCCAGACCTGATTGTGATCTATAGATCCAATCTCAGATTCCATTGCAGATTTCTAAGAATCTGCATCTTTATCTTGGATCGCTTCATCATAGCAACTGGGATCCAATTCATTTAGTCCTTCAGGGAAATCCAAAGATTTACCCAAACCAATGAATCTGTCTGGTTGGCGTACAACCCTCCCACTACGACGAGGCAGTTCACGTACATCTGTGACACATTGTGCAGTGTCTGGTGTTACCTCTTCTTATACCACTGATGTAGGATTCAATCCTTCTCCTCTTAGTTCCTCAAGGATAATTTGACTCCTTGGTTTGTGGTTTATAACATAGTCTTCTTCTAAGAATCGAGCATTGGTGGTAACAATGATGTTCTGATCTTTAGGACTATAAAATAAACCATCTTTTGTTCCCCTAGGATATCCAACAAAGAGCCTTACATCAGTACGAGATGCCAGCTTATCAGCTACCTTGTCTAGCACATGTACAGAGCTACCCTAAATCCAAACATGGCCTAAACTGGGCTTTTGTCTAGTCCAAAGCTCTATGGGTGTAGAAGGAACTGATTTCGATGGAACCAAGTTAAGAATGTACACTGCTATTTCTAAGGCATATCCACATAATGAAATAGGCAACTCTGAATAACTCATCATCAATCTAACCATCTCTAATAAAGTTCTATTTCTTCTCTCCGCCACACCATTCTGCTGCGGCGTTCCTGGCGCAGTTAACTGGGCTGTAATCCTATTCTCTGCCAAGTTGTCCCTAAATTCACATAAGAGGTACTCGCCTCCATGATTAGAATGCAGTGACTTGATACTTCTACCTTTACATTTCTCTGCTTCCACCTTAAAATCCTTGAATTTGTCAAAGCATTCGGACTTGCGATGTAACAGATAGATATATCTATATCTTGAGTAATCATTAATGAGTGTGATGAAATACTCATCCCCTCCTCGAGCTTGAACTGACATATGGCCACACAAGTCAGAGTGAATTAAATCTAATAGCCCTTTCGATCGATTTCCTTAAGATTCAAAAGGACGCTTGGTCATTTTACCTTCCAAACATGATTCACACAAAGAAAATGATTCTAGGATTAATGAAGATAGAGCTCCATCATTTACTAGCCTTTGTATCCTCTTAAGGTTGATATGGCCGAGCCTTAGATGCTAAAGATAGGTTTGATTCAATTCTGAAGGTTCTTTTCTTTTATTAGGATTTATGATCGATGTATTCAATAGTTGTTTTTGCGTAGTATTTTTCATAGGATTAAGTAAATAAAGATGTTCATCTAATGTGCCAGAACATATAAAATGTTTACCACTAAAGATAACAACCTTGTTATTAAAAAAAACTGAATATCCATCCAAAAACAATTTAGATACTGAAATAAGGTTTCAACTAAAATGCGGCACATAAAGACATTCCTTTAAAACTAAACTCCTATCACTACCAAAAGATAAGGCAACATCTCCCACTGCAACTGCTGCCACTTTTGTAGCATTGCCCATGTAGACGATGATCTCCCCATCACTCAGCTGCCTTTTTACCAGGAACCCCTATAAAGACATGCAAACATGATCAGTAGCTCTAGTATCTACTACCCAAGACTGAGTAGAACAAGTTGCTAAACATGTTTCAACAATAAGAGTGTGAGACATACCTTCTTTCTTCTTGTTTGGACACACCGCCTTCCAGTGACCTGGCTGGCTGCACTTGAAGCACTTTATCTTTGACTTGAATTCCTTAGAAGGAATCTTTGCCTTGGTCTTCTTCACCTTAGGCACCACATTTGCAGCCTTCTTTGGTGTGTACCTCTTCTTCTTTTTAGTACTAGAAGAAGACGCCATATTTTCAGCTAGGTGTGCCTTCGGATTTCCCTTTTGAAGTAACTCAGTTACCTGAAGATCCATGAGCAGTTCAGATAAGGTAACATCCTTCTTGATCATATTGATGTTCAATCTAAACTGCTCAAACTTCGGTGAGAGACTGCGAAGCACAATATATATCTGAGATTCGACGTCCAGATCTCCACCCAAGGTCTCGATCTCAGCCAGATAACTCATCATCATGAGAACGTGATCTTTAACAGGTGTGGAGTCAGCTATTCTCGCACTCATCAAGTTCTTCATTGCTAAATAGTTTGCCGAGCGGTTATAGTAACCAAAGAGCTCCTTAAGATTGACCATGACATCATAAGCAGTCTTCATAGACTGATGTTGATGTTGTAGCACATTTGACATGGAAGCTAAAATGTAATAGCGCGCTATCTCATCAGACTTGACCCACTTAGCATAGACCAATCTTTGCTCTTCACCAGAATTCTCATCTTGCTTTTGAAGACATTCCTCTTCAAGTACGAATTTGTGTCCCTCAGCAGTTAGGACGAGGTTAAGGTTACGAATTTAGTCATTATAGTTTTAACCGATAACTTGTTTTTTTTAGTATAGATGACATATTGGAGAGTGCCATGATGATATAGAATAACTGAAAAATAAACATGCAGTACAGTCACAAACTTTAGGATAAACAGTATATAATCGAAAACCTCATAAAATTATATACTTTTCTATCGACATTTTAAAAATGTTTTCTATAAGACACGATAGTGTGTGTTGGGAATTGTTGGGAAAAAGTTTCATGGTAACCCAACTGATGGTTTTGATGAAATGTCAAAACATATGCGAAAGTTTCATGAAAAAATGCAGGTTATTTAAAGCTGGAAGTCGGGGGTAATGACCAAGTAAGACTTCAAATCTCAGCTTAGCTAAAGGGAAAGTCAACCACCTTGAAGCATGGTCAACCAGCTTAAGAGGATGCTTAAACCAGACCAGTTAGAGTCAACTCTTCAAATCTTAAGTAAAGCTAAAAGGGGAAGAGAATTTTTGAAGACTGAAAGGCATCCACAGATGAGTAACCATCAGTCTAGATGAAGGCCAAGAAAGAATAATGAGAGAAGAGCTAACTTGAAAGCTCAAACTGAACTGATCAAAGATCAGTCGGTTGGGAGAAAAGCTCAAAGAGAAGAGCCAACTTGAAAGCTCAAACTGAACTCATCAAAGATCAGTTAGTTGGGAGTAAAGCTTAAAGAGAAAAGCCAGCTTGAAAGCTCAAACTGATTTGATCAAAGATCAATCAGTTGGGAGAAAAGCTCAGACAGAAGAGCCGACTAGAAGTCCAGAATTGAAAGCTTTACAAGCTAAGCAACCGAAGATCCAGAGCTGAAGATCAAAGTAGCTAAACTGGACCACTCCTGGACTGAAGCTTGCGGCAACTGAAGAACTGCCAACTGGACGATCTCAGAGCTAAAAGCCGAGATAGCTGAGAGTACCCATCAGCTGAAGGTCTAAAACTGATAGCTGAACTAACTGCTCTCTCTGATAAGAAGTCAATGAAGATCCTGATAGGAAATCTTGGAAAGATCATGATCATCTTGGAGCAGAAGCCATTAAATTCAATGGTTAGTTCAATCAAAGCTTCAAACGGCTACATATATTAACCACCACCGGAATTACCAATCACAATGGTCAAAAGATCACTCATCTATATAAAGTGAGAGAATCTCATTTTGGCCAAGACTTTTGTCAATCTAACTTTTGCTATTTTATAGAGTGAGCTTTCTTTCTCCCTCCTCAGAGCTCAAAGCTTAAATCTCTTAAGTGCGAAAAGTCCCAACTGAGAAGGCATGCTTCAAGTTCCAAGCAAGTAGCTAGCTGACAAAGAATTCCAGCCAGAGCAAAGCTTGTCAGTTCCAGTTCTTCAAAGATCAACCACTCAGCTCAAGTTGAAGAATCATTTCAGGTTGATAACAGATTCAAGACTGCATTCTTGAAGATCAAGAGAGATCTAAAATCTTGTAAAGATGGGTAATAGCACCTAAAGTCTTAGCGAGCAGTTGGGACTTGTAAATGTGAGCTGTCGATCAGAAACCGGCTGAGGAAGGGCGTACTGATGGGTCCATTCTTTCAGGACAACAACAGCTGGAAAAAAGGCCGTGCTCGATTTGAAGGGTGTCATTTTCAGGTCCAATAGAATTCTTCACTGTGTAACTGTAATAAAGAAACTTTACACTTACATAATGGATTGCCCTTTTGCGGAAGGAAGAGAGGATGTAGAAGCAGGAAGCTTCGAACCTCTATAAGTCTTGTGTGTGTTGTACTTTATGCTCTAAGCTTTTGCATGTTCTTAAACTGCACACTATAGCACACAAGCTGCACTGACAAGTGAAGCCTTTAAGCTATCAATTTCAACTGATTAGCTCACAAGCTAAGCTTTAGTCAAGCTCTCCATCTCAACTGATCAGTGCACGGATAAATTGTCATAAGCGAGTCAGGGCCCTATATATTCCGCACAAGCATAAAGTTTTTATGTTAGTTTATTCACCCCCCTCTAAACTGACATAGACTCACACCAGGACCAACAAGTGGTATTAGAGCAGTTTATTCTGAGGATAAACCATTTCTGTAGATCAACTGAATCAGGTATGTTTATCTGTGCTAACATTTCAAGCTATGGGAAACCATAAGCTATCTCTTTTTTCAGTTGAGAATGATGACAATTGGAGCAGAAGGATGAAGGCTCATCTATGCTCAATCCACGAGAACATGTGGGAGGTTATTGAAGACGGTCCAATCAACATAATGATGGAGAATGAAGCCCATGTCGTAGATGTCAATCAACCGGCAAGGATCCCGAAGCCAACTTATCTTCTCACGAGTGAAGAGAAAAAGTTGAAGAATCTAGAGTTTGTGGCTCAAGTAGCACTATTTCAAACTCTGGATGAGGATCGCATGAAAGACACGAAGAACTGCAGAATAGCAAAGGAGATTTAGGACTTGCTAGCCGATCTATGCAAAGAGTCTGAGGCCATCAAAGAAAACAAGCTCTAGCCAGCAGTGGACAAATATGAGTCTTTCAAAATGGAGCTGAAAGAAAGCATCTCAAACCTAGAAACAAGATTTATCGGCATAATAAGTGAGATTAACAATCGAGAAGAAGCTATCCTAATTGTGAGATGAATTTGAAGATTCTTAACAATCTCACAGAAGAATGAGATATGAAAGTAATTGCTATCAAGGAGTCAAGAGACTTGAATAGCATTACACCCAGAGAAATGTTCGGATCTCTCAAGGCTCACGAATATAGCCTGAACCGAAAGAGAGAAGCATCTACTTCTTCAGCTCATGATGCTTCTTTCTACACTGAAAGAAATCGGTTCAGAGAAGCCCGTGGAAGAAATAACTTCCGATCAAGAGGCTCACCTACCAGAGAGAATCCAGGAGGATCGGTGACTGATCAAAGAAGAGAGTCAGCCGACAAGAAGGAGGTCCTAACTGAAGATATAAACGAGCAAATCCAGTCAATAACAAGATTACTGGAAAAATTGAGGAAAGCAGAGATCAAAAATCAGGTCTACCCCAAGCTGATGAAGTTGGTAAAGGAGAAAGAAACTAACAGCTAGCTGAATGATCGCTAAACAATTCAGGGTGGGTAACCGAAACATAGAATAATGTTTCCACTGCCACAAGCAAGGTCACTACAGATACAAGTGTCCTGAGCTCCCTGAGGACAAGAAGGAAAATGTGAGGAGAAGCTTCTTCAAGAGGAAAGTAATGATCGCTAACTCTGAAAATGCCGTGCTAGATGATTCAGACTACCCATCTGGAATCGACTCAGACGGCTACAGCTCAGATGATGAAGCCTGCTTTACCTCATGGCCGATAAGGATGAAGAGGTTAGTACAACTAATTCCATAACCTCATTCTATCATATACATGAAGCTTCAATCTCTTGGAATGAACTGGATGAATAGTTAAGAATCCTAAAATATCAGTTAGCTTATGTATCGAGCATGTATATTGAACTGAAGGGTAAAAATGATGAGCTAAGAAGTAAAGTTGAAAAGTTAAGGGTTGAAATGAAAGACTGAAAAGTCTTGAAGCTTAGTCAACTGAAATTATTCAGCTGAGGCTGAGGAATGCTGAACTGGAAGCTGAGAATGAACAGTTCAAGCTTGAAAATGTTGAAAATGAGGAATTAACCCTCAAATTCAAGAAGGGATCCCAGACTCTAGATGAAATTCTAAGTCATCAAAGAGTTGAAGCTGGGAGTCCAGGGCTAGGGTATAGCAAGTTCACTTCCGTGAAAAAGGGAAAGGCAGTTGCTCAGAGCTGTGAAACAGAAATCCTGATACGATTCACAAGACTAGCTAAGTCACCTTCAGCTGAGGAATCAAAAGATAAATGTATCTTGGAAACTCCTCAAGCTCAGCCCAAAATTAAACTGTTCAGTCGAGAAAATCAACTCGAAGACAGTCAGTCTTTTAAAAGCTTGCAGCTCAGCTAAGCCGCTAGTTCAAAATAGGCCAATCTATCAGCCCAGATGCTCAGCTCAATCAAAATTAAAAGCTCATTCAAGACCAACCTCTCAACCATGGCAATCATCCCAACCTAGGTCATCAGTCCAACCAAGACCTGTAGTTCACCTAAGGCCAGCCTTTTAGAAAAGGCCATCAGTTCAAAATTGGCCATCAGCTCAACAGAGAGCTGCAACCTCCTCAAGTCAAGCCTATCTTCAAAGGCCAACTGTGCATTAACCTGGGAGTTCTACTGATCCCAAGAGAAATATGCACACAAGATTGTATTATGCACCACAGCATAATCCAATCTCTCTGAAGGAGTTCACTCCAAGTGTCCTTGGAACCCAGTATAATGAGTATTTAAACTCAAGGGATGAACCAAGGATCAATCCCAACTATAACTGGTTTGCGAAACAACCATTTCATAAAGGCCAAAGAGCTCAAAATCAGAGGCCCAATAAAAACTGGCCAAGACAAAGAGCATCAATGTCACAAGATGAAAGGATATTGGTTGAAGTCTTTTATCTTAACACTCATCGGAGGTATATATCAATGGACCTAACACTCAGTCGAAGAGTTACAAGGAGTCTAAAGTTGATAAAGAGATCAAACTTAGAAGGATCTCTTAACCATGGAAAGCCAAAAGTGTGGAGGATGTGGATCCCTAAATACATGATTAACCTCTCAAGACCCGATATTATGTGGGTACCTAAAAACTAATCTTTGTTTTGTAGGGAAAGAACATCATATCCAAGAAAAAGGCCAAACACACTTGGTATCTGGATAGCGGGTGCTCCAAGCATATGACTGGAGACAAAAATGATCTCGACGATTATAAAGAGGTTAAGGGACCACTAGTCACTTTTGGAGATAACTCAAAGAGCCGAACCATTGGAGAAGGGTTCATAGTCAAAGGGAAAGTTATCATCAATGGAGTGTCACATGTTGAAGGACTGAAGCATAAGCTGCTAAGCATCAACCGGCTTTGTGATAACGGGTATTCAATCGACTTCAGCAACAGCTCATGTGACATCAGAGACAAGTCAACTGGAGCAATACTCCTGACTGGAGTACAAAAATGCGACATGTATGTTGTTGACTGGTCAACCGGCTACTTAGAAGCTTGCTTTCTCTCCAAAAGATCAATTGAAGCATCCTAGTTATGGCATCGATGACTCAATCACCTCAACTTCAAAACAATCAACTACCTGGCAAAGAAAGAGTTGGTTGAGGGGCTTCTTAAGGAAATCTACAAGAAAACTGGAGTCTAAAGACCATGTCAAAAAGGGAAAGAAGTGAAGTCATCATTCAATAACAAAATTCATCCTCAAGGAATAACTGACATTCTCTAGTTGCTACACATGGACCTGTTTGGACCAGTGAAGCCACCAATCCCCAGAGACAAGAAGTTTACTCTTGTAGTAGTAGATGACTACTCAAGATATACCTGGGTGGAGTTCCTGAGAAGCAAAGATAAGACTTTTGCAAAGCTATCAACATTGATCAAAAGGTTGAAACTAATAAAGGAAAATCAGTTCAAAGGATAAGATCCGACAATGGAACTTTGTTCGTCAACCAGCAAATGATCAATTTTCTGAGTGAAATGGGAATCACTCATGAGCACTCAACTGCAAAAACTCCTCAGCAAAATGGCATAGCAGAAAGGAGAAATCGCACTCTCAAGAAGGCAACTCGAGCAATGATAGCAGATGCCAACATAGCTGAAAGCTATTGGGCCGAGACAGTCAACACAGCTTGCCATACTTAGAATAGAAGTGCCATCATCACCACACATGACAAAATACCCTATGAGCTGTACAAGGGTCAAATAAGGAGAGAAATAGTACATCAGTACAAGCACTGCCTAGTGAATCTGAAAACTCACAGGACTATGTTGATCACATTGTTCCAGAGCGGTTTGAAGCTTCACTAGAAGATGGCATTGAAACTGATTCCAGACTAGTTGAAGATAACTTGGTCAATGAAGACACGATTTGTGCTGAGACCACAAACCCCACAACTAAGATAGGGGGAAGAATCAGTGAAGTTGACGAGCAAATCGGAGACAAGGCTGCAGCTGAAAGACTAGCTGAAAAATTAGCTGATGGAGCAGCTAAAGGTCCAATTGGAGAAGCAACTGAAGAACCAGCTAAAGGTGCAGCTGAAGTCAACCTGCCCAAATGGCTCCACAGCCATCCATTAGACAGAATTGTTAGCAATCCAAGAAGCAGAGTCCAAACCAAAGGTTCAACTGAGCATGCTCTCTTCACATGCTTTATCTCGCAAGTGGAACCAACCAACATCAAGGAAGCCCTTGAAGACTCAGACTGGATTATTGCTGAACCAGTTCACAAGAAACGACGTTTGGTTTTTTGTTGACAGACCGAAAACCCAAAAAGTCATTGGGACAAAATGCGTCTTTTGCAACAAGCTGGATGAACAAGGCGTGATCACAAGGAACAAGGCCAGATTGGTAGCTAAAGGATACTCTCAAAGAGAAAGGATTGACTTTGATGAGACATTAGTCATTTTGAAGGTGTCAACGCGTAGATCATGAATACGTGATTGAAATGATGACACGACGAATGATCACGATGGAAAACCATCGTGACCGCCGGTAAAAGTTGCCACCACCCCTTAAATCGATGATTCTTTCGGGTCTCCGGATCAAAAAGTGACCTTAGGGTTTCATGTTCTATGTATATTTATATACATCTTCCATGTTGTCACTTTTAAATTTCGGGTATATTTTGGGTATCCGATTATTAAATTGTAGTCTTTTTCAGATCTATCATTCGTGGATAGTCCTATCGTATTTTTAAGCTTAAAAGTTATTCCGTTTCAAAATATAGTATTTTTATTTAAAGTTTCATATTTTTCCAATGGGTGGATCTTGCGTTATGAATTTATTTGTACCGACTTAATTTTAGGATACGGATTTGACCACACCGTATGCCAAAACTTCCAAAAGGGTTTTTCTTTATAAAAATGCCCTGAGTAAAGTTCCTGTAAGTGTCAAAATATTTTGATGACCCGGGTGCTGCGTATTAAGATAGTAGATATTATAATATTTTCTTCATAGATAAGAAAGGTTAGATTTTTACCTAATGATAGTCTTTTATCGAAAATAAGCTGTCAGATAATCTTGTAGGCGCAGAAGAATGAGACTTCTAGTTCAGACCAGAATGAGAATCTAGATCTAGCTTTCCAGATCAGATTTTCAGGTGGGTTTTTATTATATAAAATGTATTTTGGGTTATTAAGCCCTGATATTTATAAAATAAATGTGATTGAATATCCAACTCATGACTGTATTTGATGTGCTCTCCTGACTCATGTAAGTCTTACTACTGTTTTTGGTGACGAAACTACAATGGTTCACGATATCAAGGCCCAAGCAAACAGGGCAGTGTCCAACCTTAAGCAGCTAGGTTGCGTACACGAACCGACTCACCGTAAGCGTTGTGATACCCCGATCCTTTTGCTAAATTATAAATCATAATTTTAGTAAAATGATTTCGAATTGATATTGTTTGAATATTAATCATATGAGTATGTTTGTATGTTATGCCGTTGTTTATTTGCAGGTTGTCTCACTCGAGCCGATACGTCATAGCACAGTGATGTTATACTGAGCGTATAACACAGTTTGAATTTTAATACTAAAGTGTCGAGTTATATGATAATGAATGGATGTGTTTATAATTAATTTTTGTTTTGCTATAACTTAAAAGTGTTTCGAAAGTCTAAGTCGTGTTAAATGGAGTTGGAAATGTCCGGGAGTCGAATTAAATAGGGGAGTTGAATTGGGCAAGGTGCGCGCCCGCGGGGCGGTGAGCGCCCCGCGCCCGCGGGAGGCTGCGGCCGTAGGGGACTGCGCGGTCGCGCGGGTCCGGGGATTTTCTACCTATAAATACAACACTTATTCATTTCCTCCTCATTTTCTTTCCATTTGGGCGATTTTTCCTCTCCATTTCTCTCTACAAATTCTTCAACTTTTGGAGTGAATCCTTCCATCATCCTCCATCAACTAAGGTAACTTCATACCTCTTCATCTTGGTGATTTGAACACTCATTTCTTGTTTAATCAAACATAGGGTTTGTTATCCAAAAATTAGGGTTTTCACTTTTATTGATCCTCTTGCCTTGATATCTTTAACATATGGTTTATTTACCTCCTTGAGGCTATATGAGAAGTTATATCGAATTCCTATGGTTCATTGTTACTAGGGTTTGGAATTTTTCCCTAATTTCCCTTTGTGTTGTTGATAATTGTATGGAGATGTTATGAGGGTGGTATGGGGTTGATTTTCATGTATATTAGAGCCCTAGGATGAAGGTGATTGTATTTAAAATTTTGGGTCTAAAGGATTTAAAATGAGTCATGAGCAAGTGGTTTAAATGTGTGCCCGTAACGTGTTCGATCAAATGCTTCAAAGAGTTTTAATGTGTATTTTGAGTCCAAAATCATAGTATGAGCTTGTATATCCATGGTTGTGTATGTGGAAATGTTTGAAGACTTTAAAGCAAAGTATAGCATGAGTTGGTCTAAATTATGATTTAATTGTATAACTCGACATCTAAAATGAAAAGAGGATTAAAAGGTGCTAGGTGATGTATTGGGGCTCGAGGAGGACAACTTGTGCACGGCAAGGGAGTATTTCAAGGTTGAAAGGATTTTAAAGCGTCTCTTAAGGTGGGGTAACTCTAAACTGTGAACACGTGTAAGGTTATAGTTATTGTTGTGCTTTGATTGTATAAGTATGAAGGGTCTTCGGACCAGAGATAAAAAAGACCCTTCGGGGCATAACAGAGATCCTTCGGGGTCGACAAAGAGACCCTTCGGGGCAGAGATCCTTTGGGATCGAATATAGACCTGTTAATGTCCTCCCTGGGGGGTAGTATGTCTGCGGGCATCCCTACAGGGCCAGAGATGTTCATTAACGGGAGCATCATGATGTTTAGACCCTACGGGGTTGAGACTAGGCTCCACAAAGTAAAGAAAAGTCCATATGTTATATTTTCACTTGTGCAATTAGCTATAACTGTTTACAGTGTTCCCCACTGAGTATGTTGTTAAATACTCACCCCATTCATTCAATCAATTTCAGGTTGAGGAGTCAAGGCCGGGGTAGGAGCGTTGTGAACACAAGAGAACCCCACAAGCTTGTGTTTATCGTTTGCATGCTCTTCTTTTGAAAATACTTATGATATTATTATTAGTACATTGATCACTCTTTTTGCTTTATGATCAATGATTATTGGGGATGGGAATAGCCCGATCTTTTGTAGGTTATGATGTATATAACTTGATATTATGCCAAACAATTTAAAGGCGGGTCGTTCGACCTTGGAGCCTATTATGTATGAAGTATGTTGTTGAACCTTTATACGCATGTTAAAATTTAGAATGGTAGACGGGCGTGTTGAGTAAGACCTATGAGCCCGATAGGTTAGATGATTGCATGGTTGATGTGGATAGGCTTATGCAATGTTTCCATTTGATAACATACTGTGTGGCAAAGTAGACATGATAGATTGCATGCTTTAATTGCGAAAAATTCATATTGAAAATTATGATGCCTTACCTTATTATGTCATTATCATGTTCTTGACCTTAGCTTCCGCTCATATTAAAATAAGCACACAAAAAATATGTAAGTAAATTGTATGTTAAGTGACGTGGCCAAAATGAGTAGTTTGGGGTGTTACAAGCGTTCTAGGGGAGAGTGGCGCGCAATGATGGAACTAAAATGATTTTGTATACATGGAATTCACAAATTTTCTATTTTGAAAGCTTTCCATGATATGCTTAAAATATGATTGGATATTCTATTTTATAAAATGGTTGTGAAGGTTTTTCTCAAAAGTACCCACTAAGTGCATTAGTTCTCACGCCCAAAATCTTTTCAAATATTTTCAGGATGAGCTGTGGGATGGTGGACGACTGTGCTAAGGCTGAAGTGCTATCTTTTGATGTATATGTTTTCTTTTCCGCTATGGAGTCTAACTGAGAACATGCTTCCTTTTGAGTCTGAATAAATGCACTACGTTCTTTTTCAGCTTACTCTGATTACTATCACGGAGTGTTCGGTTCTCTGAATTCCGTTTTCTTTATGGAGTGTTCGGTTCTCTGAATCCTATTTTCTTTACTGCTACAGAGTATTCGGTTCTCTGAATCCCATTTTCTTTACTGTTATGGAGTGTTCAGTTCTCTGAATCCCATTTTCTTTACTATTACAGAGTGGTATCAGAGCAGGCTGCAACTCTGTAGGCCTGTCATATTGTTAATTGAGTCTAGTTCTCAGTATAGTCTCTTTATTGATTGTCTAATAGCCCTAGCACGTCGCCTGCACTGCTTTCACCTTACTTCAAAAAAAAAGGTACGCAAGTTAAAATTTTTTTTAGATTCAATTATGATTACTAATTTTAAAAAAGGGATGTGGATAAGGACAATTCTCCACATTGATGGTATTTATGAAAAGTTGCGCCAATGATGGGTTCGAAAGGATAATGGTATCATTTTGGGACTATGTGCCCATGTGATGATGATTATGAATGAAAGGAACTCTTGTCCATGATGGTAAAATTGTGGGACTTTGTGCCCAAATAGTATTGAATGATTATTTTGAATGGGACTATATGTCCATGATATGTTTTGAAATAAAGTGTGATGATAGTAATCAATGCCCTATGATTAGAAATGTGATAATGTGGAAGTGATTGGAATGTGATTGATGGGACGTATTCTACCTGTTATTATCACGGTTTTTTTGGTGCCTTTTTCTCCTTATTATTTATCCCCTAGTTGTGTATTTTGGATATATGATGTGTTGTTGAGATGTGTAGGGATGTGGTGTAAAAGTGGAGAAAAGAGGCAGGTTTTGGGAATGAAAAGATGCAAGTGGAGAAAAGGAAGAAGTTCGAGCAAGGCAAGCTGCAAGGGCATGCACCTAGATGATGGAAGCAAGAATCTGGAAGCGTAGTCCAGAATACGTTTTGGGCCTGTTAAAGCCCAGTTCTCAGCCCCCGCGCGCAAACCTGGACGCGGAAACTGCCCTTCACCGCCTTTTGAAGTATTCTGCATGGGAATTAACTAGTTTAGGACTTTATTTCCTTTTAGAGACTTTAGTTTTATGGTTTGTAATTATATATTAGGTATTTGGATTTTATTTTGAGAAGATCAGATCGGACACGCTAGAAACCAAGAACAAGGCAGCGATCAGAATTAATCCAGTATTATTCTCTTCTTCTTTTCGATATCATTATCTCACCATTACAAGATTTATTGTTGCTCGATTCAAGCATGCAACGTAGCTAAATTACTCGTATTCCGGTGACGACGACGAAGCTCCGCTTATATAACTGTGAGATCTAATTGTTTGTTCATAATTAATTGATGCATGTATCTGTTATTCTTAGATTTCGGGTCGTAATTATTCTAAGTCTATCGAGTAGTTGCAAATATTTGGTAGGTTGTGATTAATTACTAGCCAATTTAAATCGGCCATACATAATCGTGGTTTACGTTTAATAAGTGGTAAAACGGTTGCTCAAATAACTAGGGGAGTAACAGAGTTAATTTTACAGTCATGCGTCAGAGTCTGTAATTTAAGAATCGGGTCTTTCTTGTGCTCATTGCTGTCGGCTCATTAAACTCATAGAGCGTCTCTTACAGTTGTCAGTCGATTAGGGAAGTAATTAATGAAGCGTCTTCTTAATTATCGAAACAGTATGGAGAGATGAGGTCATGTCAGAAGCGTCTTCGGTGACTATAACTGATTTGCATGGTTTAATTAATTAATTAATTCTTGCATCTGGGATCGGTGTTATAAGTGGAGTGGAGTTCGTTGGATCCGGAATACCATTTTATAATTAGTTTAATTCAGTTCGTTTGCCTGAGTAGTTTCTTTAGTTGGTTATTTCATTCTTTAATTCATTTTGTTATAAAATTCACACAATTCTGGAGGTTTGGGCACGCAGACTGAAAGTCGAGAGTAATCCTCGCCGGTCCTTTGGGAGACGATCCTGCTCGCCACTGTACTCTGCAGTGTGGGCTTGCTGACGAAAGTCGGAACATTTATTTTTGGTGAAAAACGACGCACCAAATTTTGGCGCCGTTGCCGGGGATCGGTTTAAAGCAGTGCTTACTCAAAATTTTCAGTTTGTTATTTACTTTGTTTTTATTTTTTAATTTTTCTGGTCTATGACCCGTTCCTCTGCAGATAAAGATTTAGTGTTCGATCCAGAGCCAGAGAGAACATTGCACCGGTTGAGGAAGAATACTAAGGAGTCTAAAAAGACTCTCGAAGCTGATCAACACCTCGACATGGCTAATAATGAAAATCCACCGAACCCGCAAGACCTTGCCGCAGGAAGAGCTCTCATTCATGCTAACGTGGCTGATCATGGACCTGATCATGAGCCTCTCATTAGGAAAATCAGTCGTCTTCGGAGTAATAGACCCATCTGCATCGTGCTGCCCCCGATTGCCAATAATGTGGAGATCCGAACTGCATTCATCCAAGTGTTACCGAAGTTTGGTGATTTATCGGGAGAAAGTGCACACAAACATTTGTCTGAATTTGATCTCGTGTGCTCAACTTTAAGACCTACAGGTTTTACTGCTAATAACCTAAGGTTACTCACTTTTTCCCACACTTTGCAGGGAAATGCACGAGATTGGTTGTTCGATTTACCACCGGAGTCTATCACCACATGGGTGGAATTAGAAGGACAATTCCTGCGAAAGTTCTTCCCTGAGACTCGAGTTGCAAATTTGAGAATGGCTATCAGTAGCATCAAACAAAAGCCGAATGAAAGCTTGGCCGAATACTGGGAGAGATTTCAACAGCTTTGCCGCAAATGCCCGGACCATGGCTTCACTGATTATCAGCTTTTGACTAATTACTTTTACCGTGGCATGTCTTCTTTTGATAGGAAAATCGTCGATGCTGCCAGCGGGGGATCTCTTACCAATAAGACCCTCGGCGAGGCCAAACAACTCATAATCGACATGGCTTCTAGAGGACAGCAATACGAAGAAGAAGATGACAGTAGACACCGACCTGTAAGGGCAATCGACCGAGCTGAAGGGTCAGAAGTGAATGAGAAGATAGATGCTCTTACTTCTCTAGTTCGAGGCTTAGTTGTGGCTCACGCAAGGCCAAACCGCTGCGAATTGTGTTCTGAGCATGGGCATTTCACTGACGAGTGTCCCAACTTGCATGAGTCACCTACTGAACAAGCTTGTTACGGATCAGGAGATGCACAGCAAGATGCTCTCAGAGGAATCAATTATGATGCCCAACGAGGAGACAATTTCAGGCGGAAGCGGAATAATGATCCTTATTCCAATTCCTACAATCCCGGTTGGCGAGATCATCCTAATTTTCGTTGGAGACAACCAGGAGATCCGCCCGCAGCAGGAGACTTGCCACCGAGACCCCCAAGGGGTGAGCCGTATGCCCATGTAGATCGATCCACACCATCTATGAGTGAGATCATGAAGAGTCTGGAGCAAAGCACCAATCTAGTGAGCAACCTAGCGCATAGCCAAAAGGCCTTTCAGTAAGAGACGCAAGCCGCTTTAGGCAGCATGGGCACACAGATCACTCAGCTTGCCACCCAATTGAACAAGCTGCAAGGGCACACCGGAAAATTACCATCTCAAGCAGAGCAGAATCCGAGAGGAAATGTCAGCGCTGTGACTCTTCAGAATGGGAAAGAATTACTAGAGACTGAGAAACAAAAGCAATACAACCACACGCTCAATGGGCAAACCGCAGGAGCTGACGACAGACCCCACGATAAGGGCACACAACCTACCGCACATATTGCTCCTAATGAGGTACAGATTTTGTCTAAACCTCCTCACCTTATTAATGCAGCTCCTTTTCCTTCTAGGTTAGCACGACACAAGAAAGAGGAAGATGAGAAAGAGATCTTTGAGCTGTTCAAGAAGGTCAAGATAAACCTGCCCCTGATTGATGCTATCAAACAAGTTCCTAGATACGCGAAGTTCTTGAAGGAGCTGTGTGCCAAAAAGATAAGATATGGAAGGGATGCAAAAATCAAGGTAGGCGAAAACGTTTCGACTATAATTCAGCGAAAGTTGCCTCAAAAGTGTCGAGATCCAGGTATGTTCACTATCCCTTGAATCATTGGGAGCAAAAAGGTAGAAAAAGTCATGTTAGACTTAGGAGCATCCATTAATGTTATGCCTTTTTCTGTCTACAAAGAGTTACAACTAGGTCCGATGAAAGATACTCGAGTTATCATTCAATTAGCTGATAGGTCTAATGCTTACCCGAGAGGTGTAGTAGAGGACGTTTTAGTTAAAGTGAATGAATTAATCTTTCCTATTGATTTCTACATTGTTGACATGGATGATGCCTTATCTGCACATAGATCTTTAATTTTACTAGGCCGTCCATTTATGAAAACTGCACGCACAAAGATTGATGTTGATAAAGGCATGATGAGTTTTGAATTTGATGGGGATATTGTCACATTTAGTATATTCGAAGCCATGAAACATGTTGCAGACCCCGAGGCCCTTTTTATGGTAGATATTATCGATTCCATTACTGATGATTTTGTTGAGTGCTATTTCAGGGATGACAGTTTAGAGCAGGTACTTTATGGAGGGATACCAGACCATATTGCAGATTCAGAAGAGGAAAAAGAGATTCGAGAACTCATACAGCAGTTATACATAGCTGATGAGTTTCCTACCAGAAATACAGCAGGCCGTTTGCCCTTGCCGCCCATCACTGAGCCCATCCTTTCATCTCATGTGAAGGCCCCGACTCTGGAATTGAAAGTCCTTCCTCAACACCTGAAGTATGCATACCTGGGCGAAGCAGATACTCTACCTGTTATCGTGAGTAAAGACCTTACCGCAGACCAGGAAAATCAATTGGTGGCCGTTTTGAAGAAGCACCGCGGTGCCATCGGCTGGACTCTCGCCGACATCAAGGGGATCAGCCCCGACATCTGCATGTACCGCATTTTTCTTGAGGAAAATCATAAACCATGCCGAGATCCTCAGAGGAAGTTGAACCCAGTAATGAAAGAAGTGGTGTTGAAAGAGATTCTGAAGTTGCTCCAATTGGGGATCATTTACCCAATCTCCGACAGTGTTTGGGTTAGTCTTGTGCATGTAGTTCTAAAGAAGTCTGGGTTCCAGCTCATGAAGAATGAGAGCAACAAATTGATACCGATGAGGCTACAAATAGGGTGGCGGATGTGCATTGATTTTCAGAAGTTGAATGATGCCACACGCAAGGATCACTTCCCGTTACCTTTTATTGATGAGATGCTCGAGAGGTTAGCAGGGAAATCCTATTTTTGCTTTCTAGATGGCTACTCCGGCTACTTCCAGATTTTCGTCGCTCAAGAAGACCAAGAAAAGACAACCTTCACTTGTCCATTTGGGACCTTTGCTTGCCAAAAGATGCCCATTGGCTTGTGCAACGCTCCAGGTACCTTTCAATGATGCATGCTGAGTATCTTCTCCGACTAGATAGAGAGCTGCATCGAAATCTTTATGGATGACTTTACAGTCCATGGTGACTCTTTTGAGCAGTGTATGGAGCATCTAGACAAAGTCCTTCGAAGGTGTGTTGAGACAGATTTGTTTTTGAACTTCGAGAAGTGCCATTTCATGGTACAACAAGGAATTGTGCTCGGACATGTCATATCTGCAAAAGGAATCGAAGTGGATCGCGCAAAGATTGACTTGATCACAAAGCTGCCGTACCCCTCCAATGAGAAAGAGATTCAAGCCTTCTTAGGCCACGCCGGCTTCTACCGCCGCTTCATTCAAGATTTTTCCAGGATTGCTCAACCCATGACAAGGTTGCTGCAAAAGGACGCCCCTTTTATCTTTGATGACAAGTGTAAAGAAGCTTTCGATTTGTTGAAGGAGAAGCTAACTTCTGCCCCGATCATTCAGCCACCGCAGTGGGGCCTCCCGTTCGAGCTCATGTGCGACGCAAGTGATTATGCTATTGGAGCTATCCTTGGACAAAAGATTGAGAAGCACAGTCATGTTATTTACTATGCTTCGAAAACTCTCAACCCGGCTCAGTGCAACTACACAACTACCGAAAAAGAGCTCCTTGCCGTGGTGTTTGCTTGTGAGAAATTTCGTTCATACATTGTTGGATCCAAGGTTGTAGTCTACACTGATCATGCTGCTCTCAAGTACCTCCTGTCCAAGAAGGAGTCTAAACCACGCCTTATTCGTTGGATTCTCCTTTTACAAGAATTTGATTTGGAAATTAAAGATAAGAAGGGAGCCGAAAATCATGTTGCAGACCATTTGAGTAGACTGTTGACTGCATCCGATGGTATGCCCATACCGGACGATTTTCCCGATGAGCTTCTTCTTGCAGTTGCAGAAAGGGCACCCTGGTACGCTGATTTGGTGAATTTTCTCACCACTGGAATTTTTCCCAAAGGTTTCGAATCTGCTAGAAAGAACAAGTTGAAGAGCCAAGCCTAGTATTTCATCTAGGACGAGCCCTATTTATGGAAGACTTGTGCCGATCAAGTCATTCGCCGCTGTATTCCTGAGGAAGAGATTCCATCCATCCTCCGCTTCTGTCATGCCCACGCATGTGGCGGCCACTTTGGCTCAAGAAGAACAGCCTGCAAGGTCTTAGACTGTGGTTTTTATTGGGAAACCATCTTCAAAGATGCCTACTTCTTTTGCAAGAATTGTAATCGTTGCCAACGCCTTGGTAACATTTCTTCAAGGAACGAGACGCCTCAAGTTCCTATTTTGATTTGCGAGATTTTTGATGTTTGGGGCATGGATTTCATGGGCCCGTTTCCAAGCTCTTTCGGCCACTCCTACATTCTTTTAGCAGTCGACTACGTTTCCAAGTGGGTTGAAGTTAAAGCTACCTCAACCAATGATTCTAAGGTCGTTGCCAAATTCCTCAAAACTCAGATTTTTCAACGCTTTGGTGTTCCTCGAGCTATCATCAGTGACCAAGGCACGCACTTTTGCAACCGAACCTTAGAAGCGCTATTCAAGAAGTATGGAGTCACCCATCGAGTTGCTACAGCCTACCACCCGCAGTCTAATGGCCAAGCTGAAGTTTCCAATCGAGAGATCAAAAAAATTCTGGAGAAAACTGTATGCCCAAACCGCAAGGATTGGAGCCTGCGACTAGATGATGTTGCATGGGCATACCGCACGGCTTTCAAAACGCCTATCGGAATGTCCCCATATCGTCTGATTTTCGGGAAACAGTGCCATCTTCCAGTCGAGCTGGAACATCGAGCTTTTTAGGCTGTGAAACAATGCAACTTGGATCCTCAACTGGTCGGTCTTGAACGCCGCTATCAGTTACAAGAGCTCGAAGAAATCCGTTTGGAGGCCTATGATAGTGCAAGTTATTACAAAGATCGTACCAAGCTGCTGCACGACAAATATATCCGGAGGAAAACTTTTGAGATTGGACAGAAAGTGTTACTTTTCAATGCTCGCTTTCGTCTCATGCCCGGTAAGCTCAAATCTCGCTGGTTGGGCCCGTTCGAAGTCCTATCTGTCAGTCCACATGGAGCTGTAGAAATTCGCAGTTTGGATACTCACAATGTATTAAAGGTGAACGGCTAGTTGCTCAAGCCATATTGTACCGACATCACTTTCTCCAGTTTTGATGGGGTTGAGCTTGCTGCCCCCATGATTTACCACTAGCTGCTCCACGCCGTCGAGCCCTCGATGTTAACTAACGGCGCTTCTCGGGAGACAACCTGATTTCTTGTTCCTTTGTTTTTTTTTTCAATTTCTCTTT
Organism: Perilla frutescens; assembly: GCA_026008535.1. Lineage (NCBI taxonomy): Eukaryota > Viridiplantae > Streptophyta > Magnoliopsida > Lamiales > Lamiaceae > Perilla > Perilla frutescens. The sequence continues at coordinate 11,365,048 of BRKX01000005.1, forward strand.
ATTCTTTTAATTGCTTTACTTTTTTAATTTTTCTGTCTTTTTCATTATGCAATCTTATTCTATATATAAAAATAATAATAATAAAAAAAAACAACGCCAATTCGGGAGGCACCATCGTGTTCTACGCCGCATGGGCACATAGCCTCCGGGAGAGCAGTTTTGGAAGTAACCGCTAACTTAAGTGTGGGGGGGGGGGAATTCGGAATTTCATTTTATTTGCAGGGACTTTCCTGCAATTAACCCAAAGTCAATTTGGGATATTTTGCCCTAACCCCCAATTCAATTTAACCCCATACTTGGTAAATTTCTTCTCATTCAAAATTTTACTCTTTTTCTTTGCAGAAGTTACCTAACTCTTCCTCTTCCCGCCTCTCCCCAACCGCCAACGTTGATCACTCTTCCGACCTCCGTCGCTGTCAACAACCATGGGTAAGAAGCGCCCTTCCGCCGCCAAGCGCAAAGTCCCTGTCCCCGAGCCAGACCCTCCATCTCCCGAGCAGGCCACACCACAAAAGTCGTCAACGCCGGTGGAATCACCTCCACCATCTCCGACTGCCATTCCCCCTGAAGTCAACCAACCGCCGCCCTTCCTCCGCCGTATTCTGAAACGCTGAGCCGCAGCGGGACCTTCCAATACTACTGCGCGATGAAAGCTTTCCACCGCCGAATCACCACCACCGGCGGACCACCAACCATCACCGCCGCTTTCTCCGGCCAACTCCACATCACAAACGAGCCCGCCGGCCGCTGTCTCACAATCGCGTGCTCCCACTCCACCACCAGAGACCGCCCTCGCTCCATCTCCTGTTTCAGAACTGCCGCCCTCATCCTCTGCTCTGGCCAAGTCCTCCAAGAAGAAGGCAAAAGGAAAAGCCCCAGCCGCCTCTCCGAGTTCTGCCACTCCGGCATTCCTACCACCGGATGAGGTAAAGCGCCGCACCGCCTTGAACATTAACCGTGTTCTCATCGGCGCGCGCCTTTTTGACTAGAACAATATTGCTATATTAGGGGTTAATGATCGCATTAGGAGTTTCTTCGTTGGAATTGGTTGGGATACTCTACTTGATGTTTCTGTGGATGTGCATCGTGATTTAGTTGTCGAATTTTTATCGTCTTTTGATTTTGATGCATCGAGGGGGCTCGATGATAAGCATGCTGTCATGTTTTGTCTCCGTGGTCGTAAATTTCACATGTCCGTTACTAACTTGAATATTGTACTTGGTTTTGAGTCTGATGCCTCTGTGCTTGAGGATGAGTACAAGTCATCTCTTTGTGAAATTCCAGCCGTGTTCTCTCAAACGGCTAGTGAAACATGGGCTCGGCTTTCGATAGACGAGTCCTATGGTTCTCGATCCTCTAAGGGATCCCATTTGAAGGATGATGCCCTTCATCTTTGCCATAGGTTCCTATCTGCTAATGTGTTTGGTAGATTAGATATGCTGAATTTGGTTACTGTTCAAGAGCTTTTTCTACTTGATTGCATGGATTCTGGAACTAAGGTGAACTTTGGGTACTGGCTTGCCAAGCGATGGCATTTCAGTGCTCATCACACCCTCTGCCATGCCCCCTTGGGTTGCTTTGTTACTCTTCTTGCTGAGAGACTACACATTCCCCTTTCCGACCCTGAGCCGCTACCTGCTATGTTATTTCGATTGGAGGATTTTGCTGCCATGAAATTGTTGTTTGTGAATTACCAGGGCCAGTATCAGCTCACCCGGCCGGGCATTGAAGACCCGCGTCGATCTATTTCTGCAGGGCCTGCTGCTTCCTCCCTCCTCCCGGCGATTGAGGAGTTGATTACTGCTGCCACCGCTCGACTTGAGGACAGCCTTGGTCGCCGGCTAGATGAGATTGATGGCCGCCTAGATGTGATGGAGCAGGTGATCCGCCATTTGGCGGATTAGAGTTAGTTCCCTCTTATCCCTCCCATTTTAACCATTGACTGCATGTGTTTTGTTCGCTTTTAGTTTTTTTTTTCCTGATTTTATCGTGAGCTTTATGTCTTGCTTTGTACCCCTTCTCACAGCAAGGACACTGTGTCTTTCCAAGTGTGGGGGGGAAATCTTAATGTTTTGTGATTTGTGTCGAGAAAATTTTGAATTGAAAATGAAAAGAAAATTTTTGTTGTTTTATGTGAGTCGTTGTCTTTGGTTTTTGCTTAGGATCTTTGATTAAGTGTTGATAGCTTGAATTGATGAGAATGAAGAGGTATGAGCTGTGATGGTTTGACTGGTTGAGAGGTTAGATTTGTGATAGAATATGCCATATTTTGGATGAAATCTGGGATGATTAATTGTGCTTGCAATCAAAAGTTTTTAAGCTTACAAATTGTGAGTTCTTGAGCCTATGAGTGTACATGAATTAAAAGCTCAGTGTTTTTTGTTGATGAGTGCTATCTGACTATTTATTCGATGCTTAAATTGCTTTGCCGCCACTTTGTTGTCATTTTTTAGTTTCATTTGCAAAAATGATCAAGGCATTAGGGATATTCGAGCCAATAATCTAAAAAAAAATGCCCCGCCCATTCATTGTCCATTAGTGAGCCCCTTTGAGCTTAATGGATCCATTTTCATTGCTTACAGCCACTATAAAATAGCATGTGCTTTTCTTTTGGCCATCTTTGTCCTTGAAATCAGGCATGTTTGGTGTGAATTGTTATTTGAAGTTGCAATGTTGAAAGAATTGAGGACCGGAATTGACAAAAGCATCAGAAATCCTTATACCCTGCTCCTCGGAAAAAAAAAGAAAAAAAAAGGGGAAAGAAGCAAAGCTTCAGAAAAAAAAAGAGAAACAGAAAAAAGAGATTGAGGAGAAGGGTATGGAGAAGAGCAAAAACTTAATAAGCTCTCACTTTTTGAAGAAGCCCGGTTCTATGCTAAAAAGGAAAGATTTTTGTTGCAGCTACACTCCATAAAGACATTCATGCTTGCACTTGCCTGATTTCATATCTCTTGAGCTACTTTAGCCAAAAACACCCCACCTCATGAACCTAAGCCCCATTACAACCAAAGAGAAAGACCTTATGATTTGTAATGAACCTGAAGAGTGGTAACTTTGATGACAAATGAGCAATTTTGTGCTGAAAATAGCTAGTCATGATTTTTGAGTGAATAGGCCTCCTGACCTGAATTTGCTTTCTTTTGAGTGATGAAGAGTGAATCTTGGTGAGGCTGGATTGTGAAGCATAATTCTAACTTGATTGACAAAAGTGTTGGCATATTTCTTGAACAAAAAGGACTAGTGGTTTGTGGATTGATATATCACAGTTTATGCTTTGAGTTCTTATTGATTTGGGTTGTTGATGCTTGGTTAGTCATCCTTGTCGAGTCTGTTCTCTTGTTCTTGCTGTTTCTTTGTTTTTGTTTGTGTTGCTCGAGGACGAGCAAGGGTTAAGTGTGGGGGGATTTGATGGGACGTATTCTACCTGTTATTATCACGGTTTTTTTGGTACCTTTTTCTCCTTATTATTTATCCCCTAGTTGTGTATTTTGGATATATGATGTGTTGTTGAGATGTGTAGGGATGTGGTGTAAAAGTGGAGAAAAGAGGCAGGTTTTGGGAATGAAAAGATGCAAGTGGAGAAAAGGAAGAAGTTCGAGCAAGGCAAGCTGCAAGGGCATGCACCTAGATGATGGAAGCAGGAATCTGGAAGCTTAGTCCAGAATACGTTTTGGGCCTGTTAAAGCCTAGTTCTCGGCCCGCGCGCAAACCTGGACGTGAAAACTGCCCTTCACCGCCTTTTGAAGTATTCTGCATGGGAATTAACTAGTTTAGGACTTTATTTCCTTTTAGAGACTTTAGTTTTATGGTTTGTAATTATATATTAGGTATTTGGATTTTATTTTGAGAAGATCAGATCGGACACGCTAGAAACCAAGAACAAGGCAGCGATCAGAATTAATCCAGTATTATTCTCTTCTTCTTTTCGATATCATTATCTCACCATTACAAGATTTATTGTTGCTCAATTCAAGCATGCAACGTAGCTAAATTACTCGTATTCCAGTGACGACGATGAAACTCCGCTTATATAACTGTGAGATCTAATTGTTTGTTCATAATTAATTGATACATGTATCTGTTATTCTTGGATTTTGGGTCGTAATTTTTCTAAGTCTATCGAGTAGTTGCAAATATTTGGTAGGTTGTGATTAATTACTAGCCAATTTAAATCGGCCATACGTAATCGTGGTTTAGGTTTAATAAGTGGTAAAACGGTTGCTCAAATAACTAGGGGAATAACAGAGTTAATTTTACAGTCCTGCGTCAGAGTCTGTAATTTAAGAATCGGGTCTTTCTTGTGCTCATTGCTGTCGGCTCATTAAACTCATAGAGCGTCTCTTACAGTTGTCAGTCTATTAGGAAAGTAATTAATGAAGCGTCTTCTTAATTATCGAAACAGTATGGAGAGATGAGGTCATGTCAGAAGCGTCTTCGGTGACTATAACTGATTTGCATGGTTTAATTAATTAATTCTTGCATTTGTGATCGGTGTTATAAGTGGAGTGGAGTTCGTTGGATCCGGAATACCATTTTATAATTGGTTTAATTCAGTTCGTTTGCCTGAGTAGTTTCTTTAGTTAGTTATTTCATTCTTCAATTCATTTTGTTATAAAATTCAAGCAATTCTGGAGGTTTGGGCACACAGACTGAAAGTCGAGAGTAATCCTCGCCGGTCCTTTGGGAGACGATCCTGCTCGCCACTATACTCTGTAGTGTGGGCTTGCCGACGAACGTCGGAACATTTATTTTTGGTGAAAAACGACGCACCAGTGATGATGTTAAAGTGTTAGAAAACCCAGAATGCTTATTCGGATGAAATGTGAACATAGAAGGATTTGATTGAGAATGTAGATAAACATAGCTAGCTGTGATTTACTCACATAGATTGGATTTTAAGTTGATGATTGTTAAGATTCTTGTGGAACATAGGTTGATTAAGTATTTTTCCATGTTCAAGATTATGAGCCCACATGGATTGGTTCCACTGAAATGTGTCAATTTGTTATGATGTGAAATTTCAAAAGAATGTGTTATGTCATGTTTGGATTGAATCCTACATGAAAGAGGGTTCACGGCAAGGCCGTGGTTCGCCTATGCTTTTAATAGGATGTCTGGGACATCTAGATTTCGGTTCAACCGAGAATCTAAAGAATAATTATAAAAAACAGATTGACTAAGAAGGCAGGAACAATTATGTAGTGCCTTGTAGACTTGAACGTAGAAAGAACTTAGAATGGATAAGTATATTCTTTTAGATGGCTTGAGTTATATGGATTTCTAGGAAATGCAGTTCGCGTGTATATGTATTTGAGGAGCATGTTGGGAGAATTTCGAATGTCTATGAAGAATCGCGAATAATAGATCCATTCTCGCTGTACCTGCTTCTATATGTTTCTGATCGAGGCGAAAGAACAAGTTCGAGACTGGATGTCTCAAGTTCGAGGTGACGTATATGATGATCGAGATAATATGCTTTGATTCAAGTGGATCGATATCTATTCTCTCTCTTTCTCTCTCTCTTTTCTCGACTTAAAGAATGAAGCTAAAGAATATTTGAAGAAAGATGCAGAGAAGAATGTATGAAGAGTTATGCGCATCAAGTTAAAGTGGACCAAGGCAGAGTATACGTCTTAGTAAGATTTACGACTCGGGATAAATAGTGTTTTAGCTAGTAATGATGAGGTAGCTTATAAACTAGTCATATTGCTGTTTCTAGCTAAGGTTCATAACATGATTGATGTCTTAATGTAGAGAAAGCGCATGTTTGATCCTAAGCACGTTATAAAGAATGAGGAGATAGTCTTGAACCAGGATTTTTCTTATGAAGAAAGACCAGAGGCTATTCTTGACCGAGGGGTCCAAGAATTACAGAACAAACATATATCACTAGTGAAAGTTCTATAGAATAACCATGGGAGAGAGAGTAAGCTACTTCGAGCTTGAAAGTAGAGTCAATGAGTAGTACCCTGATTTACCCTATAGAGGTACGCAAATTTTGGGACGAAATTTTTATTAATGAGGGCAGAATGTAATACCCCAAAATATTTTAGAAGGTTTTATTCGACTTATGTTACCTGAGGGTAATCTAGGAAAGAAGTTGGGTCCTTAAAGGACTCGAATAAAGGAAAATCGCAGTCAGGGAAATTTGTTAAATCTAATTTGATCAACAATTACTTTAAAAATATGTTCTGATATTTTTCTTGGGTTGATAGAAAACGTTCCAAGGATTGTGCCAAACATTGAATTTTTCAATTCCGAATTCAAATGAACTCTTGGCACAACTTTGAATAAAAAGGGCACATCCGTCATTATCCAATTTCTTTTTCAAAATATTATCCTATTTGTAATTATCCTATTCTTTTTCCATCATTATCCTATTCCATCATTATCCTCTTTCTTTAATTCATTATCATTCTATTTATTTTTCCTCTATAAATAGGAGTTTAAGGTTTCATTTTCAATCATTTTCAAAATCAAAACGCCGAGCAGCCTCCAGAGAAGGTACATCCCTAGTGTCCTATTTCAATTCTGAAATAGTTATTTTGAAGGTGTCAACGCGTAGATCATGAATACGTGATTGAAATGATGACACGACGGATGATCACAATGGAAAATCGTCATGACCGCCGGCCAAAGTTACCACCACCCCTTAAATCGGTGATTCTTTCGGGTCGCCGGATCAAAAAGTGTCTTTAGGGTTTCATGTTCTATGTATATTTATATACATTTTCCATGAGAATCTAGATCTAGCTTTCCAGATCACATTTTCAGGTGGGTTTTTATCAAATAAAAACATTTTGGGTTATTAAGCGCTGATATTTATAAAATAAATGTGATTAAATATCCAACTCATGACTGTATTTGATGTGCTCTCCTGACTCATGTAAGTCTTACTACTGTTTTGGTGATGAAACTACAATGGTTCATGATATCAAGCCCCAAGCAAATAGGGCAGTGTCCAACCTTAAGCAGCCAGGTTGTGTACACCAACCGACTCACCGTAAGCGCTTTAGGGGAGAGTGGCGCGCAATGATGGAACTAAAATATCTTTGTATACATAGAATTCACAAATTTTCTGTTTTGAAAGCTTTACATGATATGCTTAAAATATGATTGGATATTCTGTTTTATAAAATGATTGTGAAGGTTTTTCTCAAAAGTACCCACTGAGTGCATTAGTACTCACGCCCAAAATCTTTTCAAATATTTTCAGGATGAGCTGCGGGATGGTGGACGGCTGTGCTAAAGCTGAAGTGCTATCATTTGATGTACATGTTTCCTTTTCCGCTATGGAGTCTAACTGAGAACATGCTTCCTTTTGAGTCTGAATAAATGCACTACGTTCTTTTCCGCTTACTCTTATTACTGTTACGGAGTGTTCGGTTCTCTGAATTCCATTTTCTTTATGGAGTGTTCGGTTCTCCGAATCCCATTTTCTTTACTGCTACGAAGTGTTCGGTTCTCCGAATCCCATTTTCTTTACTGTTATGGAGTGTTCGGTTCTCCGAATCCCATTTCCTTTCCTGTTATGGAGTGTTCGGTTCTCCGAATCCCATTTTCTTTACTGCTACGGAGTGTTCGGTTCTCTGAATCCCGTTTTCTTTACTGTTATGGAGTGTTCAATTCTCTAAATCCCATTTTCTTTATTGTTACGGAGTGTTCGGTTCTCCGAATCTCGTTTACTTTCCGTTCCTGACAGGCAAAAGCCTGGCATTTTTTTTCTTTCCTTATTCAGACCGGCGCAAGCCTGGCTTTACATTACTTTCCATGTCAAGGCAAAAGCCTGGCTTTACATTACTTTCCATGTCAAGGCAAAAGCCTGGCTTTACATTGCTTCCTATGTCAAGGCAAAAGCCTGGGTTTATATTGCTTTCACGATAGGCGGGAGTCTGGCATCTCTTTATTTCATGTATTTGGACAGACATCAGTCTGGCCTTTTTCATGCCTAACCTATTAATAGTTAACCTTTGAACTGTTATTCTTTACATTGAAGTTTGCCTTCGTTATTCTTTCTTAGGTTCATCGTAAGAGTCATGGTATCTGGTTTGAGTCATTTCATACGCTTTAAAAGCGTGAATTGATCCATTTATAAAGGTTATGCTGCTTAAATTTTTAGGGCACTAATCCAAGTTTTTTGATTGCTTCTGTTTAACAACCCCTTCCCCCTTCCCCCAAGTAGCGCACCGGTCCCCTACCCTTCTCCCGGGATCGGGACATTACACAGAATCTTCATCAGTCAAGCAAAGTATACCAAAGAGGTTGTCAAGCAGTTTGGAACCGATAATGGAAAAACTCTCAAGATTCTAATGAACTCATTAGTGCAGCTGAATCTTGATGAAGAAGGAGAATCAGTCAGCCAGACGCACTACAGATGAATCATTAGATCCTTTCTCTACCTAACAGCCAGTCAAACAGACATCTCTTATTCAGTCGGACTGTGTGCAAGGTTCCAAGCCAACCGAAGAAAAGTCATCTCGAAGCAGCGATGAGGATCATGAAGTACCTCAAAGGGACCGTAAATTTTGGACTATGGTATCCTAGATATGATAGCTTGAGTCTAACTGGCTATTCAAACTCAGACTTCGGAGGATGCAAGATCGACAGAAAAAGCACCAGTGGAACATGTCAGTTTCTAGGGAACAAACTGATATCCTGGTTTAGTAAAAAGCAACTCTTAGTTGCCACGTCAACAACTGAAGCCGAGTATGTAGCTGTTGGAAGCTGTTGTGCACAAATCCTTTGGATGAAACAATAGCTAAAGGATTATAAGGTGGAGACTGAAGAAGTGCCAATCTACTGTGATAACAATAGTGCTATTGTAATATCTCAAAATCCAGTATTGCATTCAAGGACGAAGCACATTGATATTAGGCACCACTTCATCAGAGATCACATCAAGAAGAAAGACATATGCATCGAATATGTCAACATGGAGAAGCAGATAGCCGATATCTTCACCAAGCCATTACCAAACGCTAGATTTGTGGAGTTGTGCATCCAATTGGGATTGCTCGAACTAGCTTCAAAGGAGAATGATGATCAGCTAAGAGAAGGAGTGAAGAGGAACACTCCAGCTGAAGATGAGAACTGAATAAAAGTGGCATCAGTTTACGAAGCTATGAAGCTTAAACTGATGGGCCAAATCAGTTATGAAGAAATGGCTAAAGCTGAAGAAGGTAGAAGTGTAAAACTAATCACGGAAGAAGTGAGTTTTCAACCAGTCATATTCAACTGATGAGAGCAGTTGAATCTAAAACTGACTGAGGAGATCAAGCTTCAGCTGAAGGAAGTAGCTGAAAAGCTCAGGCGGAGCAAAGGTGAGAGAACAACTCAAGCTGACGAAAAGCTGTGTGTCAAAATGGAAGGAACTCCAGCTAGAACTAATCAATCGAAGCCGAGGAGATCATCAGTCATCAACTGATGTGGCCAACTGATGATGTCAACAACTTGACGCCATGAGGAGACTCAAGAAGGAGAGCTATAATCAGATAAGTACAAATTGAATTTATTACTGAAATGGTAAAAAGATGTGTCAACTCAATATTACCGTTGGACCCACTCTCTCTCTCCTCAGTTAAACCCAATGGATAAGTCTGAAAAAAAATCGACAGATTATTCAGAACCGTTTGATTCTAGTTCATCTCAAATTCTTCTTACCGTTGGATACACTGTCCACTTGAGGTTATATATAGATTAGCTATTTTCTCCCAAATCACCCATACAGCTGATCAAGCACTTAAGCTCCCCGTCTCTCTCTCTCTCTCTCAAAATTATATCCAGAATTAATCATTCTCTTCAGCCTTACAAAACTTCCCAATCTTCTTCAATGGCCCAATTCTCTGTCAATACTCACCAAAGAAAACACAACTTCAAGGTCTCCGGTATAGATTCGACAGTCTTCTGCAAGGACTTGTATCACGACAAAATACTAAGTCGAGCCAACTATAGACGATTCACCAACTACACACACATATGTGATTTGGTGTTAGCACTAATAGAATCAGCAAAACTGAATATTTTCACTAAAAGTGCTCCCACAAGGGTATATCCAGAAGCTGTGGCAGAGTTTTTCCTCAACTCCTCCAGCAAAAAAGATTCTTGGTTGATCAAAACTGAAGTAAGGAGGATAGAAATTTTGATCACCCCTTCAATTCTGAAGAACATATTTGGTCTACCAGAAGAAGGAGACAACATTGAAGAAACTGAAGTAAATGCCAAGTTCTGTTTCAATAGATGGGCGACAAATCCTGCCGCAGAAAACTTCCACATCAATCATCAGACGTTCAAATTCTGAAAGGAATTTCAAGTATTATCAGCTGTGGCCGCATAGATGATGGTGGGATTGTGCGAAGGCCATGATGAAATGTCAGAGATCAAATACAAGATCTACAATGACATCTGGGAGAAGAAAGGGATAGATTAGTCTCTATTTCTTCTCAAACAACTGAAGAGATTTGTAGACATTGTGGAAAATGAAACCACAAGCTCTGAGCATTTTCCACAAAATATGTACTACATCAACAAAGTTAGCTTGATTCCTGATCTGATGGCGGAGGAGATGAATCATCATCAAGTTAACCCTGATGATTTCATCCCAAAGGTGGATGAAGCGACACTGCCTTCAGTAACAATCAGAGAGCCACAACCACGACTAAGGCAGAAGCTGATCCCAAAAACACCAGTAACAAGGGGAAAAGGGAAAGCCAAGATGACAAATTCTGTAGTTTAATCAAATTCTGACTCAGATGATGTCCTCCTTACTGTTCAGAGATACAGTCCTTAGAAGAATGGCATGATGGCAGAAAGGACTCCAAAAAGGGTCCAGCTGAACAGATAGATGCTTCTCCAACCCAATCTGAAACAGTTGAAAAACCAACTGCTGATCATCAGACTAGAGAGCATCAGCCAGATACTAGTTACAAGACTGCAGAGCATCAGCTAGCTGTCAACCATCAGACTGGAGCGCATCAGCTGGATGCTCAACAAGCCAAAAAGCAACGGTCTGGCAAAGACCTCAACTCAAGTCAAAGCACTGATCAAAACTATGAAGGATCGGGTAAAGCTGCTCTCTGACTCAATCCTAAAACTAAAAACGTACTCTGGAAATGAAGATTCAGATGAGGACTCTTCAAGTGAAAGCACTACAGACAGCTCCAGGAAATCTAAGAAGAGGAAAACTGAATGCAAGAAGAACCGAAAAGTTGAGAAGTCAACTGATTAGATGCCTTAGACCAACTTTTTGTAATTCAGTTTATCTATAAATACTTTAATAAAAATCAACAGCTAAAAGAAACCGACAAGGGGCATTTAATTCTTTCAACCAATAAATTTATGAGTCTCTCTCCTCACTCATAAATCCCCATTCCTCAAACTTTTCAAAAAAATAATACTCTTACACACACTCAACACACTCATCTTCCAAAAAGAGTATTTTCTCTCAAAAAGCTTCAAATTCAGCTAAAAATCTCAAAATGGCCGAATCATCCAAAGCTCTTACTTCCATCAAAGAGCAAATGATGAGAGATAAATTTCTGGAAAGAAAAAAATTTCAATTGATTCTTAAAGAATCAAACAACCCATTTCTTCTGGTTAATCTCCACAAGACCGGAATTCTGCATTATTGAAACTCCTCCAAGATTCTTTATACAAGACTTGGTGAGTGAGTCCTTGCTTCAAGCAAAGGTATCTGCAGATGGGAAATTTATATCCTCAGTGATTCAAGGGCTCAAACTTTAAATCACTAAAAGAAAGATTGCAGAAATCTTTTAACTTCCCAGAAAGGGTTCCAAGGTTCAAGATCTGAAAGATTCAGCTGAACCATATTGAAAAGAATGACGAGCGTCAACCTGCAACAAGCAATTCAGTTTTATCATAGCTAAAATTGACCTGAAGTCCGAGTATGGAGTTATACTCGATATCACGAAAAAGATGATGTTCGGCGCCATTGGAAGCTTAAGTCAAGTAACTTAAGAGAGATACAAGGTAACGATACACCTTGTTGAATGATTGGAGGCAAATTGGGCAGAGTTTGTATTCTCCTAATTTAAGCATCAAGTCATCAAAGCTGCTGACTCAAAGAAGACTGGGAAATTTGAGTCCAAAGTAGGACTTGTTCTAAGGATGAGCAAGCTCCTGGAAAGATATGTCGAATCTTCCAAATGATGATGCACTACCAATCCTCATCTCCGACTGGATTCCCAAGAAAGAGAGAGCACATCTTTAGTCACTCAAGAAGAAGAGGAGATCCAGAGCCAAAGCCTGCTGGCGTCGACAGCAGGAGAACCCCTCATCCAAATTATGGAGATGACTACTTCAGGAGAACTTGCCCTCCTCTCCAGCTGACTGAAGACAATATTCTCACTTATTATAGTGGCGAATATGCAGTCAAGAGTGCACATAAGGATGTAACATATCTCCTTCTCATTCACTTCACCTATGTTGCCAAGCAAGACAATCATTTTTTCAAACAACTGCACCAGTATTTCTACTGGTACAACTGGAGACATTCTATGTCAATCCAGTCACATTTTTTGCTAATCGTCTTTCATGGCATAAGCTTTTGGCAATGTGAAGAAACTTGGAGCATTAAATAGATTGGAGCTTCAAATCCATTTCCTCCAACTATTGTGCGAGTCTAGCGGATTATGAAGCATCGACTTGACAATCAAATTCCAGCTAATGTCATGCTAGCTGATGTTCAAGCCAGCTTGAGATCGCAAGGAGTTACAATCACAAATTAGTTCGTCAACCACCAAGATGATCTACATTGCCGCAGACTGAACTTTGATAATGATTCAATTCAATCAGAAGAGACATCATTACAAGCTGAAGCTACCATTGAAAAAATAGATCTAGATCTCTCTCACACTCATGTTATGGCAACCCCAAGGAGTCAATGAAGATCCCGACAGGTCCAAAACTGATAGCTGAACTAACTGCTCTCTCTGACAAGAAGTCAATGAAGATCCTGACAGGAAATCTTGGAAAGATCCTGACGATCTTGAAGCAGAAGCCATTAAATTCAACGGCTAGTTCAATCAAAGCTTCAAACGGCTACATGCATTAACCACCACTGGTGAAATCAACTGAATCACCAATCACAACGGTCAAAAGATCACTCATCTATATAAAGAGAGTGAATCTCATTTTGGCCAAAACTTTCACCAATCTAACTTTTGCTATTTTGCATAGCGAGCTTTCTTTCTCCCTCTCCATAGCTCAAAGCTTAAATCTTTTAAGTACGAAAATTCCCAACTGAGAAGGCGTTCTTCAAGTTCCAAGCAAGCAGCTAGCTGATGAAAAATTCCAGCCAGAGCAAAGCTTCTCAGTTCCAGTTCTTCAAAGATCAACCACTCAGCTCAAGTTGAAGGAGCATTCCAGGTTGATAACAGATTCAAGACTACCTTCTTGAAGATCGAGAGAGATCTAAAATTTTGTAAAGACGGGCAATAGCACCTAAAGTCTCAGCGAGCAATTGGGACCGGTAAGTGTAAGTTGTCGATTAGAAACCGGCTGAGGAAGGGCGTACTGACGGGTCTATTCTTCCGGGACAGCAACAGTTGGAAAGGAGGCCGCATTCGGTTTGAAGGGTACCGTTTTTAGGTCCAACAGAATTCTTCACTATGTAACTGAAATAAAGAAACTTTACACTTGCATAGTGAATTACCCTTCTGTGGAAGGAAGAGGGGATGTTGACACTGGAAGCTTTGAACCTCTATAAGTCTTGTGTGTGCTGTACTTTATGCTCTAAGCTTTTGCATGTTCTTAAATTGCACACTGTAGTACACAAGCTGCACTAACAAGCGAAGCCTTCAAGCTATCAGTATCAACTGATTAGCTCACAAGCTAAGCTTTAGTCAAGCTCTCCATCTCAACTGATCAGTGCACGGATAAATTATCATAAGCGAGTCAGGGCCCTATATATTCTGCACAAGATTAAAGTTTTTATGTCAGTTTATTCACCCCCCTCTAAACTAACATAGACTTGCACCGGGACCAAAAATATGGATGTTTATAAAATTCATTTTTAAACAGGTTATCAAACCTTTAATTTACTACAGTTAAATTTCCTTACAACAAGCAAATTAATAGCTGGAAACCAACACAGTCATGTAATCTTCTAATTAATAAGCCACGATAGTGTGGTCGTTTATTAATAAATAACAACTAAGTGTGGACACCATCATCTTTGCACCGAGAACAACAGTTTCGAATTTAACTTCTCAAGATGAAGGAGTCAGTTAGTTCTAACAGTGTTCTACAACTATCTTTATAAAGAGGTTTAACTTCTAGAGAATTCTGTTATATGACACATCCGATATGGAGGAAGACCTATTATCAACACGCATGCCCATCACTTCTCAATTAAACCAGATTAATGGAGACCGTATGAGATTTCTACATACTTTAGTATGAATCTCTCTCACTTAGTTATTTATGATTGAGGTTTCATTTTATCCCATTTTAAAAACACGCAAACATCACATAAAATGATAAACCACCATTGCATGCTTCAAACAACATAATAAGCAATAAATAAAACCAACTATCATGGCTTATATCTCATGTTGATTGAGGAGATAAAACTGAAAAGTCAGCTTCGGAACCTAGGGCTAGGTCGTTGCCCCCATCGCCGCACCTCACCGAAACCCTAACTCCGATTAGGGTTTCGGGGCGTGAGTCAGGATGTCTTCCTTTCTTGAGCTGCACTACTTTCCTTCTTTGAGTCGATCTTCAATCTTTATTAAATACAGAATATCTATTCCTTAAAGAAAAATCCTAATATATCTAGAATAAAAAAAATACAACTCAAAACTTAGTGATTTTCAGAAATCACTACTAGGTCTAACAATTTTATTTCTATTACATTAAAACAACATAAAATAAAACCTACACCTAATCTATAGATTTTCTCATGGATTAAAAACATGTAGCCAAACCGGCATACGTCCAAACATTCATTCAACAATAATTAAAACATACATCACATAATAAAGGAGCCATGATAGTTGGTAAATCTGCAAACAAATTAGTCTACAAATCCAACAATCATAATTACATGATTAGCATAAAATAACATATGATATCCATACATGACATAATTTTTGAAAATATCATTTAATTAAATTAAAAATTTCAAAAATTACTACAAGATATGATTTGGAAATTAAATAATTATCTACCAAATTAAATCTTTGTAAATCTCGAAAATACCAAAAGAATAAATCTGAAAATTTGTTAAAATTATCCACCAAATTTATTAATTAATTTTTGATTAAACCCTAATTAATTAATATTTGAAAATCTTGATATATCTATAAAAAATCTATTCCAAATAATAGGATAGGATCGAAAATCTTAAGAATTAAAATCTAAAAATTTGATCCTCTTCAAACTCTTTCCAAATTTAAATTCTAATTTCAATTCCATCTAGATTAGAATTAAGTAATTTATGATATACACCAAAAATTACTTAACCAATTCCAATCTCCCAATATTTCAAAAATTACTAGATAATAAATCTAGAAATTTTGATCCACTTCAAACTCTTCCAAATTTAAAATCTATTTTCAAATCTTTTTGTATTTAGAATTTGATAATTATTAACATATATCAAAATTACCTTATCCAACTCTAATATACATAAAAATAAAAAATTACCCAATAATAAATCTGGAAATTTGATCCTCCTCAAACTTTTCCAAATTTTAAAAATTTTATTTTCAATCTTTTTGTAATTAGAATTTGGTAACTTTATGATACACATCAAAAATACCATATCTAATTGTAAAACACCATTTTTTCGAAACCTCACATTAAACAAAACTCAAAATTTGATTTTAATCAAAATCTTCTCCAGTTTAACTTAATGTGACTGAAAAATACATAGAATAAATTAGGGAATTTAACACATCAAATTTTCAGAAAAAAATGATATTATAATTTTCGAACCTACACCTAATTAAATCTGGAAATTTTGATCCACTTCAAACTCTTCCAAATTTAAAATCTATTTTCAAATCTTTTTGTATTTAGAATTTGATAATTATTGATATATATCAAAATTACCTTATCCAACTCTAATATGGTAGAGATCGAAAATCACAAGGAATCCAAAACTAGAATTTTCAAAACTCATCAAAAATTCATCCAAGTTTTGAGCACCACAAAAATCGAAATATATGAACATTTAAATCTGAAAATTTAAACATCATATATTCATCATCAAATTTAAACATATATTTCGAATTCATCCTAGGATTAAATCTAGAATAGTGCCAAAACCTGCTCTGATACCAATTGTTGGGGTTTTTTCAAATTAAACCACTGCAGGATCTCATTGGATGTTCTTTAATCCTAATATCATGCAAATCACAATTTCATGTAGCACATATGTTTTAATAGGTGAGTTTAATAATCATGCAAATCCGGTTTATCGATTCTACTAAAAATGGAAATATAGAATATGAAAAACCATTTACAAATTAAACGACGGGTTGAGGACAAGATTTCAGATCAAATCTTGCTATTGAATATGACAGTGATCGACACCCCTTTCTATTCCACTCCAAGACCTTTTGTTGTATTTCCGGATTGTGTCTCAGATATAGGGTGGGTTGTAATCAACTGATACGAGTGTGGAATCTGTGGAGAACTAGAGAACTAGAGGGCTCGATTTTCTTGTTGTTTAATTTTCATCCCCTCCCTTAATTAAATAGGGAGGTGGCGAAAATTGTAGCCCTAACCCTTACTGGGTTTGGGCCTCTATCTCAAGTTCTATCTCCAGTCCACTTCAGTCTAATCGGGCTACAACAGGGATCTAGAAGAATATTAAATTGGTCTGCTAATTTATTTAATTTCTAATATCCAATAAACTTAGGATATTATTAAATAAATTAAATAATACTTTTAATACATATTTGTGAATATGCTTTCTACTTTAGTTCAGCCAGTCTCCGTGTTTAAGATCTAATGTTCATTAATTAATTATGTAAGCCTCTGACAGCTATAATTAATTAATATCCAAAACTTTGAGCAGTACCACACAAGCTTTATCATGTACGAAATAAATTCCACCTGCAGGGTTATACATAAACTTGTGTTTCCTCAAGAGAACATCATCAACCTGGCACATCAGGACACGGTGCTTATATATATTGTAGGACACATCATATATGCAAAGGCTATCACCCAAAATATCAAGTTTATTGATCCTATAAAAGAACCTCACCCATTCATAGATCAAAGTAATAAAGAAAGCATATATATGTTCGCTAATAAATATAAGTTAAGAACCCGAACTCTGTAGATCTTTGTTCTCTCACTAACAGAGTCAGAGTAGAGAACAGTATCCTTTCGTGATCCTCCTCAATACAGAAATAAGTGTATTAGAATAATCAATAAGTCAAGATAAACTAACTATCAGATTATTCTATGGTGTACCGATGGTGTATTCAGGACCATCTAAACCATGAGTCTTTTAATACAATACAAGGATCTGATGATATGATCTTACCGTGTGTTCACCCATACCACATCATCTACAATATAACTATATTACATATACATAAACAATTATATAATAATTTAAATGCAAACAGTGACTACAATAAGATTCAATATATATCATCAAAAAAGTATACAAAGACATGTCTTCCAGTATACAAAACTAACACCATTCAGTTCAACTACACGAAGGCTCACTTGATGGTAGCTTTGCATTTTGGATGTAAAGCTGATTGGGGCTTCCTTCATTCTTACACAACTCCACCGCAACGTTCAATGAGTGGAGATAGATCGCAAAATTGGCACCTTTCGAGCAAAGGTTGGGTTTATCAATCGCCTCAGCCACATCATTCTCAATGAAATCGAGATGACAGTTCCAGATGGAGAACCTCTTGGAAGAAGAGACATTCTCCCCACCATCTTCCACAACAGGAAGAACAACGGCAGAGCTAGCCAATTAAGATAAACGAAGAAGCTGCCCGTGGAAGCTGGTGGCTCTGATAATGGAAAGAAACCATTAGTTGTAGATGACAGACCCCGCCAAGGAAAGAAGTCAATGACTGAGAGTGAGCCGCTCACTCACATGAGTGATCAGTCAACTGCCCCCGCCAGCATAGAATTCCCTTCCTCAGTCCGCAAGGACTTTCTTGAAGACAACTTCAACCATACCCTAGATCATCAGCTAAAAAGCTATTTTGGTCTCATCGAGGAATTTGATTCCTCTCTGTTCAAGTAACTGAAGAGATATCTCTAATACCATCTATGCATCTATGGAGATTTCAGATAGATGATCTCATAATGCTTTACCTGATTGAGACAAGAGGCGTAACCTTCTGGATAAATGAAGGCCACTGGAGCAAGAATTGGATAAATCATCCATTCAACACGCCACCTACACTCTCAGAGATCATGGATTCTATGATAAAAAGAATCTAGTACGCAATTCCAGCTGAAGCACCTCTACCGAACAATGAGCAAACCAACTACTTTTCCACACCACTGTCTGAAGACATGTTATTCTCCTCTGAAGATGAACTCTTCAAAAACATGGCATCCATCACTTTTGGAGATCAAGATCCCTCTTTTCTTCTCGATCTTGGTCATGTAATGCTAACTGAAGAGGCATATGCATGGTTATCTTCGCCAATGCCCAATCCTCCATCTATCCCAGCTTTTGACAACACTTTGGCAACCACATTCTCTGTCTTGCCAAAGTTATCAGCTCCATCACACGATCAACAACTGCTCACCCCTTTTAATGATGCCAAAAAAGGGAAAGATAAGAATGATGATGGAAATTTAACTCTTTGGAAGAAGATCCAAAGAGAAACTGATGGAAATTTAACTCTTTGAGAGAAGATCTAAAGAGAAGCTAAGCTTTAGGGGAAAGCTAACCTTGAGGGGGAAGTACAGCAAGCTTGGGGCATTCACAGGATCCCTAGTGTTAGGGAAAGATGAGAGTTGAGTAAGAAAAGAAGAAGCTGAAAGAGCAGTTGAAAAGTTAACTGAAGGAGCTGAGCAAAAAAGGAAGTCAAAATATCAAGATTTGATATTTTTCTCTTGATATTTTCTTAAGCTCATTCTTTGATAAAATCCCTTCTTACATGCTCTCAGATTATGCTATATGACCCAATATCATGATTTCTTTATGCTTTGATATGGAAGATTGTGCGCTGATATTGCAGTTTAAGCTATGCTTTGATACTTTGGTTCCATGCTCTGACTGTTATTATGACTTTCATGCTCTGATGAATCTCATGCTCTATTATTATGACTCAATGCTCTGATATTATAAACTTCCAATGCTCTTGATATGGTAACTTAGTAGCTCTGATACCAAGCATGAGCATTTCTAGTATGATTATTCTGGCTCTGATACCAAGCATGAATGTCTCCAGCATGAATGTGGCTCTGATACCAAGCATGAATGTCTCCAGCATGAATGTGGCTCTGATACCAAGCATGATTGTTCTGAAATCATGATCAAACTACAACATAAATATCTCATGAAAGAGCTCTAATATCAAGCATGACTGTTCTAAATTCATAGCATGAATGACTCATGAAAAACGTGTTTATAGATTTGATTTCAAGGTCATCTCTAATGCCAAGCTCAAACTAAACATTCATTCTAGGCTTTGATATCAAGGTCATCTCCGATGCCAAGCTCAAACTGAACATTCATTCTCTGATATTACCAAGCCATGTATTGATATTATGCTCTGATACAAGTTCAAAATTTTTTATGCTCTAATACATGCTTGAACTAAAAGGCTCTGATACATGCTTAAAATGAACTTTCAGTTTTATGCTTTGATAGATGCTTAAACTAAACTGTCATGATAAAAGCTCAGAACTATGATACATACTTGAACTTCAAGTTTTATGCTATGATACATGCTTGAACCCTAAGTGATATGCTATGATACATGCTTAAACTGAACTTTCATGACAGAAGTTCAGAACTTTGATAGAACTCCAAGTTATATTGATATCATGTATCAATTACTCAGTTTTTCCATCATCATTGACAAGTTTTGACATCATCAAAAAGGGGGAAATTTTCAAGAAAAACTATCAAGAAAACCCCTAATGATTAGTTTTGATTTAATGTCAAAAATGTAGAAACCTTTTCTGAAAAACTACAGGAGTTCTATGCTGAAAATAGAAAACTGACCAAAAAGAGACTCTAAAAATAGCTCGGCTAAAGCTAGAAGTCAACCACATTCGAACATGGTTAACCAAGCTCAAAGGGTGCATGAACCAATCAGAAAATAACCCAACTGAGGGTTAAGGCACAAAAATCAATTCAACTTCATTCAAAATGACAGTCGAGTCAGTCAAGCTAGAAGAGAAATCAAGCTGATTGAAGAAACTGACAACAAGTTAGTTAAAACTAAAGACTGGAAGCATCCAACTGATGGCCAAAAGTTAAACAACAGCCGAACTGAAACCAAGAGTTAAACCAACTGCTGATGGCCAGAACTAGAGTCAGCCAGCTTAAAGCTCAAATATAACATCAACTATTGACCAAGTTCAAAATAAGACCAGTCAAGCTGACAAACTATTCATTAGTTTGTGAACAGTTAAACTGGCAAATAAGATCAAGGTAAAACTAGCTGAACTGACCAACTAGTCAAACAATTGTGATCAGTCGAACTGGCAAAAGAGCTCAAACAAATAGCCAACTAATGTTGTAACCGAACCAAGCTGCTAAGTACAAAACTACCAGCTAGAGTCCAGAACTGAAAGATGAGTAGTTGAGGAACTCCCAACTGGACCAGTCCAGAATTAAAAGATAAGCAGTTGCAGAACTGCCAACTGGACCAGTCCAGAACTAAAAGATGACCAGCTGGAGAACTACCAACTAGAGTCCAGAACTGGAAGTTGAGCAGCTAAAGAGTCTGCTAACTGAAGCTTCCCGCAGTTAATGCTCAACTAGAGATCTTGATATTAATGAAGAAAATCTCAGAATAAATACTCTGCAGAGATCGATTGGCTGAGCAACGGCTAATTCAAACAAGCTTCAACGGTTACCAGAATCAACTACCATCGATAGATCAATAGAATCAATGATTGGTGGAACCCAACGGTCAGAAAGATCACTCTTCTATATAAGAAGAGTGAATCTAATTTTATTCAAGACTTTCGCTATTCTAATTCTCACTATATTGCAGATACATACAACTGAGCTTTCTTTTTCTCCCCCTCCACAACTCAAGTTTCAAGCACTGTCAAAAGCTGCGAAAGTCCCAACTAAGAAGAAGATCTTAAAGAGTCAATCGACCAGCTAGCTATTGAAGAATCTAGCAAGAGCAAGCTTCTCAGTTTACGATATTCAATGATCAACGACTCAGTTCAAGTCTACGGAGCACATCAGTTGATACCAGTTTGAAGACTGTATTCTTGAAGATCAAAAGAGATCTAAAACCTTGTAAAGATGGGCAATAGTACCTATCTCTCCAGCCAGCAGTTGGGGATCGCAAGTGTCAGCTGTTGAAACTGGATGAGGAGACGGTAGCTCTGCGAGACTTACCATTTTCAGGATAGCAATAGTTGAAAAGACGACTGTGACTCTGCGAGAGTTGCCATTTCCAGGTTCAACCTGTCTTCATTGTGTAATTGTAATAAAGAAACTTTACCATTGCATAGTGAATTGCCCTTTTCAGTAAAGAAGAGAGGACGTAGAAGTTTAAGCTTTGAACCTCTATAAATTGCTTCTATGTTGTACTTACTGCTCTCTATCTGTATCTCTCAATTGAACACGAATCTCACACAAGCTGCACTTCAAGCCGACTGTTCTTCTCAACTGTCTAAGTGCATTGATAAGTTTTATACGTGAGTCAAGGGCCCTATCTATTCCGCATTTGATTTAAAGTTTTTGAGTCAGTTTATTCACCCCCCCTTCTAAATTGATTTTGACTCGCCCAGGACAAACAATAATTGTAATTAATTTCCAAATTATATCTTGTTGTTATTTTCGAAATTTATAATTCTTTTTAAAGTGTAATTTTCAAAAATAATGTCATGCATGAATATCATGTGATATTTTATGTTTATCATGTAATTATGATAATTATATTTGTAGACTGTTAATTTTTTGCAGGTGGTACCAACTATCATGGCTCCTTCCATTATGTGATGTATGATTTTAATTTTGTTGATGAATGTATGTTGGCCGTATGCCAGTTTCGCTACATGATTTTGATCCATGAGAAAATTCATGGATTAGGTCTAGGAATTTTATTTTATTATCTTGTTTTAATGTAATAGAAAAAATATAATTATTAGCCCTAGTAATGATTTTCAAAAATCACTAAGTATTGAGTTGTATTTTTATTTCCTTGTTATTCTAGATATATTAGTATTTTCCTTTTGGAATAGATATTCTGTATTAAATAAGGATAGGAAATCGACTCAGAGAAGGAAAGAGAAGCAGCCCTTAAAGGAAGAACATCCCGATCACGCCCCGAAATCCTAATTGGAGCTAGGGTTTAGGCGATGCGGTGGAGTGAACGGCAACGGCCGATGTCTGGTGTTCCTGAGCTGTCTTTTCAAGTTTTATCTCATGAAGCAACATGAGATATAAGCCATGATAGTTGATTTTATTATTATGCTTGTTATGTTGTTGAGCATACAATGTATGTTTATCATTTTATGTCTTGTTTGCATGTTCTGAAATGGCATAAAAATGAAACCTCAATCTTAAATAACTAAGTGGGAGAGATACATACCAAAGTATATGAAAATCTCAAACGGTCTCAATTAATCTAGTTTAATTGAGAAGTGATGGGCATGCACATTGACAATAAGTCTTCCTCTATATCGGATGTGTCATATCACTTTTTTGAATGAACTGTATAAATAAAGAAAAAAGAGTTACAATATCTAAAAGTCCCAGAAATCACATGACGATAACTCAGGGGATTGGAGCCTCATTAAAACCCATATGGAAAACCCAAAGTGGGAAAAATCATATGGAAAAAAGAGTACTCCTCTAAACCAAATGAAAATAACCAGGAGAAAAAAAATCATGTAGAACAGCATCAGGATGTGTCATATTACTAGAATCTCTAGAAATTAAACTTCTTAATAGATAGCTGTAAGATACTGTTAGAACTGACTAACTATTCCATCTGGAGTAGTGAAATTCGAAACATGCATCTCTGGGGTGAATATTACTGTGTTAAACACTTAGGTGTAATTTATTAATAAACGTCCACACTATCATGGCTTATTAATTAGATGATTACATGACCGTGGTTGTTTCCGACTATTAATTTACTTATCATAAGGAACTTTGACTGGAGGTAAATTAAAGGCTAATAACCTGTTTAAAGATGAATTTTATAAACGTCCACACTATCATGGCTTGTAAGAAACATTTTTAAAATGTCAGTGGATATACATATAATTTTTTTTGAGGATTTCGAATTATATGTTCTTTTATCCTAAAGGTTGTGACTGTACTGCATGTCTACTTTTTAGTTATTTCTATATCATCACGACACTCTCCAACCTGTCCTCAATTTTCAAAGAAAACAAACTCATCGGTGAAAACTATAATGATTGGTTTCGAAACATAAACCTTGTCCTTACTACTGAGGGCTTTAAATTCGTACTTGAGGAGGAATGCCCATAAAAGCCAGATGAGAATTCAAATGAAGCGCAGAGAGCGGGTTATGATAAGTGGGTTCGAGCTGACGAGATGGTGCGCTGTTATATTTTGGCTTCAATATCAAATGTGCTACAACATCAACATCAATCGATGAGGACTGCTTATGACATAACCTACAATATCAAGGAGCTCTTCGGTCACCAGAATCGCTCAGCACAACACTTAGCAATGAAGAATCTGATAAACATGAAAATATCAGATTCCACTCTAGTTAGGGATCACGTTCTCCAGATGATGGGTTAGCTATCAGAGATCGAGACCCTATGTGGGGATGTGGATGCTGAGTCTCAAATTGATATCGTGCTTCACAGTCACCGAAGTTTAAGCAGTTCAAGCTCAACTTCAACATGATAAAGAAAGATACTCTTTATCAGAACTGCTCATAGATCTTCAGGCAGTCGAGCTCATTTATAGAGAAAACTCGGAGGCACATATAGCTGAGAACCAGGCATCTTTTTCTAGTGTTAAGAAGAAGAGGTACGCACTGGCAAAAGCTGCAAATATAGCGCCAATAATAAAGAAAGCCATGGCCGAGGTTAATTCAGAAGACTTCAAGTTTAAAATAAAGTGCTTCAAGTCCGTTTAGCAGGGACATTGGAAGTCTGCATGTCCTAACAAGAGGAAGAAGAAGCGTACGTCTTACTCTCTCATTATAGAAACATGTTTAGCTAATTGTTTTACCTGAGGTAGTACATATTGGAGCTACTGATCATGTCTGCATGTCTTTGTAGAGGTTCCTGGTAAAAAGGCAGCTAAGTGAGAACGAGATTACTGTCTACATGGGCAATGCTACAAAAGTGGTGTTTGTTCCATTGGGAGATGTTATTTTACCTTTTAGTAGTGATAGAAATTTAGTTTTAAAGGATCGTCTTTATGTGCCGGATTTTAGGCGGAACCTTATTTCTATTTCTAAGTTATTTTTGAATGGATATTCTGTTTCTTTTGATTAGAACGTTTTTCTCTTTAGTGGTAAATGTTTTATCTGTTCTGGCACATTGGATGGACATCTTTATATTTTTAATTCTATGCAAAACACTGCACAAATGCAATCACTGAATACATCGATCACAAACCCTAATAAAAGAAAAGAACCTTCGGAATTAAATCAAACCTATCTTAAGCATCTTAGGCTTGGTCATATTAACCTTAACAGGATACAAAGGATTATAAATGAAGGACCACTATCTTTATTAGTCTTGGAATCATTTTCCTTATGGGAATCCTATTTGGAAGGTAAGATGACAAAGCGACCCTTTAAGTCAAAAGGGAATATATCTGAAGAAGTATTAGATTTTATTCACTCTGACCTATGTGGCCCTATGTTAGTTCAAGCTAGAGGAGAGTACGAGTACTTCATCATGTTCATTGACGATTACTCAAGATATGGATACATATACTTGTTACGTCGCAAGTCCGAATGCTTTGAAACCTTTAAAGAATTTAGGGCGAAAGCAGACTTATGTACAGGTAAGTATCAAGTCACTGCGTTCTGATTGTGGTGGTGAGTACCTCTCAAGAGAATTTTTGGACTACTTGGCAGAGAATGGGATTACATCCCAATTAACTGCGCCTGGCACTCCACAGCAGAACGGCGTGGCGAAAAGAAGGAACAAAACTTTGTTAGAAATGGTTAGATCGATGATGGGCTATTCAGAGTTTCCCATTTCATTCTGGGGATATGCTTTAGAAACAGTAGCTAATATTCTAAACTTGGTACTATCTAAATCAGTTCCTGCTACCCCCACAGAACTATGGACTCGACAAAAGCCTAGTTTGGCTCATGTTAGGATTTGGGATAGCCTACACACGTGTTAGATCAGGAAGTTGATAAGCTGACACCATGTACTGATGTTAGGCTGTTTGTTGGGTATCCAAGGGGAATGAAAGAAGGTTTATTATATAGTCCTAAGGATCAGAAGGTCATTGTGAGCAGTAATGTCTGATTCTTAGAAGAAAACTATGTGATAAACCACAAACCCAGAAGCGTCATCATTCTTGAGGAGCTTCGAGAAGGGAATTCGAAACTAACACCTCTTGTACAAGAAGAGGAACCATCGATTACTGCACAACGTGTCACAGAAGTGCAAGAATTACCTTATCGTAGTGGGAGGGTTGGACGCCAACCTGATAGATTCATTGGTTTAGGAGAATCTTCAAATTTCCCTGAAGGACTGAATGAATTAGATCCCAGAAACTACGATGAAGCAGTCCAAGATAAAGATGCAGATTCTTGGAAATCTACAATGGAATCTGAGATTGGATCTATGGATCACAATCAAATTTGAGAGCTTGTAGAACCACCTGATGGGGTAAAACCCATTGGATGCAAGTGGGTTTACAAACACAAGAGAGGACCTGATGGGAAGGTTGAAACCTTCAAAG
Organism: Perilla frutescens; assembly: GCA_026008535.1. Taxonomy (NCBI): domain Eukaryota; kingdom Viridiplantae; phylum Streptophyta; class Magnoliopsida; order Lamiales; family Lamiaceae; genus Perilla; species Perilla frutescens. The sequence goes on from BRKX01000005.1 coordinate 11,391,116, forward strand.
TAAGACTAGTGGCGAAAGTGTATACTAAGAAAGAAGGGATCGACTATGAGGAAACATTTTCGCCAGTAGCCATGCTTAAGTCTATCTGAATTCTCTTTTCCATTGTCGCTCATTTGGATTATGAGATTTGGCAGATGGATGTCAAGACAGCTTTCCTTAATAGAAGTCTTAAAGAAAACATCCACATGAAAGCAACTAGAAGGTTTCATTGCTAAAATCTAAGAGTGCCTAGTGTGCAAGCTCAAGAAATCCATTTATAGACTCAAGCAGGTTTTGAGATCTTGGAACATCCGATTTGACGAGATTATCCAGTCATATGGATTCGTGCAAGGTCCGGATGAGAGTTGTGTGTACAAAAAGTGTGATGGAAATGTGGTTGCTTTTCTCGTACTTTATATTGATGATATCTTACTTATTGGAAATAGTAAGAAGGTATTATCAAACATAAGGGTGTGGCTATCCAAGCAGTTTGATATGAAGGATCTGGGAGAAGCCGGACATGTCCTTAGCATCAAGATTATTCGAGATCGCCAGAAAAGGATGTTGTGCTTGTCTCAGGTGACTTATATCGATACAGTCTAGCTAGGTTTAGCATGAAAAATTCCAAGAAAGGTTTTATACCTTTTAGGCATGGAATTCAACTATCCAAGAATATGTGTCCCTAAACACAGTCCGAGATAGATGAGATGAAAGGAGTTCCATATACTTCGGCTGTGGGAAGCCTCATGTATGCTATGTTGTGCTATGCACTAGGCCTGATATCTGCTATGCAGTGGGCATGGTAAGCAGATACCAGTCTAACCGTGGTCAAGGACACTGGACTCCAGTAAAGAATGTTCTCAAGTACCTGAAGAGGTTTCGAGACAATATGCTGGTATACTGCGCTAATAACCTTGTACTATTGGGTTACATAGACTCAGATTTTAAAGCTGACAAAAATCTACCTCAGTCTATGTGTTTATCTTAGGAGGTGGAGCCATTGCATGGAGGAGCATAAAGAAGAAATGCATTACTGATTCCACCATGGAAGCTGAATATGTAGCTGCCTCTGAGATTGCAAAGAAAACTGTCTAGCTCCGAAGCTTCTTATTGGACTTGAGCGTGGTTCTTGATTTGCCAAAGAGCATCACGATATACTATGATAACTCTGGTGTAGTGGCTAATTTGAAGGAACCCAGAGCCTATAAGACGAGTAAACACATAGAAAGGAAGTACCATCTCATACGAAAAATTGTTAAGAAAGAAGATGTGGCAGTGGTCAAGATTGCATTGGAGGATAACCTAGCTAATCCATTCACGAAGAGCTTGGCGGCCAAAATCTTCAATGGTGACGTAGAGAAAATGAGAGTGAGAAGCAGACCCGAGATTCCATTTTGAGATTTAGTTTAGTTGGAGAGTTTAAACCAGTTTTGTTTTATATTTGAAAGACATGCTTCAAGTATAAGTGGGAGATTGTTAGTTTTGTATTCTAGAAGACCTGTCTTTTTGTATACATACTATGTTACTGTATTTTGATGATATAGATTGAATTATTATTGCAATCACTGTGTGTATTTATTTATAATATATTTGCCAGTTCCATATACTTACATTGTAGATGACATAGCGCACACGCGAAAAAGATTATATCATTGGTTTGCTTGCATGATATTAAATGCTTACGACTTAGATGGTCCTCAACCCACCATTGGTACACTTTAGAATAATCTAATAGTTAGTTTATCTTGCTAGCTGATTATTCAAGTACACTGATTAGTGTATTGAGGAGGATCACGATAGGATACTATTCTTTGTTCTGACCTTAAGTGAGAGAATAAAGATCCACAGTGTTCGGGTTCTTAAGCCATATGTATTGGCGAGCATATATATGTGGTGATATTGCTTTGACTTATCAATGGGTGAGATTCTCATATAGGATCAACAAACTCGATATCTTGGGTAGTATCAGATTCATATATGATGTGTCATGCAATAGGTATTGTTGGTCCCGATGTGAGCCTTTGTCAGTTTAGCGGAGGAGTGAATAAACTGACTTCAAAAACTTTAAACAGATGTGGAATAGATAGGGCCCTGACTCGCTTTTGAGATTTATCTGTGCTGACTGATCAGTTGAGTGAAGATGACAGAGGCTTAGCTGACCCGCGGAAAAGATTATGTCATTGGTTTGCTTGCATGATATTAAAAGCTCACGGCTTAGATGGTCCTGAACCCACCATTGGTACACTTTAGAATAATCTAATAGTTAGTTTATCTTGCTAGCTAATTATTTAACTACACTAGTTAGTGTATTGAGGAGGATCATGATAGGATACTATTATCTATTCTGACCTTAAGTTAGAGAATAAAGATCCACCGAGTTCGGGTTCTTAAGCCATATGTATTGACAAGCATATATATGTGGTGATATTGCTTTGACTTATCAATGGGTGAGATTCTCAGATAGGATCAACAAACTCGATATCTTGGGCAGTATCATATTCATATATGATGTGTCATGCAATAGGTATTGTTGGTCCTGGTGCGAGATTTTGTCAGTTTAGGGGGGTGAATAAACAGACTTCAAAAACTTTAAACAGATGCGGAATAGATAGGGTCCTGACTCACTTTTTAGATTTATCTGTGCTGACTGATCAGTTGAGTGAAGCTGACAGAGGCTTAGCTGGTGAGCTGATCAGTTTTCAACTGATAGCTGGAAGAAATGGCTGAAGCTTGTCAGTTCAGTCTATGTGTGTGAATGTGTGCAGTTAAAGAACTTGCAAAACTGAAGAACAATAAGAATAGCACACACAGAGATTTATAGAGGTTCAAAGCTTCCTGCTTCTACGTCCTCTCTTTCTTCCGTAGAAGGGCAATCCACTATGCAAGAGTGGAGTTTCTTTATTACAATTACACAGTGAAGAATTCCTGTTGGACCTGAAAATGGCACCCTTCAACCCGAGCGCAGTGATAAGATCTTCATTAACTGCTTGTCAGTAGGAGCGGGTGATTCACCTGACAGGCTCTTAGTTATCTCAGCTTTCAGCTCTGAGTTTGTTCAATTGGCAGATCTTCAGCTGCCTTGAGCTTCTATCATGATATAGTCTAGTTCAGCTGACTTAGCAGCTTCTAATTTTAGACTCATCAGTTTGCTACTGTTTGAGCTTTTACCTTTTCTTTTTCTGAACTGATATATGGTCAGTTCAGTGAAGGCTCAAACCATTCAGAGTAGTTTTACTAGTAAACTGATCTTTGATCAGTTTAGGATCGGCTCTGACTGATCTCTGAGCAGATCAGTTTCAGCTTTCAAGCTGACTCTGTTCATCAGTCTATCCTGGCTTTTTACTAAGACTGATGATCAACTCATTTGTGGGTGTCTACCAGTCTCCAAGATTCTCTTCCCCCTTTACAGCTTATCCTAAGCTTTCAAGATTTTATTCTGACTGGTCTGATTAAGGCAACCTGCAAGCTGGTTGATCATCCTTCTGAATAGCTGTCTCTCATCTCAGCTCGAAGTCTTATTTGGTCATTATCCTTGATTTCTAGCTTGTCATAACCTGCATTTTTTCATTAAATCATCACTCATGTTTTGACATTTCATCAAAACCGTCATTTGGGATTTTCCCAATAATTTTCTTAATAATTTCTCCCTTTTTGATGATGTCAAAACCAGCTGATTTGATGATGGAAAAACTGTACAAGTTTATCATTCACGAATGAGCATCTGAGCCTGTACTAGTTCTGGTAACAGGGCTGAAGGTACACTACGTTCATAAGAACAGTCTTAGATGCTTGTAGCTTTTGAAAGCTAACATTTTATACATTCATGAGTATCAATGCTTTGATAAAAACATCCGAGCTTTGATAAAAGATGAGTTATCAGAGTGATGAAGCATTTCATCAATATGTGAGCTCAAGGAGTTTCATCTGTAAGGTACTAGAGTTTTGCTAATTGAGAAATACAGCTAAAAATTACCTTCAGATATCTGATTACTCGTTTGCACAGCTTGAGAAGCTTCAAATGTTTCAGTTCTAAACGCAGCTCAATTCTGATTATCATGCGAATTTTTAACTGATTTTTTAGCGCATGGAAAGCCTTAAGCTATTCAAAGGGACAAATCAGCATCATCAGAATATTTTGTATTATAAACAAAAGAGCATGTTTTAGAGACTGAATGAGCATAAAAGATGAAGAATTATAGGAAGTAAAAGAGAGAGAATATCAGAGTTGATATTTTAAACTTCCTTCTTAAGTTGGAACCGTTCACCACTTAGTTTCGTCTTCTCTTGCTCGATTCTCCTTTTTTAAACTTGCAGGGAGATATGGTGGGTATGCTGTGAATACCCCATTCTTGTTGTTGATTCAGCTGAGCATTCTGCCAAGTCCAACGGTAATCTTGAGCTGGGCAATGCTCAAGTTGGACTTCCCCCTCACGAATAGCTTCCCCCTGATGGGTTGCTTCCCCCTCGTGAGTAGCTTCCCCCTGAAAGGCAGCTTGTCTTTGAATTTGTACCTCTTTCTGGACTTCTCTTTGGATCTCATCCCAAAGAGTTATATCACCTTGCTAGAAATCATATGTTGGAACATATGATTTTCCATCATCAATATATCATTCCCCCTTTTTGGCATCATCCAAAAGGGTGAGTTGATGGAAGTCATAATAAGGCAATGACAACTGTGGCAGAGGGGAGAAAGAAGTAGCCAGCAGGTTATTGGTGATGAGGGGAGCTTGGGGTGCAGGGACAGGAGCGGACAGCCATAGATGAGACTCCTCTGTTTCCATCAGCTGGTCAAGATCTAAGAAGGATAGATGATCTTGCCAAGGAGAAGGGGCTGATGCGATTTCGAGAAGTGGATGTTCTGAAATGGTGATGATGGTATCCTCTTGAAGAGGAGTTGTAGATGAGTGTGAGGGCTCATGTTTAGGAAGGGGTGCATCATGAGATATGAAGGTTTGGATCCTCTGAATCATGGAATCCATGATTTCTGGGACTGATGGAGGTATATTAAGTGGATAGTTCATCCAGCTTCGGCTCCATTCACCTTCTTCAATCTAGTATGAGTAGCCTCTTTTATCTGCCATAATCAACATAGTGGCATCATCCATCAGGTATCTCCAGTGGTGATACTGGAGATATCTTCGAAGGTGTTCGAAGAAAAAGGGACTGTACTCCCTTATATTACCAAAATAACTATTCAGTTGCTGGTTAAGGCTTGTATTGAAGCCTTCTTCCAGAGATTTTGGGGCAGCGACATAAGAAGATTCGCTAGTTGCAGGGGCAGTAGACTCATCACTTGTACAAGTATAGGAGTCACTATCAGTCAGGGACTGTTCTGCGTCAGTTGGAGGATCAGCATAGAGAAGCGGTTGCTTTCCTTTTGCTAGGCTGGGGTCCTCCATGAGCTGAAGTCTTGACTTCCTACGGTGGCCAGTTGCATTCCCATGTCTTCGGTGAATGTAGATTGTAGGAAGGAGATCTCTTCTGGTGAGAGTATATCCACCAGGGACTGTTCCAAGTTGCTCTGTGACTATATAACTGAGTTGATTTGCAAATCCTAACTTGGCGTTGAATGTGCCAGAGGTTAGATCGAGCTCGGCATGCCTTACATGACAGCAAAGTTATGTTAATATATAGGATACCCAATCAGCCTGGCATCCATAATATATTGCGGCCATAAGATGAGAGGTTTATCATTGAGCTGAGTGTTTGCGATGCTGTTCTGAAATATGTGCACCACAAAGTCCAGAATCTGGGCCATGGTTGGAGAGAGACTAACTTTCAAATTGTTTGAGAAATCTTTGTGATCAACGTGTGGATGTTTCCAGGCGTTCCAGAGCTCCAACTTTGAAGGAAACACCAGTTCAAACACCTTTAGGCCATGATCAGGGAGCTGGAACAAGTTGGTTAGCACATCTTTGTTGATGATGATAACCTGATCTCGAACAATAGAGATTATGTTGTGTCCTGAGATTTCCGTGTGAAAGTAGAACTCAGCTACGAGCGGAAGATGCTTCCGTGTGGGCTGTGTTCTCATAAATGACAAGAGCCCACATGACTCCAACAAGTGGAAGATCATGCTGGTCTTCTCATAACCGATTCGAGCTTTAAGAAAGGCTCGATCAATGAACTTATCCATTGTGAGCTTCTTTATCAGAAGTTCCATATCCATCGATTGGAAGGATAAAGCCATTTTTCATATAATTGGAGTCATGTGTGGGGTTGAAGCCTTCTGATCAGCTTCTCATATCGCTTTAACTGATGTTGAAGACTTTGTAGAAGTCCTTCTTGCTGAGTTGATAATTGACCTGATGACCGCCAGAACTGATCTTCGACCTGGATAGTTCCTGAAGGACTTGATTGATCAGTTGCAATGGCTAGCTGCAAATCACCTCCTTTGGATGATATTTCATCTTCATCCTCAGTAGCTTTCAGTTCTTCACAAAGAACTGTTTTGGATTGATCAGCTGTTTTTGCTACTAGCTGATCTGCATCCCCTAATTCAATTGTGTTATGACTTGATTCAGGGGGAGTTTCTGGATTCACCTGGGCTTGGGCTTGAAGTGTTATCTGGACTGGATCAATAAAGATCACTATGTCATGCACTTTCGAAACTGATGTCAGCTGAGCTGTTTGATCAGTTGAATCATTGGTAATTGTTTCCTCTTCTGCTGGTGGAAAATAAGTTCCTGTTGGAGCTGCTTGCGATTCTTCTGGGAGAGATAAGGATGTAATGGGTTTCTCAGTCTGTTGAGAGATAGCTGAAGAGTTACTATCTTTCCCAAAGATGGGTCATGGTTCATCAAATACTAGTTGTCTTGCTACTTAATGAATAGCTGCTTGTCTTGATGTGACATCATCATTTGTTACCCTGTTTCTAATACGTTGTTCTTCTTCCCTGATTGCTGTCAGAGTTTGTTGCTGTTGCTCTCTTTTAATTCTCTGGATTTCTCCTAACACCCAATGTTGATGAACTTGAGGGTGTTTCCAGTTTTTCTGTTCTTCCTCAGTGTGCAGTTCTGGGACATAAATGTTGTTTGACTTGATGAGATCGTCTATCATATGAGCTAATGTTTGTTCAGCTGGACAACTATGCCACTGCCAAATTTCTAGCATTTCCTTCAGTACTTCAATTGGATTCTGCTTAGGAGTGCCTTGTCCTGACCATAGAACGCTACATTATTCCTCTCTTCTCCAGAAGCTCATTCCATGAAGGGCGGTCAGGAGAAAATGGGCTTCTGAGTTTAAACAATGTCTCCACAGATACCAGTAGCAGTATCTTGCAAATGCTTTGTATAGAGCTTCTGACCTAAGCAGTACTACTGCAAAGTTGGTTGTTATAAATTCTGTGACTTTCGCTTCTGTTTCTTCCATCGGTGGACAGGTCATTCTGAAATATTCTGCTCCTGAGTTGCTTGGAGGAATGTCTCTGAAAGGCACAATATAATCATCCTTGATGTCACAAATGTCGAATATCTTGATATTTTGTGGTGGCAGCTTTGGAATGGGAGGTGGACCCATTATCTTCTTTCCTTTATCTATGGCCAACTTCTTCGTAGGTTAGCCAGTTTCTCTCTTGGTTCTAGCTGATCCTTTAACAGCTTGAATCATTTGATTTGTTCGATCATTTGTTGGCACTGATGCTAATGTAGACTTTGACCGTCTTTGTTGTAATGGTTGAACCTTGATAGGTGTTCCATTCAGTTGGCTGATTGGAAGATTATCTCCAGAATCAGTCTTCTTTGTGAGACTTTTTGAGGACAACCTTTCTTTTTCCCTTGGTATCTCCTTCAATCTTTCTTGTCTTGATGCCAATTTGTATACTAGCAGCTTTGGGACCTCTTGTCCATTTTGTAGATGATGGAAAATAATCACCTTTGTCCATCAGTAGTGTCTCTTCTTCATCTTCCAGAACATTGAATGCACATTCAAGCAGTTTGCTGATTCTGCTGACAAAACATATCTTTTAATGGTAGCTCTTTTCACTCCAATGCTTTTCAAGAATATCTATGAACTTCTTGATCTGTTCGAAGAAGAATCTTGCCCAGTCGACTTTGATCCTCATGTCAATGACATATTTTGTACTTAAGCTCTGTCATTTCATAGTGATTTCCTGCCACTCCGACCATCATTCTTCTAATGATGCCGGCTAAGATCTGATATTCTTCTTGAAAGCAGGAGATTGAAGTTGTGATTTTGTAGGGATCATAGCAATCTGTTCTTTTCCATCGGTTGTATGCTTCTAGCTGATTGACCTCTACATCATTTACTCTTAGACCTTCAGTTGGCAAATGAAAAACTTGTGACAGCAGTTCTGGAGTGATCTCAATTTCTACTCCTCTGACTTGAGTTGTGATTTTGTGATTATTCCCTTCTGAGTTCAGATAGAACTCACACACTGATTTAGGATACTTTTTCAATGGTGTTTCTTCAAAAAATTGTACAATTCCTGCTTCTGTTATCTTCTGAATCACTTCTTCAAGAAGTTGAGAATTGGAGCACCTTTCTCTGTATGCATCTAGAAGAAGGAATTTGTCTTTGAAGAGATTAACCTGAAACCCTTGGGAAGATTCACCCGTTCTTCTAAAATTGAACTTTCATCGAATGGCTAGTGTGTTTGTTACTGCCATGACTTTTTAGGAGGGTTTCAGTGAGAAGAGGCCACAGGACGAGTCATGTTTTTTATTTAATTTTCTGAGAATTTGAACATGTGATGTGGTTTGGATCAGTGAAGGCAGAAATGCAGTTCAGCTATCTCTTTAGTAGTAAATTGATCAAAATGGAGATATCTTGAAAGTTTTATTTTCAGCGAGTAGATTCAAAGAATTAGTCGATTAGACTTCAAATCTATCTGTTGAAAAATTGATAAGGAGAGAGAGAGAGAGAGAGAGAGAGAGTAGGTGGGGTCATCAATAATATTTGAGAGACACGTCATTTTTCCGTTCAGTAATAAATTCAAATTGAACTTATCTGATTGTTGCTCTTCTCCAGTCTCCAGGTGGTATTTGAGCTGCTGACATCATCAGTTGTCTTCTCGACTAATGATCTTCTTGTCTTGGAGTGATCAGTTCCAGCTGGAGTCTTTTCAGCTTCGACTCCTTTGTCAGCTTAAGTTGTCATCTTCAGCTTTGCTCAGCCTAAGCTTATCATCTGCTTCCTTCAACTGTAGCTTTGTTTTCATTAGTCAATTTTGAATTCAACTGCTCTCATTAGTTGAATATGACTGGTTAAGAACTGATGCCTTCTGCAATCAGTTTTGCTTATTTTCAACAGCTTTCTTACAGCCTTTTGCCTTTTTTTTAGAACTGTTGTGGGTTGTATCAATTTAAGCTCCAAAGCTCGGAATATTGATGCCCTCTTGAGTCAGTTCTCATCATCAGTGAGAGTGCTCCTCTTCACTCCTTCTGTTGGATGATCATCATCCTCCTTTGAAGCTAGTTCAAAAAATCCCAATTAGATGCATAACTCTACAAATCTAGCTTCTGTCAATGGCTTGGTGAAGATGTCGACTATTTGTTTCTCCGTGTTGACATACTTGATGCATATGTCTTTCTTCTCAATATGATCTCTGATGAAGTGGTGCCTGATATCAATATGCTTTGTCCTTGAATGCAATACTGGATTTTGAGATATTGCAATAGCACTATTGTTGTCACAGTAGATTGGTACTTCTTCAGTCTCCACCTTGTAATCCTTTAGCTGCTGCTTCATCTATAAGATTTGAGTACAATAGCTTCCAGCAGCTACATATTCCGCTTCAGTTGTTGACGTGGCAACTGAGTGCTGCTTCTTGCTAAACCAGGATATAAGTTTGTTTCCAAGAAACTGACATGTTCCGCTGGTGCTCTTTCAATCAATTTTACATCCTCCGAAGTCTGAGTCTAAATATCAGATTAGACTCAAGCTGTCATCTCTGGGATACCATAATCCAAGATTTATAGTTTCCTTAAGATACTTCATAATCCTCTTTGCTGCTTCAAGATGACTTTTCTTCGGATTAGCTTGAAACCTTGCACATAGTCCGACTGAGTAGGAGATATGTGGTCGGCTGGAGGTCAGTTAGAGAAGGGATCTAATGATTCCTCTGTAGTGCGTTTGACTGACTGATTCTCATTCTTCATCGAGAGTCAGCTGCACTAACGTATTCATTGGGATTTTGAGAGCTTTTCCCTTGTCGGTTCCAAACTTCTTGACAAGCTCCTTGGTATATTTGGCTTGGCTGATGAAGATTCCATCCTTGAGCTGCTTTACTTGGAGTCCTAGGAAGAATGTCATTTCTCCCATCATGCTCATCTCGAATTCGCTTTGCATTAGTTGTGCTAATCGATTGCAGAGATCTTTGGTCTTGGATCCAAATATTATTTCATCCACATAAATTTGAACCATCAAGATCTCAGCTGATCGTTCTATTCTGAATAGAGTACAATCGATGACTCCTTTCTGAAACCCATTCTTTAGCAAGAACGCTGTAAGGGTTTCATACCAAGCTCTTGGGGCCTGCTTCAGGCCATATAGAGCTTTCTTCAACTTGTAGACTTGGTCTCTGATTTCGAAGCCTGGAGGTTGCTCTACATACACATCCTCCTTGAGCATTCCATGCAAGAAAGCACTTTTCACGTCCATTTGATAGACCATGAAATTGTTGTGAACTGCATAGGCGAGGAACAGTCTGATGGCCTCCAATCTTGCAACTGGTACGAATGTCTCATCAAAGTCGATCGCTTCACTTTGTGAGTAACCCTTGGCTATCATTCTGGCCTTGTTCCTTATGATCACGCCTTGTTCATCCAGTTTGTTGCGAAAGACCCATTTAGTCCCAATAACTTTTTAAGTTTTCGGCCTATCAACAAGAAACCATATGTCATTTCTTGTGAGCTGGTTCAACTCTTCTTACATAGCTATAATCCAATCTGAATCTTCAAGTGCTTCTTTGATGTTGGTTGGTTCCATCTGTGAGATGAAGCATGTGAAGAGTGCATGCTCTGTTGACCCTCTGGTCTGGACTTTGCTTCTTGGATCCCCAAAAATTTTGTCGACTGGATGGCTTCGGAGCCATTTTTGAATGATTGCCTCTTCTGTGCCTTCAGCTGCTTCATCAGTTGTTCCAACAACTGATCCTTCGACTTCTTTATCAGTTGATTCTTTGGCTGCTCCTTCGGTTTCTGTATTGGCTTCGGCTTGTTCTTCATTTTCACTGATTCTTCTCCCTGTCCCAGTTAAGGGGTTTGGGGTTTCATAAAGATTTATATCATCAGTGACCAAGTTATCTTCAACTGGTCTAGAATCAGTTTCTATGCCATATTCTAATGAAACTTCAAATTGCTCTGGGACAATGTGTTCAACATAGTCCAGCAGACTTTCACTAGGTAATGCTTGCTCCGATATACAGTTCTTCTTTTTATTTCTATACTCATTGGCAAGCTTATCAAACACCACATGACATGTTACTTCCACAACTAGTGTCCTTTTGTTGAACACTCTGTATGATTGAGAATGAGAGGCATTATAGCCGAGAAATATTCCCTCATCAGCTTTAGCACTAAAAGCTTTCAGCTGGGATTTTCCATTGTTGTGGATATAACATTTGCAGCCAAATATCTTAAAGTAAGAGATAGAAGGCTTACGACCCTTGAATAGCTCTTAGGGTGTTTTGTCATGGTTGATGATAATGGCATGTCTGTTATGGGTGTGGAAGACTGTGTTAACTGCTTCTGCCCAATAACATTCGGCTATGTTAGCATTTGCTATCATTGCTCTCACTGCCTCCTTTAGCATGCGATTCCTCCTTTCTGCTACGCCATTTTATTGAGGAGTTCTTGCAGCAGAATGTTCATGAGTGATTTCCAGTTCACTCAGGAACTTGATCATTTGCTGATTGACAAATTCAGTTCCATTGTCGGATCTTATCCTTTGAACTGATTTTCCCTTATCAGTCTGCAATCTCCTAATCAATGTTGATAGCTTCTCAAAAGTCTCATCCTTACTTCTCAGAAACTCCACCCAGGTATACCTTGAGTAGTCATCTACTACTACAAGTGTAAACCTTTTGCCTCTAGTGGTTGGTGGTCTCACAGGCCCAAATAAGTCCATGTGAAGTAACTGAAGAATGTCAGTTGTTCATTGAGGATGACTTTTGTTCTTAAATGACAACATCACCTGCTTCCCTTTCTGGCATGGTCCGCAGACACCAGTTTTCTTGTAGATCTCCTTGGGAAGCCCATCAACTAGCTCCTCTTGGCTAGGTAGTTGATAGTTTTGAAGTTGAGATGATTCAGTCATCGATGCCACAGCCAGCTTGCTTCAGTTGAACCTTTGGAGAGAAAACAAGCTTCTGAATAGCCGGTTGACCAGTCTACTACATACATGTTGCCTTTTCTTACTTTGGTTAGGAGTATGGCTCCAGTTGACTTGTCCCTGATGTCACATGAGCTATTGCTGAAGTCAACTAAGTACCCATTGTGACAAAGCTGACTGATGCTCAGCAGTTTGTGCTTCAGTCCTTCGACATGTGACACGCCATTCACGACAACTTTTTCTTTAACCACAAACCCTTCTCCAATAGTTCGGCTCTTTGAGTTATCTCCAAAAGTGACTAGTGGTCCCTTAACCTCTTTATAACCGTCATGATCATTCTTATCTCCGGTTATGTGTTTTGAGCACCCGCTATCCAGATACCAAGTACCGTTGACCTTTTTCTTGGATAGGATGCTCTTTTTCTGCAAGACAAAGATCAGGTTTTAGGTACCCATGTAATATCGGGTCCTGGGAGGTTAAACAGATATTTGGGAATCCACATTTGCCACACTTTTGGACTTTGTTGATTGAGAGATCCTTCAGAATTTGATCTCCTGATCAACTCTGGACTTCTTATAACTCTTCGATTGAGAGTTGAGTCCATTGATCTGTATCTCCGATAAGTGTTAGGATAAAAGACCTCAACTAATATCTTCTCATCTTGTGACTTTGTTGCTCTTTGTCTTGGCCAGTTTTTAATAGACCTTTAACTCTGAGCTGTTTGGCGTTTGTGGGATGGCCTTTTTCCAAGCCAGTTATGAGTGGGATTAATTGTTCGTTGATCCCTTGAGTTCAAGTACTCATCATACTGGGATGCAAAGTCACTTGGAATGAATTCTTCCAGGGAGATTGATTTATGATATTTTGCATAGTACAATCTCGTGTGTATATTTCTCTTGGGATTTGAGGCATTCCAAGGTTAATACACAGGTGGCCTTTGAGGATAGGCTTGCCTAGGAGAGGTTGCAGCTCTTGGTTGAGCCATTAATGGCATGTTTTGAACTGATAAACTTCCCTGAAAGAATAATCTTAGTTCATCTTCAAATTTCGATTGATTTGAATATCTTGAGTGAGATGAAGGCTTTTGTTGAGAGTTTGGCTTTAGATGAGATTTTGATCGAGTAGTAGATCTGTACTACTGAGCTGATCTGTGTTGAACTGGTGGCTTTGACTGAGAACCAAGACTTTGAAAGACCGACTGTGTTCGAGTTGCCCTTCCCGATAGATCAGCCTGTTCTCTAGGCTGAAGTTGAGGAGTTTCTAAGATGCCCTTGTCTTTTGACTCCTCTACTAGAGGGAACTGAGCTGGTCTTGTGAATCCTTTCAAGATTCCAGATTCACAGCTCTGTACAACTGCCTTGCCCTTCTCTGCGGCAGTGTACTTATTATATCCCAGCCCTGGACTCCCAGAGTCAGTTCTCTAATAACTTAAGATTTCATCAAAAGTCTGGGATCCCTTCTTGAATTTCAGAGATAATTCATCTCTTTCAAGAATTTCTTGGTTGAGCTTCTCATTCTCAACTTCTAGTTCTGCATTTCTCAACTTCAGTTGATCCATTTCTATTGTCTGAGCATCAAGACTTTTTAGTCTTTGATTTTCAGTGCTTATCTCATCAACTTTGCTTCTTAGCTCATCATTCTCACTCTTCAGTTCAACATGCATACTTGATACATAAGCTAATTGATCTTCTAGGATTCTCAACTATTCATCCAGTTCGTTCCTAGAGATCGATGTTTCATGTATATGATAAAATGAGGTTATTGAGTCAGCTTGACTAACCTCTTCATCATTGTTGGCCATGAGGCATAGTAGAGCTTCATCATCGAAGTTGTAGCCGTTTGAGTCGATTCCAGATGGGTAGTCTGAATCGTCAAGTACAGCATTCTCAGAATTTACGATCATTGCTTTCCTTTTGAAAAAGCTTCTCCTTACTTTGGCCTTTTTATCTTCAAGAAGCTTTGGAAACTCATATCTGTAGTGTCCTTGCTTGTGGCAGTGGAAACATTTCTCTATATTCCTGTTTGTCAACCTGAATTGTTCAGCTGGGCGATCAGCTGGCTACTGGTTCCTCTCAACTTTTGCAGCTTCATCAGCTTGGGCTTGAGCTGATTGTTGATCTCTGACTTTTCTTAGTTTCTCCAGTAATCTTATCATTGACTAGATTTGCTCATTCAAATCCTCAGTCAGGATCTCCTTTTTATCGGATGACTCTCTTCTTCGATCTATCACCGATCCCCCAGGATTCTCTTTGACAGGCGAGCCTCTTGGCCGGAAGTTATTTCTTTTGTCAGCTTCTCTTAATTAATTTCTTTCCGCATAGAAGGAAGCATCATGAGAAGAGCAGGTGAATGCTTCTCTTTTTCGATTCAAGCTGTACTCATGAGCTTTGAGAGATCTAAATAATCTCTGGGAGTAATGTTATTCAAGTCTCTCGACTCTTCAGTAACAATTACTTTCATATCCTATTCATAAGTGAGATTATCAAGAATTTTTGAGTTCATCTCACTGTTGGGATAGTTTCTTCCCAGATTGTTCATCTCGCTTATGATGCTAAGAAATCTTGTTTCTAGGCTCAAGATGCTTTCTTCTGGCTGTATTTTGAAGGACTCATATTTATCAACTGCCAGCTAGAGCTTGTTTCCTTTGATGGCTTCGGACTCTTTACACAAATCTGCAAGAAGATCCCGAATCTCCTTTGATGTTCTGTAGTTTTTTATGTCCTTCATGCGATCCTCATTTAGAGTCTGGAAGAGTGCTGCTTGAGCAACAAACTCTAGATTTTTCAACTTCTTCTTTTCACTCGTGAGAAAAGGAGTCGGTTTTGGGATCCTGGCCAGTTGGTTCACATCCATGACGTGGGCTTCATTGTCCATCATTATGATGATTGGACCATCTTCGATCACCTCCCACATATTCTCATGGATGAAGAATAGATGAGCTTTCATCCTCCTGCTCTAATTTTCATAGTTCTCAACTGAAAAGAGAGGTAGCTTATGGTTTCCCATAGCTTAAGAAATTAGCACAGATAAACAGATCTGATTCAAATGATCTGTAGAAACGGCTGATCCTTAGAATCAACCTCTCTGATATCACTTGTTGGTCTCGGTGCGAACCTTTGTCAGTTTAGAGAGGGGGTGAATATACTGACTTCAAAAACTTTGAACAGATGCGGAATAGACAGGGCCCTGACTCGCTTTTGAGATTTATCTGTGCTGACTGATCAGTTGAGTAAAGCTGATAGAGGCTTAGCTGGTGAGCTGATCAGTTTTCAACTGATAGCTAGAAGACGTGGCTAAAGCTTGTCAGTTCAGTCTGTGTGTGAATGTGTGCAGTTAAAGAACTTGCAAAACTGAAGAACAATAAGATCAGCACATACAGAGATTTATAGTGGTTCGAAGCTTTCTGCTTCTATGTCCTCTCTTCCTTCCACAGAAGGGCTATCCACTATGCAAGAGTAAAGTTTCTTTATTACAGTTATATAGTGAAGAATTCCTGTTGGACCTGAAAACGGCACCCTTCAACCTGAGCCCGGCCTCCTTTCCAACTATTGTTGTCCCGGAAGAACGGACCCATCGGTACACGCTTCTCCTCAGCCGGTTTCTGGGTCGACAACTCACACTTACTGATCCCAACTGCTCGCTGAGACTTTAGGTGCTATTGCCCGTCTTTACACAATTTTAGATGTCGCTTCATCTTCAAGAGAACAGTTTAAAATCTGTTATCAACCTGAAGTGCTCCTTTCTCTTGAGCTGGGTGGTTGATCTTTGAGGATTGTACTGAGAAGCTTTGCTCTTGTTGGAATTCTGCGTCAGCTTAACAGCTTGCTTGACTTGAAGCACGCCTTCTCAGTATGAGACTTTTCACACTTTGAGAGTTATGAGCTTTGAGCTGTAGAGAGAGAAAAGAAAAAGCTCGTTCTGCAAAATAGCAAAGTTAGATTGGCGAAAGGTCTTGGCCAAAATTGATTTCACCCTCTTTAAAAAGATGAGTGAATTTTGACCATTATGAATGGTGATGTTTAGAAAACACTGACATCAATTTAATGTTTTTAGCCGTTTTGAAGATCTTTTTAATGAACTAGCCGTTTTGACTTTAATATTCCCTGCTCTCAGATCATCAGGATCTTATAAAGATTTCCTGATAAGATCTTCATTAACTGTTTGTCAGTAGGAGTGGGTTATTCAGCTGACGGGCTCTCAGCTATCTCAGCTTTCGGCTCTAAGTTTGTTCAATTGGCAGATCTTCAGCTGCCTTGAGCTTCTATCATGATGTTGTCTAGTTCAGCTGACTTATCAGCTTCCAATTCTAGACTCATCAGTTAGCTACTTTTTGAGCTTGTACCTTTTTGTTTTCTGAACTGATCTATGGTCAGTTGAGTGAAGGCTCAAAGCATTCAGAGTAGTTTTACCAGTAAACTGATCTTTGATCAGTTTAGGATCGGCTCTGACTGATCTCTGATCAAATCAGGGTGCCTACTAGTCTCCAAGGTTCTCTTCCCCCTTTACAGCTTATCCTAAGCTTTGAAGAGTTTATTCTGACTGGTCTGATCAAGGGAACCTGCAAGCTGGTTGACTATGCTTCTGAATAGCTGTCTCTCATCTCAACTCAAAGTCTTATTTGGTCATTATCCTTGATTTCTAGCTTGTCATAACCTGCAGTTTTTCATTAAATCATTACTCATGTTTTGACATTTCATCAAAACCGTCATTTGGGATTTTCCTAACAATTTTCTTAACAGGTATGGTCACCGTGTCTGATAAACATGGCTTTTTTATGCATGTAGTTATTTATCTGAATGATATTTAATGATCAATGCATGCATAAGTTAGTGTTTGGTTGTTGTTTCGGTTTTTCTCGTGCATTCTCATGTTTTACTCTTTTTATTGAAGTTTTAGTTAAAAAAAAGGGAATATTTTCAAGATCCAATTCAAGGAAGAGAGAATCTAGAAAGATATAGAATCGAATTAGAGTCGTTCTCCAACTTGAATCAGGTCGATCGGACGAGAAATGAGCAAGAATGAAGCAAAACAATGGAGTGCGCCAGAAACCAGCGAGCCACTCACTGATCGGTGGATTCATTACAGTGGCTCAGTGGATATCCCAAAAATGTCCAGAGAAATTCAGCGACCTAGCCGCCGGTTGGCGGGTGCGTCGTTATAAGTCGCTGGTTCTTCCGCGAATTGCTATTTTTCATATTTTTAGCCCGTGAACTTACCTTTTGGGCCAGGTTTTTAGTACTTAGTATATATAGGGTTGTTAGGAATGAAAGCTTCTATTCATTATTTTTCTGTTTTACTTTATATTTCATAGCGGCAAGACATGATGATTCAAGATTGAAATTTTATGCCTTGAATTTCTCTACAATTTTTCTAACCTTTGTTATTTAATTATGTTTCTTTATTCTTTCTTGTTTTTAGATTTCATTATGTGTGAGTAGTTCGTATAATTAATTCTAGGGTTTGTAGCATGTATGAAATTATGTATTGATTTAAATTCTTCATCAATTGTCCTTCCGATTATCGTGTTCAAACATTCAAGTTTAGATTTCTCATGCATGATTAAGGTCATAGTCATTGTATGCTAGCTAATTAATTTGAGTCCTAGCAGAGATAATTAATTAGTGGGATTAAATTGAATGATTTTATACACATACTTGTGATCTGTAGGAGGTTTAAAATATGTTGATCTATTGGGAGTTAAAAATTAATCGAGAGACAAAAGTAATGGATAAATTGTTAATCTACTATTACCTTGAGACCTGGCAGAGTTAGATAATTAGAATTCTGATCCTCTACCGATAATTGGGTTAAATTGGAAGTTGATGGAATTAGATTAATATATAATGTATTCATGTGTATGCATTCCCTAGGATTAATTATTTTATTTAATTGATAGTTCCATTTGTAATCTTGTTTGTTTTGTATTTAATTTTATTATTTAGTTTAGTAATTTATTTTTAATTCTCCGCCTAGAAATAGTACACAAAAGAAATAGATAGCCTGAATAATAAAGAGTTGTTAGCTTAGTATTCAGTGTGATCAATAATTCAGTCTATGTGGATACGATACTCGATTCACTTACTATATTACATGACCTGTGTTAGTTGCAGATAATTGCATAATAATTAGTGCATTAACTTTTTGGCGCCGTTGTCGGGGACTGAATTTGATTATACATTGATATTATTACTAATATTTATTTATTATTTCAGGTAAAACAAAAAAAACAAGGAAGATATCAGTGAAAATGTGGATAAGATGTTCAGACTGATGATGCACCAAATAGATAACCAAACTAGAGCATGAAGTGTTCCTTGTACTTTGTCTCTGAATCAAATGCATCAACCACCCATCGAGTATCAATGGTTTGAGCAATATTATTATCCGGTGAGCACATTAGAAGTTCAGATGGAGCAAATGATCGACATTGCACCATCTCTTTGGGACACTAATCAATTTGGAGGATCTAATGCGTCAGATAGATGCAAATATGATGGCTTTCAATGCTAGATTAGACAAGATAATAGATTCTACAAAGGAGATAGAAAGTTCTTTGATTAGAAGTTCATAGCATATCAGTTCAATTCTTCATAATATGAGCCTCCAATACCAACCAGAGCAGTGCAATGTTATCCAAGTGAAAAGTGTTGTATCATTTGAAGAGGACTCAGAGGTATTTATGGTTGAAGAAGAAGAAGAATAAGAATAAGAAGAAGAAGAAGAAGAAGAAGAAGAAGAAGAAGAAGAAGAAGAAGAAGAAGAAGAAGCTAGGATATCTATTGAAATTGAAGCTTTAGAGTGTTAGCTCATACTTTGCCAAAGACATCAAAGAAGCTGCAAAATAAAGTTGTGGAATTCAAACATCCACGCAGTAAAGAAAAAACGTCTCAGCAGCCTATTAAGAATGAAAAAGCAATGGAATGGTGCACAATGGTAGAAAAATGCACTGCTTTATTTTTTATAAATAAAAGCAAATTTTATGTGGAATATACTCATAGAGATGGAACCAAGCTGAAAGATTCACAAATTTGGAGTATGCAAAAGGAAGACGAACCATCTGCTAGGTCCTATAGTGTCTTTGACGATAGTGGCACAATTGCTTTAGACCTCCTTCACTGTCGAGAAAGGGGTTTTGGAGCACAAAGATAAGTTGAGATGATCCAATGTCGTTTCCAAGATCCTTTCTTCCATGTTAGCGCGGTGAGTTCATTCCAAACACATCTTTTATTTAGTTCCCTCCAAACTTATTCTCTTTGCAGTGGAATAAGTTTGGGGGAGAGGGATAGATATGATGTGTTTGGTGCATTTTTTTTGTATTTCATTTTCTTTTACATTAGTTTTGTTAGTTGTTTTTTTTAGCTGTTAGTTGAGTCTGTGAGATGCCAATGATATGAAATTTAATTTTCTTGAAACAAATTTTTGAATGAATATGCTTTCGGTGATTTATATGATTTAAGTGTGAAATTTATCTCGGTATTTAGAGCATTGAATATAACTGGTGAGTTTTGAGCCTTTAATTGTTTATCTATGCACAATTATATTCTTTGTTGAGTGTTGCACATGCCTACTTTGCATCATTAGGACTTGCCTTCGATTCTATTTTGAGATTGTAAATGTGCAAGAGTTTAGATATGATATTAGGCCATTTGTTGATAGCCACGTTATATCTATACACTAGCCCTGATTATGATCCATTGTTAGCCATTTTGAGCCATAATAGCCTATATTTCTTTATCGCATGATAGGAGGTGATGGATGGAGACTATAAGTATCTGTTTGGGTTGTTCAGTTGAAAAATAAGTGGAAATAAATGAGACTCATGTGTTTATTTAATAGTTGTTCTCATAAGCTCTAAGAAAAAGAAAAAAGAAAAGAAAAAAAAGAAAATAGTCAATGAAAAGAGAAAAGGAAGGAATTGAGAATGTTTACTTCTATTTGACTAGTTTGTTGATGTGAAAAAAAAAGAGCATAAGAGAATGACTGGTTTGCACTGAAAAATTGAGTACAGTGTTGAGTTTTTGATCGTTGGTGTTTTTTTTGTCACACTTTGGTATGGGAGGAAGATGGAATGTTTATGATCCATACTCGGTTTAAAGTAAATATAAGGTGTAGTGATGTGAATTTATTTGAGTCATTTAGCCATATTTCCCTACCTTAACCAATGTCCCTACATTACAACCTAAGAAAAAGACCTATTTGATCTTTACTTTATGACATAAAAAGTGGTGGAGGAATTAGACGATTAGCAAGTCTATAGTTTTGCATTTGTATGATATTGTTTTGATGAGTGAACCTTCTTTATACACTTGAGAGTTGAGTGATACACTTCCTTGTGAGATTCAAGTGTTACATTGCCGAGATTAATTTTTGTAGTTGAGTTGTGTAGATTACTGTGATTTTGTTTGTTTTTTATTTTTGTTTTTATTTTGAGGCATCGATGACCGAGTTTACTGCATCCCCACCATGTTTATTTTTCTTAGTATTCTCCTTATTGTTTGAAGATGAACAATGGATTAAGTTTGGGGGGTTGATAAACATGGCTTTTGTATACATTTAGGTGTTTATTTGAATGGTATTTAATGATCAATGCATGCATAAGTTAGTGTTTGGCTGTTGTTTCGGTTCTTCTCGTGCTTTCTCATGTTTTTCTCTTTTTGTTGAAGTTTTAGTTAAAACAGGTAATACTTTAAAGATCCAATTCAAGAAAGACAGAAGCTAGAAAGATAGAGAATCGAGTTAGGGTCGTTCTCCAACTTGAATCGGGTCGATCGGATGAGAAACGAGCAAGAACGAAGCAAAATAGTAGATGTGCTAGAAACCGGCGAGCCACTCACCGATCATAGGATTCGTCACAGTGGCTCAGCGGATATCCCAAAAATGTCCATAGAAATCCGACGACCTAGCCGCCGGTCGACGAATTTGGCAGCCGGTCGGCGGGTGCGTCGTTATAGGTCACCGGTTCTTTCACGAATTGCTATTTTTCCTATTTTTGGCCCGTGAACTTACTTTTTGGATCGAATTTTTAGTACCTAGTATATATAGGGTTGTTAGGAACGAAAATTGGGAGCTTCTATTCATTATTTTTCAGTTTTATGGTAAGACATGAAGATTCAAGATTGAAATTTTATGTCTTGAATTTCTCTACGGTTTTTCTAACCTTTGTTATTTAATTATGTTTCTTTATTCTTTCTTGTTTTTAGATTTCATTATGTGTGAGTAGTTCGTATAATTAATTCTAACGTTTGTAGCATGTATGAAATTATGTATTGATTTAATTCTTCATCAATTGTCCTTCCGATTATCGTGTTCAAACTTTCAAGTTTAGATTTCTCATACATGATTAAGGCCATAGTCATTGTATGCTAGCTAACTAATTTGAGTCTTGGCTGAGATAATTAATTAGTGGGATTAAATTGAATGATTTGATACACGGACTTGTGATCTATAGGATGTTTAAAACTTGTTCATCTATTGAGAGTTAACAATTAATCTAGAGACGAAAGTAATAGATACATTGTTAATCTACTATTACCTTGAGACCTGGCGGAGATAGGTAATTAGAATTCTGATCCTCCACCGACAATTGGATTAAATTGAAAGTTGATGGAATTAGATTAATATATAATGGATTCATGTGTACGCATTCCCTAGGATCAATTATTTTATTAAATTGATAGTTTCGTTTGTAATTGTAATACCCCAAAATTTTATTACATAAATTTAATTAGAAATATAAATTTAATAGTTAGAACAAGGGTAATATCCAAACACTTTTTAGTATTAAAATAATAGCCTATAATTACCTTAATGGTAAGCTAGGGAATAAAATACCCTTAAAAATTTTATTTTTGGTTAAGTGTGTCGTTGAATTGTTAGCGATACCCGAAAAATTCTTAAAATTTTATTTCGAGACTCCAGTATAGTTAAAAAAAAGAAATTAATATTTATTATTATCACTTCAGGTATTAAAAGATCATGTGTTTAGAATATATATTCAAGCCCTAATAATTATCTAGATAAATATATTCTTATTTAATGATTATCTAAGTAAATATTATTTACTTAGTGGTTATCTTATTATATATTATTATAATTAAATTCGATCTAGATAACTCAAAGCTTATCTAAAATAAAGGTTAAAATTTATGCAAATATATTTATGGTACACGTAACCTTTGTGATAGATCCCAAACCTTCCATTTAATTTACATGTATTTTAAATGTATTAGATAAGTGTCACTCCAAGAATTAAGCTAAGTGGATTGATGTTTAACGAGACACGTGTACTTGAGTAGTAATAGTAATATGTGATCTCTTTATATACATAATTAATTAACCAAAGTGAAATACGCACTACAACTCAACCGTAAATTCTTATGAATTGAGGAAAAGTTGCAGTTAATTCAAGGTTAGTGTTTAGATTTTTAATTTCGAATATGTACATCTATGCTAATATTTTAGGAGCTCGATTTAAAGTTATTAATTTAATATAAAGAAACCAAGATTGTTAGATTTGGAATTATGGGTTATTGGTGGCGGATATTTATATAATTTAATTGATATAAATGATTAACCAACTTAATCATCACTTAAGGTATTACGTATTAATGAATTTGAATTAGTATTATCATTTTAGATTGCATAGGAGTTCGTAAATCTATATATATTAAGTTTTACTATTATGAAACTACTAAAATAAAGGATTAAACCTGAGGCTATTATATTATTTTATAATCTTTACATATTCGAAAAGATAAATTGAGCAAGTTGATGACCTAGAATAATTTTATTATATGGAACTTCATTATTATTAGTAGGAATTTAAACTAATTTAAGCTAATTACATTCTAGATTAATTAATTTATAAAATATGGAGCTATAATCATTTATACGAAAATAACAGACAAGATCACTTCTAGTAACTATTGTTATTAAACATTTAAATACTTATATTGGATATTTTGTAAGATTCATGGCTCAAGAAAGTAAAAGTTTAATATTCATAGTCGGTGAGTTATATTTAATAAACAATTGAAAAGAGTGTAATTATTAATCTATGTACTTGGTATTAATGGAGAATATCAATACACTAATTTCAAGAGTATATTGATACTTTAGGAAGGAATGAAAATTTCAAAGATCAAATTATGATTTATAATATAAAATATAAATTAATTAAAAGGCAAGCTTAGGATTTGAATTTTATAGGGGTTTTAACAAAACTAAGTCAAGGTTGGTTGTTGTAGGCTCAGAAGAAGTAGCAGGAATCAAGTAGAATCAATCCGAAAATTTGAAACCTTCTCTATTATTCAGGTGGGCGTATACTATCTTTTTCAAAATGCTATGTTTGAGTTATTAAGCTCGTTTTGAAACAAATATGCATATATGATTATCTGTGTAAAATGATTCGTTCGGCTTGCTGTGGTTGTCGGAGTCTCATATACCAGCGCTGTGTCAATGTGAGTAGCTACAGTCTTGCTTGGTTTGAGTCGCACCCAATCCCTTGCTGTTCTCAGCTAAAAGAACTTTTAATTACCTTGAGGGTTTACTCGGTAATTGCGCACGATGATGTAGTGGTGGTTGCGGGTGTCGTACTTAGCTCACTTCAGGGTTTACTGGTGAGTTGGTCCATTTCAGGGTTTACTGATGGATCAAGGTTCACTTCAGGGTTTACTGGTGAACACATTCATGTAAAACGTTTTGATGAACTTAGATGCATTGCCCTTTACAAAACCTTCTAAGATTCATCTGCATACTCATAGACAATTATTTTATCAAATGCTTTAGGTAACTCAGTTTTTCTCAGAAAACCCACTGGGTACATTAGTACTCAGCCCAAATATTTTCCCAAATGTTTTCAGGACAATGAGCTGGAGCGTGGAGACGATGAGCTGTGATGGGGCTTATATGTGTACTTTTGTAGCTAACCCGTTGTCTTGGCTCGTCTTAACCTCTGATCATCGTATTATTTCTTTTGATATTTCTTAGCTTCCGCAAGAGCAAAAACTTATGTTGGATATATATATATAACTCTGAATTTATTACGATGATCGTATTCTATTATTGAACTAATTTGGAATCGTTTATTGAGAATTATCCTCGAAATCCCCTTTCATTCCCCTCTTCTTAATCCCCACCCCCGTGGCGCTCATTTCCACGGTCTTTCGGGATCTGGGCGTTACAGTAATATTGTTTGGTTTGCATTTAATTTTATTACTGAGTTTAGTAATTTATTTTTTAATTCTCTACCTAGGAATATGTAGCGCCCCTATCCCGGAAGACCGTGGAAAGGGATGCCACGGGGGTTGGAATTAAGAAGCGGGAAAGAAATGAGGTAATTTAATTAACCAAACCTCAACAGAAGACTCAGAATAATTAAACATGCTTTATAATGATATATACCTATTCATAACACCAAGATCAGAGTTTTTAGTGTTTAATAAAAGGACATTACAAGTGCGTAAACTTCGTTATTAACAGAATACTTAACAAAAAGAGACAGCGGGAAAATACGTAAATAACAAAAGCCCATCTCTCAGTATCGTCACATCCACGCGCCAGCCTACTGACCTGAAAAATGTTTGGAAATATTTGGGCTGAGTACTAATGCACTCAGTGGGCAAGTTTTTATAATTCAAGTTATGCAAATCATTTTGTTAAAGTAATCTATCTGTGTCTATTCAGGTAGTGAAGCTTAGGAGGTTTTAAAATAGAAAGCAACCTAAGTTCACCAAAACATTTTATCGTGAAGCGCTTAAGAGTATAATCAGTCACTGCCCGCAACTCATACAACATCACCAACGTGTATAGTTGAGTATGGCCAAAGTATACCCAATGAGTGTAACCAATAAGTGTTTCATTTTAGTCTCACCGACAAGGAGTAGAGCATGATAAATAATGCATGCATATTGTAGCTACTCACATTGACACAACGCTGGTTTATGAGACTCCGACAACATACAACAACATGTAAATATTTAACACAGATAGTCACATATGCAATTTTAACAAAAGCGGAGCTTAATAACTCGAAAGATACAATTTGCAAAGATATAGTAGCCCACCTGGATAATAGATATGGTTTTAAATTTCCGAATTGATTCTACTTGATTCCTGCTACTTCTTCTGAGCCTACAACAACCAATATTGGCTTAGTTTAACTAAATAACTACTATTAAAACTTAACCCTTAAGCTTATTTTTAAGTTAAGTTCTAATAAACTTTCGATAAATCTTTACTCATGTTCTTAATTATGAAAAATTATGTGAAAATATTAAACTCGGGCTTACAAAGATTTGCAGACACTAATTATACGAATATAAAAGTTATAATTATATACATATACATATATAACATGATACCTATTTATTTCTAATAGTTCCGAATGATTATAATATATGTATATATATAGGGGTTGGTTATAATAGGAACTAAGTTTGGTGTGAGAACGTGAGAACGGGCTTGTTTAGTGTAATTTCAGTGCTTTTCTTATTTTATTTTGGTGCTAAATCATCTAGCACTAAAATACAATAAGAAAGCATTAAAAAAAAATAAAAAATTGCATCAAAATACAATAAGAAAAGCACTAAAATTACACTAAACAAGCCCGTTCTCACGTTCCTACGTGAAGCGCTGTTCTCATTTGAACCAAATCCTATATATATATATATATATATATATATATATTTATATATATATTCGAAAAATATTGAACATAAGAGATTCTTGATAAATGTATTTCTAGAAATAATCTTAAAGTTTACAATATTAAAAATGTATAAATTCATGTGATAAATATGAAATAAAGCATTACAATTGGAGATTATCTAAAATATATAACTCTATATATTAAATTCCTTAAGAACGTACCTTGAAGAAGATGTAATAGTTGCAGAAATATATATTTTTTTAAACTATCGAATTAAGCACAAGACTATATGGATTCTTACTATATTTTTTTTTTATACAAAATTTTACTTGATCAATCCCTTAACATTACTCATCATCCTACTAACCACCCCCTCAAGCCACATCACCCTGCTAATTTCCTTAAGACACGTATAACAATTAGAGAAACAACAAGTGGAAGCAAATAAATATCTAATTATTTATATATATATATATATATATATATACACACACACATATTAAAATATTATTTCCAACTAAGTGGACATATATGAATATATATACATATCTACACGTAATAGTGTATATATATTTTTTAAATATATATAAATATATAAATAATTGATATGCATACGCGCGCGCACATATATATATATATATGTGTGTGTGTGTGTGTGTGTATATTCGTGTCTTTTTTTGTATACATATGTATTTGTCACAATAATCTATTACACTTAGTAAATAATTTTAATTAATCAAATTAAGTGCATATCTAGGGTTCTAAATTAAATACGGGAATGTTCTAAGGGTATTTCTAACATACTCAATGGACATACATCACCTAAAAATGTGACATAGATGGGTATGTTTTCTTTCCTAGATTATCCTTATGGTTAGCATATGCTATATATATATATATATATAATATTTTTTTAATACCAAAATGTTTTGGATATCTAACTATTAGATATATATATATATATATATATCCAATAGTCTATTGGATATATATATATATATTTATATATATATATATATATATTCCTAATTAAATTTAGATAATTAAATTTTGGGGTATTACAGAATAGTACACCAAAGAAATTAAATTGATAACATGGATAATAGAGAGTTGTTAGCTTAGGACTCAGTGTGATCAATAATTTAGTCTCTGTGGATACGATACTCGATTCACTTACTATATTGCATGACCTGTGTTAGTTGCAGATAATTGCATAATAATTAGTGCATTAGTGTCCTGGTGCGCTAGGTTGATGATGTCCCCTTGAGGAAGCACATAGTTCATGTGAAATCCCGCAGGTGGAATTTATTCCGTACATGATAAATCTTGTGTGGTACTACTCAAGGACAAGCAGTTAATTAATTATAGCTGTTAAAAGCTTACATAATTAATTAATGAACATTATATCTTAAACATGTGGAATGGTTGAACTAAAGAAGGAAGCATATTCAGAAATATGTATTAAATTGGTAGGTCAGTATTATTTCTTTAGTGGAATAAAGATAATACTTGATGCATTTAATTATATCCTAAGTTTATTGAATATTGAAAATTAAATAAATCTATCATGCCAATTTAATATTCTTCTAGATCCCTGTTGTAGCCCAATATGATTGAAGTGGACTGGGGATTGAATAAGAGTGAGAGGCCCAATCCCATTAGGGCTTGGGAGTGAATTTTCGGCCACCCCCTTATATATTAAGGAGGTGGTGGCCGAAAATTACACACGTAATTTCAGCTCCTCTTTTGTGTTCTCTTGAACCCATAGTATTCACACCCTGTTTAGTAATACACAGCCCACCATGTATCTAAACACAGTCCGGAAATATAGCAGAAGATGATGAGGACATCCATAGCAATGAGGAACTCAATGAAGAGCTTCAATTCAAAGGACCCGTCACAAGACTACGAGCTAAGAAGTTGCAAGATTATTTGCAAGCTACAATTCGCAAGAAGCTCGAAGAAGAAGACGGCGTGCAAGGAAGCTTGAAGATGATGACCTTATTGAAGATGGAAGATGGAGATCAAGACATGGAGAACACAACATGAAGATGTGCACGTGTGCATGTGGACGTGTGCATGTGTGCATGAGAGTGCAAGTCACGGCCAAGTGAAGAAAGCCACAAGTTCGGCCCTTAGTTATATTAATTAAGGGGTTATTTTATTTTAGACTATAGTATTTATTTTATTTAATTAGACTATAGTATTAATTCAGATTTTTGGAATTTATTTGATGTAATTTTCGGTTATTTCAAAGTCATAGGTTGACTAGGATTTTAGATAAGGTAAGATCTACAAGTTCTACCTTAAATAGAATTCTAGTTTAGAAAACTTCCAAGTCCAATTCTAGATCAATTTGGACTCTTAATTTTCATCCCTTATAGCTTGTATTTTCGGTCCTCCTATACTTATAAATAGGGGATCCATGATACATTGATACTTTAGACTATATTTGATTATTAAGCTTTTGCTTTCAATATCGTCTCTCCCCTTTAAATCTTTTGTGAGTTTAGATAATTAAATTCATACTCTTAGATTTAGCACCTCTAAGTTTTACAAAGGGAATTCGCCGTCCACGTTCGAGGGATCGTCGGAGACTCGCTATCCGAAGAGCAACTTAAAGAATTTGGCCTTTTATACGTTCGAGATCCAAGGCAACTTTCGGGTTGTGATTCACATCTACAATACACCATCCGCCGCCGCCAACCGACGTCAACCACCTCCAACACTGTCGTCCAAGTTCAGCCACCGATCGTGTCCAATTCATCATCATCACGTTCCATCCGTAAGTCCATTACAACTCTAACATATCCTATCTACCCTAAACCATTCTTCACCTAATCAACAGACACAAAACCCGTCACCCTCACCCTTCAAATTGCCGTCCCAAACAACCCTCTTTTTGTTGTATATTGTGTTATTTTGTGTGTCATAAGTCTAGGTATTTTATTTAGTTCTAGTCGTCTAGTTTGTCTCATTAATCTTCCGCATATTTTTCTTTGATTGTTTGAGTCATAGAAGACACAAAACTTACGTGTGTCGACGTGTGTTCGTTCCTAGAGTTCGGGTCGTATC
This sequence comes from Perilla frutescens, assembly GCA_026008535.1. Classification (NCBI taxonomy): domain Eukaryota; kingdom Viridiplantae; phylum Streptophyta; class Magnoliopsida; order Lamiales; family Lamiaceae; genus Perilla; species Perilla frutescens. The sequence continues at coordinate 11,420,109 of BRKX01000005.1, forward strand.
AGAAGATCAAGGAGTCGAATAGCTGAGCAAGGGACGCCGTTCATACGTGTACTCAACAACAAGATTAGACCTTTAATGTTGTCCGCAACCCGTCTTGAATTTGTAAGTAAATTTTAAGTTCTATGTTTCTGATTTTATTAGAATCGAAATTTGCTATGCATGTTAATTCAACTCTGCTTGAATTAATTTATATGACCACATAAAATATGATATGCATGCCATTTTGATTAAATGAGTATCCAATTAGATCATGTGGTGGTTCAATTCAAAAAAAACCCCAACAGATTCCCATGGTTGCGATTCTCCGTTATTTGAATCATTTAAGGACCCAACTTATTTTCTAACTTACCAAAGGGTAACATAAGTTGAATAAAATCTTCTACGATATTTCAGGGTATTACAATAGTGACCATAGAAAATTACTTATGATATTGCAGATCTAATCTCGTTATTGAAGGAGAACACAATCCGTCAATCTCTTCTTTGATGGTGTTCAAAAATTCCCAGCATCAAAATTCAACTTGTTGCTCTTATATTTTATTCCCAAACCTGTTTAGATGTAAGGTGAAGTACAAACTATTAGGCTAGTGTCAACTATGTATTTTACAAAACTTTTGAGCTTATATTGTTATCATTTGGAGTTTTTGATGTGTTTGGTTGTTTTTCAGTAATTGATGTGATTTCACTGCATATTTGAAGCAAAACAAGTGAATATGGACAAGAGAAATTGAAGAGGTGTTTAACTAGGTTTTTGGGCTTAATTAAATAATTAATTAAAGTATAGAAGAGCGAGAGGGAGGGGCTGCTTGGAAATTGTTGTCGAGAATAATGGTTGAGGGGAGGTGTTTTTCCATCTATTCTATTTTATTTTATTTAGCTTAGTCAAATATGGTGGGCCAGAGTAGAAATATTTTTATTGATGATGGGTTGGGCTTTAGCATTTGTAAAATGAATATGGGCTTGCTTTTAAATTGGTGATGAATGAGAAATTGGTTGTAAGCGTCGGAGTGGTATTTTAATAACTCGTGCATTATTATTATTATTATTGTAGAAGTTATTTAAATTATATTAAATTTATGATAATTATTATTTTAATGTTAGGAGGCGCGCACGGATCTAATCAAATTAGTTTTCAATCAAGTTTTAAAGTCAAGTAAACGTATGGGATCCGACGTTAAAATTAAAGTACATTTATCCATATTATGCTTGTATATGATATGCAGGTACTATTAATGACACCCTCCGGATTATTTGATGATCGCGTACAGACTTTATGTTTATGATGACCCCCTTTGGGTAATTTATGATGGCCTACGAGCTTTATGTTCATTGATGACACCCTTCGGATTATTATGATGTGATGGCTTACGGGCACTATGTGATGATGACTTGTTATGTTATGTATTTGTATAATTTAAATAAATGTGGATCCCAGTGAGTTAATAGCACTCACCCTAAAGCTATTATATTTTCAGGTTTATGAAGCTCGGGCGATGATGTGGAGACGGGGTGATGGGCAAGATTAATTAAATATTATTTTATTTTGAATATTGCTTCCGATGTATTAAAATCTTTTATTGAATAGATAAACTATTTCTATTTATAAAATTTTGGGACGTCATAGTTGGTATCAAAGCAGGTCTATTGTGATACCCCGTCCCTTTTTCTAAATTATGAATTATAATTTTGGAAAATGAATTTGAATTAATATTGTTTGAATATTAATCATGTGAGTATGTTTGTATGCTATGCCGTTGTTTTATTGCAGGTTGTCTCACTCGAGCCGATACGTCATAGCATAGTGATGTTATACTGAGTGTATAACACAGTTTGAATTTTAATACTAAAGTGTCGAGTTATATGAAAATGAATGAATGTGCTTGTATTTAATAGTGTGTTTGCCATAACTTGAACACCCTAAAATTAGGATTTCCACTTTTATTGATCCTTTTGCCTTGATATCTTGAACATATGAATTATTTACCTCCTTGAGGCTATATGTAAAGTGATATTGAATTCCTGTGGTTCATTGTTGCTAGGGTTTGGATTTTTGCCCTAATTTCCCTTTGTTTTGTTGATTATTATATGGAGATGTTATGAGGGTTGTATGGGGTTGATTTTCATGTATGTTAGAGCCTTAGGATGAAGGTGTTTGTATTTGAAAGGTTGGGTCTAAAGGATTTAAAATGAGTCATGAGCATGTGGTTTAAATGGGTGCACGTAACGTGTTCGATTAAATATTTCAAAGAGTTTTAATGTGTATTTCGAGTCCAAAATCACAGTATGAGCTTGTTTATCCATGATTGTGTATGTGGAATATGTTTGAAGACTTTAAAGCAAAGTATAGCATGAGTTTGGTCTAAATTATGATTTAATTGTATACCTCGATATCTAAAATGACAAGAGGATTAAAAAGGTGCTAGGTGACGTGTTGTGGCTCGAGGTGGACAACTTGTGGGCAGCAAATGAGTGTTTCAAAGGTTGAGAAATTGTGAAAGCGTCTCATAAGGTGGGGTAACTCTAAACTGTGAACACGAGTAAGGTTATAGTTATTGTTGTGCTTTGATTGTATAAGTATGAAGGGTCTTCGGACCAGAGATAAAAGAGATCCTTCGGGGTCGACAAAGAGATCCTTCGGGGTCTTCGGACAACTTGTGCACGACAAGGGAGTATTTCAAGGTTGAAAGGATTTTAAAGCGTCTCTTAAGGTGGGGTAACTCTAAACTGTGAACACATGTAAGGTTATAGTTATTGTTGTACTTTGATTGTATAAGTATGAAGGGTCTTCGGACCAGAGATAAAAGAGACCCTTCGGGGCATAACAGAGATCCTTCGGGGTCGACAAAGAAACCCTTCGGGGCAGAGATCCTTTGGGATCGAATATAGACCTGTTAATGTCCTCCCTGGGGGGTAGTATGTCTACGGGCATCCCTACAGGGCCAAAGATGTTCATTAACGGGGGCATCATGATGTTTAGACCCTACGGGGTTGAGACTAGTCTCCACAAAGTATAGAAAAGTCCATATGTTATATTTTCACTTGTGCAATTAGCTATAACTGTTTACAGTGTTCCCCACTGAGTATGTTGTTAAATACTCACCCCATTCATTCAATGAATTTCAGGTTGAGGAGTCAAGGTCGGGGTAGGAGCGTTGTGAACACATGAGAACCCCCACAGGATTGTGTTTACTTTGCATGCTTTTGAATACGCATATTATGATAATTTTATTGATCGACCTATTTATCTTATGATTAACGATTGTTGGGAATGGGATTAGCTCAATTTTTGTAGTTATGATTGTATTTAACCAGATATAACATGTCAATGTTTTAAAGGCGGGTCGATTGACCTAGGAGCCTATGTTGTGTAAATATAAGTCATTGAATTCCTATGCTATGCTTGTTAATTTAGGGTGCTAGACGAGCGGGTTGTCTAAGACCTATGAGCCCGATAGGTTAGATGATTGTATGAATGATGTGGATGGGTTTATTCTATGCTTTCGTTAAATACGATGTTGTGTGACATGGTATATTTTGATAAGTTGCATGTTATAATTGTGGAAGAAAAAAATTATATTCGGCATTATGACGTTATACCTCATTATGCTACTTGACCTTAGCTTCCGCTCAATTTATTATGAGAACGCAAATGCATGTAAATGAATTATTTGTTAAGTAATGTGGCCAAACGGAGTAGTTTGGGGCGTTATAAGTATGTTAAGTGACGTGGCCAAACGGAGTAGTTTGGGGCGTTACATCTATGTTTCTGTACACTTGCGAAAAATAATTTATGAAAAAAAACATACCATCATCAAGTCTGCTGCATCGCGCCGAGTTAAGGTAAAATATTTATAAGTTATGATATTTTGGAAGAAATGCAAGTATGATTTATGGAAAAAAAGTTTTTTTTATATAGTCGTCGATGTTTACTCTAAGGATTGTGATTTTAGATTGTCATAGCTTATCAAACCACGGGTATGAGAATAGCAGGATGGGTTGTTGGGGTTTTTTCGAATTGAACCACCGCAGGATCTAATTAGATGTTCATTAATCCTAATGTCATGTAGATCATAAATCCATGCATCTCATATATTTTAATTAACCGAGTTTAATTAATATGCAAATTCGGTTTAAACGATTCTACTAAAGCGGAAACATAGAATCAAAAAACGACTTACAAATCAAACGACGGGTGGAGGACAAGATTAAAGGTCTAATCTTGTTGTTGTGTATGATGATGATCGGCGCCCACTGTGATATTCCACTCCTTGATCTTCTGTTGTATTCCCGGACTGAATCTAGTTTCAGGATGGGCTGAAATCTACTAGATCGGTATGGAATCTGTGGAGATAAAGAGAACACAAGAGGAGCTGATCTATTACACTAAAATTTCGTCCCCCACCTCCTTATTTATAAGGGGGTGGGTGAAGTTTAAGTGTCCTAACCCTACTGGGTTTGGGCCTCTATCCCTTTTTCTATCTCCAGTCCATTAAAGTCATATTGGGCTACAACAGGGATCTAGAAGAATATTAAATTGGCCTGCTAATTTATTTAATTTTCAATATCCAATAAACTTAGGATATTATTAAATAAATTAAGTATTATTTTTATTCCATTAAAGAAATAATACTGACCTACCAATTTAATACATATTTCTGAATATACTTTCTCCTTTAGTCCAGCCATTCCCCGTGTTTAAGATATAATGCCCATTAATTAATTATGTAAGCTTCTGACAGCTATAATTAATTAATATCTTATCCTTGAGTAGTACCACACAAGCTTTACTCATGCACGGAATAAATTCCACCTGCAGGGTTTCAGCATGAACTTGCATTTCCTCAAGGGGACACCATCAACCTGGCGCACCAGGACACGGTGCCCCTACATATTGCACGACCCATCATAAGTGTAAATGTCACAACCCAAGATATCGAGATTATTGATCCTATGAAAGAATCTCATTCTTTGATAAATCAAAGCTGCAAACACTACACATATATGTCCGCCAACATATAGAGGTTAAGAACCCGAACTCTGTGGATTCTTATTCTCTCATTTAAGGTCAGAATAGAGAATAGAATCCTAAGTAGATCCTCCTCAATACACTTGCCCGTGTATTAGAATAATCAGTTAGTCAAGACAAACTAACTATCATATTATTCTACAGCGTACCGATAGCAGGTTCAGTGCCATCTAGACCGTGAGCCTTTTAATACATTACAAGGAACCGATGATATGATCTAACCATGTGTTTACCCACACCATATCATCTACAATGTAAGTATAGTGAACATGCATGTAAATATAACAATTTAAATGCAAACAGTGACTGCAATTGTATTCATTCTATATCATCATAAAACATCATCAATAAAGTATACAAAAGACAAGTCTTCTAGTATACAAAACCAACAATCTCCCACTTATACTTGAAGCATGTCTTTCAAATATAAAACAAACTGGCTAACTCTCCAACTCTAACTAAAATCTCAAACGGCAACCCCGGGTCTGCATCTCACTCCCATTTTCTCCACGTGACCGTCGAAGGACTTAGCTGGAAGGCTCTTCGTGAATGGATCAGCTAAATTATCCTCTAATGCAATCCTGACCACTGCCACATCTCCTCTCTTAACGATTTCTCGTATAAGATGGTACTTTCTCTCTATGTGTTTACTTGTCTTATGGGCTCTGGGTTCCTTCGAATTTTTCACTGCACCCGAGTTATCACAATATACCGTGATACTCTTAGACAAATCAGGAACCACGTTCAAGTCCAACAAGAAGCTCTTAAGCCAGATGACCTCTTTTGCAGCCTCAGAGGCAGCTACATATTCAGCTTCCATGGTGGAATCCGCAATGCATTTCTGCTTTATGCTCCTCCATGCAATGGCTCCGCCTCCCAAGGTAAACACATAGCCTGAGGTAGATTTACTCTGATCTTTATCGGATTGAAAATCTGAGTCTGTGTAACCCAAAGGCACTAGACTATGAGAGCGGTATATCAGCATATAATCTTGAGTCCTTTTCAGGTACTTGAGTATATTCTTAACCGCAGTCCAGTGACCTTATCCAGGGTTAGACTGATATCTGCTTACCATGCCGACTACATAGCATATATCAGGTCTAGTGCATAGCATAGCATACATAAGACTTCCCACAGCCGAAGTACATGGAATGCCCTTCATCTCATCTATCTCAGCCTGTGTGTGGGGACACATATCCTTGGATAGATGAATTCCATGCCTGAAAGGTATAAAACCTTTCTTAGAATCCTACATGTTAAACCTAGCTAGTACTGTGTCGATATATGTCGCCTGGGATAAGCACAACATCCTTTTCTGGCGATCTCGAATTATCTTGATGCCAAGGACGTGTCCGGCTTCTCCTAGATCTTTCATATCGAACTGCTTGGACAACCACACCCTTATGTTAGATAATACTTTCTTACTATTTCCAATAAGTAAGATATCATCAACATATAGCATGAGGAAAGCCACCACGTTTCCGTCACTCTTCTTGTACACACAGCTCTCATTCGGACATTGCATGAATCCATATGACTGCATAATCTCGTCAAACCGGATGTTCCAAGACCATGACGCCTGCTTAAGTCCATAAATGGATCTCTTAAGCTTGCACACTAAGTGCTCTTGGTCTTTAGCAATGAAACCCTCTGGTTGCTTCATGTGGATGTTTTCCTCAAGACTTCCATTCAGAAAAGCTGTCTTGACATCTATCTGCCAAATCTCATAATCTAAATGAGCGGCAATAGACAAGAGAATCCGGATTGACTTAAGCATAACTATCGGTGAAAAGGTTTCCTCATAATCGATCCCTTCTTTCTGAGTATACCCTTTTTGCCACCAATCTTGCCTTGAAGGTTTCAACCTTTCCGTCAGCTCCTCTCTTACGTTTGTAAACCCACTTATACCCAATGAGTTTTATCCCATCCTCTGATTCTACAAGCTCCCAGACTTGATTGTGATCCATAGATCCAATCTCAGACTCCATTGCAATTTTCCAAGAGTATGCATCTTTGTCTTGGATCGCTTCGTCGTAGGTCCTGGGATCCAATTCATTTAGTCCTTTAGGGAAATCCGAAGATTCACCCAAACTAATGAATCTGTCAGGTTGGCGTACAACCCTCCCACTGCGACGAGGCAGTTCCTGTACTTCTGTGACACGTTGTGCAGTAATTTGTGGTTCCTCTTCTTGTACTGTTGGTGTCAGATTCGAATTTTCCCCTCGTAGTTGCTCCAGTACTATCTCACTTCTTGGCTTGTGATTTATTACATAGTCTTCCTCTAAGAATCGAGCATAGGTACTTATAATGATCTTATGATCCTTAAGACTATAAAATAAACCACCTTTCGTTCCTTTGGGATATCCAACAAACAATCTAACATCCGTACGTGGTGCCAGCTTATCAGCTTCCTTATCCAGCACATGTGCTGGACTACCCCAAATCCGAAAATGTCTAAGACTGGGCTTTCGTCCAGTCCAAAGTTCTGTGGGCGTAGATAGGACTGATTTTGATTGAACCACATTTAGAATATAGGCTGCCGTTTCCAGGGCATATCTCGAGAACGAAATAGGCAGATCTGAATAGCTCATCATCGATCTAACCATCTTTAACAATGTTCTGTTCCTTCTCTCCACCACGCCGTTCTGCTGTGGTGTTCCCGGCGCAGTCAATTGGAATGTAATCCCATTCTCTGCTAAATAGTCCCTAAATTCATTCGAGAGGTACTCACCACCACGATCAGACCGTAGTGATTTGATACTTTTACCTGTACGTTTTTCCACTTCCGCTCTGAATTCTTTGAAAGTCTCAAAGGATTCTGACTTGCAGTGTAACAAGTATATGTATCCATACCTTGAGTAATCATCAATGAATGTGATGAAATACTCATACCCTCCTCGAGCCTGAACTGACATAGGGCCACATAAGTCAGAGTGAATCAAATCTAGTACATCTTCAGATCTATTCCCTATATCCTTAAAGGGTCGCTTGGTCATTTTACCTTCCAAACAGGATTCACACAAAGGGAATGATTATAGGACCAATGAAGACTAGGGCCCATCGTTTACTAGTCTTTGTATCCGTTTAAGGTTAATATGGCCGAGCCTAAGATTCCAAAGATAGGTTTGATTCATTTTCGAAGGTTCTTTTCATTTGTTAGGGTTTATGACCGATGTATTCAGTAAATGCATTGGCGTAGTGTTTTGCATAGGATTAAGTAAAATAAAGATGCCCATCCAATATGCCAGAACAGATAAAACATTTATCACTAAAGATAACAACCTTGTTATCAAAAGAAATAGAATATCCATCCATAAAAAGTTTAGAAACTGAAATCAAGTTTCGCCTAAAACCAGGCACATAAAGACAATCCTTTAAAACTAAAATCCTATCACTACTAAAAGATAAGGTTACGTCTCTCACTGCAACTGCCGCCACTTTCGTAGCATTGCCCATGTAGACTGAAATCTCTCCATCACTCAGCTGTCTTTTTGCCAGGAACCCCTGTAAAGACATGCAAACATGATCAGTAGCTCTAGTATCTACTACCCATGACTGAGTAGAACAAGTAGCTAAACATGTTTCAACGACGAGAGATTGAGACGTACCCTTTTTCTTCTTCTTGTTAGGACAATCCGCCTTCCAGTGACCTGGCTGGCCGCACTTGAAACACTTTGTCTTTGACTTAAATTCCTCGGGAAAAATCTTAGTCTTAGACTTCTTCACCTTAGGCGCCCCCTCTACAGCTTTCTTGGGTGCGTTCTTCTTCTTCCTTTTAGCACCGGAAGAAGACGTCCTATTTTCAGCTAGGTGTGCCTCCGGATTTCATTTTTGAAGTAACTCAGCCGCCTGAAGATCCATGAGCAGTTCAGTCAAGCCGACATCCCTTTTAATCATGTTAAAGATCAGCCTAAACTGCTCAAACCTCGAGGACAGGCTATGAAGAACAATATCAATTTGAGAATCGCCATCCAGCTCTCCACCCAAGGTCTCGATCTCAGCCAGATACCCCATCATCGTGAGAACATGATCCCTAACAGGTGTGGAGTCAGACATTCTCGTATCCATTAGCTTCTTCATTGCCAAATGGCGTGCCGAGCTGTTCTGATGACCGAAGAGCTGTCTAAGGTTGTACATGATAGCATAAGCGGTTTTCATAAGTTCATGCTGATGTTGCAACACATTCGACATAGATGCCAGAATGTAACAGCGTGCTTTCTCATTAGACCTAACCCACTTATCATATGCAACCTTTTGCGCTTCGTCAGAACCCTCATCTGGCTTCTGAGGGCATACCTCTTCAAGTACAAATTTATGTCCTTCCGCAGTGAGAACAAGATTAAGGTTTCGAATCCAATCATTGTAATTTTCACCGATTAACTTGTTTTCTTTGAGAAGAGTGGACAGGTTGGAGAGTGCCATGATGATATAGAATAACTGAAAAGTAAACATGCAGTACAGTCACAAATTTTAGGATACTCACATATAATCGAAATACATATACATTTAAATATGAAAATTTAAGCACCATAAATTTATCATCAAATTTAAACATGTATCTCGAATTTATCCTAGGATTAAATCTAGAACAGAGCCAAAACCCGCTCTGATACCAGTTGTTGGGGTCTTTTCGAATTGAACCACCGCAGGATTTAATTGGATGTTCATTAATCCTAATGTCATGTAGATCATAAATCCATGCATCTCATATGTTTTAATTAACCGAGTTTAATTAACATGCAAATCCGGTTTAAACGATTCTACTAAAGTGGAAACATAGAATCGAAAAATGACTTACTAATCAAACGACGGGTGGAGGACAAGATTAAAGGTCTAATCTTGTTGTTGTGCATGATGATGATCGGCGCCCACTGTGATATTCCACTCCTTGATCTTCTGTTGTATTCCCGGACTGAATCTAGTTTCAGGGTGGGCTGAAATCTACTAGATCGGTATGGAATCTGTGGAGATAAAGAGAACACAAGAGGAGCTGATCTATTACACTAAAATTTCATCCCCCACCTCTTTATTTATAAGGGGGTGGGCAAAATTTCAGTGTCCCAACCTTACTGGGTTTGGGCCTCTATCCCTTTTTCTATCTCCAGTCCATTAAAGTCATATTGGGCTACAACAGGGATCTAGAAGAATATTAAATTGGCCTGCTAATTTATTTAATTTTCAATATCCAATAAAATTAGGATATTATTAAATAAATTAAGTATTATTTTTATTCCACTAAAGAAATAATACTGACTTACCAATGTAATACATATTTCTGAATATGTTTTCTCCTTTAGTCCAGCCATTCCCCGTGTTTAAGATATAATGCCTATTAATTAATTATGTAAGCTTCTGACAGCTATAATTAATTAATATCTTATCCTTGAGTAGTACCACACAAGCTTTACTCATGCACGGAATAAATTCCACCTGCAGGGTTTCAGCATGAACTTGCATTTCCTCAAGGGGACACCATCAACCTGGCGCACCAGGACACGGTGCCCCTACATATTGCACGACCCATCATAAGTGTAAATGTCACAACCTAAGATATCGAGATTATTGATCCTATGAAAGAATCTCACCCTTTGATAAATCAAAGCTGCAAACACTATACATATATGTCCGCCAACATATAGGGGTTAAGAACCTGAACTCTGTGGATTTTTATTCTCTCATTTAAGGTCAGAATAGAGAATAGAATCCTAAGTAGATCCTCCTCAATACACTTGCCCGTGTATTAGAATAATCAGTTAGTCAAGACAAACTAACTATTAGATTATTCTACAGCGTACCGATAGCAGGTTCAGTGCCATCTAGACCGTGAGCCTTTTAATACATTACAAGGAACCGATGATATGATCTAACCATGTGTTTACCCACACCATATCATCTACAATGTAAGTATAGTGAACATGCATGTAAATATAACAATTTAAATGCAAACAGTGACTGCAATTGTATTCATTCTATATCATCATAAAATATTATCAATAAAGTATACTAAAGACAAGTCTTCTAGTATACAAAACCAACATGGGTTCCTATTATGGGTCCTTTAGCGATTCTTGTGATAAACCGTAAGAAGAAATTATTGAGTAATTTTCATAACCTTGCATGGGATGACTATTCTGGAGTGGAAATACAACTACTAAAAATTCAAAACATCTGGGAAAAATTGGAAAGAGAAGGATGCACGCCTGACCAATTGTATGCCGCTAAAAAGGTCCAGTCCATAGCACTAGAGATTGTGGGTTGGCTAGCCAATAACGTAATTAAAGATCGTAGATGATTTGTACTAGATATGCATGAGGTTCACGAGACATTAATTTGCAATGATTTCATTGCACAACTACTCAAAGTTTGGAAACATCATGTTTACGGGAAGATATCCAAAGATGTTATGATAGGGAAGCAAAATTCAAACACGAAGAAGAGTTTCAACAAGAAGATGAAGAGAGCAAGTAGTGTCTAAAACACATGCGTGCAAGGCTCTTGTTATCTTAGTTTATTTTCCCAGCTTTAATTATTTGAGCTTTCGATCTTGTAATTTAATAAAATTGTTATTTTGATTTTGAGCTTTACATATTTCTTCTAATGGACTCGATAAATAGGAATCATGGTCAACAGACATTGTAACGCTCGAGATGATAGTGAGGAAACTCAATCGGATAATGACAATACAAGACGAGCCCCTCATAACCGTCCAACCTTCGTGTAAGAGTTAACACAAGCATTGAGGCAAGCCATACCTCAAAATGTCCATCCACCGAGGAATGAAGGTAACACTATAGTGAAGCAGTTCTGACAAATAACACCACCCAAGCCGAAGGAGAATGAAGGACCACTTGACACGGAGGAGTGGATATTCGAGCTGGAACGAATCTTCTAACACCTCGACTGTATGGATGCAGAAAAGGTATCATGTGCCATTTTTCAATTGATAAGGGATGCAGGGCATTGGTGGTAAAGCTTGGCCCACGTCATGATAGCTAAACATCGTAGAAATCTAACTTGGGCTAAGTTCAAGAATTTGATCTTAGGAAAGTTTTTCCCGAAATCGAAAGCAGAAGGAGTTGGAGCAGATAAATTTGCGGCAATGGAGTATGACAGTTATGGAGTATGAGAGGAAGTTTAACTAGGTTTCTCGATATGCTCCGCACTTGGTGGATACTGAAGAAAAGAAGAAGAGTAACTTCGAGTACGGTTTACGCTCAGAGATCGCAGGGATCCTAGCTGCTCAAGGAATCATTGCAACATACTCGGAGGTAGTGGTGCGTGCTCAAGCTATAGCTAGTCGACTAAATTGGAGAACTTTGCTTTCAGGCACCCAACTAACCACGAGAAAAGACATCGAGATGAAAATGATGAAGAAAGAGAATCCTGCTGTGAGAAGAAATCGGGGCAGACTGAAGATAGAAATTTCGGAATGACGCCAAATAAACCGTTTTGACCAAAATGTCATAGACATCACAAAGGGGAATGTCATTTCAGATGGAATGTGTGTTGTTGGTGTCACGAGGAGGGGCACATAGCCTGAAATTTTCCTAAACTTCAGCAAAGAAATTTTCCAAGAAGAGAAAACGTGGAAATGGGAGGAAACACCGGAGGAGAAGAAAACGTGAGAGGGAGAGGTAATGCCCGTGCATATGCCATGAATCGTAATTAGTAGCAAAGAGAAAGACGACACTAGGTTAAGTACGCCGCTCAGTACTTTCGTGGAAAGCAATTTTGTTTAGGAGACATTTTAAGTTTAGGAATTGTAATAAAGGCCCTGATCAATAAGGAATAAATTGTAAGTGGATTATTAAGGATGAATTTATATTTTATTTTCGGAAATAACGAGGAATGATTTTCTCTTAATGACAGTTTGTTTAACGAAAAAAAGAGAATGAAGGATTGGTGACGTAGCAACTTGTTGAGGATATCTTTAAGAGACCTTTTAGGGTAGCCGACTTAGAACTCTGTGGAAAATCTAAAGGTTATTTTACAATATAAGTGAAATGAGCACGTTAAGGTTTGAGATAGTAGACAGCTAGACGCCTTAAAGTTAAGAGGATATGAGGTTTATGTACCTCAACTCAAGGGCAAGGTTAGTAAATTTCGAGGATGAATTTTTTTTTAAGTGGTAAAGGATGTAGCAGCCCAAATTTTAAATTTTCAAGTCGTTATTTTTTTTCAATGGTATTTTATTTCAAAGCATGATATTATTTAATATTTAAATTTGTTAGTCCTATAAGTCGCACTTTAACAATTATATGTTTACGTAAAATAAGTACATATTATTTTTTAAAGAGATATATATATATTGAATTATATCATGTAATTAATTATTATTTAGAGCCCAAACTTTTATTTTCTTTGAAGCCCATTACATTTGAATGTTGTTTCTAAGCCCACTTGGGCAAGGCCCAATTATTGCTCTTCTTCCTCAATTGAAACGTGTCTGTAACAGCAATGATAATGGCGGATTTGCCGACTTTGATTGAACATAATTCAGACCAATTTTGATACGAGATTACAACATACTGATTCTCTCATTTCCTTTCAAAACTAACAAACACCAAATTACAACATAGTGATTCTCTCATTTTCTTTCAAAATAAACAAACACCAGAATAAATACACCACCCTCTCGTTCCCAAAAATCACACAACTCAAAGCAAATCTTCATTTCTTCTCTTCTCTACACTAACATTTCACTTGAGTCTTGAGGAACTTCTTCCTTCACTCTACTTTTTTTTTTCCTTCTGCATTTGCATAACATTTTTGTGAAATAGTGGGTTGAGAGAGAGAGAGAGGGAATTGGCGGAGGCATTTGATCTCGAAACGGCGGTGGCAGTAGACTCCAACGGTAGCTTCTCGGCAAAGCTGCAATAGCAGTGGTGTAGTTATGGTTGGAATTAGCTTGAGAGAGATGGGAAGGGGATGTTCTGGAGAAAAGTAGAAGAGAGAGAGAATAATAGGAGAGAGAGTGAGAGGGGCTGCTTGGAAATTGTTGTCGAGAAGAATGGTTGAGGGCGGGTGTTTTTCCATCTATTGTATTTTGTTTTATTTAACTTGGTCAAATATGGTGGGCCAGAATAAAAATATTGTTATTGATGATGGGTTGGGCTTTAACATTTGTAAAATGGAGTTGGGCTTGCTTTTAAATTGGTGATGAATAAGAAATGGGTCGTAAGGGTTGGAGTGGTATTTTAATAACTCATGCATTATTATTATTATTATTATTATTATTATTATTATTATTATTATTATTATTATTATTATTATTATTATTATTATCATCGAAGTTATTTAAATTATATTAAAGTTATGATAATTATTATTTTAATGTTAGGATGCGCGTAGGGATTTAACAAAATTCATTTTCAATTAAGTTTTAAAGTCAAGTAAATGTGGGGGATCTGACGTTGAAATAAAAGTGCATTTATCCCTATTATGCTTGTATATGATATTGTATATGATATGCAGGTGCTATTGATGACACCCTCCGGATTATTTGATGATGGCCTACACACTTTATGTCTATGATGACCCCCTCTATGTAATTTATGATGGTCTACAGGCTTTATGTTTATTGATGACACTCTACGGGTTATTATGATGTGTTGGCTTACGGGCACTATGCTATGATGACTTGTTATGTTATGTATTTGTATAATTTGGATAAATGTGGATCCCACTGAGTTAATAGCACTCACTCTAAAGCTATTATATTTTCAGGTTTATGAAGCTCGGGCGATGACGTGGAGACGGGGTGATGGTCAAAATTAATTAAATATTATTTTATTTTGAATATTGCTTCCGCTGTATTAAACTCTTTTATTGAATAAATAAGTTATTTCTATTTATAAAATTTTGGGACGTCACACTTAAAATTGAATCACCTTAATATTTGGGCTCTAAAAAATACATTGAGCGGCCATGATTGATTTTGGAGTGATACAATATGATTAGACTAAAAAATATTATATTTTCTTTTAGACTAAAAAATAATTTTAAATTGCATTTCTAATTTTTATATTACCATTGAAAAATCTTTTTCCCCTATCATGATGAGTTGTGTACATGTGTGGTCGTAATAAAGTCGTAGCAAAAATAAAAAATGAGCTGAGTAAGGACATTCCAATTGCAATATTAATCCATATCCTATAAAATGGTCCGGAAACTAGTCATTTGGTCCTGTCGCTATATTTGATCCATAACAATTTCCATTTATGATTTTTAATTTATATCCTCATCAATGATGGTCCCCATCCTAAGTTTCACGACCCCCCGTTTAATTTTTAAAATATTATAGCATATTAATACTTACTGTAAATCTAATTCATACGAGTGTTATGTATTTTGTTTCTAATTTTAATCGCAAAGACTCATAGTTTGAAAGAACGGGATAAATCGAAAATCATTTTCATGTGAAGGAGGATTTCCAGCAGCAGAAATTTGATAAGTCTCATGATCAGAACATCGAACTTTATGGTATTGATCATGTTAATCGATATCTCGTGAAGCATCAACAACTCTATAAACAGATTCCAAATAAGAAATTAAAGAGATTCCAACAAAGATTCATTTGGAAAATAAAATTACAACAACAATCACAAACTCCTGCATATCACCTCAATTTCAATGGGAAAAGAAAACAAAGCAGCTTGGATTTCATCCATCACAAGCAATAGCTTCCTCGAACTCCAATTTTCAAATTCCACACAAAATTCCCCAAATTTATCAGATGCAAGTGTTGGAACATACAAAATTAATTTGAGAATGTAAATCTACACAATTAAAAAGATTCAATTGAATTCTCGAAACTCATCTTGCAATATATTGAGTTGGAGAAAAGGAAACAAAATAATATTTATTCAACGTATGTCTGCCAAATCCTCAAAGATGATGTCGTCATTTCGTCATCTATCGGTGGTCGCAAGCTTCGGTGCGGCGGTGATGGTGCCGACGTTGGCGATGGCGATCGTTGATGAGGGTAATTCCTCAGATGAGAGTTCGCCTCTTTTCTCTCTCGCGTTTCTGAATTGCCAGTTTTTTTTTAAGCTTGGGTCGAATTTTTAGCACTGGGCTTGATCCGGGTTAATGGGCCCGACCCCTCTGATGGGCCGGCCCATCAGTCTCCTGCACAGGTGAGCGGCCCAATTTTATTTTTTGGTAATAGATTGATTTACTATACATGAGAAGTACATAAAACCTTGTACGAGACCAAAAGAAAAGTACCTCCTCTGTCTAATTTATATGAATTAATTGAATTTTTTACTATAATTAAGAAAATAATTGGAAAATACAATTAAATAAATAAATTTTTTAATATGCGCATATTTAATTTACTTTAATGTAAGCATATTGAATAGATGTATACATTATTTTTCTGCTGCTGATTTTTTTTTTTTTTAATTATTCGTAGGGGAGTTATATCAAGGAATTTGCAATGAGACCGATATTTTTATGGAGAAAGCTACTCTGGAATATTCATCCCCATGAATGATATTGTTGGATAGTCACTCAATCACTCATTTGCGCGGAATCACATGGGAGTAACACAATCCGTGACATGTTCTTTTCTTTTTTTAAATATTGAAAATTGGATCACAGGCGGCTGCTCTAATTGATTTATTTGTGTCGATCATTCTAAACGCGTATAATTAACTTATAGTTATGATTCACTATCACGGGTTTTGTTTTAATTTCATTATTTGTATCCATTGCCATGCCATAGATATAGTGTTTAATGCATTTACAGAAAATCCAAAAGAATAAAAATATATAAATAAAGATGCACATGCAATCGTGTTTTGAATAACGCGTAGCCCTACATGGAATCGGCCGCGTATATTTTTGTCCACTTTTGACGACCGCCTCGATCATGTCGGCAATATTTATGCCTTTTTTACATCAAAACCAGTTACATCAATGGGTATGATACTTCACATTTTAGTTTTATATATATAAAGAGTGAATGGATCAAATAATATCGTTGTAGATGGTGAAAATTAATAAATTATCTATAATATTTTTATTTATTTTTTATATATTCATTTAGTTTTGAAATCATATGGAATTTAAAATTAGATAAATTTTTTAAATAATAAAATTTTTATTATTTAATAAATATAAAGTTTCTTTGACAACAGATATATGAGAAGCACTTGTGTGCACTAGGTGCACCGTCAAACGTATTGACCAAGTCAACGCGTTCATTGGTCAACGCCGGAAAACGCTCATTGACCTGGTCAACTCCAAAAAAAATCATTTAAAATCAGTATCAATCGTAACACTAAAAAATATCACTCAAAAACCAAAAAGTATCACTTGTATCCTTAAAAAGTATCGGTCAAAATAAATAAATAAAAAAAACTGTCAAAATCAGTATCAACCGTAACACTAAAAAGTATTACTCAAAGTTCAAAAAGTATCAATAATATCATTAAAAAGTATCATCTATTTTACCATTTTTCTTTTTTACGGGTTGATCGGGTCAACATGCGTTCACCCGATTAAAAGTGTTGACCGTCTGATATAAGCTTATATACATCTAGTGCATGCAAGTATTTGTCTATATATATATATATATATATATATATATATATATATATATATCTGTAACGTCCCAGTCCCACTAGGACCAAAACGTCATCAAAAACATACGTACATGCTTACGTGATAACTATTTTTCAAGAAATTAAATTAACTTTATAAATAATTTGTAAACGGGCATCACCTCAACTTAAAAATGTTCAAACCACACACTCAGGTGCTTTCAAAGTCAACTTTCAACAAGACTTTTCGAAATCATTAACTCACACATAACCAAATTATGATCTGTCAACAAGTAATATACATAGCCAATCAGACCACACATTTAAAAACAACACGGCCAACCCTTATATGCATTCAAAGTATTTGTATATACAATCAAAAATTGGCCACTAGGGTCAACAACTGACAAACTTGTAAGTTTTGCAGAGATTAATGGAAGCATATAATATTTAACATATAAACATAAATTTAAAAATGGCTTTGAGCAAAAACTGTATAAGGGTCAACCATCAAAACCCAATCCAACAACTCATCATCAACCAGCTCAATCTCCGGGACCTGAAAATATTTGAAAATATTTGGGTTGAGTGCCAGAAAACACTCAGTTGGCATTATTATTCGTCCAAGATATACTTTCATGCTTTAAAATCAATCATAAATATTCTTTATAACATAGTTTACTCTTCTTCATTGGATGAGAGACCCAATGTGATCACATGATACTTTACGGTTACTTATCTAGACATTTAGTCACAAAGTAAACCGTCTATGCTTGTAAGTCGGAATTCCTCTGTTCATGAAGTCTCATAACATCCAATCATTGCGTAAAGAATGTTATTAAAACATTTAACATGCTTTTGATGGACGAATTTAAAACATAGTGGTGAGTTATAGAAAAACCCACCTGAATGATCTCAAAGTACATTGACAATTTTATGAAATGCTATTATGTTTTCCGTCCGTCTCGACCTATAAAATTGGAATTTTAGCTTAGAAATCTAATATAGGCCAATAAAATAATAACTTAGGCCCTAAATAACTTAATTAAACATTTTCTATTCTTTGGGATCATTTGGAATTGAAATAGAGTCAAATTGGCGAATAATACGCATTTGACGGATTGAATCAAATTAGTGATTCTATTTGAGAATTCATCGGACTTCGGGAGCAGAATTGAATAGGGATAAAGATGAATTGAACTAAATTCAATGGCTATGAAGTTTGATCTAACATTTAGAAGGGAATTATAATTTTTAGAATTTCTTTTGGCAAAGAATATAACATTTAGAAATTATAGGGATAAATAACACTTTCTAAAAATGCTAATTTAATTGCCAAGTACTAAATTAGAATTGGAAGAATATAAATTTGGGAGTTGGATTCATTTAATATTTTATGACCAAATCCAAAATTAAATAAATCAAATAACATTAGATTAAAAATTAAAGAAGGTTTCTAAGGTAAAATCTCACCTTAATTTTCTTCCTTTTCTTCCAATTTCCTTCCTTCAATTCTTTTTCTTTTTCTTTTTCTTCATTTATTATTATTTTTTCTTTTTCTTACTTTTACTTTTGATCTATCCTCACCAAAATTCCCCAACTTACACACACACACACAGATATATATATATTTAGCCGATCCCCCTTATATGATATATATATATATACATACAACATATATAAATGTAGTGCACGTGTACATATTGTACATTAAACCCCTCAAAACAATTGCCAATTGTTCAATTTATATTAGTTTAAAATTTTTATTTTATTTTATTTATTTATTATTATTATTATTATTATTATTTCTTCACAATTAAGAAATCTCCCAACTATATATACGTATATTTATATATGTATCAACATAAATCACATGTGTACTATTAAGTACACTAATCCTTTTAAATGGTCCCCAAATGTCTCAATTCAATTGGTTAGACTTTTGTTTTATTTTATTTATTATTATTCATTTTCTTCTTATTTAGCAATCCAATATTACACACACACTCACACATGTACTTAGCCTAATTACACTAATCTTACCAAGCCAATTCCTAATGGTAACAATTAGTTGGTGAAAGTTTGAAATATTTATCCAAATTATTAGTCTTGTAAATAAATAACCATACATCAAAATTTAATAATTAGAATGAGTTTAATCTAATGGGCCGAAGATGAGCTTAAATTGGGGTGACAGTAAATTGATTACTTAGGTTTGAATTTATAATAGTGGTCATGGTAGAATAAATTTGACTCAAATTATTACATGAATCAAATTTCATCAG
Source organism: Perilla frutescens (assembly GCA_026008535.1). NCBI lineage: Eukaryota > Viridiplantae > Streptophyta > Magnoliopsida > Lamiales > Lamiaceae > Perilla > Perilla frutescens. The sequence goes on from BRKX01000005.1 coordinate 11,439,968, forward strand.
AAACTCAAATGAAGTCCGATTTAGATGATATTGGTATCAAAACGATCCCAATAACGTCTACTTTTATAATATAAATTCTAATTTTAACTTAGATGCTGTAACGTCCCGATCCCAGGAGCAGGGCAGGGGACCGGTGCGTTACTTGGGGGAAAGGGGAAGGGGTTGTTGAACAGAAGCAATCAAAGGACTAGGGTTAATGCACCAAAAATTTGGGCAGCATAACCTCTATAACTGAATCAATCCACGCTTTTGAAGCGTCTAAAATGACTCAAACCAGATACCACGACTCTTGGGATATTACATTCTACCCTCCTTAAAATAAATTTCGTCCCGAAATTTAACATACTCTAAATGGCAAGTTAGGGTACAATTCTTTGATTCTAGTTTCAAGCTCCTAAGTAGCTTCCTCTCTTCCATGGTTATTCCATAAGATTTTAACTAATGATATCCGTTTGTTCTGTAATTCTTGGATCCTTTGGTCAAGAATAGCCTCTGGTCTTTCTTCAAAAGAAAATTCCTGATTTAGAATTGTCTTCTTATTCTTTATAACGTGTATAGGATCCAACTTACACTTCATCAACATTAAGACATCAATCACGTTATGAACCTTAGCTAGTATCAGCAATATGACTAGTTTATCAACTAACTCATCATTCCTAGCTAAAATACTATTTATCTCGAGTCGTAAATCTTACTAAGACGTATACTTTTCCTTGGTCCACTTTAACTTGATGCGCATAACTCTTCATACGTTTTTCTCTGCAATTTTCTTTGAATATTCTTTAACATCATTGATGCGATCCTCACCGGCACAATGACAAAGATAGCAGTTATTTTCCTAGGCATATCAGGTTACACGAATGGAATGGATGGATTGTCCAAACTTTAGCCTCACAATGATATTGAACCACGAATTAATTGAATCCGCAACCTGCTATCGAATGGAAATACAAACTTGGATTGATGTGAAGATGCCACAAACGGGAATGTCAATCCATTTGATAAGTCGATTTGAATCACACATTGTATTGTGAAACTTGGATAAATCTCTCAGAGAGAAAAAGTGAAAAACTCATGTTCAGATTAAAGATAATATGAAGGTTGTGTTTTGGAACATAGAATTCAGCTTTATATAGCTGGCCAAAATCAACATAATCCCTAAGTATAGTCCCAACTTGTGATACCCCGACCCTTTTTTCTAAATTATAAATTATAATTTTAGTAAATGATTTTGAATTAATATTGTTTGGATATTAATCTTGTGAGTGTATGTTTGTATATTATGTCGTTGTTGTAATGCAGGTTGTTCCACTCGAGCCGATACGTCATAGCACAGTGGTATTATACTGAGTGTATAATACAGTTTGAATTTTAAATACTAAAGTGTCGAGTTATGCGTTAAAGGATGAATTTTATTGCATTGAATTTTGTTTGCCAAACCTTGAACACCCTAACGCTCAGCCGGTCAGCGAGTCGGGGGTTCAGGGGGCGAAGCGCCCCGATGGGGGCTAGGGGGCAACGCTCCCTGCTTTTTCGGTCTGTATTAAAAGTGCTTTGAAAAATTTAAAAGTTAAATGGAGTTGGAAATGTCCGGGAGTCGAGATAGATATGGGAGTTGTTTTGGACACACCGCGCGCCCACGGGGAGGCTGCGCACCTGCGGGGTGTTGCGCACCCGCGGGGCGGGCAAGGTGCGCGCGCCGGCGCGGGGCTGTGCGGTCGCGGGGAATGTTTGGCCGAGAGCACTCATGCGCGGTAGCGGGAGCTGCACGGTCGCACGGGCTGGATGACTTTTCTGTCTGGATTTCTATCTTTAAATACCACACTTATTCATTTCATCTTTATTTCTCCTCTCTTGTTGGGCGATTTTCTCCTCCATCTCTCTCTAAAAATTCTTCAACTTTTGGAGTGTGTTCTACCATCATTATCCATCAACTAAGGTAACCTCATTCCTCTTCGTCTTTGTGATTAAACACCAATTCCATGTTGAATCAAACCTAGGGTTTGTTATCCAAATTAGGGTTTTTCGATCTTGTTGATCTTCTTGCCTTGATATTTTGAACATATGGTTTATTTATCTCCTTGAAGCTATATGTGAAGTTATATTGAATTCCTATGGTTCATTATTGCTAGGGTTTGGATTTTTGCCCTAAATTCCCCTTAATATGTTGATTGTTGGTTGGAGGTGTTGTGGTGGTTGTTTGGGGTTGATTTTCATTTATGCTAGAGCCCTAGGATGAAGGTGTTTATATTTGGAATATCGGGTTTAAAGGATTTAAATTGAATCATGATCATGTGGTTTAAATGGATGCACGTGATGTGCTCGATTAAATGTTTCAAAGAGTTTTAATGTGTATTTTGAGGCCAAAATCATGTTATGAGTTTGTATATCCATGATTGTATATATGGATATGTATGAAGACCTTAAAGTAAAGTATAGCATGTGTTTGGTCAAATTATGATTTAATTGTATAACTCGACACCTAAAATGAAAAAGGGATCTAAAGGTGCTAGGTGACGTATTGGGGTTCGAGGAGGACAAATTGTGCACGGTGAGGAAGTATTTCAAAGGTTGAGAAATTGTGAAAGCGTCTCATAAGGTGGGGTAACTCTAAACTGTGAACATGTGTAAAGTTATAGTTATTGTTGTGCTTTGATTGTATAAGTATGAATGAGACCCTTCGAGGCAGAACAGAGATCCTTCGGGGTCGACAACAGAGATCCTTCGGGGTCGACAAAGAGATCCTTCAGGGTCGATAATAGACTCGTTAATGTCCTCCCTGGGGGATAATAAGCCTGTGGGCATCCCTACAGGGATAAAGACGTTCATTAACGGGGGCATCATGATGTTTGGGCCCTACGGGGTTGAGGCTAGTCTCCACAAAAGAAAAGAAGTATCCATATGTTATATTTTCACTTGTGCAATTGGCTATAACTATTTACAGTGTTCCCCACTGAGTATGTTGTTAAATACTCACCCCATTCATTCAATGAATTTCAGGTTGAGGAGTCGGAGACCGAGTAGGAGCGTTGTGTGTTGGGGTTTTTTCGAATTGAACCACCGCAGGATCTAATTGGATGTTCATTAATCCTAATGTCATGTAGATCATAAATCCATGCATCTCATATGTTTTAATTAACCGAGTTTAATTAACATGCAAATCCGATTTAAACGATTCTACTGAAGCGGAAACATAGAATCAAAAAACGACTTACAAATTAAACGACGGGTGGAGGACAAGATTAAAGGTCTAATCTTGTTGTTGTGTATGATGATGATTGGCGCCCCACAGTGATATTCCACTCCTTGATCTTCTGTTGTATTCCCGGACTGAATCTAGTTTCAGGGTGGGCTGAAATCTACTAGATCGGTATGGAATCTGTGGAGATAAAGAGAACACAAGAGGAGCTGATTATTAACCTTGAAAATTTCGTCCCCCACCTTCCTATTTATAGGGGAGGTGGTCGAAATTTCAGTGTCCCAACCCTACTGGGTTTGTGCCTCTATCTCTTTTTCTATCTCCAGTTCATTAAAGTCATATTGGGCTACAACAGGGATCTAGAAGAATATTAAATTGGCCTGCTAATTTATTTAATTTCCAATATCCAATAAACTTAGGATATTATTAAATAAATTAAGTATTATTTTTATTCCACTAAAGAAATAATACTGACCTACCAATTTAATACATATTTCTGAATATGCTTTCTCCTTTAGTCCAGCCATTCCCCGCGTTTAAGATATAATGCCCATTAATTAATTATGTAAGCTTCTGACAGCTATAATTAATTAATATCTTATCCTTGAGTAGTACCACACAAGCTTTACTCATGCACGGAATAAATTCCACCTGCAGGGTTTCAACATGAACTTGCATTTCCTCAAGGGGACACCATCAAACTGGCGCACCAGGACACGGTGCCCCTACATATTGCACAAGCCATCATAAGTGTAAATGTCACAACCCAAGATATCGAGATTATTGATCCTTATGAAAGAATCTCACCCTTTGATAAATCAAAATTGCAAACACTACACGTATATGTCTGCTAACACATAGCGGTTAAGAATCCGAACTCTGTAGATTCTTATTCTCTCATTTAAGGTCAGAATAGAGAATAGAATCCTAAGTAGATCCTCCTCAATACACTTGACCGTGTATTAGAATAATCAGTTAGTCAAGACAAACTAACTATCAGATTATTCTACGGCGTACCGATAGCAGGTTCAGTGCTATCTAAACCGTGAGCCTTTTCATACATTACAAGGAACCGATGATATGATCTAACCATGTGTTTACCCACACCATATCATCTACAATGTAAGTATAGTGAACATGCATGTAAATATAACAATTTAAATGCAAACAGTGACTGCAATTGTATTCATTCTATATCATCATAAAACCATTATCAATAAAGTATACAAAAGACAAATCTTCTAGTATACAAAACCAACAATCTCCCACTTATACTTGAAGCATGTCTTTCAAATATAAAACAAACTGGCTAACTCTCCAAGTCTAACTAAAATCTCAAACGGCAACCCCGGGTCTGCATCTCACTCCCATTTTCTCCACGTGACCGTAGAAGGTCTTAGCCGGAAGGCTCTTCGTGAATGGATCAGCTAAATTGTCCACCAATGCAATCTTGACCACTGCCTCATCTCCTCTCTTAACGATTTCTCGTATAAGATGGTACTTTCTCTCTATGTGTTTACTTATCTTATGGGCTCTGGGTTCCTTCAAATTTGCCACTGCACCCGAGTTATCACAATATACCGTGATACTCCTAGGCAAATCAAGAACCACGCTCAAGTCCAACAAGAAGCTCTTGAGCCAGACGGCCTCTTTTGCAGCCTCAGAGGCAGCTACATATTCGGCCTCCATGGTGGAATTTGCAATGCATTTTTGCTTTATGCTCCTCCATGCAATGGCTCCGCCTCCCAAGGTAAACACATAGCCTGAGGTAGATTTACTCTGATCTTTATCGGATTGAAAATCTGAGTCCGTGTAACCCAAAGGGACTAGACTATCAGAGCGGTACACCAGCATATAATCTCGAGTCCTTTTTAGGTACTTGAATATATTCTTAACCGCAGTCCAGTGACCTTGTCCAGGGTTAGACTGATATATGCTTACCATGCCGACTGCATAGCATATATCAGGTCTAGTGCATAGCATAGCATACATAAGGCTTCCCACAGCCGAAGCATATGGAATGCCCTTCATCTCATCTATCTCAGCCTGTGTGTGGGGACACATATCCCTGGATAGATGAATTCCATGCCTGAAAGGTATAAAACCTTTCTTGGAATCCTGCATGTTAAACCTAGCTAGCACTGTGTCGATATATGTCGCCTGGGATAAGCACAACATCCTTTTCTGGCGATCTCGAATTATCTTGATGCCAAGGACATGTCCGGCTTTTCCTAGATCTTTCATATCGAACTGCTTGGACAACCACACCCTTATGTTAGATAATACTTTCTTACTGTTCCCAATAAGTAAGATATCATCAACATATAGCACGAGGAAAGCCACCACGTTTCTGTCACTTTTCTTGTACACACAGCTCTCATCCGGACATTGCACGAATCCATATGACTGGATAACCTCGTCAAACCGGATGTTCCAAGACCTTGATGTCTGCTTAAGTCCATAAATGGATCTCTTAAGCTTGCACACTAAGTGCTCTTGGCCTTTAGCAATGAAACCCTCTGGTTGCTTCATGTTGATGTTTTCCTCAAGACTTCCATTCAGGAAAGCCGTCTTGACATCCATCTGCCAAATCTCATAATCCAAATGAGTGGCAATAGACAAGAGAATCCGGATTGACTTAAGCATGGCTACCGGCGAAAAGGTTTCCTCATAATCGATCCCTTCTTTCTGAGTGAACCCTTTTGCCACCAATCTTGCCTTGAAGGTTTCAACCTTCTCGTCAGCTCCTTTCTTGCATTTGTAAACCCACTTACACCCAATGGGTTTTATCCTATCTTGTGGTTCTACAAGCTCCCAGACTTGATTGTGATCCATAGATCCAATCTCAGACTCCATTGCAATTTTCCAAGAGTCTGCATCTTTGTCTTGGATTGCTTCGTCGTAGGTCCTGGGATCCAATTCATTTAGTCCTTCAGGAAAATCTGAAGATTCACCCAAACCAATGAATCTGTCAGGTTGGCGTACAACCCTCCCACTGCGACGAGGCAGTTCCTGTACTTCTGTGACACGTTGTGCAGTAATTTGTGGTTCCTCTTCTTGTACTATTGGTGTCAGATTCGAATTTTCCCCTCGAAGTTCCTCGAGTACTATCTCACTTCTTGGCTTGTGATTTATTACATAGTCTTCCTCTAAGAATCGAGCATTGGTACTCACAATGATCTTCTGATCCTTAGGACTATAAAATAAACCACCTTTCGTTCCTTTTGGATATCCAACAAACAGTCTAACATCCGTACGTGGTGCCAGCTTATCAGCTTCCTTATCCAGCACATGTGCTGGACTACTCCAAATCCGAAAATGTCCAAGACTGGGCTTTCGTCCAGTCCAAAGTTCTGTGGGCGTAGATGGGACTGATTTTGATGGAACCACATTCAAAATATAGGCTGCTGTTTCCAGGGCATATCCCCAGAACGAAATAGGCAGATCTGAATAGCTCATCATCGATCTAACCATCTCTAACAATGTTCTGTTCCTTCTCTTCGCCACGCCGTTCTGCTGTGGCGTTCCTGGCGTAGTCAACTGGGATGTAATCCCATTCTCTGCTAAGTAGTCCCTAAATTCATTCGAGAGGTACTCACCACCACGATCAGACCGTAGTGATTTGATACTTTTACCTGTACGTTTTTCCACTTCCGCTCTGAATTCTTTGAAAGTCTCAAAGGATTCTGAATTACGGCGTAACAGATATATGTATCCATACCTTGAGTAATCATCAATGAACGTGATGAAATACTCGTACCCTCCTCGAGCCTGAACTGACATAGGGCCACATAAGTCAGAGTGAATCAAATCTAGTACCTCTTCAGATCTATTCCCTTTATCCTTAAAGGGTTGCTCGGTCATTTTACCTTCCAAACAGGATTCACACAAAGGGAACGATTCTAGGACCAATGAAGACAAGGGCCCATCATTTACCAGTCTTTGTATCCGTTTAAGGTTAATATGGCCGAGCCTAAGATGCCAAAGATAGGTTTGATTCATTTCCGAAGGTTCTTTTCGTTTGTTAGGGTTTATGACCGATGTATTCAGTAAATGCATTTGCGTAGTATTTTGCATAGGATTAAGTAAATAAAGATGTCCATCCAATGTGCCAGAACAGATAAAACGTTTATCACTAAAGATAACAACCTTGTTATCAAAAGAAACAGAATATCCATCCATAAAAAGTTTAGAAACTGAAATCAAGTTTCGCTTAAAACCAGGCACATAAAGACAATCCTTTAAAACTAAAATCCTATCACTACTAAAAGATAAGGTTACGTCTCCCACTGCAACTGCCGCCACTTTTGTAGCATTGCCCATGTAGACTGAAATCTCTCCATCACTTAGCTGTCTTTTTGCCAGGAACCCCTGTAAAGACATGCAAACATGATCAGTAGCTCCAGTATCTACTACCCATGACTGAGTAGAACAAGTAGCTAAACATGTTTCAACGACGAGAGATTGAGACGTACCTTTTTTCTTCTTCTTGTTAGGACAATCCGCCTTCCAGTGACCTGGCTGGCCGCACTTGAAACACTTTGTCTTTGACTTAAATTCCTCGGGAGGAATCTTAGTCTTAGACTTCTTCACCTTAGGCGCCCCCTCTGTAGCTTTCTTGGGTGCGTTCTTCTTCTTCCTTTTTGTACCGGAAGAAGACGCCCTATTTTCAGCTAGGTGTGCCTCCGGATTTCCTTTTTGAAGTAACTCAGCCGCCTGAAGTTCCATGAGCAGTTCAGTCAGGCTGACATCCCTTTTAATCATGTTAAAGTTCAGCCTGAACTGCTCAAACCTCGAGGACAGGCTATGAAGAACAATGTCGATTTGAGAATCGCCATCCAGCTCTCCACCCAAGGTCTCGATCTCAGCCAGATACCCCATCATCGTGAGAACGTGATCCCTAACAGGTGTGGAGTCAGACATTCTCGCATCCATTAGTTTCTTCATCGCCAAATGGCGTGCCGAGCGGCTCTGATGACCGAAGAGCTGCCTAAGGTTGTAGATGATATCATAAGCGGTTTTCATAGGTTCATGCTGATGTTGCAACACATTTGACATAGATGCCAGAATGTAACAGTGCGCCACCTCATTGGACCTAACCCACTTATCATATGCAACCTTTTGGGCTTCGTCAGAACCCTTATCTGGCTTCTGAGGACATTCTTCTTCAAGTACGAATTTGTGTCCTTCCGCAATGAGAACAAGATTAAGGTTTCGAATCCAGTCATTGTAATTTTCACCGATTAACTTGTTTTCTTTGAGAATAGTGGACAGGTTGGAGAGTGCCATGATGATATAGAATAACTGAAAAGTAAACATGCAGTACAGTCACAAACTTTAGGATACTCACATATAATCGTATACCTCAAAAAATTATATATAATCCACCGACATTTTAAAAATGTTTCTTATAAGCCACGTTAGTGTGGACGTTTATAAAATTCATCCTTAAACAGGTAAAACCACCTTTAATTTACCTCCAGTCAAATTTCCTTATGACAAGTAAATTAAAAGTCGGAAATAATCACGGTCGTGTAACCTTCAAATTAATAAGCCACGTTAGTTTGGACGTTTGTTAATAAATTACACCTAAGTGTGAACACCATCATCTTAGCACCAAATCCACTATTTCGAACTCCCTGATCCAGTTGGAGGAGTCAGTTTGTTCTAGTAGTGTTCTACAGCTATCTTGATAAAGAAGTTTAATTTCTAGAGATAACAGTGATATAACACATCCGTTATGGAGGAAGACCTATTGTCAACTCGCATGTTTATCACATCTCAATTAAACCAGATTAATGGAGACCGTTTGAGATTTCTACATACTTTGGTATGAATCTCTCCCACTTAGTTATTTAAGATTGAGGTTTCATTTTATCCCATTGTAAAACATGCAAACATCACATAAAATGATAAAACACCATTGCATGCTTCAAACAACATAATAAGCAATAATAATAAAAACCAACTATCATGGCTTATATCTCATGTTGCTGAATGAGATAAAACTGGAAAGTCAGCTCCGGAAACTCGGGCATGGCCGCCGCCCTTATCACTGCGCCTCGCCGAAAACCTAGCTCCAATTAGGATTTCGGGACGTGAATCAGTGATACTTCCTTTCTTGAGCTGTGCCACTCTCCTTCTTTGAGTTGATCTTCAAACTTTATTCAATATAGAATATCTATTCCTTAGAGGAAAAAACTAATATATCTAGAATAAAATTACAACTCAATAACTTGGTCTAACAGTTTTATTTCTATTACATTAAAACAACATAAAATAAAACTTAGACCTAATCCATGGATTTTCTCATGGATTAAAATCACGTAGCCAAACCGGCATACGGCCCATCATACATCCAACATAAATTAAAACATACATCACATAATTAAGGAGCCATGATAGTCGGTAACCCTGCAAACAAGTCAGTCTACAAATCCAACAATCACAATTACATGATTAGCATAAAATAACATATGATATCCAAACATGACATATTAAATAATATTCGAATTTTACAATTAATTAAATTAATTAATTCGATATTATCCACAAGATAAAAATTGGAAATTAAAATAATTATCCACCAATTTAAATCTTGTTAAATTTCGAAAATATATCTTAAAATAAATCTGGAAATTATTTATAATTATCCACCAAATTTATTTAATATTTTCAAACCACCCTAATTAATTAATAATTGGATATATTGATATAAATCAAAAATCTAATCTAAATATTATCCATAAGAATCTAAATCTTCAAGGATAAGGTTTGGAGATTTGAGTCCAATCCAAAATCTTCCAAAACTTATCCAAATTTAAAATCTTATCACAATTGGATTTTGATAATTATTTGTATATATCCAAAATCACCTTATCCACTTTTAATCAAGAGATTTTCGAAAATATCTAAAATAATAAATCTGGAAATTTGATCCATTTCAAATTCTTCCAAATTTAAAATTCTATTTTCAAATCTATCTAGATTAAAATTAGGTAAATTAAGATATACATCAAATAATATCAAATCTTAATCCAATACCCAAATTTTAGATCCATCTTAATAAATAAATCTGAAAATTTGATTTTCATCAAAATCTTATCCAAATTAATTTATTAAAACCGAAAATTAACCTATATTTCACATTTGGAAATTTTGACATTAATCAAAAAACTTATTCCAAATAATATAGTGTAGGTTTTGAAAATTACAAGAAAAATAAATCTGGAAATTTTGATCCACTTCAAAAATTACCAAATTTAAAATTCTAATTTCAAACCTATCTAGATTAGAATTAGACAATCTTTGATATACATCAAAAATCACCAAATCCAATTCTAATCACCATGATTTTCGAACCACACTAGAATTAAATCTGGAAATTTTAATGTTGATTAAAAATCCATCCAAATTTAATAATACATAGTGTCGAAAATTTTAATTAACAAATTAGGGAAATTAATACATCAAAATTCAAAAATTTTGAACTCTAAATTTTCGACAACCACCATAAAATAAATCTGGAAATTTGAAGAACATCAAATATCATCCCAAATTTAATTTATGATTTTCGAAAATTACATAAAACCTCAAAACTAGAATTTTCGAATTACATAAAAAATTCATCCAAGTTTTGAACATACCATTCGAAATTTACCAACATATAAATCTGAAAATTTAAGCAACATAAATATTTCATGAAATTTATACATATATTTCGAATTAATCCTAGGATTAAATCTAGAACAGTGCCAAAACCCTCTCTGATACCAGTTGTTGGGGTTTTTTCGAATTGAACCACCACAGGATCTAAATAGATGTTCATTAATCCTAATGTCATGTAGATCATAAATCCATGCATCTCATATGTTTTAATTAATCGAGTTTAATTAACATGCAAATCCGGTTTAAACGATTCTACTGAAGCGGAAACATAGAATCAAAAAACGACTTACAAATTAAACGACGGGTGGAGGACAAGATTAAAGGTCTAATCTTGTTGTTGTGTATGATGATGATTGGCGCCCCACAGTGATATTCCACTCCTTGATCTTCTGTTGTATTCCCGGACTGAATCTAGTTTCAGGGTGGGCTGAAATCTACTAGATCGGTATGGAATCTGTGGAGATAAAGAGAACACAAGAGGAGCTGATTATTAACCTTGAAAATTTCGTCCCCCACCTTCCTATTTATAGGGGAGGTGGTCGAAATTTCAGTGTCCCAACCCTACTGGGTTTGGGCCTCTATCTCTTTTTCTATCTCCAGTCCATTAAAGTCATATTGGGCTACAACAGGGATCTAGAAGAATATTAAATTGGCCTGCTAATTTATTTAATTTCCAATATCCAATAAACTTAGGATATTATTAAATAAATTAAGTATTATTTTTATTCCACTAAAGAAATAATACTGACCTACCAATTTAATACATATTTCTGAATATGCTTTCTCCTTTAGTCCAGCCATTCCCCGCGTTTAAGATATAATGCCCATTAATTAATTATGTAAGCTTCTGACAGCTATAATTAATTAATATCTTATCCTTGAGTAGTACCACACAAGCTTTACTCATGCACGGAATAAATTCCACCTGCAGGGTTTCAGCATGAACTTGCATTTCCTCAAGGGGACACCATCAAACTGGCGCACCAGGACACGGTGCCCCTACATATTGCACAAGCCATCATAAGTGTAAATGTCACAACCCAAGATATCGAGATTATTGATCCTTATGAAAGAATCTCACCCTTTGATAAATCAAAACTGCAAACACTACACGTATATGTCTGCCAACACATAGCGGTTAAGAACCCGAACTCTTTGGATTCTTATTCTCTCATTTAAGGTCAGAATAGAGAATAGAATCCTAAGTAGATCCTCCTCAATACACTTGACCGTGTATTAGAATAATCAGTTAGTCAAGACAAACTAACTATCAGATTATTCTACGGCGTACCGATAGCAGGTTTAGTGCCATCTAAACCGTGAGCCTTTTAATACATTACAAGGAACCGATGATATGATCTAACCATGTGTTTACCCACACCATATCATCTACAATGTAAGTATAGTGAACATGCATGTAAATATAACAATTTAAATGCAAAAAGTGACTGCAATTGTATTCATTCTATATCATCATAAAACCATTATCAATAAAGTATACAAAAGACAAATCTTCTAGTATAAAAAACCAACATTGTGAACACAAGAGAAACCCCCACAAGCTTGTGTTTATCTTTTTGCATGCTCTTCTTTTGAAAATACTCATATTATTATTATTTCATTGATCACCCTCTTTTGTTTATGATCGATGATTATTGGGGATGGGACTAGCCCTATTTTAAAGTTATGATGTATCTAACTAGACATTATGCAAAACATTTTAAAGGCGGGTCGTTTGACCTTGGAGCCTTCTACGTGTGAGGTATGTTGTCAAGCTTATATTATGTATGTTGATTTAGGGTGCTAGACGGGCGGGTTAAGTCAACCTATGAGCCCGATAGGTTAGATGATTGTATGATTGATATGGATGGGCCTATGCAATGCTTCCATTAAATACCATGTTGTGTGACAAATTAGATCCGATAGGTTGTATGTTATAATCGTGAAAAAATTTGTATTGGGAATCATGAATTCACTCCTCATAATGAAAATTTACCTTAGCTTTCGCTCAATTTAAAATAAGCACATCAAAATGAGTAAGTAAATTGTGTGTTAAGTGACGTGGCCAAACGGAGTAGTTTGGGGCGCTACACAACTAAATTAGGAAATAAAACAAAGTAAAATTCAAAAATTTAGAATTGCCCATATAGGTCCGTCATGGGATTGGTCGCACCACATTCGGTTGGGCCGTGCCTCGTCTGGGCCTGAGTCATGCCTCGGTCGCGCCTCGTCTGTAATCGGGCCGCACTGTCTCTCTGTCTCACACTAACATGTGATCTTTGTCCTCCAACTATGCTCGGTTTCAGCACCTTTGATGAGTCTCCTTGATGCCTCTTGGTTCCAAACGCCTTGTATAAATCCACTGAGACTCTTCTTGAATCTCTTAGCTCTTGATCTTGTTACTGGCCGTTCCAGTACTTTGATTGGATCAAACATCTCCTCAGCTCGGGTTGTATCAAGCATCCTTTGAGTCGATAGAAGAGAGAGAGATAGACAGATAGAATATGTATCGATCTACTTAAATCAATGCATATTATCTCGATCATCGTATACATCACCTTGAACTTGAGACATCCTTTCTCGAACTTGTCCTTGCTCCTCGATCAGAAATGTATAGAGGCAAGTGTAGCGAGAAGGAAACTATCTATCACGATCGACATTCAAAATTTTCCCAACATACTCCTCAAATATATATACACACGAACTACATTTCCTAGAAATCCATATAACTCAAGCCATCTAAAAGAATATACTTATCCATTCTAAGTTCTTTCTACGTTCAAAACTACAAGGCACTAAATAATCGTTCCCACCTTCTTAGTCAATCTGTTCTTTATAATCATTCATCAGATTCTAAGTTGAACCGAAATCTAGTTGTCTCAGACATCCCATTAAATAATAGGTAAACCACGACCTTCCCGTGAACCCTCTTTCATATAGGATTCAATCCAAACATGTCATAACACATTCTTTTAAAATTTCACATCATAACAAATTGACACATTTCAGTGGAACCAATCCATGTGGGCTTATAATCTTGAACGTGGAAAAGCACTTAATCAACCTATGTTCCACAAGAATCTTAACAATCATCAACTTAAAATCCAATCTATGTGCATAAGTCACAACTAGCTATATTCATCTACATTCTCAATCAAATCATTCCATAAGCATTCTGGGTGTCCTAACACTTTAACATCATCACATTCCAATCACTTACACATTATAACATTTCTAATCATAGGGCATTGATTGCTATCATCACACTTTCTTTAAAAACATATCACATACATATAATCCCATTTAAAACATCATATTTCATTTCAAACATAATGGACATATTGTCCCATTCAAAATAATCGTTCAATACCATTTGGGCATAAAGTCTCAAAATTTTACCATCATGGACAGTAAGTCCCTTTCATTCATAACCCTTATCATATGGACACATAGTCCAAACTAATACCATTATCCTTTAGAAACCATCTTCGGCGCGATTTTTCATAAATACCATGAATGTGAAAAATGGTCCTTATCCACATTTCCTTTTGAAATCAATAAATATCATTGAATCTCAAAAATATTTTAACTCACGTACCTTTCATTTTGAAGCAGATGAGTGCGGTGCAGACGACGTGCTAGGGCTTTCAGACAATAAATTGAGAGACTATACTGAGAACTAGACTCAATCAACAATATAACAGGCCTGCAGAGTTGCAACCTGCTCTGATACCACTCTGTAACGCCCCGATCCCGGGAGAAGGGTAAGGGACCGGTGCGTTACTTAGGGGAAAGGGGAAGGGGTTGTTGAACAGAAGCAATCAAAGAACTAGGGTTAGTGCCCCAAGAATTTGGGCAGTATAACCTCTATAACTGAATCAATCCACGCTTTTGAAGCGTCTAAAATGACTCAAACCAGATACCATGACTCTTGGGATGAACCCTTGAAAGAATAATCAAGGCAAACTTCAATGTAAATATATAATAACAGTTCAAAGGTTAACTGTTAATAGATTAGATATGAGAAAGGCCAGGCTAATGTTTGTCCAAATACATGAAGTAAATCTGCCAGGCTCTCGCCTGTTATGAAAGCAATATAATGCCAGGCTTTTGCCTTGATATGAAAAACAATATAAAGCTAGGCTTGTGCCTGCCTGAATTAGTAAGTAAATAAATGCCAGACTTTCACTCGTCAGGAGCAGAAAGTAAGCGGAATTCAGAAAAACAGGACATTCCATAACAATAATCAGAGTAGGTGGAAAAGAACGTAATGCATTTATTCAAACTCAAAAGAAAGCATGTTCTCAGTTAGACTCCATAAAAGAAACATATACATCAAGTCATTCAGCCTTAGCACAGCCGTCCACCATCCCACAGTTCATCCTGAAAATATTTGAAAAGATTTTGGGCGTGAGTACTAATGCACTCAGTGGGTACCTTTGAGAAAAGCTTCACAATCATTTTATAAAACAGAATATCCAATCATATTTTAAGCATATCATGGAAAGCTTTTAAAACAGAAAATTTGTGAATTCCATGTATACTAAATCATTTTCATTGCATCATTGCACGCCACTCTCCTCTATAACGCTTACGGTGAGTCGGTTCGTATACATAACCCGGCTGCTTAAGGTTGGACATTGCCCTGTTTGCTTGGGGCTCGATATCGTGAACCATTGTAGTTTTGTCACTAAAAATAGTAGTAAGACTTACATGAGTCAGGAGAGCACATCAAATACAGTGATGAGTTAGATATTCAATCAAATTTATTTTATAAATATCAGGGCTTAATAACCCGAAATACATTTTTATATAATAAAAACTCACCTGATAAAAGATTTGTCTCTAAAAAAGGCTCTTAACTCTGGGTTGGATTTGCTCGGATTCTGCTATCTCTTCTGAGCCTATAATAATCAGTTTTGGCTTAGTTTTGCTAAAAGCCGCTATAAAACTCAAAGCACTAACCT
This sequence comes from Perilla frutescens, assembly GCA_026008535.1. Lineage (NCBI taxonomy): Eukaryota > Viridiplantae > Streptophyta > Magnoliopsida > Lamiales > Lamiaceae > Perilla > Perilla frutescens. The sequence goes on from BRKX01000005.1 coordinate 11,455,802, forward strand.
ACAACATTAAACTCTCATCAGATCGATTTAATTAATTTCGGCATGACTTATATTTTCCTATTTATTTTACATCACTTTCAAATTATAAAATAGAACAAATTATATATATATATATATATAACTTAGTTAACTGGGACACTATCATCTAGCAGCTAAATAATTAATGAATAAATGATATAATTAATTATCAGCTAGATGATAGTGTCCCAGTTAACTAAGTTATATATATATATAACTTGTGCCAAGGATCTTTATGCCAAGGACATGTATAGCTTCTCTCAAATCCTTCATATTGAACTGCTTGAATAACCACACCCTTATGTCTGATAAGACCTTTTTATTGTTTCCAATAAGCAAGATATCATCAACATACAGTACGAGGAATGCCACCATGTTTCCGTCACTGTTCTTGTACACACAGCTCTCATTCAGACTTTGGACGAATCATATGACTGGATCACCTCGTCAAACATGATGTTGCAAGACTGCGATGCCTGGTTAAGTCCATAAATGGATCTCTTCAGTTTGCACACTAGGTGGTCTTGTCCTTTGATAATGAATCCCTCTGGTTGCTTCATGTGGATGTTTTCTTCAAGACTTCCATTTAGGAAAGCTGCCTTGACATCCATCTGTCAAATCTCATAATCCAAATGAGCGACAATAGACAAGAGAATCCAGATCGATTTAAGCATGACAACCAGCGAGAAGGTTTCATCATAATCGATCCCTTCTTTATGAGTATAATACCCTTTCACCATCAATCTAATTGTAACGCCCCGATCTCGGGAGAAGGGTAGGGGATCGATGTGCTACTTGGGGGAAGGAAAAATGGGTTGTTGAACAGAAGCAATCAAAGAAATAGGTTAGTGCCCCCAAAAATTTGGGCAGCATAACCTCTATAAATGGATCAATCCATACTTTTAAAGCGTATGAAATGACTCAAACCAGATACCATGACTCTTAGAATGAACCCAAGAAAGCAAACCCAAGAAACAAACTTCAATGTAAATAATAACAGTTCAAAGGTTAACTGTTAATAGGTTAGGCATGAAAAAGGCCAGATGGATTTCTGTCCAAATACATGAAGTAAAGAGATGCCAGACTTTCGTCTGTCATGAAAGCAATATAAAGCCAGGCTTTTGCCTTGACATGGAAAGTAATGTAAAGCCAGGCTTGTGCCTGTCTGAATAAGAAAAGTAAATAAATGCTAGGCTTTTGCCTATCAGGAACGGAAAGTAAACGAGATTCAGAGAACCGAACACTCCGTAACAATAAAGAAAATGGGATTCAGAGAACTGAACACTCCATAACAGTAAAGAAAATGGGATTTGGAGAACCGAACACTCCATAGCAATAAAGAAAATGGTATTCCGAGAACTGAAAACTTCATAATAGTAAAGAAAATGGGATTCGGAGAGCCGAACACTCCATAACAATAATCAGAGTAAGCGGAAAAGAAGGCAGCGCATTTATTCAGACTTAAAAGATAACCATGTTCTCAGTTAGACTCCATACATAAAAGAAACATATATGTTAGTGCCACAATTATGCACTAAGTATTTGTGTTGTTTTCTTGGCGAGATATGTTCGACAATGTGTGCTTGAGTTTGTCCCTAAAGCTTTTCATTTCGCTGTGCGTGAAAAGAAGAACAGTTGGCAAACTGTTCCCTCTGATGTCCCAGATAGAACCAGAGACACATTTATTTGGCAGTTTTCATAAATAGAAGATCTTGAGCGGATCCGTTCGTGGAAGGTAAGATATGTTCGATTGACTACCTTGTGGAGTAGATACCAAGCTGCTAATAACCCTCCTATCCAAGAAAAGTATCTACTCCCTTTTGGGAAGACGCATGAAGATCGGCAACAAGTGTGAAGTGAAGGCTATATGAAGACCGATTCATTGTGAAATTGGTGGATGACTTTTAGACTCTCTTAGCATATTATTTGTGAGTTAATTTCATTTATGTCCCATGTATTTTACTAGTAGTTGTTCCTAAAAGTTCAACGTGATAGAGTAGTCTTTGAGTGTTTTGAGTGAAACACATGAGGGGTTTATTTATTCATTTTGTACGCAATCTCGGGAGAGATTTTAAGTTAAAGTCGTGGGTAGCTAGAGGGAGTCTAGTGTCACGGTTGTAAGGGGATCTTACAGCTTTTGGCTAGGGAAAGAGTTCGTGGAGAAGAACAGACGACATAAGGAGGGAGTCCTGTATGTGTAAGAACCCAAATACACTCTTCGAATGAATAACAATCGAATCTTCAAGTTTGGAAGCAATCCCCCCAGAGTAGGTTGTTGAACTGAACTGGGTTACCAATCTCGTGCGTTCTTTACTGATTTTTAATTTATGTTCTTACATCTGTCCCACACACATCGTAGAACAAATAATAGCAGTATCGATTAATCTCTTGTTTGCATGGATTATAATTTTTCAATTGGAACCAGAGCAGGTCACCTTTCTTAAGGTGTGATCGTGTGTTTTTAATTCATGTATTTTGTGTTGTTTTTCTGAGATGGACACAATGAGAAAAGGAGCCCGACGGTGTGACCTCCGCTCCTGGATGGCAATAATTATGCCTATTGGAAAGCTAGAATGATAGCTTTCATACGTTCGATTGATGAACGAGCCTGGAAGATGATGACTGAAGGCTGGAAGCCTCCCACTAAGAAGGATAAAAAAGGCAAAGTGGTGCTGAAGCCGGAAGAAGAATGGGAGGATGCCAACTTCCATGTCATGGGGCTAAATGCTAAAACCATGAATGCTATCTTCTCTGCTGTTGACATGAATGTCTTCAAGCTCATATCCACATGTGACAAAGCCAAAAATGCATGGGATATCTTGCAGACCACATTTGAAGAAACTAGCAGTGTTCGTACCTCTCGAATGCAACTTCTTACCATCAGATTTGAGAACCTTCGCATGGATGAAGGTGAAAAACTTGCTGATTTCAACGCCAAGATTTGTGACATCGCTAATGAAAGCTTTACCCTTGGAGATGCGATCTCCGAAGAGAAATTTGTGTGAAAAGTTTTACGATCTCTATCTAGAAGATTCACGTACAAAGTCACGGCCATTGAAGAGGCCAAAGACGTGAGCAAGATGAAGTTACAAGAGCTGATGGGGTCCTTGCGAACATTTGAAATGGGGCTGACAGATGATGAGACAGTACAGAAGAAAAGCATAGCTTTTCAGGCAGGTTTCAGTACTGATGTGCCAAACAATGTCCCTGATAAAAATGACCTTGCAGTGTCAATTGCGATGCTGTTAAAGAATTTCTCTAAGTTTGCAAAATGATATGAGAATGCTTTTCAAAATAATGATGGCAAGAACAGGTTCTCTCAACCTCGAAAAACCAAGGATGATAAGTCAAATGAAGACAGATATAAGGAAGTGAAGTGTCGTGAATGTGATAGTTATGGTCACTATCAAGTCAAGTGTGCTAACACTCTCAAAAAGAAGAACAAGTCATATTGTTCTACCTTCAGTGAAAGTGATGATCCTGATGATAGTGAAAGTGATGAAAAAGGTGTAAGCAATCATATTGCTTTCATGACACACTCTATTAAAGAGTCTGCGCCTGTATCTGTTCCTGACAGTGAGGTCAAGAAAATTTCAGAATGCAGCGATGATGAAGAAGATGAAGAATTCTCTGTGGAATCAACTATGGAGGCGTATAAGAAGTTGCATTCCAGTTGGATCATGGTGGTTAAGGTCAATGAAGACCTGTTAAAAGAGAATTCCAATCTCTTGAAAGAAAGAGATAATCTCTCTACTCGCCTTAATGAGGTACATAATGAATTGTTGCAGTCCAAAAATAGTACTCAAGCACAGAATGGTGAACTCTAACACCTAAAGAAGCTTGTCAAAATAATGAACTCCGGATCATCTTAACTGGATGAAATTCTCTCCAAAGGAAAGAGTCCTCAAGATTATTCTGGGCTCGGATATAATGGCGCTCATACTTATGACGTATTATGTCAAGGACAGTCATCTGGAACAAAAGATTCAACAGTTCTAGAGTTGAGAGATGAGCTAAAGAACAAGCAGCAGCGAAGGAAGTCTCCTCAAAAGACATGTGTTGTGTGTCATTACTGTGAAAAACCTGGTCACATTCGACCACATTGCAGAAACTTGATCAATGACCTCCGAAGGATGAAATGAAGGGGTTTTTCAGAATCTGATCGGTTTCCCAAAAGAAATGTCTGAAACAGATCCAGGAACAATCACAAAAATTATGTGGTTCACACTGCACTTAATATTTATGCAAAAAGTAACTGGTACTTTGACAGCGGATGCTCTCGGCATACGACCGGAGATGCTAGCATGCTGAGCAACATACAAAAAGACTACTCATATCAATCTGTTACCTTTGGAGATGGTGTTAAATGTACAGTGCTTGGTCGTGGATGCCTAAATGTGCATGGGATACCCAACCTGGAGGATGTGCTGCTTGTAGAAGGACTGAAAGCTAATTTAATTAGCATTAGTCAATTGTGTGACCAAGGTCTCTTGGTACATTTCACTCGAGACAAATGCTTTGTGAAGAACAAAGAAAGTGTTCTTCTGATGGATAGGGACAGATCGAGGGATAGCTGTTATCTCCTTAATGTGAAGGGGACTTGCTTTAGATCTCAGATTGGTGAAGAAAATTTATGGCATGAAAAGATTGGCCATATCAGTTTTCAAAACCTTCAAAGACTCACGAAAACTGAAGCTGTGATTGGTGTTCCAAAATTGAGTATTGTTGAGAAGAAAATGGGACGCTTCAAGAAATGAGCAGAGTCATGATGAAGGTAAAATCTGTCCCTGACAACCTCTGGGCTGAAGTGTTGAATATAGCTTGTCGTGTTATTAATCGGGTGTACTTCAGACCCAAGGCGAGAGTTACTCCCTACGAGTTGTGGAAAGGGAAAAGCCCAACTTAAAGTACTTTCATATCTCTGGGAGTACTTGTTACATGTTGCGAGACCGAGAACAGCTTGGCAAGTTTGATGCCAAAGAAGATGAATGTGTGTTTCTTGGGTACTCGAGGAATAGTCGGGCCTATCATGTTTTCAACAAAAGGACTAAGACTGTGTCGGAGTCCATTAATATTGTTGTTGATGATCTGGAAGAATCTGCTATCCAGATTGATGAAGAAAGAGTTGATGCTACTATCCATGTTCCAGCATCTGTTCCAGACAGTTCGGAACACAGTATTCCTGCAGAAGCAAGAAATGAGAAACTAGATGTTTACAATCCTTCGAAAGGTGTTCAGAAGAACCACTCTATATCAGATATCATTAGTGATATGAGTGAAGGAGTTCGAAAAAGAGGTGTTCGAAAGAACTATCGTGAATTGATAGCCAATGTGTGTTACACCTCAACTATGGAGCCCAAGAATGTTAAGGAGGCATTGCAAGATGACCGATGGATTCAGGCCATGCAAGAAGAACTCTTGCAATTTGAAAGAAATGAAGTGTGGGATCTTGTTCCACAATCTGAAGATATTAATGTTATCGAAACAAAGTGGATCTTCAAGAATAAAACCGATGAAGAAGGAAACATAACCAGAAATAAGGCAAGACTTGTGGCCCGAGGTTATTCCCAAGTTGAAGGTGTGGATTTTAACGAGACTTTTGCTCCAGTTACACGTCTTGAATCGGTGCGTTTGCTCCTTGCCATGGCTGCTTTGATGAAGTTTAAATTATTCCAAATAGACGTGAAGAGTGCCTTCTTGAATGGGTACTTATCTGGAGATGTTTTTAGTAGCCAACCCAAAGGCTTTGACGACCCCCACCATCCGGAGTATGTGTACAAACTGAAGAAGGCCCTCTACGGCCTCAAACAAGCTCCTCGATCTTGGTACGAACGGCTAACTAAGTTCCTTCCGGAGAAAGGATATGTTCGTGGTGGAGTTGATCGAACTCTCTTCATCAAGAGAGAAAAATCTGATGTAATCATCGTCCAGATTTTTGTCGATGATATTGTCATTGGATCTGTCTCAAACAGAATGGTGGACGAATTTGTGGAGGACATGACTTCAGAATTTGAGATGAGTCTTGTAGGTGAACTAACCTACTTTTTAGGGCTTCAAGTGAAGCAAAAAGATGATGGAATCTTTGTGTCTCAGACAAAGTATGTGAGGAACTTGATCTTTGTGGCATGAATAGTTGCAGCCAGAAAAGAACACTGATGTGAACATCTTTGAAGATGTCAAAAGATGAAGCTGGTGTCTCAATTGAGCAAACCTTGTACCAGAGTATGATTGGCAGTTTGCTCTATCTTACAGCAAGTAGGCCAGACATTTGCTACAGTATGAGAGTTTATGCTCGGTACCAATCTGATCCCAAAGAAAGTCATCTAAAATCTGTCAAGGACATAATCAAGTACATAAAGGTTACGGATGAGATAGGACTTTCGTTTTCCTATGATACAAACGTCAGTTTTGTAGGGTTTTGCGATACAGATTGGGCTGGTTGTACTGAAGATCGGAAGAGTACTTCAAGAGGATGTTTCTTCTTTGAAAACAACATGGTTTCATGGTTTAGTAAGAAACAAAATTCGATCTCTTTATCTACTACTGAAGCCAAATATATTGCAGCTGGAAGTTGTTGTACTCAACTTCTTTAGATGAAGCAAATATTGCTTGACTATGGTGTGCTACAATCTGTCCTTATCATATAATGTGACAACATGAGTGCAATAAATATTTCGAAGAATCTTGTACAGCACTCACGCACAAAACACATAGATATTCATCACCACTTCATCCGTGAACTTGTTGAAGATGGTCCACTTGTGATTGAATATGTGGAAACTAAAGCCCAATTTGCGGATATCTTTAAGAAGGTACTTGATAGTGCAAGATTTGAAATACTTAGATCCTCTATGGGTCTATGTGTTTTCTGAACTTCTCCTCTGTGAGAAGCCTCTATGTACGGTCTTCGTCAGTGATGTATGTACAGAGAGTAAAAATGACCAAATTGGTGTGGTCGATCCAGTGTGTGTGCTGAAGTTTGTCTCAGACAGATATTGGGACCGTTTGAACGGTTATTTCTCAACAGATAGTGGGTTTCTTCGGATCCTCCCTTGCTGCATCTAGAGAACATTGAATCAATCGACGTCCTAATCACCTCTGTTGTTCGCAATGAGTTTGCCTCAATTGAGGAATTTGCTGCATCGCTTGATGCTTTGAAGTTTGTGCAAGAACCATCTGCTCTTGCTGCCATTCCGGTGCTTTGAAGTGTCACCTGTTGCTACTGATGAAACCCTTGATCAAGGTCAAGGTAAAGAAGATGTTGATATCTCCTTCCTCGATGAAGATTCTCCTGTTCTTGAGGCTGATTCTGTTCCACCTTAACCAAGTCGAAAGGTATCTCCTCCAAGACTCGCGGGACCAAACACAAGTTGGAGTTGAGAGATGTTCCAGTCACCCCTCCGGTGTCTGATGATGAAGATGACACACCTATCATTTTTTTGAAATCAAAGGTGTTGGCGAAAGTTGCTGCGAAGGAGGGGCCTCTTTCTAAAACCCCAAATCGAAGAAAGTTGCTGCCAAGAAAGGGTCTTCGTCCAAAGCCCCCAAATCGGTGAAGTCCTCTGGTAAAAAGGCTTCAGCAAAGAAGTCTGATGTTGTTCCTACTCGTCATGTTACACGGAGTTTGTCTGAGCAGAGGATGGGGTTGATGTCGGGTCATCGTCGCCCGCTGATGAAGCAAGCCAGAGCTCCTTCTCCCTCTGATGATGAAGCAGAGGATGTCACTGAATCTATCCCAGACAGATCTAATTCCGAATCTGAAGTCTATGATTCGAGTAAGTTCATCACTGCCTTTAACCAAAGTCAGTATAAGTTGGTTGTAGGTCACTCTCTTGTGTCTGAGCAAAAATTGATCAAGGCTGATGTTGAGGGTACTGGAGTTGTTGAATTTTTGCATGATTTGAGGTTAGAGAAGTCTGGTTATACTGCACCTCCTTTTATTGTTGCTGTTGTGCATGAGTTTTATGCAAATCTTTCTAAATCCATTCGAGATACATCATCTGAGCATGCTTTTGCTATTTTTGTCCGGGATCATTGGATTCCCTTTTCCCCGTCTGTGATAAATGCTTATCTGGGTCATGCACATGTGGTTGCTCCTGCTCCCATGTTTGAGTTGAATGAGGTTGCTGCCGAGTTGACTGGAGGCAGTCGTTGTGCTTGGCCATCGGGCTGTTCTTTGATGGCATCGATATTGTTGTTGTTTAAGGTTGGAACTCGGGTGGAGTTCAACCTAGGCCAGCTCATATTTGAGCAAGTTGTGGCCCATGCTGAGTTTTCCCGGAGTCAGCAACCAATTGGTTTTCCTGGAATGATTTTCAGCTTGATCATGGATGTGCATAATATGGTGTGTGCAGAAGATGTGTATGAGTTTGAGGCGCTGCCACTCATTATCAGCCAGAAATTGTTTTCATCCCAGCATGCTCTGGATTTTTCAGCCAAAGAAGAAGTTGGTGGTTCTGGAACTGTGCTACCTTTTGTCCCTCACAGAACTGCTCCTGCTTTGTCTGTCACTTCTATTTTCTTTGACAGGCACATAAAGTCTCTAGAGCGCGAAGTGCAGATGCTGAAGAAGTCTATCAGGACTTTCAAGACTCGAGAATAGGAATTGGAGTCTCTCTTGATTGATCTTCGAGCTCGGGCACTTGGCCTTGCCTCTCCATTCAATGCAGCTGCTACCCATGCTGATGTTGCTCTTACTGGTGATGCAGATGATGATGATAGTGCCTCCCCGCATTGACAACTTTTGCCATTTTTGGCAACAATTAAGGAGGAGAAGAAGAAAGGGGGAGTGAAGGTCAAGCCCCACTACTGCTGCCTACTGTCTGTCCGCTGCTACTGCCGACAAGAGCTATTGTGCTCTTTTATTGGGGATGTTTGTTTACCCTCCTGACAATGCGGTCATGACCATGAAAACAATGTTCATTATGTTGAAGACACTCCCAGATCAGATTCATGAGGAGTGACTGAAACTGTCCCTAACAGTTTTTAAATATATCGCACTTTTTGATATATTTTGATCTGCGAAGTTTATTTGAGTGTTGTGCAGATCATGATGATAATTGTCAACCATAAACGCCAAAGGGGGAGATTTTTAGTGCCACAATTATGCACTAAGTATTCATGTTGTTTTGTTGGCGAGATATGTTCGACAATGTGTGCTTGCGTTTGTCCCTAAAGCTTTTTATTTCACTGTGCGTGAAAAGAAGAACAGTTGGCAAACTGTTCCCTCTGATGTCCCAGACAGAACCAGGGACATATTTATATGGCAGTTTCCATAAATAGAAGATCTTGCGCGAATCCCTTCGTGGAAGGTAAGATATGTTCGATTGACTGCCTTGTGGAGTAGATACCGAGCTACTAATAACCCTCTTATCCAAGGAAAGTATCTACGCACTTTTGGGAAGATCACAAAACATCAATTCACTTCCATATTGGCGACGTATGAAGATCGGCGACAAGTGTGAAGTAAAGGCTATATGAAGACCGATTCATTGTGAAATCGGTGGACGACTTTTTAGAATCTCTTAGCATATTATTTGTGAGTCAATTTCATTTGTGTCCCATGAATTTTACTAGTAGTTGTTCCTAAACAGTTCAACGTGATAGACTAGTCTTTGAGTGTTTTGAGTGAAATACGTGAGGGGTTTATTTATCCGTTTTGTACACAATCTCGCGAGAGATTGTAAGTTGAAGTCGTGGGTAGCTAGAGGGAGTCTAGTGTCACAGTTTTAAGGGGATCTTACAGCTTTCGGCTAGCGAAAGAGTTCATGGAGAAGAACGGGCGACATAAGGAGGGAGTCTTGTATGTGTAAAAATCCAAATACACTCTTCGAAGGAGTAACAATCGAATCTTCAAGTTTGGGAGCAATCCCCCCAGAGTAGGTTGTTGAACCGAACTGAGTTACCAATCTCGTGCGTTCTTTACTACTTTTTAATTTATGTTCTTACATCTGTCCCACACACATCGTAGAACAAACAATAGCAGTATCGATTAATCTCTTGTTTGCACGGATTATCATTTTTCAATACACATCAAAAGATAGCCCTTCAGCCTTAGCACAACCATCCGCCATCCCGCAGCTCATCCTGAAAACATTTGAAATGATTTTGGGCATGAGTACTAATGCACTTAGTAGGTACCTTTAAGAAAAGCTTCACAATCATTTTATAAAATAGAATATCCAATCATATTTTAAGCATATCATGGAAAGCTTTTAAACCAGAAAATTTGTGAATTCCATGTATAATAAATCATTTTTGTTCCATCACTGCGCACTACTCTCCCCTAGAACGCTTACGGTGAGTCGGTTCGTGTAAATAGCCCGACTGCTTAAGAATGGACACTGCCCTGTTTGCTTGGGGCTCGATATAGTGAACCATTGTAGTTTTGTCACCAAAAATAATAATAAGACTTACATGAGTCAGGAGAGCAAATTAAATACAATCATAAGTTGGATATTCGATCATATTCATTTTATAAATATTAGCGCTTAATCACCCGAAATACGTTTTTATATAATAAAAACCCACCTGGTAATCTGATCTGGATAGCTAGATCTAGATTCTGATTCTGGTCTTAACTAGAAGTTTCCTTCTTTTGTGCCTACAAGATTATCCGGTAACTTAATTTTGATAGAAGACTATCATTAGATCAAAATCTAACCATTCTTAGCTATGAAGTAAATCTTATAATGTCTGCTATCTTAATACACAACACCCGGATCATGAAAATATTTTGACTCTTAAGGAAACTTTACTCAGGGCATTTTTATAAATTAAAACTCTTTTGGAAGTTTTGGCATACGGGGTGGTCAAACCCGTATCTTAAAATTAACTCAATACAAAGAAATTTATACCACAAGATCCGCCCATTGGAAAGATATGAAACTTTAAATAAAAATACTATATTTTGAGATGGAATAACTTTTGAGACTAAAAATACGATAGGGCTATCCATGAAAGATAGATCTAAAACAGACTACAATTTAAAATTCGGATACCCAAAATATACCTGTAATTAAAAAGTGACAACATGGAAAATGTATATAAATATACATAAAACATAAAACCCTAAAGGCACTTTTTGATTCGGCAACCCGAAAGAGATCGTCGGTGATTGTGATGTCGTGGTATTAGAATTGGTGGCGGTGGTTTGGTTGATTGATGGTGGCGTGAGGAAATCTTGATGATTAGTGGTGGGTGGTGTTGGGGGATGGTTGTGTGATGATTGGGGTGATAATGGTTGTTGGCATGGGAGTTGGTTGAAATGGAGGTTGGCGGTGGTGGTGACTTTTGGCGGCGGTCATGACAATTTTTCGTCGTGATCGTCCATCATATCATTTTTTCAATTACGTATTTGTGATCTACGTATTGACACCATCAAAATGACGATTTCAGAATTGAAATAGGAAACTAGAGACATACCTTCTCTAGAAGCTGATCGGCCTTTCGATTTTGAAAATGAATGAAAAATGAAACCTTAAGCTCCTATTTATAGAGGAAAAAATAAATAGAATAATAACGAATAAAAGAAAAGGATAATGATGGAATAGGATAATGATGGAAAAAGAATAGGATAATTACGAATAGGATAATATTTGAAAAAGAAATTGAAAAATGACGGATGTGCATTTTTCAATTTAAAGTTGTGCCAATAGTTCATTTGAATTCCAAACTCGAAAATTCAAATTTCGGCACGATCCCTGAAACATTTTCTATCAACTTGAAAAATCAGAACATATTTTTAAAGCAATTTTTGACCAAATTAAATTTTAACAGATTTCTCTGGCTGCGATTTTCCTTTATTTGAATCCTTTAAGGACCCAACTTATTTTCTAACTTACCAAAGGGTAACATAAGTTGAAAAAAAAACCTTCTAAAATATTTCGGGGTATTACATTCTACCTTAATAAAAATTTCATCCCGAAATTTGCGTACCTCTATAGGGTAAATCAGGGTACAACTCTTTCATTCTACTTTTAAGCTCCATGGTAGCTTCCTCTCTCCCATGGTTATTCCATGGGACTTTCACCAGTGATATCGGTACTTTAGAATTAAGTTTGGATGGATTTTTGATCATTATCAAATTTTCAGATTTAATTCCTAGTGTAGTTCTAAAATTATGAAGATTAGATTAAGATTAGGTAATTTTTGGTGTATATCAAAATTACCTAATTCTAATCTAAATAGGTTTGAAAATAGAATCATAAATTTGGTAATTTTTGAAAGGGATCAAAATTTCCAGATTTATTTTTCTTAATATTTTCGAAATCTATGTTATTTTATTTGTAATAGTTTTTTGATTAATCAAAATTTCCAAATATGTTTATTTGTGTTATTTTCGATTTTATTAAAGTAATTTGGAGAAGATTTTGAATAAAATCAAAATTTCAGATTTATTTAATAGTAGGGGTCCAAAATTACATGTATGGGATTGAGATTTGATATTATTTGATGTATATCTTAGTTTACCTAATTTTAATACAAATAGATTTGAAAATAAAATTTTAAATCCTGGAATATTTGGAATGGACTAAATTTTCAGATTTATTATTTGGGATATTTTCGAAAACTATGGTGTTAAAATTGGATAATGTAATTTTTGATATAGATAAATAATTATCAAAGTCCAATTGTGATAAGGATTTAACTTAGAATATAATTTGGAAGAGTTTGAAGTGGATCAAGTTTCCAGATTTTATTCTTTGAAATTTTCAGTCCTTATGTATAATATTTGGATTAGATTTTTGATTTATATCAAGATATCCAAATATTATTTAATTAGGGTGGTTCGAAAATATTAAATAAATTTTTTGGATAATTTTAATTTATTTCCATATTTATTTTTGTGCTATTTTCAAAATCTACAAGATTTTAATTTGGTGGATAATTATTTAAATTTTCAAATTCTATCTTGTGTTAATTTTCAAATTTATTATTTAATTAATTGAAATATTCGAAAATTATAATTCATGCATAGAAATCATATGTTATTTTATGTGTATCATATAAATATGATTGTTGGATATGTAGACTGTGTTTGTTTGCAGGTTTACCAACTATCATGACTCCATTTATTTATGTGATGTATGTTTATGTTGAATGAATGGTTGGCCGTATGCCGGTTTGGCTACGTGTTTTTTAATCCATGAGAAAATCCATGGATCAGGTCTAGGTTTTATTTTATGTTGTTTTAATGTAATAGAAATAAAATTGTTAGATCAAGTTTTTGAGTTGTAATTTTTATTCTAGAAGTATTAGATTTTTCCTTTAGGAATAGATAGTCGGTATTGAATAAAGATCGAGATCAACTCAAAGAAGGAAAGTAGTACAACACCAAGAAGGAAGGTTCACCGATTCACGTCCCGAAACCTTAATTGGAGCTAGGGTTCCGGCGAGGCGCGGTGAGGAGGGACGGCGGCCAAGCCCTGTTCCGGAGCTGACGTTACTATTTTATCTCATCAATCAACATGAGAGGTATAACCATGATAGTTGGAATATTACTGTTGCTTATTATGTTATTGTGAAGCATGTAATGTATGTTTATCATTTTATGTGATGTTTGCATGTTCTTAATAATGGGATAAAATAAAACCTCAAGCATAAATAACTAAGTGGGAGAGATTCATCCCAAAGTATGTAGAAATCTCATACAGTCTCCATTAATTCTGGCTTAATTGATAAGTCATGGTCATGCGCGTTGACATCGGTTTTCCTCCATATCGGATGTGTCATATCAGAGATTTCCCTAGAAATTAAATTTCCTAAAAGGATAGCTATAGAACACTTTTAGAACTAACTGACTCCTCCATCTGGAGCAGTTAGATTTGAAATAGTGATCTTGGTGCGAAGATAATGGTGTTTACACTTAGATGTAATTTATTGATAAACATCCACACCATTGTGGCTTATCAGTTAGATGATTATATGACCGTGTTTATTATCTGGCTATTAATTTTCTTGTTGTAAGGAAATTCAACTGGAGACAAATTAAAGGTTTGATAACCTATTTAAAAATAGATTTTATAAACGTCCATACTATCGTGGCTTATAGAAAATGTTTTTAAAGTGTTGGTGGAAAAGTATATAATTTTTGTTAGGCTTTCGATTATATACCATTTATCCTAAAGTTTGTGACTGTACTGCATGTTTTAAATTTCAGTTATTCCATATCATCAATGGAACTCTCCAATCTGTCTTCAATCCTCAAAGAAAACAAACTCATCGGTGAAAACTATAACGATTAGATTCGTAACCTTAACCTCGTTCTAGTTGTTGAGGGACACAAGTTTGTACTTGAAGAGGTATGTCCTGAGAAGCCAGATGAGGGTTCTGACAACGCCCAAAAGGTTGCATATGATAAGTGGGTCAAGTCTGATGAGATAGCGCGCTGTTACATTCTGGCATCCATGTCTAATGTGTTGCAACATTAGCATCAACATATGAAGATCGCTTATGATATCATGTTCAACCTTAAGGAGCTATTCAGTCATCAAAACTGCTCGGCAGGCCATTTGGCAATGAAGAAGTTGATGGATGTGAGAATGGCTAAGTCGACACCTGTTAGGGATCACATTCTTATGATGATAGGGTATCTGGCTGAGATCGAGACCTTGGGTGGAGAGCTGGACGCCGAATCTTAAGTTGACATCATTCTTCATAGCCTGTCCTTGAAGTTTCAGCAGTTCAGGTTGAACTTCAACATGATCAAGAAAGATGTTACCTTGACTAAATTGCTCATGGACCTTCAGGCGGCTGAATTGCTCCAAAAGGGCAATCCTGAGGCCCACATAGCCGAGAATAGGGCGTCTTCTTCGGGTGTGAAAAAGAAGAAGAGATATGCACCTAAGAAGGCTGTAGATGCGGCGCCTAAGGGGAAGAAGCCAAAGGTGAAGATTCCTTCAGAGGAATTCGAGTTGAAGACTAAGTACTTCAAGTGCGGCTAACCAGGTCACTGGAAGGTGGTGTGCCTTAACAAGAAAAAGAAAGGTATATCTCACACTCTTATTGTAGAAACATGTTTAGCAACTTGTTCTACCCAGTTATGAGTAGAAGATACTGGAGCTACTTATCATGTTTGCATGCCTTTGCAGGGGTTCCTGGTAAAAAGACAGCTGAGTGAGAATGACATCACCGTCTACATAGGTAATGCTACGAGAGTGGCGGCTATTGCAGTGGGAGACGTTATTTTACCTTTCAGCAGTGATGGAACTTTTATTTTGAAAGATTGTCTTTATGTACCGAATTTTAGGCAAAACCTTATTTCAGTTTCTAAATTGATTATGGATGGATATTTTGTTTCTTTTGATAACAAGGTTATTATCTTTAGTGGTAAACATTTTATCGGTTCTGGCACATTGTATAGACACCTTTACTTTCTTAAACCAATGCAAAACACTACGCAAAGACAACTGTTGAATACATCGATCATTAATTCTAACAAAAGAAAAGAACCTTCAGAATTGAATCAAACCTATCTTTGGCATCTAAGGCTAGGTCATATCAACCTTAAGAGGATACAAAGGCTTGTAAATGATGGACCATTGTCTTCCTTGGTACTAGAACCATTTTCTTTGTGTGAATCCTGTCTGGAAGGTAAGATGACCAAGCGTCCTTTCCAGTCAAAAGGAATTAGATCCGAAGGGTTATTAGATTTGATTCACTTTGACATGGACGGCCCTATGTCAGTTCAAGCTCGAGGAGGGTTCGAGTATTTCATCACTCTGATTGATGATTACTCAAGATATGGATATATCTACCTGTTGCGTCGCAAGTCTGAATGCTTTGAGAAATTCAAAGAGTTTAAGGTGGAAGTGGAGAAATGAACAGGGAGAAGTATTAAGTCACTGCGTTCTGATCATGGTGGCGAGTCCCTCTTAAGCGAATTTAAGGATTACATAGCAGAGAATGGGATTACTTCCCAGTTGACTGCCCCAGGAATGCCACAACAGAATGGCATGGCGAAGAGAAGGAATAGAACTCTGTTGGAGATGGTCAGATTGATGATGAGTTATTCTGAGTTGCCTATTTCGTTCTGGGGATATGCCCCAGAAACAGCAGCCTACATACTTAACTTGGTTCCATCAAAATCAGTTCCTTCTATGCCCATAGAACTATGGACTGGACGAAAGTCCAGTTTGAACCATATTCGGATTTGGGGTAGCCCAGCACACGTGTTGGATAAGGAAGCTGATAAGCGGGCTCCTTGTACTGATGTAAGGCTATTCGTTGGATATCCTAGAGGAATGAAAGGTGGTTTATTTTATAGTCCAAAGGATCAGAAGATCATTGTCAGCACCAATGCTCGATTCTTAGAGGAAGACTATGTTATAAACCACAAACCAAGGAGTTAAATCACCCTTGAGGATTTCAGACGAGAAGGGTCGAATCCTACACCAGTTGTACAAGAAGAGGTACCACCAGACACTGCAAAATGTATCATAGAAGTACGAGAACTACCTCATCATGGTAGAAGGGTTGTACGCCAACCCGATAGATTCATTAGTCTGGAAGAGGCTTCAAATTTCCCAAAGGGACTAAATGATCCTAGGACTTATGACAAGGTAATTCAAGATAAAGAGGCAGATTCTTGGAAAACTGCAATGGAGTCTGAGATTGGATCTATGGATCGCAATCAAGTTTGGGAGCTCGTAGAACCACTTGATGGGGTAAAACCCATTGGCTGTAAGTTGGTCTACAAGCGCAAGAGAGGAGCTGACGAGAAGGTTGAAACCTTCAAAGCTAGATTGGTGGCGAAAGGGTACACTCAGAAAGAAGGGATCGATTATGAGAAAACCTTTTCGCCGGTAGCCATGCTTAAGTCAATCCGGATTCTCTTATCAATTGCCGCTCATTTGGATTATGAAATCTGGCAAATGAATGTTGAGACAGCTTTCCTAAATCGAAGTCTTGAAGAAAACATTCATATGAAGCAACCAGAGGGATTCATTGCTAAAGGTCAAGAGCACTTGGTGTGCAAGCTTAAGAGATCCATTTATGGACTTAAGCAGGCATTGAGATCTTGGAACATCCGATTTTACGAGGTTATCCAATCATATGGATTCGTGTAAAGTCCGAATGAGAGCTGTGTATACAAAAAATGTGATGGAAATGTGTTGGTATTCCTTATACTTTATATTGACGACATCTTGCTTATTGGAAACAGCAAGAAGGCGTTGTCGAATATTAGGGTGTGGTTGTCCAAGCAGTTCAATATGATGGATCTGGGTAAAGTCGGACATGTCCTTGGCATCAAAATCATTCAAGATCGCTAGAAAAGGATGTTCTGTCTGTCCCAGATGACTTATATCGATACAGTGCTGGCTAGGTTTGGCATGCAAGATTCCAAGAAAGGTTTATTATACCTTACAGGCATGGAATTCATCTATCCAAGGAAATGTTTCCCCAAACACAGTCTGAGATAGAAGAAATGAAAAAAGTACCATATGCTTCGGCTGTGGGAAGTTTAATGTATGCCATGTTGTGCACTAGGCCTGATATATGCTATGTCGTTGGCATGGTAAGCAGATATCAGTCTAACCCTGGATAAGGTCACTGGACTGCAGTCAAAAACATTCTCGAGTACCTTAAAAGGACTCGAGATTATATGTTGGTATTCCGCTCTGATAGTCTAGTGCCTTTGGATTATACGGAATCAGATTTTCAATCTGACAAAGATCAGAGTAAATCTACCTCAGGCTATGTGTTTACATTAGGAGGCGGAGCCATTGCATGAAGGAGCATAAAGCAGAAATTCATTGCTAATTCAACCATAGAAGCCGAGTATGTAGCTGTCTCTGAGGCTGCAAAAGAGGCCGTCTGGCTCTGCAGTTTTCTGTTAGATTTGACCGTGGTTCCTAAGTTGTCTAAGACTATCACGATATACGGTGATAATTCTGGTGCAGTAGCAAACTCGAAGGAACCCAGAGCCCACAAGGCAAGTAAATACATGGAGAGAAAGTACCATCTTATATGAGAAATCATTAAGAGAGGAGATCTGGCGGTGGTTAAGATTGCATCGGAGGACAACCTGGCTGATCCATTTATGAAGAGCCTACCGGCTAAGACCTTCGATGGTTGCGTAGAGAAAATTGGAGTGAGATGCAGACCTGGTGGCATAGTTTGAGTCTATAGTTTAGATTGGAGAGTTAGCCAGTTAGTTTTTATGCTTGAAGGATATGCTTCAAGTATAAGTGGGAGATTGTTAGTTTTGTATACTCGAAATACATGTCTTTGTATATTTTTCTGATGATATGATGATATGGATTGAAAGTTATTGTAGTCACTGTTTGCATTTAGATTATTTTATATAATTGTTTTATGCAATGTTCAATATACTTACATTATAGATGATATGGTGTGGGGATACATACGGTAAGAACATATCATTAGAACCTTGTATTGTATTAAAGAGCTCACGGCTTAGATGGTCCTGAACACACCATGGGTACACCGTAGAATAATTTGATAAGTTAGTTTATCTTGACTAACTAATTATTCTAGTACACTTGTTAGTGTATTGAGGAGGATCACGATAGGATACTATTCTCTACTCTGACCCTGATAGTGAGAGAATAAAGATCCACAGAGTTCGAGTTCTGAACTCATGTTTGTTAGCGAGCATATGTGTACATTACTTATTGCTTTGACTTATCAATGAGTGAGATCCATTCGTGGATCAATAAACTCGATATCTTGGGTAACAACAATATACACATGATGAGTTGTGCAATATGCATGAGCACCGTGTCCTGGTGCGTCAGGTTGATGATGTTCTCTTGAGGCAACACAAGTTCATGTTGAAACCCTGCATGTGGAATTTATTCCGGACATATAAAGCTTGTGTGGTAATACTTAATGTTCTAGATGTTAATTAATTATAACTGTCAGATGCTGAAATAATTAATTAATGAACATTATATCTTAAACATGGGGAATGGCTGAATTAAAGAAGAAAGCATATTCGCAAATATGTATTAAATTGGTAGGTCAGTATTACTTTTTTAGTGGAATAAAAGTAATACTTAATTTATTTAATTATATCCTAAGTTTATTGGATATTGAAAATTAAATAAATTAGTGGGCCATTTTAATATTCTTCTAGATCCCTATCGTAGCCCAAATAGACTGTTAGTGGACTGGATATGGAACTTGAGATAGAGGCCCAAATATGATCTGCATGAACATGGATTAATGAAGATCCAAATGATCCTGCGGTGGTTTAATTTGAAAAAACCCCAATAATTGGTATCAAAGTGGGTTTTGGCACTGTTCTAGGATTAATCCAAACATAATCTCGATATATATATATATATATTTAAATTTGATGTTAGATTTAAAGTTCTTAAATTTTTAGATTTAAATATGTATGTGTGTCGATTTTATGGTGATCAAAACTTGGATGAATTTTTGATGTAATTCAAAAATATATATGTTTTAATATATCGCCCCAGTTGTCTGATTCAAATCTGAAGTTTATAGAAATCATTTTAAATGGGGAGGAAGGAAAGAGGAAGAGAGAAGAGAGTGGGGGTTGGGGCTATCTTAATTGAGCTCCTCTAAAATGAACTAAATTGGAATGAATGAGCATTTATACTTTCCTCTAATCTATTGATTGTTCGTATTTTAAAAATCTAAATGATGATTTTAATTATTTGATTAATGGTGGAAAACTGTGAAAAACAAGGTTAAAGATTAGTATCTGTAATGATATAGCCTGCAAAAGCAGTTGGTAGTAGTTAGCATGTCTTCTAAACTAATTATATATATATATATATAGACATGCCACTACTATCTCATTGTGTTGTGTTGTTTATGTTTAAAATAAATCAAGATAATAATTTTCGATATCACTGTCCCATTTGAATGTGATGTCGTATAACATGTCATATAACATGAGTAATAGACATCAAGTTTGAAACCACTGTCTTCCCTAAACAATCTCATTTAATTTTTTCCCCTCGTCATCTGATCATTAATAATATCATTCAAGTTTAATTCTACTTCAATCTGAGCCCGAGACAGCCAATTAGTCACTGGTTCTAGAACATTAAATTCACTCGAAGAAGCACCCTTACTGGCCTTACAAATTTTTTCATAATACCTCTTCATAGTCTGCATAATACAAAATTCTATATAAATTAAATGCAACAACCATAATTCATAGCTTTAATCCAACACTTTTGTTTTTTAAGTTCCAATTATAAAATTCAAACCCCAATTCAAATTCAATTGAAATTTGATCTTTTGTTATGAATAATGATATATTCCAGCCTTACTAGTTGCTTTGTGCACTGAAGTTAACTTACTCTTTTACTTAATGTTTTTTTGGTGCTGCATGTCTGTTGTCTTCAAATCAGACAAGTGACAATCCATAGTGGTCTAGATTTAAGTAAACTAAATTTAATTTTTATTCAATTTTATTATGATCCATATATGCTTTTTTTTTTTTCTTTTTTTCTTTCTTTTTTCTTAATTCCCAATATAGCAACTTGTGGTGTTATATTTCTATGTTTTTCAGCTATAATATTTGTTTGTCATTGATCATGTTTAATTCTTTTATAATATTGTTGATATGATGTTTTTCTTGTCTTATGAAATGGGGCAGTTTAAAGAGTTCTAAACCAGAATTTATAGTCTCTACCCCGGAAAGACTCCTAGAACTTTTGTCCTTAAAGGCTATTGACGTATCTAACTTGTCCTTAATGGCAAGTATAAATAGCTTTTTTCTTTTCTTATAGTAGAATACAATGGCTGAGTTGAGACAACTATATCATGCAGGGTGGAGATGTTAAAATAACAGATGTTGCAATTTCCGTGAGTGATGTTTTCTCTATGCTTGGTACAATTATGCTATAATATTCTAAATGATAATGGCAACTTATTCAATGTAGAGCTCATTATAAATTAACCTCTGCTAATATTGCCAGTACATGCGTTTTAGAACCTGCAACTCAAATTGATTCTAGAATATGTGCTTTCGCAAAAATGGTTAAGATCATCTCAAAATAGACCTCTTGTAAGATTTAATGTGGAATTCCTGAATACCGCCTCTTGTCGTTTTCCTGGGATTTGATTATGTAACTTTTATGCAGAAATAAAAAACTAGCATGAAGCTTGAATTAGAGAATTGCGTGCTTAATTATGTATAAGATCATTTTGCAAGGTAATTTTATTTAGATTTAGAACTGGTGATTTTTAAATTGCAATATTGATCGACGACTTGTATCCGTGTTGATTGATTTAGAAAATGTCAGTGTTTGATATTGAATCAATGCAGATACTTGATATTGATGATGACCATATGATAGGAGTGCATACTTTATGTAATTGAACATTAGATGTGATTTTTTTGCTTCGTATTTAGAGACTATTGAAATTTGCGTAAATTTGTATCAAGATATTGTATTTTAAAATATTAATTAATTAGCATATTAGGATTTTATCAATGCAGTACTTATTTATTAGAGATTTATGAGTTTTACATTGTAACAAATAAAATTGTGTAATTTTAAAATTAAAAATAATAATAAAAAAATCACATAAAAAATTCACAACGATTTTCTAAAAATACCGTTATGAAAGTACAACAGTTTTATAAACACCCGTTGTGAAGTTACAACGGTTTCGTAAAAAACCGTTGTGAAATTACAACGATTTTGTTAAAAACCGTTGTAATTTGACAACGGTTTTAAAAAACCATTGTAATCCCAATTGATAGACAACAGAGAAAAATAAGATAGAAAACGGTTTCAAAACTGTAGTAATTTTACAATGGTTTTGAAACCGTTGTCTATGTACGTGCAAAATTTACAACACCCAAATTTACAACGGTTTTGCAACGAACTAGACAACGGTTAAAAACCGTTATCTTTATAGTTTTTTGTAGTATTGTCAAAAACTTAGAAAAATTGAAATTCTATTTTGAAACCTACTTTGATTAAAATTAGGTAACTTTTGATATACACCAAAAATTAACTTATACCAATTTTAATCCTCATAGTATTCGACCCCCTCTATTCCAATACCTATCCTAAATTTTGATAACATCAAAAATCTATTCCAATACCTAGCCTAAAATTTTCGAAAAATATGGATTAAATTATGGGAAAAATAAAAAAATTATTTTCAAAAATTTGAGGACCAAATTTTCGAAGAATACACTTAATAAAATCTGAAAATTATGATGAACATCAAAATACCATTCCATAATTTTATTTCATGATAGGCGAAAATCTCATAAAATTAAAATAGAATTTTTGAACAACACATAAAAAATTCATCCAATTTTAATTGCACCATGCTCGAAAATTACACACATTAAATCTGAAAATTTAAGCACATAAATTTATCAACAAATTTAATGATATTTTCGAACACAACCATAGAATTAATTCTAGAATAGAGCCAATAGAATTATACCCCATAGGATCTAATCGGATATTCATTAATTCCATTAACATGTATATCATATTTTATGTGTGAGTTTATCATATAAACACGTTGAACAAAACATGCAAGAACATCGAGTTTTAATGTAGCAAAAAATTAAAACTTATGAACCGACTTACATGATCAGTAGGGTTGCTCATGAGATTACAGGTCTAATCTCGCTGGTGTAGAAGACACGGTCAAACTCAGCCTATCTCCACTGCATTCGACACTTCTCCAAGACAACAATAAACTCCTTGATCTTCTACGGTATTCCTGTACCTTGTTTAGATGTAGAGTGGGCTACAAACTACTAAACTGTATGAATAACCTAGGGAATCAAGAGAGCAATTGAGGGGCTGATCTTATTACCCTAATTCGCACCCCGCCTCTCTAATTAATAGAGAGGGGGGTGAAAATTATGTCTCCCAACCCTAATAGGTTGGGCCTCTCCACTTGTTCCATTCTCTCAGTCCACTTAGGTATTATTTGGGCTACAGTAGGGATCTAGAAGAATATTAAATTGATCCATTAATTTATTTAATATCTAATAGCCAATACTTGGAAATAATTAAATAAATAAGTGTTATTTTTATTCCCCAAAAGAAATAACATTGACCTACCAATTTAATACATATTTACTTATATTCTTTCTTCTTTAGTTCAGTCATTCCCCATGTTTAAGATATAATGTCCATTAATTAATTATGTAAGCTCTGACAACTATAATTAATCAATATCTCCATTCCTAGAGTAGTACCACACAAGCTTTATCATGTGCAGTATAAATTCCACCTGTAGGGTTTCACATGTACTTGTGTTTACTCAAGGGGACACCATCAACCTGACTCACCAGGACATGGTGACCATATATGATGCACAACCCATCACACATGTAAATGTTACTGCCCAAAATATCAATGTTGTTGATCCTATCAAGAATCTCACTCATTAATAAATCAAAGCAGTTTACATAACATATATATGTCTCTCACCATATATGGGTTAAGAACCCGAACTCTGTGGATCTTTATTCTTTCCCTTTAGGGTTGGTTCAGGACCATCTAAGTCGTGAGCCTTTTAATACTTTACAAGTAATCCAATGATATGATCTTTACCATGTGTTTACCCACACCATATCATTTACAGTGAAAGTATATGGAAACATGCATATAGATATATAACAATAAATAAATGCACAAATAGTAACTGCAATTAATATTCAATCTATATCATCAAAACATTAATGTAGAGTGTATCAATGACAAGGTTTTCAGTATATAATCCTAACACTATTCTCCAGTCTACTTAAGTGTTAATTGGCCTACATTAGGTATCTACAAGAATATAAAATTGGCCTACTAATTTATTTAATTTATAATATCCATTACATTGATATAAATAAATAAATTAAGTATTATTTCTATTCAACTAAAAATATAATACTGACCTACCAATTTAATACATATTTACCTATATGTTTTCTTATTTAGCTCAGAAATTCCCCATGTTTAATATATAATGTCCATTAATTAACTATGTAAGCTCTAACATTTATAATTATTAAACATCTCCATTCTTAGAGCAGTAGTACCACACAAGCTTTATCATATACGGAATAAATTCCACCTACAGGGTTTCACATGAACTTTGTGCTTACTCAAGGGGATATCAACAACTTGGCGCACAAGGACACAGTGGCCATATATAATGCATGACCCATCATATATGGAAGCTTCTTACAACCAAAGCATATAGAACCCCCTTCATCTCATCTATCTCAGACTGTGCTTGAGGACACATCTCCTTGGATAGATGAATTTCATATCTAAAAGGTATAAAAGCTTTCTTAGAATCTTGCATATTGAATCTAGCTAGCACTGTATCTGTTGGGGTTTTTTAGAATTGAACCACCGCAGGATCTAATTGGTTGCTCATTAATCTTAGCTTCACGTATATCAAATTTTATACAAGCATTTGTAATTAATTAAACCAAATTGAATTTAACATGCATAGCAAATTTAAATTCTAATTAAAGTGGAAACATAGAATATAAAATTCGCTTACAAATTTGAGACGGGTTGAGGACAAGATTAAAGATCTAATCTTGCTGTTGAATGCTATGAAATCGGCGCCCCACTGTAGCAGTTCCACTTCTCGATCTTCTGTTGTATTTCTGAACTAGGTTTAGATATAGGGTGGGCTTTATACTACTAAACGAATGTAAATACTATGGGGATCAAGATAGCACAAAGAGAGACTGATGTGTAGTGTGTAATTTTCATATCTCCCCCCCTTAATTAATAAGGAACGGGATGAAAATCCCTTGCTCAACAATAATGGATTTAGGCCTCTCACTCTTGTTCCATCCCTAGTTCACTAAAGTCATATTGGGCTACAACAGGGATCTAGAAGAATAATAAATTGGCCTAATGGATTTATTTAATTTCTAATATCCAATAAACTTAGGATATAATTAAATGCATCAATTATTATTTTTATTCTACTAAAGAAATAATACTGACCTACCAATTTAATACATATTTCTGAATATGCTTTCTTTTTTAGTCCAGACATTCTCTATCTTTAAGATATAGTGTCCATTAATTAACTATGTAAGCTTTTGATAGCTATAATTAAATAACTACTTGTTCCTTGAGTAGTACCACCCAAGACTTATCATGTATGAAATAAATTCCACCTGCAGAGTTTCATATGAACTATGTGTTTTCTCAAGAGGACATCATCAACCTGGCGCACCAGGATATGGTGACCATATCTATTGCACGACCTATCATATATGTATATGATACTGCCCAAGATATCGAGGTTGTTGATCCTATCTGAGAATCTCACTCATTGATAAATCAAAGCAATTCCATAACAGATATATGTCCGCCATTACATATGACTTCAGAAACCCAAACTCTGTGGATCTTTATTCTAGTATTTAAGGTCAGAATAGAGAATAGTATCCTATCGTGATCCTCCTCAATACACAAACTAGCATACTAGAATAATCATTTAGCCAAGATAAACTAACTATTAGATTATTCTGCGGTGTACCGATGGTGGGTTCAGGACCATCTAAACCATAAGCCTTTTAATACACTGCAAGATTTCCAATGATATAATCTTTACCGTGTATGTATACCCATACACTATATCATTTGTAATGCAGGTATATGGAACTTAGCAGATAAATATAACAATAAATAAATGCACACAGTGACTACAATAATTTATTCAATCTATTTCATCAAAATATTGTAGCATGTATACAAAGACAAGTCTTCTAGTATACAAGACTAACAATCTCCCACTTATACTTGAAACATGTTTTCAATATAAAAACAAAACTGGCCTAAACTCTCTAACTAAACCAAATCTCAAACGGAATCCCGGGTATGCATCTCACTTCCATATTCTCCATATGACCATTGAAGGTCTTGGCCACCAGGCTCTTCATGAATGGATCAGCTAAGTTATCCTCCGATGCAATCTTGACTACTGCCACATCTCCTCTCTTTATAATTTCTCGTATAAGGTGGTACTTCCTTTCTATGTGTTTACTTGCCTTATGGGCTCTGGGTTCATTTGAATTTGCCACTGCACCAGATTTATCACAGTATATTGTGATGCTCTTTGACAAATCAGGAACCACGCTCAAGTCCAAAAAGAAGTTCCGGAGCCAGACAGCTTCCTCTGCAGCCTCAGAGACAGCTACATATTTAGCTCTCCAACTAAACTAAATCTCAATTGCAATCCCGGGTCTGCATCTCACCTCTATTTTCTTCACGTGACCATTGAAGGTCTTAGCTGGTAGGCTCTTCATGAATGGATCAGTCAAGTTGTCCTCCCATACAATCTTGACCACTGTAATATCTCCTCTCTTAATGATTTCTCGTATAAATTGGTACTTTCTCTCTATGTGTTTAATTATCTTATAGGCTTTGGGTTCCTTTGAATTTTTCACTACACCAGAGTTATCACAGTATATCATGATGCTCTTAGGCAAATCAGGAACCATGCTCAAGTCCAACAAGAAGCTCCGGAGCCAGATGACTTCTTTTGCAGCCTTAGAGGCAGCTACATATTCAGCTTCCATGGTGGAGCCAACTATATATTTTTTCTTGATGCTCCTTCATGCAATGGCTCCACCTCCCAAGGTAAGCACATAGCCTGAGGTATATTTACTCTGAGATTTACCGGATTGAAAATCTGAGTCCGTATAACCGAAAGGCATGAGACTATCAATACAGTATATCTGGATATAATATCTAGTCCTCTTTAGATACTTGAGAATATTCTTTACTGCAGTCTAGTGTTCTTATCCAAGGTTAGACTGATATCTGCTTGCCATGCCAACCGCATAGCATATATGAGGCCTAATGCATAGCATAGCATACATAAGTCTTCTTGTAGCCGAAACAGATGGAATCCCCTTCATCTCATCTATCTCAGACTATGTTTGGGGACACATCTCCTTGGATAGATGAATTCCATGTCTGAAAGGTATAAAACCTTTCTTGGAATCTTGCATGTTAAACCTAGCTAGCACTGTATCGATACAGCTCACCTAGGATAGACACAACATCCTTCTCTGGAGATCTCGAATGATCTTGATGCCAATGACGTGTCCAGCTTCTCCCAGATCTTTCATATCAAACTTCTTGGACAGCCAAACCCTTAAGCTTGATAAGACGTTATTGTTCCCAATAAGTAAGATATCATCAACATATAGTATGAGGAATGCCACCATGTTTCCGTCACTCTTTTTGTATGCACAGCTTTCATCCGGGCTTTGCATGAATCTATATGAATGGATAACCTCGTCAAAATGGATGTTCCAAGACCTTGATGCCTGCTTAAGTCCATAAGTGGATCTCTTAAGCTTTCACACCAGGTGTTCTTGGCCTTTAGCAATGAAACCCTCTGTTTGCTTCATGTGGATGTTTTCTTTAAGACTTCCATTAAGGAAAGCTGTCTTGACATCCATCTGCCAGACCTCATAATCCAAATGAGCGGCTATGGACAAGAGAATTCTAGATTGACTTAAGCATGGCTACTGGCCAGAAGGTTTTCTCATAATCAGTCCCTTCGTTTTGAGTATACCCTTTCACCACCAATCTAGCTTTGAAGGTTTCAACTTTCCTATCAGCTCCTCTCTTGCATTTGTAGACCTACTTGTATCTAATGGGTTTTACCCCATCAGGTGGTTCTACAAGCTCCCAGACTTGATTGTGATGCATAGATTCAATCTCAGACTCCATTGCAGATTTCCAAGAATCTGTATCTTTGTCTTGGACGGCATTATCATAGTTTCTAGGATCCAATTCATTCAGTCCTTCTGGGAAATCTGGAGATTCTCCCAAACTAATGAATCTGTCAGGTTGGTAAATCTCGTACTTCTGTGACACGTTGTACAGTAATTAGTGGCTCCTTTCCTTGCACAGATGGTGTAGGATTCAAATTCCCTCCTCGAAGCTCCTCAATAAAGACGACACTCCTGGGTTTGTGATTTATCACATAGTCTTCCTCTAAGAATCGGGCATTAGTGCTTACAATGACCTTCTAATCTTCAGGACTATAAAATAAACCTCCTCTTGTTCCTTTTGGATACCCAACGAACAGTCTTACTTCTGAACATGGTCCCAATTTATCAACTTCCTTATCCAGCATTTGTGCCGGACTACCCCAGATTCAAACATGACCTAGACTGGGCTTGCGACCAGTCCATAGTTCTAAAGGTGTATGGGGTACTAATTTTGAAGGAACCATGTTAAGGAAGTGTTAGGAAAAACTATCAAATTAAAAGTTACCTAATCCCTACTGTGGTTTTGATGAAATGTCAAAACATGTCAAAGAGCTTTGAAAAACTGAAAGAAAATTAAGCAGAAAACCGAGATTGATCAAACAAAAGATTGAGCTAAACAAAGCCAAAGAATGATCAATCCAAAAGAAAAGAAAAATAAAATGAAAACAAGAGAAAAAGAAAGAAAAGAAAAGAAAAATAAAATAAAATAAAAGAGAGAGAAAAAAGAAAAAGAAAAGAGAGAAAACCAGCTAAGAGCCGAGAAATGAAGAAAGCTGAAACTTGATTGCTAGATCAGTTAGCAAGTCAAGTAAACTGAAAATGCAGGAACTGACAAGTTCAAAGTACCAATTGACCATCAAGGCACCAGTTAAAAAGTGCCAACTGATCAGCAGGATCAGAATGTATTCCAGCTAAAGAAACAAAGTCAGCTGAAGAAGGCACCAATTCAGAATATCAACAGAAGAAAGTACCAGTTCAAGAGTACCAGCTAAAGAAAGTACCAGCTCAAGGTACCAACTAAAGAAAGTGTAAGCTCAAAGTACCAGTTCAGAGAATATCAGCTGAAGATACACCAGTTCAGTATACCAGCTAAAGAAGCACCAGTTCAGTATCCAAACTGAAGAAAGTACCGGTTCAAGAAGTTCTGACTGAAGGGACATCAGTCCAAAGTACCAGCTGAAGATAACACTGGTTCAATACTCCCAGCTGAAGAAGACCAAACTGGAGCTCAGAAAGCATCAAGCCAGAGCCCAGAACTTCTACCTGAAGATAGTTAAAACTGGAGCTTATAAACTGTCAATAAGATGTGCAGAATTGTCAGTTGGGGATATGTTCCAAACTGAAGATCACAACTGCCAGCTGAAACCCAGAACTGACGATCAAGACAGAAGCTGAAACTAGAATTCAAAATTTCTAGAACTGCCAGCATGAAGATCTTGAAGTTAATGTAACCAAGATTCTTGAATAAAAGCTTGTCAGAGAACAAAGGCAGCACATCAGCTACTTCAACAAAAAGCTTCTCAACGGCTTTAAAAATCAACAGATCATTAATGATCATTTGTTGATATCCAAACGGTCACAATCTCACTCCTATATAAAGGGTAAGTGACTCAATTTGTGACGAGACTTTTGCTAAAAAATTTGATCATCTGCAAAGATTAGTTCAAGCTATAAACATCAGCAACAAAAGTCCTAACTGAGAAGAAGAAGCCAATCATCCATCAAGCTAGCTGTCGAAGAAGTCCAACCAGAGCCAGCTTCTCAGTTTGAAGATTTACACCAATCAACTACCTAGCTCAAGACAAAGGATCACACCAGTTGATAACAGATTCAAGATTGTATTCTTGAAGATCTAAAGAGATCTAAAACCTTGAAAAGATGGGCAATAGTACTTTATCTCTCCAGTGAGCAGTTGAAGATCGCAAGTGTGAGCTGTTGACCTACCGGCTGAGGAGACCACATTCGTAGGAACTACCATTTATGAGATAACACCAGTTGAAAAGGAGGCCGCGACTCATAAAGTCACCATTCGCCAGGTTCAACACATTGTCTTCATTATGTAATTGTAATAACGAAACTTTACCATTGCATAGTAGATTGCCTTTTTAGTAAGGAAGAGAGGACGTGGAAGTTTAAGCTTCGAACCTCTATAAACCGCTTGTGTGTGCTCAGTCTATTGTTTTCAGTTACATTCCTTAACTGCACACATTTTGCACATAAGCTGCACTTTGAGTCAACTGCATATCTCAACAGATAAGTGCACTGATAAGCTTTTCTCACAAGTTAAGGGCCTAATATATTCCGCAACTGTGTTTAAGTTTTGGGATGAGTTTATTCACCCCCTCAAAACTGATTCAGACTCGTCCTGGGACCAATAAGTGGTATCAGAGCGGTTGATTCTATGGATCAGCTGTTTCTGCAGATCAACTTAATCAGATCTACTTATCTATGCTAATCTTCCAGCTATGGGAAACCATAAGCTACCTATCTTTTCAGTTGAGAACTACGAAAGTTGAAGTAGAAGAATGAAGGCTCATCTCTGCTCAATACATGAGAATATGTGGGAGGTAATAGAAGATGGTCCAATCACAATCATGATGGACAATGAAGCCCACATAGTTGATGTCAATCAACCAACAAGGATCCTGAAGCCAACATATCTTCTCACAAGCAAAGAGAAGAAGGTAAAGAACCTAGAGTTTGTAGCCCAAGATGCACTTTTTCAAACTCTAGATGAGGATCGAATGAAGGATACGAAGAACTGCCAAACTGCTAAGGAGATATGGGACTTACTAGCAGATCTGTGCAAGGAGTCCGAGATAATCAAGAGAAACAACCCCAACTAGTGGTTGACAGATATAAGTCCTTCAAGATGCAGCCAGAAGAAACCATCTCCAGCCTTGAAATAAGGTTTCTAGGCATCATCAGTGAGATGAACAATCCGGGAAGAAATTATCCCAACTGTGGGATGAACTCCAACATCTTGGATAATCTTACAAAGAAGTGGGATATGAAAGTGATTTCTACAAAAGAATCAAGAAATCTAAATAACATTACTCCCAGAGAATTGTTTGGCTCTCTTAAAGCTCACGAGTACAGCCTACACAAAAAAAGAGAAGCATCAACAGTAGAAACCAAGGAGGATCAATAACTAAGTGAATGTGAGAAACAGCTGAAAAGAAGAAAAACTTTACTGAAGACATCAACGAGAAAATTCAATCAGTTACAAAGCTATTAGAAAAGCTCAAGAAGATCAGAGATCAAACATCAGTTCAACCTCAAACTGATGAAGCGCCGAGAACTGAAAGAAGCCATTAACTAGCTGAAAGAGAAACTGAGCAAATCAAAGGAAACAACAGAAGCTTGGGTGAATGTTTTCACCGCCACAAGCAAGGGCACTATCGATACGAATGCCCCTGAACTCCCTGATGACAAGAAGGCCAAAGTGAGAAGAAGTTTTTTCAAGAGAATAGCTATGCTGGCCAACTCAGAGAATGTCGTACTGGATGACTCAGATTATCCATCTGGAATCGACTCAGACAGCTACAGTTCTGATGATAAGGCACTGTTCTGCCTCATGGATGATAATGATGAAGAGTTTAGCACTTCTGACTCTCTAACCTATTTTTATCATATTCATGATGCATCCATTTCTAACAATGAACTGAATGAACAACTAGGAATGCTAGAAAATCAGTTAGCGACTATATCATGCATGCATGTCGAACTGAAGGATGAGAATGATAAACTGAGGAGTAAGGTAAAAGAACTGAGTGTTGTTCATGAAAGAATGAATCATCTTGAAGCTCAATTGTTAGAATTTGAATAGTTGAAATCTAGAATTGCTGATCTAGAAACTGAAAACCTGAAACTCAAGTAGGAGATCCAGAAGAGAGAAGAGGTAACTCTCAAGTTCAAAAAGGGATCTCAAACTCTTGATGAAATTTTAAGCCATCAAAGAGTTGAAACTGGTAGTCCAGGGTTAGGATACAACAGGTTCATTGCCGCTGAAAAAGGAAAGGAAGTTGCTCAAACAAGTGAAAAAGGAGCTCTATCTGGTTTTGTCAGCCCCAGTAGGTTGAGATGTCCAAAGGCAAGGGAACACTGAAAATCCCTCAAGCTCAACTGAAGTGGTCCAGCCAATCCTATCAACTGATAGCATCAGTTCAACTGAAAGGCTCTTTTCAGTTAAGACCATCAGTTCATCAATAACAGTCATCTCATCAAAGACTACCAGTTCAGTCTAGGCAACCCACCTATCAGCAAAGGACATTAGTCCAACCAAGGCCTCCAGCTCATCAGAGACCATCAGTTCAATCCAGATCGCCAGTTCACATAAAGCCCCAAGCTCAGTTTAGGCCACCAGTGAACAGAACTGATAGTACAACTGGAATAAGAAGAAATACTCAGTTTGGACCTCAGTCTCATCAACCATCAAGGCACTATCAGCAACAAAGGTATCAGAATCCTCAGAGAAGAACTCAGAGAAGTACCTTTATGAGCCAGTATGATGAGTTCTTGGATTCGAGAGATGAACCAAGAAGCAAGAGGGATTAATTGGAGATACACAAAGAATTGGCCTTATGGAAGAGCTAAGCAAGCTCAAAACTAGAGAGTTATGATTGAAGTGTTTTATCCTACTAACTTTCGTCGCGGGTACAAGTTAACTTATTCAACTTAAAGAAGAAGAGTTGAAAAGAAAGCAAAAATGATCAAACGATCAAAGTCTGAAAATTGTTTACCTGCTGATAAGCCAAAAGTTTGGCTAATTTGGATTCCTAAACATTTGATTAGTCAACAAGGACCGGATATCATAGGGGTACTCAAATACTAATTGTTTCTCTTATAGGAAACGAGCATCCTATCTAAGAGGAGGACCAAAGAAGTTTGATATCTACATAGCGGGTGCTCCAAACACATGACAAGAGACAAAAAGGATCTTGAAGGATACAAGAAAATAAAAGGTCCATCAGTCCTTTTGCAAAGGGGAGAGACACTTATTCAGAAATCATTCTAAGAGTTTTCTCCTGTCTGAATCTCTTAACAAGAAATTCTAGCAAAATTCCTTCAATGGAAGAATCCCCCAGCTCCTCAAATTCCTTCAAAAACCAGATGTTGAGAGACAAATTTCTTGAAAGAAAGAAGTTCCAGGAAATCCTTCATGAGTCAAAAAGCCCAAACCTGCTTGTTAATATTCACAAGACAAGAATTCTCTATTACTTGGATACGCCACCAAGGTTCTTCAGACAAAACCTGGTGAGTGAATTTCTTTCTTCAAGCACGAGTAAGTGCAAATGGCAAGTAAATACTCTCAGTTATTCGAGGTCAATCGATCAAAATAACTGAAGTCACAATTGCTGAAGTTTTTCAACTTCCAAGGCAAGGAGCAACAGTTCAAAAATTGAGTGAAGCAACTAAACCATACTGGAGAAACTGGGAAGCTTCCATTTGCAGAAAAGTTTTCAGTTTTACCACAACTAAAACTGATTTGAAGCCAGAGTATGGAGTTCTGCTCGACACCACAAATAAGATGATGTTTGGAGTCATTGGAAGCCTGAGCTAGCTTACCCAAGAGAGGTACAAGGTGATGATTCACCTAGCTGAAGGAAGAAAAACAAACTGGTCAGAGTTTGTATTTTCTTAAATCAAGCATCAAGTCCTCAAGGACTCCGACAAAAAAAGAATAGGGAAATTTGAGTCCATGGTGGACTTGTTCTCAGGATGAGCTAGATGATAGAAGTCATCCTGAAGCTGCTAAATGATGATGCTCTACCAGTCCTTATCTCTAACTAGATTCCCCAGAAAGAGAGCATTCATCTTTAGTCACTCAATAAGAAATAGAGGTCTAAGGCCAAAATAAGTGCCACAGCCTCAAGCAACTCAACTGCCAATGTCGTTCCATCACCAGTTTAGAAGAATAGATCATCAGCTGATTTCAAAGTTTGCTCTAATGCAGATGAGCTTATTCCATTTATTGGAATCCCTCATCCAAACTATGGAGTTTCTTACTTCAGCAGCACTTGCCCTCCTCTCCAATTGACAAAAGAAAATATTCGCACTTTCTATAGTGGTGAATATGCAGCCAAGAGTGCATAGAAAGTGGTAACCAATTTACTTCTCACTCAATTTTCATTCGTAGCTATGCAAGATCAAGAGCTTTTTAAGAAACTGCACCAATATTTCTACTGGTTCAACTAGAGACATTCCATGTCCATCCTGTCTCATTTCTTGATCACTGCCATTCACGGCATGAGTTTTTGGCAAAGAGAAGAAGGTTCGAGCTTAAAATGGACAAGTTCTTCAAATCCATTTCCTCCAACAATTATGCAAGTTCTGAGGATTATGAGTCATCGACTGACCAACAAAATCCCTCCAACTGCCCTATTTGACGAACTGAGAAGTGACATCATGGCTCAAAGAGAAAGCAAGAGTTAATCAGCCAGCAAACTGCACAACTAGCCCTGCTTGTTAAAAACTGAACTTTGACAATCTGTCAAGTCAGTTGCTGACCCATGTCGACCAACTAAACCTGCAACTGAGCAGATATAAAAGGAATCTACTCCACACTCCAGTTACAGTGAGTTGAGAATGTGATGATGAAGACACTGTCACATCACCAAATCTCTTATCTAAGAGATATGTCACTCTTCTAATAGCTTCAAGCTCGAAGACAGCTCAATTGAATTCCCAAGAATTTCAGTTCAAGCCATCCTACAAGAGAAATTCACTTAGAAGGTGAAGGGTCACGTCAGTTGAAACTAAGCAACGGAGTCAATCCGTGAGAAAAACAAGGCTAGAGAAGCTTACAAGAGAAACTGGACTTGCATCATAAAGAAAGAAACCAAACTTCTCAGATGAAAGTAGTGAAGATAATCCAGTTCGCCCCATCAAGAAGAGGAAACTGACTGTGATTTGATCCAGCAGTTCGGAAACTGATTTCATCAGTTCAGTAATGAATCAATTAAGGGAGCCAAGCAGAAGACATGGTAGAACTGATTGATCAGCTGCCACATCATCAGTTCCCAAGCCATCAGTTGGACTGTATCCCAACTAACACAGGATAAGTTTTTGAATTATTTATTCTTTTAAACTTATTCTAAATAAATTATTACCGTTGTGATACATTGCATTTTCAACTTAATCCAATAGATATAATTTAAAAAATGGGAAGATCTCTCACTAAAAGCTAGCATTAATGCTTCTGAGTAAAATCAATCACTAAATTGGAAATGAGTTGATAGCTTGAGAGAGATATATAGCAAAACCTCACAGACACTCAATGTCTATTCAGTCTCATTTATTGCTAAATGCCTTTCCTGGCAGGAGCTACTAGTAATGAGAGGAAACCTGGAGCAAAAAATGGATAGGATCATCTAATTAAATTTTCGTCCAACTGTTATGCAATTTCAACACATCATGAATCACAAACTTGCCAATAAGATTCCAGCAACCACCCTACATGCCGAATTAAGAACCACAGTTGTATCTCAATGAGAAGCATCACCTTATCAAACAGTTAACCATCCAACCGGTTCACATTATCGTCAGCTGAACTTTGATAGTCTATCAAGTCAGTCAGTTGAGCCATGTCGACAAACTGAACCTACAACTGGAGAGATAGAACTAAGTCTATCACATACTCAAGCTGTCACATCCCAGAAGAGTCAAGATCACAATGATAAAGAGGAAAGTGATGAAGAAGACACTGCAACATCTCCAAGTCTCTTATCTAAGAGCTACATCACTCATCTTCTCAAATCGAGCTCAAAAGTAACTCAACTGACTTTCTCTCAAGTTCAGTTCAGTTCACCTCATAACAACAAAGGAATCTTGTATTTCCTTAATCAGAAGCTGAAAAGTCTATAAGTTGATCTTCAGTAACTCCATCAAACTGTGAGGAAAGTAAAGCTTGAACTGAAGATAAACTCTCCTGGATCAGCGTCGAAGAGGAAGAGATCAAATTGCTCAAAGAGAAGCAGTGAACTGAATCCAGTTTGACCATTCAAAAAGAGGAAACTGACAAAAGGAATGGCAAGCAACTGAACCGACAAATTGATCAACTCAGTTCGGTTGAGGTCTTAGTCAGTTCAACTTAAGCAAGCAGAGGAAGGTCAAACTGATCACCCAATCGATACTCTGTCAGTTCACACCTCCTCAACTCAATCAGTTGGACTGTGTCCCAACTGAATTAGGATAAGTTTTAATTAAACTATTTATTAAGCTTATCTTTGAATAAATTATTACTGTTGTGATCATTAATTTCTCTCAACGCCACATCAAATGGCTCAAATTTTAAATTGGCTCATCTTTCACAAAGTAATCTTTAAAATCTCTAAGTTGATATTAATATTCAACTACTGAAGAAGAAAAGCCAAATGATTACTTGATAGATATAAATAGTAAAATCTATAGAAAATATTGTGCTATTTATTGCAACTACCCTAAATTTGAATTGATCAAATCTCAGCTACATAATCAAAAAGTTATTTAAAATGCGGACGGCTGAGATGAGAGAAACATTTATTTAGCCGTTTGTCTATCAAATCAAATAGCTGAATCAGCCAAAAGTAATCAATTAGCCTCGAAAATATGCATGCGAAATTGAATTTATATGAGATGAGAGCAACATTTATTCAGTTGTTTGTCTATCAAATCAAATAGATTTATCAGCCAAAAGTAATCAATTAGCCTCGAAAATATGCATGCGAAAATTGAATTTATATGCGAAATTGAATTAATATGCGAATCGTCCCCCTCTCCTATATTTATATAGGAGGGGAATGAAATTAATCATCCCAGCCCTACTGGGCTTGGGTTTCTATCTCAAGTTCAATATCCAGTCCACTATCAGTCAATTGGGCTACAACACGGATCTAGAAGAATATTAAATTGGCCCACTAATTTATTTAATATCCAATATCCAATAAATTTGGGATATAATTAAATAAATTAAGTTTTACTTTTATTCCACTAAAGAAGTAAAATTGACCTACCAATTTAATACATATTTACTAATATGCTTTCTCCTTTAGTCTAGTCATTCCCCGTATTTAAGATATAATGTTCATTAATTAATTATGTCAGCCTCTGACAGCTATAATTAATTAACATCTAAAATCTTGAGTAGTACCACACAAGCTTTACCATGTCAGGAATAAATTCCACCTGCAGGGTTTCAACACGAACTTGTGTTTCCTCAAGAGAACATCATCAACCTGGCGCACCAGGACACGGTGCTCATGCATACTGCTCGAGACATCATGTATACATTGTTATTACCCAAGATATCGAATTCAATCTACGAAAATATCTCACTTATTGATAAATAAAAGTAATAAACAACGCACACACATGCTCGCCAATATCACATGAGTTCAGAACCCGAACTCTGTGGATCTTTATTCTCTCAGTAACTGGGTCAGAGACAGAGAATAGTATCCTATAGTGATCCTCCTCAATACAATAACGAGTGTACTAGAATAATCAATTAGTCAAGATAAACTAACTTATCAGATTATTCTACGGTGTACCGAGGGTGTGTTCAGGACCATCTAAGCCGTGAGCTCTTTAATACAATACAAGGTTCTAATAATATGATCTTACCGTGTGACTCCCCACACCATATCATCTACAATTTAAGTATATGTAACATTGCATAAAAGGATTATAGAACATAATCTAAATACAAACAGTGACTGCAATAACTTTCATTTCATATCATCATATCATCAAAAAAGTATACAAATACAAGTCTTCCAATATACAAAACTAACAAATGATGCATGGTATGATAAACATACCAGGATCTTCACACTTCTTGGGCATTTTCTTTTGTAAAACTGCCGAAACATTATCTCCCATGAATAGTTTGGTGTCGTCTTCAAATCGTACCTTTTTAGTGCAGAGCTCCTTGAGGAATCGGGCATATCGAGGTACTTACCTCATTGCATCCAAGAGTGGAATATTGATTTCCACTTTTTGAAAAAGCTGAAGAAGATCTTTCATTTCTTTCTCCTTTCTGTTGTGGGCAAGACGCTCTGGAAAAGGTGGTTTTCTGACAGCCTTTGTTTTTTTCATCTTGGGCTCTGCAACTCTTTCTTTCTCTTTGTGTTCCTCTTCTTCTGTGCCCTTAGTGTTTTCTATCTTCTCAGCTTCTGGTTCTGTAACAGCTTCTGGTAGCTCTTTTCCACTTCTCAAGGTCACAGCATTCACTTGCTCACAGGGGTTTACCACTTGAGATGGTAATTGTCTATTTTTCTCTTCAAGTTGCTTGATGGCTTGGGTAAGCTGTGAAATTTGTTCACTAACATAGTGCTTAAATTTTTCAGTTTCTTGTTGTGCCCTCAATGTCTCTTGTGCCATGGTTTGGACCAGCTCCTCCAAAGAAGGTCCTTGCCTTTGATTTTGAAAAGGTGGCTGCATAGGAAGGATTTGTTGTTGGGCTTGATCTGACCTTTTCCACTTGAAGTTCTCTTGATCCTGCCAACTTGAATTATACATTGGAGAATAGGGACCATATCTTCTTTGACTGTTGTTATGCCCTCTGAAGGCATGTGCGTCAGAAACTTCCTCCTGCAGCGTTGGGCATTCATCAATAAGGTGGGCTACACTTTTTGCAGATCCCACATGGTTTTTCCTTTTGTACTCCTGTTGTGCTCAAAACCCTCTTCATTTGTTCAAAGAACCTTTCCATCTTGGCCTTAAAATACATTGATGTTCCAGCATCTGCAACTGTCCTTATGCCTTCAACACTCTCATCTCGATTCTCATCAGCTATTTCCGCAAAAATCCTGAAGGCCTCGGTTGATAATTTGTTTATAATAGATCCTTCACAA
Source organism: Perilla frutescens (assembly GCA_026008535.1). Lineage (NCBI taxonomy): Eukaryota > Viridiplantae > Streptophyta > Magnoliopsida > Lamiales > Lamiaceae > Perilla > Perilla frutescens. The sequence continues at coordinate 11,494,400 of BRKX01000005.1, forward strand.
GAGGTATTGACAATGGTCCTGTCGTGTGCCCTCAAGCCTGATATGAAGTATTGAATTAGATCATGATCTGGGATCTGATGTTGTGGGCACTTTGTCAGCATGATCTGAAAGAGACTCCAATAGTCGTAGAAGCTCTCATTTGTGCTCATCTTCAGACTTCCAATTCTTCTTGTCATCTCTTGCACTATGGATGTGGGAAAGTATTTCTCCAAAAACGTTTTTTACAGCTGCGCCCATGTGGTCACGCTGCTAATCGACAGAAATGAGACCAGTCGTACATATTGATCTTTTCCCCCATCTGTGGGTTGGGTTTGACACACCATCTCAAAATCTTGTACGTGCCTCTGAGGATATTCTTCAGTTATCCCATGAAACTTGGGCAAAATTTTGATGAAATTTTCCTTTAGTTCCCAACTTCCAGTGATAGCTTGGAGCGTAATGCCCATGGGACACAAGTTCATGTTAGTCGGAAAGACTAACTGCCTTAGTGTTCGGCTCTCTTCAGCCATAGTTGCTCTTCCTTACTACTCTTCTCTTGCCTCATGCTTTAGTTGAGAATGTTCTTCTTTCTCCAAGATGATTTCACGAGCAAGTCTTTCTGCTTGTCGTGCCCTCTGTGCTTCTGCCTTTATCCTTCGCAAAGTTCTTTCTAGTTCTGGATCATACTCGTAGAACTCTGTAGAGAGGTTATGCATCCACTGGCCAGGCTAACAAGTTGAGAAAATAGAATTACTTGAATCAGCTCCCGGCAACGGTGCCAATTCTGACGCGCGGTTGTTTCACGGTCAGAATAAATCTCAAGAGAGACTTATCCTTGTGCCCACAGTGGGCATTGCCAGCAATGTGAGTAAAGGGTCGATCCAGAAGGAGCTACGAATTCTACCTTCTAATGTCACCAATTCCAAAGAGTTTGGATTGTTGTGGTCTCCGTACTTCGCATGTAAATACTTTAAAGTAAATCTTGCAAAACATAGAAATAAAAAGAAACAAACAAAAACAAAGAAAATGATTAGTAGTAAAGTATTCCGGATTAGAACTTCGAATCAAACTTAACAAACATTTTCCCGATCATAGGCACACCGATTTCTTATGTGAATTAAATCATCTAGTTAAAGGCACCCAAATTTTTTCATTTGTTCCAAATCTATCCTTTCAGATTAGATTAGAGGTGATTTCTCATCCCCTAAAACCTGACTTGTTACCCAACCCCAATTTCTCATTTGATTGTAATCAACAAGCAGCTTTATGCCCTAGACACACCCAGATCTATTGCAAATACTGATTTTTCGTGCGCCCACAATACCCCGTGATGTACTCAGTCCCTTTATGATCAACACATAGTTACGATTCATTGACCATATATAGATTTAGCGTGCCCAATTCTAATTAATGAGTGATCAGTCACATTAATTAGCTTAACATGCTTTAGTGCAACAAAGAAATCAATACACGATGAAAACCAAATTCACACAGTGTTATGCCCAAACTGCCTCACCGGTTCTACATGTTTGTTAAGTTATCATCTCCATTCAATCCGGAATAAAAGATCTAGCCACGCATGCTAGACATAAACATAAAAACAATATTTAAAGACGTGAAATTAAATAAAAAATTATTGAAATAAATAAGAAACGAGTATTGACTCCACCGTCAAACTTAACACATAAAATAGAAATTAAAAATACAAGAAAAAAGTAAAATAATATTGTATATGGCGTTTGTGGCATTTTTATGTGGCATGCGTGAATGATCCTCTCTAGTGGTATTTATAAAGGTAGGTCGAATCCCTAGTATCCTTGGGCCACAAGTAAGTTTGAAGCTCAAATCGGCCCATGAAAGACTTAATTCTGGACTGTCTGTCGCCGTGTCCATTCATTCTTTTTCTGGCAGCTGCACTTTCCTTGTATGGACAGATCAACTTTCCTTGTAGATACAGGTCAACTTTTCTTGCAGAGTAGATTCTGATTCAATCTCTTCAGCTCGCGCCCACAGGAGGACGCTTTCCTTGTGGAGAAGATTGATCTTCTAGAAGCTTCAAGATATATTCTCCAGATTTGGTAATATCCTCTTTGATATGATCTTTTTTCCTTATTGAATGAAATCTAGAATATCTTGGATGACTTCTGCCGAACTTCTAGTCCGAACTTCTCGCGTTGTGCCCATAACAAGTCTGCCAGGATTAGAATCTCCTCGAGTCTTGTGGGCAAACGACCATTTATCAGCAACATTGAAATGCGATGGACTCTATAAGCTGGCACCTTTCATGGAGACTGGTGCTATGAAAATATCATCGAGCTTGCATCATCGTATTTCAGCTCCAAAATGCCCACAGTGTGTGATTTTGCTCTCTTCATGCCCTTACTCATATTTCTGGCTCTTTCGGACTCTAAAACAACAAATATAAGGACAAAAGAATGAGAAAAAGACTCCAAAAAATACGAGAGAAATTGGACTCATCAGCTGGCAGTTGGAATCTTCTGTTCCTCGGCTGTCAGTTCTGCACATCTTTGGCAGTTTTGTAAGCTCTAGTTAAGATCATCTTCAGCTGGCAGTTCTGGACTCTGGGTTAGTGCTTTCTAAGCTCTAGTTTGATTTACTTCAACTGGCAGTTTTGAACCAGTGTTCTTCAGCTAGCATTTTAGACAGGTGTCCCTTCAGCTGGAACTTTGGTCTTCAATTCGGATGCTAGTGCTTCTTCAGTTGGACTTCTGAACTGATGCGTCATCAGCTGGTATCCTCTGAACTGGTACATCTTCAGCTGGAACTCCATTCTTTAGCTAGAACTATCTTGAGCTGGTATATCCTTTAGCTCGGACTAATGTATTCTTCAGCTGGCATTCTCCTTCAGCTAGAACGGGTCCTCTCTCTTATATTCTCTCTCTCTCTTCAGCTGGTATATCCTCTCTCTTCAGCTGGAAATCTCTTCATCTAATATTCTTCTTCAGCTTGAATTGGGCACTTCTGAATTGGTGCCTTCAACTGGTATCTTTCTTCAGTTCATAACTGTAGACTTATGGCAGTTGGTACTTCGAGCTTTGACAGTACCTGCATCTTTCAGTTTTACTTGACTTGCTAACTGATCTAGCAATCAAGCTACAATTTTCTTTTTCAACAACTCTTGGGTTGGATCTTTTTTCTTTTCTTTTTCTTTTTCTCTCTTTTCTTTTCTCTGTCTTTTCTTTTGTTTTTCTCTTTTCTTTCCTCTTTCTCTCAGGATTGATCATTTTCAGGCTTTGATAGCTCATATTTTGTTATTGATCAACTTTAGTTTTCTGCTTGATTTCTTTTCAGTTTTTCAAGGCTCTTTGCGTATTTTGACATATTTTGACATCTCATCAAAACCCAGTCAAGAAAACTCTTGTTAGTTTTTTCCTAACTGATGTAACCCGGACAAATTATATAGGATACAAAAATGTGCGGAAGACTTCTAAAATCGAACACGTCAACTTGGAAGGATTCAACCCTACTCTAAGACACAAATATATTGAAAATAAGCTGACTTGAATGAATAGAAACTCAAAAACAATGATCGAACGAATCTAGACCTAAATACGATACCTAGACTACGACACAAAAACGGAACACAAATCCAACAAGAAAGGGGCTGTTTTGGGGCAAATAATATGGCTGGGAAAATGAGGTATTTTGGCCGTGAATTTATGGGTAAAAATGGCTAGGGAAGATAGGATATGTTAATGGTTTGAAGGACTTACGGTATAGATGGAAAACGTGATGAATTGAACACATGGAGTTCGAACCCTTATGATCGACACAAGATCAGGTCTCGGTGGCTTGAAGGTATCATGGACGTGGATGGTTGATGTAGGATGTCGATTAATGAAGAACGAAGATGATAGTGTTGTGAATTGCAACCCGATTAATCCCCGACGTATCTTGTACGATGAAAACGAATCTCTAAGTTGTTCTTCGTAGCGAGTTCACCCTAATTCCTTGTGTGAATTAGAACGTTCCCTTGATGTAAGGCTCAAAGTTTGCTAGGCTTCAAGAATGATAATTTTCGAGGAAAATAATCAAAAGCTTTAAACGGTTGAGACACAAATTGAATGCAAAAGCAATTTTAATCAATAATGTCTAAAATATCAAAGTAACATGGTTCCCCTATTTATAGGGCATGTTATGCACGAAAATAATAAATAAAAAGGCCTAAAAATCTGATCCAAAGAGGTTTTCTAACTATACTAGAAAAATACCTAAACTAGAATTCTATTCAAGGTGGGAAATTACCTTAAATACAATTCTAGTCAAACCTATACTATAGAGAACGAAAATTACATCAAATAAATAATAAAAACTGATCTAAACTATAGTCTAAATTAATTATATAAATACTATAGTCTAAATAAAATTCAACCCTTAATTAATTGGACTAAGGGCAGAAAATCAACTCCTTGTGTGCATGCAATTCACGTCAGCTTTTCATGCACATGCACACATGCACTTCTTCTCTTCTTCTTCATATATCATTCTCCATGCCGTGATCTTGATCTTCATCTTCAATTGATAATGCTAAAATCCATTTGGGGTTGCGTCCAATTTCTTCAACTCCAACTTCAATATTTCTTCGCGTTAACATTTGAAAATAACTTTGAAGTTGTTTAGCTCTTATACGCATAATTGGACCTTTAAATGGCATTCTTAGATTTGATTTTTTGATGCTTATCGTGCTCGTATCATTCCCCTCCTCTTGAAAAGAATTCGTCCTCGAATTCGAACGGCCTGGATCGAAAACGAACACGAACTGATCTTCAATCTCTTCTGGGGCAAACTTCAACAGTTGTGTAATGATTTGCGTCCTTCTCATGTCAAACGGCTGCAACTTCAACTGCATAGAATGCATGGATATGGAAACCACGAACAAGTCTGGTGGCACATCTTTGGCAACCTGTAAGATTAAAACATTAAAAGTACATGGTTGACAAAAACTGTTAGGAATCAGCGACTTCTCCATGCTTGGATGATCGAACTCCTTATGATCTTCAATCACTTCCAAGTTGATCTCATTTTGCACCTCTTTTTCTGCTTCACTTAAAGATTGATCCGCTTCTAATGTAGATTCTTCATGAACCGAATCCTCTAGACTGAGCTCTTCATCAACAGTCTCTTCGTCTACAATGATTTCATAAGTAGCAACATTGATCAATTCTTCAACAAGTGCTTCAACTGCAATGGGTACCTTGACATTGATCTCCACTTTTTCTTCCTCGACTTCAGCAACTAACTCCTCAGATGTGGCATCGGTTAAGGGCTGTTCTAACTCATCTTCATGGGTTTGACTTTGTGTGACAATGGAAGACTGAACCAGTAGTGGTGTAGACTGTGTAACAATGGTTGGCTGATCGGGTGAAGTAGACTGGGCAGGTGGTGTCGGTGCAGCAACAGGTGGCCTATAGCTGGACCGTGGGAGGTTTTGCATGTAGTGCTGTGCGATCTGATCTACTAATTTTTCCATTAAATCCAACTTGTCAAATATTGACTGTGTACGAGATCCCATGCTTGAGTTCATAGTAACCTGCAAAACAAAACAACAAAAGAAAACAAGAAACGGACCTCACAACCTCAAAATCACTCGTGTTTTCTCTCTGAATTTTACCACTCGTGTATGTCTCTCAAGTATGTGGTGGTGCTCATGTGATAGGTGTGTATATGGGGGTGTTAATCGACTCTTTCGTTGCTTGAGATCGGCTTCTCTCGAACTTCTGGGGGCGATTTCACCTTGAAGCTGATGAAATTTGGCCTAAAAATCACTTATGTCACAACAAAGTAGTGAGTTTGGTTTCTCTCGTCAAGACGTTTCCGAAATAGTATCATGGAGAAAAATCGGAGTTCGGGAGCAAAAATAGTAAGGAGAAGATGGAAAACTGGAAAACTAGTTGTGTTAAGGTAAAAGGAAGGAAAGGAAGGAAAGAAAATAAGAAAGAAGGAAAGAAAAAGATTTGGATATGTGTACCACTAGTGTGACACAATCTAAATACCTTAATTAGACTAGACTCCAAATGAAAGCTACCAAATTAAAATATAACTCAATTTGAAACTACCAACTAAAGAACTATACTATAAGGAAAATTTCCAAAACTAAAATAAAGCTCACAAGGGAGTTACCAACTATGACTAGAACCAAAAGGAAAGAACTAAAAATAAAATTGAACTCAAAAGGAAATTCAAAAATCAAATTGGATTTTCCTTTTTTTTTCGGATTTTCTCTTTTTTTTATCCGATTTTTGTTTTGGATTCGGTCTCTTTTTTTTTTTACCGTAACCTTTTTTTTTTCAATGAACACTAACTATTACAACTCGATAGACACGTCAACTGACACATAAGCAATAAATTGACATGTAGGATTGAACCACGACCAGCAAAGCTGACGTGGCTCTGATGCCAAATTTATGATGTAACCCGGACAAATTGTACACGATACAAAAATGCGCGAAAGACTTCTAGAATCGAACACATCAACTTGGAAGAATTCAACCCTACTCTAAGACTCAAATATATCAAAAATAAGCTGACTTGAATGAATAAATACTCAAAAACAATGATCGAACGAATCTAGACCTAAATATGATACCTAGACTACGACACAAAAACGAAACACAAATCCAACAAGAAAGGGGCTGTTTTGGGGCGAATAATATGGCAGGGAAAATGAGGTATTTTGGCATTGAATTTATGGGTAAGAATGGCTATGGAAGATAGGATATGTGAATGGTTCGAAGGACTTACGGTATAGATGGAAAATATGATGAATTGAACACGTATGGAGTTCAAACCCTTATGATTGACACATGATCAGGTCTTGGTGGCTTGAAGGTCTCACGAACGTGGATGGTTGATGTAGGACGTCGATTGATGAAGAATGAAGATGATAGTGTTGTGAATTGCAACCCGATTAATCCCCGGCGTATCTTGTATGATGAAAATGAATCTTTAAGTTGTTCTTTGTAGCGAGTTCACCCTAATTCCTCGTGTGAATTATAATTTTCCCTTGATGTAAGACTCAAAGTTTTCTAGGCTTCAAGAATGATAATTTTCGAGGAAAACAATCAAAAGCTTTAAACGGTTGAGACACAAATTGAATGCAAAAGCAATTTTAATCAATAATGTCTAAAATATCAAAGTAACATGGTTCCCCTATTTATAGGGCATGTTATGCACAAAAATAATAAATAAAAAGGCCTAAAAATCTGATCCAAAGAGGTTTTCTAACTATACTAGAAAAATATCTAAACTAGAATTCTATTCAAGGTGGGAAATTACCTTAAATACAATTCTAGTCAAACCAATACTATAGAGAACGAAAATTACATCAAATAAATAATAAAAACTGATCTAAACTATAGTCTAAATTAATTAAATAAATACTATAGTCTAAATAAAATTCAACCCTTAATTAATTGGACTAAGGGCAGAAAATCAACTCCTTGTGTGCATGCAATTCATGTCAGCTTTTCATGCACATGCACTTCTTCTCTTCTTCTTCATATATCATCCTCCATACTGTGATCTTGATCTTCATCTTCAATTGATAATGCTAAAATCCATTTGGGGCTGCGTCCAATTTCTTCGGCTCCAACTTCAATCTTTCTTCGCGTTAACATTTGAAAATAACTTTGAAGTTGTTTGTCTCTTATACGCGTAATTGGACCTTCAAAAGGAATTCTTGGATTTGATTTTTGATGCTTATCGTGCTCGTATCACTAACAAAGATCGGATCTTGTTGTTAAGTATTGTGATCAGCGCCCCTTATAGTGATATTCCACTCCTTGATCTTTTGCTGTATTTCTGGACTTTGTTTAGATATAGGGTGGGCTGTAATCTACTAAATGAGTGTGAATTCTGTTAGATTAAGAGATGACTAGAGGGCTGAATTCTTGTGCTTAAATTTTCGACCCCCTCCCCTATATTTATAGGGAGGTGGGTGAAAATTAGATGTCCTAAACCTACTGGGCTTGGGCCTCTAGCTCTTGTTCCATCTTTGTCCACTTTAATCATATTGGGGTACAACAGGGATCTAGAAAAATATTAAATTGTCCTGCTAATTTATTTAATTTCCAATATCCAATAAACTTATGATATAATTAAATAAATTAAGTATTATTTTTATTCCACTAAAGAAATAATACTGACCTACCAATTTAATACATATTTACGAATATACTTTCTCCTTTAGTTCAGCCATTTCCATGTTTAAGATATAATGTCCATTAATTAATTATGCAAGCTTCTAAAAGCTATAATTAATTAATATCTTGTTCCTTCAGTAGTACCACACAAGCTTTATCATGTACGGAATAAATTCCACATTGGCGGACCAGGACATGGTGTTGATATATATTACACGAGCCATTATATATGTAAATGTTTTTCAACTAAAATATCGATATCATTGATTCTATCAAAGAACCGCACTCATTGATAAATCAAAGTAATAAACACAACATATATATGTCCGCCAATATATAAAAGTTAAGAACTCGAACTCTGTTGATCTTTATTCTCTCACTTAAGGTCAGAGTAGAGAATAGTATCCTATTATGATCCTCCTCAATACACGAGTTGGTGTACTAGAATAATCAGCTAGTAGTGAATGGATCAGGTAGAATGTTTTCCGATGCAATCTTGACCACTGCCACATCGCCTCTCTTAATGATTTCTCGTATAAGATGGTACTTCCTTTCTATGTGCTTACTTGCCTTATGGGCTCTGGGTTCCTTCGAATTTGCCACTGTACCAAAATTATCACAGTATATCATGATACTCTTAGGCAAATCAGGAAACACGCTCAAGTCCAACAAGAAACTCTGGAGCCAGACAGCTTCCTTTGCAGCCTTAGAGGTAGCTACATATTCAGCTTCCATGGTAGAGTTAACAATGCACTTCTGCTTGATGCTCCTCTATGTAATGGCTCCACCTCCCAATTTAAACACATAGCCCGAGGTAGACTTACTTTGATCTTTAACAGATTGAAAATTTGATTCCGTGTAACCCAAAGGCATGAGACTATCAGAGCAGTATACCAGCATATAATCTCGACTCCTTTTCAGGTACTTGAGAATATTATTAATCACAGTACAGTGTCCTTATCCAGGATTAGACTGATATCTACTTACCATACCAATGGTATAGCATATATCTGGCCTAGTGCATAGCTTAGTATATATCAGGCTTCCTATAATCAAAGCATATGGAACTCCTTTCATCTCATCTATCTCAGACTGTGTTTGGGGACACATTTCCTTGGATAGATGGATTCCATACCTGAAAGGTATAAAACCTTTCTTGGAATCTTACATGTTATACCTAGGTAGCACTGTATCGATATAGGTCGTCTGGGATAGGCATAGTATCCTTTTCTGGCGATCTCAAATGATCTTGATGCTAAGGACATATCTGGCTTATTCCAAATCCTTCATATTAAACTGCTTGGACAGTTACACCCTTATGTTTGATAATAACTTCTTATTGTTTCCAATAAGCAAGATATCATCAACATATAGTACTAGGAATACCACCACATTTCTATCACTTTTTTGTGCACACAGCTCTTGTCCGGACTTTGCATGAATCCATATGACTGCATAATCTTGTCAAAACGGATGTTCCCATACCTTGATGCCTGCTTAAGCCCATAAATAGATTTATTAAGCTTGTACACTAGGTGTTCTTGGCCTTCAGCAATGAAACCTTCTAGTTACTTCATGTGGATGTTTTCTTCAAGACATCCATTAAGAAATGCCATCTTCACATCCATCTGCCAGATCTCATAATCTAGATGAGTGACGATGAACAAAAGAATCTGGATTGACTTAAGCATGGCAACCGACGAGAAGGTTTTCTCATAATCGATCCCTTCTTTCTGAGTATACCTTTTCACCACCAGTCTAGCTTTGAAGGTTTCAACCTTCCCATCAGGTCCTTTTTTGCACTTATAGACCCACTTGAATCCAATGGATTTTACTGCATCTAGTGGTTCCACAGGATATCAGACTTGATTGTGATCCATAGATCTAATTTCTGATTCCATTGCAGTTTTTCAAGAACCTGTCTCTGTACAAAGGAAGGAGTTATTATGTGACATGATTATGCTTGTTTGAGTTCTTGAGTTGATATTGGATTATATGATTTGATATGATGTGATATCATATAGTTGAATGATTTAAGGTATAGATAATCATGATCATAAGTTACTTTTGGTATTGATATCTTTGATGAGGAAAGTTATTTAGATGAATGATGCCTTGTATGTTGATTATAGTATCTCTCATATGCATTAAGATTATAGTATTGATTGAGGAATACGACCTAGATATTTCATTCTAGGTTATGATATATAATAGTAGGATTAAACATTGAGGATTGAATATTGAGAATTCAATGTTGAGGTTGTGATGTTGAGAATTGAATGATGAGATTCAATTATTTGTGAAGTAGGATTTTGAGCTCAAGGAACAGTTTTATTACATTATCATGTTGTGACCTTCGAGTCACTAAAGGTGAAATATTGCTGAGTTAAGGAGAGTCGCTGCTGGGTAATCTCCTCGCATACTCATATCTATTGATTGTAACCTTCGGGTTACCGGATTGTGATCTTTTTATCACCAGGGAGTCACTGCTGGGTAACCCCCTCGCATACTCAGTGGGATATTTGAGGTAACCCCTCTATTATCCTAAGGGATGCCTCGGTGTGCAATAGACATCATGTTTGAGTCAGGATGGGCCCAGAGGAAGTAAAAGGTTTTGCAAATATTGGAAGGGCTTTTGCGATTTGCTTCCCATAAGATGCAAGTTAATATTGGATTTTTCTAAAGTTTTATAGAGCTTTCTCATAAAACTCCAATGAGTGCATTAGTTCTCACGCCCACTTTTTCAAATGTTTTTCAGGTTGAGATGGAGAGGTGGATGGTGGCTGTGTAGTGGGTTGGCTGCTAAGGTTATGAAACAATACCATTATTCCCACTATGTTCTTGTTACTCTGATGAATTTTGGTACTTTGTTGCTTTGAGTTTTCATAAGATTTCACTACTCTGATTATGAACAATTGTTGACTTGCTAGTTAACATGTTTCGTATGCTTAACTACAATTAATCCAAGGATAATTCCCACCTTTTAATATGCATGTTTGATAATTTATCTTTCGGCTATGAAGATGCTTTACTTTTCAAGCATGTTGATTCTGCTTACTTTCAGTTGACCTACAACAAATCTTAAGTTATTTTCTTGCTTTCGTCCTAGGAATGGGACATTATGATTTATTTGTCTCTAACCTATTAATGGGTATTAGCTGTTGTGACCTATGAAGAGGTCTTGTTTGTTTAAAGAGCTGGATTCCTATTTGTTAGTTATTGGATTCTGTTTAAATTCTGATTGGCCTATAAATAGGCATCCCTTTGACTTGATTAAAGCATTTGACTCCTTTGATTTATTGAAAAACGTAGATTCCTTCCAGTTATAAAGTTATGCTGCTAAAATTTTTGAGGCACTAACTTAGTTCAATTTTATAAACACCCCCTGGATTTCTAATGAAACTATCATTTTTCTTCTATTTTTCCACATAACATCCCCATCCTAGTTCTTGGGACCGAGCTATTATAGATGGTATCAGAGCAGGCTTGCAAATCTGAAGACCTGTCTCTTATTGAAATGAATCATTGAATTCTATGTGAATATTGAATTGTTCAAAGATATTAATCAGTAACCCACAGCTCACCATCATCCTCACATCTTCAATAAAATTAAGGTATGATTGAGTTAAATTATTTTAATTTTATTTGGTATAACTTTTAAAGTACAAGATGATGAGAAAAATTTTGAACAAGACAAGGTTAGTCGATTTTTCTTAAATAAAAATTGAAGATTATTTCTTTATGAAAGAAATTTTTGGTTATACCAAGGTTTAAGGTGGAACTTATTGAAATAAGTTCTAGATCAATAATTTTGTGAAGAGTTTTGAGTCATTATGGACTCGAGTATGCAGCAAATCTTTTCAGAATATTATTTTCTGCAGATACTCAAAATATTTGGATCATTTTAGATCGTCAAAATTTTTGGAGAAGTTATAAAGTTTGTGAGGTGATTTAAAAATCTTCTTTGTAATAAAGGTTTGTCTACTGCCCATAAGGAAAGGATTTGAGGATGTTTTGAGGACAAATGAGGCATAGAGAATATAGTAAGAACATAGACTATAGCAAGCTTGAATTAAGGAGAATTTTAGGATTTCTTTTAGGTTCTCTTAAGAACCTAGATTGAATAAGTTCCCTCTCAAGGAGCTTAAGTTTAATAGAATTGTTCGAAAAAACATTTTATCGCAAGGGTGTTTGTGAGAAGATTAAAGAGTTCTGAGATTCTAGCAGAATTAAGAACGAGATAATGATGCTTTGAATTCACGCCAGAAGCAAGGAAATGAGTAGTCGACTTAAAGATTAGTTACGAGATTGCGGATATACTGCAAGATTGGAGAAACTCTTTGCCAACTTCCAGTTCATGAGTCACGCCTAATGATCTAGTTGCGGTTACAAGGAATGGAGATTCATTCCCCCAGATATAAACTCTTTAATTCAGTGGCTAGAGAGTGACCCCAGTTATGGCTTCTCAGCTAGGCACAACCAATTAAAGTCTAGCTGACTCGTGCTATTTCAATGCAACCTCGTAAATATGAAAGTACATGACACTCCAAAGAAAAAGAGAACCCGAAGAAGATCATTAGGAAGATAGACCTAGTAGTTGGTAGATTGGATTGATCGCCCTTTAATAACTTCACTTTTATTATTTAAAACTCCTTGGTTAAATCCTCATAGATAATTTGCAATCTTTTGATGATATTCCTTGATCATCAATAATCAGTAATAGAACTTTCTTGTTAGGCTATGCTGACACCTTTGTGAAAATATTCAGCACAGTTCTCAGTTGCTAAGCGTTGATTTTCTTCCTTTATTCTTATAAATCTTTCTTATATGCAAAAACCCTTTGAGTTTATAAGTCCTCTGAAAGGAAATATTTTTTTGCATAAATAACCCGATATTATATTCCTTTCAGTTATTGAACTTGTTAAAGAATTATTGATTAGATAAAGCCCTTACTCAGAGGCATTTGATCCTTCTTATTCTCACTCATAGAACGCGAGTGTGGGTCCTTAAATTGAAAAGGAGTATATAGCAGTATTCCTTTTGTATATCGTCGGAAGAACGAGTGATGATATTCCCTAATGGGGAATGGAACCAAAGCAGCGCCAGTTAAAGTCTAGACATGTGATCTTTGTGCATGCACGTGATGGTGATCACCAGCAGGAGCCATAAAGTCAGACTACCACCTTGACGAAATGAGAAGAGAACAATGAGAAATTAAGATTAAGTTGTATCGAAAATTCATTTAAGTACACCCCAAGAAGATGAGGAAGTCGAACCTCAAGAATTTAAAAATGAAGATAAAGCGAGTTTCGCACCTGATAGAACGTGCAAAAGTAAAAAGGTGTCAAAAGTTGAGAGAAGTAAAGTTAGAAGTAAGAACGAAGCCAAACGAGACAGAAAAATGATGGACTCGTTGATTTAAGGGCCACATGGACCGTGCAGTAGGTTTTTTCTTGCACACAGACCGTGCGGATCTCAAGTAAAATCATCCAGAGATCACCACAAGGCCTGTGCGGAAAGAATTTCTTAGCACACGGCCTGTGCACGAGAAGCATGTTTTGACGGATTTTTATTTCTTTCCTTGTTCGACTCAAAAACCTATCCAAACTTCTCCTAACTATTTAAGGGTCCAATTGAATGCAAGATCAGAAGGAGCTCATATGACATAATGTATCGAGATAGTTCTCAAAAGGGAGAAAAAGATGGCAAATGCTCGGCCTTTCGGAAGGAAAAATCTGTCAGCAAAAGAAGAACGATTATAGATGCTTTAAAGAAGTATTTAATCAGGAAAAGGAATAATCCTGTGTAAGGACTAATTCATAAAGAAATGTCTCAGTCTATTCTTAGCCATATGGTTTATAGTTGTAAACCTAGTAAAGGTTTTGAAGTAATATGGTTCCAGTAAGGCTGTGAATTCTTGAAGAAGTAAGCAGATCTCCATTTCAGAGGAAGTAAATTTCGGGATGAAATTTTTTTTAAGGTGTGTAGTCTGTAACACCACAGAAATTTCAGAATATCTTAAGAGTTTTCTAAATTTATTTAGAAGACTAAAGAAAATAATTGGAGCTAAAATAAAGATGTTTCGGATGTAAGTCGCGATGTTAAGTGTCTTTCACTCGAAAATTATCTTTTAAAATTTTTCAATCTCAATTCGAATAGAGCCAATTTTAGTCTTGTTTGAAAGGTGTTGATCCAAGGAGTGTGCTGGTACTTTTGGAATTTTAATCCGAGGTCATTTGAGGTCCCGACGGTGAAAAACGTATAAAGTAAAAGTGCGAATAATATTTTTCCGCAATGGTGTGATTTTTGAAAATTTGTGAAATCCTACTTGATGATCTAAGGATTGCCTCGTCAAGCGTATTTTATAGGAATCAATCCTAGAAATTCGTTGTCATTCACAAATTTCCAATCTGAGGTCTAACGAACGCTCGAGAGTGTTATCTGTCATCCGAAAGGAACAGTAAATCTATTTTTGAAAAGAGAATCTTTCTTCTTTTTTCTTTAGACGAAATCTTTGTCATCCCGAGTCAGGTTGATTTAATAGTACTCGAGCTAACGAGTCTCCTGATATTTTCAAATTTTGTGTTGGAGGTCATTTGGACCTCGTCATTGAATAAAGCAACTTTTAATCGAGTCTGGAATCACTTTATCAGTATTTTATACCCGGAGTGACTTACCGGGGAAGCCAAACTTTTTCTTATAAATGGGGGCCAACCCATTCATTTCAAATTGCTCATTTCACTCTTTGGTCTCTCTTTCTCTCTTGTTCGTGTTGACGAACGAGAAATCCGGGCCTGCACAGAGTAACTCGCACATGCGGGCCCAGGTTAAGTTTTGTTTGGGGGGTGCTGCGGAAGCAGCTGCCGAACGCCAGAAGACTGCCACAGAGCCATCACCGCTACCGCCGTGCCGCCATCATGCCACCTCTTTAGACGTCTCTTTTCGGTCCATTTCTTACCCTTTCGAGTTAGAATTTTAATATGTTGTGTATTTTAATTAGTGCTCCATTTCGTATGTTAAGTCCGTGATCGTGCGTTGGCCAGAAACAAGCTAAATTGTCGGAAAATTTGAATAGTAATTAGGCACTGATCAGTTTATTTTTTTACCTATTTTCGCCTATTTTGGATTGTCAAATCGAAAAAGTTTCTTCTGGAAAGTTGTTCCAAAAATTATTTCCTATGAGCTTGTCAAGTTCCATGATCTCGTGACCAATTTTGCGTAATTTCAATTATTTAATTAAAGCAGTTATTTTGGTGCCGAAAACATGCGTTATCAAAAAATTCTCAAAGACTCAGTATTTATTCGTATAAATAAGAGTGTTTCGTATTATTTTCATAATTTTTGGGCAAGTGAAAATGCAATCAAGTTCAGCTGAATAAAATGGCAATTTATGGAAAGAGGCCCATGTCAAATTAGTTAATGCCATTAAATCAAGAATAGTGTTTCGAAATTTATTTCCTTCTGTGTCGGAATTATTCGAGGTCTATAGAGTTGCACAATCTATTTTTGAATAGATTAAAATTAAATAATAACTCCATTTATCGTAGATTAAATCCTGAAAATATAGTAGTTGTTCTAAGTCGAAGATCGACCCTTGTAGGACCTGCAGAGCCTGCCAGGAAAAATGAAGCTATTTTTGAGGTTATCATGCCATCACGTGCTCGTCATCGAGGTGGGTGATTCTATACCTAATCCATGGTTTGAGCTAGTGAGCTCTAGAAGCATGATAGGGCAAAGTGAAATATCCAATAAAATATTTTATGCTCTGCCTGATTAGTCTCTGTACAAAGGAAGGAAGTTATTATGTGACATTATTATGCTTGTTTGAGCTCTTGAGTTGATATTGAATGATATGATTTGATATGATGTAATATCATATAGCTGAATGATTTGAGGTATAGATGATCATGATCATAAGTTAATTTTGGCATTGATATCATTGATGAGGAAAGTTATTGAGATGAATGATACCTTGTAGATTGATTATAGTATCCCTCATAGGTATTAAGACTATAGTATTGTTTGAGGAATATGACCTAGATGTTTCATTCTAGGTTATGATCTATGCTAGCAGGATTAAACATTGAGGATTGAATGTTGAGAATTCAATGTTGAGGTTTTGATATGGAGAATTGAATGATGAGATTCAATTATTTGTTAAGAAAGATTTTGAGCTCAAGGAACAGTTTTATTACATTATCATGTTGTGACATTCGAGTCACTAAAGGTGAAACATTAATGAGTTAAGGAGAGTCAATTATTTGTTAATATGCATGTTTGATAATTTGTCTTTCGCCTATGAAGATGCTTTACTTTTCAAGCGTGTTGATGTTGGGGTTTTTTTGAATTAAACCACCGCAGGATCATTTGGTTTTTCATTAATCCATGTTCATGCAAATCATATTTTTATGTCACGTGCATGTTTATCACAGTCTAACAGAATTAACATGCAAAGCAGTTTCGAATCTAATAAAGTGGAAGACATAGAAACGATTCTACTTACAAATCGATAGACAGTCTGTGGACAAGATTACAGGACTAATCTTGTAGTTGAATGAACACAAACAGGCGTCCCCTTTTTCTAAAAAATCTGCCACCACAATTCTACTCCAAGATCTTCTGTTGTATTCCCGGACTGTATCTAGATTCAGAGTGGGCTGAAATCTACTAGATAGGTTTGTGAAATCTGTGGATAACTTTGAGAGACAAAGAGGGGCTGATTTCTTATGCTCCAAATTTTCATCGCCCCCTCCCCTTTTATATAGGGAGGTGGGCGAAAATTACTTACCCAAACCCTACTGGGTTTGGGCCTCTATCTCAAGGTCTATATCCAGTCCACTATCAGTCAATTAGGCTACAACAGGGATCTAGAAGAATATTAAATTGGCTCACTAATTTATTTAATATCCAATAACTAATAAACTTAGTATATAATTAAATAAATTAAGTTTTACTTTTATTCCACTAAAGAATTAAAACTGCCCTACCAATTTAATACATATTTGTGAATATGATTTCTTCTTTAGTCCAGCCATTCCCCGTGTTTAAGATATAATGTTCATTAATTAATTATGTCAGCCTCTGACAGCTATAATTAATTAACATCTAAAATCTTAAGTAGTACCACACAAGCTTTACCATGTAAGGAATAAATTCCACCTGCAGGGTTTCAACATGAACTTGAGTTTCCTCAAGAGAACATCATCAACCTGGTACACCAGGACATGGTGCTCATGCATACATTGTTATTACCTAAGATATCGAGTATATTGGTCTAAGAAAAGATCTCACCCATTGATAAATCAAAGTAACAAACAACACACACGCATACTCGCTAATATCATATGAGTTCAGAACCCGAACTATGTGGATCTTTATTCTCTCACTAACTGGGTCAGAGACAGAGAATAGTATCCTATCGTGATCCTCCTCAATACACTAACAAGTTTACTAGAATAATCAGTTAGTCAAGATATACTAACTTATCAGATTATTCTACGGTGTACCGATGGTGTGTTTAGGACCATCTAAACCGTGAGCTCTTTAATACATTACAAGGTTCTAATGATATGATCTTACCATGTGACTCCCCACACGATATCATATACAATGTAAATATATGGAACAATGCATAGAACAATTATAGAACATAATCCAAATGCAAATAGTGACTGCAATAACTTTCATTTCATATCATCAGAAAAGTATACAAAGACAAGTCTTCCAATATACAAAACTAACAATCTCCCACTTATACTTGAAGCATGTCTTTCAAGTATAAAATTAACTGGCTAACTCTCCAATGAAATCAATCAACTCAAACTACGCCACCAGGTCTGCATCTCACTCCCATTTTCTCCATGTGATTATCAAAGGTCTTAGACAACAGGCTCTTCCTGAATGGATCAGCCAGGTTGTCCTCCGATGCAATCTTGACCACCGCCACATCTCTTCTCTTAACAATTTCTCATATAAGATGGCACTTTCTCTCTATGTGTTTACTTCCCTTGTGGGCTCTAGATTCCTTCGAATTTGTCACTGTACCGCAGCCGAAGCATATGGCACTTTCTTCATTTCCTCTATCTCAGACTGTGTTTGGGGACACATTTCCTTGGATAGATGAATTCCATGCCTGTAAGGTATAAAACCTTTCTTAGAATCTTACATGCCAAACCTAGCTAGCACTGTATCGATATAAGTCGCCTGGGACATACATAACATCCTTTTCTGGCGATCTCGAATGATCTTGATACCAAGGATATGTCTGGCTTCATCCAGATCTTTCATATCGAACTGCTCGGACAACCACACCCTAATGTTTGACAATGCCTTCTTACTGTTTCCAATAAGCAAGATGTCATCAACATAAAGTACGAGGAATGCCACCACGTTTCTGTCACATTTCTTATGCACGAATCCATATGACTGGATAACCTTGTCAAATCGGATGTTCCAAGATCTCAATGCCTGCTTAAGTCCATAAATAGATCTCTTAAGCTTACACACCAAGTGCTCTTGGCTCTTAGCAATGAATCCCTCTAGTTGCTTCATGTAAATATTTTCTTCAAGACTTCCATTTAGGAAAGCTGTCTTGACATCCATCTGCCAGATCTCATAATCCAAATGAGCGGCAATAGACAAGAGAATCTGGATTAACTTAAGCATGGCTACCGGTGAAAAGGTTTCCTCATAATCGATCCCTTCTTTCTGAGTATACCATTTTTCCATCAATCTTGACTTGAAGGTTTCAACCTTCCCATCAGATCCTCTCTTGCGCTTGTAGACCCACTTACAGCCAATTGGTTTTACCCCATCTAGTGGTTCTACAAGTTCCCAGACTTGATTGATCTCTATAGATCCAATATCAGACTCCATTACAGTTTTCTAAGAATCTGTATCTTTATCTCGAATTGCCTCGTCATAGGTCCTGGGATCCAATTCATTGAGTCCCTCTGGAAATCTGAAGCCTCTCCCAGACCAATAAATCTATTAGGTTGACGTACAACCCTCCAACTGCGACGAGGCAGTTCCTGTACTTCTGTGACATGTTGTGCAGTGTTTGGTGGTTCCTCTTCTTGTACAATTGGTGTAGATTTTATCCTTCCCTTAACTCCTCAAGGATGATTTAACTCCTTGGTTTGTGGTTTATAACATAGTCTTCTTCTAAGAATCAAGAATTGGTGCTAACAATGATCTTCTGATCCTTAGAACTATAAAACAAACCACCTTTCGTTCCTCTAGGATATCCAATGAACAGCCTTATATCAGTACGAGGATCCAGCTTATCAGCTTCCTTGTCCAAGACCTGTGCTGGGCTACCCCAAATCCGATTATGGTTCAAACTGGGCTTTCGTCTAGTCTATAGTTCTGTGGGTATAGCAGGAACTGATTTTGATAAAAAAAAGTTAAGAATATAGGCTGCTGTTTCTTGGGCAGATCCCCAGAACGAAATGGAAAACTCAGAATAACTCATCATCGATCTAACCATCTCTAACAGTGTGCGATTCCTTCTTTCCACCACACCATTCTGTTGTGGCGTTCCAGGCGCAATCAACTGGGATATAATCCCATTCTCTGCCATGTAATCCCTAAATTTGCTTGAGAGGTACTCGCCACCACGATTAGAACATAGTGACTTGATACTTCTACTTGTTCGTTTCTCCGCTTCCGCCTTAAACTCTTTGAATTTTTCAAAGCATTCAGACTTGCGATGCAACAGGTAGATATAACCGTATCTAGAGTAATCATCAATGAGAGTGATGAAATACTCAAACCCTCCTCAATCTTGAACTGACATAGGGCCGCACACGTCAGAGTGAATCAAATCTAATAGCCCTTTGGATTTATTTTCTTTTCACTGGAAAGGACGCTCTGTCATTTTACCTTCCAAACAGGATTCACACAAAGAAAATGATTCTAGTACCAAAGAAGACAATGGTCCATTATTTACAAGCCTTTGTATCCTCTTAAGGTTAATATGACCCAGCCTTAGATGCCAAAGATAGGTTTGATTCAAGTCTGAAGGTTCTTTTCTCTTGTTAGGGTTTATGATCGATGTATTCAATAGTTGTCTTTGCGTAGTGTTTTCAATTGATTTAAGAAAGTATAGGTGTCCATCCAATGTGCCAGAACAGATAAAATGTTTACCACTAAAGATAACCACTTTATTATCAAAAGAAACAAAACATCCATCCATAATCAATTTAGAAACTGAAATCAAGTTTCGCCTAAAACCAGGCACATAAAGACAATCTTTCAAAACCAAAGTTCTATCACTACTGAAAGGTAAAACAATGTCTCCCACTGCAATAGCCATAACTCTCGTAGAATTGCCCATGTAGATGGTGATCTCATCCTCACTCAATTGTCTTTTTATCACGAACCCTTGTAAAGACATGCAAACATGATCAGTAGCTCCAGTAAATACTACCCATAACTAGGTTGAACAAGTTACTAAACATGTTTGTACAACCAGAGTGTGAGATGTACCTCTCTTCTTCTTCTTGTTAGGACACGCCACTTTCTAGTGACCTGGCTGGCCGCACTTGAAGCAGTTAGTCTTAGACTTAAACTCCTTAGGAGGAATCTTTGCCTTTGGCTTCTTCACCTTAAGCGCCGCATCTTCAGCTTTTTTAGGTGCGTTTTTCTTCTTCTTTTTTCCACCAGAAGAAGACATCCCCTTTCTCAGCTATGTGGGCCTGAGGATCGCTCTTTTGGAGCAATTCAGTCAGGCTGACATTCCTTTTAATCATTTTAAAATTTAGCCTGAACTGCTCAAACTTCGAGGACAAGCTATGAAGAACAATGTGAATTTGAGAATCGGCATCCAGCTCTCCACCCAAGGTCTCGATCTCAGATAAATACCCCATCATCATGAGAGCGTGATCCCTAATAGGTGTGGAGACAGCCATTCTCACATCCATTAGCTTCTTCATTGCCAAATGGCATGCCGAGCGGTTCTGATGACCGAATAGCTGTCTAAGGTTGTACATGATATCATAAACGGTTTTCATAGGCTCAGATTGATGTTGCAACACATTCGATATAGATGCCAGAATGTAACAGCGCGCTATCTCATTAGACCTAACCCACTTATCATATACAACCTTTTGGGCTTCGTCAGAACCCTCATCTGGCTTCTGAGGACAACCCTCTTCAAGTACAAACTTGTGTCCCTCAGCAACAAGAACTAGGTTAAGGTTATGAATCCGGTCATTGTAGTTTTCACCGATGAGTTTGTTTTCTTTGAGGATTGAGGACAGATTGGAGAGTGCCATTGATGATATGAAATAACTGAAATTAAAACATGCAGTACAGTCACAAACTTTTAGGATAAACAGTATATAATTGATAGCCTCACAAAAAATTATATACTTTTCCACCGACACTTTAAAAACGTCTTTTATAAGCCACGATAGTGTGGACGTTTATAAAATTCCTTTTTAAATAGGTTAAAACCTTTAATTTACCTCTAGTTAAGTTTTCTTTGAACAAGCAAATTAATAGCCGGATATTAAACACGGTCATGTAATCGTCTAACTGATAAGGAACGATCGTGTGGACGTTTATCAATAAATTACATCTAAGTGTGCATACCATTATCTTCGCACCAAGATTACTATTCGAATTTAACCGCTCCAGATGGAGGAGTCAGTTAGTTCTAATAGTGTTCTACAACTATCTATTTAGGAGATTTAATTTCTAGAGAAATCTGTGATATGACACATACGATACGGAGGAAGACCGATGCCAACGCACATGCCCATTACTTCTCAATTAAATCAGATTTAATGGAGACCGTATGAGATTTCTACATACTTTGGTATGAATATCTCCCACTTAGTTAT
Organism: Perilla frutescens; assembly: GCA_026008535.1. Taxonomy (NCBI): domain Eukaryota; kingdom Viridiplantae; phylum Streptophyta; class Magnoliopsida; order Lamiales; family Lamiaceae; genus Perilla; species Perilla frutescens. The sequence goes on from BRKX01000005.1 coordinate 11,516,388, forward strand.
TTATGCTTGAGGTTTCATTTTATCCCATTAACGAACATGCAAACATCACATAAAATGATAAACATCCATTGCATGCTTCAACATAATAAGCATCAGTAATATTCCAACTATCATGGCTTATATCTCATTTTGATTGATGAGATAAAACAGGAAAGTCAGCTCCGGAACAGGGCTTGGCCGCCGCCCCCTTCACCGCGCCTCGCCGAAAACCCTAGCTCCATTTAGGGTTTCGGGACGTGAACCAGTGAACCTTCCTTCTTGGTGCTGAACTACTTTTCTTCTTTGAGTTGATCTCCGATCTTTATTCAGTACAGACTATCTATTCCAAAAGGAAAAATCTAATATTGCTAGAATAAAAATTACAACTCAAAAACTCGGTCTAACAACTTTATATCTATTACAGTAAAACAACGTAAAATAAAACCTAAACCTAATCCATAGATTTTCTAATGGATTAAAATCACATAACCAAACCTCCATACGATCAACATTCATTCAACATAAACATTTATCACATAAAATAAAGGAGCCATGGTAGTTGGTAAACCTGCAAACAAACATAATCTACAAATCCAACAATCATATATTATATGATCCACATATAATAACATATGATATCTATGCATGAATATTAAATATCGAATTTTACAATTAATTAAATTAATTAATTCGATATTTTCCACAAGATAAAAATTGAAAATTAAAATAATTATCCACCAATTTAAATCTTGAAAGTTTCGAAAATAACCTTAAAATAAATCTGAAAATTATTTGAAATTATCCACCAAATTTATTTAATATTTTCAAACAACCCTAATTAAATAATACTTGGATATCTTGATATAATTCAGAATCTTATCCAAATATTATCCATAAGAATCAAAATCTTTACGGATAAAGTTTGAAGATTTGATCTACTTCAAAATCTTCCAAAATCGAGATCCAAAATTTTATCACAATTGGATTTTGATAATTATTCATCTATAGATTGGATTTTAAATTCTTATTACAATTAGATTTTGATAATTATTCATCTATATCCAGAATCACCTTATCCAATTTTAAACTATAGATTTTCGAAAATTACTAGAATAATAAATCTGAAAATTTGATCCACTTCAAATTCTTCCAAATTTAAAATTCTATTTTCAAATCTATCTAGATTAAAATTGGGTAAATTAAGATATACATCAAATAATATCAAATCTTAATCCAAAGCTCATAATTTTCGATGCACATTACTAAATAAATCTGAAAATTTGATTTTGATCAAAATCTATTCTAAATTAATTTAATAATTTTCAAAAATTACATAAAATAACATATTTGAAAATTTTGACATTAATCAAAAAACTATTCCAAATCAAATCTGGAAATCTGGATCTTGATCAAAAATCTATCCAAATTTGATTCTAGTTAATCGAAAATTTAAACACAAAATTAGGGAATTAATTAACTCCAATTTTCGAAAAATTGTACTCCGAATTTTTGAAAAATATCATGAAATAAATCTGAAAATTTGAGGAACATCAAATATCATCCCAAATTTAATTCCATGACCATCGAAAATTCCAAGAACATCAAAACTAAAATTTTCAAATTGCATCAAAAATTTATCCAAGTTTTGAACACCATAAAAATCGAAACACATGAACAATAAATCTGAAAATTTAAAGGACATAAATTTATCAACAAATTTATACACGTGGTTCAAATTTATGTTAGGATTAATTTAAGAACAGTGCCAAAATCCGCTCTGATACCAGTTGTTGGGATTTTTTCAAATTAAACCACCGCAGGATCATTTGGTTGTTCATTAATCCATGTTCATGCAAATCATATTTTTATGTCACATGCATGTTTATCACAGTCTAACAGAATTAACATGCAAAGCAAATTCGAATCTAATAAAGTGGAAGACATAGAAATGAATCTACTTACAAATCGATAGACGGTCTGTGGACAAGATTACAGGAATAATCTTGCTGTTGAATGAACACAAACAGGCATCCCCTTTTTCTCAAAAATCGGCCACCACAATTCTACTCCAAGATCTTCTGTTGTATTCCCATACTGTATCTAGATTCAGAGTGGGCTGAAATCTACTAGATAGGTTTGTGAAATCTGTGGATAACTTTGAGAGACAAAGATGAGCTGATTTCTTATGCTCCAAATTTTCGTCCCCCCCCTCCCCTTTTATATAGGGAGGTGGGTGAAAATTACTTCCCCAAACCCTACTGGGTTTGGGCCTCTATCTCAAATTCTATATCCAGTCCACTATCAGTCAATTGGGCTACAACAGGGGTCTAGAAGAATATTAAATTGACCCACTAATTTATTTAATATCCAATATCCAATAAACGTAGGATATAATTAAATAAATTAAGTTTTACTTTATTCCACTAAAGAAGTAAAACTGACCTACCAATTTAATACATATTTGCCAATATGCTTTCTCCTTTAGTCCAGCCATTCCCCGTGCTTAAGATATAACATTCATTAATTAATTATGTTAGCCTCTGAAAGCTATAATTAATTAACATCTAAAACCTTGAGTAGTACCACACAAGCTTTACCATGTAAGGAATAAATTCCACCTGCAAGGTTTCAACATGAACTTGTGTTTCCTCAAAAGAACATCATCAACCTGGCGCTCCAGGACACGGTGCGCATGCATATTACTCGACACATCATGCATACATTGTTATTACCCAAGATATCTAGTTTATTGATCTACGAAAATGCACACACATGCTCGCCAATATCACATGAGTTCAGAATTCGAACTCTGTGGATCTTTATTCTCTCACTAACTGGGTCAGAGACAGAGAATAGTATCCTATCGCGATCCTCCTCAATACATTAACAACTGTACTAGAATAATCAGTTAGTCAAGATAAACTAACTTATCAGATTATTCAATGGTGTACCGATGGTGTGTTCAGGACCATCTAAGCTGTGAGCTCTTTAATACATTACAAGGTTCTAATGATATGATCTTACCGTGTGACTCCCCACACCATATCATCTACAATGTAAGTATATAGAACATTGCATAAAACAAGTATAGAACATAATCTAAATGCAAATAGTGACTGCAATAACTTTCATTTCATATCATCATATCATCAGAAAAGTATAGAAAGACAAGTCTTCCAGTATACAAAACTAACAGTTGATTCTGCTTACTTTGGGTAGACCTATAGCAAAATCTTAAGCTGTGTTCTTGCTTTCGTCCTAGGAATGGGACATTATGATTTATTTGTCTTTGACCTATTAATGGGTCTTAGCTGTTGTGACCTATGAAGAGGTCTTGTTTATTTAAAGAGCCGGATTCCTATTTGTTAGTTATTGGATTCTGTTTAAATTTTGATTGGCCTATGAATAGGCATCCTTTTGACTTGATTAAACCATTTGACACCTTTGATTCATTGAAAAATGTGAATTCCTTCCAGATATAAAGTTATGATAGATGCCAAAATTTTTGAGACGCTAACTTAGCTCTATTCTAGAAACACGCCAGGATTTCCAATTAAATTACTTTTTATCTTCTATTTTTCCACATAACATCCCCGTCCTAATTCTTTGGACCGGGCTGTTACAAATTCAACTACCATAATTAAATGATAAGTATAAAATATCACATGATATCCATACATGACATAATTTTTGAAAATTGCATTTAATTAAAATAATTTTTTTTAAAATTACCATAAGTTATAATTTAGAAATTAATTACAATTATCTACCAAATTAAATCTTATATGTATCTCTAAAATTACCTTAAGATTAAATTTGAAAATTAATTAAAATTATCCAGCAAATTTAATACTTAAATTTTTTGAAAATTCCCAAAATGATTAATCTTGGAAATTTTGATATTAATCAAAACTGTATTCCAAATTAATATACATGGGGATCAAAAATTACAAGAATAAAATTATGGAAGTTTTGATCCTCTTCAAACACTTTCCAAAATTAAAATTCTATTCTCAAACCTATTGTGATTAGAATTAGGTAACTTTTGATATATACCAAAAATTACCTTTCTAATTCTAACACTCTAAATTTTCAATAATACTATAGGACTTAGATAAGGAAGTTTTAATATGGATCAAAATTCTATTCCAAAATCAAGCCCTAATTTTCGAAAAAAAATTGAATCAAAGTTAGGGAATTTTGAAACATCAATTTTCCAAAAATTTGATCCTCAAATGTTTTAAAAATATAAGAATAAAATCTGGAAATTTAATGAACATCAAAATATTGTTGTAAACATTATTTCTTGTAGATTTAAAATTCCTCATAGATTAAAATTAAATTTTTCGAATTCATAGAATAATTCGTCCAATTTTAAATCTACAAAAAATCAAATTCATGTAACATTAAATCTAAAAATTTAGAGACATAAAATTAATCCATAAATTTAATCATAAATTACGAAATATCCTAGGATTAAAACTAGAGCAGTGCCAAAATTCACTCTGATTCCAGTTGTTGGAGTTTTTTCGAATTGAACCACCATATGATCTATTTGGTTGCTCATTAATCATATGTTCATGTATATCATAATTTTATTCATGCTATGCAAATAATTAAACCGAGTTGAATTAACATGCAAAGTAATTTTCAATTCTACTTAAAAACGAAAACATAGAAACTGAAAATCACTTACAAAGTTGTGTCGGATTGAGAACAAGATTAAAGGTTTAATCTTGTTGCTTATGTATGTGTAATCGGCACCCCTTAACTGTGCAATTCTACTTCTCGATTTTCTGATGTATTCTCGTACCACGTCTGGATAAAGGGTGGGCTGTATACAACTAAACAGGTGTGAATACTATGGGGATCAAGAGAGCATAAGAGAGGGGCTTATTTGCGCTACTTAATGTTCGTCCCCCTCCTCCATATTTATAGTGAGGTGGGTGAAAATACAGTCTCCAAGCCCTGTTAGGTTTGGGCCTCTCACTCTTTATTCCATTCCCAGTCCACTATGGTTATATTGGGCTACAATAGAGAACTAGATGAATATTAAATTGGCCTGCTAATTTATTTAATTTCCAATATCCACAACTTATGATATAATTAAATGAATTAAGTATAATTTTTATTCCACTAAAGAAATACTACTGACCTACCAATTTAATACATATTTGCGAATATGCTTTCTCTTTTAGTCAAGCCATTTCCCATGTTTAAGATATAATGTCCATATATTAATTAATTATGTAAGCTTCTGACAGCAATAATAAATTAATATCTAATTCTTTGAGTAGTACCACATAAGCTTTATCATGTATGGAATAAATTCCACTGCAGGGTTTCATATGAACTTTATGCTTCCTCAAGGGGATATCATCAACTTACCGCACCAGGACACACTAGCCATATATATTGCACAACCCATCATATATGTAAATAATACTGCCCAAAATATCGAGGTTGTTGATTCTATTAAAAAATCTCACTCATTGATAAATCAAAGCAATAACATAACATATATATCCGCCAATATATATGACTTAAGAACCAAAACTATATGGATCTTTATTCTCTCACTTAAGGTGAGAATAGAGAATAGTATCCTATCATAATCCACCTCAATATACAAACCAGTGTACTAGAATAATCAGTTAGTCAAGATGAACTAACAATCAGATTATTCTACGGTGTGTCGATAGTGGGTTCAGGACTATCTAAGCTGTGAACCTTTTAATGCATTGCAATAAATCCAATGATAAAATCTTTACCATGTGTACACCCATACTATATCATCTAAAATGCAAGTATATGGAACTGGCAGATAAATATAATAATAAATAAATGCACGCAGTGATTGCAATAAATATTCAATCTATATCTGTAATGCCCCGATCCCGGGAGAAGGACAGGGGACCGCTGCGCTACTTGGGGAGGGGGGAAGGGGTTGTTGAACAGAAGTAATCACAGAATTAGGATTAGTACCCCAAAAGTTTGGGCAGCATAACCTCTATAAATGGATCAATCCTCGCTTTTAAAGCGTCTAAAATGACTCCAACCAGATACCAAGACTCTTAGGATGAACCCAAAAAAAAGAATAATGAAGATAAACGTCAATGTAAATAATATCAGTTCAAAGGTTAACTGTTAATAGGTTAGGCATGAAAAAGGCCAGACGGATGTCTGTCCAAATACTTGAAGTAAAGAGATGCCAGACTTTCATCTGTCGTGGAAGCAATATAAAGCCAGGCTTTTGCCTTGACATGGAAAACGGCGTAAAGCCAGGCTTGTGCTTGTCTAAATAAGGAATGTAAATAAATGCCAGGCTTTTGCCTGTCAGGGTCGGAAAGTAACCGGGATTCGGAAAACCGAACACTCCGTAACAATAAAGAAAATGGGATTCGGAGAACCGAACACTCCATAATAGTAAAGAAAACGGGATTCGGAGAACCGAACACTCCGTAGCAGTAAAGAAAATGGGATTCGGAGAACCGAACACTCCATAACAGTAAAGAAAGTGGGATTCGGAGAAGCGAATACTCCACAACAGTAAAGAAAATGGGATTCGGAGAACCGAACACTCCATAACAATAATCAGAGTAAGCTGACAAGAACGCAGTGCATTTATTCAAACTCAAAAGGAAGCATGTTCTCAGTTAGACTCCATAGCGGAAAAGGAAATACATACATCAAATGATAGCCATTCAGCCTTTGCACAGCCGTCCACCATCCCGCAGCTCATCCTGAAAATATTTGAAAAGATTTTTGGGCGTGAGTACTAATGCACTCAGTGGGTACTTTTGAGAAAACCCTTAGAATCATTTTATAAAACAGAATATCCAATCATATTTTAAGCATATCATGGAAAGCTTTTAAAATGGAAAATTTGTGAATTCCATGTATACTAAATCATTTTAGTTCCATCATTGCGCGCCACTCTCCCCTAGAACGCTTACGGTGAGTCGGTTCGGGTACACAACCCGACTGCTTAAGGTTGGGCACTGCCCTATTTTCTTGGGGCTCGATATCGTGAACCATTGTAGTTTCCTCACCAAAAACAGTAATAAGACCAACAAGAGTCAGGAGAGCACATTAAATACAGTCATGAGTTGGATATTCAATCATATTCATTTTTGAAAAATCAGGGCTTAATAACCCGAAATACATTTTTATATAATAAAAACCCACCTGCAAATCAGATCCGAAACAACTAGATCTAGATTCTGATTCTGGTCTCAACTAGAAGTCTCCTTCTTCTGTGCCTACAAGATTATCCGACAACTTAGTTTCGATGAACGACTACCATTAGGTCAAAATCTAACATTTCTTAGCTATGAAGTAAATCTTATAATATCTTTTATCTTAATACGCAGCACCCGGGTCATCAAAATATTTTGACTTTTAAGGGAACATTACTCAGAGCATTTTTATAAAGAAAAACCCTTTTGAAAGTTTTAGCATACGTGGTGGTCAAACCCGTATCCTAAAATTAACTCGGTACAAATAAATTCATACCGCAAGATCTGTCCATTGGAAAAATATGAAACTTTAAATAAAAATACTATACTTTGACACGGAACAACTTTTGAGCTTAAAAACTCGATAAGGGTATCCATGAAGGATAGATCTGAAAAAGACTACAATTTAATATTCCGTTAGCCAAAATATACCCGAAATTAAAAAGTTACAACATGGAAAATGTATATAAATATACATAGAATATGAAACCCTAAAGACACTTTTTGATCCGGCGACCCGAAAGAGTCACCGATTTGAGATGGTGGTGGCGACTTTTGGCGGCGGTCATGACGGTTTTCAATCATGATCGTCCACCGTGTCATCGTTTCAATCACATATTCGTGATCTACGCGTTGACACCTTCAAAATGACTATTTCAGAATTGAAATAGGAAACTAGAGTTGTGCCTTCTATAGAAGCTGCTCGGCGTTTCAATTTTGAAAATGAATGAAAAAAATGAAACCTTAAGCTCCTATTTATAGAGGAAAAATAAATTGGATAATAACGAATAAAAGAAAGAGGATAATGATAGAATAGGATAATTACGAATAGGATAATCTTTCGAAAAAGAAATTGGATAGTGACGGATGTGCCTTTTCTATCCAAATCTATTACATTTCACCTTTAAATTGTGCTAAGAGTTCATTTGAACTCAAAATTGGAAAATTCAAAGATTGGCATGATTATTGAAACATTTTCTGTCAACCCGAGAAAAATATCAGAACGTTTTTTTAAAGCAATTTTTTTGACCAAAATAAATTTAACAGATTTCCCTGGCTGGGATTTTCCTTTATTTGAGTCCTTTAAGGACTCAACTTCTTTCCTAGATTACCCTGAGGTAACATAAGTTGAATAAAACCTTCTAAAATATTTGAGGGTATTACATTCTATCCCCCTTAATAAAAATTTCGTCCCGAAATTTGCGTACCTCTATAGGGTAAATCAGGGTACAACTCCCTGATTCTGCTTTCAAGCACCTACTTAGCTTCCTCTCTCCCATGGTTATTCTATAGGACTTTCACCAGTGATATTTGTTTGTTCTGTAATTCTTGGACCTTTTGGTCAAGAATAGCCTCTGGTGTTTCTTCATAGAAGAAATCCTTGTTCAGGACAACTCCTCATTCTTGATAATGTGTTTAGGATCCAACTTACACTTCCTCAACATTAAGACATCAATCGCGTTATGAACCTTCACTAGAATCATCAATATGACTAGCTTATAAGCTACCTCATCATTCCTAGCTAAAACTCTATTTATCTCGAGTCGTAAATCTTACTAAGACATATACTTTTCCTTGGTCCACTTTAACTTGATGCGCATAACTCTTCATACGTTCTTCTCTGCATCTTTCTTCGCATATTCTTTAGCATCATCCTTTAAGCCGAGAAAATAAATAGAGAGAGAGAGAATAGATATCGATCCACTTGAATCAAAGCATATTATCTCGATCATCGTATACGTCACGTCAAACTTGAGACATCCAGTCTCGAACTTGTCCTTGCTCCTCGATCAGAAACATATCGAAATAGGTGCAGTGAGAACGGATCTATCTATTGCGATTCTTCATAGACATTCAAAATTCTCCCAATATACTCCTCAAATGCGCATATACACGCGAACGACATTTCCTAGAAATCCATATAATTCAAGCCATCTAAAAGAATATACTTATCCATTCTAAGTTCTTTCTTCGTTCAAGACTACGAGGCACTACATAATCGTTTCCACCTTCTTAGTCAATCTGTTCTTTATAATCATTCATCAGATTCTCGGTTGAACCGGAATCCAGATGTCCCAGACATCCCATTAACTCATAGGCGAACCAGGGCCTGCCCCTGAACCTCTTTCATGTAGGATTCAATCCAAACATGACATAACATATTCTTTTGAAATTTCACATCATAACAAATTGACACATTTCAATGGAACCAATTCATGTAGACTCATAATCTTGAACATGAAAAAACACTTAATCAACCTATGTTCCACAAGAATCTTAACAATCATCAATTTAAAATTCAATCTATGTGAATAAATCACAGCTAGCTATTTTCATCTACATTCTCAATCAAATCATTCTATGTTCACCTTCCATCTGCATAAGCATTCTGGGTTTCCATCACTTTAACATTCTCACATTCTAATCACTTACACATTATACCACTTCTAATCATAGGGCATTGATTACTATCATCACACTTTTTTTCGGAACATATAATGGACATATATTCCCATTCAAAATATCACATTTTATTTGAAACATAATGGGCATATAGTCCCATTCAAAATAATCATTCAATACCATCTCGGCACAAAGTCCCACAATTTTACCATCATGGACAAGAGTCCCTTTCACTCATAACTATCCTCATATGGGCACATAGTCCCAAAATGATACCATTATCCTTTTGAAACCGTCATTGGTGCGACTTTTCATAAATACCATCAATGTGGAGAATTTTCCTTATCCACATTTTCTTTTTGAAATCAGTAAACATCATTGAATCTTAAAAACATTTTAACTCACATAGCTTTCATTTTGAAGCAGATGAGTGCGGTGCAGACGACGTGCTAAGGCTTTCAGACAATCAATTAAGAGACTACACTGAGAACTAAACTCAATCAACAATATGACAGGCCTGCAGAGTTGCAGCCTGCTCTGATACCACTCCGTAACAGCCCGATCCCGAGAGAAGGGCAGGGGACCGGTGCGCTACATGGGGAAGGGGGAAGGGGTTGTTGAACAGAAGTAATCAAAGAACTAGGGTTAGTGCCCCAAAAATTTGGTCAGCATAACCTCTATAAATGGATCAATCCTCGCTTTTAAAGCATCCAAAATGACTCCAACCAGATACCATGACTCCTAGGATGAACCCAAAAAAATGAATAACGAAAGTAAACGTCAATGTAAATAATAACAGTTTAAAGGTTAACTGTTAATAGGTTAGGCATGAAAAAGGCCAGACGGATGTCTGTCCAAATACATGAAGTAAAGAGATGCCAGACTTTTGTCTGTCGTGGAAGCAATATAAAGCCAGGCTCTTGCCTTGATATGGAAAACAACGTAAAGCCAGGCTTGTGCCGGTCTAAATAAGGAAAGTAAATAAATGTCAGGCTTTTGCCTGTCAGGAACGGAAAGTAAACGGGATTCGGAAAACCGAACACTCCATAACAATAAAGAAAATGGGATTTGGAGAACCGAACACTCCATAATAGTAAAGAAAACGGAATTTGAAGAACCGAACACTCCGTAGCAGTAAAGAAAATGGGATTTGGAGAACCGAACACTCCATAACAGTAAAGAAAATGGGATTAGGGGTACCGAACACTCCATAACAGTAAAGAAAGTGGGATTCGGAGAACCGAACACTCCACAACAGTAAAGAAAATGGGATTCGAAGAACCGAACACTCCATAACAATAATCAGAGTCAGCGGACAAGAACGCAGTGCATTTATTCAGACTTAAAAGGAAGCATGTTCTCAGTTAGACTCCATAGCGGAAAAGGAAACATATACATCAAATGATAGCCATTCAGCCTTAGCACAGCCGTCCACCATCCCGCAGTTCATCCTAAAAATATTTGAAAAGATTTTTGGCCGTGAGTACTAATGCACTTAGTGGGTGTTGGGGTTTTTTCGAATTGAACCACCGCAGGATCTAATTGGATGTTCATTAATCCTAATGTCATATAGATCATAAATTCATGCATCTCATATGTTTTAATTAACCGAGTTTAATTAACATGCAAATCCGGTTTAAACGATTCTACTAAAGCGGAAACATAGAATCGAAAAATGACTTACAAATTAAACGACGGGTGGAGGACAAGATTAAAGGTCTAATCTTGTTGTTGTGTATGATGATGATTGGCGCCCCACAGTGATATTCCACTCCTTGATCTTCTGTTGTATTCCCGGACTGAATCTAGTTTCAGGGTGGGCTGAAATCTACTAGATCGGTATGAAATCTGTGGAGATAAAGAGAACACAAGAGGAGCTGATTATTACTCTAAAAATTTCATCCCCCACCTCCCTATTTATAGGGGAGGTGGTCGAAATTTCAGTGTCCCAACCCTACTGGGTTTGAGCCTCTATCCATTTTTCTATCTCCAGTCCATTAAAGTCATATCGGGCTACAACAGGGATCTAGAAGAATATTAAATTGGCCTGCTGATTTATTTAATTTCCAATATCCAATAAACTTAGGATATTATTAAATAAATTAAGTATTATTTTTATTCCACTAAAGAAATAATACTGACCTACCAATTTAATACATATTTCTGAATATGCTTTCTCCTTTAGTCCAGTCATTCCCCGCGTTTAAGATATAATGCCCATTAATTAATTATGTAAGCTTCTGAAAGCTATAATTAATTAATATTTTATCCTTGAGTAGTACCACACAAGCTTTACTCATGCACGGAATAAATTCCACCTGCAGGGTTTCAGCATGAACTTGCATTTCCTCAAGGGGACACCATCAAACTGGCGCACCAGGACACGGTGCCCCTACATATTGCACAACCCATCATAAGTGTAAATGTCACAACCCAAGATATCGAGATTATTGTTCCTTATGAAAGAATCTCACCCTTTGACCGTAGAAGGTCTTAGCCGGAAGGCTCTTCGTGAATGGATCAGCTAAATTGTCCACCGATGCAATCTTGACCACTGCCACATCTCCTCTCTTAACGATTTCTCGTATAAGATGGTACTTTCTCTCTATATGTTTACTTGCCTTATGGGCTCTGGGTTCCTTCGAATTTGCCACTGCACCCGAGTTATCACAATATATCGTGATACTCTTAGGCAAATCAGGAACCACGCTCAAGTCCAACAAGAAGCTCTTGAGCCAGACGGCCTCTTTTGCAGCCTCAGAGGCAGCTACATGTTCGGCCTCCATGGTGGAATTCGCAATGCATTTTTGCTTTATGCTCCTCCATGCAATGGCTCCGCCTCCCAAGGTAAACACATAGCCTGAGGTAGATTTACTCTGATCTTTATCCGATTAAAAATCTGAGTCCGTGTAACCCAAAGGCACTAGACTATTAGAGCGGTACACCAGCATATAATCTCGAGTCCTTTTTAGGTACCTGAGTATATTCTTAACCGCAGTCCAGTGACCTTGTCCAGGGTTAGACTGATATCTGCTTACCATGCCGACTGCATAGCATATATCAGGTCTACTGCATAGCATAGCATACATAAGGCTTCCCACAGCCGAAGCATATGGAATGCCCTTCATCTCATCTATCTCAGCCTGTGTGTGGGGACACATATCCTTGGATAGATGAATTCCATGCCTGAAAGGTATAAAACCTTTCTTGGAATCCTGCATGTTAAACCTAGCTAGCACTGTGTCGATATATGTCGCCTGAGATAAGCACAACATCCTTTTCTGGCGATCTCGAATTATCTTGATGCCAAGGACGTGTCCGGATTCTCCCAGATCTTTCATATCGAACTACTTGGACAACCACACCCTTATGTTAGATAATACTTTCTTACTGTTTCCAATAAGTAAGATATCATCAACATATAGCACGAGGAAAGCCACCACGTTTCCGTCACTCTTCTTGTACACACAGCTCTCATCCGGATATTGCACGAATCCATATGATTGGATAACCTCGTCAAACCGGATGTTCCAAGACCTTGACGCCTGCTTAAGTCCATAAATGGATCTCTTAAGCTTGCACACTAAGTGCTCTTGACCTTTAGCAATGAAACCCTCTGGTTGCTTCATATGGATGTTTTCCTCAAGACTTCCATTCAGGAAAGCTGTCTTGAGATCCATCTGCCAAATCTCATAATCCAAATGAGCGGCAATAGACAAGAGAATCCGGATTGACTTAAGCATGGCTACCGGCGAAAACATTTCCTCATAATTGATCCCTTCTTTCTGAGTATACCCTTTCACCACCAATCTTGCCTTGAAGGTTTCAACCTTCCCGTCAGCTCCTCTCTTGCGTTTGTAAACCCACTTACACCTAATAGGTTTTACCCCATCCTGTGGTTCTACAAGCTCCCAAACTTGATTATGATCCATAGATCCAATCTCAGACTCCATTGTAATTTTCCAAGAGTCTGCATCTTTATCTTGGATTGCTTCGTCGTAGGTCCTGGGATCCAATTCATTTAGTCCTTCAGGGAAATCCGAAGATTCACCCAAACCAATGAATCAGTCAGGTTGGCGTACAACCCTCCCACTGCGACGAGGCAGTTCCTGTACTTCTGTGACACGTTGTGCAGTAAATTGTGGTTCATCTTCTTGTACTGTTGGTGTCAGATTCGAATTTTCACCTCGAAGTTCCTCGAGTAATATCTCACTTCTTGGCTTGTGATTTATTACATAGTCTTCCTCTAAGAATCGAGCATTGGTACTCACAATGATCTTCTGATCCTTAGGACTATAAAATAAACCACCTTTCGTTCCTTTGGGATATCCAACAAACAGTCTAACATCCGTATGTGGTGCCAGCTTATCAGCTTCTTTATCCAGCACATGTGCTGGACTACCCCAAATCCGAAAATGTCTATGACTGGGCTTTCGTCCAGTCCAAAGTTCTGTGGGCGTAGATGGGACTGATTTTGATGGAACCACATTTAGAGTATAGGCTGCCGTTTCCAGGGCATATCTCCAGAACGAAATAGACAGATCTGAATAGCTGATCATCGATCTAACCATCTCCAACAATGTTCTGTTACTTCTCTCCGCCACGCCATTCTGCTGTGGCGTTCCTGGCGCAGTCAACTGGGATGTAATCCCATTCTCTGCTAAGTAGTCCCTAAATTCATTCGAGAGGTACTCACCACCACGATCAGACCGTAGTGATTTGATACTTTTACCTGTACATTTTTTCACTTCCGCTATGAATTCTTTGAAAGTCTCAAAGGATTCTGACTTGCGGCGTAACAGGTATATGTATCCATACCTTGAGTAATCATCAATGAACGTGATGAAATACTCGTACCCTCCTCGAGCCTGAACTGACATAGGGCCACATAAGTCAGAGTGAATCAAATCTAGTACCTCTTCAGATCTATTCCCTTTATCCTTAAAGGGTCGCTTGGTCATTTTACCTTCCAAACAGGATTCACACTAAGGGAACGATTCTAGGACCAATGAAGACAAGGGCCCATCATTTACTAGTCTTTGTATCCATTTAAGGTTAATATGGCCGAGCCTAAGATGCCAAAGGTAGGATTGATTCATTTCCGAAGGTTCTTTTCGTTTGTTAGGGTTTATGACCGATGTATTCAGTAAATGCATTTGCGTAGTGTTTTGCATAGGATTAAGTAAATAAAAAAGCCCATCCAATGTGCCAGAACAGATAAAATGTTTATCACTAAAGATAACAACCTTGTTATCAAAAGAAACAGAATATCCATCCATAAAAAGTTTAGAAACTGAAATCAAGTTTCGCCTAAAACCAAGCACATAAAGACAATCCTTTAAAACTAAAATCCTATCACTACTAAAAGATAAGGTTACGTCTCCCACTGCAACTGCTGCCACTTTCGTAGCATTGCCCATGTAGACTGAAATCTCTCCATCACTCAGCTGTCTTTTTGCCAGGAACCCCTGTAAAGACATGCAAACATGATCAGTAGCTCCAGTATCTACTACCCATAACTGAGTAGAACAAGTAGCTAAACATGTTTCAACGACGAGAGATTGAGACGCACCCTTTTTCTTCTTCTTGTTAGGACAATCCGCCTTCCAGTGACCTGGCTGGCCGCACTTGAAACACTTTGTCTTTGACTTAAATTCCTCGGGAGGAATCTTAGTCTTAGACTTCTTCACCTTAGGCGCCCCCTCTGCAGCTTTATTGTGTGCGTTCTTCTTCTTCCTTTTAGTACCGGAAGAAGACGCCCTATTTTCAGCTAGGTGTGCCTCCGGATTTCCTTTTTGAAGTAACTCAGCCGCCTGAAGATCCATGAGCAGTTCAGTCAGACTGACATCCCTTTTAATCATGTTAAAGTTCAGCCTGAACTGCTCAAACCTTGAGGACAGGCTATGAAGAACAATGTCGATTTGAGAATCGCCATCCAGCTCTCCACCCAATGTCTCGATCTCAGCCAGATACCCTATCATCGTGAGAACGTGATCCCTAACAGGTGTGGAGTCAGACATTCTCGCATCCATTAGCTTCTTCATCACCAAATGGCGTGCCGAGCGATTCTGATGACCGAAGAGCTGCCTAAGGTTGTACATGATATCATAAGCGGTTTTCATAGGTTCATGCTGATGTTGCAACACATTCGACATAGATGCCAGAATGTAACAGCGCGCCACCTCATTGGACCTAACCCACTTATCATATGCAACCTTTTGGGCTTCGTCAGAACCCTCATCTGGCTTCTGAGGACATACTTCTTCAAGTACGAACTTGTGTCCTTCCGCAGTGAGAACAAGATTAAGGTTTCGAATCTAATCATTGTAATTTTCACCGATTAACTTGTTTTCTTTGAGAATAGTGGACAGGTTGGAGAGTGCCATGATGATATAGAATAACTGAAAAGTAAACATGCAGTACAGTCACAAACTTTAGGATACTCACATATAATCGTATACCTCAAAAAATTATATGTAATCCACCGACATTTTAAAAATGTTTCTTATAAGCCACGTTAGTGTGGACGTTTATAAAATTCATCCTTAAACAGGTAAAACCACCTTTAATTTACCTCTAGTCAAATTTCCTTATGACAAGTAAATTAATAGTCAAAAATAACCACGGTCGTGTAACCTTCCAATTAATAAGCCACGTTAGTGTGGACGTTTATTAATAAATTACACCTAAGTGTGAACACCATCATCTTAGCACCAAGTCCACTATTTCGAACTCCCTGCTCCAGTTGGAGGAGTCAGTTTGTTCTAGTAGTGTTCTACAGCTATCTTGATAAAGAAGTTTAATTTCTAGAGATAACAGTGATATAACACATCCGTTATGGAGGAAGACCTATTGTCAACTCGCATGTCTATCACATCTCAATTAAACCAGATTAATGGAGACCGTTTGAGATTTCTACATACTTTGGTACGAATCTCTCCCACTTAGTTATTTAAGATTGAGGTTTCATTTTATCCCATTGTAAATCATGCAAACATCATATAAAATGATAAAACACCATTGCATGCTTCAAACAACATAATAAGCAATAATAATAAAAACCAACTATCATGGCTTATATCTCATCTTGCTGAATGAGATAAAACTGGAAAGTCAGCTCTGGAAACTCGGGCATGGCCGTCGCCCTTATCACTGCGCCTCGCCGAAAACCTAGCTCCAATTAGGATTTCGGGACGTGAATCAGTGATACTTCCTTTCTTGAGCTGTGCCACTCTCCTTCTTTGAGTTGATCTTCAAACTTTATTCAATATAGAATATCTATTCCTTAAAGGAAAAAACTAATATATCTAGAATAAAATTACAACTCAATAACTTGGTCTAACAGTTTTATTTCTATTACATTAAAACAACATAAAATAAAACCTAGACCTAATCCATGGATTTTCTCATGGATTAAAATCACGTAGTCAAACCGGCATACGGCCCATCATACATCCAACATAAATTAAAATATACATTACATAATTAAGGAGTCATGATAGTCGGTAACCCTGCAAACAAGTCAGTCTACAAATCCAACAATCACAATTACATGATTAGCATAAAATAACATATGATATCCAAACATGACATATTAAATAATATTCGAATTTTTCAATTAATAAAATTAATTAATTCGATATTATCCACAAGATAAAAATTGGAAATTAAAATAAATATCCACCAATTTATAACTTGTATTTTTCAAAAATATTACTAAAATAAATCTGAAAATTATTTAAAATTATCCACCAAATTTATTTAATATTTTCTAGCCACCCTAATTAAATAATAATTGGATATATTGATATAAATCAAAAATCTAATCCAAATATTATCCATAAGAATCTAAATCTTCAAGGATAAGGTTTGGAGATTTGATTCCAATCCAAAATCTTCCAAAACTTATACAAATTTAAAATCTTATCACAATTGGATTTTGATAATTATTTGTATATATCCAAAATTCACCTCATCCAATTTTAACACAAGATTTTCGAAAATAACCAAATTAATAAATCTGGAAATTTGATCCACTTCAAATTCTTCCAAATTTAAAATTCTATTTTCAAATCTATCTAGATTAAAATTAGGTAAATTAAGATATACATCAAATAACACCAAATCTTTAATCCAACAACCAAATTTTCGAAAACATCATTAAATAAATCTAGAATTTTAATTTTCATTAAAATCTTCTCCAAATTAATTTAACAAATTCGAAAATTACCACTATATTTCACATTTGGAAATTTTGACATTAATCAAAAACTATTCCAAATAATATAGCTATAGGTTTCGAAATTTTTAAGAATTAAAAATCTGGAAATTTTGATCCACTTCAAAAATTACCAAATTTAAAATTCTAATTTCAAACCTATCTTATTTAGAATTTTGTAACTTTTGATATACATCAAAAATCACCAAATCCAATTCTAATCACTTGAAATTTTTGACCCTATCCAAATTAAAGCTGGAAATTTGATATTGATCAAAACATCATCCATACTTTAATTATAGTGGCCGAAAATACATAGCTCAAATTAGGGAATTTTTTTTAACACATCAAATTCGAAAATTTGACTCAAATTTTCGATCACCTTATTAAAATAAATCTAGAAATTTTGACTTCATCAAAAATCTATTCCAAATCCAATTTTAATATAATCAAAAATTACAGCAAACCTCAAAATTAGAATTTTCGAACTACATCAAAGATTCATCTAAGTTTTGAACATACCATTCGAAAATTACCAACATATAAATCTGAAAATTTAAGTAACATAAATATTTCATCAAATTTATACATATTTTTCGAATTAATCCTAGGATTAAATCTAGAACAGTGCCAAAACCCGCTCTGATACCAGTTGTTGGGGTTTTTTCGAATTGAACCACCGCAGGATCTAGTTGGATGTTCATTAATCCTAATGTCATGTAGATCATAAATTCATGCATCTCATATGTTTTAATTAACCGAGTTTAATTAAGATGCAAATCCGGTTTAAACGATTCTACTAAAGCGGAAACATAGAATCGAAAAACGACTTACAAATTAAACGACGGGTGGAGGACAAGATTAAAGGTCTAATCTTGTTGTTGTGTATGATGATGATTGGCGCCCCTGTTGGGGTTTTTTCGAATTAAACCACCGCAGGATCATTTGGTTGTTCATTAATCCGTGTTCATGCAAATCATAATTTTATGTAACATGCATGTTTATCACAGTCTATACAAAAAGCATGCAAAGCAGATTCGAATCTAATGAAGCGGAAGACATAGAAACGAATCTACTTACAAATCGATAGACGGTCTGTGGACAAGATTAAAGATCTAATCTTGCTGTAGAATGAATACAGGGATGGCGCCACCTAGCTCAAAATTCGACCACCACAAATTCTACTCCAAGATCTTCTGTTGTATTCCCGGACTGTATCTAGATTCAGAGTGGGCTGAAATCTACTAGATAGAGTTGTGAAATCTGTGGATAACTTTGAGAGACAAAGAGGGGCTGATTTCCTATGAAAAAATTCATCAAAATTTCATGCCCCCCCTCCCCTTATATATAGGGAGGGGCGAAATTTCATGTTCCAGCCCTATTGGGCTGGGCCTCTATCTCAAGTTCAATATCCAGCCAACTTTCAGTCAATTGGGCTACAACAGGGATCTAGAAGAATATTAAATTGGCCCACTAATTTATTTAATATCCAATATCCAATAAACCTAGGATATAATTAAATAAATTAAGTTTTACTTTTATTCCACTAAAGAAGCAAAACTGACCTATCAATTTAATACATATTTACGAATATGCTTTCTCCTTTAGTCCAGCCATTCCCCGTGTTTAAGATATAATGTTCATTAATTAATTATGTAAGCCTCTGACAGCTATAATTAATTAACATCTAAAACCTTGAGTAGTACCACACAAGCTTTATTCATGTACGGAATAAATTCCACCTGCAGGGTTTCAACATGAACTTGTGCTTCCTCAAGAGAACATCATCAACCTGGCGCACCAGGACACAGTGCTCATGCATACTGCTCGAGACATCATGTATACATTATTATTACCCAAGATATCGAATTCCATCTACGAAAAGATCTCACCCATTGATAAATCAAAGTAATAAACAACACACACATATGCTCGCCAATATCACATGAGTTCAGAACCCGAACTCTGTGGATCTTTATTCTCTCAGTAACTGGGTCAGAGACAGAGAATAGTATCCTATCGTGATCCTCCTCAATACACTAACCAGTCTACTAGAATAATCAGTTAGCCAAGATAAACTAACTTATCAGATTATTCTACGGTGTACCGATGGTGTGTTCAGGACCATCTAAGCCGTGAGCTCTTTAATACATTACAAGGTTCTAATGATATGATCTTTACCGTGTGACTCCCCACACCATATCATCTACAATGTAAGTATATGGAATATTGCATAAAACAATTATAGAACATAATCTAAATGCAAACAGTGACTGCAATAACTTTCATTTCATATCATCATATCATCAGAAAAGTATACAAAGACAAGTCTTCCAGTATACAAAACTAACAATCTCCCACTTATACTTGAAGCATGTCTTTCAAGCATAATAACTAACTGGCAAACTCTCCAATCTAAAACTATCAACTCAAACTGCGCTACCGGGTCTGCATCTCACTCCCATTTTCTCCACGTGACCATCAAAGGTCTTAGCCGCCAGGCTCTTCGTGAATGGATCAGCCAGGTTGTCCTCAGATGCAATCTTGACCACCGCTACGTCTCCTCTCTTAACGATTTCTCGTATAAGATGGTACTTTCTCTCTATGTGTTTACTTGCCTTGTGGGCTCTTGGTTCCTTCGAATTTGCCACTGCACCAGAGTTATCACAGTATATCGTGATAGTCTTAGGCAAATCAGAAACCACGCCCAAGCCCACTAGGAACCCGCGGAGCCAGATAGCCTCTTTTGGAGCCTCAGAGGCAGCTACATACTCTTTTGCCACTGCACCCGAGTTATCACAATATATCGTGATACTCTTAGGCAAATCAGGAACCACGCTCAAGTCCAACAAGAAGCTCTTGAGCCAGACGGCCTCTTTTGCAGCCTCAGAGGCAGCTACATGTTCGGCCTCCATGGTGGAATCCGCAATGCATTTCTGCTTAATGCTCCTCCATGCGATGGCTCCACCTCCTAGTGTAAACACATAGCCCGAGGTAGACTTACTCTGATCTTTGTCAGATTGAAAATCTGAGTCCGTGTAACCCAAAGGTACTAGACTATCAGAGCGGAAAACCAACATGTAATCTCGAGTCCTTTTAAGGTACTTGAGAATGTTTTTGACCGCAGTCCAGTGACCTTGTCCAGGGTTAGACTGATATCTGCTTACCATGCCAACGGCATAGCATATATCAGGCCTAGTGCATAACATAGCATACATCAAACTTCCCACAGCCGAAGCATATGGTACTTTCTTCATTTCCTCTATCTCAGACTGTGTTTGGGGACACATTTCCTTGGATAGATGAATTCCATGCCTGTAAGGTCTAAAACCTTTCTTGGAATCTTGCATGCCAAATCTAGCTAGCACTGTATCGATATAAGTCACCTGGGACAGACATAACATCCTTTTCTGGCGATCATGAATGATCTTGATGCCAAGGACATGTCTGGCTTCACCCAGATCCTTCATATCGAACTGCTTGGACAGACACACCCTAATGTTTGATAATGCCTTCTTATTATTTCCAATAAGCAAGATGTTATCAACATAAAGTACGAGGAATGCCACCACGTTTCCATCATATTTCTTGTACACACAGCTCTCATCCGGACTTTGCACGAATCCATATGACTGGATAACCTCGTCAAATCGGATGTTCCAAGATCTCGATGCCTGCTTAAGTCCATAAATGGATCTCTTAAGCTTACACACTAAGTGCTCTTGGCCCTTAGCAATGAATCCCTCTGGTTGTTTCATGTGAATGTTTTCCTCAAGACTTCCGTTTAGGAAAGCTGTCTTGACATCCATCTGCCAGATCTCATAATCCAAATGAGCGGCAATAGACAAGAGAATCCGGATTGACTTAAGCATGGCTACCGGCGAAAAGGTTTCCTCATAATCGATCCCTTCTTTCTGAGTATACCCTTTTGCCACCAATCTAGCTTTGAAGGTTTCAACCTTCCCATCAGATCCTCTCTTGCGTTTGTAGACCCACTTACAGCCAATGGGTTTTACCCCATCTAGTGGTTCTACAAGTTCCCAGACTTGATTGTAATCCATAGATCCAATCTCAGACTCCATTGCAGTTTTCCAAGAATCTGCATCTTTATCTCGAATTGCCTCGTCATAGGTCCTGGAATCTAATTCATTGAGACCCTCTGGGAAATCTGAAGCCTCTCCCAGACCAATGAATCTATCAGGTTGGCGTACAACCCTCCCACTGCGAGGAGGCAGTTCCTGTACTTCTGTGACACGTTGTGCAGTGTTTGGTGGTTCCTCTTCTTGTACAACTGGTGTAGGATTCGATCCACCCCTTAACTCCTCAAGGATGATGTGACTCCTTGGTTTGTGGTTTATGACATAGTCTTCCTCTAAGAATCGAGCATTGGTGCTAACAATGATCTTCTGATCCTTAGGACTATAAAACAAACCACCTTTCGTTCCTCTAGGATATCCAACGAACAGCCTTACATCAGTACGAGGAGCCAGTTTATCAGCTTCCTTGTCCAACACGTGTGCTGGGCTACCCCAAATCCGAATATGGTTCAAACTGGGCTTTCGTTCAGTCCATAGTTCTGTGGGTGTAGCAGGAACTGATTTCGATGGAACCAAGTTAAGAATATAAGCTGCTGTTTCCAGGGCATATCCCCAGAACGAAATAGGCAACTCAGAATAACTCATCATCGATCTAACCATCTCTAACAATGTACGATTCCTTCTTTCCGCCACGCCATTCTGTTGTGGTGTTCCAGGCGCAGTCAACTGGGATGTAATCCCACTCTCTGCCATGTAATCCCTAAATTCGCTTGAGAGGTACTCGCCACCACGATCGGAACGTAGCGACTTAATACTTCTGCCTGTTCGTTTCTCCGCTTCCGCCTTAAACTCTTTGAATTTCTCAAAGCATTCAGACTTGCGACGTAACAGGTAGATATAACCGTATCTAGAGTAATCATCAATGAGAGTGATGAAATACTCGAACCCTCCTCGAGCTTGAACTGACATAGGGCCGCATAGGTCAGAGTGAATCAAATCTAATAGCCCTTCGGATCTATTTTCTTTTGACTGGAAAGGACGCTTGGTCATTTTACCTTCAAAACAGGATTCACACAAAGGAAACGATTCCAGTACCAAAGAAGACAATGGTCCATCATTTACAAGCCTTTGTATCCTCTTAAGGTTAATGTGACCTAGCCTTAGATGCCAAAGATAGGTTTGATTTAATTCCGAAGGTTCTTTTCTTTTGTTAGGGTTTATGATCGATGTATTCAACAGTTGTCTTTGCGTAGTGTTTTCAGTTGGTTTAAGAAAGTATAAGTGTCCATCCAATGTGCCAGAACATATAAAATGTTTACCACTAAAGATAACTACTTTGTTATCAAAAGAAACAGAATATCCATCCATAATCAATTTAGAAACTGAAATCAAGTTTCGCCTAAAACCAGGCACATAAAGACAATCTTTCAAAACCAAAGTTCTATCACTACTGAAAGGTAAAACAATGTCTCCCACTGCAACAGCTGCCACTCTCGTAGCATTGCCCATGTAGATGGTGATCTCGTCCTCACTCAGCTGTCTTTTTACCAGGAACCCCTGTTAAGACATGCAAACATGATCAGTAGCTCCAGTATCTACTACCCATGACTGGGTAGAACAAGTTGCTAAACATGTTTCCACAACCAGAGTGTGAGATGTACCTCTCTTCTTCTTCTTGTTAGGACACGCCGCCTTCCAGTGACCTGGTTGGCCGCACTTGAAGCACTTAGTCTTCGACTCGAATTCCTCGGGAGGAATCTTTGCCTTTGGCTTCTTCACCTTAGGCGCCTCATCTGCAGCTTTCTCAGGTGCGTTTCTCTTCTTCCTTTTTCCACCAGAAGAAGACGCTCCTTTTTCAGCTATGTGGGCCTCAGGATTGCTCTTTTGGAGCAATTCAGCCGCCTGAAGATCTATGAGCAGTTCAGTCAGGCTGACATCCCTTTTAATCATATTAAAATTCAGCCTGAACTGCTCAAACTTCGAAGACAAGCTATGAAGAACAATGTCGATTTGAGAGTCGCCATCTAGCTCTCCACCCAAGGTCTCGATCTCAGATAAATACCCCATCATCATGAGAACGTGATCTCTAACAGGTGTGGAGTCAGACATTCTCGCATCCATTAGCTTCTTCATTGCTAATGGCGTGCCGAGCGGTTCTGATGACCGAATAGCTGCCTAAGGTTGTACATGATATCATAAGCGGTTTTCATAGGCTCATGCTGATGTTGCAACACACTTGACATAGATGCCAAGATGTAACAGCGCGCTATCTCACTAGACCTCACTTATCATATGCAACCTTTTGGGCTTCGTCAGAACCCTCATATGGCGTCTGAGGACAAACCTCTTCAAGCACAAACTTGTGTCCCTCAGCAACAAGAACTAAGTTAAGGTTACGAATCCAGTCATTGTACTTTTCACCGACAAGTTTGTTTTCTTTGAGGATTGAGGACAGATTGGAGAGTGCCATTGATGATATGAAATAACTGAAATTAAACATGCAGTACAGTCACATAACAAGTTTAGGATAAACAGTATATAATCGAAAACCTCATAAAAATTATATACTTTTCCACCGACACTTTAAAAACGTCTTTTATAAGCCACGATAGTGTGGACGTTTATAAAAAACATCTTTAAATAGGTTAAACCTTTAATTTGCCTCCAGTTGAGTTTCCTTACAACAAGCAAATTAATAGCCGGATAATTAACACGGTCATGTAATCGTCTAACTGATAAGCCACGATCGTGTGCACACCATTATCTTCGCACCAAGAGCACTATTCGAATTTAACTGCTCCAGATGGAGGAGTCAGTTAGTCCTAATAGTGTTCTACAGCTATCCATTTAGGAGATTTAATTTCTAGAGAAATCTGTGATATGACACATCCGATATGGAGGAAGACCGATGTCAACGCGCATGCCCATCACTTCTCAATTAAATCAGATTTTAATGGAGAGACCGTATGAGATTTTCTACATACTTTGGTATGAATCTCTCCCACTTAGTTATTTATGTTTGAGGTTTCATTTTATCCCATTATCGAACATGCAAACATCACATAAAATGATAAACATCCATTGCATGCTTCAACATAATAAGCAACAGTAATATTCCAACTATCATGGCTTATATCTCATGTTGATTGATGAGATAAAACTGGAAAGTCAGCTCCGGAACAGGCTTTGAAACCGCCGCCCCTTCACCGTGCCTCGCCGAAAATCCTAGCTCCATTTAGGGTTTCAGGACGTGAACCGGTGAACCTTCCTTTTTGGTGCTGAACCACTTTCCTTCTTTTGAGTTGATCTCCGATCTTTATTCAATACAGACTATCTATTCCAAAAGGAAAAATCTAATATTGCTAGAATAAAAATTACAACTCAAAAACTCGTCTAACAGCTTTATATCTATTACATTAAAACAACGTAAAATAAAACCTAGACCTAATCCATGGATTTTCTCATGGATTAAAATCACGTAGCCAAACCGGCATACGGCCAACATTCATTCAACATAAACATACATCACATAAAATAAAGGAGCCATGATAGTTGGTAAACCTGGAAACAAACACAGTCTACAAAACCAACAATCATGTATTATATGATCCACATAAAATAACATATGATATCTATGCATGAATATTAAATAATATTCGAATTTTACAATTAATTAAATTAATTAATTCGATATTATCCACAAGATAAAAATTGGAAATTAAAATAATTATCCACCAATTTTAATCTTGTATTTTTGAAAATATCCTTAAAATAAATCTGGAAATTATTTATAATTATCCACCAAATTTATTTAATATTTTCTAAGCCACCCTAATTAAATAATAATTGGATATATTGATATAAATCAAAAATCTAATCCAAATATTATCCATAAGAATCTAAATCTTTAAGGATAAGGTTTGAAGATTTGATCCACTTCAAAATCTTCCAAAATCTATCCAAAATTAAATTCTTATCACAATTGGATTTTGATAATTATTTGTATATATCCAAAATCACCTCATCTAATTTAAATCATATAGATTTCGAAAATATCCAAATAATAAATCTGGAAATTTGATCCACTTCAAATTCTTCCAAATATAAAATTCTATTTTCAAATCTATCTAGATTAAAATTAGGTAAATTAAGATATACATCAAATAATATCAAACCTTAATCCAAGCACCAAATTTTCGATCAACATTAATAAATAAATCTGGAAATTTGATTTTCATCAAAATCTTCTCCAAATTAATTTATTAAAAATCGAAAATTACACTATATTTCACATTTGGAAATTTTGACATTAATCAAATAACTATTCCAAATAATATAGCTATAGGTTTCGAAATTTTCAAGAATAAAAATCTGGAAATTTTGATCCATTCCAAAATTACCAAATTTAAAATTCTAATTTCAAACCTATCTAGATTAGAATTAGGTAATCTTTGATATACATAAAAAATCACCAAATCCAATTCTAACCACTCTAAATTTTCAAACCACATCCCAATTAAATCTGGAAATTTGATCTTGATCAAAACATCATCCAAATTTTAATTATAGTGACCGAAAATTTAGACAAAAAATTAGGGAATTTTTAACACATCAAAATCGAAATTTTGAACACCAAATTTTCGACCCCTATGAGAATTAAATCTGGAAATTTGAAGAACATCAAATATCATCCCAAATTTAATCCCATAGTGACCGAAAATTCAAGTACCCTCAAAACTAGAATTTTCGATTTTTACATCTCAAATTCTTTCAAGTTTTGAATACCATAAAATCGAAATACATAGCCAATTAAATCTGAAAATTTAAACACCATAAATTTATCATCAAATTTAATCATGCAATTCAAAATTATGCCCGGATTAATCCTAGAACAGTGCCAAAACCCGCTCTGATACCAGTTGTTGGGGTTTTTTCGAATTAAACCACCGCAGGATCATTTGGTTGTTCATTAATCCGTGTTCATGCAAATCATAATTTTATGTAACATGCATGTTTATCACAGTCTATACAAAAAGCATGCAAAGCAGATTCGAATCTAATGAAGCGGAAGACATAGAAACGAATCTACTTACAAATCGATAGACTGTCTGTGGACAAGATTAAAGATCTAATCTTGCTGTTGAATGAATACAGGGATGGCGCCACCTAGCTCAAAATTCGACCACCACAAATTCTACTCCAAGATCTTCTGTTGTATTCCCGGACTGTATCTAGATTCAGAGTGGGCTGAAATCTACTAGATAGAGTTGTGAAATCTGTGGATAACTTTGAGAGACAAAGAGGGGTTGATTTCCTATGAAAAAATTCATCAAAATTTCGTGCCCCCCCTCCCCTTATATATAGGGAGGGGCGAAATTTCATGTTCCAGCCCTATTGGGCTGGGCCTCTATCTCAAGTTCAATATCCAGTCCACTTTCAGTCAATTGGGCTACAACAGGGATCTAGAAGAATATTAAATTGGCCCACTAATTTATTTAATATCCAATATCCAATAAACCTAGGATATAATTAAATAAATTAAGTTTTACTTTTATTCCACTAAAGAAGCAAAACTGACCTACCAATTTAATACATATTTACGAATATGCTTTCTCCTTTAGTCCAGCCATTCCCCGTGTTTAAGATATAATGTTCATTAATTAATTATGTAAGCCTCTGACAGCTAGAATTAATTAACATCTAAAACCTTGAGTAGTACCACACAAGCTTTATTCATGTACGGGATAAATTCCACCTGCAGGGTTTCAACATGAACTTGTGCTTCCTCAAGAGAACATCATCAACCTGGCGCACCAGGACACAGTGCTCATGCATACTGCTCGAGACATCATGTATACATTGTTATTACCCAAGATATCGAATTCGATCTACGAAAAGATCTCACCCATTGATAAATCAAAGTAATAAACAACACACACATATGCTCGCCAATATCACATGAGTTCAGAACCCGAACTCTGTGGATCTTTATTCTCTCAGTAACTGGGTCAGAGACAGAGAATAGTATCCTATCGTGATCCTCCTCAATACACTAACCAGTGTACTAGAATAATCAGTTAGTCAAGATAAACTAACTTATCAGATTATTCTACGGTGTACCGATGGTGTGTTCAGGACCATCTAAGCAGTGAGCTCTTTAATACATTACAAGGTTCTAATCATATGATCTTTACCGTGTGACTCCCCACACCATATCATCTACAATGTAAGTATATGGAACATTGCATAAAACAATTATAGAACATAATCTAAATGCAAACAGTGACTGCAATAACTTTCATTTCATATCATCATATCATCAGAAAAGTATACAAAGACAAGTCTTCCAGTATACAAAACTAACAGCCCCACAGTGATATTCCACTCCTTGATCTTCTGTTGTATTGCCGGACTGAATCTAGTTTCAGGGTGGGCTGAAATCTACTAGATCGGTATGGAATCTGTGGAGATAAAGAGAACACAAGAGAAGCTGATTATTACTCTAAAAATTTCGTCCCCCACCTCCCTATTTATAGGGGAGGTGGTCGAAATTTCAGTGTCCCAACCCTACTGGGTTTGGGCCTCTATCCCTTTTTCTATCTCCAATCCATTAAAGTCACATTGGGCTACAACAGGGATCTAGAAGAATATTAAATTGCCCTGCTGATTTATTTAATTTCCAATATCCAATAAACTTAGGATATTATTAAATAAATTAAGTATTATTTTTATTCCACTAAAGAAATAATACTGACCTACCAATTTAATATATATTTCTGAATATGCTTTCTCCTTTAGTCCAGCCATTCTCCGCGTTTAAGATATAATGCCCATTAATTAATTATGTAAGCTTCTGACAGCTATAATTAATTAATATCTTATCCTTGAGTAGTACCACACAAGCTTTACTCATGCACGGAATAAATTCCACCTGCAGAGTTTCAGCATGAACTTGCATTTCCTCAAGGGGACACCATCGAACTGGCGCACCAGGACACAGTGCCCCTACATATTGCACAACCCATCATAAGTGTAAATGTCATAACCCAAGATATCGAGATTATTGATCCTTATGAAAGAATCTCACCCTTTGATAAATCAAAGCTGCAAACACTACACGTACATGTCTGCCAACACATAGGGGTTAAGAACCTGAACTCTGTGGATTCTTGTTCTCTCATTTAAGGTCAGAATAGAGAATAGAATCCTAAGTAGATCCTCCTCAATACACTTGACCATGTATTGGAATAATCAGTTAGTCAAGACAAACTAACTATCAGATTATTCTATGGCGTACCGATAGCAGGTTCAGTGCCATCTAAACCGTGAGCCTTTTAATACATTACAAGGAACCGATGATATGATCTAACCATGTGTTTACCCACACCATATCATCTACAATGTAAGTATAGTGAACATGCATATAAATATAACAATTTAAATGCAAACAGTGACTGCAATTGTATTCATTCTATATCATCATAAAACCATTATTAATAATGTATACAAAAGACAGGTCTTCTAGTATACAAAACCAACAGTGGGTACTTTTGAGAAAAACCTTCACAATCATTTTATAAAACAGAATATCCAATCATATTTTAAGCATATCATGGAAAGCTTTTAAAATAGAAAATTTGTGAATTCCATGTATACTAAATCATTTTAGTTCCATCATTCCGCGCCACTCTCCCCTAGAATGCTTACGGTGAGTCGGTTCGTGTACACAACCCGGCTGCTTAATGTTGGACACTGCCCTGTTTGCTTGGGGCTCGATATCGTGAACCATTGTAGTTTCATCACCAAAAATAGTAGTAAGACTTACTTTAGTCAGGAGAGCACATTAAATACAGTCATGAGTTGGATATTCAATCATATTCATTTTCGAAAAACCAGGGCTTAATAACCCGAAATACATTTTTATATAATAAAAACCCACCTGCAAATCAGATCTGAAACAGCTAGATCTAGATTCTGATTCTGGTCTCAACTAGAAGTCTCCTTCTTCTGTGCCTACAAGATTATCCGAAAACTTAGTTTCGATGAACGACTACTATTAGGTCAAAATCTAACCTTTCTTAGTTATGAAGTAAATCTTATAATATCTACTATCTTAATACGCAGCACCCGGGTTATCAAAATATTTTGACTCTTAAGGGAACATTACTCAGAGCATTTTTATAAAGAAAAACCCTTTTGAAAGTTTTAGCTGTAGCGCCCCGGTCCCGAAAGACCGTGGGAATGGACGCCGCGGGGGTTGGAATTAAGAAGCGGGAAAGAAAAGGGGTAACCTGAATAATAAAATCTCAACAGAAGACTCAGAATAGTCAAACATGTTGTATAATAATATATACATATTCATAACACCAAGATCAGAGTTCTTAGTGTTTAACAAAAGGATATTACAAGCGCGGAGACTTCATTATCAACAGAATAATTAACAAAAAGAGACAATGGGAAAATACATAAACAACAAAAGCCCATCTCTCAGCATCGTCACATCCACGCGCCAGCCTACTGACCTGAAAAATATTTGGGTTGAGTACTAGTGCACTCAGTGGACAAGTTTTTACAATTCAAGTTATGCAAATCATTTTGTTAAGGTAATCTATCTGTGTTCATGCAGGTAGTGAAGCTTAGGAGGTTTAAAAATTGAAAGCAACCTAAGTTCACCAAAACATTTTATCGTGAAGCGCTTAAGAGTATAACCAGTCACTGCCCGCAACCCGTACTACATCACCATGCGTAAAGTTGAGTATGGCCAAGTATACTCAATGAGTATAACCCATAAGTGTTTCATTTTAGTCTCACCGACAAGGAGTAGGGCAGGACAAATAATGCATGCATACTGTAGCTACTCACATTGACACAGCGCTGGTATATGAGACTCCGACAACATACAGTAGCACGTAAATATTTAACACAGATAGTCACATATGCAATTTTAACAAAGCAGAGCTTAATAACTCGAAAGATACAATTTGCAAATATATAATAGCCCACCTGGATAATGGATACGGTTTCAAATTTCCGGATTGATTCTACTTGATTCCTGCTACTTCTTCTGAGCCTACAACAACCAACATTGGCTTAGCTTTCCTGAAGGCCCCTATTAAAATTTTGTCTCCTATGCTTTCTTTTTTAAGTTTTCTATTCAACTTCTGTATGTTATTTAGAAGCTTTTGGATTTTAAAGTCATTTTCACTCTTTAAAATATAGTACTAATGGCAATAAATCTTGAGTATTATATAAGAATATAAAAAAATTAATTGGTGGTCAGTCACTTATCTTGTACAATTATTTTTACTAGATCTATGATAGAGTTAAATATGTCTTACATGCAAATTCACATAATAAATCCAAACAATTATGTAAAGCTATATTTATTTCATTTCTGAAATATTATATTTACACTTGGTTACTACAATAAATTAACGTCCACTAATTATAACACCATATAAATATAAGTCATATTGTTTATAAATCCTTAATAGATATTTTATTTTTATAATAATATTTACTAGTACTCATATTTATTACTTTCGTATAGATGAACAAAGGTCTATGCTTTATAAATCATTTAGTCTAGAATATGACTTTCTTAAATAAATTTTAAATCCGTACTAATAGTAATCTAATCATATAATACAATTATTTTAGGTTATCAAATTGACTAGGATTTCGAATAACCAAGATTATATTAGCATTAACTCTGACCCTATATACTATCATAGAATTATTAGTTCTATTCTATTATAAAACATGTTTGAATTAATAACTAAAATTTAAGAATACAATTCAATGATAAAATAGTATTGCATCACTGAGAAATAAAATGAAATTTCAATTGATCTCACCGAAACAAAGAAGCTTTCCCGACCTGTTTCTTATTTCTTTATCTTATCAAATTCTTCTAAATGATAGATATATTATCATAGTTGTAATACCTATAGTTGTTATTGAATATAATAATATATTAATAGTACACTAAGCTATTCCTTACAATTGATTAGTGGCATCACCAAAAAATTACACGTTTAATCATTTTCTTTAAAATAGTATTATTATTTTTTTTCCAACTATCACTATAGTCATCCATAGCTAATAATGGCTCACATACCATACTTATATATATATATACTTATATAAATTTTATATATTTTTTTTTCAATAAAATATAATATTATTATTTATTGTAATAATATTTATTTAGATACACTTTGAATTTGCTATGTGGGTTTT
Organism: Perilla frutescens; assembly: GCA_026008535.1. Classification (NCBI taxonomy): domain Eukaryota; kingdom Viridiplantae; phylum Streptophyta; class Magnoliopsida; order Lamiales; family Lamiaceae; genus Perilla; species Perilla frutescens. The sequence continues at coordinate 11,548,505 of BRKX01000005.1, forward strand.
AATTATAATAATATATATAATAGAATATACATTCATTAAATAAATTAATATTTATCTAGGTATTTGTATTATTAGGGTCCGAATATGATTATCTCCTAAAAGCATCTTTTAACACCCGAAGTGATAATAACAAACACTTTTTAAGTTTAAAATGATATCGGGATTCATAAAATAAAATAAAAACATATACAAGAAGGTATCAAAGTATCTTTAACCTACTCAACAAGCACACTTAAAAAAAATTAAGGGTCTATTTTCTTCCCTAGATTATCCTTATGGATAGCATATGCTATTTATACATATATATATATATATATTTTAATAAGAAGAAGTGTGGATATTTCACTTATTCTAACTATTAGATATATATATTCCTAATTAAATTTAGATAATAAAATTTTCGGGGTATTACACTCCTCTCCCCTTAAAAGAATTTCGTCCCGAAATTCACGTACCTTCAAACAATTCAGGATATTGCTGTCTTATTTTGCTTTCTAGTTCTCATGTTGCTTCAGTTCGATCATGATGATTCCATTGCACAAGCACCAATGGAATTTGCTTGTTTCTTAGTACTTGAACTTTCCTATCAAGAATTTCATGGGGTTTTTCCTCGTACGTCATATTGGAACGTAGAACTAACTCACTTTCTTTGATAATGTGTTTTGGGTCAAACACGTATTTCCTGAGCATTGAAACATGATACACATCGTGAACTTGTGATAGGTCTGGCGGAAGAGCTAATCGGTAAGCAACCTCACCGATTCTTTCTAGTATCTCGAATGGACCAATAAATCTTGGTCTCAGTTTGCCTTGTTTTTCGAATCTCACAACACCCTGTGTTTGAGATACCTTTAAGAAAACCTTTTCACCAACTTGGAACTCTAGGTTTGTCCTACGCTTGTCTGCATAAGCCTTCTGTCTGTCTTGTGCTTCTTTCATTCTTGCTCGAATTTGGTCGATCATCTTGACAGTGGTTTTCATGATCTCTGGACCTAAAATTTTTCTTTCTCCAACTTCATCCCAGTATAGGGGCGATCTGCATTTGCGACCATACAAGGCTTCATATGGTGCCATTTTTATAGTTGATTGGTAGCTGTTATTATAAGCGAACTTCACCAAGGGTAAAACATCTTCCCAACTTGTGTTTCCATCCAACACAACTCCTCGTAGCATGTCCTCCAGAATTTGTATCGTCCTCTCTGATTGACCATCTGTTTGAGGATGAAAAGCAGTGCTGAAGTTCAGTTTCGTTCTCATTGCTTCTTGAAGACTCTTCCAAAACCTTGATGTGAAACGAGTATCACGATCTGATGTAATAGAAACTGGAATTCCATGTAGTTGAACAATCTCCTTCACATAAATTTGTGCCAACTTGCTTAATTTCGTTGTTGTTTTGATTGGCACGAAATATGCTGATTTGGTCAATCGATCTACGATGACCCAGATTGATGAGTTTTCTTTCGCTGTTCGCGGCAAGCCTACCACAAAATCCATCGTTATATGCTCCCATTTCCATTCTGGAATTTCCAACGGCTGCAATAATCCCGAAGGTTATTAATGTACCGCTTTCACTTACTGGCATGTTAAACATCTCTCCACAAATGTGGCTATCTCCCTTTTCATATTATTCCACCAGAAATATTATTTCAGGTCCTTGTATAGCTTTGTGCTGCCTGGATGTGCCATGTAGGGAGTATTATGAGCCTCTCTCATAATTTCTTGCTTCACTGTGTCGTCACTGGGAACACATAATCTGTCACGAAACATTAAAGCTCCGTCATTATCTTCCCTAAATTCTTTCGGTTCGCCCACTTTGACTCTTTGTCTTATCTTCTCCAATCGTTCATCTTTTTGCTGAGCTTCTACGATTATCGATCGTAGTTCTGGCTTGACTACCACTGCGGCTATCATACTTGTTGTAGTGCTTGGTGCAAACACCAACTCTAATTCCATCTTTTCTATTTCTCTCACAAGTTCCTCCTTATTTGTGAGTAGATATCCCATCACTCCTTGTTTCTTCCTGCTCAATGCGTCGGCTACTACATTTGCTTTCCCGGGATGGTAGTGTATCCTGCCGTCATAATCTTTCACTAACTCTAACCATCTTCTCTGCCTCATATTAAGCTCTTTCTGTTCGAAGATATATTTCAAACTCTTATGGTCAGTGTAAATCTCGCATTTTACTCCATAAAGATAATGTCTCCAAATCTTGAGTGCATGTATGACGGCGACAAGCTCTAAATCGTGGGTTGGGTAGTTTAGTTCATGAGGTCTTAATTGTCACGAAGTATATGCTACCACTTTCCCATTTTGCATTAGCACGCATCCTAAACCCAATTTAGACGCGTCAGTGTATATTACGAATCCTTCTACTCCTTCTGGCAAAGTTAAGACTGGTGCAGTTGTTAATTTTGTCTTTAATTCCTGAAAACTCTGTTCACACGCATCAGTCCACTCAAACTTGACCTTCTTCCTCAAAAGTTGTGTCATTAGCCTTGCTATCTTTGAAAAATCTTTAATGAACTTCCGGTAATATCCTGCTAAACCGAGGAAACTTCTTATCTCATGAATGTTGGTCGGTGATTTCCACCTCTTCACCGCCTCGACCTTTGCAGGATCCACTTTGATGCCTTCTGCTGACACAATGTGCCCGAGAAACATTACTTCATTTAGCCAAAATTCACACTTGCTGAATTTGGCATATAACTTTTCTCTCCTTAGTGTTTCTAACACTAGTCTCAAGTGTTTCTCATGTTCTTCTTCATTTCTCGAGTAGATCAGTATGTCGTCAATAAAAACCAACACAAACTTATCCAAATATTCATGGAAAACCCGATTCATTAAATCCATGAAGACTGCAGGTGCATTTGTTAACCCAAAGGGCAACACTAGAAATTCATAGTGACCATATCTTGTTCGAAATGCAGTCTTGGGTATGTCATCTTTTCTTACCTTAACTTGATGATACCCAGATCGTAGATCAATCTTGGAAAAGATTTTTGCACCTGATAATTGATCGAAGAGATCATCTATCCTTGGAAGTGGATACTTATTCTTCACTGTCAACTTGTTTAACTCCCGATAATCAATGCACATCCTCATAGTACCATCCTTCTTTTTGACGAATAGAATCGGTGCTCCCCAAGGCGATACACTAGGTCTTATAAAACCTAATTCCAATAATTCCTCCAGTTGCACCTTCAACTCTTGTCACTCATTTGGTGCTAACCGATATGGGGCTTTGGATACCGGTGTTGCTCCTGGTTCTAGGTTTATTGTGAACTCTACTTGTCTGTCTGGCGGTAGACCTGGCAAATCATTTGGAAATACATCTTCATAGTTCCGTACCACTAGTACCTGACCCACTGTTAAACCTTCTTCTTTCTGGCTTGCAAGGTTTACTAGAAACGCCTGACAGTCTCCTTTTTGTAACAACTTTATAGTCTTTAATGCTGAAATGATGGGAATTATATTTCCCATTTTTACTCCATAAAACTTCACTTCTTCCTTGCCTAGCTTCTGAAATATTATCTCTCTCTCGTGACAGCGTATTGTTACACTCTCCTTTGTTAGCCAATTCATTCCAAATATAATGTCAAAGTCCCGCATCTCAAGAGCATAGAGATCAGTTGTGAAATTCTTTTCACCTACTACCAAGTCTAAGTTCTTACAAACACAATCAGCTAAAAGTGTTTGTCCTGAGGGAATGCTTACTGCTAAGGCTTCTCCCGCTAATTCTAGCTCTAGATTGAGACGTTTACATACATCTCTAGATATGAAAGAATGTGAAGCTCCAGTATCAAATAAAGCAAGCACAGTTATATCGCACAAACTAATCATACCTGCCAAATTCCCAGAGTTCCCAGCTGCCTCTTGCTGGTTGAGAGCATACGCTCTGGCTTGTTGTGGTGCACGAGGACCTTGATTCTGATTTTGCTGAGGTCTAGGATTACTTCTATTGTTGTTGTTATTCCCTCGACCTCCTCCACCTTGTGGTCTCGCATTTCTCATGTCCTGTCTGAACTGTGGCCTCTGCTGCTGCTGTTCTTGTGCTCCAGAATTTTGTTGGCACTTATTTGCATAGTGACCTTGTCGGCCACACCGATAGCATTGGACGCATGGCCCAAAGTGATGTCTATTACAAGTTGCACACAACGGTGAATTCCCTTGATAACCCTGAGATTTTGGTGCAACATTCCCTTGCCTTGCAGGCCCTGGTCGAAAGTTCATTCCTCCTTGATAGTTATGCTGAAAATTCTTCCCTTGATAACCTCGTTGTGGACCGTCCCACTTCCGTTTTCCCTTCTGATCCCCAGCTGCTGGTTGAGATGCTGAAGTCTTTGATGTTCCTTGCATTGCCTCAATACTAAGTGCCCAACTTAGTATTTGACCATAGTTTACTTCATCCTTTCCGATCAGTGCAGTGCCTATTTCCGGTTTCAAACCCATGCGAAATTTTTCAATCCTCTTTTCTTCTGTGTCTACTGTCTGTGGTGTGTATCGAGATAACCTATTAAACTGCAAATCATATTCTGCCATTGATCTGCTCCCCTATTTTAGATTCCAGAACTCATTAGCCTTCTGATGCTGATAATGTGCCGGTATGTACTTTTGATATAAGATCATCTTAAAGTTATCCCAGGTGAACACTTCCCAATCTGCATCAGATATTGTCCTTCGAACTGACTCCCACCAGAAATCTGCATCATCCACAAGTTGATACAGAGCACAGGCTACCATTTCTTCATCACTACAATGCAAAAACCTAAATATCTTTTCAAGTGCTCGAACCCAACGTTCGGCTGTGAGTGGATCTCCTTCTCCATTGAAAGTTGGAGGATTATGGCGTCTGAACTCTATTTCAATTTGTGGTCCCTGACCCTGCGGAATATTCGGTACTTCCGGTACCGCCAAGTTCACATTTCTTGGTCTTCCTCTTGGCATTCTGCAACTAGTCAAATATCCAATCGATCAACACTTGCGTAAAGATTCGAAAAGAAAATAAAAATAATAACCACTCATCTCGCAAAGAAAATGAAATATATATATACAAAGCCTTCCAAGAATATATATACAACGCATATATAAATCTAAAAGATATCCTGAAACGGAACTTTTATATAAAAGAGTAGAGTACCACACATACATCATCTATACATCAAAAATATATACCGTCTAGTCTACTAAGTCAAAAAGAGGTTAACTACCGAATGCCTCATATCGGAACGGTCTTATAACAACGACAATGTTTCCGACTAACAAAAGCTACTGAGCTGATATACAACAAAATGTCAACGTCAGTATAAACTGGACTACTGAAACTACTACTACGAATATACATCTATCTATGGAGATGACGGAATATACCAGTGCCCAGGACGCCCCTCCGCATCAAAATCACATCGAAAGTGGAGCGTCGTAGATCCATCAGTTACTTCCATCGGTTCTTCATCTGGATCCTCCTTCGAGTCCTCCTCCTCTGCGATGGGCTCTAACTGGGTCCTGGATGGACCAGCCTCATCATCATGCGATCCCACAGTGATAAGTGGCGACTTTGGTGTAGGTGGTGTTGAACGATCCATCTCGATCGTCCTCTCAGCTGGTAAGACCGATGTAAATGGTACTCTAAACATATCCATATCCTCCTCCACTATGGGTAATTGTGGAGCCACACATCGTCTATCTGCCCAAGTCCGTAGCACATACGTGAAGAATCTCGAGAAATAGACTTTCTCTGCAAAAGTAGGCGGAGATCTCTCTGAGAAAATATCAGCAACTCTTGCAGCCCATGGTCTCCAGGCTTGAGGTAGTCCAATAATATATCTCGCCGTAGCCTCCACCTCTGTAATACCACCGTTACCCGAGATAGTCATCCATAAAGTCACAAAACGTGCGGTGAACTCTGGCACATCCTCCCCTGGTCTACTAATACATGCACGAAACCTCTCTATCCGCTCATCCATCGTCACACGAGTACGACACCTCTTTCGAGGTCTCACCTGCTATCCCGCCATCTAATTAACACAATTTCTCAATTAGTCTATGTTCAAACATTTTCACAAATTCTTACAAGTTCAGCCTATGTTCAACAACTACAGGCTAAGTTCATCTTAAATTCTCAAATTCTAAGTCGAAGTACTCATCTACAGCACAAACATTAAACACAAATCAACTATCAATGTGTGCAATCAACATATGACAATCATTCATAAGTATGCCCAAAGCATAGATAAACAAATTCCTCACATGTATACAATAGAATAAGCATGGTTTAACACAAAATCCAATACGTCCACAGGCATATTTCATTCTCAAAACCAGTAAGTAATCAGTGTAAGACTCAATCTTTCAAGGCATTCCCGCCAACATGGCAAATCACAATCTTTCGTTTCCAAACAAACATAACATTTCACCAATTAATGTAAACCTTTAAAATAAATAAAAATACTGCATATAAACATGTGTACCTTTTAGCTGTTGCGTGAGTGACGAGCTGAGGACTTTTATAATATCACACGGGAATTAAATGAAAAGGAAAAATAAAATAATTTGACCCAACAGGTTTGCAGAGTTGCAAGACCTGCTCTGATACCACTCTATAGCGCCCCGGTCCCGAAAGACCGTGGGAATGGACGCCACGGGGGTTGGAATTAAGAAGCGGGAAAGAAAAGGGGTAACCTGAATAATAAAATCTCAATAGAAGACTCAGAATAGTCAAACATGCTGTATAATAATATACACATATTCATAACACCAAGATCAGAGTTCTTAGTGTTTAACAAAAGAATATTACAAGCGCGGAGACTTCATTATCAACAGAATAATTAACAAAAAGAGACAATGGGAAAATACATAAACAACAAAAGCCCATCTCTCAGCATCGTCACATCCACGCGCCAGCCTACTGACCTGAAAAATATTTGGGTTGAGTACTAGTGCACTCAGTGGACAAGTTTTTACAATTCAAGTTATGCAAATCATTTTGTTAAGGTAATCTATCTGTGTTCATGCAGGTAGTGAAGCTTAGGAGGTTTAAAAATTGAAAGCAACCTAAGTTCACCAAAACATTTTATCGTGAAGCGCTTAAGAGTATAACCAGTCACTGCCCGCAACCCGTACTACATCACCACGCGTAAAGTTGAGTATGACCAAGTATACTCAATGAGTATAACCCATAAGTGTTTCATTTTAGTCTCACCGACAAGGAGTAGGGCAGGACAAATAATGCATGCATACTGTAGCTACTCACATTGACACAGCGCTGGTATATGAGACTCCGACAACATACAATAGCACGTAAATATTTAACACAGATAGTCACATATGCAATTTTAACAAAGCAGAGCTTAATAACTCGAAAGATACAATTTGCAAAGATATAATAGCCCACCTGGATAATGGATATGGTTTCAAATTTCCGGATTGATTCTACTTGATTCCTGCTACTTCTTCTGAGCCTACAACAACCAACATTGGCTTAGCTTTCCTGAAGGCCCCTATTAAAATTCTGTCTCCTATGCTTTCTTTTTTAAGTTTTCTATTCAACTTCTGTATGTTATTTAGAAGCTTTTGGATTTTAAAGTCATTTTCACTCTTTAAAATATAGTACTAATGGCAATAAATCTTGAGTATTATATAAAAATATAAAAAAATTAATTGGTGGTCAGTCACTTATCTTGTACAATTATTTTTACTAGATCTATGATAGAGTTAAATATGTCTTACATGCAAATTCACATAATAAATCCAAACAATTATGTAAAGCTATATTTATTTCATTTCTGAAATATTATATTTACACTTGGTTACTACAATAAATTAACGTCCACTAATTATAACACCATATAAATATAAGTCATATTGTTTATAAATCCTTAAAAGATATTTTATTTTTATAATAATATTTACTAGTACTCATATTTATTACTTTCGTATAGATGAACAAAGGTCTATGCTTTATAAATCATTTAGTCTAGAATATGACTTTCTTAAATAAATTTTAAATCCGTACTAATAGTAATCTAATCATATAATACAATTATTTTAGGTTATCAAATTGACTAGGATTTCGAATAACCAAGATTATATTAGCATTAACTCTGACCCTATATACTATCATAGAATTATTAGTTCTATTCTATTATAAAACATGTTTGAATTAATAACTAAAATTTAAGAATACAATTCAATGATAAAATAGTATTGCATCACTGAGAAATAAAATGAAATTTCAATTGATCTCACCGAAACAAAGAAGCTTTCCCGACCTGTTTCTTATTTCTTTATCTTATCAAATTCTTCTAAATGATAGATATATTATCATAGTTGTAATACCTATAGTTGTTATTGAATATAATAATATATTAATAGTACACTAAGCTATTCCTTACAATTGATTAGTGGCATCACCAAAAAATTACACGTTTAATCATTTTCTTTAAAATAGTATTATTATTTTTTTTCCAACTATCACTATAGTCATCCATAGCTAATAATGGCTTGCATACCATACTTATATATATATATATATACTTATATAAATTTTATATAATTTTTTTTCAATAAATTATAATATTATTATTTATTGTAATAATATTTATTTAGATACACTTTGAATTTGCTATGTGGGTTTTAATTATAATAATATATATAATAGAATATACATTCATTAAATAAATTAATATTTATCTGGGTATTTGTATTATTAGGGTCCGAATATGATTATCTCCTAAAAGCATCTTTTAACACCCGAAGTTATAATAACAAACACTTTTTAAGTTTAAAATGATATCGGGATTCATAAAATAAAATAAAAACATATACAAGAAGGTATCAAAGTATCTTTAACCTACTCAACAAGCACACTTAAAAAAAATTAAGGGTCTATTTTCCTCCCTAGATTATCCTTATGGATAGCATATGCTATTTATACATATATATATATATATATATATTTTAATAAGAAGAAGTGTGGATATTTCACTTATTCTAACTATTAGATATATATATTCCTAATTAAATTTAGATAATAAAATTTTCGGGGTATTACATTAGCATACGTGGTGGTCAAACCCGTATCCTAAAATTAACTCGGTACAAATAAATTCATACCCCAAGATTTGTCCATTGGAAAAATATGAAACTTTAAATAAAAATACTATATTTTGACACAGAACAACTTTTGAGCTTAAAAACTCGATAAGGGTATCCATGAAGGATAGATCTGAAAAAGACTACAATTTAATATTCCGATACCCAAAATATACCTGAAATTAAAAAGTTACAACATGGAAAATGTATATAAATATACATAGAACATGAAACCCTAAAGACACTTTTTGATCCGGCGACTCGAAAGAGTCACCGATTTGAGATGGTGGTGGCGACTTTTGGCGGCGGTCATGACGGTTTTCCATCATGATCGTCCGTCGTGTCATCGTTTCAATCACGTATTCGTGATCTACGCGTTGACACCTTCAAAATGACTATTTCAGAATTGAAATAGGAAACTAGAGTCGTACCTTCTCTAGAAGCTGCTCGGCGTTTCAATTTTGAAAATGAATGAAAAAAATGAAACCTTAAGCTCCTATTTATAGAGGAAAAATAAATAGAATAATAACGAATAAAAGAAAGAGGATAATGATGGAATAGGATAATCTTTCGAAAAAGAAATTGGATAATGACGGATGTGCCTTTTCTATCCAAATCTATTACATTTCACCTTTAAATTGTGCCAAGAGTTCATTTGAACTCAAAATTGGAAAATTCAAAGATTGGCATTATTATTGAAACATTTTCTGTCAACCCGAGAAACATATCAGAACATTTTTTTAAAGCAATTTTTTTGAACAAAATAAATTTAACAGATTTCCCTGGCTACGATTTTTCTTTATTTGAGTCCTTTAAGGACCCAACTTCTTTCCTAGATTACCCTGAGGTAACATAAGTTGAATAAAACCTTCTAAAATATTTTGGGGTATTACAATATCATCAAATAAAATATTGTAGAGTGTATACAAAGACAAGTCTTCCAGTAAATAAGACTAACAAGTGCATGGTTATTATTTCTATGTTATGACATGTGTTTATGAACAATTTGATAAAAAAATTAGTGATTTTCCACCTTTAATGAATTAAAGAAGGTTATAAGTAAGTAGTAAATCAATTAGGAATCTGTTGTATGCGCATTATCTCTAGAATTCCCCATTTGTACTATTTATTAAGTGTTAAAGTTTTAAGTATTGCGTTTTATGTTATTGTTCCATTTTACAAGTTATTATCTCTCTTCTACTTTGAATTCAGAGTTTAGATATTGATAAGGTATCTGTGTTTTAGTATGGTGATTTATTCGAGCTTCAATGCTTGAGGATACGATACTCTTTCTCACTACTATTTACAATAGCACCGTGCACTTGCGATTGATTATTTTTTAATAAATAGCGTGTCCAAAGTCATTATTACCATGTTTAGCTATTGTTTTCTATATAATATGTCAAGTGTAATCTTAAGCTATATAGTGAATTTCCCTTAGAGAAAAAGGAAGAGATGACGTAGAAGTTTTAGTTTCGAAAACCTCTATTAAATCCTTGTATGTTGTAAACTGCTTTAAACTATCTCGCTCATATCTTAGTGCAACACAAACTGATATGAAATGAATCACATTAAACTCATCTGAAAACATCACCTCAATTGATTAAAGTAGTACAAATTTATTAAAGAGTCAGAGCCCCATTTTATTCCGCATTTGTAAGTATTTTTTGAAAAAATATTTTATTCAATCATCGCTATGTATTTTACAAAACTTTTGGATATGAATTAATGATGTTTATTATATAAAGTTGTGTAATTTATATAGCTTTTGTGCTTGATTTATTATCATTTGGAGTTTTTGATGTGTTTGCTAGTTTTGGAGTAATAGTTGCGTTTTCATTCCATAATTGAAGCAAAACAGTCGAATAGGGGCAAGAGTTGAAAAATGATTTAATTAGGTTGTTGGACTTAATTACATACTTAATTAAAGCCTAACGAATTGGATTAAATGATCAAAGTCTGAGAAAATCCGAGGCCCAGTGCGAAAATAGCTAAGGTTGACATGGAAGTGTTGGTTGACCCAAAACAGTGCAAATTGTGAAGAAGTGGATCAACCCGACCCAAGGTACCTGGGTCGATCCTGTACAAAAATAGGTCTCTTGGTCGACTGAAATACTTAGATCAACCCATGTGGTCGAGTCCGAGAGACTGTGATTTTTTTATCTCCAATACAGGATTTTAAACCTATATATAAAAGTCTTCATTTTGATACATGCCCCATAAACGATATTTGTTCCAAGAGATATTAGAGAGACACAAGAGAGAAGAGAGAATAGAGAAGAGAAGAGAAAGACGAGGACTTGCTATCTACTCAAGAGGAGGTGTCAAGGTTGATAGAGATCGGGTGCTACTGTAGAGGAAACAAAGTTGGCTGGATTTCCCCGTGTTATTCGATTTATTTATTTAATTTATCATGAACACTTATACTTTAATTTTTATTATTCATTTAATTATGTCTACTCAATTTAATAGCTAGATTTTAGGGATTGAATGTTATGAATTTTAATAACATAAGTTGATTGATTTCTTCCTGTTATCTCTAGGGGCTTGATTTTTATGGCCTTATTTTATTTCTTGTATGAGTGCTTGATCACCATTTGTTCATGCTAGTCGATTAATTTGATGTACTCACCGGAGAAGAATTAATTGATAGAAAGATAGAATTCAGGTTATGCGTGCTTGGAAGTACCGATCTATTGAACAAGTATTGCATAGGGTTCAATAAATATCCTATGCTTGATTGAGAGTGATATTATGTTTATATCATAGTATATACCTTAATATATAAGCATCCTCATAACAAACTAGTAATTGTCCACCATTGATAATTAAATACTAAAGTCGGGTTGCAAGAATCAATAAATATGAATAAATGGGATAATAATACACTTTCCCTAAAATCGAGGTCTTCTTCAATTAATAGTTTAAGTATTTTATTTTGTTCTTTTAATTGCTATTATTTATTTATCTTTCTCCTGTGTACTTAGTGTGTAGATATTAATTAAGTATTTGTGTTTAAAAACATAGGAGTTGTAATCTTTATCGATACAATACTTTTTCTTACTCATGTATTACAATAACACCATGCATTTACGGTTATTTATTTATTAATAAATAGTGTGTAATTCAACCCCCCTTCAAAACTCTATTAAACACTCATTCGGGACCAGCATACTCCTATCCTCAGTTTAAATTTTATCTACCAAATAGTTTATTCCACTCACATCTAACATACATTTTTAACCACGAAACGCTAGTAACTATAACATATAAATAACAATCGTAAGAATTATTTGGTTTTATCGTTGAATCCTTTTTTTCTAATTCGAAGGAAGAAGATATAGACAACTCCATAACAGCATGTAACTCCAAATTCGACAGCCACCATATGTGTAGCCTTATCTGCCAATTCACAATCACTAATATTAGTCTACCTTGCCATTCTAGATTCAAGCCCCACCCTCGATATATATTCGAATTTTTTTTAATAAGTATTAAGTGACTATAATATATTCCCCCGTTTTTGAATAAATGCACATATATTAATAAAGATATTAATTAGATAATCAAATTACTTTCAACACTCTTATGGGAATACGTATACTGAATGAGTTAAGCATGATTGTTTGAATGCAATGAGGGTAAATATGAGAAAAATGTAAAAGTTTTACCTCGATTGTGTAGAATGACATTTTTTATGAAATAAGTGTTAGAATGTCACTTATTGTGAAACGGAGGGAGTATTTTAGTAAGTTAATTATAATTAATGTAAGAGAGTTAAATGATATATTACATTGAGGAACAAAAAATATAATCTTTGCAACAATAAATTTCATGAGCAATTAGTAAAAACATAAATGTCGTGCGTATCAACAGTTATGCATGTACATACAAAAGAATCTTGCAATATAACTGTGGTAATTTTATTCACAACTATATTGTTTAAATATACATATTTACAGGTTTTGCATCATCACACAACATTCTGTCAGAAATATTATTTTTCATCTAGAGTGTCGTCTCAACCACATGCATTCTAAAAAAATTATTGCACTAAAAAATTCAATAAAATCCATAATTTGCACCTATAAAAACCCCAACAACCTCACAAATATTCATCACACACAGCTCTAAAGCAAAACACTTAGCATTCACACACACATCACGTATTCAAGAAATGGCTTCAAGAGCTTTAACATCAACTGCCATTTTTGTTATCTTCAACCTTCTCTTCTTCACATTGGTTAGTTCGACCAGTGTCCCATGCCCTCCCACCCCGAAAACACCGTCCCCCACCCACCATGGCCACGGCCACAAGCATTCGAAGGGCAAGTGCCCAAAAGACACCCTCAAATTGGGAGTCTGTGCCAACTTGCTCAATGACTTGGTGCACCTTGTGGTTGGAACCCCTCCCAAAACCCCATGCTGCTCTCTGATTGAGGGTTTGGTCGATCTCGAGGCTGCTGTCTGTCTCTGCACCGCCATCAAGGCCAATGTGTTGGGCATCAACCTTAACGTTCCCGTCTCACTCAGCTTGCTCTTGAACTACTGTGGTAAGAAGGTCCCCTCTGGCTTCCAATGCGCATAAACGCTGAATTTGATGATTATATTGTTTTTATTTCTTGTGTTTGTGTGTGTGGAACATATATATGTAATGCTGTGTGTTGTGTCGATCGATTGGTTACAAGAGTTATTTTTTCTGTTTTATTTTTGGTTGTGATGAAGGCTTCTCGATCGCCTTCTGTTATTGTATTTGTAGCTATCTCTAGCATTTATGAACTTGCAATAAAGTGATTTCCATTTCTTTCGATCAATCTAGATGGTGGTGATGATGATATGCTTGATAAAAATGATTTTGTACAGGATAACTATTTCCATATTAATCAGGAAAATCATTTATATACATTTAAGTATATATAATGCAATTCTGTTGTTATTCTATGCTAAATTTCCAAGGGATCGAACTTGTTTAGTTAGCACTATGATTATATATTTACAATGACAATGTGGAAAAAATAATCAATCAGAATGCAGATTTTCTTTTTACAGCGACAAAAATAAATATAGTTTTCTACCCACTTTTTTGGTGAAGAGACTAAGTCGCTCTTCATTTAAAAAGGAGATATGAAAAATAGAAACAAAACCCCCCGCGGGAATAAAATTCTCTATAGTCCACTTTTCATGGTCCAGTATTTTGTCCCACTATGAAATTTAATATTTTAAAAATATTTATTAAAAAATGAATTTTATTATACTAATACAAATTATAATCAACATTTATTGCTAATTTTTTTTTAAAATTATATTTACCCTACTTTTGGAATAATCAACCATATTAATCAATTATATTAACTAAAAAATAAGAAATAAATATTAATAAATAAATATAAACCCTAATTGGGTGGAATGAATCCTAAATAATAATTATAAAATTAAACAAAGCCATAACATATTGAAATTGAATAAATTATTTTGATGAAAATGAAACACCAAATAGGATAAAAGATTTCATTTGGCCCCCGCCAAACCTCTATCCTCTCTTCGTGCCGGATTTAGCACCCGAAAGAATTAAGAGTGCCCAATTAATCCAATACTCACCTTCACCAGTAATTTTATTTACAGCAGGTGAATTGTAATGAAGTATAACAATGAATGTCTTCCCCCCCACACACACTCTCTCTCTCTCTAAGTTCTTTCTCTTTCCCTACCCTAGTTTTCTTATTTCTTAAGTGAAGGGCTGCTCGAAGAGCCCCAGTATCTATACATATACAATCATAGAATTAAAGGCGTATCATCAATGCTTTCATTGACTAGTATATATGGATACATAAGTATATATATTTACATTTTGAAGATTACTATGTTAAGTTAGATTTACGCGTGCTGGAAATGAATGATTTTATGTTAATCTCGCGGAAGGAATTAACTTAAAGTTAAACATGGAATAGAACGAGGTCACGAGAATGAAGTAACGCACAAAACACCTAGAGAAGAGTTCACTTATATGAATAAAAAAAATCATATAACATAAAATCAGACGTAATTCTTTTTATTACTGACCATTGCGTCCTTAATTATCACACTTAAAAACTAAATCATACTATAAAATAAGGATTCTACATTATTTTTGTAATACTAATATTATTTCAAATAAGACTCTTGAATCTTAACTCATAAGTTCCCACTTCAATTCCCACGCATTAATAAATTGGGGTCCATTCAATTTGAGTGACTCAAAGTCACGCACAAAAGAGAAGATGCGTGTTGCTTTGTTGTTCTTTAATTTTTATTTTTTGTTGGTTTATTACCATTTGTGAGATACTATTACCAGACAAATACTTAACAATTATATATATATATATATATATATATATATAGAAAGAATTGCGTGAATGAAAGAGGCTAAATGACAAGCGACACTATAAGAAAAACCATAAATTTCAGGGCACACATTTCCGCTGGAATAGGCTGAATTACCGTTGGAATGATCAATTACAGCGAGTATTCCAGCGCATCTTGAATGTTGAAAAACGGTGTGGCGGAATTGAAAAATTATACCGCTGCAATTCCAACGGTTTTTTTTCCACCGGTCAGCACTTTTTTTTTTCCGCTGGAACAAGATTCAAACGTGCGAATAGCGCTGGAATAATACCATCGCTTTTATTTATTTTCTTTCACCGGAAAAATATTCCAGCGTGCGAATATCACTAGAATTGTTTATATCTATTAAAAAAAGAGTCTCCCCCAACCTAGGCACCACCCCCAACCAAGGAAAGCCCGCCAAACCCGTCGTTCGATCCCGACACCTCTCGTACATATGTGCAAGCTTTTACCACCTGCACCAAGTGATGAATTCATTAATAATACTATATATATTTTATATTTTTCTATATATTATATGTATATCTTATATATTATGTATTATCGTATAATGCATGATTTATAAACTTTTAATATTACATGTGTTAGATTAATTTATAAAAGTTCAAATGATATATTATTTATTTGGTGGGATTCAATAATTTTTTAAAAAGAATTTAATCAAGATTAGAAATTAATTTAAATTTTTTTCTTAAGAATTACTCTTGATAACATTTATATAGAGATGTAACAAAAATTACAACTCATGACTTGCATTATCTTGTAACTTATAACTCACAAGAATACATAATTTTTAACATTAAAATTAGATTTTCTATATTAGCTTAATAAAATTTAACTAATTATTTGTGTATATTATATATTATAGTAAATTATAATACCAAATTAACTTAATTAGTCCTCAAAATGTAGGAGACACAATTTTATTGTGATTATATATAGAAGAAAACTTATTATAAGTGTTGAAAATTTATAAAATAATATTTGTGTGACAATGAATTACTAATATTAGGATCTATAACATAAATATTTCATAACTCCCTATAATACATAGTTTTCAACTTTAAAAATACATTATCTATATTAGTTATATAAAATTGTAAATGATTAATTGTGTTACATATATATTAAATAAACTATATGTGTGCTAAATTAACTTAATCAAACTCTAAATTTAGAAGACTTTCATATTATGATTATAGATTGAACAAAACTTATTATATTAAATTTAATATATTAATTTTATAAACTTTAATTGATTAGTAATTTTATAACTCCTAAAAGAAGAAGACCCATTTATATAAATCTTGAGTTCATCTTATATTTTTATAATCAATTTATCTTATATACAAGAAAATATTTATCCTATAATTAAAAATATTAATATTCATTATCTAGTTAAAAAGGCTAAAGTATATTTTAATATGTTATTTTGTAATGTATTATTTATATTGATTTATAATATCTAATAAACATTGTACAGTGAAATAATAAAAAAAATCTAGTGAAATTTCAAATTTTCCAGCCGAAAACTAGTGTTTGAATTGTATTAAAAATTAATAAAGTAAATTAAATAATAAAATATTCTAGAGGAAAAATACTGTTGTAATCTGAAGAAATCATAAATAAAAATGCTAAAGAATTTCAGCATAAAAATACCACTGGAATATGTAAAAAATTTGAAAAAAAACAATAATAAAAAATATTAAAATATTCCAACATAAAAATACTGCGGGAATTAGGAAAATTATAACTAAAAAATATTAAAACATTCTAGTAGAAAAAAAATAGCTGGGATATGCAAAGAAATCGAAAAAAATAATTGCATCCACTGGAATCAACTCAAATATACGCGGGAATTCCCAACGGATATAAATCCACTGGAATATTCGGTGAAAAATTCCAGTGAGCATAAATTTTGATGGAATATTCATTGGAAAATTTCAGTAAATATTTTTCGCTGGAATAGTCGTTGGTCATTCGAAAAATTCCAGCGTATATGAAGTCCACTGGAATAAATGTGCTGGAATTTGCTAATTTTCTTGTAATGCGAGAGCATGAGGATTAAAGACAGTGTTTGAGTGACAGGATTCACAGCTGGTCGCATAGGCACTTGTCTTTTGGAGGTCGTCTGGCGCTCATCAGGAGCACCCTTGCTACTATTCCTTTGCACATCTTCCAGGTCATGGAGCCGCCTCAGAGGGTCCTTCATCAGCTCGAGCAGATGATTGCTCGTTTCTTTTGGGGTTCTGTTGGGGAGAAGAGGAAGATGCACTGGATCAGTTGGGAGACCATTTGTTTACCGGTTTCTGAGGGAGGTTTGGGTATCCGTCGGTTTGGTGATCTGGTCGCTGCCTTCAGTTGGAAGCTTTGGTGGAGGTTCAGAGCTCGTGATTCTTTGTGGGCCCGATACATGTGGGCTAAGTATTGCAGGGGTCGTTTGTATCCTTTGAGGGTGCCGTTGGGTCCGCATGACAGCCGGGTTTGGAAGAGAGTGGGTAGGGTTGGTGCTTGGGCTCAGGATCATATCCGGTGGTCCCTTGGGGACGGACAGGTTAGTTTTTGGGATGATATTTGGTGTGATGATGTTCCCTTATCTTCTTATTGCCCTGCTTCTCGTTTTGATCATTTGCATGTTGATTGGTACTTATCTGGTGAGTCTTGGTATGTTGAGCGTCTGCATGCGTTGCATGAGCATTTTGCTTTGCCCGTTGATTTGATTGATTCGGTGATCCGAACTCCAGTGATGTGGGGAGAGAGGGATAGCATGCGGTGGAATTTGACCTCGACGGGTGAGTTCTCTTTGACCTCTACTTGGGATCAGGTCAGATACCGGCGGCCTGAACGTGCCATATTTAGGTCCTTTTGGCATGATTGTCTCACTCCCACTATATCTGTCTTTCTTTGGCGTCTCATGCATGATCGCATTCCTGTAGATGTTAGGTTGCAGTCCCGTCGTATTCATCTTGCGTCTCATTATCAGTGTTGTGTCGATCCGCAGGTCGAGTCCATTGAGCATGTTTTTCTTTGGTCTGAGTCTGCGAAATCGGTGTGGGCATATGTTGCACATGCTTTTAGGTTTTGGAGGGGGCTGTTCCCACGGTCCGCTCCGAAGCACATTAGCTTTTTGATTCCTTGCTTGGCTTTCTGGTTTATTTGGACGGAGAGGAATAGCTGCAAGCACCGCGACGTTCCTTTCCTTATGTCTCACATTGTTTGGAAGGTACAACATCACCTTCATCTTCTGGTTTCGGCTGGGAAGCTCCTTCCGCAGCATTGGTTGGGCTGTTACCCTCAGGTGCCTTTTATGCATGTTGCTGACCCCGTTCCTAGAACTTTACGTTCTAGAATGGTGTCGTGACGGCCTCCGGAGGCACCCTGGGTGAAGCTCAACACGGATGGATCTTTTCCGATGAATCTACAGATGGCGGCTGGTGGGGGGGACTTGTTCGGGATCATACAGGGTCAATGCTAGCTGGTTTTTGTGCGCCCCTGAGGGCGGCATCCAGCTTCGATGCTGAGTTCCAGGCTCTGCTTCATGGACTCAGGCTTGCAGTTCAGTATTCGGATCATGTTTGGATCGAGATGGATGCAGCTTCTGTTGTGTCGGTGTTGCAGTCTGGGCGTCAGGGTTCGGCTGTAACCCGGCACACGCTCACTTCCATCAGATTGTTGTGTAGAGGTCGGCATGTTCGGTTCACGCACATACCTCGTAAGGGGAACCGGGCGGCTGACTTCCTTGCTGGTAGAGGGGCCCAGACCTCGGTATTGACTTTCTATGATGATGTTTCAGCTCCTACTTATCTGCTCTCCCTGGTACGGATGGATCAGTTGGGTTATCCCAACTTCAGATTTAGGTATCATTGATGAGGATCGCGTTTCTTATGTTTGTCATATTTTATTATTTTGGTTTGTTTGTCTGTTTGGAGTCTCAGTTTGTTTGTGGTTGTGCTCCACATTTTAGTGCTTCTTTTATTGTTGGAGTTAGTATCCGAGGTGTGGATGCATCTCCTCTGTTTATTTTTCTGCTTTCATTTCCCGTGATTGGTTAGGGATATGTTCACTTCTGGGACATATCCCGCCCATGATATTGTACGAGACGTTGCTTTATTTATTCACAGGCTGGGCATGGTGCCGAATGCCCCACCCTTAGGGGTGTTTTCGTAAAAAAAAAAAAGTTGACTCGAAAAAAAAAAAAGACGTACAGTAAGTTGCAATAAACATTTTTGCCGTAATCACATATTTTTATTCCAATTTTTTGGTAGATCGATGATTTACTTTTATTTAATAAATTAAGTGGAATTGTGAAGGTTTCATTAGTTTTGTTCATATATATAAATGTGATTGGTAAGTGTATAACGAGGTGCAATTTTAATATCTTACATGTTGTTCCTAGTAATGTTCAATTGAGTGATCTTAGTTAACATAACAATATAAAAGAATAAAATCAATAAGAACACACGATATAGTAACTCAATTCAGTGAATACACCTACTCGATAGTCCTAGCCTGGGAGAAATCCAATCCACTCCTTTAAAATAAAAATCAACAAAGGTACTTAAACTTTAGAGACTTTCTAAATGAACACATTCTCAACCTTCACACCCTATTTGAATATTGTTGAGTGCTGTCTGACATTGAAGATTCAATGTGGGATGCAATGTCAGACAGACTCCCAATGACATTGTCTGTGACATAGTAATGATTATTCTTATCATTTTCTAGTTTTATTTATTTATTTTAATTAATAAATTATATTTTATATATCTTAGATTATGTATATATCCACGAAATAATTATTTCAAATAAATTGATACATACATATTAGATATATAATTATTTATAATAGAGTTTGACAAAGTCAAAACTCTATCTCCTATTTTTTAGGTTTCTTGTTTTCTTTTATTTAATCTTTTTCTTTTTCAGAATTTATATTGCTGGAAAGTTCAGAAAATAGGGATGAACGTGGGATATGGTTTCAAACACACCATGGAGGCGGTTCTTCCTCAAACACGATGGAGTAGTGATGACGGCGGTTATCTCCAACCCATGTTCAAGAAAGAGAAGACGTGAGCCTTGTTCGATTCAAGTGAAAAATGCATATAGGGGATATGATCTACACTTGAAGACTTATTCAAGCACAAATCATCTTTCCGCTGCGTGTGAAGATTGAAGGGCTTGAGTCACAAACTTAGCTTTAGATTTCGTTCTTCTTCCTTTGTTGTTGTTCAATCACTTCATGAGAATGGATTGTACAAGTTAGGATCGATAGTAAGGTTGTGAAATCACGGCTAGTTTGTCTACAAATTAACGATAGGTTAATTTGTATTTTGAATTCATTTTTTAGTTGTAAACTAGAATAGGGTTCATGTATTTTGTTTGATGTGTCGAGAGCTCAGTGTCTGATATCATCAACTTAACAACTGTGTTGGCTCGTGGTAGCATAATTTCACCCTGCGGCAATCACATACATGTTGTGTGTGATTTAAAATTAATTCTCGGGTTATTGCGTTTATATTTCCAGCATATTTATGTTAAGATAGTTATGTTAACTATCTGTGACATTGAGTGTTAATTCAGTGTTTTTCGACAACGATTTCCAATAGGTAGCATCAAGAGCCGGTACTTAACACACTAAGTATTCAATCCTTAGATTTCTGACTCACTAAAAATGGATATACAGATTAATCAGTGCCGTCCTCTGGCATTGGATAGTAATGGCAAGAATTATGCTATGTGGAAATCGCGCATGAAGATGTATATCAAGTCCATCGATGAGAGGGATTGGTTGGCCGTGATTGAAGAGTGGTCTCCTCCAAGGATGGAGGGATGTAATGGAGCGTTTATTCTTACTCCAGAGACCCAATGGACTAATGATGATCGAATTATCTCCAACTTCAATTTGAGGGCACTCAATGCTATTATTGTTTCGGTAGATATTCCGTGCTTCAAAACGGTGTGCAATTGCACTACAGTGCATCAAGCATGGAGCATACTACAGGAACATTGTGAAGGGTCGACAAGTGTACGACAAACAAAGCTCAGGCTACTCACTTCCACGTTT
Organism: Perilla frutescens; assembly: GCA_026008535.1. Taxonomy (NCBI): domain Eukaryota; kingdom Viridiplantae; phylum Streptophyta; class Magnoliopsida; order Lamiales; family Lamiaceae; genus Perilla; species Perilla frutescens. The sequence continues at coordinate 11,570,040 of BRKX01000005.1, forward strand.
GAAACTCTGCGAATGTTAGAAGATGAGACTATTTCAATGTACACTGAACGACTGTGTGAAGTGTCAAATGAGTCTACAGCTCTCGGATGCCCGATCTCGAACGAGAACATGGTAAGCAAACTTCTCCGTACGCTTCCGGAGAGATTCAACATGAAAATCTCAGCTATTGAAGAAGCTCACAATGTATCAAACATGAGTTTGAGTGAGGCAGTGAGCATTCTACTCACGTTTAAGATGAATCTTGAAAACCAGAAATCAAATATCTCTTCTAAAGTGTAATACCCTAAAATTTTATTTTCTAATTTTAATTAGGAATATATATATATATATCTAATAGTTAGATATCCAAAACTTTTTGGTATTAAATATATATATATAGCATACTATTACGTATACATATGTATTTATAATAATAATAATAATAATAATAATAATAATAATAGTAGTAGTAGTATACTATTACGTATACATATGTATTTATATATAGGTATGTTAACAATAGAGTTAATTGGTCATCACCCTTAGCCCATGCACGTGTAATTATCTTAGATTATTTAAGTGATGTGGCAAAATATGATTTAAACCTCTAGTGAGTCATTATTTAGTAGATATAGAATGTGCATACTTATAATGAATTGATGTAGAGTTATTTTTTCCGCAAACCTTAAATTAAAAAAAAAATCTGATCATAACCGTGAGTGCTTAGCCAACCAAATTTGTACTTAAGGTAACCTTCTATAATTTCTATTAGTTTACTTTATGAAATCCAGATTAATCGTCCCTAGCTTTTTGCATAAATTTTGTACTAAAATTAGTGGTGTTTATTAATCATAAATGATATATTAGAATTTTTAATCACCATTTTTCATTAAATTAGGGAACCGTACTTATACTATTAGTTTGAGACTATTTAAAATTCTAATATTTCCTAAATAATATATATTTCTCCCTTATATGTCAAAATTACTTTTAGAATTATGTAATTCACAACCCTATTGTGTAAATTTTTAATTAATTTTGTTATGCTCTAATAATTTTAAATTAATCATGGCAAATAATGGTATTAGCTGGGAATATTAGTATAGTAATTTTAAGAATATATTGATATTTTAGGAATAAATGCAAATTTAAATGATCAAATTCATGTTTTTTTTTAAAATAAAAAAAATAAAAAAATAAAGTATAGTATAGAAAAATGAATTAAATTAAAAGTGAGTTTAGGGATTGAGCTATAATAAGGGACTTTAGTTAAACTAAGTCAATGTTGGTTGTTGTAGGATCAGAAGACGTAACGGAAATCAAGTAGAATCAATCCGGAATTTGAGAATTTATCCTCTATTATCCAGGTGGGCTATTATATCTTTGCAAATTGTATCTTTCGAGCTATTAAGCTCTGCTTTGTTAAAATTGCATATGTGACTATCTGTGTTAAATATTTACGTGCTACTGTATGTTGTCGGAGTCTCATAAACCAGCGCTGTGTCAATGTGAGTAGCTACAGTATGCATGCATTATTTGTCATGCCCTACTCCTTGTCGGTGAGACTAAAATGAAACACATATGGGTTACACCCATTGGGTATACTTGGCCATACTCAACTTTACGCGTGGTGATGTAGTACGGGTTGCGGGCATTGACTGGTTACACTCTAAAGCGCTTCACGATAAAATATTTTGGTGAACCTAGGTTGCTTTCAATTTTAAAACCTCCTAAGCTTCACTACCTGCATGAACACAGATAGATTACTTTAATAAAATGATTTGCATAACTTGAATTGTAAAAATTTGCCCACTAAGTGCACTAGTACTCAGCCCAAATATTTTCAAATATTTTTCAGGTCAGTAGGCTGGCGCGTGGAGGTGACGATGCTGAGAAATGGGCTGTTGTTATTTATGTATTTTCCCATTGTCTCTTTTTGTTAAGTATTCTATTGATAATGAAATCTCCGCGCTTGTAATATCCTTTTGTTAAACATTAAGAGCTCTGATCTTGGTGTTATGAATAGGTATATATTATTATACAGCATGTTTGATTATTCTGAGTCTTCTGTTGAGATTTTGTTAATCAGGTTACCCCCTTTTCTTCCCCGCTTCTTAATTCCAACCCCCGTGGCGTCCATTTCCACGGCCTTTTGGGACCGGCGCGCTACAGAGTGGTATCAGAGTAGGTCTTGCAACTCTGCAAACCTGTTGGGTCAAATTATTTTATCGTTCTTTTTCATTAAATTCCCGTGTGATATTATAAAAGTCCTCAGCTCGTCACTCACGCAACAGCTAAAAGGTATGCATGTTTTTATGTGGTTTTTAAATTTTAAAAGTTTACATTAATTGGTGAAATGTTAAGTTTGTTTGGAAATGAAAGATTGTGATTTGCCATGTTGGCAGGAATGCCTTGAAAGATTGAGTCTTACACTGATTACTTACTGGTTTTGAGAATGAAATATGTCTGTGGATGTACAGGATTTTGTGTTAAACCATGTTGATTCTATTGTATACATGTGAGGAATTTGTTTATCTATGCTTTGGGCATACTTATGAATGATTGGCATATGTTGATTACACACATTGATAGTTGATTTATGTTTGATGTTTGTGCTCTAGAGGAGTATTTCGACTTGGAATTTGAGAACTTAAGATGAACTTAGCCTGTAGTTGTTGAACTTAGGCTGAACTTGTAAGAATTTGTGAAAATGGTTGAACGTAGACTGATTGAGAAATTGTGCTAATTAGATGGCGAGATGGCAGATGAGACCTCGAAAGAGGTGTCGTACTCGTGTGACGATGGATGAGCGGATAGAGAGGTTCCGTGCATGTATTAGTAGACGAGGGGAGGATGTGCCAGAGTTCACCGCACGTTTCGTGACTTTATGGATGATTGTCTCGGGTATCGGTGGTATTACAGAGGTAGAGGCTACGGCGAGATATATTATTGGACTACCTCAAGCCTGGTATGAAATGACCTTGCTGGATGAATTTTGCAACACTGCTGAAGTGTTTCAGGTGGAAGAAGACCAGTCCGAGGTTAGCCACCAGGAAGCTCTAAAATAATTGCACAAGGTTGTAGATGATGTATGTGTCCAATAGACTGAACAGTCGAAGGAATTTGGGATTCTCGTGGAAGAAAACCAGACTCTAAAGCAAAGGGTACTGGACCTTGAAATTCGACTCACTTGAAGTGATCTTGAGCTGAATAAGTTGAGAAAGGAAGTAGAAGCTGCTTCAAAAACCTTTCGACAACTCAACTAAGGAACATCTACTCTAAACGAGGTACTGACATTAGGGCAAACCACTAAAGTAGGCTTTGGATATACATCAAGTTCATCAATATCTATCTCTAATCCTATCAAGTTTGTCAAAGGAGAAAACTCTAAGGATGTTCCGGTCAATGTTGACGAAAATGTCAAACCTGATACCAATGACAAGTCCAAGGAGAAGAAATATGTTTTTCATTATTGCCAAGAGCCTGGACAAATCAAACTGTATTGCTTCAAATATCATGATGATATAGCAACGGGAAAGATTGTCGTAGAAAATTCTTCTAAAACTTTCAAGAAGAAGAAAAACTCGAGGAAGACAAAGATTTCATGCAATGTTGTCTACACCTCGCTGAAAGCTAACATTGCTGGTACATGGTACTTTGACAGTGGGTGCTCATGGCATATGACAGGCAATTCAAAATTTCTTGATGACTATTCCTCAACAATCAAAGACAAAGTGAGCTATGGTGGAGGAGCACAAGGTAATATTGTGGGAAAGGGAACCTTGAATGTCAAGAACTTTCCCAAGTTACGCAATCTGCTTCATGTTGAAGGTTTAACAACAAATCTGATCATCATAAGTCAGCTATGTGATGACGGTATGCATGTCAGATTTAATAAAAATACATGTGAGGTTTTTGACAGCGAGAATAAGTGCATTATGTTCGGAAGTTGAGCATTTGATAATTGCTACCATGCGGACAAGAATGAGAAATGCAATGTTTCTGTCAATGTTGACACTCAGCTCGTACATCAAAAACTCTGTCATATCAGCTTTTGAAGTTTGAAAAAGTTAATTGAAGCTGATGCTGTTAGATGTATTTCACCAGTAAAGATCAATCTCGATGTTGTTTGCAGTGTATGTCAGAAAGGTAAACATGTGAGATCTTCCCATAAAAGTTCCTCAGCTTGTCAAACCTCAAAGTGCTTCGATCTGATTCACATGGACATCATGGGTCTAGTTGACACCAAAAGCATGAGTGGGAAAGGTTTATTCTGGTCATAGTGGATGATTTTTCGAGATTCACATAGGTTGAATTTTTGCATGAAAAATCTGAAGCACTTAGAATGTTCAAGAAGTTCTGCAGGATGTTGTCAAGACAGCATGAGTCCAACATCAAGCGTATTAGAATGGATCATGAGATCGAATTTGAAAACTCGATGTTTGAAGAGTTCTATGGAAAAGGAGGCATCATTTATGACTTTTCTGCACCAAAGACACCTCAACAAAACGGAATGGTCGAAAGAAAAAACCGAACTCTTCAGGAGATGTCAAGAGCGATGTTACAAGCTCAACGGCTGTCTAAGAAGCTTTGGGCTGAAGCAGTAAACACTGCTTATCACATCGGGAACAAAGTGATTCTTCACCCTGGCAGAACAGAGATACCGTATGAACTTCTGAAGGGCAAAAAGCCCAATTTGAAGTATTTTCATGTCTTTGGATGTGTATGTTACATTTTGAATGACAGAGATCATTAGGGAAAATTTGATTCCAAAAGCGATAAAGGATTTTCTTGGGATATGCTTCTGACAGTCAGGCATACCGTGTGTTTAATCTCATGACAAAACAGTCTAAGAATCAATTAACATTATTCTTGATGATAACACAAGTATCGCTTCAAAATCTGAAGAGGATGAGGTGATTGATTTTATTGGCACAAGTGAAATGTGAAGTGATCAGACTGGAAGTGATGTTGAGAACAAGACATCCACGGGGAATGTCAAAGTCAATGTTCCTCAGAATGATGAAGTTCCAGTCAAAACACCAACATCAACGTACACTTCAGACAACGAAGATGACCAATTTATGAATGCTGAAGATGAACCAAGAAGAGATCCTCCAAGCCGAATTAGGAAGCATCATCCATATTCACAAATCATTGGTGACCAATCCGAAGGAGTTCAAACCAGGAGCAAGAACTCAGATGAATACAAAGAATTGTTGAAACTGGTATGCATGTCTTCTTTAAGTGTTTGTATGTTAAACACCTATTTTTGTCTAACATTGAACCAAAAAATATTATGGATGCTCTTAATGATAACTTTTGGATCAATGCTATGCATAAGGAACTAAACCAGTTTGTAAGAAACAATGTTTGGGAACTAGTTCCATGCCCCAAAGATAAAAATGTAATTGGGACAAAATGGATTTTCAAAAATAAAACGGACGAGTCTGGCAATGTTGTCAGAAACAAAGCTCGTCTGGTTGCTCAAGGTTATACCCAAGTTGAAGGGATACACTTTGATGAAACCTTTGCCCCTGTTGCAAGAATTGAATCAATTCATCTTCTATGTGCAATTGCATGTTATTTGGGTTTTACTTTACATCAAATGGATGTTAAAAGCGCATTTTTGAATGGTTATCTCAGTGAAGAGGCATATGTCGAACAGCCTAAGGGGTTTGAATGTTATGAGAAACCTTCGTACATGTTTAAGCTTAAGAAGGCTTTGTATGGTCTCAAACAAGCCCCTAGAGCATGATATACTAGACTGACTGATTTCTTACCACAAATTGGTTTTGTAAGAGGTCAAATTGATAAAACACTGTTTATCAAGAAAAATCAAAAACATATTACTGTAGCTCAAATCTATATTGATGACATTGTTTTTGGTTCGATTTGTACTAATCTGCTTAGAGATTTTGTAGACTCAATGTGCAACACGTTTGAAATGAGCATGGTTGGAGAGCTTAATTATTTCCTTGGTCTACAAATCAAGCAAGATAAAGATGGGATCTTCATCTCTCAAAGCAAATATGCTAAAGTATTGGTCAAGCGCTGTGGACTAGAAGATGCTAAACATATGAAGACGCCTATGGGATCTTCTGAAAAGTTGAGCAGAGACGATATTGGTAGCAATGTTGATTCTACCATGTATAGATGAATGATAGGGAATTTATTGTACTTAATAGCCAATTGTTCTGACATTATGTTTTGTGTTGGTGTTTGTGCGAGATATCAATCTCAACCTAAAGAATCCCATCTTAAAGCTCTTAAGAGGATTATTCGCTATGTTTCTGGCACAATCGGGTTTGGTATTAAATATTGCAAGAGTTCTAACATTCATCTTGCATATTTTAGTGATTCTAATTGGGCAGGTGATGTCGATGACTGGAAGAGCACTAACGGAGGATATTTCTATTTTGGTAACAACCTGGTTTCTTGTTCGAGTAAGAAACAAAATTGTATCTCACTCTCCACGGCTGAATCAGAGTATGTTGCTGCCTCTAGCTGTTGCTCACAACTGTTACGGTTAAATCAAATGGTACTTGATTATTGCTTGGCTAGTCCTTTGATGACATTGTTATGTGATAATGTCAGTGCAATTGAAATTTCAAAGAACCCAGTCCAACATTCTCGCACCAAACACATTGACATCAGACATCACTTTATCCGAGAAATTGTGGAATGAGATATCATCAAATTTGAATATATCTCTACAGAGAATCAAATTGCTGATATCTTTAATAAGCCTTTGGATTTTGAGAGATTTTCTTTTCTAGGGAAATCTCTTGGAATGTGTGTTTTTTAGTCAATGTTTGACACCCTGATGTTAAAGTGAATGTTATGGTCTTTAACATCAGGACACACGCTTTCATTCTGATTAAATAAAACTATGGTACGATGTTATGATTTTTTATTATGAATTAATTCATGAGAATTCATTCAATCATGACTCGTCCCCATTTTTTTATTCAGAATGTGTTTTTTTAATAAATAATTAAATTATTTTTGATAAGCGGATATACTTATCCGCATATCTTATGATATGATAAGAGAGATAGTGAGAGATATCGCTTTCATTATTTAAAAGAAGAAATCTTTTATCTTTCTCTCACTTCAAATCAGATTTCTCTCTCTCTCTCCATATCCGATTTCTCTCTCTAGCGGTTCATCTTCTTCGCTTCTTCAAAAGTTTTTTTTCACTCCTCATATTTGCAATCTTCATCTATGGCAGATCAGAACCCATACCAAGCAATGGTAATGATGCTTCAACAGATGATGGAGCTATCAAAAGGATCCCCGTCCTCGACTTCAACACCGGTAGTTACTATGCAACTGCCGCCCTCTGCAACTTCAACTCAAACCCCTGACATCACTCCACCGGCCGCTCATGTTGAAATAGCAAAGTAGGTACTTCTGACCCGTCAACTCCAAAGGAGACACCAACTGAGGCCGAAGTCTATCCTGATCTCGTAATTCCTCCTGAAACTGAGATCATAAACGCTAAGCCGCTCAGACTTAATGTTCTTGGAGATCAGGAGAATCCAATCGATCCAGATCTGAAGTCGCACTCACGGTTCTTGTCATAGACTTCCAACAAGCCATCTTCAACAAGAAAATCAAAACGGCTCCATGAAGAGTCTACTATCAAAACTGAAGAGGCATCATCCAAGAAACCCAAACGACAGATAAGTCGGGATGAATCCCACTCCCTTAATGATGAATCAAGATCTTCTTAGGACCGGTCTCTCTCAACATCAAAATCTGAGCCCAAGTCTAATGATGCTGAACCCGGTGCTGCTCCAGTCCATACTGCAACTCAATCAGGTTGTCTACTTGACGTTACTTCCGCGTTTAGTAAAGTGTTTTACTCGGAAGAAGCTAAAGTGTCTTATAAGTCTGTCTCTCAGAGGACTTTTAAAATTGAATGAATGATTGATGTGTTGAGTTTTAAGAAATATGGAATGGATGTCTTTTTGAAGCAAAAGGGATTGTGGAAGTCTGTTACTGAATTGGCTACATTTGATCCTAATGTGGTATTTGAGTTCTACTCAAACATCACATTTGACATAGGGGATCCAAATAAACAGAGTTATGGCACTGTGTATGTTAGGGATAAAGTCTATGATTTTAGCCCTGCTGTGATTAATACTTTTCTTGGATTAGGAAATGATGACACCGTGATTTCTCTTGATCTTCTTGATGATGTTGTAAATGTTATCACCGGTGCTCTCATTTCTAAATGGATGAACAAAGTTTCATCATCCAAGTTAACTTTCTTTTACACAGTGTTGTTTAAGCTCACTATTTGCAACTGGCTTCCCACTTCTAATGTTTCTATTTTAACGGTGGATCAAGCAATTTTATTGTACAAAATTGGATCTCACCTTTCTTTTAACCTTGGTGCTGCTATATTTGAGTCTGTGCTTAAGGCAGCTACAAAATCAAGCTCCTCCAATCACTTACCTTTTCCATGTTGTTGAAACCGTATGGTTTATTATTTTGGATATAGTTTTTGTTTTTGTCTTTCTTTTATTTTGCAGGAAGTTTAATATATGGATGGACATGTGATTTGACCAAGTCTTGAAGTTAAAGTCCAAGATATGTTTGTTCCTATTTTCATGGGAAGTTTGTTGCTTGCGGCTAAAGTCAAGGAGAGATGCAGGGAGTGGTTTTCGTGCAAGATATATGAGTAGAGATCAAGTAATTAGTTTGTATAAATAGGGATCAGTCGTATAGAGTTTAGATATGAATTCTTAGAGATATTATCAGATCTGTATTGAGAGATATTAGTTTTCTACAAGTGTTGTTTAAGACAACTTTAGTCACAACCTTCTGCGAAGGAAGAGATAAAGTGTCTTAAGTTGAGTAAGAGTTTGCTTGTAGTGTTTTTGTAATTCACAAATTCATATAGTGAATATTTTGCCCTGAGGAACTTCACGAGATTATAGAAATATAATCTCGTGAAATTTTCCAATCCATTGTGTGTTTCTAAATTTCGCTGCATATACAAAGTTGTCTCAACTTTAGATACAACTTTGATCACAACTCTGCAAGAAACCGAGAGTTCGGTTTCTTCAATTGGCATCAAGAGCGAACACTTGACACACTAAGTGGTGATCCTGTTTTCGTGAGTATAATGGATTGTACAAACCCGTTGTTCAACAAACCTCTTGTTCTCGATGGCATGAACTATTCTTTTTGGAAAGTTCGAATGAGAGCGTGCATCAAATCCATTGATGCAAGAGCATGGAATGCTGTTCAAAAGGCATGGACACATCCCAAGATCGTTGATACTGAAGGAGATACAATTCGTACCCCTCTAGAAGAATGGACCAGGTCACAAAATGAAGATGCTACCTTCAATGACAAGGCACTCAATGCAATTCAGTCTTCCTTAGACATTCAGATGTTCAAACTCATAAGAAATTGTGAGTCGGCCAAATCCTTCAACAACATTGCGAAGGCGATGTTGGAATTAAAGAATCATGTCATCGTATTCTCACCACAAAATTTGAGAACATGAAGATGGTAGAAGATGAAACAGTTGGAGAATATTGCAACAAATTGCTTGAGATTGCAAATGAGTGTACTGATCTTGGTGATCCAATCACCAACAAAAGGTTAGTTTCTAAAGCCTTGCGAACTCTAACACCTCGTTTTGATATGAAGGTTGTTGCTATTGACACGGCAACAACCACTGGATGTTTGGACTTCACAAAGCTGATGAATGACCTGAAGACCTACGAAATGGAAATAAATGAAAATGGTGGGTCAAAGAAAAAGGGAATTGCCCTGACAGCTGGATCAACTTCAAAGTCAACTTCACCCTATGACGAAGATGATGATGAAGATCTTGAAGAAATCAGTGAAATGAATCTAGACTATGCTCTTCTCACCAAAAGACTCAACACTCTCATTCGAGCAAATAAAGAAAAACAACAGAAGGGAAGTTATGAATAACGTAAGCCTCATCATAACTCGTCCGGAGCTTTGGTGATATATGAAAAGATAAACTCACCTGAAACAGAACCCAAGATTATAAAGCGTGCTGCATCAGATCACTTTAGACCAAAGGAAGTGAAAGATTTCTCCAAAGTCCAATGCTATGAGTGCAAAGGCTATGGGCACTTTGCTAACGAATGTGCCAACACTTTTAGAAAACTTGGAAAGCCTGTCACATTCCTATCTCTTAGCGACAGTGAGCTGGACACCTCTGGAATATTTGTGGAAGAAATCTCAGATGAACAACCAACGAGCATGCAGCCTTAACTGTAGTATGTTCTGAAATGGTTAACTCAAAGCTCATAGAAGTTGAGATAACTTCAAACAGGTATGATGAGTCCTATTCTGAAACTCTTTTCTGTTTCAATACAGTAATAACCACTGCAGATGAGGAAGAAGAAGTTACTAAGGAAGAAACTCTGGAGTTGCTAATAAAGTTGCAGGAACTCTACAAAGAGCTGTATGTTAAGTGGATCAAACAGTGCAAGGAAATTGAGTCACTCAATGATGAATCCACTAATCAGAAGGCGTCACTTGCAAAGTTGGAAGTAATGTTGACCAAGAAAGATGCAGAGATTGAAGATATTAGGATTCAACTTAATCTTGCAAAGGATATATTCAAAAAGTACAACGCAGGTACTTCTAAACTTGATGAAGTTCTTGCATACACTCAGGTAACTTCTCATGGCATAGGTTATGATAAAACTGTAAAAACTGCATTTACTCAAATTCTGTCCACAAGTGGAAAACCCTTTGGTAAAGCTCAAGAAGGTCACTCCACTTCATCAGTGAGTAAGAAGCGTAGGAGATTTGTTTGTTACTATTGTTTTCTCCCTGGACATATAAAACCTTTCTGCCATAGGTTTTTGCAAGAACATAAAAATGAGATTTATTTGAGAACACAAGCCTCAAAATCAGGTCTTTCAGTCAAAAGTGACAAAATAAAGAACTTGGTCTGGAAGCCCAAAGATGTCTCCAAAGACACCTATAAAGTTGTCTTCACTGCATCAATATCTGATGATTCAACAACTTGGTACTTTGACAGCAGGTGTTCTCACCACATGACTGGATCTCAACATTATCTGACCAACTACCAAAAGATCAATGGTAGCGAAGTCACATTTGGGAGAGGAACGAATGGCAAAATTGTAGGACATGGTATCTTGAACAGTGCTGGTCTTCCAAAGCTGGCCAATGTATCACACGTCCAAGGTCTTACAGTAAACCTCATCAGTATCAACCAGCTCTGTGATGACAACTTCACTGTCGTCTTTGATAAGCAAAGCTGTATTGTGGTTGACACCGATGGTAAACATGTAATCTCTGGGGTAAGATCTTCTAATAACATTTATGAAACTAAAAGAAAAGGTTGTTTGAGTGCGCAGGTAAATGACGTACAACTTTGGCATCAAAAATTGGGGCATACCAATTTTCGCAACATGGAGAATCTTTAGAGACTCAATGCTGTTCTTGGAGTGCCAAAGCTGAACGTCTCAAATCCAAATCTGTGTGGAGATTGTCAAAAAGGAAAACAAGTGAAAGCCTCACATCCAGTTGTGACAACTTCAGAGAGACCTTTTGCTACTCAAAGCTGCTTTGAATTGTTTCACATGGATCTTATGGGGCCAGCTGAAGTAGAAAGCATTGAAGGTAAACGATATTCCTTTGTGATTATCGATGACCTCTCCAGGTACACTTGGGTAAATTTCTAAATGACAAAGGTAAAACCTATGATTCTTTCTTAGAATTATATGCTAAGGTTAGAAACTTCTACCATTCTTGCGTTAAAAGAATTAGATCTGACCATGGTGAGGAGTTTGAAAATTTTCAACTTCTAAACTTTTGCATAAAAGAAGGCATTCATCATGAATATTCTGCTCCTAAGATACCCCAGCAAAATGGTGTAGCTGAAAGAAAGAATAGGACCTTGCAAGAGATGGCCACTGTCATGTTACACTCTAAGAAGTTGTCCAAACGTTTTTGGGCTGAAGCTTTAAACACTGCATGCTATATAAGTAATCGAGTAAACTTAAGAACCGGAACCACCATGACGTCATATGAAATTCTAAATGGTAAAAACCCAACCTTAAATACCTACATGTTTTCGGTTGTGTTTGTTACATTTTGAATGATAGGGATTATTTGTTCAAATTTGATCCCAAAAGTGATAAAGGTGTGTTTATTGGTTATTCTCTTAATAGTCATGCTTACCGTGTTTATAATCTCAGAACAAAAACTGTTATGGAGAGTGTTAATATAAGATTTGATGATTTTGCCAACCTATACACTCCTGAAGAAGATACTAACGATCTGATTGAGATACAAGGAAGGACAGAAAAGATCACTGAGATAGAAGGAAGAGTTAACACTGAAGTTGAGCCCACTTCAGAGACAGATGAGGATACAACTACAGAAGGATCTGGATCAATTTCCCACTTAAACGAGTCAGAATTTCCAGAAGTAGTTCAAGGAAACATTAGGAGAGACCCACCAAGGAAGATTCGCAAAGATCATCCAATTGATCAAAGCATTGGAGATGTACACGAAGGGGTCAGAACTAGAGGTAAAACGCCTGCTAACTACAAGAAAATGGTAAGGATGGTATGCATGTCTTGTGTATTCAATGAAGTTGGTGCTGTTGTCTTCTTATCTTTAGTTGAACCCAAAAATGTAAATGAAGCATTAAAATATGAGTTCTGGATTAGTGTCATGCAAGCCGAGCTACTTGAGTTTGTTAGAAACAAAGTCTGGACACTTGTGCCTAGACCTTCAGGGATAAATGTGATAGGAACTAAGTGGATATTTAAAAATAAAACTGGTGAATTTGACAATGTCATTAGAAATAAAGCCCGCTTAGTTACCCAAGGTTACACTCAAGTAGAGGGCATTGACTATGATGAGACTTTTGCTCCAGATGGATGAATTGAGCCCATCAGGTTATTGTTTGCCATTGCATGTTATCTTAACATTACTCTTCATCAAATGGATGTTAAGGCAGCGTTTCTTAATGGTGTATTAGAAGAGGAAGCATACGTAGAGCAACCCAAAGGCTTTGAAGACCCAACCAATCCAAATCATGTGTATAAATTACATAAAGCGTTGTACGGACTAAAACAAGCTCCAAGAGCTTGGTATAGTCGGTTAACCGAATTTTTGCTTGAGTTTGGATTTTTCAGGGGTCATGCCGATAGAACATTATTCCTCAAGAAAGAAAAAGATTTACTCACGATCGCTCAAATCTATGTCGACGATATAGTATTTGGATTGACAAGTGAGAAAGCTTTGAAGGAATTTGTTGAAGCAATGTCCACATCTTTTGAAATGAGTATGGTCGGTGAACTTAGCAACTTTCTTGGACTTCAAGTCAAACAAAAGGAAAATGGTGTATTCATCTCACAGATAAAATGTGCCAAAAATCTTGTAAAGAAGTTCGGTTTGGAGAATGCAAAGCACATGAGGACTCCCATGAGTACGACTGAAAAGTTGTCAAAGGATGCAGTTGGACCTGAAGTTGATCCAACGTTATACAGATCAATGATCGGAAGTCTCCTTTATCTGACCGCTAGTCGACCAGATATCATGTACACTGTGTGTGCATGTGCTCGATTTCAGTCCTATCCCAAGTAGGAACACCTTAAGGCGGTAAAGAGGATTATTCGGTATGTGGCTGGCACATGTGAATTGGGATTATGGTTCACAAAGGACACAACTACAGATCTAGTTGGGTACACTGATGCCGACTGGGCTGGAGAAATAGATGATAGACGAAGTACAAGTGGAGGATGTTGCTACCTAGGAAACAAACTCATCTCTTGGCACAGTAAAAAGCAAAACTGCATCTCATTGTCCACAGCCGAGTCTGAATATGTGGTCGCCGGGAGTTGTTCAACACAGTTGATATGGCTAAAGTCGATGTTGGATGATTATGGCCTGGAAAGCAATCCCTTGGTGATACTCTATGATAATATAAGTGCCATTAACCTTGCAAAGAACCCGGTTCATCATTCCAAATCCAAGCACATTCATTTAAGGTATCATTTTATTAGGGATTTAGTTGAAAAGAAGCTATTAAAGTTAGAGTATATTAGTATAGATAATCAACTGGTAGATTTATTTACAAAAGCCTTAAGTTATGAGAAATTCTCAATTTTGAGGAAATCTCTTGGCTTATGTTCTATATGAAAAGTACAGTTGACCCAACTGTTGTCACACTTTCGGTATATCATAGTTAACTGTGAAGTTGAACAGATTCGAGGATGAAAAAGCCTGTATTAAGGTGAAACCATGATCGTTCTTATAAAATCATATAACTAGATCAAAGATCTTAGATAAATGGTTTTGATATGATTCTTTTGGTTATTCATCTATTCATCATCTATTTCTCTTCTTTAAAGTTTTTCTATGATGTAACAAAAGTATTCTGATAATAAAATTTTCTTGACCATAGTTGGTTTATTATATATATAAAAAAAAAACCGGGAAATTTTTGAAAGTTAGTTGAATGTATCTGGAAGTGTATCTTACTCTATCTTTAATATCTGGTTTGACTATATCTTTAATATAATTGATTCCTATTTTGAAGGAGGCAAGTATCTAACAGATATATTTATATTCCTCTATATACTCTCTCTTTTCACTCTCATTCTTATCAGTATTCACAAAACCCTCTAAAAACTCTTCGTCTTCTCGGAATCTTTCTACTCAATTCTTCCGCCATGAATCCTGATAAGTTGAGACAGATTCAGGAACTCTTCAACGATCCCGAAGCGTCGGCCTATCTCCGACACTTATCTACCTTTCCCCCCCAGCCTTCGTTCTCTCCGTCGCAACCTATCATATCTAACCCTTTCCGATTTCTGTCACCTGATTCCACCCCAATTCTTCGACCTAAAGTGCTTCTATCTCCGTCTAGAGGAAATACGCCGATGGAGATTTCTCTAGAGATTGCAAGTTGCTCAAAGATTCAATCGCACCCGCTTGCGCTACCAGCCTCCTCTCCGATGGTCGACTCATCACAGGCAATAATACTCACCCCTGACGGTGTCATTATGCAACCTCTTGATACTCCGGTACTCGCCGAAGAAACCCTTGACACTCCGGTGCTCGCCGAGGAAACTCTAGACCCTCTTTTTCCTTCCAACGAAGTGAATACTTACAATGAAGGTCCAATTGAGGTGCCATTTTCAGAAATTGAAGAAGATGCTAAGGAGGAGGTACTTGAGAAATCTACTCTGAAACATACGCCGCCTAAGAAGAAATCGACCAAGTCGAAGAAGGTCCCTCCAACTAGACGGTCCAAGCGTTTTCATGTGACCGGCAGTTCCTCAAGAACTCCGATGGAGCCAATTGAGATCATCAATGAAGCTGAAGAGGAGGAGGAGTGTGAAGAAGAGATGTCAGATGATGATATGGGTGAACAGACTCTTTCCGATTCTGAGGCTGATGATCAAGTTGAAGAGACTGTTGCTTCAAAGAAGGGCAAGAGAAAGATCTCTTTCTCTTCTCCCTCGAAAGGTTGTGGAAAAGCTGTGACGAAAGTTAAGCGGAGTGTTGCTCAAACTGAGAAGGATGCTGACTCTGATTCGGATTTATAGGTATCAAATACTAACTCAATCTTATTTTATTCAGATCTTGCTAAGCGAAATTAGGAATTCTTTAAGAATAGAGAAATCTTGAATGATCGAGCAGTAGATTTAAAAGATTTTTCTGGATATAATTTGGTTGAATTTTTGAAGAAAAGAAAAGTGTTGGGGAGTGTAACTTATGCTAGGCCTTATGTTGCTGAAGTAGTTAGATATTTCTATGCAAATTTGACACATGATTTTGGGAATCCAGCCTCTAAGCAATATGGTAAAGTCTTTATACATGGGAAGGTATTCATAGTTACTCCGGCTAGGATTAACAAATTTTCGGGAATACCTAATGTTATTGAAACTGATGAGGGGGTTGATGAGGAGTTGGAGGCTAAGATGGCTGATGTGTTAACTGGTGGCCAAACTGAGATGTGGGTGGCTAATAAGAAGCCGAATAGACTTGCTTCGGTTCTAACATCACTGTTTTCAATACTTCACAAAATCTCTGTGTCAAACTGGATTCCTACTTCGAACACAACGATGGTGCCATTTGAGCATGTTTGCCTATTGTATAAGTTGTATATGGGAGAAAAGGTGAATCTAGGGCAACATATTTTCAATTCAATTGCCGAGATTGCCATGACAAAGTCCAACAAGAAGTTGGTGGTCCCCTCTCTCATTTACAACATGTTTCTGGACCAAGGGTTTAAGCCCACAAAGAAGGATATTCTCACGGCCAGACTTCCTCTCCAGACTGTTCAAAAGGAGTGATGCTGCTGTGACTGCTCCTCCATCTTTAGATCATCTTTGTTCTATCCCTATATTTGTTTTGTAGGAACATATTGAGCTTTACACTGCCGAGATAGAGATCTTTGCCAAGTAAAGGAAAGTATTCCAGCGCCTTCTTTCTTCCTAAAAAGGGGGAGAGGTTGGTGGTAGAGAAGGCAGTAGCAGAGGCAGAGGACGGCCAAGGACAGCAACAAGTGAAGAGGAAGGAACTAATGAGCAAGAGAAGGAGGAGGAGGAGTAGAAGAAAAGAAGAAGGAAGAAGAAAGAAGAGCTGCAGTCTGTTGCAGTTTTTGGTTTCTGTTGCAGTTTTTGGTTGATGTTTCTCAAACAATTTCCATTATGTTTGTGTTAAACAACTATATGTTTGCTGAAGATCTGATAAGATCTTTCTTTTGTTGATGTTTTTGTTGCTAACAGTTAGTTGTGTTTGATGATATCATATGGTTATCTAAGTATGTTTTGAATATGTGTATGATATCTTTTGGAAGTATGCATGACAGGGGGAGTGAAGTGTACATGACAGGGGGAGTAACTGTATTTGTTTTAGTTGTGACTTGTTCTTGTGTTTCAAGTACATGTTTAGGGGGAGTTCTGTTATGATTTGATTGTGTTGCATGCTTGAAGTTGTTTTGGGAAGAAAGACAAAAAGGGGGAGATTGTTGAAACCGTATGGTTTATTATTTTGGATATAGTTTTTGTTTTGTCTTTCTTTTATTTTGCAGGAAGTTTAATATATGGATGGACATGTGATTTGACCAAGTCTTGAAGTTAAAGTCTAAGATATGTTTGTTCCTATTTTCATGGGAAGTTTGTTGCTTGTGGCTAAAGTCAAGGAGAGATGGAGGGAGTGGTTTTTGTGCAAGATATATGAGTAGAGATCAAGTAATTAGTTTGTATAAATAAGGATCAGTCGTATAGAGTTTAGATATGAATTCTTAGAGATATTATCAGATCTATATTGAGAGATATTAGTTTTCTATAAGTGTTAGTTAAGACAACTTTAGTCACAACCTTCTGCGAAGGAAGAGATAAAGTGTCTTAAGTTGAGTAAGAGTTTGCTTGTAGTGTTTTTGTAATTCACAAATTCATATAGTGAATATTTTTCCCTGAGGCACTTCGCGAGATTATAGAAATATAATCTCGTGAAATTTTCCAATCTATTGTGTGTTTCTAAATTCCGCTGCATATACAAAGTTGTCTCAACTTTAGATACAACTTTGATCACAACTCTGCAAGAAACCGAGAGTTTGGTTTCTTCACATGTCTCATTCATGCCATTCTAAAAAATCAAGGCATGAAAGAGAACAAGAAGAAGCTTATAGCTGAGCAGCTAACAATCTCGATTGTCAAGCCTAAAACGGGAGATGAATGAGTAATGGATCTGCCCTAGGGCTTGGATGCTGCTGGTCTCAAACATTCTTCCTCTGATGTGGCTACAGGCTCACCTTAGTCAACCAAGGTTCCTGATCCTATTGCTGCTGACTCTCCTCGAATTCCCATTGTCATGATGCCAATGAATACTCTTCTAACGTAGCTTGACCACATTTCTACCGCTGTCCAACATCTCTCTCAAGTGCGTGATGCATTTCTGCATATCTTTTCAGCACAAAAAGGGAGAGAAGAAGATGAAGATGTTGGTGATGGTGATGAAGATGTTGGTATGGAAGAATCTGCGGATGCTGAAGCTAATGTAGGGAAAAAGAAGAAGGTAGCCAAGGGGAAGATGAAGATGATTTGAAGCTGAAGCTGCATTTGTTACAGCTTCTGATTTTACAAACACTATTTTAGTTTTCCAAACAATGCTTATTATGTTTTCTTTATGTGCTGGACACATTTAAGATGCTCCATGCATCATTAGTTTTTATTTTTGTTTTTGATGTGTGTGCTGGACACACTTTTATTTTGACGTGCTTTTATATGCATTTCTGTTTTTAGGATGCAAATTAATTTTTATGTTTATGATTATATGCGTGCCTTGTTTATTTGTTTAGGTATTTGTTATATACCATAGTTTTTGGGCATGATATGCATAGTTGGTTTTTGGAATGTTGAATGATCAATGTTCCCTGAGTTATTTGTGTTAAACGTGGATTTAACATTGTTTTTATAACAAGGTTAATCACTTGTTATATGATAATCACATTAAGGGGGCGTAACACTTAAGGGGGAGATTTTGTTCATCTCCATTTTCCACTGTGACTCTAATTGTACAAAATACATTGAGTTGTATATTTTGTGCAGAAAGGCTAAGATTAAAGGGGAGATTGTTGATTGCTGTCTGACATTGATAATTCAATGTTGGATGCAATGTGAGACAGACTCCCGATGACATTGTCTGTGACATAGTCATGATTAATCTTATCCTTTTCTAGTTTTATTTATTTATTTATTTTTTATTTATTTATTTATTTATTTTAATTAATAAATTATATTTTATATATCTTAGATTATGTATATATCCACGAAATAATTATTTCAAATAAATGAATACATACTGTTGGAATTTGTTGCCACAAACACTGAAATTAGACACAGATTCCTAATGTCAAACTCAATGTTAAAGACAGTTAACACAACTTATCTTAACACAAATATGCTGAAAATAAAATACACAAGAATACACGATGTAATTTTAAATCATACACAACATGTGTATGATTGCCACAGGGCGAAATTATACTATTATGAGTACAAAATTTTCAAGCTGTTAATGTTGGACGCGAAGACTCTCAACACTACAGCAACATTACAAGTTCTAATCTAGACTATCACTAAAAAGAACTAAAACATATAAATTGACATCCCGTCAATTCATATACAAACAACAACATACAAATTGACATCCCGTCAATTCATACATAAACTAAATCATACAAGTTGACATCCCGTCGACTTGTATACAAACTAAAACATACAAATTGACATCCCGTCAACTTGTATACAAACTAGTAAAGGTTTCACAACCTTGCTATCTATCCTAATTTGTACAATCTATTCCGTGAAAGGATTGAACAATAATAAACATTAAGATAGAAGAAAGAACGAAGAATGAAACCTATACTAAGTTTGTGACTCAAGCTTTCTTCAATCTTCACGCAGCGGAAAATGGATTGAGTTTGAATAAGTCTTCAAGTGTCGATCACATCCCTTATATGCTTTTTCACTTGAATAGACAAGGCTCAAGTCTTCTCTCTCTTGATCGTGGGTTGGAGATAACCGCTCTTCATCACTACTCAATCGTGTGAGAAGAGAACCATCTCCAAGGCATGGTTGAAGCCATATCCACGTTCTCACCTATTTTCCAAATATTCCAACAATAAAAAAAACTGAAAAAGAAAAGAGGTTAAATAAAAGAAACAAGAAGCCTTAAAAATAGGAGATAGAGTTTTGACTTTGTCAAACTTCTATTTTAAATAATATATCTAATATATGTATATATCCATTTATTTGAAATATTAATTTCATGGATATACATATATATTTTAAGATATATAAAATTATTTTATTTATTAAAATAATAAATAAAACTAGGAAAGGATAAGATTAATTACGACTATATCACAGACAATGTCGCAGGGAGTCTGTCTGACATCAAGTGCAGCATTGAACCTCAATGTCATACAGCACTCAACAATCTCCCCCTTAATCTTAGCATTTCTGCACAAAACATACAACTCAATGTATTTTGTATAATTAGAGTCACAGCGAAAAATGGAGATCTTGAAAATCTCCCCTTAAGGGTTACTCCCCTTAATTAGATCATCATATAATAGGAACATATCCTATTATAAAATCAATGTTGAACAATACATTCAACACATAATATCAATGTTGAACTCAAC
Source organism: Perilla frutescens (assembly GCA_026008535.1). Taxonomy (NCBI): domain Eukaryota; kingdom Viridiplantae; phylum Streptophyta; class Magnoliopsida; order Lamiales; family Lamiaceae; genus Perilla; species Perilla frutescens. The sequence goes on from BRKX01000005.1 coordinate 11,590,228, forward strand.
GTTCAACACACAATATACAATGTTGAACCCAACGTTCAACACACAATAATTAAGACATATTGATCATACAATATCTCAAAACAAACTCAATATGCCTAAACATAATGATATGTCACGAATATCAAAAACTAAATAAGCATATAGAATCAAGAACATATTTATAAATTGCATTCAACAACAAAAAACAAGATATGCATAAAATGCATACCAATACCGTGTGTCCAGCACACACAAAAACAGAAAACATTAAAAATTGATTTTAGCATAAAAAATAGTTTTAAAATTCAGAAGCTTAAACACTAAGCTTCACATCATCTTCCTCTTCCGTTTGGCTGCACCTTTTCTCCCCTTTGCTTGACCAGCAACACTTGATCCAGCATCAGCATCTGTGTCTCCAGCATCCACATCATCACCATCAACAACATCATCTACTCCCCCTTTTTGTGTAGAAAGGAGAGTCAGAAGAGAATCTCGAGCCTTGGTGAGTTAACCAATAACATGATCAAGCAGTGCAATTTGATGTTGAAGAGTCTCCAGCGGCATCATGACAATTGGAATAGCAGGCGTGGAGGCAACATCAGGATAGACATCAGATTGGGAAGGAGCAGGGGTACCTTCGGCAGAAGGAGGCATTGGATTAGCAGCATCATGAGGATAGGGAAGATCAATGATCCTGTCGTCATTTCCCTTAGGCTTCATTATAGAGATGGAAGACTGCTCGGACATCACATTCTTTTTGCATTCCTTTAACCCTTGGTTCTTAAGGATCCCATAGATCAAACATGGGAAATGAAGCAAATTGGAGGAACTTGATTTAGAGGCAGCCTTCAAGGCAACCTCAAAAATGTATGCCCCAAGGTTGAAAGGAAGCTGATTTCCTATCTTGTACAGGAGAATGTCCTGATCAACTGTGATGACAGAGGCATTTGATGTGGGCAGCCAATTGCTCACTTCAAGCTTGTATAACACTGAGTAAAAGAATGTTAACTTGGAAGCAGGTACTTTGTTGAGCCATTTTGGAACTAAACCTCCAATAATAACATTCACCACATCATCAATCAAATCTAAAGACATGATTGTGTCCTCATTACCCAACTTAAGAAATGTGTTAATAATATTAGGAGAAAACTTATATATATTTTCCTTAACATACACAGTTTAGTAGGATCTCCCATATCAGAAGTGATGTTAGCATAGAATTCATGAATAACATCAGGATCATATGACACCAGTGACGTAACAGATTTCCATAAACTTCTCTTCTTAAGAAACACATCCATCCCATATTTTTTAAAGCTAAGAACATCTATCATTTTCTCAACCTTAAGAGTTCTCTTAACATAAAGAGCATGGGATTTCTTAGCCTCTTCAGAATAGAAAATCTTACTGAAGGCTTGCGTGACATCAAGAGGAGAGTCCTCATCTGTGCCGGAATCCTCGTCCACGGGCTCAGCAGTAGGATTGACACTCTATGTGACATCAGCAGGAGGAGAAGTAGGAACTTGTTCACTAGTGGAGTCGGATTCGTCTTTTAGCGACTTGGAGGCAACCTTAGACCCTTCCTTCTTCACCTTCTTGGAGGAGATGACCTCAGGTTTGTCAGTTTCATCACTGTGAAGTCACTTCAATTTCCTCGTCGGTGGAGAAGTCTTCACCATTTTTGACAAAGACTGCAGGTGGGAAGTGGCTTCAGGGTCGATTGAATTTGTGGAATCTCCAAGCACATTCATCCTAATCGGCTTAGGGTTTAGGATCTCGGTTCCAGGAGGAATAATGAGATCCGAATGAACTTCAACTTCAGTTTGCATTGCCTTTGATGTGGAAGGCTCAGTGACATTCGCTGTAGTTGGTTCAGCGTGAGCAGTTGGTGGAGCAATATTAGGAGTCTGAGTTGATATTGCAGAATGTGGGGGTTGCATTGCAGCAGCCGGTGTTGAGGCCGATGATGGGGATCCTTTTGAGAGCTCCATCATCTGCTACAACATCATCATCATGGCTTGAAGGTGGTTAGGGTTTTGGTCCGCCATGGATGAAAAAGGAGAGAGAGATGTTTTGAAGAAGCGGAGAAGATGAATCGTTTAGAGAGAGAAAAGTGAATCAGATTTGGAGAGAGAGAGGGTTTTGAATTGAAAAGGAGATAAAGACAAACCACTTTATTATATTAAAATAATGAAAGTGGTATCTCTCATTCTCTCTCTCTCTTATCATATCAAAAGATATGCGGATAAGTATATATGTTTATCAACAGTAATTCAATTACTTATTATTTAAACATAAAATAATAAATAATAAAAAATTATAATAAAAAAATGTAACATCCCAGATTTTCAGAGTTCATTTAGAAAATTAAAGAAATTAATTAGAACCTAGTTAAGGATGTTTTGGCCCTAAATTGCGATTTTAGAAGTTGTTTTTCGTAAAATCGTATTTTTGAGAATTTTGATTCCAGCTCAGTCGTAGCCAATTTTGGTCACGTTTGGAAGACGTTGACCCAAGGAGCATGCTGGTGCTTTCGGATTTTGAATCTGAAGTCATTTGAATTCCCAGTGAATTAAATCACGTTTAAAGGAGTTATGAATAGTATTTTTCCGTAGGAGCGCGTTCGATAGAAATTTATGAAATCCCGTGTATTGACCCGAGCCTTGATCTTTCAAGCTTATCCTATAGGAAATTTCTCAAGGAATCTGTTGGCGTTCCCGGATTTTTATTCTGAGGTCAATTGAACGCTCGGGAATTTTATTTGTCCCTTGCGTGGAATAGTAACTTTATTTTTGAAAAGAGATTAATTTCTCATTTTCCTTCAAAACGACTCGTTCTTTATTCTGAGTCAATTAAGTTCAACAGTACTCGAGCCAACGAACCTGCCGGTATTTTCAGATTTAATAAACGAGGTCATTTGGACCTCGCCATTGAATAAAGCACCTTTTATCCGAACCTGATATTTTTAAAGCAGTATTGTTGCACTGCTGAAGCTTCCCGAGGAAGCCATTTATTTTTCTATAAATAGAGCCCTCCCTTTTCATTTTTCCTCGCTCATTTCTCATTCTTAAATCTCCATTCATGTAGTAGAGAGAGAGAGAGAGTAAAGGGAGCCCTCTTCGTGAGGGCACCCCAGTGAGAGAGAGAGCGGAGTGGGGGCGCCGCGAGGCTGGGCAAGGAGCCCCACGGGGGCGCAAGGAGCGCCGGGGCGCAAGGGAGCCCCGCGGGGGCAAGGGCGCGCAGGCGCGTTCGGCAGCTCCGGCACGTTTTCGTGCGGAGGCCATAACTTTCGCCTCGGTTGGAACCACGAGGCCGGTGAGTACTCAAATCGAAGCTCTTTTGATGGTCTATGATGTAGAAGTGGCCGATCGTCCATAATCTCGATCGTTCAAATCGGATTTTCCGTCCCCTTTTGTGGTAATTTCGGATGCCTTAATCTTTTAAATTCTCGTGTTTTAAGTTATAGTTAAGGGTCAAGGGTTTAGATATCATTTTGATGTCTTATTAGGAACTTGAATAAGGTTTCAAGTCATTGATCGACTTTCATAAAGATGAGGTGAACCCCGAGGAGGCCCGAGGAAGGATTTTCGGCTCGTTGCTTCATCTACATGCTCGTTATCGAGATGTTCGTCATCGAGGTGGGTCGTTCTAATGCAAGTATAAAGTTTGAGCTATTAAGCTCTAGAAGAATGATAGGGCAAGATGAATATCCAATTAAAATATTTTATGCTCTGCCTGTTTAGTCTCTGTACAAGGAAAGGAAAGGAATAAAGGAAGCTATATGCATGATATTGTTGAATTGTTGTTTGAGTTTGATAAGTAAAGGAAGTCATTATAAGTTAAGTGGGCTCTCAAGTATGTTTAGATATGCTAGAATTGTTTAAATACGATTGATGCCAGCCTGAGATCTAGAATTGCTTTAATTACAATCGATGTTTATCCGCGTTCATTTCCTCGTATTTGAATGTTTATGCTTTGTTAAAGCTCGTATAGTTAAGGATTAAGGATTGCCTTATTAGTGTAGTGTTAAAAACCTTGTAGGCCGAGATCATGCTCAATTAAGAATTAGCTTTAGATGATTGCTCTAAGCTTGGTATTGCGAGCTAAGTCAAGTAAGTAAGGAAGGTTAAGGTTAAGGTTAAGGTTAAGGTTAAGAAAGGAGGAATTTAAGGAAAGATATAGTTTCTATTGTAAGCAGGTTATCGAGCTCAAAGAACAGTTTATTTGCATTATCATGCTGTGACCTTCGTGTCACTAAAGTTGAACATTTGAAAGTAAAGAGAGTCACTGCTGGGTAATTCCCTCGCATACTCAGAGAATACTTGAGGTAACCCCTCTCTCATCCTAAGGCATAAGGGTGCAGTAGACAGCAGGTTTGAGCCAGGAAAGGCGCCAGAAAAGGAAGTAAAAGGTTTTGCGGGTATGGAGAGGGCTTTTGCGTTTTGCTCTCCATATGCCGCCAGTTATTAATTGGATATTCCAAAGTTTATTAAAGAGTTTTCTCATAAATCCCCACTGAGTACATTAGTGCTCACCCCCTCTTTTTCAAATATTTTCAGGTTAAGATGCTGAGGCCGGTGATGTGTTGCTGGTGGGGTTGTCTTAGTTGTCTGAGGTTTCAAGTTTGTTGCTCTGTATGGTTACATGTTTTCTTCCGCTAAGTTTCTGCTAAGTACTCTCATGTTAGTATTTAGTCTTGATATGTGTAACTAGATTCTTGATAATAGCATGTTTTAAATGCTATGAATTCTAGTTATCAATAATTTCTTTGAAGCATGTTCTTTGATATATCAGTTGTTCCTTTAATGATTCCGAGTTATTTGAATAGTCATACCTATTGAGCATTCTGGTATCTATTCATCTTCAGTTGACTTGTGAATAAGTCTTTCATGCTTGTTATTATTGTTCGCCTATGAAGAGGCTTTTCCTTTCAAGCATGATTCTGTTCGTTCAAGTTAAGTTTTGAGGTAGTTTCTTGTTTGGTCCTATGAATGAGACAATATGATTTATTTGACTCCGACCTTTTTATGGGTCTTAGCCATTGTGGCTTTTGAGGAAGTCTTGTTTAGTTATAAAGTCAAATTCCTATATGTTTGTCTTTATATTCTGTTTAAATTTTGGTTGGCCTATGATTTGGCATTTCTTTGACTCGATTGAATCCTTTGACCCCTTTGATTCGTTAAAGATGATAGTCCTTCTAAGTCATGAAGTTAAGTTGCCTAAGTTGTGAGGCGCTAACTTAGTTTGATTCTAAAAATACCCCCTGGATTTCCGATTAATCTACCTATTTTCTTCGGCTTTTACGCCCAACAACCCCGTCCCTATTCTCGGGACCGGGCTATTACAAAAAATAAATTCTGAAAATAAATAAAACTAATGGAGATGAGTCATTATTGAATAAATTCTCATGAATTGATTCATAGTATAAAATCATATCATCGTACCATAGTTTTTATTAAATTCAGAATTACAAGACCTGATGTCAAAACATTGACTTTAACATCAGGATGTCAACATTGACTAACAAACACACATTCCAAGAGATTTCCTTAGAGAAGAAAATCTCTCAAAATCCAAAGGTTTAGTAAAAATATCAGCAATTTGATTCTCTGTAGGAATGTATTCCAATTTAATGATATCTCGTTCCACAAGATCACGGATAAAGTGATGTCTGATGTCAAAGTATTTGGTGTGAGAATGTTGGACTGGGTTCTTCGAAATTTCAATTGCACTGACATTGTCACATAACGATGTCAAAGAAGGACTATCCAGACCATAATCTAGCACCATTTGATTTAACCACAACAGTTGAGAGCAACAACTAGCGGCAGCAACATACTCTGACTCGGACGTGGAGAGTGAGATATAATTTTGTTTCTTACTTGACCAAGAAATTAGATTATTACCAAAATAAAAACAACCTCCGCTAGTGCTCTTTCTGTCATCGACATCACCTTTCCAATGGGAATCACTATACCCTACAAGATGAATGTTAGAACTCTTGCAGTATTTAACACCAAACCCAATTGTGCTTGAAACATAGCGAATGATACGTTTAATAGCTTTAAGGTGAGATTCTTTAGGCTGAGATTGATATCTCGCACAAACACCAACACTAAACATAATGTCAGGACAACTAACTGTTAAGTACAATAAGCTACCTATCATTCCTCTATACATGATAAAATCAACATTGCTACCAACATCATCTCTGCTCAACTTTTCAGAAGATCTCATGGGTGCCTTCATAGGTTTAGCATTCTCTAGTCCGAAACGCTTGACCAATCCTCTAGCATATTTGCTTTGAGAGATGAAGATCCCATCTTTATCTTGCTTGATTTGTAGACCAAGGAAATAGTTGAGCTCTCCAACCATGCTCATTTCAAATGTGTTGCACATTGAGTCTACAAAATCTTTGAGCAGATTAGTACACGTTGAACCAAAAACAATGTCATCAACATAGATTTGAGCAATAGTAATATGTTTTTGATTATTCTTAATAAGCAATGTTTTATCGACTTGACCTCTTACAAAACCAAATTGGAGCAAGAATTCGGTCAGTCTAGCATACTATGCTCTAGGGGCTTGTTTGAGACCATACAATGCCTTTTTGAGCTTAAACACGTGCAATGGTTTCTCATGACATTCGAACCCCTTAGGTTGTTCGACATATGCTTCTTCATTGAGAAAACCATTCAAGAAAGCACTTTTAACATCCATTTGATGTAAAGTAAAACCCACACAACATGCAATTGCACATAAAAGATGAATGGATTCAATCCTTGCAATAAGAGCAAATGTTTCGTCAAAGTCTACCCCTTCAACTTGGGTGTAGCCTTGAGCGACTAGACGAGCTTTATTTCTGACAACATTGCCAGACTCATCCGTTTTATTTTTGAAAATCCATTTTGTCCCAATCACATTTTTATCTTTGGGGTGTGGAACTAATTCCCATACATTGTTCCTTACGAACTGGTTTAGTTCCTCATGCATATCATTGATCTAAAAATTATCATTAAGTGCATCCTTAATGTTTTTCGGTTCAATGTTAGACAGAAAGCAAGTGTTTGACATACAAATATTTAAAGAAGACATGCATACCAGTTTCAGCATTTATTTGTATTCCTCTGAGTTCTTGCTTCTAGTTTGAACTCCTTCGGATTGTTCACCAATGATTTGTGAATCTGGATGATTCTTCCAAATTTGACTTGGAGGATCCCTTCTTGGTTCACCTTCGGCAGTCACCATCTGATCATCTTCACTGTCTGAAGTGAATGTTGGTGTTGATGTTTTGACTAAAGCTTCATCAACCTGTGGAACATTTACTTTGACATTCTCAGTGGATGTCTTGTTCTCACAATCACTTTTAGCCTGATCACTTGACATTTCACCTGTGTCAATGAGATCAATTACATCATCATCTTCAGATTTTGAAGCAATACCTGCATGGTCATCAAAAAAAATATTAATTGATTCTTGGACTATTTTTGTTCAAAGATTAAGCACACGGTAAGCACGACTGTCAGGTGTGTAACCCAAGAAAATCCCTTTGTCACTTTTGGAATCAAATTTTCCCAGATGATCCCTGTCATTCAGGATGTAACATACACATCCAAACACATGAAAGTACTTCAAATTTGGCTTATTTCCCTTCAGAAGTTCATACGGTGTCACAGTTCTGCCTGGGCGAAGAAGCAGTTAACACTGCTTCAGCCCACAGCTTCTTGGACAACCGTTGAGCTTGTAACATTGCTCTTGACATGTCCTGAAGAGTTCAATTTTTTCTCTCAACCACCCCATTTTGTTGAGGTGTCTTCGGAGCAGAAAACTCATGAATGATGCCTCATTTTTCACAAAACACTTCAAACATTGAGTTTTCAAATTCGAGCCCATGATCTGTTCGAATGCATTTGATGTTGGACTCATGTTGTCTTGACACTAACTTGTAGAACTTCTTGAACATCCTGAAAGCTTTAGATTTTTCTTGAAGAAATTCAACCCATGTGAATCTCGAAAAATCATCAACTATCACCAGAATGAATCTTTTTCCACTCATGCTTTTGGTGTCAATGGGACCTATGATGTCCATGTGGATCAGATCGAAGCACTTCATGGTTTGACAAGCTGAGGAACTTTTGTGTGAAGCTTTTACTTGTTTGCCTTTTTGACATGCACTGCAAACAACATCGAGATTGATCTTCACAGGTCGAATACCCCGAACAGCATCAGCTTCAATTAGTTTTTTCAAACTTCGAAAGCTGAGATGACCCAGTTTTTGATGTACGAGTTGAGTGTCAACATTGACTGAAACATTGCATTTTTCATTCTTGTCAGCATGATAACAATTATCCAATACCCGACTTCTTAACATAATGCATTTATTCTCACTATCAAAAACCTCACAGGTGTTCTTATTAAATCTGACATGCATACTGTCATCACATAGCTGACTTATGCTGATCAGATTTGCTATTAAACCTTCGACATGAAGCACATTGCGTAACTTGGGAAAGTTCTTGATATTCAAGGTTCCTTTTCCTACTATGTTGCCTTTTGCTCCTCCACCATAACTTACTTTTCCTTTGCTTGTCGTGGTATAGTCATCGAGGAACTTAGAATTTCCTGTCATGTGCCGTGAGCACCCACTGTCAAAGTACCACGTAACAGCAATGTTGGCTTTCAAAGATTTGTAGACAACATTACACTAGATCTTTGTCTTCTTTGAGGGTTTCTTCTTTTTGGTAGATTTAGAAGAATTTTCCACGACAATCTTACCTTTTGCTATATCATCATGATATTTCAAGCAATAAGGTTTGATGTGTCCAGGCTCTTGGAAATAATGACAAACAAATTTCTTTTCCTTGGACTTGTCATTGACATTCGGTTTGACATTTCCGTCAATATTGACTGGAACATCCTTGGAGCTTTTCCCTTTGACAAACTTGATAAGATTTGAGATAGACATTTTTGAACTCGATGTATATCCCAAGCCTGCTTTTGTGGTCTGTTCCAGTGTCAGAACCTCGTTTAAAGTAGATGTTTCTTGATTGAGTTGTCGAAAGGTTTTCGAAGCAGCTTCTACTTCTTTTCTCATCTTGTTCAGCTCAAGATCACTTCTAGTGAGTCAAATCTCAAGGTCCAGTACTCGTTGCTTTAGAGTTTAGTTTTTTTCCACAAGAATCCCAAATTATTTTGATTGTTCAGTCCATTGGACACAAACTTCATCTACAACCCTGTGTAATTGTTGTAGAGCTTCCTGGTGGTTGACTTCAGATTTGTCTTCTTCCACCTGAGACACTTCAGCAGTGTTGCAAAACTCATCCAGTAATGTCATTTCATACCAGTTAGTGGTATTTGGAGGAACGTCAGAGATTTCTTGTGTAACATTCTCCATAACATAGCTTGGAACATCTGGAGTTACATGATCAAGACTAGCATCATAGTCATAATCAACACTCTCCATGTCAGTTAAGGCGCCAATCATTCCATCTAAGTCATCATCGACTTTTACAAACAAAATAGTTTGTTTTTTAGCTTCTTCATCACCGGATTCGTCGCTTAACATGGCAGCACTGTAATTTCTTCTCTGCTTCCTTTGGATAGTAGGACATTCATAGCATAGTGTCCAAAACCAAAACATCCCCTACATTGAACTGAGTTAATGTCCTTTACTACAACATCTAGAGACTTTGAACATTTTGTTGATCCAGATGACGTTGATGAGGGAGAATCAAACAATCTCCGTGGTTTGAAGTTTGGGGAACCTTTCTTCATTGACCGGACAAGGGTATTGAACTTCTTCATAAGCAGTGCAACACTCAGGGGTTCATCTTCAGTAATCTTCTGAATGTTCTCGACATCAAGTTCAACATTTGAATTTGATGTTACTGATTGAAGTGCAATTCCTTTGGAGGAGGTGTTTGATTTCTGGTTTTCAAGATTCATCTCAAACGTAAGTAGAATGCTCACTGCTTCACTCAAACTCATGTTTAATACATTGTGAACTTCTTCAATTGCTGATATTTTCATGTTGAATCTCTCTGGAAGTGTGCGAAGAAGTTTGCTAACCATGTTTTCGTTCGAGATCGGACATCTAAGAGCTGTGGATTCGTTTGACACTTCACACAATCGTTCAGTGTACATTGAGATAGTCTTATCTTCTAACATTCGCAGAGTTTCGAATTTGGAAGTGAGTAGCCTAAGCTTTGTTTGTCTTACACTGATCGATCCTTAACAATGTTCCTGCACGAAACATCAACCGAAACAAAAATATCATTGAGTGCCCTCGAATTGAAGTTGGAAATGATTCGATCATCATTAGTCCATTAAGTCTCCGGAGTAAGAATGTACACTCCATTTGGTCCTTCCATCCTTGGTAGAGACCATTCTTCAATTACAGCCAACCAAGCCCTCTCATCGATGGACTTGATATATATCTTCATGCGCGATTTCGACATAGCATAATTCTTGCCATTACTATCCAATGCTGGAGGTCGGCACTGATTCATCTGAATATCTATCTTTCAGTGAGTCAACAAACCAAGGATCGAATACTTAGTATGTTAAGTACCGGCTCTTGATGCTACTTGTTGGAATTTGTTGCCACAAACACTGAAATTATATACATATTCGTAATGTTAAACTCAATGTTAAAGACAGTTAACAGAACTTATCTTAACACAAATATGCTGAAAATAAAATACACAAGAATACACGATACAATTTTAAATCATACACAACATGCGTATGATTGCCACAGGGCGAAATTATACTATTATGAGTACAAAATTTTTAAGCTGTTAATGTTGGACGCGAAGACTCTCAACACTACAACAACATTACAAGTTCTAATCTAGACTATCGCTAAAAAGAACTAAAACATATAAATTGACATCCTGTCAATTCATATACAAACAACAATATACAAATTGACATCCCGTCAATTCATAAATAAACTAAATCATACAAGTTGACATCCCGTCGACTTGTATACAAACTAAAACATACAAATTGACATCCCGTCAACTTGTATACAAACTAGTAAAGGTTTCACAACCTTGCTATCTATCCTAATTTGTACAATCTATTCCGTGAAAGGATTGAACAACAATAGACATTAAGATAGAAGAAGGAACGAAGAATGAAACCTATACTAAGTTTGTGACTCCAGCTTTCTTCAATCTTCACGTAGTGAAAAATGGATTGAGCTTGAATAAGTCTTCAAGTATCAATCACATCCCTTATATGCTTTTTCACTTGAATAGACAAGGCTCAAGTCTTCTCTCTCTTGATCGTGGGTTGGAGATAACCGCTCTTCATCACTACTCAATCGTGTGAGAAGAGAACCGTCTCCAAGGCATGGTTGAAGCCATATCCACGTTCTCACCTATTTTCCAAATATTCCAACAATAAAAAAAAACTGAAAAAGAAAAGAGGTTAAATAAAAGAAACAAGAAGCCTTAAAAATAGGAGATAGAGTTTTGACTTTGTCAAACTTCTATTTTAAATAATATATCTAATATATGTATATATCCATTTATTTGAAATATTAATTTCGTGGATATACATATATATTTTAAGATATATAAAATTATTTTATTTATTAAAATAATAAATAAAACTAGGAAAGGATAAGATTAATTACGACTATATCACAGACAATGTCGCAGGGAATCTGTCTGACATCAAGTGCAACATTGATCCTCAATGTCATACAACACTCAACACATACATATTAGATATATTATTATTTATAATAGAGTTTGACAAAGTCAAAACTCTATCTCCTATTTTTTAGGTTTCTTATTTTCTTTTATTTAACTTTTTTCTTTTTCAGAATTTATATTGCTAGAAAGTTCAGAAAATAGGGATGAACGTGGGATATGGTTTCAAAGACTCCATAGAGGCGGTTCTTCCTCAAACACGATGGAGTAGTGATGAGGGCGGTTATCTCCAACCTACGTTCAAGAAAGAGAAGACGTGAGTCTTGTTCCATTCAAGTGAAGAATGCATATAAGGGATATGATCTACACTTGAAGACTTATTCAAGCACAAATCATCTTTCCGCTGCATGTGAAGATTGAAGGGCTTGAGTCACAAACTTAGCTTTAGATTTTGTTCTTCGCTCCTTCTTCTTCCTTTGTTGTTGTTCAATCACTTCATGAGAATGGATTGTACAAGTTAGGATAGATAGTAAGGTTGTGAAATCACGGCTAGTTTTTCTACAAAAGAACAGTAGATTAATTTGTATTTTGAATTCGTTTTTTGGTTGTAAACTAGAATAGGGTTCATGTATTTTGTTTGATGTGTCGAGGGCTCAGCATCTGACTTCATCAACTTAACAACTGTGTTGGCTCATGGTAGCATAAGTTCGCCCTGTGGCAATCATATAAATGTTGTGTGTGATTTAAAATTAATTCTCAGGTTATTGCATTTATATTTCCAGCATATTTATGTTAAGATAGTTATGTTAACTATCTATGACATTGAATGTGACATTACGATTCTGTATCTAATTTCAGTATTTTTCGGCAACGAATTCCAACAAATATAATAGACTTCAAACATAAAACCCACCTATTTTCCAAGTGGCCCACTTTGTCTTTTACCCTTATTCCCTTTGCAAGATTGCACTAGTCGAATAGGAAATGTCCCACTGTTTGTGTGAGACAAACTATTATATTACTAGAATACTGACACACTATTTATTAACAAATAATCGCACCGTGAGATTCTTGATAGGATCAATAACCTTGATATTTTGGGTAGTGGCATTTACATATATGATGGATCATGTATTATATATGGTCACCATGTCCTGGTGCGTCAAGATTCTTAATAGAATCAATAACCTCGATATTTTAGGTAGTGGCATTTACATATATGATGGACCGTGCATCATATATGGTCACCATGTCCTGGTGCATCAGGTTGATGATGTCCTCTTGAGGAAGCACAAAGATCATGGGAAGCCCTGCAAGCAGAATATTAATTTATTGTTAACATGATACGGAAGTTGTGCGGTACTACTCAAGGAACAAGATATTAATTAATTAAAGTTGTCAGAATCTTACATAATTAATTAATGGACATTATATCTTAAACATATGGAATGACTATACTAAAGGAGGAAGCATATTTGCAAATATTTATTAAATTAGGAGGTCAGTATTATTTCTTTAATGGAATAAAAATAATACTTAATTGACTTATTTATATCAATGTTATGGATATTAGAAATTAAATATATTATTAGGCCAATTTAATATTCTTCTAGATCCCTGTTGTAGCCCAATATGACCTAAGTGGACTGAGAATCGAACAAGAGTTGGAGGCCAAACCCTTAGGTTGAGAGTTAATTTTGGTCCCCTCCCCTATAATAAGGGAGGGGAGGCCACGAAATTAATTAACAAAGATTAAGAATATAGCCTCTCTCTCGAGCTCTCTTGATTTCCTAGGTTATCCACAACTGTTTAGTAGTTTGCAGTCCACCCTACATCTAAACAAGGTCCAGTAATATAATAGAAAATAAAGAATTAGAATATGGGAGCTGTGAAGATTTAGAATAGGTATGAGTGTCCTGAACTCCCTGATGACAAGAAGGCCAAAGTAAAAAGAAACTTTTATAAAAGAAAAGCTATGCTGACCAACTCCGAGAATGCCGTACTGGATGACTCAGATTATCCATGCAAAATCGACTCTGACAGCTACAGTTTTGATGATGAGGCACTATTTTACCTCATGGCTGACAATGATGAAGAGGTTAGCATATCTGATTCCTTAACCTCTTTTTATCATATTCATGAAGCATCTATTTCTAGCAATGAACTGAATGAACAATTAGGAATGCTAGAAAATCAGTTAGCCTCTATATCATGCATGCATATGGAACTAAACGATGAGAATGATGAACTGAGGAGTAAGGTAAAAGAACTGAGCATTGGCTATGAAAGATTAAATTATCTTGAAGCTCAGTTGATAGAATTTGAACAATTGAAATCTAGAACTGCTGATCTAGAAACTGAAAACCTGAAACTCAAGTAAGAGATCTAGAAGAGAGAAGAGGTAACTCTCAAATTCAAGAAGGGATCTCAAACTCTTGATGAGATTTTAAGTCATCAAAGAGTTGAAACTGGTAGTCTAGGGTAAGGATACAACAGTTTCACTGCCGCTGAAAAAGGAAAGACAGTTGTTCAAACCAGTGAAAAAAGGAGCTCTAATTGGTTTCGTCAAACCTGCATCAACCTAGTCAGTTGAGATGACCAAAAGCAAGGGGACACTGAAAATTCGTCAAGTTCAACCCAAGTGGTTCGGTCAACCATCTCAACCAAAAACACTAATTCAACTAAAAGGTTCTTTTCAGTTAAGACCATCAGTTCATCAACGACAGCCAACTCATCAAAGGCCACTAGTTCAGTTTAGGCAGTCCGCCTATCAGCAAAAGCTATCAGTCCAACCAAGACCTCGAACTGGAGTAAGATGAAATACTCAGTTTGGACCTCAGTCTTTTCAACCATCAATGCACAATCAGCAGCAAAGGTATCAGAATTCTCAGAGAAGAAATCAGAGAAGTACCTTTGTAAGCCAATATGATAAGTACTTGGATTCAAGAGATGAACTAAGAATTAATCAAAGAGGGATTAACTGGAGATGCATGAAGAATTGGCCTTATGGAAGAGCTAAACAAGCTCAAAATCAGAGAGTTATGATTGAAGTGTTTTATCCTACTAAATCTCGTCGCAGGTACAAGTCAACTGATTCAACTCAAAGAAGAAGAGTTGAAAAGAAAGCAAAACTGATCAGACGATCAAAGTCTGAAAATTCTTTACCTGCTGATAAGAGAAAAGTTCGGCAAATTTAGATTCCTAAACATTTGATTAGCTAATAAGGACCCAATATCATATGGGTACCTTAACACTAATCGTTTCTCTTGTAGGAAACGAGCACCTATCTAAGAAGATGACCAAAGAAGTTGGCTATCTAGATAGCGGGTGCTCCAAACACATGACATGAGACCAAAGGGATCTCGAAGAATACAAGAAAATTAAAGGGCCATTAGTCACATTCGAAAATAACTCCAGAAGCCGAATCATTAGAGAAGGGTTCGTGGTCAAAGGAAAGGTGGTAGTAAATGGAGTCTCCCATGTAGAAGGACTGGAGAATAAGTTACTCAACATCAGCTATCTATGTGACAATGGATACACAGTTGATTTCAGTCGAAGCTCATGCAACATACGAGAAAAATAAAGTGGAGCAATTCTCCTAACTGGCATGAGAAAAGTCAACATGTATGTTCTTGATTGGTCAACAGGCTATTCAGAAGCTTGCTTTCCATCAAAAGGATCAATTGAAGCAAGATGACTATGGCATCGACGACTGAATAATCTCAACTTCAAAACCATCAACCATCTAGCTAAGAAGGAGCTAGTTGAGGGGCTTCCCAATGAGATCTTCAAAAAAACTAGCGTCTGCGGGCCATGTTAAAAAGGGAAGAAAGTAAGGTCGTCATTCAAAAATAGAAGTCATCCACAAGGGACAACTGCTCCTCTTCAACTGCTACACATGGATCTACTTACGATAGTTAAATCACGAACTCCCAAAGGAAAGAGATTCACTCTTGTAGTAGTTGATGACTTCTCAAGATACACATGGGTAGAGTTTCTCAGAAGCAAGGAAGAAAACTACTCCAACCTATCAGCTATGATCAGAAGGCTGCAAACTGAATAGGAGAGATCAATTTAAAGAATTCATTCAGACAATGGAACTGAATTCGTAAGTACATAGATAATCAGTTTTCTCAGTGAACTGGGAATAACACACGAGCACTCAGCTGCAAGAACTCCACAACAAAATGGTGTAGCTGAACGATGAAACCGTACTCTCAAGGAAGCAGCTCAAGCAATGATAGTTGATGCCAATGTAGCTGAAAACTACTGGGCTGAACCAGTCAAGACAGCATGCCATACCCAAAATCGAAGTGCCATCATCAGTTCATATGATAAAACTCCTTATGAACTTTACAAGGGTCGCATGCCTTATATCTCATACATTAAATTATTTAACTGTAATTGTTACATTCATAACAATGGCAAGACTCAACTGAAAGCATTCAGTGCCAGAGCTGATGAGCGAATCTTTCTTGGCTATAATGCCCCTCATGCACAAGCTTACAGAGTGTTCAATAAATGAACTCTTGTTATGGAAGTAACATGTCATGTTGTTTTTTATGAGTTTGATAATGAGTACATGAACAAAGAAGTAGTTGATGCATCAGTTCAAAAACTACCTAGAAAAACTGATAACTCGCAGAACTATATGGATCACACAATTCCAAAGTAGTATGAAGTTGGACTAGAAGGTTAAGGCAACTAGTCCAGCACCAGTTGAAAGCAACCAGGTCAATGGGAAAATAAATCGTGCTGAGACCATCAACCCCACAATTGAAACAGGGGGAAGAACTGATGAAGATGGAGAGAAAACTAAAGAAAAGACAACAACTAATGTTAATACTGAAGAACCAGCTGAAAAGCTAGCTGAGGACAATCTTCCCAAATGGGTTCGAAACCATCCAGCTGATAAGATTGTTGAAGATCCAAGAAGCCAAGTTCAAACTAGAAGCTCAACTGAGCATGCTCTCTTCACATGCTTCATATCTCAAATTGAACCGGCAAATGTCAATGAAGCCCTTGAAGATCCAGATTGGATCATGGCAATGCAAGAAGAACTGAATGAGTTTATGAAGAATGACGTTTGGTTTCTTGTTGATAGACCAAAAACCCAAAAGGTCATTGGCACAAAGTAGGTTTTTTTACAACAAACTAGATGAGCAAGGTGTTATAATAAGAAACAAGGCCAGACTGGTAGCTAAGGGATACTCTCAAAGTGAAGGGATCGACTTTGATCAGACATCCGTACTAGTTGTAAGACTCGAAGCCATAAGACTGTTTCTAGCATATGTAGCCCACTGCAAGTTCACAGTCTATCAAATGGATGTCAAGAGTGCATTTTTACAAGCGATGCTCAAGACGGACATGTACGTCGAGCAGCCACCTTGATTTGAAATTGGAGATCAAGTCTTCAAGCTGAAGAAAGCACTCTATGGATTGAAGCAAGCTCCTCGAGCCAGGTACGAAACCCTCACAATATTTTTTCTAAAGAATGGGTTTCAAAACGGAGTCATTGATCGAACTCTATTCCGAATGGAACCATCAACTGAGATCTTAATGATTTAAATTTATGTAGATGACATAATCTTTGGATGAAAGGGTAAAGATCTGTGCACTCATTTTGCTCAACTGATGCAAAGCGAATTCAAGATGAGTATGATGGGAGAAATGACGTTCATCCTAGGACTCCAAGTAAAGTAGCTCGAAGTTGTGATATTTATCAGCCAGGCCAAGTACACAAAGGAGCTAGTCAAGAAGTTTGGAACTGATAAAGAAAAAACTCTCAAGATTCCTATGAATACCTCAGTTCAATTGACTCTCGATGAAGAATGAGAATCATTTAGCAAAACTTACTATAGAGGCATTATTGGTTCACTTCTCTATCTAACTACCGGCCGACCAGACATCTCATATTCAGTTGGTTTATGTGCATGATTCTAAGCTAATCCGAAGAAGAGTCATCTTGAGGCAGTAAAGAGGATCATCAAATATCTCAGAGGAACCATAAATCTTGGGCTATGGTATCCTAGAGATGACAGCTTGAGTCTAACTGGCTATTCAGACTCAGACTTCGGTGGATGCAAGATCGACAGAAAAAGTACCAGTTGAACATTTCAGTTTCTTGGACACAAACTGATATCCTTGTTCAGCAAGAAGCAGCATTCAATTGTCACGTCAACAACTGAAGCAAAGTATGTAGCTACTGAAAGATGTTGTGCACAGATACTCTGGATGAAGCAGCAGTTGAAGGATTACAAGGTCGAAACTGACAAAGTACCTATCTTCTGCGATAATAATAGTGCAATTGTGATTTCTCAAAATCCAATTCTGCATTTAAGAAGAAAGCACATTGATATAAGGGACCACTTCATCCGAGATCACATTGAAAAGAAGGACATATGCATCTAATATGTCAATAGAGAGAAGCAGATAGCTGACATCTTCACAAAGCTATTGCCAGAAGCAAGATTCGTGGAGCTATGTATCCAACTGGGATTATTGGAACTAGCTTCAGAAGATGAAGATGATCAACTGAATGAGAGAGTGCAGAAGGCAATTGCCCAAATCATCTTCTCTCAAAATTCTGATTAAAAGATCCTAAGCCTCAAAATTTTCCAGAAAATCTCTCAACTTCTTCATCATCATGGCTTAATTCTCTGTCAATCCCCACCAGAACAAGTTCAACTTTAAGCTGTTCTGTGAAGACTCTAGAGCATTCCACAAGGATCTCTATATAGACAAATTCTTCAATCTAATTGTCTTTAGAGAGGTCAGCGGAAACTCAAAGCTATGTGAGATGATCATCACAACGGTCGAAAATGCCAAACTCAAGACCTTTATTGGGAGTGCTCCGTCAAGTGTCTATCCTGAAGCAGTGATATAATTAATTCTCAATTAAAAATATGCAAAGGATTCTCAAGAAATCACAACTGAGATAAGAGGGCGGCAGCTGACTGTTACACCAATCACTCTGAGGAAAATATTTAAAATACCAAACTCGTGCAAGAGCTCGAAGATACAAGAGTTGATGCTAAGAGATGCTACATGAGATGGAAGAAAGACAGCATGACTCAGGAATATCATAACAAAGAAGAGTATCAGATGCTAGCTGTTATTGCCACCAGAATGCTTGTACGGTCAACCGAAAGTCATTCCAAAATGTCAGAAACCAAGTACAAGATTTGCAATGCTATCTGCAAATAGATAAAGGTGAACTTGGCACAATATTTCTTCGATCAACTAAAGAAATACGTGGATATTATGAAAGAGAAAATAAAGAGTGCTAAGCGCTTTCCACAAAAGATGTGCTATCTCAATCGTGTTAGCATAATTCTGGAAAAACAGTTTCCAGAATTAATGAAGGGAGAAACTAAATCCCTGTCAGTTGATCTGAGTAACTTCCTACCAAGAGCATCAATGCATGAATTAGAGCAGGCGGTAAAGATCGGAGAACCTCAATAGCAACAAAGCAAGAAAAAAGCACCAGTGGTACAAGGAAAAGAAAAGGCTAAGGTGACTGAATCAATCAAGGAAGAATCATCAGAGTCGGAGGATGACATTCCCATCAGTCAGAGATTCATGTGACCAGAAAGAAGACATGAGAGTAAGGGACGGGCTAAGATAAGTGTAGCTAAAACAAGGACTGAAATACCATCTCAGCTGGAGCCTGCTAGAAAGAAAGCTCAAACAAGCTCAGCTGAAGCTGAATCATCTGCTCAACTGAAGACCTCAGCAAAGGAACCTGTAATCTCATCAGTCCAGATCAAGAATCTGACTACACAGGTCAAAGGAGAAGCAGAAGAAGCAGACGAACCCGAGAAGACTAAAGTACAAACGGATAAAGGCACGACAGCTCCTCATGAAGCCCAAACTGACAACATTCAGTCAGAAAATTAGCAGAGCAGTTCATCAGTGCAGTTCATGAACCATAATGGAGGAACTGATCAAAAATTTGCAAGAATAGGTAAAACTGCTCTCTGAATCGATCAAGGAGGTACAGGGTCATACTGGATTTGAGCCCACTAAAGGAGAGTCCCAAAACATCAAAGAAGAATTGGGTAGTCCCAGTGAGCCAACTACCAAGAAAAGAAAAACTGAACATAAGAAGAGCTGAAGGCCGGTCAAGTCAACTGACTAGATGCCCTAGGCTAACTTCTTGTAATTCAGTTTATTAATTCTTCTAAGATCTTAATGAAAAGATTATCTTTTGCCTTTAAATAAATGTCTCGTCAGCATTTATTTGAAATTTCTTGCCGTTGAATCTCTGACACACATTAAAGGCCAAAAGTAGAAGGTAAAGGACATTGTTTTTAAAATTTATGAGTATCATTTATTACTCATAAACCTCCTCAGATCTAGTCCTTTTGCAAGAGGAGACACACTCATTTAAAAATCATTCTAAGAGTCTCACATTTCTGATTCTCTTAATAGGAAATTCTAGCTAAATTCCTTCAATGGCAGAATCCCTCAGCTCCTTAAATTCCTTCAAAAGCCAAATGTTGGGAGACAAATTCTTTGAATGAAAAAAGTTCCATGAAATCCTCCATGAGTCAAATAGCCCAAACCTGCTTGTAAATCTTCACAAGATTTGAATTCTTTACTACTTGGAAACACTACCAAGGTTCTTCAGACAAAACCTGGTGAGTGAATTTCTTCTTCATGCACAAGTGAGTGCAAATGGCAAGGAAATATTCTCAGTTATTCAAGGTTAATCGATCAAGATAGCTGAAGACACAGTTGCTGAAGTTTTTCAAATTCTAAAGAAAGGACCAATGGTTCAAGAATTGAGTGAAGCAGTTGAACCACACTAGAGAAACAAGAAAGCTTTCACCTGCAGAAAAACATTCAGTTTTACCACAACTAAAACTGATTTGAAGCTAGAGTTTGGAGTTCTGCTCGACATCACAAACAAGATGATGTTTGGAGCCATCAAAAGCTTGATTTAGCTCACTCAAGAAAGGTACAAGGTGATGATTTACCTAGCTGAAGGAAGAGAAACAAACTGGGCAGATTTTGTATTTTCTCAAATCAAGCATCAAGTCCTCAAGGCGTCCGACTCAAAGAGAACAGGCAAATTTGAGTCCATGGTAGGACTTGTTCTCAGGATGAACAAGTTGATTGAAGACATCCTGAAGCTACCAAATGATGATGCTTTACCAGTCCTTGTCTCTGACTAGATTCTCAAGAAAGAGCACATTCATCTTCAGTCACTCAAGAAGAAAAGGAGGACCAATGCCAAGATAAGTGCCACAACATCAAACAACTCAACTGCCAATGCCATCCATCACCAGCCTCGAAGAATGGATCATCAACTGAAGTCAAAGTTTGCTCTGATCCAGATGAGCTTATCCCATTCATTGGAATCCCTCATCCAAACTACGGAGCTGATTATTTCAGGAGTACTTGACCTCCTCTCCAACTTACGGAAGAAAATATTTACACTTTTTACAGTGATGAATATGCAGCCAAGAGTGCATAGAAAGAAGTAACCAATTTACTTCTCACTCAATTTGCATTTATGGATATGCAAGATTAAGAGCTGTTCAAGCAACTAAACCGGTCTTTCTACTAGTTCAACTAGAGACATTTAATGTCTATCCAATCTCATCTCTTGATCACTGCCTTTCACGACATGAGTTTTTGGCAAGGAGAAAAAACTTAGAACCTAAAATAGATCGGGTCTTCAAATCCATTTTCTACAACTATTGTGCAAGTTCAGAGGATTATGAGCCACCGACTGGATAACAAAATTCCTCTAAATGCCCCACTTGCCGAGTTGACAAGTGACATAATAGCTCAAGAAGAAAATGCAGTTAATCAGCCAGCCAACTGCCCAATTAAGCTTACCAGTCAAAAACTGACCACCCACAACTAAGCAGATACAAAGGGATGTACTGCACACTCCAGTTACAATAAGTTAAGAATGTGATGATGAAGACAATTCCACATCACCCAATCTCTTATCTAAGTGATATGTCACTTCCCTGATCACGTCAAGGTCGAAGACAGCTCAACTAAATTCTCAAGAATATCAGTTCAAGTCATCTCACAAGAGAAATTTGCATACGAGGAAAACATTCTCATCAGTTATAACAAAGCAACTAAATAAATCCGTGAGAAAAGAAAGGCCAAAATAGCTGCCAAGAGAAACTGGATCAGCATCGAAAGGGAAGAGATCAAACTGCTTGGAGAAAAGCAATGAGGATGATCCAGTTCGCCACATCAAGAAAAGAAAATTGACTAAGATTTGATCCAGCAGTTCAGAAACTGACATCATCAGTTCAGTGATGAATCAGTAACCAGGGCAAAGCAGAAAGAATGGCCGAACTAATTGATCAACTGCCACATCATCAGTACCCAACACAAGCCATCAGTTGGATTATATCCGAACTGACACATGATAAGTTTTTAAATTGTTTATTCTTTAAAACTTATTCTAAATTATTACCGTTGTGATCAAATAAAATTTCTTTATCATAATCTAAGGGCTATAATTTCAAAATGGGATGATCTCTCACTAAAACCTATCTTTTAATGCTTCTGAGCAAAATCAACTACTAAAGTAGAAAAGAGTTGATAGTTTGAGAGATATAAATAGAAAAATCTTACAGAATTTTTTTTCTATTTTTGGCAACTACCCCATTTTCAAATGCTTAAGAACTCAACCGCTGATCAAAAGTGTTGCCGAAAAATGTTGACAGCTGAGTTTTTCATAAAATTTATTCAGCTGATCATCAATCAAATACAACAGCTGATCAGCTGGAGAGTACTCGAGTGCATTTCGATATACATGGATGCAAAGCTTAATTTAAATGCAAAGGAAAAGTTGATTAAAATCACTTCCTTATCTTTTTATCTCTCCTTGTATTGCTTTGCAACCCCTCTCTCTATTCCATTCCCCTAATATCATTCAAATTTTGTAGAGTGGAGATCACAGCTCAAAACATTGATCCAACCCGATTTGTCTTAAACATAAGAAGAGATAACTTTCTCGAACTGGATTATCTGAAAGAGCAGCTGTCAGCTGAGCATTTCATCGGCTAGTGTGGGCATTCGAGAAAACTAAACTCCTACATTTCCTCACCATCTCTCATGATCAAAAGAGATGCTTTCCGGAGCTTTTCACAGAGTTCTACAAAAATGCTCAAATCATCGGTAACAACATCATCCAATCAGTAGGCACTCATGTGATTACAATCATCAAAGACACCATGATGGACACACTCTATCTGTCTGGAGGAGGATAAAAAGTGCACCAAGTCTTAATGCCGAGCTAGCAATGAATAGAAGTTTACCAATGTTGAGCATCGAGACTATACTCATAGGTTGAAGGATAGTCTACTAATGGAGTTCATTCAACTCCTGAATATAGTGATTCACTGCCTTCGAGGCAACTTCGACTATGTCCACTTCAGCGCTGAAAATGCTCACTTGATGGCACTTATACACTACAGATACAAGGTAGATTGAGCATCATTTGTGTTATCTCAACTCTACCACAACGTTGAAAAGGTCCAATTCCACTATGTAACTGGCACATTCAAGGAGAACCTTAGATTGATCAATCGGCTAAGCCGAATCATTTTTGATCAAATCCACACTCCCCTACCCTATGGCAAGTTGATTGACAGGAGAGATTTTCTCCCCACAGTTTTCATGAAGAGAAAGCCAAACTTGAAGCCATTTGGCAAATACAAAAGGAAGCCATAAGAAGCTCCAACTGATGATGATGTAACTGAACCACACGACCATTGTGGAAAGCATTTCATGTCTGAAACAAACACAATAAGTACTCAGTCAACCATGCCAGCCGACTCACAGCCAGCTGCCACCAACTCAATGGATGGTATTGAAGAAAACTTCAACCAAACTCTCGAACACTTGCTCTATAGCAAGTTTAGGCACATTGAGAGTTATGACTCCTCCCTTTTTCAACAACTGAAGAGATATCTCCAATGGCATCTATGGAGATTTCAAGTTGATGAAGCAGTTATGTTCCAACTACTCGAAGCAAAGAGAAAGTATTTTTAGATCCAAGAAGGCAAATGAAGTAGGAACTGGATGAACAATCCTTTCACAACATCTCCAACTATCTCAGAGATAATGGATTCAATGATACAGCGGATCCAATGCCAAGTTCCAGCAGAAGCTCCTCTGTCATTCAATGAACCATCCAACTCTTCCTCCACTCCATTGGAATACATGCAGCCGCCACCAACTGAAGAAGCCTTCACCAGTCTGGCCACACTAAGAACTGATACTCAAGATCTATCTCCTCTACCAGATCTTGGTTAATTAATGCCAACTGAAGAAGCATTCAACTGGTACCCTCCCCGACACCACATATCTCATATCCATCTCCATATGAAGGTAACCTCATCACTACCTTCAGTTTGCTAGCGCATATCACTATTCCATCATTTGATCTTCAAATACACACCTTTTTAGATGATGCGAAAAACAGAGAAGATAAGAAAAATGAGAACAATAATGACAGAAAAATCATGAGTCTCTGGGATGAGATTCAAAGGGAAGCGCAGTTTCAGGGGGAAGAGCCCTCTCAGGGGGAAGAAGTGAGGACTGTTGAAACTGCTAGAGAACAAAGGCATCAACTTCAAAGGGACGCATGGGGGGATGCCTGGAGAAATGCTAGAGAAGAGAGGTATCAACCTTAGGGGGAAACATGTGGGGAAGTCTGGAGGAATGCTAGAGAAAGAGGAGAATCGAGCAACAGGTGGAAAAACTGAAGAGAGATACAGCTGAAGAAGAAAAGTAAAAAAAATTTGAAGATCAAATTTTCGAACCTGTATCTAATTAAATCTAAAAATTTTGATATCATCAAAAATCTATTCCACATCTATTTTTAACATGGCTGAAAGTTACATAGTGTTAGGAAAAACTATCAAGAATTACCTATCAAAAGTTATCCCTATTATGGTTTTGATGAAATGTTAAAACATGCCAAAATGCTTTGAAAACCTGAAAGAAAATCAAGCAGAAAACCGACATTGATCAAATAAAAGATTTAGCTAAACAAAGACAAAGAATGATCAATCTAAAGAAAAAAAAAGAGAAAAAGAAAAATAGAAAATAAGATCAAATCCATCAAAGAAGCTAAGAAAAGAAGAATGCAAAAACTTGATTACTAAATTAGTTAGTGTAGTATCCCGATCTTGAAAGACCGTGGAAATGAACGCCACGGGGATTGGAATTAAGAAGCGGGACAGAAAGGGGTAACCTTAACAGAAGATTCAGAAACCAAGCATGCATTATAAATATAAATCTTTAGTTCAACAATAATACGAAGATCAGAGTTATAGAATAATTTAACAACAATAACAACGAAAGTGTGGAAGCAAGACTTTGAACAAAAGAGAAGTCAGCGGGAAAACAAATAATTAACAAAAGCCCGGCCCTCAGCATCATCACTTCCACGCGCCAGTCTACTGACCTGAAAATATTTTGAAAGATTTGGGCTGAGTACTAATGCACTCAGTGGGCAAGTTTTTCACAATGAAGTTTATGTAATTCGTTTTCTAAAAGGGATATATCTGTATTTATTCATGTAGTGAAGCTTAGGAGGTTTTTAGAATATAAAGTAACCTAAGTAGTTTTTCACAAATAAAGCATGCATACTGTAGCTACTCACATTGACACAGCGCTGATATATGAGACTCCGACAACATACAGTAGCATGTAAATATTTTTAATACAGATAATCACATATGTAATTTAAGCAAAGTTATAATAACCCACCTAGATAGCTATAATAGCTGAAGCTTTAACGATTTTTCTAAGAGTCCCCTAAGTCCGATGTTTCGGGTTTTGTCTTACACATAAAGACTAAGACTTATATGCGTATCAAGTCAAATCCTAATCATGAGCTAACTCATTAAAATGCTAAGATACAGTGTTTTATGCCCATGGAATATTAGTTGATGAAATTGATGATATAGGAATTAAGAAATCATTGAATAATCTAAAGTTATAGTGTAATTACATATTAAAATTTTGAATTTTAAAATATAAAAAGAAAATAATAATATAAAGAGGATTATAGATGTAAAATAAAAATGAAGTTAAGGAGATTTGAACCCTTAACCTTGGGATATAATACAAGCCTTAAGTACTAGGCTAGAGACTAATTTCAAAAATTAATGCAGATTAATTGCTAATTAAGATATATCATTTAATGCAGAAAATAAAGAGATAAATGATGTAAAAATGAAAGTAAGGGGAATTGAACCTAGGACCTAAGATTATTTAAAGCATATGTTTACCACTTGGCTAAACACGATTTTCAAAAATAATCCAATTTTAGTATTACTTAAGCTGGATTGTAGAGTATTTGAAATTAAATATTGTAAAAAAAAACGTTGGCTAAGGAATTCGAAACTTAGACTGCTTTGTAGTGAATCTAGACCTTAACCACTAGAGTACACCAATATTTGCAAAATATAATTTATGATTTTTGTTATGCAAATTAAATGCTAAAGAGACATTAATTAAAATCAAACACACGCCCACACAAATTGACACACACACACACACACACACTTTTTACTTACATGTATATTTTTTTTAATTTCAGAAACCACAATTCAACAGCTACAATTTTAAAATACATATATATATATATATATATATATATATTAGTCTTATCCTTTACAACAAATGTTAATTTATTTATTTATTTTTTTCCAGATTGCATGTACAACACAAATTCCCAAATCCAAAATAAAATCATTCTTTTCTTTGTATTAAAATGCTTCAACCAACAAAACATGTTTGCGTTTTCTCTCTCTTGTGGACTGCAGTACACACACAATTTAATTAACAACTCTCTCTCTCTCTCTCTCTCTCTCTCTCTCTCTCGAATTTTTGGTCTCTGCACTCCTGTACATCTTTTACCACCCATCACTCATTTTGTATATCTTTTTAGTTAACAAAAACCCATCATTCTTTTCTCTCTATACTATACGGTACACCAACTAAAAATCAACCCTAAAATATTATTACACTTCAAACCCCAAAAAAAAAAGAAAAAGAAGAAAAGAAAAGTCAATCTTCTTTCTCTATCTCTGCAACCATTAATACTTTTGGGAAACAAACAACTTTTTGCCTTTCCCCACCCTTAACACGTCTCTGCATACACATGCACTTTCTCATCATTTTAAAAATTAATATTTAATATACTTTCTCACTATGTACTTTGGTAAAGCAAAATCAACCAAAACTTTTTATCTCCCCATGTACTCGTCGACCTCACTCTGCACACATGCACAACTTAAAATTAATTATTTCACCATTTTTTTCAAAATATACAGTTAATCATGTTTAGTTAATAATCATTTCAATATAAATTTCAACAATATTCCCAAGGAGATAAGAATGAAAATATAATAATAAAAGAGGTTTTGGAAAATTTCCCAATATTAGAACTCAAGTTTGAAATTAAACCCACAAGCCTTCATAGTACTCAAAAATAAATAAGGGGGAAAGATAGCGGAAAAAGAGAAAAAGAAGATGGAGCCATTGCATGTTGGATCCGGCCACCGGAAAAATGTCGGCAGAGATGGGTCAAGGCAGCTTTTTTCGGCTATTATGGCCTTCATTTCCATACCAAAAATTGGTGTTGTTGAGCTTGAAATCAAAGGAAGAATAAAATCTAAAACTTAAAATATTTTGGCCGGAATCTAAAAAAAATGGCGGCGGCGGACGGTGGTGCCGCGTCGGCACTCCGCCTCCGGCCACCTCGCCGGAAATGCAGAAATGGAGGAGAGATGAAAGAACTATATTGATGACCTTAAATGAAATGGGGGAAAATGAATTATCTCTTCAATTAACTTACTTATATATTTATTAGGAATGGGCTAGAATGGGCCATCCAATAGACTCGACCGAAAATCAAAGACAACTAATTATATTTTTTTTCCTAAGGCCCACTATGAGATGTTTATTTAATTAAAATATATAGACTATACCACTTATTCAAATTATAAGATTTATATTCCTAATTAAATTTAGATAATAAAATTTTTTGGGGTATTATATTCCTCCCCCTTAAAAGAATTTCATCCCGAAATTCACGTAACTTAGAACATCTCGGAATATTGCTGTCTCATCTTGCTTTCAAGTTCTCACGTTGCTTCTGTTCGATCATGATGATTCCATTATACAAGTACCAATGGAATTTGTTTGTTTCTTAGAACTTGAACTTTCCTATCAAGAATCTCATGAGGTTTTTCCTCATATGTCATATCAGAATGTAGAACCAACTCACTATTTTTGATAATGTGTTCTGGGTCAAACACATATTTTCTGAGCATTGATACGTGATATACATCGTGAACTTGTGATAGGTCCGGTGGTAGAGCTAGTCTGTAAGCAACCTCACCAATTCTTTCTAGTATCTCAAATGGCCCAATAAATTTTGGTCTCAATTTACCTCGCTTTCCGAATCTCACAACTCCCCGTGTTGGAGATACCTTCAAGAAAACCTTGTCACCAACTTGGAACTGTAGCTCTATTCTGCGCCTATCTACATAAGCCTTCTGTCTATTTTGTGATTCTTTCATTCTTGCTCGAATTTGGTCGATCATCTTGACAGTGATTTGTACGATTTCTGGATTCAAAATTTTTCTTTCTCCAACTTCATCCCAATACAATGGTGATCTACATTTGCGACCGTATAAGGCTTCATATGGTGCCATCTTTATCGTTGACTGGTGCAAACTCCACCAAGGGTAAAACATCTTCCCAACTTGTATTTCCATCCAATACCACTCCCCGGAGCATATCTTCCAAAATCTATATCGTTCTTTCTGATTGGCCATTTGTTTGAGGATGGAAGGCGGTACTAAAGTTCAGCTTTGTTCCCATAGCTTCTTGAAGACTTTTCCAGAATCTTGATGTGAAACGAGTATCACGATCCGACGTGATGGAAATAGAAATTCCATGAAGACGAATAATCTCTTTTACATAAATCTGTGCCATCCTGCTTAACTCCGTTGTTGTTTTGATCGACACAAAGTGTGCTGATTTGGTTAATCGATCAATGATGACCCATACAATTGAGTTTCCTCTCACTGATCGTGGTAAGCCTACCACAAAATCCATCATTATATGCTCACATTTTCACTCTGGAATTTCCAACGGCTGCAATAATCCAGAAGGTCGTTGATGTATGGCTTTCACTTGTTGGCATGTTAAACATCTCTCCACAAGTGCCGCTATCTCTCTTTTCATATTGCTCTACCAAAAATATTGCTTCAAGTCTTTATATAGCTTTGTAGTGCCTGGACGTGCAACGTAAGGAGTATTATAAGCCTCCTTTAATAATTTCCTGTTTCAGTGTATCGTCACTGGGAACACATAGTCTGTCACGGAACATTAGGGCTCCGTGATTTGCTTCAATGAATTCTTTTAGTTCACCCGCTTTGACTCTCTATCTTATCTTCTCCAATCGTTTATCCTTTGACTGGGCTTCTATGATTCTCGGTTGTAGTTATAGTCTAGCTATTACTGCAGCTACCACACTTGTTGTAGAGCATGGTGGAAACACCAATTCTAACTCCATCCTTTCTAACTCTTTCCAAAATTCCTCCTTATCCGTTAGAAGATATCCCAGTACTCATTATTTCATTCTACTCAAAGCATCAACTACTACATTTGCTTTTCCAGGATGATAGTGTATCATACAGTCATAATCTTTCATCAACTCCAACCATCTTCTCTGCCTCATATTAAACTCTTCCTGCTCGAAAATGTACTTTAAGCTTTTATGGTCAGTGTAAATCTCACATTTCACCCCATAAAGATAATGCCTCCAAATTTTAAGTACATGTACCATAGCAGCAAGCTCTAAATCATGGGTTGGGTAGTTCAGCTAATGAGGTCTCAATTGTCGCAAAGCATAAGCTACTACCTTCCCATTTTGCATCAGCACACATCCTAAACCCAATTTAGATGCATCAGTGTAAATTACGAATCCTTCCACTCCTTCTAGGAGAGTTAAGACTAGTGCAGTAGTCAACCTTGTTTTCAATTCTTGAAAACTCTTCTCACATTCTTCTGTCCATAAAAATTTAACTTTCTTTCACAAAAGTTGTGTCATTGGTCTTGCTAATTTTGAGAAATCCTTGATAAATTTCTGATAGTACCCTGCCAAACCGAGAAAACTTCTTATCTCATGAACGTTGGTCAGAGATTTCCATTTCTTCATTGCCTTAACCTTTGCAGGATCCACCTTGATTCCTTCTACTGACACAATGTGTCCGAGAAACATTACTTCACTAAACTAAAATTCACACTTGCTGAATTTGGCATACAACTTTTCTCTTCGTAGTGTTTCCAGCACTAGTCTCAACTGTTCCTCGTGTTCTTCTTCACTTCTTGAGTAAATTAGTATGTCATCAATGAAAACCAACATAAATTTATCCAAATATTTGTGGAAAACTCGATTCATTAGATCTATAAAAACTGCAGGTGCATTTGTTAATCCAAACGGCAACACTAGAAACTCATAGTGGCCATATCTCGTTCGGAATGCAGTCTTGGCTATGTCCTCTTCCTTTACCTTGACTTGATGATACCCAGATCATAGGTCAATCTTGGAAAAGACCTTTACATCTGTCAACTGATCAAAAAGATCGTTTATCCTTGGAAGTGGATATTTATTCTTCACTATTATTTTATTCAACTCCTGATAGTCGATGCACATCCTCACAGTACCATCCTTCTTTTTGACAAATAAAATCGCGTTCCCCAAGGTAATACACTTGTTCTTATAAAACCCAAATCCAATAACTCTTCTAATTTCACCTTCAACTCTTGTAATTTTTTTGGTGCCAGACAATATGGTGCTTTGGATACCGGTGCTTCTCCTGGTTCCATATATATTGTGAATTCTACTTGTCTATCTGGAGGTAAACCTGTCAAATCATTTGGAAATATGTCATCGTATTCTCGTACCACTGGTACCTGATCCACTGTTAGATCTTCTTCTTTCTTACTTGTAAGGTTTACAAAAAATGCCTGACAACCTCCATTCTGTAAGAATTTAACAGCCTTCAACGCTGAGATGATGAGAATTATATTTCTCATTTTTACTCCATAAAACTTCACCTCTTCTTCGCCTAGCTTCTAAAATATTATCTCTCTCTCGTGGCATTGTATTGTTGCACTCTCCTTTGTCAGCCAATCTATCCCAAATATAATGTCAAAGTACCGCATCTCAAGAGCATAGAGATCAGTTGTGAAATTCTTTTCACCTACTACCAAGTCTAAGTTCTTACAAACACAATCAGCTAAGAGTGTTCGTCCTGAGAAAATGCTTACTGCTAAGGCTTCTCTTGCTAATTCTAGCTCTAGATTGAGATGTTTACATGCATCTATAGATATAAAGGAATGTGAAGCTCCAGTATCAAATAAAGCAAGCACGGGTATATTATGCAAACTAATCATACCTGCCAAGTTTCTAGGATTCCCAACTGCATCTCGCTGGTTAAGAGCATACGCTATGGCTTGTTTTGGTTCCCGCGGACCTTGATTCCGATTTTGCTGAGGCCTTGGATTACCTCTATTATTGTTATTCCCTCGATCACCTTCTCCATATGGTCTCGTATTTTCTATGGGTTGTCTGAACTGTGGCCCCTGTTGCTAGTGCTGCCCTTGCATGCCAGAATTCTATGAGCAGGAATTAGCATAATGACCCTGTCGACCACACTGATAACATTGGACACATGGCCTAAAAAGATGTCTGTTACAGATGGCACACTATGGTGAATATCCTTGATAGCCCTGGGATTTTGGTGTAACATTTCCTTGTCCTGCAGGCCTTGTTCAAAAGTTCCTTCCTCCCTGATAGTTATGTTGAAAGTTCTTCCCCTGATAACCTGGTTGCGGACCTTCCCACTTCCGTTTTCCTTTTTCATCCCCCACTACTGGCTGGGATGCCGAAGCTTTTGATGTTCCCTGCATTTCCTCGATGCTTAGTGCCCAGCTAAGCATCTGACCATAACTTTTGTCATCCTTCCCAATTAGTGTTGTACCTATTTTCAGCTTTAATCCCATGTGAAATTTCTCAATCTTTTTTTCTTCTGTGTCAACAGTCTATGGTGCATATCGAGACAACCTGTTGAATTGCAAATCATAATCTGCTACTAACTTATTTCCTTGTTTCAAATTCCAAAATTCATTCACCTTTTGATGTTGATAATATGCAGGTATATATTTCTGATACATGATTATCTTGAAATCCTCCTAGGTGAACAACTCCCAATCTACCTCGGATATTGTCCTCCGAATAGATTCCCACTAGAAATCAGCATCATCCACAAGTTGGTATAGACCACATGTCACCATCTCTTTATCTGTGCATTGCAAAAATCTAAAAATTTTCTCTAGAGCTCGAATCCGTCTTTCGGTTGTGAGTGGATCACCTTCCCCATTGAAAGTCAGGGGATTATGGCGCATGAACTCCATCTCAATTCTTGGCCCCTGAACTTGCGGGTTATTCGGTGCCTCTGGCATTGCTAAGTTTGCATTTCTCCATCTTTCTCTTGGCATTCTGCAATAATTTAGATTCCTAATTGCTCAACACTTACAAATAAATTATTGTAAAAGAAACATAAATAATAAACAACCATCTCGTAATGAAACGAAACGTAAACAGATAAAGCATATACAAAGAAAATAATAACTTATGTATATCCGATTAGATGCCTTGAAATAGGACTTTTTGTACAAAAGGGGGTGAATACTATATAAGAAATCTATACCTCTGTCATATATATATATATATATATATCTAGTCTAGTAAATCAAAAGGAGGCTAGCTATCTAATGCCTCATGTCGGAACGGTCTTATAAAACTGACAATGTTTCCAATCTATAAAAGTTACCGAGTTGACGAACAATAAAATGTCAACTTCAGTATATACTAGACTACTCAAAATAGTACTACAAAACAAACTAGTATCTGAAATGCTCAACCATCGGCTCCTCTTCCGGATTCTCCTCCGGGTCCTCCTCTGGGTCGTCCTCTGTAATCGGCTCCAACTGGGTCCTAGATGGACCTACCTCATAATCGTGCGGTCTCGCCCTCATATACGGTGGCTCTAGCACTGGTGGAGCTAATCGATCTATCTCAATCGTCCTCTCAGCAGCCAAGATCGGTGTGAAATGCACACTAAGTATAACCGAATCTACAACTTCATCAATCACAGGCGTCAATCTAGGAACCGTACCTCGTCCCTCTTCCCAAACTCGTAGGACATATGTGAAGAATCTCGAGAAATAGACTCTCTCAGCATAAGTGGTCCGACCTCTATCTGAGAAATCAACTCCGGCTCTCGCAGCCCCAAGTCCCCAATCACGTGGTAGTCCGATAATATATCTCGACATGGCCTACACCTTGGTGATAACACCTCTATCCGTGATATCATACCACAAAGTCACGAAACGTGTAATGAACTTCAGCACATTCTCTATTGGTCGACATATGCAAGCACGCAGCTTCTTAATCTGCTCTTCCAAAATAACATGAGATCGGGGTCTCTTACGAGGTGTCAATCAGAACGACGCCATCTAATTAGCACGATATTTTTTTCAGATTACATTCAAATATTCCTACAAGTTTAGCCTAAGTTCATCAACTATAGGCTAAGTTCATCTTACGTTCTCAAGTTGAAAGTTCAAGTACTCATCTAGAGCATAACATCATACTGTTAGTTTTGTATACTGGAAGACTTGTCTTTGTATACTTTTCTGATGATATGATGATATGAAATGAAAGTTATTGCAGTCACTGTTTGCATTTAGATTATGTTCTATAATTATTTTATGCAATGTTCCATATACTTACATTGTAGATGATATGGTGTGGGGAGTCACACGGTAAGATCGTATCATTAGAACCTTGTAATGTATTAAAGAGCTCACGGCTTAGATGGTCCTGAACACACCATCGGTACACCGTAGAATAATCTGATAAGTTAGTTTATCTTGGCTAACTGATTATTCTAGTACACTGGTTAGTGTATTGAAGAGGATCACGATAGGATACTATTCTCTGTCTCTGACCCAGTTACTGAGAGAATAAAGATCCACAGAGTTCGGGTTCTGAACTCATGTGATATTGGCGAGCATATGTGTGTGTTGTTTATTACTTTGATTTATCAATGGGTGAGATCTTTTCATAGATCGAATTCGATATCTTGGGTAATAACAATGTATACATGATGTCTCGAGCAGTATGCATGAGCACTGTGTCCTGGTGCGCCAGGTTGATGATGTTCTCTTGAGGAAGCACAAGTTCATGTTGAAACCCTGCAGGTGGAATTTATTCCGTACATGAATAAAGCTTGTGTGGTACTACTCAAGGTTTTAGATGTTAATTAATTATAGCTGTCAGAGGCTTATATAATTAATTAATAAACATTATATCTTAAACACGGGGAATGGCTGGACTAAATCCAATAAACCTAGGATATAATTAAATAAATTAAGTTTTACTTTTATTCCACTAAAGAAGTAAAACTGACCTACCAATTTAATTAATGAACATTATATCTTAAACACGGGGAATGGCTGGACTAAAGGAGAAAGCATATTCGTAAATATGTATTAAATTGGTAGGTCAGTTTTACTTCTTTAGTGGAATAAAAGTAAAACTTAATTTATTTAATTATATCCTAGGTTTATTGGATATTGGATATTAAATAAATTAGTGGGCCAATTTAATATTCTTCTAGATCCCTGTTGTAGCCCAATTGACTGAAAGTGGACTGGATATTGAACTTGAGATAGAGGCCCAGCCCAATAGGGCTGGAACATGAAATTTCGCCTCTCCCTATATATAAGGGGAGGGGGGGCACGAAATTTTATGATGTTATTCATAGAAAATCAGCCCCTCTTTGTCTCTCAAAGTTATCCACAGATTTCACAACTCTATCTAGTAGATTTCAACCCACTCTGAATCTAGATACAGTCCGGGAATACAACAGAAGATCTTGGAGTAGAATTTGGGTGGTCGAAATTTTGAGCTAGGTGGCGCCTGTCACAGTATTCATTCAACAGCAAGATTAGATCTTTAATCTTGTCCACAGACCGTCTATCGATTTGTAAGTAGATTCGTTTCTATGTCTTCCGCTTTATTAGATTCGTATCTGCTTTGCATGCCTTTTGATTAGACTGTGATAAACATGCATGTTACATAAAATTATGATTTGCATGAACACGGATTAATGAACAACCAAATGGTCCTGCGGTGGTTTAATTCGAAAAAACCCCAACAACTGGTATCAGAGAGGGTTTTGGCACTGTTCTAAGATTAATCCAAGCATAAATTTCGAATTGCATATTAAATTTGATGATAAATTTATGGTGTTTAAATTTTCAGATTTAATTGTCATGTGTTTCGATTTTATGGTATTCAAAACTTGGAAGAATTTGAGATGTAAAAATCGAGAATTCTAGTTTTGAGGGTACTTGAATTTTCGGTCACTATGAGATTAAATTTGGGATGATATTTGATGTTCTTCAAATTTCCAGATTTAATTGTCATAGGGTTCGAAAATTTAGATGTCAAATTTTCGAATTTGATGTGTTAAATATTCCCTAATTTGGTGTAGTAATTTTCGGCACTTTTGGATTAAGTTTGGATGATGTTTTGATCAAGATCAAATTTTCAGATTTATTTCCTAGTGTGTTCGAAAATTATGATGATTAGAATTGGATTTGGTGATTTTTGATGTATATCAAAGATTACCTAATTCTAATCTAGATAGGTTTGAAATTAGAATTTTAAATTTGGTAATTTTGGAATGGATCAAAATTTCCAGATTTTTATTCTTGAAAATTTCGAAACCTATAGCTATATTATTTGGAATAGTTATTTGATTAATATCAAAATTTCTAAATGTGAAATATAGTGTAATTTTCGATTTTAATAAATTATTTTGGAGAAGATTTTGATGAAAATCAAATTTCCAGATTTATTAATTAATGTGGATCGAAAATTTGGATGTGTTGGATTTAGATTTGATATTATTTGATGTATATCTTAATTTACCTAATTTTAATCTAGATAGATTTGAAAATAGAATTTTAAATTTGGAAGAATTTGAAGTGGATCAAATTTCCAGATTTATTATTCTTGTAATTTTCGAATTTTATGGATTAAAAATTGGATAAGGTGATTTTGGATATATATAAATAATTATCAAAATCCAATTGTGATAAGATTTTAAATTTGGATAAGTTTTGGAAGATTTTGGATTGGAATCAAATCTCCAAACTTTATCCTAGAAGATTTAGATTCTTATGGATAATATTTGGATTAGATTTTTGATTTATATCAATATATCCAATTATTATTTAATTAGGGTGGTTAGAAAATATTAAATAAATTTGGTGGATAATTATTAATAATTTCCAGATTTATTTTGATGATATTTTCGAAATATGCAAGATTTAAATTGGTGGATAATTATTTTAATTTCCAATTTTTATCTTGTGGATAATATCGAATTAATTAATTTAATTAATTGGAAAATTCGATTATTATTTAATATTCATGCATAGATATCATATGTTATTTTATGTGGATCATATAATACATGATTGTTGGTTTTGTAGACTGTGTTTGTTTGCAGGTTTACCAACTATCATGGCTCCTTTATTTTATGTGATGTATGTTTATGTTGAATGAATGTTTGGCCGTATGCCGGTTTGGCTACGTGATTTTAATCCATGAGAAAATCCATGGATTAGGTCTAGGTTTTATTTTACGTTGTTTTAATGTAATAGATATAAAGCTGTTAGACGAGTTTTTGAGTTGTAATTTTTATTCTAGCAATATTAGATTTTTCCTTTCAGAATAGATAGTCTGTATTGAATAAAGATCGGAGATCAACTCAAAAGAAGGAAAGTGGTTCAGCACCAAAAAGGAAGGTTCACCGGTTCACGTCCCAAAACCCTAAATGGAGCTAGGATTTTCGGCGAGGCGCGGTGAAGGGGCGGCAGTTTCAAAGCCTGTTTCC
Source organism: Perilla frutescens (assembly GCA_026008535.1). Lineage (NCBI taxonomy): Eukaryota > Viridiplantae > Streptophyta > Magnoliopsida > Lamiales > Lamiaceae > Perilla > Perilla frutescens. The sequence continues at coordinate 11,626,916 of BRKX01000005.1, forward strand.
GGAGCTGACTTTCCAGTTTTATCTCATCAATCAACATGAGATATAAGCCATGATAGTTGGAATATTACTGTTGCTTATTATGTTGAAGCATGCAATGGATGTTTATCTTTTTATGTGATGTTTGCATGTTCGATAATGGGATAAAATGAAACCTCAAACATAAATAACTAAGTGGGAGAGATTCATACCAAAGTATGTAGAAATCTCATATGGTCTCCATTAAAATCTGGTTTAATTGAGAAGTGATGGGCATGCGCATTGACATCAGTCTTCCTCCATATCGGATGTGTCATATCACAGATTTCTCTAGAAATTAAATCTCCTAAAAGGATAGCTGTAGAACACTATTAGGACTAACTGACTCCTCCATCTGGAGCGGTTAAATTCGAGTAGTGATCTTGGTGTGAAGATAATGGTGTGCACACTTAGATGTAATTTATTGATAAACGTCCACACGATCATGGCTTATCAGTTAGACGATTACATGACCGTGTTAATTATCCGGCTATTAATTTGCTTGTTGTAAGGAAACTCAACTGGAGGCAAATTAAAGGTTTAACCTATTTAAAGATGTTTTTTATAAACGTCCACACTATCGTGGCTTATAAAAGATGTTTTTAAAGTGTCGGTGGAAAAGTATATAATTTTTATAAGGCTTTCGATTATATACTGTTTATCCTAAACGTGTTTTATGACTGTACTGCATGTTTAATTTCAGTTATTTCATATCATCAATGGCACTCTCCAATCTGTCCTCAATCCTCAAAGAAAACAAACTTGTCGGTGAAAACTACAATGACTGGATTCATAACCTTAACTTAGTTCTTGTTGCTGAGGGACACAAGTTTGTGCTTGAAGAGGTTTGTCCTCAGACGCCAGATGAGGGCTCTGACGAAGCCCAAAAGGTTGCATATGATAAGTGGCTTAGGTCTAATGAGATAGCGCACTGTTACATCTTGGCATCTATGTCAAGTGTGTTGCAACATCAGCATGAACCTATGAAAACCGCTTATGATATCATGTACAACCTTAGGCAGCTATTCGGTCATCAGAACCGCTCAGCACGCCATTTGGCAATGAAGAAGCTAATGGATGCGAGAATGTCTGACTCCACACCTGTTAGGGATCACGTTCTCATGATGATGGGGTATTTATCTGAGATCGAGACCTTAGGTGGAGAGCTAGATGGCGACTCTCAAATCGACATTGTTCTTCATAGCTTGTCTTCGAAGTTTGAGCAGTTCAGGCTGAATTTTAACATGATTAAAAGGGATGTCAGCCTGACTGAACTGCTCATAGATCTTCAGGCAGCTGAATTGCTCCAAAAGAGAAATCCTGAGGCCCACATAGCTGAAAAAGGAGCGTCTTCTTCTGGTGGAAAAAGGAAGAAGAGAAACGCACCTAAGAAGGCTGAATATGAGGCGCCTAAGGTGAAGAAGCCAAAGGCAAAGATTCCTCCCGAGGAATTCAAGTCAAAGACTAAGTGCTTCAAGTGCGGCCAACCAGGTCACTGGAAGGCGGCGTGTCCTAACAAGAAGAAGAAGAGAGGTACATCTCACACTCTGGTTGTGGAAACATGTTTAGCAACTTGTTCTACCCAGTCATGGGTAGTAGATACTGGAGCTACTGATCATGTTTGCATGTCTTTACAAGGGTTCCTGGTAAAAAGACAGCTGAGTGAGGACGAGATCACCGTCTACATGGGCAATGCTACGAGAGTGGCGGCTGTTGCAGTGGGAGACGTTGTTTTACCTTTCAGTAGTGATAGAACTTTGGTTTTGAAAGATTGTCTTTATGTGCCTGGTTTTAGGTGAAACTTGATTTCAGTTTCTAAATTGATTATGGATGGATATTATGTTTCTTTTGATAACAAAGTAGTTATCTTTAGTGGTAAACATTTTATCTGTTCTGGCACATTGGATGGACACTTATACTTTCTTAAACCAACTGAAAGCACTACGCAAAGACAACTGTTGAATACATCGATCACAAACCCTAACAAGAGAAAAGAACCTTCGGAATTGAATCAAACCTATCTTTGGCATCTAAGGCTAGGTCATATTAACCTTAAGAGGATACAAAGGTTTGTAAATGATGGACCATTGTCTTCTTTGGTACTGGAATCGTTTCCTTTGTGTGAATCCTGTTTGGAAGGTAAAATGACCAAGCGTCCTTTCCAGTCAAAAGGAAATAGATCCGAAGGGCTATTAGATTTGATTCACTCTGACCAATGTGGCCCTATGTCAGTTCAAGCTTGAGGAGGGTTCGAGTATTTCATCACTCTCATTGATGATTACTCTAGATACGGTTATATCTACCTGTTACGTCGCAAGTCGGAATGCTTTGAGAAATTCAAAGAGTTTAAGGCGGAAGCGGAGAAATGAACAGGCAGAAGTATCAAGTCACTACGTTCCGATCATGGTGGCGAGTACCTCTCAAGCGAATTTAGGGATTACATGGCAGAGAGTGGGATTACATCCCGGTTGACTGCGCCTGGAATGCCATAGCAGAATGGCGTAGCGGAAAGAAGGAATCGTACATTGTTAGAGATGGTTAGATCGATGATGAGTTATTCTGAGTTGCCTATTTCGTTCTGGGGATATGCCCTGGAAACAGCAGCCTATATTCTTAACTTGGTTCCATCGAAATCAGTTCCTGCTACACCTACAGAACTATGGACTGGACGAAAGCCCAGTTTGAACCATATTCGGATTTGGGGTAGCCCAGCACACGTGTTGGACAAGGAAGCTGATAAGCTAGCTCCTCGTACTGATGTAAGGCTGTTCGTTGGATATCCTAGAGGAACAAAAGGTGGTTTATTTTATAGTCCTAAGGATCAGAAGATCATTGTTAGCACCAATGCTCGATTCTTAGAGGAAGACAATGTCATAAACCACAAACCAAGGAGTCACATCATCCTTGAGGAGTTAAGGGGTGGATCGAATCCTACACCGGTTGTACAAGAAGAAGAACCACCAAACACTGCACAACGTGTCACAGAAGTACAGGAACTGCCTCGTCGCAGTGGGAGGGTTGTACGTCAACCTGATAAGATTCATTGGTCTGGGAGAGGCTTCAGATTTCCCAGAGGATCTCAATGAATTGGATCCCAGGACCTATGACGAGGCAATTCGAGATAAAGATGCAGATTCTTGGAAAACTGCAATGGAGTCTGAGATTGGATCTATGGATCACAATCAAGTCTGGGAACTTGTAGAACCACTAGATGGGGTAAAACTCATTGGCTGTAAGTGGGTCTACAAGCGCAAGAGAGGATCTTATGGGGAGGTTGAAACCTTCAAAGCTAGATTGGTGGCAAAAGGGTATACTCAGAAAGAAAGGATCGATTATGAGGAAACCTTTTCACCGGTAGCCATGCTTAAGTCAATCCGGATTCTCTTGTCTATTGCCGCTCATTTAGATTATGAGATCTGGCAGATGGATGTCAAGACGACTTTCCTAAACGGAAGTCTTGAGGAAAACATTCACATGAAACAACCAGAGGGATTCATTGCTAAGGGCCAAGAGGGATTCATTGTCAAGGAAATGTGTCCCCAAACACAGTCTGAGATAAACGAAATGAAGAAAGTACCATATGCTTCGGCTGTGGGAAGTTTGATGTATGTTATGCTATGCACTAGGCCTGATATATGCTATGCCGTTGGCATGGTAAGCAGATATCAGTCTAACCCTGGATAAGGTCACTGGACTGCGGTCAAAAACATTCTCAAGTACCTTAAACGGACTCGAGACTACATGTTGGTTTTCCGCTCTGATAGTCTAGTACCTTTGGGTTACACGGACTCAGATTTTCAATCCGACAAAGATCAGAGTAAGTCTACCTCGGGCTATGTGTTTACATTAGGAGGTGGAGCCATCGCATGGAACAGCATTAAGCAGAAATGCATTGCGGATTCCACCATGGAAGCTGAGTATGTAGCTGCCTCTGAGGCTGCAAAAGAGGCTGTCTGGCTCCGCGGGTTCCTAGTGGGCTTGGGCGTGGTTCCTGATTTGCCTAAGACTATCACGATATACTGTGATAACTCTGGTGTAGTGGCAAATTCGAAGGAACCCAGAGCCCACAAGGCAAGTAAACATATAGAGAGAAAGTACCATCTTATACGAGAAATCGTTAAGAGAGGAGACGTGGCGGTGGTCAAGATTGCATCTGAGGACAACCTGGCTGATCCATTCACGAAGAGCCTGGCAGCTAAGACCATTGATGGTCACGTGGAGAAAATGGGAGTGAGATGCAGACCCGGTAGTGCAGTTTGAGTTGATAGTTTTAGATTGGAGAGTTTTCCAGTTAGTTATTATGCTTGAAAGACATGCTTCAAGTATAAGTGGGAGATTGTTAGTTTTGTATACTGGAAGACTTGTCTTTGTATACTTTTCTGATGATATGATGATATGAAATGAAAGTTATTGCAGTCACTGTTTGCATTTAGATTATGTTCTATAATTTTTTTATGCAATGTTCCATATACTTACATTGTAGATGATATGGTGTGGGGAGTCACACGGTAAGATCGTATCATTAGAACCTTGTAATGTATTAAAGAGCTCACGGCTTAGATGGTCCTGAACACATCATCGGTACACCATAGAATAATCTGATAAGTTAGTTTATCTTGGCTAACTGATTATTCTAGTACACTGGTTAGTGTATTGAAGAGGATCACGATAGGATACTATTCTCTGTCTCTGACCCAGTTACTGAGAGAATAAAGATCCACAGAGTTCGGGTTCTGAACTCATGTGATATTGGCGAGCATATGTGTGTGTTGTTTATTACTTTGATTTATCTATTCTGGCCAGGTTGATGATGTTTTCTTGAGGAAGCACAAGTTCATGTTGAAACCCTGCAGGTGGAATTTATTTCGTACATGAATAAAGCTTGTGTGGTACTACTCAAGATTTTAGATGTTAATTAATTATAGCTGTCAGAGGCTTATATAATTAATTAATGAACATTATATCTTAAACACGGGGAATGGCTGAACTAAAGGAGAAAGCATATTCGTAAATATGTATTAAATTGGTAGGTCAGTTTTACTTCTTTAGTGGAATAAAAGTAAAACTTAATTTATTTAATTATATCCTAGGTTTATTGGATATTGGATATTAAATAAATTAGTGGGCCAATTTAATATTCTTCTAGATCCCTGTTGTACCTGCAAATGTTTTAAAAGATTTGGCTTGAATACTAATGCACTCAGTTGGCAAGTTTTTTACAATGAAGTTTATGTAATTCATTTTCTAAAAGGGATATATCTATATTTATGCATGTAGTGAAGCTTAGGAGGAATTTAGAATATAAAGTAACCTAAGTTCACTAAAATATTTTATCATGAAGCGCTAAGTGTATAACCAGTCACTGTCCGCAACCTCTACTACATCATCAACACGTAAGTTTTAAGAGTATCACCAATGAATATAACCGTTCATTTTAGTCTTCATGACAAGGAATAGGGCATGACAAATAAAGTATGCATATTGTAGCTACTCACATTGACACAGTGCTGGTACATAAGACTCCGACAACATACAGTTGTTGGGGTTTTTTCGAATTAAACCACCGCATGATCTAATTGGATGATCATTAATCCTATTGTCATATAGATCATAATTTTATGCAACACATATGTTTTAATTAACCGAGTTTAATAAACATGCATAGCCGGTTTTCGATTCTACTAAAGTGTAAACATAAAATACCGAAAAATGACTTAAAAATTAAATGACGAGTGGTGGACAAGATTAAAGGTCTAATCTTACTGTTGTATGTATGAAAATCGGAGCCCCCTTATGCTATTCCACTCCTCGATCTTCTGTTGTATTCCCGGACTGTATCTAGATTCAGGGTGGACTGAAATCTACTAGATCGGTATGGAATCTGTGGAGATAAAGAGAACAAAAGAGAGTTTATTTTTTATCACCATAATTTTCGATCGCCACCTCCCTATTTATAAGGGGATGGTCGAAATTATCAAGCCCCAGACCTAATGGGCTTGGGCCTCTATCTCTTTTTCCATCTCCAGTCCATTAAAGTCATATTGGGCTACAACAAGGTTCTAGAAGAATATTAAATTGGTCTGCTAATTTATTTAATTTATAATATCCAATAAACTTGGGATATAATTAAATAAATTAAGTATTATTTTTATTCCACTAAAGAAATAATACTGACCTACCAATTTAATACATATTTCTGAATATGCTTTCTCCTTTAGTCCAGTCATTCCCCATGTTTAAGATATAATGCCCATTAATTAATTATGTAAGCTTCTGACATCTATAATTAATTAATATCTTATCCTTGAGTAGTACCACACAAGCTTTACTCATGTACGGAATAAATTCCACATGTAGGGTTTCAACATGAATTTGTGTTCTCTCAAGAGGACATCATCAGCCTGGCGCACCAGGACATGGTGTCCCTACACCCTTTGATAAATCAAAGCTGCAAACACTACATGTATATGTCCACCAACATATAGGGATTAAGAATCCGAACTCTGTGGATTCTTATTCTCTCATTTAAGGTTAGAATAGAGAATAGAATCCTAAGTAGATCCTCTTCAATACACTTTCCCGTGTATTAGAATAATCAGTTAGTGAAGATAAACTAACTATCAGATTACTCTATGGTATACCAATGGTGAGTTGAGGGCCATCTAAGCCGTGAGCTCTTTAATATATTACAAGGAACCGATGATATGATCTAACCATGTGTTTACCCACACCATATCATCTGCAATGTAAACATAGTGAACATGCATGTAAATATAATAATTTAAATGTAAACAGTGACTGCAATTGTGTTCATTCTATATCATCATAAAACATCATCAATTATGTATACAAAAGACAGGTATTCTAGTATACAAAACCAACAATCTCCCACTTATACTTGAAGCATGTCTTTCAAATATAAAACAAACTGGCTAACTCTTCAACTTTAACTAAAATCTCAAATGGTGACTCCGGGTCTGCATCTTACTCCAATTTTCTCCACGTGATCGTAGAAGGTCTTAGCAATGAGGCTCTTTGTGAATAGATCAGTCAAATCATCCTCTGATCCAATCTTGACCACTGCCACATCTCCTCTCTTAATGATTTCTCGTATAAAATGGTACTTTCTCTCTATGTGTCTACTTATCTTATGGGCTCTGGGTTCCTTTGAATTTGCCACTGCACCCGTGTTATCACAATATACCGTGATACTCTTAGGCAAATCAGAAACCACGCTCAAGTCTGACAAGAAGCTCTTGAGCTAGACAACCTCCTTTGCAGCCTCTGAGATAGCTACATATTCGGCATCCATGGTGGAATCCGCAATGCATTTATGCTTTATGCTCCTCCATGCAATGGCCCCGCTTCCCAAGGTAAACACATAGCCTAAGGTAGATTTACTCTGATCTTTATCGGATTGAAAATCTGAGTCCGTGTAACCCAAAGGTGCTAGACTATCAGAGCAGCATACCAGCATATAATCTCGAGTCCTTTTTAGGTACTTGAGAATATTCTTAACTGCAGTCCAGTGGCCTTGTCCAGGGTTACACTGATATCTGCTTACCATGCCAACTGCATAGCATATATCAGGTCTAGTGCATAGCATAGCATACATTAGGCTTCCCACAGCCGAAGAATATGGAACACCCTTCATCTCATCTATCTCTGCCTGTATGTGGGGACAGATATCCTTGGATAGATAAATTCCATACCTGAAAGGTATAAAACCTTTCTTGGAATCCTGCATGTTAAACCTAGCTAGCACTGTGTCGATATATCTCGCCTGGGATAAGCACAACATCATTTTCTGGTGATCTCGAATTATCTTGATGCTAAGGACGTATCCGGCTTCTCCCAAATCGTTCATATCGAACTGCTTAGATAACCACACCCTTATGTTAGATAATACTTTCTTACTGTTTCCAATAAGTAAGATATCATCAGCATAGAGCATGAGGAAAGCCACCAAGTTTCCGTCACTCTTTTTGTACAAACAGCTCTCATCTGAACATTGCACGAATCCATATGACTAGATAACCTCATCAAAATGGATGTTCCAAGACCTGGATGCCTGCTTAGGTCCATAAATGGATCTCTTAAGCTTGCACACTAAGTGCTCTTAGCCTTTAGCAATGAAACCCTTTGGTTGCTTCATGTGGATGTTTTCCTCAAGACTTCCATTCAGGAAAGTTGTCTTGACATCTATCTATCAAATCTCATAATCCAAATGAGTGGCAATTGATAAGAGAATCCGGATTGACTTAAGCATGGTTACCGGTGAAAAGGTTTCCTCATAATTTATCCCTTCTTTCTGAGTGCACCCTTTCACCACCAATCTTCCTTTGAAGGTTTCAACCTTCTCGTCAGGTCCTATCTTGCACTTGTAGACCCACTTACACCCAATGGGTTTTATCCTATCTTGTAGTTCCACAAGCTCCCAGAATTGATTGTGATCCATAGATCCAATCTCAGACTCCATTTCAATTTTCCAAGAATCCTCATCTTTGTCTTAGATTGCTTCGTCGTAGGTCCTGGGATCTAATTCATTTAGTCGTTCAGGGAAATCTGAAGATTTTCCCAAACCAATGAATCTGCCAAGTTGGCGTACAACCCTCCCACTGCGACGAGGCAGTTCTTGTACTTCTGTGACACATTTTGCAGTAATTTACGGTTCCTGTTCTTGTACTGTTTGTGTCAGATTTAAATTTTCCCCTCAAAGCTCCTCAAGTACTATCTCACTTCTTGGCTTGTGATTTATTACATAGTATTCCTCTAAGAATTGAGCATTGGTACTCACAATGATCTTCTGATCCTTAGGACCATAAAGTAAACCACATTTTGTTCCTTTAGGATATCCAACAAATAGTCTAACATCCATACGTGGTGCCAGCTTATCAGCTTCCTTTTTCAGCACATGTGCTGGACTACCCCAAATCCGAAAATGTCCAAGACTGGGCTTTCTTCCAGTCCAAAGTTCTGTGGGTGTAGATGGGACTGGTTTTGATGGAACCAAGTTAAGAATATAGGCTCCAGTTTCAAAGGCATATCACCAGAACGAAATAGGCAGATCTAAATAGCTCATCATCGATCTAACCATCTCTAATAATGTTCTGTTCCTTCTCTCCGCCACGCCATTCTGCTGTGGCGTTCCCGGCATAGTCAACTAGGATATAATCTCATTCTCTGCCAAGTAGTCCCTAAATTCATTTGAGAGGTACTCACCGCCACGATCAGACCATAGTGATTTGATACTTTTACCTGTACGTTTTTCGACTTCCGCTCTGAATTCTTTGAAAGTCTCAAAGGATTTTGACTTGCGGCATAACAGGTATATGTATCCATATCTTGAGTAATCACCAATGAACATGATGAAATACTCATACCCTCCTCGAGCCTGAACTGATATAGGGCCACAAAAGTCAGAGTGAATCAAATCTAGAACCTCTTCAGATCTATTCCCTTTATCTTTAAAGGGTCGCTTGGTCATTTTACCTTCCAAATAGGATTCACACAAAGGGAATGATTTTATGACTAATGAAGACAAGGGCCCATCATCTACTATTCTTTATATCCATTTAAGGTGAATTTGGCCGAGCCTAAAATGCCAAAGATAGGTTTGGTTCATTTCCGAAGGTTCTTTTCGTTTGTTAGGGTTTATGATCGATATATTCAGTAAATGCATTTGCGTAGTGTTTTGCATAGGATTAAGTAAATAAATATGTCCACCCAATGTGCCAGAATAGATAAAATGTTTACCAATAAAGATAACAACCTTGTTATCAAAAGAAACATAATATCTATACATAAAAAGTTTAGAAATTGAAACCAAGTTTCACCTAAAACCAGGCACATAAAGATAATCCTTTAAAACTAAAATCCTATCACTACTAAAAGATAAGGTTACGTCTCCCACTGCAACTGCGCCACTTTCGTAGCATTGCCCATGTAGACTGAAATCTCTCCATCACTCAGCTCTCTTTTTACCAGGAAGCCATGTCAAGACATGTAAACATGATCAGTAGCTCCAGTATCTACTACCCATGACTGAGTAGAACAAGTAGCTAAACATGTTTCCACGATGAGAGATTGAGACGTACCCTTCTTCTTCTTCTTGTTAGGACACTCCACCTTCCAGTGACCTGGCTGGCCGCACTTGAAGCACTTTTTCTTTGACTTAAATTCCTCGGGAGGAATCTTAGTCTTGGACTTCTTCACCTTAGGCGCCCTCTCTGCAGCTTTCTTTGGTGCGTTCCTCTTCTTCCTTTTAGTACCGAAAGAATACGCCCTATTTTCAGCTAGGTGTGCCTCCGGATTTCCCTTCTGAAGTAACTCAGCCATCTGAAGATCCATGAGCAGTTCAGATAAAGTAACATCCTTCTTTATCATGTTGAAGTTCAATCTAAACTGCTCAAACTTCGGGGACAGGCTATGAAGTACGATGTCTACTTGAGACTCGGCATCCAGATCTCCACCTAAGGTCTCGATCTTAGCTAGATAACTCATCATACTAAGAACGTGATCCCTAACAGGTGTGGAATCAACTATTTTTATGCTCATCAGTTTCTTCATCGCCAAATGGCGAGCCGAGCGGTTCTGGTGACCGAAAAGATCTTTAAAGTTGTACACGACATCATAAGCAGTCTTCATAGACTGATATTGTAGTTGCAGCACATTTGCAATCTCATTTAGCATAGGCCAAGGTTTGCTCTTTTCCAGAATTCTCATCAGACTTGACCCACTTCGCATAGGCCAACGTTTGCTCTTTGCCAGAATTCTCATCTGGCTTTTGAGGACATACCTCTTCAAGTAAGTATTTGTGTCCGTCCGCAGTGAGAACAAGGTTAAGGTTTCGAATCCAGTCATTGTAATTCTCACCAATTACTTATTTTGTTTGAGAATAGAGGACAAGTTGGAGAGTGCCATGATGATATAGAATAACTGAAAAGTAAACATGCAGTACAATCACAAACTTTAGGATACTCACCGACATTTTAAAAATGTTTTCTATAAGCCACGTTAGTGTGGACGTTTATCAAATTCATTCTTAAACAGGTAAAACCACCTTTAGTTTACCTCCAGTCAAATTTCCTTATAACAAGTAAATTAATAGTCAGAAATAACCACGATCGTGTAACCTTCCAATTAATAAGCCACGTTAGTGTGAACGTTTATTAATAAATTACACCTAAGTGTAAACACCATCATCTTAGTACCAAGTCCACTATTTCGAACTCCCTGCTCCAGTTAGAGGAGTCAGTTTGTGCTAGTAGTATTCTACAGCTATCTTGATTAACAAGTTTCATTTCTAGAGATAACAGTGATATTACACATCCGTTATGGAGAAAGACCTATTGTCAACTCGCATGCCAATCACATCTCAATTAAACTAGATTAATGGAGACCGTTTGAGATTTCTACATACTTTGGAATGAATCTCTCCCACTTAGTTATTTAAGGTTGAGGTTTCATTTTATCCCATTGTAAAACATGCAAACATCACATAAAAGGACAAAACACCATTGCATGCTTCAAACAACATAATAATCAATAATAATAAAACCAACTATCATGGCTTATATCATGGCATCAAACAGTGTCGCCGTCCCCTTCATTGCGCCTCGCCGAAAACCCTAGCTCCAATTAGGGTTTCGGGGTGTGTATCAGTGATACTTCCTTTCTTGAGATGTACTACTCTCCTTCTTTGAGTTGATCTTCAAACTTTATTCAATATAGAATATCTATTCCTTAAAGGAAAAATTTAATATATCTAGGATAAAATTACAACTCAAAAACTTGGTCTAACAGTTTTATTTCTATTACATTAAAACAAAATAAAATAAAAGCTAGACCTAATCCATGGATTTTCTCATGGATTAAAATCACGTAGTCAAACCGGCATACGGCCCATCATACATACAACATAATTAAAACATACATCACATAATTAAGGAACCATGATAGTCGGTAACCCTGTAAACAAGTCAGTCTACAAATCCAATAATCATAATTACATGATTAATATAAAATAACATATGATATCCATACATGACATAATTTTTGAAAATTACAATTAATTAAATTAATAATTTTGAAAATACCTTCAAGATATAATTTGGAAATTAAATAATTATCTACCAAATTAAATCTTGATAATCTCGAAAACATCTTAAGAATAAATCTGAAAATTTGTTAAAATTATCCACCAAATTTATTTCATAATTTTCGGATAACACCCTAATTAATTAATATTTGGATATCTTGATATAGATAAAAAAATCTATCCCAAATATTTGGATAGGCTAGGATCGAAAATATCTAAGATAAAATCTGGAAATTTGATCCACTTCAAATTCCATCCAAATTTAAATCTTATATTCAACCCTATCTAGATTAGAATTAAGTAATTTATTATATACACCAAAAATTATTTTTCCAATTCTTATCTTCATTAATTTCAAAAATTTCAAGATAATAAATCTGGAAATTTGATCGACTTCAAATTCTTCCAAATTTAAGAATCTATTTTCAAATATTTTTGGATTAGAATTAGATAACTATTAATATATATCAAAAATTACCTTATCCAATTCTAATCTTAGTAGATTTCAAAAATCACAAGAAGATTAAATCTGGAAATTTGATCCACTTCAAATTCTCCCAAATCTAATATTCTATTTTCAAATCTATCTATATTAGAATTATGTAACTTTAAGATAAAATCAAAAATACAAAATCTAATTTTATTACATCTAATTTTCGAAAACCCCCACCAAATAAATCTGGAAATTTGATTTTCATTAAAAACTTATCCAAATTAATTCGATAGAATCGAAAATATACTAGGTAAAATTAGGGAATTTAATACATCAAAATTTCAAAAATTTTGATACAATAATTTTCGAATACCTATCTAAATAAATCTGGAAATTTTGATATCATCAAAAATCTATTCCAAATCAAATAGGATATAATCGAAAATTATAGAGATCTTCAAAACTAGAATTTTCGATCTTGATCAAAAATTCATCCAAAGTTTTGAACACAACAAATCAAAATACATGAACATTTAAATCTGAAAATTTAAGCACCATAAATTTAACATGAAATTTAAACATGTATCTTGAATTTATCCTAGGATTAAATCTAGAACAGTGCCAAAACCCGCTCTGATATCAGTTGTTGGGGTTTTTTCGAATCGAACTACTGCAGGATCTAATTGGATGTTCATTAATCCTATTGTCATTTAGATCATAATTTTATGCAGCACATATGTTTTAATTAACCGAGTTTAATAAACATGTATAGCCGGTTTTTGATTCTACTAAAGCGGAAACATAGAATACCGAAAAACAACTTACAAATTAAACAATAGGTGGTGGACAAGATTAAAGGTATAATCTTGTTGTTGTATGTATGAAAATCAGTGCCCCCTTATGCTATTCCACTCCTTGACCTTCTGTTGTATTTCCGGACTGTATCTAGATTTAGGGTGGCCTGAAATCTACTAGATCGGTATGGAATCTGTGGAGATAAAGAGAACAAAAGAGAGCTGATTTTTTATCACCATAATTTTCGATACCCACCTCCCTATTTATAAGGGGGGTGGTCGAAATTATCAAACCCCAGACCTACTGGGCTTGGACCTCTATCTCTTTTTCCATCTCCAGTCCATTAAAGTCATATTGGACTACAACAGGGATCTAGAAGAATATTAAATTGGCCTGCTAATTTATTTAATTTCCAATATCCAATAAACTTAGGATATAATTAAATAAATTAAGTATTATTTTTATTCCACTAAAGAAACAATATTGACCTACCAATTTAATATATATTTCTGAATATGCTTTCTTCTTTAGTCCAGCCATTCCCCGTGTTTAAGATATAATGCCCATTAATTAATTATGTAAGCTTCTGACAGCTATAATTAATTAATATCTTATCCTTGAGTAGTACAACACAAGCTTTACTCATGTACGGAATAAATTCCACCTGCGGGGTTTCAACATGAATTTGTGTTCTCTCAAGAGGACATCATCAGCCTGGCGCACCAGGACACGGTGCCGCTACATATTGCACGACCCATTATAAGTGTAAATGTTACAATCCAAGATATCCAGATTATTGATTCTATGAAAGAATCTCACCCTTTAATAAACCAAAGCTGCAAACACTACACGTATATTTCCTCCAACATATAGGGATTCCCTCTAGTTCCTACAGGAAATCTCTCTCGAAACTCCTCTAAGTGTGTATGAAAGTGAGTTTCAAACACAGACTAGAAACACAATGATCTAACCGATCAAACCAAGTCTACTCGAATACTATATGCCTCGAATGTGAATTCTTTTAACTCTCAGCCCTTTAGTGTATTCGTAAGAATTCGTGTCACCTAAAATAGTCTGACTCCCAGGCTATCTATAAAAAATAGTTATAGCCTAAACAAGGTATTCAGAGGTCCTAATTTGACTAGGATTTAACAAGGAAACAATTTCCTTAAATAAATCGGACTTTCCTAGTTTAGATATCTTCCTTGAATAGAACTCTTTCTTTCTTCCTTGATCTTCATCACGAACAAGGCAGCTTCTATTCTGAAACGTCCATCTTGAATTTACAGCTTCAACTCCTTGAATCTAGCATGGCAGGTCTCTTGTAAACTCTCTGGACAACCATGTACATGATCATGTCTCGAAACATGATAAGTACATGACTTGATCTTTAATCAGATTGGCAGCGGAATGTTCACAGAAATGTCTAGAATATGTTATTCGAACACGAATAACCAAAACCTTTTGTGTTCTTTTGAAATTGCCATAATATCTAATCAGATAATGACAATCCCGAACACTTTAGTGTAGATGGCACTAAGAATCTCCCCCTTTGTCTTTATCTGGATGTAAAATTAGCTCCATGTTTTAAAAGAACACAACCCTTGAACTGTAGGATCATGTACTTAAAGACATACTTGGATGTTGTGAAGAACATCATATGATTCAGGTGTGTTTCACATTCTTATCAGCTTATATCTACTCTGCTATATTTATTTTTTTCTTTTATATTTTTATCTTTTGATAGCAGTTTCAATTTTTTAGCAGATACAAATCACATAGGGAAGAAAAACAATATGTTCCATAACAAAATAGCTATTACAAGCTATTAAAGCAAAAATAAAATACCTTGCAAAACATGATGCAAGATAAGTAGAACAAAAAACATATATTAAAAAAAACTTATATTTGCATTACTCCCCCTATTTGCCACCGAGAAAGACAAAGGAGTAATAACCATCAACTACTTGGATTTGTCAGAGTCTTGATCAGCATCATCTTGTTCAGATCCTTCTACTTCTTCAGAACCTTCTTCTTCTTCTTCTTCATCCTCTGTCTCTTCATCAACCTCTTCTTCGGTCTCAGCTTCCTCTTCCTCATCAACTTCTTCTTCAGTAGCCTCCTGCTTTTCTTCATGAACCTCTTCTGTAGTCTCTTCTCGGATAGCTTCAGCTTCCTTTTCTTGTGCTACAGTCTATGCTTGCCCTTGCTTTGATGCTGGAGTAGACTTCTTCTGAGCAGCAGCTTCGTCAGTACTTGCAAGCTTGTGCAAGTTATGAACATTCTCAGGAACATCTGCTGCTGGGGAGACAAAATCTTCTCCTAATGAAAGATCAGCAATCATTGCTTGAATCCTTATCTTCTCAGAAGTATACTCAGAAATCAGACGAGTATGAAACTCCAAACTTCTCTCTAGAACCTTCAGAACAACACTCTTAGGTGAGGGTTCTTCAACAGTATCAACCATTCCTTTCTTGGATGATAGGTACTTCTTGAACTGGAGGCAAATGTGAGGATCTCCTATCTCAGGAGCAACCTAGATCATAAGAGGCTTGTTGGGAGGAACAACTTTATCCTTTTTAGAAGAGACATTCTTCTTCTGTTGCTTGATTAAGCTGTAGATCAGTGAAGGATAGCATAGAGGTCCCTTGATCACTATGGCATCAGCACTGCTGATGATCTTGCCGAACACAAACTCACCATAACTGAACTGCTTCTCAGTTCCAAGGTGATACATAAAATTCCCTTGAGCTTGAGTCACTGCTGCTCTGTGCTTTTTGGGTAACCAACTGTGGATCAAGATCCTGAACAGAGCACCATACTTATGAGTCAGCTTGGAAGTTGGAATAGTCTGCGAATGCGATGTCCATTTGTTGAAGATGCCCTGGGTCAGTTTCTCAGTAACCATCCCCCAATCATCAATCTACTTGTACCCCCCCTCAGATGTACGTCCCAAAAATTTATTAATGAGATCTAGAGAAAACTGTAGCATCTCTCCTCTAACAAACACTTCAGACTCTAGATCATCAATCTCTTTAGTAAGATTACAGTAGAACTCAGACACAACCTTAGGAACAAACTTTTGCACCTTCTACACAGTTCCTAAAAGACCAGCTTCCTCCAACAAGGTATACACACTAGTAGCCAACAGTGTATCCTTATCTAACATCTTCTCAGAGATCATTGACCTCTGCTTCACTTTCTCCCACAAATCAGCATGCTTCGGAGAATGAAAGATAGTTGAACTTGAAGTACCTGGTACACGAACAATCTGTTTGAGAGCTTCAGACTCATGTTCACTTGACTGTGAGTAAACATCTTTAGGTACATCTTCCGGCTAGGCAGCTTTCTTGGCTTTCTTGGAAGGACCAGTCGATTCAACGACTTTTCTTTTCTTAATAGATATGGTAGTGGATGGTGGAGTGGTGGAAGCTCGGCTTCGAGTCACAGGAGTTCTAGGCACTAACTGCACCACAGCAGTAGAGGCCTTCTTTCTAGGGGGTTTTCTTCTTGACAGGTGATCTGGCAAACGGATCATATTGAGCAGGTGCAAGCAACTTCTCCTGTTGTAGAACAGGAGTCTTCTCAGCAGATTCAGAGGCTAAACTCTGAACAACTGCTTTCTCTATTGGATCAGCAACTAAAGGTCTGTGAATGATCTTCTTCTTTCCTTTTGCAAGTGCAGCTACTTTAATCCAACTTAAATTATCGTGGATGGAATGTGGATAGCATTTCGTACGCACAGAATAACATTTTATACGCATAGAAGCGTTTTGTACACACCAGAATATGTCCTGTGCACAGTTCAAGATGTATTATAGAATCAGAAAATAAATACCCTAAATCCATTATTCCTGCAATTTATTTCAGTTGGATAAATAGAAAGAAATGCTCATGATCCCCACCACTGAGTACGTTTTAAGAGTGCTCACCCCATATTTTTAAATGTTTTCAGGTCAATGAGCTGGGGCCACGTGAGGAAAATGGACGTGAACTTTCTTAAAATGTTTCTGTTACTTGACATTAACTTTTGCACTTGTTTCATAAAGTAAACTATTTTGAATTTAATATTTTATGTTTGTTAGTGGTGTTTGGATTAATTTAATGTAGTGGTTGAATATTGTGGTTTTATTAATAATAGGAGTGTGAAATTTATATTTTAGAACTTATGAGTTACTTTTTTAAATGAACTTGGTGTTTATGAAATGCGGGTATTTTGATATAAGTACATATATTACGGAAAAATATATGGTTCTATTTTTTTCTTAGAATTTCTAGCAAGATTATTTTAGAAAAAAAATTAAATACTTAAACCATTATTATTAGAATCATTTTCTGCTTTAAAGAACAGAACGAGTAACATTTTAAATTATAGAATTTAGGGTGTTACATTTAGTGGTATCAGAGCGGATCTACCTTCCTGTAGACTCAATGTGTTTGAAAGAATTTATATTGTTTGATTTTATGATACGCCACCCATTTCTGCCACGTGCTCCACCTCGAAGGTACTTTGCTCGAGTTATTTATTTGCAAAGTTGTTTAATGCGGTGAGCATTAAGAAGATTGTGGATATTATGTGAAGAATGAGAAATGTTAAAAAGTAATTTATGCATTGAAGTTTAATTATGTTGAAATGCATGATGAATGAGAAATAAATTATTTTAGTCCTCAAAATTTAGAATGATCATAGAACCTTCTTCTATATATATTTTCCTAACTAGACACAAGGAATTTAGTGAACTTAACCCTCGACATTAGAATTCTTACAAGAAAGACCTTAAGAACTGATAGGATTGTTAAACATATTAGATTTGACTTTGGAGAGAATGAGTTTGTAGCTGACATGTACGCTCTCAAAATGCGAGAATTGAATTTAATCATAAGAATAGACTTCTTAAGCAGAAGTTCTGCGGCAATATGTTGTCAAGGTTGAGCAGTGGCATTTAAAAACCAGACGAGAAAGAGTTTATCTTCCATGTAGCTAAGCTAGATGGAAAATAGAAATCATATCGGCTATAAAAGTGGTGAAGATATTGAAGATGATAAGAATTCTTGGTATATATTAACATCATGATGCCTGCAGAATAGACGTGTTTTACAGTTATGTTTCTGAAAGAGATACTTTAATTTTCACCGAATATCTAAGTAGAGTTATGGTGTATTAGATCGAACATTTCCCCATGGGAAGCCCCTAGAAAGATGGTAGTATAAGGATGTGCATAGATTATTGAGATCTGAATCGTCTCTGAATAAAGAATAAATATCCTTGCCGAGAATTGATGATTTATTCAATCAACTTAGAGGGGCAATTATGTGTTAGGAAAATTGTTGGGAAAATCCCAAATGATGGTTTTGATGAAATGTCAAAACATGTGTGATGATTTAATGAAAAACTGCAGGTTATGAGAGACAGTTATTCAGAAGCATGGTTAACCAACTTGCAGGTTGCCTTGATCAGACCAGTCAGAGTAAACTCTTCAAAGCTTAAGATAAGCTGTAAAAGGGAAAGAGAACTTTGGAGACTGGTAGGCATCCACAGATGAGTTAATCATCAGTCTTAGCAAAAAGCCAGGATTGATTGATGAATAGAGTTAGCTTGAAAGCTGAAACTGATCTGATCAGAGATCAGTCAAAGCTGATCCTAAACTGATCAAAGATCAGTTCACTGGTAAAATAGCTCTAAATGCTTTGAGCCTTCACTTAGCTGACCATAGATTAGTTCAGAGAGAAAGGGTAAAAGCTCAATCAGGTAGCTAACTGATAAGTCTAGAAATGAAAGTTTTTAAGCTTAGCTGATGAGTCATCTGAACTAGACTACATCATGATAGAAGCTCAAGGCAGCTGAAGATCTGCCAACTAGACAATCTCAGAGCTGAAAGCCGAGATTGCTGAGAATCCATCAGTTGAATGTCTAAAAATGATAGCCGAATCACCTGCTCCTACTGACAAGCAATTAATGAAGATCTCACCAGGAAATCTTTAGAAGATCCTGATGATTTTAGAGCAGAGAATATTAAAGTCAAAATGGCTAGTTCATTAAAAGAGCTTTAAACGGCTACAAGCATTAAAATGCTGCCGGTGATTTTTAAACATCACCATTCATAACGGTCAAAATTCACTCATCTTTTTAAAAGAGGGTGAAATTAATTTTGGCCAAGACTTTCGCCAATCTAACTTTGCTATTTTACACAAAGAGCTATCTTCTTTCTCTCCCTACAGCTCAAAGCTCAATACTCTCAAAGTGCGAAAAATCTCATACTGATAAGGCATGCTTCAAGTCAAGCAAGCTGCTAAGCTGACGTAGAATTCCAGCAAGAGCAAAGCTTCTCAGTACAGTCTCTCAAAGATCAACCACCCAGCTAAAGAGAAAGGAGCACTCCAGGTTGATAACAGATTCAAGACTGTATTCTTAAAGACCGAGCGAGATCTAAATTCGTGTAAAGATGGGGAATAACACCTAAAGTCTCAGCGAACAGTTGAGACCAGTAAGTATGAGCTGTCATCCTAGAAACTGGCTGAGGAGGAGCGTGTATCGACGGGTCCATTCTTCCGGGGCAGCAACAGTTGAAAAAGAGGCCACGCTCGGGTTGAAGGGTGCCATTTTTAGGTCTAACATGAATTCTTCTCTGTGTAATTGTAATAAAGAAATTTTACTATTGCATAGTGGATTGCCCTTCTGCGGAAAGAAGAGAGGACGTAAAAGCAAGAAGCTTCGAACCTCTATAAAGCTCTGTGTGTGTTGTTCTAACTGTTTTCAGTCATACACTTACAAGTTCCTTAACTGCACACATTCATACATACAGACTGAACTGACAAGCTTCAGCCACGTCTTCTAGCTATCAGTTGAAAATTGATCAGCTCACCAGCCAAGCCTCTGTCTGCTTCTCTCAACTGATCAGTCAGCACAGATAAATCTTAAAAGTGAGTCAGCGCCCTATCTATTCCGCATTTATTTTAAAAGTTTTGAAGTAAGTTTATTCACCCCCCTCTCTAAACTGATAAAGGCTCTCACCGGGACCAACAAGTGGTACCAGAGCGGTTGATTCTAAGGATCAGCCGTATCTGCAGATCATTTGAATCAGATCTATTTATCTGTGCTAACCTTTTAAGATATGGGAAACCATAAGCTACCTTCCTTTTCAGTTGAGAACTATGACAATTAGAGCAGGAAGATGAAAGCTCATCTATGCTCCATCCATAAGAATATGTGGGAGGTCATCGAAGACGGTCCAATCATCATAATAATGGACAATGAAGCCCACATCATGGATGTCAACCAAACGGCCAGGATCCTAAAACCAACTCATCTTCTCACCAGTGAAGAGAAGAACTTGAAAAATCTAGAGTTTGTTGCTCAAGAAGCACTCTTCCAGACTCTAGATGAGGATCGCATGAAAGACACAAAAAACTACAGAACAACAAAGGAGATTTGGGACCTTCTTGCAGATTTGTGCAAAGAGTCCGAAGACATCAAAGGAAACAAGCTCCAGCTGGCAGTTGATAAATATGGGTCCTTCAAAATGCAGTCGGAAGAAAGCATCTCGAGCCTAGAAACAAGATTTCTTGGCATAATAAGGGAGATGAAAAATCTGGGAAGAAACTATCCCAACAGTGAGATGAACTCAAAAATTCTTGACAATCTTACTGATGAATGGGATATGAAAGTAATTGCTACTAAAGAGTCGAGAGACTCGAATAGCATTACTCCCAAAGAGTTGTTTGGATCTCTCAAAGCTCATGGGTACAACCTGAATTGAAAAAGAGAAGCATCCACTTCCTCTTCTCATTATGCTTCTTTCTATGATGAAAGAAATCGATTCAGAGAAGACCACAGAAGAAACAACTTCCGACCAAGAGGCTCGCCTGTTAGAGAGAATCTTGGGGGATCGGTGACTGATCGAAGAAGAGATTCAGCCGATAAAAAGGAGATCCTGACTGAGGATTTGAATGAGAAAATCCAATCAATTATAAGATTGTTGGAACAGCTAAGAAAAGTCAGAGATCAACAATCAGCTTAACCCCAAGCTGATGAAGCTGCTAAAGGTGAGAGGAACCAGCAGCCAGCTGATTGTCCAGCTGAATAATTCAGGATGGCAAACAGGAACATAGAGCAATGTTTCCAGTGTCACAAGCAAAGACACTACAGATACGAGTGTCCAGAGCTTCCTGAAGATAAAAAGGCTAAAGTGGGGAGAAGCTTCTTCAAAAGAAAAGCAATGATCCCAAACTCTGAGAACGCTGTACTTGACGATTTAGACTACCCATCTGGAATCGACTCAGATGGCTACAGCTCTGATGATAAAGCTCTACTATGCCTCATGGCCGACAATGATGAAGAGGTTAGACAAGCTAACTCAATAACCTCATTCTATCATATACATGAAGCATCGATCTCTAGGAATAAACTGGATGAACAATTAAGAATCCTAGAAGATCAATTAGCTTATGTATCAAGCATACATATTGAACTGAAGGGTGAAAATGATGAGCTAAGAAGCAGAGTTGATGAGCTAAGCGCTGAAAATGAAAGACTAAAAAGTCTTGATGCTCAGACAATAGAAATGGATCAGTTGAAGTTGAGAAATGCAGAACTGGAAGCTGAGAATGAGCAGCTCAAGCAAGAAATTCTTGAAAGAGAGAAATTATCTCTCAAATTCAAGAAGGGATCCTAGACTCTTGATGAAATCTTGAGTCATCAGAGAACTGAATCTGGGAGCCTAGGGCTGGGGTATAGTAAGTACACTGCCGTAGAGAAGGGCAAGACAGTTGTACAGAGCTGTGAATCTGGAATCCCGAGAGGATTCATAAGACCAACTCAGTTCCCACTAGTTGAGGACTCAAAATACAAGGGCATCTTGAAAACTTCCCAAACTCAGCCTAGAGATCAGACTGATCAATCGAGAATGGCAACTCGAAGACAGTCGGTCTTTCAAAGGCTTAGTAGTTCAACACAGATCAGCTCAGCAGTCCACATCTACTGCTCGATCAAAAGCTCATCCAAGGCCAAACTCTCAATCAAAGCCTTTATCTCACTCAAGATATTCAAATCAATCAAGATTTGAAGATCACTTAAGGTCATTCTGTCAGAGAAGACCATCAGCTCAAAACATGCCATTAGCAGCTCAACCAAGAGCTACAACCTCTTCCAGACAAGCCTATCCTCAAAGGCCACCTGTGTATCAACCTGGGAATGCCTCAAATCCTAAGAGAAATATACATACGAGATTGTACTATGCAAAACAACATAAATCAATATCTCTGGAAGAATTCACTCTAAGTGACTTTGCAACCCAGTATTATGAGTACTTGAACTCAAGGGATCAACTAACAGTCAATCCCACTCATAACTGGCTTGGAAAAAGGCCATCCCACAAAGGCAAAACAGCTCAGAGTCAAAGGCCTATTAGAAACTGGCCAAGACAAAGAGCAACAAAGTTACAAGATGAGAGGATATTAGTTGAAGTCTTTTATCCTGACACTCATCGAAGATACGGATCAATGGACTCAACTCTCAATTAAAGAGTTACAAAAAGTCCAGAATTGATCAGGAGATCAAATTCTGAAGGATCTCTCAATCAAAAAAAGCCAAAAGTGTGGCGAATGTAGATTCCCAAATATCTGTTTAACCTCTCAGGACCCGATATTACGTGGGTACCTAAAACCTGATCTCTATTTTGTAGGAAAAGAGCATCCTATCCAAGAAAAAGGTCAAAGATACTTGGTATCTGGATAGCGAGTACTCAAAGCACATGACCGGACACAAGAATGATCTTGATGGATATAAAGAGGTTAAGGGACCACTAGTCACTTTTGGAGACAACTCAAAGAGCCGAACCATTGGAGAAGGGTTAGTGGTCAAAGGAAAAGTCATCGTGAATGACGTGTCACATGTTGAAGGACTGAGGTACAAACTGCTGAGCATCAGTCAAATTTGTCATAATGGGTACTCAGTCGACTTCAGCAATAGCCCATGTGACATCAGAGACAAGTCAACTGGAGCCATACTCCTGACTGGAGTAAGAAAAGGCAATATGTATGTAGTTAACTGGTCAACCGGCTATACAGAAGCTTGCTTTCTCTGCAAAGGATCAACTGAAGCAAGCTGGCTGTGGCATCGACGACTGAATCATCTTAACTTCAAAACTATCTACTACCTAGCCAAGAAGAAGCTAGTTGATGGGCTTCCCAAGGAGATCTTTAAGAAAACTGGTGTCTGCGGACCATGCCAGAAAGGGAAGCAGGTGAAGTCATCATTCAAGAACAAAAGTCATCCTTAAGGAACAACTGACATACTTCAGTTACTTCGCATGGACCTATTTTGGCCTGTGAAACCACCAACCCCAGAGGTAAAAAGTTTACACTTGTAGTAGTAGATGACTACTCAAGGTATACTTGGGTGGAGTTCTTGAGAAGTAAGGATGATACTTTTGAGAAGCTATCAACATTGATCAGGAGATTGTAGAGTGACAAAGGAAAATCGGTTCAAAGGATAAGATCCGACAATGGAACTGAATTTGTTAATCAGCAAATGATCAAGTTCCTGAGTGAACTGGGAATCACTCATGAACACTCTACTGCAAGAACTCCTCAACAAAATGGCATAGCAGAAAGGTGGAATCGCACGCTAAAGGAGGCAGCCGGAGCCATGGTAGCAGATGCCAACATAGCCGAATTCTATTGGACAGAAGCAGTTAACACAGCCTTCCACACACAGAACAGAAGTGCCATCGTCATCAACCATGACCAAACACCCTACGAGCTATTCAAGGGTCGTAAGCCTTCTATCTCTTACTCTAAGATATTCGGCTGTAAATGTTATATCCACAACAATGGCAAATCCCAGCTGAAAGCATTATGTGCTAAAGGTGATGAGGGAATCTTTCACGGCTATAATGCCCCTCATTCTCAAGCTTACAGAGTGTTCAACAAAAGGATACTGTTTGTGGAAGTAACATGTCATGTGGTATTTGATGAGTTTGCTAATAAGTATAGAAATAAAAAGGAAAACTGTACATCAAAGCAAACATTGCCTAGTGAAAGTCTGCTGGACTATCTTGATCGCATTGTCCTAGAGCAGTTTGAAGTTTCACTAGAAGGTGGCATAGAAACTTATTCTAGACCAGTTTAAGATAACTTGGTCATTGAAGATACAAATTGTCCCTCAAACCCCATAACTGGAACAGGGGGAAGAATCAGTGAAAATGAAGAACAAGCCGGAGCCGAGACAGCAGCCGAAGGAGCAGCCGAAGAGTTAGCTGATAAAGAAGCCGAAGGATCAGTTGCTGGAACAACTGATGAAGGAGCTGAAGGCGCAGAGGAGGCAATCATTCCAAAATGGCTCCGAAGCCATCTAGTCAACAAAATTGTTAGGGATCCAAAAGGCAGAGTCCAGACCAGAGGGTCAACAGAGCATACACTCTTCACATGCTTTATCTCACAGATGGAACCAGCCAACATCAAAGAAGCACTTGATGATTCAGACTGGATTACAGCGATACAAGAAGAGCTGAGCCAGTTCACAAAAATGACGTATAGTTTCTTGTTGATAAGCCGAAAACTCAAAAAGTCATTGGGACTAAATGGGTCTTTCATAGCAAACTGGATGAACAACGCGTGATCACAAGGAACAAGGCCAAACTGGTAGCCAAGGGTTACTCACAAAGTGAAGGGATCGACTTTGATGAGACATTCGTACCAGTTGCAAGATTGGAGGCCATCAGACTATTCCTCGCCTATGCAGCTCACAACAATTTCATGGTCAATAAAATGGACGTGAAAAGTACATTATTGCAAGGAATGCTCAAGGAGGATGTGTATGTAGAACAACCTCCAGGTTTTGAAATCGGAGACCAAGTCTATAAGCTGAAGAAAGCTCTATAAGGTCTGAAGCAAGCACCAAGAGCTTGGTGTGAAACCCTCAGAACATTCTTACTAAAGTATGGGTTTCAGAAAGGAATCATCGATCGTACTCTATTCAGAATAGAGTGATCAGCTGAGATCTTGATGGTTCAAATTTATGTGGATGACATAAGATTTGGATCCAAGAGCAAAGATCTCTGCAATCGATTTGGACAACTAATGCAAAGCGAATTTGAGATGAGCATGATAGGAGAAATGACATTCTTCCTAGGACTCCAAGTAAAGCAGCTCAAGGATGGAATCTTCATCAGCCAAGCCAAATATACCAAGGAGCTTGTCAAGAAGTTTGGAACCGACAAGGGAAAAGCTCTCAAAATTCCAATGAATACGTCAGTGCAGCTGACTCTCGATGAAGAAGGAGAATCAGTCAGTCAAACACACTACAGAGAAATCATTAGATCGCTTCTCTACCTGACCGTCAGCCGACTAGATATCTCATACTCAGTCGGACTGTGTGCAAAGTTCTAAGCCAATCCGAAGAAAAGTCATCTTGAAGCAGCAAAGAGGATAACGAAGTATCTCAAGGGAACTATAAGTCTTAGATTATGGTATCCCAGAGATGACATCTTGAATCTAATCGGCTATTCAGACTCAGACTGCGGAGGATGCAAAATCGACCGAAAGAGCCCCAGTGGAACATGCCAGTTTCTTGGAAACAAACTGATATCCTGGTTTAGCAAGAAGCAGTACTCAGTTGCCACGTCAACAACTAAAGCTGAATATATAGCTACTGGAAGCTGTTGTGCTCAAATCTTATGGATGAAGCAACAACTCAAGGATTACAAGGAGTTAACATCTTGGACAAAGTAGAGTCAAAGACGGTGAAGATACTGCTACGTCTCCAGATCTCTTGTCCAGAGGTTATGTTACTCCACTTATCAAGTCTTGCTCAAAAGCTGCAAAGCTGATAATAAATCAGCCTAGCTCATCCTGCAAAGGAATTAAAGAGCTGACCTCCTTGAAGCTGACTACCTTAGCAGTTGCTCTTCAGCAACTTCAGCATGCTGAGACTCAAGTTAGAAACGATTCCCCCCAGAACATCTTCAGTTCAAATTCCAAAAGGAAATGGTCTAATAGCTCTAAAGAGAGCAGTGAAGCTGTAATACCCCGAAAATTTTATTATCTAAATTTAATTAGGAATATATATATCTAATAGTTAAAATAAGTGAAATATCCAAACTTCTTGGTATTAAAAAAAATACATAAATAGCATATGCTAACCATAGGGATAATATAGGGAAGAAAATGGACCCTTCTAGGTCACATTTTTAAGTGATGTGTGTCCGTTGAGTATGTTAGAAATACCCTTAGAACATTCTTGTATTTAATTTAGAACACTAGATATGCACTTAATTTGATTAAATATAATTTATTTATTAAGTGTAAATAGATTTAGTGTGATTTTTTTTATTATTTATTTACATAAATATATATACATATTTGTGCTAAAAACAAAATATACCATATAGTTATCTATATAGTTAAAAAAAACGTGTATATATACATATATGCGTCCACTTGCCAAAAATGGAGATAAAATTTTAATATGTAGTATATATAAATACATTAATTAATAGTGCAAGTGGATTAATTCCTAAATAGATATATTATATAATAATAGATGAGCATGCTTTGCACTTCTCATATGATGCACGTGACTATATAGAAAAAAATAGGTGTAATTCTGATAAATCACTTGTAGGGGGTTACTACACGTGTCCTATCATATAAAGTGAAAATTAGCATGATACTAAATAACTTGATATAATGAAACTTCATCATTTTCTTTATATACCATCGGTAAACAATAGATTATATCAAAAAAATAATTTGCGTAAGTTGAAGAGGTTCGATGAAGGTTAGTTCTTGAATTAGTTTTGAGTCAATTTTTTTAATAAGTATTCGATTGTTTGAAAGAAATAATAATATATGCTTTTCAATAACAAATTCCATCTTGTGATAATTAATGATAGGGAACAAGAGGATTTAGAAGTGGACATATCCTATAATTTTCTATTAGTCTTTTTTTTTAAATTTCTGATGTTAATTAATCATCATCAATATGTTATAATATTTAATCACCATTTTTTTTATTAACTGATAATCGTACATCTTTTATGAGTTTGAAATTATTTAAATTTGTAATATTTTCTAAATAATAGATATATTCTCTAGTATACATAAAGATTACTTTTAGAATTATGTAACTTACAAATCTATTGTGTAAATTTTTAATTAATTTTATTATGCTTTAATAATTTTAAATTGATCATGGTAAATAATGGTATTAGCTCGAAATATTAGTATAACATAGTAACATAAGCTAAACTAAAAATATATGCTTAAGGGTTAAGTTTTAATAGGATTTCTTTAGTTAAACTAAACCAATGTTGGTTGTTGTAGGCTGAGAAGAAGTAGCAGGAATCAAGTAGTTACAATTCGGAAATTTGGAACCTTATCTATTATCCAGGTGGGCTATACTATATCTTTGCAAATTGTATCTTTCGAGCTATTAAGTTCTGCTTTGTTAAAAATTGCATATGTGACTGTGAGTAGCTACAGTATGCATGCATTATTTGTCTTGCCCTACTCCTTGTCGGTGAGACTAAAATGAAACACTTATTGGTTATACTCATTGAATAAACTATGACCATACTCAACTTTACACGTTGGTGATGTAGTACGGGTTGCGGGCAGTGACTGGTTATACTCTAAAGCGCTTCACGATAAAATATTTTGGGAGAACTTAGGTTGCTTTCAGTAGGCTGGCGCGTGGATGTGACGATGCTGAGAGATGGGCTTTTGTTATTTACGTATTTTCTTGTTGTCTCTTTTTGTTAAGTATCCTGTTAATAATGGAGCTTCCGCACTTGTAATATTCCTTTGTTAAATGCTAAGAACTCTAGTCTTAGCATTATGGATAAGTATATGTTATATTATAAAGCATTTTTGGTTGTTCTGAGTCTTTTGTTGAGTTTTCTTTGATCAGGTTACCCCCTTTCTTTCCCGTTTCTTAGTTCCAACCCCCGTGGTGTCCATTTCCACAGTCTTTCGGGATCGGGGCGCTACCAAGTGGTATCAGAGCAGGTTTGCAACTCTGCAGACCTGCTGGGTCAACTTATTTTATTTTTCATTAAATTCCCGTGTGATATTATATAAGCCCTCAGCTAGTCACTCACGCAACAGCTAAAAGGTACGCATGTTTTTATACGAATTTTAGTTTTTAAAAGTTTACATTATTTGTTGAAATGTCAAGTCTATCTGAAAATGAAAGATTTGGATTCACCGTGTTGATGGGAATTCCTCAAAAGATTGATTTTATGCTGATTGCATACTCGGATTAACTGCTCTGATTGCGTACTCTGTTACTATGTTGATAGCATACTGGTTTTGAAATATGCCTGTGAGCATACCGGTTTCTATCTAAGAACTATATTGATTACATATATGTATGAACTTGTTTATCTATGCCTTGTGCATTCTTGTGATGTTGGGAATATACAGAATGCATACTTTGAATTATGATAGCCGAAAAGTGTTTGTTATATATACTCTGAAATGAGTATGAGAACTTGAAAGCTTGATAACGTAAGATTAACTTAGCCTATATTTGTTGAACTTAGGCTGAACTTGTAAACACTTACAAGATTGCTAAGAACATAGTTTGACTAAGGAGATGTTTCATTTTGATGACCGAACATAAACTTATGGCTCAAAAGAACTACCACATGTATATCATGATGAGCAGATTACGAGATTTTGTACATATACCAAGAAAGAAATTGATTTGGTGTTCGAGTTTATTGGGGAAATAACTTACTCCCTGTTGGTGAACATCTGGTTAGAAGAAGTCTTTGAGATTGAGGGTGTGTTAAGGTTGATCAAGAATTTGCCCTACTGCTAGAAAGATGGACATATTAAGCATCGAAATATTTAAAATAAACATAACTTAATAATCGATGTGGAGACCGAGAATTTTTGTGGGTAGATATGCTAAATGATGATGGCTGCTACCAATAAGATTCAACATCAGAACTGTCACATTAGCAAAATATTGAGATAAATCAATCACCATCTTTTATACCTACCTATGCAGATGAGGTTATAAAGTTTACTCAGCAAGCAATAACATATTCATGGACTTTGGCGCCATCATTTGAAGTTGTTACTGATGTCTTTTGCATACATTATGTTCGAACTTTATCATTGGAAGCCGCTGAGCAATGAGCAGATGGATGATGTTGAACGTACGATGGCCATAGACGATTGTGGGATGTTGTTAGGTCAAGTTTGACAATTTGTTGTTAGATCAACTTGGTACCTTTTGTGGATCTAGAATGTTGTCTTCTTTTGATAAGTCTATCCCAATGTCACGTGTGAGAAAATATCAGAATCTATCACCCTGGGGAGTTAATGAGATAGTAGGTCCTATGAGTAGAAAAAGGGCAAGAAATACTTGAATATTTTATAGTGGAACAAGAGATTTTTGTGGGCAACAACATATCATACCAATCAAGATAGAGATGGAGTTGAATAAGCTAGCATAGCTATACGTATAAGTTATGGTGCATCTATGTGGAATTCTTATCTCAATCACATCAAATCAAGAAACGTGACTCACATTGACATTCTGTCAGAAAGCTATGAATATGAAATTGAACATCACACGCAAATGAATGGCCAAATCGAACGAACAATACAAAATAAAGGCTGCATGCTTCAAGAAGTTTTCTTTGATATGAACACAAGCTGGAAAGATGTCCTACAATTATCTATCTACAATGAGAGAAGTGCAGTGGAAACAAGGTGCCATGAAGTATTGATACTGAGGATTGTCATAAAACTTTCATGATATAAGTCCTTCTAATCGGTGCACTAAGTTTGCTATTTCTTTTCTTGTTTACCTAGCTTCTATTCAACTCTGTACACTTTGATCGAGTATGTTGATTGAACTCTGTTCCTTTGATAGTTAATGGGATGAAGCCCCCTTTCTTTTGAGTTATTTATCATTCATTTAAGTCTCGATCTATGGATGGGAGTTATTTGTTCACCTATTAGTGACTATTTACTTTTAGTCAACCTATGAATGGGTCTACTTGTTATTTGTTTGTTCCGTCCTATGAAGAGGACTTAGTTGATTTTCTTTTAGCCTATGAAGAGGTCTATTTTCTTGTTGATATCAGTTTATTTCTTTCTTCATTTATGAATGAGCATCTTCATTCATTCTAGGTTCCATTTCCTTCTTATAAGCCATTATTAGATGGAGATTTGCTTTAGCTACATAATTTATGCTGCTTGATTTTCCGAAAGGTATAACCTCCTCTTGGATCTATAGGCTTTCTATCGTACTATTCTTGATGCCCTTCCATTAATTTATGTCCCCGAATTCATTTTTTTTAATTAACACCTTATTCCTCATTTATTACCTTTTTTTTGGGATTAGATTAGTATACCAAACAAAGTCGAAGCCATTAATAATTGGTCTCAACCAATAAATCCCTTAGAAGTACATAGTTTTTTTCGACCTTACAAGAGACTATCATAGATTTGTTGAAGAATTCTCAAAGATAGCCTCTCCTATGATACAACTATCTAGGAAGGGCGAGGTCATTAAGTGTACATAAGCTAGTAAACAGAGATTTCAAGAGTGTAAGAAGAAGTTGACAATGACTCCCGATATAGACTCAATTCTTGTAGCGCCCCGGTCCCGAAAGACCGTGGAAATGGACACCACGGGGGTGGAAATTAAGAAGCGGGAAAGAAATGGGGTAGTTTAATTAACAACAGGGTGATAATCCAAAAAAAATTAATGTTTAGAATAAAATTTAACAACCGAGTATGCCAAAGATAGGTTATGCCTTCCGAAAAATTAGACAGCATAACCTCTGTAACTAGAGTGAATCCCCGTTTATAACGGCTTATAAGAGAAGAATGGAAGCTGTAACAATTCAATAAGCCCTTTCATAAGCCAAACAGAAACAAATAGCCAGATACCAACAATTAATAGACCCATTCATAGGTCGACAAAAGAAACAGACACCAATATGCTGAACAAATGAAGCCCTTCCATAGGCCAAAATAAATGATCAAATACTCATAACGAAAGACGGACTTCCTCCCCTTGGAATAATTATGTAGCTAAGCATATGATACATGTTAACTAGGAAGTCAACAAAAGTTTAGAATCAGAGAAGCAGAATCATATCAACAAAATACCAAGATTAGAGTTCTTAGCATTTAGCAAAAGAATACCATAAGTGAGAAATCTCAATTCTTAACAGAATATTAACAAAAAGGGACAACGGAAAAATATGTAAATCATAATAGCCCATATCTCAGCCTCGTCACCTCCACGCTCCAGCCTACTTACCTGAAAATGTTTGAAAAGATTTGGGCTGAGTACTAATGCACTCAGTGGGCAAGTTTTACAATTCAAGTTATGCAAATCATTTTATTAAAGTAATCTATCTGTGTTTCATGCAGGTAATGAAACTTAGGAGGTTTAAAAGTTGGAAGCAACCTAAGTTCACCAAAATATTTTATCGTGAAGCGCTTAAGAGTATAACCCGTCACTGCCCGCAACCCAAACTACATCACCAGCGCATAACGTTGAGTATGGCCATAGTATACCCAAAGAGTATAACTAATAAGTGTTTCATTTTAGTCTCACCGACAAGGAGTAGGGCAGGACAAATAATGCATGCATACTGTAGCTACTCACATTGACACAGCGCTGGTTTATGAGACTCCGACAACATACAGTAGCACGTAAATATTTAACACAGATAGTCACATATGCAATTTTAGCAAAGCAGAGCTTAATAACTCGAAAGATACAATTTATAAAGATATAGTATAGTCCACCTTATACATACAGAAGTCCTAACAAGGATCCAACACTCGAACATGATACTGGAGACAGAGCAACGGTCCGGAGTGCTTCCCTGGTTCCCCTAGGCTAAGATGCTCTAACCATCTCGAGATTCAATCATTCACCTTCCTCGTAAGTCACGCAAATCCTACAAGGATCGATCTTCAGCTGTGAACGACTACTATATTTTCGGAAATTAATCTACTGTAATCCGAGCTATTATTTAATTTTATTCTTTTTAGAAATAGATTGCGCGACTCTAGAGACCTCGAATAATTCCGTCAAAGAAGGAAATAAATTCCAAAATATTATTCTTGATTTATTGGGACCAACCGATTTGACAGGGGTCTCTTTTCAAAACTTGCTATTTTAATCGATTTTTATCAGATTTGTGCCACGGCACTTTTTAACAGTTCAAAAATTATGAAAATATTCAAGGACCATCCTATATATGCCAAGACTATAGTTTGAGAGTTTTAGAATTTTTCGATAAGACATGACTCCAGTATAAAAATAACTGCTTAAGTTGAATAATCGAGATTATTCAAAACTCGTCCGAAAATTACGAAATTCGACGGGCGCATAGGAAATAATTTTTGGAGCAACTTTCGAGAAGAAACTTTTTCGATTTGACGACCCAAAATGGGTGAAACGGGAGTTTCGGTAAGAATATTCACAGATTTTAGCTGAAAATGTATCGGTCTCGATCGAGCTCGATACTCGTTGGATTTTCGCTCAAAAGTACAATTTTTGATAGTGCAGAAAATAAGGAATTTAATGGTGTAATGAGATCAAAGATCAGACGGCTAGAACATGAATTCGAGCTAGGCAGATTTATAATATAATATTCGGATCCGGATTTCAAACGACGAGAAATCAAAAATGTATTCCGGTTAACTACAAGATCCAAATGATCAAGGACTATTTATAAAAAGGAGATTTCTAATACAACTATCCAGGAAGAGTAGATCTGAGATTTACATAAAATGAAAATGGGGAAAAATACCGAAAACTCACAACATCAAAAATCAGAATCGGTAGAATTAAAGATAATCGAAATATAAGCATATTTAGAACTTGAAATTTCTAAATTCATCGGTCCGAATGACCAGAATTGGAGAAAGTACCTTCTCCGAGGAATTGGCGGCGGTCACGATTATTTTCTATCGTGATCATCCTTCGTGTCATCATTTCAATCATGTATTCGTGATCTACGCGTTGACACCTTCAAAATGACTATTTCAGAATTGAAATAGGAAACTAGAGTTGTACATTCTCTGGAAGCTGCTAGGCGTTTCGATTTTGAAAATGAATGAAAAATGAAACCTTAAGCTCCTATTTATAGAGGAAAAATAAATAGGATAATAACGAATAAAAGAAAGAGGATAATGATGGAAAAAGAATAGGATAATTAAGAATAAGATAATCTTTTGAAAAAGAAATTGGATAATGACGGATGTGCCTTTTTCTATTAAATTTATTATTTTCCAACTTAAAGTTGTGCCAAGAGTTCATTTGAACTCGAAATTTGAAATTTCAAAGGTTGGCATGATTCTTGAAACATTTTCTATCAACCCGAGAAAAATATCATAACATATTTTTAAGACAATTTTTGACCAAATTAGATTTAACAGATTTCCCCGGCTGCGATTTTCCTTTATTTGAGTTCTTTAAGGACCCAGCTTATTTTCTAACTTACCAGAGGTTAACATAAGTTGAATAAAATCTTCTAAAATATTTCGGGGTATTACATTCTACCCCCCTTAAATAAATTTCGTCCCGAAATTTCCATATCTTGAGAGGAAGTATCAAAGTATATCTTAGGGTTCAAAACCTCAATTTTTGTACTTGCAGCCTAGAACTGATATGGTCTCCTATTCTTTAGGTTGATTCTCAACCTTTATCCCTCTTTCCGCTTTCTTCTAGGTCAAATACTTCTTTGAAGAGTCTATACTCGCTCTTCTTTTCCACGCAAATTTATCTTTCTGAAAGCCTAAACGTTCGCCATCTTTCTCTATCCTTTGTGAGAGCTATCACGATGCACCGACTTCATATAATCTCCCCATGATTCGAATGAGCACGCCCTTGGACGGTTGGATTACAAATTCTATCAGGTTCGAACTGTGTTTTATCTCTTTCCTTAAAATGTTAAGATTTGACGTTCACGTCTTCTTGAAGCATGCTTGAATCGTATTTCCGATGCAAATTAGTCTTATTTTCCTTGTTATACTATTCTCTTTTCTTTAAAGTGGTAATCCGACTGTCTGGCTCCCGCTAGTGATCACCTTCGCTTGCATGCATAATAAGAATCGCATGTCTAGACTTTAACTGTAAGCTCGAAACTTGCTTGTTGACATCCATTGATCATCTTAAATGTTACGAACTGAGAAATTACTTTAGAAATGTACTTTCGACTTTGGAGAACACTAGCTGATATATTTTTTTTCGGTTCCATTCGTCATTATGGAATACTATCATTCACTCTCCTGGAAATATACTTAAATGAATACTTCTATAAGCTCTCTCTTCTATTTGAAGACTCACACTTAAGTTCTATGAGTGAGATTAAAATAAATCAAACACCTCTGAGTGAGAACTTTATCTGATCAACAACAGCTGGAAGAGAGGTAACACTAAGTTATTTATACCAAAAATATTACCTTTTTAGAGGATTTATAACTCGAAGGGTTCTCACATTTTACAAAGATATATGAGAATAACAAAAGAAAATCAACGCTTAAGAACTGAGAACCGTGCTGAAATATTTTCATAAAGGCGTCAGCATAGCCTAACAAGTAAATGCCATTGTTGATTCTTGATGATCAAAGAAGTATCATCCAAAAGATTTCAAATTATCCAAGAGGATAAAATCAACGAATCCCAAGTGGTATAAATGGAGAATTTCAAATGATATGAAGTTGTTGAAGGGAAATTGATTCTATTAATAAGAGAATAAATCGATTTCAAAAGAGAATGAATAAATCGATTCTATCAACACGAGAATGAATAAATAGACTCATCAAAACTTCCTATCATAATGAAACTCTCAATCTATCGAACACTAGGTCTATCTTCTTAACGATCTTCTTCGGGTTCTTCTTCCTTCTTTCTTGAGCTTCACCCATCTTGTTTTTTTTTTACGAGGTTGCTACGATAAAGCACGAGTCGGCTAGACTTTGCACTGGCTGGAAAACCGATGTCTCGGGAATCATTTTCTACCTATCGGAAGGATACGAGAGAACGACTTGATCTATGATACCTCCTAGACTCAAAATAGTTTGACTTAACTTCTCCTGGAAGCTGAGTAAAACACTGGCAAACATATTCTTAAATTAATTTGGTAGCAATCATGACGACCATCTTTACCCTCATTCTAAAAATTGATCTTGAACAAGCTACAAATCTTGGGAATGAAACACGCCAGGGCCTCGATTAGCCATCCACTGAGGTGAAGAGCTTTCTCTTGGAGGAACGAATCTTTATTCCCTGCAATCGCAATAGGATCGTTAAACATGACTCCTAAGTTGAAAGCTTGCGTAGGGATTTCTTAAACGTGTAATAGATCTACAATCTGATAACTGGCCTATAAATCGATTACTCGTTTCTTTGCTTCTAGTTCAAAGTTAAAGCTTTATAACCTCATTTCCACATGGAGGTATAAAAGACGGTGATCGGTCTATCTCAATATTTCGCTCAGGTGACAATTCTGATGTTGAACCTTGTTTGTAGTAGCCATCATCGTCTAACATATCTACCCACAAAAATTCACAGTCTCCACATAGATCGTCGACTTATGTTTTTGTTTTCAAAATATTTTATTCCTTACTGTCTCCATCTTCCTAGTAACAACGCAAATTCTTGGTCAACTTTAACACAGCTCAATCTGAAAGACTTCTTCTAACCGGATGTTGACCTCCATAGAGTAGGTTATTTCCCCAACGAACTCAAATACCGAATCGATCTCTTTCTTGGTATACATACAAAATCTCATAATCCGCTCATCGTGATATACATGTGGCAGCTATTCTGAGCCGTAAGTTTATGTTCAGTCATCAAAATGAAACGTTTCCTCAGTCAAACTATGTTCTCAACAATCTCATTAGTGTTTACAAATTCAGCCTAAGTTCAGCAACTATAGGCTAAGTTAATCTTACATTCTCCTACTTTCAAGTTCTTGTACTCATCCAGGAGTATGAAAAATAAACACATTCCGGCTATCAAGGTTTACAGTATACATTCCGCACGTTCCCAACATCACAAGTATGCACAAGGCATATATAAACAAGTTCCTACATATATGTAACCAACATAGTTTTTCGGCAACAATCAGTATGCTCACAGACATATTTCAAACCAGTATGCTATCACCATAGCAACAGAGTACGCAATCAGCGTAGTTAATCAGAGTATGCAATCAGCATAATAATCAATCTTTCGAGGAATTCCCGTCAACACGGCGAATCCTAATCTTTCATCAATCTTTCGAGGAATTCCCGTTAACACGGCGAATCCTAATTTTTCATTTTCAGACATACTTAACATTTCAACATATAATGTAAACTTTTAAAAACTAAAATTTACATAAAGATACGCGTACCTTTTAAGCTGTTGCGTGAGTGACGAGCTGAGGGCTTATATAATATCACACGGAATTTCAATGAAAGACGAAATAAGACCCAGCAGGTCTGCAGAGTTGCAAACCTGCTCTGATACCACTTTGTAGCGCCCCGGTCCCGAAAGACCGTGGAAATGGACGCCACGGGGGTGGAAATTAAGAAGCGGGAAAGAAATGGGGTAGTTTAATTAACAACGGGGTGATAATCCAAAAAAAATTAATGTTTAGAATAAAATTTAACAACCGAGTATGCCAAAGATAGGTTATGCCTTCCGAAAAATTAGACAGCATAACCTCTGTAACTAGAGTGAATCCCCGTTTATAACGGCTTATAAGAGAAGAATGGAAGCTGTAACAATTCAATAAGCCCTTTCATAGGCCAAACAGAAACAAATAACCAGATACCAACAATTAATAGACCCATTCATAGGTCGACAAAAGAAACAGACACCAATATGCTGAACAAATGAAGCCCTTCCATAGGCCAAAATAAATGATCAAATACTCATAACGAAAGACGGACTTCCTCCCCTTGGAATAATTATGTAGCTAAGCATATGATACATGTTAACTGGGAAGTCAACAAAAGTTCAGAATCAGAGAAGCAGAATCATATCAACAAAATACCAAGATTAGAGTTCTTAGCATTTAGCAAAAGAATACCATAAGTGAGAAATCTCAATTCTTAACAGAATACTAACAAAAAGGGACAACGGAAAAATATGTAAATCATAATAGCCCATATCTCAGCCTCGTCACCTCCACGCTCCAGCCTACTTACCTGAAAATGTTTGAAAAGATTTGGGCTGAGTACTAATGCACTCAGTGGGCAAGTTTTACAATTCAAGTTATGCAAATCATTTTATTAAAGTAATCTATCTGTGTTTCATACAGGTAATGAAACTTAGGAGGTTTAAAAGTTGGAAGCAACCTAAGTTCACCAAAACATTTTATCGTGAAGCGCTTAAGAGTATAACCCGTCACTGCCCGCAACCCAAACTACATCACCAGCGCATAACGTTGAGTATGGCCATAGTATACCGAAAGAGTATAACTAATAAGTGTTTCATTTCAGTCTCACCGACAAGGAGTAGGGCAGGACAAACAATGCATGCAGACTGTAGCTACTCACATTGACACAGCGCTGGTTTATGAGACTCCGACAACATACAGTAGCACGTAAATATTTAACACAGATAGTCACATATGCAATTTTAGCAAAGCAGAGCTTAATAACTCGAAAGATACAATTTATAAAGATATAGTATAGTCCACCTTATACATACAGAAGTCCTAACAAGGATCCAACACTCGAACATGATACTGGAGACAGAGCAACGGTCCGGAGTGCTTCCCTGGTTCCCCTAGGCTAAGATGCACTAACCATCTCGAGAGATTGCGCGACTCTAGAGACCTCGAATAATTCCGTCAAAGAAGGAAATAAATTCCAAAATATTATTCTTGATTTATTGGGACCAACCGATTTGACAGGAGTCTCTTTTCAAAACTTGCTATTTTAATCGATTTTTATCAGATTTGTGCCACGACACTTTTTAACCTTTCAAAAATTATGAAAATATTCAAGGACCATCCTATATATGCCAAGACTATAGTTTGAGAGTTTTAGAATTTTTCGATAACACATGACTCCAGTATAAAAATAACTGCTTAAGTTGAATAATCGAGATTATTCAAAACTCGTCCGAAAATTACGAAATTCGACGGGCGCATAGGAAATAATTTTTGGAGCAACTTTCGAGAAGAAACTTTTTCGATTTGACGACCCGAAATGGGTGAAACGGGAGTTTCGGTAAGAATATTCACAGATTTTAGCTGAAAATGTATCGGTCTCGATCGAGCTCGATACTCGTTGGATTTTCGCTCAAAAGTACAATTTTTGATAGTGCAGAAAATAAGGAATTTAATGGTGTAATGAGATCAAAGATCGGACGGCTAGAACATGAATTCGAGCTAGGCAGATTTATAATATAATATTCAGATCCGGATTTCAAACGACGAGAAATTAAAAATCTATTCCGGTTAACTACAAGATCCAAATGATCAAGGACTATTTATAAAAAGGAGATTTCTAATACGACTATCCAGGAAGAGTAGATCTGAGATTTACATAAAATGAAAATGGGGAAAAATACCGAAAACTCACAACATCAAAAATTAGAATCGGTAGAATTAAAGATAATCGAAATATAAGCATATTTAGAACTTGAAATTTCTAAATTCATCGGTCCGAATGACCAGAATCGGAGAAAGTACCTTCTCCGAGGAATTGGCGGCGGTCACGATGATTTTCTATCGTGATCATCCTTCGTGTCATCATTTCAATCATGTAATCGTGATCTACGCGTTGACACCTTCAAAATGACTATTTCAGAATTGAAATAGGAAACTAGAGTTGTACATTCTCTGGAAGCTGCTCGGCGTTTCGATTTTGAAAATGAATGAAAAATGAAACCTTAAGCTCCTATTTATAGAGGAAAAATAAATAGGATAATAATGAATAAAAGAAAGAGGATAATGATGGAAAAAGAATAGGATAATTAAGAATAAGATAATCTTTTGAAAAAGAAATTGGATAATGACGGATGTGCCTTTTTCTATTAAATTTATTATTTTCCAACTTAAAGTTGTGCCAAGAGTTCATTTGAACTCGAAATTTGAAATTTCAAAGGTTGGCATGATTCTTGAAACATTTTCTATCAACCCGAGAAAAATATCATAACATATTTTTAAGACAATTTTTGACCAAATTAGATTTAACAGATTTCCCCGGCTGCGATTTTCCTTTATTTGAGTTCTTTAAGGACCCGGCTTATTTTCTAACTTACCAGAGGTTAACATAAGTTGAATAAAATCTTCTAAAATATTTCGGGGTATTACAATTCTACTCTTAAAATCATGTCGTCTTCTAAATCTCTCTCGATCATCTATCTTATTTCTCGTGACTAGACATCTCTATGAATCTTCTTTATTTATTATTTGGACATTTATTGAATCTTGTATGTCCTAATATTGAAAGATTGTCTTTTCATCCTTAAAAATTCTACCATTTTACTTTAAACTCTGAAGTTGATTTCATCCTTGACTAGGTGTCTCAAATCTTTTCATTATCACGTGGTCACTGATTTCATTAAAAACGGAGTTCGCTTGACCTTCCAACAGAATTTTATTCATTCTCTATTTCAACCATATACCATATATTAAAATACATCACAAATTGATTGCCACCACTCAACCTTATCGTGCTTCATGTGTCACCACGCATGTCAAGGGTGGGGGCAGCTGAACATCCTGAACCATGAAAATAATGAGCAAGCATAATGAAGCATCACTCATTTATCTTCTCTCTCTAGCATCTCAACCCTCTCCTTCCCAATAAACCATTTTTCTTTCAATCTTTTAGGAATGAAATCCATTGAGAAAATTCTGAAACTTTATGCATACATTTCTTTGTCATAATAGAACAAAATTTTCTTTGATGTTGTTTTCAACTGATGCCTGAAAAGTTGAGAAAATGGGCCTAGAACTTCAGTGGTATTGTCAGTCACCGAGTTATGTTGTAGTCCCATCACGACATCTTTTTCCATTAATCCAACCATTTCTTCCCCCGATTTATTTCATTGTAAACCTAGTACTTCAAGGTTTTCATAACAAGTCTCTAATCATCAATTTGATATCATTTGGTCTATCAAAGACACATCACGAATTGACTCGTCAAAATCTACAACAAAAATCCTTGTGTTGCGAGTGCAACTTCAGATATTATTTTCTGTCGTTTTCTCCAATGTATGAACTTGGTTTTTGGTCTATAGTAACTCCTCCTTGTAGTCTTTCAATCTCTTGTGTCCGATCTAAGATTAGAT
The DNA here is from genome assembly GCA_026008535.1 of Perilla frutescens. Taxonomy (NCBI): domain Eukaryota; kingdom Viridiplantae; phylum Streptophyta; class Magnoliopsida; order Lamiales; family Lamiaceae; genus Perilla; species Perilla frutescens. The sequence continues at coordinate 11,667,545 of BRKX01000005.1, forward strand.
ATCATTTGATCCTCTGTATCGGACCTGTAGTTTTTTTCGAAAACCACACTCTTTTCTGGCAGATTCTATCTATGTTGAAGATGCTATATTCCTTGCTCATTTCCAGTCATTGTAGCCATTTTATTATTAACCCATTTATTTCATTAAATCCCTTATCTTCCATACTATGAAAAATTGTACTCTTGATCGAAAATTCATTGAGTATCGAGCTTGATCAAGACCCAAAATTTTTGTTGATAAATCTGTTCGGGTGAACAGTTACAGTCGCCTTTTTAGCCGATTTGAGGCCAAGGTGATCGGAATTTATCTCCGATTCCTTCTGACCGATTTTAGGTCCTTTTGTAGCGGACACGTGGTCGCTGACCATGTCTCAATCATATTTAAATTGAATTTCCTATTAATTTTTGATGTTTATGCCCTGTTTTAAAGTTGTTCCATTTCTTTTCAGAATTATTTCAAGTTAATTGAAAAGTATTGTAAGAACCTATTATTAAGTCATGTTGGGTTTAAAACCTGAGTATTGCGCTTTCCTAGTCAAAGTAAAATGAATTAAGCTCCTATTAAATTAAAGTAAATATTAGATTAATTCCGGAAGTTATTTTATTGGTCCCTGTAGGACTTGAAAACATATTTCTGGTAGAATAATATGAAAAGAGAGATAGTAGCGTTTGTATAGAGATGTGTAGCATGTCATCAAGTGAAAGTCATACAACAATGACCTTCAGGTTTATTGCAACCATTGGAAATTCCAGAGTGGTAATAGGAGCATATAATGATGGATTTTGTGGTAGGCATAAGAAGATCAGTGAAAGAGAACTCAATAATGTGGGTCATCGTGGATTGATTAAAGAAAGTAGCACATTTCGTGGCTATCAAAACAACAACGGAGTTAAACAAATTGACACAGATTTATGGAAAAGAAACTGTTTGGTTGCATAGAATTTCAATTTCTATCACGTCGGACCGTGATACTCATTTTACATCAAGGTTCTAGAGGAGTTTCCAGAAAGCAAATAGAACGAATCTAAGCTTCAGTGCCACTTTCCATTTCCAAACAGATGGTCAGTTAGAGAGAACGATATAAATTTTGAAGATATGCTCTGTGGAGTTGTGTTGGATGGAAATACCAGCTGGAAAGACGTTTTATCCTTGATAGAGTTTGCGTATAACAATAGTTATCAACCAACTATAAACATGGCACCATATGAAGTCTTGTATGGTTGTAAATGCAGATCACCCCTGTATTGCGATGAAGTTGAAGAAAGGAAAATATTAGGTCCAGAAATTATACAGACCATTGTCGAGATAATTGACCGAATTCGAGGAAGAATGAAAGAACCACAAGATAGACAAAAGGCTTATGCAGACAAGCGCAGGACAAACCTACAGTTCCAAGTTGGTGAAAAGGTTTCCATAAAGGTATCTCCAATATGGGGTGTTGTGAGATTCGGAAAATGAGGCAAACTAAGACCAAGATTTATTGGGCCATTCGAGATACTAGAAAGAATTGGTGATGTAGCTTACCGATTAGCTCTACCGCCAGACCTGTCATAAGTTTACGATGTGTATCACGTTTCAATGCTCAGGAAATACATGTTTGACCCATAACACGTTATCAAAGAAAGTGAGTTAGTCCTACGTTCTGATATGACATATGAGGAAAAACCCCACGAAATTCTTGATAGAAAAATTCAAGTCCTAAGAAACAAGCAAATTCCATTGGTGCTTGTGCAATAGAATCATCACGATCGAACTGAAGCAACGTGGGAACTAGAAAGCAAAATGACACAACAATATCCTGAATTATTCGAAGGTACGTGAATTTCGGGACGAAATTCTTTTAAGGGGTGAAGAGTGTAATACCCCGAAAATTTTATTATCTAAATTTAATTAGGAATATATATATATATATATATATCTAATAGTTAAAATAAGTGAAATATCCAAACTTCTTGGTATTAAAAAAAAAATACATAAATAGCATATGCTAACCATAGGGATAATCTAGGGAAGAAAATGGACCCTTCTAGGTCACATTTTTAAGTGATGTGTGTTCGTTGAGTGTGTTAGAAATACCCTTAGAACATTCTTGTATTTAATTTAGAACCCTAGATATGCACTTAATTTGATTAAATAGAATTTATTTATTAAGTGTAAATAGATTTAGTGTGATTTTTTTTATTATTTATTTACATAAATATATATACATATTTGTGCTAAAAACAAAATATACCATATATTATCTATATAGTTAAAAAAATGTGTATATATACATATATGCATCCACTAGCCAAAAATGGAGATAAAATTTTAATATATAGTATATATAAATACTTTAATTAATAGTGCGAGTGGATTAATTCCTAAATAGATATATTATATAATAATAGATGAGCATGCTTTGCACTTCTCATATGATACACGTAACTATATAGAAAAAAATAGGTGTAATTTTGATAAATCATTTGTAGGGGGGTTAGTACACGTGTCCTATCATATAAAGTGAAAATTAGCATGATACTAAATAACTTGATATAATGAAACTTCATCATTTTCTTTATATACCATCGGTAAACAATAGATTATATCAAAAAAATAATTTGCGTAAGTTGAAGAGGTTCGGTGAAGGTTAGTTCTTGAATTAGTTTTGAGTCAATTTTTTTAATAAGTATTCGATTGTTTGAAAGAAATAATAATATATGCTTTTCAATAACAAATTCCATCTTGTGATAATTAATGATAGGGAACAAGAGGATTTAGAAGTGGACATATCCTATAATTTTCTATTAGTCTTTTTTTTTAAATTTCTGATGTTAATTAATCATCATCAATATGTTATAATATTTAATCACCATTTTTTTTATTAACTGATAATCGTACATCTTTTATGAGTTTGAAATTATTTAAATTTGTAATATTTTCTAAATAATAGATATATTCTCTAGTATACATAAAGATTACTTTTAGAATTATGTAACTTACAAATCTATTGTGTAAATTTTTAATTAATTTTATTATGCTTTAATAATTTTAAATTGATCATGGTAAATAATGGTATTAGCTCGAAATATTAGTATAACATAGTAACATAAGCTAAACTAAAAATATATGCTTAAGGGTTAAGTTTTAATAGGATTTCTTTAGTTAAACTAAACCAATGTTGGTTGTTGTAGGCTGAGAAGAAGTAGCAGGAATCAAGTAGTTACAATTCGGAAATTTGGAACCTTATCTATTATCCAGGTGGGCTATACTATATCTTTGCAAATTGTATCTTTCGAGCTATTAAGTTATGCTTTGTTAAAAATTGCATATGTGACTGTGAGTAGCTACAGTATGCATGCATTATTTGTCCTGCCCTACTCCTTGTCGGTGAGACTAAAATGAAACACTTATTGGTTATACTCATTGTGTAAACTATGGTCATACTCAACTTTACGCATTGGTGATGTAGTACGGATTGCGGGCAGTGAGTGGTTACACTCTAAAGCGCTTCACGATAAAATGTGTTTGGGTGAACTTAGGTTGCTTTCAATTTTAAAACCTCCTAAGTTTCACTACCTGCATGAACACAGATAGATTACTTTTACAAAATGATTTGCATAACTTGAATTGTAAAAATTTGCCCACTGAGTGCATTAGTACTCAGCCCAAATATTTCCAAACATTTTCAGGTCAGTAGGCTGGCGCGTGGATGTGACGATGCTGAGAGATGGGTTTTTGTTATTTACGTATTTTATTGTGTCTCTTTTTGTTAAGTATCCTGTTAATAATGGAGCTTCCGCACTTGTAATATTCCTTTGTTAAACGCTAAGAACTCTAGTCTTAGCATTATGGATAAGTATATGTTATATTATAAAGCATGTTTGGTTGTTCTGAGTCTTTTATTAAGTTTTTTTTTATCAGGTTACCCCCTTTCTTTCCCGTTTCTTAGTTCCAACCCCCGTGGTGTCAAATTCCACAGTCTTTCGGGATCGGGACGCTACAGAAGCTAGCCCCATCCGGCCACTTAAGAAGAGAAAATTGACAAAGAGTCAATCTGCAGCTACTCAAAAAACCTGATTCCATCAGTTGAAGGGAATATCACCAGTTCAGTAGGAAACTGATGCCTTGAGCTTCAAGTCCATCTTCTCATCAGCTGCCTGATCAATCCTCTTCGATAAGTTTCTCAACTCTCTATTCTAACAGCTTATTTTTTGAAACAAGCTATCGCTAACATTTCAAAATAAGCTTACTGTTTATATGACTTGCCATTTAAGTCTCTATACTTAGCATTAAAGTATAATGAGATGAATTTTTTTGAGGTAAGTAAATAGCAAATCTTCTGGCAAAATATTGTGCTATTTATGGTAACTACTCAGATTTTCAAATCCTCAGATCTCAGCTGCTTGATCATAAAGCATTAATCCAAGTGGACGGCTGAGATGCATGCATCATTTATTCTGCTAACTTTCTTTCAAATCAGATAGCTGATCAGCCAGTAAGCACTCGATTACTCTAGTTTTAATGCACGCAAAACTACTGCTTTTAAAACCAGTAGAGAAGTTGAAGACAAAAAATATGCACAATAGAGATAAAATTCTCTCTCTAACTTCTTCATTTCCTCTTCTTGTCTTCTCACTTATCCATAGCCCCCTTCCCTCTCCGCTTATATCATCAAAGAATGGCTTCATCATTCTAATCGATGAATATGGAACTTCTAATAAAGAAGCTCACAATGGATAAGTTAATTGATCTAGCTTTTCTTCAAGCTCGAATCGGTCATGAGAAGACCAGCATGATCTTCCACTTGTTGGAGTCATGCGGGCTCTTGTCATTTATGACAACACAGCCCAAAAGAAAGCATCTTTCGCTCGTAGCTGAGTTCTACTATCACGTGAAAATCTCAGGACACAACATAATCTCTATTGTTCAAGATCAGGTTATCATCATCAACAAAGATGTGCTAACCGACCTGTTCCAGCTCCCCGATAATGGCCCAAAGATGTTTGAACTAGTGTTTCCTTCAAAGTTGGAGCTATGGAACGACTGGAAACGTCCACACGTTGATCACAGAGACTTTTCAAACAACTTGAAAGATAGTCTCTCTCCAACCATCGCCCAGATTCTGGACATTCTGGTGCCCATTTTTCTGAGTAGCATCACCAACGCAGTGTTCAATGACAACACCTCTCATCTTATGGCCACAACATATTATGGATGCAAGGCTGATTAGGCATCCTATATATTGGCACAACTTCAATGTCATGTGAGGCATGCTGAGCTCGATCTAACCTCTGGCACATTCAAAGCCAAGTTAGGATTTGTAAATCGACTTAGTCATATCATCACAAAGCAACTCGAAACAGTTCCTGGTTGATACACTCTCCCCAGATGAGATCTCCTTCCTACAGTCTACATTCACCGAAGATATGGGAATGTAACTGGCCATCCTGGGAAGTCGAGACTTTAGCTCATGGAGGACCACAACCTAGCAAAAGAAAAGCAGCCGCTCCTTTATGCTGATCCTCCAGTTGATGTAGGACAGTTCTTGACTGACAGTGACTCTTACACTTGTACAAGTGACGAGTCTATTGCACCTGCAACCAGTAAACCTCCTTATGTCGCTGACCCAGAATCTCTGGAAGAAGGCTTCAATGCAAGCCTTGACCAATAACTGAATAGTTATTTTCGTCAAATAAGGGAGCACAGTCCCTTTCTCTTCGAACACCTTTGAAGATATCTCCAGTATCATCTCTAGATGTACCAGGTGGATGATGCCACCATGTTAATGATGGCGGACAAATAAGGCTACTCATATTGGATTGAAGATGGTGAATGGAGCCGAAGCTGGATGAACTATCCACTTAATACGCCTCCATGAGTCCCATAAATCATGGATTCCATGATTCAGAGGATCCAAACCTCAGTGCCTCATGATGCACCCCTTCCTAAACATGAGCCCTCCCACTCATCTACAACTCCTCTTCAAGAAGATGCCATCATCACCATTCCGGACAGAGGAGTCTTATCTATGGCTGTCCGCTCCTATGCCTGCACCCCAAGCTCCCCTCATCAACAACAACTTGCTGGCTACTTCTTTCTACTATCTGCCACAGTTGTCATTGCCTCATTATGACTTCCATCAACTCGCCCTTTTGGATGATACCAAAAAGGGGAAATGATATATTGATGATGGAAAATCACATGTTCCAACATATTATTTCTGGCAAGGTGATATAACTCTTTGGGATGAGATCCAAAGAGAAGTCTAAAAAGAGGTACAGCTTCAAAGGCATGCTGCCTTTCAGGGGTAAGCTACCCATCATGGGGAAGCTATTTGTGAGAGGGAAGTCCAACTTGAGCGTTGCCCAGCTCAAGATTACCATTGGACTTGGGAAAATGCTCAGCTAAAACAATAGTAAGAATGGGGTATTCACAGTATACCAAGTATCTGTCCCTACATGTTTGAAAAATGAGAATCGAGCAAAAGAAGATGGAACTGAGTTCCAACTGAAGTAGGAAGTTAAAATATCAAATTTTGATATTCTCTCTCTCTCTTACTTCCCATATTTCTTCATCTTCTATGCTCAATCAGTGTCTAAAACATGATTTTTTGTTTATAATACAAAATATTCTGATCATGCTGATTTGTCCCTTTGAATAGCTTAAGGCTTTTCATGCGCTCAAAAACTAAATTGAAAAATCTGCATGATAATCAGAATTGAGTTGTTTTAGAACTGAAATATCTGAAGCTTTTCAAGCTGTGCAAACGAGTACTTAGAAATTTGAAGGTCATTTTAGCTGTATTTCTCATCAGCAAAACTCTGATACCTTACAGATAAAACTCGTTGAGCTCACATATTAATGTATGCTTCATCACTCTTAACTAGTGTTTTTATCAAATATCTGATGTTTATATCAAAGCATTGATACTCATGAATGTGTAAAATGTTAGCTTTCAAAAGCTACAAGCATCTAAGATTGTTCTTATAACATGCTCTAATTTCAGCTTTGTTACTAGAACCGGTACAGGCTCAGATGCTCATTCATGAGTGTTAACCTTGTACAGTTTTTCCATCATCAATTCAGCTAGTTTTGACATTATAAAAAAGAGGGAAATTGTTAGGAAAATTTTTGGGAAAATCCCAAATGATGGTTTTGATGAAATGTCAAAACATGTGTGATGATTTAATAAAGAACTGCAGGTTATGAAAAGCTGGAAATCGGGGATAATGACTAAATAAGACTTCAAGCTGAGATGAGAGACAGCTATTCAGAAGCATGGTTAACCAGCTTACTGGTTGCCTTGATCAGACCAGTCACAGTAAACTCTTAAAAGCTTGAGATAAGTTGTAAAAGGGAAAGAGAACTTTGGAAACTAGTGGCATCCACAGATGAGTTAATCATCAGTCTTAGTAAAAAGCCAGGATAGACTCATAAACAGAGTCAGCTTGAAAGCTGAAACTGATCTGATCAGAGATCAGTCAGAGTTGATCCTAAACTGATCAAAGATCAGTTTACTATTAAAATAGCTCTAAATGCTTTGAGCCTTCACTTAACTGACCATAGATCAGTTCAGAGAGAAAAGGTAAATGGTCAATCAGGTAGCCAACTAGTAACTCTAGAAATGAAAGCTTTTAAGCTTAGTTGATGAGTCAGCTGAACTAGACTATATCATGATAGAAACTCAAGGCAGCTGAAGATCTGCCAAATGGACAATCTCAGAGCTGAAAGCCGAGATAGCTGAGAACCCGTTAGCTGAATATTTAAAAATGATAGCCGAATCACCTGCTCCTACTGACAAGCATTTAATGAAGATCTTACCAAGAAATCTTTAGAAGATCCTGATGATCTTAGATCAGAGAATATTAAAGTCAAAATGGCTAGTTCATTAAAAGAGCTTCAAATGGCTACAAGCATTAAAATGCTGCCGGTGATTTTTAAACATCACCATTCATAACGGTCAAAATTTACTCATCTTTTCAAAAGATGGTGAAATCAATTTTGGCCAAGACTTTCGCCAATCTAACTTTGCTATTTTCTTGAATGAGCCATCTTCTTTCTCTCCCTACAGCTCAAAGCTCAATACTCTCAAAGTGCGAAAAGTCTCATACTGAGAAGGCGTGCTTCAAGTCAAGCAAGCTGCTAAGCTGACGTAGAATTCCAGCAAGAGCAAAGCTTCCTAGTACAGTACCTCAAAGATCAACCACCCAGCTCAAGAGAAAGGAGCACTCGAGGTTGATAACAGATTCAAGACTATATTCTTGAAGATCGAGCGAGATCTAAAATCATGTAAAGACAGGCAATAGTACCTAAATTCTCAGCGAGCAGTTGAAATCGGTAAGTGTGAGTTGTTGACCCGGAAATGAGCTGAGGAGGAGCGTGTACTGACGGGTCCGTTCTTCAGGGACAATAACAGTTGGAAAGGAGGTCGCGCTCGGGTTGAAGGTTGCCGTTTCCAAGTCCAATAGGAATTATTCACTGTGTAAATGTAATAAAGAATCTTTACTATTACATAGTTGATTGCCCTTCTGCGGAAGGAAGAAAGAACGTAGAAGCAGGAAGCTTCGAACCTCTATAAAGCTCTGTGTGTGCTGTTCTTACTGTTTTCAGTCTTGCACTTGCAAGTTCCTTAACTGCACACATTCACACACACAGACTAAGCTGACAAGCTTCAGCCACGTCTTCTAGCTATTAGTTGAAAACTAATCAGCTCACCAGCTAAGCCTCTGTCAGCTTCTCTCAACTGATCAGTCAGCATAGATAAATCTCAAAAGTGAGTTAGGGCCTTATCTATTCTGCATTTGTTTCAAAAGTTTTGAAGTCAGTTTATTCACCCCCCTCTAAACTGACAAAGGCTCGCATCGGAACCAACATTATGTTCTTAAAGACAGATCTGAGATCAGGATTTCATCAGTTGAAGGTAAAGAAAGATGATATTCCTAAGACAGTCTTTAGGAGGAGATATGGCCACTACGAATTTTGTAGTGATGCATTTTGGATTGTCTAATGCTAAGTTCAAGAAGTGTGAGTACTGGCTAGATTGGATAGCATTTGTTGAACATATGGTGATCATTAAAGGAAATGATATAGATTCGAAAAAGATAGAAGCCAGCAATTGGAGTCCTCTACCCAATGTGGGAGATATAAGGCTTTTTCTAGGATTGGTAGAAGTTCATCGAAGGTTTCTCCAGGATAACTGGCCCATTTACCGACACAAAAGAGGTTATCTTTTGAGGAAACATAAAATATGAGTAGAGTTTTTAGAAACTAAAATTAATATTGGTAACAACCCAGTATAGATCATTCCTGATAGATCTGTGGGATTCGTGATATACAACGATGCATCAAAACATGGACTATGATGCGTATTGATGCAATAGGGAAAGGTTGTTGCTTACGTCTCTGGGCAATTGAAGCCTCATAAGTTAAATTATCCCACTCATGATTTGGAATTGAATGTTGTTGTGCACGCACTAAAGATAAGAAGACATTATCTTTATGGAGGTAAGTGTGAGATTTAGACAAACTATAAAAGTTTAAAATATTTCTTCACTCAGAAGGCGGTAAACATGAGGCAAAGGAAAGTAGTTGTAATTAGTCAAAGATTACGACTGCATGATCATGTATCATCCCAGAAAGGCCAACGTTATCATTGACGTACTCAGCAGAAAGAAAGTGAATTCCACAAAGGGAATCATGCAACAAGAGGAGTTGATTAAGGATTTTGAGAAGTTAAGTCTGTAGGTTATGTCCACACCAGAAGAAACTAATGCTATAATTACAGCATTAGTAGTTCAACTGACACTACGAGATAGAATTAGAGTCATAAAGGGAAGATGGTTTCCTAGAAAATATGCGAGTAAGAGAAGTGTCGGATGATTTTAAGGGATTCATGATATCATTAAATGTGACTCTACTCTTTAAGGGCAGAATTTGTGTGCCAAACAATGAGATAATGAGAGAAATTTTGGATGAGGCACATCGAACGCCTTACACAGCACATCCTAGAAGTACTAATATGTATTAAGACTTAAAAAGAAGTTTGTGGTGGTATGAGATGAAGTGGTCAATTGTAGATTACGTTACTTGTTATTTAACTTGTCAGCAAGTAAAGGCAGAGCACCAGAGACCGTCAGGATTGCTGACTCCTTTGGAGATACCAGAACAAAAGTAGAAACATATTACAATGGACTTTGTGGTCAGACTTCCCAAAACTGTGAAGAATAATGATGCAATTTGGGTTATATAGTTAATCGATTGATGAAATCAGCTCACTTTTTGCCCATACGAATGACGTTCACCATGGATCAATTCGCTCAACTATACATTCGAGAAGTAATCTTATTACACGGAGTTCCAGTGTCCATAATATCAGATCGAGATCTCTGTTTCACATCAAGATTCTAGAAGAGTTTACACCCAGGCTTAGGCACAAAGCTAAATTTTTCAACGGCATATCACCCTCAGACAGATGGTTAATCAGAAAGAACTATACAGACGTTGGAGGATAGGTTACGAACTTACATCATGGATTTAGGAGGTAGCTAGGAGATGCATTTACCATTATTGGAATTTTCTTATAACAACATTTTTCACTCTAGCATTCACATGGCTCCGTATGAAGCGCTATATGGACGAAAGTGTAGATCACCAACATATTGGAATGAAGTTGGAGAGAGAAAAATTTTAGGTCCCGTAATTATCAAAAGAATAGTGGAAGCAGTGGAAAAGATTCGAGACAATATTAAAGTGGCTCAAGATCAACAAAGATCGTTATTTTAAGATAGGTGACAGTGTTTTGGAAGAACGCTCCTCTGTAAGGAACATTAAAGTTTAGAGAAAAGGGGAAGTTGAGATTTCATTTTGTTAAGCTTTTCGAAATTTTAGAACGAATTGATGATGTGGCCTATCATCTAACTCTACCACTCGAATTTTCTTTGGTGCACGATGTATTTCATGTTTCCATATTGAGGAAGTATTTGCATGAACCATGCCAAATCATCAATTATGAGAAGTTACATCGCAACACAGCTTTAACTTATGAAGTAGAACTGATCGCCATTCTCGATAGTGAAACAAGCAAGCTAAGAAATCGATAAGTTTCCCTATTATAATATAGTAGAATAGAAAAGGAAAGGAAGAAGCAACTTAGAAATGCAAGAATGATTTCCTAGTTAAGTACCTATCCTTAGAACAACCTTGTAAGATAAATTTCGAGGATGAAATTTTTTTATGTGTGTAGGATTATAACAGCCCACTTCTACGTGAGTTAAATTATTTAATTATTTAATTGCTTTAAATAATGCGTGATATAATTAGATGGACTTGAGGGAATCCAACATTGTGCCCCTAGTTTAAGAAAGAAATTTTAGAATTTTAACATTGGTCTTAGAATTATTAATTATATGGACTTGTGAAAATATTATAAAATTCATTTCTTATTTGTTTTAAAAAAAATGGTTTGATAGGGATAAATGTGAAGTTAAAAAAAAAATATAATATTAGTATTCTTAGGTTATTGATAAGAATAGTCTTTAAAAAGAATACTCATCTGAAGGCTAGAAACTTCCAATCTCTATCTATATTTAAATAAAATACATCTTACCGACTTATTAATCAAAGAACTTCAACTATAATTCAAAGCAAATCCACAAAATTTCTTTACACAGATTCAACAACCTAATTTCTCAGCAGCAAATTCAAAACCTCTTGGTAAGATTTTCTTTCAATTCCATCTTCTTCTTAGTTGCATAATTTCACACCACCAACATTAACCATCTGAATTGCTCTTATTCCCAAAATTAATGTACAAGTAGTTTAACTTGCAGAGGCCACACAATCAAAATAATATGTTCATGGTTTTGCAATTCAGAAAAGCACAAATATAAGATTTCACAAAAATAATATCTACCATCAACTTGATATTTCTATATCAATTTCCACACGGCTATTTCTTTCTCACCAACACATATACGAGGATTTTATAGTGTTAAATAACATAAAGTTCTTGGGAATTTAGAAACTAGAATTTTAAATTTCAAAAACATAAATAGAATTTCACAGAAATTAAAAAATTAAAAAAAAGAAGGGAGTTAAGTCTTGGGCTGGTGTGTGTGGAGTCGAGTCGGATAGATAAGAGTTACACTATCGAGCAGGAGTCTTCGGCGGTAGTGAAGTCTTGGCCAAAGGTCTGTGCCAAGTCATCAGTGGCTGAGTCGAGTCTTGTAGCTAGGTTTGTGGTTGATTTGGGAGTGGTTCTGTGTCCACGACCTTCTTTCCATCAATCGAAAACAAGGTTTTGGTAAAGAAGAAGAAGAAGAAGAAGAAGAAGAAGAAGAAGAAGAAGAGAAAGAAGGAGATTTTGGCTAGGGATTTTAATTTGTCAAAATGAGAATCTATTTTCTTTAGCAAATTAGAATGGGTGGGTTTATTTGCAATTCAAATTATATTAATTGAGGCCCATGTTTCCATAAATTACTTTTCAACCTGGTCCTAATTTTGGGAAATAGTTTGTTTAGTTCAAAACTTATGTAAATTAAAAAATTAAGCTAAAACCCTTTTAAGAATTTAAAACTTTATTCCATAAACTTTTATAAACAGAGAAGTTAGCCCAATATTTTTTTATAAATTATATAGGCATATAATTTCTGATTTTCGGATTTGTTAAAATTCAAAATTGGCCCAAAATTTATTTGAAATTATTTTGATACTAGGTGCGGCGCAATTAGGACCCTCGTCCACTGTGTGATTCTCTGCTTGATTTTACACACTCTCTTTTATCAGGTGGGTGAAATTATTATATTTGAAATAAAAATATATGATATATGCTTTTTGAGACAAAAATATATTTAATCCCAACTTAAATTATCATGGATCGAATGTGGATAGCGTTTCGTACGAACATAATAGCATTTTATATACATAGAAGCGTTATGTACGCACCAGAATATGTCTTGTGCATAGTTCAAGATGTATTCTAGAATCAGAAGAAGAGTACCCTAAATCCATTATTCCTGTAGTTTATTTCAGTTGGATAAATAGAAAGAAATACTCATGATCCCCTCCACTGATTACGTTTTAAGAGTGCTCACCACATATTTTTAAATATTTTCAGGTCAATGAGTTGGAGCCGCGTGAGGGAAATGGGGGTGAACTTTCTCAAAATGTTTCCGTTACTTGACCTTAACTTTTGCACTTGTTTCTTAAAGTAAACTATTTTGAATTTAATATTTTATGTTTGTTAGTGTTGTTTGGATTAATTTAATGTAATGGTTGAATATTATGATTTTATTAATAATAGGAATGTGAAATTTATATTTTAGAACTTATAAGCTACTTTTCGAAATAAACTTGGTGTTTATGAAATGCGGGTATTTTGATCTAAGTACATATATTTCTGAAAAATATATGGTTCTATTTTCTTCTTAGAATTTCTAGAAAGATTATTTTAGAAAAAAAACATTAAATACTTAAACCATTATTATTAGAATCATTTTCCGCTTTAAAGAACAGAAAGATTAACATTTTAAATTATAGAATTTAGGGTGTTACACAACTTGCGAACAGACTTTTGCCAACAGACTTTTGCCAAAGAGACTATTTGCAAAATAGACATTTGCTGGTATAATATTTGAAGAGCTCACCTCCTCTCCAGAGTAGCTCAAAGTTCAAAGCGCCAAACTACTGCAAAAGACCCAACTGAGAAGAAGAGACCAATCGTCCATCAACAAGCTAGTTGTTGAAGTCAAGCTTGAGCAAGCTTCTCAGTTCAGACATTTATACTGATCAACTACCCAACTCAAGCTTAAGGAACACACTAGTTGATAACAGTTTTAAGACTGCATTCTTGAAGATCAAAAGAGATCTAAAACCTTGAAAAGACGGGCAATAGCACCTTATCTCTCCAGCAAGCAGTTGGAGATCGCAAGTGTGAGTTGTCGACACCGGCTGAGGATACCACATTCATTGGAACTGCTATTTCTGGGATAGCACCAGTTGAAAAGGAGACCATGACTCATAAAGTTGCCATCAGCCAGGTTCAACACATTGTCTTCATTGTGTAATTGTAATAAAGAAACTTTATCATTACATAGTCAATTGCCTTTTTCAGTAAGGAAGAGATGATGTAGAAGTTTAAGCTTCAAACCTCTATAAAATGCTTGTGTGTGCTCAACTTATTGCTTTTCAGTTACAATCCTTAACTGCACACATATATCACACAAGCTGCACTGTGAGCCAACTGATTATCTCAACTGATCAATTGCATTGATAAGTTTTGTTACGTGAGTTAGGGGCCCTATACATTCCGCATTTATTTTAAGAAATTGGAGTCAGTTTATTCACCCTCCTCTAAACTGATTCGGACTTGCCCAGTACCAACACATAGATTATCACAAATTCGAATTTTCGATAATTATCAAAATTACATCTAAATTTGAATCTGTAGCCATGAAATTCATGATCCAATAAATCTGAAAATTTTGAACACATAAAATTCATATACAAATTTATTCATGAAGATCGAATAATCCTAGGATTAAATCTAGAATAATGCCAAAACCCGCTCTGATACCAGTTGTTGGGATTTTTTTGAATTAAACCACCGCAGGATCTTATTGGTTGTTCATTAATCCAAAATCATGTAAATCATATTTTTATGCAGCTCGTATGTATTTAATAAGCCAATTTTAATCAACATGCAATCCGATTTTCGATTCTACTAAAAACAGAAATATAAAAACCAAAAAATGACTTGCAAATTAAACGACGGGTTGAGTACATATTACAGATATAATCTTGTTGTTGAATGTATGAAAATTGGTATTTCACTGTGCTATTCCACTCCTTGATCTTCTGTTGTATTCTCGGACTGTGTTTCGATACAAGGTGGGCTGTAATCTACTAAACGAGTGTGAATTCTGTGGAGATCAAGAGAACGCTAGAGGGGTGTATTGTTATGCTATGATTTTCAATCCCCACCTCTTTATATAATAAGAGGTGGGATGAAAATATAGAGTCCTTAATCAACTGGACTTCATCTCCATTCTACTTCAGTCTCTTTTGGGCTACAATAGGGATTTAGAAGAATATTAAATTGACTTGTTAATTTATTTAATTTCCAATATCCAATAAACTTAGGATATAACTAAATAAATTAAGTATTATTTTTATTCCACTAAAGAAATAATACTGACCTACTAATTTAATACATATTTGCAAATAAACTTTCTCCTTTAGTTCAGTCATTCCCCATGTTTAAGATATAATGTCCATTAATTAATTATGTAAATTTCTGATAGCTATAATTAATTAATATCTTATTCCTTGAGTAGTACCACACAAGCTTTATCATGTATGGAATAAATTTCATCTGAAGGGTTTCACATGAACTTTGTGCTTCCTCAAGGGGACATCATCAACCTGACACACTAGGACATGGTGGCCATATATATTGCACGACCCATCATATATGTAAATGTTATTACCAAAGATATCGAGATTATTGATTCTATCAAAGAACCTCACTCATTGATAAATCAAAGTAACGAACACAACATATATATGTCCACCAATATATATGGGTTAAGAACCCGAACTCTGTGGATCTTTATTCTCTCATTTAAGGTCAGAATTGAGAATAGTATCCAATCGTGATCGTCCTCAATACACACATTGGTGTACTAAAATAATAAGTTAGTCAAGACAAACTAACTAGCAGATTATTCTACTGTGTACCGATGGTGGGTTCAGGACCATCTAAGTCATGAGTCTTTTAATACAATACAAGTAACCAATGATATGATCTTACCATGTGATCTCCCACACCATATCATCTACAATGTAAGTATAGTGAACATGCATGAAAATATAACAATTGAATTAGATGCAAACAATGACTGCAATAATATTCAATCTATATCATCATAAAATGTCATTAATATTGTATATACAAAGACAGGTCTTCTAGTATACAAAACTAACAAGAGTGCCCTCTCAAAAGAAAAAGGTACGTCTCACTCATTTGAGTGAAGATGAGATCACCGTCTACATGTGTAATGTTATGGTAAAGTGGCGGCTATTGCAGTGGGAGACATGTATATACCTTTCAGTAGTGATAGATTTTAGTTTTAAAGGATTGTCTAGATGTGCTAAACTTTAGAAACTTGGTTTATGTTTCTAAGTTGGTTTATAAATTGATATTTTGTTACTTTTGATAACAAGATTGTTATTATGGTTGTAAACATTTTATCTATTCTTGCACATTGGGTGGACATTTTTAAATACACTAAAATCTATGCATAACATTACAAAACAACTATCGGATATATCGATTAATCTCAATAAAAGGATTAAATCTTCACAAAGGAATCAAACCTATCTTTGTGTAATACCTCGAAATTTTATTATTTAAATTTAATTAGGAATATATATATATATATCTAATAGTTAGAATAAGTGAAATATCCAAAACTTTTTGGTATTAAAAATATATATAGCATATACTAACCATAAGGATAATCTAGGGAAGAAAACGGACCCTTCTAGGTCACTTTTTAGGTGATGTGTACCCATTGAGTGTGTTAGAAATACCCTTAGAACATTCCCGTATTAAATTTAGAACGTAGATATGCACTTAATTTGATTGATTAGAATTTATTTACTAAGTGTAATAGATTTATTGTGATAAACACATATGAAAAAAAAATGAATATATGTATGTATATATGCATATCAATTATTTATTTATTCATATATATTTAATAAAAAATAATATATACTATTACGTGTATATATATATATATTTATATATAAGTATATGTATAGTGGCATTTGGGTTGTCATTGATTTTTCTTCTCATTCGTGGCATAAGTTTAATTATGTGATCAAATTGATGTGTCAAATTAACAATTTAGCTAGTGATGACTTATGATTATTTTAAATATTTTATTAGAACCATAATGACTTTCAAATTTATTTACACCAAACTTTAATAAGAAAAGGAAAAAATAACGGAAAACCACAAATTAGTTATCTCAACACTTAATCGACCAAGTCCCAGGTAATCTCCTATAATTAACTATTAGTTTTATTTTATGGAATATGAATGTAAATCTCTATTTGTATTCAAATATAAAATAATAACACTAATATATAAACATAATTGAATACAACATTTAATTATCCAATTCTGTACTGAAATTTCGTATTTAATCTATTTATTTATTTTTAGTGCTAATCATGAATGATGTATTATAATATATTTAATCACCATTAATTTTTATTAACGGAAGAACTGTACATATTCTAAAAGTTTGAAATTGTTTAAATTTATAATATTTCCTAAATAATATATTTTCTCTAGTATATGTAAAAATTTCTTTTAGAATTATGTAATTTACAACCCTATTGTTTAAATTTTTAATTAATTTTGTTATGCTTTAATAATTTTAAATTGGCCATATTAAATAATGGTATTAACTGGGAATACTAGTATAGTATAGTAACATAAGCTAAACTAAAAGAAAGCTTAGGGATTGAGTTTTAATAGGGACCATTTAGTTAACTAAGCCAAAATTGATTGTTGTAGGGCTAGAAGAAGTAGCAGAACCAATCCAGAATTTGAGAGTCTATCTTCTAACCAGGTGGGCTATTATTATATATTTGCAAATTTTATCTTTCGAGCTATTAAGCTCTGCTTTGTTAAAATTTCATATTTGACTATCTGTGTTAAATATTTGCGTGCTGCTGTATGTTGTCGGAGTCTCATAAACCAGTGATGTGTCAATGTGAGTAGCTACAGTATGCATGCATTATTTATCATGCTCTACTCCTTGTCGGTAAGACTAAAATGAAACACTTATTGGTTACACTCATTGGGTATAATTTGGCCATACTAAACTTTACGCGTTGGTGATGTAGTACGGGTTGCGGGCAGTGACTGATTATACTCTTAAGTGCTTCACGATAAAATGTTTTGGTGAACTTAGGTTGCTTTAAATTTTAAAACCTCCTAAGCTTCACTACCTTCATGGACACAGATAGATTACTTTAGCAAAATGGTTTGCATAACTTGAATTGTAAAAACTTGCCCACTGAGTAAATTAGTACTCAGCCCACTTATTTTCAAACATTTTTCAGGTCAGTAGGCTGGCACGTGGATGTGACGATGCTGAGAGATGGGATTTTTTTATTTATGTATTTTCCCATTGTCTCTTTTTGTTAAGTATTCTGTTAATAATGGTGTTTTCCGCGCTTGTAATATCCTTTTGTTAAATACTAAGAACTCTGATCTTAGTGTTATGAATAAGTATATATTATTATAAAGCATATTTGAATATTCTGAGTCTTCTGTTGAGATTTTGTTAATCAGATTACCCCTTTCTTTCCCGCTTCTTAATTCCAACCCCCGTGACGTCCATTTCCATAGTCTTTCAGGACCGGGGCGCTATGGAGTGGTATCAGAGCAGGTTTTGCAACTCTGCTAACCTATTAGGTCAATTTATTTTATTTTTCTTTTTCAATAAATTCTCGTGTGATATTATGAAAGCCCTCAGCTTGTCACTCACGCAATAGCAAAAAGGTACGCATATTTTTATGTGTTTTTTAAGATTTTAAAAGTTCACATTAATTGGTGAAATGTTAAGTTTGTTTGGAAACAAAAGATTATGATTCGCCATGTTGACGGGGATGCCTTGAAAGATTATGTCTTACAGTGATTACGTACTGGTTTTGAGAATGAAATATGCCCGTGAGCGTACATGATTTTATTTTAAACCATGTCTATTCTATTGTATACATGTGAGGAATTTGTTTATCTATGCTTTAGGCATACTTATAAATGATTGGCATATGTTGATTGCACACATTGATAGTTGATTTGTGTTTGATGTTTGTGCTCTAGATGAGTACTTCGACTTGGAATTTGAGAACTTAAGATGAACTTAACCTGTAGTTGTTGAACTTAGGCTGAACTTGTAAGAACTTGTGAAAGTGATTGAACGTAGACTGATTGAGAAATTGTGCTAATTAGATGGCGAAATGGCAGGTGAGACCTCGAAAAAGGTATCATAATTGTGTTATGATGGATGAGCAGATTGAGAGGTTCCATGCATGTATTTGTAGACCGGGGGAGGATGTGCCATAGTTCACTGGACGTTTTGTGACTTTATGGATGACTGTCTCGGGTATCGGTGGTATTATAGAGGTAGAGGCCATGGCGAGATATATTATTGGAGTACCTTAGGCCTGGAGACCATGGGCTGCAAGAGTCGCTGATATTTTTTCAGAGAGATGTCTGCCTACTTTTGCAGAGAAAGTCTATTTCTCGAGATTCTTCACGTATGTGCTACAGGCTTAGGCAGATAGACGATATGTAGCTCCACAATTACCCATAGTGGATAAGGATATAGATATGTTTAGAGTACCATTTACATCAGTCTTACCAGCTGAGAGGATGATCGAAATGGATCGCTCAGCTCCACCTGCACCAAAGTCGCCACTTATCACTGTAGGATCGCTTGATGATGAGGCTGGTCCATCTAGGACCTAGTTAGAGCCCATCGGAGAGGAGGAGGACCCAGAGGAGGATCTAGAAGAAGAGCCCATGGAAGTGACTGATAGATATGGGGGTATGATGCTCCACTTTTGACGTGATTTCGATGCAGAAGGGCATCCTTGGCACTGGTATATTCCGTCATCTCCATAGATAGATGTATAGTCGCAGTATCTTGAGTAGTCTAGTATATACTGATGTTGACATTTTGTTGTATCATCAGCTCGGTAGCTTTTGTTAGTCGGAAACATTATCATTCTTATAAGACCTTTCCGACATGAGGCATTCGGTAGTTAACCTCTTTTTGACTTTGTGGACTAGATGGTATATTATATTTTGGACAGATGTATAGATGATGTATGTGTGGTACTCCACTCTTTTCTATAAAATTTCATTTCAGGATATCTTTTAGATTTATACATACGTGGTGTATATATTTTTGGAAGGCTTTACATATTTACATTTTGTTTTCTTTACGAGATATGTGTTTATTATTTTATTTCCTTTACGAATCTTTATGCAAGTGTTGATCGATTGGAGATTTGACTAATTGTAGAATACCAAGAGAAAGACCATGAAATGTGAACTTGGTGGTACTGGAAGTACAGAATAACCCGCAGGGTCAGGGACCACAAATTGAAATAGAGTTCACACACCATAATCCCCCCAACTTTCAATGGAGAAGGTGATCCACTAACAGCCGAATGTTGGGTTCGAGTTCTTGAAAAGATATTTGGGTTTTTGCATTGTAGTGATAAAGAAATGGTGGTTTGTGCTCTGTATCAACTTGTGGATGATGCAGATTTCTGGTGGGAGTCAGTTCGAAGGTGTAACACCCTAAATTTCTTAAAGTGTTAAATTGATTTTTAATGATTTTAATTGATGCGGAAATGTGAATTTTTTTTAAAAATTAAATAATTAAATAATAATTTAACTTAATTAGTGAAAACATTTGAGCTGGAAATAAATACATGAATTTAGTAGATTAAAATTCTACTTGAATTAGTTAAAGCATTTAAGTAGAAAAATAAATACATGGATTTAACAAAAGGAAATGATACTTAATGAATTAAATTAGCAATTCAACTAGAATATTTTTATTTGAGAAGTTTATCATAAGTTCTAAAAATGAAATAAAATAAATAGCATGAGTAGATGTCTAAGAACCAACATGATCCATGAAATATGAATTATCAATAATTGTCTAAAATAAAATTTGACTAATGTAAGCGGAAGAAATGAAAATTGACTTGACTTGTCATTCGACCTCCCACAAGCCACCAAATCAATTACCTGAAAATATTAATGAGGGATGAGCATATATAAAATATACTCAGTGTGGGAAATTATGCAGAGATTTGCCTAAGTTAATAAAACAGCAGCACACATATAACTAATACTGAGAACTGATAGTACCTTAGTACCGATACATGATAGTACATTAGTACTAATTGAATCACATAACAACATTGACATTTGTGCACAAATACTGAGAGCCAAATTAATGAACATATAGTCCAAAGCTCATTGATAGTCACATGAAATACGGTCAACACGTGATATTAAAATGGACAAAATATAAAACAACGGCATAAAATAAATGAATCCCACACCTTAATTGAACTGAAGAACTTCGAATCAAACACTAGCAATAATTTATTGTCTTATTCGCACCGCACCTAGAATACCAGAATGAATAAAGCCCATAAATGATTGCTCATTTTTTTTAATGCAAACTAACTTGAAATGAATTTGAAATGAAATAATGAAATGTTCCAAATTTCTAAATGAGTATGTTTTTTTTTTCTAAATAAAACTATATGTATCAGAAAACCTCATTAAAAGAAATAATGACATAACTTTGGATGAAATTAATTAAACCCACCTCACTGATGTTACCGTATAAATAATTTAACAACACTTTCATCTCAAGTTATTAATCCACTACTATTTTAAAATAATAATTTATATAATAATTAAGACCATAACATTATTAATTAATAATTTAAACCCATAACTTAAAAATTTATTCCATTATATGCGACCTATGCATGTATATGAAATAACAAATTAAATTAACGACCAAAATCCATTAAACAAAATTTATATTCTTAATAAACTTAAATTATTAAAAATGGATTTAACAAAAGGAAATGATACTTAATGAATTAAATTAGCAATTCAACTAGAATATTTTTATTTGAGAAGTTTATCATAAATTCTAAAAATGAAATAAAATAAATAGCATGAGTAGATGTCTAAGAACCAACATGATCCATAAAATATGAATTATCAATAATTGTCTAAAGTAAAATTTGACTAATGTAAGCGGAAGAAATGAAAATTGACTTGACTTGTCATTCGACCTCCCACACGCCACCAAATCAATTACTTGAAAATATTAATGAGGGGTGAGCATATATAAAATATACTCAGTGTGAAAAATTATGCAGAGATTTGCCCAAGTTAATAATACAGCAGCACACATATAACTAATACTGAGAACTGATAGTACCTTAGTACCGAAACATGATAGTACATTAGTACTAATTGAATCGCATAGCGACATTGACATTTGTGCACAAATACTGAGAGCCAAATGAATGAACATATAGTCCAAAGCGCATTCATAGTAACATGAAATACGGCCAACACGTGATATTAAAATGGACAAAATATAAAACAACGGCATAAAATAAATGAATCCCACACCTTAATTGAACTGAAGAACTTCGAATCAAACACTAGCAATAATTTATTGTCTTATTCGCGCCGCACCTAGAATACCAGAATGAATAAAGCCCATAAATGATTGCTCATTTTTTTTAATGCAAACTAACTTGAAATGAATTTGAAATGAAATAATGAAATGTTCCAAATTTCTAAATGAGTATATTTTTTTTTCTAAATAAAACTATATGTATCAGAAAACCTCATTAAAAGAAATAATGACATAACTTTGGATGAAATTAATTAAACCCACCTCACTGATGTTACCGTATAAATAATTTAACAACACTTTCATCTCAAGTTATTAATCCACTACTATTCTAAAATAATAATTTATATAATAATTAAGACCATAACATTATTAATTAATAATTTAAACCCATAACTTAAAAATTTATTCCATGATATGCGACCTATGCATGTATATGAAATAACAAATTAAATTAACGACCAAAATCCATTAAACAAAATTTATATTCTTAATAAACTTAAATTATTAAAAATAGATTTAACAAAAGGAAATGATACTTAATGAATTAAATTAGCAATTCAACTAGAATATTTTTATTTGAGAAGTTTATCATAAGTTCTAAAAATGAAATAAAATGAATAGCATGAGTAGATGTCTAAGAACCAACATGATCCATAAAATATGAATTATCAATAATTGTCTAAAGTAAAATTTGACTAATGTAAGCGGAAGAAATGAAAATTGACTTGACTTGTCATTCGACCTCCCACACGCCACCAAATCAATTACTTGAAAATATTAATGAGGGGTGAGCATATATAAAATATACTCAGTGTGGAAAATTATGCAGAGATTTGCCCAAGTTAATAATACAGCAGCACACATATAACTAATACTGAGAACTGATAGTACCTTAGTACCGAAACATGATAGTACATTAGTACTAATTGAATCGCATAGCGACATTGACATTTGTGCACAAATACTGAGAGCCAAATTAATGAACATATAGTCCAAAGCTCATTGATAGTCACATGAAATACGGTCAACACGTGATATTAAAATGGACAAAATATAAAACAACGGCATAAAATAAATGAATCCCACACCTTAATTGAACTGAAGAACTTCGAATCAAACACTAGCAATAATTTATTGTCTTATTCGCGCCGCACCTAGAATACCAGAATGAATAAAGCCCATAAATGATTGCTCATTTTTTTTAATGCAAACTAACTTGAAATGAATTTGAAATGAAATAATGAAATGTTCCAAATTTCTAAATGAGTATGTTTTTTTTTTCTAAATAAAACTATATGTATCAGAAAACCTCATTAAAAGAAATAATGACATAACTTTGGATGAAATTAATTAAACCCACCTCACTGATGTTACCGTATAAATAATTTAACAACACTTTCATCTCAAGTTATTAATCCACTACTATTCTAAAATAATAATTTATATAATAATTAAGACCATAACATTATTAATTAATAATTTAAACCCATAACTTAAAAATTTATTCCATTATATGCGACCTATGCATGTATATGAAATAACAAATTAAATTAACGACCAAAATCCATTAAACAAAATTTATATTCTTAATAAACTTAAATTATTAAAAATGGATTTAACAAAAGGAAATGATACTTAATGAATTAAATTAGCAATTCAACTAGAATATTTTTATTTGAGAAGTTTATCATAAGTTCTAAAAATGAAATAAAATAAATAGCATGAGTAGATGTCTAAGAACCAACATGATCCATAAAATATGAATTATCAATAATTGTCTAAAGTAAAATTTGACTAATGTAAGCGGAAGAAATGAAAATTGACTTGACTTGTCATTCGACCTCCCACACGCCATCAAATCAATTACTTGAAAATATTAATGAGGGGTGAGCATATATAAAATATACTCAATGTGGAAAATTATGCAGAGATTTGCCCAAGTTAATAAAACAGCAGCACACATATAACTAATACTGAGAACTTATAGTACCTTAGTACCGAAACATGATAGTACATTAGTACTAATTGAATCGCATAGCGACATTGACATTTGTGCAAAAATACTGAGAGCCAAATGAATGAACATAAAGTTGAAAGCGCATTCATAGTAACATGAAATACGGCCAACACGTGATATTAAAATGGACAAAATATAAAACAACGGCATAAAATAAATGAATCCCACACCTTAATTGAACTGAAGAACTTCGAATCAAACACTAGCAATAATTTATTGTCTTATTCGCACCACACCTAGAATACCAGAATGACTAAAGCCCATAAATGATTGCTCATTTTTTTAATGCAAACTAACTTGAAATGAATTTGAAATGAAATAATGAAATGTTCTAAATTTCTAAATGAGTATGTTTTTTTTTTCTAAATAAAACTACATGTATCAGAAAACCTCATTAAAAGAAATAATGACATAACTTTGGATGAAATTAATTAAACCCACCTCACTGATGTTACCGTATAAATAATTTAACAACACTTTCATCTCAAGTTATTAATCCACTACTATTCTAAAATAATAATTTATATAATAATTAAGACCATAACATTATTAATTAATAATTTAAACCCATAACTTAAAAATTTATTCCATGATATGCGACCTATGCATGTATATGAAATAACAAATTAAATTAACGACCAAAATCCATTAAACAAAATTTATATTCTTAATAAACTTAAATTATTAAAAATGGATTTAACAAAAGGAAATGATACTTAATGAATTAAATTAGCAATTCAACTAGAATATTTTTATTTGAGAAGTTTATCATAAGTTCTAAAAATGAAATAAAATAAATAGCATGAGTAGATGTCTAAGAACCAACATGATCCATAAAATATGAATTATCAATAATTGTCTAAAGTAAAATTTGACTAATGTAAGCGGAAGAAATGAAAATTGACTTGACTTGTCATTCGACCTCCCACACGCCATCAAATCAATTACTTGAAAATATTAATGAGGGGTGAGCATATATAAAATATACTCAATGTGGAAAATTATGCAGAGATTTGCCCAAGTTAATAAAACAGCAGCACACATATAACTAATACTGAGAACTGATAGTACCTTAGTACCGAAACATGATAGTACATTAGTACTAATTGAATCGCATAGCGACATTGACATTTGTGCACAAATACTGAGAGCCAAATTAATGAACATATAGTCCAAAGCTCATTGATAGTCACATGAAATACGGTCAACACGTGATATTAAAATGGACAAAATATAAAACAACGGCATAAAATAAATGAATCCCACACCTTAATTGAACTGAAGAACTTCGAATCAAACACTAGCAATAATTTATTGTCTTATTCGCGCCGCACCTAGAATACCAGAATGAATAAAGCCCATAAATGATTGCTCATTTTTTTTAATGCAAACTAACTTGAAATGAATTTGAAATGAAATAATGAAATGTTCCAAATTTCTAAATGAGTATGTTTTTTTTTTCTAAATAAAACTATATGTATCAGAAAACCTCATTAAAAGAAATAATGACATAACTTTGGATGAAATTAATTAAACCCACCTCACTGATGTTACCGTATAAATAATTTAACAACACTTTCATCTCAAGTTATTAATCCACTACTATTCTAAAATAATAATTTATATAATAATTAAGACCATAACATTATTAATTAATAATTTAAACCCATAACTTAAAAATTTATTCCATTATATGCGACCTATGCATGTATATGAAATAACAAATTAAATTAACGACCAAAATCCATTAAACAAAATTTATATTCTTAATAAACTTAAATTATTAAAAATGGATTTAACAAAAGGAAATGATACTTAATGAATTAAATTAGCAATTCAACTAGAATATTTTTATTTGAGAAGTTTATCATAAGTTCTAAAAATGAAATAAAATAAATAGCATGAGTAGATGTCTAAGAACCAACATGATCCATAAAATATGAATTATCAATAATTGTCTAAAGTAAAATTTGACTAATGTAAGCGGAAGAAATGAAAATTGACTTGACTTGTCATTCGACCTCCCACACGCCATCAAATCAATTACTTGAAAATATTAATGAGGGGTGAGCATATATAAAATATACTCAATGTGGAAAATTATGCAGAGATTTGCCCAAGTTAATAAAATAGCAGCACACATATAACTAATACTGAGAACTGATAGTACCTTAGTACCGAAACATGATAGTACATTAGTACTAATTGAATCGCATAGCGACATTGACATTTGTGCAAAAATACTGAGAGCCAAATGAATGAACATAAAGTTGAAAGCGCATTCATAGTAACATGAAATACGGCCAACACGTGATATTAAAATGGACAAAATATAAAACAACGGCATAAAATAAATGAATCCCACACCTTAATTGAACTGAAGAACTTCGAATCAAACACTAGCAATAATTTATTGTCTTATTCGCACCACACCTAGAATACCAGAATGACTAAAGCCCATAAATGATTGCTCATTTTTTTAATGCAAACTAACTTGAAATGAATTTGAAATGAAATAATGAAATGTTCTAAATTTCTAAATGAGTATGTTTTTTTTTTCTAAATAAAACTACATGTATCAGAAAACCTCATTAAAAGAAATAATGACATAACTTTGGATGAAATTAATTAAACCCACCTCACTGATGTTACCGTATAAATAATTTAACAACACTTTCATCTCAAGTTATTAATCCACTACTATTCTAAAATAATAATTTATATAATAATTAAGACCATAACATTATTAATTAATAATTTAAACCCATAACTTAAAAATTTATTCCATGATATGCGACCTATGCATGTATATGAAATAACAAATTAAATTAACGACCAAAATCCATTAAACAAAATTTATATTCTTAATAAACTTAAATTATTAAAAATGGATTTAACAAAAGGAAATGATACTTAATGAATTAAATTAGCAATTCAACTAGAATATTTTTATTTGAGAAGTTTATCATAAGTTCTAAAAATGAAATAAAATGAATAGCATGAGTAGATGTCTAAGAACCAACATGATCCATAAAATATGAATTATCAATAATTGTCTAAAGTAAAATTTGACTAATGTAAGCGGAAGAAATGAAAATTGACTTGACTTGTCATTCGACCTCCCACACGCCACCAAATCAATTACTTGAAAATATTAATGAGGGGTGAGCATATATAAAATATACTCAGTGTGGAAAATTATGCAGAGATTTGCCCAAGTTAATAATACAGCAGCACACATATAACTAATACTGAGAACTGATAGTACCTTAGTACCGAAACATGATAGTACATTAGTACTAATTGAATCGCATAGCGACATTGACATTTGTGCAAAAATACTGAGAGCCAAATGAATGAACATAAAGTTGAAAGCGCATTCATAGTAACATGAAATACGGCCAACACGTGATATTAAAATGGACAAAATATAAAACAACGGCATAAAATAAATGAATCCCACACCTTAATTGAACTGAAGAACTTCGAATCAAACACTAGCAATAATTTATTGTCTTATTCGCACCACACCTAGAATACCAGAATGACTAAAGCCCATAAATGATTGCTCATTTTTTTAATGCAAACTAACTTGAAATGAATTTGAAATGAAATAATGAAATGTTCTAAATTTCTAAATGAGTATGTTTTTTTTTTCTAAATAAAACTACATGTATCAGAAAACCTCATTAAAAGAAATAATGACATAACTTTGGATGAAATTAATTAAACCCACCTCACTGATGTTACCGTATAAATAATTTAACAACACTTTCATCTCAAGTTATTAATCCACTACTATTATAGAATAATAATTTATATAATAATTAAGACCATAACATTATTAATTAATAATTTAAACCCATAACTTAAAAATTTATTCCATGATATGCGACCTATGCATGTATATGAAATAACAAATTAAATTAACGACCAGAATCTATTAAACAAAATTTATATTCCTAATGAACTTAAATTATTAAAACATTATTCTATCTTCCCAATACAATCACCCTCTTGTCTGACCATGTTAATTCATTATTAATACTAGCATAATGGTTGATTAACCCTAAACTTGATTAATTAAATTAATAACATAGTTACTACATCTACCGTTAAAGTTATGAATTTAAAACAATTAGCCTACTACCACTCTACTCATTTCCTCATCTGCCGCAATCAACCATGAACGAAGTTTTTTTTTTCCATTATCCTAGTTTTGCTCTCTCTCTGTTACTCATGACAACAGCAGAGACCCACGAACCCAGATTACAAATTGTCATAAACAAAATTCATGAATAATATTAACTAAAATACATTAACTTGAACCATGTCTTGATTGTGCAGAAATTCATTAATCACAGATGCATGATCCCAAAATACCAGATGTTATTAATGATGGAGAAAATAAAAGATCTATACATCAATATAAATGATTCGCTTATTGAAAAAATCAAAACGTGAATATCATGAGTCTATTATATGCTATATGATGCATGCTTACAAACTCTTATTTCGAAAACAATTAATGTTTCTCATAGGAAAACCTAGATTGAGATCTCAAATTCTATTAAAATAATCAGATTTAAAGCAAGATTAAAAGACTTACAAATTTTAAAAAGAGTTCTAAAAGAAGAAAAACAAAGAGAAGAATTGAGTCTTGGTCCTTGGGCCAGCGGCGTGAAATTTTTTTCTAAAACATAGGTGGTAACCTCATCAATGGTATTTATAATAGGAGTTTAGGGTTTGAAATATAATTTTTTTTTCAATAAATCAGATTTTGAGATAAATTTAAATCTCTTATTAATTTAAAACGTCCAAGCTTTGAAACAATAGCAAGAGAAACAAAAAACACGATTTTGAAATCCAAATATATATACATGTTTCGAAGATATATATATATATAGATAGTAAAGAAATAATTAAATAAATTTTCTAAACTAAATTACATCTAAAATTCGAGACATATTTTTGGGAACTAAATAAAAATAAAAACAACTCTTGTAGAATAATGCATCAATTTCTATGTGCACTTACATATACAAATACACAACTCTGATCTAAATTCATGTAACATGATATTTTTTTATGTGAATTTAATAAAGAGATCTTACTTTACTAAATAAAATTGAATATATATATATATATATATATAACTAGGGGCGCGACTTAGACTATACCATAACTCGAACATTGAGAATAATTTAAAAAATTAACAAAATCCTAATAATTCACATAAACCAAGATAAATATTTTAATTAAACAGTGATTGAAATATGGGCTGTTACAGAAGGACAATATCAGATGCAGATTGGGAAGT
This sequence comes from Perilla frutescens, assembly GCA_026008535.1. Lineage (NCBI taxonomy): Eukaryota > Viridiplantae > Streptophyta > Magnoliopsida > Lamiales > Lamiaceae > Perilla > Perilla frutescens. Next base: position 11,697,138 of record BRKX01000005.1, read on the forward strand.
GTTCACCTGGGATAACTTTAAGACGATCTTATATCAAAAGTACATACCGTCACATTATCAGCATCAGAAGGCTAATGAGTTATGGAATCTCAAACAAGGGAACAAATCAGTGGCAGAATATGATTTGCTGTTTAACAGGTTATCTCGATACGCACCACAGACAGTAGACACAGAAGAAAAAAGGATTGAAAAATTTCGCATGGGTTTGAAACCAGAAATAGGTACTGCACTGATCGGAAAAGATGAAACAAGCTATGGTCCAATACTGAGTTAGTCACTTAGTATTGAGGCAATGCAGGGAACAACAAAGTCTTCAACATCTCAACTAATAGCTGGGGATCAGAAGGGAAAACGGAAACGGGATGGTCCACAACAAGGTTATCAAGGGAAGAATTTTCAGCATAACAATCAAAGAGGAAAGAACTTTAGACCAAGGCCTGCAGGGCAAGGGAATGTTGCACCAAAATGTCAAGGCTATCAAGGAAATTCACCAATGTGTGCAAATTGTAATAGACATCACTTTGGGGCATGTGTCCAATGCTATCGGTGTGGCCGACAGGGTCACTATGCAAATAAATGCTAACAAAATTCTGGAGCACAAGAACAACAGCAGCAGAGGCCACAGTTTAGACAGGGCATGAGAAATACGGGGCCACAAGGTGGAGGTGGTCGAGGGAATAACAACAACAATAGAGGTAATCCCAGACCTCAGCAAAATCAGAATCAGGGTTCTCATGCACCACAACAAGCCAGAGCGTATGCTCTCAACCAGCAGGAAGCAGCTGGAAACCTTGAAAATTTGGCAGGTATGATAAGTTTGAGCAATATACATGTGCTTACTTTATTTGATACTGGAGCTTCACATTCTTTTATATCTGGAGATATATATAAACATTGCAATATAGAGCTAGAATTAGCAGAAGAAGCCTTAGTAGTAAGCATTCCCTCAGGACGAACACTTTTGCTGATTATGTTTGTAAGAACTTAGACTTGGTAATAGGTGAAAAAAATTTCACAACTAAACTCTATGCTCTTGAGATGTAAGACTTTGACATTATATTTCATAACTAATTATATCCAATACCTAGGATATAATTAAATAAATTAAGTGTTATTTTTATTCCATTAAAGAAATAACACTGACCTACCAATTTAAAATATTTTAATCAGTGCATTCTTCTTTAGTCCAGCCATTCCCCATGTTTAAGATATAATGTCCATTAATTAATTATGTAAGCTCTGACAGCTATAATTAATTAATTCTTCCATTCCTAGAGCAGTACCACACAAGGTTTACCATATACAGAATAAATTCCACCTGCAGGGTTTCACATGTACTTGTGTTTACTCAAGGGGACATCATCAACCTGGCGCACCAGGACACAGTGACCAAACACAGTGCACGACCCATCATGTATGTATATGTTACTGCCCAAGATATCGAGATTATTAACTCTACCAAGAATCTCACTAATTGATAAATAAAAGAAGTAGACTTAACACACATATGTCCACCACTGTGCAAAGCTTAAGAACTCGAACTCTGTGGATATTTATTCTCTCCTCTTAGTGTTAGATCAGAGAATAGTATCCTTTCGCGATCCTGCTCAATACACATGTCAGTGTATTAGAATAATCGATTAGTCAAGATAAACTAACTATCAGATTATTCTACACGATGGTTGGTTCAGGACCATCTAAACTGCAAGCCTTTTAATACTTTGTAAAGAACCCAATGATATGATCTTCACTGTGTGTTTACCCACACCATATCATCTACAATGCAAGTATAAGAAAACATGCATATATAAATGTATAACAAAGTAAATAGATGCACAAACAGTGACTGCAATAATAATAAATCTATATCGTCAAAAACATTGTTAATAGTATACAAAGACAAACTTTCAGAATACAATCCTAACAGAATACCCACCACAGCTCTAGTTTTCACAAGTCACTGCAGATTCTGATAGCTGATATGGCCAAGCTTTTCATGCCATAACTTTACTTCACTCAGTAGTTGCAAGAACAAGTGGGAGCTCAGCAAGCCGAAGCAGAGTCGTCAAGAAATGACAAAACTATTGAGCCACCTGCTAAAAGACAAAAAACAGAGCATAAGAAGGATTAGAGACTAATCAAGCTCAGCGGATTAGAATCTCTAAGTATTCTTCTTGTAATTTTTTCTGTAATCATTTTTTATCAATAAAATAATTATTTTATTGATAAAATGTCATGTCAGCAAAACCATTTGAATTCTTACCGTTGATCTCCTGACAAAGGCATTTAAGGCCAACACAAAAGTAAAGGACATAAAATTTTCAAAGATATATGAGTATCATTTATTACTCATAAATCAATCCAGATCTAGTCTCGTTTGCTAAGAAGAGATGCACTCATTTCTCAAATCATTCAAGAAAAGTCTCTTCTAACTCCCTCTCTCAATCAAAATTCTAGCCAAATTTCTTCAATGGCAGAATTCCACAGTTTCCCCAACTCATTCAAAAATCAAATGATGAGAGATAAATTCTTTGAGAGGAAGAAATTTCAGGCAATTCTCCATGAATCAAACGGCCAAAACCTGCTTGTTAGTCTTCACAAGACAGGATGTCTTCACTACCTAGAAACACCACCAAGGTTCTTCAGACAAAACCGGGTGTGTGAATTTCTTTTTCAAGCACAAATCAATGCAAATGGCAAGGAAGTTTCATCAGTTATCCAAGGCCGACCTATCAAGATAACTGAGGGAACAGTTGCTGAAGTTTTCAACTTCCAAGGTAAGGAGCAATAGTTCAAGAATTGAGTGAAGCAGTTGAACCATACTTGAGAATGTGGAAAGCCCCCACCTACAAAAAGGCATTCAGTTTTACCACAACTAAAACTAATCTGAAGCTAGAGTATGGAGTACTGCTCAACATCATAAACAAGATGATGTTTGGAGCAATTTGAAGCCTAAGCCAGCTTACCCAGGAGAGGTACAAAGTGATGATACACCTAACTGAAGGACGCAAAACAAACTGGGCAGAGTTTGTATTTTCTCAGATCAAGCGTCAAGTCCTCAAGGCCTCCAATTCAAAGACAACAAAGAAGTTTGAGTCTATGGTAGGACTCATTCTCAGACTGAGCAAGATGATTGAAGACATCGTGAAGCTGCTGAATAATGATGCGTTACCAGACCTCATCTCTGACTGGATTCCCAAGAGAAGAAGCATTCTTCTCCACTCACTCAAGAAGAAAATGAGGACCAAAGGTAATACAAGTGCCACAACGTTAACCACCTCAATTGCCAATGCCATTTCATTACCAGTCTAAAAGAATGGATCAACAGCTGATTTCTAAGACTGTTCAGATCCAGATGAGGTCATCCCATTTATTGGAATCCCTCATCCAGACTATGGAGTGGACTATTTCAAGAGCACTTGCCCTTCTCTCCAACTGATAGAAGAAAACATTTGCACTTTCTAAAGTAGTAAATATGTAGCCAAAAATGCACAAAAAGAGGTAACTAATTTACTCCTCACTCAATTTAGATTTGTGGCCAAGCAAGATCAAGAGCTTTTCAAGCAACTGCACCAGTACTTCTACTGGTATAATTGGAGACATTCAATGTCCATCCCGTCTCACGAAGATTATGAGTCATCGATTGACCAACAAAATTCCTCCAATTGCCTTACTTACCGAATTGGGAACTGACACCAAGGCTCACGAAGAATCAGGAGTTCAACAGCCAGTCAACTGCACAACTATCCATGCTTGTAGAAAATTCAATTTTGACAATTTATCAAATTAGTTAGCTGAGCCACCTTGACCAACTGAATCTGCAACTGCGCAGATACACAGAGAGCCACCTCTCACCCCAGTTGCAGTGAGTCGACTATGTGATGTTGAGGATACTTACACATCACCAAATCTCTTGTCAAAGAGATATATCACCCCATTGATCACTTCAAGCTAAAAGATAGCCGCCCAACTGAACCCTCAGGAAGTTCAGTTCAAGTCATCCCTCAAGAGAAACTTGCAGAGTAGGCGAAGGGTCACATTAGTTGAAACCAAGCCACAGAACCACTCCGTGAAGAAAGTAAGGCCAGAGAAGCCTGCTGAAGGAATTGGATCTGCCTCAAAGAAAAACAGACCAAACTGCCCTGACGAGAGTAGTGATGAGAATCCAGTTCGTCCCATCAAGAAGAGAAAATTGACTGAGATTTAATCTAGCAGTTTAGCAACTGATGTCATCAGTTCAGTGATGAATCAGTTAAGGGGCACACAGAAGACATGACAGAACTGATCGATCAGTCGCCACATCGTTAGTTCGCAAGGTCATCAGTTGGATTGTATCCTAACTAACCAAGGATAAATTTTAAATTGATTATATTTTAAGCTTATTCTTAATCAATTATTACCATTGAGATTCATCTTCTCAAAATCCAATAGGCATAATTTTCAAATGGGAGATCTCTCAAAGATAGCTAGCATTAATGCTACTGACCAAAATCAACCACTAAAATAGAAAGTAAGTTGATCACTTGAGAGATATAAATAGCAAAATCCTGCACTAAATATTTCCTATTTATGGAAACTACCCTATTTTCAAAATGGATGAAATCTCCACCGCTGATCCAAAGTACGGCTAGTCTTGCGGATGGCTGAGATATACATTGCATTTAACCAACTGAGCATCAATCTAATATATTAAGTGATCAGCTGAGGAGTACTCGAGTACAACTCGTAGTACATACATGCAAAGCTTCTTTTAAATGCTAAGGAGATATAGATCAAAGATCACATATCTATCTTCATAACTCTCCTTGCATTGCTTTGCATCTTTCTCTCTCTACTTCATTCAACTCTCTAAAACTACTCTCTTTTTGTAGAATGAAACTCCTCGCTGAGTACATTGATCTAGCTAGACTTGCTCTCAATCTTAAAAGAGACAAGTTCATAGAACTGAACTTTCTAATGAAGAGACTACAAGATGATGAATTCAATTGCTTAGTCACAGCAGCAGAGGAAACTAAAGTCCTTCAGTTTCATACTCAAGGCCCACAGTATGGGTGTTGCTTTCCGGAGCTTGTTGCTGAGTTCTATATCCACTCTTAAGTTACAGGCAATGATAACATTATCTGAACATTCGGCATGCACTCGATCGTCATCTCCAAGGACACCATGATGGAAACCCTCTATCTTCTAGGAGAAGGTTCACAGGCAGGCTCGATAGCCATGTCTAATAAAAAAGAATTGTGGAGCCAATGGACAAAACCAGGAGTTGAGCATAATGATTTTTTACACGGACTAAAGGACAGTCTACGGCCGGAGTTCATCCAACTCCAAGATATAGTCATCTACTGCCTGCGAGACAACCTGGACTATACTCATTTCAGTGCCGAACATGCTCACCTAATGGCACTCATCTAAAACTGATGCAAAGTTGACTGGGCATCGTATGTGCTATCACAATTGCGCTAGAATGTTCGCAAAGTCAGTTTTGACTTTCAAACTAGAACATTCATGGAGAAATTAGGCTTCATCAACCGGATCAGCATGATCCTCTATGATTAGATCCAAATTCTACATCAGCACGATGTGTTGCTGGACAGAAGAGATTATCTCCCCACAATCTTTATCAAACGGAAAAGGAACTTGAAGCCGTTAGGTAAAAGATCGAGAAGGTAGAGACCTACTGAAGAAGGTCCCTTCACTCCAACTGAACTGACTTTAAACAGTCATGGAAAGTAACCTATGTCAGACGATGACATAACGATAGAGTTAAATTGATGAAGCAGTCATGTTTGAACTGCACGACAAGAAGGGACGCCACTTTTGGAGTCAAAAATTAATTTGGAGTAGAAATTGGATGAACAATCCGTTCACAGCTACTCCTACACTCTCCGAGATCATGGATTCAATGATTCACAGAATCCAGCACGAAGTACCACCAGCCGTAGATCCTCTATCCTTCACAGAGCCATCCAACTCATCCTCCACACCAATAGAGCTTAACCATCCACCTCCAACTGAAGAACTCCTCACAAGTTTGGCCATGATAACAACTAAACCTCAAGTTCAGTCTCCACTGCTCTACGGCAGTTCATGCCAACAAAAGAAGCATCCAACTGGCTACCCTCACCACCAAGAGACTAGCCATACCTCTCCCCATATGAAGGTAACCTAGCTACTACATTTAGCTTGTTACCATACATTTCTATTCCATCCTTTGATCTACAACTGCACACCCTTTTGGATGATGCCAAAAAGGAGGAAGAGAATGAAGAAATTAATAGGAATGATGGAAAAAACTTTTTGAGTGTATGGGATGAGATTCAGGGGAACCCTCTTAATTTCAGGGGAAAGTAATGAGGTCTGTAGGAACTGCTCAAGAAGAGAGATATCTGGAGATGTCTGGAGAAGAGCCAAAGATGGGAGAGAATTGTCTCAAGGGGAAGTTTGGGGAGACATCTGGAGGAATGCTAGAGAAAAATGAGAATCTAGCAATTGGAGGAACAGATGAAGAAGAAGATGAGTACCAGCTGAGGAAGTACAGCAGCTGAAGAGCTAGAAACTGGAGAAAAAAAAGAAGAAAAAGAAAAACAAACTGTTGTAGATTGAAAAAAAATCTAATCAGTTTATATAATCAGTTACTTAGCTATAAAAAGTTTTCTTTCTTAATTGTGTTCTCTTTTATCATAAGTCAAATTTCTTACAATCAATTTTTCCATCATTGCTCAATTTTGCCATTTTTGGGCATCATTAAAAAGGGAGAAATTGTTAGAAAAAACTATCAAAAGTTTTCCTGACTCAGGTTTTGATGAGATATCAAAATATGCCAAAGTACGCAAAGAGCCTTGAAAAACTGAAAAGAAATCAAGCAGAAAACTAAGGAAGATCATAACAAAAAATTGAGCTATTAGAGCCTGAAAATGATCAATGCAAGTGAGAAAAGAAAAGAAAAGAGAGAAAAGAAAAGAGAAAAAGAAAAGAAAAGAGAGAGAAAAGAAAAGAGAGAAAAAGAAAAAAAAAGAAGAATCTAGCTTCTCAAGCTGCGAAAACGAAAAACTGTAGCTTGATTGCTAAATCAGTTAGCAAGTAAAGAAACTGAAAGATGCAGGTACTATCAAAGTCCAAAGTACCATTTGCCATCAGTCTACAGTCGTGAATAGAAATACCAGTTCAAGGCACCAGTTCAGAAGTGCCCAATTCCAGCTGAAGGAGATTACCAGCTGAAGAAAGTTAGGCACCAGCTAAGAAGTGCCCAATTCCAGCTGAAGGAGATTACCAGCTGAAGCAAGTTTCAAGGCTCCAGTTCAGAAGTGCCCAATTCCAGCTAAAGAAGGATACCAGCTAAAGAGAGGAACACCATTTCTAGCTGAAGAAGCACCAGCTCAAGGTACGAGCTAAAGGATATTCCAGCTCCAGAGGATTCCAGCTGAAGAAGAATGCCAACTAAAGAGTGTACCAATCCAAGGTGCAAGCTGAAGAAAATACCAGCTCAAGAAGTTCCAGCTGAAGAAGTACGGTTCAAAGGATACCAGCTGAAGATGCATCAGTTCAGAAGTTCAACTGAAGAAGTGCCAGCATCCGAACTGAAGACTAGCTCAAAGAAGTTTCAGCTGAAGGGACACCAGTCTGAAATGCCAGCTGAAGAACACTGGTTGAAAACTGTCAGCTGAAGCAAATCAAACTGGAGCTCAGAAAGCATCAAGCCATAGTCCAGAACTGCCAGCTGAAGACGATCTTAACTGGAGCTTGTAAAATTGTCAAAGATGTGCAGAACTGACAGCCGAGGAACAGAATATTCTAACTGTGAGCCAAAGCCCAAAACTAAAGATCAAGATAGAAGCCGTAACTGAAATTCAAATTTCAGAAAAGCCAACAAGAAGATCTTGTTGTTGGGATTTTTTCAAATTACATCGCACAGGATCTAATCAAATAATCTATAATTCTAATGATGCATGCAAATTATGATTTTATGTTGTGATGTAAATAGAACACGTTGAACATATCATGTATGATAGTCAAATTAATTGCAGTGGAAAAATTAATATCACAGATCAACTTACATGACAAGTAGGATTGACAACGAGATTACAGGTCTAATCTCATTACTGTAGAAGTATCAATCGATCAACCTTCTTGCTCACTGTGATCGACACCTTATAGGGCTACAGTGACACTCCTCGATCTTCTACTGTATTCCCAATACTCGTCTAGATAAAGAGTGGGCTACAAGTTATTAAACTATGTATGGATAACCTAGGGAATTAAGTGTGACTTAGAGCGGCTGCTCGTGTAGTACATAATACACGCCTCCTCCCTCTAACAATAATTGGTTAAGGTAGATTTACGAGATGAATGATTTGAGCGAAATAGGGTTAGGGTTTATGTATGGATTATGAAGATGATTCTTACGTGATGGATATAAGGACAAACACATTGAGTTGGTGGTGATGAATGGACAAAGATGGCTGGTCTTGATGCGGACGAATGGCGGATGGATGTTATTGTTGGCGGAGTGAATGGATGATGTAGAATAGACCCAATTGAACCCCATTGTAGATACGAATGAAATTCAATAGTTGAATACTCCAAGTTACAATCTACCCTAGCTCTTGGATGAACTAGAACAAACCTTGATAGGACTTGAAGGGTGCAAAGCCTTAAGAACTTTTGTATAGAAAACGGCGTGCGTTTTGTGTGAGACAATGAGAAATAAATTCTTTTAATTTCAAGCAAAGTCTAAACTAAAAATAACACAAGGTGCTCCTCTTTATACTAGGCTAATGGATGAAAATTCTAAGGCTAGAATAACATGTGATGGCCAAATATAAGAATCCTAAAACAACTATGATTATTTCCTTAATTAAAAACTGTTTTTACAGAATAATCCAAAAATACCAGAAAATAAGATAATAAAAATCTTAAACTAGATAAAATAAATCCAATTAGATTTGGGCTTCAAAAGGGGCGAATTAAATCATCAATTGGGCTGATCCAACACTTGATCCAATACACCGCTTAAATCATCAATTGGTCTTCTTAATTCAAGGTTGTGATTGATTTCTGCACGAGCACTGAAGAGATGAAGAAGAAAGAGAGACCAGTACCATCATGCATGCAAGAAGTGCGTGTTGAATAGCCTAGACGAGGACCTAATTTATTTGGTAAGTATGAGCAGTCTTCAACATTTAAATGTACTAACTTGCTTCATTTTCTTGCAGTTAAGTTCGATCATGATGAAGCCTTGAATTCGAGGATGAATTCTTTTCAGCAAGGGGAGAATGATGAGAATGAGACCATGCCAACCAAGGAGGAAGAAAGAGACCATGTCAACCAAGGAGGAAGAAATGCACCATGGCAGACCCAAATGGATTGCTATGTTGTCCATTGAAGATGAAGAAGATCAAGGAGTTGTACCAGCTGAGTGCTCGTGAGTTATTCCAAGTTCACTGAGAAAACTGATGTTCTGCTGGTTGATGAATTCAGTTCCATTATCTGAATGAATTCATTGAACTGATCTTTCCCTTTCTGTTTGTAGTCTCTTGATCATTGCTAATAGCTTGGTGTAGGTTTCATCCTTACTTTTGAGAAACGCTATCCATGTATATCTTGAGAAGTCGTTGACTACTACCAGAGTGAATCTTTTTCCTTTAGGCGTTAGTGGTATGATTGGCCGAAATAGATCCATGTGTAGAAGTTGGAGGGGAGCATTTTTCCCTGAAGGATGACTTCTATTCTTGAATGATGATCTCACTTGCTTCCCTTTATGGCATGGTCCGCAGATGCCAGTTATCTTGAAAATCTCCTTGGGAAGTCTATCTACTAGCTCCTTCTTGGCTAGATGATTGATGGTTCTGAAGTTGAGATGATTAAGTCGTCAATGCCATAACCACCTTGCTTCTGTTGAGCTCTTTGAGAGAAAGCAAGCTTCTCCATATCTAATTGATCAGTGAACAACATACATGTTGCCTCTCCTTATTCCAGGTAGGAGAATTGCTCCGGTTGGCTTATCTTTGATGTTACATGAGCTTCGACTGAAATCAATGGTATATCAATTTGTTGGAGTATGGAGCCTGGAAGGAAGTAAATCCTACCATGAGTTCGGTGAATTTTTTTAGGCTTCCATACAAGTATATTTTTTTGGGCCCACGTGGTTTAGGGCTTCATTGTTAGTGTCTATATATTGCTACTCTTCCATTATAAATTGTATCCGAAAATATAGTGAGAACCCTAGCTTGGCATCACCCCCAGACGTAGATACACATCGTATCGAACTGGGTAAATAATTCTTGTGTCTATTTTTTAGTGATTATGTACGTGTTATTTCTAAACAACTTGTATCTAGAGCTCCGGGTTCAGTGGGAGCAATCATGATGAGCAAAGACGAAAAGACTATAGTCGAGAAGTTTGATGGATCTGATTTCAGTTTTTGGAAGATGTAGATCGAGGATTACCTCTACGGTAAAGATCTATATCAGCCCCACAAACCCAAATCGGAAAAGAAGGAACAGGCGGAGTGGGAGTTGCTGGACAGAAAGGTGATGAGCGCGATTCATTTATTGTTGTCCAAGGATGTGGCTTATCACACGATTGCAGCAAAGTCAATGAGGGATCTGATTAAGATCCTGGAGGAGATGTATTAGAAGCTATCCACGGTGAACAAGGTACATCTGATAAGGTGTTTATTTAATCTGAAGATGTCAGAGGGTACACCGGTACAACAACAACTGAACGAGTTCAACATGATCACCGCGGAGTTAAACTCGGTTGAGATCAACTTTGATGATGAACTTCGTGCTCTAATTTTGCTATCTTCTCTGCCAGAAAGTTGGGCCAGCACGGTGACAGATGTTAGCACCACAGAGGAAAAACTGACGTTTGAAAAAGTGAGGGATCTGATGATTGGTGAAGAAATTCGCAGGAGAGAATCGGGATCTTCTGCTTCAGGGTCAGCACTGAATACGGAAAATAGGGGCAGATCAAAGAGAAATCAGAATAGGGGAGGTCAAAGTCAAGAGGAAGGAGCCAATCCAGAAAGGATAAGAGTTCAATCCAGTGCTGGAACTGTGAGGAGTACGGTCACTTCAAAAATCAGTGTGGAGCACCGAAGAAGAACAAGATCAAGGATCAGAAAGATAAGAAGATGGTGAATGCTACCATGTCTGAAGATGATGGTGAGGCATTGGTCTTGAGTGTGAGCAGTCCGATGGATTCGTAGGTGTTGGATTCTGGAGCATCGTTCCATTCATGCAGCAATGCTGGCATAATGGAAAATTATGTTTCTGGTGATTTTTGAAATGTGTATCTTGTTGATGATGAGCCTCTGAAAATTGTGGGAAAAAGAGATGTGCGAGTAGTCACATCTAATGGATCTGTGCTAAAGCTAAATGGAGTCAGACATATTCCTGAACTGAAGAGAAACTTGCTTTCGATTGGGCAGCTCGATGTAGAAGGCTACACAGTGACGTTTGGCTGCAGCAATTGGAAGATCACCAAAGGAACTATGATAGTCGATTGAGGAAAAAAGCAGGGTAGGTTGTATATGACAGCTAACTCGAAGGATTGCATTGATCTTGCAGGTGCAGCAAACGATGCAGAAATATGGCACTGTCGGCTTGGCCACATGAGCGAGAAAGGGATGAAAGTGATGTGTTCGAAGGGTAAGCTGCCCGACCTGAAAACTGTTGAAGTTGGCTTGTGCGAGGACATAGAAGTTGGAGTTAGTCCACAGCGATCTATGGGGACCGGCACCTGTGAAGTCCCTGGGTGGCTCGGAGTACTATATGACCTTCATTGACGACTCCACTCGAAAGGTATGGGTTTATTTTCTTAAAAATAAATCTGATGTGTTTGATGCTTTCAGAAAGTGGTAAGCCCTCATAGAGACTGAAACAAGGCTGAGAATGGAGGAGAGTATGAACTTGCGAAGTTCAAAGATTACTGTGCTGAGAATGGAATTCGCATGGAGAAGACCATGAAAGGAACTCCACAGCAGAATGGAGTTGCAGAACGCATGAACAGGACATTGAATGAGTGAGCAAGATGCATGAGGCTGAAAAGTGGGTTGCCAAAGACCTTTTGGGCCGATGCAGTCAACACAGCTGCATTCCTAATCAATAGAGGTCCATCAGTTCCTTTGGAGTTTCGAATACCTGATGAAGAATGGACGGGAAAGGAGGTAAACCTATCCTTCCTATGCATCTTTGGTTGTGTTGCTTATGCTCATGTTGTTGATGTTGATAGAAGTAAGTTGGATGCTAAATCTGTTAAGTGTACGTTCATTGATTATGGAGGTGATGAGTTCGGTTATAGGCTCTGGGATGAGCAAAATCGAAAGGTTGTTCATAGTAGAGATGTGGTTTTTCAATGAACAGGAGTTATACAAGGACAGATTGAAGGCATTGAGTTCTGATAATTCTGAGCCCCAAGTGGTCGAGTTAGACATCTCAAACTCAAGTGGGAGCAAGAAAAGTCAAAACCTTGAAGAGATGCTTAAATAAGAGCCAAGCACCACCGAACAATCCGCTGCCAAGATTGGCTAGAGAGCGACATGCACCCGATAGGTACTCACCCTCTAACTATTATTTGTTACTTAATGATGGTGATAAACCTGAATGGTATGCAGAGACAGGAAAAGGTAGTGATAAATGAAGGTGGAGAGCTGCTATGGATGATGAGCTAGCATCTCTTCTCCTAAATGGTACTTGAGAGCTCATCGAGCTTTCAAAAGGCAAGAAGGCATTGCACTGCAAGTGGGTCTATCAAATCAAGAATAAAGCTGATGGTAGCAAGCGCTACAAGGTGAGGCTGGTTATTAAAGGGTTTGAACAACGATACAGTATTAACTATACCGATGTGTTTACTCATGTTGTGAAACTGACCACTATTCATTTTGTGTTGAGTATGGTAGTTGCAGGAAACCTATTATTACATCAGACGGATATAAAGACGGTGTTCTTTCATGGTGATTTGGAGGAGGACTTGTACATGACACAGCCCGAGGGATTCGTAGTGAATGGAAAGGAAAATCTTGTGTGCAAGTTGAAGAAGAGCTTGTATGGCCTGAAGCAAGCTCCGAAGCAGTGGTACAAGAAGTTCGATAGTTTTATGTTACAAATTGGCTTTGAGAGATGCCACGCTGACCATTGTTGCTACTACAAGAGATTCGAAAAAAGCTATCTTATCATATTGTTATATGTTGATGATATGCTGATTGCAGGAGCTGATGTAAAAGAAATGGATAAGTTGAAGAAGAAATTGTCGGAACGATTCTCCATGAAGGTTCTTGGAGAGGCTAATCAGATTTTGGGTATGTGAATTGAGCGAGACAAGACGACAAGGAAATTGTTTCTTTCACATGCTACTTACATTCAGAAGGTCCTCAAAGGATTCAACATGGATGATTCGAAGCCAGTAAGTGTGCCTTTGGGTAGTCACTTTAAGCTATCGAAGAAGAAGTCACTGAGTATAAAGGAATAACGTGCCTAAATAAAGAATGTTCCCTACGCTTCATCAATTGGCAGCTTAATGTATGCCATGATGTGTACGAGGCCGGATATTGCGCAAGCAGTGGGAGTAGTGAGCCGAGTCATATGTGATCTGGGCAAGCAACATTGAGAAGCAGTAAAGTGGATCCTTCGATACTTGAGAGGTACCACTGAAAAAGCATTATGTTTTGAGGGTGAGAGCATTGAGCTGGCAGGATATCTTGATGTAGATTTGGCATCCAATGACCTTGATGGGAGGAGAAGTACAACTGGGTATGTATTTACTTATGGTGGTACTGCTATTTCTTGGACTTCTAAGTTGCAGAAGTTCGTTCATTTATCTACCATGGAGGCTGAATATATAGGCGTGACGGAGGCAAGTAAGGAGATGGTGTGGTTGAAGAATTTCTTGGGTGAACTTGGGAAGGAGCACAAGAATAACACTCTTTACAGTGATAGTCAAAGTGCAATATTCTTGGCAAAAAATCCGGCAATTCACTCAAAGACAAAGCACGTGGAGTTGAAGTATCACTACATTCGACATCTTTTAGAGAAGAAGATCTTGCAACTTGAGAAGATACTTGGGAGCAATAATCCAGCTGACATGTTAAGAAGATATGATTATTTGGGAGTTGTCAGTCTCCAAGTGGGAGATTGTTGGAGTATGGAGCCTGGAAGGAAGTGAATCCTACCACGAGACCGAATTTTTTTGGGCTTCCATACAAGTATATTTTTTTGGGCCCACGTGGTTTAGGGCTTGATTGTTAGCATCTATATATTGCTACTCTCCCATTGTAAATCGTATCCGAAAATATAGTGAAAATCCTGGCTTGGCATCGCCCCCAGACGTAGATATACATCATATCGAACTGAGTAAACAATTCTTGTGTTTGTTTTTTTCCTGATTGTGTGCATGTTATTTCTTAACACCATGAGCTCTGTCGCTCTTATGGTATGGCCAGTTGGCAAACCAGTTATAGTGAGAGTTAATTCTTGATTCATCCCTTGAATCTAAGTACTCACTATACTGTGTTGCGAGATCTGATGGAGTGAACTTCTCTAAAGGGATATAAGTATGTTGACGTGCTCTATACAGCTTTGTATGCACGTTTCTTCTTAAGTCAACTTCTCTCCTTGGTTGACTTGCTGGATGTCTTCGAGGATAGGCTGGCTGAGTAGTTCTCTCCTGAACTGATGTTCTATCTCGATAAGACTGCGGTCCAAACTGAGTATTTCTCCTTACTCCAGTTGGCCGATCAGTTCTGTTCACCATAGGCCTGTTCAGAGCTTCGGGCCTTTGAAAAACTGGTGATATCTGTTGAACTGATTTTCTTTGATGAGCTGGAGGTCTTAGTTGAACTGATGACCTCTGTTGGTAGGCTAGATGCCTTTGCTGAGCTGGTGGCCTCTGCTGATAGGGGGACTGCCTATTTTGAGCTTGGGGCTTTATTTGAGATAGCTTCCTCTGCTGAACTGATGGCTGAACTAAGGCTTTCAGTTGGAAGAATTGGGTGGACTGCTTCGGCTGATCTGTAGGGATGTCTTCTATTCCCTTGCCTTCAGTCTCTTCAACTAGTTGGGTTGGTGTAGGTCTGACAAAACCAGAAAGGGTTCCTTCTTGACTGGTTTGAATAACTGTCTTTCCTTTCTCAACAGCAGTGTACCTGTTATATCCTAACCCTGGACTACTAGTTTCAACTCTTTGATGGTAGAATCTGATCAAGAGTTTGAGATCCCTTTCTGAATTAGAGAGATATCTCCTCTCTCTTCTGGATCTCCTGTCTGAGCCTCTCATTCTCAGCTCTTAGCTCATCAAACTTGAGCTTCAACTTCTCACATTCAACCGAGTAAGCTTCAAGTGATTCAGTTCTATCATGATCACTTCTTAGTCTTTTGACCTCATCTCTTAGGTCATCATTTTCTTCCTTCAGTTGTAGATGCATACTTGATATAGCAGCTAACTCATCTTCCAGCATTCTTAATTGTTCATTTATTTCATTGCTAGAAATGGAACTTTCATAAATGTGATAAAAAGACGTTAAGGAATCACATGTGCTAACCTCTTCTGTGTTGTCAGCCATGACATAGAACAATGTCTCATATTCAGAGCTATAGTCGTCAGAGTCAATTTACGATGGATATTCTGAGTCACCCAGCACGGCGTTCTTTGTGTAGGCCATCATAGCTTTTTTTTTTAAAAAGCTTCTCTTCACTTGGGCCTTCTTTTCTTCAGGGAGCTCTGGACACTCATATCTATAGTGTCCTTGCTTGTGGCAATGGAAGCATTCTCCTATGCTTTTGTTAGCTGCCCTGGGTTGTTCAGCAGGCGGTTGGTTTTTCTCACCTCTGGGCTCCTCATCAGTTTGAAGCATAACTGATAGCTGATCTCTAATCCTTTTGAGCTTCTCTAGCAGCTTGGAAATTGACTAGATTTGATCATTGATATCTTCAGTCAGGCTTTCCTTCTTCTTAGCTACTTCTCTTCTTCGATCAGTTGAGCCTCCTGGTAGTTCTCTGGCTTGAGAACTTCTTGGCCGGAAGACATTTCTTTCTCGAGTTTCTCTAAACCGATTTCTTTCACCATAGAAGGCTATATCCTTGGCTGATGATGATGTGGATGCCTCTCTTTTTTAGTTTAGGCTATACTCGTGCGATTTAAGAGAACCGAAGAGTTCTCTTGGGGTGATGCTGTTCAAATCTCTTGACTCTTTCGTAGCAATCATCTTCATATCCCATTCTTCTGTGAGGTTGTTTAATATTTTGGAATTCATCTCACTATTGGGATATGTTCTTCCCAGAGTGTTCATCTCACTGATGATGCCTAGAAATCTTGTTTCAAGGCTGGAGATGGTTTCATCTGAGTGCATCTTGAATGACTCATATTTGTCCACTACCAGTTGCAGCTTTATCCCTTTTTGGCCGCACATCATTATGTAAAGAAAATACATTAGTAGCACTGTTCTCATAGGTAATTGGTACAAGAGACAAACCTGGATTGATTGCCTTGTTGATCCTTTTGACAGAAAGTAGGAGGCTGCGATTGTGATCTTCATTTGTAGCTAATTCCGCTACTTTAGCACGAGCTAAAGGATCATTTATGGAACTGAATTAAAGATGTAGAGGCGGCAGTAAGGGGCTGGTCGGTAGCGGTCTTTGTCGAATGCCCGGCGGCAGCCTTCTTTACGGTGGTAATGGCTACCTGTTTCTCCTTCTCTTCTTTGAACCTCTTTTAAATGACTTGTTAGTCCTCTACAACGGCTTTCAGGGATAGTGGCTTTAGGATTGATGTCTTACCATTAATATCGATGGCATAAGTATTCAGGTGCGCGTCATGAACAATATGATGATCAAAATGCCATGGTCTGCCTAACAGGAGATGCGCTGCATCCATGGGAATAACATCGCACAAAACTGTGTCAGAAAACTTACCAATTGAGAATTGGACACTTACCTAGAAAATCACTTGAATCTCACCTCAGTCTATAAGCCACTGTAGTCTGTATGGCTTCGGATGCTTCTTTGTGCTCAGGGTGAGCTTATCTACTGTATATTAACTAATGGCATTAATGACACTACCACTGTCAATAACCATCGAGCAAGTATGACCTTTAATTGATGCGCGGTTGTAGAAGATGTTCTCGCACTAATGGTTTTGCTCCTCTTCTCGAATGATGCTCAAGCTCTGTATAGTAACTAGATTGACTGGGTTAATTCCGGATCAATTTTCTCTGAGACGGCATCAAGCTTCTTCTTCTCATCACTGGCGTCATTTATGGATGGCTCAAACTCTTTCTCACTAGCGGATTCAATCTCATCTTGTTTCGTAATGTACAGAACTCACCAGTTTGGACACTGGGCTTGAAAATGGCCCCATCCTTGAGATTTGTGACACTGGATGTCATGAGCTCAGCTAGGGGCTGCATTGGGCAATGGGGTGGTCTGATTTGGCTGATTAGGTCATGTATAGGGCGGCCTTGACTGATCTGGTTGTGTAGACTTGGGTTTACGGCTCGACTGTGGTGCTGAACGATCAAATCTTCTAACGGGCTGATCTGGAGGTGCTCGATCTCGACTGACATCAGTTGGCGTGAAGGGGCTGCACTGTGTGTAGATCGGTGCTGGCCATCTCTCTACTGTCATTCTACAATGGTGGCATAGTGCACCATCTCCTTGATGCTAGCAAAGTCTCTCAGCTCGACTTCACAGGCTATATCCGGGTTCATTCCCTTGATGTACCGGATAATTGTAGCATCAAGTGATTTATCTTGCTCAACTCGATTAAGGGCTATCTCGAGTTCTTTGTGGTACTCTTCTATGGAACGTGTACCCGACTTTATTCGGTTCACTCTCTTCTCGAGGTCACGCTCATAATGTACCGGAATGAAGCGCCCTCTCATGACATCCTTCATCTCACGCCACATATCAATAGGCGGGTGGCGATCTCAACATCATCTGTTCTGCTGGAACTCCCACCAGGTGGCTTCGTATCCTCTAAACTCCAATGAGGCTAACTGGACCTTCTTCTACTCAGGAAAATTATAGCAGCCGAAAATCTTGTCAACCTTTCTCTCCTAGTCAAGATACACGTCTGGATCGTGTAATCCCTCAAATTACGAAATGCTTGTTTTGATGTTGCTCAACAAGCTGTTGGGGTCTATACGTCAGGACTGATACTGTTGATAAGCGTGGGTTGCACGCTTGTAAGGCTGACGTGGTCGATCACGTCGCTGAAATGGCTTGAACATGGCCTCTGATTCATCTACAAAGTCACCATAATCTTCTTCTGCTAAACGATCATTGAGATCATTAAACTGCACATGAGGTTGACGGCGCTGAGCTTTATATGCTCTAGCATTCACTCTAGCTGGCTCGGCTATAGGTATTTCTGGCCGACAAGCTGCTTCAGGCTAATGAGCTGCTACTGGCTATTAAGCTGCTCCTTCTGGCTGGACCGGTTAGCCTTGAACTGATGTTCGAGTAGTAAAAATTTCGAGTTGTGCCGTCATTTTGGCCAATGAATCCTCTAACTTGTTCTCTAGTACTTGATAGTGATACTGGACATCCTACGACTATGGTGTCGATGAAGTCATGTCCGTAAGTGTATTAGGTGATGCGGGTGCCTTATTATACGACTTATAACCATCTCTGGATTCCATTTGTACCTACAAACAATGAACAAACATAAAAAGGAAATAAGATATGAACTTCACAACCTCACGTTCACTCATTTGTTTTCACTCTGTATTTTTCCTCTCGTGTATGTCTCTCAAGTATGTAGTGGTGCTCGTGTGATAGATGTGTATATGGCGGTGATGGTCGAATCTTCTGTTGCTTAAGATCAGCTCCTCTCGGTCTTCTTAAAAGCTCGGACTAGTCGAACAAGAGCTATGGTGAAATCAGAAAATATTCACCAAGTGATTTCACCTTGAAGATGATCGAATTTGACAAAAAGTACACATAGGTGACAACATAGTAGTGAGTCTTGTGCGACATATCGTTCCGCTTCTAGAATTGTATTATGGAGAAAAATC
This sequence comes from Perilla frutescens, assembly GCA_026008535.1. Classification (NCBI taxonomy): domain Eukaryota; kingdom Viridiplantae; phylum Streptophyta; class Magnoliopsida; order Lamiales; family Lamiaceae; genus Perilla; species Perilla frutescens. The sequence continues at coordinate 11,716,147 of BRKX01000005.1, forward strand.
GGAGTTCTGGAACAAAATTGGTAGGGAAAAGATGGATACCGGGTGTTTTAGCCAAAAAGATGAACTAGATAAGGCAAGAAAGAAATAGATAAGGTAGAATCTATTTGGTTGTGTTTCACCTAGATGGACTCAATCTAAATAGCCTAAAATATCTATCTATAGTAGGAAAGAGTCTAAAAATAACTACAAGGAACAAGGAATTCGAATTTCATCAATGCAGCTTATTTTTGATTTTTTTTTGTCGAACTCTTTTTTTTTATCTGCAATAAACTTGAACTCAACAAATGTTGGGGTTTTTTTCGAATTGAACCACCGTAGGATCTAATTGAATGTTCATTAATCCTAATATCATGTAGATCATAATTTTATGCAACACATACGTTTTAATTTACCGAGTTTAATAACATGCATAGCCGGTTTTCAATTCTACTAAAAGCGGAAACATAGAATACCGAAAAATGACTTACAAATTAAACGACGGGTTGAAGACAAGATAAAAGGTCTACTTCTTCTATTATATGTATGAAAATCGGCGTCTCCTAGTGCAATTCCACTCCTTGATCTTCTGTTGTATTCCCGGACTGAATCTAGTTTCAGGGTGGGCTGAAATCTACTAGATCGGTACGGAATATATGGAGATATAGAGAACACAAGAGGAGCTAACTTGTAACTTAAATTTTCGTCCCCACCTCCCTTATTTATAAGGGGGTGGGTGAAAATATCAAGTCCCAGACTTACTGGGCTTGGGCCTCAATCTCTTTTTCCATCTCCAATCCATTAAAGTCATATTGGGCTACAATAGGGATCTAAAAGAATATTAAATTGGCCTACTAATTTATTTAATTTTCAATATCCAATAAACTTAGGATATTATTAAATAAATTAAGTATTATTTTTATTCCACTAAAGAAATAATACTGACCTACCAATTTAATACATATTTCTGAATATGCTTTCTCCTTTAGTCCAACCATTCCCCGTGTTTAACATATAATGCCCATTAATTCATTATGTAAGTTTCTGACAGCTATAATTAATTAATATCTTATCCTTGAGTAGTGTCACACAAGCTTTACTCATGTATGGAATAAATTCTACCTGCAGGGTTTCAACATGAACTTGTGTTTCTTCAAGAGGACATCATCAGCCTGTCGCACTAGGACACGGTGCCCCTACATATTGCACGATCCATCTTAAGTGTAAATGTTACAACCCAATATATCGAGATTATTGATTCTATGAAAAAATCTCACCCTATGATAAATCAAAGATGCAACACTACACATACATGTCCACCAACATATAGGGGTTAAGAACCCGAACTCTGTGGATTCTTATTCTCTCATTTAAGGTTAGAATAGATAATAGAATCCTAAGTAGATCCTCCTCAATACACTTGTCCATGTATTAGAATAATCAGCTACTCTAGATAAACCAACTATCAGATTATTCTACGGTTTACCGATGACGGGTTCAAGGCCATCTAAGCTGTGAGCTCTTTAATACATTACAAGGAACTGATGATATGATCTAACTGTATGTTTACCCACACCATATTATCTACAATGTAAGTATAGTGAACACGCATGTAAATATAACGATTTAAATGCAAATAGTGATTGCAATTGTATTCATTCTATATCATCATAAAACATCATCAATAATGTATACAAAAGACAGGTTTTCTAGTATAAAAAACCAACAACAAAAACAACAACTATGACCATAAGAAAGAACTAGGCGTGAACAACAAGAATAAAATCGAACAAAGATTTTTTTTTTGAAGATCGGTGCTCTTTTCCTTTTTTTTTAACTACCGATTGCTTTTATGCTTCTTTTCTTTTTTTTTCTATGAATATGTGATGTTACAACTTAATAAACACGAGCACATGAACAACGGAAATAAAATAAGGACACGACTCGGTATTGGACCACGAACAGCTATACCGTCATGACTTTGATACCACTTTATAATACGAGTTCAAGGGATTCAAGATCACAACACGACAAAGTATGCAAGGAACGTAATACACAATGAATTGTGAGGGAACAATACCGAAATATCAAAGTGCGGAATTTAAACAATGAATATGACTCGAATATCAAACTGAAATTAGACTCGATAAATAGACTCCTAGGATACCTAGATTAAGACACAAATAAGTAAAAACATGATACCAAATAATGGAACAATAATTAGCTAAGGCAAATTTATGAGATGAACGATTTGGGCGAAATAGGGTTAGGGTTTATGGATGGATTATGAAGATGATTCTTATGTGATGGATATGAGGACGGACACGTTGAGTTGATGGTGATGAACGGATGAAGATGGCTGGTCTTGATGCAGATGAACAGCGGATGGATGTTGTTGTTGGCGACGTGAATGGATGATGTAGAATAGACCCAATTGAACCCCGTTGTAGATACGAACGAAATTCAATAATTGAATACTCCAAGTTTCAATCTACCTTAGCTCTTGGATGAACTAGAACAAACCTTGATAGGACTTAAAGGGTGCAGAACCTTAAGAACTTGTGTAGAGAAAACGGCATGCGTTTTGTGTGAGACAATGAGAAATAAATTCTTTTAATTTCAAGCAAAGTCTAAACTAAAAATAACATAAGGTTCATCTATTTATACTAGGCTAATGGATGAAAATTCTGAGGCCAAAATAACATGTGATGGCCGAAAATAAGAATCCTAAAACAACTAGGATTGTTTCCTTAATTAAAAACTGTTTTTAAGGAATAATCCAAAAATACCAAAAAATAAGATAATAAAAATCCTAAACTAGATAAAATAAAGGCAATTGGACTTGGGCTTCAAAAGGGGAAAATTAAATCATCAATTGGGCTGATCCAACACTTGATCCAACATGCTACTTAAATCATCAATTGGTCTTCTTGGACTGGATCTTCAAACTCTCATGTTCTTCATGCCTTGATCTTCTTTATCTTCAATGGACAGCATAGCAATCCATTTGGGGCTACCATGGTGCATTTCTTCTTCCTTGGTTGGCATGGTCTCTTTTTTTCTCCTTGGTTAGCATGGTCTCATTCTCATCACATGGTTTCATATGTACTTGCGTTTACTCAAGGGGAAATCATCAACCTGGCGCACCGGGCTGATGGTGTCCCCTTGAGGAAACACAAATTCATGTTGAAATCCTGGAGGTAGAATTTATTCCGTACATGAGTAAAACTTGTGTGCTACTACTCAAGGATTAGATATTAATTAATTATAGCTGTCAGAAGCTTACATAATTAATTAATGGGCATTATATCTTAAACACGGGGAATGGTCGGAATAAAGGAGAAAGCATATTCAGAAATATGTATTAAATTGGTAGGTCAATATTATTTCTTTAGTGGAATAAAAATAACACTTAATTTATTTAATTATATCCTAAGTTTATTGGATATTACAAATTAAATAAATTAGCAGGCCAATTTAATATTCTTCTAGATCTCTGTTGTAGCCCAATATGACTTTAATGGACTGGAGATGGAAAAAGGGATAGAGGCCCAAGCCAGTAGGGCTGGGACACTGAATTTCGCCCACCCCCTTATATATAAGAGGGTGGGGGATGAAATTGATATGTTAATGATCAGCTCCTCTTGTGTTCTCTTTATCTCCATATATTCCATATCGATCTAAAAGATTTTAGCCCACCCTGAAACTAGATTCAGTCCGGGAATACAACAAAAGATCAAGGATTTGAATTGCAATGTAAGGGGCACTGTTTATATCATACACAACAGTAATATTAGACCTTTAATCTTGTCCTCAACCCATCGTTTAATTTGTAAGTCATTTTTCAGTATTCTATGTTTCTGTTTTAGTAGAATCTAAAACCGGCTATGCATGTTTAATTGAAATTGATTTATTAAAACATATGAGATGCATAAAATTATGATATACATGACATTAGGATTAATAAATATCCAATTAGATCCTGCGGTGGTTCAATTCGAAAAAACCCCAACAACTGGTATAAGAGCGGGTTTTGGCATTGTTCTAGATTTAATACTAGGATTAATTCTAAATATATGTATAAATTTGATGAAATATTTATGTTGCTTAAATTTTCAGATTTATATGTTGATGTATTTCGAATGGTGGTGTTTAAAACTTGGATGAATTTTTGATGTAGTTCGAAAAATTCTAGTTTTGGAGAACATAGTTATTTTCGATCCATACTATATTAAATTTGGAATGGTTTTTGTTGTTGTCAAAATTTCCAAATTTAATTAGTGTAGGTTTCAAAAATTTTAGATTCAAATTCAGATGAAATTTTGATTTTTATCAAAAATTCGAATGTGTGATAATTTATGTAATTTTCGGTCACATCTTAATTAGATTTGGAATATATTTTTGATTTATCAAAATTTCTAGATTTAAGTAGATGAGTGTTTCAAAAATTGAAGCATCAAATTTTTCAAAAATTTGGTGTGTTAAATTCCCTAATTTTTTAGATGTAATTTTCGATCCAAACAAATTAATTTAGAGAAGTTTTTAATAAAAATCAAATTTCCAGATTTATTTGATGGGAATTTCGAAAATTTGGTGTGTAGGAATTAGATTTGGTATTTTTGATGTATATCTTAAAGTTACCTAATTCTAATGTAGATAGATTTGAAAATAAAATATTAGATTTGGAAGAATTTGAAGTGGATCAAATTTCCGGATTTAATATACTTGTTATTTTCGAAAATCTAGTGATTAGGATTGCATAAGGTAATTTTTGATATATATCAATAGTTATCAAATTCTAATCCAAAAAGATTTGAAAATAAAATTTAAATTTGGAAGAGTTTGAAGTGGATCAAATTTCCAGATTTTTATTCTTGGTATTTTCGAAAATTATGTAGATAAGAATTGGAAAAGTAATTTTTTGGTGTATATCATAAATTACTTAATTCTAATCTAGATATGGTTGAAAAGAAGATTTAAATTTGGATGGAATTTGAAGTGGATCAAATTTCCAATGTTTATCTTTGAAATTTTCGAACCCTATCCAAATATTTGGGATAGATTTTTGATCTATATCAAGATTTCCAAATATAAATTAATTAGGGTTTATCCGAAAATTAAGAAATAAATTTCGTGGATAATTTTAACAAACTTCCAGATTTATTCTTATGGAATTTTCTAGATTTATCAAGATTTAATTTGGTGGATAATTTTTTAATTTCCAAATTATATCTTGGAGGTATTTTCAAAATTTTAATTTAATTAAAAGATAATTTCAAAAATTATGTCATGTATGGATAATATATGTTATTTTATTCTAATCATTTAATTATGATTGTTGGATTTGTAGACTGTTCTTATTTGCAGGGTTACCGACTATCATAACTCCTTAATTATGTGATGCATGTTTTAATTATGTTGAATGTATGATGGGTCGTATGCCGATTTGGCTACGTGATTTTAATCCATGAGAAAATCCATGTATTAGGTCTAGGTTTTATTTTATGTTGTTTTAATGTAATAGAAATAAAATTGTTAGACCAAATTATTGAGTTGTAATTTTTTTCTAGATATATTAGATTTTTTCTTTAAGGAATAGATATTCTATATTGAATAAAGTTTGAAGATAAACTCAAAGGAGGAGAGTAGTACAGCTCAAGAAAGGAAGTATCACTGATTCACGTCCTGAAACGCTAATTGGAGCTAGGGTTTTCGGCGAGGCGCAGTGATGGGGACGGCGACTTTGTTCTAAGTTTCGGAGCTGACTTTCTAATTTTATCTCATTTAGCAACATGAGATATAAGCCATGATAGTTGGTTTTAATTATTGTGCTTGTTTTCTTGTTTAAGCATGCAATGTATGTTTATCAGTTTATGTGATGGGTGCATGTCTTTAAGATGGGATAAAATGAAACCTCAACCTTAAATAACTAAGTGGGACAGATTCATACAAAAATATGTAGAAATCTCAAACTGTCTCCATTAATCTGGTTTAATTGAGATGTGATCGACATGCGAGTTGACAATAGGTCTTCCTCCATAACAGATGTGTCATATCACTACTATTTCTAGAAATTAAACTTCTTAATCAAGATAGTTGTAGAACACTATTAGAACAAACTGACTCCTCCAACTGGAGCGGGGAGTTCGAAATAGTGGACTTGGTGCTAAGATCATGGTATTCATACTTAGGTGCAATTTATTAATAAACGTCCACACGAACGTGGCTTATTAATTAGAAGGTTACATGACCGTGGTTGTTTCCGGCTATTAATTTACTTGTCATAACGAAATTTGACTGCAGATAAATTAAAGGTGGTTTTACCTATTTAAAAATGAATTTTATAAACGTCCACATTAACGTGGCTTACGAGAAATATTTTTAAAATATCGGTGGATTAGATATAATTTTTTGAGGTTTTCAATTATATGTGTTTATCTTAAAGTTTGTGACTGTACTGCATGTTTATTTTTCAGTTATTATATATCACCATGGCACTCTCCAACATGTCCTCTATTCTCAAAGAAAATAAGTTAATCGGTGAAAATTACAATGACTGGATTCGAAACCTTAACCTTGTTCTCACGGCGGAAGGAAATAAATCCGTACGTGAAGAGAAATGTGCTCAGAAGCCAGATGAGAATTCTGGCGAAGAGCAAAGGTTGGTCTATGCTAAGTGGGTCAAGTCTGATGAGATTGCACGCTGTTACATTTTGGCTTCTATGTCAAATGTGCTGCAGCTGCAACATTAATCTATGAAGACTATTTATGATGTCATGTACAACCGTAAGGATCTCTTCGGTCACCAGAATCGCTCGGTGCACAATTTAGCGATGAAGAAACTGATGAGCACGAAAATGGCTGATTCCACACCTGTAAGGGATCACGTTCTCAGTATGATGAGTTATCTAGCTGAGATCGAGACCTTCGGTGGAGATCTGGATGCTGAGTCTCAGATAGACATCGTGCTTCACAGCCTGTCCCCGAAGTTTGAGTAGTTTAGATTGAAGTTCAACATGATAGAGAAGGACGTTACCTTATCTAAACTACTTATAGATCTTCAGGCGGCTGAGTTACTGCAGAACAGAAATCTGGAGGCACACTTAGCTGAAAATAGGGCGTCTTCTTCTGGTACTAAAAGGACGAAGAGGAAAGCTCTAAAGAAAGCTGCAGAGGAGGTGCCTAAGGTGAAGAAGTCCAAGACTAAGATTCCTCCCGAGGAATTTAAATCAAAGACAAAGTGTTTCAAGTGCGGCCAGCCAGGTCACTGGAAGACGGAGTGTCCTAACAAGAAGAAGAAGAATGGTACGTCTCAATCTCTCATCATTGAAACATGTTTAGCTACTTGTTCTACTCAGTCATGGGTAGTAGATACTGGAGCTATTGATCATGTTTGCATGTCTTTATAGGGGTTCTTGGCAAAAAGATAGCTGAGTGATGTAGAGATTTTAGTCTACATGGGCAATGCTATGAAAGAGGCGGCAGTTGCAGTGGAAAATATAACCTTATCTTTTAGTAGTGATAGGATTTTAGTTTTAACGGATTGTCTTTATGTGCCTGGTTTTAGGTGAAACGATATAATAGTTTCTAAACTTTTTATGGATGGATATTCTATTTCTTTTGATAACAAGGTTGTTATCTTTAGTGGTAAACATTTTATCTGTTCTGTCACATTGGATTGACATCTTTATTTACTCAAAACACTACGTAAATGCATTTACTGAATACATCGATCATAAACCCTAATAAACAAAAAGAACCTTCGAAAATGAATTAAACCTATATTTTATATCTTAGGCTCGACCATATTAACCTTAAATGGATACAAAGACTAGTAAATGATAGGCCCTTGTCTTCATTGGTCCCAGAATCGTTCGCTTTGTGTGAATCCTGTTTGGAAAGTAAAATGACCAAGCGACCCTTTAAGGATAAAGGGAATAGATCTGAAGAGGTACTAAATTTGATTCACTCTGACTTATGTGGCCCTATGTCAGTTAAAGATCGAGAAGAGTACGAGTATTTCATCACGTTCATTGACGATTACTCAAGATATGGATACATATACCTGTTACGCCGCAAGTCATAATCCTTTGAGACTTTCAAAGAATTCAAAGCGGAAGTGGAAGAATTTACAAGTAAAAGTATCAAACCATTACGGTCTGATCATGGTGGTGAGCACCTCTCGAATGAATTTAGGGACTACTTCGCAGAGAATGGGATTACATCCCCGTTGACCGTGTCTGGCACACCACAGCAGAACGGCGTGGCGGAGAGAAGGAATAGAACATTGTCAGAGATGGTGTAATAGCCCGGTCCCGAGATAGCGATTAACGAATGGGGATGGGGTGTTATTAAGGGATTATCAAATAAAGACGGAAGACTAACAAAGAAGGTTTAAGAATAAATATATACTTTTGATAAATTGGCGATGATACTCGGGTTTACTTGATTAAGAAGGAAACATGCTTTAGTGGAATAGAATGGCTAACTAATCAGATACAAATAAGCATAGACCCATTCATAGGTCAAAGAGAATAAATAGATATCAATGTGCACAGGCCTCTTTATAGGCGAAAGGAAAATATACTCGAGAAGCAGGAATAGAACTTAATATGCATCAATATATATCTAACCATGTCTTAGCAATATCTATAGAATCTCAATAACATAATAGAACTTAGAATTATAAAGAGTGTATCAGAGTAACAGAACACATAATGGAATTTCAAAGAAACTTATATAATAGAAAAACAATCTTGGCAGCCAACCCACATCCACAGCCACCATCATCCTCAACATATCAACCTGAAAATATTTGAAAAAGAGGGCGTGAGCACTAATGTACTCAGTGGGTTTTAATAAAAGCTTCTTTAATAACTTGAGAAATATCCAATAATCAACTGGCGGTATATGGAGAGCAAAACGCAAAAGCCCTCTCCATATCCGCAAAACCTTTTCTTTACTTTTGGGCCCAACCTTGTCTCAACTATGATGTCAGCTGCACCATTATGCATGCCATAGTATAGAAGAGGGGTTACTTCAAATATTCAAAAGAGTTTGCGAGGGAATTAACCCAGTAGTGACTCACTTTAATGATCAAAGATCATGAATTCTGAGCTCAATCCTGGTTATAAAAGCTATATTCATCCTTTCTTAACTTAGCCTTCCTTTCTCAACCTTAACCCTTAATTCCTTAGCTTCCTTAACCTTACTATAATTATCGAGCTTAGAAAAACATCTAAGACTAATCCTTTACTTTAGCATGATTTCAGCCTATAAGGGATCTATCACTACCCTAAAAGGAAATGCTTAGCTAAATAAACTTTAGCAAAATCCAACATTCAGATACGAGTAAATGAATGTGCATAAACATAAATTGCAATTAATGCAATTCTAATTATCTCTTGCTAGCATAAACAATACTTAATCATTTCTAGCATATCTAAACATTCTTGAGAGCTCACTTAACATATAATAACTTTCTTTCCTTCCTTCCTTTGTACAAAGATCAATCAGGTAGAGTAAAAATGTTTTATTGGATATCTCATTTGCCCTAACATGCTTCTAGAGCTTATTAGCTCAAACTTTAGATGAGTATAGATTTACCCACCTCGACTACTGGACAAAAGATAAAGCAATGAGTTGACGATCCTTCTCCAGATTTCCACGGGGCTCACTACCTCCTACAAAAGTCGAATCATCGACTTATGTTTAGTGTCTAATTGTGTTGTTTTATTGTAGGAATTTTGTAATGCTTAGTAATTATTTTCTAGTATTTTATGTTGTTAGGTGTTGATTTTGTGTGTTTATTTTCACTTATTACTCTAATGGTGGATCATGCCAAGTTGTGCAAAACTGGAGCTTTTGTCAATAAAAGCAGGATCTTTTACGGCATTTAGGTGCAGGTTGCAAGCTTAGGAATTGAGCCCGAAGTAGTGAACCCGATAGGTAGCCAAGTTAAGAAATGATCAAAGCTGATGAGGAAAAGCAAGAATTGGATTGCACTCGAGGACTTGAATTGCACTCGAAATGGGAGAACGGAGAAAAGAGAGCACGGTGCGGCCGCGCCATAAACTGCGACCGCACATCCCTGCTCTGGGCGGAGGGACATGCACGAGCGCGCATAGGCGTGCGGGCGCAGCCTGTTGATTTTGCCCGACCCGCGGGCGCGCCACACCCCGCCGGCACGCGGGGTGTCCTGTTCGTCTATTCTGATCGGTTTTTCCCTTTTTTCTTCAGTGCATTTTTACTCCATTTTCCCTTGAATTTACAGCCTTTATTTAATTAAAATGAATGAAGACTTTTTGGCCATCTAAATCATAGGAAATAGGGAATACTTTCCCCTACGTCTTCTTTGGATTTTCGGTTGCAAATCCCCCCCAACAAAATCTCCCAAAAATCCCCCTCATTTAATGCTCCCTTACCATCACCCTCACATCACCTTTTCTCTCTCTTCCGATCTCTCTCTCACTCTCGATTCTCTCTATCTCCCATATCATCATTTTGATTTTGGGGATATCAATCCCACACTCACTCCTATCCACCATTCCCTCATCTTCATTATCCTTCAACTACTCACCATACTTCATCTTCTCTAACACTCCATCCTCCATTTTCTCTGTACTCACCACCACCACCTTCACCACTCCTATACCATTTTTCCACCATCACCACCACCATCCAAGGGAAGAGGAGAAGAAAAAGTCAAGAGGGAAACAAACTAAGGTGGAAGAAGAAGAGATGAGAAGAAATCTATCCACGAGCCATCCGCGGAAGCTAGGCTCGTTAGGAGGCCTTTCTTTTGGTATTTTCTTTCTATATCTTAGATGATTTGTGGGGGTTTGTCCCAAACTCTTGAAGGATACTAAATATTATAGAAGTTTATGCTATTTTCATTTGATTATGAGATGATGTACTTTTATGGTATTTGTATTGTTTTGAGCTTGGTTATGGGCTAATCTCTCTATTAGGGGGTAGAGGATCGAGTTGGTTTTGATCTATGCTTGTTATGGTTTGTTGTTGTTGTTGGAATTGTGATTATCATGTTGAAGTATTTGATCACTACTTAAACATTGCCAGATTTTAGATGAGACCGAAAGGAGATTCTAAATCCCAACCTAGGTTCCTTCAATGTTAGATGGATTGGGTTCATAAGCCTAAAATATTAATCTTGTTTGTATAATATAGCCGATAGGGGTTTAATGGAGAGACGGTGACAGTAATCGAAGTTAAACCGCTTGAGAGGTCTATTGTGTGTTTGAGATTAATATAACCAACTTGAAGCAAGCTTAGTGATAAACCAATGAGAGAATCTACACTCTAATACTCATATCATCATCCTTTCCTCAACCTTGATCTTATTGTTGTTATTTGCATTTTATTAGTTGAATTGCTTGTTTAAATTTCTTAGTTAAAATCAACTCTCAAATCCATGATTAGAATGTTTAGGTTTTATTTTGATTGTTAAAACACATTGCATGCATAGTCTTTAGATAATAGCCCACATGAAGTCTTCCTTGAGAGATCGACTCGGGTTAGCTCGTCGCGTCTACGATTGACCCCGTCCAATTGCCGGTTTAGTTTGAAGTAGTTTACCGTGCTGAGTCTAAACCAGAAAATACAAATGTGGAGTGAAACAAAATTTTGGCGCCATTGCCAGGGATGGCTTTAGGTTTATTATCTTTTTATCCTATAATTTCTTGTGTGTTTGTTTTAGAATCGTGAATTTGTTTTCGTTTAAGTGTTTGTGTTTGTGTTAATTTGTTTGATTTGGATTTTGTGTTTACTTGCTTTGTGTTTTGTTAGGTTTTCACCCCTTGTTCCAAAGTTACGTTTGATCTCTTTTTGTATTTTTGGTTGTGCATACTAGAGAGATGAAGTCTCAATTAGAGATTAGCCCCCGTGTTTGACAACATCAATAGACCAAGGAGATTCGATGTGTTTGCTTGGGAAGAAGAGATAGATGCCAATCACCTCAATCCCGACAATTTCAATGCCAATGCGGCTAGGAATATGAGGGATTTTGCTCGTCCCGTGATTGGGGTGTCGACTTCTTGCATAGTCCTTGGAGAGACCGCAAGGAATTATGAATTGAAGAACATCCATTTTAGCCAACTTTCCTCCTTCTATGGGATGCCGACCGAAGATGCGTTGAACTTCATCCAAGAGTTCTATGCCATTGTTCAAACCTTTCCTTTGTAAGGTTTGAACGAGGACCAATTGAAGATGAGGTGTTTTCCTTACACCTTGAAGGATCGTGCAAAGACGTGGTTTATGTCACTTCCGGCCAACTCATTGGCCAATTGGAATGCTGTTTATGAGAAGTTCATGGCCAAGTACTACTCCAATCAAAAGACCTAAGATTTGAGAGCCCAAATTGTCACCTTTGCCCAATCTCAGGGCGAAGCATTTCATGAAGCTTGGGATCATTTTAGAGGCTTTCAACAACAATGCCTGCACCACCACCTCGTACCCGAGTTGCTTAACCAATTCTTCTACTATGGGATTTCTTAAAATTTCCAATACATGGGGGACAATGCCGCGGGAGGAGACATTGGAGGCCGGACTGCCGAAGAAATCTCAAACATCTATGAGACAATGGCCATGACTTCTCAACAAAAGAGTGCTAGGGGGAAGAGAGCTTCTGTCAATGAAGCCAACCCTAGTTATGATGTGACAAGGCAACTAGCCGAGTTGACGAGGTAAGTGGAGATGCTTCAGACCTACGGACACCTCAACAAGCCATGGCCATTGAGACTTGTGGAATTTGTGGAGAGTATGGCCATGGAGCCAACATTTGTAAAAAATCGATCGAGCCGGAATCAAGTGAAGAAGCTCATTTCTATGCTCTTCAAGAGCCAGTTCATGCTCTTCAAGGGTTCCAACCTCGCCAACCATACAACCCGTACTATCAATCATACAATCCGGGATAGAAAAACCATCCGAACTTCTCTTGGAGGTAACCTCAACAACCTCCTCCACAACCACCTCAACAACCGCAACCTTCTCAACAAGCCGGAGGTGGCCAAGCTCCACCTTACCCAAGACCGCAACAATATCTGGCCCAACCAAACCAACCACCTAGGCTAACATTACTAGACACCTTGCAATCCTTCATTCAATCCACCCAACAAAGGTTCAAATCCGTAGAAGCTTCTATGAAGCGGATCGAGACTCAAGTGGAGCAAATAGCCGGGACCGTTGGAGAGCTAGCCAAACAAGTAAAGGCGGGCAAGTTGCCAAACCAACCGGAGCAAGCCCAAGCCATCACCGTCCTTAGGGGTGGCAAAGTGATCGACAATAAGGTTGGAGAACCAAGCCCAACCGAAGAAGTGAAAAAGGAAGAAGAGGCTCCTCAATAAGAAGAAAAGGAGCCCGAACCAAAATATGAAGAAGTGAAGAAGCCCACACTCCACAAAGCCACCAATCCCTACTATCCTCCAATTCCGTAACCAAGCTGGTTGAGGAACGAGAAGCATGACAACCAATTCCAAGAGTTTTACAAGTTCTTATCCAAAGTGAATGTCAACCTTCCACTCCTTAATTTCATTCACAATGTGCCGGCCTATGTCAAGTTCTTTAAAGAACTAGCTTCCAAAAAGAGGAAGTTTACGGAAGATGAGAAGATTGTGGTGTCCAAAGTGGCGAGTGCAATCCTACAACAACAACTACCACCCAAGCTCCGTGATCCAGGTAGTTGTACTCTTAAAATTACCTTGGGAAATGGTAAAGAAGCATGTGGTATGCTAGATCTAGGTGCCGGAATTAATTTGATGCCCTACTCTATTTTTAAACAACTAGAGTTAGGAGAATTGAAACCAACTAGAATGTGTTTACAATTGGCGGATAGATCTGTGAGATATCCTAGAGGCATAATAGAAGACATTCTAGTTAAAGTGGGTGGCTTGATAATACCGGTTGATTTTGTTGTGTTGGATATGGGTGATGTCCAAGAAACGGGAAAGGAGCACACACTTCTCTTGGATAGACCTTTTATGGCTACAACTAATACCTTGATTGATGTTAAAAATGGAATGTTGAAAATGTCAGTGTTAGGAGAAACCGTGTCCTTTTTGGTGCATAAAAATAGGGTTATTCCTGTCTTCTCATTTGAGGAAAATTTCTCTTTTATAGATGTTATTGATCTCTTGGCCGAGGAAATTCTTTTGCAGGAAATTGGCTCCACATGGAGGAGTGAAGCCTTGTCCGATGAGATAGCAATGGAAAAAGCAAGCCTCAAGTGTGGGGGAGATGAGTTGGATGCCGATGAGATGGAGATATTGCTAGGAGAAGGCATTAGTTTGATGGAAATTCTAACCTCAACCGAAGAGGAGGGAAAGCCTTCACCCGAACTTGAGCTAAAAGAGCTCCCATCTCTCCTCAAATACATGTACCTCGATGAAGAGGAGAAGAAGCCCGTGATCATCTTTTCCAGGCTTGAAAAAGACGAAGAAGATATCTTGGTAGCCGTACTTAAGAGAAACAAACAGGCCATTGGGTGGAATCTTTCTGATATCAAATGCATTAGCCCCACGACGTGCATACATCGAATCGTTCTAGAAGAAGGGGCTAAGCCAGTTCGAGATGGACAAAGTCGGCTCAATCCCATGTTGATGGAGGTCGTCAAGAAGGAGATTCTTAAGCTCCTAGTGGAAGAAATCATATACCCAATAGCCGATAGTGAATGGGTGAGCCCGGTCCACGTGGTGCCCAAGAAAGGAGGAATTATGTTGGTGGAAAATGACAAAGGGGAGCATGTGGCTACTCGAACCACCACCGGATAGAGAATGTGCATTGACTACCGAAAGCTCAATGTGGCTACTCGAAAAGACCATTTTCCCCTTCTTTTCATTGATAAAATCCTTGACAAATTAGCTGGGCCTAGTTTTTATTGTTTCCTTGACGGTTGATCGGGTTTTTTTCAGGTTGCCATAGCGCCGGAGGACCAAGCCAAGACCGCATTCACGTGCCCGTTTAGCACATTTACTTGTAGAAGAATTCCGTTCAGACTATGCAATGCACCGGGTAGATTTCAAAGGTGTATGTTTTCTATCTTTTTCGAAATGATTGGGAATTTCATTGAGGTATTCATGGATGATTTTTCCGTCTTTGGGTCTTCATTTTCCAATTGTTTGGTTAAGTTAGAACTTGTGTTAAAGAGATGCATTGAAAGTAGCCTTACTGTGATACCCCGACCCTTTTTGCTAAATTATAAATTATAATTTTAATAAATGTTTTTGAATTAATATTATTTGAATATTAATCATGCTGATAAGATGTTGGTATGTTCGTATTTGGTGCCATTGTTTTAATGCAGGTTGTTCCACTCGAGCCAATACATCATAGCACGGTGATGTTATACTGAGTGTATAATACAATTTGAATTTTTAATACTAAAGTGTTGAGTTATATGATAATGAATGAATGTAATTGCGTTTAATTTTATGTTTGCCATACCTTGAACACCCTAACGCTGAGTCGGTCGGGGGTCTCGCTTCTTTTTTCGATGTATGTATTAAATGTGTATTGATTATGTTTTGAAAATTTAAGTTGTGTATTAAATGTGTTTTTAAAATTTAAGTTTAAGTTATGTTTCAATTAGAAATTTAAATGGAGTTGGAAATGTCCGGGAGTCGGACTGAATTCGAAAATCAAATCGGGTCTGAAGCGCGACCCATAAGCGCGAGCTCACCGAGTTGCACCTCACAGTGAAGACTAGACGCAACCGGGAAGCGCGACCCCCTTCAAGTCGCGTTTCGAGAGGGTCTGCAACGCGACCTTGAAACACAACATTTTGGTCGTGTGTCATGAGCTTCAGAGAACCATTTTTCTTCGGCTGAAACGCGACACGTAGATGCGACCACCTTGAGTCGCACCTCACAATGTTATCCAAACGCGACTGGGAAACACAACCCCCCTAGGTCGCACCCTGCTTCAGAATTTTCATTTTTTAAATACCACACTTCACTCATTCCCTCTTTATTTCTTCTTCACATGGGCGATTTTCTCCCAAAGCTCTCTTAAGAAATTCTTCAACTTTTGGGAGTGGATTCTATCATCATCATCCATCATCTAAAGTAATCTCACACCACTTACCCCTTAGTGATTATGTACCATTTCTTATTGATTTGAATTTAGGGTTTAAATCCCAAAATTTAGGGTTTTGCAAGAATTTGATATTGAAATCAAAGATAGAAAGGGGTGTGAAAATGTTGTGGCGGACCATCTATCTCGTCTCCCCGTTGATGAAAATTTTGATCTATCGCATGAGAAAGGAGTTGTTTGTGATTCATTTCCTTATGAGCATGCTCTTGCACTTAATTCATCTCCATGGTATGCCGACATTATTAATTATCTTGCTTGTGATAAAATGAGGCCTAACCTTACCTTTCAAGAAAGGAAAAGATTTTTGGTAATATGTAGGTACTACTTTTGGGACGATCCATACCTTTTCCACTTGGGAAAAGATGAAGTGATCCGAAGATGTGTCCCAGAGAAGGAGCAAACTGATGTTTTGGCCTTTTGCCACGCTTCACATTGTGGTGGCCACTTTGGAGGGCAAAAGACAGCCTGAAAAATCTTGCAATCCAGTTTGTATTGGCCTTCTATTTTCAAAGATGCTCATACCTATTGCCTTTCATATGATAAATACCAAAGACTTGGAAATATAGGGAGAAAAAAAGAAATGCCTCTTAAATGGGTTTGTGGTTTAAATTTTTGATGTTTGGGGTATTGATTTTATGGGACCATTTCCTAACTCATTTGGTTTTGAATATATCCTATTAGTCATTGATTACGTGTCTAAATGGGTTGAGGCAATCCCCACTAGGTCTTGTGATGCTAATGTGGTTATCAAGTTGGTGCAGGAGCACATTTTGAGTAGGTTTGGATTCCCTCGTGCTATCTTAAGTGACGGTGGATCGCATTTCACCAACAAGCTTTTCGACAAGTTGATGAGGAAGAACGGTGTAACTCACAAAGTGGCTACTCCATACCACCCTCAAACTTTCGGTCAAGTTGAGACGAGCAACAAACAAATTCAAAACATTTTGAAGAAGACCGTGAATGTGACGAGGAAGGATTGGTCTACAAAGCTAACCGATACTCTTTGGGCATACCGGACGACTTACAAGATGATCTTGGGAATGAGCCCTTACCGCCTCGTGTATGGAAAGGCGTGCCACCTCCTAGTTGAGGTTGAGCACAAGGCCTATTGGGCCCTTAAGGCGGTGAATTTTGATCTAACTTGCGCAGAAAATGAGCGAGCTTTGCAATTGACCGAGCTCGATGAGTTGAGGAATGAGGCATATGACAATGCGAAGATCTACAAGGACAAGGTGAAGAAGCTTCACGATAACCGCATTGTCAAGAAGGAGCTCACTCCAGGAATGAAGATCCTCCTTTTTAACACTTGCTTGCGGCTCTTTCACGGGAAACTCAAGTCTAGATGGAGTGGACCATTCATTATTGAAGAAGCGTTCCCTTACGGAGTGGTAACATTGAAAAATCCGGGAACGAACTCCACATTCCAAGTGAATGGACACTGAGTCAAGCTATATTTTGAAGGGAGACCCCGAGAAGCCAATGTCGAGGCTTTCAAGCTTGACAATTCCACCTAGCTACCCCAGAGGCTATGTCTAGCTCGAGACAATAAACCGAACGCTGCATGGGTGGGAACCCATGATTTTCTTATTTTTATGTGTCTCATTTAATTTTTGAATATTTTGTGTGTTACGTTTCTTTTTGTGTTTTTAATGTTTGTTTCGCAGGGACAAGTTGGGAGTGTTATAGGGCCATAAATCAGAAATTCAGCTAAGTCCTAGCCCGTGGCCACGCGCCCCTCGCGAGAACGCCAACCCGTGCAACCCCCTTTCGGCGAAACGACCGGTGCGAGCGCGCTTGAGGACGCGGGTATGCGACACAAAAATGTTGAGCGAGCGCGCCGCGGTGCATGGGCGCGGCCCTCTTCAACAACGCACACACTGCGTGGGTGCGCCCAAGTCACGGTCGTCGCCTTCCCCCTTATAAAAGGCCCAATTCAGAACCCTAAATCACACACATCAATTCGGCGTCTCTTTCACCTCTCTCAGCTCAAGAAGAAGTTCACAGCACCCTCCCCCTCTTTACCACTGTAAATTCACCACGAAATCACCAAGCCGCATCTCTCTCTCGCGCCTTACACCTCCTCGCACTTCTACCACCACAATCCCAGCTGCCACATCTCCTACGCCCGACACTGCCGTGCTTAGTCCGCATGACAGCGGTTCCATCTCGCGCACCTGTCATCCCTTTTCCTCCGTGTCCAAAGCTTTCTACCACCGCGCAGCTCACATCTCACCGCCAGTCCACCGTTGCTCCACCAGCGCCCGTGATCGTGCCCTGATGCACAACCGCGCCCTGTACTTTGCCGGCGACCGTGCTCCTTACTGCAGCCGCACCCCCTTTGTCGTGCCTTCCACAAGTTTTGCTCCCTTCACACAAAGCTCAAGATCATTTCTTTCAACTCCACTTCTCCAGAGCCTTACCCTGGTGCAAGAACGCCACACCTAGCCACGAGATTGATGAGCATGAAGATATGGATGTTGAGGATAACTCCGTTCAATTTGGAACCCCGTTTCTCCTCATCCCACTCGATGAAGGTAAATGCTTTCAAGCTTTTAAGGAATTTTATCTCACTGTACCTCGATATATTGACTGGAATTTGATACGTTCGTTGGATATTGAGGCTAAGGTTTCTAAGTATCTTAAGGCTTTGAACTTATATGAGTTTGCCAACATGCGATATAATGCTTATTATCACTTGAGCCTTGAATTTCTCGTGTCTTTTGAATATGATGAGAGGGCAAGGAAAAAGATAGCCTTCCGAATGTTGAGGGATAGATACAAGGTCACATTGGCTAGGATGAAGGATTATTTTGTATTTTCAATTTCAGGTATAAAAGAATGACCATCGGACTTCAATGTTGCAAAAGCTTGGTTTGAAATCTCGGGTTTTCACAATTGGAACCCCAAAGGGACTTCGAGCAAATTTATCAAAGACCACGCCTTGTCTATTCCTCACAAATTCCTTGCTTACAATATCAGTGGCAAAGAGCAAGCCAACAAGGTGAATTCAACTGAAGTCTATCCCATGTCGTGTGCCAAGCATAAGACAAAAATTTGCCCATCTACCTTTCTGTGGTCAGCTATTCAGGGCATGGTCCAATGAGATGCCCAACATCCTTCTTTCTGCGCCTTTATCTCCGTATTGGCCCTCAAACTTGGAGTGCTTGAGGAAAATAGCTCTACACCAAATGGCCAAACTCGAGTGGCACAGCCTAACATTGATAAGAATGAGCTCAAATGAGCTCAGATTATTTATGATGATCGACGACTGGTGCCTCAGGTTAAGAGGTCATGTGTTGAAAAATTGAGGCTTCTCCAAAATGCCACCATGTGCCTGACTCCTAGAGCTAGCTCCTCGTCTGCACAGCAACATGGGCATCTACATGAGCCCGATAAAATGGGAAACGAAGATACTGAAGAAGGAGAGGAGCAAGACGAAGGAGACCAAGAAGAAGAGAAGGAGGAGAACCACTTCCTGCAGCCCCCACAGTACGAATATCAAATGCCGCAAGCCGGTTGGAGGTCCTTCTAGGACCATTTTGATACTTCCATGGGGTAATTCCAGCAAAACTTCCAGGAGCACTATGACACTTCCATGGGGCAGTTCCGGCAAGCCATCGAGCAGACGTCAGTCAACTCCATGGGACAGTTCCAGCAGCATTTTGTATCCTCCATTGGCAGTACCGGCAGGACTACACCAACACAATGGGGCAATTTCAAGAGCGTTTCAATGCCTCAATGGGTGATTTTCACCAGGAGCTGGGATCTCTACGCCATGATCGTGGGGATTTCAGGTAAGAAGTCAACAGCCGCCTGGACAGTCACGATGAGAGAATGGCGGCCCTAGAGCAAAGCTGGAACAATTGGACGATCTCCTACCCCTACCCGCAGCTTCCTCCACCACCTTTTGATCCATCCGAGCAGTGAAGTGGTTTATGTTTCATGTTCTTATTTTATGTCTTTCTTTGTTCGTGTGTGTTGTTTAACTCTTTTCATTGTAGTATGCTTGTGCTTTGTTTCGTGTTTTATAGTCCTGTTTTGTAGGAACCGATGCTAGTCCCGGGCTTCTACAAAAATGTGATGTTCTCTATTCCCTCTTACTATTAGTGCACACTGTTTTTCATACATTGAGGACAATGCATGATTTAAGTGTGGGGGAGTTAGTGATCCGTTTTATTGTGATGATTGGTTTGATGTTGTAGCTATGTTTTAATTATTTGTTGATGTTGGATTTTGTTTGTTGAATTTGGTTTTGTCAATCTATGTAGCTCTTGGTTTTGATTTTAGTATTTTTATTGCGTGGCGTATATTGTGATTCTCCCACTTAGCATTATGTTTTTGTCCAATTGTAAAACTTGAAAATTTTGGATATGAATCTTCGAGAAATTATTTTCGAGTTGATCATTGTCGAATGAATTGATATAGTGGTTTCACTCTTAAGCACGAATTGTCCTTGAATGTTAATCATAACTTGACGATTTATGTTGAGGGTCTTGTCCTTGAAGGACTAGGAAGTATGTTAGCCTCGTGTCATGAAAATTGTCCCCTATTCATTTATCCTCATATATATAAAAAAAAGAGAGAAAAATAAGAAAAGGGGCAATAAGGATTTCTGCTCCACTAGTCGTCTAAATCGACTATGAGCATGGGAAACCACACAAGGAAACTAGGGAATTCCTCCCTAAGGACTTAACCTTGTGAATTTAATCCACGCTCCTAATGTGTTTAAATAAATGGGATTGCATTTTGGATTCTACTCCTCTCATTTGTGTCGATTCTTTTAACATCTTGCATGATGAATATGGAAAACCACATTAGGAAGCTCGACTAAGCTCGATGATTTTACCTAATGACCTTGTCCTATGTTTGCATTCTCTATTATTGTTGATATCTTGTTTTCTTAATAAATGTCAAAGTGATTTGTGGGGAATTAATTTGAAATGATTTGAGCCTAAGACGTTTTTCTTAGTCTTGAGAGGGCAAGCCACTCACTTGATTGGATAATTTTGCTCAATTTCTTTGATGATAAATGCTTTAGTGGGAACCATGAGACTTGATCAAAGCAGCATGATTACCTTGCAAATTTTCCTTCTTGCTTCGTGTTTTTACTTTCTTGTTTGCTTGAGGACAAGCAAAACGCTAAGTGTGGGGGAGTTGTTTAGTGTCTAATTGTGTTATTTTATTGTAGGAATTTTGTAATGATTAGTAATTATTTTCTAGTATTTTATGTTGTTAGGTGTTGATTTTGTGTGTTTATTTTCACTTATTTCTCTAATGGTGGATCATGC
Organism: Perilla frutescens; assembly: GCA_026008535.1. Classification (NCBI taxonomy): domain Eukaryota; kingdom Viridiplantae; phylum Streptophyta; class Magnoliopsida; order Lamiales; family Lamiaceae; genus Perilla; species Perilla frutescens. The sequence continues at coordinate 11,737,515 of BRKX01000005.1, forward strand.
CAAGTTGTGCAAAACTTGAGCTTTTGTATATAAAAGAAGGATCTTTTATGGCATTTAGGTGGCAAGTTGCAAGCTCGGGAATTGAGCCCGAAGTAATGAACCCGATAGGTAGCCGAGTCAAGAAAGGATCAAAGGTGATGAGGAAAAGCAAGAATTGGATTGCACTCGAGGAGTTGAATTGTACTCGAAATGGGAGCACGGAGAAAAGAGAGCACGGCACGGCCGCGCCATCACCCGCAACTGTGCACCCCTGCTCTCGGCAGAGGGACATGCGCGCCACACCCCGCCGACGCACGGGGTGCCCTGTTCGCCTATTCCGATCGATTTTTCCCTTTTTTCTTCAATGCATTTTCACTCCATTTTCCCTTGAATTTACAGCCTTTATATAATAAAAATGAATGAAGACTTTTTGGCCATCTAAATCATAGGAAGTACGGATTAATTTCTCCTAAGTTTGCTTTAGATTTTTGGTCCCAAATCTCCCCAACAAAATCCCCCTTATTTAATGCTCCCTTACCATCATCCTCACATCACCTTTTATCTCTCCTCTCATCTCTCTCTCTAGCTCACTCTTGATTCTCTCTATCTCCCATATCATCATTTTGATTTTGGGGATATCAATCCCACACTCACTCCAATTCACCATTCCCTTATCTTCATTATCATTCAACCACTCTCCATACTTCATCTTCTCCAATACTTCATCCTCCATTTTCTCTCTACTCACCACCACCACCTTCACCACTCCTACACCATTTTTCCACCATCACCACTGTTGGTTTTGTTTACTAGAAGACCTGTCTTTTATATACATTATTAATAATGGTTTTATGATGATATAGAATGAATACAATTGCAGTCACTGTTTGCATTTAAATTGTTATATTTACATGCATGTTCACTATACTTACTTTGTAGATGATATGGTGTGGGTAAACACACGGTTAGATCATATCATCAGTTTCTTTGTAATGTATTAAAAGGCTCATGGTCTAGATGGCACTGAACCTGCTATCGGTACGCCGTAGAATAATCTGATAGTTAGTTTATCTTGACTAACTGATTATTCTAATACACGGGCAAGTGTATTGAGGTGGATCTACTTAGGATTCTATTCTCTATTCTGACCTTAAATGAGAGAATAAGAATCCACAGAGTTCGGGTTCTTAACCCCTATATGTTGGCGGACATATACGTGTAGTGATTGCAGCTTTGATTTATCAAAGGGTGAGATCCTTTCATAGGATCAATAATATCAATATCTTGGGTTGTGACATTTACACTTATGATGGGTCGTGCAATATGTAGGGGCACCATGTCCTGGTGCGCCAGGTTGATGGTATCCCCTTGAGGAAATGCAAGTTCATACTGAAACCCTGCAGGTGGAATTTATTCCGTGCATGAGTAAAGCTTGTGTGGTACTACTCAAGGATAAGATATTAATTAATTATAGTTGTCAGAAGCTTACATAATTAATTAATGGACATTATATCTTAAACGCGGGGAATGGCTGGACTAAAGGAGAAAGCATATTCAGAAATATGTATTAAATTGGTAGGTCAGTATTATTTCTTTAGTGGAATAAAAATAATACTTAATTTATTTAATAATATCCTAAGTTTATTGGATATTGGAAATTAAATAAATTAGCAGGCCAATTTAATATTCTTCTAGATCCCTGTTGTAGCCCAATATGACTTTAATGAACTGGAGTTGGAAAAAGAGATAGAGGCCCAAACCCAGTAGGGTTGGGACACTGAAATTTCGCCCACCCCCTTATAAATAAGGAGGTGGGGGACGAAATTTTAGAGATATAGATCAGCTCCTCTTGTGTTCTCTTTATCTCCACAGATTCCATACCGATCTAGTAGATTTCAGCCCACCCTGAAACTAGATTCAGTCCGGGAATACATCAGAAGATCAAGGAGTGAAGATTAGACCTTTAATCTTGTCCTCCACCCGTCGTTTAATTTGTAAGTCATTTTTCGATTTGTATGTTTCCACTTTAGTAGAATCGTTTAAACCGGTTTTGTATGTTAATTAAACTCGGTTTATTAAAACATATGAGATGCATGAATTTATGATCTACATGACATTAGGATTAATGAACATCCAATTAGATCATGCGGTGGTTCAATTCGAAAAAACCCCAACAACTGGTATCAGAGCGGGTTTTGGCACTGTTCTAGATTTAATCCTAGGATTAATTCGAAATATATGTATAAATTTGATGAAATATTTATGTTGTTTAAATTTTCAGATTTATATGTTGGTAAATTTCGAATGGTATGTTCAAAACTTGGATGAATTTTTGATGTAATTCGAAAATTCTAGTTTTGAGGTTTTATGTAATTTTCGAAAATCATAAATTAAATTTGGGATGATATTTGATGTTCTTCAAATTTCCAGATTTATTTTATGGTGGTTGTCGAAAATTTGGAGTTAAAAATTTTCGAATTTTGATGTATTAATTTCCCTAATTTGTTATTTAAAATTTTCGACACTATGTATTAAATTTGGATGGATTTTTTATCAATATTAAAATTTCCAGATTTAATTCTAGTGTGGTTCGAAAATCATGGTGATTAGAATTGGATTTGGTGATTTTTGATGTATATCAAAGATTGTCTAATTCTAATCGAGATAGGTTTGAAATTAGAATATTAAATTTGGTAATTTTTGAAGTGGATCAAAATTTCGAGATTTTTAATTCTTGAAATTTTTGAAACCTAGCTATGTTATTTGGAAAAGTTTTTTGATTAATGTCAAAATTTCCAAATGTGAAATATAGTGTAATTTTTGAAATTTTAATAAATTAATTTGGATAACATTTTGATGAAAATCAAATTTCAGATTTATTTATTAAGGTTGTTCGAAAATTATGGGGTTGGATTTAGATTTGATGTTATTTGATGTATATCTTAATTTACCTAATTTTAATCTAGATAGTTTTGAAAATATAATTTTAAATTTGAAAGAATTTGAAGTGGATCAAATTTCCAGATTTAATTTTATGGATATTTTTGAAAACTATGGGTTTAAAATTGAATAAGGTGATTTTGGATATATACAAATAATTATCAAAATCCAATTGTGATAAGATTTTAAATTTGGATAAGTTTTGGAAGATTTTGGATTGGAATCAAATCTCCAAACCTTATCCTTGAAGATTTAGATTCTTATGGATAATATTTGGATTAGATTTTTGATTTATATCACTATATCCAATTATTATTTAATTAGGGTGGCTAGAAAATATTAAATAAATTTGGTGGATAATTTTAAATAATTTCCAGATTTATTTTAGTAATATTTTCGAAAAATACAAGTTATAAATTGGTGGATAATTATTTTAATTTCCAATTTTTATCTTGTAGATAATATCGAATTAATTATTTTTATTAATTGAAAAATTCGAATATTATTTAATATGTCATGTTTGGATATCATATGTTATTTTATGCTAATCATGTAATTGTGATTGTTGGATTTGTAGACTGACTTATTTGCAGGGTTACCGACTATCATGGCTCCTTAATTATGTGATGTATGTTTTAATTTATGTTGGATGTATGATGGGTCGTATGCCAGTTTGGCTACGTGTTTTTAATCCATGAGAAAATCCATGGATTAGGTCTAGGTTTTATTTTATGTTGTTTTAATGTAATAGAAATAAAATTGTTAGACCAAGTCATTGAGTTGTAATTTTATTCTAGATATATTAGTTTTTTCCTTTAAGGAATAGATATTCTATATTAAATAAAGTTTGAAGATCAACTCATAGAAGGAGAGTAGTACAACTATAATGTTCATTAATTAATTTTTTAAGGTCTGACAGCTATAATTAATTAATTCTTCCATTCCTAGAGAAGTACCACACAAGCTTTACCATGTACGGAATAAATTCCACATGATGGTTTTCACACGTACTTGTGTTTACTCAAGGGGACATCATCAACCTGGCGCACCATGACACGGTGACCAAACACAGTGCACGACCCAGCATGTATGTATATGTTACTGCCTAAGATATCGAGATTATTGACTCTACCAAGAATCTCGCTCATTGATAAATCAAAGCAGTAGACATAACACACATACGTCCGCCACTGTGCAAGGCTTCAGAACCCGAACTATGTGGATCTTTATTCTTTCCTCTTAGGGTCAGATCAGAGAATAGTATCCTATCACGATCCTCCTCAATTCACATGTCAGTGTATCAGAATAATCAGTTAGTCAAGATAAACTAACTGTCAGATTATTCTACAGCCTACAATCGCTGGTTTAGGACCATTTAAACTGCGAACTGTTTAATACTTTGTAAGGAACCCGATGATATGATCTTCACCATGTGTTTACCCACACCATATCATCTACAATGCAAGTATAAGAAAACATGCATATATAAACGTATAACAAAGTAAATAGATGCACAAACAGTGACTGCAATAATAATCAATCTATATCGTCAAAAACATTATTAATATAAACAAAGACAAGCTTTCAGTATACAATCCTAACAGAATACCCACCACAGATTCCGATAGTTGATATGGCCAAGCTTTTCATGCCACAAGTTTACTTCACTCAGCTGAGATCGGAAACATGATCCTTTCATGTTGAGAAGATAACAGTTGTCACGTGATCTGTCACTATCTATCAAGAGAATACTTTTCTTATCTTTAACTAGACACTTGTCTCTTGTAAAGTGAACAACGAGAACTTGGTCACACAACTGGCTAATGCTAATTAGATTAGCTTTTAGTCTTTCCACAAGCAAAATATTATTTAAGCAAGGCATGACAAGAACATTCAACTGACCACGTCCAAGAACACTTCCTTTAAATCCATCTCCAAACGTAACAGATTGATACGAACAGTCTTGCTGGAGGTTGATCAACATGATTGCATCTACGGTCATATATCTTGAACACCCGCTATTGAAATACCAACTATTCTTTGCATTTATGTTGATAGCAGTGTGAACCACATAATTTTTATGGTTGTTTCTTGACGTGTCTCTACCATTATTCCTTCGAACATATTGATCTAGTTGAGACATACCTCTTCTTCTCATTCTTCTAAGATCGCTGAGATGATTTCTGCGGTGTGGATGTATGTGTCCTAGTTTCTCATAATAATGGAAAATAGGAAATGTCCTTCTAGCGGGCTTCTTCTAATGTGGTGACTTCATTCTATAAAAGCTCTTTCATTCAGCTTTAGGTTCTGGGACTGTCGTATCTTTTGTTCCTGACATTTGTCCGTGACAGAACCTATCATTAGTTCGATCGCCATTGTAACCAAGCCCAATATGATCCTGAGATTTCTTTCCTTTGGAGAGGATTTTATCCAGATGAAATGATCCAGAGTTCATCATTTTGACAAGCTTCTTCAAATGCTAAAGTTCACCAATCTGTGCTTGAGCACTGTTCCTGGACTGAGACTGTTCGACTTGGAGCTCTTTAAATTTGATGATAAGATCATCTCGCTCTTTAGTGAGATCAGAGTTTTCTTTCTGCAAGTCTTCATTGACTTTTACCACCATGATCCAATTGGAATGCAACTTCCTGTATGCCTCTATAGCTAATTCTTCGATAAAGTCTTCATCATCACTGCATTCTAATTTTTTTCTCAAAATCATTGTCGGGATTAGATGCAGGAACAAACTCCTTGATAGAATGTGTCATGAAAGCAATGTGGTTGCTTACAAATTCTTCATCACTTCCACTCTCATCAGGATTCTCACTATCACTTAAGGTAGAACTGTAGGACTTGTTCTTCCTTTGTAGAGTGTTGACACACTGAGCTTGATAATGTCCAATGTCTCCGCATTCTAGACACTTGACTTTTTATGATTTTCTTCATTCGCATCTTCACTCTTGGTCCCTCGAGGCTTAGAGAAACTATTCTTGCCTGGGTTATTTTGAGGAGACTTCTCAAAACGTTTTGCAAACTTGTTGAAGTTTTTTTATAACAGAGTAATGGACTCTGCTAGATTGGCTTTGTCAGAGACATCGTTGGGAACTTTATTATTGGAACTAGCCTGAAAAGCAATGCTTTTCTTTTGCAGAGTTTCTTCTTCTGTCAGGCCCATTTCAAATGTTTGTAAGGCCCATTTCAAATGTTTCTTCTTCTTCTTCTTCAATTGTTGTGACTTTGTAAGTGAATCTTTTAGGTAAAGAATGAAGAACTTTTCGAACAATTTTTTTTTCAGAGATGGCATCTCCTGGGGCAAAGATTTCATTGACAATGCCACAAATCTTGGTATTAAAATCTCCGAACTTCGCTGCTTCACAAATCCTTAGATTTTTGAATTTGGTGGTGAGTAACTGCATTTGTGAGGCACGAACACTACTTGTCCATGTTAGGATTGTATACTGAAAGCTTATCTTTGTATACTATTAACAATGGTTTTGACGATATAGATTGATTATTATTGCACTCACTATTTTGTCCATCTATTTACTTTGTTATTCGTTTATATATGCATGTTTTCTTATACTTGCATTGTAGATGATATGGTGTGGGTAAACACACGGTGAAGATCATATCATCGGGTTCCTTGCAAAGTATTAAAAGGCTCGCAGTCTAGATAATCCTGAACCAACCATTGCATACTGTAGAATAATCTGATAGTTAGTTTATCTTGACTAAATGATTATTCTGATACACTGATCTGTGTATTGAGAAGGATCACGACAAGATACTATTCTCTGGTCTGACCCTAAAGGGAGAGAATGAAGATCCACAGAGTTCGGGTTCTTAAGCCTTGCACAGTGGCGGACATGTGTGTGTTATGATTATTACTTTGATTTAACAATGGGTGAGAGTCTTGATAGAGTCAATAATTTCGATATTTTGGGCAGTAATATATTAACACATATGGGTCGTGCAGTGTGTTAGGTCACCATGTCCTGGTGCACCAGGTTGATGATATCATCTTGAGTAAACACAAGTACATGTGAAACCCTGCAGGTGAAATTTATTTCGTACATGGTAAAGCTTGTGTGGTATTGCTATAGGAATGGAAGAATTAATTAATTATAGCTGTCAGAGCTTATATAATTAATTAATGGAAGGGGTTCCATATGCTTCGGCTGTGGAAAGCCTCATGTATGCTATGCTATGCACTAGGCCTGATATATGTTATGCGGTTGGCATGGTGAGAAGATATCAGTCTAAACCTGGAAAAGGACACTGGACTGTAGTAAAGAATATTCTCAAGTACCTGAAAAAGACTAGAGATTATATGTTGGTATACTGCAGTGATAACCTTATTCATTTGGGTTACACGGACTCATATTTCTGAGCTGATAAACAGAGTAAATCTACCTCGGGCTATGTGTTTATCTTGGGAGGCACAGTCATTGCATGGAGGAGCATCAAGCAGAAATGCATTGCTGACTCTACTATGAAAGCTGAATATGTAGCTACCTCTGAGGCTGCAAAGGAAGTCGTCTGGCTCCGAAGCTTCTTGTTGAACTTGAGCATGGTTCTTGATTTGCCTAGGAGTATCACGATATACTATGATAACTCGGGTATAGTGGCAAATTTGAAGGAACCCAGAGCACATAAGGCAAGTAAACACAGAGAGAAAGTATCATCTTCTACGAGAAATCGTTAAGAGAGGAGATATTGCAGTGGTCAAGATTGCATCAGAGGACAACCTGGTTGATCCATTCACGAAGAGCCTGCCAGCTAAGACCTTTAAAGGTCACCTGGAGAAAATGGGAGTGAGATGCAGACCCGGGATTGCGTTTTGAGATTTGTAATAGTTTGAGAGTTTCACCAGTTTTGTTCTATACTTAAAAGACGTGCTTTAAGTATAAGTGGGAGATTGTTAGGATTGTATACTGAAAGCTTGTCTTTGTATACTATTAACAATGGTTTTTACAATATAGATTGATTAGGTGCGCCAGGTTGATGATGTCCCCTTGAGTAAACACAACTACATGTGAAACCCTGCAGGTGGAATTTATTCCGTACATGGTAAAGCTTGTGTGGTACTGCTATAGCAATGGAAGAATTAATTAATTATAGTTTTCAGAGCTTATATAATTAATTAATGAAGATTATATCTTAAACATGGGGAATGGCTGGACTAAAGAAGAATGCATTGAATAAAATGTATTAAATTAGTGGTCAGTGTTATTTCTTTAGTGGAATAAAAATAACATTTAATTTATTTAATTATATCCCAGGTATTGGATATTGGATATTAAATAAATTATTGGGCCAATTTAATATTCTTCTAGATCCCTACTATCGCCCAAATAATACCTTAATGGACTGTGGGAATGGAATAAGTGGAGAGGCTCAAACCCATCAGGGTTAGGAGTCCAAATACATGTCTCCTTCTTATTTAAAGAGGGAGGAGGCGTGTATTATACACACACGATCAGCTCCTCTCTTGCACACTTAATTCCCTAGGTTATCCATACAGTTTAGTAGCTTGTAGCCCACTCTACATCTAAACGGGCATCAAGACTACAGTAGAAAATCAAGGAGTATCTCTGCAGCCTTGGTGTAGTTCGAACCTAGTGGAGGAAAGGTCAAGTTCGATTGTTTCTTCTACAAAAATGAGATTAGACTTGTAATCTCGTCGTCAACCCTATAATTCATGTAAGTAGATCTGTCGATTTAATTTTTCCGCTGCGATTAATTCGACTGTCTTGCAAGTTACATCGAACGTGTTTAATTCTTTTATCATACATAAAATCATGATTTGCATACATGTGTTAGAATTATAGATTAGCCGATTAGATCCTGTGGAGCGTAATTCAAAAAAACCCCAACAGGCTGAATGAGTGTTTGCACCTTTCTGTTGGTGTTTGTCGATCGGTGGTGAGTTTTTTGCCCTATATTATTTCAATTTAGTTTGTATTTATCTGCAGACCATGGTCTGAATGAGTGTCTACACCTTTCTGACTCTTTTTTTTTCTCAAGTATACAACAGGTATTGGCCTGACTCATCGATTCGCACATAATCACAAACAAACCATTCCGTGCATCCTCTTCTTATTTCAGGAAAGCAGCCGACATCATCTTATAGCATCGAAACAGACATTGAGTTGCTGTGAAAAGTTTTTTTGTTATACTGCTGCGTTTTTTTTAAATATCATGCCTCTGCCTTCATGCTTTTTTTGTAATTTTTTTTTGTTTACTTAATGTACATGTACATATGTATGTATGACTGCATTGATTTGTCTTGCAGCTAGTGATTCATTGCCCTTCTTTAGATAACAATATCTTTCCTATGATTTCGACTTTGTTCATAAAGCTCTAAATCAAGAGGTGACTTCTCTAAGTGAATGATCCATTTTGATTTCAATCAAAAGGTGATTTCTCTAGAGAACGATCCATCTTTGATTTTGACTCAACTTCAACTTCGACCAAGAGGCTACAAATCAAGAGGTGAGTTCTCTAAGTGAACGATCCATTTTGATTTCGATCAAAAGGTGATTTCTCTAGAGAACGATCCATCTGTGATTTCGACTTAACTTCAACTTCGACCAAGAGGCTACAAATCAAGAGGTGACTTCTCTAAGTGAATGATCCATTTTGATTTCGATCAAAAGGTGATTTCTCTAGAGAATGATCCATCTGTAATTTCGACTTGACTTCAACTTGGACTAAGAGGCAACAAATCAAGAGGTGACTTTTCTAAGTGAATGATCCATTTTGATTTATCTCAAAAGGTAATTTCTCTGGAGAACGATCTATCTGTGATTTCGACTTGACTTCAACTTCGACTAAGAGGCTATAAATCAAGATGTGACTTCTCTAAGTGAATGATCCATTTTAATTTCGATCAAAAGGTGATTTCTCTAGAGAACGATCCATCTGTGATTTTAACTTGACTTAAACTTCGACTAAGAGGCTAGAAATCAAGAGGTGACTTCTCTAAGTGAATGATCCATTTTAATTTCGATCAAAAGGTGATTTCTCAAGAGAACGATCCATCTGTGATTTCGACTTGACTTCAACTTCAACTAAGAGCCTACAAATCAAGAGGTGACTTCTCTAAGTGAATGATCCATTTTGATTTCGATCAAAAGGTGATTTCTCTAGAGAACGATCCATCTGTGATTTCGATTTGACTTCAACTTCGACCAAGAGGCTAGAAATCAAGAGGTCACTTCTCTAAGTGAATGATCCATTTTGATTTCAATCAAAAGGTGATTTCTCTAGAGAACGATCCATCTGTGATTTTGACTTGACTTCAACTTTGACTAAGAGGCTACAAATCAGGAGGTGACTTCACTAAGTGAATTATCCATTTTGATTTCGATCAAAAGGTGATTTCTCTAGAGAACGATCCATCTGTGATCTCGACTTGACTTCAACTTCGATCTAGAGAATACTTAATCAAGAGGTGATGATTTTTTTAAACAGAATAATCTATCTTTGATTTCGATCAAGATCAAGTCTCGAAGATGTCAACTTCAACATGCTGATGCTAACTTCTAACCAAACTATCTCAAATTGTAGCTTCACCTTCAACTTTGCCACACCAGCTAGCTGAAGATTTCAACCTCAACTTAAACATTGCAACATCAGTCAATGAAGATTTCAACCTCGACTTGAAGCTTTCAACTTCAATGTCAACCTTGCGGCCTCAACCCAAAGATTTGAACTTCTACTTGAAGCTTTCTACTTGAATTTCAACCTTGCGGCATCAGCCTGAAGATTTCAACCTAGACTTGAAACCTTCAACCGCAACAAGTAGATGTCATCTTCATTCTTGTAGCATCGACTAGATGAAGATTTCAACCTCAACATCCAGCTTTATCTTCAATTTCAATGTCGACCAGATGGAGGTTTCGACTTCGATCAATTTCAACCGGATGAAGACTTCAACTATGAATAGTGGGGATTTCCACTTCAAAAAATGTTCATATGCCTTGTTCCACTTGTTAGTTATTATGTATTCTCTGAGTTGTCTTTTGTTATGAACATCTATGAAGTGACATGTTTTAGTGCCTTATTGAAATCTATATGTTGCTTCTCCTTTGCTTTGGTTATCTGTGTGCTCCAACTGTAATGATTCAACACAAATCATGCCTGAACTTAGACCACTTCTAAGCTGCCTACGTACCCTTGAAAGGGATCAAGTCAAAACGTAGTTTGAAAGATTGATTTGTATTTTAGAAGGGGTGCCGTACGCAATTTAAACTCATGCGGGCCAGGAGTGACTATTTTTTAACCACTATAGACAAATTGGGTGTTTAATACTTTAACCAAAAACACATTTGGTGGGATAAATAACAATTTAACCACATATATTTAACATTGGTGGGGTAAGTTAGCAATTTTAACCACATGCATTTCCTTTTGGTGGTTACCATACACAGTTTATACTCGTGCGGGTCAGGAGTTTCTTTTTCTTTTTTCTTCTTTTTTTTTCTTTTTTTTCATTTTTCTCTTTTTTTTGCTTTTTTTTTTCATGGACAGTAGTACTTCAAGAACTTCCCATTGATCGGCTCATCTTTTACACGATCTTCAGAAGTAAGATGATAAGCTTCATTTGTGTAGAGTTCCTTTAGTTCATCAATGGTGGCCTTAACACCTTCTTCAAATTGTAGATGAGCTTCTTCAGCATCTTCTTCAGCAGCGCCTTCACTTACAGTGATATGATGTGATGATGCAACTACTTGACTGACTTCTCTAACACTTTTGAAATAAATGCATGTCCTCATCCTTCCATCTCTTTGTCGCACACGGACTATTTGTTTTCTAACTTGTGTCTCATCAATAAGACCACTTGTGACTAGACGGTCAATTCTTTGACATATGGTACTTGGAATGATGTATGACGTTGGATTCTGAACACTGCTAATGGCATGGTAGGATGATGCCACACTTTCTATATCATCTTCATCTTCAATATCTGCAGTTTGTGTTAAGATGACAGTTTGCAATTCTCTTCCGCATGATATGGTTATGGTAGTCTGTCTTTTCTTGCGGGATGGGACTAAGATCTTCATTTGTTGTCTGGCCATGATTTGAGGGAAATTTTTTCCTCGATAGCATGTTCTTCTATCCTTCATTTTGCCGCTGAGCCTATCAAACACAGATACTCGTGCTTCTTTTCTTCCATTCTTAGGCTTCTTGCCAAGTCTCTCAAACACAAACACTTGGGTACTCTTTCTTGCACTTCTCTCGACTATGTCTTCCATTGACAGAGCTTCTTCTTCAGAATTATGATTGATCTTGGCTCTTCTAATTGCGATTCGAATAGGACTTGGCAGAACAAACCCCAATCTTACCTTAGTATTTTGTCCAGCTTTCGCCACTATTTTTTTAGTGGGATCGAGTCCAGCTTTATGTGAATCAACCTTTGAAGAAAGCTCTTGCATCTTAGAACTTCCTTGTAGATCATACCCAGCTTTTACAAGGAGTGTGAAGGCTTTTGGACCAAAATTCTTAGCAACTTTATGTTCTAAGATTTCTCTATGCTCGGTTGCACTACCTTAACTTGGCCTGACGAATCCGACAATTGGTGGTGGTGTTGGCTTCTTCATATCAATCTTTGTCAATGGCATTGTTAGCTCTTCCAATGATTCTATTTTAGTCATAGATGTCTTATTTCCATTTTTTTGACTATTTGTGTCTTCTGCAACTTTCAATAACTTTTTATTCAGAAGATAATACTTAGCATCAGCAAAGTGTGATTCAGACTCCGAAAAAGTTTTATTATCTACGATTATCTTCTTCACAACATCATCATGATAGTACTTGAGACATTGATGCCATGTTGAAGGAACGACCCCATTTTCATACAACCATGGCCGACCGAGAAGCATGTTGTATGATGTTTTTGCATCTATCACATGTAGCAATGATGTTGATGTCATATCTTCTATTGTCAGCTTCAATCTTATTGTGCCAAGAGCCCTTTGTCCTTCATGATTGAAACCTTGTATCATCAATTGGCTATCTAAGAGTTCATCAGTGGAGATCCCTAGTTGCTTTAATGTGCGCAAAGGCAAAATGTTGACTGCAGACCCTTCATCAACAAGTATTCTATTCACTCTTTGATCATGGCTATAACCGTCTATGAATAAGGGATGATTATGTGGGTCAGAACCAAGCTCTATATCTTCATCAGTGAACATTATGGTAAATGTGCAGTCAGCAACAACTTCACTTGAATATTTGTTGAGCTCTTCCTTTATTTCATTAATATTCTCGTTATTCATCGTATTGCATGACTCGAACATAATGTGGTTTGTTGTGGCTTTATCATCTTCAAGTGATATTATTCCTTGACGTGCTAACTGCATAACTTTATCCTTGAAAATGAAGCAATCTTGTATAGCGTGTCCAACCAACCGGTGATACTTGCAGTATTTTGGGTCGTCAGTCCGTCCTGCTTCTTCTGGCCACTTCATCTTTGGCAATTGAATGAGCTTTAATTTGATCAAAGAACGTCTGAGTCTAAGAACGGGTGCTCTCTTTGTTGCATTTCTTTCAGGGTCAACTTTCTTCTCTCTTTATCTTAAGGAGCACTCTGGTTTTCACTTTTGTCTGTATCCTTTCTTAGGAACTTCACGGGCCCTAATTTCAATGACAGAGACTCTTCCTTTGGGGTTTTATCAAATGGTTTGCCCCCTTTCTTGAATTCTTATCTTTCTTTGAATTTGCGGGGTTCTGGGATCGGTGGTCCTTTGACTCCACTAGCTTCTATACTTAACTCCATGTCATAAGCCCTTGTAGCTAAGTCTTCAAATGTACATGGTTGGATCCCTTTTAAAATGTATTGAAGGCCCTAATGCATCCCTTGAATACACATTTCTATAGCAGAAGTTTCTGACAGTCGATCTCTACAATTGAGGCAGAGGTTCCTCCATCTGTTGATGTAGTCAATCACAGGCTCCTCATCCCATTGATGCGTGTTAGTAAGTTCAACCATGCTAACAGTTCTTCTGGTACTATAGAAGTGATTAAGAAATTCGTGCTCCAATTGCCCCCCAACTGTCAATCATATTTGGTTCCAGATCAGTGTACCAGTCAAAAGCATTACCCTTGAGTGAACGAACAAACTGCTTCACCAGGTAGTCACCATAAGTTCCAGCATTGTTGCATGTCTCGATGAAATGGGCAATGTGCTGTCTTGGATTGCCTTTTCCATCGAACTGTTGGAATTTGAGAGGTTCGTAACCCAGATGCATCTTCAGATTATCAATCCTCAGGGTATAGGGTTTGGAGTAAGCTATAGATGACTTGGTGCTTCCTTCAAACTTGGTCTTGATGGTTCCCTCGATAAACTCCTTGAGCTGATCAATTTGGATGAAACCATCTGAGGAGATTTCCAGATTCTTAGTATATGGCTTCTTTTCTTCACTTGTCTGTCGTTTTGAAGATGCTTCATCATCATTATCTTCTTCTTCTTCTCTTTCTTCTTTGATGACAGGACTGGCTGGACTCTTACCCTTCCGGAGTCTTGAGATCTCTGTATCTTGGTTTTGTATGTTCTTTTGCATCTCCTCAAACAACTTTGTCAAGTTTGCAAGTTGTTCTTCTGTGGTTAAGGCATCTGCTATCAAGACTGGTGCTTCGGGTGAGTAGCTTGCCCATGATGTAGAATCGTCTATAAGCTGCCCACCATTTTCTTCTATGCCAGCAATGTGCGATTCTTGTTTCACAATAGGAGTTAATTTGTAAGCCTCCAAAGCCTGTTTGGCCATACTCCGTGTAACCACCCCAACATTTTTTATAGCAGCTTCAGAAGCAGTTGAGTTTTTAGACATTTTTTAGATTTGGAGAAGAGGAGAGATGAGTGGTAGAGACTGTCCCACCGGGCGAGCCAAAATTTGTAACACAAATTTTTGTGTATTTGAATAAATAACGCGAAAAGTGTACAAGTAGATTTATTCTTTTAATGAAAGTGCGATTGTAGTATAATCTCTGTCTTGATCCTCTGATTCTTCTCTTCAAAACTCGATCTTCAAACACTTTTTGAAATCTTCTCTTCAAAACTTGATATTCAAACGGTTCTTGAAATCTTTTCTTCAAAACTTGATCTTCAAATGGTTCTTGAAATCCTCAGAGTGAATTTGACTCTTCGATCTTCTTGAATTTGTTGTTTGAATTTGATGACGTTATCCGGAGGGCCGACGACCTTGATTCCGGATTGAACATTGGATTTGAGATGACTCTGGCGAAGAACGCGTTACTTTCCACGAAGAACGGCTTGAATCTCACTAGAAGGACTTGAATGTTGGGGAGATCATCGTAAAGAATTTCCTCCAATTTCTTGAGCTCTTCAAATATGATTTCTGGTGTGTTTTCATATGATATGGAGATCCCTATTTATAGTTGCAAGAGGATTTAATTTAGGAAAATTAGGATTGGGCTTTTAGGGCTTGGATGGAGTGGCCATGGGCCTAGGGCTTATGTAGCGCAATCCTATTAGTTTATATTAATATGGAAGATCTCCATATTAAATATTTTATTTTCTATGGAGATTTGGCACATGTCAGCTTCTCATTAGTCAGTAAAATCCATGTAATAAATATTAATTATATATCTATTTAATCTTGAAATCATATTTAATTTAATCCCAAAATATAAATAAAATATAATAAAATATTTAATTCATTATTTTACACATGACATAAAGGATTTAATTTAGGAAAAATAGGATTGGGCTTTTAGGGCTTGGATGGAGTGGCCATGGGCTTAGGGCTTATGTGGCGCAATCCTATTGGTTTATTTTAATATGGAAGATCTCCATATTAAATATTTTATTTTCTATGCAGATTTGGCACATGTCAGCTTCTCATTAGTCAATAAAATCCATGTAATAAATATTAATTATATATCTATTTAATCTTGGAATCATATTTAATTTAATCCCAAAATATAAATAAAACATAATAAAATATTTAATTCATTATTTTACACATGACATAATTAATAGGCATTAAATTTAATTTGCCTACACACGACATTTATATCTGGGGCCTTAGTTTTTTCAGGGACGTGAGGCAACCGCCTCTTTCACATCATGCCCCAGCCGGCCCTGAGTTCGGTTAATCAACCTACTTTGGGGAGACTTCGCCCAAACTTGAAGATTCATCCACTACTCCTATTCGTGAAGACTATTCAGGATCTTACACATACAGGACTCCCTCCTTATGCCACCCTTTCTTACAACACGAACTCTTTGATGAACGAAAGTTGTGAGATCCCCTCATAACTGTGACACTAGACTCCCTATAACTACCCAAGACTTCAACTTACAATCTCTCCCGAGATTGCGTACAAAGAGGATTAAAAAACTCCTCACGTGTTTCACTCGAAAACACTCAATGCTAGACTATCATATTGAACAGTTTAGGGAACAACTTTTAGCTATTACAATAATCTCAAACGTATGACTCTCAAATAATTAAGCTCAAAGAATCTAATTTAGTGCTCCACCGATTACTGAAGAAATCGGCCTTATGCTTCCACACTTCTTATTGACTTAATCTCCAATCTTCATCAACATGGAAAGTGATTTACGGTTTGTGATTCTTTCCATATAGATGTAGATACTTTCTTTGATGATGAGGGTTTAATTTAGCACTGCATCTACTCCACAAGTCTGTCAAACGATCAGATCTTGGCTTCCCAAACTTATTCGTACAAGATGAACTCAACATGGAAACTGCCATAAATATAACTGTTCGAGGACGCGCCTGGAACATTAGAGGGAAGAGTTCACCAACTGTTTTTTATCTTGCACAGCGGAATCAACACATTACTTCAGAACATACCCTCGAACACTTCGTCGAACATAAATCACCAAAACAAACTTAGTGCTACAAAATGGCACTAACATAATTAATTTTCTCTTATCATTTTTTTTTAAATTTTAAAAAGCTCCACATTTCTAGTTTTATTTTTTATTTTCTGTTTGGGCCACCTTATTCCTTTCATGCTCTTCATTATTTCTATATGATACGAATAGCAGTTACGTTTTTCAAAGTTGTACGTTTTGCTTGTTCAACCCTATTCTTTTTTTTTCACTCAAATATCCGACTTATGGTATTGAGGAGATTCGAACCCGTGATATTTGGTTTCCAAGCAATCTCACTCCACCAGTAGGTCATCCCCACCGAAATGTTCAACCCTATTCTTTACATATAAACAAATGAATTAGTAATTTAATTTGATCTAGTCATTCATGTTAGACGTACTACAATAAACTAATATTTAAAGTGATCACGAAACTAAAATGCGTCATGCAATATTGTCTGCTTTCTGTGACCAATACCGATCATTTATGAATAAAAAATACCCCACATCCACGCGACATATTGTTCAATATTCCATTCGTTAACATTGGTGAAGCATTCAAACTCGTTCGTATTTTCGAAATCATGTAAAATAAATATTCTTGTGATTTTATATGTAAACAAAATAAATTCACAAAAAAAAAATACAAAAACACGTGTCCAACATCCTTATACCAGAAAAAAGTAAACAATACAATTTGAATGAAAATAATAATAGAGAAGTTACTGCTCATCATCATCACCGGCAGTGTACATCCTCTCTTTCAGAATTTTACCATATCCGCCCCCTACCCCCTTAAATAAACAAAACAGTTGAGAAACTTAAATATGAAGAAATGAAAATAAAAATTCCCAACATCAAATAACATAAAAAATACTATTTGGAATTATCATTTAAGCGCATTGGAAGCCCGGTGGAACCTTCTTGGAGCAAACATTAAGAAGAAGACTAAGAGATATGGGAATGTTAAGGTTTATTCCCAAAACATTGGCTTTGATGGCGGTGCAGAGACAAACGGCTGCCTCGAGATCGGCTAGCCCTTCGATTAGAGTGCAGCATGGAGTTTTTGGAGGAGTTCCAATAGTGATACCAAGCAATCCACCAAGCAAATCAGCACATACACCTAACTTTAGGGTATCCTTCGGGCAAGTAGCCCTGCTCGGGGTGGCCGGAGGAGGAGGGCATGGTGTCGACTTAGGTGGTGGAGGCGGCGGCTTTGATTTGGGAGTAGGGCAAGAGCCACATGCACTAGAAAGAGTGAAGAAGACAAGGTTTATTAGTAAGAAAAGAGCAATTGATGTGATTTTCTTGCTAGCCATTTTACACTAGGTAACCCTGACAATTATTGGTTTGATTTGATCAGGGGATTTTGGGATGTGTGAATTCGATTCAAGAGACGGGGTTTTTATAGGGAGAATAGATCCTTTTTTATTTAGGTGATATGATAAAGAAATTGTTCAAAGTGATGGATTTTAGCTGGCAAAACTAGCATAGGTTAGGCAAACTTTTGGATGCATGTGAACAAGGCTTAAATTATCATGCACTACAAAAAATTTGCGATATAACGACGGATTTTAGAGACACACATTCGTCGTTACTTGCAACGGCTAGCGACGGATTTGCCGCCACTAAACTTTTCAGACATTTCAAATGGCGGGAATATTTTTGCGCATACGATTAACGACAGAATAGAGATGGAATGAACGTCATTATTGTTAACGATGGATCAGTCTATCGTTAGAATTTTATTTTTTAATTATTTAATTATGAAAAAATATATAACCGTCATTAGTATTTTTTTTTTGTAATAATTTTTTTTCCCGAAAAAATGTAACGATGTAAGAGTTCCGTCAGTAATATTTAAATTTATAAATAATTAAATCATATAAATTTAATGATGGATTGGATCCGTCGTTAGTAATTTATTTTTTGATTTTTTTCCCAAAAAATTCTTACAACTTCCGTCATTAATATTTAAATTTTTAAATAATTAAATCAGATAAACATTAACAGTAATTTATTTTTTTTACTTTTTTTATTCGAAAAAAACCTAACGATAGATTTTGTTCGTCGCAGTCCATCATTAAGTTCTGATATGAAAATAGAATCGGGTTTCACTTTCATTTCTCCCAATTTCCAGTGGCAAAACCCTAGCCGCTCCTCGCCAATCCTCCGGCTGTTTTCCGGCCAGTCTCGCTCTCTCACATTGCTCTCTCTCTCTCGCTCTCCGGCCAATTTCCCCCAATTCTCTGGCTCTTTTCACAGGAGTCGTCTCTGCCACCTCGCCACCGCAACCACTCGGTAACAGGTAAGCATCACCGCTGCCGTTCTCTCTCCCTCTCTCTCTTTCTCATGGTCGGCCACACGGAGCAACTGCCAACCACACGCCACCCAGGTCTCTCTCTGCAAGTTACAATTCATTGGAAGACCTCTTATATTTTTGTTTTCTTGTTTTTCATAAAAGTAAATTGACCTTCATCCGACTATGCTTCTCTTTTTGTTCTTCTCTATATGCCATAATGTCTGCCATGATAGTGTGTGTATAATAATAGAAAATTCATGTTTCATGCTTATTTATAATTTCTGAGAGGCGTTCTTATGTTTAGAATTTGCCATAATCTACGTAAGAAACCATAAATGTTAGACAAATCAAATTTTAATCAGCCAAGGTATGGCTTGGCGACTTAATTCTTACAGCCAATATATGGGTTGAAAAAAATTATATTAATCTTATATGCCTCGCTCTCTAGTCAACAGCAACACACACACCCCTATATCTATATGTATATATATATATATATAGGAGTTGATTCAAAAAAAAATTTATCTTGGTGTGTAAACTGCGGACTGTGCTTGTTTAGTATATTTTTAGTGTCTTTCTTTATGTATTTTGGTGCTAATTTTTGCTAATTTTTTTTAATGCTTTTCTTATTGTGTTTTGGTGCTAGATGTTTTTAGCACCAAAATACATAAAGAAAAGCACTAAAAATACATCAAACAAGCACAGTCCGCACGTTCACTATAATGGGTACTAGGTATTCCCGTGAGAACTATAAATCATGCTTATTTAATATGATTTTGTAGCTTATCTTGTTGTATTTTAGTGTTATTGTCACTAGCACTAAAATATAACAAGATAAGCTATAAATTTTTAAAAAAAAATTAGCGCTAAAATACAATAAAATAAGCTATAAAATTGCACCAAATAAGCATGGTTTATAGTTTTCACGCGAATACCTAGTTCTTATTTGAACTAATTAAATCCTATATATATATATATATATAACACTTCTAAAACAAATATTTTTCCCGGTCATCGCAAAACTTATTTTTGGTCAATTAAATAAATGTATAATTTTAATTATTTAATAAATAATTATTTAATGATTGTATTGAAAACTACTAATTAAATATGCTAACAATTACTCAGAGCGCACAATCTATTCCTACTGATGATAACATAGCAACAAAAATCATGATCATAATTTCAGCGTCAAATGGTTATTGCAAATCAAATTTCATAAATATAAATTGCGTGCAACCCATGATGGCATGACATCTTTGTACATTGTCAAATTGTTCTATTGTAAAAATTCATTTCACTTTAAATATTACTTTTCGTCAAATATTAAAAATATACATATTGAAATCTCTTGCTTGGTGTAAATCGGCACTCGGAAGCAATGGAAGGCATAATATTAATGATGAAAAAAAATTCATTGTACAAACAGATCATCAAATTTAGAACGGTGTTAAAATCGGGGGGTTGAGTTTTATTTTATTTGCTTCTTCTTCGTGTTCATGTACAAACTTTTTTGTAGTTTTAATTTTAATTATTAGAGAATGAAATTTTACCGGTGAAAAATTAAAAAAATAATTGTCCAGCATGCAAGGACGAGAGGCGGCCAAGACGAAGGCAAGACTCTAGAATAGGTTCACAAATCTTATCGGTTATAATGTTCTAAATAGTTATTTCCATAATGAATAAAGTAGGTAGAAATTTATATTTAATTGAAAAATATAAATGCACATGATAAATATCAAAATCAAATCAAAGATTCTTGAAATCTCAATACTCAAAAATCCTAGCTTTATAGGAACTTATCCTATTCATCAAAATAAGTTGGATAATTTTCAAACAAAAAGGATACCTGTTAAAGAACTTGTTACTGAAAAAGAAATCCAAATATCTTGAAAATGAAAAATGAGAAACATAGTTTTAAGACAAAATAAATTGCATTTCCAATTGATAATTGTTCTTAGTCTTAGTTTTGAGTTAATCCATAGTTTAAAACATTTTCAGAGAAAATTCAAAAAATTCAAAAGAAATGTTACACGTCAAAATTTATTGACAATTACCCAAATATCACAGAAGGTGAGTATATTAAAATTGTTCAAAATTATCCAAAGTTCACACAAGGTGAGTCTCCTAAGATTGTCTTGGTTTACAAATTTGTCAAGGATGTATGAAATTCTTTCTCCAAAAATCTCTTCATTTTCTTCAAATAGAAAAATTAGATATCCAATCTAATTTATGTCAAAACCAAAACCCGAAGGAGGGTAGGAAGATTAATACCTCAGTTACCTCTTTTGATAAAAAAAAGTGCGGAGTAGAATACCTTTCTATTTAAAGGATCCTTCAGAATTAAAAATCTCTCTTTCAAAATTTCAAAAGATAAAAAGAGAACCAGTTGAGTTTATTAGACTTCTTGAAGGCGAAGAAAATAAAGTGTCTCCCGAAAATTCTTGTCTCAAACAAAATAAAGAGTGAATCTGAAAGTTGCCCTTTAGAATACTCATATGATCTCATCATTAACAAAAACGAATGGTTTCGTAATTCTCAAACTTTGGTCCAAATAGTCTCAAAATCAAAACAAAGTCCTTGTCAAACCAAAATTACATCATTTAGAAATCAAGTCAAACATCTTCATTACCACATAAATTGTCTTGAATCAAAATTTGACAATTTTAGATTAACCATGAAAGTGTTATATTTTTGCAGAAAACATGATTGTGTTTCTTCAAATCATTTCTAACAAAGAAATTATTTTGTGATAAGAGATTTGAGTTTTGGCAAAATTATTCCAAGAAATTTCTCAAGAAAGATTCTCTAACTCAAAATTGTTCATGGTTCTACATCTAAACAAAACTGTCCATTTTAAAATAATAAATTTTCACATTCTGAAAAAAGAAATCAACAAATTCATCACTTCACTAGAGAAAAATGTGAGTATTACCATTCTCAAAATGCTAAAAAAGGAAACATAATTTCCTCTAGGAAACACATGGTCCAGTGGTATTGCGACCCACAAAGAAATGGTCTCGCATCATTATGTATATGCATACATCCATCTTCCATGTTTAATAATTTTACATTATACATACATAAATATTTTATATTTAAAAAAATTTCATGCATATATACATTTTCTATATCTTACGATTTTGCATCATCATACATGCATACATTTTTTATATTTTTAAGTATTATTTTCATATTTCTGATATATTTTATTATATTTTTATATTGTTCCATTAGGAACATGGATGATGAAAAAAGAAAGAAACAGACTCAGTCTGTCCCCAGAAAAATCTTCTTCTCAAATTCCTCAAAAGACAAAGTGTCCTTATGCCAAAATTCCTCAAAACCTGAAAACTCATCCTCTAAGACAAGATACAGAAAAACCTACCACCAAAGCCATGTCTCATTCACCAAAAATACTTATCAAGAAATTGTAATACCCCGAAATAGTTTATAAGATTTTATTCAACTTATTGTACATGAGGGTAATCTAGGAAAGAAGTTAGGTCCTTAAAGGACTCAAATAAAAGAAAATCGTAGCCAGAAAAATCTGTTAAATTTAATTTGGTCAAAAATTGCTTTAAAAAAATGTTTTGATTTTTTTTCCGGTTGATAGAAAAAATTACAAACATCGTGCCAAATTTTGAATTTTCCAATTTCGAGTTCAAATGAACACTTAGCACGATTTTAAGATGAAAGGTAATAGATTTGGATAACATATGGCACATCCGTCATTATCCAATTTCTTTTTCAAAATATTATCCTATTCGTAATTATCCTATTCTTTTTCCATCATTATCCTTTTCCATCATTATCCTCTTTCTTTTATTCGTTATAATCCTATTTATTTTTCCTCTATAAATAAGAGGTTAAGGTTTCATTTTTCATTCATTTTCAAAATCGAAACGCCGAGCAGCTTCTAGAGAAGGTACGAGTCTAGTTTCCTATTTCAATTCTGAAATAGTCATTTTGAAGGTGTCAACACGTAGATCATGAATACGTGATTGAAATGATGATGCGACAGACAATCACGATGAAAAACCATCATGACTGCTGCCAAAAGTTGCTACCACCTTTCAAATCGGTGACCCTTTCTGGTTGCCGAATCAAAAGGTGTCTTTAGGGTTTTATGTTCTATGTATATGTATATACATTTTTCAATTTGTCACTTTTTAATTTCGGGTATATTTTGGGTATCCGAATATTAAATTGTCTTTTTCAGATCTATCCTTCATGGATAGCCCTATCGTGTTTTTAAGCTCAAAAGTTGCTTCATGTCAAAATATAGTATTTTTATTTAAAGTTTCATATTTTTTCAATGGGTGAATCTTGTGGTATGAATTTATTTGTACCGAGTTAATGTTAGGATACAGGTTCGACCACCCGGTATGCCAAAACTTCCTAAAGAGTTTTGCTTCATAAAAATGCTTAGAGTACAGTTCCCTTAAGAGTCGAAACATTTTGATGACCCAGGTGCTGCGTATTAAGATAGTATATATTATAATATTTACTTCATAGCTAAGAAAGGTTAGATTTTGACCCGATAGTCTTTTATCGAAATTAAGTTGCCGGATAATCTTGTAGGCACAGAAGAAGGAGACTTTTAGTTGAGACTAGAATCAGAATCTAGATCTAGCTATTTCAGATCAGATTGCCATGTGGATTTTATTATATAAAAATGTATTTTGGGTTATTAAACCCTGATATTTATAAAATGAATGTGAATGAATATCCAACTCATGACTGTATTTGATATGCTCTCCTGACTCATGTAAGTCTTACTACTATTTTTGGTGACGAAACTACAATGGTTCACCATATCGAGCCCCAAGCAAATAGGGCAGTGTCCAACTTTAAGCAGCCGGATTGTGTACATTAACCGACTCACCGTAAGCGTTCTAGGGGAGAGTGGTACGCAATGATGGAACTAAATGATTTTGTATACATGGAATTCACAATTTTTCTATTTTGAAAGCTTTCCATGATATGCTTAAAATATGATTGGATATTTTGTTTTATAAAATGATTGTGGAGGTTTTTCTCAAGAGTACCCACTGAGTTCATTAGTACTTGTAACACCCTCGCCGCGGCGCCCCCCTTCTACACAAGCCCCCGCCGCCGTGCACCCTAGCGCGACGGCGCACCCCTCTCACACCCACACTAGCGCAGTGGCGCAACCCTACCAAACAACCCTCTTTTCCTCCCACTATAAAAGGGACCCCTTGCTCCAAATCCCTAATTCCTCACCACTTGCGCCGTTTCACCCATTTTCCCCAAATTTAGACTCCAAATTCTGTTCGAATTCACAGCAAATTCACCCTCTCACCCAACAAGAAGCCGCCGCCGCGCCCCTCTCCTTGCGCCGCCGCGCACTGCAGCTCACCACAGCCCCCGCCGCCGCACCTCCATTTCAAGCTCGTTATCCTTTTGCTACAAATTCTCAACTACTCCACCTTGCTCTTCACTCCAAGACATGACTCCAAAAATGAAACTCCCCAAATTCCTTGGAGGCAAAAGCCAAGACAAGGGCAAAGGCAAGGGAATGGCTTCCACAAGCTCAACAAGGGAGGTGTCGGACCTTTCTCAACAATTTGGAGCTCCTTTCCTCATCACCAAGCCGGAAGAAGGTAATTGCTTTATCACCCTCCGCGAGCTTCATATTTCTTATCCTAGATACATTGATTGGAAGTTGATGAGGGCATTGGGTCTTGATGAGCAGATCATGGATCATCTTAAAGTTTTGAATTTGGAAACCTTTGCTAGAATGCAATTTTATGTCTATGATAATGTGGTGCTTGAGTTTTTTATCTCTTTTGAACCTGATGAAGAGGAGGGGAAGAAATGTTACTTTCAGATTTTAGAGAGAGATATGAGATCACATTGGCTAATTTGAGAGATTATTTTGATTTCCTAACAACGGGGATCAAACAACAGCCATCCGACTTTAACACCGAGAATGCATGGTATGAAATCTCGGGGTTCCAGAATTGGATTGCGAAGGGAGTACCAAGTAAATACATCCAAGACCCGACCTTGTCCATTGTGCACAAATTCTTGACGTATAATATTTCTGGAAAGGAGCAAGCAAACAAGGTCAACTCGATGGAGGTTTACCTTCTTTGGTGTGCCAAGAAGAACAGGAAGGTTTGCCCGTCCACTTTCATTTGGGCCGCTATCAATGAAGCGCGCAAATAAAAAAAACAACACCCTTCCTTTTGTGCGTTCATTTCTGCCCTTTCGGTTAAGATTGGGGCACTTGCTGAAGATGCCCCGACACCCAATGGTTACAAAATGATCAATACCTACAGGATCCACAAAGATGAGCTCAAACAAGCTGAAGTCATCTATAATGAGCGAGAGGTGTGGCCTCATATCAAGCGGACATGTGTGACGAAGTTGAAGCAATCCAACAAGGGATAATGCAGCTCACTGGAGGAGTCGGTTCCTCATCTGCACCACACAATGATCCATCCCATCAACCCGATGAAGCGGGCGATGAGGAAGTCGAGGACACCGAAGAGCAAGAAGGGGGATGAGGAGAAGGCCAGTAATCGGGGTATCAATTCCACCAGCCCCTAAATTCTGGGTACCAAATGCCGCCCCATGACTGGAGCTCGTTCCAAGGCTACCTGGACACTATAATGGGCCAATTCAAGTAATCAATTACCAACACCATGAACACATTTGGTGATCAATTCAAGGAGTCTATGTTGGCGTATAGGCAAGACCACATTACCCACATATTGCAGCAGCAAGCGCGTATCGATGCCTCCTTTCAAGCTATACATGAGGAAATTGGTGCCGTGCACCTAGATGTTAGGGGCTCTACTCTCGCGTCGATAGGCACGATGAGCAGATTCGGGCCCTGCAGGCGAGTTGGGATGCATGGACTCTTCCCTGATCGTTCATGCCGCAGAATCCACCACCTTCTTCACCACCGGAGCAGTGAAGTCTTTTATATTTTGTGTTTTTATGTATCTCGTGTTCGTGTGCATTGTTTTTATGTTATATTGTTAATTTTTCATTTGTGTGTTCGAGTGTTGTTTTGTAGGAACCGACGCACGTTGCCGGTCTTCTACATTCTTGTATTGTGCTCTCTTTCCTTTTACTTCTATCGAGCATTGCTTTTCATACATTGGGGATAATGCATGGTTTAAGTGTGGGGGGGTATGAACGTGTTATTGTTATGTTTAGTTATGTTTTGATGATTAGCTATGATTGATTTTGTAATGTTGGATTGTGTTTTTTTGTGGTTTTTGATATATTATGTTCCATTTGTTTTTCATTTCATTTCACTTAGTATGTTTTGAAGTTTTTGATTCCCTCACTTCACATGATGTTTGCGTCTAATTGTCAAATTTGAGAAAAATTGGAATATGAATCTTCAAGGAATTATTTTCAAATCAATCATGAAGAATGAAATGTTATCATGGCTTTACTCTTGAGCATGAATTGTCTTTGAATTTGAGCACAAATTTGATGGTTGATGTTGAGAGGTCTTGTCCTTGAAAGATTAGGAAGCATTTTTAGCCTTGTGCTTAAATTAATTTCCCCATAATCTATCCCCTTTCCTCGTGTATATTCATTTATGTTTGCTATATAAAAAAAAGAGAAAGGTAAAAGAAACGAAAAAGAAAACAAAAAGGGCAATAAGGATCTCTACTCCTCTAGTTGATTTATTCGACTATGAGTATGGGAAACCACACAAGGAAACTAGGGATTTCCTCCTTACGGATTTCACCTTGTAAATTTTGATCCACACCCCAAAAATTTGTTTAAATAATTGGGATTGCATTCCGGATTCTACTCCTCTCATGTGTGTCAAATTATCTTCGTATTTTTGCATGATGAGTATGGAAAACCACATTAGGAAGGTCGATTAAGATCGATGATTATACCTAATGAATCTTGTCCAATGTTTGCAATCCCTTGTGTTGTTGAAAATTTTTGATTTCTTGTGAATAAATTTGGAAGTGATTCGAGGGGAGTTGATTGGAAAGAATCAAGTCTAATGTGTTTATCTTAATCTTGAAAGGACGGGAATCTCACTTGATTGGATTTTGTGCTCATATTTCTTGGATGATGAATGTTTTTGTGGGAACCTTGAAAATTGCTCAAACATACATGATTGCTTTGCAAATCTTTCCTTCTTGCTTCATGTTTTAATTTCTTGTTTGCTTGAGGACAAGCAAAAGGCTAAGTGTGGGGGAGTTGCTTAGTGTCTAAATGTATTGTTTTATTATATTATTTTGTTATGTTTAGTAATTTAGTTTCTTCATTTTTATGTTGTTATATGTTGATTTTATGTGTTTATTTGTATTTATTGCTATAATGGTGGATTTTGCTAAGTTGTACAAGAACTTGAGCTTTTAATTATAAAAGCAGGTATATTACGGCAATTAGGTGGCAAGCGGAAAATCAAAAAAATGAGCTCGATTGGCTAATTGGAGGCTCGAAAATTATGAAGAAAACGTGTGGAGAAATTGCACTAGATCGCAATCGAAGTGGACCACAGAGCGGAAGACCCGGACCGGCCAAACTGCCCCGCGGCCCAATCACCGCCGCCGCCGCGCAAGAGGGCGCCGCGGTGCCCAAGGCCTCTCAGCCTTTGGGTGCCCGCCGGCGCAAGCCCCCGCCGCGGCACCCCTCAATTGGTGCCCGCCGGTGCTGTACCCCGCCGGCGCGCGGGGTGCTTTCCTCCCTCTTCGGTCCAGTTTTTCATCCCGTTTTCGAATGCAATCCCACTCATTTCCACTTCTCTCTCTCCTCATCTGAATTACTTTAATCCTTGATGAATACTTTTTGAGCCATCTAATTGTAGAAATCATAGGTATCATTTCCCCTAAGATTTCTTTTTAGACTTTGGCCCCCTTTTTCCTTCTAAAAATCTTCCACAAATCTCATGCATTTAATGCACCCATCTCATCACCTTTTCTCTCTCCTCATCACCATACCTCTTACCATACTCCTCATTCTCTCTCTCTATCTATCACTCTCTTTCTCTCTCTTTCGTCTCTCTCTCCCTCTCCCATATCTCATTTAGATTTTTGGAGATTTCAATCATCATCCATTATCCAATCATTCATCATTCACCACTCACCCACTTCATCTTCACCACCTCTCCATCTCCATTTTCTCTATACACACACCATCATCTCTACCATTTTCCTTCAACATTTTTCACCATCATCACCACCACTCTAGGAAAGAGGAGAAAAAGAAGAAAAAAAGGGAACAAGCCAAGGAAGAAGAAGAGGAGACGGGAAGAAATCAACTTCGAGCATCCACGGAAGCTAAGCTCGTTAGGAGGTTGAATTTTAGTATCTTCTTTCCATTTCTTGGATGATTTGTGGGGGTTTGTCCCAACTCTTGAAGGATAACTAATATTGTAGAAGTTTTATGTTATTTACATTTGATTATGAGATGATAATCTTTTACAATTTTTGTGTTGTTTTGAGCATGTGTAGTGGCTAATCTCTCTATTAGGGGGTAGAGGATCGATTTGGTTCTTGATCTATGCTTGTTAAAGTTGGTTGTTGTTGTTGAAATTGTGCTTATCATGTTAGAGTAATTGATCACTACTTGAGCATTGCTAGGATTTAGATGAAACTGGAAGGTGATTCTAAATCACGAAATTGGTTCCTTCAACATTAGGTGGATAGGGTTCCTAGGCCTAATATGTTCTTCTTGCTCATTTGATATAGCTAAAAGAGGCTTAGTTGATAGACTGTGACAGTAATTGATATTAAGCCATTTGAGAGGGTCTATTGGATGTGTGAGATTAACATTACCAACCTTAATCAAGCATAGATATAACCCATTGAGAGAATCTATGCCCTAATACCTTTATCATTCAATTTTTCTCAAATCTCGATTTTATTGTAGTCATTTGCATTATCTTATTTTCTTGCATATTTCAATTCCTAGTTTTAGATCATCACCAATACCATGCTTAGAATGTTTAGTATTTATTTTCGTTGTTTGAACATGTTGCATGTCTAGCCTAAAAGACAATTCCTCACACTAAGCCTTCCTTGTGAGATCGACTCGGGTTAGCTCATCGCGTCTACAATTGATCTCGTCCAATTGCGGGTGTGGTCCCAAGTAGTTGTTGTGTTGAGCATAAACCGGAAATATAAATACAAATTTAGATATCACCGAACATAGATCAAGCTTGTATCATCATCATCACTTCAAATCTTATGATTTGAAGATTTGTATATTAAGGTACTATTTTCGAAACCTTCTTATGATATTATTTTATTGGAATTTATTATCATCATCATCATCCATCTGCATTCGGTCGGCTCTGCCGCCTAAATCATTCATCATCATATGCATATGGTGTGCTCTGCCGCCTACAACAATCATATTTAAATTCTTGTTATTTAATTTATGATTTGTGGACTCCATTTGAGGTCTCACAATCTTGTCATTTAGTTTCTTGCTCTTTACTTCCAAGCAAACCAACTTATGATTTGTGGACTCTCTCTGAGGTCTCACAGTCAACTGACTATTTAAATTTTTACAATTAACTCTCATGATCTGCGCATCCACTCCGTGGTCTCGATCATCTAACTCTTTTATTTCTTTTCTGTAAGTTTTATTTCATGTTCTTATTTATTTAGTTTCTTTGTATTTTTATTTAATTCATTTACTTTTGTTCTTGATAATTTCCTGCTATCACCTTATCCTTCCCCTTTTCTCCCGTTCTCTTATCCCCTTCCGGTGTCCTCCAGTCCCCCTAGGATCCTCGGGCTGTTCATATATATATATATATAACACTCTAAAATCCTCGAAAACTGCCACTATGCAGAAGCAGTGGATTTGTATAAAAATAATAATAATAATAATAATAATAATAATAATAATAATAATAATAATAATAATAATAATAATAATAATAATAATAATAATAATGCAATTCTAGAAGTGTTTTAATTGAATCTGTACTCTTGAAAATGGTTTATAAGGGGTCAAATTTAAAGCTCGCAATAACGTAAAAATAAAAATAAAAAATTGAGTAAACCTTATTTATTCTCAATTTTTAAAAGTTTATCAGCTCTTCTTAAGAAAAGAAGGAAGTAGTAATTAGATTTAGAAATTTAATAACGACAAAATTAGAAATAAATAGATTCCAGGTCCACCATAAGCACTGCAAAATAAAATTTCAAATAATCATCGTAAAAAATATACAAATTTAACACCAAAATTAAATTTGTGTATTTTTTAAAAATGATCTTTTTATTTCAAAAAGATCATTTTTATAACTTAGCCACTTGAGAATTAGAAAAGTAAAAACTATTTTTGATGAAGCCATGGTTAGCAATGATGATTCAAACCCGGAGTTGCAAATTAGAGGCCCAGTTACAAGGTTACGAGCTAAGTGTCTTCAAGGTTACTTTCAAGCTTATGTTCGAAAGAACCTCGATCATGAGATGGACGTTCAAGGTAGCCCCAAGTTAATTACATTGTTAAATTGTAAAGATGATGATCAAGAGTTGAAGAATAATACATGAAGTGAAGAAGAGAAGATGTGCACGTGTGCATGTGCATAATCGACGTGCATGGCGTGTGCGTGTGACATAAAGTTCGGCCCTTAGTTGATTTAATTAGGGGTTGAATTTTATTTGGACTGTAATATTCATTTATTGTTTTTAATTTTGATTATAGTTTTGTACAGATTTTTATTTAATTATGTAACAATTTTCGGTACTAGTTTAGTCCAAGTTGACTAGAATTATATTTAAGGCATATTCTGTTGGGATTTTTTTCGAATTAAACCACCATATGATCTATTTGGTTGTTCTTTAATCCTAATACCATGTATGTCATATATTTATGCAACACATATGTTTTAATTAATCGAGTTCAATTAAACATGCAATCCGATTTTCGATTCTACTAAAAACGGAAACATAGATAATCGAAAAACGACTTACAATCGAAGACAGGTTGACGACAAGATTAAAGATCTAATCTTGCTGTTGTGTATGATGAAATCGGCGCGCCCACTGTGCAATTCAACTTCTCGATCTTATACTGTATTCCCGAACTGTATCTAGATTCAGGGTGGATAGAAATCTACTAGATAATTATGGATACTGTGGAGATCAAGAGATAACTGAGGGGCTGATATTAAGTGTCTTATTTTCGAACCCCCACCTCCTTATTTATAGGGAGGTGGCCTAAAATATAGGGTTCCAAACCTACTGGGTTTGGGTCTCAATCTCTTTTTCCATCTCCAGTCCATTAAAGTCATATTGGGCTACAACAGGGATCTAGAAGAATATTAAATTGACCCACTAATTAATTTAATTTCCAATATCCAATAAACTTAGGATATTATTAAATAAATTAAAATTACTTTTATTCTACTAAAGAAGTAATACTGACCTACCAATTTAATACATATATGTGAATATGCTTTCTCCTTTAGTTCAGCCATTTTCCGTGTTTAAGATCTAATGTTCATTAATTAATTATGTAAGCCTCTAACAACTATAATTAATTAATCTCTAAAACTTTGAGCAGTACCACACAAGCTTTATCATGTACGGAATAAATTCCACCTGCAGGGTTTCACATGAACTTGTGTTTCCTCAAGAGAACATCATCAACCTGGCGCACCAGGACACGGTGCTTATATATATTGCATGACACATCATGTATGCAAATGCTATTACCCAAGATATCAAGTTTATTGATTCTATGAGAGAGTCTGACCCATGGATAAATCAAAGCAATAAACAAAAGCATATATATGTTTGCCAATAAATATATGTTAAGAACCCGAACTCTGTGGATCTTTATTCTCTAACTTGTAGTGTCAGAATAAAGAACAGTATCTTATCGTGATCCTCCTCACTACACTAACAAGTGTATTAGAATAATCAATTAGTCAAGACAAACCAGTTATTAGATTATTCTACGATGTACCGATGGTGTATTCAGGACCATCTAAACTGTGAGCTTTTTAATACAATATAAGGATCTGATGATATGATCTTACCGTGTGTTTACCCACACCATATCATCTACAGTGTAAGTATATTGAATATGCATAAATAGTTATATAATAATGTAAATGCAAAAAGTGACTGTAATATAATCAATCTATATCATCATATCATCAGAAAAGTATATAAAGACATGTCTTCCAACATACAAAACTAACATATTCCTACCTTGAATAGAATTCTATTTTAGGCAATTTCCTAGTCTAGTTTAAACTCTTTTTAGACCTTATATTTTCGGTCCCTTTAGCTTTAATTTTCGGCCCTTATTGTCTTATAAATAGGGGACCTTTGCTACTTTGATACTTTAGACATTATTTATTAAATTTGCCTTTGCATACAATTGTGTCTCTCCCATTTAATTCATTTTTTGTTTTTGATACAAAACACCATTCTTAAAGCTAGCAACTTTAGGTCTTATTTCAAGGGAACGTTCTAATTCACATAAGGGATTAGGGTGAACTCGCTATCTGAGGAGTAACTTCAAGATTCATTTTCATCGTACAAGATACGCCGGGGATTATTCGGGTTGCAAATCACAACACCAACATCGACGCCACCATCTTGACTTTATTCATCTTCCAAATCATGTCCGTAACATTCCTACCACACATTAAGATTGATAAAGTGCCATCCATCAAGTTTTGAAGCCAATCATTCATTTTGGGTTATACACGCTCAACTCGACACGAACAACATCTATCCGTAAGTTCATCTTTTACGCATCATATCCTATCTTCCCAACACATTCCTTACCTATCAAGCACATCTCACACATCCTTAATACCCATCATTAAACAATCATCCCAATTCAGCCCAGTTTGAGTTGGATTTGTGTGCTATCTTTGTGTCATCGTCTAGGTATCGTAATTAGGTCTAGAGTAGTTCGTCTATTGATCTCAAGTCTTATTTTGTTTAGTTCAGTTCATTTATTTTATTTGAGTCATTAGGTTAGGATTGAATCCTTCATTAGTTGACGTGTTCGATCTAGAAGTCTTCCGCACATTTTCGCATCCTGTTCAGGTTTATCTGCTCGGGTTACATAATAAATTTGGCATCAGAGCCACGTCAGCATGGCTGGTCATGGTTCAATCCTATGTGTCAGTCGAGTTGTAATAGACTAGTTATTCATTGAAAAAAAAATTCGGTAAAAAAAAGACCAATCCTTAAAAAATAAGAGTACAAAAAAAAGAAATCGGATATAATAAAAAACATCCAAAAGTTAAAGAAAACGAATTCATTCATTGTGTTTCCTTTTGAGTTCTATTTCATTGTTGGTACTAGTGTTTCCTTTTGAGTTCTATTTCATTGTTGGTACTTTCCTTCTAGTAGTAGTTTTTAGCTGGTACTTTCCTTTTGAGTTATAATTTCTTTTTGGTTCTTCTTTCCATCTAGAGCCTAGTCTAATTAAGGTATTTAGATTGTGTCACACTAGTGGTACACATATCCAAATCACCTTCCTTCCTTCCTAATTTCTTGTTCCTTTTCTTTTCTATTCATTTCCTTCTACCTTTAGAATTTCTTTTTGGACCTCCTACACTATTTGGGACTTCAAAAATACATCTTATTCTTTCATTTCCTTTTCAAATACATGACGACCACCCTATTACCATACCATACTCGACACATATACATACTTGACACACTCCCATCTACATTCACACATTGCAACCACACTCTATACACTCCAAGTTAACCTTACACATTCGTATCTTGTATAATTAGTCCGGAATTGTGAAGTAAGACTCTTAGTGCCATCTGCACTAAGTGTTCGAGATTGTCATAATCAGTATGGAAAATTAATAAGAACAGAAATAGTTTTGGTTTTTCATTAAGTATGAAGACCATGTTCTAGACATTGTTATGAACATTCCGCCGCCAATCTGATTGAAGATCAAGACATGTACTTGATCATATATATGAGCATGATCATGTACATATGTTGTCCAGATTATTTCCAGAGACGTGCCATTAGAAGATTCAAGGGATTGAAGCTGCCGACTTAAGATGGACATTTCAGAATAGAAGACTGTCTTGTTTATGATGATGATCGAAAGGAAGGAAGGGGTTCTATTCAAGGAAGGAGTTCCAAACTAGGATTGTCCGAATCTAAATAGAAAAGTTTTACTTTATTAATTAGAATCAAAATAGGACTTCTGATTTCCATGTTAAGGCTATATCATCTATTATAAATAGTCTGGGATAAGAATCTAGTTTAGGAGTTAAGATTTTGACACACACGAGTGCACAAATTCATCTAGAAAAAAGACGTCAGTATTAAAGCACTTAGGCATTCATTTATAGGCTAGAGTTGATCAAGTTTGATCATAGGTTTTCTAGCTAGTGTTTGAAGAGTTTATTCATTCACAACTTAGAGAAGTCTCGGGAGAGATTTTCTGTGGAAACTAGAGGGAGTCTAGGCTGTAAGAGGATCTTACAGTTCAGTCTAGTGAAAGAGGATGTAAGGGGTAGGAAAAGGTTTGAGAGACGAGAGGTATTCATGTAATTGCCTTTGTACCATTACAACGGAGTAGTAGACTATTTTCCACGGACTTGAGAAGTCCCCCTGACGTAGATTGATTGATCAAACAGGGTTAACATATCGTGTGTCTTGGTATTTACATTATTTATTATGACTAACATAACATGTTCTTTACAATATATATGTACATCATTGTGAACATGTGCGCACAGATTGTGTAACTTCAATTGGGCTGGGTCGGCTTTAGTTTGGTACGCAAAGAGTCCTGAAAAACTACACATCTGCGTGAAGGTTTTGGTTGAAATTCATCTTGAGTTCAATCAAAGAAGAAAGTTCTACAGTCAGACCACCTCTGCTTGAAGACAATGATTATCCTTACTAGAAAGCAAGGATGAGGGCGTTTCTGAGGTCCATTGATGAGCTGGCATGGAAAAGCGTCACAGAAGGATAGAGAAAGCCTAATGTTGCTAAAGATGGAAAGCAGGTGGAAATTGAAGACATGGAGTGGACCATACCGCAGAAAAACTGGTACAATGTCAACTCCAAAACTCTCAATGCTATATTCTCTGTAGTTGATCTTGAAAGTTTCAGTCTAATCTCAACTTGTGCGATTGCAAAAACTGCATGGGATATTCTAGAAACCACCTTTGAAGGGACTAGTTCTGTTAGACTATCAAGGCTCCAAAACCTTTCTTCAAAATTGGAAACCCTTAGAATAGAGGATTCAGAGTCCATTGGTGAGTTTAATGCCATATTAAAAAGCATATCTAATGAGAGTTTTGCCCTTGGAGAACCAATCAGCAATGAAAAACTGGTCAAAAAGGTTCTCAGATCTCTTCCAAAGAAATTTGCCTACAAAGTTGCCGCTATTGAAGAAGCCAAGGATATTAAGAACATGAGACTTGATGAACTGATGGGATTGGTAAGGACCTTGGAGATGAACCTGGAGGATGAAGACAGCAGCACGAGGAAGAGAGGATTAGCTCTTAAAAGTGAAGTCACAGAAGATGTTCATGAACATGTACAGAAGCATAAGATTGTACTTCATTTAGATACAATGAACAACATGGTTCTCATTACCAAGAACTTCAGCCGCATGCTTAAAAGAGTTAGCAAACAATCTTTAAGAAGAGCTAACAATAGAAGACAAACAACTTGAAGCACCTCTCAGGAAAGGAACTTCAGCAATGAGCAGAAGGAGTCTCAACCATCAAATCCCAGAAGAGGAATCCAGTATAGAGAATGTGATGGATTTGGTCACATTTAAGCAGAATGTGTGAACACACTGAAGAAGAACAAGAAGAACTACAATGCATCTCTCAGTGATCATGAATCTGAAGAAAGCATCAGAGATTCTGAGGATGAGACTTTTGCTTTTACAACAAAAATTTTCGAGTACCAGGATCTCTTCGAGACTGCAGAAGAAGATGAATTAGATAATGAAGACTTCAGCGAGGAGGAATTTGTCAAAACCTACAAGGAGATGTATGACAAATGGCTGGAAGTTGTGGAAATCAACAAAACTCTGCAATCCCACAACAGGAGTCTTTTGGAAGAAAAAGAGAAACTGATTAAGACTAATTCAGAACAAAAAGATATTATCCAACAGCAAAAGAAGGAGATTGATGAACTTGCTGCTGAACTCAAATCCATCAAGAAGAATGTCAATATGCTGAATAACGGAGCAAAGAACCTTGATAAGATTCTGGCTACTCCTAGACATTCTGGAAAAAGTCATCCTGGTCTTAGATACAATGGAGGACAATCTTAGACAGTTTTTGTTAAAGGAAGCAAAAGCCTGGAAGCTAATGTTCAATATCATGTTTCGAATATTGAGAAGAACATGACAAACAATAGGATGACTTATGGCAGGAAAAAGAGTATAATCTGCCACTACTGTGAAGAAAAAGGACATATACGCCCACATTGTGAAAAATATCTCTATGATCTCAAGAGAATGAGAAGGAGATATGTGCCTCAGCATTCTAACACCAGAAAGCCAGTCAAGCAGCAGAAAAAGAAGAAACCCGCACAGAAGAAGCAATGGGTTGTAAAGCAAACCAGTCTGATTGCTCACACATCCCTTAGGGTTGAAGACAAGAGGAACTGGTACTTCGACAGTGGTTGCTCAAGGCATATGACAGGAGATTGTACTGTTGTACAGAATCTAAAAGCCTGCTGTTCAGACTTTGTCACCTCTGGAGATAGAAAAAGGGGTAAAGTGGCAGGCAAAGGAGAATTGGTTGTTGAAGAAATGCCTAAACTAAAGAAGGCTATGCTTTTGAATGGCTTAAGGCAAATCTTATCAGCATAAGCCAATTATGTGATGATGACATGACAGTGGTCTTCACTAAAGAATTGTGCAGGGTAATGGATAAGAACAATGACTTATTCATGGAAGGAAAATGATCTGCAGACAACTGCTATCAGCTGCATATCCCTGAACAATGTTCTATGACATGTCAAAGAACATCTTTGGAGGAGACAGAAATCTGGCATCAAAAGCTCTGCCGCATCAAGCACAGAAATCTAC
This sequence comes from Perilla frutescens, assembly GCA_026008535.1. NCBI lineage: Eukaryota > Viridiplantae > Streptophyta > Magnoliopsida > Lamiales > Lamiaceae > Perilla > Perilla frutescens. Next base: position 11,774,636 of record BRKX01000005.1, read on the forward strand.
AAAGAATCATCAACAAGGAGATTGTCAGAGGACTTCCTCAGATGAAGATTGATAGAGATAAAGTATGTGGACCATGCCAGATTAGAAAGAAATCAAGAGTTCATCATAAAGAAGTACATGATAGAACTTCTACAAGGATTTTAGATCTAATTCATATGGATCTAATGGGACCTATTGCTGTGGAAAGCTAAAGAGGAAAGAAGTATGTGCTGGTCAGCATAAATGACTATGCAAGATTTACTTGGATAGACTTTCTTAGAGATAAAAGAGAAGCTTTCATGGCATTCAAGAAACTTACCTACAGAATTACAGTGGAGAAGAGTCAACCTATTATCAGAATTAGAAGTGATCATGGTAAGGAATTTGAAAAGCAGTACTTTGACAATTTCTGTACTGAGAATGGTATTAGTCATGAATACTCAACCTCCAAGACTCCTCAACAAAATTGAGTAGTTGAAAGGAAGAACAGAACTCTCCAAGAGATGGCTAGGACTATGCTTGCTGCTAAAGAGTTACTACTATGTTCAGGGCAGAACCCAGCAATACAGCTTGCCATATCAGTAACAGAGTTCATCTCAGACCAGATACCTTGACAACACCCTATGAAATATGGTATGAGAAAAAACATACGGTGAAATACTTTCATGTTTTTGGAAGTATCTGTTATATTCTCAATGATAGAGAATATCTTAGCAATATGAGCAATTGAGGAGTAGAAGGCATGTTCATTGGTTACTCCAGAAACAACAAGACGTATATGATCTACAACAAGGAGGCCAAAGCTATAGTAGAAAGAGTCAATTTGAGGTTTGATGATCATCAAGGCACTGCCTGTCCTACTGAAGAAGATGTACACTTATGGAGAATCTGAAGAATAGATTGTTAAGCAAAGGAAGCCATCACAGCAGATCATCAACGATCATCCTACTTCTGATGTTATAGGAGATATCCATGGAGGAATGATGACCAGAAGCGGGCTCAGAAAGATATTACATGATGAAATCTCATATGTTTGCTTCACATCTAAGATTGAGCCAAAGAATGTTCAAGAAACCTTTAAAGATAACTACCGGATTGAGGCTATGCAAGAAGAACTTCTTCAGTTCAAGAAGAATGATGTCTGGGATCTTGTGCAGAAACCTGAAAGAGTAAACATTGTTGGAACCAAGTGGATATTCAGAAACAAGACTGATGAAGCTGGAAATATTACAAGGAATAAAGCCAAACTTGTTGCTCAAGGATATTCTCAGATAGAAGGAATCGACTTCGAAGAAACATTTGCTCCAGTCACAAGAATTGAATCTATCAGACTTCTACTAGCCATGGCCTGCATCATGAAGTTCAATTTATATCAGATGGATGTCAAGAGTGAAAAACATAAGAGGATACCTATCGGCACTACCATTAAAATTGGAAAAGATGAGGCAGGAACTGAAGTGGATCAGACTCTCTACAGAAGCATGATTGAGAGTCTACTATATCTGATAGCCAGTAGACCAGATATAGCATACAGTGTAGGAGTCTGTGCCAGATATCAGGCTTGTCCTAAGGAAAGTCACATGAAGGCTATTAAGATCATCATCAAGTACATTAGTGGAATGGCTGATTATGGTTTGTGGTATACTTCAGATACAAATGCAAGTATTACTGCATACTGTGATGCTGATTGGGCTAGATCTCTAGATGATAGAAAAAGCACTTCAGGTGCTTGTTTCTTTTTAGGAAACAATGTTGTTAGTTGGTTCAGTAAGAAGTAGAACTGCATATCCCTATCTACAGCAGAAGCAGAATACATTGCAGCAGAGAGCAGCTCTACTCAGATCATCTGGATAATGCAGATGATGAAAGACTATGAAGTTAGTCATGATACTCCTATTATGTACTGTGATAATATAAGTGCTATCAACATCTCAAGGAATCCAGTACAGCATTCGAGGACCAAACATATAGACATCAGACATCACTTCATCAGAGAGCTAGTTGAAGAAGAAGTGTTAGAGATTGAACACATGAAGACAGAAGATCAACTAGCTGATTTGTTCACTAAGGGATTGGATGTAGCTCGATTTGAGAAACAAAGAGCAGCCCTTGGGGTGTGCTTGGTTCAGTAAAACCAAGAAGAGAGGTATGAGTGTGACTATTTCACACTCAGCAGGAAAGCACCATTTCTGCACAAAGGACCTGAACATTCCCATAAATGTTCCTATAGATGTACATGATCATGATTCAAACTCTGCATACATCTTTGTCAAAGGCTAGTTCTGACGAGCTTTCGTCATCTCTGATTTTCCAAGATTTCCCTCCAATTTCTTAGTCTAACGAAAACCTGAGCCTATTCTAAGAACGGAATACACTCTTATATATATGTTTAGCTGTTTTGAGAGAACGTTCACTTTTCAAAATTTTTGAAATCAAAACACCATTCTCTCTTGATAAATCTTCTGAGTTTTCTGAGTTCATTCCGTATTTGGGATTGTTTTTCTTGCTGTTTCACCTGGTCAAATACCCATATATTTTTATGGCTCCGAAAAGAAAGCTGGTTCACCCCAAGAAAGTTGTAAAGCCTAGAATGTGGTATGGAAAAGTTACATATTCCAAACCTTAAGATCAGTTCTGTGAGGAAGACGAGTTCGACAGGCAGGTTTGAGGAGAATTAACCTACAAGAAGCCTGTTCAGAGGGCACTTCGTGATGAATCTTCGAGGAAAGATACAGAGGAACTGATTGAAATGTTTCATGAGGATGAAGAGGAAGAAGATATGGAAACAGAAGAGCAAGAAATTGCTTCTTCTGCAAAGAAATCAAAGACCCAAAGTCTTTCAATTGATGATCTTTTGAAGGAAGCCGCGAAGTCATATGATGTCAACAGAAAGAAGGCAAGAACAAAGGGAACTGCAGTGAAGAAAACTAAGAAGACTATAGTCCCTTCATCAAAGAAGATCGTCACAGTACATGCTGCCCAAGCCCTTCAGAAAGAGAAGGGATCTGTTGTCGATGATCATGTTAAGTCTTCAGACGTGCCTAAACATGCTGAGGCACATGTTGCAGAGAAAAGCCTTGCTGAGACATCTAATCCAGCTGGTGTTGTGCCGAAATCACCTGTGCAACCTTCTGCTACAGTAGGTTATGATGAAGATAGAGAAGATGATATTCCCTTAAGCCTGAAGATGAAGCCATAGCTGCTGCTCTTGCTAAAGGAAAGAAGAAGGTCATTCACAGACCTTTACTTGCTGATCCTGCAGAAAAAGAAGTCATTCAGAGTTCATCCTCTGAATCTACTGAGAAGACTCCTATTCCACAACAGGAGAAATTACTTGCATCTGCTCAATATGATCCGTTTGCAAGATCTCCAGTCAAGAAAAAGACACCAAGGAAGAAGGCTTCTACTACTGTGGTGCAGCTGGTTCAAAGAACACTTGTGACCAGAAGTCGAGTGTCTGCCACTCCACCATCAACCGGTCCTTCCAAGAAGGTTAAGAAAGCTACTCAGCCGACACATGTACCTGAAGATGTTCACTCTCATTCAAGTGAACATATGTCTAAAGTTTTCAAACAAATTGTTCGTGTTCTAGGTACTTCTAGTGAATCCATCTTTCGTTCTTCCAAGCACGCTGAGTTATGGGAGAAAGTGAAGCAGACGTCCATGATCTCTGAGAAGAAGGTGGACAAGGATACATTGTTGGCTACTGGAATGTATTCCTTGCTGGAGCAAGCTGGTCTGTTGGGAACAGTGCAGAAGGTTCAAGAGTTTGTTCCTAAAGTTGTTACAGAGTTCTACTATAATGTGACCAAAGAGATTGATGATCCTGAGTCTGAAGACTTCAAGAAAGTCTATGTGAGAGGAGAGATGGTACAGTTTTCTCCAGATCTCATTAATGATTTTCTGGGATGTGCATCTGAGAGGGAGTTCTAGGAGATAGATGACTGGGGGATGGTTGCTGCAGAGCTAACCCAGAGCATCTGCAGCAAATGGTCGTCTCATCCACAAACTATTCCGACCTCCAAGCAAACTCACAAATATGGCGCCCTGTTCAGAATTCTAATCCACAATTAGCTACCAACTAAGCACAGGGCAGCAGTGACTCATGCTCAGGGGAGGTTTCCGTATCACCTTAAAACTGGGAAGCAGTTCAATTACGGTGAGTTTGTATTCAGCAAAATCATCAACAGTGCAGAGTCTACAGTGGTCAAAGGACCACTATGCTATCCATCATTGATCTACAACATCATCAAGCAACAGAAGAAGAATGTGTCTTCAAAGAAAGACAAGATTATACCTCTCCACAAGCCTCTAGTAATCAAGGTTGCTTCTGAAATAGGAGATCCTTATCTTCATCTCCAGTTTAAGCAGTTCATGTCATCCAAAAAGGGAGTGGATGATACTGTTGAAGAATCCTCTCCAAAGGGTTCTGTGCTGATATTTTTAAAGAAAAGTCTGGAGTTTCATGCTCGTTTGATTTATGAGCATAGTTCTGAGAAGATGAAGATCCAACCAATGATTGCTGATCTATCATTTGGAGAAGAGTTTGCCTCCCAAGTAGCAGATGTTCCTGAGAATGTTCATAACTTGCATAAGCTTGCAAGTACTGTCGAAGCTGCTGCTCAGAAAAAGGCTACTCCAACAACAGAGCAAGGTGAAGCACAGACTGCAGCACAAGCTAAGGAAGCAGAAGCTATCCAAGAAGAGACTACAGAAGAAGCTCATAAAGAGGAGGCTCATGAAGAAGAGGCTGCTGAAGAAGAGGATGATGAAGAGGAAGCTGAAGAGGGTGATGATAAAGAGTCTGCAGAGACAGACTATGATGATGCTCAAGAAGAGGCTACTGATGAAGAGGATGAGCAAGAAGAAGAAGCACCAACAGAAAAATCCGAGTAGCTTTTCTGTTTATTCCCTTGCCTTTCTCGGTGGCAAATATGGGGAGTAAATGCGAATCTAAATCTATTTTTTAGATTTTATGTTTTTAAAATTTTGTTCTGTTCATTAAATTATCTTGCGCATTCTTATGTCTGCAAGATAGTTTATTTTTCTTTGATTAAGATGTAATATTTCTTTATCATTGAACAGAGTTTTTATCTACCCCTTATGATCTTAGTCTGCTTAAAAATGAAACTGCTGAGCTTAAACAGAAAAAACGCATTACAACAGAGCAGATACAAGCTGATAAGAAAGTGAAAAATAGTTGGATCATATCATGTTCACAGAGTCATTCAAGATCGTTTTTGAGTACATAGTCCTTCAGTTCAAGGATTGTGTTCTTTAAAAATATAGAGATGATTCACCACCAGATAAAGACAAAGGGGGAGATTGTTAGTGCCATCTGCACTAAGTGTTCGAGATTGTCATAATCAGTATGGCAAATCAATAAGAACGCAAATGGTTTTGGTTTTTCACTAAGTATGAACACCATGTTCTAGACATTGTTATGAACATTCCGCTGCCAATCTAATTGAAGATCAAGACATGTACTTGATCATGTTTGTGAACATGATCATGTACATATGTTGTCCAGATTATTTCCAGAGACGTGTCATTAGAAGATTCAAGGGATTGAAGCTGCCGACTTAAGATGGACGTTTCAAAATAGAAGACTGCCTTGTTCATGATGATGATCGAAAGGAATGAAGGGGTTCTATTCAAGGAAGGAGTTCCAAACTAGGGTTGTCCAAATCTAATTAGGAAATTTTTACTTTATTAATTAGAGTCAAAATAGGACTTCTGATTTCCATGTTAAGGCTATATCATCTATTATAAATAGCCTGGGATCAGAATCTAGTTTAGGAGTTGAGATTTTGACACACACGAGTGCACAGATACATCTAGAAAAAGGACTTCAGTATTGAACCACTTAGGCATTCGTTTATAGGCTAGAGTTGATCAAGTTTGATCATAGGTTTTCTAGAGAGTGTTTGAAGAGTTTATTCATTCACAACTTAGAGGAGTCTTGGGAGAGATTTCCTGTGGGAACTAGAGGGAGTCTAGGCTGTAAGGGGATCTTACAGTTCAGTCTAGTGAAAGAGGTTGTAAGGGGTAGGAAAGGGTTTGAGAGACTGCAGGTCTTCATATAATTGCCTTTGTACCATGACAACGGAGTAGTAGACTGTTTTCCACGGACTTGAGAAGTCCCCCTCATGTAGATCGATTGATAGAACAGGGTTAACATATCTTGTGTTTTGGTATTTACATTATTTATTCTGACTGACTTAACATGTTCTTTACAATATATGTGTACATCATTGTGAATATGTGCGCACAGATAGTGTAACTTCAAAGACTACTACTTGATTTCTTACTAGTTGTTCCACACTTTCACCCCATATACATGATTCTAACACACACTGTGCACCCATACACTTAAGTAATACATGAGTGGTAAAATCAAGAGTGAAAGCAAACGAGTGAACGTGAGATTGTGTGGTCCACACCTTGTTTTCTTTTACGTTTGTTCTTTTGCAAGTACCATGGATAGAGGTAAGAATGAAGCCTCTGCTTCACCTACACAGACAGACGACCCGAAGTTGTCCAGTGCACCCCCATAATAGGGCAAAGTACCAGTACGAGGCGCTTTCAAGGCACTTCCAGAAACAGCAATAGGCCATATCTGACAAGTTGGACAACTTGGTGCATCAGTTTGAGCGCATCAATATGCGATCAACTATCATGCAACCTATTAAAGGTACAGCTCGATGTGTTGAGTGTCAAGAAGAGCCTGGAGAAGAATTCTATGTAGAGAAGAGCTCAAAATTCGAGTATGAGCCCCCACAGAGAGGTCGTGGCTGCCCACAAGGACCTCAACGGTGTGCAGCCTATGCCGAACTGTCCTAATATGGTGATGGAGATGGCATGCTCAACAATATCAAAATGATCATTCTAGGGTTCGAAGGTCTACTTTGCACTTTGATTGCAAGTGCAAAGTAGACAAGATCTTCACGTGCTACGACTTTCCCGAGATCAAGAAAGTTCAGTTAGCATCCTTAGAGTTTAGAGGCTATGCAGCCTCATGGTGGGAGATACAACAAGAGTGACACCGCAGAGATAGGTATCCGCCCATGGATACATGGCAAGAGATGAATGATTTGATGTGGGGCCGATTCATTCCTGTGCATTATGAGAGAGAGCTCGAGAAGAAGCTCACCCGGATCAAGCAAGACGCAAGATCAGTTGAAGAATACCACAAGGAGCTTGAGACCGCCTTGAACGAATCTGAAAAGAGAAGTCCTTAAATGCTACCATCATTCAGTACATTGAAGGCATCAATCCCATCATCACCTATGAAGTTGAGCTCAAAGACTTCACCAGTGTAGAAGAGATGGTACACTACGCATCAATTGTGGAGAGACAGCTCAAAGAGGGCCGCCGTAGATCACACCAAAGTTCAGCCCCTACTCAACCTTCCTAGAACAAAGGTATGAACTCCACATCACCTTTTAACACTTCTACGGAGCCTACACAAGCCTGAGGTCAATTCGGACCGCCCGAGTGGTGTTTTGACAGTTCTGCACCGTAGACCAGCAGTAGACCTGAGTCTACTCCTGCACCACCTGCATGGCCGAGATGTACATGGCCAAACCCACCTAGTGTGCTGCCAAATGCAGGACAAAATCATGTCTGTGATATCCAATGTCACAAGTGCCAAGGTTGGGGCCACTTTCAGAACCAGTGTCCGAACCGACATGTTCTGTTCATTCACCGAATAGAATGAGATTGAGTCAGCCAGTGAGGATGAGGAGCAGCCCATAGTTAATGTAAAAAAGGAGATAGAAATGTCCCCAGTTGACACAGTTGAAGAGGAACCTGAGATTCCTCATGTCAACCTTGTGTCTATTCGTAGCCTAAGCATCAATCGAGAAGAAGAGCAGCCAAATCAGTATGAAAACATCTTTGCCACACGTGTTTCCATCCAAGACAAGACCTACTCGATGGTAATTGATAGTGGGAACATGATCAACGCCATTAGCTAGTACGCAGTCAACAAATTGGCGTTGGCTACCATGAAGCATCCGAAGCCGTACAAACTGTAATGGCTTACGGATCGAGGAGAGATCAAAGTAACGGCCTACGTAAGTATCGAATTCTCTATTGATCGATTTTTTGACTCAGTTATTTGCGATGTTATTTCTATGGATGCAGCGCACATACTATTAGGTAGGCCATGGCAGTTGCACAGACAGACAGTTTATGATGGTTTTGTGAACACATACACTGTGATGCGAAATGGTGAAGCTACCACATTGAAGTCGCTGTCCCCTAAAGCCTTTGCTGAGGATCAATGACTTATGCAAGAGAGGTTTAAAGCAGAGAGAGCAAAGGAGGCCGCCGTCGCAGCCCGAATGTCCGTTGCCGAAGGACAGCTTACGGTCGTGAGTTCCACCAAGGCCGCCACCCCTTCACCATCCAAAACAACTCCTAAACAGCCCTCTAATGATTTTCTTGTGCGTGGGAATTCATCTGGATCAGCTGCAAAGAAAGATCAAAATCACAGCTTGTTTCTTTCTGTTAAAGGCGTAGAGAAAACATTAAATGCAGGTTTAGCTTTTGTTCTTCTATCTTATAAGATTAGTGCTATTAATGATGTTTCTTTGCCTAGTGTTTTGCAGCCACTTATGGAGGAGTTCACGGATATGTTCCCAGAAGAGATTCCAAGTGGATTGCCTCTAGTTCGTAGGATCGAGCGCCAAATTTCCAGCCTGGTGCAGTGCTTCCAAATCATCTAGCATACCGCTCTTTACCCGAGGAGACCAAGAAGACTGATAGAAAAGTGAAAGAGCTGTTGGAGAAGAAGCAGATTCGAGAGTCGATGAGCCCCTACGCAGTTCCAGTCATTCTAGTACCAAAGAAGAACAACGAGTGGAGAATGTGCATGGACTGCCGCCCCATCAATAAAATCACTATAAAGTATGAGTTTCCTATCCCTAGACTTGATAACATGCTTGATGAACTTTTTGGATCAAAATTTTTTCTAAAATTGATTTGAGGTCTGGTTATTTTCAAGTAAGAATGCATGAAGGGGATGAATGGAAAATAGCTTTTAAGACTAAGCATGGTTTATATGAGTGGTTAGTTCGGCCTTTTGGTCTCACTAATGCACCGAGTACCTTTATGAGATTAATGAACCATGTTTTACGTGATATGATTGGGATATTCGTTGTTGTGCATTTTGATGATATCCTGATTTACAGTCACGATGCACAGGCACACCTAGTTCACCTTAGGTGTGTTTTTGAGATTTTGAGATCGAATAAGCTGTATGGAAACATGTCTAAGTGCTCTTTTTTTTGATGAATTCGTATTTTTAGGCTTTGTTGTGAGTGTGCGTGGGATTAAGGTTGACCGATCTAAGATCAAAGCGATCGAAGACTGGCCGACGCCCAAGTCCGCAAGTGAGGTACGGTCCTTTCACGGCGTTGCCGGATTTTATCATTGCTTCATGAACAATTTTTCTAGCATTGTTGCGGCTCTTACTTAGCTAAATAAGAAGGACCGCAAGTTTGAGTGGGGTAAAACACAAGATGATGCTTTTACACATTTGAAATATCTGTTGTGCCATGCATCTGTTTTGTGTTTACTTGATTTTGGTAAAGTGTTTGAGATTGAATGTTATGCTTCGGGAATAGGTATTAGTGCTGTTTTGATGCAGGAACGGTATCCAGTCACCTACTTCAATGAGAAATTAAATGGTGCAGCTCTTCGTTATTCTGCTTATGATAAGGAGTTGTACACATTGAAGAGATCATTGGAGACGTGGCAGCATTATCTCTGGCCAAAGAAGTTCATGATTCACACGGACCATGAGAGCTTAAAGTATCTGAAAGGATAGTAAAACTTGAACAAGAGACATGCGAGGTGGGTCGAATGCATCGAGTCTTTTTCGTACGACATCAAGTACAAAAAGGGTGAAGAAAACGTTGTTGTCGATGCTCTATCTCAAAGGTACATGTTGCTTAACTTAATACATGCTAAAATGTTTGGTTTTGAGTCTATTAAGAGTCTCTATGCTTCAGATCCATTCTTTTGCACCTATTTATTCTACATGTTCAGCTAAGTCATGGTCACATGAGGGTTTTTACGTGTATGAAGGATTTTTATTCGAAGAGTCTCAGTTATGCATTCCTAATTGTTCTATGTGTGAGCTACTTATGTTAGAGTCGCATGCGGGGGATTTGATGGGTCACTTTGGTGTGAATAAAATATTGAACTTCCTGCATGAACACTTTTATTGGCTGCATATGAGGAGAGACGTTGAAAACGTGTGTCGTAGATGCATTACATGTCATAGGTCGAAATCTACTTCACATCCATTTGGTTTATACACGCCCCTACCCACCCCTACTTCACCTTGGATTGATTTGTCTATGGATTTTCTCTTGAGTTTACCTAGATCTAGATCGGGTAAGGATTTTGTGTTTGTTGTGGTTGATCGGTTCTCTAAGATGGCATATTTCATTGCATGTCGCAAAATCGAAGATGCTGTGCACATAGCCAATTTATTTTTTGTGCATGTTGTTAGATTACATGGTATTCCTAAAACTATTGTTAGTGATAGGGATTCCAAATTTCTTACACATTTTTGGCGTGTGTTGTGGGGAACATTAGGGACCAAGTTATTATTTTCTACTACTTGTCATCTATAAACCGATGGTCAAACTGAGGTTGTGAATCGCACTTTAGGAACATTACTTAGGTCTTTAATTAAAAATAATTTGAAGTCATGGGAAGAGTGTTTACCTTACGTTGAATTTGCATATAATCAAGTGGTACATTCTTCTACTAATATGTCTCCTTTTGAGGTTGTTTATGGATTTAATCCACTAACGCCTACTGATTTGATACATTTACCCATTGAGCATCTAATGAGTATTAACGGTTTGAGACGACCTGAGCAAGATAAGGAGATGTACGAGAGAGTACCTGCTCGAATCGAGTACAAGGGCCACCACGCGGCCGAGAGTCGGAACATACAGTGCAAGAAAGTTGTCTTTAAGCTTGGAGATCATGTCTGGATTCATCTGAGTCCCGGATGATTTCCACACTTGAGGAAATCTAAGTTGTGGCCACATGGGGATAGATCATTCACAGTCCTTAGTCGTGTCAATGACAATGCATATCGCATTAATCTTCCAGATGAGTATAAATGTTCTTCAACATTTAATGTTGCTGATTTATCTCCCTATATTGTAGATGAGTTCGATCATGATGAGGATCCAAATTCAAGGATGAATTCTCTTCAGCAAGGGGAGAATGATGAAGCCATGGTTAGCAATGATGATTCAAACCCGGAGTTGCAAATTAGAGATCTAGTTACAAAGTTACGAGCTAAGCGTCTTCAAGGTTACTTTCAAGCTTATGTTCGAAAGAAGCTCGATGATGAGATGGACATTCAAGGCAGCCCCAATTTAATTACATTGTTAACTTGTAAAGATGATGATCAAGAGTTGAAGAATAATACATGAAGTGAAGAAGAGAAGATGTGCACGTGTGCATGTGTATGATCGACGTGCATGGTGTGTGCCTGTGACGTAAAGTTCAGCCCTTAGTTCATTTAATTAGGGGTTGAATTTTATTTGGACTATAGTATTTATTAATTTAATTTAGACTATAGTTTTGTCCATATTTTTATTTAATTATGTGACAATTTTCGCTACTAGTTTAGTCCAAGTTGACTAGAATTATATTTAAGGCATATTCCTACTTTGAATAGAATTCTAGTTTAGGCAATTTCCTAGTCTAGTTTGAACTCTTTTTGGACCTTGCATTTTCAGTCCCTTTAGCTTTAATTTTCGGCCCTTATTGTCTTATATATAGGGGACCTTTACTACTTTGATACTTTAGACATTATTGATTAAATTTGGCTTTGCATACAATTGTGTCTCTCCCATTTAATTCATTTGTTGTTTTCGATACAAAACACCATTCTTAAAGCTAGCAACTTTATGTTTTATTTTGAGGGAACATTCTAATTCACATGAGGGATTAGGGTGAACTCGCTATCCGAGGAGTAACTTGAAGATTCGTTTTCATCGTACAAGATACATCGGGGATTAATCGGATTGCAAATCACAACACCAACATCGACACCACCATCTTGACTTCATTCATCTTCCAAATCACGTCCGTAAAATTCCTACCATACATCAAGATTGATCAAGTGTCATCGATCAAGTTTCGAAGCCAACCGATCATTTCGGGTTATACACGCTCAACTCGATGCGAACAACATCTATCCGTAAGTTCATCTTTTACACATCATATCCTATCTTCCCAAGATATTCCTCACCTATCAAGAACATCCCACACATCCTTAATACCTGTCCTTAAAACATCATCGTAATTCAGCCCAGTTTGAGTTGGATTAGTGTGCTATCTTTGTGTCATCATCTTGGTATCGTAATTAGGTCTAAAGTAGTTCGTCTATTTATTTCGAGTCTTATTTTGTTTAATTCAGTTCATTTATTTGATTTGATTCCTTAGGTTAGGATTGAATCCTTCATTAGTTGACGTGTTCCATCTAGAAGTCTTCTGCGCATTTTCGTATCATGTTCAGTTTATCTGCCCGAGTTACATCAATTTTTGTCTAATTATATATGATCACTTTTTGGACAAATTGTTAAAATAATGAATTTTAATAAACTATTTTCGTCTAATTATATATTGATTACTTTTATGATGCGATATTTTGAGGAGTTCAATGTATGTCTTATGTATACAAAATTATATTTGAATGAACTGTATCTGTTGTGTGATATATATTTATATGTAGGAAGGTCGGCTTGTGTGCATTCCTCAGGATGCCTGGGACACATGGCTGGTGTATTTGGACAGTTCAGAGGTCACGAAGAAGGTTGACATTTCATTGAAGAACACAATGTCTGAGCCGGATGGCCCTAATATTGGCATTGTGAAGCACAAAGGCAGATCCTAATGTGCTCATCCGCATGCTACAGCATTGGTTCGTACTCTAATTATTATAATTTATTTTTAAGTTAATTAATTATTATGTTGGATTTTCGTATAAATACTATGTTAGGAAAAACTATCAAGGAACCTCTAGAAAAGGTTTTGATGAGATGTCAAAACTATCTATGAAAATCTAACTAAAATTCAAGTTGTAGATCTGAGCTGATCAATCCAGAGCATCGAAAAGGAACTCAAGTAAAGCCAAAGTCAACTAATCTAGAGTATAGTCTGCAAGCTGAAGGATAAGTCAACTCAACTACGGAGTCAAAAGTCAAAACTAGTCGAAATAAACTGATAACTAAGTCAGCTGAGCTGAGGGAGAAAAGAGTCGACTAAGACTAAAGGAACTGATAAGAGATCAGTTTAAACTAAAGACTGGAAGTATCCAACTGATGGCCAAGCTGATAAGAAAGCTTAAGAGAAATCAGTCAAGCTGACAAGCTAGCCAAGAACTTGGGATCAGTTGAACTGGAGAAACAAAGCTCAAAACTGCCAACTGGAGCAATGGCCAAACTGAGCTGACAAGCTCAAAACTGCCAACTGAAGCAACGGCCAAACTAAGCTGACATGCTCAAAACTGGCAACTGGAGCAATAGCCAAACTGAGCTGACAAGCTCAAAACTGTCAACTGAAGCAATGGCCAAACTAAGCTGATAAGCTCAAAACTGCCAACTGGAGCAATGGCCAAACTAAGCTGACAAGCTCAAAACTGCCAACTGAAGCAACGGCCAAATTGAGCTGACAAGCTCAAAACTGCCAACTGGAGCAATGGCCGAACTGAACAAACAATTTCAGAACTGCTAACTGGAACTCAAAACTGCTAATTGAAGCTAGAGAACCCTGGAGTTATTGCTCAAACTGGCGAATCTTGGAATAAATGCTTCAACGAAGATCCTGGAATTAAATATCCAATGAAGATCGATTGGCAAAGCAACGGCTACTTCAACCAAAAGCTCCAGCGATCAATAAAGACCATTTGCCATTGATGAACCAACAGAGCCACCAATCAATGGAACTCAACGGTCATAAAATCACTCCTCTATAAAAGACGAGTGAATTAAAAGTTTTAAAAGACTACTCTTCACCTCCACAACTTTCGCATATACATTCTTGAAATATTCAAGCAAGAGCTTTTCTTTCTCCCTCCCAATTAGCTCAAGTTCAGCATTTGATAAAAACTGCGAGAGTCCAACTGAGAAGAAGAATCCAAAGAGTCGAGATATTCAGCCAACTGTTGACGATTCAGCCAGGGCAGCCTTCTCAGTTTCAGTTATACAACGATCAACTAGCCAGCTCAATTGAAGGAGTGCATCAGTTGATACCCCCTGTTCAAGACTAACCTCTTGAAGATCGAAAGAGATCTAAAACCTTGTAAAGACGACAATAGCACCTACCTTCCTAGCAAGCAGTTAGGGACTTCAAGTATGAGTCGTCGACCCGCTGAGGTAGCGATCAGTTACCAGGTTCAACCAACTGTCCTTCATTGTGTAATTTGCAAAGAAACTCAAGTTATATAGTGAAGTTTCCCTTCTGCGGAAGGAAGAGATGACATAGAAGTTTGAGACTTCGAACCTCTATAAATCACTTGTGTGTTGTATTATTTTGACTATTGCATATCTTTAAACTGTACACAAGTTCACACAATCTGCACCAAGCAGTCATAACTGATCAACCAGTTTTTGCGTAGATAAGTTTCTCTAAGCGAGTCAAAGAGCCCTATTATTTTGCATTTAAAGTAAAAAGTTTTCAATCAGTTTATTCACCCCACCCCTCTAAACTGATATCGACTCGCCCGGGACCAACAAGTGGTATCAGAGCAATTGATTCTAAGGATCAGCTGTTTCTGCAGATCAACTGAATCAGATCTACTTATCTGTGCTAACATTCCAGCTATGGGAAACCATAAGCTACCTTTATTTTCAGTTGAGAATTATGATAACTGGAGCAGGAGAATGAAGGCGCATCTCTGCTCAATTCATAAGAATATGTGGGAAGTCATTGAAGATAGTCCAATCATCATCATGATGGACAATGATGCTCACATAGTTGATATCAATCAACCGGCAAGGATTCCAAAGCCAACTAATCTTCTCACCAGTGAAGAGAAGAAGTTAAAGAATCTAGAGTTCGTTGCTCAAGCTGCACTATTTCAAACTCTAGATGAAGACAGAATGAAGGACACAAAGAACTGCACAACTACCAAGGAAATATGGGACCTACTAGCAGACCTATACAAAGAGTCCGAAGCCATCAAAGGAAACAAGCTCCAACTGGTAGTCGACAGATATGAATCCTTCAAAATGCAGCCAGAAGAGTCCATCTCAAGCCTTGAAACCAGATTTCTAGGCATCATTAGTGAGATGACCAACCTCGGGAGAAGTTATCCCAATTCTGAGATGAATTCCAAAATATTGGATAATCTCACTGAAGAATGGGACATGAAAGTGATAGCTACAAAAGAATCAAGAAATCTAAATAGCATCACTCCCAGAGAATTGTTTGGCTTTCTCAAAGCTCATGAGTATAGTCTAAACTGAAAGAAGGAAGCATCAACATCGTCAGCTCAAGATGCAGCTTTCTATGGTGAAAGGAACCGGTTTAGAGACACTCGGGGAAGGAACAACTTTTGACCTAGGATCTCACCAGCTAGAGAAAATCAAGGCGGATCCTTATCTGAACGAAAAAGAGAAACAACTGAAAAGAAGGAGAATCTAACTGAAGACATCAATGATCAAATCCAATCAGTTACCAGGTTGCTAGAGAAGTTGAATAGAGTTCGGGATAAACAATCAGTTTCACCTCAAACTGATGAAATCCCAAAAGATGAGAGAACTCAACAACCAGCTGAACGGTCAGCTGAACCATTTAGGGGTGGCAACCGAAATCAATGAGAGTGTTTTCACTGCCACAAACAAGGACATTACAGATATGAATGTCCAGAACTCCCTGAAGATAAGAAAGCCAAATTGAGGAGAAGCTTCTTCAAAAGAAAAACAATGGTTGCAAATTATGAGAATACCGTGCTAGACGATTCAGACTATCCATCTGGAATTGATTCTGACGGCTACAGCTCAGATGATGAAGCACTATTTTACCTCATGGCTGACAATGATGAAGAGGTTAGTACAGCTGATTCTCAAACCTCTTTCTATCATATTAATGAAGCAACTGTTTCTAGCAATGAACTTGATATGAAACTTATGATGCTAGAAGATCAATTAGCTTCAATATCTTGCTTGCATGTTGAACTGAAACATGAAAATGATGAACTGAGAAATAGAGTTAGAAAACTGAGCATTGATCATGAAAGACTGAATTATCTTGAGTCTCAGTTTATGGAATTTGAAAAGTTGAAACTAAGAACTACTGATCTAGAAGCTGAAAATCAAAAACTCAAGCAAGAGATCCATGAGAGAGAAAAAGTAACTCTGAAATTCAAAAAGGGATCTCAAACTCTAGATGAGATATTAAATCATCAAACAACTGGAACTAGCAGCTCAGGGCTAGGATATAGCAAGTTCACCGCCCTAGAGAAAGGAAAAGCAATTGCTCAACCCAGTGATAAAGGGATCCTAAAAGGATTCACTAGATCTCATGATCAGCTAGCTGAGATAACCAAAGGCAAAGAAATATTGAAAAATCCTCAAACTCAGCCCAGACAATTTGGTCAGTTCTACCAAACAAAAATACCAGGCCAACTGAAGCCCAACTTCCAGCCAAGACCATCAGTTCAATCAAATCAATTCACTCGTCCAAAGCCTCCAGTTTAACAAAGACCACCAGCTCAACAAAGAATGATCCCAAGGTAAACTAATAGATCAGCCCTCTTTAGAAAGAAAAATCAGTTTAGATCACAAGCCTATCCTACCAAGAAGTTCAAACAGAACACCTATAGGAGAGATCAAAGAAACTCGTTTGAACCCTACCATCACTATAATGAGTACCTGGATTCCAGAAATGAACAAAAAGGTTCAATCCAATAAACTGGAAACATACAAAGCACTGGTCTGATCACAAAACTCAAACTTCTCAAGACCAAAGCATTTTAGTTGAATTGTTTTATCCAACTAACTCTCAACGCAGGTATCACTCAACTTATTCAAATCAGAATAGAAGAGTTGAGAGAAAATCTAAACTGATCAGGCGATCCAAGTCAGTTGGATCTCTGAATGATAAAAAGTCGAAAGTTTAGCAAGTTTAGATTCCAAAAAGCTTGATGTATCAACAAGGACCTGATATGAAACGGGTCCCTAAATGATAATCCCATTTTTGCAGGACAATAGCATCCTATCTATGAAGAAAGCCAAAGACATTTGGTATCTAGATAGCGGGTGCTCCAAGCACATGACCGGAGACAGAGAAGATCTTGATGGTTATGAAAAAGTCAAAGGTCCACTTGTCACATTTGGAGACAACTCCAAAAGTCGAACCATTGGAGAAGGGTTCGTTGTCAAGGGAAAAGTTATGGTATATGGAGTCTCCCACGTGGATGGACTAAAACACAAAGTACTCAGCATCAGTCAGCTGTGCGACAATGGCTACTCAGTTGACTTCACTAAAGACTCCTGCAACATAACAGACAAGTCAACTGGAGTAATTCTTCTCACTGGTATAAGAAGAGGCAACATGTACATTGTTGACTGGTCAACCGGCTACTCAGAAGCTTGCTTTCTTTCAAAAGGATCAACTGAGGCAAGCTGGCTATGGCATCGACAACTGAACCACCTCAACTTCAAAACAATCAACTACCTAGCTAAGAAAGAGCTAGTTGAGGGGCTTCCCAAGGAGATATATAAGAAAACAGCTGTATGTGGACCATGCCAAAAAGGGAAGTAAGTGAAGTCATCCTTCAAGAATATGAGTCATCTACCAGGCACAACTGATTGCCTCCAACTGCTACATATGGATCTGTTTGGTCCAGTCAGACCACAGACACCAAAAGGCAAAAGATTCACTCTTGTAGTAGTGGATGATTTCTCAAGATATACATGGGTGGAATTCTTGAGAAGCAAAGATGAAACTTACCACAAGCTAACGGTGTTGATCAGAAGGCTACAAACTGAAAAAGAAAGATCAGTTCAAAGAATTCACTCCGATAATGGAACTGAATTTGTGAATCAACAAATGATCAGCTTTGTCAACCAACTTGGAATCACTCATGAACACTTAGTTGCAAGAACTCCACAACAAAACGGTGTAGCTGAACGGTGAAACCGAACGCTTAAAAAAGCAGCTCGAGCAATGATAGTTGATGCCAGCATAGCTGAAGGATATTGGGCTGAAGCAGTCAACACAGCATGCCACACTCAAAATCGAAGTGCAATAGTCGCCGCACATGACAAAACACCCTATGAGCTGTACAAGGGCCGTAAGCCTTCCATCTCATATTTTAAAGTATTTGGCTGTAAATGTTATATTCACAACAATGGAAAGACTCAACTGAAAGCTTTCAGTGCTAAAGCTGATGAGGAAATATTCCTTAGGTATAACTCTCCTCATGCACAAGCTTACAGAGTGTTCAATAAACAAACTCTTGTTGTGGAAATAACATGTCATGTGGTATTTGATGAATCTGCTAATGAGTACAGGAATAAAGAAAGAATAGACACATCAGTTCAAGTACTACCTAGTGAAACTGAGAACTCGCAGGACTATGTGGATTACATTATTCCAGAGCGGCTTGAAGTTTCACTAGAAGAAGTCAATGAAACTGGTACTAAATCAGTTGAGAACAACTTGGTCAATGAAGACATAAATCGTGCTGAGACCATAACCCCCACAACTGAAACAGTGGGAAGAACTGATGAAGATGCCGAACCAACTGATGAAAGGGTAACTGATGACGTTACCACAGTGGAACCAGCTGAAGACCCAGCTGAAGCTATCTTGCCCAAATGGCTCCGAAGCTATCCAACTAACAAGATAGTTGGTGACCCAAGAAGTCGAGTCCAAACCAGAAGTTCAACTGAGCATGCATTGTTCACATGCTTCATATCTTAAACTGAACCAGCAAACGTCAAAGAAGCCTTAGAAGATTCAGACTGGATCATGGCCATGTAAGAAGAACTGAATCAGTTCACAAGAAATGACGTATGGTTTCTTGTTGATAGACCAAAAAACCTAGAAGGTCATTGGTACAAAATGGGTTTTTCGCAACAAACTGGATGAACAAGGAGTGATCACAAGGAACAAGGCTAGACTGGTAGCCAAAGGATACTCACAGAGTGAAGGGATTGACTTTGATGAGACATTCACACCAGTTGCAAGGTTGGAAGCCATCAGACTATTCCTAGCCTATGCAGCTCACTTCAATTTCATAGTCTACCAAATGGATATCAAGAGTACTTTTCTTCAAGGAATGCTCAAGGAGGACGTGTATGTCGAGCAACCGCCAGGCTTTGAAATTGGTGATCAAGTCTTCAAACTGAAGAAAGCCCTCTACAGACTGAAATAAGCTCCTAGAGCGTGGTATGAAACTCTTACAACATTTTTGCTGAAAAATGGGTTTCAAAAGGAAGTTATTGATCGAACTCTATTCCGAATAGAACAATGAACTGAGATCTTAATGGTTCAAATTTATGTGGATGACATAATTTTTGGATCAAAAAGCAAAGATCTATGCACACGATTTGCTCAACTGATGCAAAGAGAATTTGAGATGAGCATGATAGGAGAAATGACATTCTTCCTAGGACTCCAAGTGAAGCAGCTGAAAGATGGGATCTTTATCAACCAGGCCAAGTACACTAAAGAACTAGTCAAGAAGTTTGGCATAAGTAAAGGAAAAACTCTCAAGATCCCTATGAATACATTAGTTCAGCTAACTCTTGATGAAAAAGGAGAATCAGTTAGCCAAACATATTACAGAGGAATCATTAGGTCGCTACTTTACTTAACAGCTAGCCGGCCAGACATCTCTTATTTAGTCGGTCTATGTGCACGGTTCCAAGCTAACTCAAAGAAAAGTCATCTTGAAGCAGCAAAGAGGATTATCAAATATCTCAAAGGAACCATAAATCTTGGGTTATGGTATCCCAGAGATGACAGTTTGAGTCTAATTGGGTATTCAGATTCAGACTTTGGTGGATGCAAGATCGACAGAAAAAGCACTAGTGGAACATATCAGTTTCTAGGAAGCAAACTGATATCCTGGTTTAGCAAGAAGCAGCAATTAGTTGCCACATCAACAACTGAAGCAGAATATGTAGTTGCTGGAAGCTGTTGTGCTCAGATACTCTAGATGAAGCAACAGTTGAAGGACTACAAAGTCGAAACTGAAGAAGTACCTATATTCTGTGATAACAATAGTGCAATTGCAATATCTCAGAATCCAGTTCTACATTCAAGAACTAAGCACATTGACATAAGACATCACGCCATCAGAGATCACATCGAGAAGAAGGACATATGCATCAAATATGTCAACACTGAGAAGCAGATAGCTAACATCTTCACCAAACCATTGCCTGAGGCAAGGTTTATGGAGCTATGCATACAATTGGGATTACTTGAGCTAGCATCAAAAGATGAAGATGATCAACTGGAAGAAAAGGTTCAAGGAATCACTTCAGCTGAAGAGATGAATTGAACTGAAAAGCTTCAACTCATCAGAACAAGCAGCTTATAACTGAAAAAGTCGTGAAACTGATCAGTTGGACATATAAGCTATCAGTTTGAGAAGAAACAAGAAGTTGTGGAGAGAAAGTAAACTGGAGCTAATCAGTTTACCCCATCAGCTCGATTAAATCATCAGTTCATTTGCTCGAACTGATGATCCAGTCAGTTATGCAGAACATACTAGCTGCAAATTGATCAAACTGATGAAGAAATCATAGGAACTGGAATCAACTCAAAAAGAGATATCAGTTCAAAAACCAGCTGAAGGAAAATAGCTGAACTGAGAAACAGCTGAATGAAGGTCCAAGCAGTTGATGAAGTGAGGAACTGATAAGCAAACATCTCAGTTGGAACTGATCAACATGGAGATCATCAGCTACAGTCGAAACCAACTGATAACGTAATCAGTTTCAAGCCAAGAGGAAGCCACAAGAGAGAAACAGATAAGTTCAAAGCATTCAATAGTAGGAACGATAAAAACACGTGTCACTCAAATATTACCGTTGAACTTTCTCTCTCTCTCTCCTCATTCATCCCCAATGGATAGAATCGAAAGGCCAATCGACGAGTCGATTGAATGAATCCAACCGTTGAATTTCTAGCATTCGAAACGTCTCAACCATTGGATGAGCCTCACCTCTCTATAAATAAGTCGGCTAAGTCTTCAAGATAAGCTTAACACTTTCTACTACCGACTTTTCTATCTCATCTCCAGCTAGAGTTCTTAGCCTTCCAGATTATCTCCCCACGCTAAAATCTCACATTCGTAAATCATGACTCTATTCTCGACCAATCCTCATCGAAGGAAGTTCAATTTCAAAATCACCGGTGAAGACTCCACAGTCTTCAGCAAGGATCTGTATCATGACAAGATACTCAGCAGAGACAACTTTAGAAAATTTTCCAATATTCCTAGCTATTGTGAAGGAATCATTCAGTCAATTGAAAATTCTGGGCTGAAGATATTCATGTTGGGGTTTTTTCGAATTGCACCACCGCAGGATCTAATTGGATGTTCATTAATCCTAATGTCATGTAGATCATAAATTCATGCATCTCATATGTTTTAATCAACTGAGTTCAATTAACATGCAAAGCCGGTTTAAACGATTCTACTAAAGCGGAAACATAGAAATTGAAAAACAACTTACAAATTAAACGACGGGTGGAGGACAAGATTAAAGGTCTAATCTTGTTGTTGTATGTATGAAAAACGGCGCCCCACAGTGATATTCCACTCCTTGATCTTCTGTTGTATTCCCGGACTGAATCTAGTTTCAGGGTGGGCTGAAATCTACTCGATCGGTATGGAATCTGTAGAGATAAAGAGAACACAAGAGGAGCTGATCTGTTTACTTAAAATTTCGTCCCCCACCCTCTTATATATAAGGGGGTGGGCGAAATTTCAATGTCCCAACCCTACTGGGTTTGGGCCTCTATCTCTTTTTCTATCTCCAGTCCATTGAAGTCATATTGGGCTACAACAGGGATCTAGAAGAATATTAAATTGACCTGCTAATTTATTTAATTTCCAATATCCAATAAACTTATGATATTATTAAATAAATTAAGTATTATTTTTATTCCACTAAAGAAATAATACTGACCTACCAATTTAATACATATTTCTGAATATGCTTTCTCTTTTAGTCCAGCCATTCCCCGTGTTTAAGATATAATGCCCATTAATTAATTATGTAAGCTTATGACAGCTATAATTAATTAATATCTTATCCTTGAGTAGTACCACACAAGCTTTACTCATGCACGGAATAAATTCCACCTGCAGGGTTTCAGCATGAACTTGCATTTCCTCAAGGGGACACCATCAAACTGGCGCACCAGGACATGGTGCCCCTACATATTACACGACCCATCATAAGTATAAATGTCACAACCCAAGATATCGAGATTATTGATTCTTATGAAAGAATCTCACCCTTTGATAAATCAAAGCTGCAAACACTACACGTATATATCCGCCAACACATAGGGGTTAAGAACCCGAACTCTGTGGATTCTTATTCTCTCATTTAAGGTCAGAATAGATAATAGAATCCTAAGTAGATCCTCCTCAATACACTTGACCATGTATTAGAATAATCAGTTAGTCAAGAAAAACTAACTATCAGATTATTCTACGGTGTACCGATAGCAGGTTCAGTGTTATCTAAACGGTGAGCCTTTTAATACATTATAAGGAAACGATGATATGATCTAACCGTGTGTTTGCCCACACCATATCATCTACAATGTAAGTATAGTGAACATGCATGTAAATATAACAATTTAAATGCAAACAGTGACTACAATAGTATTCATTCTATATCATCATAAAACCATTTTTAATAATGTATACAAAAGACAGGTCTTCTAGTATACAAAACCATCAATCTCCCACTTATAATTGAAGCATGTCTTTCAAATATAAAACAAACTGGAAAAAACTCTCCAACTCTAACTAAAATCTCAAACGGCAACCCCGGGTCTGCATCTCACTCCCATTTTCTCCACGTGACCGTAGAAGGTCTTAGCCGGAAGGCTCTTCATGAATGGATCAGCTAAATTGTCCACCGATGCAATCTTGACCACTACCACATCTCCTCTCTTAACGATTTCTCGTATAAGATGGTACTTTCTCTTTATGTGTTTACTTGGCTTATGGGCTCTGGGTTCCTTCGAATTTGCCACTGCACCCGAGTTATCACAATATACCGTGATACTCTTAGGCAAATCAGGAACCACGCTCAAGTCCAACAAGAAGCTCTTAAGCCAGACGGCCTCTTTTGCAGCCTCAGAGGCAGCTACATATTCGGCCTCCATGGTGGAATCCGCAATGCATTTCTGCTTTATGCTCCTCCATGCAATGGCTCCGCATCCCAAGGTAAACACATAGCCTGAGGTAGATTTACTCTGATCTTTATCGGATTGAAAATCTGAGTCCGTGTAACCCAAATGCACTAGACTATCAGAGCGGTATACCAGCATATAATCTCGAGTCCTTTTCAGGTACTTGAGTATATTCTTAACCGCAGTCCAGTGACCTTGTCCAGGGTTAGACTGATATCTGCTTACAATGCCGACTGCATAGCATATATCAGGTCTAGTGCATAGCATAGCATACATAAGGCTTCCCACAGCCGAAGCATATGGAATGCCCTTCATCTCATCTATCTCAGCCTGTGTGTGGGGACACATATCCTTGGATAGATGAATTCTATGCCTAAAAGGTATAAAACCTTTCTTGGAATCCTGCATGTTAAACCTAGCTAGCACTGTGTCGATATATGTCGCCTGGGATAAGCACAACATCCTTTTCTGGCGATCTCGAATTATCTTGATGCCAAGGACATGTCCGGCTTCTCCTAGATCTTTCATATCGAACTGCTTGGACAACCACACCCTTATGTTAGATAATAATTTCTTACTGTTTCCAATAAGTAAGATATCATCAACATATAGCACGAGGAAAGCCACGACATTTCCGTCACTCTTCTTGTACACACAGCTCTCATCCGGACATTACACGAATCCATATGACTGGATAACCTCGTCAAACCGGATGTTCCAAGACCTTGACGCCTGCTTAAGTCCATAAATGGATCTCTTAAGCTTGCACACTAAGTGCTATTGGCCTTTAGCAATGAAACCCTCTGGTTGCTTCATGTGGATGTTTTCCTCAAGACTTCCATTCAGGAAAGCTGTCTTGACATCCATCTGCCAAATCTTATAATCCAAATGAGCGGCAATAGACAAGAGAATCCGGATTGACTTAAGCATGGCTACCGGTGAAAAGGTTTCCTCATAATCGATCCCTTCTTTCTGAGTATACCCTTTCGCCACCAATCTTGCCTTGAAGGTTTCAACCTTCCTGTTAGCTCCTCTCTTGCGTTTGTAAACCCACTTACACCCAATGGGTTTTACCCTATCCTGTGGTTCTATAAGCTCCCAGACTTGATAGTGATCCATAGATCCAATCTCAGACTCCATTGCAATTTTCCAAGAGTCTGCATCTTTGTCTTGGATCGCTTCATCGTAGGTCCTGGGATCCAATTCATTTAGTCCTTCAGGGAAATCCGAAGATTCACCCAAACCAATGAATCTGTCAGGTTGGCGTACAACCCTCCCACTGTGATGAGGCAGTTCATGTACTTCTGTGACACGTTGTGCAGTAATTTGTGGTTCCTCTTCTTGTACTGTTGGTGTCAGATTCAAATTTTCCGTCCTAAGTTCCTCGAGTACTATCTCACTTCTTGGCTTGTGATTTATTATATAGTCTTCCTCTAAGAATCGAGCATTGGTACTCACAATGATCTTCTGATCCTTAGGACTATAAAATAAACCACCTTTCGATCCTTTGGGATATCCAACAAATAGTCTAACATCCGTACGTGGTGCCATTTTATCAGCTTCCTTATCCAGCACATGTGCTGGACTACCCCAAATCAGAAAATGTCCAAGACTGGGCTTTCGTCCAGTCCAAAGTTCTGTGGGCGTAGATGGGACTGATTTTGATGGAACCACATTAAGGATATAGGCTGCCGTTTCCAGGGCATATCTCCAGAATGAAATAGGCAGATCTGAATAGCTCATCATCGATCTAACCATCTCTAACAATGTTCTGTTCCTTCTCTCCGCCACGCCATTCTGCTGTGGCGTTCCTGGCGCAGTCAACTGGGATGTAATCCCATTCTTTGCTAAGTAGTCCCTAAATTCATTCGAGAGGTACTCACCACCATGATCAGACTGTAGTGATTTGATACTTTTACCTGTACGTTTTTCCACTTCCGCTCTAAATTCTTTGAAAGTCTCAAAGGATTCTGACTTGCGGCGTAACAGGTATATGTATCCATACCTTGAGTAATCATCAATGAGTGTGATGAAATACTCGTACCCTCCTCGAGCTTGAACTGACATAGGGCCACATAAGTCAGAGTGAATCAAATCTAGTACCTCTTCAGATCTATTCCCTTTATCCTTAAAGGGTCGCTTGGTCATTTTACCTTCCAAACAGGATTCACACAAAGGGAACGATTCTAGGACCAATGAAGACAAGGGCCCATCGTTTACTAGTCTTTGTATCCATTTAAGGTTAATATGGCCGAGCCTAAGATGCCAAAGATAGGTTTGATTCATTTCTGAAGGTTCTTTTCGTTTGTTAGGGTTTATGACCGATGTATTCAGTAAATGCATTTGTGTAGTGTTTTGCATAGGATTAAGTAAATAAAGATGTCCATCCAATGTGCCAGAATAGATAAAATGTTTATCACTAAAGATAACAACCTTGTTATCAAAAGAAACAGAATATCCATCCATAAAAAGTTTAGAAACTGAAATCAAGTTTCGCCTAAAATCAGGCACATAAAGACAATCCTTTAAAACTAAAATCCTATCACTACTAAAAGATAAGGTTACGTCTCCCACTGCAACTGCCGCCACTTTCGTTGCATTGCCCATGTAGACTAAAATCTCTCCATCACTTAGCTGTCTTTTTGCCAGGAACCCCTGTAAAGACATGCAAACATGATCAGTAGCTCCAGTATCTACTACCCATGACTGAGTAGAACAAGTAGCTAAACGTGTTTCAATGACGAGAGATTGAGACGTACCCTTCTTCTTTTTCTTGTTAGGACAATCCGCTTTCCAGTGACCTGGCTGGCCGCACTTGAAACACTTTGTCTTTGACTTAAATTCCTCGGGAGGAATCTTAGTCTTAGAATTCTTCACCTTAGGCGCCCCCTCTGCAGCTTTCTTGGGTACATTCTTCTTCTTTCTTTTAGTACCAGAAGAAGACGCCCTATTTTCAGCTAGGTGTGCCTTCGGATTTCCTTTTTGAAGTAACTCAGCTACCTGAAGATCCATGAGCAGTTCAGTCAGGCTGACATCCCTTTTAATCATGTTAAAGTTCAGCCTGAACTGCTCAAACCTCGAGGACAAGCTATGAAGAACAATGTCAATTTGAGAATCGCCATCCAGCTCTCCACCTAAGGTCTAGATCTCAGCCAGATACCCCATCATCGTGAGAACGTGATCCTTAACAGGTTTGGAGTCAGACATTCTCGCATCCATTAGCTTCTTCATTGCCAAATGGCGTGCCGAGCGGTTCTGATGACCGAAGATCTGCCTAAGGTTGTACATGATATCATAAGCGGTTTTCATAGGTTCATGCTGATGTTGCAACACATTCGACATAGATGCCAGAATGTAACAGCGCGCTATCTCATTGGACCTAACCCACTTATCATATGCAACCTTTTGGGCTTCGTCAGAACCCTCATCTGGCTTCTGAGGACATACTTCTTCAAGTACGAATTTGTGTCCTTCCACAGTGAGAACAAGATTAAGGTTTCGAATCCAGTCATTGTAATTTTCACCGATTAACTTGTTTTCTTTGAGAATAGTGGACAGGTTGGAGAGTGCCATGATGATATAGAATAACTGAAAAGTAAACATACAGTACAGTCACAAACTTTAGGATACTCACATATAATCGTATACCTCAAAAAAATTATATGTAATCCACCGACATTTTAAAAATGTTTCTTATAAGCTACGTTAGTGTGGACGTTTATAAAATTCATCCTTAAACAGGTAAAACTACCTTTAATTTACCTCCAGTCAAATTTCCTTATGACAAGTAAATTAATAGTCGGAAATAACCACGGTCATGTAACCTTCAAATTAATAAGCCACGTAAGTGTGGACGTTTATTAATAAATTACACCTAAGTGTGAACACCATCATCTTAGCACCAAGTCCACTATTTCGAACTCCCTGCTCCAGTTGGAGGAGTCAGTTTGTTCTAGTAGTGTTCTACAACTATCTTGATAAAGAAGTTTAATTTCTAGAGATAACAGCGATATGATACATCCATTATGGAGGAAGACCTATTGTCAACTCGCATGTCAATCACATCTCAATTAAACCAGATTAATGGAGACTGTTTGAGATTTCTACATACTTTGGTATGAATCTCTCCCACTTAGTTATTTAAGATTGAGATTTCATTTTATCCCATTGTAAAACATGCAAACATCACATAAAATGATAAAACACCATTGTATGCTTCAAACAACATAATAAGCAATAATAATAAAAACCAACTATCATGGCTTATATCTCATGTTGCTGAATGAGATAAAACTGGAAAGTCAGCTCCGGAACCTCGGGCATGGCCGCCGCCCTCATCACTGCGCCTCGCCGAAAATCCTAGCTCCAATTAGGATTTCGGGACGTGAATCAGTGATACTTCCTTTCTTGAGCTGTATTACTCTCCCTCTTTGAGTTGATCTTCAAACTTTATTCAATATAGAATATCTATTCCTTAAAGGAAAAAACTAATATATCTAGAATAAAATTACAACTCAATGACTTGGTCTAACAGTTTTATTTCTATTACATTAAAACAACAAAAAATAAAACCTAGACCTAATCGATGGATTTTCTCATGGATTAAAATCACGTAGCCAAACCGGCATACGGCCCATCATACATTCAACATAAATTAAAACATACATCACATAATTAAGGGGCCATGATAGTCGGTCACCCTGCAAACAAGTCAGTCTACAAATCCAACAATCACAATTACATGATTAGCATAAAATAACATATGATATCCAAACATGACATATTAAATAATATTCGAATTTCTCAATTAATAAAATTAATTAATTCGATATTATCCACAAGATAAAAATTGGAAATTAAAATAATTATCCACCAATTTATAACTTGTATTTTTTGAAAATATTACTAAAATAAATCTGAAAATTATTTAAAATTATCCACCAAATTTATTTAATATTTTCTAGCCACCCTAATTAAATAATAATTGGATATATTGATATAAATCAAAAATCTAATCCAAATATTATCCATAAGAATCTAAATCTTCAAGGATAAGGTTTGGAGATTTGATTCCAATCCAAAATCTTCCAAAACTTATCCAAATTTAAAATCTTATCCAATTGGATTTTGATAATTATTTGTATATATCCAAAATCACCTTATCCAAATTTTAATCAATAAATTTCGAAAATTACCAAATAATAAATTTGAAAATTTGATCCACTTCAAATTCTTCCAAATTTAATATTCTATTTTCAAATCTATCTAGATTAAAATTAGGCAAATTAAGATATACATCAAATAATATCAAATCTTCACCAACATCCATAATTTTCGAAAACATCATTAAATAAATCTGGAATTTTAATTTTCATTAAAATCTTCTCCAAATTAATTTAACAAATTCGAAAATTACCACTATATTTCACATTTGGAAATTTTGACATTAATCAAAAAACTATTCCAAATAATATAGCTATAGGTTTCGAAATTTTCAAGAATTAAAAATCTGGAAATTTTGATCCACTTCAAAAATTACCAAATTTAAAATTCTAATTTCAAACCTATCTAGATTAGAATTAGGCAATCTTTGATATACATCAAAAATCACCAAATCCAATTCTAATCACCATGATTTTCGAACCACACTAGAATTAAATCTGGAAATTTTAATGTTGATTAAAAATCCATCCAAAATTTAATACATAGTGTCGAAAATTTCACACAAAAATTAGGGAACTTGAGACATCAAATTTTCGAAAATTTTGATGCTCAAATTTTCGAACACTGACCTTATTAAATCTGGAAATTTTGATACATCAAAATTCTATTCCAAATCTAATAATACCATAGCCGAAAATTACATAGATTTCCACAAATTCGAATTTTCAATATACATCAAAATTACATCCGAATTTGAATCTATTAAACATGAAATTCATGATCAAATAAATCTGAAAATTTTAAAGACATAAAATTCATATACAAATTTATACATGAATTTCGAAAATATCCTAGGATTAAATCTAGAGCAGTGCCAAAACCCGCTCTGATACTAGTTGTTGGGGTTTTTTCGAATTGAATCACCACAGGATCTAATTGGATGTTCATTAATCCTAATGTCATGTAGATCATAAATTCATGCATCTCATATGTTTTAATCAACCGAGTTCAATTAACATGCAAAGCCGGTTTAAACGATTCTACTAAAGCGGAAACATAGAAATTGAAAAATGACTTACAAATTAAACGACGGGTGGAGGACAAGATTAAAGGTCTAATCTTGTTGTTGTATGTATGAAAAACGGCACCCACAGTGATATTTCACTCCTTGATCTTCTGTTGTATTCCCGGACTGAATCTAGTTTCAGGGTGGGCTGAAATCTACTAGATCAGTATGGAATCTGTGGAGATAAAGAGAACACAAGAGGAGCTGATCTGTTTACTTAAAATTTCGTCCCCCACTCTCTTATATATAAGGGGGTGGGCAAAATTTCAGTGTCCCAACCCTACTGGGTTTGGGCCTCTATCTCTTTTTCTATCTCCAGTCCATTAAAGTCATATTGGGCTACAACAGGGATCTAGAAGAATATTAAATTGGTCTGCTAATTTATTTAATTTCCAATATCCAATAAACTTAGGATATTATTAAATAAATTAAGTATTATTTTTATTCCACTAAAGAAATAATACTGACCTACCAATTTAATACATATTTCTGAATATGCTTTCTCCTTTAGTCCAGCCATTCCCCGTGTTTAAGATATAATGCCCATTAATTAATTATGTAAGCTTCTCATAGCTATAATTAATTAATATCTTATCCTTGAGTAGTACCACACAAGCTTTACTCATGCACGGAATAAATTCCACCTAAAGGGTTTCAGCATGAACTTGCATTTTCTCAAGGGGACACCATCAAACTGGCGCACCAGGACACGGTGCCCCTACATATTGCACGACCCATCATAAGTGTAAATGTCACAACCCCAGATATCGAGATTATTGATTCTTATGAAAGAATCTCACCATTTGATAAATCAAAGCTGCAAACACTACACGTATATGTCCGCCAACACATAGGGGTTAAGAACCCGAACTCTGTAGATTCTTATTCTCTCATTTAAGGTCAGAATAGAGAATAGAATCCTAAGTAGATCCTTCTCAATACACTTGACCGTGTATTAGAATAATCAGTTAGTCAAGACAAACTAACTATCAGATTATTCTACGGCGTACTGATAGCAGGTTCAGTTTCATCTAAACCGTGAGCCTTTTAATACATTACAAGGAACCGATGATATGATCTAACCGTGTGTTTTCCCACACCATATCATCTACAATGTAAGTATAGTGAACATGTATGTAAATATAACAATTTAAATGCAAACAGTGACTACAATAGTATTCATTCTATATCATTATAAAACCATTATTAATAATGTATACAAAAGACAGGTCTTCTAGTATACAAAACCAACAATTCACTGAGGGTATACCCACTCAGATATATCCAGAGACAGTTAATGTGTTTTTCTTCAACTCAACTAGCACAGAGAACCCTCTGGAATTCAAACAGAAGTTCGAGGATAAGAGATCATAATCACTCCATCAGTGTTAAAAAGGGTATTTGATCTCCTAGATGAAGGAGATAATGTTGAAGAAATAGAAGTTGATGCTAAAGACTGCTACGACAGATGGGTAACAATTCACTTTGAGGGAAGATATCACATCAATCTTTTTGTGTTCAACTTTGGAAAAGAATTTCAAGTACTAGCAGCAGTGGCTGCAAGAATGATGATAGGATCATGTGAAGATCACTCCAGCATGTCAGAAATAAAGTACAGAATCTGCAATGCAATCTGGGAAGAAAAGAGAATCAATTGGTCTCTATACTTCTTTCAACAATTAAAGAAGCTTATAGACAGTGTGGAAACTGGAACCAAAAGCTCAGGGCGCTTTCCATAAAAAATGAACTTTCTCAACAGAGTAAGCTCCATCCTGGAGTACCTGCTTCCTAATGAGATGATTAAGGAGACTCATCCTCAATAGATTGATCTTGACAATTTTATACCCAGAGTGAATACAACTACACTACCTCCGCTAACAATCAGGGAATCACAACCAAAATTAAGGCAGACGCTAATCCCATCCACTCCAATAACAAGGGGTAAAGGAAAAGCTATAATGGTGGAGTCAGAAGTTCAATCAAACTCCGACTCAGATGATATCCTTTGCATCATTCAGAGATACAAGTCATCAACCGAAGGAGATAATGATAAAGAATACTCTAGAAAGGGTCAAACTGAGCAGAAAGCAGCTTCACCAACTCAATCTGAGATGGTTGAGAAATCAGCTGCTAATTATCAAGATGTAGAGCATCAGCTGGATGCAGATCAAGAGACTGAAGAACATCAGCCAATGGCATAAAAGACTCAACGATATATCAAACAAACTAAGAAGTAGCAATCAGGCAAAATGTCAAAACAATTCAAGAAATTGATCAAAAACATGAAAGTCCAGGTAAAGCTGCTCTCTGAATCGATCCTACAACTGGAAGCATACTCTGGAATAGAAAGCTCTGAGGAAGACTCCTCCAACAAGGACATGCCAGACATTTCCAGAAAAGCCAAAAGGAGAAAAACTGATCACAAGAAGGACTAATGGCTGATCAAACTGATTAGAAAAGCCCTTAGTTTACTTCTTGTAATTAAGCTTGTCATTATTTATTATGATATATATATATATATATATAAAAAGATTATCTTTTTATTTTCAAATAAATGTCGATCCTTCACATTTATTTTTAAAAATTTTGACCGTTGCAAGATAATGACACATGTTAAAGTCATTAAATGCCAACGACCAAAAGAGGCCAGGGGCTAGTACCATTCCAAACATCAGATCTATGAGCCTGTCCAAACACTCATAAAAAGTCCCCTCTTTCAAGCCTCTCAAA
Source organism: Perilla frutescens (assembly GCA_026008535.1). Lineage (NCBI taxonomy): Eukaryota > Viridiplantae > Streptophyta > Magnoliopsida > Lamiales > Lamiaceae > Perilla > Perilla frutescens. The sequence goes on from BRKX01000005.1 coordinate 11,807,013, forward strand.
AAGTCTCCTCCTCCTACAATATCAAAAAAAAAACTCTCTCTCAAGCTCTTGAAATTCCTCAAAAACCTCAGCCAATCCAAAAAAAAAATGGTCGAATTATCTAGATCTCTAAACTCCTTCAAAGAGCAACTTATGAGAGATAAATTCCTTGATAGGAAGAAATTTAAATTGATTCTAGATGAATCAAACAATCCAATCCTTCTGTCAAATCTTAAAAAGACAGAAATTATTTACTACCTGGAAACACCACCAAAGTTCTTTAAACAAAATTTGGTGAGTGAATTTTTGCTCCAAGCAAAATTATCTGCAGATGGAAAGACAGTGTCATCAGTGATTCAAGGACGACCACTTCAAATCACTGAAAGAACAATTGCAGAAGTGTTCCAACTTCCACAAGAAGGCTCATCCGTTCAAGAACTAAAGGAATCTGCAGAAGCATACTGGAAAGAATGGAAAACTTCCAGCTGCAACAAGTAATTCAGTTTTACAATAGCTAAAACTGATCTGAAGCCCGAGTATGGTGTTCTACTTGACATAACGAACAAGATATTGTTCGGGGCCATAGGAAGCATGAGTCAACTCACCCAAGAGAGCTACAAGGTTATGATTCACCTTGCTGAAGGACGACAAACAAATTGGGCAGAATTTGTCTTCCAACAATTCAAGCATCAAGTTATCAAGGCCTCTGACTCAAAGAACTCTGGTAAATTTGAGTACAATGCTTGAAGACCTGCTGAAGCTTCCAAATCATGAATCACTACCAGTCCTTATTTCTGACTCGATTCCCAAGAAGGGAACTGCTCACCTTCAGTCACTAAGAAAGAAACGATGAACAAAGGTCAGGACGAGCAACAACACATCAAGCAACTCAACTGCCAATGCCACTCATTCTCCAAAATCAAAGAATGGATCACCAGTTGATTTCCAGGTTTGCTCTGATCCAAATGAGCTTGTTCCATTCATTGGAATTCCTCATCCGAACTATGGAGCGGACTATTTTAGAAGCACATGCCCTCCTCTCCAGCTAACTAAAGAAAATATTCACACTTTCTATAATGGTGAATATGCAGTCAAAGGTGCACAAAAGGAAGTGACCAATCTCTTTCTCACTCACTTTGCTTTCGTTGCACAACGTGACCAAGAGTTGTTTGAATAACTCCATCGGTATTTCTATTGGTACAACTGGAGACATTCCATGTCCATCCAGTCTCATTTCTTGCTAACTGCCTTTCATGGCATGAGCTACTGGCAACGTGAAGAAACTTGGAGCATTAAATGGATAGGATCGTCAAATCCATTTCCTCCAACCATTGTACAAGTCCAGCACATCATGAATCACCGGCTTGTCAACAAAATTCTAGCAACTGCCTTGTTAGCTGAATTCAAAACTAGCATCATGCCTAAAGGAGTTGTGGTTGCAAATCAATTAGTCAACTACCCAACTGGCTCGCTTTGCGGTAAACTGAACTTTGATAATTTATCAAGTTAGTCAGCTGAGCCATCATGACGAACTCCAACTGCCACAGCAAGGATAGAACCACATCTATCAAATACTAAAGTCGTGGCTCCTCAGAAGAATCCAAGGTATGAAGAGAATGACAGTGATGATGAGGATACTGCCACATCACCAAGTCTTCTATCCAAGAACTATATCACTCCCCTACTCACATCCAACTCAAAAGGCGTGCAGTTGATTATGAAGAATGATCAGTTCAGATCGTCGCCAAAGGGAACTTCACAATCCCTCCACCAAAGAATGAAAAACTCATCAGTTGCTATTCAGCAATTTCACCAAGCCTAGAGGACAACCAAGCTCTCGCCGTCAACGAACAAAACTGGATCTATATCTACGTTAAAGCGATCAAACTGCTCGAAAGGAAACAGTGGAACTAGTCCAGCGCGGCCTTTCAAAAAGAAGAAACTGACTCAAGCAAGTCAAGCAGCTGACCAAATGAACTGATCAGTTCAAATCAGTTAGAGCTTCAGTTAGCTCATTAGCGACAACTGGCAACAAGATAAAACTGATCATCCAACTACTGAATCGTCAAACCAATCAGTTGGACTGTATCCCAACTGAATCCGGATAAGTTTTTCTAATCATCTGAAGCTTATCATAATTAAATTGTTAGTATTATGATTATTAAATTTCATATATTATATTCAACGGCTTCAATTTAAAAATAAGCTTTTCTCTCACAAGTTGCCATTAATATCTCTGCATCGCTATTAAGTATTCTCTTCAAAGAAGCAAATAGAAATACATTTTTTAATGAGATATAAATAGCAAAATCTGCAGAAAATATTTAGCTATTTATGGCAACTACCTCATTTTCAAAATAACTCCATCTCAGCCACATGATCATAAAACTGAATCACAATCGAACGGCTGAGATGCATGTATCATTCATTCAGCTAATCATCCATCAAATCGGACAACTGATCAGCTAAGAGAAGCACTCAAGTGTCCTAAATCAATGCATGCTATGATGAATATATTTATGCAAGGAGATGGAGACTCCGATCATCTGCAAACTCAATCTCCTCCTTGCTTTGATTACTTGCAAACTCTCTCTTCACACTTGCATATCTCACAACACCATCTTTTTACAGAAATGAAGCCTTCATTTCAGATGGTAGATGCCAATCTGCTTATTAAGAAGCTGAAGAAAGATAAGACTCTTAATCTAGAGTATCTTAACGCACGTCTCGGCTCCGACAATTTTCAAAGAATTTATAGGCCATTAGAGGCAACTGGACTACTACCATTTTTTACAATCGTGCCACTAAAGAATATACTTTCCCATGTTGCGGAGTTCTACTACAATGCAACAATCTCCGGTGACAACATCATCTCCACCGTACAGAACAAAGAGATAACGGTGACAAAAGTAACAATGATGTCTACACTTCTTCTCCCCGGTGACGGTCCAGACATGATGGAACTGGCACTACCGTGCAAATATGTACTGTGGGGTCTTTGGAAACATCCTCACACACACCATCATGACTGCTCACACCGGCTGAAAGAAAGCCTGCCCAACGAGATCATCCAACTTCTGGATATCACCGGTCATATCCTGCATGGGAACTTTGAGACAGTCCAATTCTCAGACATCAAAGCCTGTCTAACGGCCGCTCTCTACTTCGGATGTAAAGCGGACTGGGCCTCCTTTATTCTTGCTCAACTATGAGTAAATGTCGAGCAAGCAGAATATGATCCATCAACTAGCTCGTTCCGAGAAAAAGTTAGGTTTATGAGTCGCATAAGCCACATCATTCAAAGCCAGTTTGATGAGATCATTCCAACTGGCGAACCACTCAAAAGAAGGGACATACTCCCTACCATCTACTGCAATCCAATCTCGAAGAGATCCCGCCAACCAGGAACTCCCGACTCAAGTCGTGGAACGCAACTGGTGGTCGCCATGCCAGCTCTTCAGAAGAACGACAGCTGATGATTGAAAATGAGCCCCTCTCTAGACTGAGTGATCAGTCTAAAATACCAGCCACCTCACAACCTCTACCCTTAGTCCATCGCGACTCAATTGAGGTTGAGTTTGAGGCAGTTTTAGACCATCAACTGAGAAGCTACTTCGGTCTCATTGAGGGCACTAATCCCTCACTTTTCAAGCAACTAAAAAGGTACCTCCAGTACCACATCTGGCGATTCCAACTCGATGAGTCCATAATGTTCTACCTCATCAGCACTCGTGGATCCATCTTTTGGATCCATGAAGGAGAATGGAGTAGACAATGGATGAATCATACAATCTCCTCATGGCCAACGCTATCAGAGATAATGGATTCAATGATCAAAAGAATCCAGCTAAGTGTACCAGCTGACGCTCCTCTTCCTGACAACGACCCAGCCAACTCCTCCTGCACTCCATTCCTTAAAGATACTCCAATCGCTACAACTGATGAGATCTTCACCAACTTAGCCTCCATGGACTTTAGAGAGCAAGAACTCTCTTAACACACTGATCATGGTCAGTTCATGACAACTGAAGAAGCCTATGCATGGTTCTCCTCGCCCATGCCCATTCCTTCAGTTCCCTTAGTCCATGATGACAATTTAGCAACTGCCTTCACATTCTTGCCAAATCTCGCAATACCATCGTGCGATCCACCCCAGCTTTTGGATGATGCTAAAAAGGGGGAAGATGGAAAGTATGATGATGAAAACTTAACTCTTTGGGATCAAATCCAAAGAGAAATACATCATGAGGGGGAAGCAGCTCAGCTTCAGGGGGAAGGTTGGAGAAAATTTGGAGCTCAAGAAAGAGGAGAATCAAGCAAGAAGAGATGAAGCATTCAAAGAAGAGAAGTAGTTCTAACTTGCTTTCAAAGATCATTTGATATAATTTTGATCCATACTTTATACTTTCTCTATTACATGCCTAAATGAAAAGAATAAAAATACATGAATTTTGAATGCTCTGATACTCGGACAATCATACACTAATTACTCAAAATAAAAGCATGACTGAAAGCATGACTAAAATAAAAATATATTTTGAATGCTCTGATACTTGAATTTCATGAATGCTCTGATACTTGAATTTAATGTTCTAACATTCTCTGATTTCAAGAATTTGCCTAAGCAAACTATAGCATGTCTATCAAATGAACTTTTACAGTTTTTCCATCATCATCGACAAGGTTTTGACATCATCAAAAAGGGGGAAATTGTTAGGAAAAACTATCAAGGAACCTCTAGAAAAGGTTTTCATGAGATGTCAAAACTATCTATGAAAATCTAACTAAAATTCAAGTTGTCTATCTTAGCTGATCAATCCAGAGCATCAAAAAGGAAATCAAGTAAAGCAAAAGTCAATCAATCTGGAGTATGGTCTGCAAGCTGAAGGATACGTCATCCAGTCAGAATTCAACTCAACTACGGAGTCAAAAGTCAAAACCAGTCGAAATAAACTGACAACTAAGTGAGCTGAGCTGAGGGAGAAAAGAGTCAACTAAGACTGAAGGAACTGATAAGAGATCAGTTTAAACTAAAGACTGGAAGTATCCAACTGATAGCCAAGCTGACAAGAAAGCTCAAGAGAAATCAGTCAAGCTAACAAGCTAGCCAAGAACTTGGGATCAGTTGAACTGGAGAAACAAAGCTCAAAACTGCCAACTGGAGCAATGGCCAAACTAAGCTGACAAGCTCAAAACTGCCAACTGGAGCAATGGCCAAACTGCGCTGACAAGCTCAAAACTGTCAAATGAAGCAATGGCCAAACTAAGCTGACAAGCTCAAAACTGCCAACTGGAGAAATGGCCAAACTGAGCTGACAAGCTCAAAACTGCCAACTAAAGAAACGGCCAAACTAAGCTGACAAGATCAAAACTGCCAACTGGAGCAATGACCAAACTGAGCTGACAAGCTCAAAACTGTCAACTGAAGCAATGGCCAAACTAAGCTGACAAGCTCAAAACTGCCAACTGGAGAAATGGCCAAACTGAGCTGACAAGCTCAAAATTGCCAACTGGAGCAATGGTCGAACTGAACAGACAAGTTCAAAACTGCTAACTGGAACTCAAAACTACTAATTGAAGCCAGAGAACCCTGGAGTTATTGCTCAAACCGGTGAATCTTGGAATAAATGCTTCAACGAAGATCGTGGAATTAAATATCCAATGAAGATCGATTGGCAAAGCAACGACTACTTCAACCAAAAGCTCCAGCGATCAATAAAGACCATTTGCCATTGATGAGCCAACAGAGCCACCGATCAATGGAACTTAACGGTCATAAAATCACTCCTATATAAAAGACGAGTGAATCAAAAGTTTTGAAAGACTACTCTTCGCCTCCACAACTTTCGCATATACATTCTTAAAATATTCAAACAAGAGCTTTTCTTTCTCCTTCCCAATTAGCTCAAGTTCGGCATTTGATAAAAACTGCGAGAGTCCAACTGAGAATAAGAATCCAAAGAGTCGAGATATTCAGCCAGCTGTTGACGATTCAGCCAGGGCAGCCTTCTCAATTTCAGCTATACAATGATCAACTACCCAGCTCAATTGAAAGAGCACATCAGTTGATACCCCCTGTTCAAGACTAACCTCTTGAAGATCGAAGAAGATCTAAAACCTTGTAAAGACGACAATAACACCTACCTTCCTAGCGAGCAGTTAGGGACTTCAAGTGTGAGCCATCGACCTGTTGAGGTAGCGAGCAATTACCAGGTTCAGCTAACTGCCCTTCATTGTGTAATTTGTAAAGAAACTCAAGTTATATAGTGAAGTTGCCCTTCTGCGGAAGGAAGAGAGGACGTAGAAGTTTGAGACTTCGAACTCTATAAATCACTTGTGTGCTGTATTGTTTTGAATATTGCATATCTTTAAACTGTACACAAGTTCACACAATCTGCACCAAGTAGTCATAACTGATCAACCAGTTTATGCATAGATAAGTTTCTCTAAGCGAGTCAAAGGGCCCTATTATTCCGCATTTAAAGTAAAAAGTTTTCAATCAGTTTATTCACCCCCCCTCTAAACTGATATCGACTCGCCCGGGACCAACATACTAATATCATGATTTTATTGTATAGGCGTCAGAAAAGGGTCTCACGGTAGGTCAAGTCGGGTGGTAGACCTTAATGAGGCTGCATGGCAGCAGTGAAGCCGACTACTTTAATCACAAATCACGATGCATCGCTGTAAGTGTATTCAAACTATATGTTTAATTGCTTATATATTTTCAGATGAAGATGAAGATTCCCAGTGAAGAAAAACTCAAGGAGGTCAAGTGTAGAGAATGTGGTGGTCTTGGGCACTATCAAGCCGAATGTGCGAACACCCTAAAGAAGAAAAATAAATCCTACAGTTCCACTCTTAGTGAAAGTGAAGATCCAGATGATAGTGGGAGTGATGAAGAATGCGTGAGCAATCATATTATTTTCATCACACATTCTTATAAAGAACCTGTGCCTAATTCTATCTCTGACACACATAATGACAATGTTTCGGAATGCAGTGATGATGAAGAATTCACTAAAAAGACTGCCATTGAAGCATACAAAAAGCTTCATGAGAGCTGGACCATGGTGGTTAAAGTTAATGAAGGGCTGATGAAAGAGAATGGTGATCTTATTAAAGAGAGAGATAGTCTGTCCATACGCCTCAATGAATTGCAGAATGATCTTCAACAATCCAGAAACAATTCGCACTCCCAGAATAGTGAACTGCTTCATCTAAAGAAGCTCGTCAAGATGATGAATTCAGGATCATCTCAGCTCGATGACATCCTTTCTAAAGGAAAAAGTCTGCAGGACCATACAGGGCTTGGATACACTGGTGGAAAGTTCTTTGATCATTTCTGTCAAGGATAAACATCCGGAACGCATGATAAATCTGATCCAGAACCTGAATTTAAACCAGAGATTAAGCAGCCATAGCCACAAAAGTCTCAGTCTCGAAAGATTGGAGTTGTCTGCCACTACTGTGAAAAGCCTGGTCACATTCGACCATATTGTAGGTACTACATCAATGATCTCAGAAGAATGAGGAGGAAAGGTCGATCTCAGAATGACCTAAATTTCAGAAGACAAACTGTGCAGAACAGATCCTGGCACAATCACAGGAACTATGTTGTTCACACAGCCCTCAATATTCATGCAAAGAGCAGCTGGTACTTTGACAGTGGATGATCGCGACACATGACTGGAAATGCCAGTATGCTGATGAATATCCAAAAGGATTGTTCTTATCAATCTGTTACTTTTGGAGACGGTGTCAAGGGAAGAGTACTTGGTCGTGGTCATCTAAATGTTGAAGGGATGCCCAACTTGGAGGATGTTCTGCTTGTTGAAGGACTGAAAGCTAACTTAATTAGCATAAGTCAACTCTGCGATCAATGTCTCTTGGTTCATTTTACTAGAGACAAATGTCTTGTGAAGAACAAAGAATGTGTACTGCTGATGGATGGAGACAGATCAAGGGATAATTGTTACCTTCTCAACATAAAAGGTAATTGCTTTAGAACTCAACTTGATGAAGCAAACATATGGCATGAAAAGCTTGGCCATGTGAGTTACAGAAACATGCAACGTCTCATGAAGACATAAGCTGTGAATAGAGTCCTGAAGTTTGATATTAATCATGGCAAAATTTGTGGACCGTGTCAAGTGGGGAAACAGATTCATACATCACATAAATCCGTTAAGAAGATTACCACCTCAAAAGCTTTTGAGTTGTTGCATATGGATTTGATGGGGCCTGCTCAAACTGAAAGTATTAGACAGAAGAAGTTTATTTTTGTGTGTGTGGATGACTTCACACGATTCACATGGGTCGAGTTCCTTAGAGATAAGGGAGAAACCATTGAGACATTCAAGACTATGTGTCTCAAGCTTGAAGTGAAGAAAGTAACAGCTGTAATGAGAATTCGAACTGATCACGGTCGTGAATTTGAAAATGCTTATTTCAAATGTTTTTGTGAAGAAAGAGGTATTGCTCAGGAGTTTTCTGCACCAAAAACACCTCAACAAAAAGGTGTTGTTGAGAGGAAAAATCAGTCTCTTCAAGAAATGAGCCGAGGCATGTTGAAGGCAAAATCTGTCCTAGACAACTTATGGGCAGAAGCTGTGAACACAGCGTGTTATGTTATCAATCGGGTGTATTTCAGACCCAAGACCAGAGTCACTCCCTACGAGCTGTGGAAAGGGAAAAAACCAAATTTAAAGTACTTACATATCTTCGGCAGTACGTGCTACATATTAAAAAACCGAGAGCAGCTTGGCAAGTTTGATGCCAAAGGAGATGAATGCATTTTTCTCAGGTACTCGAGGAATAGTCGGGTCTATCCAGTGTACAACAAGAGGACCAAGACGGTGATGGAGTCCATCAACATTGTTGTAGATGATCTAGAAGATCCTGTTGCCCAGATTGATGTGGAGATTGTTGATATCACAACTCCTGTGCCCAGCTTCTGTTCCAGACAGTTCAGAACATAATGATCAGACTGAGTTGAGGAACGAGAAACTAGATAGCCTTAAACCTTAAAAAGGTGTGCAGAAGCATCATTCTGCAGTAGACATCATTGGTGATGTGAGTGAAGGAGTCAGAACCAGAGGAGTTCGAAAGAACTATCGTGAGATGATTGCAAATGACTGCTACACTTCCACAACTAAGCACAAGAATGTTAAAGAGGCCTTACAAGATGATCGATGGGTTCATGCCATGCAAGAAGAGCTCTTGCAGTTTGAAAGAAATGAAGTATGGGATTTGGTTCCATATCCTAAAGATGTAAATGTGATCGGCACGAAATGGATCTTCAAGAATAAAACCGATGAAGAAGGGAACATAACTAGAAATAAGGCAAGACTTGTGGCTCAGGGCTATTCCCAAGTTGAAGGTGTGGATTTTGACGAGACATTTGCTCCAGTTACTCGTCTTGAATCTGTCAAGTTGCTTCTCGCCATGGCTGCATGGATGAAGTTCAAATTGTACCAAATGGACGTACAGAGTGCCTTCCTAAATGGGTACTTATCCAAAGATGTTTTTGTATGTCAACCTAAAGGCTTTGAAGACTCTCATCATCCTGATTATGTGTATAAATTGAAGAAGGCATTGTACGGACACAAACAAGCCCCTCGCGCTTGGTATGAGAGACTCACAAAGTTTCTGTTGGAGAAAGGTTATGTTCATGGAGGATCTGATCGAACACTCTTTGTTAAAAGAGAAAAATCTGAAGTGATCATTGTTCAGATTTATGTCGATGATATTGTCTTTGGATCTGTGTTAGACAGATTGGTGAAGGATTTTGTCAAAGAGATGACATCTGAGTTCGAGATGAGTTTAGTTGGGGAGATGACCTATTTTTTGGGGCTTCAAGTAAAGCAAATGGATGATGGCATCTTTGTGTCTCAAACAAAGTATGTAAGGAATTTGATCACTAAATTTGGGATGGAAAGTTGCAGCCCGAAGAGAACTCCCATGGGAACTCACTTGAAGTTAACTAAAGATGAAGCTGGTGTGTCTATTGAGCAAACCTTGTACCGAAGCATGATCGGTAGCCTACTGTACCTCACTGCGAGTCGGCCTGATATTAGTTACAGTGTTGGAGTGTGTGCACACTACCAATCTGATCCCAAAGAAAGTCACTTGAAATCTGTCAAGAACATAATCAAGTACGTAAAAGGTACAACTGAGTTGGGACTTTGGTTTTCTTATGACACAAACCCAGGTTTGGTGGGGTTTTGTGATGCGGATTGGGCTGGATGCACTGAAGATCGGAAGAGTACCTCAGGTGGTTGTTTCTTCCTTGGAAATAATATGGTCTCATGGTTTAGCAAGAAGCAGAATTTGATATCACTTTCTACCGCCGAGGTAGAATATATATAGCTGCAGGGAGTTGCTGTACTCAACTCTTGTGGATGAAGCAAATGTTGCTTGACTATGGTGTCCCACAATCTGTCATTACCATATATTGTGACAATATGAGTGCAATAAACATTTCGAAGAATCCTGTTCAGCACTCTCGAACTAAGCACATAGACATTTGTCACCACTTCATCCGGGAGCTTGTTGAAGATGGATCTCTCGTCATTGATTATATTGCAATAGAGGCACAGCTTGCTGACATCTTCACTAAGGCACTTGATAGTGCAATGTTTGAAACACTAAGATCCTCCTTGGGTCTTTGTGTTCTCTAATCTTCTCCTCTGCGAGAAGACTCTCTATACAGTCTTGGTCAGTGATGTATGTATAGAGAGTATAAAATGACCATGGTTAATATGGTCTGTTAGATGTTGTGCCAATATCTGTTCTGGACAGTTTTTGCTATGGAGGAACGGTTACTTTTTAACGGCTAGTAGTGCCTTATTTTTCGCACTACGATCGATTCCACTTCTCCACACCAAGTTGCGGGGTGATGTGTGTGGAATAAGTGAGTTAAGGAAATTTCTTTTTAGAATTTCTTAATTAAGGTCTTAAACCTTATTTTTTCAAAGGAGACAATCTCAGCAAAACTTCCAAGTCGTTCTCTCTCTCTGGTGTTTGCTATATTTGTGTTGTTCAAACTCCAATGGCGGACAAAGCTACTTCTTTTAAGCCCTCTCAAGCCAAGAAACCCAGAATTTCTATAGAAGACTTGCAACGACAGCTTACGGAGATTTCTCAACCAATTATGTTCTCATCGTCAATAACCTCTGTCCCTGCTCCTGTGAAGCCATCCGCTGCTTCCTTTGAAGCCATTGCTTCTATGCCAACTTTTGGGGCACCTTCTGCTGATTCGCCGCCTAGGCCTGTGTCTGAGACAGATCTCACTGGTCAACCCTCTCATAGGGTTTCTGAATAGCCATCCTCTCCGCCCATGGTGTCTGCGGAAATTTTGGATACTTCAATTGCGGCTGTGACAGAGAATGTTGGAGGTAATGAAGTCTCCTTGGGTTTTGTTGAAGATGATGTCACCGCCTCTGCTGTTGGTGAAGATCCTACCTCTATTGAGGAATTTGATGCATCTCTTGATCCTCTGAAATTTGTTCAAGCTCCGTCTATTCCTGCTACTGTTCCTGTGTTTAGTGACACGCCCATTGTCACTGTTCAAGTTCCACTTGCTGAAGTATCACCTCCTGCTGCCAATGAAACCCTTGATCAAGGTCAAGGTGATGATGATGTTGATATCTCCTTCCTAGATAAAGATTCTCCTGTTCATGAGGATGATTCTGTCCCACCTCCTAAGGCTGCCTCCTCTAAAACTTACGGGTCCAAACGCAAGTTGGAATTTAGAGATGATCTAATCACCCCTCCGGTGTTTGATGATGAAGATGACACACCTATTACCCAGTTGAAATCGAAGGTGTTGGCAAAAGTTGCTACAAAGAAGGGTCCTCCTTCCAAATCGAAGAAAGTTGCTGCCAATAAGGGGTCTACATCAAAAACCCCCAAATTGATGAAGCCCTCTAGGAAAAGGGCTTTGGCAAAGAAACCTGATGTTGTTCCTGCTCGACGTGTTACATGAAGTATGTTCAAGCACAGGATAGAGTTGTTGTCGGGACGTCGTCACCCGCTAATGAAGCAAGCCAGAGCTCCTTCCTCCTCTAATGAAGATGTAGAGGATGTCCCTGAGTCTGTCCCGGACAGATCAGATTCCGATTCGGAGGCCTTTGATTCCAGTAAGTTCCTCTCTGCTTTTCATCAATCGCAATTCAAGATTGTTGCTGGTCGCTTGGTAGTTTCCGAGCGTTGCTTGATTAAGTCTGATATAGAGGGAACGGGTGTTGATATCCTATTGCATGATCTTCATTTGGAAAAGTCTGCTTACTCTGCACCTCCATTCATTACTGCTGTTGTACATGAATTTTATGCCAACTTGTCTAAGCGCCTGCGTGATGCCTCGTATGAGCATGCTTTCTCTATTTTTGTGCGTGGTAATTGGATTGCATTCTCACCTGCTGTGATTAATGATTTTTTGGGACGTGAGAATCTTGTTGCTCCTGCTCCTGTTTTTTATCTGAATGAGGTTGTGACGGAATTGACTGGAGGAAGTCGGGTTATTTGACCCTCGGAACGTGTGTTGTTGGCTTCTGATCTGAGTGTGAAGTACTCGATACTTCACAAGGTTGCTGCTAGAAATTGGTTACCCAGTACTCATGATTCGACTGTGGGCAAACCTATGGCCTTGTTGCTCTATTCTGTGGGCACTCGACGGGGGATCAACCTTGGATTGATCATTTTTGAGAATGTTTTTGCTCATGCTGAATCTACTCGTGCCCAGCAACCAGTTGGCTATCCTGGTCTCATCTTTAGCATCATCATGGCTCAGCATGATGTGGTTTCTGCCAATGATTTATATGCTCCCATTTCAGAGCCGCTGACGATAAGCCACAAGCTTTTTTCTTCCTAGCATGCTCCGGATGTCCCTGCCCGAGATGCTGCTGAACACTCTGCATCTGTGCCATCATCTATCCCAGACAGATCTGCAACTTCCTTTTCTTTCATATCTATTTTCTTTGACAGGCACATAAAGTCCTTGGAAGGCGAAGTGGTGTTCTTGAGCAAGTCAATTAGGACTTTCAAAACTCGTAAGCAAGCATTACAGGTTAGGAAACACCAGCTGCAATCGACTGGGCAGCAGCTGCAGGCTCGGGCACAACCGCTGAAGGTGGCTGAGTAGGCTGGGAAATGCTTTCAGCGGCAGAAGTAGCTGGATATGAACCAAGAAGCAGCAGCAGTCACCAGAGTTGTTTTTTTTCTAAACACCCCTAAAAGGAGTGGGGCATTCCGCACCATGCCCAGCCTGTATATAACTCACAAATCGTCTCGTACAAAGTTATAGGTAGCATGTGTCCTAAAAGTAAACACACCCCTAACCAAGTACTCGACCTAGAAGCAAAGAAACCACTCATAGAGGATGCATCCTGATTGGGTATTTTCTACTTGTTTTAAAAGGGGTGTTTTTGATGTCTATTTTGCATAATTATCTGCCTTGCATCTATTTTGGAAGAGTTTGATGTGCTTTGAAGTTTGCAGGTAGATAATTACACTTGGGCAGTGCGGCTACTAGTTTTGGTAATTACAGCAGGGTTCGTTTGAAAGAAAGTTCTGAAGCAGGCAGTTTGGGCATATAGCTTGAAGGATGGACCGAGAGTTTTTTTTTTGTTTTGGGCCTATGCGCGTAATTTAGGCCTGTTGGCGTCAACTTTGACCCGGCCCAAGACCTGGACGCGGATTCCAGCTTAATTACAGCTTATGATCACCTCTATTTTGCTATTACCTAGTAGAGATAGGCTAGGATTTTATTTCCATATTGAACTATCTTTTTAATTAGGAAATTATCTTGGGAGATATGGATGTATCTGTATTACTAGTTTTTGATGTCGGATTAATGACACAGACGCGAGGGAACGCGGATTAATAGTAGAATTCCGATAATTTTATTCCGCTCATATTTTTATCTTCAACGATATTTTCGATATTTTGAGGATTAATATGCAAGCAAGCTAGACGTCGTTCATCCGAAAATCAATCCACGAATCCTTGGCTCGATTCAACTGTGAGATCTAATCGCTTTCTTCCAATTAATTATTTTCGTGTATTTACTATTCTCCGCTTTGCAAGTTGTGATTTATTCAAATTTATGAGGTAGTCGCAAATACTTAGTGGTTTGAATTTATTACTAGCTAATTAAATCCATCATCCGAAATTGTGATAGGAGTTAATTTGGAGCAAAACGATTTTTCATAATCAAGAGAATAGTAGGCTTAATTAAATTGTCCTGTGTCAGAGTTAATTGATTTTGTATCGGGTTCCTTAGGAATTTAATGCAATCAGCCCATTAAATCGGTAGAGTGTCTCTCAAGATTCTCGGTTGATTAGGGAAGCAATTAATGAAGTGTCTTCTTGATTGTCGATAGATATAGGAATTAGGTATTGCCGGAAAGTGTCTTCGATAACCATAACCGATTTGCATGGCATAATTAATTTAATTCTTGAATCTAGGATCAGTTGAATAGCCAAGGTGGTGTGATTGACTTCCGGATAATTTTTAATCACTTATATAAATAACTCTTTTGTGTGAATGTTTGGATATTTTATTTAATCACTACTTTATTTTCGCATCTTTTATTTAATTTCTATAAATTCTCTATTGAAGGGTTCGGTTTTACAGGTTGAAAAGTGAGGGTAATTCTCGCCAGTCTCTAGGAAAACGATCTTGCTTGCCACTGTACTGTGCAGTGTGGGCAAACCGACTGTTGTCAGATCTTTTATTTTTGGTGGAAACGACACACCAAATTTTGGCGCCGTTGCCGGGGACTGGCTCCAAAGCAGTAATTACTCGAAACTGTTCAATTTGTTATATTTCTTACTGTGGCTTTTTCATTTGTTTTACAGTGCATGACCCGTTCCTCGCACAAAGGAGAATTATTGTTCAATTCGGAACCGAAGAGAGCATTTCATCAATTGAGGAGGGCTGCACGGGAGTCTAAAGAGACGTCCCAATCCAAGAGAGAAACACCTGGTTTACAAAAGCTGGTCAATATGGCGGATAACACGGATAACATAATTCCACGGGATAATCAGAACAATCATAACAACCAGAATAACCAAAACCGAGCTATAGACCCACTTGCCAACCGAGAGCAGAACCGTACTCTAGTCAATGCCGAGGCGGAGGAACCTACTCCTCTGATCCGAGAGTTGGGCCATCACCGAAACAATAGGCCTATCTGTATTGTACTACCTCCCATCGCCCAGAATGCAGAAATTTAGCCGGGTTTCATCCAAGTGCTACCCAAGTTCAGCGATGCACCAAGAGAGAGTGCGCACACGCACTTGGCCGAGTTTGATTGGGTTTGCTCAACCCTGCGTCCGCAAGGCTTCACTGATAACAACCTGCGCCTGCTGACCTTTTCACACACTCTGCAAGGTCGAGCAAGGGAGTGGCTTTTTGATCTTCCCCCAGCTTCTATCACTACCTGGGATGAGATGGAGGAACAATTCCTACGCAAATTCTTTCCGGAGACAAGAGCTGCAAACCTACGAATGGCCATCTCCAGCATCAAGCAGAAACCGAACGAGAGTTTGGGAGATTATTGGTCGCGATTCCAGCAATTGTGCCGGAGGTGCCCGGATCACGGCTTCACAGAGTTCCAATTATTCATCAGTTATTTCTATCGAGGCATGTCGAGCTTCGATAGAAAGATTGTTGATGCTGTCAGTGGAGGATCACTTACCAACAAGACTTTGGCAGAGGCAAAGCAGTTGATCATGGACATGGTGTCTGGTGGGCAACAATATGATGATGAAGACGAGGGTTGCCACCGACCTGTGAAGAGCATAGAAAGAGCTGAGACATATGATGTGAATGAGAAAATTGAGGCTTTAACATCTCTAGTCCATGGATTGGCCGTAGCACAACCAAAAGGGCCTCGATGTGGTGTTTGTACTGAGATTGGGCACTTTACTGATGCATGCCCAACCCTGCAAGAATCTCCCTCCGAACAAGCTTGCTATGGTTCGGGTGATGCGCAACAAGATGCACTCAGGGGGATTTACTATGATGGCTCGAGACGAGGAGATAACTTCCGAAGGAGGTGGAACAATGACCCTTATTCCAACACTTACAATCCGGGATGGAGAGATCACCCCTATTTCCGATGGAAGCAACCTGGAGACCTACCTGCTCAAGGAGATTTCCCCCCGAAACCTGCGAGAGACGGGCAGTATGCCCAAACTGACAAGTCTGCTCCCAGTATGAGTGAGATTATGAAGTGCCTGGAACAGAGCAGTACTCTGGTGAATAATTTGGCACAGAATCAGAAGGCGTTCCAGCAGGAGACTCAGGCTGCACTCGGCAGTATGGGCACGCAGATCACGCAGCTTGCAACATAAATGAACAAAATGCAAGGAAATCAAGGGAAGCTTCCGTCCCAGACTGAGTAAAATCTGAAGGGGAATGTCAGTGCTATCACACTTCGAAGTGGGAAGGAATTAGCTGACGTTGATGTAAAGAAAGGGAAAACCCAGAAGTTTGGGCAAACTGCAGGAACTGATGACAAAGCTGAAGCTGACACCGAAGCAATTCTTATGCACTCTACCCCTGTTGAGGTATCTATTCAGTCTAATGTTCCTAATAAAATTGACTCAGCCCCTTTTCCTTCCAGGTTAGCAAAGCACAAGAAAGAGGATGATGAAAAAGAGATCCTCGAATTGTTTAAAAAAGTGGAAATCAACTTGCCCTTGATCGATGCCATCAAACAAGTTCCTCGTTATGCCAAATTTCTGAAGGAGTTATGTTCCAAAAAGATGAGATACGGAAAGGATGCAAAGATCAAAGTTGGTGAGAACGTTTCAGCAGTTATCCAGCGCAAATTGCCACAAAAGTGCAGGGATCCAGGTATGTTTACTATCCCTTGCATCATTGGGAGCAAAAAGGTAGAAAAGGTTATACTTGACTTGGGTGCTTCTATTAATGTCATGCCTTTATCCATGTACAAAAATTTCAAGTTGGGTCATATGAAAGATACTAGAGTCATTATCCAGTTGGCGGATCGATCTAATGCATACCCACAAGGTGTTGTAGAGGATGTACTAGTTAAAGTTAATGACTTGATTTTTCCTATTGATTTTTATATTGTGGACATGGATGATTCTTTTTCTGCACATAGATCATTGATTTTGTTAGGTCGTCTATTCATGAAAACGGCAAGAACAAAAATTGATGTAGATAAGGGTATGATGAGCTTCGAATTTGATGGGGATGTTGTTACATTTAATATATTCGAAGCTATGAAACATGTGGAAGATCCTGAGGCTATTTATATGATTAACACTGTTGATTCCATTATTGATGAGTTTGTTGAGAATAATTTCAGGAATGATAAGCTAGAACATGTACTCTTTGGAGGAATGCATGCACCTACTGGAGATTCAGAGGAAGAAAAAGAAATCCAAGAGATAATCCAGCAGCTTTATGCCACTGAAGAATTTCCAGCAAGGAATCTGACAGGCCGTTTGCCCATACCAACCAACACAGAACCAATTTTGGCGTCTCATGTGAAGGCTCCTGTTCTGGAATTGAAGGTCCTTTCCGAGCATCTAAAGTATGCATATTTGGGGGAAGGAGAGACACTGCCAGTCATCATCAGCAAGGACCTGTCGTTTGCCCAAGAGGAGCGCCTGGTTGCTGTTCTGCGCAAACACAAGGGAGCTATTGGTTGGACTCTTGCTGATATTAAAGGAATCAGTCCTGACATCTGTATGCATCGGATTTTTCTGGAATCTGATCACAAACCATCCCGAGACCCCTAGAGGAAGTTAAACCCGGTGATGAAGGAAGTGGTATTGAAAGAGATTCTGAAGTTGCTCCAATTGGGAATCATTTACCCCATCTCAGACAGTGTTTGGGTTAGCCTGGTGCATGTTGTTCCAAAGAAATCTGGATTCCAGCTCGTGAAGAATGAGAGCAATGAATTAATACCAATGAGATTGCAAACGGGTTGGCGAATGTGCATCGATTTCAGGAAGTTGAATGACGCGACACGCAAAGACCACTTTCCGTTGCCTTTTATTGATGAGATGCTCGAAAGATTGGCAGGGAAATCCTATTTCTGCTTCCTTGATGGCTACTCCGGTTATTTCCAGATTTTTGTGGCTCAAGAAGATCAGGAAAAGATGACCTTCACTTGTCCTTTTGGGACATTTGCTTGCAGAAAGATGCCATTTGGCTTATGCAACGCCCCGGGCACTTTCCAGCGATGCATGATGAGTATTTTTTCCGATTTGATAGAGAGCTGCATCGAGATTTTTATGGATGACTTCACAGTGCATGGCGACTCCTTTGAGCAATGTATGGAGCATTTAGACAAGGTTCTTCAACGGTGTGTAGAGACCGATTTAGTTTTGAACTTCGAGAAGTGCCACTTTATGGTGAAGCAGGGAATTGTGCTCGGACATGTCATATCCGAGAAGGGGATTGAAGTCGATAGAGCAAAAGTGGATTTAATCACAAAGCTGCCATATCCTTCCAACGAAAAAGAGATCAGAGCCTTTTTAAGCCATGCGGGCTTCTACCGTCGCTTCATCCAGGACTTTTCGAAAATTGCTCAACCGATGACTAAGCTGCTACAGAAGGACACTCATTTTATCTTCGATCATAAGTGTAAGGCAGCATTTGATTTGTTGAAGGAGAAACTGACTTCTGCACCAATAATTCAGCCACCACAGTGGGGGCTCCTGTTTGAACTTATGTGTGATGCAAGCGACTATGCTGTTGGTGTTGTGCTTGGGCAAAGGACCGGGAAGGTCAACCATGTCATATATTATGCTTCCAAGACTCTCAATCCCGCTCAATACAACTACACCACAACTGAGAAGGAGCTCCTTGCCATTGTCTTTGCATGTGAGAAATTTCGATCTTACATAGTTGGATCAAAAGTGGTGGTGTACACTGATCATGGAGCTCTAAAGTACTTGCTATCCAAAAAGGAGTCAAAGCCTCGCCTAATTCATTGGGTCCTTCTTCTGCAAGAATTTGATTTAGAGATCAAGGACAAGAAGGGAGCTGAAAATAATGTTGTTGATCATTTGAGCAGGTTACTGACCCAGTCAGACGGTTTTCCCATACGGGACGATTTTCTAGATGAGCTGTTACTTGCCGCTGCAGAAACAGTACCTTAGTATGCAGATCTCGTAAACTTTCTTACCACTGGGATGTTTCCAAAAGGTACTGAATCTGCCAAGAAGAACAAGTTGAGTAGTCAAGCCAAGTACTTCATTTGGGATGACCCTTATCTGTGGAAAACTTGTGCTGATCAAGTTATTCGAAGGTGCATTCCGGATGATAAGATTCACTCTATTCTCACCTTTTGTCATGCTCACGCCTGTGGGGGCCATTTTGGGCCAAAGAGGACAGCTCGCAAAGTCCTAGACTGTGGTTTTTATTGGGAGACTTTATTCAAAGATGCCTACCACTTCTGCAAGCATTGTGATCATTGCCAACGACTTGGAAACATTTCATCAAGGAACGAGATGCCACAGGTTCCTATCTTGGTCTGTGAGATATTCGACGTATGGGGCATGGATTTCATGGGGCCTTTCCCCAGCTCCTATGGGAATTTTTACATTTTGTTGGCAGTTGATTATGTTTCCAAGTGGGTCGAAGTGAAGGCTACCCAATCCAATGATTCCAAGGTAGTTGCAAAATTCCTCAAGGCCCAAATTTTCCAACGCTTTGGGATTCCTCGAGCCATCATAAGTGACCAAGGCACACATTTCTGTAACCGAACTTTGGAAGCATTGTTCAAGAAGTATGGAGTCACACATAGGGTTGCTACAGCCTATCATCCGTAGTCCAATGGGCAAGCTGAAGTCTCGAATCACGAGATAAAGAACATTCTGGAGAAGACTGTATGCCCCAGCCGCAAGGACTGGAGTCTGCACCTGGATGATGCAGTATGGGCATACCACACGGCATTTAAAACGCCAATCGGTATGTCCCTTACCGGTTGATTTTTGGGAAGCAGTGTCATTTGCCCGTAGAGCTGGAACATCGTGCATTTTAGGCTGTCAAACAGTGTAATTTGGACCCGCATTTAGCAGCACATGAGAGGAGATTTCAGTTGCAAGAGCTCGAGGAAATTTGTTTGGAAGCTTATGACACTGCTAGTCGCTACAAAGAGCGCACCGAGTTTCTCCATGACAAATACATCCGGTGAAAAACTTTCGAGGTCGATCAAAAAGTTCTACTTTTTAATGTCCGCCTCCGACTCATGCCTGGAAAATTAAAATCCCGTTGGACGGGACCCTATGAAGTTGTTAGTGTTAGTCCACATGGAGCCGTGGAAATCCGTAGTTTTGCCACTCATAAATTATTGAAGGTCAATGGGCAGCTCCTTAAACCATACTGTGCCGAGATGGAGTTATCACATTTTGATGAGGTTACCTTAGCCCGTCCCACTTCCACTTGATCCGGGACTTCTCGTCGAGCCACCGACGTTAAAAAAGAGGCGCTAATCGGGAGGCAACCTGACTTTCTTTCTTCCTTTCTTTTTATTTTCTTTTGGTTTTTATTTATCTTTTTATTTATTTTTTGGCTATGCTTATTTTTATTTTTTCTGTTTTCTTTTCTTGTTTTCGTACTTCTTTTGTTTTATTTATTTGTGTGCGAGTTTTATTTCTGATGCTTTTTATTGTTTCTTTTGTTTTAAATATTTTATTTTCATTTCGTTTATTTAACAGTAAAAAAAAGTGACAACAAAAAAAAAAGTAAAAAAAAACATATAGGATTAAAATGGGTTGCGGCAGTGGGATCCGACCCATTGGGTCATCTATTTTGAGATGGGCTGCTCTCTTAAATGTGGGGGGTTGAGTTTTGTGTTTTTATTAATTACAGGGGCTTAATTGCAATTCTCCTTTTGACGCTGAGAGCGGCAGACTGTCATCGATTCTTGTCTTGCACATTTTATGGTCGTCTAGATTTGCAGAATGCAGTCACTCAGCAAGAAATTTTTATGTTGGATTGCATGGTTTTAAAGGAAAAGTTGAATCTTGGTGCGTGGATTGCTAGGCAATGGCAATTTACTGCTAAGCATCCCGTGTATAGGATCACCCTTGGTCATGTTGTTACTGCACTTGCACAGAGTCTGCATGTCCCCATTGATGAGCCTGAGTTTATGCCTGCTACTTATTTTTCTTTGTCTGATTTTGCTGCGATGAAGCTTTTGTGTGTTAACGCCGATGGGCAATATCAGCTTTCCCAACCGGGTGTCGAAGACCCGAGTTCTTTTCCCTGACATTGAAGGAGTCATTCGCAAAATGACTGAGTAGTGTTTGCCCTCTCTTCCTCCACTCTTTCTTTCTGTTTTACTTGTTCTATTAGCATGTTTATGTGTTTTCTTTTGATTTCGTGTCTTTGTGTTTCAACCCCTTCACAGTGAGGACACTGTGTGTTCTTAAATGTTGGGGGGGTCCGTTTTAGTTCTTTGTTTTTGTTTTTCTGTTGGTTTTGTAACTGCTTATAAAAAAAACAAAAGAACAAAAATCGTGTCTCTGTGTTGAGTTCACTGTTTGCATGTTTTGCTCGTGTGTTTTGTTTGTTGGCAAGTAATAGGCAGTGGAGGACCGAATAGTATGAGGGGGAATGGTTAAGATTTGGTTTGACTGGCAAGTTTGGTTGTTGTCTCATTTATGAAGTTTTTTTTTAATGCCCATATGATACTTGGAATGACGAATTATGCTCTTGATCATATTTTATTGCCTCCGAAAGTGAGTTTTGAGCCATGAGCATGTTAAATCTGTTGAAAGCTCATTATTTGTTGAAGAGTGTGTTAGATGTGGATTTTGATGTTTGGTTTGCTCTTTTGCCTAACTAAATTTGTCACCACAAGTTGAGACATGGAAGCGATTAAGGCATTTAGGAACAACCCTCATTCTTGGCCTCCAACCGTATATATATCCTTCCCTTACATTTTCCAACTAGTGAGCACAAATTTGAGCTTTTAAATTCCCCAATTCCTTGTTCAATTGAGCCTCAACGAATCTACCCATGGCTTTTGTTTTCTAGCTTGTTTTTTGTCCCAGGGAACATGGAAGCATTGTTCTAATTCATGAATTGGTTGGAAATTTTGGGAGGGTTGCTAGCCAATATTGTAAGATGAAAATGAAAATAAAAATAAAAAAAGGGAAAAAAAAGCAGAGAGGAGAACAAGGCAGTATACTGTCCGGAAAAAAAAAACAGAAAAAGAGTAATAATAATAATAATAATAAAAAAAGGAGGTGAATTCCTTGAAGAATAACAGTATGAGGTTTGGGTGTGGAAGTTGTTCATGAGCTTACATGTTCCCTCTTTTAAGCCAAGTACCCAGACTTATCCAACCCGTCACCCGAGCCCCATTACACCTTTTTGACAAGACCTTTTCATCCATGACTCAACTTGGTTCGATGATAATTGGAATGACAGGAGAGCAAACCGAAGCTGAGAAACACATGTCACGACTTGTGTGTTTATTTGTCCAATTCAATCTCTTCTTTGTTGTGAGAAAACAAGAGTGATTTCCGGTGAGGTTGGGTCTAGAGCATGATTTTGACTTAGTTGAGGGTGTTGAATGATTTCATAAATGAGATGGGTTTGTGGGTTGAGGACAGTCGGTCCTAGCCATTTCTCCAAATACTTGTTGGTTCGATACAGCCCATGAACTTGCTAATTATTTTTATTTCTCTTTTGTGCTTGTTTTGTATGCTCGAGGGCGAGCATTGCTCAAATGTGGGGGGGTTTGATTGGGTATTTTCTACCTGTTTTAAAAGGGGTGTTTTTGATGTCTATTTTGCATAATTATCTGCCTTGCATCTATTTTGGAAGAGTTTGATGTGCTTTGAAGTTTGCAGGTAGATAATTAGACTTGGGCAGTGCGGCTACTAGTTTTGGGAATTGCAGCAGGGTTCGTTTGAAAGAAAGTTCTGAAGCAGGCAGTTTGGGCATACAGCTTGAAGGATGGACTGAGAGTTTTTTTTTATTTTGGGCCTGTGCGTGTAATTTAGGCCTGTTGGCGTCAACTTTGACCCGACCCAAGACCTGGACGCGGATTCCAGCTTAATTACAGCTTATGATCACCTCTATTTTGCTATTACCTAGTAGAGATAGGCTAGGATTTTATTTCCATATTGAACTCTCTTTTTAATTAGGAAATTATCTTGGGAGATATGGATGTATCTATATTACTAGTTTTTGATGTCGGATTAATGACACAGACGCGAGGGAACGCGGATTAACAGTAGAATTCCGATAATTTTATTCCGCTCATATTTTTATCTTCAACGATATTTTTGATATTTTAAGGATTAATATGCAAGCAAGCTAGACGTCGTTCATCCGGAAATCAATCCACGAATCCTTGGCTCGATTCAACTGTGAGATCTAATCGCTTTCTTCCAATTAATTATTTTCGTGTATTTGCTATTCTCCGCTTTGCAAGTTGTGATTTGTTCGAATTTACGAGGTAGTTGCAAATATTTAGTGGTTTGAATTTATTACTAGCTAATTAAATCTATCATCCGAAATTGTGATAGGAGTTAATTTGGAGCAAAATGATTTTTCATAATCAAGGGAATAGTAGGCTTAATTAAATTGTCCTGTGTCAGAGTCAATTGATTTTGTATCGGGTTCCTTAGGAATTTAATGCAATCAGCCTATTAAATCGGTAGAGTGTCTCTCAAGATTGTCGGTTGATTAGGGAAGCTGATGCGATATTTTATACCTCAAATAATAAGTCGTGTCATGTGCAAGTGTACACGGATGTAGCAAGCAATGATACGAGTCGAACCACAAGGAATAGGAGATATATTCTAAGATGCACAAATAATGCCTAATTAAATCTCAATCACTATTTAAACTAAATAGGTCAAAGGAGTTGTTGTTCACTTCATTCATCAATCCAACATAAAGATTTAAAATTTAATAACTTTCAACACTAAAGAGAGAGAAAATGTACGGGTTAACAAAGGGGTTTAGGGTGTTGGATCCTTGATTTAAGGGTTTACACAAACATGAAGATCATATATAAATCAAAACTTTATTTATGAAAAGGGTTTGTTCATTTAGGCATTTTCTCAAACACCTAATATGCAAAAATGATATTAATACTTGCTATCTCTAACAAGCATTTCACTCAAACATACAAAGAGTCCCTTCCACAAATTACAAAACCTAAATGCTCATACATTTTTCAAAGTATAACCACAAGGTCTCATAGATCACCAACAAACACCAAATGAGCAAAACTAATCACCCATTGAGCATAAAGATAAACATAAATGGAGGCCACCCATCAACATTTACAATCACAACTATGATTCACAAGATTTAATCAAAGAAATATACATTCATCCCACATTCATAATAAACATCCTCTTTTCAAAGATCCGTCACCCCAACCCAAATTAAATTAGCTACTCATAATCTTAAAAGCAAAATAAATTACTTGAACATAAATCATAAATAGAGATTAGATTAAACCAATAGAATGTACAAAGATTGCACAAGATCCTTCCACATCAATTCTTCAAACTTCAAGAACTCCTCTTCACAAGCCCAAGCCCTCTTCCTCCTCTCATTTCTATGGTTCTATCCTTGATTTTCTAGGGGAAAAGGGGTTTTGGGATTGGGAGAAATTTTTCTAGAGTTTGATAAAAAAAAAAATCTTTTTTTTTCCAAAAATTCGTGTGTCTCTCCCCCTTCTATTGTTCAATCCCCCCCTCAAAATTAGAGGGAAACGCATTGATAAGGCACGCAAAACAGGGCGTCTGGGCGCAACACGGGCTCGATCGCGCCCAGGTCGCGCTGTAGCTCGCGCCAGAGAAGGGCGCGAAGAAGTGTGTTGGTGCATGAGCGCGGTCGCGCCAGTGATCGCGCTGTGGGTCGCGCCAGAGAAGGTCACGAGGGAGTGCCTGGGCGCGGGATAGCGGTCGCGCCATTGATCGCGCTGTGGGTCGCGCCAGAGACATGTGGAAAGCCTGGCTTGGCGCGACCCGATCCAGTCGCGCCTGCACCCGTGCTGTGGCTCACGCCAGAGACGTGTGAAAGCCACGTTTGGGCGCGGGCGGAGAGGTCGCGCCTCGACCCGTGCTGTGGGTCGCGCCTGGTTCTTTGAATTCGATGATTCTTCAATAATACACCTAGAATTTGCACTTGGATTAAAATATGGGTTTGGACATCAAAAATATACAATTGGTTTATAAAATGGTATTGAAATAGCCCCAAGTTGCAGTCAAAAGAAGCACAAAATACCGATTATCAACTCCCCCAAACTTAAGCTCTTGTTTGTCCTCAAACAAGTTTTTCAAAGAAAAAGAGAACATAGGAAATCAAGATCAAGAATGCCTCAGAAGAAAGAACAAAAAGCATGTTATCATACACAAGTATATGAAGTTCTGATACACAAGAAATGAACATGTAAAAAAATACGGCTTTTCTTGCTTTAGTAATATCAACATCAACTCAACCTCTCAAGGAGAAAAGGGACGTGTATACACTCGACATCAAATAATGCTAGTATACCACCATAAGCTTGCAAAAATAACTCATCTCTTCCTACAAGTATGCTCAAAATAAGGATCACATTGGTCTTAAGGGTTGAAACGTTAGGCTCTTTGGACGAGGTAGGAAAAATATAGGCTAAAAGTGACTTCAAAATCAATCCCCGTAACCTGCTTTGTATTTCAAGATAAGCAAATCTATTTTGAGTTTTCTTCTACCCCGCACATTGCTTTGGGAAATTTAATTGGATCTAAAGTCTATAGCCAACAAACAATAATGCTCCTCTTATTTATTTTGATTTTCATTGGTGTTCTTCAACAAATTACAATTTATTTCTATTTCACTTTGCAAGGCTTGCATATGTGTTTGATCAAAAAGGCTATTACAACAAAATAAGATTTGTGTTCAATCCACCATTAATTCCCATTAGTTTTATTTTCAAGCTTACTTGATTTTCAAATTTCTTCTACCCCTTGGTTTCAAATAAAATCAATAACAAGCACAAAGGGGCTAGCAAGGGTTGTATTTGTAGGAAAAAATTTTAGGCACAATTTTTGACAAAGAAAGCCTTAGGTCATCTCCATATTTTAAGCACAACTTGTAAACTCGAGAGAGTTCAAAAAGGCAAATTCTAGAGATACCAATATTATTGATGATTCACACATGAAGAACGAATTCAAGGCTCAAATCTCACAAGATAGTTACAAGCTAAAGCCAATATTTCCACAATCCAATCAAGTGTCCTATCAAGTCATATTCTTATGCATGTATTTATTTTTACCAAAAACCACATCATAGGCAAATCAAGATTTCCCAATAGTGAGCATGCAATCTTAAGTCCATAAGCAATAGAGGAGTTGAAACACGAGATCATGGCTACACCTGCTTATCATCAAGGCTATTACCTTATCATTAAATCAATCATACGTATTAACAAAAAAATATAGAACTATAAAATATCGCAAAACCCATGCAATAAATTAAAAATTATCCAAATTTTAAGTAGCAAATCCCAACAAAAATCCCAACAATACATAAATAAATAAAAGCATCCATGCGATAAGAGTTTTAACAATTCTAAATAAAACGTTCTAAAAGATAGAGAGATCAACGATACACACATCACCCCCCACCCCCAAACTTGTTCGAAACCTAGTTAAGAATAAGTTTAGGGGGGTAGGCTTGTGGTATCGTCGATCGACTAACAGAGCTCAGGCATCCGTATCAGGGGACGGGCGTGGACGGGGGTTCTGTGGGAACTGGAATGGCCCGGAGTACGGATATGGGTACTGCTGGAACGGCGGGAATGGGGGCGTGTAGGTCTGGGACGGGTTTTGTGAAGAAGATCCAATGCCACCCCATTGCCTCATCATGGTGGCAATATCTGAGACGTCCGACCTTAGGTGAGAGTAATCCCCATGCAGATTTGAGTAATTGCTCTGCAATCCCTGGAACTCTGTCCTCATGCCGGAAAACCGGCCATCCATATGACTCTGCAGGCCTTGGAATCTCTCTTCAATGTTCGCTTGCATATCTGTGAACCGATTGTCCACATTTTCCCTCATGTTCGTGAGTCGTGCATCAAGGTCCGTCCGCATGTCCATGAACTGGGTAAAGACATTGCCTTGAAAGTTAGTAAAATTCTGATTCATAGTTGTCATCATACCTTCAAGGGATTCAAGTCGTTCATCCGCCACGTCCCCTCTGCTTCGTCTTTGCCCACGAGGTGCTCTTGGTGGCGCATTCTCTCTTTGCAGATGAACTCCCATGGGTTCCGGAGCAATCATCAAAGCATTATGCTCCGGAGTGTTCATCAACCAATTTCGTTGATCCTCAAAATTGGTTACGGATGTGAGTGCTGGGTTCGGGAGTGGAAACTTCCTACCATCCTTCATTATGAGCTCAATGGGGGCAGCATTCGGGCTAATCATGCGGACATTCCGAAGATGGGCGAGGTTGAGAGCTCGAGGTCCCGGGAGTGGCTGAAAGTTAGCAAGATTCACGTCCAAGGTCATGGCAATAGGAGTGATCATGCCTCCAATACTGATTGTGCCTTTGCTCGGCTGCACTTATCTTTTAAATTGATCTAGAAGCAATGCCCCAAAATCCACGTATATCGCTTGGAGCATACTCCACAAGATGTAGAGCTCATCCTTTCGAAGTCCACTATTCTCGTGTCGAGCAAGGACAGTGGAGGAAAGGATCCTGTGGATGTATCTGAAAACAGGATTTTGGATTTGCGAAGCCTTTGCCAATCCCGAGTCATACTGGACCATCCGCTCATCCGGGTCTAAGATTAATCTCCAAAACACCTCGGAATTGAAATTTATGTGGTAGTGAAAATATCCATCCGTCGGTGTTTGAAAGATTTGGTTAAGTTGGGCCACTGTGAGCTCGTGATCTTGATTTCCCAATCGAAAAGTGTACCCAATCAGCCCTCTGCTAGGGAGTTTGTGGACCTTAAGAGAGGATAGAAACTCTTTGACCAACACAGGATAGGTTAGCCATCTTCCTTGCATGGCATTTTCCCACCCAATCCTAGTGAACATTCTCCACACATCCTCGTGGATTCCCATTGCTTGAGTGGCTAAATCACATGAATACTTGGTGGGGAGTATGTTGAAAGATCTCATCAACTTCTCCCAGCAGTCCCTTTCCTCTTGGGTTCGGAAGAAAACACCCGCTCTTGCATGGTCATTTGGGCCACTATCAGGAAAATCCGGCAATGGTTCTGGTTGCACAAACTCCTCTTCTTCCTCATCCCCTTGGTCTTCTTCTTCTTGTTCCTTATCTTCTTCTTCTTCAGAGAGATCGATACTAGATTCTTCTTCCTCTGATTCTTCAACCACGTATCTCCTAGAGGCTTGTCCTCTGCTTGGTCTTGCCATTCTGAATATATGGTTTCTTGAAAAAGGACAAGACCTTGCAAAGGATAAAAAAAACGACAAAGAGTGAGATTCAAATTGTAAACAACATACCAAAATAACAAAGAGAATTTCAGCCCATCCATAGCAAAATATAACAAAACTATACACACTTGCAAGCCTTAGCATAATCTTAAACAAAAGCAAAAAGCATTTCCAGAGTAGGCACTACAATCGGATTATAAAAATCATACAAACAAGGTTGGAGTTCACATATACTACCCTTCAATTCACAACAAAATCCAACAACATTTTTGCCTCATGGAGTTAGAGAACTTCCAATTTTTCCATTTTCATTCATACACAAAATCACATGCACATTGTCACCCTTCTTATCACTTACATAATTCACTACCATGAGTCAATAAAGTAAAGTATGCAAATAATTTAGAAACAAAGCAAAGAAATGGAAAGAAATATCCCAACTTTACTAAGGCCTAGTTCACTATCAACAAGAATTGATGAACAATCACCACCAACAATTATCAATCCCTCAACAATTGTAAAATTCACAGAAATGATGCATAAACTTATAATAAGCAAAGAACAAAGCTAGAAATTCACAATCTTAGAAATGCTAACCCTTGTTCTCAATTCACAACAATGCAAGTACAAGCATCTCCAAACTAACTTCAACCCTTCTACATAATTATCTATCATGCTCATGGAAGAAATTTAGAAGCAACAACACCAAGCAACAATTCACTTCAAGCAATTTCTCCCAAATTTTTAGCCCTAATTGTGCCATTTCTACATTTCATCCATAATATAACAAAATCAAAGCTCAAACAAAGACATAGAAACAACAAATTCAAGCATATTCTCAATTCATGAAAATTTCCCCCAATAAGAACCCTAATTTGTATTTCTATCAATTTTAACCAAAAATCTTCAAAATCACTTGTAATTCATAGACAAATTCATGGGCAAAACCAAAATGTAGGAGATGGGGGAGAATTTTACCTTGGTTTCTTGCTTGGAGGGAGAATTTCGTGTGTGTGCGTGTGTTTGTGAGTGTGGTGTGTGTGAGAATGGGGTGAAATATGAAAAGGGGGAGATTAAAAACCCATTCAGAACTGCTCTGTTTCAGCGCGAGCGGGCTCAGTCGCGTGGCAACTCGCGCTGTCGGTCGCGCTAGAGAGGGTTCTCCACGCGTTCCTGGGCGCGAGCGAGATCAACCGCGCTTTCTGTCGCACTGTAGGTCGCGCTATATGGCGCGACTAGTGATCGCGCCTCTGCACGTGCTGTGTATCGCGCCTGAGCCTCCGTGTTTGATATGTTGAGCTTGTTTTCTCCGTGTAACCTGTTGTCTGATTCCAAAACTATACAAACACTCGAAACAGCATATTAAATCAAATAAATAGATAAACAAAAACAAAAAGACTTAAAACGTAAAATAAAAGAGAATGTTCAAAAGTACAAGGTTGGGTTGCCTCCCAACGAGCGCTTCATTTATTGTCGGTAGCTCGACTTGGTCTTACTTTCTGTCAAACAGTGGGAATATTGGAATCATTGTCGAGTGTCATCTTCGGTGCATAAAATCTCTTGACCCTTTGTCCATTGACAACAAACAAGTTTCCATCCTTCCCTTTTAGCTCAATTGCACCTCCGTCAAAGATTCTTGATATCTCAAAGGGACCACTCCACTTGGTTTTCAGTTTTCCGGAAAACAACTTCAAGCGAGAGTTGAACAAAAGAACGGCATCACCGGGTGATAGTTCTTTTTTCCTCAAAAGCTTGTCATGATATATCTTTGATCGCATCTTTGAAATGGATGAATTTTCGAAAGCTTCGTGTCTAAATTCATCCAACTCGTTTAACCGGAAAATTCTTTCACCCCCCGACATCTGAAATCCATATTGAGTTTTTTTGTAGCCCAATAAGCTTTGTGTGAAAGCTCAATAGGAAGATGACAAGATTTTCCGAAAACCAATTGATATGGGGACATCCCCAACGGGGTCTTGTATGCGGTCCTATATGCCCACAATGCATCATCCAAGAGGTTGGACCAATCCTTGCCATTTGTTTTAACCACTTTTTGCAGGATTTGCTTCACTTCTCGGTTGGCAAGCTCGGCTTGGCCATTTGCTTGAGGGTGATAGGCCGTTGTGATGTTGTGACGAACTCCATATTTTGCAAGCAATGCGGCCAACCACTTGTTGCAAAAGTGTCTTCCTCCATCGCTAATAAGAGCTCTCGGGGCTCCATAGCGTGTCAAGACATTCTTCTTTAAAAATTTCAAGACCACATTTGCATTGTTCGTAGTAGTCGGCACAGCTTCGATCCATCTTGAAACATAATCCACAGCCAACACTATATATTGGAAACCATTTGAAATCACAAAGGGACCCATGAAATCAATTCCCCAAACATCAAATAGTTCCACTTCAATTATGTTCTTCATTGGCATTTCATCTCTTTTCGAGATGGATCCCATCTTTTGACACCATTCGCATTGCTTCACAAAATCAACACAATCCTTGAAGAGTGATGGCCAATAGAACCCACTTTGCAACACTTTCCTTGCGGTTCTGTTTGAAGCAAAATGTCCTCCACTTGGGGAGGTATGGCATGCATTCAGGATCTCTCCCCACTCTTCTTCTGGCACACATCGTCTTAATACCAAATCAGCACATCTTCAAAATAGATACGGTTCATCCCATACATAGTGCTTCAAATCGTGGAAGAATTTCTTTCGTTGATAAGGCTCCAACTCCGTTGGTTTCACCTTTGCTACCAAGATGTTTACAATGTCGGCAAACCAAGGGAGTTGAGACTTGATTGCCAAAATTCTTTCATCGGGAAAGAGCTCGTTAATAGGCCGTGACATCCCCAAATCATCTTCCACTTGTTCAAGCCGAGAAAGGTGGTCGGCCACCACATTCTTGCACCCCTTCCTATCTCGGATCTCCACGTCAAATTCTTGAAGTAATAAGATCCACCTTATGAGTCTTGGCTTCGCATCCTTCTTGGCAAAAAGATGTCTTAAAGCGGAGTGATCGGTATGCACTATAGTTCGGGCCCCAATGAGATAAGGCCTAAACTTGTCGAATGCATACACCACAGCAAGTAGCTCCCTCTCTGTAGTGGTGTAGTTCGTTTGGGCCGTGTCTAGGGTCTTACTCCCATAATAGATCACTCTGAATAGCTTATCCCGTTTTTGACCCAAAGCGGCTCCAACTGCAACCTCACTTGCATCACACATCACTTCAAATGGTTGACTCCAATCCGGTGAAATGAGGACGGGTGCTGAAATCAAGGCCTTCTTCAAAGTCTCGAAAGCCTGCAAACAATCATTATCAAAATTAAAATCTGACAGTTTCTCTAGGAGACGGCATAAAGGTTTTGAAATTTTTGAAAAATCCTTGATGAAACGTCTATAAAACCCAGCATGCCCTAGGAAACTTCTAACTCCTTTTTCATTTTTTGGGGGTGGTAGCTTCTCAATGGCTACAATCTTTGCTCGGTCCACTTCAAGGCCTCCTCCGGACACCCTGTGTCCCAACACGATACCATCCCTTACCATGAAGTGGCATTTTTCCCAATTTAGCACCAAGTTAGTTTCTTCACACCTCTGCAACACTTGAAATAAATTGTCAAGGCAATTTTCAAAAGAATAACCAAATACGGAAAAATCATCCATGAACACTTCCATTATATTTTCAATCAATCCATGGAAGATAGACATCATACACCTTTGAAAGGTGGCGGGTGCATTACACAACCCGAATGACATCCACCTATATGCAAAAATGCCATATGGACAAGTAAAAGCTGTTTTCTCTTGATCTTCGGGAGCAATCATTATTTGATTGTAACCCGAAAATCCATCCAAAAAACAATAAAATTCATGCCCTGCCAACCTATCAAGCATTTGGTCAATAAAAGGAATAGGAAAATGATCTTTTCTTGTATACACATTTAAAGCTCTGTAATCTATACACATTCTCCATCCCGTTACCAACCTAGTTGCTATTATCTCATTCTTTTCATTTTCAACAAGAGTTGTACCCCCCTTTTTCGCTACCACTTGAGTAGGACTAACCCATTCACTATCAGAAATTGCAAATATAATACCGGCATCTAACAATTTTAACACTTCTTTTCTAACTACTTCTTGCATGATTGGGTTTAATCTTCTTTGATGTTGCACTTTTGGTTTGTAATCTTCTTTTAAAAGGATTTTATGCATGCAAATCGAGGGACTAATCCCTTTTAGATCCGAGATCGACCAACCTATAGTGCTTTTATATTTTCTAACCACCCTTAGCAATTTATCAAGTTGTTCATCCGTTAAAAAGGAAGAGACTATTACCGGTTTATGTTCTCCTTCTTCAAGGTACACATACCTTAGGTGAGGTGGAAGTGGTTTCAACTCCAACTCGCTTTTCTTTGACTCCTCTTCATTTGATGTTTGTCCCGTTTCTCTCAGTGGAAGAAACTTAGGCTTTCTCAGGTATTCTTCCTGTAAAGAATTCATTAGAAAGATAGTGTCCATGAGAGAAAAATCGAAAGGATAAGAATCATAAGAGGATGTATTAAAGAGCGAGTGTGAAATGCAAGTCTCTAGTGGATCTTGCATTCCCGAGACTTGTTCAAATATGTGCTCCGATTCCATGCACGAGTTCACCATCTCGAGCACTTTGCACTCTTCTTCAAATTGCATCTCCTCCTCTTTATGCCTCATTGCTTCTTGAAGTGAAAACATCACCTTTTCATCATTAACTCTCAATGTTAACTCTCCCCTTTCTACATCAATAAGAGCCTTCCCCGTATTCAAGAATGGTCTTCCAAGAATAAGGGGAACATCCTTATCTTCCTCCATGTCTAACACCACAAAGTCAACGGAAAATATGAAGTTTTTGACTTTAACCAAGACATCTTCAACCACTCCCTTTGGATAAGTTATGGATCTATCGGCCATTTGTAAACAAATGGTGGTTGGTTTGATTTCTCCAATATTCAACTTCAAGTAGAAAGAGAGTGGCATTAAGTTAATGCTTGCTCCCAAGTCACACAATGCCTTCCCCATGTGGCTATCCCCAATTGTCACTTTGATAGTGAAACTCCCGGGGTCCTTCAACTTTGTTGGAAGCTTCCTTTGGATAAGTGCACTACACTCCTCCGTGAGATTCACCGTTTCATGATCTGCTAATCTTCTTTTCTTTGAGATCACCTCCTTGAGGAACTTTGCATAATTCGGCATTTGTTGCAAAGCTTCCACTAATGGAAGGTTTACTTGAACTTTTCGAAAAATGTCGAGGAACCTTGAGAATTGTTCCTCGTTCTTCTTCTTTTGCAAACGTTGAGGATAAGGTACTTGAACCTTTGATTCTTCCTTCTTTTTAGATGGTGCTTCCACCATTTCTTTTGTTGAAGTCCCATTTTGCTTGATAAGTTCATTATCCTCAACTTCCTCTTGTTGTTCATCTTGCTCATTCTTGTTAGTTTGATCACTTGAACTTGGTTCACCACTTTCTCTCTCGTTGGTAGGCATTTGTGGTCCTTCATAAGTGGTGCCACTTCTCAAAGTGATAACCTTGCATTGATCCTTCGGATTAATGGTTGTGTTGCTCGGGAATTTCCCTTGTTGATGTTGGTTCCCCACAATGGTTGCTAGTTGGCTCATTTGTTTCTCCATTTGGTTAACTTGAATACCAATAGCCCCAACATTATTCTCCAATTTAGCCACACGAGCTTGTGACTCAGCCATGTACTTGTCTGTCTTGCCCATAAATGTCATCATCAATTCTTCCAACTTAGGCTTCTTCTCTTCATCGATCACTCCATTTGTCACGGAGAAACCCGGAGGTGGTTGGATGGCGTTGTTTGGGTTACCATAGGACAAATTCGGGTGTTGTGCCTTGTATTGGTAACCTTGATTTCCTCCGTATTGACCCCCGTATTAGGGCTTGTACCCCGGATTGAAAGGCCTTTGTTGGTTGGAAAAACCTCCTTGTTGATTCACATAGTTAGCCTCTTCAAATTGGTTTTGAGAGGCCTCGGCTTTTGGATTTATAAATGTTTCAAATTTTGAGTTCAAGGTAGCCATTTGGGCCGTCAAAAGCCCAAGTGCATCCGAACTCGAGGTTGAAGCCACCTTTTTTAGAATTTGGACTCCTTCTCTTGTAGGCGGCCATTGAAATGAATTTGAAGCCATTTCTTCAATGATTCTCAAGGCTTCTTCCGTTCCTCTTGCGAAGAGAGAGCCACCTGCTGCTGCATCCATAAGCGTTCTCACCTCATCCTTGCATCCTGTGTAGAATAAGCACACTTGGTGATCGGTGCCATATCCATGACCGGGACATTTCCTTAGCATTTCTCGAAATCTTTCCCATGCCTCATACATGCTCTCATCGTCCCATTGCTTGAATATGGTGATTTCACCTTTGAGTTTTAAAGTTTTTCCGGGTGGGAAGAACTTGTGCAAGAACTTCGTCACCAATTGATCCCAAGTTTGAAATGACCCTTGGGCTTGGCTCAACCACCATGACTCTGCTTTGTCCGCCAATGAGAATGAAAAGAGTCTTATTCGAATTGCATCATCCGGAACTCCGTTTGGCTTGATAATATTGAACCAGAAGACTCGTTGGCTTGATAATATTGAACCAACCTGACTCGGAATGAAGAAGAGGTCGTCTGAAGAGAAATGAGAAAAGATTCTCTTTTCAAAAATTACTTTTACTATTCATTCAGACTGACAGATATTGCTCCCAAATGTTTGATTGACCTCAGATTGGCAATCTGTGAATGCGAACGAATTTCTTAGGTCATTTCCCATAAGATATGCTTGACAGAACAAGTCTCGGATCAACAAGTTATGATCAAAATTTTAAAAAATACGATTTCACGAAAAATGACCCCTAAAGTCGTGACTTACATTTGACTTCCCTTAAACCTTATCAGAATCTCTTCCTTAACCTCTTAATTACGCTTAAGGATTCTCTAATCCTTATTCGAAAATCTGGGGTGTTACACCCTCCTTATGCCTCTCTTTCATACAACATGAACTCTTTGATAAATGAAGGCTATGAGATCTACCCACGACTTCAACTTATAATCTCTCCAGAGATTACGTATGAAATGAATAAAAATCCCTCATATGTTTCACTAAAAAATACTCAATACTTGACTACCACGTTGAACTGTTTAAGGAACAACTTCTAGCTATAACAAAAATCACAATCTAACAACTCTTAAAAATAAACTTAGAGAATCAATAATGGGGGCCGAACCACCGATTGTCAAGAGAATCGACCTTCTTATACTTTCATACTTCTTGTCAACTTGATCTCCATTCTTCATCAACTTGGAAAATAAATTAAGGTTTGTGATTGTATCCATATTGGTGTAGATGTCTTCCATGTTGTTGAGGGTCTAAATCAGCGCTACATCTACTCCATAAGACAGTTTACACAATTGCTCCTTGCTTCCCAAACTGATCCGCATCGGATCTTCTTCCGCAAGAAAACTGCCATATATAGACTGATTCGGGGATGCTCCTGGAATATCAGAGAGAATAGTTCACACCCTGTTCTTTACTTTGCATAGCGGAATTAGCAGATCACAGCATAAGCATGTTCTCGAACACTTCGTTGAACATAAATCGCCAAAACAAACTCAGTGCTACGAAATGGAACCAACACTTCCGATTTTTGTTATTTCGATTCGAGACTTCATTTTTAGTGATGAATTTTTATTGGTGTATAATAAAAGTCAACATTCGATCAACTTGAACACTTTATAGGGCTCTTTACAAGACATTTTATTTAGAGCAAATGTGGGAAATAATACTTCAACTTTTAAAAAAATTATTTTATCTATAAATTTTTAAATATATTTTCCTTACGCATAATTTTCAAAATACCATTATTTTCATTTTGAAAAAGAAATCATACTTTATCTATCACCGGCCGCCCTTATATCACATTTGTAAAAAGAAACAAATTCGAAAAATCTACTCTACATGAATGAAATTTCATCAATTTCTATATCTCAAAATCAAAATGGGGGGATGGTGAAAAAGAGTGTGCTTTCCCAATCCTCCTCTTCCCACTTCAGAAATTCCAAACTCGACCGAAAAATATAATCTCCGATCAAGCCCCTGATCCGACCTGCCGGAGACTCCGAATCCGAAAGATTCTCCATCGGGTCGGGTAAAGAATCTGACACATCCACCGCATCCCAAATCCATCACACTAGTCGGTGACTTCTTTGTCTATTTCCTAATCTCACCGTAATCTGCCACCGCTGAGCTGAAAAAAAGGGTGATGCAGCTGTCGTCGACAGCTTCTTCGAGTCTCGCGCGAAGCACTTGGCTAGAAAATCTACTCTCTACCAAATTTCTCCTACTCACAACACACATGGCACTCCAAGTTGAGAAGATGACTTCACAATTTGTTGATGTTCAACTGGAATTCTTCAAAAAAAAAGTGTGTGAAAAATGTGTGTTAGTGTGTGAAATACTGTAAAATTGTACAATTTAACGGATGATTTTAACGGAAGTTAACGTCTGTCCGTTAATGGACTAATAGAAGGATCATTTTGATATCTTTAAAAAAGTTGATGGATCGATTTGGTTTGAAATTTTGTTTGGGACCAAATTAAAATTTCATGTGTAGTTGTTGGACCAAATTTAATCTTATTCATATAATCAATGTATATATTTATGCTAAAATTGTAATTTCTTCATGCTAAAAAGAGCAATACAGCTTGCTGTAATGAGGATTTTAATAATATGTCTCTAAATCCATTCACCGAATCTAATGAGTATATAAATTAATGCTAAAATTTGAATCAATTTTTTTTACACTAAAATCTCTTGATTTTTGCAATCTATTTTTTTGCTTTAAAAATAATTATTTTTTTGTCAAAAAAATAAATATGAGTATATTAAAAGATTATTTATTTATCTTTTTCATGATTTTTTTAAATCTATTGAAAAATTAATGTGAAATGGATGGAGTATTTAGACTTTCCAATTAAGTATGTTGTACCCGAAACCAAAATAAAGATGTGATTTGACACAAATAGCTCATTTAATTTTTATTTGTATGTTAATAATATTAATACAACATTTTAATTACATAAGCCGCAAAACTAGAAAATATTTTTTGGGGGACTGCACACTGTTATGTAATAGACTGTCAGCTATCACGTGCTGAGAACCACTAACCATTATATATTTACGTATTGATTATGCTACTAATACGACACCGTTTCATTAATATTCTCATTTCTTTAAATATGTATTGATGAAATGATGTCGCTTTCGACGTCGTTTCAGAACAGATAAGGACTATGAAAACAAATAATTGCAGTAATTCAGGGAGACAAATTTAATGTAAAAACTAAAATGCTTGAATAAAATAACAAACAAACTATTATATATATATTTTAATATAAAAACTAAAATGCTTGAATAAAATAACAAACGAACTATTATATATATATACGTAAATGAATAATTTAATTGAAGTAAAACTATAATTTAATGTCAATATAACATATAATTGGGTTAATAATCTATAAATATAAATATACATTTAACAACATTTAAACAATAAAACTTTAAACTAACCTCGAATGAATTGGATGAAGTTAATTACAAAATATAGAAAGTATGAAGTTACAGAGAACTGCCAAAGAAAAATAAGAAAGATTAATAACAAATCAAAGATGAATATCTAAATTGAAATTACCTTTCTTGATTTTCTTTTGTCGGTATGTTCTTTAGTCTTTAGTTCCCAACATAATTAGAAAAAATATGCTTTAGTAAGGTATTTAACCATTTTAAATCACTTTATTTCGTAAGATTATGTTTACCAAACACACTTTCATTAATTTAGGTTCTAATTTAAAACAATAATTTTCCAGCCAGAGCCATTCTCCATCATTCATTTTTCTTTTCTGCATTATATTTCATCAGACAGGAACAAAAAATAGTTGAGAGCAACGGGAGCTATTGCGGGCCAAATCGTTGCCACCCCTTTAAACTATGGGACGATTTTCTGATTAGAGGCAGCTGGAGCGCGCTTGTGTGTAAAAGACGGAGGGAATATAAATAAAATGTTAAAAATATTGGATTTCTTTATTATTTTGCATTTGAAATGATAAAGTGGAAAACAACTAAAAATATCCGAAATAATTTTCATTAGAAATATATTAATTTTGCCCTTATAAATCAGCTGGAAGTCTTAATCATGGGCCATGAGAATATATGGTATTTGCCCGTGAGTCCGTGACTCGAGATTAGTGGAATGTAAATTATAAGCATCTTCCCTCAATCAAGAAAAATAATATTAACTTCAATTTTTAATTGTACATTGATATATGTCGGGGATTCCAACCTAAAATGATAATTTATTTATTTTTTTTCTCAGCAAATTCCCAACTTCGTAAACGTAGCATGTGTTAAATAGCTGACTTCTTAGTTCGAAAAGTAGATGGGTTCACAATCATTAAAGTTAAAACATTTTAAAACGGCTAATCGGTGAATAATCTAGTTGGCGTTGAGATAAAAGTGTATAAAACTGATGTACCCAGCTACTCATTAATTATATTGGATCATATATATAGCCCCAGTTGCCCGCCATCTAAACAATAAATAAACAAAATATATCTTTAAATTTTTTCTTTACTTTAAAATAAAATAGTTTAAAGATCTTATTAACCTTAAATATTCTCTAATATTTATAAGTGTATAACAACGTATTTTGCAAGGAAATATAAAGTGTATTAGAAATCAAAAGCTGTACAAAAACTACATTATTCAAGAAATAAGATAAATATAATTTATTTTTTTGAGGTAATGTGGGAGAGTAGCTAGCCTACTAAAGTTTTATAAAACTTATTTTAACCTTTTTAAAAAAAAATATTTATTTTATCCACATACCACATTTATTATAATACCCTCACATTGATGTTTGTAAAAAAAAAAATCATAAAAATAAAAACAAATGAAATAATCTCTCTCTTCCTCCTCTGCAAACCAGTCCTCCCCCCTCTTGCAAACTTCAAAGTTCTTCTCTTCTTCACCCCACACTACCCCAACTTATTAAATGTGGTAAATCGCAGCATGCGCTTTTGTACATGGGTTTAAGAACTTTCTCGTACATTATATCAAACACAAGAAATTCAATCCAAATTAGTGGGTATGGTCTCTAGTATTGTAGAGAACTATCTCACATGCACTTGGGATCAGGAGAAGTAGTTCAATTGTTGTCTAAAAAAATAAATTAAAGTGAATTTTTCAATATTGAAAAAAGGGGCAAAGCAGGATTAGTTCAAAGAAGATAGGTTTAGATATGTCCAACTGAAGATGGTATTATTGTATTTAGAAATTCCCAGAAGCATCTTTACTCCAGCTTTGTGATTTTGGATTTTTCGGGGGATGATTAACGGAGCTCCAGGTGTGCAAAACGTTCATTTATGCTGGAATGATTCAAATGAAGCAAAAAGTTGAGAATGTGCTGCTATAATTTTTCCAGAACACCCATTTTCTCTTATTTGGCGTTTTACTAGGTGATCGGTTAAATTAAATTTAGGAATCTCGTGTCCAAATTTATGTCGAAAACATTAAATTTATGAGACACTCTTCTTTAAGACTGTCTGACGCATTCATGTTTTAGTCGCTTCATTTCCGGTACCTATATCTTTGTTATTTTGACTCTCTTTTTTACTTTTTTTTTTTGTTTCTTTTTACTCAACTACGAACAGACTGAAACAAAAAAAAGTAAATGTAATGCAAAATCCAACAGAGAAATACAGTGGAATTCTAGACAATTTTTTATTCTCAAAACCTCGTGTGTTTATTCTCGTGTATCACACAAATAACTCTTTTCACTCTATTGATTTCACACTCTATAGCCACTTCTCTAATTCTCTCAAAAGTACTGAAATCACATTATACACCAATGTAATCCAAATAACCAATCACAAGAACACCACGAAATTCACCGTAAATTTTTGAAGATTTTTTTAACTTCTCCGCAGATAATATATAGACCTATGAGAATCCAAAAAAAATACGGAACGTAACGAAATATGCTAAGAAATTTCTCGCGAAAAAAACATTATTTTTAATAATCAGTAATTTTCTTCTTTTTTTTTGCGGATATTTTCGATTATTTTTTAATGGTGATAAAGAAATAAATTCAGAAAATAAAGAACAGATAATTTAGAATCTGATACAAACCTGAATCTTTAATATCACTTGATGCAATCGTCACCGGCAGTTGATTGACGTCGGAGATCCCTCCCAGGAGTATCTGGTTACAACGATAAATTTGGATGAAAATCTGAAACTCTAACCTCACAATGTTGAAGAACCACGAATATGGGGTAAAAAATGCTCATATACCACCCTCGATTCACCACGATTTAGGCAATAAACCATGCTGATATAACTATTAACCACGATTTTAATGAAAATAGTGGTGTATGAGCGTGCATTTAGAGAAAAAGCACCACAGTTCTAAATATTTTGGTGGTGTATATTCATGAATACACGGCTGGTAATCTCAAACCGTGGTGTATGTGCATAATTTTTAACGACTACAATTTTTAAAACCGTTGTAAGTACACTTCAAAAATATTAGAGGGAATTGAAAAAAAATTGAAATCACTCATTCAAACCCATCGCTAGCTACTCTCTCTCTCTCCCTCCCCCTCTCCCGCAGATTCTCACTCACCGTAAAGTAGAGGTGGTCATCGTCATCTTCATCTAGGCCTCTGTAATCATCGTGGTATAGAGTCTCCATCACTATTACTATTTTCATTGTTGGGTAGAGTCACCTTAGAAATAGCGGGCGTTGTTTTCTCTCTCCATTGCCATTGTTGTTGTCATTTCCTCTAAAGTCGTCATCGCTGGATTCGTGATTTTTGAGGTGGCTCGAAAATCTACCTCACTTGCACCTGTCATCGCCAGAGATTGAGGGACGCCTGAGGTTGAGGTACAATTCCAGATTATTTGAAGTTATTTTGTTGTGATTTGTTGAATCTATGATTGTAGACAATTTTTTGAATTCGACTTTTTCTGGTGGTTCTAAACAATTTTTTGAATGTGTGCATACTTGAATTAGGTGAAAAAACCCGAGTATAATTTTCTGAATTGATATAAATTAGGGACCAAAAGCTGGACTCTCAATTAAAAAAATATTGCTTGTATATAAATAATAAGTCTTGTAGAATTATGTAATTGGTGATCTTGCTCTAGAAATATGCCGTCTAAAAATGTATCCCATATTTGGTAGATATGCTGTTCTATTTCTTGTTAGATTCATTCTATTTTAAAATTTTCTACTGATTTCACTGTTATTGATGTCCCTATTTTATTGTTTATAGTGGCTTAAAAGGAAA
Organism: Perilla frutescens; assembly: GCA_026008535.1. NCBI lineage: Eukaryota > Viridiplantae > Streptophyta > Magnoliopsida > Lamiales > Lamiaceae > Perilla > Perilla frutescens. The sequence continues at coordinate 11,848,776 of BRKX01000005.1, forward strand.
TCTTTACCAGTATTAAAGCAGACTAGCAGGCTGGAAACAAGTGGAACAGGAAAGGTTTTAATATCATCACATCTAATTTTATAGTAGTTTTGAGTCTTTGTAAGCTGCATGTTTGACATAGTCCCTTTTATACGTGCTTATAGGAAAACTCTGAGAAGAGTAACTTTAGGAGAAAACATGGCTTCTCTCGTGAGCTCTCTATCAAACATAATTCTAAATATGTATTTCACTGAGTGAAACTGATGAATGTACTGCTAATCAATGCTTCTATCATGTTCTTAGTAAACCTCAGTGTTAGTTTTGTATACTGGAAGACATGTTTTCGTATACTTTTCTGATGATATGATGATATAGATTGATTTTATTGCAGTCACTATTTGCATTTACTTTATTATATAATTGTTTATGCATAATCAATATATTTACATTATAGATGATATGGTGTGGGTAGACACACAGTAAGATCATATCATCAGATCCTTGTATTTTATTAAAAATCTCACGGCTTAGATGGTCCTGAATACACCATCGGTACACCGTAGAATAATTTGATAATTAGTTTGTCTAGACTAATTGATTATTCTAATACATTTGTTAGTGTATTGAGGAAGATCACGATAGGATAGTGTTCTCTACTCTGACACTATAAGTTAGAGAACAAAGATCCACAGAGTTCGGGTTCTTAACTTATATTTATTGGCGAACATATATATGCTTTGTTTATTACTTTGATTTATCCATGAGTGAGATTCTTTTATAGAATCAATAATCTCGATATTTTGGGTGATGACATTTGCATATATCACTACAAAAAAAGACCCTCATACATAACACTTTAAATATCTGTTATGTATGAGCGCATTTTTGGTATAGATAACGCATATTTTAAAAATTCGTTACGAGAGAAGTGTTATCTCCGATCATATATAACGTTTTCGAGTCTTGCGTTATCTGTAAGTGTTACATATTGTTCACAATTAGAATGCTCATTTTGTACTGTTATGTGCTTTGTTATGTTTAAACACATTATATAACGGTAACTTTGACCGTTATGTATATGTGTTTATTATTATTTTTTTAATTCAAAATTAAATAATATAAACTGAAAATTTTCTAACTTCCCGCTACTCTTCCTCCCACCATTATTTAGTAAAAATTTTACGGCCAGTGTTTCCCACCAAACATAAAAATTCATTTTTTATGTTAAGGCAAAAGAGATCCCCAAATTTTAATAAAAATAAGAAGTAATATTTTTACTTTAAAAAAATTATTCAAAGAGATCCCCAATTTTAATCTGAAAAGAAAAGCACTTCAGTAAATTCGCCCAATTTCTTCCCTTCTCGAGCGCTGCCGTTGAAGTTCATAAAGCTCTTCGTATATTTCTACCTCAAACCCACATACGTATTACTTTATTTGAAGCACTTCGGTTGGATGTATTACTTTATTTGAAGCAGGTATGCCCGAAGTGGTGTTGCTGTCAATCGCTTTATTTCAAATCTCTTTCGCTATTTTTATGTTTTAATGTTCATTTTTTTTTCTATTCTTGTGATTTCAAAGTAGCTATCATGCAATTTCTTTCAAATTTTAAATGTTGAGATTATAGTTTTTAATTCTCGAGTTGCCTGCTATATTTTACCCTTACAAAGAATTTTTGAAATACACTACAAATTATCACAATATTTGTTGAAATCAGGTCCTGTAATTATTATCCCGTTAAGAAATTGGGAATGGAATTAGAGAACGATGGGGTTAGTTACAGAGAGTATCTTCTGTGTGGAAAGTATAGGTTGATGACCAGTTTGTGTAGAATTATTAGTTGGAGGAATAGACCAGATTGAATCTCCCACTGTATGATGCAAACCATGTGAATTGCAAAATAATGAGACCAGTAGTAATGGTAACATCCTGTTAGCCATTGCAGTTTTCTGAGAGAGAGAGAGGAGTGAGAGAGAAACCTGTATGTATATATATATAGTAAGAACAAATTAAACCTGTGATGTTGACTTGAGCAATTTTGATGCCACAAAATACAGAGAATCTGAGGAAATATTCTAGTCTGAAAATCAAATCGTTACCAGATATTGAATGTAATCGTTACGATGTTCTTTTGCAATTTATTATTACAATTATGACTTCTGGTCATTATACTCCCTTTGTTAAGTCTGAGATGCTTCAATAGTATATGTATATGCTTCAGTCTGAGATGCTTCAATAGTATATGTATATGCTTCAATAGGATCTCAAGGGGCAATATGATATGGGTCTTGATGAAGCAATTTATAAGTGTGAAACTAAGCTATTGAAATGGTTTACTTCTCTCATTCAGAAGTTGGGTTATATACTTATATTAGTGGCTTCTTCCTCATGGAGCTAATTACAGACCCTGGCAATCATACTGTGTGTGATAGTCAAAAGCTGTGTAGCATTTAGCACCCTATTTTCTTAGTTATTTTTGGTAATGACTAATGACTCATGTCTAGAATATTCTACCTTAGAATTTATCACTAATTGTAACTGTTAGATATGAGTGATTACATGTTCCTTATTTATTATTAATTTATTGATTGTCATTCTCTTTGTTGTGTTGAAATATATCAGAGCACTAACTCTACACATATCTTGTAGGTCATTGGTTCAGGTATAGACAAGGAGAGAATTCCTGGTATTGACATAGCTTTGAATGATGGAGACAAATGGCAGTTTGCAAGGCATGTCACATGAGGTGGTTGTGATCCTGGTCATACACGAGGTTATACTTAGATGCTTCACTCCTTGGCTTAGTTTTAAAAAGCGCGCTTAAGCGCCAGAAAAGAGCGAAGCGCCGTTCAGCGCTTTATTTCCGATAAAGCGCCGGACCTACAGAAAGCGCTTAGAAGCGCCGCCTAGGTGCCCGAAGCGTGCGAAGCGCAGGCGTTGAAGCGCTAGGGTTTTTTTTTTTTAACTTATAATATTAAAATGAAATTGAAAGCGGGTTTAGAAATAAGAAATTAGAATCACCCGTTAGGGCTCGCTGCTCGCCTCTCGCCTCTCGCCTTCTCTCTCCCTCACACTTCCTCGCGCCCGACGAATTCAAGAAGGAAAAGGTGTTGCATCAAATTCAAGAAGACTCATTGATGAGATTGAGGATGAGGATGAGTTCCAGGACTTTGGGGCGGAAGAGGAGGATGAGGAGGAGGACATTGGTGAAGACAAAAATGATAATGGAGATCGAGATGATGAATTTCATGATGATGATTATTAGTTGATTACTTGATTTGCTCTTGCTCAATGATCGTACATTAAGACTTTGGATTTATTTTGTGAGAATTTTAAGACTTTCATATGTGTTGCATGATTAATTGTTGCATTTGTGTGATTTTTTGTTAATTTATAAGTAATATGATGTTTTGGGTATGGAATGTAGTCTAGGTAAATATATTACATTTTTTTTAATCTTGGGCGCTTCGCCTACGAAAAGCTCGCTCCGCGCCGGCACTTTTGCGCCTAGGCGCTGGGGCTAGTTTTGCGCTTCGGGGCGCTTTGCGCTTTTTAAAACTAAGCTCCTTAGTATTATCAATTATGTTTCTTATCGTTGAAATATATTAGATATAAAGTTATGCATCTCAGTTTACTTGCCCATTACTGTTAGTGATTAGTAACAAGGCATTTAAAAGCCATTTAGAAGACTTTAACAAAAAACAACAAGAACGTACAGGTCATACCTAATTAATTACTAATTCATTAAATGTGAATCACACAACTGAAGAAGGAAGCGCTTGTCAATTAAAGATAATAAAAATAAAATGATAGTTTTCTAAAAATATGTAGATCATTTATAAGAGGTGGTCATATCATTTGTTTAGTAACAAAATTAATTAATAATGTGGTCAGTTAAAACAAAATTGTTACTGTGGCAAAAAGAAAAGAGATTGGGACTAATGTAAATGGCGGGACTGAGCAATGACATGTCAATATTAGAATCTGTTTGAGCGAAGTAAATGGTATATATTTTGAAGCTTTAATTTCTTCCCTGACATGAAAGCAAAGATGAAGGTAGAAAAGGGGAAAGGATAATTAAGTAGTAAGGCTGAGGACAAAAATAAATGGGGATGGTGAAGATAATAGAAACCCCAAAAAACTGCACTTAACTTATTAAGAAAGGGGAAAGTGACAATACTGTTTACAGAAGAGAAGACTCCCTTGACTTACAGTTTAAGGTTTGCTCTTTCTTAGTGGACTATACATACGCTTGTGGTTGTTTGATTCTTTAGGAAAGAGTGGGAAAGTTGGTTGCGATTTGTGGTTTTTAATTTCTGCACCAATTTCTTGCTGTCTGGAGCTTAGGTGGTGTGCTTCGACTTAATGTCTGGATTGGAGTGGTTTTTAATTTCTGCACCAATTAGAGTTCTTTGCATGAAAGTTCTTATTTTTATGCTGCTTATCTGTAAAATTGAACTCAGTCGGGGAACATTAAGTTTCATAAATGTTTGGCTAGTATGGATTAATTGCATCAAATGTAAAGTTCTTATTTTTTCTTATAAAATTGGTTGTCTATCAAAGTTTAAGTGCTAAAGTAATTTTGAATTAAAGATTTTTGAATACTAATCTGCAATCTGTTGTGACAAACGTGAAAAATTGCTATTAACTCAATTTATATCCAATATTTCTAGTTTGGAACATTCTCCGGTCATTTATTGGAAACTTAAAAGTTAATTTGTTGCATATTTGTTTTCACATACATGTTTGGCTTGATGAATTATTGAATTATACTGAAAAATGTCACTGTCATTGATTTCATGGAGTAATAATCTAATGAAATCTGTGACTTATTTCTTGTGCAAGGGATAAAAAATTGGTGGTGAGAAAGAGTGGAAAGACTCCAGCAGCCATCGCGAAAAGCAAGTAAGTTGCATAATAACTATGATAAACTCTTTTAGTCCCTTAAATTTGCTCGATGTTGTGATTGTTTTAATTTTTTATTTTAGTGTTTGGTGATTTTGTTTGTTTTCATCATCTTGATATTGGCTTTTCCACTCTGTTTCTTGTGAAATTCTGAATTTTTGGCTTGTTTGTGTTCTACTACCGTTGTTTATATATTTCTTCAATTTTCTTTGCTTTGTTGGGATTGTTTCTTTCTGAAGTGTAGAATCAAACTCACGTTACTAATAAACTATTCCAACCCACCCTCAAACCCAACTTCTAAACTAATATCACAAAATGAAGTGCAGAATCAAACTCTTTTCTGAAGTTTTAAACCTTTCTTTACTTACTGTCAGTCCCCATACTATTAGCCTCTCACTGCTCGACATCGAATAATATGCTGTTAGGATCTGTTTTTGGACTGATTTAATGTGGTTTTTGTGTCTATTGAGAATTTAAATGTGTTTTTTGGACTGATTTAATTATGGTTTTTTTTTGCTCAATTTTGTGGTAGTTAACTGTAGTTCTCAGATTCTATTCTTTACCTTTTATGTATTTGGCAAAAATATATCTAGACGTATTTGGCTTTTTTAATTGAACCCCAAATTTTAAACAATTAACTGAAATTTTAGACTTAACTTTTCTTCTCTTGTCTTCATCAAGTAGAAATACCTTTTCAGCTTAATTCCTTTATTTTAATTAGGAATACATATATATGATACTGGAACTAATTATTTAGTATTATTAATTATAATTTAATGAATTGAACTATATCTTGTGTTTTGCTCTTGACATGTATGAAAGAGTAAACACATAAATTAGGATGGATAAATCATGGATGTCTAAGAATAGATTATCAGATGAGTATGAGATTGGAGTTGAAGCTTTCTTGAAGTTCGCAGTAGAGAGGGGGTGCGATGCTAGTAGAATGTCTTGTCCTTATGCAAAGTGTGGTAACACTAGGAAGCACAAACTTAGTCTTGTAAAGGGGCATATCATAATGAATGGTATGGACATGACTTATCAGCAGTGGATGTGGCATGGCGAAGTACTTAAATTATCACAATCAACATATGATATAGATTGGGTTAGGAAAGGTGATACAAGCTATAGTGTTGATGAGCCAATAGATATGATTCATGATGCGTATGAAGATAACCCAACTCACTTTCAGACACTGCTTGAAGAGGTTGAAAAACCTCTATATGAAGATTGTAGCGGTTTTACTAAGCTGCTGGCCACAATAAAAATGTTTAACTTGAAGGCAAAATATGGTTGGAGTGACACGAGTTTCAAGGATTTACTGAAATTGATAAAAGAAATTCTTCCTAAAGGTAATCTGATGCCTGCTTCTTTATACGCAGCAAAGAAAACCTTAAGAACGCTAGGGTTAGATTACAAGAAGATTCATGCTTGCCCTAACGACTGCATTCTCTACCAGAAGGAGTTTAAGGATTCAAATGATTGCCCTACATGTGGGATGTCTAGATGGAAGATGAATACAAAAAGTAAGCCTGTTTCTAGAGTGCCGTCGAAGGTTTTGTGGTATTTTCCACTGATATCCAGATTTCAAAAAAGTTCCGGACTTTAGAAATTTCTAAAGAGCTTACTTGGCATTCAGATGAAAGAACTCGTGATGGCATTTTACATCATCCAGCCGATGCACCTGCTTAGAAATTAGTGGACAGCAAGTGGCCGAATTTTGGGTAAGAACTAAGAAACCTCAGATTAGCTTTGGCAGCTAATGGTATGAATCCACATAGTATGATGAGTTCTAACTATAGTTGCTGGCCAGTTATTCTTGTCATGTACAATTTACCACCTTGGTTATGCATGAAGAGAAAATTCATGATGTTAACTCTTCTGATTTCCAGTCCCAAGCAACCCGGTAATGATATTGATGTTTACTTGGCACCTTTAATTGATGACTTGAAAAAGTTATGGGAGGTAGGTATCCAAGCATATGATGGGTATCGTGATCAAAGCTTCACTCTAAGATCTGTTCTTTTATGGACAATTAATGATTTCCTTGCCTATGGAAACTTGAGCAGATGTTCAGTTAAAGGATATAAAACATGTCCCATTTGTCTAGACAAAACTCATTCAATCCATCTGCCCAAGAGTAGAAAAATGTCTTATGCAGGACATAGGCAATGGCTGTCTCATTTCCATCCTTACCGAAGGCAGAAAAAAGCTTTTGATGGCAAACCACAGTTGGATCCATCCTACCCCTAAACCATTGAGTGGCAGCGACATTTTAGAGAGAATGAAAGCATGCAATTGTGTGTGGGGAAAAGCAAAAAGAAAAAATTTATCAGATGAATGAAGTTTCAAGAAGAGGGAGAAAAAAAGGAGCAAAGGGAGAAGACTTATCAGACACATCTTCTAATCAAAACTCTTGTTTAAAAAAAATCGATATTTTTGAGCTAGAGTATTAGGAGCATTTACATATTCGTCACATACTCGATGTGATACACATCGAAAAAAATGTGTTGAAAAGTCTTCTTGGTACATTACTTAAGATTCCGGGAAAGACAAAAGATGGAATCTCCGCAAGGCAAGACTTGGTTGATATGAAGATTAGGCTTGAGTTAGCACCAAAGGATGTTGGAAAAAAAAACATGTTTGCCTCCTACATGCTATACACTGAGTAAAGAGGAGAAGAAAAATATGTGCACTTCATTTCTTGGTATGAAGGTTCCTAACGGATACTCTTCTAACATTAGTAGACTTGTATCCATGAAGGACCTGAAACTTATTGGATTGAAATCACATGATTGTTATGTTTTGATGCAACAACTTCTTCCAATTGCTATTCATAGCGTTTTGCCTAAGCATGTGAGGATTGCCATTACTAGGATGTGCCTGTTTTTCAATGAGATATGCAACAAGGAGACACAAGTGCCACAGTTGGAAAAAGTTCAAAAAGAAATTGTGACAACTTTGTGCCTCCTAGAGAAGTATTTCTTACCTTCTTTCTTTGATATAATGGTACATTTGACAGTGCATCTGGTACGTGAAGTTAAGTTGTGTGGACCGGTATGGTATAGATGGATGTACCCTTTTGAGAGGTACATAAAAATTTTGAAGGGGTATGTACGAAACCATACTCGACACGAGGGCTGTATTGTTGTGTCGTATATTGTTGAAGAGGCTGTTGAATTTTGCTCTGAATATTTATCCGATGAACACACTATTGGGATCCCATCTAGTCATCATAAGTTTAACTGACAGAGTCTTCATCAGGATGTGTTCAGAAAACAATCAGTGATGAAGAACGAGAACAAGTTCATCGTTATGTATTTACAAACGATCCCGATATCGACCCCTTTATCGAGTAAGCCATTAATATTGTTAATTTCTTTTATAAAATCAAATTATAAAACTAAACTGAATATATATATATATATATATATATATATATATATATATATATATATATATATGAAACACAAGGCACAAGTAGCATCACAGTTTCCTAAGAGAAATCCGAAATGGCTTCAAGATGAGCACAATAAGTCATTTCTTAGCTGGATGCATGACCACGTAAGTTACCCAATGTAGCTCTTAGTTTTGTCTTAAAAATAAAGCTTAATATTAACTAAAATTTTTGTAGGTTGTTGTCGATTCTAAGTATGAGTTATCTAATAGGTTGAAAATTCTTTATGGGTGGCCAACTAAGTGAGTATTATCATATGCTAGTTACAGGATAGATGGTGTACTTTTTAGTACATTGAAGCGTGATTAAACTCGAGTTACTCAAAATTCTAGTGTTAGCATGTGTGCCACTGTCATGCAAATTACCAGTGTTAAGGTGTTTAGGTGCAGTTGGGTTGACAACAATAGTGGTGTTAAAGTGGATGAAAGTGGCTTTACCTTAGTAAACCTGGACAAAGTAGGATACCAATCAGACTCTTTTATTTTGGGAAGTCAAGCTAAACAGGTGTTCTATATTCAAGACCCCGAAGATGTAGCATGGTCAGTAGTACTTGCTAGTCCCAACAAACGATACACTGAAAGGATCAATCGTGATGATTTGGGAGATACTTCTATGCAACTGCAGAGTTTTTCAAAAGGAGTGCCAATAGCTGACACAAGTAACGTGTTGGATAACAACGAATCGCCATGTGTTCATAATGATTGCGATCCCATTTGGGTTAACGGTGCAAATTTAGAGTTTGGTGAGCTTCTAATATACTATATTGTGTTAGTTTTCATGATTTTTTACACAGATTTATGATGTTATGTTTTTTACTGCTGAAAATCTGAAAAATATATTAATATTTATATTGCATCAGTAAGTTATCAACTTGTCATCATTGCCTCCAACGTTACTTGCACTGTATTTTTTATTTGAGAGATCTTCCAAGGATGAAGCAATACGTTTAATGTTAGATGTTGAATTGTTTGGGCATGAGATGAAGGTTCACATTCTTCTGAAGCATGATGTCATTCCATTTTGTAAGATGGGCCCGATAACAGGAAATTGCATCAGTGCATATGTTTGGTAAGCTCATTAATTCTATTTCTTTCTTTATAAGTGATGTGTTATTTGTATAACTGTTACATGTTTATTGGCAGGCATCTATATAGCAAAATGAAGGAAAATGATAGTGTAACGCCCCGGTCCCAGGAGAAGGGCAGGGGACCGGTGCGCTACTTGGGGAAAAGGGGAAGGAGTTGTTGAACAGAAGCAATCAGAGAAATAGGGTTAGTGCCACAAAAATTTGGGCAGCATAACCTCTATAAACGGATCAATCCACGCTTTTAAAGCATATGAAATGACTCAAACAAGATACCATGACTCTTAGGATGAACCCAATAAAGGATAATGAAGGCAAACTTCAATGTAAATAATAACAGTTCAAAGGTTAACTGTTAATAGGTTATGCATTAAAAAGGCCAGACTGATGTCTGTCCAAATACATAAAGTAAAGAGATGCCAGACTCTCGCCTATCGTGAAAGTAATAAAGAGCCAGGCTTTTGCCTTGACATGGAAAGCAATGTAAAGCCAGGCTTGCGCCTGTCTGAATAAGGAAAGTAAATAAATTCAAGGCTTTTGCCTGTCAGGAATAGAAAGTAAACGGGATTCGGAGAACTGAACACTCCGTAACAATAAAGAAAATGGGATTCGGAGTACCGAACACTCCATAACAGTAAAGAAAATGGAATTCAGAGAACCGAACACTCCATAACAGTAATCAGAGTAAGCAGAAAAGAACGTAGTGCATTTATTCAGACTCAAAAGGAAGCATGTTCTCAGTTAGACTCCATAGCGGAAAATGAAACATATATATCAAACAATAGCCCTTCAACCTTAGCACAGCCGTCCGCCATCCCGCAGCTCATCCTAAAAATATTTGAAAAGATTTTTGGGCGTGAGTACTAATGCACTCAGTGGGTACTTTTGAGAAAAACCCCACAATCATTTTATAAAACAGAATATCCAATCATATTTTAAGTATATCATGGAAAGCTTTTAAAATAGAAAATTTGTGAATTCAATGTATACAAAATCATTTTTGCGCGCCACTCTCCCCTATAACGCTTATGGTGAGTCGGTTCGTGTACACAACCCGACTGCTTAAGATTGGACACTGCCCTGTTTGCTTGGGACTCGATATTGTGAACCATTGTAGTTTCGTCACCAAAACAGTAGTAAGACTTACATGTGTCAGGAGAGCACATTAAATACAGTTATGAGTTAGATATTCAATCATGTTCATTTTATAAATATCAGGGCTTAATAACCCAAAATATATTTTTATATAATGAAAACCCACCTGAAAATCTGATCTGGATAGCTAGATCTAGATTCTGGTTCTGGTCTCAACTAAAAGTCTCCTGCTTCTGCGCCTACAAGATTATTCGGCAACTTAATTTCGATAAAAGACTATCATTAGCTAAAAATCTAACATATCTTAGCTATGAAGTAAATACTATAATATCTACTATCTTAATACGGAGCATCCGGGTCATCCAAAAAATATTTTGACTCTTAAGGGAACATTACTCAGGACATTTTTATAAAGAAAAACCCTTTTGGATGTTTTGGCATACGGGGTGGTCAAACCCGTATCCTAAAATTAATTCGGTACAAATAAATTCATACCGCAAGATCTGCCCATTGGAAAAATATGAAACTTTAAATAAAAATACGATATTTTGACACAGAACAACTTTTGAGCTTAAAAAGACGATAGGGGTATCCATGACGGATAGATCTGAAAAAGACTACAATTTAATATTCGGATATCCAAAATATACTCGAAATGAAAAAGTGACAACATGGAAAATGTATATAAATATACATATAACATAAAATCCTAAACACACTTTTTGATCCGGCAACCCGAAAGAGTCAACGATTTGAGGGGTGTTGGCGATTTTGGCAGTGGTCACAATGATTTTTCATCGTGATCGTCTGTCGTGTCATCATTTCAATCACGTATTCATGATCTACGCGTTGACACCTTCAAAATGACTTTTTCAAAAATGAAATAGGAAACTAGAGTCGTACCTTCTCTAGAAGCTGCTCGGCGTTTCGATTTGAAAATGAATGAAAAATGAAACCTTAACCTCCTATTTATAGAGGAAAAATAAATATGATAATAACGAATAAAAGAAAGAGGATAATGATGGAAAAAGAATAGGCTAATTACGAATAGGATAATATTTCGAAAAAGAAATTGGATAATGACAGATGTACCTTAGTTATCCAAATCTATTACTATTCAGCTAAAAATTGTGCCAAGAGTTCATTTGAACTCAGATTTGGAAAATTCAAAGTTTGGCACGATGCTTGGAACATTTTCGATCAACCCGAGAAAAATATCAGAACATATTTTTAGAGCAATTTTTTGATCAAATTAAATTTAACAGATTTCCCTGGCTGCGATTTTTCTTTATTTGAGTCCTTTAAGGACCCAACTTATTTTCTAACTTACCAGATGGTAACCTAAGTCAAATAAAACCTTCTAAAATATTTCGGGGTATTACATTCTTCCCTTCTTAATAAAAATTTCGTCCTGAAGTTTGCGTACCTCTATAGGGTAAATCAGGGTACAACTCCTTAATTCTACTTTCAAGCTCTCATGTGGCTTTCTCTTTCCCATGGTTATTCTATAAGACTTTCACGAGTGACATCTGCTTGTTCCATAATTCTTAGACCCGTCGGTTAAGAATAGCCTTTGGTCTTTCCGCATTAGATAAATCCTGGTTCAGGACTATCTCCTCATTCTTTATAACATGTTTAGGATGCAACTTACACTTCCTCAACATTAAGACATCAATCACGTTATGAACCTTAGCTAGAATTAGCAATATGACTAGTTTATAAACTACCTCATCATTTCTAGCTAAAATACTATTTATCTCGAGTCGTAAATCTTACTAAGACGTATACTCTGTATTGGTCCACTTTAACTTGATGTGCATAACTCTTCATACGTTCTTCTCTTCATCTTTCTTCGTATATTCCTTAATATCATCATTTGAGTCGAGAAAAGAGAGAGAGAGCGAGAATAGATATCGATCCACCTGAATTAAAGCATATTATCTCGATCATCATATACGTCACTCTGAACTTGAGACATCCACTCTCGAACTTGTCCTTGCTTTTCGATCAGAAAAGTATAAAGACAAGTGCAGCGAGAACGGATCTATCATTCACGATTCTTCATAGACATTCGATATTCTCCCAACATGCTCCAAAATATATATACACGCGAACTGCATTTCCTTAAAAATCCATATAACTCAAGCCATCTAAAAGAATATACTTAATCCACTATAAGTTCTTTCTACGTTCAAGTCTACAAGCTACTACATAACTGTTCCCACCTTCCTAGTTAATCTGTTCTTTATAATCATTTATCAGATTCTCGGTTGAACCGAAATCTAGATGTCATAGACATCCCATTAAAATCATAGGCGAAATACGGCCTTGCCGTGAACCCTCTTTCATGTAGGATTCAATCCAAACATGACATAACACATTCTTTTAAAACTTCACATCATAACAAATTAACACATTTCAGTGGAACCAATCCATGTGGGCTCATAATCTTGAACGTGGAAAAACACTTAATCAATCTACGTTCCACAAGAATCTTAATAATCATCAACTTAAAATCCAATCTATGTGAATAAATCATAGCTAGCTATGTTCATCTATATTCTCAATGAAATCATTATATGTTCACATTCCATCTGCATAAGCATTCTGGGTTCCCATCACTTTAACATTCTCACATTTCTAATCACTTCCATGTTATCACATTTCTAATCATAGGGCATTGATTACTATCATCACACTTTCTTTCGAAACATATCACGGACATATAGTCCCATTTAAAACATCATATTTCATTTCAAACATAATGGACATATAGTCCCTTTTAAAATAATCATTCAACACCATCTGGGCATAAAGTCCCACAATTTTACCATCATGGACAATAAGTCCCTTTCATTCATAACCATCATCATATGGACACATAGTCCCAAAATGATACCATTATTCTTTTGAAATCATCATTGGCGCGACTTTTCATAAATACCATTAATGTGGAAAATGGTCCTTATTCACATTCCTGAATCTAAAAAACATTTTAACTTGCGTTCCTTTTTTTTAAAGCAAGATGAGAGCGGTGCAGGCAACGTGCTAGGGCTATCAGACAATCAATTAAGAGATAACACTGAGAACTAGACTCAATCAACAATATGACAGGCCTGCAGAGTTGCAGTCTGCTCTGATACCACTCTATAACGCCCCGAACCCGGGAGAAGGGCAGGGGACCGGTGCGCTACTTGGGGAAAGGGAGAAGGGGTTGTTGAACAGAAGCAATCAGAGAAATAGAATTAGTGCCCCAAAAATTTGGGCAGCATAATCTCTATAAAAGGATTAATCCACGCTTTTAAAGCGTATGAAATGACTCAAACCAGATACCATGACTCTTAGGATGAACCCAATAAAGGATAATGAAGGCAAACTTCAATGTAAATAATAACAGTTCAAAGGTTAACTATTAATAGGTTAGGCATTAAAAAGGCCAGACTGATGTTTGTCCAAATACATGAAGTAAAGAGATGTCAGGCTCTCGCCTGTCGTGAAAGCAATAAAGAGCCAGACTTTTGCCTTGACATGGAAAGCAATGTAAAGCCAGGCTTGCGCCTGTCTGAATAAGGAAAGTAAATAAATTCAAGGCTTTTGCCTGTCAGGAATAGAAAGTAAATGGGATTCGGAGAACCGAACACTCCGTAACAATAAAGAAAATGAGATTCGGAGAACCGAACACTCCATAACAGTAAAGAAAACGGGATTCAGAGAACTGAACACTCCATAAAAGTAATCAGAGTAAGCGGAAAAGAACGTAGTGCATTTATTCAGACTCAAAAGGAAGCATGTTCTCAGTTAGACTCCATAGCGGAAAATGAAACATATATATCAAACAATAGCCCTTCAACCTTAGCACATCCGTCCGCCATCCCGCAGCTCATCCTGAAAATATTTCAAAAGATTTTTGGGCGTGAGTACTAATGCACTCAGTGGGTACTTTTGAGAAAAACCCCACAATCATTTTATAAAACAGAATATCCAATCATATTTTAAGCATATCATGAAAAGCTTTTAAAATAGAAAATTTGTGAATTCAATGTATACAAAATCATTTTTGCGCGCCACTCTCCCCTATAATGCTTACGGTGAGTCTGTTCGTGTACACAACCCGACTGCTTAAGGTTGGACACTGCCCTATTTGCTTTTGGTTCGATATCGTGAACCATTGTAGTTTCGTCACCAAAACAGTAGTAAGACTTACATAAGTCAGGAGAGCACATTAAATACAGTCATGAGTTGGATATTCAATCATGTTCATTTTATAAATATCAGGGGTTAATAGCCCAAAACATATTTTTATATAATAAAAACCCACTTGAAAACCTGATCTGGATAGCTAGATCTAGATTCTGGTTCTGGTTTCAACTAGAAGTCTCCTTCTTCTGCGCCTACAAGATTATTCGGTAACTTCATTTCGATAAAAGACTATCATTAGGTAAAAATCTAACCTTTCTTAGCTATGAAGTAAATACAATAATATCTACTATCTTAATACGCAGCATCCGGGTCATCAATATATTTTGACTCTTAAGGGAACATTACTCAGGGCATTTTTATAAAGAAAAACCCTTTTGGAAGTTTTGGCATACGGGGTGGTCAAACCTGTATCCTAAAATTAATTCGGTACAAATAAATTCATACCGCAAGATCTGACCATTGGAAAAATATGAAACTTTAAATAAGAATACTATATTTTGACACGGAACAACTTTTGAGCTTAAAAACACGATAGGGGTATCCATGACGGATAGATCTGAAAAAGACTACAATTTAATATTCGCATATCCAAAATATACCCGAAATGAAAAGGTGACAACATGGAAAATGTATATAAATATACATATAACATAAAATCCTAAAGACACTTTTTGATCCAGCAACCCGAAAGAGTCAACGATTTGAGGGGTATTGGCGACTTTGGCAGCAGTCACAATGATTTTCCATCGTGATCGTCCGTCATGTCATCATTTCAATCACGTATTCGTGATCTACGTGTTGACACCTTCAAAATAACTTTTTCAGAAATGAAATAGGAAACTAGAGTCGTACCTTCTCTAGAAGCTGATCGGCGTTTCGATTTGAAAATGAATGAAAAATGAAACCTTAACCTCCTATTTATAGAGGAAAAATAAATAGGATAATAACGATTAAAAGAAAGAGGATAATGATGGAAAAAGAATAGGATAATTAGGAATAGAATAATATTTCAAAAAAGAAATTGGATAATGACGGTTGTACCTTAGTTATCCAAATCTATTACTATTCAGCTAAAAATTGTGCCAAAAGTTCATTTGAACTCAGATTTGGAAAATTCAAAGTTTGGCACGATGCTTGGAACATTTTCTATCAACCCAAGAAAAATATCCGAACATATTTTTAAAGCAATTTTTTGATCAAATTAAATTTAACTGATTTCCCTGGCTATGATTTTTCATTATTTGAGTCCTTTAAGGACCCAACTTATTTTCTAACTTACCAGAAGGTAACATAAGTAAAAAAAAAAACTTCTAAAATATTTCGGGGTATTATATTCTACCCTTCTTAATAAAAATTTCGTCCCAAAATTTGCGTACCTCTGTAGGGTAAATCAGGGTACAACTCCTTAATTCTACTTTCAAGCTCTCATGTGGCTTTTTCTTTCCCATGGTTATTCTATAAGACTTTCACGAGTGACATCTGCTTGTTCCATAATTCTTAGACTCGTCGGTCAAGAATAGCTTCTGGTCTTTCCTCATTAGATAAATCCTGGTTCAGGACTATCTCCTCATTCTTTCTAACATGCTTAGGATGCAACTTACACTTCCTCAACATTAAGACATCAATCACGTTATGAACCTTAGCTAGAATTAGCAATATGACTAGTTTATAAACTACCTCAACATTTCTAGCTAAAATACTATTTATCTCGAGTCGTAAATCTTATTAAGATGTATACTCTGCCTTTGTCCACTTTAACTTGGTGCGCATAACTCTTCATACGTTCTTCTCTTCATCTTTCTTCGTATATTCTTTAATATCATCATTTGAGTCGAGAAAAGAGAGAGAGAGAGAGAGAATAGATATCGATCCACCTGAATCAAAGCATATTATCTCGATCATCATATACGTCACTCTGAACTTGAGACATCCACTCTCAAACTTGTCCTTGCTTCTCGATCAGAAAAGTATATAGACAGGTGCAACGAGAACGGATCTATCATTCACGATTCTTCATAGACATTCCATATTCTCCCAACATGCTCCCAAATACATATACACGCGAACTGCATTTCCTTAAAAATCCATATAACTCAAGCCATCTAAAAGAATATACTTATCCACTCTAAGTTCTTTCTACGTTCAAATCTACAAGCCACTACATAATTGTTCCCACCTTCTTAGTCAATCTGTTCTTTATAATCATTCATCAGATTCTCGGTTGAACCGAAATCTAGATGTCCCAGACATCCCATTAAAATCATAGGCGAAACATAGCCTTGCCATGAACCCTCTTTCATGTAGGATTCAATCCAAACATGACATAACACATTCTTTTGAAACTTCACATCATAACAAATTAACACATTCCAGTGGAACCAATCGATGTGGGCTCATAATCTTGAACGTGGAAAAAGACTATCATTAGGTAAAAATCTAACCTTTCTTAGCTATGAAGTAAATACAATAATATCTACTATCTTAATACGTAGCATCCGGGTCATCAAAATATTTTGACTCTTAAGAGAACATTACTCAGGGCATTTTTTTAAAGAAAAACCCTTTTGGAAGTTTTGGCATACGGGGTGGTCAAACCTGTATCCTAAAATTAATTCGGTACAAATAAATTCATACCGCAAGATCTGACCATTGGAAAAATATGAAACTTTAAATAAAAATACTATATTTTGACACGGAACAACTTTTGAGCTTAAAAACACGATAGGGGTATCCATGACGGATAGATCTGAAAAAGACTACAATTTAATATTCGGATATCCAAAATATACCCGAAATGAAAAAGTGACAACATGGAAAATGTCTATAAATATACATATAACATAAAATCCTAAACACACCTTTTGATCCGGCAACCCGAAAGAATCAACGATTTGAGGGGTGTTGGCGACTTTGGCAGCGGTCACAATGATTTTCCATCGTGATCGTCCATCATGTCATCACTTCAATCACGTATTCGTGATCTACGCGTTGACACATTTAAAATGACTTTTTCATAAATAAAATAGGAAACTAGAGTCGTACTTTTCTCTAGAAGCTGCTCTGCGTTTCGATCATATTCATTTTATAAATATCAGGGCTTAATAACATAAAATATATTCTTATATAATAAAAATCCACCTGAAATCTGATCTGGATAGCTAGATCTAGATTCTGGTTCTGGTCTCAACTAGAAGTCTCCTTCTTCTGCGCCTACAAGATTATTTGACAATTTAATTTCGATAAAAGATTATCATTAGGTGAAAATCTAACCTTTCTTAGCTATGAAGTAAATACAATAATATCTACTATCTTAATACGCAACATCCGGGTCATCAAAATATTTTGACTCTTAAGGGAACATTACTCAGGGCATTTTATAAAGAAAAACCCTTTTGGAAGTTTTGGCATACGGGGTGGTCAAACCTGTATCTTAAAATTAATTCGGTACAAATAAATTCATACCGCAAGATCTGCCCATTGGAAAAATATGAAACTTTAAATAAAAATACTATATTTTGACACGGAACAACTTTTGAGCTTAAAAACACGATAGGGGTATCCATGACGGATAGATCTGAAAAAGACTACAATTTAATGTTCGGATATCCAAAATATACCCGAAATGAAAAAGTGACAACATGGAAAATGTATATAAATATACATATAACATAAAATCCTAAAGACATTTTTTGATCCGACAACCCGAAAGAGTCAACGATTTGAGGGGTGTTGGCGACTTTGGCAGCGGTCACAATGATTTTTCATCGTGATCGTCCGTCATGTCATCATTTCAATCACGTATTCGTGATCTACGCATTGACACCTTCAAAATGACCTTTTCAGAAATGAAATAGGAAACTAGAGTCGTACCTTCTCTAGAAGCTGCTTGGCGTTTCGATTTGAAAATGAATGAAAAATGAAACCTTAACCTCCTATTTATAGAGGAAAAATAAATAGGATAATAACAAATAAAAGAAAGAGGATAATGATGGAATAGGATAATGATGGAAAAAGATTAGGATAATTACGAATAGGATAATATTTCGAAAAAGAAATTGGATAATGACGGATGTACCTTAGTTATCCAAATCTATTACTATTCAACTAAAAATTGTGCCAAGAGTTCATTTGAACTCGGATTTGGAAAATTCAAAGTTTGGCACGATGCTTGGAACATTTTCTATCAATCCGAGAAAAATATCAGAACATATTTTTAAAGCAATTTTTTGATCAAATTAAATTTAACAGATTTCCCTAGCTGCGATTTTTCTTTATTTGAGTCATTTAAGGACCCAACTTAGTTTCTAACTTACCAGAGGGTAACATAAGTCAAATAAAACCTTCTAAAATATTTCGGGGCATTACAGATAGTGTTTGCAAGTTTCTCTTTGTGAATCCATTTGCAGTAGCATATGGACTGAAAGATGAGGATAGTTTGCGTGCATTATCAGAAAGATTACTTCTTACAACCTCAAATTAACTCGTACTCGTGCCTTGCAACGTGGGGTACGTAAATTAATTTGATCCCTTAATTTGCATATCTGTTGCATTGGGTTAGAGTTGTAGCTGTAGCCTTATATATTTATTTATTGTTAGTATGATGCATATTTTTTGGCATAATAATTTGACACTCTTATGTGTTAGAAATGAAAGAATGTTACAAGGAAAGATTGTTACAAGTAAAGATTGTGGAGAATATCACGGAGATTCAATTAAATAGATTCAAATTAAGGATTGTGATTTATTGTGATTTCCTACCTTTTGTAATAGTTTGGTTACATTATAACACATTGTATTGTAACACAAATAATCAATAAGAAAAATTATTGAATCAAATCATGTTTTCTTCTTCTTCTGCTCTCGATCAAACTTCTATCATGGTATCAGAGCGGTTTCAATCCTAGGATCGGAATTGCTCTGCTCATCATGTACACATGGCCGAGCAAACTGATGCAGACGGTAACATAATCCCAACCCAAAACAACAACCTGTTCCAAAGCACATAAACTCAAATGGTTGGCCAAATACCACCTTTAAACGTCAACATAAAACTTACTGATCAGAATTATGGCGTCTGGTCCCGATTAATGAGAATGGCGATTGACGGAAGAGGGTGCCTCAACCACATCACCGGCAACCCTCCCCCGCCAACAGACTCGGATCCCGATTTTCCACGATGGGAACAAAATGACCTCATAATCAGTTCACTGATTATGATGTCAATTGACTCCAAACTTGTTCCCAACTTTATTGAATACCCAACGGCAAAAGCCCTTTGGGAAGGGCTAGCCGCGACATACAGCAGCGGTGGAGATGGGCTCCAAATATACGATCTCCTAACAAAAGCAAGTAGACATCAGATGGGATCCCTAACCCTCGAAAAATACTACGGGAACCTACAACTCATTTGGCGGGAGATAGACCGAAGGCAACCCAACCCCATGAAGTTTCCGTAGGACATCGCAACCCATAATCCACTACAGTAAGAAACACGATTGTTTCAGTTTCTAGTGGGACTCGATGAGCAATTATCGGCAGTTAAACGGGATCTCCTTAGGGAGAATCCCCTTCCGTCAGTTGAAGCAGCCTATGCAGCCGTTCACCGTGAGTTTGCACAAGCTCAGATCTGGCGCACATCTTCAAACGGCGGTGGTGAACATGGCGTGGATTCATCATCACTGGGAATCGGTGGTGTCCATTCTGTAAGGGGTTGCGGCGGTCAACACGAGTCCACGGCAAGGTGAGAAGGGGCTGGATTCTGGTCAGACGGGCGACAGGCGTGACAATCCTCATCCTGGCCAGATCGAGCTGGTTTATTATGCACACACTGTGGCAAGAAGAAACACACCTGAGAGCATTGCTTCTAGTTGGTCGGGTATCCCGACTTGTGGAAAGATCCGGTGAAAAGATCAGTTGGCCGGAATAAAAAAGGCAAAGTGGCAGCGGCGGTAGGCAACCTGAAGGCTACCAGTACCGGCCAGCATGATGCAGCGACCGGATCTCTCGACATAGCTATACTCGCCAAATGTCGATTTGGGGGAGGGATGGGTACAGTCTCCTCTTCCCAAAATCGATTTCAAATTCTTGCAGGTTTTGACGAGGATGATGACGATGGTGGCAGCACAGATCTAGATCCGCACTTGGCCACTATCCCATCACTGTCCCAAACCCTAGCGGTAAGGAAAAATGAAGAACAGACAAATAGGAGAGGGAACAGCGAGCATCAACAGCTAAGAAAGCCAATGGGGCTTCTCCTTCAAAGGAGAAATGGACTAATTGGGCCATTTAAAAAAACAAAAGGCCAGGCCCAATTTCGAAAAAGGAGAATGGGCCACGTTAATTATTTGGCCCAACTCGGAAAAAAAGAGAAAAAATGGCTTTTTGATTGTGGAGCTACCGATACAATGACATATGATTATGCCGACATTGTGACTGCTTCTGTCCCTCGAAAACAATATGTTCAAACGGCTAATGGTGGAATGGCCTCAGTAAATAGAGCTGGATCATTGGAAATTACTCCGACTTTAAAATTACCCAACTGTCTCTTTGTTCCATCTCTCTCGTGCAAGCTATTATCTATCAGTCACGTTACCAAGGAATTGAATTGCGCACTTCTCATGCATCCTAATTTCTGTCTTTTACAAGATATCCGGACAAAACAGATAATTGGGCGTGGCACTGAACAAGATGGGCTTTACTACATTTATGAAGTTGCTCAGCACGGGTCCACTATGCTTGCTCGCAGTTCTGTTGATCGACAGCTCTGGCTTTGGCATCGTCATCTTGGACACCCCTCCCTTAGTTATCTTAAAATACTTTTTCCTTAGTTTTCTATGAATAATTTCCATTGTGAGACTTGTGTGTTGGCTAAAAGCCATCGAACTTCTTTTTTACCCAATAATAGTCGAGTTGACACTATTTTTTCCTTTATTCATTCTGATGTGTGGGGTCCTGCTCCCAAATCTGGGAACCATCAATTTCGATTTTTCTTACTGTTTGTTGATGACTGCACACGAATGACCTAGATCTACTTTCTTAAAAACAAATCTGAAGTTGCTGAGAAATTTATCCACTTTTATCACATGATTCAAACCCAATTCCAAAAAACCTTCCAAATTCTCCGGTCTGATAATGGGGGAGAATATGTCAATGCCACCATGAATAAATTCTTCTAAGAAAAAGGGTTAGTGCATCAAACCACCTGTCCTAATGCTCCTCAACAAAATGGTGTTGCCGAGAGGAAAAATCACATTCTCCTTGAAATTACCCGATCCCTCATGATCGAATCTCATATACCTCCCTACCCTTGGCCTGAAGCTACTGCCACTGCTTCTTATCTCTTAAACTGTCTTCCGACAAAAATCCTTCATCTTCAAACTCCTCTTCAAGCCCTCACGGAAAAAACTACTGTCCCACCAGCTCTTACGCTTGCTCCCCGTGTCTTTGGGTGTTCGGTTTATATTCATATCCCCAAATTTGAACGCACCAAATTAGACCCCTATGCCATAAAATGTGTTTTTGTTGGGTATGGGTTGGATCAAAAGGGGTACCGGTATTATCATCCTCCTACCCGTCGCATGTATGTTACTATGGATTGTAACTTTCTTGAAACTGAGTACTTTTATCCGAACCAACCTAGTGAGGGGGAGAGCTCTCAATCAGATTCATAGTCAAGTCCACTAGATTCTGAGTCAAGTCCACTAAGTTGGTTACTTAACCTAAGTCCTCCCACTACTCCCGCTCCTGAATAAGATGAGCAAGATAGCGGATCATCTACCAGCAACAACTCTGATAACGAGGAACAACCCATCATGCCCAGTGATCCCGTCCCATTGTCTCCTCTACCGGATATCCCAGAGGTAATTTCTCAGCCTGAGACTATTCCTGTTTTATCTAACGATAATAATTTAGTCTCTGAGAAAACAGACAGCACAAAAAGGTATGTCCTCCCAGCCAGGACAACATGAGAAATCCCACCAAAGAGATATTCACCAGAACATCAGCCTAGATCTTCCAAATATCCAGTAACCAATCTAGCCAAGGGAAATCTGTCAGAAGAAGTTAAGGCTTTCTCTATTGCTGTGTGTTCTGAGAACATTTCGGGAACAACACACGAAGCACAACAAATAGCAGAATGGCGCTAGGCTATGGAAGTGGAGATGATAGCCCTAGAAAAGAACAAAACTTGGAAGAAATGTCAGTTACCAGTTGGAAACTGACCTGTTGGTTGCAGATGGGTGTTTACAATTAAAGGAAATGCAGATGGATCCATTGAGAGATACAAAGCTCGGCTGATGGCTAAGGGATACACTCAGACTTATGGGGTGGACTATTCAGAAACCTTATCTTCGGTGGCCAAGATTGATACAATTCGGGTCCTATTTTCCATCGTAGCTAACTTGGATTGACCGCTTCTACAATATGATGTAAAGAATGCATTTCTGCAGGGCGAATTGCGGGAAGAAGAAGAAGTGTATATGGAGCCACCGCCTGGATTCACAGAAGGGTTTCAGAAAAATGAAGTGTGTCGACTGCAGAAAACACTGTATGGTCTGAAACAATCACCGAGAGTGTGGTTCGGAAGGTTCACTCTAGCAATGAAGAAATTCGGCTACAAGCAGAGTCATTCAGACCATACATTGTTTATCAAACGAAATGGAGGGTTGATCACATGTCTCATTATTTATGTGGATGATATGATCATTACTGGCAATGATCCTGAAGAGATCATATTACTCCAAAATAATCTCTTTAAGGAGTTTGAGATGAAAAATCTAGGAAACTTGAAATACTTTCTGGGGATAGAAGTGGTAAGGTCAAAAAGGGGGATCTTCATCTCTCAAAGAAAGTATATCCTAGATCTCCTTGCTGAAACTGGGTTACTAGATTGCAAACTAGCAGAAACACCGATCGTGGTAAATCATGGTCTACAGATTGATCCTAAGGCAGAAGCAGTAGACCGTGAGAGGTATCAACACTTGGTTGGAAAACTAATATATCTCTCACACACAAGGCCTGATATAACCTATGTTGTTGGAGTGGTAAGCTAGTTTATGCACATGCCACAAAAAGCGCACATGGAGGCAGCCTTAAGAATTGTACGGTACTTGAAGGGGTCACCGGGCAAAGGGATTGCTTTCTTAAGCAACGGTCACTTGGAAGTAAAAGGATATACCGATGCTGATTGGGCAGGAAGTCCAGTTGATAGGAGATCTACTTCAGGTTACTTTACACATGTAGGTGGGAATTTGGTAACCTGGTAAAGTAAGAAATAGAAAGTTGTGGCACTCTCCAGCGCAGAAGCAGAATTTCGAGGAATTGCAAAAGGAATTTCCAAGTGAATATGGATCAAGAAGTTACCGACTGAGATTGGTTTTCCGGCATAGGAGAAGTGTCAGCTAATGTGCGACAACAAAGCAACAATCAGTATCTCTGAAAATCCAGTACAGCGTGATCGGACAAAACATGTTGAAATTGATCGACATTTTATCAAAGAAAAGCTTGAGATAGGAGTCATCAGTCTTCCTTTTGTTTGATCAGAAGACCAGTTGGCAGACATCCTCACCAAGGCTATTACTGGATGAGTCTTCCATGAAGTATTGCGCAAGTTGGGTGTCGGTGATCCCACTACCCAACTTGAGGGTGAGTGTTAGAAAGCAAAGAATGTTACAAGGAAAGATTGTTACAAGGAAAGATTGTGCAGAAGATCATGGAGATTCAATCAAATAGATTCAAATCAAGGATTGTGATTTATTGTGATTTCCTACATTTTGTAATAGTTTGGTTACATTATAACACATTGTATTGTAACACAAACAATCAATAAGAAAAATTATTGAATCAAATCATGTTTTCTTCTTCTTCTTCTTCTTCTTCTTCTTCTTCTTCTTCTTCTTCTTCTGCTCTCGATCAAACTTCTATCATTATGAAATAGTGGGCATTTGATTTTGACAATCTTCCAAGTTGAATACAATCAAGTGTTTCTGATGGATCCTCTTTGTCATCGTAATAAGGACACTGTATGGAAGTCTGTCGTCGACACGTAAGTTTCAGACTTTTCAATGAATAAATCATATCGCTTTCATTTTAATGGATGTTAATGTTAAGTGTCTTAATAACTTCTCTTTGAAGTGCCTTAAGTATTGTCCAAGCAAATAAGGGAAATAAATCCAAAAAAGCAAATTGGGAAGTTATAAAGGTATATTCTCATTTATAGGTCAGTTTATTAATTATTATTACACACTTACCATGTCTTATTTATACTATATAGGGTACTATGCAACCTGATGACAAGTAATGTGGCTATTACGCAATGCGGTTCATGAGAGAGATCATCACAGGGTTTGAAAATGCTACATCATCTACTTTTCAACTTTCATCACTGGTATTTAAATATGTGCTCGAATATTGTCTAACATAGGATGTGTAGTTATTAATCAAATATATATGATCTTTTTTTATTCATAGTTCAAGGGTGTTCGTAATTATTCTCAAGCTCAACTCAATGAAGAATGGGCAAAATGTGTGATAAACCATGTCTTGGATCGATAGGTATTGTTTCCAGTTCAATTATTTTTGCTTGAGACAAATGGTTATCCTTTTTATTTGTTACTTATTGAATAGATTTGATCAAACTCATCTCTGTAACTGTTTGCTGATATTCACTAATTTACTCCAAAAAAAGGTGCCTAGCTAGTAGCTTCTTGATGAAATTATAAATATGAATATTAGCATAGTCATACTTAAATGCTGCTGAGGAGAGAAGCTGGAAATTTAATTCAAGAAAGGATACTTAAATGCCTAGCTAGTGATATTTGTTACTTGGTTTTATTTGTTTGAGATTGGGCTGTATGCAATTAATAAAGGAGGGGTAAGGGTAGGTCTGCATGATTTATATTGCTCTGATTATACTTCTTTTTTTCATTTCCCCCTCTTTAATTTCTCTTTTGATTTAATAGTGTGAAATGATATACATAAGAAGTTCAGCAGTCATTGTAAGCTATAAATCACTCATGTGTGCAGATATGCAGATATACATATATGGATGCAGCTGCTACAGGCAATCATGATTTTTTAGATATATATGTTATCTCTGTTTTGACACTATTACTATATAAACATGTGTAGAATATTGATTGTATTCAGATGAATGTATGAATATTTTTGAATAGATGTATGATGATTTATGGGAACTTAAGTTATTTTTATTGTTTTAGAATTATTTTAATTGCTAAAAATCTATAAAAAATTTGTAGTAGGCATACATAGCGGTAGTTATTGGAAACATACATAATGGGAGTGAAACTAAAGACCGTTATGTATAAGACCTTAAGACAATGAAAATTAAAAAAATTAATAACGATAAAAATCTGTTATGTATCAAAACATACATAATGTAAAAAAGCGTTATCTAAACTACAAACAACGTTATGTATTAATCCATGTGGTATATTTCATAATGGAGAAAAATGAATTTTCATAACGGTACAAACCGTTATATATAACAGTAATAGATCACACAATGAAGAGTGTTATGTATGAAAAAAAACCGTTATGTAAAAGTGCATAGATAACGGAGAAAAATGAATTTTCATAATGATACAAACCGTTATATATAACAGTGATAGTTCACGCAATGAAGAGTGTTATGTATGAAAAAGAACCGTTATGTAAAAGTGCATAGATAACGGAGAAAAATGAATTTTCATAACGGTACAAACCGTTATATATAACAGTAATAGATCACGCAATTAAGAGTGTTATGTATGAAAAAAAACCATTATGTAAAAGTTCATAGATAATGGAGATAGTTAAACTTTCATAACGGAAGAAACCGTTATGTATGAGAGTTATTGATAACGTAATATCCGATGTCATGTTTGTTGCTATAACTGTTATGTATAATAACATAGATAACGAATATTATTCCGTTATGTATGAGCGCAGCATACATAATACCAGTATACGTAACAGAGCTTTTCTTACATACATAACAGATTTTATCAGTTATTTATGAGTGTCTTTTTTGGTAGTGTATGATGTGTCGTGCAATATATATAAGCACCGTGTCCTGCGCCAGGTGGATGATGTTCTCTTGAGGAAACACAAGTTCATGAGAAATCCTGCAGGTGGAATTTATTCCGTACATGTAACATCCAAAATCCAATAATAGAGGCCCAATGATTTTTCTAGAGCCCAAATACTTAAGTTGTATCCATTTTTAATAAAAGGCCCAAATGATGGGTTTTCTAGCCCAATTATGATTTTAATTATTTATAGCCAAGTTATTATCCGATCGAGATGAATGAATGAATATATTAGACGATAGTGCTCGTCGATACGAATCCATAGAACTTGGTTTCACTAATATAGGAATTCAATTGACCAAGATATGATTTCTTCTCTAATTTAAATTCTAATTAGGATTTATTTAAGAGGAAGTATAAATACCCTTAATACCGCTTTGAGCCTCATTTTTACCATTTCACATTTCCCTCAAATGAGAATAGCCCCCTCCCCCTCTCTCTCTACTCTGCCCCTCGCAACCATTACCTCCGTCGCCGGCCGCCGCCGCCTCCTCCACCGCCGGAAAAATTTTCCGGCGGAATTTTTGACATGCAATTACAGTTTTTGATTCCCCTCATTCTCTTCTTTTCATTTCTTTGATTATTTTTGAAAAATTTTGAGGTTTAGGCATCCGATTTTCGGATCTAAGAGTGGGTTAAACCCTAGCCTTTTAGAACCTCTCTCCTTCTTTATTTTTTTCAATTTCTATTTTGATTTTATTGGTTATAAATATTGATTGATGGGTTGTTTTGGTAGCTTATTTTAAATGACATTTTGATTTAATGTTCTTATTATTTTTGGTGTTCTTGAAAACATAGAAGTAAAATGGGTGAAATGAGAGGTGACAATTATGGATTATTGGTTGGTAATCTTGAAGGAAAAAAAGGGCTATGAATGAAAATTAAGAGATGTATATATTTTTTTCAATTGTTGAATTTGTGTATGTGTGTGCGTCGGTGAGGTGTGTGTGCGTGTGTTCCTTTTTTGTTTTTTTTATTTATATTAAAAAAAAAGATATTCTAGAAGTAGTAATTAAATATAGTGATTGATAATTTAATCTAAAGCTTTAGCCTAATGGATAATCTCTATTTTTATAAGAAAATATTGTAAGTTCAAATCTACTTGGACAAGTTCATTATTTTAAATAATACATGTATTTCAGATTTATCTAAATAAAAGCATGGTCTTAATTAATCTTGAAAATTATATTTTAGCCTAATGGTTGATGTACAAATTTAATATTGGGAGATCTATAGTTCAATTCCCCTTGGGGCAATTTAATATTTTAATTAATTGATGGATGTATTTATGACTTTATTTAATTAAAAGTTTGTTGTAATTTCAAAAATGAGGTTTGGTGTAATGGTTTGTGTTATAGATTAATTGTTAAATGATCTTGGGCTCAAATCTCTTTATGCACATATTTTAGTTATGCATTTTATACCAAGATCATTCTGGATTATATATAAATAAACATTTAATTGGAATAATTTTTAAAAATAGAATCTAGCCTAGTGGATATGTTTCAAATTAATAATTAAAAGGTAAGGGTTCGAACCTATTTTTTACATTTTATTTTTTAAATTTAATTCCAATATGATTCTGCACTATATATATATGTGTGTGTGTGTGTGTGTGTGTGTGTGTGTGTGTGTGTGTATAGAATTTGAGTATAATTTTCAAAAATGACCCTTAGTTTAATGGTTAAGGTTTGAAATTATATTTAAGGTCTATGGTTCAATCCTCCTTGAAAATAGTTATTTTTATTTTATTTAATTAATGCATGCATTACTGCCTTTATTTAACTAAAACCATGGTTTGAATTTTGAAAATGTTATATAGTCTAATGGTTAATGTTCTGGTTTAATAATCATAGGTCAAGGGTTCGATCTCTCTTGATGTGTTTTGTAATCCTCTTTTTTACTTAAGCATTTATGAGTGTATTTAATTAATGTTGTATAAATCTTTCTGGCCTAGTGGTTATGCTTTTATTGATTTATTTTATGTTATTGGTTAGGTGTTTAAACCCTCTTGCCTACCAAAATTATATTATCATTTTATCTTATTTTTATTTTGTCATTTTGCTTAATTGAAATTAAGTTTGAAAATTAAGTGTATGATATAATAAATCAATTTTCCATTTTATTATATGATTCTTTAAATCATATATTAATTATAATAATTTTCCTTTATGTATTTAAGGCATTTATTTGCACGATCGAGGAATCCGTTACATTTTTTTAAGCTAGGATCAACCGTACGACTTTTAAGCGACGTTAGGTTATGCTCTTATCTTAGGAACACGTTTCCTAGATCCTTATTTACATTATAGTATATTTCTAGAAGATTAATATGTTATTAAGATATAGTTCCGATGCATAGGTCCTAACCCAAGACCCGTTTAGGACGACGTTTAAGGCTATTCCTATATTTAAGCATAAGGTCTTAATCCGATAGCTAGCTTCGGATGAGAAGTCATGATTAAAGCTTCAGCTAATTTAGCTATAAGGTGGGTTTACTTACCAAAATGCTTTTGAAATTATATTTAAACTTTCGTCTGCTATGAAAAATGATTTATGCTTATGTTGCTCAATGTGGATTGATACGACTCATATGAGGATTTCCGAATATGGCACTCCAGTGCAATTGCGTATGAATAAGTTCATGTTATGAATATGTTATAGTTTATATGTGATCACATTAGGATCGGTCTCTACTATGTTTATTGAGCGTATGATTTACGACATGTCAAATATGAATTTATTGATTGTATTATTGCAAATTATTGGACGAATGTATGAGTATTCTCAAGGAGTATTTTCTGGCACTCAACCCCACTATTTAAAAATATTTTCAGGTAATTGATGATGGCAGGTGGCAGACATGGACTAATGGGGACATCTTGTATGGTTGACCCGATTTTAGTTTTCGAAATTTTGACTTTGTTTTAGTTGTGGTCAACAAATATGAGTGTATATGTTTCCGCTGTATGTTTAAGGATTATTTAAATATTTTATGGATGCGCGTGATCGTCGTGGCCTTGCTGACATAATTTTAATGTTGAATATTGGATTTTTGGATTAGTCAAGGTTGAACATGTTTTAATTGGTGGTTCGAAATGTGTGATTTTAAAATGATAGGTTGGTTGAAAGGTCTTATCTTATGTGAATGGTAAACACCTATGAGCGTGGAATTTATTAATATTTAAATGAAGTGTTGTCCGAATTTTTATAATTCCAGAAAATGATTTATGTTAGTTTGCAAAAATTTTATTGTGATTTTCTTTCATCGTGTGTTTTCCCGTTAATGCACTGGGCCTCCGGGTTCAGGGCGCTACATATGGTATCAGAGCGGGTCTATAAATCAGTAGGCCTGCGGAGTGATTTTTGAAATATTTTTGAAATATTGGTTGCAAGAAATTGTTAATTACTTATGGTCCCATGTTCACGCCACGCCTCGCCCAATCAGGTACAAATTTTATGAGAATAAATCTTTGTTGAGCAAAGTATATTTTAAGCAAACATATATTATGTTTGAGAAATTATGATAAAGAAAATGCTTGATTACAATGTATTTCAAGCCTAAGTTATTGGAAATCTATTGGTTTGCCTTATTATGAAAATATTTTACCCAAATACTTATGATATGATCCCACCATAGGATGAACCTAAATGGACTTAGGCATAATTAAATTGCCTGTAAGTTTTCACTTGCTTAGTGAACTATGTTGGACTATTTATGCGGTACACAATATATTTTGAGAAATATAGCTATAACTAAGAATCGGGTAACCTTTACTATATTTATTCGATCGAGATAATTCGACGAGCTAGAGGATGACACTAGTGAAGATGCTCCTACAAGTCCAAAAGTTCAACTTGAGCTACAGATGACCTTACTCTATTCTATCGATAGTTAATTACATGGTATGAGTACTATGATTAGATCCAAGTATGTTGTAAATTAGATGAACTATGCAACTCCTAATGATAAGTATTGACCTAGTATGCAACACTTCATGTAAGCATAACTATGATGACACCACGCACGATATATGAACAACTGCTTGGAAGTTGCGATGTAATTTCTTAAGATTTATGAAATTTCTCTTTTATGAGGTACCGATTGAGAACTATACGTAGCCTCACTATGTTTTACGGACTAATTATATTTTATCAGGACATGTGTGTAATGCATTTACCCAATAAGTATCCCGAATTGAATTTAGAAACAACTAAGATAGGAAAATTTCATGGTAGTTAATTCTTATGAAATACGAAAGAGATATTCTCTTCAAGAGCAAATAAAAAAGTATGAGTTCAACTCTACACAATGCTGATCTGAATCGATCTTGACGAATGCAATGCTTCATGATCTGCGTTAGGTGCTAAGAACTACATCAAATAACTATTAGCTCAAAACGATATGTCAGTAGATTGAAACTCAGCCAACGTAATATGAATCAAACCGTAACGAGACGTTATAAGCTAGATCAACAAACGATTTCAACGATATGACCGTTAATCTTTCACTATCATGGTGGACCTAAAAGAAGAAGAAGAAGAAGAAGAAGAAGAAGAAGAAGTTCCATTGAGAAGTATGCAGTACGATATGAGTTGGAATAGATTTAATTTTCGATGATAGTTATTTTAAGTCAGATGTGCATGTGATAGAATTAAATGAATAATTTAATGCTACCTTGAAAATGGATCGAATTGAGGATAATTGTTAAACAGTATAAGGCCATGAGGAAAAAGTAATGCTCCAATGACCGAAGGAAGAAGAGTACACCTTTTATGAATCAAAATAAGTGCTATGGTACTCAATATATTATCTATGAAGGCAATGAAGATGATTAATAAGAAAGAATGTTAGGTTTTGATAGCAAGTTTGATAGGTGACACGATGAATGGAAAAGTTAATCATCGAAGTGTTTTCTACGGGATTACCTGCAGATCCAGATACTAGTAGTTATATTCGTGAGAAAGATACACACAAGATTTGTTTTTAGACTTGTTATGATCATTATGAGTTCGTAGTTATGTATTTTGATTTGAGCAATGCTCCCGTAGTATTCGTGGACCCATGGACCAATAGTTTAACCCGTGTAAGAAAATTTTATCTTTGTATTTATGGATGGTGTTATGGATGATGTTAGAAACAACATACAACTTAAGAAATAGCTAAAGGAGATGTTGGAAACTTTTTGAAGGAAGGGACTATATGATAAGTTGACAAGTGAGAGATTTACCTTGATGAAATAGATTTCTAGGTCATATAGTATTAACTTAATGAATCAAGATAAATCTCTCTATGGTAGAAAGAGATGAGATGATGTGTAGTAATTAACCAAGGTGAATGAGATGATTAGTGTTCTAAGTTTATCCGTGTTATGAAGAGGACTTGTTGAAGGATTCTCCAAAATTTTAGTAACCATATTTTGCTGTTAAGGATCAGTAAAGGTTTCACTAGATAAAGGGGTGTGAAGAGATTATTTAAGAGCTCAAGAAGAGGTTAGTCACCACCTGAATGTGGACTATGTCGGAAGGATACAAATGAATAGACATCTACAACAATGCTTCAAAAATAAGATTTTGTTATGCATTCATGTTAGTGTTAGTAAAAATGATAAGTGATTGCAACTACATCCCGACAATTTAGATCACATGAGAACATCTGAAATATGATGAAGACTTTAATGTCATAGTTTACGTATTAAGAATTCAGATGCTTGACCTCCATGACAATAAGCGCAAGATCTACGCTGATCGAATAGTTTAAATGTTTTTATTCAAATAAAATAAGTTCTACGTGATACATGAGAATGATTGAAGTTAGTGAGGACTACGATCAAATTATCATATGCCACATAGCAAAGATGGATATTGTAGCAAACGCTTAAAGTCGAAAGACCCAAGAAATGCTTAATTGTATAATAACCCAATAAGGATAATTGATCAATGATATTACGGGATTGAAGATCGAAGTGGTGGTAGCACCGAGCAAAATGAAAGAAAGAATGATGAGGAATATGAACGCTAGTTTACGAAGTTGAACCATAAAGGCTCAACCATAAGATGCTTTGAAGGCTACATAAATTCTAAAGTTGAAATACGAACACATTTTGATGAACTGTATTATAGGATTACCCAAGATGATCTGTAAAGATCACGCAGTATGGATAATTATGGATAAATTGAATGAGTCAACACAAATTTACGAGGTACATGTTGAAGAGATTGTAAGATTATTATAGATTCATGTTATTGATACTAGTATACCTGCTACGGGTCCCACGTAGGTTCAAGAAGAAAGTTACGAGATATTATGGATAAGGAACTGATCTTAGTATGATTTTCCACTTTCGCACGATTAATCAGAAATGATAGTACGCATGCGTGAGTGTATGTTAAAAAGATTACATTATGGATCGATGTGAAGACTAGAAGGAATGTTTACCAAGGAAATAGATACCAAGGAGTGATTGAAATGTTATCATATAAGGCATGTACCGTTTGAATTGTAGATATCCTCTTTGCAATGATTAAGCAAGTGAAAGAAACATCATATGTCAAATTAGAACCAACTGCGATAGTAGTCTTCGATTAAGTATGAGAAGAATCAAAGATGCGAAGATAGAAACAAACCTATGCTTGTAAGCGTTGTACGAGCTTACGATTCGAAGGTGAAGAAAAGGTTCACAAGTTGACTTATACAAAAGACCATTTGGACAAAAGATGTTATGACCATGATCAATTGGTCATCATGAAATCCTCGAATCGCAAAGAGAGAACCTAAGTTTTACCCTCACCGTTAAAGTTAGTAACAATCACGTATTCATGTTTTAATACTCCAAGAATAGGAGTTTGACCCAACCCATACCATCCATAGAAACGGAGTAAAGACGGATCCAGATCACTCGTCAAAAAGAATCAAAGGCAATCCTTGATAGGATGATTTTAAAATCTCAAAATGAAGAAGCAATGATAGTAAGGGCTCGTGGAGCCGACACGAAAATCTTGATATTATATGAAAATACGAATATAAGATCATGAGACGATATGCAAACTTATCGATAGAAAATACGTGAATTTTGGGATGAAATTCTTTTAAGAGGGGTAGATCTGTAACACCCCAAATCCAATAATAGAGGCCCAATGATTTTTCTAGAGCCCAAATACTTAAGTTGTATACATTTTTAATAAAAGGCCCAAATGATGGGCTTTCTAGCCCAATTATGATTTTAATTATTTACATCTAAATTATTATCCGATCGAGATGAATGAATATATTAAACGATAGTGCTCGTCGATACGAATCCATAGAACTTGGTTTCACTAATATAGGAATTCAATTGACCAAGATATGACTTTTTCTCTAATTTAAATTCTAATTAGGGTTTATTTAAGGAGTATAAATACCCCTAATACCACTTCGAGCCTCATTTTTACCATTTGACATTTCCCTCAAAGGGGAACAACCCTCTTCCCCTCTCTCTCTACTCCTCCCCTCGCCACCATCACCTCCATCGCCGGCCGCCACCACTGCCCTCGATCGCCACCGCCTCCTCTACCGCCAGAAAAATTTTCCAGTGGAATTTTTGACACGCAATTACAGTTTTTGATTCCCCTCCAAATCTTTCAAAAATAATCAGGCATCCGATTTTCGGATCTAAGAGTGGGTTAAACCCTAGCCTTTTAGAACCTCTCTTCTTCTTTATTTTTTTCAATTTTTATTTTGATTTTATTGGTTATAAATATTGATTGATGGGTTGTTTTGGTAGCTCATTTCAAATGACAATTTGATTTAATGTTCTTATTATTTTTGGTGTTATTGAAAACATAGAAGTAGAATGGGTGAAATGAGAGGTGACAATTATGGATTTTTGGTTGGTAATCTTGAAGGAATAAAAAGGGCTATGAATGAAAATTAAGAGATGTATATATTTTTTTCAATTGTTGAATTTGTGTATGTGTGTGCGTCGGTGAGGTGTGTGTGCATGTGTTCTTTTCTGTTTTTTCTTTTGTTGTTTTTTATTTATATTTACAAAAAAGATATTCTAGAAGTAGTAATTAAATATAGTGGTTGATAATTTAGTCTAAAGATTTAGCCTAATGGATAATCTCTATTTTTATAAGAAAATATTTTAAGTTCAAATCTACTCGGAGAAGTTCATTATTTTAAATAATACATGTATTTCAGATTTATCTAAATGAAAGCATGGTCTTAATTAATCTTGAAAATTGTACTTTAGCCTAATGGTTGATGTACAAATTTAATATTGGGAGATCTATAGTTCAATTCCCCTTGGGGTAATTTAATATTTTAATTAATTGATGGATGTATTTATGACTTTATTTAATTAAAAGTTTGTTGTAATTTCAAAAATGAGGTTTGGTGTAATGGTTTGTGCTATAGATTAATTGTTAAATGATCTTGGGCTCAAATCTCTTTATGCACATATTTTAGTTATGCATTTTATACCAAGATCATTCTGGATTATATATAAATAAACATTTAATTGGAATAATTTTTAAAAATAGAATCTAGCCTAGTGGATATGTTTCAAATTAATAATTAAAAGATATGGGTTCGAAACCTATTTTTAACATTTTATTTTTTCCATTTTATTATATGATTCTTTAAATCATATATTAAGTATAATAATTTTCCTTTATGTATTTAAGGCATTTATTTGCACGATTGAGGACTCCTTACATTTTTTTAAGCTAGGATCAATCGTTCGACCTTTAAGCGACGTCAGGTTATGCTCTTATCTTAGGGACTCGTTCCCTAGATCCTTATTTACGTTATAGTATATGTGTAGAAGATTAATATGTTGTTAAGATATAGTTCTGATGCATAGGTCCTAACCCGAGACCCGTTTAGGACGATGATTAAGGCTATTCCTATATTTAAGCATAAGGTCTTAATCCGATAGCGGGCTTCAGATGAGAAGTCGTCATTAAAGCTTTAGCTAATTTATCTATAAGGTGGGTTTACTTACCAAAATGCTTTCGAAATTATATTTAAACTTTCATCCGCTATGAAAAATGATTTATGCTTATGTTGCTCAATGTGGATTGATACGACTCATATGAGGATTTCTGAATATGGCACTCCGGTGCAATTACATATGAATATGTTATAGTTTATATGTGATCACATTAGGGTCGGTCTCCACTATGTTTATTGAGCATATTATTTACGACACATCAAATATGAATTTATTGATACTATTATTGCAAATTATTGGACGAATGTATGAGTATTCCCACGGAGTGTTGTCTGACACTCAGCCCCACTATTTAAAAATATTTTCAGGTAATTAATGATGGAAGGTGGCAGATGTGGACTAATGGGGACATCTTGTATGGTTGACCAGATTTTAGTTTTCGAAATTTTAACTTTGATTAGTTGTGGTCAACAAATATTAGTGTATATGTTTTCGCTGTATGTTTAAGGATTATTTAAACATTTTGGACGCTCGTGATCGTCATGGCCTTGCTGGCATAATTTGAATATTGAATATTGGATTTTTGGACTAGTCAAGGTTGAACATGTTTTAATTGGTGGTTCGAAATGTGTGATTTTAAAATGATAGGTTGGTTGAAAGGTCTTATCTTATGCGATTGGTTGTAGAATGGTAAATGCCTATGAGTGTAGAATTTATTAATATTTTAAATGAAGTGTTGTCCGAATTTTTATAATTCGAGAAAATGATTTATGTTAGTTTGCAAAAATTTAATTGTGATTTTCTTTCATCGTGTGATAACCTCATATTTTACATGTATTTTGAGTTACTTTTGAGTGGTATTTGATTTGCATTGCATACATGAAGTGATAAGTTTTGCATAGTTTTCTATATTTTGTACAATGTCACGTGATTGTTCATTGTGGAGGGAATCAATGCCATTTTTTGTGTGAATTGAAAATGAGCTTGGGAAGACCCTAGAAAGATAGAAAATATAGTTAGGAATGCATTGCAAAAAGATTCGGGTCAATCGGACAAGAAACGAGTGAGAACGAAGAAAAACAATGAGAGGCTACCGGAGTTGGAAAATACCCGCGACCAGACTCGCGACCCTGGGGGTCGCGAATCACCCTTTTCCACTTTTTCTGCATGGTTGCGACAGGGAGGGGGTTCTCCTTTGTATTATTCGTGATCCCACTTGCGAATTTTGCACTGGTTGCGAATTTTCTGCCACGTTATGCCACGTCATGCCACGTGGATTCGCGACCCGAGTCACGGGCACCCTGGTCGCAAATCTGATCATGAGTCGAGCGGGCCTGTCCAATTTTTTACCTATTTTTGGGCTTTTCTTTACTTGGTATTTAAGGGTTTGATGCACGAAAATTCCACACAATTGCACTCACCCAAAATTGCCACCAGAGGTTTGCTGCAGAGAAAAACAGATGCGAAGAACAAGACTAAATGATTCAAGAGCTTTCAAGATTAGAGACAAATTAAACCTTCCGGGTTTTATTTTCTTTGTTCTTAGAATCTTTCATGTTTTCTTTGTGGATGATTTTTGTTATTTATATTATTATGGATAGCTAAAACCCTAGTATTCTAGGGTTGTTTATGATTCAAACTATGAAGTTCATTTAATCTGTTGATTTCTTATGCCTATTATTTTGTTGTGTTTTCTTATTCTCGTATTTAACTGTATTATTTACCTGGTCAATAAATAGTATAATTTGATGTGTTAATTCATAAATCGAGAGAGGAGTTTTAACATGTGATCTAGAATAAGTAACTTGTTAATCAATAACATTTGAGAGGGTTGAGATTAATTGAGCGAGCAATAGACCTTAAGAGCCATTAGGAGTTGCATGCTAGGTATTGAACGGAGACGTTAGTACTAGTTTTGTAATCTACAACCTAGGCACTTTGAGAGAAGGTTTATGATGCATTAGTGGTTGCTCTCGCACAATTTAAGTCCCAATATAGGCATAAGAATGAAAAGATTAAATGAATGGATTAGTTGATCATTAGTCAATCCTAGAATACGTCTTTTATTTAGTGTTTGATTTTCCATGTTCATTTCTGCTATGGTAATTTAGTTTATTTATTATTCTCAATTTTTATTTAGTTAAATTCAACCATATTTTATAGTCTAGATAACTGCGAGGGATTGAATTAAATAACTAGCAAATTAATTATTAAATCTCTGTGGATACGACCTTGTTCATTGCTATACTAGAAGCCTCACTGTACACTTGTAGTTTAGGTGAAAATAATTACCGAACATCGTGTGTGCTCCCGTTAGTGCACTGGGCCTCCGGGTTCGGGGCGCTACAATACATAAATAAGGTCGTCAAAAGCTTACATAATTAATTAATGAACATTAAATCTTAAACATGGGGAATGACTGAACTAAAGAAGAAAGTATATTCACAAATATGTATTAAATTGGTAAGTCAATATTACTTCTTTAGTGGAATAAAAGTAATATTTAATTTATTTAATAAATATCCTAAGTTTATTGGATATTGGAAATTAAATATATTAGCAGGCCAATTTAATATTCTTCTAGATCCCTGTTGTAGCCCAATTAGACTGAAGTGGACTGGAGATGGAACTTAAGATAGAGGCCCAAACCCAATAAGGTTAGGGCAGTTAATTTTCGCGACCTCCCTATTAAATTAAAGGGAGGGGACGAAAATTACTAAGTAATTTTTCAGCCTCGTTTTGTTCTCTAGTTCTCCATAGATTCCACACCCGTATCAGTTGATTACAACCCACCCTGTCTCTGAGACACAGTCCGGAAATACAATAGAAGATCTTGGAGTAGAATTGCTAGCAGAGGGGCACCGATCATAATACATTCAACAACAAGATTAGACCTGTAATCTTGTCCTCAACCCGGTGTTCAATTTGTAAGTGATATTCGTTTCTATGATTCCGCTTTATTAGATTTGAATCTGTCTTGCATGTTATTTGAACTAGGCGAGATTAATACATACATGATACATAAAATTATGATATGCATGAACATGGATTAATGAACAACCAATGATTTTGCGGTGGTTTAATTCAAAAAAACTCCAATAATTTGTATCAGAGCGGGTTTTGGCACCGTTCTAATTTTAATCCTAGGATATTTTCGACATGTTTAATTAAATTTGATGTTGAATTTATTGTTCTTAAATTTTCAGATTTAATTATGCATATGTGTCGATTTTATTGTTGTTCAAAACTTGGATGATTTTTTGATGTAGTTTGAAAATTCTAGTTTTGAGGTTTATTAAATTTTTGGCTATCATGTAATAAAGATTTGGGATGATATTTCATGTTCTTCAAATTTTCAAATTTTATTCCATGATATTCGAAAAATTAGAGATCAAATTATCGAAATTTGATGTTTTAAAATTCCCTAATTTTGTCCATTAAATTTTCGGTCCTATAGAATTAATTTTGGATAGATTTTTGATGAACATCAAAATTTCCAGATTTAATTCTTGATGGGGGTCGAAACTTTTGAAGATTAGAACAAGAATATGTAATTTTTGGTGTATATCAAACGTTACCTAATTCTAATCAAAATAGATTTGAAAATAGAATTTTAAATTATGGAAAGTTTGAAGTGGATAAAAATTTCTAAATATGTTATATTGTGTTTATTTTCGATTTTATTAAATTAATTTGGAGAAGATTTTGACGAAAATCAAATTTTCAGATTTATTTAATGATAGGGGTCGAAAATTACATGTATGAGATTTAGATATGGTATTATTTTATGTATATCATGATTTACCTAATTTTAATCCAAATAGATTTTGGCATTAAATTTTAAATTATGCAAAGTTTGAAGTGGATCAAATTTTCAGATTTATTATTTAGTAAATTTCGAAATCTATGTGTTTGAAATTGGATAAGGTAGTTTTTTATATAAATAAATTATTATTAAAGTCCAATTTGAATAGGATTCAAAATTAGTATATAATTTGGAAAGAATTTGAAAGGGCTCAAATTTCCAGATTTTATTCTTTGATATTTTCGATCCATAAGAAATATTTGGAATAGATTTTTGATTTATATCAAAATTTCCAAATATTAATTAATTAGGGATATTCGAAAATTAGGATATAAATTTGGTGGATAATTTTAAATAAATTCCAGATTTATTCTTTTGATATTTTCGAAAGTTACAAGATTTAATTTGGTAGATAATTGTTTTAATTTCGAAATCTTATCTTGTGTTATTTTTGAAATTATTAATTTAATTAATTGGAATTTTCAAAAATTATGAGTCATGCATAGATATCATATGTTATTTATGTATGTTATATAAATATGATTGTTGGTTTTGTAGACTATACTTTGTTTGCAGGTTGTACCAACTATCACGGCTCCAATGTATGTTTTAATTATTGCTGAATAAATGTTTGGCCGTATGCCGGTTTGGCTACGTGATTTTTAATCCATGAGAAAATCCATGGATAAGGTCTAGGTTTTATTATATGTTGTTTTAATGTAATAGAAATAAAATTGTTAGACCTAGTAGTGATTTTCGAAAATCACTAAGTTTGAGTTGTATTTTTTATTCTAGAAATATTAGATTTTTCCTTTTAGGATAGATATTCTGTGTTGAATAAAGATCGAAGATCAACTCAAAGAAGGAAAGTAGTGCATCCCCAAGAAGGAAGTAATCACCGGTTCCCGTCCTGAAACCCTAAATGGAGCTAGGGTTATTGGCGAGGCGCGGTCAAGGCGGTGGCGGCCCTATCCCTGTTCCGGAGCTAACTTTCCAATTTTATCTCATTGATCAACATGAGATATAAGCCATGATAGTTGGTTTATTATTATTGCTTATTATGTTTGTTTGAAGCATGCAATGGATGTTTATCATTTTATGTGATGTTTGCATGCTTTATAATGGGATAAAATGGAACCTCAATTATAAATAACTAAGTGGAAGAGATTCATACCAAAGTATATAGAAATCTCATACGGTCTCCATTAATCTAGTTTAAGTAAGAAATGATGGGCATGCACGTTGACAATAGGTCTTCCTCCATATCGGATGCATCATATCATAGAATTCTCTAGATATTAAACATCTTTTAAAGATAGCTGTAGAACTCTATTAGAACTAACTGACTCTTCCATCTGGAGCAGTTAAATTCAAAACAAGTGTACTTGGGGCCAAGATGATGGTGTTCACACATAGATGTAATTTATTAATAATCGTCCACACTATCATGGCTTATTAATTAGAAGATTACATGACCGTGTTGGTTTCTGGCTATTAATTTGCTTGTTGTAAAGAAATTCAATTAGAGGTAAATTAAAGGTTTGATAACCTATTTAAAAATGGATTTTATAAATGTCCACACTATCATGGCTTATAGAAAGTGTTTTTAAAATATCGGTGGAAAAGTATATAATTTTTATGAGGTTTTCGATTATATGTTGTTTATTCTAAAGTTTGTGACTGTACCGCATATTTATTTTTCAGTTACTCTATATCATCATGGCACTCTCAAATCTGTCCTCAATACTCAGAGAAAATTATTTAATCGGTGAAAACTACAATGATTGGATTCGTACCTAACTGCTGAAGAACACAAATTCGTACTTGAAGAGGAATGTCCTCAGAAGCTAGATGAGAATTCTAGCGAAGAGCAAAGGTTAGCCTATGCTAAGTGGGTCAAGTCTGATGAGATTGCACGCTGCTACATTTTGGCTTCTATGTCAAATGTGCTGCAACACCAACATCAGTCTATGAAGACTGCTTATGATGTTATACTAAACTTAAGGAGCTCTTCGGTTACCAGAACCGCTCGGCATGCCATTTGGTGATGAAGAACTTGATGAGCGCAAGAATGGCTGACTCCACACCTGTTAGGGATCACGTTCTTAGCATGATGAGTTATCTAGCTGAGATTGAGACCTTGGGCAGAGATCTGTATGTTGAATTTTAGATAGACATCATGTTTCACAGCCTGTCCCCAAAGTTTGAGCAGTTTAGATTGAACTTCAACATGATAAAGAAGGATGTTACCTTATCTGAACTGCTCATGGATCTACAGATGGCTGAGTTGCTTCAAAAGGGAAATCCGAAGGCACACCTTAGCTAAGAATAGGGCATCTTCTTCTGGTACTAAAAAGAAGAAGAGATACACGCCTAAGAAAGCTGCAAGTGGGACGCCTAAGGTGAAGAAGCCCAAGGTAAAGATTCTTCCTCAGGAATTCAAGTCGAAGACAATGTGCTTCAAGTGCGACCAGCTAGGCCACTAGAAAGTAGCATGTCCGAACAAAAA
This sequence comes from Perilla frutescens, assembly GCA_026008535.1. Classification (NCBI taxonomy): domain Eukaryota; kingdom Viridiplantae; phylum Streptophyta; class Magnoliopsida; order Lamiales; family Lamiaceae; genus Perilla; species Perilla frutescens. Next base: position 11,890,829 of record BRKX01000005.1, read on the forward strand.
GAAGAATGGTATATCTCACACTCTTTTCATTGAAACATGTTTAGCAACTTGTTCTACTCAGTCATGGGTAGCAGATACTGGAGCTACGAATCATGTTTGCATGTCTTTACAGGGGTTCCTGGTAAAAAGGCAGTTTAGTGATAGGGAGATCATCGTCTACATGGGCAATGCTACGAGAATGGCGGCTGTTGCAGTGGGAGACGTTACCTTATCTTTTAGTAGTGATAGGAGTTTAGTTTTAAAAGACTGTCTTTATGTTCTTGGTTTTAAGCGAAACCTTATTTCAGATTCTAAAATTTTTATGAATGGATATTCAGTTTCTTTTGATAACAAGGTTGTTATCTTTAGTGGTAAATGATTTATCTGTTCTCGCACATTGGATGGAAATCTTTACTTATTTAATCCTATGCAAAACACTACGCAAAAGTAATTACTGAATACATCGATCACAAACCCTAATAAAATGAAAGAACCTTTAGAATTGAATCAAACCTATCTTTAGCATATAAAGCTAGGCCATAATAACCTTAAGAGGATACAAAGTCTAGTAAATGATGGACCTTTGTCTTCATTGATCCTAGAATAGTTTCCTTTATGCGAATCCTGTTTGGAAGGTAAAATTACCAAGCGCCCTTTTGAATCTAAAGGAAATCGATCCAAGGAGGTATTGAATTTGATTCACTCTAACTTGTGTGGCCCTATGTCAGTTCAAGCTCAAGGAGGGTACGAGTATTTCATCACACTCATTGATGATTACTCACAAGTCTGAATGCTTTGATAAATTCAAAGAATTTAGGACGAAAGCAGAGAAATGTATAGGTAGAAGTATCAAGTCACTGCCATCTGATTGAGGGAGCGAGTACCTATCAACTGAATTTAGGGATTACCTAGCAGAGAATGGGATTACATCCCAGTTGACTGCACTGGGAATGCCGTGGCGGAGAGAAGGATTAGAACCTTATTAGAGATGGTTAGATCGATGATGAGTTATTCAGAGTTGCCTATTTTGTTATGGGGATATGCCCTAGAAACAGTAGCCTACGTTCTTAACTTGGTTCCATCGAATTCTGTTCCTTCTACGCCCACAGAACTTTGGACTGGACGAAAGCCCAGTTTAGGTCATGTTTGGATTTGGGATAGCCCTGCATACGTGTTGGACAAGGAAGTTGATAAGTTGGCACCTCGTACTTGTGTGAGGCTGTTTGTTGGATATCCTAGATGAATGAAAGGTGGTCTATTTTATAGTCCTAAGGATCTGAAGATCATTGTTAGCACCAATGCTCGATTCTTAGAAGAAGACTATGTTATAAACCACAAACTAAGGAGTCAAATCATCCTTCAAGATCTAAGAGGGGAAGGATTGAATCCTACAATAGTAGTATAAGAAGAGGTACCACAAGACACTGCACAACGTGTCACAGATACACGAGAACTACCTCGTTGCAGTGGGAGGGTTGTACGTCAACCTGACAAATTCATTGAATTGGAAGAATCTTTGGATTTTCTTGAAGGACTGAATGAATTAGATCCCAGGACCTACGACGAAGTAGTCCAAGATAAAAATGCAAATTCTTAGAAATCTGCAATGTAATTTGAGACTGGATCTATGGATCACAATCAAGTTTGGGAGCTTGTAGAACCACAAGATGGGGTAAAATCCATTGGGTGCAAGTGGGTCTACAAATGAAAGAGAGGACCTGACAGGAAGTTTGAAACCTTCAAAGCAAGACTTGTGGTGAAAGGGTACACTCAGAAAGAAGGGATCGATTATGAGAAAAACTTTTCATCAGTAGCCATGCTTAAGTTAATCTAGATTCTCTTATCGATTGCCGCTTATTTGGATTATGAGATTTGGCAGATGGATGTGAAGACAACTTTTCTGAATGGAAGTCTTGAGAAAACATCCACACGAAGCAACCGGAGGGATTAATTGCTAAAGGCCAGAAGCACTTAGTGTGCAAGCTCAAGAGATCCATTTATGGACTTAAGCAGGCATCGAGGTCTTGGAATATCCGATTTGACGGGGTTATCCAGTCATATGGATTCGTGCAAAGTCCGGATGAGAGTTGCGTGTACAAGAAATGTGATAGAAATGTGGTGGTTTTCCTCATACTGTATGTTGATGATATCTTGCTTATTGGAAACAATAAGAAGACATTATCAAAGATAAGGGTGTGGTCATCTAAGCAGTTCAATATGAAAGATCTGGGAGAAGCTGGACAAATCCTTGGCATCAAGATCATTCGAATCTTGCTTATTGGAAATAATAAGAAGACATTATCAAACATAAGGGTGTGGTTGTCCAAGCAGTTCGATATGAAGGATCTGGGAGAAGCTGGACACGTCCTTAGCATCAAGATCATTCGAGATTGCCAAAAAAGGATGCTCTACCTATCCCAGGTGACTTATATCGATACAGTGTTGTCTAGGATTAACATGCAAGATTCCAAAAAAGGTTTTATACATTTTAGGCATGGAATCCATCTATCAAAGAAAATGTGTCCCCAAACACAGTCTAAGATAGATGAGATGAAGAAAGTCCCATACGCTTCGGTGGTGGAAAGTTAGAGAACAAAGATCCACAGAGTTCGGGTTCTTAACTTATATTTATTGGCGAACATATATATGCTTTATTTATTGCTTTGATTTATCCATGGGGGAGATTCCTTTATAGAATCAATAATCTCGATATTTTGGGTGATGACATTTGCATATATGATGTGTCGTGCAATATATATATGCACTGTGTCTTGGAGCGCCAGGTTGATGATGTTCTCTTGAGAAAACATGAGTTCATGTTTAACCCTGCAGGTGGAATTTATTTCGTACATGAATAAGGCTTGTGTGGTACTACTCAAGGTTTTAGATATTAATTAATTATAGCTGTCAGAGGCTTACATAATTAATTAATGAACATTAGATCTTAAACACGAGGAATGGCTGAACTAAAGGAGAAAGCATATTCACAAATTGTAACGCCCCAGTCCCGGAAGAATAGTGATAAGAGACCGATGCGCTACTGGGGGAAGGGGTTGTTGCATAAAGATAATTAAATGAAATAGCTTTGGAACAAGAATATGTTATATTTCCCAGAAATTTGGGCAGCATAACCTCTGTAACTGTAATAGAACTATGCACTAATGCGTTTAGAAAGAACCTGAATAATATACCAATCATCAAAGGGAACTTATCCCGCCAACAATTATAATGGAACATTATAGTAAAATGCTGAAATTTTAACATGCTTCAAACAATTGAAGACAAGCTATATCAGAGTGAACAGAACAAGCGCGGAGCACAACTCAAGCAAATTGTTTTAAGCACTTAATTGATTTAGAGTATCTAAGATTTCTAAATAATACAAAAAGAGCAAGCATACAACAACAAGTAAGCCCTCGCCTCAGCTCCGTCATCTTCCAGCCTGCCTCTCAACCTGAAAATATTTAGAAAAGATTTGGGCTGAGTACTAGCGTACCCAGTGGGCAGATTTTGATAAACAGTTCACAAACATTTTATAAATATGAATATCGTATCCACACAAGTATAACAATGGAAAGGTTTCAAATCTCAAAAGCATTCCATGTATACAAAGCTTCTTTTAACCTTACTTGCACGCTCTATGTCAACTGTCCCTTCCTACAGTGTCTTAACTTATATACACGTCCTTCAGCCCAGCTGTCTAATAAAGGATAGTGTATACGGTCCCAAAGCTTAAAGGATCCGAACTCGAGTCTAGTTAAGCACTCAATATTTTCGTAGGATACTGGCGAACGCGAACAGTGAGAGAAATCATTTTGATACAGATATTCATGCTTTACAGTTATAAACAGTTGAACTTATTAGCTGAACATAATTTGAGAAAAATATAACCCACCTGATAATAACGAGCGCGTATAATTGAGCAGAGAATCACAAAGTGGACGAAGGTCCTAATTGGGTCGTACCTAGTATCAAAATAATTTCAAATAAATAATTTAGGTCAATTATAATTCTAATATATCTAAAAAAAATTCAAGATTTATGTCCTAAATAATTAATTTATAACCCTGGGTTAAATAGAAAATTTAGATAAAATTTTATGGCAAAATTGATTTTTAAATAATTCGAGCCAATTTTAATTTTAAAAAAAATCTGAAAATTAGGAAATTTATGGGCTAATTTAATCAATTTATGAAGTTTTGGGCTAGATATTAATTTCTGAAAAATATATAGGATCCAATGTATTTTTAAACAATTATGGGTGATAATGAAATTTTTATATCTTCTAGGGGCTTTTCCTAATTTTTGCAAATTAATGAGGATGGGCCATTATGCAATTTAATTAATTGCAATTAAATCCTCCATTTCTTCCCTCAAGAATCACGACACACAGCTGATTTAGAAAACCAAATTCTCAATTCAACTTCATCCCTTCTCTCCCACCACTCTCTCTCGACTGAAATGGAGAACAGATATGGAAATCACCAAAGTGGAATTGCTTGCCTAAATCCCTAAATCCCACTTTCTTTTTCATCGTTTTTGCAAAATCATGACAAGAAGAATAGAATATAAATCGAAAATCCCCAAATTTCATTTCCTAAATCCCTAATTCTTCTTCCCTCTTCTTCTCCTTTTTCCCCACACCGGCGAGCTCACGACTGCCCGCCGACGACGCGAAGACCCTGACCTGCAGCCGCACTTGCTGCATCCTAGACTGACAACTTCAGCCATGGAGCAGCTCGACGCAACTGAACACCAACCGACGACTGCAGCCTGAAGTCATCTAAACCCGACGCAAGTTCTCCGGCGACTCGACTACAAGACTCAACGCCATCTCAGATCAACGCCGGTCAGTAAGCACAACCTCAGCCCCGACTCAGACAAACGTCGCCGAGACCCAAGCCCAGTCAACGCTGCCCTCCCCTGCTTCGACTACCAACGACAGTTCAATCTTGACGAAACTTCTCTATTTTCAGTAAGGTTATTAGCTATTTCTAGGTTTTGATATGTAAAACATAATTGATGAAAAAGAATAGAGAAATATTATGAATTGGCTATTACTTACAGAGGATGGCGAAATTCAAATTCTATTTTTTTAAATATGCTTTGGTGAAATGGTTTATACAATTTGGAGAATTGTTGGTTGTGTTGTATGGAAATTAAACGTGAATTCTCACTTCATGTGTTTGTTGATGTGAACAACTTGTTAAATTTTGGAGAAATTGGTGGATGTTGAATTTACAAATATCATAAAAGGGTTGAATTTGGAGACTTACCAAAAAGGATTGAATTTGCTGCAACACTTGTGATTTGAAGAGTTAAACAGTCGGTTCTTTCGAAAACAAAATGGTCGATTTGTTCTGAAACATGAATTCAGTTGAAGAGTATGGTATTTTTGATTGGGTAATATATCTGTTTTGATGTTAGGACACATAGATGTCCAAGGGATTTGATTAAACAGGGGAATGACAAGTGTAGTTCAACTTACGTGTACAACTGTGTGTTTATGAGATGATACTGATGTGGTTCAGAGGACTAGTTTAAAGAATTGGGAAACTTGGTGATTGGAGAAATATGTTGAGTTTGAGTGTATTTGTGTTACATATTTAGGAAAAATATAGTGCTGCAGATGGGATAATAATAGAAATACATTGGTGGTGCTTGTGTATTTGAGCTTTGGTAAAGTTTGCGATCAACAGATCAACAAATAATGGCGCTGTGAAACTTCAAATGAAAATCTTACCGAGAGAGACGAATATACAGAATCACTAAGGGCCGAAAATAAATTGGATAATTGGATAATTTGCTTTGCAGACTTCTTGGTTTGCTTGAAACAAACGTTTATATACTCTTAAGAAGCAAGTGATGAGAAGGAATTGAAAGTAGTAAGATGAAGGATAAAAGATAAAATATAAGTTTAAATAAAGTTAATGTTAGGGATGTTGATCATATTCTAGGATAAACTTTAAAAATAATATTTTCTTTTAACTTCATATTTATCTTTAAATAAATTATATCCTTTTTATTTCAAAAACATATAAGAAATAAGTTGAAAATATTAACAAACTCATATAATAATTCTAAATCCAAGTTAAGTTCTAAAATTTCTCTTATAAACTAGGGGCGCAATAACAGACATTCTCAAGTTCATTTAATTCTATTGAGCAATATCAAATAAATTAAAACTCAATCCCAAATAATTAAGCAATTTAAAATAATTCAAAGTACGTAAAAGCGGGTTGTTACACGGGGTGTTACACAAATATGTATTAAATTGGTAAGTCAGTATTACTTCTTCAGTGGAATAAAAGTAATATTTAATTTATTTAATAAATATCCTAAGTTTATTGAATATTGAAAATTAAATAAATTAGCAGTCCAATTTAATATTCTTCTAGATCCCTATTGTAGCCCAATTAGATTGAAGTATACTGGAGATGAAACTTGAGATAGATGACAAAACCCAGTAGGGTTAGGGTAGTTAATTTTCGCCACCTCCCTTATTTAATTAAGGGAAAGGGACGAAAATTACTAAGTAATTTTTCAGCCTCTTTTTGTTCTCTAGTTCTCCATAGATTCTACACCCGTATCAGTTGATTACAACGCATCTTGTATCTGAGACACAGTCCGAAAATACAACAGAAGATCTTGGAGTGAAATTTCTAGCAGAGGGACGCTGATCACAGTACATTCAACAACAAGATTAGACCTGTAATATTGTCCTCAACCCAACGTTCAATTTGTAAGTAATATACGTTTCTATGGTTCTGATTTATTAGATTTGAATCTGTCTTGCATGTTATTTGAACTAGGCGAGATTAATATATACATGATACATAAAATTATGATATGCATGAACAACCAATGATCCTATGGTGGTTTAATTCGAAAAACACCAACACTCAGTGCAAGGGGAAGTATTGCACCAAAGCCAAGCAATTCGAACCGCTGTCCTTAGGAGAATAGAGTTAGTGATGGCTTTGTAGTGGTGTAAGTCATACAATTCTGGACATCAATTCTATCTATATCTTTGATTCTGAGGTAGATTATGGATTAAAACTTTGTAAAGCAATGGAATTCTGTAAGGAAGAGATTCGTGAGTTTTTTTTTTAATTTATTATGTTTTCAGTTTCATAGTTTTATTAGCTCATCAATTTCCATGTTCTTGTCAGGACATCAAGAGTTGAAACCAAGGTGGATGCCAAAGTAAGATCTAGGAAATCTATCAAAGTAAGTGAATTATATCCTCAATATTTGAGATGCAAATATGGAAAACTAGTAGTTATTTTCTAGTTTTAAGTTTTATGATGATCCAACAAACTATTGCTTTTCTGAGCAAATTTCCTATCGTTCAAATTCCAGCCCACTGTAAAAGAATAATTACAGCTTTCAGTACTCGGAGAAATTCAAAATCAAGCCATATAATCACTATAAAGAAAGTGACATCTAGACCAGCAGATTTATCCAAGACAAAGGAGGACAAGGTTTCTGTTTCCAAAAATATTCCTTTTCTTGTAGCACAAGATGAACCTGCCCAAGAGGAGGATACTTCTAGTGGTATCGTTCAAAGGAAAAAATCTGATTGTAGGAATTCATTTACTTCCTCACTAGTTTCTAGATCAAATGTGCTATATAGTGTTTGCCATAGTTCTCTTTAAAATTTGCATCCCAACTTGATGGTTAATCATTACCACTTTTTGTAGTTGCTTAAAGAATATACAAAAGTTACATCCTGGAAAACCCTACCAGAGATTTATGATCACCGCAACCATGTTGAAGTTTTTGATTACATTGATGATATGTATCATTATTATTAGGTCATAGAGGTGAGTTAGTGTTGGTCCCGAGCAACTCGAAGTTAGTTTAGAGGGGGGTGAATAAACTAACTCAAAACTTTTAACTTTAATATGGAATAGATAAGGCCATTGACTCGCGAATAAAACTTATCAGTGCACTCGGTCAGTTGAGACGATCAGTTAACTTAAAGATACAACTTGTGTAAGTGAAGTGTGCAGTTTAAGATATGTAGACAGAGAGCAATAAGTACAATACACAAGCAGTTTATAGAGGTTCGAAGCTTAAACTTCTACGTCCTCTCTTTCTTACTGAGAAGGGCAATTCACTATGTAATGGTAAAGTTCCTTTATTGCAAATACGCAATGAAGATAACTGTTAAACCTAGTGGATGAAAACTTTACCAGTCATGGTCTCCTTTCCAACGATTCGCGGTCTCCTCAATCGGTTTCGACAGCTCACACTTGCGATCTCCAACTATTAACTGGAGAGATATGGTGCTATTACCCGTCTTTACAAGATTTTAGATCTCTTTCAATCTTCAAGAATATAGTCTTGAAACTGTTATCAACCGTAGTGCTTCTTGAGTTGAGCTGAGTGGTTGATCGTTGTCTTTCATGAACTAAGAAGCTTGCTCTTGCTGGAATTCTTCAACAGCTAGCTGATTGACTCTTTAAGGTCTTCTTCTCAGTTGGGACTTTCGTAGCTTGATGATGATAGAACTTGAGTTGTGGGGGGGGGGAGAGAGAGAGAAAGAAAGCTCAGTATCTGCAATATAGCAAGAGTTAGAATGGTGAAAGTCTTAGGATCGAAAGTATTGAATCAAATGAAATTCACTCTTCTTAAATAGAGGAGCCATCTATATGACTGTTGGGTTCCACTGATCGTTGATTCTGTTTAACTACCGATGGTAGTTGACCCTTATAGCTGTTGAAGCCTTTTTGAATTAACTGTTGCTCAGCCATTCGATCTTTGCAGAGCATTTACTCCAAGATCTTCTTCATTAATATCAAGATTTCTGGTTATGTATTAAATGTGGAAAGCTTCAGTTTGGCAGACTCATCAGCTGCTTGGCTTCCAGTTCAAGACTCCAGTTGGCAGTTCTCCAGTTGCTTATCTTTCAGTTCTGGATTAGTCCAGTTGGCAATTCTCTAGCTGCTTAGTTCGGCTGTGGCTTCAGTTAGCTGATCTTCAACGCTCTTTTACCAGTTCGACTGATCACAACTGTTTAAGTGGTTGGTCAGTTCGTTTGGTCTTATATTGAGCTTGTTTTCCAGTTCAACTGTTCACAAACTGATGAGCAGTTTGTCAGCTTGACTGGTCTTATTTTGAACTTGGTCAGCAGTTTGTCTCATGTTCGAGCTTTGAGCTGGCTGACCCTAGTTCTGGCCATTATCAATTGACTTATCTTCTTGACTTCAGTTCATCTTATATTTGATTTTTGGCAATCAGATTGATGCTTCTTGATGAGTCCGGTAGTAGAACCACCAATTAAAATCCTGAATTGCAGCTGCAAGGTCCAAGGACGAGACTTAGAGCCATGAAGTTGCAAGGATATCTACAGTGCTATGTTGGGAAGAAGTTGGAAGATGCTGACATAGAGACCGAAGAGCACAAGTTAGTGAACGTGATAAGTATTGAAGAGTACAAACTCGAGTAGGACTCTACACGGCCATGCCTTGCCGAACCACTAGTGCACGGCCGTGCTATGACCTTCGCATGGCCGCGTCTTGATGGCCCATTAGCGCATGGCCGCGTCACTTCCTTCACAAAACATGAAAATCCGTCCAGAACATGTTACACGGCCCGTACCTTCCCGGACCGCCACTGCTCGGCCGTGCAAGAGGGCGCTCACATTTTATTTGTTTTGTTTCTTATTTTATTTAATTAGAACTTGGGATTTTAACTTAGGTTTATTTTATTCCACCTCTCTATGTATAAATAGGGCAGAACAATGTTATTATTTCTTTAGACTGGTTTTGAATGAAAAACGCATTTACGCTTCAACACGTCTCGATTACAAATCAATAGTTCTGTGTAGGGTTTGTTGCTTGGTATCTACAAACTTGAAATCAAGGGATTCATTCGTATATCTAGTAGTGTACGGGTTAATCTTGCCACGAAGTTCGCTCCATACTCGCGTTTCGGATTCAAGTAGATTCGGGGTTCATTTCGGGTAAGCTTCATTTATCCTTTTCATTTTCCACCACCACCACCACACCTCCACACACCATCTATACCATCCCTCATCATCATCATGCATGTCCAAATAGCCACCAAGTCCATATTTTCGAATTTAGCCTTAATTGTGTGTTTATCGAGCCTTAAATCGCCAAAAATCACCACCGAGCCATCTCTCAATTTACATGTGAGAATTTTATGAATTCTTGATATGTTGCTACTGACTATTAATTAAACATTGTCCTAAAAGGCGAGCTTAATCTGACATCGTTTGATAGGTCAATTGATCGAGTCAATTTCTAGGGTTCTTAAAAGGTAATTTGGGGTTTTTGTGATTTAAGTGATTTAAATTCGTTTCTTGTTGTTTAAATTAGTTTATTTGGGTTATTTATTCATTATTGTTCAGTTGGTTGTTGGGTTGAATCATATCTGTAGTTGAAGTTGTCCTTTCCTTAGCTTCAGCATCGTTTGGCCGCATCGTAGTTTTTGGTATCAGAGCCACATCAACTTCGGTTGGTCACGGTTCAATCCAAATTCGTATGTGGTACAGTAGGGGCAAGATTATTTGATCATATTGATTAAAAAAAATTTGTACAAAAAAAAAGAAAAAAAATCGATATAAAAAAAACTGAATTGTGATCGAGCCCTATTGTGTTACCTTGTCTTGTATTGTTTCTTGGATACTCTTAAAGTTCTTGGTTGATCTTGTTGAGTTTGGGTAGCAATTGTTTTTATTTCTTGTGTTGTGTCGCGATTTGCCGTTCTTCATCGTATAGTGATTGGGAACGTCACATTGCATTGTTGGGGAGTCATAATTTTCATCCATAGTGTTCTAGTTATAGGGGAGGATCGAATTTTTTGCTTCCCAGTTGCATTGGGATTGGTTTTGGTTCTTTCCTAGTTGAATTAGGATTGTTTTGGTAGTTTCCTAGATGGTAATTGATTTAATTCCTTGTTAGATTATTGCTCTTATTTCGGTACAATATTCATCCAAATTCATAAGACTTCCTACCCCATATTTTCACCCATTCCTACATATAGCCTAGCCACCAAAAATCATCCTAGCCTTGTTCCTACACCTAGCCGTGGTTTACCTGAACATTGCAGCTACATTGTGGTTATCTCATTACTCGAGATACTTTGGAGTCAAGTTCGAGCTCTGGACTAGAGTTGGAGAGACGCACCTGTAACGCCCCAAACTACTCCGTTTGGCCACGTCACTCAGCATACTTATAACGTCCCAAACTACTCCGTTTGGCCACGTCACTTAACAATAATTCATTTACATGTATTTGCATTCTCATAATAAATTGAGCAGAAGCTAGGATTAAATAGGATAATGAGGTATAACATCATAATTCCGAATATAAAATTTCCTTCCACAATTATAACATGCCACCTATCATAATCTACCATGTCACCCAACATCGTATTTAACGGAAGCATAGAATAAACCCATCCACATCATTCATACAGTCATCTAACCTATCGGGCTCATAGGTCTTAGATGACCCGCCCGTCTAGCACCCTAACATAACCATCACAAAATTTAGGGATTCATCGACATACATTTGCACGACGTAGGCTCCTAGGTCAATCGACCCGCCTTTAAATCATTGACATGTTATAACAAGTTAAACATAGTATAACTATAAAAGATCGGGCTATTCCCATCCCCAATAATCGTTGATCATAAAGCAGAAAGGATGAACAATGTAATAATATTAACAATACGCATATTCAAGAGCAAGCAAAATTAAACACAAGCTTGTGGGGCTCTCTTGTGTTCACAACGCTCCTACTCGGGCTCCGACTCCTCAACCTGAAATTCATTGAATGAATGGGGTGAGTATTTAACAACATACTCAGTGGGGAACACTGCAAACAGTTATAGCTAATTGCACAAGTGAAAATATAACATATGGACTTTTCTTTACTTTGTGGAGACTAGTCTCAACCCCGTAGGGCCCAAACATCATGATGTCCCCGTTAATGAACATCTTTATCCCTGTAGGGATGCCCGCAGACATCCTACCCCCCAGGGAGGACATTAACAGGTCTATGTTCGATCCAAAGGATCTCTGCCCCGAAGGGTCTCTTTGTCGACCCTGAAGGATCTCTTTCATTCACTGGTCCGAAGACCCTTCATACATATACAATCAAAGCACAACAGTAACTATAACCTTACACGTGTTCACAGTTTAGAGTTACCCCACCTCACGAGACGCTTTCAAATCTTTCTCAACCTTTGAAATACTTCTTGGCCGTGCACAAGTCATCCACCTCGAGCCCCAACACGTCACCTAGCACCCTTTCAATTTTCTTTCATTTTAGACGTCGAGTTATTTAATTAAATCATAATTTGACCAACTCAAGATATACTTTGCTTTAAGGTCTTTAAACATACCCATATACACAAATGTGGATATACAAACTCACAACGTGATTTTCGACTCAAGATACTCATTAAAAACCCCTTGAAACATTTAATCGAGCACATTACGTGCATCCATTTAAACCACTAAAGCATAACTCAATTTAAATCATTTAAACTCACCATTTCAAACACAAACACCTTCATCATAGAGCTCTAACATACTTGAAAATCAACCCCAAACAACCAACACAACACCTCCAAACAATTATCAACAATTCAAGGGTAATTATGTCAAAAATCCAAACTCTAGTAACAATGAACCATAGGAATTCGATATAACTTCACATATAGCCTCAAGGAGGTAAATAAACCATATGTTTAAGATATCAAGGCAAGAGGATCGATAAAAGTGGAAACCCTAATTTTGGTTATCAAACCCTAGTTTCCAAAACAACAAGAAATGGGTGTTTAATTCCCATGAAGGAGAGGTGTAGTGGTTACCTTTGTTGATGGTGGATGTTGAAAGGATTTACTCCAAAAGATGAAGAGTTTCTTGAGAGAGAGATGGAGGAAATCGCCCAAATGGAAGTGGAGAAAATGAAGATGAAATGAATAAGTGTGGTATTTATAGGTAGGAAAATCGGCCCAGCCCGCGCGACCGCGCGCCTCCCGCGACCGCGGGAGGGAGCTCTCGGCCCAGGCTCACCGCGAGCGCGCAGCCCCCCGCGGGCGCGCGTCTCTCGGCAGCCCCGCGGGCGCGCAGTCTCCCGCGACCGCGCACGTCCCCGCGGGCGCGCACCTCCCCGCGAGCGCGCGGCGTGCCCCCCTTTAACCCCGCTTCCATTTTGACTCCCGGACATCTTTAACTCCGTTTTAAAACGACTTAGATTTTGAAACACCTTTAATACATACCGATCAACTCAGCGAGACCCCCGATCAACTCAGCGTTAGGGTGTTCAAGGTTTTGGCAAACAAAATTAAATGCAATAACATTCATTCATTATCATATAACTCGACACTTTAGTATTAAATTCAATCTGTGTTATACACTCAGTATAACATCACTGTGCTGTGATGTATCGGCACAAGTAGAACAACCTGCATTAAATCAACGGCATAATACAAACATACTCACATGATTAATATTCAATTTCAACACCATTTTCCAAAAATTATAATTCATAATTTAGAAAAAGGGACGGGGTATCACAACACCTAATCTAACGAGATATCAAGACGGTTGGAGTTAACATCTATAGTGTACCCAAACTTTGAGTGAAAAACATGAGAGTTAAAAAAATGAGGTCCTTTTCTTTTATTTTCTTTTGTTTTATTTGTTTTGCAGGTACAAATAGAATCCAGAGATGGTTATAAGTCACATGATAAGGCACCTGCATCGCCTAATACTCTTATAGATGCGGCTTCATCGACACCACAGCCGTGAGATGCCAAGTATCACTATCAAGTACTGGAGAACAAGTTAGAGGATTCATTGGCCAAAATGATGGCACAACTCGAGCTTCTTACTGCTCGAACAATAGTTCAAGGCCAACTGGTCCAGCCAGTAGGAGCCCCTCGACAGCCAGCAGCAACTCGTCAACCAGAAGTACCTGTAGTAGAGCCTGCCAAAGCGAATGCTAGAGCGCATCAAGCTCAACGTCGCTAACCTCAAGTACAGTTTAACGATTCCTATGATCGTGAAGTAGAAGAAGATTATGGTGACTTTGTAGAGGAATCTGAGGCCGAGTTTGAGCCATTCCAAAGGTATGATTGACCACGTCAGCCTTACAGGTGTGCAGCCCCCGCCTATCGATAGAATTATCCCCACCGTGCAGACCCTGATAGCTTGTTGAATAACATCAAAACAAGCATATCGACGTTTGAGGGATTGCACGATCCAGACCTTTACCTCGACTGGGAGAGAAAGGTCAACAAAATTTTTAACTGCTATGATTTTCCAGAGGTTAAGAAGGTGCGGTTGGCTTCCACAGAGTTTAAAGGTTATGCAACTGATTGGTGGAAAAACATTCAGGGCCACCGACGCCGCAACCGATACCCGTCTATTGACTCTTGGCAGAAAATGAAGGATGTGATGAGAGGCCACTTAAGCCCTATTAATTATGTATGGGAGTTGGAGTGCAAGTTGAGCTAGATTCGCCAGGGTACTTGATCTATTAAGGAGTACCATAAGAAATTGGAGATGACCATTAACCGTATTGGAAAAGAAGAAACATTGATTGCTACAATCAATAGATATATTGAAGGAATGAACCTGAACATCGTCTGTGAAGTCGAGTTCAGGGACTTTACCAGGTGCGAAGCTATGATCCACTATGTTTCGATTGTAGAATGGCAGCTCAGAGACGGACACCGAAGACCTTCATAGTCGACACCTGCAAGGAAACCATGGGTTCAAGGCGAGTCTTCCATGTCTCGGACAGCCCCTACACATCCTCAAGGCCAGTCTTCACAGCCCGCTTGCCATTTTGAGTAGTCTGCACCATAGCCTGCCCGCAGACCTAAGTACAATTCACCTGCACCGAACAGAGGTAATCAAACTCGAACAGTGTAGCCCAGTCAGCCTTCGAATAGTACTCCAGGGAGAGCCCATGACGTACAATGTCACAAGTACAGATGATGGGGACACTTCCAGGCACAGTGTCCGAACTGCCGAGTTCTTTACCTTACCGAGCAGAATGAGCTGGAGTCAGCAAGTGAGGAGGAGCTCAATGAAGTAGAAGCAAAAGGGGGACCGAACAACCCCTTAACCATCCACTTATTGACGATATTAAAGATGAGAAGCCGAAGCAAGCCCATGTCAGTCTTCTTTCGATCCGAGCACTGGGCCTGATTTGAGAATAAGATCAGAATGACCAGTGCGAGAACATCTTTTATACGTGTTACTTGATCCAGGACAAGACTTGCTCACTCATCATCGATAGTGGAATTGTCATGAATACGATCAGCCAGTATGCAATGCGGAAATTAAACTTAGTTCCATAGAAGCACCCCAAGCCACTGACCGATCGAAGAGAAATCCACATTAGATTTCAGGTAAGTGTTACTTTCTCCATTGGTCATTTTGTCTATACTGTACTTTGTGATGTCGTTCCTATGGAGGCATCGCATGTTTTGCTTGGTCATCCGTGGTAATTTGATAGGAAAGCTATTCATGACGGGTTTGCCAACACTTATACGGTGACCCGAGACGGACGGAATACCTAATTATGGCCATTGACACTGAAGGACGTCAATGAAGATCAAAGGAGAATGCAGGAGAAGTTTAAGGAAGAGAATGAGAAGGAGAAACGGACCGAGAGCAATTTCCCTGTACCATTTGGCTAACCGGCGAACAACCCTAAGACTTCTAAGGGGTCGGCATCTGCTTCCAAGATGGCCACCAAGGCTGCCCATTTGGCCACCTTATCACTCTCTAGTGCCGACAATTCTGACCCTATGCACTGAAAATTATTTATTACTGCAAAGGAAGTTCAAAAAGCCATCAAAGCTGATAAGCCTATCGTTCTAATTAATTTTAAGGCTTATGATACTCCTGATATTGTTGTGCCTTCTGTTTTGTAGTTGTTGATGGAAGAGTTCATGTAATACCCCGTAAATTAATTACTGCTTAATTGCAGTAAACTGTTGAAATTACTATTTAGTATAGTAATTTCCAGTCAGATTAGGGTCGAAAGTATCCGTTAAGTTCCATGGAATTCAAGATCAATTAATTCCCGTAGGTGAATTAATTATTTCAGATAGGGTTAATCCTCTTTTTAGATATGGAAAGCCTGGATTGGAGTTTCAGATAAATTCAATCCATATTCTTTTAAATTTGCGGTGTGTGGTTATCGTGAATTAGATATTCCGATAAATATTTTCAGGACTGGGAGAATCAGATATTCTCTAGTCATTAGTGTTTAAATTCAGATAATTTAAACAGAGTGATTTAAAATCCAAGAGAATTAGATATTCTCTAGTTCGGATATTTTAATGGTCGAAAAATTAAAACCAGTATTTCAAAGTGGTGTTTTAAAAATCAATAATTTCAAATAAACTATTATTTTAAAGTAAGTGAATTATTTTAACAATATCGGTTTAGTTCGGGATTTTTTTTTCGAAGATGAAAAATATCACGATAGTCGAAGAACCAGTATTTTAACCGGATATTTCTTGGTCAACTCCCAAGGCATGGGAGGCCATACCTCTCCCATGCCACCCTCACGTTTATTTGTTTCCCCAAGTCAACCAAAATGGAAAAAAATATAGATATATAGATATTATATATAATATATATATATTATGAAAAAAAAGTGTTTAACAAACATAAACCTTCTAATTCCTCCACAAGATTTTCGAGAAGAAGAGGGACAAAACAACAACTCTCCCTTGCTTCTCCTTCACCACTCTTTATCATCTTCCATTCATTTCATTTTCTACACATTTTCAAGAGGGAAGGAGAGTAGAAGTGACATCCATAATCAAAGCTTGATCCCACCATCTTCAACCTCCTAAAGCTTCTCTCCATTGTTTTTTTGAAAGGTATTTTGAAAACCATGAAGTTATATATATATATATATATAGGTTTGGTTTATGTTGCAAAATTTGTTGAGATATTATGAAGCATGTTGTTGTGTCTTTTGTGTTCAAAGTATGTTAGATGTTTATGGGTTCAATAGTACTTAAAGGCATGATTTCGAACATATAGAGAGCTTGTGAAGTTTGGCTTGAGTTCGCGTATTTCGCGCGAGCGGGTCGACAGATTTGCCACCCTTCGGTAAAACGAGCATAACTCCATCGTTTTACGTCAGATTTAGACACCGTAAATTTTTCCGGAAACTAGACTTAAGTGTCTTTCCAATGGTATAGGTCTCAATCTCTAATTCGTTCTGAGTAAATTATGAAAAATCGGCAAAGTTGAGTCATGTTTCTGTTTTCAGGAAGTCATGACAGTTCTGCCACCTTTCAGTAAAATGGGTATATCCGTTTCATTTGTTATCATCTTAAGCCACTGTAAATTTTTAAAAATTCTAGACTTCTGTGGCTTTCTAATGGTATATAGATTAGTCTATAACTCTTCCTAAATCGATTGTGAAAAATCTTCAAAGTCAGGTCACGAGTTTGTTTTCAGAAATTCTGGCAGTTCTGCCACCTTCTAGTAAAATGATCATAACTTTTTCGTTAGTTATTATCTTGAGTCATCGTAAATTTGGCCGTAAACTAGACTTTCGTGGCTTTCCAATGGTGTATGGCTTGTCCCCTGCACCCTAGCGAGTCAAAACAAAAAATTCTTCAAAGTTGATCGTTGCGCAGAATGTTGTTCAATCTAAGCTTAATGTTGATCTTATTTTTAGAATCGACTTGCGATGGATGTTGAGGTACTTTTAATATCTTAAATGATGTCGATGTATGTATTTAGATGGTTAAGAACTAGGGTCGAGATTAACCCTTAAGCAAGAGAAAATTTAGAACGGATACTAGACCCTAATAGGCCTTCAATTTCATGTTGAGTCCAAACAACGTCTTTGGTTCAACGTACTCAGTTTTATGTTAACTCTATGAAGACGAGCTGTCCAATGCAGTTCAAGTGTTAAAACCTCGGTGAAAGGTGGGCTTTCTTTTCAACGGACTCTTAGTCCAAATAATGATTTGAGTTTTTACTCACCTAAAGTTATTTATTTCTGATGCATATAAATTATTGTCATGCATAAAATGTTTTGTTTTGTATGATATCCTTATCTGTATTTAGTTAGCTCGCAAGGGGCTTTCTAACTCTTAAATCGATCGGACCTCGTGCTAACTTAGCATGTTAACCGAGGTTAGTGTACACTTGGGTCGGTGATATTAGGAAGAGGGAAAGGCTGAGCGGAGCTATTCCTGAATAAGACATCGACGATGCTAAACATCTGTGGAAAAGGTTGATCGGAGCTATTCCTCGGAGTTTAGTTCAGATATGTATTCGTGGATAAGGCTTTAGCGGAGCTATTCCTCGACGTCCTTGGAAAAGGCTTAAGCGGAGCTATTCCTCGGCATTCAGTTTGGATATGGATGATCATACAACAGAAAAGAGCGCTCAAAAATAGAAAATGATTTAGTAAAACATAGGGCCTTTTCAGATAAAACCCCTGTGTGTTTACTCGGATGCATGATAATAAAACCAGTTTTTAACAAACGTTCATAATATCAGATATATTATGATATTTTTGGCAATGTGTTCACTAAGTACCCTTGTACTCAGCCCTCCATGTTTGTTTTTAAATGTGCAGGTTGAGCTAGTGTTGAAGGGAGAAGTGCTGAGAGTGGAGTTCCTTTTGTACAAAGCTCAGATGGTCTTGTAATTTTGAATATCTTTCTTTTGCTTCTGCAACTCAGCTATATAAAAAGTATAATATTTCAGTTTTTGATTTTGGACGAGTCCAATACCTCGATAATCAATTAAGTACTATAATTATTATTCTGTCCCTTGTGAGTACTTGAAATCAGTCCAGAATTTGAGTTCACAGCAAATATCGTTCCTGGAATAGAGTAGTTCATTCCTTTATTTAATTAATTCCGGTTCGCGCCTTGATCCATCCTTCTTTGGGATCGAGTCGTGCCAGCCACACTTCATATTAATCAGATATTAATTTTAGGGTCGTGACAGAGTGGTATCAGAGAGTTTTTGCTCTGAGCTCTAAGTTTTTTCAGTTAAGTCTAAGATTGTTCCCTAGACTGTTCAGTGATTAGTTAACAACTCTCAGCATACCCTCACCTCAGTCTCAACCAAAGAAAGAAAGGTATGTAATTGTCAAAATTACAGTATTCAAGCATGTCATTCAGATAATGGCAAGATTTTGAAAATCTTTCAGTTCAAGCCATTCAGATAATGGGGAGATAATGAAAATCTTTCAGTTCATGCTATTCAGATAATAGCAAAGTTATAAAAATTTTCAGTTAAGCCATTTAGATAAATGGTGAGATTTTTATAAATGTATTCAGATCAGGCCATTCAAATGTTGGCAAAATTTTTAGTAAGACCATTCAGATAATGGCATGGTAAGACCAATCAGATATTGGAAAAAGTTTTGCATCAGAAAAAAAAAGTTTTTGAAAGCCCTTTATGTTTAAAAGAGTTTCAATGATTTTTATTTGTTGAGGCAAGCTCACAATGTAACAGTTAATCAGGCACCCGAGGTTGCCAGATGTCAGTAATGCAGTTTAGATAATTGCAAAGTGCAATTGAGTCAGACTTTAGATAAGTCGGGCTTTTGCATGATCGGACTTCAGATAAGTCTGGTTGTTATGAATTTAAGCCTCAGAGAACATAGAGGAATTTAGATGAATCTAGATTGCCTTAGTTCCATTTAAGTTGGCTTTCATTTAAGTAAAGACTAAGTCAGTGGAACCTGATAAAGAAATTCAGCAAGTCTAAGAACTTGAAGGAAAAAGACAAGTTTCAGAAGCAGATCCAGTTTCAGGAGGCGTGATGATCAGGAATTCCAGTTCCAGTAGCTGATGCATCAAGTCCTCATTTCAGTAATGTTTGCGAATAAGCGTTTTGAAACCTCGAGCCGAATTTATTTTGAGTCGGCATCTCAAAATAAATTGGTCCAAGAATCTTCAAGATATAATCTTGAAAATTTTAGTTCGAGTCAGCACCTCGAACTAGATTCTTCAGAAATCTTACTTTTCGAGTCAGCATCTCGAAAAGGGTAACCTCAAAAGTTTTATCTCGAGTTAGCGTCTCGAGGTAAAACTTCAGTATTTGAGTCAGCATCTCAAATAGTAAGTTCAGAGTTTTCAAGTTAGAAACTTGAAAAGTAGCCAGGAGATTCTATTTCAAGTTAGCGTCTTGAAATAGAGTTTAAGAGTTCAAGATTTTCCAGCAGAAGTTTCAAAAGTGGATTAGGGATGTTCAAAAGCAGTTAAGAATAATCGAGTCAGCGTCTCGAAATTGGACTTAGAAATGTTCTAAGTTAAGGAGTTTGTCAGTAAGAACTAATTTCAGTGCGAAGTTGACTATGGAAATTTTTCTTCTATTCTTTTCCTTTCGGTTAGGGAATCATAGTGCCGTTGTATGTGTGTGTTCAGACGTGTCTATATAAAATAGTTTCTCATGAGAATCCTTCTTTATATTTGAGATGGCATGCATGAAATGTACGGCACGGAAGAGTGTACCCCATCTGATATCTGTAGCACAGTATACCATTTGGTTCAGGACCTGTGAGCCAGAGAGCGGGGAGAGCTTAGCAGGGTTCTTATCACGCTACCACGAGCTATGGTTGCATGCGAGGCTCAGTGATGTGGAGGGTATCCATCGTCTGCTTAGAGTGCTTCCATAGTTGTGGCGTGGATGGGCGACAGAGGCCTCATACTTTTACATATGCTAGCACTCTCAGACTTTTGAGCTGATGGCGAATTTGCCTGAGTTTATCGCCCTACTCATGCATCAGTACCTTATTCAGTGTGTACATTCTCCAGGCTCATATGCTCAGATGCACAACTATCTTCTCAGAGATGAGCCACCCAGGGGAGTTTACGACCATCTTGTTCCTCCCGTTTTCGCAGCACATGTAGCACCACCTCCGGAGCCAGCAGTATAGGTGGACGCTGATCTCCTACCACATCAGGGATGCAGGAATGATGATGAGGCTGGACCCTCGTGAGTGAGGTGAGCAGTCTCGAGAGATGCAGATGATGAGCTTCCTCCCAGGAAGCGCCAGACAGTGATGGGTTCTCCGGAGAGGACCATAGAGGTTGTGCACGAGGTGCGCTGCCAGAGAGCTGAGGAGGGAGGTGCAGCAGCTGCATGCCGTCTAGTACTGGCAGTTGGGGAGGAGTCAGAGGAGGATCCCTCGGAGGATTCACAGCCAGAGGAGGAAGATGGCCCTCAGAGGATCCAGGATGGTCGGTCGGCTAGTAGCTCGTCTGACTAGTTTAGCTTTTATACTATGATAGTGTATTTGTATCAGGATGACTATCTATTTTGTTATGTATATTTCGGTAGTTGAATGTGTTCCCAGAGGACCATTCTTGGGACTTAGGTATTCCCACCTTTTGAGACAGGAATGCATAGATTGTAAGCATTCTGTCGTCCAGGCATGGCTGGTTTTTGTAGAACCCATGCATTAAGAAATGTACTTGTAAGACCTCGTTGGAGGCGATTTTCCTAATGTATATATATAAAACTAGAAGGAGTGTTGATTATGCTTCAGAGTTTCAACGCTTTTTGCATGCTCAAGATATGTTAAGGACCAGTTAAAGCATGAGTTATTATACAGTAGTGGGCAGTAGCCTAATTATTAATTATAAATTGAAATTATAATGTGCAGAATGGTACCACCCAGAGCAGCACGAGGAAGAAATGCGAATGTGAATCCCGTAAGACAGAATAGGCCTACAGGGAGACCTCCAAGGCAAGGAAGACAGGAAAGAGTGAAAGAAGAACAACAAGAAGGACACGAGGACCAAAGAGAGCAGACACCTCCCCCATCTCCACAGCGCAAAATTGAGGAGCTTTTTCTACGACAGAACCCTCCATCATTTGATGGAGCAAGAACCTCGGCCGATGCTGAGGTGTGGATCCGAGCGATGGAGCGGATTTTTAATTTCCTCCACTGTGATAACCAGGAGTGACTCTCCTGTGTAGCATTCCAGTTAACCAGATCTGCAGATTTCTGGTGGGAGTCTAGAAGGAGGACCATGACTCCGGAGCAGCTTGATGCTTACACGTGGGATCAGTTCAAAACTGGATTCTACGACAAATACATTCCTAAGACGTTCAGAGTCAAGAAGAAAGTAGAGTTTCATACTCTGAAACAAGGGAAGATGTCCGTCACAGAGTACGAGCGAGTATTCTGTGAGTTGTCACGGTATGCACCTCTTTAGGTAGATACTGATGAGAAAATGGCATCTAAGTTCATATCAGGACTGAGGCATGAGATTGCCATATCTTTGGCAAGTCGGGAAGACCTGACCTATGCCGAGTCATTGAATAGGGCATTGGACATCGATGTAGTAATGCCTGAAGAAAGAAAGGCCCCAGTATCAACTCCAATACCTACTTCAGCACCAGCACCAGCCAGGACTCCATCACAGAGCTTCCAGAGGAAGAGAAAGTGGAATGATGGAGGTAAACAGAACAAGAACCAAGGCTACAGAAAGCCTTGGCAGGGAAATAGGCAGCAGGGCCAGCAGGGTGCCCCTGCTAAAGAAAGAACTATACCATCACAACCCAACATTCCTCTATACCCAAGGTGCAACAAAAGCCACCAGGGCATGTGTCAGGCCAGCAACATGGGTTGCTATAACTGTGGCCAGGAGGGTCACTATGCAAGGAATTGCCCGAAGGCACAACAAAGACGGAACCCTCAGCAACTTAAGGCCTTGCAGGCATCGAGGTAACAAAGTCAGCAATCCCAGCAACAACAATATCAGCAGCAATAGTAGAGGCAGATGCAGCAAGGAAATCTCAGGTCTTATGCAATGAACCCCAGTTCCTCCGGGAAAGGAAAGCAGAAAGGTAATCTTGCAGGTATGGGCAAACTTCATGACATGCCTTTAGTTGTTTTATTTGATACTAGAGCATCGCACTCCTTTATTTCATCAGCATGCTGTGATAAGTTAGAGCTTAAAACTGAAGGAGCTAGTCATAAGAAAAAGATTTTAACACCAACTGGTGGAACCACGACTACGACTCATTTTTGCTCGAACATAGAAATAGACTTGGGAACAACTAGGATTAAGGCTGATAATCTTAGTGTCCTATCGATGTGGGATACCGACGTAATCCTAGGAATGTATTAGTTGTCAGAAAATCATGCCACGATCCTATGCAGTGAAAGGAAGATATCATTCCAAGTTCCAGGAGAAGAGCTAACAAGTTTTCACGGCATAGAGATGGGAAAGTTCACTCCAATTATTTCAGCGCTGCAGGCTAAGAAGCTGATCAAGAGAGGAAATCAAGCTTTTCTGGTTTATCTAAACAAGATAGATGATATAGAGAAGGCAATGGAAAATGTTCCAGTTGTGTAAGAGTTTGCAGATGTTTTTCCAGAAGAATTGCCAGGATTGCCTCCGAACCGGCAGGTCAAGTTTGTAATAGATTTGGAACCAGGAGCAGCTCCGATTTTAAAAGCTCCGTACAGGATGGCCCCAAAAGAGTTGCAAGAGCTCAAGATTCAGCTTCAGGAATTATTGGACCTAGGTTTCATCCGACATAGTGCGTCATCATGGGAAGCACCAGTCCTATTTGTGAAGAAGAAGGATGGCACATTGAGGATATGTATAGATTACTGTGAGCTGAATAAGCTGACGTTGAAGAACAAGTATCCTTTACCTAGGATAGATGATCTGTTTGATCAGCTCAAGGGAGCGAGCGTGTTCTCAAAGATTGACCTAAGGTCTGGGTATCATCAGTTAAAGATCAAGTCAGAAGATATACCCAAGACAGCTTTTTGTACCCGGTATGGTCATTATGAGTTTACGGTAATGCTGTTCGGATTGACAAATGCCCCAGCAGTATTCATGGACCTCATGAATAGAGTATTTTATCCATTTTTGGATCAATTTGTCCTTGTGTTCATAGATGATATTCTCATCGATTCCAAGAATGAATCAAATCATGCGGAGCATCTAAGGACAATGTTAGAAACACTAAGAAAAGAAAGGCTTTATGCCAAATTCAGTAAGTGCGAATTTTGGCTGAAGGAAGTAATGTTCCTTGGGCACATTGTGTCAGCAGAAGGCATCAAAGTGGACCTCTCTAAAGTACAAGCAGTACAAGAATGGAAGTCTCCAACTACTCCTAACGAAATCAGAAGTTTCTTGGGATTAGCTGGATACTATAGGAGATTCATAGAAGGATTCTCCAAGATAGCTAGGCCAATAACACAATTTCTAAGGAAGAGAATTAAGTACCAGTGGTCAGAAGAATGTGAGGCCAGTTTCCAGGAGCTTAAGAAGAGATTAACCACTGCTCCAGTGTTAGCTATCCAAGTCAGTTGTAAAGAATTTGTGATCTACACGGATGCTTCGAAGAATGGATTAGGATGTGTCCTAATGCAGGATGGCAGAGTCATAGCGTATGCATCCAGACAGTTAAGAATTCATGAGTTGAATTATCCTACGCATGACTTAGAGTTGGCCGCAATAGTGCATGCCTTGAAAATCTGGAGACACCACCTATACGGAGTTAGGTGTGAGATTTTCACAGATCACAAGAGTCTAAAGTATTTTTTCGAGCAGAAGGATTTGAATATGAGATAGCGTAGATGGCTCGAATTAGTAAAGGACTACGACTGTAGAATCAGTTACCACCCAGGCAAGGCTAATGTGGTAGTGGATGCCTTGAGTTGTAAAACAAGCAGGTTGGGTTTTCTTCCCACTCAGGAGGAGAAACTTATTAGGGATTTTGAAAGCTTACAGCTAGAGGTGGTTTACCCACCTGAGATGATTTTATGTCATGTGGCAACATTAGTAGCTGTACCAGATCTTCGAGAAAAGATAATTGAGGCACAGAGAAAAGATCAAACCATGGAAGAGATGCGCTTGAAGATCAGATCGGGAAAAACAGAAAGCTTCAAGGAAGCATCAGATAATGTTATCCTTTATGAAGATAGGATATGTGTTCCACCTTGTGTTGAGCTCAGAAACGAGATCATGAGTGAGGCTCACGATACTCCGTATACAGCACACCCGGGAAGTACGAAAATGTATCAGGATTTGAAGTAGAAATTCTGGTGGGAAGGAATGAAATGGGACGTAGCTTCCTATGTTGAGCGATGCTTGTCATGTCAACAAGTTAAGGCATTGAACTAAAGGCCTTATGGTGCGCTACAACCATTAGAGATTCCCGAGTAGAAGTGGGAACACATAGCGATGGATTTTGTGACAGGCCTACCCAAGTCAAGACGAGGGAATATGGCCATATAGGTCATTATTGATAGGCTCACAAAGTCAGCTCACTTTCTTCCGATCCGCATTACGGATGGATCGAATAAGCTAGCTCAGATTTATGTCAGACAGATCTAACTTATGAAGAGAGACCAAAAGCTGTGTTGGATCGAAAAGTCCAGGACTTGAGGAACAAGTCTATTCCTCTAGTTAAGATCCTATGGAGTCACCATGGTCAGGAAGAAGCGACATGGGAACTCGAGGATAAGATGAAAGCAAAATACCCAGAATTGTTTCTCTAAGGTATGTAAATTTCAGGACGAAATTTCTTTTAAGGGGGGTGGAATGTAATACCCCATAAATTAATTACTGCTTAATTGCAGTAAACTGTTGCAATTACTATTTAGTATAGTAATTTCCAGTCAGATTAGGGTCGAAAGTATCCGTTAAGTTCCATGGAATTCAAGATCAATTAATTCCCATAGGTGAATTAATTATTTCAGATACAGTTAATCCTCTTTTTAGTTATGGAAAGCCTGGATTGGAATTTCAGATAAATTCAATCCATATTCTTTTAAATTTGCGGTGTGTGGTTATCGTGAATTAGATATTCTGATAAATATTTTCAGGACTGGGAGAATCAGATATTCTCTAGTCATTAGTGTTTAAATTCAGATAATTTAAACAGGGTGATTTCAAATCCAAGAGAATTAGATATTCTCTAGTTCGGATGTTTTAATGGTCGAAAAATTAAAACCAGTATTTCAAAATGGTGTTTTAAAAATCAATAATTTCAAATACACTATTATTTTAAAGTAAGTGAATTATTTTAACAATATCGGTTTAGTTCGGGATTTTTTTTTTCGAAGATGAAAAATATCACGGTAGTGGAACAACCGGTATTTTAACCGGATATTTCTTGGTCAACAAACATAATCCTTCTAATTCCTCCACAAGATTTTCAAGAAGAAGAGGGACAAAACAGCCACTCTCCCTTGCTTCTCGTTCACCACCCTTTATCATCTTCCATTCACTTCATTTTCTACACATTTTCATGAGGGAAGGAGAGTAGAAGTGACATCCATAATCAAAGCTTGATCCCACCATCTTCAACCTCCTAAAGCTTCTCTCCATTGTTTTTTTGAAAGGTATTTTGAAAACCATGAAGTTATATATATATATATATAGGTTTGATGTTGTATTGGAAATCATGCCTTAAATTTTTGAAGCATGTTAGATGGTAGAAATGAGTTGGTTTATGTTGCAAAATTTGTTGAGATATTATGAAGCATGTTGTTGTGTCTTTTGTGTTCAAAGTATGTTAGATGTTTATGGGTTCAATAGTACTTAAAGGTATGTTTGAGATGAGGTTTGATGTGTTAAAATGCATGATTTCGAACATATAGAAAGCTTGTGAAGTTTGGCTTGAGTTCACGTATTTCGCGCGAGCGGGTCGGCAGATTTGCCACCCTTCGGTAAAACGAGGATAACTCCCTCATTTTACGTCGGATTGAGACACCGTAAATTTTTCCGGAAACTAGACTTAAGTGGCTTTCCAATGGTATAGGTCTCAATCTCGAATTCGTTCTGAGTAAATTATGAAAAATCAGAAAAGTTGAGTCATGTTTATGTTTTCAGGAAGTCATGGCAGTTCTGCCACCTTTCAGTAAAACGGGTATATCCATTTCATTTGTTATCATCTTAAGCCACTGTAAATTTTTAAAAATTCTAGACTTCCGTGGATTTCTAATGGTATATAGCTCAATTTGTAACTCTTCCTAAATCGATGGTGAAAAATCTTCAAAGTCATGTCACGAGTTTGTTTTCAGAAATTCTGGCAGTTCTGCCACCTTCTAGTAAAATGGTCATAACCCTTTCGTTAGTTATTATCTTGAGTCACCATAAATTTGGCCGTAAACTAGACTTCCGTGGCTTTCCAACGGTGTATGGCTTGTCCCCTGCACCCTAGCGAGTCAAAATAGAAAATTCTGCAAAGTTAATCGTTGTGCAGAATGTTGTTCAATCTAAGCTTAATGTTGATCTTGTTTTTAGAATCGACTTGTGATGGATGTTGATGTATTTTTAATACCTTAAATGATGTCGATGTATGTATTTAGATGGTTAAGAACTAGGATCGAGATTAACCCTTAAGCAAGAGAAAATTTAGAACGGATACTAGACCCTAATAGGCCTTCAATTTCATGTTGAGTCCAAATAACGTATTTGGTTCAACGTACTCAGTTTTATGTTAACTCTATGAAGGCGAGCTGTCCAGTGCAAGATAAAGTACGAGGAGGAACTTTTAATGCAGTTCAAGTGTTAAAACCTCGGTTAAAGGTGGGCTTTCTTTTCAATGGACTCTTAGTCCAAATAATGATTTGAGTTTTTACTCACCTAAAGTTATTTATGTCTGATGCAAATAAGTTATTGTCATGCATAAAATGTTTTGTTTTGTATGATATCCTTATCTGTATTTAGTTAGCTCGCAAGGGGCTTTCTAACTCTTAAATCGATCGGGCCTCGTGCTAACTTAGCATGTTAACTGAGGTTAGTGTACACTTGGGTCGGTGATATTAGGAAGAGGGAAAGGCTGAGCGGAGCTATTCCTGACTAAGACATCGACGATGCTAAACGTCCGTGGAAAAGGCTGAGCGGAGCTATTCCTCGGAGTTTAGTTCATATATGTATTCGTGGAAAAGGCTTTAGCGGAGCTATTCCTCGATGTCCTTGGAAAAGACTTAAGCGGAGCTATTCCTCTGCATTCAGTTTGGATGTGGATGATCATACAACAGAAAAGAGCGCTCAAAAATAAAAAAATGATTTAGTAAAACATAGGGCCTTTTCAGATAAAACCCCTATGTGTTTACTCGGATGCATGATAATAAAACCAGTTTTTAACAAACGTTCATAATATCAGATATATTATGATATTTTTGACAATGTGTTCACTAAGTACCCTTGTACTCAGCCCTGCATGTTTGTTTTTAAGTGTGCAGGTTGAGCTAGTATTGAAGGGAGAAGTGCTGAGAGTGGAGTTCCTTTTGTACAAGGCTCAGATGGTATTGTAATTTTGAATATCTTTCTTTTGCTTCCGCAACTCAGCTATATAACAAGTATAAGATTTCAACTTTTGATTTTGGACGAGTCCAATACCTCGATAATCAATTAAGTACTATAATTATTATTCTGGCCCTTGTGAGTACTTGAAATCAGTCCAGAATTTGAGTTCACAGCAAATATCGTTCCTGGAATACAGTAGTTTATTCCTTTATTTAATTAATTCCGGTTCACGCCTTGATCCATCCTTCTTTGGGATCGAGTCGTGCCAGTCACACTTCATATTAATCAAATATTAATTTTAGGGTCGTGACAGTTCAAGGATGTGTTTCTTGAGGAGATTCTGAGTGGTCTGCCGCCAATTTGACAAATTGAGCACCAGATCGACTTCCAGCCGGGAGCAGTCCTTCAAAACCAACCATCTTACCATAGTAGTCCCGAGAAGACTAAGGAGATTGATCACCGGGTCAAGGAGTTGCTAGAGAAGAAGCAGATCAGAGAGAGTCTGTCGCCATGTATAGTTTCCATGATTTTCGTCCCCAAGAAAAATAACGAGTGGTGCATGTGCATGGATTTCCGGGCTATAAATAAAATAATGATAAAGTATCGCTTTCCCATTCCCCGTTTGGATGATATGTTAGATGAGTTTTCTGGGGATCTATCTTTTCAAAAATTGATTTACATTTTGAATATTTTCAAGTGAGAATGAGTGAGGGTGATGAATGGAATACTGCGTTCAAGATGAAGCACGAATTGTACGAATGGCTTGTCATGCCATTTGGGCTTACCAATGCCCCTAATACATTCATGCATCTCATGAACCATGTCTTGAGAGATGTGATTGGGAAGTATGTTGTGGTTTATTTTGATGACATCCTTATTTACAGTACTTGCATTCCTGATCATGTTAGACATCTTAGGCATTTTTTGAATTACTATGTGATGCAAAGTTATATGCCAATTTGTCTAAATATATCTTTTTCATGAATGAGATTGTCTTTCTTGGTTTTATGTTGAGTAGTCGTGGGGTTGAGGTTGACAGATCGAAGGTTATGGCCATTAAGGAGTGGCCCACACCTAAGACCTGTGCAGAAGTTTGGTCTTTTCATGGTTTGGCTAGATTTTATCACTGTTTTGTACGAGATATTTCCTCTATGGCTGCCTTTTTAATCGAACTAAGTAGAAAAGATAGGAAGTTTGAGTGGGGCAAGTCCCAAGAGCATGCTTTTAACTTGTTGAAATCTAAACTGTGTAATGCTCCTATTTTCATTTTGCCTGACTTTAACAAGATGTTTGAGATTGAGTGCAATACTTCGAGGATAGGCATTGGCACTCTGTTGATGCAGGAAAGGAAGCCGATTGCATTCTTTAGTGAAAAGCTCAATGGTGCATCATTGCAGTATTCCACTTAGATAAGGAGCTTGATGCGCTGAAGATAAGGAGAGTTTGAACTGATCACGAGTCTTTGAAGTATCTGAAGGGACAGAAGAGTTTGAAGTCATACCATGCTCTATGGGTGGAGTTCATAGAGTCATTCCCTTATGTGATCAAGTACAAGAAGGGAGAGAAAAATGTGGTTGCTAATGCATTCTCCCGCAGGTATACGTTACTATATATTATGCATGTACAATGTCTAAGTCTAGAGCATGTTAAGAGTTTTTATGCTTTTGATCCATTCTTTAGACCTATATTTGCACCGTGTGTTGGGAAATCTCGTGCTATTGATTCTTATTATGTGGTTGATGGATTTTTATTTATGTATGTAAAGTTGTGTGTGCCTGATTGTTCTATACGAGAATTGTTTATTTTGGAGTCGCATGCAGGGGGTCTTACGGGTCATTTTTGTGTCAATAAGACATTATATCTCTTGCATGAGCATTTTTTTTGCCTCATATGAAATGAGATGTTGAGAGAGTCTGTTCTAGATGCATAACTTGTAGAAAGGCTAGATCCACTTCTAGTCCATTTGGCTTGTACACGTCTTTGCCGACGCCATCTGTTTCTTGGGTAGATATTTCCATGGACTTTATATTGGGTTTTCCTATGTTAAAATCTGGTAAAGACTCTGTGTTTGTGGTTGTTGATTATTTCTCTAAATTGTCTCACTTTATTATATGCAAAAAGACTGATGATGCTGTTAATATTGCCAATCTGTTCTTTCGTGAAGTAGTTCGTTTGCATGGCATCCCTAAGTCCATTGTTTCTGATAGGGATTCGAAATTTTTGGGTCATTTTTGGAGAGTGTTGTGGGGAAATTTAGGTACTAAGCACCTATTTTCGACTACATGTCATCCTTAGACGGATGGTCAGACTGAGGTAGTCAATAGGATGCTCTGTACTTTACTTCGTGCCTTAGTTAAGAATAATCTGAAGTCGTGGGAAGAATGCTTGCCTTTTGCTAAGTTTGCATATAATAGAGTCGTGTATTCTTCTACACACATATCGCCTTTTGCGGTAGTGTATGATTTTAATCCATTGACTCTAACGGATCTTATTCCTTTACCTATTGACCATCTCTCGAGTGTGTAAGGTGTTTGTAGAGCTGAATAGGTATGAGAGATGCACGAGAAGGTGAAGATGAGGATCGAGCTACAAGGCGTGGGTAATATAGTCAAGGTGAATTCGCAGCTCAAGCAAGTGTTATTCAAACCCGGTGACAAGGTTTGTGTATACTTCAGCTCGGGACGGTTTCCCAATTTGAGAAAATCGAAGCACATGCCTTGTGAAGATGGACCATTCACTGACTATTAATTAAACATTTTCCTAAAATTTAATCTTAATCCAACGTCGTTTGATAGGTCAATTGATCGAGTCAATTTCTAGGGTTCTTAGGAGGTAATTTGGGGTTTTTGTGATTTAAGTGATTTAAATTCGTTTCTTGTTGTTTTAATCGGTTTATTTGGGTTATTTATTCATTAATGTTTAGTTGGTTGTTGGGTTGAATCATATCTATAGTTGACGTTGTTCTTTCCTTAGCTTCCACATCGTTTGGCCGCATCACTTCCAGTCTTCAGTTAAACTGTCATGATGTCAGTTTCTTCAATCAACTTGACTGACTTGGCTATTAGTTTGATTGAAGTTAAGTTGTCTTTTGAGCTTTAACCCTCAGTTGGGTTATTTCTTGACTGGTTGATGCATCTCTTTAGTTGGGTTAACCATGCTCCAAAGTAGTTGCCTTCTAGCTTTAGTCTAGCTGTGTTTGGAGTCACTCTTCGGTCAGCTTGCTTTTTCAAAAAGAATTTCTACATATTTTGACATTTCATCAAAACCATCATTAGGGTTTTCTTGATAGTTTTTCCCAACAATTTCTCCTTTTTTGATGATTTCAAAACCTGTCAGGGATGATGGAAAAACTAAGTAAATGATGCATGATATAGGAGTTCTGTCAAAGATTCATGAAAGTTCAGTTTACATGAGTATCAGAATATATCGGTATAACTGAACTTTCAGCATGTATCAAAGCATGAAAATATGGCTGATCTTCAAGCATGTATCAGAGCATGAAGAATATGGCCGATCTTTAAGCAAATATCAGATCATGAAGGGATGACTGGATTTTAATCATATCAGAGCATGAAATTAAAGATTCAAGTGTGCATGAGGATTCTGAACCTGTATCAAGACAGTTCAGTTTTGAGCTTATATTAGAGAATAGGACTTGAAATTCAGTTTAAGCATGTATTAGGGTTTCTTATCAGAGCTTCTTAGTTCAAACATGTATCAGAGCAATCATATTCTATCATTGTTCTTAAACTAGTTACCAGAGCTCTTGTACTTGTTTATCAGAGCATAATATTGATACATAGCTTGATGAAGTCAAAGAGTTCAACTTCATGAGTTTTTATTTTGGATTTGGTATCAGAATTATAAACACTTCCCTTCATGAGACACTCATGCTAGATGGTAAAGACCACATTTGATGTAAGAGCTACTTTCATGCTAGAATGCTTATGCTTGGTTTCAAAGTCTCATGATTTCAGAGCATTATGCTTGGTGTCAGAGCAATGTTCATGATTGATATTTGAGCCACTAAGCCACTAAACTTGGTATAATGAGCATTGAAGAATCAATTCAAGGTTAGAGCTATCATGAGGTTCTAGGACATGATGGTCACATTATCAGAGCATGATATCACGGCATAATATTAAAAAATATCAGAGCAAGCAATAAACTTATAATATCAGATCATAGAGATGAGCAATCATGAGCATTGATTATGAAGCATAATTTGAGAGAAGGGGAATTAAGAAAAAATATCAAATCTTGATATTTTTGTTGACTTCCTTCTTTGCTCAGTTTCTTCAGCTCCTTCCTCTTATTTAGCTTCTTCTCATCTTGCTTGATTCTCCTTTATCTCTCACACCTAGAATGCAATGAATTCCCCAAGCTTGACTCTCAGGCTGTGCTTCCCCCTGAAAGTTAGCTTCCTCCAGAAGCTGTGCTACTTCCCCTTCACAGCTAGCTTCCTCCTGGAGCTGTGCCTCTCTTTAGATCTTCTCCCAAAGAGTTAAGTTTCCATCATCATATATATCTTCCCCCTTTTTGGCATCATCCAAAAGGGTTAGCTGTTGGTGCTCGTATGATGGGATTGATAAGTGTGGCAAAATAGAAAATGTTGTTACTAGATTGTTGTCAAAGGTGGAAAGGGCTGGAGGATCTAGCATTGGTGAAGTTAACCTTGCATATGCCTCTTCAGTTGGCATCAAGTTACCAAGATCGGGGAAAAAGGAAGGTTCTTGATACCCCAAGAAGATGGATGCCAAATGGTTGAGAAGTTCATCTTCTGAAGATAACAACATGTCTTCAGGCATAGGTGTGGATGAGGAGTGAGTTGGATCATAGTTCGGTAGAGGTGCTTCAGCTGGAACTAAGCACTGGATTCTTCTAATCATCGAATCCATGATCTCCTCGAGCATAGGCGGCATGCTGAATGGATGATTCATCCAGCTTTTGCTCCAGTAGCCTTCATTTATCCAGAAGGCTACACTTTTTGTCTCGATCATGTAAAGTATCGTGAGATCATCTACCTGAAATCTCCATAAATGGTATTGGAGATATCTTTGGAGTTGCTCATAGAGAGAGGAGTTAAACTCTGTAATTAGATCGAAGCAGCTTTTTAGCTAATGGTCTAGAGTGTTGTAGAAGTTGTTTTCAAGGAAGTCCTTTCGAACTGAAGAGGGTTGCTCTGAGCTTGCTCGAGCAGTCGATTGATTACTCAAGTGAGTTAGCGGATCACTCTCAGTCGCGGACTGCTTCCTTTGAATATGGTTGCCGCTATTTTTTAGATTGCGAAAGACGGTGGGGAGGAGATCTCTTCTTCCAAGAAGTATTCCACCGAGAACAGTCACTTCAATTTGCTTCTAAATGATGTGATTGAGATGATTGAGAAAGCCCATCTTTGCTTGAAAGGTGTCGGTGCTGTGATTAATCTTTGCTCTCCAGACATGGAAGCATAGTTGTGAGAGAATGAATGATGCCCAGTCAAATTTATACCCAAATTGTAAAGCGACCATCAAGTGAGCTTTAGCATTGTTAAACTGCACGGTTTGAAAGATGCCATGTAGAATGTGTCCAACAATGTCCAACAGTTGGACAAGCTCCTGAGGGAGGCTCTCATTCACCTTATGAGAGAAGTCCCGATGCCCAATATGAGGAAGTTTCCACATATTCCATAATTCCAGCTTATTGGGGAGGACAAGCTCTGTCACCTTCGGGCCTTCACCGGGAAGAGAAGACAACATCATCAATGTGTCTTTGGTGATCATAATGACTCGGTGGTAAACGAATGAAATGATGTTAGCGTCGTGGATCTCAGCATTATAATAGAACTCAGCAACATAATCGAAGATGCACATCTCATGTGCTTTCAGCATGAACGGTAATCGCCCGATTTTCTCTATTAGCTGAATGATCTTGTCAAATCTCTCATGACCTATTCGAGCATTAAGAAGCTCTAGGTCGAGGATTTTATCTTTCTTCATCTTCTCTTCTAGAAGATCTATATTCACCATGTGGAATGGCATGGTCATGTCTGCAGATGTAGATGATGATATTAGAAGAGTAAGAGCTTTGATAAATATGAGATGTGGCAAAGGAGAGATATAAAGATTGAAGTGAATTTGTTTTTCATCTCCTTTGTATATATAGTCAGCTTGCATGCATATATCGAGAATACTCAATTACTCTTTAGTTGATTAGCTAGTTGATTTGATGGGTGATCAACTGAGTAAATGATGCACGCATCTCAGCCATCCACTTGTTTTTTTACTTTATGATCAAGCGGCTGAGAGTTGATTGATTTCGAAAATGGGTAGTTGCCATAAATAGAAAAATATTTTCTTACAGATTTGCTATTTATATCTCTCTGATATTCGTCTCTCATTTCTACTTTCGTAGTTGCTAATTTATTACTTAGCACAGAGACATTTATGGTAACTAGATGAATAGTGAACCCATTTTGAAATTGAGAACGTTGGATTTGAGATTGATAAATTAATGATCTTAACGGTAATTATTAAAAAATATGATTTGTGAATAGTGAGAAACAAAAAGCTTATCTTGAATTAGTTGTGATACTGTCAACTGATTGAGTGGAGTGAACTGGTGCGGCAACTATTTGAGCAGTTCAATCTCTTCTCCAGTTTCTGCATCGAACTAACTGATGTGTCCATTGAACTTAATTCCATCAGTTGTTAGTGGGAGTCAGTTTTCTTTTCTTGAGTGGCCGAATTGGACTAACTCCACCGCTTTCTCTTGAGCATTCTGGTCGCTTCCTCTTTAAGGTTGAGCCAGTTGTGTTCTTCGACTGTGCTATCCTGGCAATTTTCACAGTTTGCTGGAGTTCCTGAAGTGCAACTTGTTTGGTATTTATTTTCACCTAAACTGCAAGTGTACAGTGAGGCTTCTAGTATAGCAATGAACAATGTCGTGTCCACAGAGATTTAATAATTAATCTGCTAGTTATTTAATTTAATCCCTCGCAGTTATCTAGACTATAAAACATGGTTGAATTTAACTAAATAAAAATTGACAATAATAAATAAACTAAATTACCATAGTAGAAATCAACATGGAAAATCAAACACTGAATAAAAGACGTACTCTAGGATTGACTAATCATCAACTAATCCATTCATTTAATCTTTTCATTCTTATGCCTATATTGGGACTTAAATTGTGCTAGAGCAACCACTAATGCATCCTAAACCTTCTCTCAAAATGCCTAGGTTGTAGATTACAAAACTCGTACTAACGTCTCCATTCAATACCTAGCATGCAACTCCTAATAGCTCCTAGGGTCTATTTCTCTCTCAATTAATCTCAACCCTCTCCAATGTTATTGATTAACAAGTTACTTATTTCAGATCATATGTTAAAACTCCTCTCTCGATTTATGAATTAACACATCAAATTGTACTATTTATTGATCAGGTAAATAATATAGATAAATACGAGAATAAGCAAAATACAACAAAATCATAGGCATAAGAAATCAATAGCTTAAATGAACTTCATAGTTTGAATCATATACAACCCTAGAATACTAGGGTTTTAGCTATCTATAATAAGATAAATAACAAAAATCATCCACAAAGAAAACATGAAAGATTCTAAGAACAAAGAGAATACTAGGCTCTTGAAAGATCTTGAATCTTTTGATCTTGTTCTTCGCGTCTGTTTTTCTTTGCAGCAAACCTCTGGTGGTAACTTTTTGGGTAGGTGGAATTGTGTGGAATTTTCGTGCATCAAACCCTTAAATACCAAGTCAAGAAAATCCCAAAAATAGGTAAAAAATCAGACAGGCCCGCTCGACTCATGACCAGATTCACGACCAGGGTGCCCCTGACTCGGGTCGTGAATCCACGTTGCATGACGTGGCGCTGACGTGGCAGAAAATTCATGACTAGTGCAAAATTTACGAGTGGGGTCGCGAATAATACAAAGGAGAACCCCATCCCTGTCACAACCATGCAGAAAAAATGGAAAAGGGTGATTCGCGACCAGTTGGGGGTCGCGAGTCCGGTCGCGGGTATTTTCCAGCTTCGACAAGGTCTCACTGTTTTTCTTCGTTCTCACTCGTTTCTCGTCCAATTAATCCGATTATTTTTGCAATGCGTTCCTAACTTGATTTCCTATTTTTATAGTGTCTTCCCAAGCTCATTTGAAATTTACACCAAAAATGACATTAATTCCCTTCACAACGAACAAACACGTGACATTGCACAAAACATAGAAAACATTGCAAAACTTAACACTTCATCCATGTAATGCCAATCAAATACCACTCAATTGTACCTCAAAGTACATGTAAAATATGAGGTTATCAACTCCCCCAAACTTAAAACATTATTTGTCCCCAAACAAAGAACAAAACCAAACTTAGAATTTAAACAATACATAACTCCACAATTTATAATCTAGCATCTACAACCTCAAAAATATAATCGGGAACAACATAAACAAGCACAACACCCAAATCATGAATACATGTGATAGATTTCAACGAGCAAAATTCAAGCCAATGATCCTCACCGGTGTTTGTTTCGCTCAAACACTCAAAGTGTGATAAAATAAGGGTAAGCACTCATCAAATCATTGAACTACACATTTGATCTACCATAAGCTTGCATGCAATCTAAGCTCTCCATTGACAAACGAATGTGCTCAAAGTTAGGATCAAATAGGACTTTCGTTAAGGTTGTAATGTAGACTCAGGTTAAGGTTAGGAATTTTTGGCTAAAGTTACTCACAATTGTAGAACCAATTCACCACTTATACTTTCTACTCCCAACTATTTATCTCATCATGCACAAGTTGAAATTTTTCCAACTTCTTTCTATACAACTTTAACTCATCCTCATTTTTTTCTTTCAACTCATGGACATTTGGTCTCTTTTCTTATTTCTTTTTATTAGCACTTTTCACTTTTTTGTGCTCTTTTTATAATTTTTCTTTTCAAAACTCACATAGCACTTTTTTTTTGTACCAACAAAAATCACCAATTATCACCATTTTTTTCTTCTTCATCCCAACTCCAAAATTCCTTACCCTTCTTCCTATTTCTCCACAAGAATCAACAAATGACATCCCAAATAGGCTTCCAAAGAAAAGGCAATTAGGCACAATAGGGCTGGCAAAGGAATATAATGAATTTAGGACAGTGTATGGGATAAATGGCTAAAGAAAAGAAACTCAATATCTAGAGAAATAAGTGTACAGACAACCAACACGCAAGAATAAAAATTAAGACAATAGTCTTAAAGGCTCAAAATCTCACAGCTCACATTGGATAAAATAAAGCTCAAAAATCTTCAAAACACATGTTCATTCAAATCATGCTATACGTGCTCAAATCATCCCCAATCAAGTAATCTCAATTAGAAACACTAAACCATAGACCATAGAGCATATATCATCAAAATCCCACAAAAATTCAAGACCAAAATTCAAAATTTTTCAAACTTTCCAGAAAACAAAACTAAACAAGTAATGCAGGTAAAATAAAATAAAGGTCTAGACACTACAAGCATACATCCTCCCCAAACTTATTCAAATCCACAAGATAGAATAAGTTTGTAAGAAAGCATGAGGGTGTCGTCGACCACTTACAATGATCACATGGATGTCCGTTCAGGTTTAATGTCCTCCCCAAACTTGTCGAAAGACAAGTTAATTGATTTTCTATCCCCCATATTCCAGCATCCATCCGTTATAAATAAAAAAACTAAATAAAAGAAAATGAACAAATAAATAAAAACACATTGGGTTGCCTCTCAACAAGCGCTACATTTAACATCGATAGTCAGATGAATTTGGGAACTCAAGTTCCCACAAGTGGGAAAATGAGTATCCTGCATTCTCTTCCCCGATCATCCATCTCCATGCTTCTACCATTAATAATGCAGCCAAATTCTTGAGTGTTGATGATGTTATACTCCACAACTACCTTGTACTCCTCTACATCGAACAAGAACCGTATTTGTTCATCTTCAAAATGGAGAGTGAGAATCCCCGTGTCTAGATTGATGTTAGCCCATCCGGTGCGTAAAAATGGGCGTCCCAGAATGAAAAGGATGCTTTTATCTTCCTCCATGTCTAACACCACAAAATCCACTGGAGAATAAAATCATGCACCTTGATCAGCACATCGTCCAAGATTCCATCGAGGTATACCACAGATCGGTAGGCCATCTGCAAGCACATGGTTGTGGGCTTGAGTTGCCCACCGTTTAACTTCTTGAAAAATGAGAGCGGTATCAAATTGATGCTCACCCCCAAATCGCACAGTGTTCGACCACCTATCTTTTCTCCAATGGTGATGGGAAGTGTGAAACTTCCTGGATCCTTCATCTTAGCTGGGAGCTTCCTTTGGATGATGGAGCTGCAGTTCTCTGGGATATGCACCATCTCGAACTCCTCTATCTTCTTCTTCATGGACACAACATCCTTGATCAACTTTCCATATTTGGGCATATGCTGCAACGCCTCCACCAAATGAATGTTGATCTGCACCTTCTTGAATATCTCTAGCAATCGATAGAACTGTGCATCAACTTTCTGTTTTAGGGTCCTCTGCAGGAACGGGATAGTCAATGTGGAAAGAACAGTAGGACCCGTCTAAGAACTCTTGATGGTGGAATCCGGCTTGTCAGAAGCTATCTTGGGAGTAACAGCTGCAGCGGTGGCAATCGGTGCAGGGACTTCAATATATAGATGGATTGCATTGCACTACTCTTTGGGATTCACTGTGGTGTTGCTGGAGAACTGTCCCGGTTGATGCTGATTTTCTACAACTGTAGCCAGCTGACCCAGTTGCTTCTCAAACATCTTCATTTGCACACTCATGGCACCCACAGTATTCTCCAACTTCTCCATTCGAGCTTGCGACTCCCTCATGAATTTATCGGTCTTCCCCATAAATGCCATCAACATATCATCCATCTTCGGCTTCTTCTCCTCATTGATCACTCCATTTGTTACAGAGAAGCCAAGAGAGGGCTGCAGTGCACTGTTAGGATTCCCATATGAGAGGTTGGATCGGTTACCTTGATAGAATTGATTTCTGCGTCGGTAATTACTGTTCTCATAACCACCTCTCTGGTTAACGTAGCTAACATCTTCCACAATTTGATTCATGGGGAGATTCACAGTCTGCTGTGACATGGCATCAAATCTATTATTGATAGTAGCACTCAGAGTAGACAGCTGGGCTGCAAGCTTGGAAATCGGATCACTGTCATCAACTGCTGCAGCTCTTTTAAAATATTCACTTGTCGATCGCCAGACCATTTATAGATTTTGGTTAACATGTCCTCTATGATCTTCACAGCTTGATCGTGGCCCTTGTTCAACAAAGAACCACCAGCAGAGGCATCCAGAAGCTTCTTCAATTCCATGTCGCACCCGTTGTAGAAGTTGCAGACTTGATGATCTATCCCAAATCCATGGTTGGGGAACTTCCTTAGCATATCCCAAAACCATTCCCAAGCCTTATATAATGTCTCATATGTTAGTTTTGTACAGTGGAAGACTTGTCTTTGTATACTTTTCTGATGATATGATGAGATAGATTGAATCTTATTGCAGTCACTGTTTGCATTTATATTATTGTTTATGCATATTCCATATACTTACATTGTAGATAATATAGTATGGGTGAGCATATGGTAAGATCATATCATCAGATTCTTGTATTGTATTAAAAGGCTCACGACTTAGATGGTCATGAATACACCATCGGTACACTGTAGAATAATCTGATAATTAGTTTGTATTAACTAATTGATTATTCTTATACATGTGTTAGTGTATTGAGGAGGATCACGATATGATACTTTTCTCTACTCTGACCCTATTAGTGAGAGAATAAAGATCCATAAAGTTTGGGTTCTTAACTTATATTTAAAGGCGAGCATATGTGTGCTTTCTTGATTGCTTTGATTTATCAATGGGTGAGATTCTTTGATAAAATCAATAAAATTGATATCTTAGGTAATAAATTTTGCATATATGATGTGTCGTGCAATATATATGAGCACCGTGTTCTGGTGCGCCAAGTTGATAATGTTCCCTTGAGGAAACACTAGTTCATGTTGAAACCCTGCAGGTGGAATTTATTTCGTACATGAATAAAGCTTGTGTGGTACTACTCAAGGTTTTAGATGTTAATTAATTATAGCTGTTAATGAACATTAGATTTAAACACGGGGAATGGCTAAACTAAAGGAAAAAACATATTAAAAAATATGTATTAAATTGGTAGGTTAGTATTATTTCTTTAGTGGAATAAAAAAATAATACTTAATTTATTTAATTATATCCTAAGTTTATTGGATATTGAAAATTAAATAAATTAGCAGGCCAATTTAATATTCTTCTAGATCCCTATTGTAGCCCAATATGACTTTAATGGACTCGAGATGGAAAACGAGATAGAGGCCCAAAACTAGTAGGGTTGGGACACTGAAATTCGACCACCTCCTTATAAATAAGGAGGTGACGGGATGAAATTTATTAGAGAAAAAATCATCCTTCTTGGGTTCTCTTTATCTCCACAGATTTCATACCGATCTAGTTGGCTTCAACCCACCCTGAATCTAGATACAATCCAGGAATACAACAGAAGATCTTGGAGTGGAATTGCACAGTAAGGGGTGCCGGTTCGATCATACACAACAGCAAGATTAGACCTTTAATCTTGTCCTCAACCCGTCATTTAATTTGTAAGTCATTTTTCGATATTCTATATTTCCGCTTTTAGTAGAATCGAAAATCGGCTATGCATGTTATTGAACTCGGTTAATTAAAATATATGATATGCATGAATATATGACATACATGACAATAGGATTAAAGAACATCCAATGAGATCATGCGGTTGTTTAATTCTAAAAAACCCCAACAACTGGTATCAGAGTGGGGTTTGGCACCGTTCTAGATTTAATCCTAGGATGAATTTGATATTTATAATTAAATTTGATTATGAATTTATAGTTCTTAAATGTTGAGATTTAAATATGAATGGATATCGATTTAGTTGTGTTGAAAACTTGGATGGATTTTTGATCTTGTTCGAAAATTCTAGTTATGAGGTTTGCTGTAATTTTCGATTATATTAAAATTAGATTTAGAATAGATTTTTGATGATATCAAAATTTTTAGATTTAATTTGATAGGTGTTCGAAAATTATGGTGCAAAAATAATCAAATTTTTGGTGTTTAAATTCCCTAATTTGTTCTATATAATTTTCAATCATACTGAATTAATTTGGAGAGGTTTTTGATTTAAAATCAAATTTTCAGATTTATTTAATGTGAGGTTTCGAAAATTATGTGTTTAAAAATTAGATTTGATATTTTTGATGTATATCATAAAGGTACCTAATTATAGTCTAGATAGATTTGAAAATAGAATATTAGATTTGAAAGAATTTGAAGTGTATTAAATTTTCAGATTTAATACACTTGAAATTTTCTAAAATCTATGTATATTAGAGTTGGATAAGGTAATTTTTATATATATCAATAGTTATCAAATTCTAATCCAAAAAGATTTGAAAATAGATTTTAAATTTGGAAGAGTTTGAAGTGGATCAAATTTTCAGATTTATTATCTTGTAATTTTCAAAATCTATGTAGATAAGAATTGAAAAAGTAATTTTTGGTGTATATCATTAATTACTTAATTCTAATCTAGATAGGGTTGAAAATAAAATTTAAATTTGGAAAGAGTTTGAAGTGGATCAAATTTTCAGATTTGTTATCTTGTAATTTTCAAAATCTATGTAGATAAAAATTGGAAAAGTAATTTTTGGTGTATATCATTAATTACTTAATTCTAATCTTGTAATTTTCGATCTTAGTTAAATATTTGGGATAGAATTTTTATTTATATCAAGATTTTCAAATATTAATTAATTAGGGTTTATCCGAAAATTAAGAAATAAATTTCGTGGATAATTTTAACAAATTTCCAGATTTATTCTTAAGATATTTTCGAGATTTACAAGTTTAATTTGGTGGATAATTATTTTAATTTTCAAATTAAATCTTGTAGGAATTTTTGAAATATTTAATTTAATTAAATGATGATTTCAAAAATTATGTCATGTATGGATATCATATGTTATTTTATGCTAATCATGTAATTATGATTGTTGGATTTCTAGACTGACATGTTTGCAGGGTTACCGACTATCATGGCTCCTTAATTATGTGATGTATGTTTTAATTATGTTGGATGTATGATGGGTTGTATGCCGGCTTGGCTACGTGATTTTAATCCATGACAAAATCCATGGATTAGGTCTAAGAATTTTATTTTATTATGTTGTTACAATGTAATAGGAAAGATAAAATTGTATAGACCAAGTTATTGATTTGTAATTTTATTCTAGATATATTAGATTTTTCCTTTAAGGAGTAGATATTCTATATTGAATAAAGTTTGAAGATCAACTCAAAGGAGGAGAGTAGTACAGCTCAAGAAAGGAAGTATCACTGATTCACGTCCTGAAACCCTAATTGGAGCTAGGGTTTTCGGCGAGGCGTAGTGATGGGGACGGCGACACTGTCCAGTTCTGAAGCTGACTTTCCAGTTTTTATCTCATTCAGCAACATGAGATATAAGCCATGATAATTGGTTTTATTATTGCTTATTATGTTGTTTGAAGCATGCAATGACGTTTTATCATTTTATGTGATGTTTGCATGTTTTACAATAGGTAAAATGAAACCTCAATCATAAATAACTAAGTGGGAGAGATTTATACCAAAGTATGTAGAAATCTCATATGGTCTCCATTAGTGTGGTTTAAGTGAGAAATGATGGGCATGTGCATTGACAATAGGTCTTCCTCAATATCGGATGTGTCATATCATACAATTCTCAAGAAATTAAACCTCTTTAAAAGATAGTTGCAGAACACTGTTAGAACTAACTGACTCCTCCATCTGGAGTAGTTAAATTCGAAACTGAGTTCTTGGGACGAAGATGATGGTGTTCACACTTAAATATAATTTATTAATAAACATCCACACAATCGTGGCTTATTAATTAGAAGATTACATGACTGTGTTGTTATCTGGCTATTAATTTGCTTGTTGTAAGAAAACTCAACTGGAGGCAAATTAAAGGTTTAATAACATCTTTAAAAATGAATTTTATAAACGTCCACACTATCGTGGCTTATAGAAAACATTTTTAAAATGTCGATGGAAAAGCATATAATTTTTCTGAGATTTTTGATTATATACTGTTTATCCTAAAGTTTGTGACTGTACTGCATATTTACTTTTCAGTTACTCTATATCATCACGGTACTCTCATATCTGTCCTCAATACTCAAAGAAAACAAGTTAATCGGTGAAAACTACAATGACTGGATTTGTAACCTTAACCTCGTCCTAACTGCTGAAGGACACAAATTTGTATTTGAAGATGAATGTCCTTAGAAGCCAGATGAGAATTCTGGCGAAGAGCAAAGGTTGGCCTATGCTAAGTGGGTCAAGTCTGATGAGATTGCACGCTGTTACATTTTGGCTTCCATGTCAAATGTGCTGCAATTGCAACATCAGTCTATGAATACTACTTATGATGTCATGTACAACCTTAAGGATCTCTTCGGTCACCAGAACCGCTCGGCACGCCATTTGGCAATGAAG
This sequence comes from Perilla frutescens, assembly GCA_026008535.1. NCBI lineage: Eukaryota > Viridiplantae > Streptophyta > Magnoliopsida > Lamiales > Lamiaceae > Perilla > Perilla frutescens. The sequence continues at coordinate 11,934,753 of BRKX01000005.1, forward strand.
AAACTAATGAGCACGAAAATGGCTGATTCCACACTGTTAGGGATCACGTTTTCAGTATGATGAGTTATCTAGCTAAGATGGAGACCTTGGGTTGAGATCTGGACACCGAGTCTCAGATAGACATCTTACTTCACAGTATGTCTCCGAAGTTTGAGCAGTTTAGATTGAACTTCAACATGATAAAGAAGGATGTTACCTTATCTGAACTGCTCATGAATCTTTAAGCGGATGAGTTACTTCAGAAGGGAAATTCAGAGGCACACCTAGCTGAAAATAGGGCGTCTTCTTCCTGTACTAAAAGGAAGAAGAGAAAAATGCCTAAGACAGCTAAAGAGGGGGCACCTAAGGTGAAGAAGCCCAAGACAAAGATTCCTCCTTAGGAATTTAAGTCAAAGACAAAATGCTTCAAGTGCGGCCAGTCAGGTCGCTGGAAGGCGGTGTGTCCAAACAAGAAGAAGAAGGGTATGTCCCACACTCTTGTTGTTGAAACATGTTTAGCAACTTTTTCTACTCAGTCATGGGTTGTAGATACTGGAGCTACTGATCATGTTTGCATGTCTTTACAGGGGTTCCTGGTAAAAAGACAGCTGAGTGATGGAGAGATCATCGTCTACATAGGCAATGCTATGAAAGTGGCGGCTGTTATAGTGGGAAACGTTATCTTATCTTTTAGTAGTGATAGGAGTTTAGTTTTAAAGGATTGTCTTTATGTGCCTGGTTTTAGGTGAAACCTTATTTCGGTTTCTAAACTTTTTATGGAGGGATATTCAGTTTCTTTTGATAACAAGGTTGTTATCTTTAGTGGTAAACATTTTATCTGTTCTAGTACATTGAATGGACATCTTTATTTACTCAATCCTATGCAAAATACTACGCAAAAGCAATTACTGAATACATCGATCACAAACCCTAATAAAAGGAAAGAACCTTCAGAATTGAATCGAACCTATCTTTGGCATCTAAGGCTATGCTATATTAGCCTTAAGAGGATACAAAGGCCAGTAAATAATGGACCTCTGTCTTCATTGGTTGTAGAATCGTTCCCTTTGTGTGAATCCTATTTGGAAGGAAAAATGACCAAGCGTCCTTTTGAATCAAAAGGAAATCGATCTGAAGGGCTATTAGATTTGATTCACTCTGACTTGTGTCGCCCTATGTTAGTTCAAGCTTGAGGAGGGTACGAGTATTTCATCACACTCATTGATGATCACTCAAGATATGGATATATCTACCTATCTTTGGCATCTAAGGCTAGACTATATTAGCCTTAAGAGGATACAAAGGCTAGTAAACAATGGACCTCTGTCTTCATTGGTTCTAGAATCGTTCCCTTTGTGTGAATCCTATTTGGAAAGGAAAATGACCAAGCGACCTTTTGAATCAAAAGGAAATCGATCTGAAGAGCTATTAGATTTGATTCATTCTGACTTGTTTGGCCTTATGTTAGTTCAAGCTTGAGAAGGGTACGAGTATTTCATCACACTCATTGATGATCACTCAAGATATGGATATATCTACCTATTACGTCGCAAGTCCGAATGCTCTGATAAATTCAAGGAATTTAGGACAGAAGTGGAGAAACGTACAGGTAGAAGTATTAAGTCACTGCATTCTGATCATGGGGGTGAGTACCTCTGAAGCAAATTTAGGGACTACTTTGCAGAGAATGGGATTACATCCCAGTTGACTGCGCCGGAAATGCCACAGCAGAATGGTGTGGTGGAGAGAAGGAACAAAACCTTATTGGAGAAGGTTTGATCAGTGATGAGTTATTCGGAGTTACCTATTTCGTTTAGGGGATATGTCCTAGAAGCAGCAGCATACATTCTTAACTTAGTTCTATCAAAATCAGTTTCTTCTACGTCCACAGAACTTTGGATTGGACGAAAGCCCAGTTTAGGACATGTTTGGATTTGGGGTAGCCCTGCACACGTGTTGGACAAGGAAGCTGATAAGCTGGTGTCTCATACTGATGTGAGACTGTTTGTTGGATATCCTAAGTGAATGAAAAGGTGGTCTATTTTATAGTCCCAAGGATCATAAGATCATTGTTAGCACCAATACTCGATTCTTAGAAGAAGACTATGTTATAAACCACGAACCAAGGAGTGAAATCACCTTTGAGGAGCTAAGAAGAGAAGGATCAAATCCTACACCAATAGTACAAGAAGAGCTACCACAAGACACTGCATAACGTATCATAGATACACGAGAACTGCTTCATCGCAGTGGAAGGGTTTTACGCTAACCTGATCGATTCATTGGTTTGGGTGAATCTTCGGATTTCCCTAAAGGACTCAATGAATTGGATCCCAGGACCTATGATGAAGCGGTCCAAGACAAAGATGCAGATTCTTGGAAATCTGTAATGGAATCTGAAATTAGATCGATGGATCACAATCAAGTCTGGGAGCTTGTAGGACCACAAGATGGGGTATAACCCATTGGGTGTAAGTGGGTCTACAAACGCAAGAGAGGACCTGACGGAAAGGTTGAAACCTTCAAGGCAAGACTTGTGGTGAACTGGTACATTCAGAAAGAAGGAATCGATTATAAGGAAACCTTTTCGCCAGTAGCCATGCTTAAGTCAATCTAGATTCTCTTATCTATTGCCACTCATTTTGATTATGAGATTGGTAGATGGATGTCAAGACATCTTTCTTGAATGGAACTCTTGAGGAAAATATCCACATAAAGCAACATGAGGGATTCATTGCTAAAGGCCAAGAGCACTTAGTGTACAAGTTTAAGAGATCCATTTATGGACTTAAGTAGGAGTCGAGGTCTTAGAACATCCATTTTGATGAGGTTATCCAGTCATATAGATTCGTTCAAAGTCTGAATGAGAGTTGTGTATACAAGAAATGTGACGGAAACGTGGTGGTTTTTCTCATACTATATGTTGATGGTATCTTACTTATTGGAAACAATAAGAAGACATTATCAAACATAAGGGTGTGGTTGTCCAAGCAGTTCGATATGAAGGATCTGGGAGAAGTCGGACACGTCCTTGGCATTAAGATCATTCGAGATCGCCAGAAAAGGATGCTCTGTCTATCTCAGGTGGCCTATATCGATACGGTGCTAGCTAGGTTTAGCATGTAAAATTCCAAGAAAGGTTTTATACCTTTTAGGCATGGAATTCATCTATCTAAGGAAATGTGTCCCCAAACACAGTCTGAGATAGATGAGATGAAGAAAGTCTCATACGCCTCGGCTGTGGGAAGTTTGATGTATGCTATGCTATGCACTAAGCCTGATATATGCTATACTGTCAGCATGGTAAGCAGATATCAGTCTAACCCTGGACAAGGTCACTGGACTGCGATTAAGAATATTCTCAAGTACCTGAAAAGGACTCAAGATTATATGATAGTATACCTCTCTGATAGTCTAGTGCCTTTGGGTTATACGGACTCAGATTTTCAATCTGATAAAGATCAGAGTAAGTCTACCTCAGGCTATATGTTTACCTTAGGAGGAGGAGCTATTACATGAAGAAACATCAAGCAGATATGCAATGCTGATTCTACCAAGAAAGCTGAATATGTAGCTGCCTCTGAGGCTACAAAAGAAGATGTCTGGATATGGAGCTTCCTATTGGACTTGAGCGTGGTTTCTGATTTTCCTAAGAGTATCATGATATTGTAACAGCCCGGTCCCGAGATAGGGATTAATGGATGGGGACGGGATGTTATTAAGGGATTTAATGAGTAAAGTCGGAAGATTAACAAAGAAGTTTAAGAATAAAGGTACGCTTTGAAGATAGTTGATGATACTCGGGTTTACTTGATTAAGAAGGAAACATGCTTTAGCGGAATAAAACGGCTAACTAATCAGATACCAACAAGCATAGGCTCTTTTATAGGCGAAAGGAAAACATACTCGGAAAGCGGAAATAAACTTAATATGCGTCTTATATATATGTAATCGTCTGGGAATATTCTTAGAATCTCGAATAATCATAATAGAACCTTGAACGGAATTTAGAAAGAGTTAATCAGAGTAGCAGAACACATAATGGGATTTCAAAGAAACTTATATAATAGCAAAACAATCTTGGCAGCCAACCCACATCCATAGCCACCATCATCCTCGGCATCTTAACCTGAAATTATTTGAAAAAGAGGGCGTGAGCACCAATGTACTCAGTGGGTTTTTTAATGAAAGCTTCTTTAATAACTTGAGAAATATCCAACAATGAACTGGCGGTATATGGAGAGCAAAACGCAAAAGCCCTCTCCATATCCGCAAAACCTTTTCTTTACTTTGGGCCCAACCTTGGCTCAAACCTGATGTCAACTGTACCCTTAGGTATGCCATGGGATAGAAGAGGGGTTACCTCAAATATCCAAACGAGTTTGCGAGGGAATTAACCAAGTAGTGACTCCCTCTAAAAGTTGTGAGCTCAATTTCTGCTTAAGCGAAATGCTAAGTCCCTTTCTTCTTTCATCTTGCTAGCAAAACCAATCTTAGAGCAACACGTCTAAGGGCTAGTCCTTTAATAAAGCATAATCTTGGCCTATAAGGGATTTAATGCTACCCTAACAAGGCAATCCTTAATTCTTAACTTACGAGCCTTAACACAATATAAACATTCATTACAAGGAGATGAACGTAAATGAATACGAATTTCAACTAAAGACTATTCTAAACATCACATGCTAAGCATAACAATACTTTAATATTTCTAGCATTTCTGATCATGCTCAAGAGCTTAATTAGAACATAATATCTTTCTTTCCTTCCTTCCTTGTACAGAGATCAATCAGGCAGAGCAAAAATGCTTTATTGGATATTTCATTTGCCCTATATGCTTCTAGAGCTTATTAGCTCAAACTTTAGATGAGTATAGATTTACCCACCTTGATTACTGGACAGAAGATGAAGCAACGAGCTGAAGATCCTTATCCGATTTGCTACGAGGCTCACTTCCTCCTACAAAAGTCGAATCATCGACTTAGCGACCTCCTTTGAAGAAATCGACTATCTAAAGCGAGAAATAATGACATTTTACTCGAAGACTAAAATCTAAGATTTATTTATAGATTGCACGACTTTACGACTTTATAAATTTCGAGAAGAATTTATTTAAAGAACATCTCGACTTGATTTTCCAATTTTTAGACAAAGAGTAACTTGAATAGATTACTCGAAATAAATTGAGAATATCTTGATTAATTCTCTAAAATTTAACTTGAAAATAACTTGGAAATAACACGACTTGAAAAGCTTGAAAAGCTCGGGAAGAGGGTACGAAAATAGCCGAAAAGAAACAGCGGAAAAACAACACGGAGAAGGGGGGGCCGCCACGACGCACATGGGCGCCGGCGGGCTCCCCCCCGCTGCGGGACAACCTTGCCCCGGCGGGCTCCCTGCCACCGCGGGGCCGCCTTGCCCCGGCGGGCTCCCCGCCTCCGGCGGGCTAAGCGCGGCCGAGGGGGGTGTGGCGCGGCGGCGCACCCCCCCCGCGGGGCTCCTTTTCTCTCTCTCTCTTCTACTGGGTTTCTTCAACTGTGTTTCTTCAACTGTGTTCTTCAACTGAGTTCTTCGTGTTTGTTGATTCTTCGACGAACACGAAGAACACGAAAAACAATTAACCCGAATTTTCTTAAAACCGACATACTTGAAATTAACATGCAACAACATGCTTTAACTTTAAAAGAAATTTTGGCATTATAACGATGTAAACACGATAATCCTCTTTAAATATTTACAATAACGATGAAATCTCTAAATATAGCTTGAACGGAATTTAAACAAAATAAACGGGGCTAATTTCAAGAATAATAACGACAGGAATAAAGCGAGAAATATAACGTAAATGTTATTAACTTGGAACTTCAACAAAAATTGAAACACAACTTAGACGGAAGGTAAACGAACAATAATGAAGAACGCGAAGAACGTAAAGAATAGAAAGTAAATGCGGAATTTAAAGACGGAAAAAGAAATGGAGATCGAGACCGACGAACAAGAATGGATGGGGTTAGGTGCGTCGAAGGAAGGTGGCTAGCTCGGCGTCTTATCGAGTTGTAACGGTGGTAGAGCCGCCCGCTACAACCCAACAACGTCCCTAGCACTTTCCCTCACCGTATCCCTTCCACGCCACTCCGCTTGTCGTCTTGCAGAACACCTACGAAGAACGCTTTTTTACTTCGACAGAACTTTCTCGGCTCTTACGAGCTTTCCCACTCTCTATGAAGTGAAATGGATAGAAATGAGCAAATGAATGCAAAGGGGTGGCCTTGTATTTATAGGAAAAGCTTTGGCTTTCAAGGGAAGCCATTTCAGTGCAAGAATACTGCAAAAGTTACCCCAGGTTCGGTTAAAAGCTGTTTTATTCGATGTCGAGGTCCAAATGACCTCAAACACGAAATCTAAAAATACCGAGAGACTCGTTGGTTCGAATACTAGTGAACCAACTTGATTCGTGAAAAAGACGGGGTCGTCTAAAGAAAGACGAGCAAAGATTCCCTTTTTGGAATTACTTTTTACTATTCACCCAGACTGACAGATTTTGCTCCCGAGCGTTCGATTGACCTCAGAATGGTAATCCGTGAACGCCAACGGAATCCTTGGGTCATTTCCCATAAGAGGGGTCTGACAGAACTAGACTCAGATCAACGAGAAGGATTTCGTAAATTTCTTAAAACACGAACGCACGCAAAAGTTACTATTCATTCATCCTTTAAATACGCTTTTCATCACCGGGAACTCAATTGACTTCCGAATTAAAATCCGAAAACACTGGCATACTCCTTGAGTTAAAACCTTTCTAACGAGACCACGAATGGCCATAAAAGAATTAAGATCAAATTTTCCGAAAAGATGATTTTCACAAAAACTGACCCTTAAAGTCGTGACTGACATCTGACCTCAATTAACCCTAATTAATTTTCTTCCTTAACTTGTTAATTACCATTAAGAATCCTCTAAACCTTAATTAAAAATCTGGGGTGTTACATCCTACCCCCCTTAAAGAAATTTTCATCCCGAAATTTACTAACCATGATAAACGATATCAGGGTACTTTTTGAGTAGCTTGGATTCGAGCTCCCATGTTGCTTCCTCTGAACCATGAAGGTTCCAGATCATTTTTACAAGATTGATCTCCTTGTTCCTTAACTTCTGGATCTTTTAACTCACAAAGGCCTGGGGCTTCTCTTCATAGGCTAAGTCCTCATTCAGGACTATCTCTTCCTTGCAAATCACGTGCTTTGGATCAAACACGTACTTTCTCAACATTGAGACATGAAAAGACCTCATGAACATCACTCAGGTTGGGTGGTAAGGCCAACTTGTAGGCTACTTTATTCACCTTTTCTAAATCTCAAAAGGTCCAATAAATATGGGCCTTAACTTGTTTCGTTTGGCAAAACGAACCACTCCTTGACAGAGACATTTACAAGAATACTATCTTTAATGTCGAATCTCAGTTCCGATCTTCTTTCGTCTGTATAAGCCTTTTGTCTGTCTTGAATTTCGTTGATTTGCTGATGAACAAGCTCGATCTTCTGGACCGCTTCCGGGACCATTTCAGGTCCAAGTATCCTTCTCTTTCTAACTTTGTCCCAATACAAGAGTGATTTACACTTTCTTCTGAACAGGGCTTCATAAGGCCCATGCCGATCGATGACTGGGAGCTGTTGTTGTACGCAACCTTTATCAATTACAGTAGCTCTTCCCAGCTACTTCTGTGATCGATGAACACTCCTCTAAGCATGTCTTCTAGATTCTGAATAGTCCTTTCAGACTGGCCATTCATTCGAGGATGAAAGGCCATACTGAAATTGAGCTTTCATCCCATTACCTCTTATATACTCCTCCAAAATCTTGACGTAAATCTCGTACCACGATTCGATATAATCGAGACCGGCACATCGTGCTTTATGCACAAATTTCCTATTATACATCTGGGCTAGTTGATCTAGTCCATCTGTCATGATAACAACAATGAGATGTGCTGCTTTCGATAATCAATTCACGATTACCCAAATAGCGGTATTCCACCACTTAGACTTTGGTAATCCTACCACAAAGCCTATACTACTACGATCATACTTCCATTCAGGAATTTCTATGGGTTGGAGCAACCAGAAGGTTTTTGATGCAAGGCTCCACTTGTTGACAAATCAACACCTTTCTACGAAGGTGGCTACTTTTCTCTTCATGTTATTCTGCTAGAAGTTCTTTTTGAGGTCTTGATACATCTTGGTGCTTCCGGGATATGCTGTATGTGGCTTGTCATGTGCCTTGCACATGATTTCCTCATTTAGTTCTTTCTTGCTTGGCATACAAAGCTTTCCTTTGAATAAGAGCGCTTTATCGGCGGCTTCTGTGAAGTCTTGCGTGCTATCTAATCGTGCTTCTAGGCTTTTCTTCTCGAGAAACTCATTTTATTTCCAAACCTTAACTATCCTTTGTCTCGGGTCGAGATGAGCGACTATCGCGGTGATTTATGCTTAATTGATTGCAGGTGGTGTTAGCACCTCGATTCTTAACTTCTTGAATTCTTATCAAAGCTTCTTCTTAACTTGAGTGAGTCCTAACTCTCCCTTCTCCTTCCTACTTAGAGCATCAACTACCACTTTTGCCTTACTTGGGTGGTAGCGAGTCGTGCGGTCGTAATCCTTTACAAGTCCTAGCCATCTTCTCTGTATTATGCTAAGATTCTCTTGCTTGAAGAATTACTTTAGGCCCTTATGATCTGAGAAGATTCTCACCCTTGGCTCCGTAGAGATAGTGCCTTTAGATCTTTAGCGCATAAACAATCGCTGCTAGCTCTAGGTCATGCGTGAAGTAGTTCTACTTGTGATTCTTAAGCTGCCTCGAAGCATAAGCAATCACCTTTCCTCTCTTCTTCAGCACGCATCCTAATCCTTTTCTCGACGCATAAGCATAAACCACGAAATCTTCATTTTCTTCCGAAATGGCCAATCATCGGGCTTGTGGTTAACATCTTCTTTCTTGAAACTTTCCTTGCACTCGGGTGTCTACCTAAAATTGAAGTCCTTCCTCAACACTCGCGTCATAGCCTTTGCTATTGACGAGAATCCTTCGATGAATCTACCATAGAATCCCGCAAGTCTTAGAAAACTTCCTATCTCATTCACGTTCCTTGGAGACTTCGAGTTGCTTGCAGCTTCAATCTTAGCTGGATCTACTTTGATTTCTTCTACCGAAACCATGTGACCTAGAAACATAACTTCTTTAAGCCAGAACTCACACTTACTAAACTTAGTGTAAAGCCTTTCTCCTCTTTAACTTCTCCAGCACCACCCTTAGGTGCTCTTGATGCTCCTCTTTGTCCTTCGAATAGATGAGGATATCATCTATGAAAACTAGCGCAAACTTATCTAGATACGGGTAAAAACCCGGTTCGTTAAATCCATAAACACTGCTGGGGTGTTGGTCAATCTGAATGGCATTACCATAAACTCGTAATGCCCAAAGCGAGTCCTAAAAGCAGTATTATGAATATCCTCCATTCAGATCTTCAGCTGATGATACCCAAATCTTAAGTCTATCCTTGAGAAGACACTTGCTCCCTTAAGCTTGATCAAAGAGATCATCTATTCTTAGGTGAGGGTATCGATTCTTGATGGTCAACTTATTAAGCCTTCTATAGTCGATGCACATTCTCAATGTGCCATCCTTCTTCCTCACAAACAAGATTGGAACTTTCCGAGGCGACACACTAGGTTGGATAAAACCTAGGTCTAATAACTCTTGCAGTTGAACCTTGAGTTCTTGCGACTCCTTAGGCGCCACTCTGTAAGGGGCTTTTGACTGGTGCAGCTCCTGGTTCTAAACCGATAGTGGATTCCACTTTCCTATATGGTGGTAGTTCTAATAGGTTCTTTGGAAATACGTCTTCAAAATTTTCTTGTGCCTGAAACACCTTCTATTGCAAACTCTCCTTCTTCTTTCTTCGTTGCAACCGCTTTTCGATGGTATTCTGACTTTATAGCCTTTGTTGGGGATCACCGTCACTTGCAGGCGTAAAGATCGCATGACTGAACCTTGAATGTAAGCTCAGAACTTATCTAACGTCATTCTTCAGATTGCCTCTTAATACTGGACGAGCTGAAAGATCACTTTTAGAGATTCGCGTCCTACTAGAAGGGCGCTAACTATCATACTTAGATTCTTCTTCCTATTTGGGACTACTCCCTCTTATCCTTCCCAAGGAATATTGCTTTATACTCTCTGCTCTAATCAAGAATCCACATTCGAGCTCTATGAGTGGGAGCAAAATGAAATGATTGCCTCTGAGTGAGGACTTTATCTTGATCAATAATTATTTAACAAGTTCCAAAAGCTGGAAGAGATATAACATTGGGTTATTTATACTAGAAACATTACCTTTTCAGAGGACTTCTAAACTCAAAAGGGGTTTTTGCGTGTAGCAAACGTATGGGAGACAATCGATGATTAACAACTGAGAACTGTACTGAATATTTGCAAAAGCGTCAGCATAACTTTAACAAGGGAATGCTATCACTGATTCTGAATGATTAAAGAAGTAGCATCGAAAGATTATAATTTGCCAAAAAGGATAATCAAATGATATATGAATGAAGAATCTCAATTAATATGATGTTGTTGAAAGGTGATTATTTTAATTGATACGAGAATGAATGAATAGTCTCATCAAAACTTCTTATCTTACTGAAACTTTTAATCTACCACTTCTAGGTCTATCTGCTTAACGATCTTCTTCAGGTTCTTTCTCTTTATTTCCTTGATCTTCACGTATCTTCTTCTTTACTAGGTTGCTATGAAATAGCATGAGTCAGTTGGCCTTCAATTAGCTACACTTGGTTGGAAAAGGTGACATACAAGAATCACTTGCACCTATTAGAAGGGATACACAATCGACCTAATCTATACGCGTTTTCTTCTCGTCTGAAACCACAAATGCGGGGTATGCCTTGATAACTGGTCGAACTCTTGATTGTACATTGACAACATCCTCTTTCCTTGGTTCTAGTTCTAGATCTCTACCTCCTTTGCCTTATGAACAGTTCGGGATATACTTCTGATATATCTCGTACTGGAAATCATCCCAATCATACTACACTTACTGCCTCAAATTTATCATCTTTCGAATGGACTCCTACCCGAAGTTTTGTATTCATAAAAGAGCACAACCTAATTCCTCACCCTCCGATCAGACTATAAAATTGAAAATTCACTTCTAAGGAATAACCCATTTCTCGACTCCCATCGGGTCTCTCAGACTTATTAGAATAGAAAGGTTGTGCTTGAGAAACACATTCTTGGCTCTTGAGTCGCGGTTCAGGACTTGCTTGCTTGCGGCCTCGTTCTCTCGACTTGATGTCTTCTTGACGACATTCTAAAGAATCCTACATATTAGAGATGCTCGCTCGAATTTGCACGAAGCAAAATGAAATACCTTTCGATAAGGTCTTTAGATTACGCAGGATAGATCAAGCAAAGCGGGAAAATTGCCTCATAAGAGGACTTTTGGCATAAATAAGAAAGAGGTTCTTGGTTACATCCAAAAATAGGGCTACCTTTTGGAGAATTACTGCTGCTATCAAAATCTAAAAGGTTGGTTAATACATTTTCAGAATAAGATCTGGATTAAAGCGGATGAATAGACAACAGGTCAGCAAGGTGTTCTAACAACAACACCTCCTTTGCCTACTTCTAAAGCTTAACTATATGGTGGGTCCCCTTCTTCCTCATCTTCATCTGTCTCTGGTATCTCGAACTTGAATTTTCTTAAGCTTCCTTTAGGGAACTGATGGGGCATTCACTGTCCCAGACTCTGAGGGGCAACTGGTTGATAGGCAGGGGCCTACTGGTGCATTCTGGAGGACAAAGACTCGGTGTCCTGGACGATCAAGGGTCTTGCTTCTAAGGTTCCTTCAGCACGAGGGCACGGTGCTTGAAATTCAGGGGGACTATTCAGAGTCGCCCTTAGCAGTTCTGGTTCCATCACAGATGAGGGATTTTGCTCGGCTAGAGCATTCACGTGGCCATACTTTAACTCCCAAAGAGCCATCAAGGCTGAAGAGAATTCTGTCAGGTTCCCGATTACAACATGCGTCTCGGGATCACGGGTGATGGTGCTTTGCAGAATGCGGTACATTGTTGGCCTCTCAGCGGTCGGTGCTTGCTCACACATGCGGATGCATGTTTCCAAGTCGGATACCTTTCCTGACGTTCCTCCAAAGTCGTTCATTTCTTGAACGGGGCGGGAAAGAGGCATATTATTCCTAGCAGTCGAACGACGCTTAACCATCTAGAAATATGATGCTTAATCAATCTAGATTATAAAAGGGAGACCTATGGTTCTCCTGAGATCATGCTATCGTTTAGATTCAGACTACTTATCTTGCATGCATAGATCCTTTTTGCAGTTGACTTTTACAAAAATTTTGGTGCCCAAGTCTTTGATCATAAATTTTACCTTTTCCTTTAAAACAAAAATTCGAGAATGAATCAACTCTTTTCTTTTAAATCTAGAACTCTTCTTCGAAACTTTTATCTTTTGTTAAGACATATGTTTAAAAATAAGTTTTTAAACACTTTTCTTTGTGATCAAGAACTTCTTTCACAAACCTTTTTCCTCAAGAAATCATTTTACCCGAATACTTTTTACTTGGAATTTCATTATCAAGGTTTTTTCCCTTATCCATAAAAGAGGCATGCTTGCTCAAATCTGTTTGTTTTCGATAGTCAAAAATTATGAATTCAAAATCTAAAATCTCTATACTATCATACCTCGATTTTTGTTGAAGATACGAGGGTGATGGCGAGCTGTGGGTTGCTGCTGTAACTTATCACGAAGCAATTCATATGCACATAAACACTTAGCTTTAACTTAAACAAAGAGACAGGTCTGCAGAGTTGCAAGCCTGCTCTGATACCAACTGTAATAGCCCGGTCCCGAGATAGGGATTAATGGATGGGGACGGGATGTTATTAAGGGATTTAATGAGTAAAGTCGGAAGATTAACGAAGAAGTTTAAGAATAAAGGTACGCTTTGAAGATAGTTGATGATACTCAGGTTTACTTGATTAAGAAGAAAACATGCTTTAGCGGAATAAAACGGCTAACTAATCAGATACCAACAAGCATAGGCTCTTTTATAGGCGAAAGGAAAACATACTCGGAAAGCGGAAATAAACTTAATATGCGTCTTATATATATATAATCGTCTGGGAATATTCTTAGAATCTCAAATAATCATAATAGAACCTTGAACGGAATTTAGAAAGAGTTAATCAGAGTAGCAGAACACATAATAGGATTTCAAAGAAACTTATATAATAGCAAAACAATCTTGGCAGCCAACCCACATCCACAGCCACCATCATCCTCGGCATCTCAACCTGAAAACATTTGAAAAAGAGGGCGTGAGCACCAATGTACTCAGTGGGTTTTTTAATGAAAGCTTCTTTAATAATTTGAGAAATATCCAACAATGAACTGGCGGTATATGGAGAGCAAAACGCAAAAGCCCTCTCCATATCCGCAAAATCTTTTCTTTACTTTGGGCCCAACCTTGGCTCAAACCTGATGTCAACTGTACCCTTAGGCATGCCATGGGATAGAAGAGGGGTTACCTCAAATATCCAAACGAGTTTGCGAGGGAATTAACCAAGTAGTGACTCCCTCTAAAAGTTGTGAGCTCAATTTCTGCTTAAGCGAAATGCTAAGTCCTTTTCTTCTTTCATCTTGCTAGCAAAACCAATCTTAGAGCAACACGTCTAAGGGCTAGTCCTTTAATAAAGCATAATCTTGGCCTATAAGAGATTTAATGCTACCCTAACAAGGCAATCCTTAATTCTTAACTTACGAGCCTTAACACAATATAAACATTCAATACAAGGAGATGAACGTAAATGAATACGAATTTCAACTAAAGACTATTCTAAACATCACATGCTAAGCATAACAATACTTTAATATTTCTAGCATTTCTGAACATGCTCAAGAGCTTAATTAGAACATAATATCTTTTTTTCCTTCCTTCCTTGTACAGAGATCGATCAGGCAGAGCAAAAATGCTTTATTGGATATTTCATTTGCCCTATATGCTTCTAGAGCTTATTAGCTCAAACTTTAGATGAGTATAGATTTACCCACCTTGATTACTGGACAGAAGATGAAGCAACGAGCTGAAGATCATTCTCTGATTTGCTACGAGGCTCACTTCCTCCTACAAAAGTCGAATCATCGACTTAGCGACCTCCTTTGAAGAAATCGACTATCTAAAGCGAGAAATAATGAAATTTTACTCGAAGACTAAAATCTAAGATTTATTTACAGATTGCACGACTTTATAAATTTCAAGAAGAATTTATTTAAAGAACATCTCGACTTGATTTCCCAATTTTTAAACAAAGAATAACTTGAATAGATTACTCGAAATAAATTGAGAATATCTTGATTGATTCTCTAAAATTTAACTTGAAAATAACACGACTCGAAAAGCTTGAAAAGCTCGGGAAGAGGGTACGAAAATAGCTGAAAAGAAACGGCGGAAAAACAACACAGAGAAGGGGGGCCGCCGCGGCGCACGTGGGCACCGGCAGGCTCCCTCCCGCCGCGGGGCAACCTTGCCCCGGCGGGCTCCCTGCCGCCGCGGGGCCGCCTTGCCCCGGCGGGCTCCACGCCCCCGGCGGGCTAGGCGCGGTCGAAGGAAGGTGGCTAGCTCGGCATCTTGTCGAGTTGTAACGGCGGCAGAGCTGCCCACTACAACCCAACAGCGCCCCTAGCACTTTTCCTCACCGCAATCCTTCCACGCCACTCCGCTTGTCATCTTGCAGAACACTTACGAAGAACGCTTTTTTACTTCGACAGAACTTTCTCGGCTCTTACGAGCTTTCCCACTCTCTATGAAGTGAAATGGATAGAAATAAGCAAATGAATGCAAAGGGGTGGCCTTGTATTTATAGGAAAAGCTTTGGCTTCCAAGGGAAGCCACTTCAGTGCAAGAATACTGCAAAAGTTACCCCGGGTTCGGTTAAAAGCTGTTTTATTCGATGCCGAGGTCCAAATGACCTCAAACACGAAATCTAAAAATACCGGGAGACTCGTTGGCTCGAATACTAGTGAACCAACTTGATTCTTGAAAAAGACGGGGTCGTCTGAAGAAAGACGAGCAAAGATTTCCTTTTTGGAATTACTTTTTACTATTCACTCAGACTGACAGATTTTGCTCCCGAGCTTTCGATTGACCTCAGAATGGTAATCCGTGAACGCCAACGGAATCCTTGGGTCATTTCCTATAAGAGGGGCCTGACAGAACTAGACTCGGATCAACGAGAGGGATTTCATAAATTTCTCAAAACACGAACGCACGTAAAAGTTA
Source organism: Perilla frutescens (assembly GCA_026008535.1). Lineage (NCBI taxonomy): Eukaryota > Viridiplantae > Streptophyta > Magnoliopsida > Lamiales > Lamiaceae > Perilla > Perilla frutescens. Next base: position 11,950,109 of record BRKX01000005.1, read on the forward strand.
CTATTCATTCATCCTTTAAATACGCTTTTCATCACCGGGAACTCAATTGACTTCAGAATTAAAATCCGAAAACACCGGCATACTCCTTGAGTTAAAACCTTTCTAACGAGACCATGAATGGCCATAAAAGAATTAAGATCAAATTTTCCGAAAAGATGATTTTCACGAAAACTGACCCTTAAAGTCGTGACTGACATCTGACCTCAATTAACCCTAATTAATTTTCTTCCTTAACTTCTTAATTACCATTAAGAATCCTCTAAACCTTAATTAAAAATCTGAGGTGTTACAGATATACTGTGATAACTCTGGTGCAGTGGAAAATTCGAAGGAACCCAGAGCCCATAAGGCAAGTAAACACATAGAAAGAAAGTACCATCTTATATGAGAAATTTTTAAGAGAAGAGACATAATGGTGGTCGAGATTGCATCGGAGGACAATCTAGATGATCCATCCATGAAGAGCCTGCCGGCTAAGACCTTTGATGGTCACGTCGAGAAAATGGGAGTGATATGTAGACCCTGAGCGCAGTTTGAGTTTATTGTTTTGATTTGAGAGTTTGCCAGTTTGTTATTATGCTTGAAAGACATGCTTCAAGTATAAGTGGGAGATTGTTAGTTTTGTATACTGGAAGACTTGTCTTTGTATACTTTTCTGATGATATGATGATATAGATTGAATCTTATTGCAGTTACTATTTGCATTTACATTATTGTTTATGCATATTCCATATACTTATATTGTAGATGATACGGTGTGGGTGAATATATGGTAAGATCATATCATCAGATTTTTTTATTGTATTAAAAGGCTCATGGCTTAGATGGTCATGAATACACCATCAATACACTGTAGAATAATCTGATAATTAGTTTGTCTAGACTAATTGATTATTCTAATACACATGTTAGTGTATTGAGGAGGATCACGATAGGATACTGTTCTCTACTCTGACCCTATTAGTGAGAGAACAAAGATCCACAGAGTTCGGGTCCTTAACTTATATTTATTGGCGAGCATACGTATGCTTTGTTGATTGCTTTGATTTATCAATAGGTGAGATTCTTTGATAGAATCAATAAACTCGATATCTTGGGTAATAACATTTTCATATATGATGTGTCGTGCAATATATATGAGCACTGTGTCCTGGTGCGCCAGGTTGATGATGTTCGCTTGAGGAAACACAAGTTCATGTTGAAATCATGCAGGTGGAATTTATTCCATACATGAATAAAGTTTGTGTGGCACTACTCAAAGTTTTAGAAGTTAATTAATTATAGTTGTCAGATGCTTACATAATTAATTAATTAACATTAGATCTTCAACACGGGGAATTGGTGAACTGAAGGAGAAAGCATATTTAGAAATATGTATTAAATTGGCAAGTTAGTATTATTTCTTTAGTGGAATAAAAATAATACTTAATTTATTTAATTATATTCTAAGTTTATTGGATATTAAAAATTAAATAAATTAGCAGGCAAATTTAATATTCTTCTAGATCCCTGTTGTAGCCTAATATGAATTTAATGGACTGGAGATGGAAAAAGAGATAGAGGCCCAAACCTAGTAGGGTTGGGACACTAAAATTTCGACCACCTCCTTATAAATAAGGAGGTGGGGGGACAAAATTTATGAGAGAAAAAATTAGCCCTCTTGTATTCTCTTTATCTCCACAGATTCCATACCGATCTAGTAGATTTCAGCCCACCCTGAATCTAGATATAGTCTGGGAATACAGCAGAAGACCTTGGAGTGGAATTGCACAGTAAGGGGTGTCGTTTAGATCATACATAACAGCAAGATTAGACCTTTAATCTTGTCCTCAACCCGTCATTTAATTTGTAAGTCGTTTTTCGATATTCTATGTTTCCGCTTTTAGTAGAATCGAAAATCGGCTATGCATGTTTATTGAACTCAGTTAATTAAATCATATAAGATGCATGAATATACGACATACATGACATTAGGATTAAAGAACATCCAATGAGATCCTGTGGTGGTTTAATTCTAAAAAACCCCAACATCATCCTCGTATTGACGAAATTGTGTAATTTCGCCCGTCAGCTTGAGAGTCAAACCAGGTAGAAAGAATTTGTGCAGGAACTTGTGCGTAAGACTTTCCTAGCTGTCCACAGACCCAGCGACTAGAGATAGGTACCATTCCTTAGCTTTATCTCGTAAAGAGAATGAAAATAGGCGTAAGTGAATGGTTTCATCGGGGATTCCATTCATCTTCACTGTACTGCAGATCTCCAAGAACTATGTCAAATGTACATTCGGGTCTTCAGTGGCCCGTCCTCCATATTGCTTTTGCTAAACCATTGAGACCAACCCCGATTTCAACTCGAAGTTAATTGCATTGATCTGAGGTCCAAGAATGTCTCCATGGTTGAGCACTGGAACAAAGGGCTCATTAATTGGAGGAGGCTCTGCGGCTCGAGCATCCTCTTGCTATTCCATTCTCCGCTGCATTTCCTCTAACTGTCTCTGCATCTTATGCATCTATTCAACCGTAACAGGAGCTTGTTGTTTTGCCATCTCTCTTCTTCTTCTTCTTCTTGTGTTTTTGTGGTGGATGGTGGCTTCAATCTCAGGATCAAAAGTTTGAATTGGTTCCCTTTGAGACCGTGTATGCATACACAATCTAACCATAAGAAAAAGAAGGTTATAAAATTTTAAAAGAAAATAAACTAAAACAGAAAAATAAATGTCTAGATTAACACAAGAAATTAAATCTAAATAATAGAAAATAAAAATTAAATCCCTGGCAACAGCACCAAAAACTTGTTCGGTATTTATTTTCACCTAAACTGCAAGTGTACAGTGAGGCTTCTAGTATAGCAATAAACAAGATCGGGTTAAAATATTGTCTTTTCCTTTCACCGGAATTTTAGATTCCTCACGAAAGGAGACTGTACCACTTACCGACTCATCAAGCTCCACAAACATGCTTCTTTTGCCACACATATGGTTGTTTGCACCTGTATCAAGGTACCACATGTCATCTTATCTTCCATCTTCTCCTTTATATGCTAAAAGTTAACTCGCATTTTCTTATTTTTTTACTTTCGGTAAAGTTGGTCTTCTCTTCAACCTTAGATTTGGCCTTACTACATTCGGAAGCATAATGCCCAAATTTATGATAATTATAACATTCTATGGAAGATTTTCCGTACCTCGATTTTGCGTAGCTCCTCTCTCTGCCATTCATCGAAAACTCTTTTCTTTCTTCAAAGCCTCCTTCTCCACGTCCACGGCCACAACCATGACCTTGTCCTTGGCGTCGTCCTCTCCCATATTGGCAACGGTCATTGCTAGATCTTTCTTCCTACTCTTTTGAACTCACTTTCATTTTTAAAAGTTGTTTAACAATATCTCATTTCTTTCTTTTTTTTCGTCATAAGCTTGTAGTGATCCCAACATGAGATCAATAGTCATTTCTTCCAAATTTTTAGTTTCTTCAATTGTCACAACTATATGTTCAAACTTGGGAGTTAGTGAACACAATATTTCTCCATTATTCTAACATCATCCAACTTTTCACAATTTCTTTTCGTTTGATTTGAGACCATTAAAACTCTAGAAAAATAATCCGAGATAGATTCGGACTCCATATATAATGAATCAAATTTACCTCTTAAAGTTCGGAGACATACCGTTTTTACTTGCTCCACTCCTTTGCACGAGACTTGGAGCTTCTCCCACACTTCTTTAGCGGTGGTCGCACTCGAGATTTTCTCGAAATCATCATCTCTCAAGGCTTCATAAATTAGATATAGATCTTTCTTATCGCTCTTTCTCTCATTCCTTAACTTATCCCTTTGTCCTTGGGGTAGAGTCTCCTCGTCTTGCGGTTCCTCATACCCTTTCTCTACAATCTCCCACACATCATGAGCTCCTAAGAGAGCGTTCATCTTGATGCTCCAATTATCAAAGTTGCTCTTATTGACTATAGGAACTTGGAAAGATTGTAGATTACTAGCCATTTCATAGGAGGATCTTATGGCTCGAATACCACTTTGTTAGAATTAAGACACTGTTTATTTGGAGGATGAATATATTTGAGAGTTTAATGAGTGAATGTGTATGGACAGGAATGTGTATATGTTGGAGGAATTATGAAGGAAGACACAATTCTCTATTTCTCAACTATCAATTCTCATTCATTCACTACACCCATATATATAGTTACACTGTTAGTCTTGTTCTAAATCTAGACTATTCTATATTATTCCATATATGTAAATATATACATTTTTTCTAGATTTTGATTCTAAATTCTTCCTTACTTTTCTATTTTCTAGCTAATTCTAGACATTTTTTTCAAAATATCTAACAAATCATGTTTAATATTCGAATTAAGTTCCCCAAATTTAATTTATTGGTCATAATAATAAGTGGTGTTCAGTGTTCTAGAGATAGAGCGAACATAAGTTCAAAAGATACTACTTATAATCTAATTCTCCACAGGTAGCATACCGAAATACAATTATTAATTAAGATGTGGCTATATTAATTTTCAACCTTAAAACTCTTGTGTCAATTCAAATACAAATTAAATATAGTTATGACTGGCACGTAAAAATAAATAAATTAGCAATCAATTTCTTTTTTGCAGAAAAAAACAAACAAACAAAGATCATGTACCAGCTGGCTTGTAAAACACTACAAGAATATATTGCAATACACAATTTTAGAAAATTTAGACATTAATACAATCAGCTAGTTAATTATTACAAGTCCAAACAGCCAGGCGGCATGTAGCAGAATTACATGCATTCACAAATTCAAACCCTACGATATATTACGCATATTTAATTTAATCTAGAGAGGTGGGCAGACAAATCCCGGCGGCGGTGTAAGGCCGCACGTCGCCAACACTTGCAGCGCCAACGGCAGGAAAATGTTGAGATTTAGTAGCTTAAGCCTTATTGTTGTGCACAAACAAATCGCCGCTTCCAACTCCAGCAGCCCTTGAAGCACCGGGCAGCATATGTTTTCCACAGGATTTCCGATTCCGACATGCACCAATCCACCTAGGACGTCCAGGCAGAGCCCTAGTTTCAGCGCATCTATCGGGCATGTCGCAGCCGGAGGTGGTTTGCCACCGCCGCCTGGTGGGGTGTAGGGAGGATAAGAGGAGGAGGGCGGCGGTCTTGTCCCCGGAGGGTTTGTGATTGGCGGCACGATGATGGGCGGATTAACTATGGGCGGGAGAACCCCTCCGCCGTGGTGCGGCGGCGAAGGTGGGTGAGGGCCGGGATGCTTAGGTGGGTGGGGGTGGTGTTTGGGAGGCGATGGTGGATGAGGACGGTGATGAGGCGGAGTTGAAGGCGGCTTAGGGCGGCCGCCGTATGGTGGATAAGGTGGTGGGCAGTTTTTTTGCCATGAATAAGCTGGTGGCAGTGTTAATAACATGCAAAACATGCACATATACAACATTGCTACACTCTTTGAACCCATGCCTTTTCCTCTTGTTTATTTCTTGATAACTTGAGTTTGTGATGTGTAAGGTTTCATTCAAAGACTTTATAGATAAATTTTGAGGTCAACCCGTGAATGATTTGCTGGAAACTACTTAATTTAGAATTTTTTTTTATTATTTATAATTTTGTTGTTATATTTCATTTATACTATAATAGTAATTTAGAAATTCTTATATTAAAAATATATTCTATTTAATTGAAAGATGAAATTCCTTAAACAGCATATGAATGTATGCGTAATTAGTAACTATAAAAACCTTTGTTAATGAACAACTAATTCATCTTATTGATGAAATTCCATTCAATTAAACTTAAATATTATATTAAACTTCGTAATATAAGCGAAAGGTTGGACAAAACTATTAGAAATTAAGACTTAGGGAACTAGCATGGGGAAAAGGAAACATTGAAAATCTCAAAATTGTCGATCATGACGAAAGTATAAGTGAATTAATATTGAAAGAAACCGAAGTTAGATCGACGATAAGCTTTGTAATATGAGTTTGAAATTGAAATTAAAGTTTTGTAAGGTTGTGGAATGGGGAAATCGCGAAGTTCAATGTAAATCCGTGACTGTATATATATATATATATATCCGTGATGGACTTGTCTTCAATTTAAAGAATAGTTTGTGTGTGCACCGATTTTCCATCTTCGTCTTTATCATTTTTATCCATATTATCTGTCCCTCATTTATTTTCATATTAATCAATTTTATTTTTTATTTTTGTGCGAACAACTATTTTTTCATCTCATAATATTAACAGCTTTAAATATATAAAATTCGCCACCTAAAAATGCACTATGTAGTAGTTTTATTTTCAATCAATAATTCTAAAGGATAACGTCTAAATTAATTGATCACCAAATTATTTTAGCAACTGACATTTTTTCCTAATTAAACAAATTTTCGCCTCAAATTGATCCTCAAAATCTTCAAACGTATTACTTTACTTGCTTCTTCTTTTTTTTTTTTTTTTTTTTTTTTTTGCTCACACACCTGACCTGTGGTATCGAGGAGATTCGAACTTGTGACTTTTAGTCTTCAAACAATCTCACTCCACTACTAGGCTATCCCCACTAGGACTACTTTACTTTCCTCCCTTGTTCGTTTAGTTAAGACGGTTACTAACATGTGTTAAAAACATACTCTGATACAAATTTTTTTCAAATGCTCTCATATAGTTTCACACACCAACACATGACTTTTTACGCATATATAGATTAAAGCATATATATATTTTTTCAAAAATTTGCATCAAATAAAATAAACTGTAATTTCTTCCCCGAATTAATCGAGGGTGGGCGTTATTGTGCGACGACTGAGTTTGGTCGTTTTGCCATGAGAAGTCGCCGGAGGGGTGGAAGAAGGTACAGATTTGATTTGAAAATTTTGATTATGCACAAAACTACTCATGAGAAAATTGTCAGAAGACCAATATTCTTTACGCTATCTCTAATTTTAATTAATCTAAATTCTTACTCAAATGACCGTTGTCACTTGTGAAAATGTTATGTTTTTATTGCACTTTCATTTTCAATGAATAATTGTTTTTAGAATATGAGCGTATTTTATTTTATTTTTTATTTAATTTTAGATGGAAAAAAGGGAACTGGGAGTTTTGAATTTGAAATATATTTCTTCCTTCACCGATGGATATGTTAATTGATACATATGTAACCTACCTTCGTTCAAATATCCTGTTGCATTGCTTTGTGTTTCAATTAGTGTTTCACTATTAAATTTATGATTTTAATAATATGGACAATTCTCCTGTGCACTAGGCGCACATAAGACGGTTAACGCGTTTCAATCCGGTCAACGCACGTTGACCAAAAAAGCCGTCAAAACAGTTGATATTTTCTAGGGATGCAGGTGATACTTTTTGAATTTTGTGTGATATTTTTTAGCATTAAGGTTCATTCTACTGATTTTGACATTTTTTTTCTAGCGCATACTTTTTGATGATACATATATGATTTTGGGCTTTTGAATCATATTTTTTTAGTGTTGCGACTTATATTGATTTTGATATTTTTTTTATCAACGCATGTTGACTCGATCAACGCGTTAATCGTCTGGTGTGCACTAGTGCACACAAGAGCTGCCCTGATAATATACCCCCTCCATTTCATTTTATTTGTTGTTTTAGGTATTTTATCTAGAATTAACAATTAATTTTGTGGACAAATATACTCATTCTTCATATATGTCATAAAATCTTCTTCAATTATATTTTTCTAAAATAGAGGTTGTGATATGGTTAAATTAGAGAGAGAGTATGTGAAAACATATAAAATAACAAATATTTTAAACCAAAACAAAAAAATTAAAACAACAAATAAAACGAAACGGAGGTAGTATATGATAAAATGAAAAATGGAGTTTCTGTTTGCACCCCCATATTTACTCTTTGCACCCCAAAAGAAAAAAAGAAAAAATAAAATAGTTTTGAAGTTACTTAAATACCCTTTGTTCAAAAAGAAAAAATTAAGTGTGGTTCGAAATTTTATTTTCGAACATACATAATTTTAAAATAAGTCACGTTCGGAAATTAATTTTCGATCACATCCAGAGCAAAGAGTAAATATGGGGTGCAAACAGAAACTCCCAATGAAAAATTCATTACATAAATAATAAATAATGATGTTTAACATTTGTCAAGGAAAACATGAATTAAAAAATTAAAAAAAAATATTATTCTTGATAATTAAATTGTGTGTTTACTAATAATTAAGGAAAAACCAAACGGATTTTTTAACTACGAAATGGCAAACCCTCACGTACGACGTCGAACCACTGTCAATTTTTGTTTAACTTTAATTTTAATTTGTCCAAGCCTAAGATAAAATAATTAATCCTGCCCAAAATCAAATGCCAGTTTCACTCTGCCATTAAAAAAAGCTTGCATCTTCTCGATATTCTAACCAAAAACTGCAGGTAACAATATGTAATGCGCTGCAAACAAAATCCTGCATTAGAAGAACTCAAGTTCCTCTTCTACTCAGCCACGAATCCCACGACCGATGAATCTATAAAACAGCTTATTAATGCATATATTATATTTTATTTTGAGATACACTACTTTGAAACGGTCTAAGAGATCTCATTTGATTGATCTATTTGATTGATCTATTTGATACAAGAAGTGGTTCCTCCTGCCCCTTTTCTTTACTTTTTTATTTCTGTTTTTTTAGTGGTCCCCATCCATCGTTTTCTTTTCTTTTAATTTTTTTTTTTACATTTTAATTTCTTTTTTTTTATTATTTTTCTTACATATATAAATTCAAATTTGGTTGAATTAATCAATTTTTTTTTTATTCTGCATCTTGTGCGGTACATTTGTTTGAAGCGAGAAAATTTCGATTTTGGTCTCATAGGTCATGGGGTATTCCGTTTCTGGTCCCGACGGTTTCACTTTTGGTCCCATAGGATACGAAGTATCATTTTCAGTCACGCTGTCACGGTTTCTATTAAAATTTGAATCAATTTTGGTCCCATTTTAATATCAATTTTGGTCTCAAACGTTAAAATTTCCAGAATATCATTAATGTTTTTGGAGGTAAATTTCACCTATTATTGGTATGATTTTGGAGGGAATTTTCACATCTTTTTGGAGGAAAAATTCCAACCATCATTGACACTATATATACCAACTCACCAAACAAAATAAATATCCCACACAACACAATTACCAAGCTACCAAAGCACAAGAAAAAATACCAAAAAAAGCTTGTTTAGCAGAGCTTGCTTTCTTGGTTGAGAACACCTTCAGGCCTTCTAAGCCCCTCTTTGCAGCAGTAGAAGGTCCACCAATGACCACATTTGGATGGAATCTCATTGGACCAGGAGTCCTGATCTGAACACCCATTGTTGTTGGTTGTAGAGCATTGACAGCTTGTGATATGGTATAAGCCTCTTGATGCACACCACTCTGCCTTGGTTGGGAACTTCCAGCAAGTACAACTCTTTTTTTAGCCTAAAATTCAGATAGTAACTCAAATTTAGATGGTAATTAAATATAGATAGTAAGTCAAGTAAATTAACAACAACAACTCACAATTGGAGTCTGCTGCATTGGATTGGGGATTTTTGAAAAGGCTTGCAAAGGATTTTGAATAGGGATGGGCAGATTGGGGCTCAGATTGTTTCTTTGAAAGAGGAGAGTGAGCAGACTTGGAATGAGGAGATAAATGGGTTGGGGTAGTCGGCGCAGATAAAGAAAAGGGGGGTAGGAGTTGTTTCTCAGATTCAGTCAGAGAGGCGGGCTCTGCAGCAGACCTATTCGAATTAGTCTGCAAAATAGGATGGGAGTTCACGGCAGATATAGAGGGAGGATGAGGGAGGCTTTCAATTGGGAAGCCTTGGCAAAAAATAATCGAAGAGGGCTGTGTAACAGCCATGGAGGGGCCGAGAATGTGGGATGGAGAATTGGAGGTTGCAGGGGTCGGGGGTGGGCTCAGGCGGCTTTGTGGAGGTTGATGAGGCGCCGGAAGTGACGATGTAACATCCCAGAATTTTCGAGAGTTCTCTAAATTTATTTAGAAGACTAAAGAAAATAATTGGAGCTAAAATAAAATAAAACAGATGTAAGTCGCGACCTTTTCGTGTATTTTATGTGAAAATCGATTATGAGATTTTGCGTTTGTCTCCGGAAGATAGTCAATATTGGTCTTTTCTGGAATATAACGACCTAAAGGAAGCTGTTGGTGCTTTCAAAATTTTAATCTGACCTCTACAGGAGTCTCAGAATTGAAAATCGTAAAGAGAAAGCCTATGAATAGTAATTTTTGCGTGCGTTCGTGATTCGAAAAATTCACGAAATCCTTCTCATTGATCTGAGACTTGTTCTATCAAGTCTATCTTATAGGAAATGACCCAAGGAATCCGTTCGCGTTCACGGATTGCCAATCTGAGGTCAATTGAGCGCTCGGGAGCAAAATCTGTCAGTCGTAATGAATAGTAAAAGTAATTTTTGAAAGGGAATCTTTTCTCGTTTCTCTTCAGACGACTCCCTCGTCATCCCGAGTTGGGTTAGTTCAATAGTGCTCGAGCCAACGAGTCTCCCGGTATTTTCGGATTTTGTGTCGGAGGTCATTTGGACCTCGCCATTGAATAAAGCAACTTTTATTGAATCCGAAAATTACTTTATTAGTATTTTATATCCGAAAAAGTTATACCCGCCCTGAAGTCCCTTTTCCTATAAATAGGGGAGGGGGGAGCTCATTTCTCCTTGCTCATTCTCTCTCTTCTCTCTTTTTCTCTCTCGTTCGTGTTGACGAACGAGAGAAACCCGGGCCTGCGCCGAGTAAATCGCGCATGCGGGCCCAGGTTAAGTTTTATTTGGGGGGTGCTGCTGCGGGAGTAGCTGTCGAGCGCCGGAAGGCTGCCGGAGAGCCGCCGCCACCACCGCTGCCGTGGATGACCGAAATTGCCGTCGTCGTGCCGCCGTCGCGCCGCCGCTTCGGACGTCTCGTTTCAGTCCATTTCTCATCCTTTATAGTTGAAATTTTAATATGTTGTGTATTTTAAATGGTGCTTCATTTCGTATGTTGAGTGCGTCATCGTTCGGTGGCCGAAAACTAGCGAAATCGCCGGAAAACATGAAAAATAAAGGGGCGCCGATCAGTTTCGGTTTTTGCCCGATTTCGCCCATTTCGGGTCATCAAATTGAAAAATTTTCTTTTGTAAAGTTGTTCGAAAAATTATTTCCTATAGGACTGCCAAGTTTCGTAATTTGCCGATAAGTTTTGATTAAAGTCGATTATTTTAATCAGGCGGTTATTTTTATAATTAAAGCATGTGATTTTAGAAAATTCCAAAAATTTTATAGTTTAATAAAGATTAATGTGGGGTCATGCCTGATTATTTTCATAATTTTTGGATAAGTGAAAAGTGCAATCGAGGTTTGTTGTGTAAAATTTGATTAAAATGACAAGTTACGGAAAGTGACCTCTGTCAAATCTTTTGGTCCCATTAAATCGGAAATTATATTTTGGAATTTATTTCCTTATATGTGGAAGTTGTTAGAGGTCTCTAGAGTCGCGCATTCTTAGTTGAAATATAATTAAAGTGAATAAAAGCTCCAATTAAATTAAAGTCGAGTTCTGAAAATTAGAGCAACAGTCCTAAAATAAGGTTTGACCTTGTAGGACTTGTTGAGCCGGTCAAAGGAGCTGACGGATGAGTATCGAGAAGTTTGATCACCCGAGTTGATCTAATCAAGGTGGGTTTATTTCCAAAACCTATCTATATTTGAGTTATTAACTCATAAATATGATAGTCATAGTTAGAATATCCAAATAAAATATTTGAAAAATTATCTGCTCAAGTCTCTGCTAGAGTAATAGTATTATACTATTGTATAATTAATGAGAACATAGTATTATACTGATGTATAATTATTGAGAACATAGATTATGCTGTGCCATAATTATTGAGAACATAAATTATGCTTTGCCATAATTACTGAGAACATAGATTATGCTTCATCATAATTATTGAGAATATAGATTATGATTTATCACAATAAGTGAATATAGATTATGCTTCGACATAATTAAATAGAATAGATTATACCTTGTCATAACTAAAGTCTATGGATTAAAAGTTAAGGTGTAGAGTTTAAAATTCATAGTATATAGATTAAGGTTAGAGTTTATATTTAAAGTCTAAAAGTCATAGTTTAAAGTTACAGTATATTAAATGTTTATGGTGTATTGATTATTCTTGTGTATAATGAGTTGTACTTTTTGGCTTGTGCTTTTAGTATTAAACTCAAGTTATAGAATGATTTCCGTTTAAGGAATATGAAGCATAATTGAACTAAGTTTGATAGAGGACTTAAAGGTTAGCATAGATGTTATATTAAGAGGATGGCATAGTTTTTACGCTTATATCATATTATGCGCTTTATAGAGAGAACATAGAACAAAGGATAGGCAGGAACTGTGATTCTTGCAGTTGTGATGATATTCACTAAAGGTGTCACTGTGAGGTAACCCCTGCACATACACGTGATCTGGGCATCACTATAGGAGTCAATGCTAGGTAACCCCTGGTATACTCAGAGTCAATGCTAGGTGATCTCTGGTACACTCTTCTCGGATTAGCGAGGTAACCCCTCCCTTTTCCTATCAGCGACATGTCATAGAGTGCAGTAGACGACAGAAGGAGCTACAGGGTACCAAAGAGAAGTAAAAGGTTTGCAGAAATAGGAAGGGCTTTCGCGTTTTGCTTTCCATTATCTGTGTTTATATTTTGGATATTCTGTTACAGTTTTTATTAAAGATTGAGTTAAAAGTTTAACCCACTGAGTGCTTTAGTATTCACGCCCAAAATATTTTCAAAATGTTTTTCACAGGTTGAGATGTTGGAGGTGATGGCTCGATGTACTGTTGTGGGTTGATCATTCCTTGCTGTCTCGTTCAGACTGAATTATTAGTCATGAGTATGTTGTTATATGATACAATATTACTCCATTATTTTCCGCTTAAACTCTGATACAGTTGCCCCATAGTATGATTGCATGCTATGTTTTGTTTTTGGGCTTATCTGAATTGTATTCTTTATTGAATCATGATAAATAAAGTCCTACTTCTTTTCATAAATCCAAGCATGTTTCATTACAGTTTTCGACCTATAAGTTGGTCATATTTGGTTGAGTCTTGGATTCTATTTATTTTCTAGTTAACCTATGAACGGGCCTTATCTTGATTAATTGCTTCTGTCCTATGAATGAGACATAAAATAGTTTATTTGCCTCTGACCTATTGATGGGTCTTAGTTGTTGTGACCTATGGAGAGGTCTTGCTTATTTGAAGAGTCAGAATCCTATCTATTAATTGTTGGATTCTGTTTGAATTTGATCAGCCTATGAATAGGCATTCTTTTGACTTGATTGAATCATTTGACTTCGTTGATACGTTGAAAGACGTGGATTTCTTTCAGTTACAGAGGTTAAGCTGCCCAAGTCTCTGCGGCATATAACCTATTCTTGTTCTAAAGCCATTTCATTTGATTATCATAAATAGTATTTCCTTTTTGAGTAACACACCGACCCTCATTTATTATTCCTTTTGGGACCGGGGCATTACAGAGGACCCTCTGGATTTTTGATTATACCTCCTTTTTACTTGTATTTTTTCCGTAGTGTCCCCATCCTAATCCTCGGGACCGGGGCGTTACAGACGAGTCGGAGATGGCGATGGGGGTCTGGGCGATGGGAGAAGCCAGTCGGCGGGCAGAGGAAGAGACGGGTGAGACAATTGGGTTAGAGGGGGAGGAATAGAGGTTGCCGGTGACGGGATGGGTTGAATTATGGATTTAGGTCTAATTGGGTCTAATTTTCCCTCTAAAATGACATGCACGTGAGTCATACGTGATATTTCCATCCATCGTTAAATCAGCCGTCTAATTTGTGGGACTAAAATCGATACTGATAAACCTATGGGACTAGTTTTGGGTAATTTTTTTGAAAAAGGACAAAAAGTAAAACCGTCGGGACCAGAAACGGAATACCCCATGACCTGTGGGACCAAAATCGAAATTTTCTCTGTTTGAAGCTAACGCGTGGACGTGTACACTACGCTTGATAATTATATCAATGAGTGAGATTCTCAGATAGGATGAACAACCTCGATATCTTGGGCAGTATCATATACATATATGATGGGTCGTGCAATGGATATGGTCACCGTGTCCTGGTACGCCAGGTTAATGATATCCCCTTGAGGAAGCATATACTTCATGTGAAACCCTACAGGTAGAATTTATTCCGTGCATGACAAATCTTGTGTGGTACTACTCAAAGAACAAGCAGTTAATTAATTATAACTGTCAGAAGCTTATATAATTAATTAATGTACATTATATCTTAAACATGGGGAATGACTGGACTAAAAAAGAAAGCATATTTAGAAACATGTATTAAATTGGTAGGTCTGTATTAATTCTTTAGTGGAATAAAAATAATACTTGATGCATTTAATTATATCCTAATTTATTAGATACTGAAAATTAAATAAATCTATCGGATCAATTTAATATTCTTCTAGATCTCTATTGTAGTCCAATATGACTGAAGTGGGCTGGGGATGGAACAAGAGTGAGACACCGAAACCCATTAGGGTTTGAGATGAGATTTTTGTCCCCTCCTGATTTATTAAGGAGGGGGGACGGAAATTACATAATAATAATCAGTCTCTCTTTTGTACTCTCTTGATCCCCATAGTATTCACACTCGTTTAGTAATATACAGCCCACCCTATAATTAAACATAGTTCGGGAATATAACAGAAGATCGAGAAGTGGAATAGCATCATTATGGGCGCCTAACACACACATTCAACAACAAGATTGGACTTTCAATCTTGTCCTCAACCCGACACAAATTCGTAAGTTGTTTTTCGATTCTATCTTCCACAGTTTTGTAGTTTCAAAAATACAACCTACTTGATAATTCAATTCGCTTTAGTTAAGTACATATGCATGCGTAAAATTTGATATACATGAAGTTAGGACTAATGAGCAACCAATTACATCCTGCGGTGGTTCAATTCAAAAAAACCCCGACAACTGGTATTAGGGCTGGTATTGGCACTGCTCTAGCATTAATCCTAGTGTTTTTCGATTTATATGTTTAAATTTGTTGATAAATTTATAGTGTTTAAATTTACATATTTAATTGTTCATAAAATTCGAATTTAGTAGATTCAAAGTTTGGATTCAATTTTGATGTTTAGTTGAAAATTCCAAATTTTAATCTACGTAATTTTCGTTCATTGTGGAATAAAGGTTTGAGATGATATTTGATGAACATCAAATTTTCAGATTTTAAGTTCTATGACGATCGAAACTTTTGAGTTTAAATTTTCTTATTTTGAACTCTAATTTTTGAAAAATATGAATTAGGTTCGGAATAGAATTTTGATTCATATCAAAATTTTCTTATCTAATTTCTATGTAATTTTCAAAATTAAGGGGATTAAGAATTGTGAAAGGTAATTTTTGGTATACATCAAAAGTTACCTAATTCTAATCCCATTAGGGTTGAAAATAGAATTTTAAATTTGAAAAGTATTTGAAGAGGATCAAAACTTCCATATTTATTATTTGGTAATTTTCGCCTCATTGAAATGAATTGGAATAGATTTTTGGTTAATATAAAAATTTCCAAGTTTAATTTAAATTAGGGTTTTTTCGAAAATCTTGGTATCAATTTGGTGGATAATGTTAATTAATTTCTAAATTTATTCTTTTGATATTTTCAAGCATATTAAGTTTTAATTTGGTAGATAATTATAATTAATTTCCAAATTTCATCTTATACTAATTTTCAAAAATTTTAATTTATTTAATGGTAATTTTCCAAAATATGTTCATGTGTGGATATCATGTGATATTTTATGTTAATCATGTAATTATGGTAATTGTATTTGTAGACTGTTTTGTTTGCAGGTGGTATACCAACTATCATGGCTCCATAAATTATGTGATGTATGTATTTAATTTATAGTTGAATGTATGTTGGTCGTATGCCAGTTTGACTACGTGATTTTTAATTTATAAGAAAATCCACGGATTACTAGGGATTTTATTTTATTATGTTGTTTTAATGTAATTGAAAAAATAAAATTGTTAGCCCTAGTAGGTGATTTTCGAAAATCACCTAAGTTTTGAGTTGTATTTTTATTTCCTTGTTATTCTAGATATATTAGAATTTTCCTTTTGGAATAGATATTGTATATTGAATAAGGATTGGAGATCGACTCAAATAAGGAAAGAGAAGTAGCCCAGTAAAGGAAGGACATCTTGAACACGTCTCGAAACGCTGATTGGAGCTAGGGTTTCGGCGAGGCGCAAGGTGGTGATCGGTGGTTGATGTTGTCCAGTCTTCCAGAGCTGTCTTTCCAAGTTTATCTCATGAAGCAACATGAAATATAAGCCCTGATAGTTGGTTTTAATTATTATGCTTGTCGTGTTGTTTAGCATGCAATGAATGTTTATCATTTATGTGATATTTGCATGTTTTGAAATGGCATAAAAATGAATCCTCAAACTTAAATAGCTAAGTTGGAGAGATACATACAAAAGTATGTGGAAATCTCAAATGGTCTCCATTAATCTGGTTTAATTAAGAAGTGATTGACATACGTGTTGACAATAGGTCTTCCTCCCTACGGATGTGTCATATCGCTAGAATCTCTAGAAATTAAACCTCTTAATAGATAACTGTAGAACACTGTTAGAACTAATGAACTTCACTAAATGGAGCTATGAAATTCGAATAAGTGTTCTTGGGGTAAAGATGATGGTGTTCACACTTAAATATAATTTATTAATAAACGTCCACCCTACGTGGCTTATTAATTAGAAGATTGCATGACCGAAAATACTTCCTGCTATTAATTTACTTGTCATAAGAAAACTTGATTGACGGTAAATTAAAGGTTAGATTACATGTTTAAAAATGAATTTTACAAACGTCCACCCTACGTGGCTTATAAGAAACGTTTTTAAAATGTCAGTGGATTTACATATATTTCTTTTGAGATTTTTTGATTATATGTACTTATCCTAAAGGTTGTGACTGTACTGCATGTTTACTTTTTAGTTATTTCTATATCGTCATGGCACTCTCCAACTTGTCCACAATTCTCAAAGAAAACAAACTCGTCGGTGAAAACTATAATGATTGGTTTTGAAACTTGAACCTCGTCCCTACTGCTGAGGGTTTAAAATTCGTACATGAGGAGGAATTCCCTCTAAAGCCAGATGAGAATTCTAGTGAAGCACAGAGAGTGAGTTATGATAAGTGGGTTAGAGCTAATGAGATGGTGCGCTGCTACATTCTTGCTTCAATGTCAAACATGTTGCAACATTAATATCAGTTGATGAAGACCGCTTATGACAGAACATTCAATCTCAAAGAGCTCTTTGGTTACCAGAATCGCTCGGTACGGCACTTGGCGATGAAAAATCTAATGAACACGAAAATGTCAAATTCCACTCTAGTAAGGGATCACGTTCTCCAGATGATGGGATACATGTTTGAGATCGAAACCCTAGGTGGTGATGTGGATGCTGAGTTTCAAATTAACATCGTGCTTCACAGTCTATCATCGAAGTTTGAGCAGTTCAGGGTGAACTTCAACATGATAATGAAAGATGTTACTTTATCAGAACTGCTCATGGATCTTCAGGCAGTCGAGCTTATTCAAAAAGGGAACTCGAAGGTACACATAGCTGAAAATTGGGCGTCTTCTTCTGTTGTCAAGAAAAGAGGACCGCACCTTCAAAAGCTGCAACTGTGGCGTATAAAAGAAGAAATCTAAGGCCAAGATTCATTTGGAGGAATTCAAGTCCAAAACAAAGTGCTTGAAGTGCGGTCAGCAGAGACATTAGAAGTCTGCTTGTCACAACAACAACAAGAAGAAGGGTACGTCTCACTCTCTTAGGGATGTCAATCGGGCTAACCCATTTGGTTTCGGGTTAACCCGTTTCGGTTTCGGTCCTATTCGGTTCGGGCCTATTCAGTTAAAATTTTCTTCGGGCTCAAAATCTTCAGCCCTAACCCTAACCCTTCGGTTTTCGGGCTAGCCCGTCGGGCCAACATGTTTATGATTTTTTTCCATCTGTATAAATTATATCTTGATAATTCTCCTAAATAGTCATTATCTCTTATTCTTGAAATAAATTAATACGTGAAAAATAAGATAAAATGAAAAGAACATGACAAATACAAAATTTAATTAAGATCAAACTTTATCAAATGAAAGAAAACAAAAATAAATGACATGAAAATGACAATAATGTTCAATCATAATTTTTTCTTCAAAAAATAATCATTTTAAACTACACCACAAATCTATTTATAGCTTAATCTTCCATCTAATTTGAAGTATAATCTTCTTCTACTTTAACAATATTTGAAGCCCTTTCAACTTCATGTTTGATTCTATCTTCAAAATATTTATCATTTATTAAAAGAAATAATAATATTATAAATTAAATAGATTAAAACATGATAAATTATAATAACTAGTTAGTCTAAAGAAATATAGGTAGGGATGTCAATCGGGCTAACCCGTTCGGTTTCGAGCTAACCCGTTTCGATTTCGGGCCTATTCGGTTCGGGTCGAATCGGTTAAAATTTTTTTCAGGCCAGAAATTAGTGGCCCTAACCCATCCTTTTTTTCGGTTTTTTTAGGCCGGCCCATCAGTTTCGGGCTAAATTGACATCCCTACACTCTCTTATTGTAGAAACATGTGTTAGTGCTATCTGCACTTAAGTGTTCAGGATTGTCATAATCTGAATAGGCAATATGGCAATTTCAAAAGAACACAAAAAGGTTTTGGTTATTCATGTTCGAATACCATGTTCTGGACATTACGGAGAACATTCCGCTGCGAATCTGATTGAAGATCAAGACATTTACTTAATCATGTTGGAGAACATGATCATGTACATGATTGTCCAGAGAGTTTACAAGAGATGTGCCATCCTAGATTCAAAGAGTTGAAGCTGCAGAATCAAGATGGACGTTTCAAAATAGAAGATGCCTTGTTCGTGATGAAGATCAAAAAGGAAAGAAGGAGTTCTATTCAAGGAAGACATCTAAGCTAGGAAAGTCCGATTTAAATAAGGAAATTATTTCCTTGTTAAATTCTAGTCAAAGTAGGACTTCTAATTACCTTGTTTAGGCTATACCTATTGTTTATAAATAACATTGAAATCAGACTAGATTAGGTGACACGAGTTTTTCGAATACACAAAGGGTAGAGAGTCCAAGAGACTTCATATTCGAAGCATATAATATTCGGGTAGACTAGGTTTGATCCACGTGATCATTGTGTTTCTAGTCTGTGTTTGAAACTCACTTTAATACACACTTAAAGGAGTCTCGGGAGAGATTTCCTATGGGAACTAGAGGGATTCTAGATTGTGAGGGGAGCTCACAATTCAGTTTAGTAAAAGAGGTTGAATCGGGTAGGAAAGGGATCGAGTGACGGGAGTCTTCATGTAATAGCCTTTGTAACCATTCAACGAAGTAGTAAACTGTTTCTCATGGACTTGTGAAGTCCCCCTGATGTAGATCAGTTGATCGAACAGGGTTACCAGCCTTGTGTTCTTTATTTGCTTTAAGTTTTTACATTCTGACCTTACATGTTCCCAACAATGTTCAAGTACATGATGATGAACATGATCGCACAGTTTATGTAACTTCAATTGGTATCAGAGCGGGTCGTCTTTGGTTTTTAGTGCGAAAAGAGTCCTGAAAGCTACATTTCTGCGTGAAGGTTTTGGTTGCAGTCCAGCTATGAGTGCAATCAAAGAAGGAGGATCTACAGTCAGACCACCACTGCTAGAAGGCAACAACTATCCCTACTGGAAAGCAAGGATGGGGGCGTTCCTGAGATCGATTGATGAACTCGCATGGAAGAGTGTCACTGAAGGATGGGAAAAGCCAACGGTTGCTAAAGAAAGAAAGCATGTGGAGATTGAAAAGGAGAGTGGACTGTGCCGCAGAAGAACTGGTACAATGTCAACTCAAAAACTCTCAATGCAATATTCTCTACAGTGGATTTTGAGACACATTGTCTAATTTCAACTTGTGAGACTGCAAAAGCTGCATGGGATATTCTGAAAACTACCTTTGAAGGGACAAGTTCTGTGAGGCTGTCAAGACTTCAAAATCTAACTTTAAAATTTGAAAGTCTCAAAATGGAAAAATCTAAATCCATTAGAGAGTTTAATGCCAAACTGAGAAGCATATCAAATGAGAGTTTTGCCCTTGGAGAGCCTATCAGTAATGAAGCTTGTGAGGAAGGTTCTCAGATCTCTTCCAAGGAAGTTTGCCGACAAAGTTGCTGCTATTGAAGAAGCTAAGGACATCAAAAGTATGAGGCTTGATGAACTGATGGGGTCGTTGAGGACGTTCGAGATGAATCTGAATGATAAAGACAGCAGCTTAAGGAAGAGAGGTATCACTCTTAAAACTAAAGTCTCTGAAGATGTACCTGAACATGTACAGAATCAAAAACTTGTACTTGATTCAGATACAATGAACAATATGGTCCTTATCACCAAGAACTTCAGTCGAATTCTTAAAAGAGTAAACAAACAGTCTTCCAGGAGGTCCAACAACAGAAGACAGTCTTCTAGTAATCCCCAGCAAGATAGAAACTCTAACAGTGAGCAGAAAGAGTTTCAACCTTCAAATACAAAGAGAGAAATTCAGTGTAGAGAGTGTGATGGTTTTGGACACATTCAAGCCGAATGTGCCAATACTCTGAAGAAGAATAAAAAGAACTACAATGCCTCTCTTAGTGATAATGATTATGAAGAAAGTAGCAGTGAATCAGAAGAAGAGACCTATGCCTTTACAGCAAAAGTCTCAGAGTTCCAAGATCCTTTCAAACTTGGAGAAGATGAACACTCAGATAATGAAGATTTTAGCCATGAGGAGTTTATTCAGACCTACAAAGAGATGTATGAAAAATGGCTTGAAGTAGCTGAGATCAACAAGACTCTGCAATCTCAGAACAAATATCTTCTCAAAGAAAAGAAGGAATTAATTAGATCTGATTCGGAACAGAAGGTCATTATTCAACAGCAAAAGAAGGAGATTGAAGAGCTGTCTGCAGAACTGAAGTCCATCAAAATGAATGTTAACATGTTGAACAATGGATCTGAGAATCTTGATAAAATTCTTACTACCCCAGGACATTATGGGAAGAGTCATGCAAGTCTTAGATACAATGGTGGACAATCCAAGATAGTGTTTGTCAAAGCAAGTACAAGCCAGCCAGTACATGTACAAAATAATGTTCAGAACATCTTGAAGAACATTATCAAGAAGATGACTACAAATAATGGCAATAGAAAAGGAATAATCTGCCATTATTGTGAAGAAAAAGGCCACGTTCGTCCTCATTGTGAAAAATATCTCTCTGATCTGAGGAGAATGAGAAGAAGATTTGTGGCTCAGCATTCCAGCGACCCCCCAGAAGAAATCAGCTACTCAGCAAAGGAAGAAGCCTGCACAGAAGAAGCAATGGATTGTCAAGTAGACCAGTCTGATTGCCCATACTTCACTAAGGGTTGAAGACAAAAGCAGTTGGTACTTTGACAGTGCCTGCTCAAGACACATGACTAGAGATTGCTCAGTAGTGTTGAATCTGAAAGCTTGCTTATCAGATTTTGTTACCTTTGGAGATGGAAAAATGGGCAAAGTAATGGGAAAAGGAGAGCTGATTGTTGAAGGAATGCCCAAGCTAAAAAAGGCTATGCTAGTTGATGGACTCAAAGCTAATCTGATAAGCATCAGTTAACTATGTGATGATGACATGACTATTGTCTTCACTAGGGAGAGCTGCAGAGTTATGAATAAGAACAATGACTTATTCATGGAAGGGAAGAGATCAGCTAACAACTATTATCAGCTACATGTCCCGGCACATTGTTCTTTAACATGTCAAAGAACATCTATAGAAGAGTTAGAGATCTGGCCTCAGAAACTTGGACACATCAACTTCAGAAATCTCCAGAAGATCATCAACAAAGAGATTGTCAGAGGGCTACCTCAGATCAGAATTGACATAAACAAAGTTTGTGGTCCATGTGAGATTGGAAAATAGTCCAGACCTTAGCACAAAGAAGTGCAAGACAAATCTTCTAAAAGAATTTTAGATCTTATTCATATGGATCTAATGGGGCCTATGGCTGTGGAAAGCTATGCAGGAAAGAAGTATTTCCTTGTCTGCATTGATGATTACTCAAGGTTTACTTGGGTTGACTTTCTCAGAGACAAGAGTGAAGCCTTCACAGCATTCAAGAGATTAGTTTGCAAAATCACAGTTGAAAAAGATGATCAGATTATCAGGATCAGAAGTGATCATGGCAAGGAATTTGAGAACCAGTACTTTGATACATTCTGTAGTGAGAATGGTATTTGTCATGAGTACTCAGCCCCCAAAACTCCTCAACAGAATGAAGTTGTTGAAAGGAAGAACAGAACTCTTCAGGAGATAGCCAAAACTATGATTGCTGCTAAAGGAGTTGCTGCTATGTTCTGGGCATAAGCTAGCAACACTGAATGTCACATCAGCAATAGAGTTCATCTCAGAGCACGTACTTTCACTACTCCACATGAGATTTGGAATGAGAAGAAACCAACAGTGAAGTACTTTCATATGTTTGGAACCACATGTTATATACTCAATGATAGAGAGTATCTCAGCAACATGAACAACAGAGGTGTAGAAGGGATGTTTGTTGGATACTCCAAGAATAGTAAATCATATAGGATTTACAACAAAGAGACAAAGTCTGTGATTGAGACAGTCAATGTTAGATTTGATGATCAGGACAATACTGTCAATACCTCTGAAGATGATGTTCACACAGATTTCTTTGAACATCCTAAGGTTCATGATGATACAGACAAAGAAGATAAAGAACAGACAGTAAGGCACAGAAAGTCTTCGAAGCAGATCATCAAGAATTACCCTACTTTAGAAGTACTTGGAGATATTCATGAAGGAAGGATGACCAGAAGCAGACTAAGAAAGAGGATGCATGATGAGATATCTTATGTCTGTTTCACCTCCAAAATTGAACAAAAAAGCATCCAAGAAGTTCTCAAAGAGGATTACTAGATTGAGGCCATGCAGGAAGAACTTCTACAGTTCAAGAAGAATGATGTTTGGGATTTGGTTCAGAAACCTGAAGGAGTTAACATTGTTGGAACCAAGTGGATATTTTAAAAAAAGATTGATGAAGCTAGAAACATCACAAGAAATAAGGCCAGACTAGTTGCATAAGGTTATTCACAGATTGAAGGCATTGATTTTGATGAAACCTTTGCTCCAGTTATAAAGATTGAATCAGTCAGACTTCTTCTAGCCATGACATGCATCATGAAGTTCAAATTGTACCAGATGGATGTCAAGAGTGCTTTTCTGAATGGATTTTTGAAGAAGGATGTGTTTGTAGCACAGCCTAAAGGATTTGAAGATCCACATCATCCAGAGTTTGTGTTCAAACTAAAGAAGGCTCTTTATGGTTTAAAGTAGGCTCCTTGGGTATGGTATGAAAGACTGGCTACATACCTGATTAGCAAAGGATACAACAGAGGAGGAGAAGACAAAACACAATTCATCAGAAATGAGAAGTCACAAGTAATTATGGTTCAAGTATATGTGGATGATATAGTGTTTGGCTTAGTGTCTGATAATATGGTCAAGGACTTCATTAGAGATATGGAAACTGAATTTGAAATGAGTCTACTTGGAGATATGAAATACTTCCTAGGGCTTCAGATAAAGCAGACAGAAGAAGGGATATTTATCTATCAATCCAAGTATGCCAGAAACTTGGTGAAGAAGTTTGATCTTGAAAATTCTAAGCACAAACGAACTCCTATCAGCACCATAGTCAAGATTGGTAAAGATGATACAGGAGTTGAAGTGGATCAAACTCTATACAGAGGATCAACTAGCTGATTTGTTCACTAGGGAATTGGATGCAGCTCGATTTAAGAAACTCAGAGCATCCCTTAGGGTGTGCCTGGTTTAGTAAAACCAAGAAGAGGGGTATGAGTGTGTCTATTTCACACTCAGCAGGAAAGAACCATTCCTGCACAAAGGGTCTGAACATTCCCATAAAATGTTCTTCAGGATGTACATGATCAATATTCAATATCCAGTGTATATCTTTGTCAACAGCTAATTCTGACGAGCAAATGTCATCTCTGATTTTTTAGGATTTCCCTCCAATTTCTTAATCTAACGGAAACCTGAGCCTATTCTATGAACGGAAAACTCTCTTATATATATGTTTAGCCGTTTAGAGAGAACGATCACTTTTCAAAATTTGAAATCAAAAAACCCTTCTCTCTCGATAAAGCCTCTGAGTTCTCTAAAATTCCTCTATTATTTGCCATTATTTTTCTTTTTGATCATTCCTGTCAATCACCCACATATTTTCAATGGCTCCTAAACGTAAAATTTTCCGTCCCAAGAAAGTCATGAAACCCAGAATGAGGTATGGAAAAGTCACATATTCCAAACCTTGGGATCAATTTTATGAGGAAGATAAGTTCGACAGACAGGTTTGAGGTGAATCATTATACAAGAAGCCTGTACAGAGGACACTCCGTGATGAATATTCAAGCAAATATACAGAGGAGCTGATTGAAACTTTTACGATGAAGAAGAGGAGGAAGATGTGGAAACAGAAGAGCAAGAAATTGCTTCTTCTGCAAAGAGATAAAAAACCTAAAGTCTTTCAATTCAAGATGTTTTGAAGGAAGCTGCACGATCATATGATGTAAACAAGAAGACTACTGCAAAGAAGGCGAGAACAAAAGGAACTGGAGTCAAGAAAACCAAGAAGACTACAGTACCTGAATCAAAGAAGATCGCCACAGCACCTGCTGACAAAGCCCTTTAGAAAGAGAAGGGATCTGCTGTTGATGATTAAATTAAGCCTAAGGATGTGCCTGAACATGTTGAGGAACATGTTACAGAGAAGAGCACTGCTGAGATATGTACTCCAGCTAGTGTTGTGTAGAAGCTGCCTACGCAACCTTCTACTGCAGAAGGTGATGCTGAAGATAGGGAAGATGATATTCCTTTAAGCATGAAGATGAAAGACATTGTTGCTGCCATTGCAAAAGGAAAGAAGAAGGTCATCAAAAGACCTTTAGTTGCTGATCCGACAGAGAAAGAAGCCATTTAGGGTTCATCCTCTGAATCTGCTGAGAAGACTCCTGTTTCACAATAGGAGAAGTTTCTTGCATCTGCTCAATATGATCCGTTTGCCAGATCACCTGTCAAGAAGAAAATCCCCAGAAAGAAGGCTTCTACTGCTGTGGTGCAGTTAGTACCAAGAACTCCTGTGACTCGATGCTGAGCATCCACCACTCCACCATCCACTGTTGTGTCTGTTAAGAAAAGAAAAGTTGTTGAAACTACTGGTCCTTCCAAGAAAGATAAGAAAGCTGCCCAGTCGAAAGATGTACCTGAAGACGTTCACTCTCATTTAAGTGAACATAAGTCTGAAACTCACAAACAGATTGTCCGTGTTCCAGGTATTTCAAGTCAATCTATCTTTCATTCTTCAAAGCATGTTGGATTGTGGGAGAGAGTGAAGTAGAGGTCAATGATATCTGAGAAGAAGGTTGACAAGGATACACTGTTGGCTACTGGTGTGTATACCTTGTTGGAGAAAAATGGTCTTCTAGGAACTATACAGAAGGTGCAAGAGTTTGTGCCTAAGGTTGTTACCGAGTTCTACTGCAACTTAACTAAAGAGAATAATGATCCAGAATCTAAAGACTTCCAGAAAGTCTTTGTGCGAGATGAGATGCTGAAGTTTTCTCCTGATCTCATTAATGAGTTTTTGGGATTTTCATCTGAGAGGGAGTACAAGGAGATAGATGACTGGGGGATGGTTGCTGAGGAACTGACCCAGGATATCTACACCAACTGGCCGTCTCATCCAAAAACTATTCCAACTTCCAAGCTAACTCACAAGTATGATGCTCTGTTCCTGATTCTGATCCAGAATTGGCTATCAACTAAGCACAGAGCAGCAGTGACTCAAGCTCAGGGGAGGTTTCTGTATCACCTTAGAACTGGAAAATAGTTTAATTATGGTGAGTTCGTGTTCAGCAAAATCATCAGCAGTGCAGAATCAACAGTGGTCAAGGGACCTCTGTGCTATCCGTCGTTGATCTACAACATAATCAAGCAACAAAAGAAGAATGTCTCTTCAAAGAAAGATAAGATTATCTCACTCAACAAGCCGCTAGTGATCAAGGTTGCTTTTGAGATAGGAGATCCTCATCTTTGCCTCCAGTTCAAACCGTTCATATCATCTAAGAAAGGAGTGGATAATATTGTTAAATCCTCACCAAAGGGTGTTGTACTGAAGTTTCTAAAGAGAAGCCTGGAGTTTCATGCTCGCCTGATTTCTAAGCATACTTCTGAGAAGATGAAGATCTAAGCAATGATTGCTGATCTTTCATCAGAAGAAGACTTTGGCTCTCCAGCTGTAGATGTTCCTGAGATTTGTTCAAAGAAGTATTGAGCCCGGTTCACCTTGATGTTTGTGTTGATTGCATCACATACTTTATACTTGTGCTCAGCCATCTCAGAATGACTCCCCATTATGCCGATGATCATCCTGGCAACAACTGATGCCAGAATTTTATACTCCTCTTGGAAGTAGCACATAAGTGTATTAATTTTGTATGGCTCCTGATAGTCCACCCGTTTCCAGATATTATAAGCTTATTGTTGGTCAACTTCCACTTCTTGCAGTCTTATTCCGGCATTTGAAAAATTCTTGCAAGAGACTCTGGAGTTACTTCTAACTGAACTCCACGAACTTCATTTGTGATTCTATCATCATAGCTCTAGGAGTTCAAGTAGAACTCAACAACTGGCTCGGGGTAAATCTTTGTTGCAATGACTTTAGTAAATTTTTGTAGTCCAACTTGAGAAATCTTTGTTATCAACATGTCACAGAGCGAAGAGTTAGAGCACTTTTCTCTGTACGCTGCTTGATCGAGGAATTTGTCACTGTAGAGGTTTCCTTGAAATCTTTGAGATGATTCTCCAGTTTTCCTGAAGTTGAACTTTCATCGAACAGTTGGTGTGTTCTTTTTAGCCATAGTGTTTTTAAGAAAATGAGGGAGAGATTTGGCTTAAACGAGTGAGTATAAATTGGGTTTGGTAGCTGAACTGGATTTGAGATAGAACTGACTGCGGCAACTGATTTGCAGAATAGATATGAAGTGATCGAAGAAATAGTGTTCTTGGCTGAATTTTGAATTGGTGAAAGTGAAAGCTTATTTTCAACTATCCCATTTATATAAAGAGATATGTTGTGAATGCAACGGTTGGGATAATTCATATGTCCTAGATCCAACGGTCAGATGCATTTAAACAACCCGTCGATTGGCTTGCAAAACTATCTATTGAGGATTTAATAAAGAGAGAAAGTGGGTGCAACGGTAACATTTGAACAAAATATCATTTTTACCGTTCTCACTATTAAATTTGAACTTATCTATTTCTCTCTCTGGATTCCACGTGGCTCAGAACTGATTACGCCATCAGCTGGTTCCAATGCAGCTGATGATCTTCAGTTAAACTGATCAGTTCCAACAGAGATGACTCAGTTTCTTCGTGCTTAGCTTACTGAGATGACTCGGTTCCAACTGAGATGACTTAGTTTCAGCTTCTCCTTCAGTTCAACTGCTTTCTTCAGTTGGATGTGTGAACTGATAACTCCAGTTGAGCTGATCGAACTGATTGACCAGTTTCAGTTCTTTTGACTTCTCCTCTTAAGTTGCAAGTTTTGCACTTTGCAGCTTCTCTAAACTGATTGACTCATCAGTATATGCCTGTTGACTGATTGAATTGATGCACCTCTGGTTCAATTCCTCTCTTCTCCTCAGTTTCTCTCTTCAGTTGGAGTGATCTTTTGCACTCCTTCTTCCAATTGATCATCTTCATCCTTTGAAGCTAGTTGAAGCAGTCCCAGTTGAATACATAGATCCACAAATCTTGCTTCAGACAACAGTTTTGTGAAGATGTCAGCTATTTGCTTATCTGCGTTAACATATTTGATGCATATGTCCTTTTTCTCTATGTGATCTCTGATGAAGTGATATCTTATATCAATGTGCTTGGTTCTGGAATGCAATATTGGATTTTGAGAGATTGCAATAGCACTATTGTTGTCGCATAATATATGTATTTCTTCAGTTTCAACTTCATAATCCTTCAGCTATTGCTTCATCCAAAGTATTTGAGCACAACAAATTCCTGCCGCTACATATTCAGCTTCAATTGTTGACGTGGCAACTGAGTGCTGCTTCTTGCTAAACCAGGATATTAGTTTGCTTCCAAAAAACTGATACCTTCCTCTGGTGCTTTTTTTATCAATCTTGTACCTATCAAAGTCTGAGTCTAAGTAGCCGGTTAGACTCAAGTTGTCATCTCTTAGATACCATAGTTCAAGATTTATGGTTCCTTTGAGATATTTGATGATCCTTTTACCTCCTTCAAGATGACACTTTTTCGAGTTGGCTTGGAAATGTGCACACAGTCCGACTGAATAGGAGATGTCTGGTCGGCTGGTAGTTAGGTAGAGTAGCGAACCGATGATTCTTCAGTAATATGTCTGGCTAATTGATTCTCCTTCTTCATCAAAAGTTAGCTGAATGAACGTGTTCATCAGATCTTGAGAGATTTTCCTTTATAAGTTCCAAACTTCTTAACTAGCTCCTTAGTGAACCTGGCTTGACTGATATAGATCTCATCTTCCAGTTGCTTCACTTAGAGCCCTATGAAGAATATCATTTCTCCCATCATACTCATTTCGAATTCGCTTTACATCAGTTGAGCGAATCGTGTGCATAGATCTCTGCTCTTTGATCCAAAAATTATGTCATCAACATAAATTTGAACTATCAAGATGTCATCTGATCAATCTATTTGAAATAGAGTTCAATCAATGACTCCTTTTTGAAACCCATTCTTCAGCAAGAATGTTGTGAGACTTTCATACCACACTCAAGGAGCTTACTTCAGTCCATAGAGAACTTTCTTCAGCTTGAAGACTTGATCACAAATTTCAAAGCCTGGCGGTTGCTCAACATACACGTCTTTCTTGAGCATTCCCTGTAGAAATGCACTTTGTGAGTATCTCTTGTGATCACGCCTTGTTCATCCATCTTTTTGCGAAAAACCCACTTTGTACCACTGACCTTCTAGGTTTTTGGTGTATTAACATGAAACCATACGTTTTTTGTGAACTGATTTAGTTCTTCTTGTATAGCCATGATCCAGTCTGAATTTTCTAGAGCTTCTTTGACATTCATCGGTTCAGCTTGGGATATGAAGCATGTGAATAATGCATGCTCAGTTGAACTTCTGGATTGAACTTGGCTTCTTGGATCGCCCATAATCTTGTCAGTTGAATGGCTTTGGAGCCATTTAGGCAAGTTGGCTTCAGCTGGGTCTTCAGCTAGTTTCTCGATGTTGACGTCATCAGTCACCTTTTCTTCATTTGGTTCGGCATCTTCATCAGTTCTTCCCCTTGTTTCAGTTGTGGGATTAGTGGTCTCAGTACAGTTTGTGTCCTCATTGACCAAGTTGCTTTCAGTTGGTCTAGATATTTGGGAGTAGCCTCTCATAATAAAGGTTTTATCCTATATGATAATTAATACCAAGAAAATTACTATTAGAAGAGATATCAAGATATTTCCTTGCCAGTTCCCTTTAGCCCATGATGTTGTGCCTTATTTGCCCTTTACTTCTTTTGAACAGATTTCTCTTCCTCCTACTGGAGAGTTATTTGTTTCCTCTCAGGGCATTAGTCATAGGAAGGATTAGTCATCTCCTCCTGTTGCTGATTCTCCTCCATCTTGTCTTTATGAAGCTCCTGCTGCACCAAATACTAGTCCAGCTCCACCTTCTGTTTGTTCATCACCTCAACCAGTCAGGAGAAGTACTAGATTGTGTCAAGCACCTGCTTATTTGAAAGATTATGTGTGTTCTTCCTCTCACCAATCTTCTTTTACTCCTCCTACTTTTCCCTATTCTGTTCAACAGTCTCTCACCTCAGGATATACTGCTTTTCTATCCCATGTTCAATCTCTCAAGGAACCTCAAACTTATAAGGAGGTCTCTCAATCTGCAAACTGGATTGATGCCATGAAAAAAAAAATTCTTGCCCTAGAGGCCAATGACACATGGGACATGGTTTCTTTACCTCCTAGGAAACATACAATTAGCTGCGAATGGGTTTACAAGATCAAGTTGACTTCAGATGGGAAGGTAGAGCGTTTTAAAGCCAGACTTGTAGCTAAGGGCTACAATCAAGAACTTGGCATTGATTACACTGAGGTTTTTTCTCCTATTGCCAAATTGGTTACTGTTAGGTTGTTTTTTACATTTGCTTCACAATTTTCTTAGCATATTCATCAAGGAGATGTGAACAATGCTTTCTTACATGGCCATCTCATAGATGAGATTTATATGCAGTCTCCTCCAGGTTATTCTTGTGATTCTGTTGGGAAAGTTTGGAAGCTCAAAAGGAGTTTATATGGCTTGAAACAAGCATCTAGAGAATGGAATCAAGAATTTTGCAAGCTTCTTCTACAATTGGGTTTTAAGCAGTCTGCAATGCCCATTTTCTTTTCACCTGAGGTAGTCTTTCCTCTTTTGTTGACTTAATGGTGTATGTAGATGATATTATCCTTCTTAGCCCCTCCCTTGATCTCATCTCTGCTCTCAAACATTTCTTACATTCAGCTTTCACCATTAAGGATTTGGGTGATGCTAAGTTCTTTCTTAGGATGGAGATTGCTCGCACTCATCAAGGATTTTATTTGTGCCAACGAAAATATGTCCTTGATCTCCTTCATGATTCTAGGATGCTTGGGTGTAAACCAGCTTTTACTCTTTTTTCTCCTGGTTTATCTCTTTCCCAGCACGGGAGGAGTCTTTTTCCAAGCCCGATTCATATAGGAAACTCATCGGAAAGCTTATTTACCTCAATTTGACATGGCCTGATGTTTCCTTTGCTATACAGCAAGTAAGACAATTTGTGAACAACCCACAGAAACATCACTGGTAAGCTGCATTGCATGTTCTTAGATATCTTAAGGGTTCTCCATCTCTTGGTCTTTGCTATACTCCTTCTATAACATTTGAAATCTCTTCTTACTGCGATGCTGATTGGGAGAATTGTGTTGACACTCGTAAATCCATCTCTAGGTATTGTATCTCTTTAGGGAGTTGTCTCATATCCTGGAAATGCAAAAAACAGTCTATAGTCTCTTTATCCTCAGCTGAAGCTGAGTATGAAAGCTTGAGCTTTATTGTTCGAGAGCTACTATGGCTATCTTACATACTTTAAGATTTCCATATTCCCATTTCTCTTCCTATTTCTGTTTATTGTGATAATAGTGCCGCAATCCAGATTATGAAGAATCAAATTTTTCATGAACGAACGAAACATCTTTGATTTGTATTGCCATTTCGCCCGACTTCACTAAAAAAAGGGTTTCGTTCTTCCTGTGCATATATATTCACAAATGTAGCTTACAGATCTGTTCACGAAGTCTCTTGCTCGACCACAATTTCATCTTCTTCTTTCCAAACTCTCTCGTGGCGACGTTCACCATGGTTGAGTTTGCACGGGGGGTGTTAAATTGTTGCTGCATGGGTGCATGCATGCATGCACAATCTCAAGATTTCATCAGTTTATTTCTATGTAGAGTATAAAGGTTGCATGTTGTTACTTGGAGAGCTGGAGCTCGTGTATTCTATCTAGCTTAGTTTACACGCCATTTTGTAGAATAAATAGCTTCAGTCTTCTCTGTAAAAACTTGATGATGAATATTACAAAATATCAAAACATTTTGTGAGATATATTTCTTGTTTTTCTATTGATTCCTATCTTCTCAACACACTTTTATATGCTACAAATCAAATCAAACCCCAAGAGACAAAATGATATCCTTAATTAACCCATGTTCATATTTTCAAAAGTTTGAAGAAGATAGAACAAAATAATTTGCAATAAGCCAAGGAAACCATAACCTCCATTTTCTACTTCTATATAACCCTCAATACCACCTTCCAATCTCATTAATCTTCCAATAACATGAATCCAACACCAAAAGAATAAGAAAGGAAAATAGGAAAAGAGGGTTTACCTTGCTTAGAGGAGAAACGACGGGAGTGATTTTGAGCTAGTGCGAGAGTATGCAATCTTACTTCAAGAATTAGAGAAGAGAAAAAGAGTGAGATCGAAAGTGTGAGAGACATGGAGAGATATCTGCATTTTTCTTTTCAGAGAGAGAGAGAGAGAGAGAGAGAGAGCCGAAGAGATAGAGAGAAAGAAAGAAATGGAATGAGTGGTGAGAAAATATCTCCTCACTTGTGGTCTGCGTATTTTTTTTTCTTTTCTCAATCATATGATAGTATAATATATAGATACACATCTCATTTAGTTGAGCTTTGGGTTTGGCTGAAAAATGGGCCTCATTTAAAATCAATTGGGCCGAAAATTTTGGGCAAATAATTGGGCTTCAATATCTTTAATAAAATATAATTCATTGGAGAGTCAAGGAAATTTCAATTGAGTAAAATTTAATTTATGGGATCACATTGACGAAAAAAAAAACATCTAAAGTGTTAATTCATCTCGTTCCTATAATATTTTAGTTGGAAATAAATATAATTTTAAATGGGCTCAAAAGCACTTGACCTCCCAAAAAAAATAAAAATATTACTATATTAACTGGGTACTAAAAGTAAAAATTGGGCTCAAATTTAATTTTGGAGGGTTACGTAAGGGTCCACTCCAATAGAGTTTATAATTTATTTTTCATTTTCATTTTTATTTTATAATTATTTAGTAATTCATTATTTCATATATAAGTAGGGTACATAGTATTTTAAATTTTCATTTCTTAGTAATAAATGTTGATTATTATTGATTATATTATAATAAGTTTTATTTTTTTAATAAATATTATTATAATATTAAATTTAATTTCCGTACAAAATGTGGGACATAAGTCTCATCTCGAGTTGAAGATGCATTAAATTATTAATTAGTTTCGTAATTATTATTAAATAAAAGTTTAATAATGCGAAACAAGGCCAAGGTGTACATCAAAAATATGCGATTGATAGAGGATCTGATCCCCCCATAAAATTTCCCAAACATCATTCCAAAATTTCAAAAGAAATAATAAAAAAAAAAAAACTTTATTGCAATATAATATATATGTACTCTAAGCTAGGAATACAATGAAGAGAAGGCGAGAAGCCTTGATTATAATCAAAGATAAAACAGACCAAATAAATGATACGACAGATTCAAAGATCAAGTCCCCCACGCACAGAGAGAAAAAATGATGCCACAAAAACAATAAAAGAGATGATGGACAAACATCAAAATTGGGCTATGCGCATTTGAAGCCGGATGGAATCTTCTTGCCGCAGCAGTTCAAGAGCAAGGTGAGGGAGACGGGAATGTTAAGGTTGACGCCCAACACATTGGCCTTGATGGCGGTGCAGAGGCAGATGACGGCCTCGAGATCAGCCAAACCCCAAATGAGAGTGCAGCATGGGGTTTTGGGAGGGTTTCCTACTATGGAGCGCATCAAGTCCTTGAGCAAATTGCCGCAAACTCCCATTTTGAGGGTGTCTTTGGGGCACTTGCCCTTAGAATGCTTGTTGCCATGGCCATGGCATTGGGGAGTTGTAGTTGGAGATGTAGTTGGAGTTGGAGTTGGAGGACATGTCACATTGCTTGAGCTAACCATTGTGAAGAAGAGAAGGTTGAAAAGAACTAAAACGACAGTTGATGTTGCAGCTCTTGAAGCCATTTCTTGATGGTGTAATATGTGGTGAATAGTTTTGTGAGGGAGTTAGGTGTTTTTAGGTGAAAATTATGGGGTTTTTTTTTAAAATATTTTGGTGAAATAATATTTCAGGAACCATGTGTTGGAGATACATTAGATGGAAAAAGCTAATAATATTTGTGACTAATGTAATGTAGAAAACTTACCCCTGATTTTTTTTAGTATACATGGACAATCACTCTAATATATATGTGAATGTTTACAATCGATGAAATTGTACACGCATAAGTGATTTGAACTAGCTACCTGGTGGGCTACTCATAGATGCGTTCTGGATAGTTTGATTCAAAAGCATTGACGTAATTCGACCTTTCAGCTTGTATATGAGATTGCCAACTCCGCCACCAGACCATCCTTATGGGGCACATATAAGTGATTAGCAGCTGATATGGAGTGAGTTTTTGTTGTTATGAAGCTCAAGCAATATATGGCTTCTGAAGGATTTGTCGTGGGTTCACAGTTTCGGTTTGCTACATGTCTTTTTTGAAGTGGATTCCAAAATTGTAGTTTGATGTTGTCTCATCGGATCTGATAACACGGATATTTCAGAGTTTGGATGCATTCTGTACGTCGTGCAGCACGCATCTGTTATATAGTAATCATATTTTCAGTTTTCACACTTGGACATGTTGCATGGATACTAAAATTATTGCACGTGGTACATCGTTTGACTCGGCTGCTACGATTTTTTCTATCCTCTCATTATTATAGGGTTGTGGTGCATCGATTGACTAGGGCTAGTACGACTAAATATTAGGCCGTTTTGATTTCCAAAAAAGTGCACAAGAAATTTATTGGTCATTTACTATTATTTATTATTTTCCTGAATTTAGAGAGTGGGGATATTGAATCTAGCTAGAAACACAAGCTAGGTGGATATATTAGTTAATTGCTATATATGGTTGACTGTAGAATTACGAGTTATATGATGTTGTGGAGTTGCAATCTTGTCCCTAAATGTAAGAATGCTATTTGGTCCAAAATTGGTTTTTCACTTCTTGTCTCGTTCCATATTTGTAATATTCGTTTAATTTTAAATTGAAGCTTGTTTCTATTGTATTACTAAAATTTCAAAAACACGGAATGACTAACAGAGTAAGATCCCAAAATTATAGAAAATTATCAAAAGTTGGGCATGGAAAATATGAATCTAGAAAATTAGATCATAAAAATTCCAAAAAAAAAGAAAAAAAAGAATCCAATGATTTATGAAGATGAATAAACTTCAAGAAAAATGGTTTACTACAACGCCCATATATTTTACGACACCGGAAGATACATGCTGCAATAGAGACATTATGACATCAAATATTTATGAGCAGCACTTATGTGCTCAACATCCACAGGTACAGCAACATCGTGGCGTCACGCGCCCATGATTTTTATTTCTTTTCTTTTTTGGCGAGTTTTTTATTTTTTTTCGATTTTCTGTTTTTTCTATTTGTTTTTTTCCAAAAATTTTAATACCATAAAATAAAATTAGTGAATACTAAAATTAAAATGAATTGATTTAATTTGTTTGAAATAAATATCAATTTATACCCTAAAATAGAAATAATTAACCTTAAAAATAAAAGTGAATTGATTTAATTTTTTTTCAAATCCGACTACTCGCGCAATGCATTCACTCGAGACTAATGTGTGTGCTCGTGCACTGCGTTTGACAATTAATTTAATTTTTTTCAAAATAAAAATAAACAGTAATTGAAAAATTAAAATCTAATTTAGAAAAAATATATACTCTAAAATGAAATTAATCAACACTAAAATAAAAGTGAATTAATTAGATTTTTTTGAAATGTGTGGGCTTGTGCATTGCGCTTGACAATTAATTTTTCAACATAAATATAACCCATAAATTGAGATGAATAAAACTTCAAAAAAAAAAACCCCTAAAAACACATAATAATTATGAACCCTAAAAAATCATAGATTGCTAAATTCTAAACATTAATTGGTATTTAAAAATCACAATTTAAACAAAATAAACTAATATAAGATAACTAGCAGACCCCTTACTTTTTAAGGATGCAGGTGACACTTTTAGAATTTTGAGTAATACTGTTTAGTTTTATAGTTGATACTAATTTTAGCGGGTTTTTTTTGCGAGTTAACCCGAGTTGACCTTTGTCAAAGCGGATTGACCCGCGAATTTGGTTGAGCCGTCTGAAATAAGGCGTACATACACTTTGTGCATGCAAGTGTTTGTGAATATTCATATATCTATACGTACACTTTTATCAAACAATGTTATGAACAGTTCCCTTTTGGATGACCTAGTGGTGAAGTAGTGTAAGTTTGAGGTCAATTATTTCAAGATCGAATCCCACCAATACTACTGGAAGTGATCATGTCACGCCTAATTTTTCAAGTATTATTTATCTCTTTTATTTGGTTTCACTACTGTAACGCCCCAAACTACTCCGTTTGGCCACGTCACTTAACATGCAATTTACATACACATTTTGTGTGCTTATTTTAGTATGAGCGGAAGCTTAGGTCAAATATGATAATATACAAAGCATGATGAGGTAAGGCATCATAATTTTCAATATAAATTTTGTCCTATTAAACATGCAATCATCTAACCTATCGGGCTCATAGGTTTACACAACCCGCCCGTCTAGCACTCTAAATTAACAAACATAATATAGGGGTTCATCGACACAAATCGCACATAGAAGGCTCCAAGGTCAAACGATCCGCCTTTAAGTTGTTCTCATAATATCAAGTTATATACATCATGGCCTACAAAAGATCGGGCTATTCCCATCCCCAATAATCATCGATCATAAGGCAAAAAGAGTGATCAATGTAACAATAACAATAATAATATGAGTGTTATCAAAAGAAGAGCATGCAAAAGATAAACACAAGCTTGTGGGGTTCTCTTGTGTTCACAACGCTCCTACTCGGGCTCCGACTCCTCAACCTGAAATTCATTGAAGGAATGGGGTGAGTATTTAACAACATACTCAGTGGGGAACACTGTAAACAGTTATAGCTAATTGCACAAGTGAAAATATAACATATGGACTTTTCATTACTTTGTGGAGACTAGTCTCAACCCCGTAGGGTCTAAACATCATGATGCCCCCGTTAATGAACATCTTTATCCCTGTAGGGATGCCCGCAGACATCCTACCCCCCAGGGAGGATATTAACGAGTCTATTATCGATCCCGAAGGATCTCTGCCCCGAAGGGTCTCTTTGTCGACCCCGAAGGATCTCTTTCATTCACCGGTCCGAAGACCCTTCATACATATACAATCAAAGCACAACAATAATTATAACCTTACACGTGTTCACAGTTTAGAGTTACCCCACCTTAAAAGACGCTTTTGAATCCTTTTAACCTTGAATACTCCTTTGCCGTGCATAAGTTGTCCTCCTCGAGCCACAACACATCGCCTAGCACCTTTTTAATTATCTTTTCATTTTAGATGTCGAGTTATTCAATTAAATCATAATTTAGACCAAACTCATACTATACTTTGCTTTAAAGTCTTCAAACATTTTTCACATACACAACCATGGATATACAAGCTCATACTATGATTTTGGACCCAAAATACACACTAAAACTCTTTGAAGCATTTGATCGAACACATTACGGGCACACATTTAAACCACATGCTCAAGACTCATTTTAAATCCTTTAGACCCAACATTTCAAATACAAACACCTTCATCCTAGGGCTCTAACATACATGAAACTCAACCCCATACAACCCTCATAACATCTTCATACAATTATCAACAAAACAAGGGGAAATAAGGGCAAAAGTTCAAGCCCTAGTAACAACGAACCATAGGAATCCAATATAACTTCACATATAGGTTAAAGGAGGTATATAAACCATATGTTTAAGATGTCAAGGCAAGAGGATCAACAAAATCGAAGAACCCTAATTTTGGGTAACAAACCCTAGGTCCAAATCAACAAGAAATGAGCTTAATCATCAAGAGGAAAGTGGTGTTAGATTACCTTAGATGATGGATAATGATGGTGGAATCCCCTTCCAAAAGTTGAAGGATTTCTTGAGAGGGAGGTGGAGGAAATCGCCTAAGGACAGAAATGAAATGAAGATGAAAAGGGATAAGTGTTGTATTTATAGGTAGGTGAGTCCCCGGACCCGCGCAACCGTGCGCCTCCCGCGACCGTGCGAGGGGGTTCTCGGCCCAGGCACCCCGCGAGCGCGCAGCCCCCGCGGGCGCGCGTCTCTCGCCAGCCCCGCGGGCGCGTAGTCTCCCGCGACCGTGCACGGCCCCGCGGGCGCGCACCTCCCCGCGAACGCGCGACATGCCAAAGTCATCCCCCCTATTTTAAACCACTCCATTTTCCTTTAAATTTTCAACGATATTAATTCGAAATCATTTACTAAAATTATAATTTATAATTTAGCAAAAGGGTCGGGGTATCACAACTACCAAAAAAACGCTCATAGATAACGGATTTTATCCGTTATGTATGTGAAAAAAGCTCTGTTACGTATACTGGTGTTATCTATGTTGCGCTCATACATAACGGAATAATATCTGTTATCTATGTTATTAAACATAACGGTTGTAGCAACAAACATGACATCGGATATTACGTTATCTATAACTCTCATACATAACGGTTTCTTCTGTTATGAAAGTTTAACTATCTCCGTTATCTATGAACGTTTACATAACGGTTTTTTTCATACATAACACTCTTCATTGCGTGATCTATTACTGTTATATATAACGATTTTTACCGTTATGAAAATTCATTTTTCTCCGTTATGAAATATACCACATGGATTAATACATAATGTTGTTTGTAGTTTAGATAACACTTTTTTACGTTATGTATGTTTTGATACATAACATATTTTTACCGTTATTAAATATTTTTAGCTTTCGTTATCTTTAGGTCTTATACATAACGGTCTTATAGATTATTAACAATTAAAATAATTCCAAAATAATAAAAATAACTGAAATTCCCATAAATCATCATATATCTAATTCAAAAAATATTCATACATTCATCCGAATATAATCAACATTTTACACATGTTTATACCGTATTAATGTCAAAACAAAGATAACATATATATTACAACTAGCTAGCTAGCCATTTTGATCGGAACAACTTTTTCGGTGATTGAGAGGCGCCCATTCAACTCAACTGCTCAACTATAAACCTGCCGCGGTTGGAGAAGTAAATGATAATAATTAATCAACACAATACTCAACAACAACCCAATCTCAATTAAGATGACATAAAATATATTCCTCAAGAAATTATTAGATATATCGAGTTCTCCAACACTACCAACAAGCATATACAAGTGGAAGATGGATAGAAGTTCATAGAAGCTACCTCTGCTGGATTCTTCTTCAAACAGAGAGAGACAAATTCTTTCAGAGGAAGAGAGAAATGGTCATCTAGCTAAATAACAAAGAAAATTATTAATTCTACAGGTCAAGAGAGAATATGTGATTAGCTAACAATCTGAAAATAAATAAGCAACTTAACCTAAAATAACTATATTAAATAAGAAAAATAAAGATAATAACAGAAATACAAAATATAGAGACCATTCTAAGAATCGATCTGTAACAATAGGGATTTATAAAGCTTTAAAAATTAACCTGGTATGTAGATCCAAAGGAGTTTACAACAAATAGATCCATTGAACCTCCCTGCCATCAGTACAAGAAATGTTGCGTTGATATCATTGAATCTTTAAATAAGTAAAATCAGAAATCAGATTCTTATATGCTTGTTATTTGAAGTTCAACTGGTTACTTTTTCTAATTTATACCAACTCAAGGTTCCTAGAAAAAATCGGAGACAATCTGAATGCAACTAATGCTGCATGTTTCATCTAACGTATTTTGCAGGTTCGGATTAAGGCCTTTAGTTACCTAGAGATATAGTAGCTAAACGACTAGCTAAAACTTATACCGAGCAATAATCAACTCAAACACAATAATAAATAGCTAATGCATAAAGTATCTGGGTGTATAAATCATGTCATTTTTGTCCTATCAATTACAAATTTGTATAAGATGAAGAACTTATTGACATGTGTACCTTTAATCTTTAGGCAGCATCCAAAAATATTATTTCTTGACAAAACAGAACATGTTGAGTAAGAGAAATTACACAAGACAACAAAATCAGATCATCTTATTGCCCAAAATGAAAGCTAACCACCTTCAAGACTGTATCAGCAGCTTGTAAAAAGAAAGAAATAATCATTAAAATACTCCAAAATAATCCTGTTGTCATCATGGATCCAGTTCCTGATCCGCTGCAAATGCAAATGGTATGTAATATTAATATATAATTGATGATACATAAAAATTAATAGAGTTGGCTCCAGAATTATCAAGTAGCGCTTAATAAAGATAAGTGGCCAATTCTTCCTATATATTTTAAGGCATCTAAGATACGACGGGAGGCATCTATTATTCACTTCACACTATGAGTGAAGTTAAAACATATACATATATATATATATATATATAAGTACACCCAAAAAGAGAAAGTAATAGATTATAGTGGGAGTAATAAATTATAATTTGATAAAATAATCCTCAAGGCCTAAGTTATTTAAAGTTTATTTATAACCACTTCTCCAGGAGCTTTTTGAGGTTATTTGTCTATATATTTTAAGTCTTATATACTTTCTGTAATCTAACAGAACAAAATGAATTACCTTGCAACAGTTACTAGAACTCCAGCTGCTACCAAAAAGCAACCAAACAACTGGTTGAATCAATATTTCCTCTTAAGAAATATATATGAAAGGCCAAGTTCCCATAAAAGAAAGCTCTGAAATCGACAATACAATTTATACAAACACTACAACATAATTAATTAAGTGTAGATGAACCACTGGGAGTCCACTGCCAACAAATTTAGATCCAAACATATTACACCAGAAGTGGTGGGGGAGAGGGGACCTTGTTCACAGCAGAAAAGAAAAAAGCAATAGTGACAGATAAAATAGATTCTAGCAATTAATACTCTGAGAATGAAGGAATCCAACAAAAACCTAGCAATTATTTTGTTTAATGATGTGTGTACAAACTTGGCTGCAAAACTAGTAGATGGGTTATCTGCGTAGGCAACAGTAGGAAGAGGGCCAAAATACAGAGAGTTTGAAAGGATACTCACCAGGATGGTCAAAATTGTATTCATTGACTTTCTTAAGTTCTTCTGGTGTCAAATTGTGATAGAAGGAATCCTGCCAACATAGCGTGGAAAAGTGTGTTAGCCAGCCAGACTCATACTTCTCTACTTTATAAGCGTCCGAAGCAATGTTGAGTATATCTGAGAGATGCAATTCAAAATTCTTTAAAAGAATTTAGGGCTAAACTCACGAACCAAATCTTTACATAGAAAAGCATAGGTCAAATCTCATCATCATGATAAAGACGGAAAGCAACCATTTCCAAAGGACAGAAAGAGTATAAGAAGAGCACTCATTTTTTTGCAACTTGCTTGTACTGAACGTGCTTAAAATGATGTTTGGAAAGAGCTATCTCGATTAATACAATTACACAAACAATCCATAAAAGGATGCAAAAGAGAACACATAGACTGACAACTTGATGATTCTTATATTTGGGTTATTTCTTTCATCAAGGCAAGGATAAAACTAAGTAAATTCTAGATTGTCATGGTGAAACTAAGAAAAAAGAAAGGTTGGTACAATGGACTGCAATTTGGGCTATCCCAATTATCTTTTGAAAAACTAAAGAAACTGCATCTATTGATCCAAGAAACACAATTGTCAAAGTGAATGGAGTACTGGATCTATTTCAGATGTTAGCATTTTATGAGGTGTCATTTAAATTGTCATTAGTATACATGTTTAGTTAGTGCATAGCTACTATACTAGCAAATTGTGAAATTATCCTGTAATTCATCTGGGTTTCTAACGATCCCAGTAGTCATTTTGTAACAGTTATACACTCACTGAGTTAACTTCAACTTCAGGAATGAAATAAAAACAAATAAAGTTTACAGTCAATTCACTAGCACTTATAATGGCAGGATAAAGGTAATCTATTTATAA
Organism: Perilla frutescens; assembly: GCA_026008535.1. NCBI lineage: Eukaryota > Viridiplantae > Streptophyta > Magnoliopsida > Lamiales > Lamiaceae > Perilla > Perilla frutescens. Next base: position 11,992,132 of record BRKX01000005.1, read on the forward strand.
AAAAAACATATATTATTATCTTAGATAGACAATCATGATCAGGCTTCAATTAAGGAAGTTACCCATACTGGTCAAATAAAACCAAATTACTAATCATATTTAAATGGGAGAAAAGGAAGAGTGCATACCTCAGATGGACTAAATAGAGCACATGCTTGATCAATTTTGTTTAATAAAGAAGCTTCCTACAATACAATGCAACCAAGTACATATTTATATTTAAATGCCAACCAAAGACAGTGAAATTCTAGGCAGAAAATGAGGACATTACCTGCTTGCATAAAAACCAAAGAGATGATACATTTCGTCTTGTGAAATTCAGACCCCCATCATTTCACTAATTCTTTAGTTATTTCATCTAGTGTAGGTTCCTTGAGTTTATCAACATATGGTTCCTGACTTCTCCTGAATGCCTTATTCATATGTAAAAGAAAATTGCCACTTTCAGTTATCGAATCAAATCATCAATAACAAAGTAATCACATAAACTTCAGAATTACTTATCATATCTTGATAGTATTACCAGACTTATCATCTAATTTAATTTCCAAAAAACAAATTCACCAAAAAAAGCAAGCCACCAAAAAAGGTGAGACCATTCATCACTAACTTACTATCAATAATTTCAAAATGTAGAAAACAAAGATAAATTTGTCGATAAACAAGATACCCAAGACCATAGAAGCACAATGAACAGAAAACAAGAACTCAAAAATTTCCAAAAGAAGTTGTCGATAAATTTCACATATACAAATAATTCCATACGCTAAACAGTCTTTGAGATAAAGAACCAAGAATTAGAGGCCACAATAAGCATCACACGAACACCATAGAGCACCAGGAGAAAAAAGAACCGAAAAAAAACTAACATGCTGAGCTTGTTTGTAATCAGAACTCCGAGACAACTAGTTTGCAATTAGTACTGTGGGATCTTACTAAGCTAGTTTTGTCGCAATATATTTTTCCATCGTATTCGAGTTCCATTGATGGGCAGGCATACTGAACTGTAGCATCTAAACAACCGGTATACACCTAAAAAAAGGAAAAGAAATAAAGAAACCCCACAATTGGAGATGGCCATCTTGACCAGAAATCGCTGAACTAAAGTTGAAGAAAATCGAAGACCACAAAATCAAAACTTTACCACATAGTCGGTTCTTGCAATTGAGGTACTTCGACCGGAGAACCCTGCGCTTAACAACAGTGTCGTCATCTTCACTGTCATCGGTTGTACCTTGTGCTTCGCCGACGTTCTACACACTACTTCGAGTAATCCGACTGCTGCCGTTAATCATCTCCTTCTTAATTGTTCAACTATTCATAAAATTAGGGCTGGAGATTTGGGAGAACGAGGAAAAAAGAGGAACAAAATCGAAACCCTAAAATAGAGGCTCAATTTTTAGGGTTGTGTATGAATTATACGGCGAAATAATGAAATTGAGGGAAATTATAGGAATTCGAAAAAAACAGAGGGAATTGTGAAAAAAAGGGAAGAGGCTCATGAAGAGGCAACGGGAAAGATATATACTTCAAAAATTTTTTATGTATATAATTTAATTTTGAATTAAAAAAATAATAATTAACACATATACATGATGGATATTCATAACGGTAAATGTTACCATTATATAATGTGTTTAAACATAACACAACGCATAACGGTACCAAATGAGCATTATAAATTTGAACAATATGTAACACTCACAGATAACGTAAGACTCGAAAACGTTATATATGATCAGGGGTAACACTTCTCTCGTAACGGATTTTTGAAATATGCGTTATCTATACCAAAAAGACGCTCATACATAACGGAAATTTGAAATGTCCGTTATGTATGAGAGTTTTTTTGGTAGTGTTTGTAAACTATTATGTCATTGTAGGGTTTACTCAGTGCACACCTTATTATGAAATACGCTTCACGAATCACGAGCTCATCCATATTCATGTGAAGAAAGATTCTCAACAAATTTCCCAAAGTAAATTTATCTGAAGAAAGAATTCTCAACAATAATAAATATTTTTGTTAGTTGAGTAAATTAGGGTTTAGGGTTTAGGATTTATTATTATTATTATTATTATTATTATTATTATTATTATTATTATTATTATTATTATTATTATTTATTAGGAAAAACTATCAAGGTAACCCAACTTGTGGTTTTGATGAAATGTCAAAACATGTGGAAAAGTTCTATGAAAAACTGCAGGTTATACAGGCTGAAAACTGATTTGATGACCAAGTAAGACTCCAAAATTCAGTTCAGCTGAAGCAAAAGTCAAACGTCTTGGAGCATGGTCAACCAGCTGAAGAGGATGCATCAAGCAGACATAGTCTAACTTCTCAGAGCTGAAGACTGGAAAGCATCCAACACATGAGCAACCATCAGCTTAGCTGAAAGCTAAGGAAAGCTGATGAGACAGAGCTAGCATGAAAGTTCAAGCCTTCAGAAAGCCAAACTGAACTGATCAATTATCAGTTAAGATTAGTCAAGCTAGGAGAAGAGCTTGGAAGAAGAAGTCAACTAAAGCTTTAATCAAAGTTAAGCTTCCAAGAAGCCAACTGGAAACCAGAGCTGAAGCTTTAAATAAAAGTTGAGCTGCCCAGAGCTGAAGACCAAGGCAACTGAGGGAACGCTAAACCGGACCATTCCAGAACTGAAGCTTGAGGCAGCTGAGGAACTGCCAACTGGACGATGTTAGAGCCAAAAGCTGAGACAGCTGAGGACCTGCCAGCTGAAGTCCAGAACTGATAGCCGGAGCAACTGATACCTGCTAAGCAGTATTGAAGATCCTGACAAAATATCTTGGAGCAGAAGTCATTAAATCCAACGGCTAGTTCAATCAAAGCTTCAATGGCTACAAGCATTAAAACTACCGTCGATGGATCAACCGAACCAACGATCGGCAGAACCTAACGGTCACAGAGATCACTCGTCTATAAAAGAAGAGTGAATCTCATTTTGATCAAGACTTTCACTAATCTAACTATTGTTATATTTTGCAGATATTGAGCTTTCTTTCTCCCTTCCCACAGCTTAAAGCGTAACCATCACAAGTGCGAAAAGACCCAACTGAGAAGACATGCTTCAAGTTCCAAGCAAGCAGCTAGCTGTTGAAGAAATCCAGCCAGACCAAAGCTTCTCAGTTCAAGCGATTCAACGATCAACTACTCAGCTCAGTTCAAGGAACATCCAAGTTGATAATAGATTTAAGACTGTATTCTTAAAGATCGAGAGAGATCTAAAATCTTGTAAAGATGGACAATAACACCTAAAGTCTCAGCGAGCAGTTGGGACTGATAAGTGTGAGCTATTGACCAGAACCGGCTGAGGATGGGCGTACTGACGGGTCCATTTTTTCGGGACAACAACAGTTGAAAAGGGAGCCGCAGTCGGTTTGAAGGGTAATTTCTTCACTGTGTAACTGTAATAAAGAAACTTTACACTTGCATAGTGGATTGCCATTCTGAGGAAGGAAGAGAGGATATAGAAGCAGGAAGCTTCGAACCTCTATAAGTCTTGTGTGTGCTGTACTTTTTACTTAAGCTTCTGCATATATACAATTGCACACTATTGCACACAAGATGCACTCATAAGCAAAACTTTCTATCTCAACTGTGAAGTGCACGGATAAACTTTCAAAGCGAGTCAAGGGCCCTATATATTCCGCACAAAAGTTTAAGTTTTTAAGTCAGTTTATTCATCTCCCCTCTAAACTGACATAGACTCGCACCGGGACCAACAAGTGGTATCAAAGTGGTTGATTCTAAGGATCAGCCGTTTCTGCAGATCAACTTAATCAGATCTACTTATCTGTGCTAATGTTTCAAGCTATGGGAAATCATAAGCTACCTCTTTCTTCAGTTGAGAATTATGATAATTAGAGCAGGAGGATGAAAGCTCATCTATGCTCGATCCATAAGAATATGTGGGAAGTCATCAAAGATGGTCCAATCAACATAATGCTGGACAATGTAGCCCACATTGCTGATGTTAATCAACCAGCAAGGATCCCGAAGCCAACTCATCTTCTCACGAGTGAAGAGAAGAAGTTGAAGAATCTAGAGTTTGTGGCCCAAGCTGTGCTATTCCAAACTCTAGATGAGGATCGCATGAAGGACATGAAGAATTGCAAAACCGCCAAGGAGATATGGGACTTGCTTGCTGATCTATGCAAAGAGTCCGAGGTCATCAAATGAAACAAGCTCCAGCTAGCGGTTAATAGATATGAGCCCTTCAAAATGAAACCGAAAGAGACCATCTCAAGCCTCGAAATAAGATTTCTAGACATAATTAGTGAGATGAATAATATGGGGAGAAACTATCCCAACTGTGAGATGAATTCAAAAATTCTTGAAAATCTTACACAGGAATGGGATATGAAGGTAAATGCTATCAAAGAGTCAAGGGACTTAAATAGCATTACACCCAGAGAAATGTTCGGATCTCTCAAGGCTCACGAGTATAGCGTGAACTGAAAAAGAGAAGCATCTATGTCATCTGCTCAAGATGCTTCCTTCTACGCAGAAAGGAATTGGTTCAGAGAAGCCCGAGGAAGAAACAGTTTCCGAGCAAGAGGCTCACCTGCCAGGGAGAATCCAGGAGGATCACTGAGAAAATAAAGAAAAGAAGCAGACGAAAAGAAGGAGATCCTGACTGAAGATATAACTGAGCAAATCTAGACATTTACAAAATTGATGGAAAGGCTGAAGAAAGTCAGAGACCAACAATCAGCTTTGTCTCAAGCTGATGAAGCTACTAAAGGAGAATGAAGCAAGCAGCCACCTGAACGATCAGTTGAACAATTCAGAGTGGCCAACCAAATCATAGAAGAATGTTGGGGTTTTTCGAATTAAACCACCACAAGATCTATTCATTGTTCATTAATCCATGTTCATGCATATCATAATTTTATGTATCGTGTATGTAATAATCTCGCTTAATCCAATTAGTATGTAAGACATATTCGAATATAATTAAAGCAGAATTATAAAATTCAAAATCAACTTACAAATCGACAAACGGGTTGTGGACAAGATTATAGATCTAATCTTGTTGTTGAATAACACTGTGATCGGCTCCCCCTTGATTGTAATTCCACTCAAAGATCTTCTATTATATTCCCAGACTGTGTCTCAGATACAGGGTGGGCTGTAATCAACTGATACGGGTGTGGAATCTATGGAGAACTAGGGAACAAAAGGAGAGCTGAAAATTACTTAGTAATTTTCGTCCCCTCCCTATAATTAAATAGGAAGGTGGCCGAAAATTACAGCCCTAGCCCTTACTGGGCTTGGGCCTCTATCTCAAGTTCCATCTCTAGTCCACTGCAGTCTTATTGGGCTACAACAGGGATCTAGAAGAATATTAAATTGGCCTGCTAATTTATTTAATTTCGAATATCTAATAAACTTAGGATATTATTAAATAAATTAAGTATAACTTTTATTTCACTAAAGAAGTAATACTCACTTACCAATTTAATAGATATTTGTGAATATTCTTTCTCCTTTAGTTTAGCCATTCCCCGTATTTAAGATCTAATGTTCATTAATTAATTATGTAAGCCTCTGAAAGCTATAATTAGTTAATATCTAAAAACCTTGAGTAGTGCCACACAAGCCTTATTCATGTACGGAATAAATTTCCCCTATAGGGTTTCACATGAACTTGTGTTTTCTCAAGATAACATAATCAACCTGGCGCACCAGGACACGGTGCTTATATATATTGTACGACACATCATATATGCAAATGTCACTACCCAAAATATCGAGTTTATTAATTCTATAACAGAATCTCACCCATGGATAAATTAAAGCAATAAACAAAGCATATATATGTTCACCAATAAATATAAGTTAAGAACCCGAACTCTGTGGATCTTTATTCTCTAACTAATAGTGTCAGAGTAGAGAACAGTATTCTATCGTGATCCTCATCAATACACTAGCAGGTATATTAGAATAATGAGTTAGTTTAGACAAACTAACTATCAGATTATTCTATAGTGCACCGATGGTGTATTCAGGGCCATCTAAGTCGTGATCCTTTTAATACAATACAATTATCTGATGATATGATCTAACCGTATGTTTCCCATACCATATCATCCACAATGTAAGTATATTCAATATGCACAAACAATTATATAATAATGTAAATGCAAATAGTGACTATAATAAAATGAAACTATATCATCATATCATTAGAAAAGTATACAAAGACACGTCTTCCAGTATACAAAACTAACAATCTCCCTCTTATATTTAAAGCATGTCTTTCAAGCATAATAACTAACTGGCTAACTCTCAAATCGAAAATAATAAAATTCAAACTGCGCCTCCGGGTCTGCATCTCACTCCCATTCTCCCCATCTGACCAACAAAGGTCTTAGCTGGAATGCTCTTCATGAATGGATCAGCTTAATTGTCTTCTGATGCAATCTTGATCACCGCCACATCCCCTTTCTTAATGATTTCTCATATAAGATGGTACTTCCTTTCTATGTGTTTACTTGTCTTATAGGTTCTGGGTTCTTTCAAATTTGCTACTACACGAGAGTTATCATGGTATATCGTGATACTCTTAGGCAAATCAGGAACCACACTCAAGTCCAATAGGAAGCTCCGAAGCCAGATAACTTCTTTTGCAGCCTCAGAGGCAGCTACATATTCAGCTTACATGGTAGAGTCAGCAATGCATTTCTGCTTAGTGCTCCTCCATGCAACGACTCCACCTTCTAATGTAAACACATAGTCTGATGTAGACTTACTCTGATCTTTATCGGATTGAAAATCTAAGTCCGTATAACCCAAAGGTACTAGAATATCAGAGCGGTATACCGACATATAATCTTGAGTCCTTTTCAGGTACTTGAGAATATTCTTAACCGCAGTCCAGTAACCTTATCCAGGGTTAGACTGATATCTACTTATCATGCCAACAACATAGCATATATCAGGCCTAGTGCATAGCATAGCATACATCAAACTTCCCATAGCCGAAGCGTATGGGACTTTCTTCATCTCATCTATCTCAGACTGTGTTTGGGTACACATTTCCTTGGATAAATAAATTCCATGCCTAAAACGTATAAAACCTTTCATGGAATCTTGCATGCTAAACCTAGCCAGCACTGCATCGATATAAGTCACCTGAGATAAGCAAAGCATCTTTTTCTGGAGATCTCGAATGATCTTGATGCTAAGAACGTGTCCGGATTTTCCCAGATCCTTCATATCGAACTGCATGGACAACCACACCCTTATGTTTGATAATGTCTTCTTATTGTTTCCAATAAGCAAGATATCATCAACATACAGTACGAGGAAGACCACCACATTTCTGACACATTTCTTGTATACGCAACTCTCATCCAGACTTTGCATGAATCCATATGACTAGATAACCTCATCAAATCGGATATTCTAAGACCTCGACGCCCGCTTAAGTCCATAAATAGATCTGTTAAGCTTGTACACTAAGTGTTCTTGGACTTTAGCAATGAATCCATCTGGTTGCTTCATGTGGATGTTTTCTTCAAGACTTCCATTCAGGAAAGCTATCTTGACATCCATCTGCCGAATCTTATAATCCAAATAAGTGACAATCAATAATAGAATCCGGATTGACTTAAGCATGGATACTGGAAAAAAAGTTTTCTCATAATCGATCCCTTCTTTCTGAGTGTACCCTTTCACCACAAGTTTTGCTTTGAAGGTTTCAACCTTCCCGTCAGGTCCTCTATTTCATTTGTAGACCCACTTGCACCCAATGGGTTTTACCCCATCTTGTGGTTCTACAAGCTCCCAGACTTAATTGTGATCCATAGATCCAATCTTAGATTCCATTGGAGATTTCCAAGAATCTGCGTCCTTGACATGGACCACTTCATCGTAGGTCATGGGATCCAATTCATTCAGTCCTTCAGGGAAATCCGATGATTCTCCCAAACCAATGAATCTGTCAGGTTGGCGTATAATCCTCCCACTACGACGACACAGTTCTCATGTATCTGTGACATGTTGTGCAATGTCTTGTGGTACCTTTTCTTGTACTACTGGTGTATGATTCGATCCTCCCCTCTTAGCCCCTCAAGGATGATTTGACATCTTAGTTTGTGGTTTATAACATATCTTCTTCTAAGAATCGAGCATTAGTTCTAGCAATGATCTTCTGGCCCTTAGGACTGTAAAATAAAGCACCTTTCGTTCCCTTAGGATATCCAACAAATAGCCTCACATCAGTACGAGGCACCAGCTTATCAGCCTCTTTATCCAACACGTGTGCAGGAGTACCCCAAATCCGAACATGTCCTAAACCGGGCTTTCGTCTAGTTTAAAGTTCTGTGGGTGTAGAAGAAACTAATTTCGATGTAACCAAGTTAAGAATGTAGGCTACTGTTTCTAGGGCATATCCCTAGAATGAAATGGACAACTCTAAATAACTCTTCATCGATCTAACCATCTCTAACATGATCCTATTCCTTCTCTCCTCCACGCCATTCTGTTGTGGCGTTCCCAGCGCAGTTAACTGGGATGTAATCCCATTCTCTGCTAAATAGTCCCTAAATACACTTGAGAGGTACTCACCCCGCGATCAGAATGTAGTGACTTAATATTTCTACCCGTACGTTTCTCCGCTTCCGTCCTAAATTCTTTGAATTTATTAAAGTATTCAGACTTGCGACGCAATAGGTAGATATATCCATATCTTGAGTAGTCATCAATGAGTGTCATAAAATACTCATACCCTCCTCAAACTTGAACTGACATAGGGCCACATAAGTCAAAGTGAATCAAATCCAATACTTCTTTGGATCAATTTTCTTTAGACTCAAAAGGACGCTTGGTCATTTTACCTTCCAAAAAGGATTCGCACAAAGGAAACAATTCTAGGATCAATGAAGATAGAGGTACATCATTTACAAGTCTTTGTATCCTCTTAAGGTTAGTATGGCCTAGCCTTAGATGCTAAAGATAAGTTTGATTCAATTCTGAAGGTTCTTTCCTTTTGTTAGGGTTTATGATCGATGTATTCAGTAATTGCTTTTGCGTAGTGTTTTGCAGGATTAAGTAAAGATGTCCATCCAATATGCCAGAACAGATAAAATGTTTACCACTAAAGATAAAAACATTGTTATAAAAAGAAATTGAATATCCATCTATAAAAAGTTTAGAAACAGAAATAAGGTTTCGCCTAAAACCAGGCACATAAAGACAGTCTTTCAAAACTAAACTCCTATCACTACTAAAAGGTAAGGTAACGTCTCCCACTGCAATAGCCGCCACTTTCATAGCATTGCCCACATAGATGATGATCTTCCCATCACTCAACTGCCTTTTTACCAGGAATCCCTGTAAAAACATGCAAACATGATCAGTAGCTCCAGTATCTACTACCCAAGACTGAGTAGATCAAGTTGCTAAACATGTTTCAACAAAAAGAGTGTGAGACATACCCTTTTTCCTTTTGTTAGGACACGCCGTCTTCCAATGGCTTCGCTGGCCGCACTTGAAGTACTTTATCTTCGATTTGAATTCCTCAGGAGGAATCCTTGCCTTGGGCTTCTTCACCTTAGGCGTCCCACTTCCAACTTTCTTAAGTGCGTATCTCTTTTTCCTTTTAGTACCAGAAGAAGACTCCCTATTCTCAGCTAGGTGTGCCTCCGGATTTCCCTTCTGAAGTAATTGAGCCGCATGAAGATCCATGAGCAGTTCAGATAAGGTAACATCCTTCTTTATCATATTGAACTTCAATCTGAACTGCTCAAACTTTGGGGACAGGTTGTGAAGCACGATATCTATCTAAGACTCGGTGTCTAGTTCTCCTCCCAAGGTCTCGATCTCAGCAAGATAACTCATCATACTGAGAATGTGATCCCTAACAGGTGTGGAGTCAGCCATTCTCGCATTCATCAAGTTCTTCATCACCAAATGGCATGCCGAGCAGTTCTGGTGACCGAAGAGGTCCTTGAGGTTGTATATGACATCATAAGCAGTCTTTATAGACTGATGTTGGTGTTGCAGCACATTTGACATAGAAGCTAAAATGTAGCAGTATGCAACCTCATCAGACTTAACCCACTTAGCATAGGCCAACCTTAGCTCTTCGCCAAAATTCTCATCTGGCTTCTGAGGACATTCCTCTTCAAGTACGAATTTGTGTCCTTCAGCAGTTAGGATTGTTAGTTTTGTATACTGGAAGACTTATCTTTGTATACTTTTCTGATGATATGATGATATGAAATGAAAGTTATTGCATTCACTGTTTGCATTTAGATTATGTTCTATAATTGTTCTATGCAATGTTTCATATACTTACATTATAGATGATATGGTGTGGGGAGTTACATGGTAAGATCATATAATTAGAACCTTGTGTTGTATTAAAGAGCTCACGGCTTAGATGGTCCTGAACACACTATCGGTACACTATAGAATAATCTGATAAGTTAGTTTATCTTGACTAACTGATTATTCTAGTACACTTGTTAGTGTATTGAGGAGGATCACGATATGATACTATTCTCTGTCTCTGACCCAGTTACTAAGAGAATAAAGATCCATAGAGTTCAGGTTCTGAACTCATGTGATATTCGCGAACATATGTGTGCGTTGTTTGTTACTTTGATTTATCAATGGGTGAGATCTTTTTGTAGATCAAACTTGATATCTTGGGTAATAACAATGTATACATAATGCCTCGAGCAGTATGCATGAGCACCGTGTCCTGGTGCGCTAGGTTAATGATGTTCTCTTGAGAAAACACAAGTTCATGTTGAAACCCTACAGGTGGAATTTATTCCTTACATAGTAAAGCTTGTGTGGTACTACTCAAGGTTTTAGATGTTAAGTAATTATAGCTATCAGAGGTTGACATAATTAATGAACATTATATCTTAAACACGGGAAATGGTTGGACTAAAGGCGAAAGCATATTCGTAAATATGTATTAAATTGGTAGGTCAGTTTTACTTCTTTAGTGGAATAAAAGTAAAACTTAATTTATTTAATTATATCCTAAGTTTATTGGATATTGGATAATAAATAATATAGTGGGCCAATTTAATATTCTTCTAGATCCCTATTGTAGCCCAATAGACTGATAGCGGACTGGATATTGAACTTGAGATAGAGGCCCAAACCCAGTAGGGTTTGGAGAAGGAATTTTCGCCCCCTCCTTATATAAAAGGGGAGGAGGGTTCGAAAATTACATATCTAATATCAGCCCCTCTTTGTCTCTCAAAGTTATGCACAAATTTGACAAACCTATCTAGTAGATTTCAGCCCACTCTGAATCTAGATACAGTCCAGGAATACAACAGAAGATCTTGTAGTAGAATCTGTGTGCAGCCGATTTTGTGGAGATTAGTGGCGCTAATTACGTGTTCATTCAACAGCAAGATTAGTCCTGCAATCTTGTCCTCAGACCGTCTGACAATTGTAAGTAATTCGGATCTATGTCTTCCGCTTTATTAGATTCATTTTACATGATTTTGTGCTTGACGTGACAAACATGCATGTGATATAAAAATATAATTTTCATGAACATGGATTAATGAACAACCAAATGATCCTGCGGTGGTTTAATTCGAAAAAACCCCAACAACTGGTATCAGAGCGGGTTTTAGCACTGTTCTAGGATTAATCCAAGCATATTTTCGATATACATAATTAAATTTGATGATAAATTTATGGTGTTTAAATTTTCAGATTTAATTGTGCATGTATTTCGATTATATGGTATTCAAAGCTTGGATAAATTTTTGATGTAATTCGAAAATTTTAGTTTTGAAGTTCCTAAGAATTTTTGAAAATCATAAATTAAATTTGGGATGATATTTGATGTTCTTCAAATTTCTAGATTTATTTTATGGTGGTTGTCGAAAATTGGAGATCAAATTTTCAAATTTGATGTATAAAAATTCCCTAATTTTTTTTCTTAAAATTTTTGAAACTATGGAATTAATTTTCGATGGTTTTTTGATCAATATCAAATTTCCAGATTTAATTCTTGATTTGGTTTGAAATTTTGGATGATTAGAATAAGGATAGGTAATTTGTGATGTTTATCTTAAAGTTACCTAATTCTAATCTAGATAGATTTGAAAATAGAATTTTAAATCTTGGAAGAATTTGAACTGGATCAAATTTTCAGATTTATCTTTCTTAGTATTTTCAAAATCTATGGTATATTTTATTTTGAATAGTTTTTTGATTAATATCAAAATTTCCAAATCTGTTTATTTATATTATTTTCGAAATTATTAAATTAATTTGGAAGGATTTTGATGAAAATCAAATTTCCAGATTTATTTATGAATGTGGATCGAAAAGAATGAAGATTGGATTAAGATTTGATGTATATCTTAATTTACCTAATTTTAATCTAGATAGATTTGAAAATAAAATTTTATAATTTGGATATTTTAGAAAATCTATGGTTAAAATTGGATAAGGTAATTTTTGGATATATACAAATAATTATCAAAATCCAATTGTGATAAGAATTTGAATTTGTATAGGATTTGGATGATTTTGGAGTGGATCAAATCTCCAAACCTTATCCTTAAGGATTTTGAATCTTATGGATAATATTTAGATTTGATTTTTGATTTATATCAATATATCCAAGTATTATTTAATTAGGGTGGTTTGAAACTATTAAATAAATTTGGTGGAGAATTATAATTAATTTCCAGATTTATTTTAAGATTATTTTTAAAAAATACAAGTTAAAAATTGGTGGATAATTATTTTAATTTCCAATTTTTATCTTGTGGATAATATCGAATTAATTAATTTAATTAATTGAAAAATTAGAATATTATTTAATATTCATGCATAGATATCATATGTTATTTTATGTGGATCATATAATATATGATTGCTAGATTTGTAGACTGTGTTTGTTTGCAGGTTTACCAACTATCATGACTCCTTTATTTTATGCGATGTATACTTATGTTGAATGAATGTTGGTCGTATGCCAGTTTGGCTACGTGATTTTAATCCATTAGAAAATCCATGGATTAGGTCTAGATTTTATTTTACGTTGTTTTAATGTAATAGATATAAAGTTGTTAGACCGAATTTTTGAGTTGTAATTTTTATTCTAGCAATATTCGATTTTTCCTTTTGGAATAGGTAGTCTGTATTGAATAAAGATCGGAGATCAACTCAAAGAAGGAAAGTGGTTCAGCACCAAGAAGGAAGGTTCACCGGTTCACGTCCCGAAACCCTAAATGGAGCTATGGTTTTCGGTGAGGCGCGGTGAAGGGGGCGGCGGCCATAGCCCTGTTTCCGGAGCTGACTTTTCAGTTTTATCTCATCAATCAACATGAGATATAAGCCATGATAGTTGGAATATTACTGTTGCTTATTATGTTGAAGCATGCAATGGATGTTTATCATTTTATGTGATGTTTGCATGTTCGATAATGGGATAAAATGAAACCTCAAGCATAAATAACTAAGTGGGAGAGATTCATACCAAAGTATGTAGAAATCTCATACGGTCTCTATTAAATCTAGTTTAATTGAGAAGTGATGGGCATGCGCGTTGACATCGGTCTTCCTCCATATCGGATGTGTCACATCACAGATTTCTCTAGAAATTAAATCTCCTATATGGATAGCTGTAGAACATTATTAGAACTAACTGACTCCTCCATCTGGAGCAGTTAAATTCGAAATAATGATCTTGGTGCGAAGATAATGGTCTGCACACTTAGATGTAATTTATTGATAAACGTCCACACGATCGTGGCTTATGAGTTAGACGATTACATGACCGTGTTAATTATCCGGCTATTAATTTGCTTGTTGTAAGGAAACTCAACTGGAGGTAAATTAAAGGTTTAACTTATTTAAAAATGAATTTTATAAATGTCCATACTATCGTGGCTTTTAAAAGACGTTTTTAAAGTGTCGGTGGAAAAGTATATAATTTTTGTGAGGTTTTCGATTATATACTGTTTATCTTAAAAGTTTTTGTAACTACACTGCATGGTTTAATTTCAGTTATTTAATATCATCAATGGCACTCTCCAATGTGTCCTCAATCCTCAAAGAAAACAAACTTGTCAATGAAAACTACAATGACTGGCTTCGTAACCTTAACCTAGTTCTTGTTGCTGAGGGACACACGTTTGTGCTTGAAGAGGTTTGCCCTCCACAGCCAGATGAGGGTTCTGACAAAGCCCAAAAGGTTGCATATGATAAGTGGGTTAGGTCTAATGAGATAGCGCGCTGTTACATTTTGGCATCTATGTCAAGTGTGTTGCAACATCAGCATGAGCCTATGAAAACTGCTTATGATATCATGTACAACCTTAGGTAGCTATTCGATCATCAGAACCACTCGGCACGCCATTTGGCAATGAAGAAGCTAATGGATGCGAGAATGTCTGAGTCCACACCTATTAGGGATCACGTTTTCATGATGATGAGGTATTTATCTGAGATCGAGACCTCGGGTGGAGAACTAGATGGCGATTCTCAAATCGACATTGTTCTTCATAGCTTGTCCTCGAGGTTTGAGCAGTTCAGGCTGAACTTTAATATGATCAAAAGGGATGTCAGCCTGATTGAACTGCTCATAGATCTTGAGGTGGTAAAATTTCTCCAAAGGAGCGATCCTCAGGCCCACATAGCTGAGAAAGTGGCGTCTTCTTCTAGTGGAAAAATGAAGAAGAGAAACATACCTAAAAAGGCTACAGATGAGGCGCCTAAGCCAAAGAAACCAAAAGGAAAAGATTCCTCTTGAGGAGTTCAAGTCTAAGACTAACTTCTTCAAGTGCAGCTAACCAGATCACTGGAAGGCGGCATACCCTAACAAGAAGAAGAAGAGAGATATATCTCACACTCTGATTGTAGAAACATGTTTAGCAACTTGTTCTACCCATGTGTCATGGGTAGTAGATACTGGAGCTACTGATCATGTTTGGATGTATTTATAGGGGTTCCTGGTAAAAAGATAGCTGAGTGAGGATGAGATCACCGTCTACATGGACAATGCTGCGAGAGTATCGGCTATTTCAGTGGGAGATGTTGTTTTACCTTTCAGTAGTGATAGAACTTTGGTTTTGAAATACTTTCTTTATGTGCCTGAGTTTAGGCGAAATTTGATTTCAGTTTCTAAATTGATTATGAATGTATATTCTGTTTCTTTTGATAACAAAGTAGTTATCTTTAGTGGTAAACATTTTATCTATTCTGGCACATTGGATGGACACTTATACTTTCTTAAACCAATTGAAAACACTACGCAAAGATAACTATTTAATACATCGATCATAAATCCTAACAAGAGAAAAGAACCTTCAGACTTTAGTCAAACCTATCTTTGGCATCTAAGGCTAGGACATATTAACCTTAAGAGGATAAAAAGGCTTGTAAATGATGGACCATTATCTTCTTTGGTACTGAAATCGTTTCCTTTGTGTGAATCCTATTTGAAAGGTAAAATGACCAAGCGTCCTTTCCAGTTAAAAGGAAATAAATCCGAAGGGCTATTAGATTTGATTCATTTTGACCTGTGTGTCCCTATGTCAGTTTAAGCTGGAGGAGGGTTCGAGTATTTCATCACTCTCATTGATGATTACTTTAGATACGGTTATATCTACCTGTTGCGTCGTAAGTTTGAATGCTTTGAGAAATTCAATGAGTTTAAGAAGGAAACGGAGAAATGTACAGGCAGAAGTATCAAGTCACTACATTCTAATCGTGGTGGCGAGTACCTCTTAAGCGAATTTAGGGATTACATAGCAGAAAATTGGATTACATCCCAGTTGACTGCGCCTGGAACGCCACAGCAGAATGGCATGGTGGAAAGAATGAATCGCACACTGTTAGAGATGGTTAGATCATTGATGAGTTATTCTGAGTTACCCATTTTGTTCTGGGGATATGCCTTAGAAACAGCAGCATATATTCTTAACTTGGTTCCATCGAAATCAGTTCTTGGTACACCCACAGAACTATGGACTGGACAAAAGCCTAGTTAGAACCATATTCGGATTTGGGGTAGCCCATCACACGTGTTGGACAAGGAAGTTGATAAGATGGCTCCTCATACTGATATAGGGCTGTTCGTTGGATATCCTAGATGAACGAAAGGTGGTTTGTTTTATAGTCTTAAGGATCAGAAGATCATTGTCAGCACCAGTGCTCGATTCTTAGAGGAAGACTATGTCATAAACCAGAAACCAAGGAGTCAAATCATCCTTGAGGAGTTAAGGGGAGGATCGAATCCTACACAAGAAGAGGAACCACCAAACACTGCACAACGTGTCACAGAAGTACAGGGAACTACCTCGTCGCAGTGGGAGGGTTGTACGCTAACCTGATAGATTCATTGGTCTGGGAAAGGCTTTAGATTTCCCAGAGGGTCTCAATGAATTAGATCCCAAGACCTATGATGAGGCAATTCGAAGATAAAGATGAGATTCTTGGAAAACTGCAATGGAGTCTTAGATTGGATCTATGGATCGCAATCAAGTCTGGGAACTTGTAGAACCACTAGATGGGGTAAACCCATTGGCTGTAAGTGGGTCTACAAGCGTAAGAGAGGATCTGATGGGAAGGTTGAAACCTTCAAGGCAAGATTGGTGGTAAAAGGATATACTCAGAAAGAAGGGATTGATTATGAGGAAACCTTTTTGCTAGTAGCCATGCTTAAGTCAATCCGAATTCTCTTCTCTATTGCCGTTCATTTAGATTATGAGATTTGGTAGATGGATGTCAAGACTGCTTTCCTAAATGGAAGTCTTGAGGAAAACATTCACATGAAGCAACCAGAGGGATTCATTGCTAAGGGCCAAGAGCACTTGGTGTGTAAGCTTAAGAGATCCATTTATGGACTTAAGCAGACCTCGAGATCTTGGAACATCCGATTTGATGAGGTTATCCAGTCATATGGATTCGTGCAAAGTCTGGATTAGAGCTGTGTGTACAAGAAATGTGACGGAAACGTGGTGGCATTCCTCGTACTTTATGTTGATGACATCTTTCTTATTGGAAACAGTAAGAAGATATTATTAAACATTAGGGTGTGGTTGTCCGAGCAGTTCGATATGAAGGATCTGGGTGAAGCCGGACATGTCCTCGGCATTAAGATCATTCGAGATTGCCAGAGAAGGATGTTATGTCTGTCCCAAGCGACTTATATCGATACAGTGCTAGCTAGGTTTGGCATGCAAGATTCCAAGAAAGGTTTTATACCTTATAGATATGGAATTCATCTATCCAAGGAAATGTGTCCCAAAACACAGTTTGAGATAGAGGAAATGAAGAAAGTACCATATGCTTCAGCTGTGGGAAGTTTAATGTATGTCATGCCATACACTAGGCCTGATATATGCTATGCCATTGGCATGGTAAGCAGATATCAGTATAACCCTGGACAAGATCACTGGATTGCGGTAAAAAATATTCTCAAGTACCTTAAAAGGACTCAAAATTACATGTTGGTATTCCGCTCTGATAGTCTATTGCCTTTGGGTTACACAGACTTAGATTTTCAATCCGACAAATATTATAGTAAGTCTACCTCGGGCTATGTGTTTACATTAGGAGGTGGAGCCATCGCATGGAGGACCATAAAGTAGAAATGCATTGCTGATTCCACCATGAAAGCCGAGTATGTAGCTGCCTCTGAGGCTGCAAAAGAGGTTGTCTGGCTCCGCGGGTTCCTAGTGGGCTTGGGCGTGGTTCCTAATTTGCCTAAGACTATCATGATATACTGTGATAACTTTGGTGCAGTGGCAAATTCGAATGAACCCAGAGCCCATAAGGTAAGTAAACACATAGAGAGAAAGTACCATCTTATACGAGAAATCGTTAAGAGAGAAGACGTGGTGGTGGTCAAAATTACATCGGAGGATAACCTGGCTGATCCATTCACGAAGAGCCTGTCGGCTAAGACCTTAGATGGTCACGTGAAGAAAATAGGAGTGAGATGTAGACCTGGTGGCGCAGTTCGAGTTGATAGGTTTGATTGGAGAGTTAACCAGTTAATTTTTATACTTGAAAGACATGCTTCCAGTATAAGTGGGAGATTGTTAGTTTTGTATACTGGAAGACTTGTCTTTGTATACTTTTCTAATGATATGATGATATGAAATGAAAATTATTACAGTCACCATTTGCATTTAGATTATGTTCTATAATTGCTCTATGCAATGTTCCATATACTTACATTATAGATGATATGGTGTGGGAAGTCACACGGTAAGATCATATCATTAGAACCTTGTATTGTATTAAAGAGCTCACAGCTTAGATGGTCCTGAACATACCATCGGTACACCGTAGAATAATCTGATAAGTTAGTTTATCTTGACTAACTGATTATTCTAGTACACTTGTTAGTGTATTGAGGAGGATCACGATAGGATACTATTCTCTGTCTCTGACCCAGTTACTGAGAGAATAAAGATCCACAGAGTTCGGGTTCTGAACTCATGTGATATTGGTGAACATATGTGTGCGTTGTTTGTTACTTTGATTTATCAATGGGTGAGATCTTTTCGTAGATTAAGAAACTCGATATCTTGGGTAATAACAGTGTATGCATGATGTGTCGAGCAGTATGCATGAGCACCGTGTCCTGGTGCGCCAGGTTGATGATGTTCTCTTGAGGAAACACAAGTTCATGTTGAAACCCTGTATGTGGAATTTATTCCTTACATGGTAAAGCTTGTGTGGTACTACTACTCAAGATTTTAGAAGTTAATTAATTATAGCTGTCAGAGGCTGACATAATTAATTAATGAATATTATATCTTAAACACGGGGAATGGCTGAACTAAAGGAGAAAGCATATTTACAAATATGTATTAAATTGGTAGGTCAGTTTTACTTCTTTAGTGGAATAAAAGTAAAACTTAATTTAGTTAATTATATTCTAAATTTATTGGATATTGGATATTAAATAAATTAGTGGGCCAATTTAATATTCTTCCAGATCTATGTTGTAGCCCAATTGACTGTTAGTGGACTGGATATAGAACTTGAGATAGAGGCCCAAACCTAGTAGGGTTGGGGAACTGTATTTTCGCCCACCTCTCTATATAATAGAGGGAGGGGGAATGAAAATTGTGTGTTTGAAATCAACCCCTCTTTGTCTCTCTAGATATCCACAGATTTCACAAACTTATCCAGTAGATTTCAGATCACTCTGAATCTAGATACATTCCGGGAATACAACAGAAGATCTCAGAGTAGAATATCTGTGTGGCTGATTTTGTAGAGATAGGTGGCGCCTGTTCCTGTTTCATTCAATAGCAAGATTAGTCCTGTAATCTTGTCCTCAGACCGTCTGACAATTGTAAGTAATTCGAATCTATGTATTCGGCTTTATTAGATTTGTTTTGCATGGTTTTGTGCTTGACATGGTAAACATGCATGTGACATAAAAATATGATTTAAATGAACATGGATTAATGAAGAACCAATAGATCCTGCGGTGGTTTAATTCGAAAAAACCCCAACAATTGGTATCAGAGCGGGTTTTGGCACTGTTCTAGGATTAATCCAGACATAATTTCGATATACATAATTAAATTTGATGATGGATTTATGGCGTTTAAATTTTCAGATTTAACTGACCATGTATTTCGATTTTATGGTATTCAAAACTTGGAAGAATTTTTTATGTAAATTCGAAAATTCTAGTTTTGAGTTGGCTTGAATTTTCTGTCACTATGTAATAAGATTTGGGATGATATTTGATGATCTTCAAATTTCCAGATTTTAATTCATATGGGTCGAAAATTTGGAGATCAACTTTTCAAAAATTGATGTTATAAAATTCCCTAATTTGTTGTTTAAAGTTTTGGCGCTATGGTTTTAAATTTGGATGGATTTTTGATCAACATCAAAATTTCTTAATTTAATTATAGTGTGGGTCGAAAATTTTGTGTGATTAGAATAGGATTTGGTGATTTTTGATGTATATCAAAAGTTACCTAATTTTAATCAAGATAGGTTTGAAAATAGAATTTTAAATCTTGGAAGAATTTGAAGTGGATCAAATTTTCAGATTTATCTTTCTTAGTATATTCGAAATCTATGGTTTTTATTTGGAATAGTTTTTTAATTAATATCAAAATTTCCAATTATGTTTATTTAATGTAATTTTCGATTTTATTAAATTAAATTTGGAAGAAATTTTAATGAAAATTAAATTTCCAGATTTATTTAATAATGGTGTTCGAAAATTATGAGATTGGATTAAGATTTGATATTATTTGATGTATATCTTAATTTACCTAATTTTAATCTAGATAGATTGGAAAATAGAATTTTAAATTTTGAAGAATTTGAAGTGGATCAAATTTCCAGATTTATCATTTGGGATTTTCGAAAATCTATGTAATTAAAATTGGATAAGGTAATTTTTGGATATAGAAAAATAATTAACAAAATCTAATTGTGATAAGAATTTAGATTTGGATAAGGTTTGGAAGATTTTGAAGTGGAACAAATCTCCAAACTTTATCCTTGAAGATTTCGATTCTTATGGATAATATTTGGATTGGAATTTTGATTTATATCAAGATATCCAAATATTATTTAATTAAGGTGGTTCAAAAATATTAAATAAATTTGGTGGATAATTTTAATTAATTTCCAGATTTATTTTAAGTTTATTTTCGAAAACTTCAAACATTTAAATTGGTGGATAATTATTTTAATTTTCAATTTTTATCTTGTGCATAATATCAAATTAATTAATTTAATTAATTGTAAAATTCGAATATTATTATTCATGCATAGATATCATATGTTATTTTATGTGTTTCATATAAATATGATTGTTTGATTTGTAGACTGTGTTTGTTTGTAGGTTTACCAACTATCATGGCTCCTTTATTTTATGTGATGCATGTTTATGTTGAATGGATGTTTGGCCGTATGCCAATTTCGCTACGTGATTTTAATCCATGAGAAAATCCATGGATTAGATTTAGGTTTTATTTTATATTGTTACAATGTAATAGATATAAAGCTGTTAGACCAAATTTTTGAGTTGTAATTTTTATTCTAGCAATATTAGATTTTTTCTTTTGGAATAGATAGTCTGTATTGAATAAAGATCGAAGATCAACTCAAAGAAGGAAAGTAGTTCAGCACCAAGAAGGAAGGTTTACCGGTTCACGTCCCGAAACTCTAAATGGAGCTAGGGTTTTCGGCGAGGCGCGGTGAAGGCGGCGGTGGCCATAGCTCTGTTTCCAGAGCTGACTTTCCAGTTTTATCTCATCAATCAACATGAGATATAAGCCATTATAGTTGGAATATTACTGTTGCTTATTATGTTGAAGCATGTAATGGATGTTTATCATTTTATGTGATGTTTTCATGTTCGATAATGGGATAAAATGAAACCTCAAGCATAAATAACTAAGTAGGAGAGATTCATACCAAAGTATGTAGAAATCTTATACGGTCTCTATCAAATCTGGTTTAATTGAGAAGTGATGGGCATGCGCGTTGATATCGGTCTTCCTCCATATCGGATGTGTCATATCACAGATTTCTCTAGAAATTAAATATCCTAAATGGATAGTTGTAGAACATTATTAGAACTAACTGACTCCTCCATCTGGAGCAGTTAAATTTGAAATAATGATCTTGGTGCGAAGATAATGATGTGCACACTTAGATGTAATTTATTGATAAACGTCCATATGATCGTGGCTTATGAGTTGGACGATTACATAACCGTGTTAATTATCCGGCTATTAATTTGCTTGTTGTAAGGAAACTCAACTGGAGGCAAATTAAAGGTTTAACCTATTTAAAAATGAATTTTATAAACGTCCACACTATCGTGGCTTATAGAAGATGTTTTTAAAGTGTTGGTGGAAAAATATATAAGTTTTGTGAGGCTTTCAATTATATACTGATTATCTTAAAGTTTTTGACTGTACTGCATATTTTAATTTCAGTTATTTCATATCATCAATGGCACTTTCCAATCTGTCCTCAATCCTCAAAGAAAACAAACTCGTCGGTGAAAACTACAATGATTGGATTCGTAACCTTAACCTCATTCTTCTTGCTGAGGGACAAAAGTTTGTACTTGAAGAGATTTGTCCTCAGAAGCCAGATGAGGGTTCTGACGAAGTCCAAAAGATTGTATATGATAAGTGCGTTAGGTCTAATGAGATAGCGCGCTGTTACATTCTGGCTTCTATGTCGAATGTGTTGCAACATCAGCATGAGCCTATGAAAACCGCTTATGACATCATGTACAACCTTAGGCAGCTCTTTGGTCATCAAAATCTATCGGCATGCCATTTGGCAATGAAGAAGCTAATGGATGCGAGAATGGCTGACTCCACACCTATTAGGGATCATGTTCTCATGATGATGGGTATCTGTCTGAGATCGAGACCCTGCGTAGAGAGCTGGATGTCGATTCTCAAATCGACATTGTTCTTCATAGCTTGTCCTCGAAGTTTGAGCAATTCATGCTGAACTTTAACATGATCAAAAGGGATGTCAGCCTGACTGAACTGCTCATAGATCTTTAGGTGGCTAAATTGCTCCAAAAGAGTGACCCTCAGGCCCACATAGCTGAGAAATGGGCGTTTTCTTTTGGTGGAAAAAAGAAGAAGAGATACGAACCTAAAAAGGCTACAGATGAGGTGCCTAAGGTGAAGAAGCCAAAGGCAAGATTCCTCCTCAGGAGTTCAAGCCTAAGACTAAATACTTCAAGTGCGGCCAACCAGGTCACTGGAAGGTGGCGTGCCCTAACAAGAAGAAGAAGTGTAACGCCCCAAACCACTCTGTTTGGCCACGTCACTTAACATACTTGTAACGCCCCAAACTACTCCGTTTGGCCACGTCACTAAACATATAATTCATTTACATGCATTTGTGTTCTCTTAATAGATTGAGCGGAAGCTAAGGTCAAATTTCATTATGAGAAAATAACATCATAATTCCGAATATAAATTTTCTTCCACAATTATAACATGCAACCCATCGAATCTACCCTGTCACACAACATGAATTTAAGTAGAAGCATCTAATAAACCTATCCACATCATTCATGCAATCATCCAACCTATCGGGCTCATAGGTCTTAAACAACCCGCCCGTCTAGTACCCTAAATTAACAAACATAGCATAAGAATTCAACAACCTATATTTACACAATATAGGCTCCTAGGTCAACCGACCCGCCTTTAAATCATTGACATGTTATATCGAGTTAAACATAGCATAACCACAAAGATCGGGCTATTCTCATCCCCAATAATCGTTGTTCATAAAACAGAAAGAATGATCAATGTAATAATAATAATAATGTAAGTATTTTCAAAAGAAGAGCATGCAAAAGATAAACACAAGCTTGTGGGGTTTTTCTTGTGTTCACAACGCTCCTACTCCGGCTTCGACTCCTTAACCTGAAAATTCATTGAATGAATGGGGTGAGTATTTAACAACATACTCAGTGGGGAACACTGTAAACAGTTATAGCTAATTGCACAAGTGAAAATATAACATATGGACTTTTCTTTTCATTGTGGAGACTAGTCTCAACCCCGTAGGGTCTAAACATCATGATGCCCCCGTTAATGAACATCTTTATCCTTGTAGGGATGCCCGCAGACATCCTACCCCCCAGGGAGGACATTAACAGGTCTATGTTCGATCCAAAGGAGCTCTGCCCCGAAGGGTCTCTTTGTCGACCCCGAAGGATCTCTTTCATTCACTGGTCCGAAGACCCTTCATATTTATACAATCAAAGCACAACAATAACTATAACCTTACACGTGTTCACAGTTTAGAGTTACCCCACCTTATGAGACGCTTTAAAATCCTTTCAACCTTGAAATACTCCTTTGCCTCCCACAAGTTGTCCACCTCGAGCCACAACATGTCACCTAGCACCTTTTAATCCTCTTTTCATTTTAGACGCCGAGTTATACAATTAAATCATATTTTGACCAAACACATGTTATACATTGCTTTAAGGATTTCATACATCTACATATGCATAATCATGGATATACCAACTCATAATATGATTTTGGACTCAAAATACACATTAAAACTCTTTGAAGCATTTAATCGAACACGTTACGTGCACACATTTAAGCCACATGATCATGACTCAATTTAAATCTTTTAAACCCAACATTTAAAATACAAACACCTTCATCCTAGGGCTCTAACATACATGAAAATCAACTTCATAAAGACATCACAACTCCTCCAATCAAACATCAACAAACAAGGGGGAAATTAGGGCAAAAATCCAAACCCTAGTAACAATGAACAATGGAGATTTCAATTTAACAACACATATAGCTCCAATAGAGTAAATAAACCATATATTTGAGATATCAAAGCATGGAGATCAATAGAATTGAAAAACCCTAATTTTTGGAAACAAACCCTAGGTTTGATTCAACAAGAAATTGGTGTTTAATCCCCAAGTAGAAGAGATATAGGGGTTACCTTAGTTGATGGATGATGATGGGAGATTCCACTCCAAAACTAGAAGAACTCCTTGAGAGAAGTTGGTAAGAAATCGTCCAAGAGTTAAGCGAATGGAAGAAATGGGTGAAGTGTGGTATTTATAGGGTGGAATTTCGAAACAGGGCGCGACCAAAGGTGGTCGCGTTTTGAGGTCGGGTTTTAGCCAAAGAAAAATGGCTCTCTGAAGCTGGTGACACGTGACCGAGGGGGTCGCGTTTCATGGTCGCGCTGTAGACCCCTCAGAACGCGACTCGAATGGGGTCGCGCCTTCTGGTCACACTCAGACTGTAGATTTTTGAAAGAGCTTCGATTTGAGTACTTATGGGCCTCGTGGTTCCAACCGAGTCAAAAGTTATGTCCTTCGGACGAAACCCTACCAAAACTCAGCGAGACCCTCGATTTATACTATTTTCGAAAACACATACAATACACAACTTAAATTTTTAAAACATCATCACTACTTATTTAATGCACATACCAAAATTACATAAAATTGAGGTATGTCAAATCAAAATTAAATATAAACACACTCATTCATTATCATATAAATCGACAATTTAAATGTTAAATTTCAAATTCCATTATGCAATCAGCATAGAATAACCGTGCTATGACGTATCAGCTCGAGTGGAACAACCTGCATTAAAACAACGGCATAATATACAAACATACTCACATGATCAATATTCAAACAATATTAATTCAAATTCATTTTCCAAAATTATAATTCATAATTTAGAAAAAGAGACGGGGTATCACAATCTCCCCAACTTTTAAAAATTTTGTCCTCGAAATTAGCCTAACATCTCTGATAAATTTTGATATCGAGCTATAATATCAACTTCTTTCTTTCAAGTGGCCTCTACGGGTCCACTTCGACTTCCTTGCGCTTTCATTAGGGGAAGCCCACGGGTTCGAAGAATGTGAACTCTTCAATCTATCACGGCAACTGGGACTTCTTCATACATCTTATCTTAAGAGACTTGTACTGTGTCATATGAAATGACATGACTGGGATCAGACACGTATCGTCTAAGCAACGACATTTGGAAAACATCGTGCACACCCGCCAAAACCGGAGGTAGTGCTAGGCAATAGGCAACTTCACCTATTTTCTTCTAGAATCTCGAATGATCCCACATAACGTGGCTGCAACTTGCCCCTTTTTCCCAAATGTAATCACTTCTCTCATTGGTGCAATCTTCAAGAATACCTTGTCACCAATCTCAATGCTCACATCTTTTCTCTTTACGTCGGCATCGGATTTCTGATGATTTTGAGCTATCTTGGTTCTTCTTCTTATCTTCTTCAAATCTTGAGCATCTTCTATCTTTTCATCCTTGTGAAATCTCTCTCGAAACATCGCTTAACATGATCTCCTTATAATCTTGCATTCGAGCGGACCTATAGAAATTATTCGAGCAACAGAATAAAAGAAAAATTCACTAAACTTGCTCCTCGAGCACTGGAAGTGCGGTCTCAACGAGTCCATCCTTCTTTTATCTTGCTTGGCTTTACTTTTGCTTCTGACTTTACTTCTCTCAGCTTTGAGAAACTTCAATGAACTTTAACTAGACGTCAAACTCGAATAATCAGGCACTTACATTGATGGTTCCTTGCATGTTCTATCACGTTGAAAACTCGCTTTATCTCCATCTTACTTCCTGAGGTTCGACTTCTTTGTCTTCTTGGGACGTACTTCGTGATGTGCTTCTTAAACTCTCAATGCAACTTAAATCTAAACTTCTTCATCGCAGTTACCTCTTTTCCTTAGAGTAGTCGTCTGACTTCGTGGCTCCTGCTGGTGGTCACTTTCGCTTGTAGGCATAACGATCGCACGTCTGGACTTTTAACTACATGCTCGGAACTTACACACCGACATTCCTTAGATCCCCTCTAAACTCAATAAGCTGAGAAATTTTCTTGGAAACGCACATCCTAAACTTTAGAGAATACCATCTAGCGCTTACTTCGATTCTACTTCCTGCTAGGAAATAATATCTCTTATTCCTCCAACCTTGACTAAAAGGAATACTGCCATAAACTCTCTGCTCTATTCCAAGATCCACACTTGAGTTCTATGAGCGAGAACAGAATAAATGAATGCCTCAGAGTGAGGGCTTTATCTTGATCAACAATTCTTTAACAAACTCAAAAACTGAAAGAGATATAACACTAGGTTATATATGTAAAAAACATTGCCTTTTTAGAGGACTTATAAACTTGAAGGGTTCTTGCATATGACAAAGATATGAAGGAATCAACGGTTAGAAACTGAAAACCATGCTAAAATATTTTCACAAGGGCGACATCATAGCCTTTCAAAGAAATGTCATTACTAATTCTTGATGATCAAAGAAGTATCATTCAAAAGATTGCAAATTATCCCAGCGGATATAATCAAAGAATTTCAAATGGTACAAATGGAGAATTTCAATTGATGCGAAGCTATTGAAGGGAAATTGATTCAATTATCAAGAGGACAAATCTATTCCAAAAGAGAATGAAAAAATCGATTCTATTAACACGAGAATGAATAAATAGACTCAACAAAAACTTCTATCATACTGAAACTCTCATTCTACCGAATACTAGGTCTATCTTCTTAACGATCTTCTTATTCGGGTCTCCTCTTTCTTGAGCACCACATACCTTCTTCTTGGCTAGGTTACTATGGAATGGCACACGTCGGTTGAACTTCAAATGGCTTCGCTTGGTTGGAAAATAGCTCTTTCGGCTCAAAACATCAGCTAGAACATTCACCTTTCCATGATGATATAAGATCGTACAATCGTAATCCTTCACCAACTCCAACCATCTTCTTTGACGCAAATTCAACTCCTTCTAGGTGAGGAAGTACTTCAAGCTTTTGTTGTCGGTGTAAATCTCGCACTTGCCTCCATAAAGATAATGCCTCCAAATCTTCAATGCATAAACTACAGCAGCTAGTTCGAGATCATGTGTCAGATAATTATACACGTGCACCTTCAACTGTCTTGATGCATACACCACTACCTTTCCATGTTGCATCAGAACACACCCAAGTCCTTGCTTCGAGGCGTCACTGTAAATGACAAAGCCTTCAGTCCCATCAGGGATGATCAACACTAAGGCTGACACGAGACATCGCTTCAATTCTTGAAAACTTTGTTCACACTTCTCACTCCCTTGGAACTTCTCATCCTTCCTTGTTAATCTCGTCAAAGGACTCGATGTCTTGGAAAACCCCTCAATAAATCTTCTATAGTTGCCCGCCAGTCTTAGAAAACTTCGGACTTAATTAACATTCGACGGCGTCTTCCAATTGCTATGGCTTCCACCTTTGATGGGTCTACTTCGATTCCATTTGATGTCACCACGTGGCCAAGTAATGCCACTCGTTCTAACCAGAACCCGCATTTTGAAAATTTTGCATACAACTCTTCTTTCTTTAGCGTCTCCAATACGATTCTGAGATGCTCTGCGTGTTGCTCCTTACTTCTTGAATAAATCAAGATATCATCGATGAAGACTATTATGAACTGGTCGATGTACGGATGGAACACTCGATTCATCAAGTCCTAAAGACTCCAGGCGCGTTGGTCAATCCAAAAGGTACCACCGTGAACTCATAGTGACCATACCGCGTTCTAAATGCCGTCTTTGGAATGTCACTCTCCTTGATCTTCAATTGATGATAACCAGACTTCAAGTCAATCTTTGAAAACACACCGGCTCCCCTCAGTTGATCAAACAAATCTTCAATTCTTGGCAGCGGGTACTTGTTCTTGATCGTTAACCGGTTCAACTCTCTATAATCAATGCACATCCGCATCGATCCATCCTTTTTCTTCACGAATAGCACAGGTGCTCCCCATGGTGAAACACTTGGCCGGATTAGCTTGTTGTCAAGTAACTCCTGAAGTTGAACTTTGAGCTCTTGCAACTCCTTTGGCGCCATTCTATACAGAGCCTTAGATATTGGTGCCGCACCTGGCACTAGGTCGATGGTGAACTCGATCTGACGGTTAGGAAGAATCCCTGGTAACTCGTTTGGAAATACGTCGGGAAATTCATTCACCACTGGCACGTCTGGCACTTGCACCTTAGTGGACCTTGACTCCACTATGCTAACGATAAATCCCCGACATCATTTCTTCTTCAACAACTTCATTACCTTCATTGCTGTAATGATTCTCTGAGTTGATCTCGTTCTTGCACCATAAAAGATTAACTTAGGCTCTCCCGGAAAATCAAATTTGACCTCACGATCACGACATCGAATCGTGGCATGGTTCCCACTCAACCAATCTATACCTAGGATTATGTCGAAATCATGCATCTCCAAGACATGAAGATCTGCTCTCAGCACTTTATTATTGATTTCTGGCTTCAGGCCATACTCCAACTTGCTAGAAGAAACTTTCTTTCCCGAAGGAATATTAATCCCTTTAACAATTCACTACTATCTTTGCATGAAATGCTAAGCTCGGAATAGCTTCATGGAACACTAGCTCGCTAAGTTAATGTCATTCTTAAGGCTAATTCGAGGACTACTAAAGCACTTTTCATCATTTCATAATCAAGAAAGCACACAACTTTCAAGATTTCATTTCTTTAAAGCGTGTATCGGGAATTTTTAAAACATCATAGTTGATCGTGACAACAAATACAATTCATTCATCTTTATTGTCCAACTTCGGACCATTCTTTTCTTTTCTTTTGTCCAACTTCGGACTATTCTTTTCTTTTCTTTATCATGCTATCACGATTTATTCAACTCTTTAACTTCTTTAACTTCTTTCCCGACACACTCTATAAGACACACCCCTATTCCATATTACTCATACTTGAAAATCTTTAAAAGTACATACCTTAGGATTGGAGTGAAGCCGAGTAGCCGTTGTGAACAACCACCCACATTTCTCATACATAAATCAAACACACACAGAACAAGTCTACAGGAGCGTAGACCTGCTCTGATACCAATTTGTAACGCCCCAAACCACTCTGTTTGGCCACGTCACTTAACATACTTGTAACGCCCCAAACTACTCCGTTTGGCCACGTCACTAAACATATAATTCATTTACATGCGTTTGTGTTCTCTTAATAGATTGAGCGGAAGCTAAGGTCAAATTTCATTATGAGAAAATAACATCATAATTCCGAATATAAATTTTCTTCCACAATTATAACATGCAACCCATCGAATCTACCCTGTCACACAACATGAATTTAAGTAGAAGCATCTAATAAACCTATCCACATCATTCATGCAATCATCCAACCTATCGGGCTCATAGGTCTTAAACAACCCGCCCGTCTAGTACCCTAAATTAACAAACATAGCATAAGAATTCAACAACCTATATTTACACAATATAGGCTCCTAGGTCAACCGACCCGCCTTTAAATCATTGACATGTTATATCGAGTTAAACATAGCATAACCACAAAGATCGGGCTATTCCCATCCCCAATAATCGTTGTTCATAAAACAGAAAGAATGATCAATGTAATAATAATAATAATGTAAGTATTTTCAAAAGAAGAGCATGCAAAAGATAAACACAAGCTTGTGGGGTTTTTCTTGTGTTCACAACGCTCCTACTCCGGCTTCGACTCCTCAACCTGAAAATTCATTGAATGAATGGGGTGAGTATTTAACAACATACTCAGTGGGGAACACTGTAAACAGTTATAGCTAATTGCACAAGTGAAAATATAACATATGGACTTTTCTTTTCATTGTGGAGACTAGTCTCAACCCCGTAGGGTCTAAACATCATGATGCCCCCGTTAATGAACATCTTTATCCCTGTAGGGATGTCCGCAGACATCCTACCCCCCAGGGAGGACATTAACAGGTCTATGTTCGATCCAAAGGATCTCTGCCCCGAAGGGTCTCTTTGTCGACCCCGAAGGATCTCTTTCATTCACTGGTCCGAAGACCCTTCATATTTATACAATCAAAGCACAACAATAACTATAACCTTACACGTGTTCACAGTTTAGAGTTACCCCACCTTATGAGACGCTTTAAAATCCTTTCAACCTTGAAATACTCCTATGCCGCCCACAAGTTGTCCACCTCGAGCCACAACACGTCACCTAGCACCTTTTAATCCTCTTTTCATTTTAGACGCCGAGTTATACAATTAAATCATATTTTGACCAAACACATGTTATACATTGCTTTAAGGATTTCATACATCTACATATGCATAATCATGGATATACCAACTCATAATATGATTTTGGACTCAAAATACACATTAAAACTCTTTGAAGCATTTAATCGAACACGTTACGTGCACACATTTAAGCCACATGATCATGACTCAATTTAAATCTTTTAAACCCAACATTTAAAATACAAACACCTTCATCCTAGGGCTCTAACATACATGAAAATCAACTTCATAAAGACATCACAACTCCTCCAATCAAACATCAACAAACAAGGGGGAAATTAGGGCAAAAATCCAAACCCTAGTAACAATGAACAATGGAGATTTCAATTTAACAACACATATAGCTCCAATAGAGTAAATAAACCATATGTTTGAGATATCAAAGCATGGAGATCAATAGAATTGAAAAACCCTAATTTTTGGAAACAAACCCTAGGTTTGATTCAACAAGAAATTGGTGTTTAATCCCCAAGTAGAAGAGATATAGGGGTTACCTTAGTTGATGGATGATGATGGGAGATTCCACTCCAAAACTAGAAGAACTCCTTGAGAGAAGTTGGTAAGAAATCGTCCAAGAGTTAAGCGAATGGAAGAAATGGGTGAAGTGTGGTATTTATAGGGTGGAATTTCGAAACAGGGCGCGACCAAAGGTGGTCGCGTTTTGAGGTCGGGTTTTAGCCAAAGAAAAATGGCTCTCTGAAGCTGGTGACACGCGACCGAGGGGGTCGCGTTTCATGGTCGCGCTGTAGACCCCTCAGAACGCGACTCGAATGGGGTCGCGCTTTCTGGTCGCACTCAGACTGTAGATTTTTGAAAGAGCTTCGATTTGAGTACTTATGGGCCTCGTGGTTCCAACCGAGTCAAAAGTTATGTCCTTCGGACGAAACCCTACCAAAACTCAGCGAGACCCTCGATTTATACTATTTTCGAAAACACATACAATACACAACTTAAATTTTTAAAACATCATCACTACTTATTTAATGCACATACCAAAATTACATAAAATTGAGGTATGTCAAATCAAAATTAAATATAAACACACTCATTCATTATCATATAAATCGACAATTTAAATGTTAAATTTCAAATTCCATTATGCAATCAGCATAGAATAACCGTGCTATGACGTATCAGCTCGAGTGGAACAACCTGCATTAAAACAACGGCATAATATACAAACATACTCACATGATCAATATTCAAACAATATTAATTCAAATTCATTTTCCAAAATTATAATTCATAATTTAGAAAAAGAGACGGGGTATCACAATCTCCCCAACTTTTAAAAATTTTGTCCTCGAAATTAGCCTAACATCTCTGATAAATTTTGATATCGAGCTATAATATCAACTTCTTTCTTTCAAGTGGCCTCTACGGGTCCACTTCGACTTCCTTGCGCTTTCATTAGGGGAAGCCCACGGGTTCGAAGAATGTGAACTCTTCAATCTATCACGGCAACTGGGACTTCTTCATACATCTTATCTTAAGAGACTTGTACTGTGTCATATGAAATGACATGACTGGGATCAGACACGTATCGTCTAAGCAACGACATTTGGAAAACATCGTGCACACCCGCCAAAACCGGAGGTAGTGCTAGGCAATAGGCAACTTCACCTATTTTCTTCTAGAATCTCGAATGATCCCACATAACGTGGCTGCAACTTGCCCCTTTTTCCCAAATGTAATCACTTCTCTCATTGGTGCAATCTTCAAGAATACCTTGTCACCAATCTCAATGCTCACATCTTTTCTCTTTACGTCGGCATCGGATTTCTGATGATTTTGAGCTATCTTGGTTCTTCTTCTTATCTTCTTCAAATCTTGAGCATCTTCTATCTTTTCATCCTTGTGAAATCTCTCTCGAAACATCGCTTAACACGATCTCCTTATAATCTTGCATTCGAGCGGACCTATAGAAATTATTCGAGCAACAGAATAAAAGAAAAATTCACTAAACTTGCTCCTCGAGCACTGGAAGTGCGGTCTCAACGAGTCCATCCTTCTTTTATCTTGCTTGGCTTTACTTTTGCTTCTGACTTTACTTCTCTCAGCTTTGAGAAACTTCAATGAACTTGAACTAGACGTCAAACTCGAATAATCAGGCACTTACATCGATGGTTCCTTGCATGTTCTATCACGTTGAAAACTCGCTTTATCTCCATCTTACTTCCTGAGGTTCGACTTCTTTGTCTTCTTGGGACGTACTTCGTGATGTGCTTCTTAAACTCTCAATGCAACTTAAATCTAAACTTCTTCATCGCAGTTACCTCTTTTCCTTAGAGTAGTCGTCTGACTTCGTGGCTCCTGCTGGTGGTCACCTTCGCTTGTAGGCATAACGATCGCACGTCTGGACTTTTAACTACGTGCTCGGAACTTACACACCGACATTCCTTAGATCCCCTCTAAACTCAATAAGCTGAGAAATTTTCTTGGAAACGCACATCCTAAACTTTAGAGAATACCATCTAGCGCTTACTTCGATTCTACTTCCTGCTAGGAAATAATATCTCTTATTCCTCCAACCTTGACTAAAAGGAATACTGCCATAAACTCTCTGCTCTATTCCAAGATCCACACTTGAGTTCTATGAGCGAGAACAGAATAAATGAATGCCTCAGAGTGAGGGCTTTATCTTGATCAACAATTCTTTAACAAACTCAAAAACTGAAAGAGATATAACACTAGGTTATATATGTAAAAAAACATTACCTTTTTAGAGGACTTATAAACTTGAAGGGTTCTTGCATATGACAAAGATATGAAGGAATCAACGGTTAGAAACTGAAAACCATGCTAAAATATTTTCACAAGGGCGACATCATAGCCTTTCAAAGAAATGTCATTACTAATTCTTGATGATCAAAGAAGTATCATTCAAAAGATTGCAAATTATCCCAGCGGATATAATCAAAGAATTTCAAATGGTACAAATGGAGAATTTCAATTGATGCGAAGCTATTGAAGGGAAATTGATTCAATTATCAAGAGGACAAATCTATTCCAAAAGAGAATGAAAAAATCGATTCTATTAACACGAGAATGAATAAATAGACTCAACAAAAACTTCTATCATACTGAAACTCTCATTCTACCGAATACTAGGTCTATCTTCTTAACGATCTTCTTATTCGGGTCTCCTCTTTCTTGAGCACCACATACCTTCTTCTTGGCTAGGTTACTATGGAATGGCACACGTCGGTTGAACTTCAAATGGCTTCGCTTGGTTGGAAAATAGCTCTTTCGGCTCAAAACATCAGCTAGAACATTCACCTTTCCATGATGATATAAGATCGTACAATCGTAATCCTTCACCAACTCCAACAATCTTCTTTGACGCAAATTCAACTCCTTCTAGGTGAGGAAGTACTTCAAGCTTTTGTCGTCGGTGTAAATCTCGCACTTGCCTCCATAAAGATAATGCCTCCAAATCTTCAATGCATAAACTAC
Source organism: Perilla frutescens (assembly GCA_026008535.1). Taxonomy (NCBI): domain Eukaryota; kingdom Viridiplantae; phylum Streptophyta; class Magnoliopsida; order Lamiales; family Lamiaceae; genus Perilla; species Perilla frutescens. The sequence goes on from BRKX01000005.1 coordinate 12,026,269, forward strand.
AGCAGCTAGTTCGAGATCATGTGTCAGATAATTATACACGTGCACCTTTAACTGTCTTGATGCATACACCACTACCTTTCCATGTTGCATCAGAACACACCCAAGTCCTTGCTTCGAGGCGTCACTGTAAATGACAAAGCCTTCAGTCCCATCAGGGATGATCAACACTAAGGCTGACACGAGACATCGCTTCAATTCTTGAAAACTTTGTTCACACTTCTCACTCCCTTGGAACTTCTCATCCTTCCTTGTTAATCTCGTCAAAGGACTCGATGTCTTGGAAAACCCCTCAATAAATCTTCTATAGTTGCCCGCCAGTCTTAGAAAACTTCGGACTTAATTAACATTCGACGGCGTCTTCCAATTGCTATGGCTTCCACCTTTGATGGGTCTACTTCGATTCCATTTGATGTCACCACGTGGCCAAGTAATGCCACTCGTTCTAACCAGAACCCGCATTTTGAAAATTTTGCATACAACTCTTCTTTCTTTAGCGTCTCCAATACGATTCTGAGATGCTCTGCGTGTTGCTCCTTACTTCTTGAATAAATCAAGATATCATCGATGAAGACTATTACGAACTGGTCGAGGTACGGATGGAACACTCGATTCATCAAGTCCTGAAGACTCCAGGCGCGTTGGTCAATCCAAAAGGTACCACCGTGAACTCATAGTGACCATACCGTGTTCTAAATGCCGTCTTTGGAATGTCATTCTCCTTGATCTTCAATTGATGATAACCAGACTTCAAGTCAATCTTTGAAAACACACCGGCTCCCCTCAGTTGATCAAACAAATCTTTAATTCTTGGCAGCGGGTACTTGTTCTTGATCGTTAACCGGTTCAACTCTCTATAATCAATGCACATCCGCATCGATCCATCCTTTTTCTTCACGAATAGCACAGGTGCTCCCCATGGTGAAACACTTGGCCGGATTAGCTTGTTGTCAAGTAACTCCTGAAGTTGAACTTTGAGCTCTTGCAACTCCTTTGGCGCCATTCTATACAGAGCCTTAGATATTGGTGCCGCACCTGGCACTAGGTCGATGGTGAACTCGATCTGACGGTTAGGAAGAATCCCTGGTAACTCGTTTGGAAATACGTCGGGAAATTCATTCACCACTGGCACGTCTGGCACTTGCACCTTAGTGGACCTTGACTCCACTATGCTAACGATAAATCCCTGACATCATTTCTTCTTCAACAACTTCATTACCTTCATTGCTGTAATGATTCTCTGAGTTGATCTCGTTCTTGCACCATAAAAGATTAACTTAGGCTCTCCCGGAAAATCAAATTTGACCTCACGATCACGACATCGAATCGTGGCATGGTTCCCACTCAACCAATCTATACCTAGGATTATGTCGAAATCATGCATCTCCAAGACATGAAGATCTGCTCTCAGCACTTTATTATTGATTTCTGGCTTCAGGCCATACTCCAACTTGCTAGAAGAAACTTTCTTTCCCGAAGGAATATTAATCCCTTTAACAATTCACTACTATCTTTGCATGAAATGCTAAGCTCGGAATAGCTTCATAGAACACTAGCTCGCTAAGTTAATGTCATTCTTAAGGCTAATTCGAGGACTACTAAAGCACTTTTCATCATTTCATAATCAAGAAAGCACACAACTTTCAAGATTTCATTTCTTTAAAGCGTGTATCGGGAATTTTTAAAACATCATAGTTGATCGGGACAACAAATACAATTCATTCATCTTTATTGTCCAACTTCGGACCATTCTTTTCTTTTCTTTTGTCCAACTTCGGACTATTCTTTTCTTTTCTTTATCATGCTATCACGATTTATTCAACTCTTTAACTTCTTTAACTTCTTTCCCGACACACTCTATAAGACACACCCCTATTCCATATTACTCATACTTGAAAATCTTTAAAAGTACATACCTTAGGATTGGAGTCAAGCCGAGTAGCCGTTGTGAACAACCACCCACATTTCTCATACATAAATCAAACACACACAGAACAAGTCTACAGGAGCGTAGACCTGCTCTGATACCAATTTGTAACGCCCCAAACCACTCTGTTTGGCCACGTCACTTAACATACTTGTAACGCCCCAAACTACTCCGTTTGGCCACGTCACTAAACATATAATTCATTTACATGCGTTTGTGTTCTCTTAATAGATTGAGCGGAAGCTAAGGTCAAATTTCATTATGAGAAAATAACATCATAATTCCGAATATAAATTTTCTTCCACAATTATAACATGCAACCCATCGAATCTACCCTGTCACACAACATGAATTTAAGTAGAAGCTTCTAATAAACCTATCCACATCATTCATGCAATCATCCAACCTATCGGGCTCATAGGTCTTAAACAACCCGCCCGTCTAGTACCCTAAATTAACAAACATAGCATAAGAATTCAACAACCTATATTTACACAATATAGGCTCCTAGGTCAACCGACCCGCCTTTAAATCATTGACATGTTATATCGAGTTAAACATAGCATAACCATAAAGATCGGGCTATTCCCATCCCCAATAATCATTGTTCATAAAACAGAAAGAATGATCAATGTAATAATAATAATAATGTAAGTATTTTCAAAAGAAGAGCATGCAAAAGATAAACACAAGCTTGTGGGGTTTTTCTTGTGTTCACAACGCTCCTACTCCGGCTTCGACTCCTCAACCTGAAAATTCATTGAATGAATGGGGTGAGTATTTAACAACATACTCAGTGGGGAACACTGTAAACAGTTATAGCTAATTGCACAAGTGAAAATATAACATATGGACTTTTCTTTTCATTGTGGAGACTAGTCTCAACCCCGTAGGGTCTAAACATCATGATGCCCCCGTTAATGAACATCTTTATCCCTGTAGGGATGTCCGCAGACATCCTACCCCCCAGGGAGGACATTAACAGGTCTATGTTCGATCCAAAGGATCTCTGCCCCGAAGGGTCTCTTTGTCGACCCCGAAGGATCTCTTTCATTCACTGGTCCGAAGACCCTTCATATTTATACAATCAAAGCACAACAATAACTATAACCTTACACGTGTTCACAGTTTAGAGTTACCCCACCTTATGAGACGCTTTAAAATCCTTTCAACCTTGAAATACTCCTTTGCCGCCCACAAGTTGTCCACCTCGAGCCACAACACGTCACCTAGCAGCTTTTAATCCTCTTTTCATTTTAAACGCCGAGTTATACAATTAAATCATATTTTGACCAAACACATGTTATACATTGCTTTAAGGATTTCATACATCTACATATGCATAATCATGGATATACCAACTCATAATATGATTTTGGACTCAAAATACACATTAAAACTCTTTGAAGCATTTAATCGAACACGTTACGTGCACACATTTAAGCCACATGATCATGACTCAATTTAAATCTTTTAAACCCAACATTTAAAATACAAACACCTTCATCCTAGGGCTCTAACATACATGAAAATCAACTTCATAAAGACATCACAACTCCTCCAATCAAACATCAACAAACAAGGGGGAAATTAGGGCAAAAATCCAAACCCTAGTAACAATGAACAATGGAGATTTCAATTTAACAACACATATAGCTCCAATAGAGTAAATAAACCATATGTTTGAGATATCAAAGCATGGAGATCAATAGAATTGAAAAACCCTAATTTTTGGAAACAAACCCTAGGTTTGATTCAACAAGAAATTGGTGTTTAATCCCCAAGTAGAAGAGATATAGGGGTTACCTTAGTTGATGGATGATGATGGGAGATTCCACTCCAAAACTAGAAGAACTCCTTGAGAGAAGTTGGTAAGAAATCGTCCAAGAGTGAAGCGAATGGAAGAAATGGGTGAAGTGTGGTATTTATAGGGTGGAATTTCGAAACAGGGCGCGACCAAAGGTGGCCGCGTTTTGAGGTCGGGTTTTAGCCAAAGAAAAATGGCTCTCTGAAGCTGGTGACACGCGACCGAGGGGGTCGCGTTTCATGGTCGCGCTGTAGACCCCTCAGAACGCGACTCGAATGGGGTCGCGCTTTCTGGTCGCACTCAGACTGTAGATTTTTGAAAGAGCTTCGATTTGAGTACTTATGGGCCTCGTGGTTCCAACCGAGTCAAAAGTTATGTCCTTCGGACGAAACCCTATCAAAACTCAGCGAGACCCTCGATTTATACTATTTTCGAAAACACATACAATACACAACTTAAATTTTTAAAACATCATCACTACTTATTTAATGCACATACCAAAATTACATAAAATTGAGGTATGTCAAATCAAAATTAAATATAAACACACTCATTCATTATCATATAAATCGACAATTTAAATGTTAAATTTCAAATTCCATTATGCAATCAGTATAGAATAACCGTGCTATGACGTATCAGCTCGAGTGGAACAACCTGCATTAAAACAACGGCATAATATACAAACATACTCACATGATCAATATTCAAACAATATTAATTCAAATTCATTTTCCAAAATTATAATTCATAATTTAGAAAAAGAGACGGGGTATCAGTTTTACCTTTCAGTAGTGATAGAACTTTGGTTTTGAAAGATTGTCTTTATGTGTCTGGTTTTAGGCGAAACTTGATTTTAGTTTCTAAATTGATTATGGATGGATATTCTGTTTCTTTTGATAACAAAGTAGTTATCTTTAGTGGTAAACATTTTATCTATTCTGGCACATTGGATGGACACATATACTTTCTTAAACCAACTGTAAACACTATGCAAAGACAACTGTTGAATACATCGATCATAAACCCTAACAAGAGAAAAGAACCTTCAGACTTGAATCAAACCTATCTTTAGCATCTAAGGCTAGGTCATATGTAACACCCACGCAATAAAATAAATGTAAAATATAAAGTAATTTAAAAATGTAAGTGAGTTGTCTTCTTTAAAAAAAATAGAATTATGTACTATCAATTAATATGTGTTAACATTAAAAATTTAGGTTAACATGTGGTGCATTTAAAGTGATCAAAGAAAATATAAGGAGGTACTTTTCTATTAAGAACTTTTAAACATTAAAAATTTAAGCTAACATGTGGTGCATTTAAAGTGATCAATGATTATAAAAATATGATTTACTAAAGAGTATAAAAAAATTATTGCTTTCTTTGTAGAAATATTCGAAGAATATCCATATAAATTTGAATTCAAACCTATAAAATCTAAGTAGCAAAGCATAATAAAATACGACATTGCCCTCCTCACCGCACGGGCTGGTGGTGACCAATCCCAAACAAAATATTTTCTCTCTCTGAAAATCTTTTCATGATGCAACCTCGACAATATCTACATGACGTGCATGTATATGCTTGTGCTCATGTACAAGATATTCAATGCAACATCATACAATACCACAAGCATATTACACCACATAATCACACGATAACACAATAATAAATAATAAACGTACATATAGTCAAATAATACTATGTTCATGCATTGTAATTGCAGATGGATTTCTACTTACGCCGATTCCAAAACTTATAAGATTTGAGATCCTAAAACTCGCACTTTTCAATAAAATCTATTCAGAAATATATTACAAAGATATATCTAATACTTTTCAAATTAATTATTATAATTATAGAAATACACTTGTATATCTAAACTCCTATCCACCTATATATGTTATCCAAGGACATGTGTACATCATAAATAAAATGCATGTAGTGAAAGCTTTAGACCAATCATACTATCCAAGGTCATATATATATATATATGTTATATTATAATATCTAAATATATGTATTCAAGTTAATTGTTTAGAGAGGTATTTATTTAAATTTTATTTCATCCTTATTCCATGCATAGAACTATATATTTATATAAATGCAATTGACATGAAAATAAATATATGTAACTTATTATATATATATATATGAAGATGATCATTGAATAGTGAGAGTCTTGGGTACTACATTCTTCCCTCCTTATAAAAATTTTGTCCTCGAAATTTTGTTCTATTAACAAAACCTGAACAAGACCTATTTTGTTTTCTACTCAAACTAGAATATATACTATTATCCATAAGTTCAGAGCTACTGTTCATTGTAACATTTTTTTTTAACTATTCTCACATATGATCATTTGCATTAGAAGCTAATATAAAAGTTAATCACCTAACATAGCAAATAATACTCGTATAGGTTATAATAATGGATTGCTCTCCATTAATACACACACAAACTCAAAACTAAATATTTTAAAACCTATGACATTGGCCTCCTCAAACATAATAATCGCACGTATGCTAACAATAGTCGAGTAACAATTTATAATCCCAGAGTCTCTCACTCTCTCTCTCTCTATTAGTATTTAAACTCTACTATCACATATCATATAGTAGATGCACCATCAGGTTATCTGCATCAATTACTATCTTTCCTTGGTCTACATCATTAGTTCCCAAATTCTAGATTAATATCTTCACCTCAATGTTTCTTTGTTTTCCCAACATATGATATTAGTTGCAATAAAGTTCAGTCTTCTTAGGCAAGTCGTTTCTATTGCCATGTAATATTTCTTGGTCTCTCTCTAAACCTCAAATCATTAGTTTTGAGTACATATTTATACATTATATAATTATACATATTTTCAGGAGCGTACACCACCTTTCATATTAATATACATGACCACAGTCTTAATAATATGTGTATATATATATATTCTTTTATTATCACTACAAGAAAAAAGGTCATACACCACTCTTCATTTACCACGGTTTTGGCAAGAAACCGTGGTGATTTAGATAATAACCACGGTTTTTATGAAAACCGTGGTGTATGAACGTACTTCCCTAGAAGAATCACCACGGTTTCAAATACTCTGGTGGTGTATATTCATAAATACACCACTGGTATTACATAACGGTGGTATATGTGCATTTTTTTAACCACCACCGTTATGTCAAAAAGTAGTCTTTGTTCAAAATCGAGATTCACAACGGTTTGAACATTAACTGTGGTAACATAAATACACTTTTTAATTAAAATTACAATAAAAGGCAAAAAGAGGGATTCTAAAAAATCAAAATCCCTATCCTGCGCGCCATTCTCTGTCCGATTTCTCCTTCACCCCGCCATCTTCATAGTTGTCTCATTTAGCGTGAACTCATCCCCGTTAGAAATTTGTCTTCACGCCGCCATCTTCATCATCCTCTCCTTCACCCTAAACTCATCACATCGTCATATCCATCATTAATGTTGTTGTCCATTGTTGTGGTCGTTTGAAGAATTGAGAATTGCGGTTCAAAATTAGCGAAACAACCTACCCTTAGGTCGTTGTGGATCTCCACCATTTGCCTCTGGGAAAGCTGCTCAGAGGAATCCCCAATTTTTGGTGAATAATTATAGTTATATTCAATTTTTATTTGCTGACTTCTAATTCTAAAGTTTTCATTTGGTAAATGCATTTTAGTTTAATCCGTATGTGCATCAAGTAATCAAAAATCTTATTTTCCTTGCTATAAATTGAACATCTTATAAATCACCCTTTGTAGTTCGGAAAATATCAGAAATGGATCTGAACAACGGAATTCCCAATTCAAATTAGGGTTCGATCGGTCGATCTAAATGCTAGCAAAAGTTTTCAATTGTTTAGCAATGATTTCGGATTGAACGACTGATCGCGAAATCCGTTGAGGAATTACATGGGATAAGGATAGTGGAAGATCAATGGTGAGTACTGTGTGTTTTATGATTGTCAGGAAAAATGACATTCCGATTTAGGAAGCTGAAGTTGGTACAGTCCCCAAAGTAGGTTTCTTTGAAATTCTTCTGTTTAGATTATCTGATTTCATTAATATTCGAATTCCTCATTAGTTTTTACTGAACCTGTTTATATTTTTTGTACTTATCAATGAATTTACAATCAAATTATGGTATAAGGAGGATGCTGCTCATCAGCACCAGTTCATATTACATGCCGCTTTAGATATTGTTCAGGACATGGCGTGGACTACGAGTGCTATATGAGATATCCACTCCACTCATTGTGTACTGTGTGTTTATGCTTAAATTTTAGGAAAAATTATAATGTTTGTGTGATCACAATTTCTGAAAATGGAAACTAGTTTAATCGTATGTTTTTTTAGTTTTTGGCATTGATTTATCTCTTTCTGTATGTTTCGTGATTCAGGTTTCCAAAAGCAATTGATAGATTCAATGACTTGTTAGTATCCGTATACGTGAGTGCTGGTCATATCCTTTCATTATTTTTTGTCTATTTGATGCTTTGCATGTCTGTTTTGTGGAATGTTTAGGAAGAAATTCTACCCTAGAGATTCCCATATCATTCTACATGTTCACTTGACATTTTCCTGTACTTATTAAAAAAAATCTGTTTATCATATATTCGAGAATCTTGACATCTTTTATGCATATTGCAAGTCCCATTCACCTGGTCTTCATTGAATCATAATGATATTTTTATTCTTGGCAATAAAGAAATGTTATATCAATTCAATGGTGCAGACTCGAACATTTAAGAAATGGGGAAAGCTTTTGAAGTAACCAGTCATCAAAATGAGAAGTATAATGAAGGGACTTGTGACTTTGCAATTGTTGGTGAGAACTAAGCTCCACTTTCTGTATTATGTATATGTAATTTTCTTGTTGCTGATGGTCGTATCTTTTTTTCTTCTTTTGGTTTTGATTGTAGTTGAGAATTCTCTTAAAAATTTGAAATGAGGATTTTTGTTTGATTTGATATACATACATCTTTCTAATTTATGAGCTTTTAGGTGCAATTTTCTAAGTGTGAATTTTGTTCTCATACAATCCATATGCTGCTAAAGCTTATTTTGTATTTGTTATTATCTTTACCAGACAAGGGAAAGTAAGATTGAAAAATGCTACTAATGCTTCTTTCGTCTTTTTTTCTCCTTTTTGCCGCAGTGTTAAATATCACAGTAGATATAGCATATGGATTATGGCAGTTTTATTCAGGTCAGTCCTCATCCCTGCAGTATATAATTTCTGCTTGTCCCAATCCAGATGGGGATAGTTTCTTACAAATTCATACCTAACAATGAAAGGAGAAAAGTTATGGAGTTTGAATTTTGGCACTTATTAGTTGTAATGAACTATTGGGATAACGAATTTGAGCTGCTAGGTTGTAAATTGTAATTGGTCAGTCTCTTCATTCTTGCATTTCTTGGATTTGCATTTCAATGCGTATCTCGTCTCTAAATTGCTATTTTTGTAAATAGGTATTGCCTAAAGTGTTTTGAGTATTTTTGTGGAGGCTTTTCAGTATGGTGGCTGACGTAGTTTGAATATTTTTATGAAATTGGTGAGTCATATGAGCAAGAAAAAAAATCTTGATCAAGCAATAACTTATTTTGAACGAGCTAGTAACCTTTATCCGACTGAGGAAGTTACACTTTTGCAAATCAGTGCAGGCAAAATGTTGCATAATTTTCTGCACAATTAGACAAGTAAGTAACATAACACCACTTTCTTTCTCTTTTTTTCTTTAACTTTTTAAGTTTTAATGATTCGTGAAGGTAAATCATGGAATGATGCGAGAAGAAAAGGCTAGAAGATAATCTGCTTTAGTCATAGTTATTAATCTCTTTTTTTTTTCTTTTGATATCAATCTTAACTATTTTCAGTCTCTCACTAGTGAGAAGATTTTCTTTTGGCTCAATCTAGAAAGCTTAGTGAAATTCGAATTTATGGTCTGCAATCATGAGCTCATCCCAACAACTATAAGAGGCCAAATAGAAATTAAGGTAATTCATGTGTTGTATCTACCTACTCATCAGTTCCTTAATCCTCTTTAGTTCTTTTCTTTGTGATTACTTTTTTATTTGTGAGGCATGCTCCTACTATGGCATTGGTTTCTTTGTTAATACCTTTTCCCATGCTTACTGTTGCATACATGCGCTTCTGTGACATTGGTTTCTCTGTTATTAATGTTGTTGAAGTTATATGAAAATAAATGTACTAAGGCAGTAGACGTTGGTTTTGTAACCTGCTATGCTCTTCTATGTTGAATATAGTTTTCTGCATGCCTTCTGCCGATTCTTGATGATGATGTTGAATATAGTTTTTTGCATGCCTTCTGCTGATTCTTGATGATGCTATCTGCTACAAAGAGAGAGAGAGAGAGAGAGAGAGAGAGAGAGAGAGAGAGAGAGAGAGAGAGAAATGTGTTGGCTATTGTCGCTACATTGCTGCTACATTTATACAATGACAAAAAGTTTACGTCTCATGCAGATTTAGCATCTTTGAAGGTACAATGAACAGAAGTTTACATCTTTGAAGGTATAAAAATTATCTTGATGCCTAAATCAGTAACATGCAATCATACTTGCCCTGATTTCCTTTTTATCATAATTTGATTTCTAGTACCCTATTCCCCTCTGCAAAAGTAGAAGAATTGTTGCTGTTGTTTATAATCAGTGGAAGAATTTCTTTTTTGTCAGTCACATTTTGCATGCTTGAACATATATAAGATCATTGTGCAAGGTAATTTTCAGTTTTATAATCATTAGATCATTTTTTATATTTTAGCTCGAAGAGATTACTTAATCACCTATTATACGATCAATTGTTTTTTTTAGATCTCAGCACAAGAAGACTTCGATCTACAAGTACGATTCAAGACTTTCATATTAAGATCAAATTGTAATAGAGTTTTGGATTGATGGATATTGTAGTAGTTTTTAACAAATGACCGGAAGCTAGCTTTGACTGATTGAATATTATATTTTGGACATGTATTTTGATGATGTATGGTATTTTGAATGATATTTAAATTTGTATTTTGTAAGATATTTTAATTTACATTTTGATTGATATTTTATATTTTTTGACGATTATCAATTATAATATTTTTTAATTTGGGATTAATACATGATAAAAATAATTTAAAAAACAGGGCAAAAAAATATTGACCACGGTTTTTTAAGAAATTGTGGTAAATTTACAACGGTTTTCATAAGAATGGTGGTAACTTTACCACGGTTTTAATGGAGAATTGTGGTAATTTTACCACGGTTTTTAAGAAAATCGTGGTAATTTTACCACGGTGTTAATAAATTCGTCGTAAACTTATCATGATTATATTTAAATTGTGGTAAAATTTACCACGGTTTTTTGTAATCGTCGTAAATTTACCACGGTTTTTATAAATTTACCGCAATTTTTTGAAAACCGTGGTAAAATTACCACGGTGATTACCCGTTGTGTATACCACTGTCGTAAATTAACCACAGTTTTTTTAAAACCGTGGTAAAATTACCACGGGGATTACCCGTGGTGTATACCACTGTCGTTAAATTTATGGAAAGTGACACTCACAAAATCCACATTGCAAAACACATCAATAGAAAGATTACTCTCCACAAGTTCTGAGCTTAATTGTATACATGGACAGTCTACAAAATCATAACCGCGCTTTGATACCACTCTGTAACACCCGTGTTAGAGAAATTATTGGGAAAATCCCAAATGATGGTTTTGATGAAATGTCAAAATATGAGTGATGATTTAATAAAAAACTGCAGGTTATGATAAGCTGAAAATCATGGATAATGACCAAAAAAGACTTCAAGCTGAGATGAGAGACAACTATTCAGAAGCATGGTCAACCAGCTTACAGGTTGCCTTGATCAGACCAGTCAGAGTAAAGTCTTCAAAGTTTGGGATGAGCTGTAAAGAGGGAAGAGAACTTTGCAGACTGGTAGGCATCCACAGATGAGTTGATCATCAGTCTTAGCAAAAAGCCAAGATAAACTGATGAACAGAGTCAACTTGAAAGCTGAAACTGCTCTGATCAGTGATCAGTCAGAGCCAATCCTAAACTGATCAGAGATCAGTTTACTGGTAAAATAGCTCTGAATGCTTTGAGCCTTCACTCAACTGACCATAGATCAGTTCAGAGAGAAAAGGTTTAATCTCAATCAGTAGCCAACTGATGAGTCTAGAATTGAAAGTTGATAAGTCAGCTGAACTAGACTACATCATGATAGAAGCTCAAGGCAGCTGAAGATCTGCCAACTGAACAATCTCAGAGCTGAAAGCTGAGATAGCTGTGAGCCCATCAGTTGAATCACCCGCTCTTACTGATAAGTAGTTAATGAAGATCTTACCAGGAAATCTTTATAAGATCCTGATGATCTGTGAGCAAGGAATATTAAAGTTAAAACGGCTAATTCATTAAAAAGATCTTCAAACAGCTACAAGCATTAAATTACTGTCGGTGATTTCTAAACATCACCATTCATAACGGTCAAAATTCACTCATCTTTTTAAAGAGGGTGAAATCAATTTTCGCCAAGACTTTCGCCATCTAACTTTACTATTTTGCAGAATGAGCTATTTATCTTCTCTCTCTCTCTACAGCTCAAAGCTCATAACTCTCAATGTGTGAAAAGTCTCATACTGAGAAGGCGTGCTTCAAGTCAAGCAAGCTACTAAGCTGACGCAGAATTCTAGCAAGAGCAAAGCTTCTCTGTACAGTCCTTCAAAGATCAACACCCAACTTAAGAGAAATGAGCACTCCAGGTTGATAACAGATTCAAGACTGTTCTCTTGAAGATCGAGCGAGATCTAAAATCGTGTAAAGATGGGCAATAGCACCTAAAGTCTCAGCAGGCAGTTGAGACCGTAAGTGTGAGCTGTCGACCCAGAAACTGGTTGAGGAGGAGCGTGTACCGATGGGTCTGTTTTTCCGGGACATCAATAGTTGGAAAGGAGGCCGCGCTCGAGTTGTAGGGTGCCATTTTCAGGTCCAACATGAATTGTTCACTGTGTAATTGTAATAAAGAAACTTTAGTCTTGCATAGTGGATTGCCCTTCTGCGGAAGGAAGAAAGGACGTAGAAGCAAGAAGCTTCGAACCTCTATAAAGCTCTGTGTGTGCTGTTCTTACTGTTTTTCAGTTTTGCAAGTTCTTTAACTGCACACATTCACACACACAGACTGAACTGATAAGCTTCAGCCACATCTTCCAGCTATCAGTTGAAAACTGATCAACTCACTAGCTAAGCCTCTGTTAGCTTCACTCAACTGATCAGTCAGCATAGATAAATCTCAAAAGCGAGTCAGAGCCCTATCTATTCCGCATCTATTTAAAGTTTTTGAAGTCAGTTTATTCACCCCCTCTAAACTGACAAAGGCTCGCACTGGGACCAACAACCCGCCCCAATTAAATAAATGTAAAATATAAAGTAATGTAAAAATGTGGGTGAGTTGTCTTCTTTTAAAAACAATAGAATTATGTACTATCAATTAAAAAGTGTTAACATTAAAAATGTAGGTTAACATGTGGTGCATTTAAAGTGATGAAAGAAAATATAAGTAGGTACTTTTCTATTAAGAAGTTTTAAACATTAAAAATTTAGGTTAACATGTGGTGCATTTAATGTGATCAATGATTATAAAAATATGATTTACTAAAGAGTATAAAGAAATTATTGCTTTCTTTATAGAAATATTCGAAGAATATCCATATAAATTTGAATTCAAACCTATAAAATCTAAGTAGCAAAACATAATAAAATAAGACATTGCCCTCCTCACAGGTCGTCATCCATGTATACACTTCTCAGGACTTATCAGAGCTCTAAACATCCTTGCATTGATGCACCACAGGCTATCACTTTCACCTACAATGCATGAACTACATGAGCTAAAGCTCAGTACGCAGAAATCATGCCCATGCATGTTAACTGGCAGTCACAACACGTGTAACACACCACAGCACCATAAATGTGAAATGCTTATAAATAAAATCCTTTTATGCCATCTCAAAAGCATTTTCAATGTTTAGGATCTTGGCTCCCTTCTCCAGACACCAACATAAGTCATGAGCTCATAATATAATCAATATCACTTAGCCAGAATGTGATTCGTGCACTCATGTGGTTCATCCTTCCTGGACCCCAAGGGAAACGCCCCCTGCCTATTCTCTTTGATCAAACATGAAAGTAATCCCACATCAGCTACTCATCACCTCAAAGGTGCAGTTGAAATGGACCATCCTCCCTGGACCCCAAGGGACACGCCCCCTGCCTGTTCCCTTTGATCCCGCATGGAACTCATCCCACTCGAGGCACAAATATACAACACATCACAACACGGGCTGGTGGTGACCAATCCCAAACAAAACATTTTCTGTCTCTGAAAATATTTTCAAGCATGCAACCTCGACAATATCTACATGACGTGCATGTATATGCTCGTGCTTATGTACAAGATATTCAATGCAACATAATACAATACCACAAGCATATTACATCACACAATCACACGATAACACAATAATAAATAATAAACGTACATATAGTCAAATAATACTATGTTCATGCATTGTAGTTGGAGATGAATTTCTACTTACCTCGATTCCAAAACTTATAACATTTGAGATCTTAAAACCCGCACTTATCAATAAAATCTATTAAAAAACATATTATAATATTAATATTCAAATTATTAAATAAAACAGTGTAACCAACTACCATTATACAATTATTTATTTCTTAATAAACATATCTATTATAATTTATAATTCAATTCGTCTCTTATGAAGTCCAATTATAAGAAATCTCACTTCTGGATTTATTTTCATGACACACCATCACACTTTTTCCCTAAATAAGAACCGGTTATAATTTCATTTATTTATTCAAATAGGTTATAATCAACCAACTTTAAATCCAATACTAAAATTCTTTCATTTCTTTAAAACTTATATCGATTATGAACAGTGAATGAATAATACTTTTATTCCAAGAGTTCATGGATTCTATGTATTGACCCCATATTCTACTAATAAAATCTACTTTAGTTAATTTAAAATTCCTACCACTTAATGAAATATGAAACAATAAACCAATACACATATTCAAAGTTGTTTAAATTACTGACTAGATCAAAATAATTTTAAATATATTATTATCAAAGCAATCATAATGAATTAAGTTCCGTATATATATTGTTAATTAGCAGTTATGACAATTATAGATTGATACAAATTAGTTATAAATTCATTCATTCACATTTATTTCATTTAATAAAAAAAATCATGATATTATTATATATATTACTTATTCGAATAAATAATTATTAACTTTAAATCCTACTCCAAAAAAACATAGATAAACAAAATATTGAAACACTAACCTTCCTTCGCTGAATTTTTTTCCCCTTCATTTACGAGGATTTACGGCCTTAGTATAGTATATTTCCCTTAGTTGATTAAGAATGATGTAAATTCTCAAACTTCTCGTTACAAAGATATATCTAATACTTTTCAAATTAATTATTATAATTATAGAAATACACTTGTATAACTAAACTCCTATCCATCAATATATGTTATTCAAGGACACGTGTACATCATAAATAAAATGCATGTAGTGAAAGCTTTAGACCAATCATACTATCCAAGGTCATATATATATATATATATATATATATATATGATATATTATAATATCTATATATATGTATTCAAGTTAATTGTTTAGAGAGGTATTTATTTAAATTTTATTTCATCCTTATTCCATGCATGGAAGTATATATTTATATAAATGCAATTAACATGAAAATAAATATATGTAACTTATTATGTATGTATATATATATGAAGATGATCATTGAATAGTGAGAGTCTCGGGTAGTACATCATATCAATCTTAAGAGGATACAAAGGCTTGTAAACGATAGACCAGTGTCTTCTTAGGTACTGGAATCGTTTCCTTTGTGTGAATTCTGTTTGGAAGGTAAGATGACCAAGCGTCATTTCCAGTCAAAAGGAAATAGATCCGAAGGGCTATTAGATTTGATTGACTCCGACCTGTGCAGCCCTATGTGAGTTCAAGCTCGAGGATGGTTCGAGTATTTCATCACTCTCATTGATGATTATTCTAGATATGGATATATCTATCTGTTGCGTCGCAAGTCTGAATGCTTTTAGAAATTCAAAGAGCTTAAGGCGGAAGCGGAGAAACGAACAGACAAAAGTATCAAGTCACTATGTTCTGATCATGGTGGCGAGTACCTCTCAAGCGAATTTAGGGATTACATGGCAGAGAATGGGTTTACTTTCTAGTTGACTGCGCTTGGAATGCCACAGCAGAATGGCGTGGCGAATAGAAGGAATCAAACTTTGTTAGAGATGGTTAGATTGATGATGAGTTATTCTGAGTTGCCCATTTCGTTCTGGGGATATGCCTGGAAACAGCAGTCTATATTCTTAACTTGGTTGCATCAAAATCAGTTCCTTTTATGCCCACAGAACTATGGACTGGACGAAAGCCCAGTTTGAACCATATTCAGATTTGGGGTATCCCAACACACATGTTGGACAAGGAAGCTGATAAGTTGGTTCCTCATTCTGATGTAAGGCTGTTCGTTGGATATCCTAGGGGAACGAAAGGTGGTTTGTTTTATAGTCCTAAGGATCAGAAGATCATTGTCAGCACCAATGCTCGATTCTTAGAAGAAGACTATGTTATAAACCACAAACCAAGGAGTCACATAATCCTTGAGGAATTAAGGGAAGGATTGAATCCTACAACAGTGGTACAAGAAGAGGTTCCACTAAATACTGCACAACGTGTCACAGAAGTACAGAAACTGCCTCGTCGTAGTGGGAGGGTTGTACACCAACCTAATAGATTCATTGGTCTGGGAGAGGCTTCAGATTTCCCAGAGGGACTAAAAGAATTGGATCCCAGGACCGATGATGAGGCAATTCAAGATAAAGATGCGGATTCTTGAAAAACTGCAATGGAGTCTGAGATTGGATCTATGGATCGCAATCAAGTCTTGGAGCTCGTAGAACCACTTGATGGGGTAAAACTCATTGGCTGTTAGTGGGTCTATATGCGCAAGAGAGGAGCTGACGGGAAGGTTGAAACCTTCAAGGCTAGATTGGTGGCGGAAGGGTACACTCAGAAAGAAGAGATCGATTATGAGGAAACCTTTTTGCCGATAGCCATGCTTAAGTCAATCCGGATTCTCTTATCAATTGCCGCTCATTTGGATTATGAGATCTGGCAGATAGATGTGAAGACATCTTTCCTAAACGGAAGTCTTGAAGAAAACATTCACATGAAACAACCAGAGGTATTCGTTGCTAAGAACCAAGAACACTTGGTGTGTAAGCTTAAGAGATCCATTTATGGACTTAAACAAGCATCGAGATCTTTGAACATCCGATTTGATGAGGTTATCTAATCATATGGATTCGTGCAAAGTCCGGAT
Source organism: Perilla frutescens (assembly GCA_026008535.1). Lineage (NCBI taxonomy): Eukaryota > Viridiplantae > Streptophyta > Magnoliopsida > Lamiales > Lamiaceae > Perilla > Perilla frutescens. The sequence continues at coordinate 12,043,496 of BRKX01000005.1, forward strand.
GAGAGATGTGTGTACAAGAAATGTGACGGAAACTTGGTGGCATTCCTCGTACTTTATGTTGATGACATCTTGCTTATTGGAAACTGTATATTCGCCCACCCCCCTATATAATAGAGGGAGGGGGATGGAAATTGTGTGTTAGAAATCAGCCCCTCTTTGTCTCTCAAGATATCCACATATTTACAAACCTATCTAGTAGATTTCAGCTCACTCTGAATCTAGATACAGTTCGGGAATACAACAAAAGATCTCAGAGTAGAATATCTGTGTGGCCGATTTTGTGGAGATAGGTGGCGCCTGTTCCTGTTTCATTCAACAACAAGATTAGTCCTATAATCTTGATCTCAGACCGTCTGACAATTGTAAGTAATTCGAATCTATATATTCCGCTTTATTAGATTCGTTTTGCATGGTTTTGTGCTTGACGTGGTAAACATGCATGTGACATAAAAATATGATTTGGATGAACATGGATTAATGAACAACCAATAGATCTTGCGGTGGTTTAATTCGAAAAACCCCTAATAAAATTAGCCTACTAATTTATTTAATTTCCAATATCCAATAAACTTAGGATATTATTAAATAAATTAAATATTACTTTTATTCCACTAAAGAAGTAATACTGACTTACCAATTTAATACATATTTGTGAATATGCTTTCTCCTTTAGTTCAGCCATTCCCCGTGTTTAAGATCTAATGTTCGTTAATTAATTATGTAAGCCTGTGATAGCTATAATTAATTAATATCTAAAAACCTTGAGTAGTACCACACAAGCCTTATCTATATACGGAATAAATTCCACCTGCAGGGTTTCACATAAACTTGTATTTTCTCAAGAGAACATCATCAACCTGGCGCACCAGGACACGGTGCTTATATATATTGCACGACACGTGATATATGCAAAATCAACTACCCAAAATATCGAGTGTATTGATTCTATAATAGAATCTCACCCATGGATAAATCAAAGCAATAAACAAAGTATATATATGTTCGTCAATAAGTATAAGTTAAGAACCCGAACTCTATGGATCTTTGTTTTCTAACTAATAGTGTCAGAGTAGAGAACAATATCCTATTGTGATCCTCCTCAATACATTATCACGTGTATTAGAATAATTAGTTAGTCTAGACAAAGTAACTATCAGATTATTCTACAGTGTACCGATGGTGTATTCAGGACCATCTAAGCCGTGAGCCTTTTAATACAATACAAGTATCTGATGATATGATCTAACTGTGTGTTTACCCACACAATATCATCTACCATGTAAGTATATTAAATATGCACAAACAATTATATAATAATGTAAATGCAAACAGTGGCTGTAGTAAAATCAATCTATATCATCATATCATCATAAAAGTATAAAAAGACATTTCTTCTAGTATACTAAAATAACAAAGAATGCTTCCACTGTCACAAATAAGGACACTACAGACATGAGTGTCCAGAGCTACCTTAGGACAAGAAGGCTAAAGTGAGGAAAAGGTTCTTCAAGAGGAAAGCTATGATCGCAAATTTAAAAACACCGTGCTAGATGATTTAAACTACCCATCTAGAATCGATTCTGTTAGCTACAGCTCAGACGATGAAGCTCTACTCTGCCTCATGGTTGACAATTAAGAAGAGGTTAGTACAACTGATTCCATAACCTCTTTCTATCATATACATGAAACTTCTATCTCTAGAAATGAATTGGATGAACAATTAAGAATTCTAGAAGATTAATTAGCCTCTGTTTCATGTATGCATGTTGAAGTAAAAGGTGAAAATGATGAGCTCAAAAGTAAGGTTAAAGAAATGAGTATTGATTATGGTAGACTGAAACTTCTCGAGGCTCAGTCAACTGAAATTGATCAGCTAAGGCTGAGAAATGCTAAAACTTGAAGCTCAGAATGAATAACTTAAGCTTGATATCCTTGAAAGGTGGAATTAATCCTCAAATTCAAGAAAGGATCCCAAACTCTGGATGAAATATTGAGTCATCAGATAATTAAAGATGGGAGTCCAGGGCTATCGTATAAGTTTATTGCCACAGAAAACGGAAAGGCAATTGCTCAGAGCTATGACACAGAAATCCTAAAAGGGTTCACAAGGCCAGCTCAGTCACCCCCAGCTGAGGAATTAAAAAAGAAAGGAATATTGAGAACACCTCCAGCTCAGCCCAAAAGTCATTCTTTTCAGCTGAGGCCATCAGCTCACAGACAGAAAACTTATCAAAGACCTCCAGCTCAGCCAAAGCCATCAGTTCAACAAACTGAGAAAGTAGCCGGAACTGCGCCTTCAAAGGATGCAACAGGCTCAACTTCAAAAAGAAAAAGGTCAAACAGCTCGAGAGGAAGCAAGAAGCCAATCCAGTTTGACTACTCAAGAAGAGGAAACTGATGTAAGAGTCACTCAGTAGCTAATCAACAAAACTGACGAAATAAGTTTTAAAGGCGCCTCAACCAGTTCAGACCAGGAACTGATGCTCAGAGCTCAATCTCTCAACAACTGTCTCACCAGTCCTCTTCAATCAATCAGTTGGCCGTATCCCAACTAATCCATGATAAGCTTCTCTTTTCACTCTTCCTTAAAGCTTATTTTTGAATAATTACCATTGTGATCATTACTTGCTCAATCTTACATAAAATGTTCTAATTTCAAAATAAGCTCACTATTTATCTGAGTTGCCATTAAAGTCTCTATGCTAGGAATTAAATTAGCAACTACTAAAGGTAGTAGTAAGAGACGAATGTCTGAGGGATATAAATAGCAAATCTGTAGGAAAATATTTTGCTATTTATGGCAACTACCTAGATTTAAAAACCCTAATTTCTTAGTTGCTTGATCATAAAGTTAAAATCCAAATGGACGGCCGAGATGCGTGCATCATTTACTCAGCTGATCACAAATCAAATCAGATAGCTGATCAGCATGTGGCAATCGAGTGCTATTGATAAATGTATGCAAAGTTAATGCTTTATAAGAAAAGTAGAAGATGATATGCATCATTATCATTCATAATCCATCCCTTCTCCTTGCCTTCTCTCATACTTATCCAAGAACTTTTCTCTCTAACATCATCTGTTGTTGCAGAAATGGCACACCCATTCCACATGATGAATACCAAGCTTCTTCTCAAGAAGCTGAGAAAGGATATGTACTTAAACCTAGAACTTCTTCAAACTCGAATAGGTTCAGAGAGAACAAGAATACATCTACAGTCATTCCAGACCAGTGGGCTCCTATCATTGATCAAGAAGATGCCCAACAGATGATTTCCCATGCATGTAGCAGAATTTTACTACAATGCAGAAATCAGAGGAGACAACATCATCACAGTTGTCTACAACCATATCATCACCATCACCAAGGATACATTGATGATTGTAATGCCCCAAGACCACAGGGATGGGGCCCAATAATTAAATAATGGTACAATAGGCCCGCTAGCAACTACTTGACATCTGTCCTTGCATTGCCAAAATGGTTAACCCAAGTTGTTAGAGAGCCCATTGAGCCCACTTTTATATTTGTCATACTTTCGTTCTCCCACCAATGTGGGACGTTACATTCTCCCCCCGTTAGAGACACGACGTCCTCATCGTGCTCCTTCTTCTGTAGGACAGTCTCCTAGGGTCCGATTTGAGCACACTTGGACTGGCTCCAAGGCCCTGTCTGTTGGGGTTTTTTCGAATTAAACCACCGCAGGATCATTTGGTTGTTCATGCAAATCATAATTTTATGTAACATGCATGTTTATCATAGTCTATACAAAAAGCATGCAAAGCAGATTCGAATCTAATAAAGCGAAAGACATAGAAACGAATCTACTTACAAATCGATAGATGGTCTGTGGACAAGATTAAAGATCTAATCTTGCTGTTGAATGAATACAGGGATGGCGCCACCTAGCTCAAAATTCGACCACCACAAATTCTACTCCAAGATCTTCTGTTGTATTCCTGGACTGTATCTAGATTCAGAGTGGGCTGAAATCTACTAGATAGAGTTGTGAAATCTGTGGATAACTTTGAGAGACTAAGAGGGGCTGATTTCCAATGAATAAATTCTTCAAAATTTCGTGCCCCCCCCTTATATATAGGGAGGGGCGAAATTTCATGTTCCAGCCCTATTGGGCTGGGCCTCTATCTCAAGTTCAATATCCAGTCCACTTTCAGTCAATTGGGCTACAACAGGGATCTAGAAGAATATTAAATTGGCCCGCTAATTTATTTAATATCCAATATCCAATAAACCTAGGATATAATTAAATAAATTAAGTTTTACTTTTATTCCACTAAAGAAGCAAAACTGACCTACCAATTTAATACATATTTACGAATATGCTTTCTCCTTTAGTTCAGCCATTCCCCGTGTTTAAGATATAATGTTCATTAATTAATTATGTAAGCCTCTGACAGCTATAATTAATTAACATCTAAAACCTTGAGTAGTACCACACAAGCTTTATTCATGTACGGAATAAATTCCACCTGCAGGGTTTCAACATGAACTTGTGCTTCCTCAAGAGAACATCATCAACCTGGCGCACCAGGACACAGTGCTCATGCATACTGCTCGAGACATCATGTATACATTGTTATTACCCAAGATATCGAATTCGATCTACGAAAAGATCTCACCCATTGATAAATCAAAGTAATAAACAACACACACATATGCTCGCCAATATCACATGAGTTCAGAACCCGAACTCTGTGGATCTTTATTCTCTCAGTAACTGGATCAGAGACAGAGAATAGTATTCTATCGTGATCCTCCTCAATACACTAACCAGTGTACTAGAATAATCAGTTAGCCAAAATAAACTAACTTATCAGATTATTCTACGGTGTACCGATGGTGTGTTCAGGACCATCTAAGCCGTGAGCTCTTTAATACATTACAAGGTTCTAATGATATGATCTTTACCGTGTGACTCCCCACACCATATCATCTACAATGTAAGTATATGGAACATTGCATAAAACAATTATAGAACATAATCTAAATGCAAACAGTGACTGCAATAACTTTCATTTCATATCATCATATCATCAGAAAAATATACAAAGACAAGTCTTCCAGTATACAAAACTAACACTGTCGAGCGCACCCGGGGTCGGCTCTAATACCATTTATATATATATATATATTATATATAATATGTACACACACATTCCTACATACTCACATATATGTATATATCTATATTTTTCAACTTCTGGCACCTATAGGTATAGGTATAGGTATAGGTATATATATTATATTATATTTTACATCATATACTATATTAAATGAATATATATATATATGATATATATATATATATCCACACCCACATATGTATAATATATAATGCACATATACAATTAAATGCACACACGCACGCACTTATATGTATGTATATATATATATAATATCCATGCAATATGTATATATACACATACATATTGTACTTCTCACTCTTTAAGCATATATAATTATATATATATATATAATTCGTATTATGTGATGTTATTTTTTTATAGCATTAAAATAATTTAATATTTAATATTATGTTAATTAATTATTATTATTATGTAAGGCGGCACGCGTGGATAAATTATAACTATATTTTTTTCAAATAACCGGTGAAGGTGGGGATTCTCTCGGAGAATAAATACCAACTCTTATCCTTATTATTCTTATATATGCGGTGTGTAGGTAGACGTTGACGCGCGGTCATTTCGCGGTCAGAATAATTCTCAAGAGAGAGTTATCCTTATGCCCACAGCAAGGCGTAGCAAGCTTATGCGAGTAAGGGTCGATCCCATGAGGAGCTGCGAATTCTATCTTCCAGTGTCACTTTTCCAAAAGGTTTGAGTATCGTTGTCATCTCCGTACTTGTGTGTAAAGTTTGTAAACTAAAATAAAACAAAACAAAACAAAAGAAAACAAAGAAAGGAAAATATTAGTAGTAAACGTATTCCGGATTAGAACTTAAATTTCGAACTTAATAAACACTTGACCGATCATAGGCACGCTAACTACTTATGCAAATCTAATTATCTGGTTAAAGGTACCGGATCTCTCTCAATGTACCCAATCTATCCTTTCTGTTTAGCCTAAAGGTGATCTCTCGTCCCCTAAACCCTAACTCGTTGCCCAACCCCGATGTCTCATATGATTGTAAACAACAAAGCAGCATTATGATCTAGACAGACCCATATTTACCTAGAAAAAGATCTCTCTTATGCCCTCAGTACCCGTGATGCATCCCATCCTTTTATGACCAACACATAGCTACAATTCATTGACCATTTATAGAGGTAGTGAACACAATTCTAATTAACGAGTGATCAGCAACGATTAACTAGCTTAGCCCACTATATAATGCAAGAAAGAAAATGACTACATGAAGGAACCATATTCACACAGTTTATTCCCATAAGCCTCACGGTTCTTACGTGTTCATTAAGTTCTTATTCTTGTTCAATCCGGAATAACGAGTCTAGCCGCTCATGCTAGACTTAGAACAATAATAATAAGTAAAAGGAATAAAATAAAACATAATACAAATGAAAAACTTACTTATATTAAACTGCAAAATAAATCCAACTCCAATGCTGGATTGAAGAACATAAAACAGGAAATCCTAAGTGTCTGCGGGCATAAGGCCCGAGACCTATTGCAGAAATATAAAATAAAACTAAAATAAAAATGGAGATTGTATCTTGTGGAATTGTGTTCAATTGTGTGTTCGGCCTCTTCCATGAAAGACATATATATAGGAGTACAAAGACACTAGGTAAACTTCCCGACAGGCTGGGGATCTTCAGCCCAACACACAGCCGCTATTCTCAAAGCTTTCCATATCTGGCAGATTCTTCCCTTATTTAGAAGATTCTGAATCACAGATTCTGTACTTTCCGTGCCCTAGTTGCGCCCACATAACAACTTTCCTTGTAGAGCCGAGCATCCTTCTGGAAGTGTCAACTTGCCTTCCTCGGCTCCTCTTTCCTTCGGCGGCTAGGGTTTATTGTTTCTGCTGTAGCTGGCATTAGTTTCCCTTGTGCCCAGTCTCCTCTCCTTCTCCTCTCAATCACTCTGGGGATGTTGTGGGCACGATCACAAACTTCTCCTTCAGCTTTTACTGGAATGGTGGGCGATTTCCATCAGGCTCGAGAGAGAGCTTTCTGCTGAGAAATTGTTGCCCATCTTAGTATCATTGGCACCATTGTGCCCTCCAGAAGTGATTCTCCTATCTCTTGCTACCCCTTGTGACTACAAGATGGAAAGGTTAAAACCATCTTTAAGCCTGATAGGGGGGAATCCAGCTCCAAGACGCTATTTCAAGTACTCATCTCTCCTGTTCAAAATCCAATCATGAAGGACTCTGGCGGATTCCGTATTCCTATCTCTTCGTTCTTTTCTGATGGAAGAGAAATCTACACCAGCATGATAAATGGCCATTTTATCTGGGATGCAGATCCATCCATGTGCGATCCACGGTGCAACTATCAAGATGATTCATCTGATGATGAATTTGAAGAGGAAGAGGACGACTATCTTAATGATGAATTCTACTATGATTATAGTAGATATCCGTCTAACCATCCAGAAGAAGATGATGATGAAGCTTTTGGTGCCCTCTCCTTACCTAAAAAGTCTAATCATAGCGGCGAGAAGTATAACATTCCTACTTCTCAATGTTTTATGTTTAGAAATTATGATGATGAGTTCCCTCCTTTGTCTCGACATGAAGATCTTGCTAATAATATTATTTCAAGACCTTACATCCAGAGTACAACAATGGAACCAACCGGTCAAAGGAAACCTTTGAATCAAGGAGAAGAAGTTCTAAACTGGCACACTATTAATGCCAGAGCCCAAAATCGATCACTTCAAACACTCGACTCAAAGGTTACTCGAATTCTCGACAAGGTCCATAATTCCAATGAAAGAGTCCAATCCATTGAAGTTCAACTCAGACGAGCAGAACAGAGATTATCTCATCGAATAAACCAACTGGATTAAGAATTACAAGCCCTCATGTCAAGAAATCAATATGGCCAAGAATTCATGGAAAAAGAAGCTGAAATAAGAAAGCTCAAGAAAGAGATGCAAAAAATTGATGAAGATAAAGCTCGCGCTTTGTTTTTACCACATCCTCATTCCAGCATCTCGCCTCCAGAATCTCCAGAATATTCTAAATATTTTGGAATGATTTCTAGTATTCCACTAGAAATTCCCAAGAAGGCCAAAAAGAAGACTATTCATAAAGATGATGTACCAGAAGATGATGATGAAACTCAACCAGCAGACACACTAATGGTCTTTCCTAATCATTCCATCTTCCATAACTCATCTGATCTTTCAGAAGCCTCTTCCAACATTGAAGGAGATGAAGGAATCGCGGACGTGTCTAAAATCTTGATGGCCGACCCTGAATCCCAGCCCTATACTGAGCCTGAACCCCTTTCAGTAGATTCAGATCCAGAAGCAGGTGATGATCCATATGTATCTCATCCTGAAGATGATCGTTTCCCAAAACAGTCAAGCGGACCATGGTTCTCTTTTGATGATATTCCAATCCATAAAAGAAGAGAGAAGATGCATACTTTTGCAGCCTGGATAGACAATCAACTTAACAAAGATGGTGCAGATATTCGGGTTGTTCTAAAGGAATTTACCTCAAGATTCCTTGGAACACTACGAGAATGGTTTCTAAGCCTGGGTGAATATCGGCAACTTCAGATTCTCAATGCAACAACCCCTGGAGAAGCGTTGGGAAAAATTGATCGCGAATTCATTGGTGACATTTCTCTCTACACTAAAACAATTTCACAGGAGTATTTTTTGATGAGATGCTGTTCATTATCCAAAAAAGACTTAGACTGGCATTTTAAAAGAATGTCAGAATGATTCTATTGTCTTAATGGATATAATGATCATAATCTCAAGAACGTATATCTTGCATCTTTGCCAAAAGAGCTACAGCCAGAAATGACACGAATGATTCAAGCCACTCGCAGGGAGCTCTCCCAAACCAGCATGGGTCAAATTCATCAAATTTGTTTAGCGGCCTTGGATAAACTCTGTGAACAGAAGAATCTTTTCAAAGAAATGATAGAAAGGCGCAAGATTCCGAAATCTGTTTGTGACAAATCATATCTGGAAATAAAGTGCTCTGACAAGGAATGCAGTTGTTCGTCATCAAAAAAGAAGAAGAAGGCCAGCTATCGAAAGCAGAAAAATAAGAAGAAATACAGATTCTTCAAAAGGAAGCAATTGAGGAAAAAGAAAACAAACAGATGTTATCTTTGCAACAAAGAAGGACACTTTGCCCGGAACTGCCCAACCAAAGAAAGCAAAGCCTCAAAGCTCGCCTCCCAGGCATTTCATTATCATGAGATAGATGCTGATGATGCTGATATAGAATCTTTATTCTCTGAACAAGATGGACAAGATTCTGACACTGCATTCATCCTTCAAGAATCATCTGAAGATGAAGCATCTATTGAAGAAGCAGTTCCAATTTTGATGATGAAACCCTATCCAGCACTACACTCAAATCTGGTGCTTGAAGAAGGTATTCCTTCACCACATCTTGATGTACAAATCTTGCAAAGTAAATTTGATAGACCTATCAAGGTAATTGGAGTCCTGGATACTGGAGCAAGAAGGACTATGCTGAATCCAGATATTTTACCAGAAGATGCCTGGGAGACACGTCATGAATAATTTTTTGCAGCAGATGGACAAACCTTCCATACTTCATTAATCTCCAAGCATCCTATTGGAATACAACTTTTTCCCGAATGCACAGTATGGATTAAAGTCATTGGAAGTAAACTACATGGGCACGATCTTCTGATGGGTTTTGATATCTTCTTCAAAGCTCAAAGGTTACAGATACTCCCCCATGGTGTCCGATTCAAAAGAAGATTCCAACCTTATTCCGTATCCCAAAAATTGTTCTCTCTACAGGATACGCCAGAAAATTTTGAAGAAACTGCCAAGGAACTCAGAAAACTATGTGCTGAATCTCATGCTGAATTCCAACATCCTGCTCCCTTATGGACAAACGAGGCTTTCTTTGTCCAGCTCCCCTTCAAGAAAAATGAAGACATCAACTCTACCAAAGCCACACATCCAGGCATGAATCCAGAGGAATTAGCATTGGCAAAGCAAGAGTGTTCTCAACTCTTATCACTAGGCCTCATTGAACCAACTAAATCCAATTGGGCCTGTCCAGCATTTTATGTCAACAATAGAGCTGAGCAAATCAGGGGAAAGAAGGGGTTAGTAATTGACTACAAAATACTCAACTTCTATCTTCTAGATGATAAATTTCCCTTACCCAGGACACAAATGCTTTTTGCCCAATTATCTGAAGCCCGAATCTTTTCAAAATTTGACCTCAAATCTGGATTTTGACAAATAGGCATTCACCCTTCAGATAGATACAAAACTGCTTTCTGTATCCCAACAGCACAATACCAATGGAAAGTCATTCCATTTGGCCTAAAAGTTGCCCCCTCTCTTTTCCAAAAGGCCATGACCCGTATATTTGAACCAATCCTTTACTCTGCCCTGGTCTATATTGATGATATCTTACTCTATTCAACTAGATAACACTTCATTTCCAGCCATCATGGATCTCAAAAACAAAGGAGTACCAGAAAAACAACTTCTTCATCTCAAGGATTGGTTTTCAAAATACAGCTTCACAGTTCAACATATCAAAGGAAAGGATAATATTGTTCCTGATTATCTTTCCCGGCGACCTCAACTCCATCTGATATCTTCCTCTCAGGTACTTCCTGTCATTTTTATGACAAATAAGAAAAAGGTGAAAAAGAGATCCTATGTCATAGTAGGAGGACGTGGTAAAAATCCCTTTCTATCTACTAAACACCCCCATCTTAAAGAATTACCCAACCATTTTGTCAGACCTGATTTCTCTTGTCAGACTTGATTTCTCTTTTCCACCATCAAGTCAACCTTTTCATACAGTCAGAAATATTCGGTTATTTGCTAGACAACATCTTTTTCGATATCTTTCACAGTATGTAACCGAAATTCAGCTCCCATATGAATTGGCCTGCTTTGATATCCAAAAACATTTCTCATGATAGCCTACACTTGTCCCAGAACACTTCTCACAATAAATTCTTTCTGGTATCTTTGGTGTCTTTCTACATTATATTATCATGTTATAGAGATGAGTATTGAAAGGATGCTCCCATTTTTCTGCAACAATGAGAATGATAGCACCCTTCTATGGCAATTATTATCATGGTACGCCCCTATGGAAGAATGGAAAAGATTTCTTCAGCGTGAATTTCAGGCTGCTGAAAAATTTGTGGATCCACATTTGATTCTTATATGTCATAGGCCTTATTCAAATAATAATGGTGGGAAACTTGAGCCAATACCAATGTATTACAAATGGAAGACACTTGAAGGCTCCATCGACACCAACACACCTGAGCAATGAGAACTATATCAACACATTTGCTTTGTCAACAAAGTAACTGCTGAAGACGCCATGGAAGATCTGGTCTATACTTCTCTAGTCATGAAACCCTACTCGAGTCCAGAGCAGCCAAATCCAAAACCAGAGACAAGAATGACAACCACCTACTTCCTTGATCCGTGGTGGCCCTCAAATGGTGACTTCCTTGATCCCGAATGGCCTTTTAATACCGATCCTCATGAACCAGGGGAAGGCACTAGTCAACCACATGACGTGGAAAAAGAAGATTCAAATATGAAGGAATGACTAGTCTTTGTTTTTGCCAGTCTTTACTTTTTTGCCACATGTAAATAGTTTAGAAAATATTATTCTCCTATCAGATAAAAGGAGATAAAAAAAAGGGTAAAATCCAAAAACGTGTCACTCAAGGATCACACCTCAAGCAGGACGTGTTACCTCTCAGAAAGAGATTAACACTCAAGGAACACAATCAACACGTGTCACAAAAGGATCAGCACCAACTTACATGAAGCAAGACAGATGTCCTACATGCAAGAAATCTGAAACTCTAAGTTAAACGTGTCCTCTTAATAGAGAAGCATAGGAAGTGATGTGGTATGTGTCCTCTATGTAAAATAAACAGATGGCTCCTATGTACAGAAAGCCCCTATGTACAGTAATTACGAGCTCTATAAAAGGAGCTCTCCAAATATTGTAAAGGGAACAAGCACAAATCAATAAAACCTCCCTTTCTATATTATGAAAATGTTCTAAATCCCTTTATTCCTTCCCAGAAACCCTTGTGAAATTTATATATGTCCTTCGTTATTCTCTCAACAATATAGATATAAGCACTTATTATGCTCTGTACTCGCCTTGATAAAGAATCTTGTACATCAGAACAGTGTAACTATCTAAGCCTGGCATGGCGTCGGTCCTCATAATTCATACGGTGGTTTATATCTAAAAGAGATATATGGTTTATGATATACAATTCAAAGGTTAAGGGCGTTGTTAGCCATTACAAAACCTGTGAATTTGTTATATTAATTGTATATATAGCTTCGAGATGTTGCTAGAACTGCCTAAAGTGTATGAATCCTGAGGCTCCCGAATGAGAAAAAGATACAAAATATGAGAGAATTTGGACTTGTCACACCCACCCACTTTTGTCATACTTGCCCTCAAGTATGTGGGTACAACGTGCCGAAAAGAAAAACAAACAGAAAACAAAAGGAGGAAAAGATAGACTTAAGATAAAGACACGACAAGTGGTGCATGTAAAAGTAAATCCCTTACGGGCACAGAGACCTAGGTACCTAATCTCACTCAATAGCATATAAATAGTAAAACATACATAATGCCCACTACAAATTAAAATGACTAAGATGAGGGTTAAATACTTTGATTCACCCTAGCCACTCAATTTGGCTTGATGTGACGGGCCCGTCAGATGACTTTTGGACTTCTAGGGTTTCCTTGTACAGAATCTTGTGTTGTGCCCACGGGGGCAGAGAGATCCTGAATTTCCTAGAATTGCCTTGGCTGGTGCCCTCCATGATGGAAGCATCCAATTTGGCTAGATTCTTTCCTTCTATGAAAAATTCACCTGAATTTGTTTCCTAAAATACTCCAAAAACAAAATACAGCCGTAAAATCTAACTCCTAGACTAACATGGAAAAAAAACACTCAAAAGGAAATAAATACTTTACGAAAAATAATAAAAGAAAATAAATAAAAATAAATAAAAACCTGGGTTGCCTCCCAGTCATCGCCCCAGTTATTGTCGTGGGCACGACGCTCTTCAGCTTCACATGTATATAGGCTCAATGAGTTGGAGCCCGAGAGCCTCTATAGATGAAACCATTGGTTCCTTAAGATGCTTTAGCCGCTGGCCATTGACCTTGAACGTCTCTCCAGTACTCGAATCAAATAATTTTACTGCTCCATTTGGGCATACAGTCTGGATCTCATATGGACCTGACCATTTGGACTTGAATCTTCCTCCTAATAGCTTCAGTCTGGAATTATATAGCAGAACCATTTGTCCACGCTCAAACGGCTTATGGCGAATGAGTTGGTCATGGGTTCTTTTCATTCTTTCCTTGTAGAGAACATCATTGTCATAGGCTTCCAGCCTCATCTCTTCCAATTCTTGAAGTTGAAGCTTCTTTTCGATCCCAACTCTATCAAGCTTCATGTTCAGCTTCTAAATTGCCCAAAAGGCTCTGTGCTCAATCTCAACTGGAAGATGACAATTCTTCCCATAAACTAAGAGGAATGGAGACATCCCAATGGGTGTTTTGTAAGCAGTGTGATATGCAAGGCATCATTCAGCTTGAAACTCCAATTCTTACTATTGGGGTTCATGACCTTTTGAAGTATGGACTTGACTTCTCGGTTGGAAACCTCAGCTTGTCCATTCGCTTGTGAGTGATATGCAGTAGCTATCTTATATCTTCACTCCATATTACTTGAGCAAATTCTTGATGATTGTGTTGCAGAAGTGAGATCCTTGATCACTTATCAGTGCCTTGGGCACACCGAATCTGCTGAACACATTAGTCTTTAGTAACTTCTTAACCACACGGGTATGATTTGTGATAGTTGCTTTTGCTTCCACCCACTTGGATACATACTCCACAGCTAGAACTATGTATTGAAGTCCATTGGATTTGGTTAGGGGTCCCATAAAATCAATTCCCCAAACATTAAAGACTTCTACCGGCATGATAGGCACCATGGGCATTTCATGCATTTGGTAATGTTTCTAGTCAGCTGGCAGCATGGGCATCATCGACATTCTTCATAAACATCTTTGTGAAGTGAGGGCCTAAAGAACCCGCAATCAAGGATCTTTTTTGCAGTTCTTTTTGCACAGAAATGCCCTCCACATGCTTCGCAGTGACAGTGATCTAGAATGCTCTTAGCTTCTTCTGTGGGCATGCAGCGTCTGATGTTTTGGTTTGCGTACCTTCTCCATAGTATGGCCTCATCGCATACATAATATCGACTCTCACTTCGGATTTTATTCCTTTGATAGGTCGAGAGTCTGGTTGGTAGTTCTCCAGAGATCATGATATTGACTAAGTCAGCGTACCAAGGTGTTGTGCCCTTATGATTGAATAGATACTCATCTTGAAAAGCTTCCTCGATGGACACCACAGTTTCTTCCTCAATGAGTACTCTACTCAAATGATCGGCCACCTGGTTTTGAGCTCCACTCTTGTCTTTGATCTCCCAATCAAATTCTTATAGTAGTAGTATCCACCGGATGAGCCTCGGTTTCGATTCCTTTTTTGCAAGCAGGTGCTTCAATGCAGAGTGATCTGTGTAAACCACACTCTTAGATCCAAGCAAATAGGATCGAAATTTTTCAAAGGTAATTCCTTCTCAGTCATGGTGTAGTTGGCTTGGGCATGATTCAATGTTTTGGAAGTGTAGTAAATCACATGACATTCTTTACCTCGCTTTTGTCTAAGCAATCTTTGCACAAGAAAAGATTGGTTGAGCAATCTTTGCAAAATCTTTGATGAATCACCAGTAGAACCCGGCGTGCCTAAGAAAACCTTGAACTTGCTTCACCGTAGTAGGGTAGGGTAGCTTTTCGATGATGTCTACCTTAGCCTTATCCACCTCTATGCCTCTCTCTGAAACAACGTGCCCAAGAATGATCCCTTCTCGAACCATGAAATAACATTTCTCATAGTTTAGCACCAAGCATTTATCTACACATCTTTTTAGCACCGTTTCAAGGTTGTCGAGGCATACATCGAATGAATTCCCATAGACTGTGAAGTCATCCATGAATACTTCGATGCAATTCTCTAAAAGATCCGAGAAAAAACTCATCATGCATCGTTGAAAAGTTCACGGTGCATTGCAGAGCCCAAAAGGTATTCTTCGTTAAGCAAATGTGCCAAATAGGCACGTGACGGTAGTCTTCTCCTGGTCTTCCTGATCCACTACAATTTGCATGTAGCCTGAATATACATCAAGGAAACAAAAGAATTTGTTTCCAGCCAATCTCTCCAGCATCTGATCTATAAACGGCAACGAGAAGTGATCCTTCCTTGTGCCAGTGTTGGGCTTTCGGTAGTCTATGCAGACTTTCCATCCATTTTGTAGCCTTATGGGCACAAGCTCATTTTTCTCATTCTTCACCACCTAGATCCCTGACTTCTTGGGCACGACATCAATCGGGCTCACCCACTTGCTGTCTGAAATGGGGTATATGATCCCCATATCTAGCAACTTGAGTATCTCCTTCAGCAGAACTTCCTTTATTACGGGATTCAATTTACATTGGGCATCCACATAGGTTTGGCATCATCCTCCAAGAGGATTTTGTGCATGCATACTGCAGGGCTTATGCCTTGAATTGGCCAGAGTCAATCCTATTGCTTCTTTGTATATTCGTAACAATCTCAATAGTCGGTTTTCATCAACAAGATTCAGTCTTTTACTTATGATAACTGGCAATGTCTCATTCTCTCCAAGATAGGCATATTTTAAGTGGTCAGGGAGATTCTTCAATTCTAGCTTTGGTACCCTCTGTACCGATAGAAGCATCCTGTCTGTCTGTGTCATTGTGGGCAAATTGAAATCGACCACTCCATGCGGTAATTTTTCCAGAGAGTACAACATCATGATGGCGTCTCTGGTATCCTCATCTTTGTCAAGGGCATCGTAGTCAGTTAACCCAATTTACAATGCCCGTTCCAGGGGTTCTTGGTTATTCATGCAATCCAGAATGGCTTGAGATTGGGCATAGCTATGGTTCACAAAGTGGACTCACTCCGGATCTTGTGGGTACTTCATGGCTTCATAAATGTTGAACAAAACTACCTAGCCATCGAACTCACATGTCAGCGTGCCTTCATCGACATTGATCTTGGTGTGAGCAGTTTTCATGAAAGGCCTCTCTAACAGTAGAACAAATGTAGATGGTGTCGTGTTGCCCATGTCCAAAACATAGAAATCTGCTGGGAAAATTAATTCTCCCACTTTTACCAAGACATCTTCTATTAGACCTTTGGGATAGACATTTGATCTATCTGCCAATTAGATGATCACCCTTGTTTCCTTGAGTGGTCCCAGATTCAATTCTTCATAAATCCTCATGGGCATGATGTTTATGGATGCACCGAGATCAAGCATCACCTTTTCAATCTTTTTTCTCCCAATTATGCGTGGTATAAAAACCATACCAGGATCTTCACGCTTCTTTGGCATCTTCTGTAGCACTGCAGAGACATTTTCTCCCATAAAAAGTCTCGCGTAATCTTCAAATCGCACCTTTTTGGTGCACAGCTCTTTCAGGAAACGGGCATAATAAGGAACTTGCCTTATTGCATCCAGTAGCGGAATACATCTCCTCTTCTTTTCTGTCATGGGAAAACGCTCAGGAAAGGGAGGCTTTTTCTTTGTTTCTTGCCTTGTGGGCTCAGCAACCTCTTCCTATGCTTACTTTTCTTCTTTTGTTATGCCTTCAGTTTCTCCTTTAAGTTTAGCTTTCATCACTTCTTCTTCACTCTTTGTGGTCATAGCATTTACTTGCTCTCGGGGATTTACCACTTGAGATGGTAATTGTCTGTTTCTTTCCTTCAGTTGGGCAAGGTCTTGAGCTAGTTGGGAAATTTGCTTGCTCACATGTTGCAGACCGGCCCTTGTCTCTTGTTTGAACCTTTTATTCTCCTACTGTAACTTCACATTCTCCTTGGTCAGGGCATGGACTAGTTCGTCTAGGCTTGGTTTTTCTCCTGCCCTCGGCGGGTGTGGTGGCAAATCTGGTTGGTGGGCATCATTCCTCTTCCATTTGAAATTCTCATGATCCCTCCATCCTGGATTGTATGTTTGAGAGTGGGGATTATATCGCCTGTTGTGGTTATGCCCACCGAGAGAGTTGACTTCAGCGACGTCCTCCTCCTACAGTGTTGGACATTCATCAGTGAAATGGCCCACACTCTTACACACTCCACACACTCTTTTCTTTTGTGCCCCAGTATGGTTCATCACTTTCTCCATCTGGTCTAAAATCCTTTCCAGTTTGACCTCAAGGTGTGTTGATTTCTTAGCGTCCAGAACTGTCCTTGTGCCCTCGGCACTTTTATCTCTATTTTCATAAGCCACTTTTGCCAAAATTTGGAAGGCTTCAGTTGGTAGCTTGTTCAGGATAGATCCTCCACAAGAAGCATTGACAATGATCTTGTCCTGTGGTCTCAACCCAGACATAAAGTATTAGATCAGATCGTGATCTGTGATCTGGTATTGTGGGCATTTTGTCAACATGCTCTGGAATTGCCACCAGTAGTCATAGAAACTCTCATTTATGCCCATCTTCAGACTTCCAATTCTTCACCTCATCTCCTAGACTCGGGATGCAGGAAAATATTTCTCCAGGAATTTCTGCTACAGTTGTGCCCATGTGGTTATACTGCCAGTTGGCAGGGTTTATAACCAGTCTCGTGCCCCGTCATGAAGAGTGAACGAGAATGAGATAAGCTGCACATATTATTCCTTCCCCCATCCATAGGTTGAGTTTGACACACCATCTGAAAATCTTAGATATGCCTCTGAGGGTCTTCTCCAGTAAACCCATGGTATTTGGGCAAGATCTAGATGAAACTTGCCTTCAACTCCCAGCTTCCAGTAATGGCTATGAGGGTTTTGCCCATGGGACGTAAATTCATGTTAGTCGGAAAGACTAACTGCCTCAACATTTTTCCTTCTTGTTCAGCCATCGGGGCTAACCTCAGTTGTTCAGTCCTTTCCAGTTGTGCTCTTTCTTGCTCCAGTTCGCTTTCACGAGCAAGTCTCTCTGCTTGTTGCACCCTCAATGCTTCTGCTCTTTTTCCTCTTCAGAGTCTTCTCAGGTTCTGGATCGCAAGAGCAATCTCCTGTAGAGGTATTGGGCATCCACTGGCCAGGCTAACAAGTTGGGAAAATAGAATTTCAAGAACTAGCTCCCCGGCAACGGCGCCAATTCTGACGCGCGGTCGTTTCGCGGTTAGAATAATTCTCAAGAGAGAGTTATCTTTATGCCCACAACAAGGCGTAGCAAGCTTATATGAGTAAGGGTTGATCCCATACGGAGCTGCGAATTCTATCTTCTAGTGTCACTTTTCCAAAAGGTTTGAGGATTGTTGTGGTCTCCGTACTTATATGTAAAGACTGTAAACTAAAATAAAATAAAACAAAACAAAAGAAAACAAAGAAAGGAAAATATTAGTAGTAAACGTATTCCGGATTAGAACTTAGCTTTCGAACTTAACAAACACTTGACCGATCATGGGCATGCTAATTACTTATGCAAATCTAATTATCTGGTTAAAGGTACTGGATCTCTCTCAACGTACCCAATCTATCCTTTCTGTTTAGCCTAGAGGTGATCTCTCATCCCCTAAACCCTAACTCGTTGCCCAACCTCGATCTCTCATATGATTGTAAACAACAAAGCAGCATTATGATCTACATTGACCCAAATTTATCTAGACAAAGATCTCTCTTATGCCCTCAGTACCCGTGATGCATCCCATCCCTTTATGACCAACACACAGCTATGATTAATTGACCATTTATAGAGATAGTGAACGCAATTCTAATTAATGAGTGATCAGCCACGATTAACTAGCTTAGCCCACTGTATAATGCAACAAAGAAAACGACTACACGATGGAACCAGATTCACACAATTTATGCCCATAAGCCTCACGATTCTTACGTGTTCATTAAGTTCTTATCCTTGTTCAATCCGGAATAAGGAGTCTAGCCTCTCATGTTAGACTTAGAACAATAATAAAAAGTAAAAGGAATAAAATAAAACATAATGTAAACGAACAACTTACTTGTATTAAACTGCAAAATAAATCCAACTCCAACGCTGGATTGAAGAACATAAAATAGAAAATCCTAAGTGTCTGCGGGCATAAGGCCTGAGACCTATTGCAGAAATATAAAATAAAACTAAAATAAAAATAGAGATTGTATCTTGTGGAATTGTGTTCAATTGTGTGTTCGGCCTCTGCCATGAAAGACATATATAGGAGTACAAAGACACCAGGTAAACTTCACGACAGGCTAGGGATCTTCAGCCCAACACGCAGCCACCATGCCCAAAACTTTCCATATCTGGCAGATTCTTCCCTTATTTAGAAGATTCTAAATCACAGATTCTGTACTTGCCGTGCCATAGTTGCGCCGACATAGCAACTTTCCTTGTAGAGCCGAGCATCCTTCTGGAAGCGTTAACTTGCCTTCCGCGGCTCCTCTTTCCTTTGGCGGCTAGGGTGCATTACTCTTGCTGTAGCTGGCATTAGTTTCCCTTGTGCCCAGTCTCTGCTTCTTCTCCTCTCAATTACTCTAGGGTTGTTGTGGGCACGATCACAAACTTCTCCTTCAGCTTTTGCTGGAATGGTGGGCGATTTCCGCCAGGGTCGAGAGAAAGCTTTCCGCTGAGAAGTTGTTGCCCATCTTAGTATCATTGGCACCATTGTGCCCTCTAAAAGTGATTTTCCTGCCTCCTGCTGCCCCTTGTGCCCATTCTGGCTCTTTCCAACTTAAAAAAATAGAAAAACAAAGGACAACAGAATGAGAAAAAGACACAAAAATACGAGAGAATTTGGACTTGTCAACCTCCAGGTGATATGGTCCTACGAGCTATTACTTTATTTAACCTACGGGTTATATTCTATGTTGGCTTATGGGCTCTATGATATGATATGCTATGCTATGGCCTGTTCTTAGTGTTATATTTGTATAATTTGGATAATTGAGTCAACCCATTGAGTTAATAGCACTCACCCCAAAACTATTTATCTTTTCAGGCTGAAGAGACTCGGGCGGTGATATGGAGACGAATTGATGGTCAATATTAAATAAATATTCTTTTATTGTAAATATTTATTCTGTTGTATTAAACTCTATTATTTGAATAAAATGAGATATTTTCTATTTATGAAATTTTGGGACGTCACAATGACATTGTTCAAACTTCTAGGCAACGGCCTCAAAGTACATGAACTGGCACTTCCAAATAGAATCGAGCTGTGGAATGGTTGGATGCTTTCACACTTTCACCATTCTGACTTCTCAAATAATTTGAAGGAAAGTCTCTCGCCAGAAATTGTCTAAATCATGGACATTGTTATTCATATCCTTCTTGGAAGTACCCACAATGCGCAGTTCACTAACAACGTCACTCACATCATGGCTGCCATATATTATTGTAACATTCCAGATTTTCAGAGTTTATTTAGAAAATTGAAGAAATTATTTTTCGGTTCAAAATCGCGTTTTTAGGAGTTATTTTTCATAAAATTGTCTTTTCGAGAATTTTGATCCGAGCTCAGTTATAGCCGATTTTGGTCTTGTTTGAAATGCATTGACCCAAGGAGCATGCTGGTGCTTTCCGATTTTAAATCTGAAGTCGTTTGAGTTCCTGGTGATTTAAAGCGCGTTTAAATAAGTTATGAATAGTATTTTTCCGTAAAAGCGTGATCGTTAGGAATTTGTGAAATCTCGTGTGTTGACCCGAGCCTTGTTTTTTCAAGCCTATCCTATAGGAAATTTCTCAAGGCACCCGTTGGCGTTCCCGTATTTTTATTCTGAGGTAAATTGAACGCTCGGGAATTTTATTTGTCCCTTGTGTGGAATAGTAACTTTATTTTTGAAAAGAGAATATTTTTTTGTTTTCCTTCAAGATGACTCGTTCTTTACCCCGAGTCGAGTTGGTTCAATAGTAATCGAGCCAATGAACCTCCCGGTATTTTTGGATTTTATGAACGAGGTCATTTGGACCTCGCCATCGAATAAAGCGCCTTTTAACCGAACCCGATATTTTTAAAAGCAGTGTTGTAAAACTGCAATAGCTTCTCGAGGAAGCCGCTATTTTTCCTATAAATAGAGCCACTCCCCCTTTCATTTTCCTCACTCATTTTTCACTTCTTCATCCCATTTCTGTATAGTAGAGAGAGAGAGAGAGGGGAGCGCTCTTCGTGAGCGCACTTCCAGTTGAGAGAGAGTAGCGGAGCAGGGAGCGCGGCAGCGTAGGAATCCCCTCGGTGCAAGGAGCCTGCCCCGGCGCAAGGGGCCGCTATGGCACAGGGGGCTGCCGACACGCACCCCCTCCCCGCCGCAGCGCTGGGGGCCGCCGGCGCGCACACCCCCGCCGTGGCGCATGTGCAAATGCGGCAGCTCCGACACATTTTCGTCCGGAGGCCATAACGTTCGCATCGGTTGAAACTACGAAGCACATGAGTACTGAAATCGAAGTTCTTTCGAAGTTCAACGAGATAGCAATGGCCGATCGTCCGAAATCTCGATTGTTCGGGTAAGATTTTCCATCCCCTTTTGCGATAATTTCGGTTGTCTAAATCTTTTTTAATTCTCATGTTTTAAGTTATAGTTAAGGGTCGAGGGTTTAGATATCATTTTGATGTCTTATTAGGATCTCGAATAAGGTTTCAAGACGTTGATCAAGTTTCCTAAGAGGAGATGAACCCTGAGGAGGCCCGAGGAAGGATTTCGGCGCGTCGCTTCGTCTATGTGCTCGTTATCGGGGTGCTCATCATCAAGGTGGGTGATTCTAAACCAAATATATGGTTTGAGCTACTAAGCTCTAGAAGCATGTTAAGGCAAGGAAAATATCCAATAAAAGTATTTTATGCTCTGCCTGTTTAGTCTCTGTACAAGGAAATAAAGGAAGGAAGTTATATGCATGATATTGTTGAATTGTTATTTGAGTTTGATAAAGTAAAGGAAGTTATTATAAGTTAAGTGAGCTCTCAAGCATGTTTATATATGCTAGGATTGTTTAAATACAATTGATGCTAGCATGAGATCTAGAATTACTTTTAGTTGCAATCTATATTTATGCCCGTTCATTTCCTCGTATTGGAATGTTGGATTTTGCTAGAGATTATTTAGCTAAGTATTGTCTTCTAGGATAGTGATAAATCCCTTATAGGATGAGATCATGCCCAATTAAAGAATTAGCCTTAGACGATTGCTCTAGGCTTGGTATTGCTAGCTAAGTCAACTAAGTAAGAAAGGTTAAGGTTAAGGTTAAGTAAGGAAGGTTAAAGTTAAGTAAGGAAGGTTAAGGGTAAGTAAGGAGGAATTTAAGAAAGGATATAGTTCTGCTGTAAGCAGGTTATCGAGCTCAAAGAGCAGTTTATTTTCATTATCATGCCATGGCCTTCGAGTCACCGAGTTGAAAATTTGAAAGTAAAGGGAGTGACTGTTGGGTGACCCCCTCGCATATTTAGAAGGATACTTGAGGTAACCCCTCTCTTATCCCAAAGCAGGCCTAAGGGTGCAGTAGACAACAAGTTTGAGCCAGGAAAGGTGCCAAGATAGGAAGTAAAAAGGTTTTGCGGATATGGAGAGAGCTTTTGCATTTTGCTCTCCATATACCGCCAATTATTAATTGGATATTTCTAAATTTTATCAAGAGTTTTCTCATAAAACCCCACTGAGTACATTAGTGCTCACACCCTCTTTTTCAAATGTTTTCAGGTTAAGATGCTGAGGCCGGTGATATGCTGCTGGTGGGGTTGTCTGAGTTGTCTGAGGTTTCAAGTTTGTTGCTATATATGGTTACAAGATTTACTTCCGCTAAGTTTCTGCTAAGTACTCTGATGTTAGTATTTAGTCTTGATATATGTAACTTGTTTCTTGATAATAGTATGTCTTAAATGCTATGAATCCTAGTTATTAATAAAGTCTTTGAAGCATGTTCTTTTGACATACCAGTTGTTCCTTTATTGATTCCGAGTTATTTGAGAAGTCCTATTGTTGAACATATTGGTATCTATTCATTTTCAGTTGACTTGTGAATAAGTTTTGCATGCTTATTGTTATTGTTCACTTACGAAGAGGCTTTTTCTTTCAAGCATGATTATGTTCGTTCAAGTTAAGCTTGAGTTAGTTTCTTGTTTAGTCCTATGAATGGGACAGTATGATTTATTTGACTCTGACCTTTTTATGGGTCTTAGCCATTGTGGCTTTTGAGGAAGTCTTGCTTAGTTATAAAGTCAAATTCCTATCTGTTTGTCTTTGGATTCTGTTTAAATTTCGGTTGGCCTATGATATGGCGTTCTTTTAACTCGATTGAATCCTTTGACCCTTTCGACTTGTTTGAACCCTTTGACCTCGTTGATTCGTTGAAAATGATAGTTCTTCCAAGTCATAAAGTTAAGTTGCCTAAGTTCTCGAGGCGCTAACTTAGTTTAATTCTAAAAACACCCCCCCTGGATTTCTGATTTTTCATGCTATTTTACGCACAACAACCCCGTCCCCATCCTCGGGACCGGGCTATTACAATTATGGATACAAAGCTAACTGGGCATCCTTTATACTGACTCAACTTCGCCATCATATAGAGCAAGTTGAGTTCGATCGAACCACCGGCACATTCAAGGCCAAAATCGAGTTCGTCAATCACCTCAACCACATCATACAGGAGCAGATACAGACAGCAATACCTAGAGGATCACTTCTCTCCATATGAGATATCTTTCTAATAGTTTATGTCCACAGGAATCACAATGGTAAAACTGTTAATCGAAGGAAGTCGAGACCGCAACTTATGGAGGTCAACAACGAGGCTAAAGGAAAAGAGCCACTCATTAAAGCTGACCCTCCAGCTGACGAAGATCAATTTATGACTGATAGTGACTCATTCACTCACCTGAGTGATCAGTCCACTGCACCTACCACCAGTGTGCCTCCCTCCCTGGCTCAGCCAAACTCTCTGGAAGAAGGCTTTAATCAAAGCCTTGACCATCAGCTAAAAATCTATTTTGGTCTCATTGAGGAACTCAACTACTCACTCTATGAGCAGCTACAAAAATATCTCTAGTATCATTTATGGAAATTCTAGGCGGATGACGCCACCATGCTGTAATTGGCTCAGAAATGAGGCAACTCCTTCTGGATAGCGGAAGGACATTGGAGCAAAAGTTGAATAAATCATCCACTCAACATGGCACAAACTATCTCAGACATCATGGATTCCGAGATCTAAAGGTTCCAATGCTCAGTGCCACTTGATGCACCCCTTCTAGATAATGAGCCCTCCAATTCATCCACAACACCTCCTCCCGAAGATGTGTTCTTCACCACTGATGATGAGCTATTCCTCAACATTGCATCAGCTCACACTGACAGGCAAAATCCCTTCTCTTTTTCTGATCTTACTCGCCTGATGCCCACCGAAGAAGTTTATTCATGGCTATCCACACCCATGCCTGAATCCCAAGCTCCCCACATCACTGAAAATTTATTGGCAACATCTTTCACTCTCTTGCCACAATTATCACTACCATCTCACGAGCTCCATCAGCTTACCCTTTTGGATGAAGCCAAAAAGGGGGAAGAGAAGACTGATGATGGAAAAGATAGGAAAGCTGATGAAAATCTAACTCTTTGGGATCAGATCCAAAGAGAGGTACAACTTCAGAGGGAAGCTACATTTGAGGGGGAAGTCCAACTTAAGCAGCAAGAAGGGCAAGCTCAAGATTTGCAGATTTTGACTTGGGAGAATGCCCAACTGGAGCAACAAGATTGGGACATTCACAACATACCAAGCATCTCTCCTTACAACTATGAAAAAGGATAAATGAGCAAAAGAAGAAGGAACTGAATGGTGATCAGTTCCAGTTGAAAAAGGAAGTTCAAAATATCAGCTCTTGATATTTTCTCTCCATCTCTCTCAGTTCTTAACTTCCTTATAATTCTTTATGCTCGAATGATAAATCAGTTCTCAATATGATCATTTTTTCTCTCTTTCATGCAAATATGCTCTGAATATACATTCTCTAATAAACAACATGTTCAAATTAACTGCATGAGTAACATGAACTAAACAAAATCGAGCACTCTTAGAACTAAAAACTAGTGGCATCACCACAAACAGGTTTTGATATTCATGCTACAAGATCAGAGAAGCAAAAATACTTAAAGTTCAGTCACATTAAGATGTGCACTATACATGCCCGAAACTGAACTTTTATGCTTTTTAAGAGCTAAAGCTTTGTGATTTGCTCTGATATGCTCAAAAGCCTTGATAACCATAATGCTCTGATACTATATGCTCAAAGCTCTGATGGATAAAGCTCTAATACAAATATCTTAGTTTTAAGCTCTGATATCTATCCAAACAAGCCTTAATACATGTTTAGTGATAAGCTCTGATACTTGTTTAGCAATAAAGCCATTAAAGCTCTGATACTCATCTGAAATCAAAAAGGGGGAAATTGTTGGGAAAAATTATCAAGGTAACCAAACTTGTGGTTTTGATGATGTTAAAATATATGGAAAAGTTTTATGAAAAAGTGCAGATTATACAGGCTGGAAACTAATTTCATGACCAAGTAAAACTCCAAAATTCAGTTCAGCTAAGCGAAAGTCAAATGTCTTGGAGCATGGTCAACTAGCTGAAGAGGATGCATCAAGCAGACAGAGTATAACCTGTCGCAACTAAAGACTGAAAAGCATCCAACAAATGAGTGACACGTGGTCATTTCGTAGTCAGAATAAATCTCAAGAGAGACTTATCATTGTGCCCACACCGGGCGTAGGTAGCAGTGTGAGTAAAGGGTCGATCCCACGAGGAGCTGTGAACTCTATCTTCCAGTGTCACCAATTCCAAAGAGTTTGGGTTGTTGTGGTCTCTGTACTTCGTATGTAAATACTTTAATGTAAATCTTGAAAAAAATAGAAATAAAAAGAAACAAAGAAAAATAAAGAAAATGATTAGTAGTAAAGTATTCTGGATTAGAACTTCGAATCAAACTTAACAAACATTTTCTCGATCATGGGCACACAGATTTCTTATGTGAATTAAATCATCCAGTTAAATGCACCCGAATTTCTTCATTTGTGCCCAATCTATCCTTTCATATTAGATTAGAGGTGATTTCTCATCCCCTAAACCCTAACTTGTTACCCAACTCCGATTTCTCATTTGATTGTAAGCAACAAGCAGCTTTATGCCCTAGACAGACCCAGATCTATTGCAAACACTGATTTCTCGTGTGCCCACAATACCCCGTGATGTACCTAGTCTCTTTATGATCAACACACAATTACGATTTATTGACCATGTATAGATTTAGCATGCCCAATTCTAATTAAAGAGTGATCAGCCACATTAACCAGCTTAACATATTTTAGTGGAACAAAGAAAACAATACACGACGGAAATCAAATTCACCTATGTTATGCCCAAACTGCCTCACGGTTTTTACATGTTTGTTAAGTTATCATCTTCATTCAATCCGGAATAAAAGATCTAGCCACGCATGCTAGACATAAACATAAAGACAATATTTAAAGATATAAAATTAAATAAAAACTCACTGAAATAAATAAGAAACAAGTCTCGACTCCAATGTCGAACTTAACAACATCAATTGGAAATTAAAAATACAAATAAAAAGTAAAATAATAATGTATATGGTGTTTGTGGCATGTGTGAACGATCCTCTCTAATGGTATTTACACAGGTAGGTCGAAACTCCAGCATCCTTGGGCCATAAGTAAATTTGAAGCTCAAATCGGCCCATGAAAAGAATTAATTCTGGACTGTCTGTCGGCGTGCCCATTCTTTCTTTTTCTGGAAGCTACACTTTCCTTATACGGACAGATCAACTTTCCTTGTAGAGATAGGTCAACTTTCCTTGTAGAGTAGATTCTGATTCTATCACTTTAGCTCGCGCCCACAGGAGGACAATTTCCTTGTGGAGAAGATTGGTCTTCTAGAAGCTTTAAGATATCTTCTCCAAATTTGGTAATATCCTCTTTGACATGATCTTCTGTCCTTATTGAATGAAATCTAGAATATCTTGGATGACTTCTGTTGAACTTCTCGCGTTGTGCCCACAACAAGTCAGCCATATTTAGAATCTCTTCGAGCCTTGTGGGCATAACGACCATTTTTCAGCAACATTGGAATGTGATGGACTCTACAAGTTAGTACCTTTCATGGAGATTGGTGCTATGAAAATCTCATCAAACTTGTATCATCGTATTTCAGCTCCAAAATGCCCATAGTGCGTGATTTTGCTCTCTTCATGCCCCTGCTCATATTTCTGGCTCTTTTCTGACTCTAAAACAACAAAAACAAGGACAAAAAAATGAGAAAGAGACTCCAAATATATGAGAGAAATTGGACTTGTCACACCTACCCACATGAGATATGCTTGTCCTCAAGCATGGGGTACAACGTGCCCAAAAGAAAAGAAAGAAAATAAAAGAAAGGCGGAAAAGACAGACACATAAAGACTCGACATAAAGCATGCATAGACATAGTCCCTTTCGAGCACAGTGGCTAAGTTACTGATGTCATAAAACAACATGTAAACTGCCTAACATATCATTGTGTCCACTGCGAATCAAAATGAACTAAGTGATGGATTCACTTATATTTTCCTCACTCTAGTGTTTTGGGCTCAGTGTATACGCTTAAGGAAAACATATTTGAATTGAGTGTCACCATAGTCCTGCAACTCCTCTTTTTCCTTCACCATATTTAGAATTGAGAACACCCATATATTAAGGACTTAGAGGGTTGTAATGGGGCTACGGGTCATAGGTAAGAAGTATTTGGATCTGGGCTCAATTTAGTAAAGTTTTCCCTTTGGGAGGATTTCTTTTGACTCTTACTGGCCTTTGCCACCGTGCCCATTATATGAAGCACATGTCCCATATTTTTTTTTCATTGTGGGCATTCTGAGCTTTAGATATTGAAGGGTTTCCGCACTTAGCTTTTTTTTCTTTTCATTTCTACCCCCTTCTTCTTCTTGTTCTTCTTTTTTTTCTTTTTTTTCTTTTTTTTTCCTCTTGTGCACTTCGTGCCTTATAAAACACCATATTATCTTAACCTTGTGCCCATGGTCCTTTTTTGTAGGTTTTGTGAAAGGAACATGACCAGGGCATTGTGAATTTTAGCTCCAAAGGGGCTGCAAAGATAATTTAAAGGGTGGTTTTATTTGGTCTTGTAGACTCATAAAGAAAATTGCCTAAGAATTTTTTGTATCCCCAAATTCATTGGGACCTTGGAATAGAGCATAACCAAATTCTGGTTCTCCTAAATTCAAAGATGTAAAAATTACACAAGAAAGAATTATTACAAGCATCATGAAGATAGGCTCAATTTCTCACAGGGTACTTAGTTCATTCATCATTTAAATAGTGTTATAGGCATGCTGACATGAATATGCAAATAAACAAGCTACCTAATGGTCACAGGACCCTAGACTCCTTGCTTTCAAGTTCAAATATTTATAAATGCTTGACTCAATTCAAACCAACAAAAGAAAGTGAAATAACTCTCACCCACACACTTTGCCTTAGGCAAAGTGGGTAAATAAGGTAGCCACCGAAACAAACAAAAGCAAACAGACTTCAAATGCCCTCGCCATGCACACACTTTGCTGTAGGCAAAGTGGGTGAACAAGGACGACTTTAAAAAGATTAATCTAATTGAAGTGGCCTGGAGGGCATTTACCAATGCATTCCAAAATGGTGGCCATCTTTTTCCTGTGTTTTGTACTATAAAAACACAACTAGAGAAAATCGTAAAATTCATCATATCCACTAAAAAAACTTAAAAGGAAATAACAAAATTAAAATAAATTGCAAGAAAAATAAAACCTGGGTTGCCTCCCAATCAGCGCCCTAGTTATTATTGCGGGCATGACACTTACTTCTTTCTTCACATGTATATGGGCTCAACGAGCCTAACAGATCCTAAAATAGGATCCTTATGCCCATAGTAATGCTTAAGTCGCTGTCCATTGACCTTGAATCTTCCTCTAGTGTTCATGTCTATTAACTCCACGGCTCATTTGGGCATGAGGCATGGACCAGAAAAGGACCAGTTCAGTTGGACTTGAGATTGCTGCCTAGTAGCTTGAGTCTGGAATTAAACAACAGAACCTTTTGCCCACGCTTGAAAATTTTATGTCAAATGATCTGATCATGAGCCTTCTTCATTTCTATTTGTGAAGCACTGAATTGTCATATGCTTCAAGCCTAATCTCTTCTAACTCTTGGAATTGAAGCTTTCTTTGTATGCAAATCTCTTAGGAAGAGATCGCAGAACTTTCCGCACGAGATGGTAACCTAGTTCGGTTCAACCAACCTACTCTAGGGGGATTGCTTCCGAACTTGAAGTTCCGACTGTTACTCCTTCGAAGAGGGTATTAAGGATCTTACACATACAAGCCTCCCGCCTTATGTCGCCCGTTCTTCTCCTCGAACTCTGTCGCTAGCTGAAAGTTGTAAGATCCCCTCACAACCGTGACACTAGACTCCCTCTAGCTACCCACGACTTCAACTTACAATCTCTCCCGAGATTGCATACAAAATAGAATAAAAAATCCCCTCACGTGTTTCACTCGTAAACACTCAAAACTAGTCTATCATGTTGAATGTTTTAATGAACAACTACTAGTTACAAAAATGACCACAAACTAATTCTAACACTAGAATCTAAACAAAATATAAGTGGTACCGATTGCTCCTCAATATGGTCTTCTTATAGACTTGGCGTCGATCTCCATCCGCCAACTAGGTAAGTGAATTGTGGTTTGTGGCCTTCCAAATGTGTGTAGATACTTTCCAAGTGTAGGAGGATTGTTTCAGCACCAGATCTACACAACAAGGCAGCAAAACGAATCTATCTTTACCTTCCAAACTGGTTTGGCGCAAGATCTTTCCCACAAGGAAACTGCCATAAATAGAGTGTCCATGGTTCTGTCTTGGACATATTCTGGAACAGTTCACCAACTGTTCTTGTTTTGTTGCACAGCGGAAAATAAAACTTCGTGGGACATACCCAGACACACTTTGTCGAACATATCTCGCCAATTCAACAACACAAATACTTAGTGCATGATGATGGCACTAACAAAGAGAAAAAAGTTGAAGAACCTAGAGTTCGTGGCCAAGCCATGTTGTTCCAAACTCTAGATGAAGATCGCATGAAGGACACAAAGAATTGCAAAACTGCCAAGGAGATATGGGACTTACTTACAGATCTGTGCAAAGAGTCTGAAGCTATCAAAGGAAATAAGCTCCAGCTAGCAGTCGACAAATATAAGTCCTTCAAGATGCACTCAGATGAGACCATCTCGAGCCTTGAAACAAGATTTCTTGTCATCATCCGTGAGATGGACAATCTGGGAAGAACATATCTCAACAGTGAGATGAACTCCAAAATCTTGGACAATCTCACTGAGAAATTGGATATGAAGGTGATTGCTACAAAAAAGTCAAGAGATTTGACCAGCATCACCCCAAGAGAACTCTTTGGTTCTCTTAAGGCTCACGAGAATAGCCTAAATCGAAAAAGAGAAGCATCCACATCATCAACTCAGGATGCAGCCTTCTACGGCGAAAGAAATTAGTTTAGAGAAACTCGAGAAAGAAATGTCTTCCAGCCTAGAAGTTCTCAAGCTAGAGAACAACCAAGTAGCTCAACTGATCGCAGAAAAGAAGTAGTGGAGAAAAAGGAGAGCCTGACTGAAGATATCAATGATCAAATCCAGTCAATTGCCAAGCTGCTAGAAAAGCTCAAGCGGATCAGAAATCAACCATCAGTTATGCTTCAAACTGATGATGAGCCCAGAGGCGGGAGAAATCAACCACCTGCTGAACAACCCAGGGCAACTAACAGAAGCATAGGTGAATGCTTCCATTGCCACAAGCAAGGACATTACAGATATGAGTGTCCAGAGCTCCCTGAAGATAAGAAGGCCAAGGTGAAGAGAAGCTTTTTCAAAAGAAAAGCTATGATGGCTAACTCAGAAAATGCCATCTTGGATGACTCAGATTATCCATCAGGAATCGACTCCGATGGCTATAGCTCTGAAGAAGAGGCATTGTTCTGCCTTATGACTGAC
The DNA here is from genome assembly GCA_026008535.1 of Perilla frutescens. Taxonomy (NCBI): domain Eukaryota; kingdom Viridiplantae; phylum Streptophyta; class Magnoliopsida; order Lamiales; family Lamiaceae; genus Perilla; species Perilla frutescens. Next base: position 12,074,869 of record BRKX01000005.1, read on the forward strand.
AATGAAGAAGAGGTTAGCACCAGCCACTCCTTAACATCTTTTTATCACATTCATAAATCTTCAATTACTAGCAATGAGATAAATGAACAATTAAGAATGCTACAGGACCAGTTAGCTGCTATTACAAGCATGCATTTACAACTGAGGGAAGAAGATGATGACCTAAAAGATGAAGTCAAAATACTAAGAAGTGATCGTGACAGAACTGAATCACTTTAAGCTCAGTCACCTGAATGTGATAAGTCGCAGCTTAGTTTTGATGAGCTAAGAGCTGAGAATGATAGGCTATGGCAAAAGTTCCATGAGAGAGAAAGGATTTCTCTCAAATTTAAAAAGGGAACTCAAACTCTTGATGAGATTCTAAGCCATCAAAGAGTTAAAACTGGTACTACAGGGTTAGGATACAATAGGTGCACTGCCTCTGAGAAAGGAAACGCAGTTATTCAAACCAGTCAAGAAGGAACACTTTTTGGTTTTGTCAGACCTGCACCAAGCCAACCAGTTGAAGAGACCTAAGGAAAGGAAACTGAAGATATCCCTACAGATCTGCCTAAAAGGTCCAGCCAATCCTCTTAACTGAAAGACGCAGTCCAGCCATCAGTTTGGCAGAGGAAGCCATCTCAAAGAAGGCTAAAGGCTAAAAATAGGCAGTTCGCCTATTAGCAAAGGCCACCAGCTCAACAAAGACATCCATCCTATCAACAGAGGTCGTCAGTTCAGCCAAGATCTCCATCTCATCAGAGACAGTCAGTTCAACAAAGATCACTAAACCTTCAAAGGCCCAAGCCTCAAAACCGGCCTATGGTGAACAGAATTGACCGGCCAATTGAAGTAAGAAGAAATACTCAGTTTGGACCGTAGTCTCATCAGGATAGGGCATCAGTTCAGGAGAGAACTGGTCAGCCAGACCATCCTCGAAGACATCCAGGAAGTCAACCTAGAAAAGAAGTTGATCCAAGAAGAAACATGCCCACAATGCCATATCAAGCACGTCAACATTCTCAGATCCCTCTAGAGAAGTTCACTCCAACGGATTTCGCAACACAGTATAGTGAGTATCTAGACACAAGAAATGAGCCTAGAATCCCTCACTATAACTATTTTGCCAACTGGCCATACCATAAGAGGAACAGAGCTCATGGTGCTAAAAGAAATTTGCCACAAAGAAAAGCTAGACAAGGTCGAAATTAGAGAGTTGTGAGCAAAGTAATCTATCCTAATAACTCTCGACGCTGGTACAAGTCTAATGACTCAACTCAGAGGAGAAGAGCTGAAAAGATAGTGAAACTAATCAGATGATCAAAGTCTGAAAACTCTCTACCTGCTATAGAACTAAAAGATTGGCAAATCTGGATCCCAAAACATCTGATTAGCAAAGAAGGACCCGATGTTATACGGGTTCCTAAAAACTAATCATCTCTCTTGCAGGAAAAGGGCATATCCTATCAAAGAAGATGATCGAGGAGGTTTGGTACCTAGATAGCAGATGCTCAAAACACATGACGGGAGACAAGGAAGATCTAGAATGATACAAGCAGAAGAAAGGCCCATTAGTCACATTCAGAGACAACTCCAGAAGTCGAACCATTAGAGAAGGGTTCGTAGTCAAAGGAAAGGTCATAGTCAATGGAATCTCCCATGTGGAAGGACTGAAGCACAAACTACTCAGCATCAGTCAATTATATGACAATGGATATACTGTTGATTTCAGTCGAAGCTCATATGACATGAAGGGTAAGTCAACTGGAGCAATCCTCCTAACTGGAGTAAGGAGAGGCAACATGTATGCTGTTGACTGGTCAACTAGATATGGAGAAGCTTGCTTTCTATCAAAGGGCTCAATAGAAGCAAGCTGGCTATGGCATCGACGACTCAACCATCTCAATTTCAGAACCATCAATCATCTAGCCAAGAAAGAGCTTGTAGATGGGCTTCCTATGGAAATATTCAAGAAAGATGGCATCTGCGGACTATGCCAGAAAGGGAAGCAGGTGAGATCGTTATTCAAAAACAGAAGTCATCCTCCAGGGACAAATGCTCCCATCCAGCTTCTACACATGGATCTATTTGGGCCAGTCAGACCGCCAACGCCCAAAGGAAAAAGATTCACTCTGATAGTAGTCGATGACTTCTCAAGATACACATGGGTAGAGTTTCTCATAAATAAGGATGAAACCTACGCCAAGCTATCAACGATAATCAGGAGGCTACAAACTGAAAAAGAGAAATTAGTTCAATGAATTCGTTCAGACAATGGAACTGAATTCGTTAACCAGCAGATCATCAGTTTTCTCAGTGAACTGGGAATAACTCACGAGCACTCAGCTGCCAGAACTCCACAGGAAAATGGTGTTGCTGAAAGGAGAAATCGTACACTCAAGGAAGCAGCTAGAGCAATGATAGTTGATGCCAACATAGCAGAAGGATACTGGGCCGACGCAGTCAACACTGCGTGCCACACTCAAAACAGAAGCGCCATTATCTGTGCATATGACAAAACACCCTATGAGCTCTACAAGGGTCGTAAGCGATCTATCTCATACTTCAAAGTGTTTGGCTGTAAATGTTATATTCACAACAATGGCAAAAGATAACTGAAGACCTTCAGTGCCAAAGCTGATGAGGGAATATTTCTTGGTTACAATTCCCCACATGGTCAAGTTTATAGAGTGTTCAATAAATGAACACTAGTTGTGGAAATAACTTGTCATATTGTTTTTGATGAGTTTGCCATCGAGTACGTGAGTAAGGAGGTACTCAATCCATCAGTTCAAATAAGCAAAACCGATAACTCACAGGACTATGTGAATCACACAGTTCCAGAAGAGTTTGAAGTTGGGCTTCAAGATGAAGGAAATGAATCCAGCATCAGACCAGCTGAAAACACAACTGAGGGCGATCAAACCAATAGAGAGAATGATCATGGTAAGACCTTCAACCCCACAACTGAAGCAGGGGGAAGAACTGATGAAGAAGAAGGGCAAACTGAAGACAAGACATCAGAAGATGTCAATGCAGAGGACCCAACTAAACATCCAGCTGAGGAGAGCCTACCCAAATGGCTCAGAAGCCACCCAACTGATAGAATAGTTGGAGATCCACGAAGTCAGGTTCAGACCAAAAGTTCAACTGAGCATGCTCTCTTCACATGATTTATATCCCAAACTGAACCGATAAACATCAATGAAGCTCTTGAAGACGCAGATTGGATAATTGCCATGCAAGAAGAGCTTAACTAGTTTACAAGAAACGATGTGTGGTTTCTTGTTGATAGGTCAAAAACCCAGAAAGTCATCAGAACCAAGTGGGTTTTTCACAACAAACTGGACGAACAAGGCATCATCACAAGGAACAAGGCAAGATTGGTAGCCAAGTGATACTCTCAAAGTGAAGGAATCGACTTTGATGAGACATTTGCACTAGTTGCAAGATTGGAGGCTATCAGTCTATTCCTCGCATATGCGGCTCACAACAATTTCACGGTTTATCAAATGGATCTGAAAAGTGATTTTCTTCAACGAATGCTCAAGGAAGACGTGTACGTTGAGTAACCACCAGGATTTGAGATTGGAGACCATGTCTTGAAACTGAAGAAAGTACTCTATGGGCTGAAGTAAGCGCCCAGAGCCTGGTATGAAACCCTCACTACATTCTTGCTCAAGAATGGGTTTCAAAAGGGAGTCATTGATCACACTCTATTCAAAATAGAGCGATCATCGGAGATCTCAATGGTTCAAATCTATGTGGATGACATAATATTTGGATCTAAGAGTAAGGATCTCTTCACTCGATTCACACAACTAATGCAAAGTGAATTCGAGATGAGCATGATGGGAGAAATCACCGTCTTCCTAGGACTCTAAATGAAGCAGCTCCATGATGGGATATTTATCAGTCAAGCCAAATACACAAAGGAGATAGTCAAGAAGTTTGGAACTGATAAGAGAAAAACTATCAAGATTCCCATGAACACAGCAGTTCAAATGACTCTTAATAAAGAAGGAGAATCATTTAGCCAAAATGGGGCTATTGGAATGCATCAGAAGATGAAGATGATCAAAATGGGTGAATGCAAAGAGCAATCCCAACCGATGAGAAAAACAGAGCAGAAACTGAAACTGAAGGTGCATCAGTTCTGTCAGCAAGAGATGACAAAATTGCTCACATCATCAGTGAAAACAAAAAGCAAGCTGGAAAGTTTGCAAACTGATGAAAGTGTGGAAGCTGAGAAATCAAAAGGCAAGAACTGATCAGATGATCAATCAGTTCGCGATGGAGAAAACAGCTCGTAATCAGCTGGAGCAAGCAGCTGCACCAGAAGGAGAGCTGAAAACCAACTCACGAAAAGGAAGAGCTAAACTAAACATATCTCAGTTGAAGCCAGTCATGCCAATTGGAGATTGCCAGATATAGCCAAATCATCTGATGACGTCAGCAGCTCAAAGCTACACGGAAGCACCAGAAAAGAGAACTTCAAATAGATGAGTTTGAATTTATTTTTGATTAAGTGGAACGGTAAAATGACGTGTTTTTGCCGTTGGACCAACTATCTCTCTTCAATTAAATCACAACAGATAAAATTGAGAATTAATCGACAGATTAATCGGAGCCATTCAAAATTAGCTCCCCTCAAATTCTTGTTACCGTTGGATTTACCATGAATTTTGAAGGCTATAAATAGATTGGCCGAACTTCTTTTCAGCCCACTCAAAAGACTTCAAGAATTCACTGAAAGAGCCTAACATACAGAGTTTTCATTCCCCTCAAAAGCCTCAGAAAACTCTCTTTTTAAACTCTCAAATGGCTCATTTCTCTGCCAACCTTCACTGAAGACTTCATAACTTTAGAATTTCCAGTGAAAACATAGGATTTTTTCACAGAGACCTAAGTCATGACAAAATACTCAGTCCAGCAAACAGCAGGCAATTTACCAATTTTTCATCATTGGGAGAATCGATTCTCACCTTGATTGAAATTGCAGGGCTGAAAAACTTTCATTGAAAGCACTCCCTCTAAAGTATATCGAGAAGCTGTTGCAGATTTCTTCCTTAACTCCTTCAGTAAGGAAAGTTCCAGGATCATTAGAAGTGAAGTAAGGGGTATTCAAATCCTGATTACTCCTTCCGTATTTCAAAGGATCTTTAGGTTGTCAGATCAAGGAGACAACCTAGAAGAAACTGAAGTGAACATCAGACACTGCTATAACAGATGGACAACAATCTTTGCTTCAGAACACTTTCATATCAACCATTACATATCCAGATTTCAGAAAGAATTTCAAGTGTTAGCCACCGTGGCTACACAAATAATGGTAGGATTATGTGAAGATCACAATAAAATGTCAGAGATAAAGTACAAGATTTGCAATACCATCTGGGAAAGTAGAGGAATAAACTGGTCCTTATTTCTCTTCAAGCAGTTGAAGAAGTTTGTAGACATCATGGAAAGAGAAACAAACAATAGGTTATGTTTTCCACGTAAGATGTACTATATCAATCGAATTAATGTCATTCTAGAAAAGCTGATTCCAGACTTAATGGAGGAGTAAATCATTCATCAGCCAGTTGATCCTAATGATTTCATCCCAACAATGGAAAGAACAACACTACCTCCAATAGTGATCAAAGAGCCGCAACCACGATTGAGGCAAAAGCTGATTTCAACTCTCCCTCAGCAAGGTGGAAAGAAAAGGACAAGATAATGGAATCAGAGGTCCAATCCAACACCGGCTCAGATGATATCTTTCATAGATATCAACTCCCTGAAGAACAGGATGAGGGAAGAAAGGACTCCAGAAATGGTCCAATTGAATGGATATCAGCATCACCGACTCACTCTGAGACAGTTGAAAAACCAACTGCTAAGCACCAGACTGCAGAGCATTAGCTGGATGCTAGAAAAGAGACTGGAGAGCATCCGCTGAGTGGAATGAAGACTCAACGAGCCGATCAACAAAAGAAGAGGCAGAAACATGGCAAGGTGCCAAACCTGTACAGAAAACTGATCAAGAACATGAAAGGTTAGGTAAAACCATGGTTGTAAAAATCACCCTGGGCGCCCGTCTAGGCGGTGTCTAGGCGCTTGGCGGTGGGTGCCCGTGGTGAAAAGGGCCTAGGCGGTACTTTAAGCGGTTAACTAAAATTAAGTTCGCATATATCAACAAAAACTTCCTTCAGCGTAGTTGGTAGCACACAAGATTGTTTATCACCAGAACTCTAGATCGTAGGTTCGAGTTCCTTAGTTCGTATAACTTTTTTTTTAAATTCTATATATTTTTTTACCATTAAAAAAAATCTGTGTAAGTAACATATTGATATTCGAACCCAAGACTAACTAAATGGTCAAAATAGCATTTAACCACTATACGAAACTCCCAACTTATGTAAAAATGTGATTTTTATAATATAAATATCTATAACAAATAATATATATATAAAAATTAAAACGTCTAGGCCCCGCTTAGGCTCCCGCTTAGGCCCCGCCTAGATAGCCTAGGCGCTAGGCGCCCCCTGACCGCCCGACTAGCGCCTAGCGAGTTCTGCAACCATGGGTAAAACTGCTCTCTGAGTCAATAATACAACTGGAGATTTTTCCCGGAACAGATGATCTGACGAAGACTCTTCCAGCACTGAGGATACATCGGACAGTTCCAGAAAGGGAAAGAAAAGGAGAACTGATGACAAAAAGGATTAGAGGTCATCAAACTAATGAGAAGCCCCAGGAATATGACCTCTTGTAATTCCAGTTTCCTATCATTCCAAATAAAGCCATTCTGCCTTGAAATTGTAAATATCTTGTCAAGAATTTACTTCATACCTTCCCTCTATCACAAGTCTGGCAAAGGCATTTAAAACAAACAAACAATAGTAAGAGACACAAATTTTTCGAAGATATATTAGTATTCATTCATTACTTATAAATTAATTCAGATCTAGTCCCCCTCCCTTGCAAAAAGAGAAGAGACATACTCATTTCCCAATCTTCTTCAAAGAGTCTCTCTCTCTCTTTCTCATCTCTCTCAAGAATTATAGCCAAAATTTTCTTTAATGGCAGAATCTCTAAGTTCCCCCAGCTCTTTCAAGAAACAAATGATGAGAGACAAATTCCTTGAAAAGAAGAAATTCTAGGATATTCTTCAAAATTCAAATGGCCAAAACCTGCTTGTTTCTCTTCACAAGACAAGGATTCTTCACTACCTGGAAACACCACCTAGTGTAACGGCCCAGTCCCGAGATAGGGATTAACGAATGGGGATGGGGTGTTATTAAGGAATTTAACGAGTAAATTCAGGAGATTAACGAAGAAGTTTAAGAATAAAGGTATGCTTTGAAGATAGTTGATGATACTCGGGTTTACTTGATTAAGAAGGACACATGCTTTAGCGAAATAAAACGGCTAACTAATCAGATACCAACAAGCATAGGCTCTTTTATAGGTGAAAGGAAATCATACTCGGAAAGCGGAAATAAACTTAATATGCTTCTTATATATATGTAATCGTCTGGGAATATTCTTAGAATCTCCAATAATCATAATAGAACCTTGAACGGAATTTAGAAAGAGTTAATCAGAATAGCAGAACACATAATGGGATTTCAAAGAAACTTATATAATAGCAAAACAATCTTGGCAGCCAACCCACATCCACAGCCACCATCATCCACGGCATCTCAACCTGAAAACATTTGAAAAAGAGGGTGTGAGCACTAATGTACTCAGTGGGTTTTAATGAAAGCTTCTTTAATAACTTGAGAAATATCCAACAATGAACTGGCGGTATATGGAGAGCAAAACGCAAAAGCCCTCTCCATATCTGCAAAACCTTTTCTTTACTTTGGGCCCAACCTTGGCTCAAACCTAATGTCAATTGTACCCTTAGGCATGCCATGGGATAGAAGAGGGGTTACATCAAATATCCAAACGAGTTTGCGAGGGAATTAACCCAGCAGTGACTCCCTCTAAAAGTTGTGAGCTCAATTTCTGCTTAAGCGAAATGCTAAGTCCTTTTCTTCCTTCATCTTGCTAGCAAAACCAATCTTAGAGCAACACGTCTAAGGGCTAGTCCTTTAATAAAGCATCATCTTGGCCTATAAGGGATTTAACGCTACCCTAACAAGGCAATCCTTAATTATTAACTTACGAGCCTTAACACAATATAAACATTCAATACAAGGAGATGAACGTAAATGAATACGAATTTTGACTAAAGACTATTCTAAACATCACATGCTAAGCATAACAATACTTTAATATTTCTAGCATTTCTAAACATGCTACAGAGCTTAATTAGAACATAATATCTTTCTTTCCTTCCTTTCTTGTACAGAGATCGATCAGGCAGAGCAAAAGTGCTTTATTGGATATTTCATTTGCCCTATATGCTTCTAGAGCTTATTAGCTCAAACTTTGGATGAGTATAGATTTACCCACCTCGATTATTGGACAGAAGATGAAGCAACGAGCTGAAGATCCTTCTCCGATTTCCTACGAGGCTCACTTCCTCCTACAAAAGTCGAATCATCTACTTAGCGACCTCCTTTGAAGAAATCGACTATCTAAAACGAGAAAGAATGACATTTTACTCGAAGACTAAAATCTAAGATTTATTTACAGATTGCACGACTTTACGACTTTATAAATTTCGAAAGGAATTTATTTAAAGAACATCTCAACTTGATTTTCCCAATTTTTAGACAAAGAATAACTTGAATAGATTACTCGAAATAAATTGAGAATATCTTGATTGCTTCTCTAAAATTTAACTTGAAAATAACTTGGAAATAACACGACTTGAAAAGGTTGAAAAGCTCGGGAAGAGGGTACGAAAATAGCCGAAAAGAAACGACGAAAATCAACACGGAGAAGGGGGCCACCGCGGTGCACATGGGCGCCGGCGGGCTCCCCTCCGCCGCGGGGCCACCTTGCCCCGGCGGGCTCCCTGCCGCCGCGGGGCTGCCTTGTCCCGGTGGGCTAGGCGCGGCAGAGGGGGGTGTGGCGCGGTGGCGCACCCCCCCCCTCCCGCGGGGCTCCTTTTCTCTCTCTCTCTTCTACTAGGTTTCTTCAACTGTGTTCTTCAACTGATTTCTTCATGTTCGTTGATTCTTCGACGAACACGCAGAACACAAAGAACAATCAACCCGAATTTTCTTAAAAACCGACATACTTGAAATTAACATGCAACAACATGCTTTAACTTTAAAAGAAATTTTGGCATTATAACGACGTAAACATGATAATCCGCTTTAAATATTTAGAATAACAACGAAATCTCTAAATATAGCTTGAACGGAATTTAAACGGAATAAACGGGGCTAATTTCAAGAATATTAACGACAGGAATAAAGCGAGAAATATAACGTAAACGTTATTAACTTGGAACTTCAATAAAAACTGAAATATAACTTAGACGGAAGGTAAACGAGCAATAATGAAAATTGCGAAGAACGTAAAGAACGGAAAGTAAATGCGGAAATTTAAAGACGGAAAAAGAAATGGAGATTGAGACCGACGAACAAGAATGGACGGGGTTAGGTGCGTCGAAGGAAGGTGGCTAGCTCGGCGTCTCGTCGAGTTGCAACGGCGGCAGAGCCGCCCGCTACAACCCAACGGCGCCCCTAGCACCTTCCCTCACCGCATCCTTTCCACGCCACTCCGCTCGTCGTCTTGCAGAACACTCACGAAGAACGCTTTTTACTTTGACAAAACTTTCTCGGCTCTCACAAGCTTTCCCACTCTCTAGAAATGAGGAATGGTGAAATTGGTGTAGAAAAAGTGAAAGGGGTGATGCTTTATTTATAGGAAAAGCTTTGGCTTCCAAGGGAAGCCACTTCAGTGCAAGAATACTGCGAAAGTTACCCCGGGTTCAGTTAAAAGCTGATTTATTCGATGTCGAGGTCCAAATGACCTCCAAACACGAAATCTAAAAATACCGGGAGACTCGTTGGCTCGAATACTAGTTAACCAACTTAATTCGTGAAAAAGACGGGGTTGTCTGAAGAAAGACGAGCAAAGATTCTCTTTTTGGAATTACTTTTTACTATTCACTCAGACTGACAGATTTTGCTACCGAGCGTTCGATTGACCTCAGAATGGTAATCTGTGAACGCCAACGGAATCCTTGGGTCATTTTCTATAAGAGGGGCCTGACAGAACTAGACTCGGATCAACGAGGAGGATTTCGTAAATTTCTCAAAACACGAACGCACCCAAAAGTTACTATTCATTCATCCTTTAAATACGTTTTTCATCACCGGGAACTCAATTGACTTCAGAATTAAAATCTGAAAACACCGGCATACTTCTTGAATTAAAACCTTTCTAACGAGACCATTAATGGTCATAAAAGAATTAAGATCAAATTTTCTGAAAAGTTGATTTTCACAAAAACTGACCCTTAAAGTCGTGACTGACATCTGACTTCAATTAACCTTAATTAATTTTATTCCTTAACTTCTTAATTATCATTAAGAATCTTCCAAACCTTAATCGAAAATCTGGGGTGTTACACCTAGATTCTTCAGACAAAGTCAGGTGTGTGAATTTCTTCTCTAAGCACAAATCAATGCTGATGGCATGGAGATTACATCAGTTATCCACGGCTGACCAATCAAGATAACTGAAAGAACAGTTGCTGAAGTTTTTCAACTTCCAAGGCAAGGTGCAACTGTTCAAGAGTTGAGTGAAGCAGCTAAACCATAATGTAGAAGGTGGAAGACCCCCACCTGCAGAAAGGCATTCAGTTTCTCCACAGCTAAAACTGATCTAAGAGCAGAGTATGGAGTTCTGCTCGACATCACAAATAAGATGATGTTTCGAGCAATTGGAAGCCTAAGCTAGCTTACCCAGGAGAGGTATAAGGTGATGATACACCTAGCTGAAGGACGCGAGACAAACTGGGCAGAGTTTGTATTCTCACAACTCAAGCATCAAGTTCTCAAGGCTTTCAACTCAAAGAGAACACGAAAGTTTGAGTCCATGGTAGGACTTGTTCTCAGAATGAGCAAGATAATTGAAGACATCTTGAAGCTGCAACATGATGATGCATTACCAGTCCTAATCTCAGACTGGATTCCCAAGAGAGGAAGCATTCATCTGCACTCACTCAAGAAGAAAAGGCTAGAAATTGGCAACACAAATGCCACAACCTCAAATAGCTCAACTGCCAATGTCGTCCCGTGATCAGTCTCCAAGAATGGATCAATAGCGGACTTCCAAGACTGTTCCGATCCAGATGAGCTTATTTCATTCATCGGAATTCCTCATTCAAACTATGGAGCTAACTACTTCAGGAGAACTTGTCCCCCTCTCCAATTGATGGAAGAAGATATTTGCACTTTCTATAGTGGTGAATATGCAGCCAAGAATGCATAAAAAGAGGTAACAAATTTACTTCTTACCCAATTTGCATTTGTGGCAAAGCAAGATCAAGAGCTTTTTTAGCTGCTAAACCGGTACTTCTACTGGTACAACTGGAGACACTCAATGTCTATCCAGTCTTATTTCTTGATCACTGTTTATAACGGCATGAGTTTTTGGCAAAGAGAAGAAGTTTAGAATTTGAAATGGATAAGGTCTGCAAATCCATTCCCTCCAACTATCATGCAAGTACAGAGGATTATGAGTCATAGATTGACCAAGAAAATTCCTCCAACTGCCTTAATTGCCGAATTGGGATGTGACATCAAGGTTCATGAAGAAGCACGGGCTAAGCAGTAAGAGACCTGCATAATCAGCCCTGCCCTCAGAAAATTGAATTTTAGAAGTCTGCCAAATCAATTAGCTGAGCCTAATCGACTAATTGAACCTGCAACTGCACAGGAGCAGCAAGAGTCACCTCTCACCCTAGTTACAGTGAGTCAACTATGTGTTGATGAAGACACTGCCACATCACCCAATCTCTTATCAAAGAGATATGTCACCCCACTGATTACTTCAAGCCACAAGACAACCGCCCAACTGAACTCACAGGAAGTTCCACACAAGTTATCCTCAAGAAGGAACTTGAATATAAGGCAAAGGGTCACATCTGTTGAAGCTAAGCACAGGAGTCAATCCATAAGGCAAGGCCAGAGAAGCTTGCTGAAGGAGCTGGATCGGCCTCCAAAATAAAGAGGTCAAACTGCCCTGACGAGAGCAGTGAAGAGTATCCAGTTCGGCCCCTTAAGAAGAGAAAACTGACTGAGATATAATTCAGCAGTTCAACTACTGATCTCATCAGTTCAGTGATGAATCAGTCCCAAGGGCCAAGAAGAAGAAATGACTAGAACTGATCGATGAGTTGCCACATCATCAGTTCACCAAAAAGTCATCAGTCGGACAACGTAGCCTAACTGCCAAGGAAAAGTTTAAATTGATTAAAATTCAGCCAAATTTCCTTATGACAAGTAAATTAATAGCCGGAAATAACCACGGTCGTGTAACCTTCCACTTAATAAGCCACATTAGTATGGACATTTATTAATAAATTACACCTAAGTGTGAACACCATCATCTTAGCACCAAGTCCACTATTTCGAACTCCCTGCTCCAGTTGGAGGAGTCAGTTTGTTCTAGTAGTATTCTACAACTATCTTGATTAAGAAGTTAATTTCTAGAGATAACAGTCATATGACAGATCCATTATGGAGAAAGACCTATTGTCAACTCGCATGTCAATCACATCTAAATTAAACTAGATTAATGGAGACCGTTTGAGATTTCTACATACTTTGGTATGAATCTCTCCCACTTAGTTATTTAAGGTTGAGGTTTCATTTTATCCCATTTTAAAGACATGCAACCATCATATGAAATGATAAACATACATTGCATGCTAAAACAACAAAATAAGCATAATAATAAAACCAACTATCATGGGTTATATCTCATGTTGTTGATGAGATAAGACAGGAAAGTCAGCTTCGGAATAGGGCTTGGCCACCGCCCCTCCTCACCGCGCCTCGCCGGAACCCTATCTCTAATTGGGGTTTCGGGACGCGAATCGATGAACCTTCCTTCTTAGTGCTGTACTAATTTCCTTCTTTGAGTTAATCTCCGATCTTTATTCAATACAGACTATCTATTCCAAAAGGAAAAATCTAATACTTCTAGAATAAAAAAAATACAACTCAAAAACTTGGTCTAACAATTTTATTTCTATTACATTAAAATAAACTAAAAAAAACTTAGACCGAATCCATGGATTTCCTCATGGATTAAAATCACGTAGCCAAACCGGCATACAACGCATCATACATCCAACATAATTAAAACATACATTACACAATTAAGGAGCCATGATAGTCGGTAACCCTGCAAACATGTCAGTCTACAAATCCAACAATCATAATTACATTATTAGCATAAAATAACATATGATATCCATACATGACATAATTTTTGAAAATTCCAATTAATTAAATTAATAATTTCAAAAATTGCTACAAGATATGATTTGGAAATTAAAATAATTATCCGCCAAATTAAAACTTGTGAATTTCGAAAATACCATAAAAAATAAATCTGGAAATATATTAAATTATATACCAAATTTATTTCTTAATTTTCGAATAACACCCTAATTAATTAATATTTAGAAATCTTGATATAAATTAAAAACCTATCCTAAATATTAGGTAGGATCGAAAATTTCCAAAGATAAAATTTGAAAATTTGATCCATTTCAAATTCCATCCAAATTTAAATCTTATTTTCAACTCTATCTAGATTAGAATTAAGTAATTTATGATATACACCAAAAATTACTTTTTCAATTCTTATGTACATTATTTTTGAAAATTTCAAGATGATAAATCAGGAAAATTTATCCACTTCAAATTCTTCCAAATTTAAAATCTATTTTCAAATCTTTTTGGATTAGAATTAGGCAACTGTTGATATATATCAAAAATTATTTTATCCAATTCTAATACACATAGATTTCGAAAATATCAAGAATAAAAAATCTGGAAATTTGATCCACTTCAAACTCTTCCAAATTTAATATTCTATTTTCAAATCTATCTAGATTAGAATTAGGTAACTTTATGATATACATCAAAAATACCAAATCTAATTCTAATATACCTAATTTTCAAAACCACCTATTAAATAAATCTGGAAATTTGATTTACATCAAAAACTTCCCCAAATTATTCTAATAGGATCGAAAATTATAATAACAAAATTAGGGAAATTAAATATCAAAATTTTGAAAATTTTGATACTACAATTTTCGAACATCCACCTTATTAAATCTGAAAATTTTGATACATCAAAATTCTATTTCAAAACTAATAAGATATTGTAACGCCCCAGTCCCACTAGGAGCGAAACGTCACCAAAAACATACGTACATGCTTACGTGATAAATACTTTTCAAAAGATAAGATTTAACTTTACAAATAATTTGTAAATGGGCAGCATCTTAATTTAAGAATATTCAAACCACGCACTCATGCGTCCTCAAAGTCAACTTTCAACAAGGATTTTAAAATCATTAACACAGACATAACCAAATTATGACCTGACAATAAACATAGCCAATCAGGTCATACGTTTAAAAGTTCAATGGTCAACCCTTTTATACATTCAAATATTTGTATATACAATCAAAATCTGACCACTGAGGTCAATAAATTTCAAACTTAAAAGTTTTGCAGAGTATTAACAGAAGCGTTTAATATTTAAATACTGACAAGATTTTAAAGATGATTTTAGCAGAAACCACACAGGGATCAACCATCAAACCCCCTACAGCACCTCGTCATCAACCAGCTCGATCTCCAGAACCTGAAAACATTTGAAAATATTTGGGTTGAGTGCCAGAAAACACTCAGTGGGCATTGATATTCGTCCAAGTCATTCTTTCATGCTTTAAAACTGTTATACTGCATAAATCATGGAAAATAACCATGAACATACTTTATAACAAAGTATACTCTTCTTCATTGGATGAGAGACCCTAATGTGATCACATGATACTTTACGGTTACTTATCTAGACATTTAGTCACAAAGTAAACCGTCTTGCTTGTAAGTCGGAATTCCTCTATGCATGAAGTCTCAACACATCCAATCATTGCGTAAACAATGTTATTAAAAACATTTAACATACTTTTCATGGACGAATTTAAAACATAGTTGTGAGTTATAGAAAAACTCACCTGGATGATCTCAATGTGCATTGCAATTTATACGTGAAATGGTACTATGCTTTCAGCTCGTCTCGACCTAAAAAAATTGAAATTTCTAACTTAGAATCCTCAATTAAGCCTATAAAATAATAACTTAGGTCAAAAATAACTTAAGTAATCATTTCCTATATCTTGGGATCATTTGGTATTGAAATAGAGTCAAATGAGTGAATAATGCGCATTTAACGGATTGAATCAAGTTAGTGATCCTATTTGAGAATTTATCGAACTTCACAAAATAATTGAATAGATAAAGATGAATTGAACCAAGTTCAATGACTAAGAAATTTGGTTTAATACTTAGAAGTAAATTATAATATTTAGAATTTCTTTTGGCTAATACAATATTTGTAAATTATAGGATTTAATTATATTTTTTAAAAATCCTAATTCAATCTCCAAGTACTAAACTAAGATTAGAAAAATATGAATTTGGTAATTGGGCTCCATTAATATATTATATGGGTTAAGTTAAATGGATCAAATAATATTGAATTAAAATTGAAAAATCATAGAGATAGGACTTATAGCATTATGTTTACAACAACATAAAAGTTATAAAATTTGAACAATCAATTTGACTAAAACTTAAAATGAAAGAAAAGATTTGGTACTAGGAACTTACCCTTTCTCTTTGCTTCTTCTCGCCCCTCTTTTTTTTTAAACTATAGCTTTAGTTTTTTGTTTTTTATTAACCATAGCATAGCCAAACCCCTTATATATACATACAACATATAATATATGTATTACACGTGTACTCTAGCTACACTATTCTATTTCCATTGCTTCCCAAATGGCTAAATTTGATTGGTGGTAAAATTTTAGTTTATTAACTTACTTTTTTTATTATTATTAATATTTTATTCCCATTTGATCATTCCTTTACTACATTAAACCTATTATATATATATATATGTACACGTGTACATGTGTACATTTACCTTGTTAAATGGATTCCAAATGACAACAATAGGTTAATGTTTCAAACTTTTCAAATGGACTTTAATAATTGATATAAACTTATTCTCTTCTCCAATAAATAGGCCCAATAATAAATGGTTGGAATTGACAAAGTTGGATGGGTTAAAAAGTGAGTAATTAATTGGGCTTGGATTTCTAAAATTGGGCTTCATAGAATAAATTGGGTTCAAAATATCACATTGAATAAATTTCATGGGAAGCTCAAATGAAGTCCGATTTAGATGATCTTGATGTCAAAATGATCCCATTAATGTCTACTTTAATAATATAAATTCTAATTTCAACTTAGATATTTCAACTAAGGTCGAGACTTTTCTTACTATATAATAAATTTAAATATTATATATATTTTTTTCCGGGGTGTTACAGATATGATCGAAAATCACATAGATTGTCACAAATTCGAATCTTCGATAAAAATCAAAATTACATCCGAATTTGAATCTATAATTTTCGAACCTACACTTAATTTAAATCTCGAAATTTTTACAACATCAAAAACCATTCCAAATCTAATTCAGTATGGATCGAAAATTACTGTGTTCTCCAAAACTAGAATTTTTCGAATTTCATCAAAAATTCATCCAAGTTTTAAATAACGTAATTCGAAAAATATGAACACATAAATCTGAAAATTTAAGCAACATAAATATTTCATCAAATATATACATATATTTTGAATTAATCCTAGGATTAAATCTAGAACAGTGCCAAAACCCGCTCTGGTACAAGTTGTTAGGATTCTTTCGAATTGAACCACCGCAGGATCTAATTGGATATTCATTAATCCTAATGTCATGTAGATCATATTTTATGCACTATATACATTTTAATTAACCGAGTTTTATTAACATACATAGCCGGTTTAATCTATTCTACTAAAGAGGAAACATAGAGATCGAATAAACACTTACAAATTAAACAACAGGTTGAGGACAAGATTAAAGGTCTAATCTTATTGTTGTAAGTATGAAAATCGGCGCCCCCTTATGCTATTCTACTTCTCGATCTTCTGTTGTATTCCCGGACTGTATCTAGATTCAGGGTGGGTTGAAATCTACTAGATAGGTATGGATACTGTGGAGATAAAGAGAACACAGACGAGTTGATTTGTAACTTGTGAATTTTAAAATCCCCACCCTCTTATTTATAAGGGGGTGGTCGAAATTCAGTGTCCCAACCCTACTGGGTTTGGGCTTATCTCTTTTTCCATCTCCAGTCTATTAATGTTATATTGGGCTACAACAGGGATTTAGAAGAATATTAAATTGGCTTGCTAATTTATTTAATTTCCAATATCCAATAAAATTAAGATATAATTAAATAAATTAAGTATTATTTTTATTCCACTAAAGAAATAATACTGACCTACCAATTTAATACATATTTCTGAATATGCTTTCTCCTTTAGTCCAGCCATTCCCCATGTTTAAGATATAATACCCATTAATTAATTATGTAAGCTTCTGAGAGCTATAATTAATTAATATCTTATCTTTGAGTAGTACCACACAAGCTTTACTCATGTACGGAATAAATTCCACCTGCAGGGTTTCAACATGAACTTGTGTTTCCTCAATGGGACACCATCAACCTGGCACACTAGGACACGGTGCCCTTACATATCGCATGACCCATCATATGTGTAGATGTTGCAACCCAAGATATCGAGATTATTGATTCTATGAAAGAATCTCACCCTTTGATAAATCAAAGATGTAAACACTACACATATATATCTGCCAACATATAGGGGTTAAGAACCCGAACTCTGTGGATTCTTATTCTCTCATTTAATGTCAGAATAGAGAATAGAATCCTAAGTAGATCCTTCTCAATACACTTGCCCGTGTACAAGAATAATAAGCTAGTCTAGATAAACCAACTATCAAATTATTCTACGGTGTACCGATGGGGGGTTCAGGGCTATCTAATCCGTGAGCGCTTTAATACATTACAAGGTACCGATGATATGATCTAACTGTGTGTTTACCCACACCATATCATCTACAATGTAAGTATAGTGAACATGCATGTAAATATGACAAATTAAATATAAACAATGACTGCAATTGTATTTATTCTATATCATCATAAAACATTATCAATATTGTATACAAAAGACAGGTCTTCTAGTATACAAAGCCAACACTTATCACCAAGAACTTCAGTTGAATGTTAAAAAGAGTAAACAAATAGTCTTCCAGAAGGTTCAACAATAGAAGATAACCATCTGGAAACTCTCAGCAAGACAAAAACTCTAGTAGTGAACAAAAAGAGTTTCAATCATCAAATCCAAGGAGAGAAATCCAATGCAGAGAATGTGATGGTTTTGGACACATTCAAGCTGGGTGTGCAAATACTCTGAAGAAAAATAAAAAGAATTACAATGCTTCTTTTGGCGATAATGATTCTATTGGAAGCAGTAGAGATTCAAATGAGGACACAATTACTTTTACAGCAAAAATCTCAGAGTTCCGGGATCGTTTCAAACTTGCATAAGGTGAAGACTTAGACAATGAAGACTTCAGCCATGAAGAGTTTGTAAAGACATACAAAGAGATGTATGAAAAATGGCTTAAATTTGCTGAGATCAACAAGACCCTACAATCTCACAACAATGATCTTCTCAACGAAAAGGTTGAATTGACCAGATCTGATGCTGAACAGAAGGTCATCATTCAACAACAAAAGAAAGAGATTGAAGAGTTTTCTGCAGAACTCAAGTCCATCAAAAGCAATGTCAACATGCTGAACAACGGAATGAAGAATCCTGATAAGATTCTCCCTACTCCAGGACACTCAGGGAAGAGTCATCCAGGTCTTGGATATAATGGTGGACAATCTAAGACAGTGTTCATCAAAATAAGTACAAGCCAGACAGTGCATGTATAACATAATGTTCCACACATCCAGAAGAACATTAACAAAAGGATGACTGAGTATAACGGCAACAGAAAAGGAATCATCTGCCATTATTGTGAAGGAAAAAGGCCACATTTGTCCTCATTGTGAAAAGTATCTTTTTGATCTAAAAAGAATAAGAAGGAGATTTGTGCCGAAGCATTCCAGCAATACCAAGATGAGACTAGCTGTTCAAAAAAAGAAGAAACATGCATAGAAGAAGCAATGGATTGTCAAGCAGACTAGCTTGATTACCCATACCTCTCTAAGAGTTGAAGACAAGGGCAATCGGTATTTTGATAGTGGTTGTTCAAGATATATAACTGGAGATGGCTATGTTGTGCAGAATTTAAAAGCCTGCTCTTCAGACTTTGTCACCTTTGAAGATGGAAAAAGGGGTAAAGTAATTGATAAAGATGAGCTAAATGTTGAAGGAATGCCTAAACTGAAAAGGCTATGCTAGTTGATGGACTTAAAGTAAATTTGATTAGCATCAGTCAACTATGTGATGATGACATGACTGTTGTCTTTACGAAAGAAAGTTGTAGGGTAATGAATAAGAACAATGACTTATTCATGGAAGGAAAAAAATCATCTAACAACTGCTATCAACTACATGATCCTACACAATGTTCTTTAACATGTCAAAGAACATCTATAGAAGAGTCAGAGATCTTGCATCAGAAACTTGGACACATCAACTTCAGGAATCTCCAAAAGATCATTAGCAAAGAGGTTGTCAGAGGAATACCTTAGATCATAATTGACAGAGATAAAGTTTGTGGTCCATGTTAGATTGGGAAGCAGTCCAGATCGCCGTGGAAAACTATGGAGGAAAGAAGTATGTTCTTGTTTGCATAGATGATTTCTCAAGGTTCACATAGGTAGATTTTCTCAGTGACAAGCGTGAAGCTTTCATAGCATTCAAGAGATCAGCCTGCAAGATAACAGTTGAAAATGATCAACACATTATCAGAATCAGAAGTGATCATGGTAAGGAATTTGAGAATTAGTACTTTGATAATTTCTGCAGTGAGAATGAAATTAGTTATGAGTACTCAGCCCCCAAGACTCCTTAGCTTAATGGAGTTATTTAAAGGAAGAACAGAACACTTCAAGAGATGGCAAGAACCATGATTGCTGCTAAATGAGTAGTTGTTATGTTCTGGGCAGAAGCCATCAACACTGCATGTCATATCAGCAATAGAGTTCATCTTAGACCATGTACTTTCACTACACCATATGAGATTTGGAATGAAAAGAAATATACAGTGAAGTACTTTCATGTGTTTGGAACCACATGCTATATACTCAATGATAGAGAGTATCTCAGCAAGATGAACAATAGAGGAGTTGAAGGAATGTTTGTTGGATACTCCAGAAATAGTAAATCATACAGAATTTACAACAAAGAAACAAAGGTTGTCATTGAGACAGTTAATGTCGGATTTGATGATCAGAATAATTCTGTCAATACCTCTGAAGAAGATGTTCTTATATAGATGTATTTAAACATCCGAAGGCACATGATGAAACTAACAGAGAATCTGAAGAACTGATAGTGAAGCAAAAAAAGCCTTCAAAACAGATCATCAAGGATCATCCTACTTTAGAAGTAATAGGAGACATTCATGAAGGAAGAATGACTAGAAGCAGATTAAGAAAGAGGATGCATGATGAAATATCCAATGTCTGTTTCACATCAAAGATTGAACCCAAGAACATCCAAGAACCTCTCAAAGATGACTACTGGATTGAGGCTATGCAGGAAGAGCTTCTACAGTTCAAAAAGAATGATGTTTGGGATCTGGTGCAGAAACCTGATAGAGTCAACATAATAGGAACCAAGTGGATATTCGAGAATAAGACTGATGAAGCTGGAAATATTATAAGAAATAAAGCCAGACTAGTTGCTCAAGGATATTATCAGATAAAAGGGAATGATTTTGATGAGACATTTGCTCCAGTTACAGAGATAGAATCAGTCAGACTTCTTCTTGCCATGACTTGCCTTATGAAATTCTAGTTGTACCAGATGGATGTTCAAAGTGCTTTTCTGAATGGATTTTTGAAGAAGGATGTGTTTATAGCACAACCTAAAGGATTTGAAAATCCACATCATCCAGAGTTTGTATTCAAACTAAAGAATGCTCTTTATGGTTTAAAGCAGGCTCCTCTGGCATGGTATGAAAGACTGGCTACATACCTGGTTAGTAAAGGACACAACAAAGGAGGAGAAGACAGAACACTATTCATCAGAAAGGAGAAGTCATAAGTAATTGTGGTTCAAGTATATGTTGATGATATAGTGTTTGGCTCAGTGTCCGATAAGATGGTCAAGGACTTTATCAGGGACATGGAAACTGAGTTTGAGATGAGCCTAGTTGGAGATCTAAAATACTTTCTTGGACTTCAGATTAAACAATCAGAAGAAGGTATATTCATTTCACTGTCCAAATTGTTGGGGGTTTTTTCAAATTGTACCCCACGAGATCTATTTGAATTCCATTAATTCTAAACTCATGTAAATCATAATTTTATGTGTGACATTAATTATCCTATATTGAAGTAACATGCAAGTTTCAATTTCAAATCTATTGCAGTGGAAGAAAATAGAAATTGTCGAAACTGATACTTACATACGTTGTCGGGTTGCTCACGGGATTAAAAGTCTAATCCCGTTGTTGATGGGGAACACATGACCATGGCAAATCTTCATGGTGTTCGAAACTCAAAGCTCCAATATTCTACTTCTTGATCTTCTACTGTCTTTCCGGACCTTGTTTAGATGCAGGGTGGGTTGCAGACTACTAAACGGTTGTGGAAAACCTAGGGAATCAAGAGAGCATATAAAATGGGCAGTATTAGTTTAATAGTTTCGTACCCCACCCCTTTAATTAAATAAAGGAGTGGACAAAAATTATCTCCCCAAACCCTAATGGGGTTGGGCCTCCAACTCTTGTTCTATTCTCAGTCCACTTAGGTCATATTGGGCTACAACAGGGATCCTGAAGAATATTAAATTGGTCTACTAATTATTTAATTTCTAATATCCATGACATGGATATAAATAAATAAATAAATTATTATTTTTATTCCACTAAAGAAATAATACTAACCTACCAATTTAATACATATTTGCGAATATGCTTTCTCCTTTAGTTCAGTCATTCCCCATGTTTAAGATATAATGTCCATTAATTAATTAAGCAAACTTCTGACAGCTATAATTAATTAATATTTTATTCCTTGAGTAGTACCGCATGACTTCCGTATCATGTAAAGAAAAATTAATATTCTTCCTGCAGGGCTTCCCATGATCTACGTGCTTCCTCAACAGGACATCATCAACCTGGTGCACAAGGACATAGTGACGATATACAATGCATGAGTCATCATATATATATATGTTACTACCCAAAATATCGAGGTTATTGATCTTATCAAGAATCTGACTCATTGATAAAGAAAAGAAGTAGACATAACATATATATGTCCGCCATTACATATGGGTTAAGAACCCGAACTCTGTGGATCTTTATTCTCTCCCTTTAGGGTCAGAATAGAGAATAGTATCCTATCGTGATCCTCCTAAATACACTAACAAGTGTATCAGAATAATCAGCTAGTCAAGATAAACTAACTATCAGATTATTCTACAGTGTATAATAGTTGGTTCAGGACAATCTAAACTGCGAGCCTTTTGATACTTTGCAAGGAATCTGATGATATGATCTTTACCGTGTGTTCACCCACACCATATCATCTACAATGTAAGTATATGGAAACATGCATATAAATATAACAATAAATAAATGCACAAACATTGACTGCAATTATTATTCAATCTATATCATCTTAATTGTTGTTTAATGTATACAAAGACAAGCTTTCCAGTATACAAAACCAACAATCTCCCACTTATACTCGAAGCATGTCTTTGAAGTATAAACAACACACGGGCTAACTCTCGTATAAGGTAGTACTTTAATCCTATTTGTTTAATTACCCCATAGACTCTAGATTCCTTTTCAAATTTGCCACTGCACTGGAGTTATCACAATATGTCGTGATACTCCTAAAGCAAATCAGGAACCACGTTTGAGTCCAACAAGTAGCTTTGGTGTCGTACAATCTTTTATAGCCTCGGAGCCAGCCACATATTAGTTTTTCATGGTGGACCGAGCATGCATTACTGCCTTACTCTTCCATGCCAAGACTCCACTTCCCAATTCAAACACATATGCTGAGGAAGATTTACTCTGATCCTTTTTATCGGTTCTCGAAAGAAGTAAGTCCCTATAACCCAAGGTAATTAGATTGTCCATAGTGGTAAACCAAGCATACTATCTCAAGTCCTCTTGAGAATAATCTTTTCCCATAGTCCATTGTCCTTAACTAGGGTTAAATTGACATCTTCCCACTATATTACTGCATAGCAGATATCAGGCATTGTGCATAGCATAGCATACATGAGTCTTCCTTTTGCAGAAGTATAAGGAATCTCATTTCTCACATCTATCTCATATGTGTTTGGGTATCACATTTCCTTGAGTAGATGTATTCCATGCTAGAAAGGTATAAAACCTTTCTTCGAATTTGTATGTTGAATCTAGCTAGCACATTTTTGATATAGACCTGGGATGAGTACATCAGCCCAAATCCTTCATATCAAAATGTCTGGACAATCACACCGCTATGTTTGATAAATCCTTCTCATTGTTGCCTAATAAGCAAGTTGTTATTTAACATATGGTACTAGGATAACCACCACATTTCTGTCACGCCTCTTGTACACACAACCTTCATTCGATTTCTCCATGAATTTATACGACTGAATAAGTTCATTAGATCAGATGTTCCAAGATTTTGATGCTTACTTAAATCCACGAATGGAGCTCTAAGCTAGCACACTAAGTGATATTGGCCTTTAACAATGAATCCATTTTTTTGCCGCATATAGATATTATCCTCAAGACTTCCGTTCAGAAAAACTATCTTGACATGTATTTTCTAGATAAATAAGTTAAAATGAGTAGCAACAGACAAGAGACTCCCGATCTAACAATCTATTAGATCATCTCTTTTCTTTTATAGATCCACTTTCACCAAATGAGTTTTACCCCATTTAGTGGTTCTACAAACTCTCACGATTCATGGTTATCCATAGATCCCATTTTGGAATCCATTGCAGTTTTCCAAGAAACCACATCCTTGTCATTAACCTCTCCATTGTAGTTTCTGGGATCCGATTCATTTAGTCTTTCCAAAAAATCAGAAGATTCTTCTTGACTAATAAATCTATTAGGTTGGCGTACAACCCCCCCCCCACTGCGATGAAGTATTTTTTATACCATCATGACACGCTGT
Organism: Perilla frutescens; assembly: GCA_026008535.1. Classification (NCBI taxonomy): domain Eukaryota; kingdom Viridiplantae; phylum Streptophyta; class Magnoliopsida; order Lamiales; family Lamiaceae; genus Perilla; species Perilla frutescens. Next base: position 12,099,296 of record BRKX01000005.1, read on the forward strand.
GCAGTATTAGGTGGTACCTCTTCTTGTACACTTTCGTGTAGGATTTGAATGTCCTTTCCTCAAACCATTAAGAAAGATCTTCTTCTTAACTTTGTGACTTATTATATAGTCTTCTTCTAAGAATCGGGCATTAGTGCATAAAATGTCCTTCTGATTCTTAGGACTATAAAATAAACCACTTTTCGTTCATCTGGAATATCCAACAGATATTCATCATTTCTAGGATATCCAAATAAACAACTTTGAATAGCTCATTATCGATCTAACCATTTTCAATAACATTCCATTTCTTCACACCACTACGTCATTCTGCTGTTTGAATAGTAGACGTAGTCAATCGGGATGTAATCCCATTCTCCGTCAAGTGATCCCTAAAGTCGCGAAAGAGCTACTTGTGAGTAATGATCAGAAACATAGTGACATGATACTTTTACTAATGCGTTCCTCTACTTCCATCTTAATTCTTTAATTTCTCAAAGCATTTAGACTAGCGACGCATTATGTAAATGTATTTAAAACTTGAGTAATCATCAATGAGCATGATGAATTTCTCATAACCACCTCTTAGCATGAATTGTCATAGGGCCATATAGGCAGAGTGAATTAAACCTAATAGCTTTTTTGGATGTATTCATTTATCCTTAAAGGACACTTGATTATTTTACCTTCTTAGTAGGATTTGCACAAAGAAATGATTCTAGGACCAGTGAGACCAATGGATCATCATTTATCAAACTTTGAATCCTCTTTAGAATAATATATCCAAGTCTTAGATGCTAAAGATAGGTTTGATTCCTTTCCGAAGATTCTTTCCTTTTATTGAGGTTAATCAATGTATTCAATAGTTGTTTTGTAGTGTTAAGCATAGATTTTAGTGTATTGAAAAATGTCCATCCCATGTGCCATAATAGGAAACAAAATATTTCCTAACCATGATAACAAAACTTGTTATCAAAGGTAAAAAAATATCAATACTAAACCAACTTAGAAATAGAAACCAAGTTTCTAAATTCTAGCACATACAGACAATCCTTTTGAAGACCAAAATCTATCACAACTGAAAGGTATATACATGTCTCCCACTACAATAGACGCCACTTACGTAGCATTGCATATGTAGACAGTGATCTCATCTTCACCCAAACGAGTGAGAGATACCTTTCCTTTTGAGAGGACACTCAGACTTAGAATGTCTCAGCTGATTGTACTTGAAGCACATATTCTTGGACTTAAAATCCTTTTGAGGTAACCATGTCTTTTTCTTCATTACCTTACACGCTTTCTTTGGTTGAGATACATTCTTCTTCATACCCGAAGATGCATTTCTCTCAGCCATACGCGCCTCTGTGATGCCTTTCATAAGCATCACAACTATCTGAAGAGCAAGCATTTCTGATAAAGTTAAATTATTCTTTATCATGCTAAAGTTCGAAAAGAACTTGTTAAAACTTCAGGGACAGGCTGACAAACACCATGTCGATCTAAGACTCGGTGTCTTTATGCACCATTTAGGGTTTCGATCTCCAATAAGCAGCTTATCATCTAGAGAACGTGACCCCTTACGATAATGGAATCGACCATCTCGGTGTTCATCAGATTTTTCATGGTAATACATTTTGTTGTGTTATATTCTGATGTCCGAAGAGTTTCTTGAGATCACACCTATAAGAGGTTCTCACTACTTCATCAGAATTCGCAACTGTTTTCTTACGACATTCCCCATCAGGTACAATTTAAACCTTCAGCCATTTAGGATAATGTTTAAGTTTCGAATCCAGCCTTTAGTATTTCACCGATTAAAACTTTTGAGAATAGAAGACAAGCTGGAGAGTGCCATGATAATATAGAAATAATTGAAAAAATAAACATGCAGTACAATCACACCTTTACGGATAATCATATAATTGAAATTCTCAAAAAGAATTATATGTATATCCACCGAAATTTTAAAAATGTTTCCAATAAGCCATGATAGTGTGGACATTTATAAAATTCATTTCTAAACATGTTATTGGCCTTTAATGCACCTCCAGTCAAGTTTCCTTTTGACAAGTGAATTAATAGTCGGTAATATTCCTGGTCATGTAATCATCTAATTAATATGCCACGATAGTGTGGACGTTTATTAATAAATTATACCTAAGTGTCAACACCATCATCTTCACCCCAAGGGCACTAGTTCGAATTTCACTGCTCCAGATGGAGGAGTCAGTTTGTTCTAACAGTGTCCTACAGTTATCTTTTAAGAGGTTCAATTTCTAGAGAATCCAATGATATGACACATCCGATATGGAGAAAGACCTACTGTCAACGCGCATTCCCATCATTTCTCAATTAAACCAGATTAATGGAGACCGATTAGATTTGTACATACTTTTGTATGAATCTCTCCCACTTAGTTATTTATACTTGAGGTTTTCATTTTATCTCATTAGCATGCAAGAACATCACATAAAATGATAAACATCCATGACATGCAAACAACAACATAATAAGCATAATAATTCAAACTAACTATCATGGCATATTTCTCATGTTGCATTCATGAGATAATCTTGGAAAAATAGCTCCGGAAATCTGGACATCACCCTCGCCACCACCAAGCGCCTCGCCGAAACCCTAACGCCGATTTAGGGTTTCGGGACGTGTCCGGGATGTCATCCTTCCTTGATTGGGGCTGCTCCACTTTCCTTCCTTGAGTAGATTTCAACCCTTATCTAATTTTATAAGGATTTCTATTCCAAATTTAAATCATTTCTTATCACATTTGAATAAATCCAAAGATATCAATTACCTTATCCAAATCCACTAGGATAAAATAATCATTATCTTAAGTATTCAATTTCTATATGATAAAGATTTTAACTATGCAAAATCCTAATGTATCTAGAATGTTAAAGGAATTAAAAAAATACAACTCAAGACATATGGACTTTCAAAAATTCCATCTAAATACTCTAACATTTATTTTTCTATTACATTAAACCAAAGTAATAGAATAAAATGCTAATCTAATTCAAGGATTTTCTCATGGATAAAAACCTCGTAGGCCGAGAGGTATTTCAAAGATTGAGAAATTGTGAAAGCGTCTCGTAAGGTGGGGTTACTCTAAACTGTGAACACGTGTAAAGTTATAGTTATTTTTGTGCTTTGATTGTATGAGTATGAAGGGTCTTCGGACCAAGTGAAAAGAATGAGACCCTTCGGGGCATACAGAGGTCCTTCGGGATCGATATAGACTTGTTAATGTCCTCTCTGGAGGTAGTATGTATGCGGGCATCCCTACAGGGGTAAGATGTTCATTAAAAGGGGCATCATTATGTTTGGACCCTTCGGGGTTGAGACTAGTCTCCACAAAGTAAAGAAAAGTCCATATGTTATATTTTCATTTGTGCAATTAGCTATAACTGTTTGTAGTGTTCCCCACTGAGTATGTTGTTAAATACTCACCCCATTCATTTAATGAATTTCAGGTTGAGGAGTTGGGGCCCGAGTAGGAGCGTTGTGAACACAAGAGAACCCCCACAAGCTTGTGTTTATTTTCCATGCTCTTCTTTTGAAATACTCATATTATTATTATTACATTGATCATTCTTTTTGCTTTATGATCAATGATTATTAGGAATGGGAATAACCTGATCTTTTGTAGGTACGCTATGTTAACTTGATGTATTATGTATACCATTTGAAAGGCGGGTCATTCAACCTTGGAGCCTTCTATGTGTGAAGTACGTTGTTGAGCCCTATATTATGTTTGTTAATTTAGAGTGCTAGATAGGCGGGTTATGTAAACCTATGAGCCCGACATGTTAGATGATTGTATGGTTGATGTGGATGGGCTTATGCAATGCTTCCGTTTATTAATATGTTGTGTGAGAATGTAGATCCGATAGGTTGTAGGTTATAATTGCGAAAAATTTACTTGGAGAATTATGATATTGTGTCTTATCATGCTAATTGACCTTAGCTTCTGCTCAATTAAATATAAAAAACACAATTATAAGTAAGTAAATTGTATGTTAAGTGACGTGGCCAAACGGAGTAGTTTGGGGCATTACAATTTATGACTCATAATCCTCTGTACTTGCACGATAGTTGGAGGGAATGGATTTGCAGACCCTATCCATTTCAAACTCCAAAATTCTTCTCTTTGCCAAAAACTCATGTCGTGATAAGCAATGATCAAGAAATGAGACTGGATGGACATTTAGTGTCTCCAGTTGTACCAGTAGAAGTACCTGTTTAGCAGCTTAAAAAGCTCTTGATCTTGCTTGGCCATAAATGCAAATTGGGTAAGAAGTAAACTTGTTACCTCTTTTTGTGCATTCTTGGCTACATATTCACCACCATAGAAAGTGTGAATATCTTCTTCTATCAATTGGAGAAGGGGACAAGTTCTCTTGAAGTAGTTTGAATGAGGAATCCCGATGAATGTAATAAGCTCATCTGGATTGGAACAGTCTTGGAAGTCCACTATTGATCCATTCTCGGAGACTGATGACGGAATAACACTGGCAGTTGAGGTATTTGAGGCTGTGGAATTTGTGTTGCCAATTCCTAGCCTTTTCTTCTTGAGTGAGTGCAGATGAATGCTTCCTCTCTTGGGAATCTAGTCTGAGATGTGGACTGGTAATGCATCATCATTTAGCAGCTTCAAGATGTCTTCAATCATCTTGCTCATTCTGAGAACAAGTCCTACCATGGATTCAAACTTTCATGTTCTCTTTGAGTTGAAAGCCTTGAGAACTTGACGCTTGAGTTTTGAGAATAGAAACTGTGATACCCCGTCCCTTTTTCTAAATTATGAATTATAATTTTGGAAAATGAATTTGAATTAATATTGTTTGAATATTGATCATGTGAGTATATTTGTATATTATGCCATTTTTTGAATGCAGGTTGTTCCACTCGAGCTGATACGTCATAGCACGGTTACACTATGCTGAGTGCATAATGAAATTTGAAATTTAACATTTAGATTGTCGACTTATATGATAATGAATGAGTGTGTTTATATTTAATTTTGATTTGCCATACCTCAATTTTATGTAATTTTGGTGTGTGCATTGAATGAGTAGTAAATATGTTTGGATATGCGTTTTTGAAAATAGCATAAATTGAGGGTCTCGCTGAGTTTCGGTAGGGTTTCGTCAGGCGCGACCTGGTCCAGGCCGCGTGGCAGAGGCTCTGCAACGCGACCTGGAGGCGCGACCCATTGGGGCCGCGTGACACCACTTCAGAGAGCTGTTTCTCTTTGTCTCTAGCGCGACCTCCGAGCGCGACCACCCTTAGCCTGCGCCCCGTTTCAGAAATTCCACCTTATAAATACCACACTTCACCCATTTCTTCCATTATCTTCACTCTTGGACGATTTCTTCCCAACTTCTCTCAAGGAGTTCTTCAAGCTTTGGGAGAGGATTCTCTTATCATCATCCATCAACTAAGGTAATTCCATACCTCTTCTTTTGGTGATTAAACACCAATTTCGTGTTAAATCGAATCTAGGGTTTACATCCAAATTTGGGGTTTTTTGATTGTAATGATCCTCATGCTTTGATATCTCAAACATATGGTTTTTTTACTCCATTGAAGCTATATGTCAAGTTATATCGACTTCCTATGGTTCATTGTTGCTAGTCTTTGGATTTTTGCCCTAATTTCCCTTGATATGTTGATTGATGGTTGGAGGTGTTGTGATGGTTGTTTGGGTTTGATTTGTATGTATGCTAGAGCCCTAGGATGAAGGTGTTTGTATTTCAAATGATGGGTTTAAAGGATTTGAAATGAGTCATGAGCATGTGGTTTAAATGGGTGCACGTAACGTGCTCGATTAAATGCTTCAAAGAGTTTTAATGGGTATTATGAGTCCAAATTCATATGGTGAGCTTGTAAATCCATGGTTGTGTAAATGGATATGTATGAAATCTTTAAAGCAAAGTATAGCATGAGTTTGGTCTAAATTATGATTTAATTGTATAACTCGACATCTAAAGTGAAAAGAGGATTAAAAAGGTGCTAGGTGACGTGTTGTGGCTCGAGGTGGACAACTTGTGCATGGCAAAGGAGTATTTCAAGGTTGAGAAAGATTTGAAAGCGTCTCATAAGGTGGGTAACTCTAAACTGTGAACACGTGTAAGGTTATAGTTATTGTTGTGCTTTGATTTTATAAGTATGAAGGGTCTTCGGACCAGAGATAAAAGAGACCCTTCGGGGCATAACAGAGATCCTTCGGGGTCGATAAAGAGACCCTTCAGGTCAGAGATCCTTTGGGATCGAATATAGACCTGTTAATGTCCTCCTTGGGGGGTAGTATGTCTGTGGGCATCCCTATAAGGCCAAAGATGTTCATTAATGGGGGCATCATGATGTTTGGACCCTATGGGGTTGAGACTAGTCTCCACAAAGTAAAGAAAAGTCCATATGTTATATTTTCACTTGTGCAATTGTCTATAACTGTTTACAGTGTTCCCCACTAAGTATGTTGTTGAATACTCACCCCATTCATTCAATGAATTTCAAGTGGAGGAGTCGAGGCCTAGGTAGGACCATTGTGAATACAAAAGAACCCCACAAGCTTGTGTTTATCTTTTTTCATGCTCTCCGTTTGAGAATATTCATGTTATTATTACTATTTGATCTTTCTTTTTTGTTTTAGTGATCAATGATTATTGGGGATGGGAATAGCCCGATCTTTTGTATGTATGCTATGGCAACTTAACATATTATGTATGTGTTTTAAAGGCAGGTCGGTTGGTCTAGGAGCCTATGATATAAATTATATGTCAATGAACCCCTATGCTGTGTATGTTAATTTAGGGTGTTAGACGGGCGGATTGAGTAAGACATATGAGCCTGATAGGTTAGATGATTGTATGGATGACGTAGATGGTCTTATACAATGCTTCCGTCAACTACTATGTTGTGTGATAGTGTATATTCGATAGATTGCATGTTAATTCGTGAAAATTTACATTGAGACTTATAACGTCATGCCTATTCATGCTTTTTGACCTAAGCTTCAACTCATTTTATTATAAGTGCATAAAATTAAGTGCCTATGCAATGCTTCATTTAAATATTATGTCGTATGACAAATTAGGTCCGATAGGTTGTATGTTATAAATGTGAAAAAATTTGTATTGGGAATTATGATTTTAATTCCTCATAATAAAACTTGACCTTAGCTTCTGTTCATGTTAAAATAAGCACTCCAAAGTGAGTAAATAAATTATTTGTTAAGTGACGTGGCCAAACAGAGTAGTTTGGGGCGTTACAAATATGTTGAGTGACGTGGCGAAACAGAGTAGTTTGGGGCATTACAAATTGGTATTAGAGCAGGTCTACGCTCCTGTAGACTTGTTCTGTATGTGTTTGATTTATGTGTGACAAATGTGGGTGGTTGTTCACGACGGCTACTCGGCTTGACTCCAATCCTAAGGTATGTACCTTTTTAAAGGTTTTTCAAGTATGAGTAATGTGAATGGGGGTGTATGAATAGAGTGTGTCGGGAAAGAAGTTAAAGAAGTTTAAGAGTTGGTTAAATCGTGATAGCATGATAAAGAAGAAAAGAATGAATGGTCCGAAGTTGGACAAAAGAAAAGATGAATGGTCCGAAGTTGGACAAAAGAAAAGAATGAATGGTCCGAAGTTGGACAATAAAGATGAATGAAATGTATCTGTTGTCACGATCCACTATGATGTTTTAAAATTCCCGATACACGCTTCAAAGAAATGAAATCTTGAAAGTTGTGTGCTTTCTTGATTATGAAATGATGAAAAGTGCTTTAGTAGTCCTCGAATTAGCCTTAAGAATGACAGTAACCTATCGAGCTAGTGTGCCAGTGGTGAATTATTAGAGATCAGTATTCCTTCGGGAAAGAAAGTTTCTTCTAGCAAGATGGCGTATGGCCTGAAGCTAGAAATTAATGATAGAGTGCTGAGAGCAGATCTCCATGTCCTGGAGATGTGTGATTTCGACATAATCGTAGGTATGGATTGGTTGAGTGGGAATCATGCCACGATTCGATGTCATGACCGTGAGGTCGAATTTGATTTTCCGTGTGAGCCTAAGTTAATCTTCTATGGTGCAAGAACGAGATCAACGCAGAGAATCATTACAGCAATGAAGGCAATGAAGTTGTTGAAGAAGATAGGGTGTCAGGGATTTCTCGTTAACATCGTGGAGTTAAAGTCTACGGAAGTCCAGGTGTCAGATGTGCTAGTGGTGAACGAGTTTCCGATGTATTTCCAGACGAGTTTTCAGGGATTTCTCCTGACCGTCAGATCGAGTTCACCATCGACCTAGTGCCAGGTGCGGCACCAATATCTAAAGTTCTGTATAGAATGACGCCAAAGGAGTTGCAAGAGCTCAAAGTTCAACTTTAGGAGTTGCTTGACAACAAGTTAATCCGACCAAGCGTTTCACCATGGGGAGCACCTGTGCTATTCGTGAAGAAGAAGGATGGGTCAATGCGAATGTGCATTGATTATAGAGAATTGAAATGGTTAACGATCAAGAACAGGTATCCGTTACCGAGAATTGAAGATTTGTTTGATCAACTGAAGGGAGCCGGTGTGTTTTCGAAGATCGACTTGAAGTCCGGCTATCATCAATTGAGGATCAAGGAGAGTGACATCCCAGAGACGGCATTTAGAACGCGATATGGTCACTATGAGTTCATGGTGGTACCTTTTGGATTGACCAATGCGCCTGGAGTCTTCATGGACTTGATGAATCGAGTGTTCCATCCGTACCTCGACCAGTTCGTAAAAGTCTTCATCGATGATATCTTGATTTATTCAAGAAGGAATGAGCAACACGCTGAGCATCTCAGAATCATATTGGAGACGTTAAGAAAAGAAGAGTTGTATGCAAAATTTTCAAAGGTGACATCAAATGGAATTGAAGTAGACCCGTCGAAGGTGGAAGCTGTTAGCAATTGGAAAACACCATCAAATGTTAATGAAGTCCGAACCTTCTTGGGATTGGCAGGCTACTATAGAAGATTTATTGAGGGGGTTTTCCAAGATATCGAGTCCTTTGATAAGATTAACAAGGAAGGATAGGAAGTTCCAATGGAGCGAGAAGTGTGAGCAGAGTTTTCAAGAATTAAAGCGACGTCATGTGTCAGCCTCAGTGTTGACCATTCTTGATGGAACTGAAGGCTTTGTCATCTACAGTGATGCCTTGAAATAAGGACTTGGGTGTGTTTTGATGCAACATGGAAAGGTAGTGGCGTACGCATCAAGACAGTTGAAGACACATGAGCATAATTATCCGATGCATGATCTCGAACTAGCTGTTGTAGTTTATGCATTGAAGATTTGGAGGCATTATCTTTATGGGAGCAAGTGCGAGATTTTCACCGACCAAAAAAAAACCTTGAAGTACTTCTTCACCCAGAAGGAGTTGAATTTGCGTCAAAGAAGATGGTTAGAGTTGGTGAAGGATTACGAATGTACGATCTTATATCATCATGGAAAGGCGAATGTTGTAGCCGATGCTTTGAGCCGAAAGAGCTATCTTCCAACCAAGCGAAGCCATTTGAAGTCCAACAGACTTGTGCTATTCCATAGCAACCTCGCCAAGAAGAAGGTACGTGATGCTCAAGAAAGAGAAGACCCAAAGAAAAAAAAAAGGATCGTTAAGAAGATAGACCTAGTATTCGGTGGATTGAGAGTTTCAGTATGATAGAAGTTTTGTTGAGTCTATTTATTCATTCTCATGTTAATAGAATCGATTTGTTCATTCTCTTTTAGAATCGATTTATTCCCTTGTTAATTGAATCAGTTGCCCTTCAATAGCTTCGTATCAATTGAAATTCTCCATTTGTACCAATTGAATTTCTTTGATTATATCCGCTAGGATAATTTGCAAAATTTTGAATGATACTTCTTTGATCGTCAAGAATTAGTAATGGCATTCCTTTGATAGGCTATGATGTCGCCCTTGTGAAAATATTTTAGCACGGTTTTCAGTTGCTAACCATTGATTTCTTCTATATCTTTGTTATATGCAAGAACCCTTCAAGTTTGTAAGTCCTCTGAAAAGGCAATGTTTTTGACATATATAACCTAGTGTTATATCTCTTCCAGTTTTTAAGCTTGTTAAAGAATTGTTGATCAAGATAAAGCCCTCACTCTGAGGCATTCATTTATTTTGTTCCCACTCATAGAACTCAAATGTGGATCTCAGAATAGAGCATAAAGTATATAGTAGTATCCCTTTTAGTCAAGGTTGGAGGAATAAGAGATATTATTTCCTGGTAGGAAGTAGAATCGAAGTAAGTGCCAGATAGTATTCTCTAAAGTTTAGGATGTGCAATCTAAGAAAAATTTCTCAGCTCGTTGTATTTAGAGGGGATCTAAGGAATGTCAGCATGTAAGTTCCGAGCATGCAGTTAAAAGTCCAGATGTGCAATCGTTACGCCTGTAGGCGATGGTGACCACCAGCAGGAGCCACGAAGTCAGACGACTGCTTTAAGGAAAAGAGACAACTGTGATGAAGAAGTTTAGATTTAAGTTGCATTGAGAATTTAAGAAGCACATCGCGAGGTACGTCCCAAGAAGACGAAGAAATTGAACCTCAGGAAGTAAAGATGAAGGTAAAACGAGTTTTCAACGTGATAGAACGTGCAAGGAACCATCAAAGTAAGCGCCTGATTATTTGAGTTTGTCGTCTAGTTAGAGTTCCTTGAAGTTTCTCAAACCTGCAAGAAGTAAAGTCAGAAGCCAAAGTAAAGTCAAGCAAGATAAAAGAAGGATGGACTCATTGAGACTGCACGTCCAGTGCTCGAGGAGCAAGTTTAGCAAATTTTTCTTTTATTCCGTTGCTCGAATAGTTTCTAGAGGTCCTCTCGAATGCAAGATAATAAGGAGCTCGTGTTAAGCGATGTTTCGAGAGAGATTTCATAAGGAAGAAAAGATAGAAGATGCTCAAGCTTTGAAGAAGAATCAAGATAGCTTAAAATCGTCAGAAATCCTATACCGACGTAAAGAGAAAAGATGTGAACTTGAGATTGGTGACAAGGTATTCTTGAAGATTGCACCAATGAGAGGAGTGGTTAGATTTGGGAAGAAAGGTAAGTTGCAGCCACGTTATGTAGGATCATTCGAGATTCTAGAGAAAATAGGTGATGTTGTCTATCGCCTAGCACTACCTCTGGATTTGGTGGGTGTGTACGATGTTTTCCATGTTTCGTTGCTTAGACAATACGTGTCTGATCCTAGTCATGTTATTTCATATGACACAATACAAGTCTCCTAAGATAAGATGTATGAAGAAGTCCCAATTGCCGTGATAGATTGAAGAGTTCACACTCTTCGAACCAGTGGGGTTCCCTAAATGAAAGTGCAACGGAGTCGAAGTGGACCCGTAGAGGCCACTTGAAAGAAAGAAGTTGATATTATAGCTCGATATCAAAAATTTATCAGAGATGTTAGGCTAATTTCGAGGATGAAATTTTTAAAAGTTGGGGAGATTGTGATACCCCGTCCCTTTTTCTAAATTATGAATTATAATTTTGGAAAATGAATTTGAATTAATATTGTTTGAATATTGATCATGTGAGTATGTTTGTATATTATGCCGTTGTTTGAATGCAGGTTGTTCCACTCGAGCTGATACGTCATAGCACGGTTACACTATGCTGGGTGCATAATGGAATTTGAAATTTAACATTTAGATTGTCGAGTTATATGATAATGAATGAGTGTTTATAATCAATTTTGATTTGGCATACCTCAATTTTATGTAATTTTGGTGTGTGCATTGAATGAGTAGTAAATATGTTTGGAAAATTCAAGTTGTGTATTGTATGCGTTTTCGAAAATAGCATAAATCGAGGGTCTCGCTGAGTTTCGGTAGGGTTTCGTCCGGAGGTCATAACTTTTGACTCGGTTAGAACCACGAGGCCCATAAGTACTCAAATCGAAGCTCTTTCAAAAATCTACAGTCTGGGCGCGACCATTAGGCGTGACCTGGCCCAGGTCGCGTGGCAGAGGCTCTGCAACACGACATGGAGGCGCGACCCATTGGGGCCGCATGACACCACTTCAGAGAGCTGTTTTTCTTTATCTCTAGCACGACCTCCGAGCGCGACCACCCTTAGGCTGCGCCCCGTTTCGGAAATTCCATCTTATAAATACCACACTTCACCCATTTGTTCCATTCTCTTCACTCTTGGACGATTTCTTCCCAACTTCTCTCAAGGAGTTCTTCAACCTTTGGGAGGGGATTCTCTTATCATCATCCATCAACTAAGGTAATTCCATACCTCTTCTTTTGGTGATTAAACACCAATTTCGTGTTAAATTGAACCTAGGGTTTACATCCAAATTTGGGGTTTTTCGATTCTAATGATCCTCATGCTTTGATATCTCAAACATATGGTTTATATACTCCATTGAATCTATATGTCAAGTTATATCGAATTCCTATGGTTCATTGTTGCTAGGCTTTGGATTTTTGCCCTAATTTTCCTTGATATGTTGATTGATGGTTGGAGGTGTTGTGATGGTTGTTTGGGTTTGATTTGCATGTATGTTAGAGCCCTAGGATGAAGGTGTTTGTATTTGAAATGTTGGGTTTAAAGGATTTGAAATGAGTCATGAGCATGTGGTTTAAATGGGTGCATGTAACGTGCTCGATTAAATGCTTCAAAGAGTTTTAATGGGTATTATGAGTCCAAATTCATATGGTGAGCTTGTAAATCCATGGTTGTGTAAATGGATATGTATGAAATCTTTAAAGCAAAGTATAACATGAGTTTGGTCTAAATTATGATTTAATTGTATAACTCGACGTCTAAAGTGAAAAGAGGATTAAAAAGGTGCTAGGTGACGTGTTGTGGCTCGAGGTGGATAACTTGTGCATAGCAAAGGAGTATTTCAAGGTTGAGAAAGATTTGAAAGCGTCTCATAAGGTGGGGTAACTCTAAACTGTGAACACGTGTAAGGTTATAGTTATTATTGTGCTTTGATTGTATAAGTATGAAGGGTCTTCGGACCAGAGATAAAAGAAACCCTTCGGGGCATAACAGAGATCCTTCGGGGTCAACAAAGAGACCCTTCGGGGCAGAGATCCTTTGGGATCGAATATAGACCTGTTAATGTCCTCTCTAGGGGTAGTATGTCTGTGGGCATCCCTACAGGGCCAAAGATGTTCATTAACGGGGGCATCATGATGTTTGGACCCTACGGGGTTGAGACTAGTCTCCACAAAGTAAAGAAAAGTCCATATGTTATATTTTCACTTGTGCAATTGGCTATAACTGTTTACAGTATTCTCCACTGAGTATGTTGTTGAATACTCACCCCATTCATTCAATAAATTTCAGGTTGAGAAGTCGAGGCCTGGGTAGGAGCGTTGTGAACACAAGAGAACCCCACAAGCTTGTGTTTATCTTTTTGCATGCTCTCCTTTTGAGAATATTCATGTTATTATTACTATTTGATCTTTCTTTTTGCTTTAGTGATCAATGATTATTGGGGATAGGAATAGCCCGATATTTTGTAGATATGCTATGGAAATTTAACATATTATGCATGTGTTTTAAAGGCGGGTCGTTTGGTCTAGGAGCCTATGATGTAAATTATATGTCAATGAACCCCTATGCTGTGTATGTTAATTTAGGGTGTTAGACGGGTGGATTGAGTAAAACCTATGAGCCCGATAGGTTAGATGATTGTATGGATGACGTAGATGGGCTTATACAATGCTTCCGTCAACTACTATGTTGTGTGATAGTGTATATTCGATAGATTGCATGTTAATTCGTGAAAATTTACATTGAGAATTATGACGTCATGCCTATTCATGCTTTTTGACCTAAGCTTCAACTCATTTTATTATAAGTGCATAAAATTAAGTGCCTATGCAATGCTTCATTTAAATATTATGTCGTGTGACAAATTAGGTCCGATAGGTTGTATGTTATAAATGTGACAAAATTTGTATTGGGAATTATGATTTTAATTCCTTATAATGAAACTTGACCTTAGCTTCCGTTCATGTTATAAGAAGCACTCCAAAGTGAGTAAATAAATTATTTATTAAGTGACGTGGCCAAACAGAGTAGTTTGGGGTGTTACAAGTATGTTGAGTGACGTGGTGAAACGGAGTAGTTTGGGGCGTTACAGAAACTCTGCCCAAATTATCTGGCGTACTTCAGCTAGGCGTATCATCACCTTGTACCTCTCTTGGGTAAGCTGGCTTAGGCTTCCAATTGCTCCAAACATCATCTTGTTTGTGATGTCGAGCAGAACTCCATACTCTGGTCTTAGATCAGTTTTAGTTATGGAAAAACTGAATGCCTTTCTGCAGGTAGGGGTCCTCCACCTTCTCCGGTATGGTTCAGCTGCTTCACTCAACTCTTGAACAGTTGCATCGTTCTTTGGAAGTTGAAAAACTTCAGCAACTGTTCTTTCAGTTATCTTGATTGGTCGGCCGTGGATAACTAATGTAATCTCCTTGCCATCAGCGCTGATTTGTGCTTTGAGAAGAAATTCACACACCTGACTTTGTCTGAAGAATCTAGGTGGTTTTCTAGGTAGTGAAGAATCTCTCTCTAGTTAAGAGAAACAAGCAGGTTTTGGCCATTTGAATTTTGAAGAATATCCTGGAATTTCTTCTTTTCAAGGAATTTGCCTCTCGTCATTTGTTTCTTGAAAGAGTTGGGAGAACTAAGTAATTCTGCCATTGAAGAAAGTTTCGGCTAGAATTCTAGAGAGAGATGAGAGAGAGAGTGAGACTCTTTGAAGAAGATTGGGAAATGAGTATGTCTCTTCTCTTTTTGCAAGGAAGGGGGACTAAATCTTAATTGATTTATGAGTAATGAATGAATACTCATATATCTTTGAAAAAATTGTGTCCCTTGCTTTTGTTTGTTTGTTTTAAATGGCTTTGTCAGACTTGTGATGGGGGAAAGGTACGAAGTAAATGCTTGACAAGACATTTGCAATTTCAAGGCAGAATAGCTCTATTTGGAAAGATACGAAACTGGAATTACAAGAGGTCCTATTCCTGGAGCTTCTCACTGCTGGAGGAGTCTTCCTCAGAGTCATCTATTCTAGGAAAAATCTCCAGTTGTAGTATTGACTCAGAGAGCAGTTTTACCTAATCTTTCATGTTCTTCATTAGTTTTCTGTACATCTTTGGCGCCTTACCATGTTGGTGCCTCTTTTTTTGTTGATCGGCTCGTTGAGTCTTCGTTCCACTCAGCGGATGCTCTCCAGTCTCTTTTCTAGCATCTAGCTGATGCTCTGTAGTCTGTTGCTTAGCAATTGGTTTTTCAACTGTCTTAGAGTGAGTCGGTGATGCTACTCTCCATTCAATTAGACCCTTTCTAGAGTCCTTTCTTCCCTCATTCTGTTCTTCAGGGAGTTCATATCTATCAAAGATATCATCTGAGTTGGTGTTGGATTGGACCTCTGATTCCATAATCTTGTCCTTTTCTTTCCACCCTACTGGGAGAGGGTTGGAATCAGCTTTTTCCTCAATCATGGTTGCGGCTCTTCGATCACTACTAGAGGTAGTGTTGTTCTTTCCATTGTTGGGATGAAATCATTAGGATCAACTGGCTGATGAATGATTTTCTCCTCCATTATGTCCGAAATCAACTTTTCTAGAATGAAGTTGATTCGATTGATATAGTACATCTTCTGTGGAAAACACAACCCGTTGTTTGTTTATCTTTCCACGATGTCTACAAACTTCTTCTACAGTTTGAAGAGAAATAAGGACCAGTTTATTCCTCTACTTTCCCAGATGGCATTGCAAACCTTGTACTTTATCTCTGACATTTCATTGTGACCTTCACACGATCCTACCATTATTTGTGTAGCCACGACGGCTAACACTTGAAATTCCTTTTGAAATCTGGATATGTGATGGTTGATATGAAAGTCTTCTGAAGTAAAGATTGTTGTCCATCTGTTATAGCAGTGTCTGATGTTCACTTCAGTTTCTTATAGGTTGTCTCCTTCATGTGACAACCCAAAGATCCTTTAAAATACAGAATGAGTAATTAGGATTTGAATACCCCTTACTTCACTTCTGATGATCCTGGAACCTTCCTCACTGAAGGAGTTAAGGAAGAATTCTGCAACGGTCTCTGGATATACTTTAGAGGGAGCGCTTTCAGTGAAAGTTTTTCAGCACTGCAATTTCAATCAAGGTGAGAATCGATTCTCCCAATGATGAGAAATTGGTGAATTTTCTGCTGTTGGCTGGACTGAGTATTTTGTCATGACTTAGGTCTCTGTGAAAAACTCCTGAGTTTTCACAGAGAATTGAGCCATTTGAGAGTTTGAGAAGAGAGTTTTCTGAAAACTCTGTATGTTAGGCTCTTTGAGTGAATTCTTGAAGGCTTTTGAGTGGGCTGAAAAGAAGTTCGGCCAATCTATTTATAGCCTTCAAAATTCATGGTAAATCCAACAGTAACAAGAATTTGAGGGGAGCTAATTTTGAACAGCTCCGATTAATCTGTCGATTAATTCTCAATTTTATCCATTATGATTTAATTAAAGAGAGATAGTGGGTCCAATGGTAAGAACACGTCATTTTACCGTTCCACTTAATGAAAAGTAAATTCAAACTTATCTGTTTGAAATTCTCTCTTCTGGTGCTTCCGCGTGGCTTTGAGCTGCTGACGTTATCAGATGATTTAGCTATATCTGGCAATCTCCAGTTTGCATGACTGGCTTCAACTATGATATTTTCAGTTTAGCTCTTCCTTTTGCTAAGTTGGTTTTCAGCTCTCCTTCTGGTTCAGCTGCTTGCTCCAGCTGATCACGAGTTGTTTTCTCCATCGCGAACTGATTGATCATCTGATCAGTTCTTGCCTTTTGATTTCTTAGCTTCCACGCTTTCATCAGTGTGCAAATTTGTCAGCTTGCTTTTTGTTTTAATTGATGATGTGAGCAGTTTTGACATCTCTTGTTGACTGAATTGATGCACCTTGAGTTTCAGTTTCTGTTTTGTTTCCCTCTTTTTTTTAAGCTGGGGTTATCTTTTGCATTCTCCTACTATTTTCTTGATCATCTTCATCTTCTGATGCTAGTTCCAAAAGCCCCAATTGGATACCTATCTTGGCAGATTTTACTTCAAGGGCTTTGCGAAGATGATGTCAACTATCTGCCTTTCGGTGGCCAATTTCTATTGTCACCATGATCTCTGTCGCTCTTATGTTATGGCCAATTAGCAAACTAGTTATAGTGAGGGGTTCTTGGTTCATTCTTTGAGTCCAGATACTCACTATACTGTGTTGTGAAATCCGATGGAGTGAACTTCTCAAGAGGGATCTGAGAATGTTGACGTGCTTGACATTGCATTCTGAGCATGTTTTTTCTTGGGTCAACTTCTCTTCCAGGTTGACTTCTTGGATGTCTTCGAAGATGGGCTGGCTGACCAGTTCTCTCCTAAACTGATGCCCTATCCTAATGAGACTGCGGTCCAAACTGAGTATTTCTTCTTACTTCAGTTGGTCGGTCAGTTCTGTTCATCATAGGCCGGTTTTGAGGCTTGGGCCTTTGAAGGTTTGGCGATCTTTGTTAAACTGACTGTCTCTGATGAGTTAGAGGTCTTGGCTGAACTGATGCCCTCTGTTGATAGGATGGATGCCTTTGCTGAGCTGGTGGCCTTTGCTGATAGGCGAACTGCCTATTTTTACCCTTTGGCCTTCTTTGAGATGGCTTCCTCTGCCAAACTGATGGCCAGACTGCGTCATTCAGTTGAGAGGATTGGCTGGACCTTTTAGGCGGATCTGTAGAGATATCTTCAGTTTCCTCACCTTCGGTCTCTTCAACTGGTTGGGTTGGTGCAGGTTTGACAAAACCAGGAAGTGTTCCTTCTTAACTGGTTTGAATAACTGTCTTTTCTTTCTCAGAGGCAGTGTACATTCAGGTGACTGAGCCTCAAGTGATTCAGTTCTGTCACGATCACTTCTCAGTCTTTTGACCTCATCTTTTAGGTTATCATTTTCTTCCCTCAGTTTAAATGTATTCTTGTAATAGCAGCTAACCGGTCCTCTAACATTCTTAATTATTCATTTATTTCATTGCTGGTGATGGAAGATTCATGAATGTGATAAAAAGAGGTCAAGGAATCGCTGGTGCTAACCTCTTCTTCGTTGTCAGCCATGAGGCAGAACAATGCCTCTTCTTCAAAGCTATAGCCATTGGAGTCGATTTTTGATGGATAATCTGAGTCATCCAGGATGGCGTTTTCTAAGTTGGCCGTCATAGCTTTTCTTTTGAAAAAGCTTCTCTTCACCTTGGCCTTCTTATCTTCAAGGAGCTTTGGATACTCATATATATAGTGTCCTTACTTGTGGAAATGGAAGCATTCTCCTATGCTTCTGTTGTCTGCCTTGGGTTGTTCAGCAGGCGGTTAATTTCTCTCACCTCTGGGCTCATCATCAGTTTGAAGCATAACTTATGGTTGATCTCTGATCCGCTTGAGCTTTTCTAGTAGCTTGGCAACTGACTGGATTTGGTCATTGATATCTTCAGTCAGGCTCTCCTTCTTCTCCACTGCATCTCTTCTGCGATCAGTTGAGCCGCTTGATTGTTCTCTAGCTTGAGAACTTCTAGGCCGGAAGACATTTCTTCCTCGAGTTTCTCTAAACTGATTTCTTTTGGCGTAGAAGGCTGCATCATGGGCTGATGGTGTGGATGCTTCTCTTTTTCGGTTTAGGCTATACTCGTGAGTCTTAAGAGAACCAAAGAGTTCTCTTGGGGTGATGCTGGTCAAATCTCTTTACTCTTTTGTAGCAATCACCTTCATATCCCATTCCTCAGTGAGATTGTCCAAGATTTTGGAGTTCATCTCACTGTTGGGATATGTTTTTTCCAGATTGTTAATCTCAATGATGATGCCAAGAAATCTTGTTTCAAGGCTCGAGATGGTCTCATCTGAGTGCATCTTGAAGGACTCATATTTGTCGACTGCTAGCTGGAGCTTGTTTCCTTTGATAGCTTTGGACTCTTTACACAGATCTGCAAGTAGGTCCCATATCTCCTTGGTAGTTTTGCAATCCTTTGTGCCCTTCATGCGATCTTCATCTAGAGTTTGGGCCACGGACTTTAGGTTCTTCAATTTCTTCTCTTCACTCGTGAGAAGATGAGTTGGCTCGGGATCCTTGCTGGTTAGTTGACATTAGCAACGTGGGCTTCATTGTCCATCATAATCATGATTGGACCTTCCTCGATAACTTCCCACATATTCTCATGGATTGAGCATAGATGCGCCCTCATTCTCCTGCTCCAGTTATCGTAGTTCTCAACTGAAAAGATAGGTAGCTTATAGTTTCTCATAGCTTGTAGATTAGCAAAGATGACTAGATCTGATTCAGTTGATCTGCAGAAATAGCTGATCATTAGAATCAACCACTCTGATACCACTTGTTGGTCTCGGGGCGAGTCAAAATCTGTTTAGGGGGGTTAATAAACTGATTACAAAATTGAACTTAGATGCGGAATATTTAGGGCCCGTTTTGACTCACGAATATTATCCGTGCTATGTAGAGATCAGTTGAGAAGATCTGCTAGCTTGGAGTGTTGTGTGTACTTATAGTGTGCAGTTAAAAACATGCAACTGAACTGAAATTTAAAGCAGAGCACACAAACAATTTATCGAGATTCGAAGCTTAACTTCTATGTCCTCTCTCCCTTCCACAAAAGGATAATTCACTATGCAAGTATAAAGTTCCTTTATTACAGTTACACAGTGAAGACAGTTGTTGTCCCGAAAGTGGCACTCTCAACTTCCTCAGTCAGTAGGTCGACAACTCACACTTGCGATCCCCAACTGCTCGCTGGAGAGATAAGGTGTTATTACCCATCTTTTCATGATTTTAGATCTCGCTTAATCTTCAAGAGTACAGTCTTGAAACTGGTATCAATTTGGATGCTCCTTTGCGCGTCTGCATCTGAGATGGGGTAGTTGATCACTTAAGCACGGTGACTGAGAGATCAGCTCTAGCTGGAAATCTTCAACAGCTAGCTCGAAGAGCGTTAAGGTCATTCTCATTAGTTCTTTGAGCGTGAGGCTTTAGTGCTTCGGCGAAGGTCTTCACAAAAAGACTTAACTAAAGTGCTCTCCAAATTCTCAAAAGTCCCACGGTCTTCTCTGGGGTAGCTCATCTTTTAAAGATTGGTGAGTTGGTGACCGCTGGTTATCACTGTTGGATCATAAATGATAAAGCCAGTTGTAAGGCTTTCATTTAATGAGGCTGTTGGGATGCCATTGCTCTTCTGACGAGCCTTTGCTTCAAGATCTCGGTTGCATTAACTTCAAGATCTTCTTTGTCTTATCTGAATTTCAGTTGCGGCTCCCTTCTTGATCTTCAATTCTGAGCTTTGTCTGGCAGCTGGAATCTTCAGTTCTTTTGTCTGTCACTTCTGCGTGTCCCTTGGCACTTTGGGAAGCTTCAATTGAGATCATCTTCAGCTGGCGTTTCTGGGCTTGGGCTTGATGCCTTTTGAGCTCCAGTTTGCTTCTACTTCAGCTAGCAGTTTGAACCAGTGTTCTTTAGCTGGTATTTTGGACTTGTGTCCCTTCAGCTTGAACTTTCATGGACTGGTCTTCAGTTCGGTTACTGGCGCTTCATCAGTTGGACTTTAAAACTGATGCGTCTTCAGCAGGGGTTCTTCCAACTAGTGCTTCATCAGCTGGAACTTCATTCTTCAGCTGGTATTCTTTGAGCTGGTATTTTCCATCAGCTTGTACCTTAGTCTTTTCTTCAGTTGGTATTTTCCTTCAACTGGGATATCCTAAGGTGGTATTTCCTTCAGCACAGATCTTTAGACTTGGTACATTAATTCATCTGGTATTTTCTTCAGCTGGAATATCTTGAGCTGTTAGTTTCTTCAGCTCATGACTGTCCTCTATTCGGCTGGCAGTCTTCATCAGTTGATGTCATCGTGGACTGGCATGTTCATCAGTTCAAACTGATGTGCTCTTCAACTGGTATTTCACTCGGAAATGATCTAGAACTGGTATGTCCCTTAGTTCTTCTCTTTCAGCTGGTATTCCCTTCAGCTAGGATCTTCCTTTGACTAGAACACTTCTTCAGCTGGTATTGGACTAGAATTGGTATGTGCTTCAGTTCTCTTCAGCTGGGACTTCCCTTCAGCTGGTGGCGGCCTAGAACTTATATATGCTTCAGTTCTCTTCAGCTGGGACTTCCCTTCAACTGGTGACGGCCTAGAATTGATATGTCCTTCTGTTCTCTTCAGTTGGAACATCTCTTCAGCTAGTAGCGGCCTAGAACTGGTATGTGCTTCATTTCTCTTCAGCTGAAACATCTCTTCCGCTGGTGGCGGCCTACAACTGGTATGTGCTTCAATTCTCTTCAGCTGGAACATCTCTTCAGCTGCTGACGGCCTAGAACTGGTATGTGCTTCAGTTCTTTTCAGTTGGAACATCTCTTCAGCTGGTGGCAGCCTAGAACTGGTATGTGCTTCAGTTCTCTTCAACTGGTGGCGGCCTAGAACTGGTATGTGCTTCAGTTCTCTTTAGCTGGAACATCTCTTCAGCTGGTGGCAGCCTAGAACTGGTATGTGCTTCAGTTCTCTTCAGCTGGAACATCTCTTCAGCTGGTGACGGCCTAGAACTGGTATGTGCTTCAGTTCTCTTCAGCTGGTGGCGGCCTTGAACTTGTATGTTCTTCAGTTCATCACTTCAGCTGGAATATATCTTCAGCTGGTGTCGACCTTGAACTGGTATGTTCATTAGTTCATCACTGTAGACTAGTGGGAGTTGATACTTTCTCTCTCGGGACCTGCAACTTCCAGTTTGCCTTGCTAATTGTTCTAGCAAGCTACAGTCTTCTCTTTCTCCCTATTCTTCTCTTTTCTTTCACACGAATTGATCATATCTGTTGGCTTTGACAACTTTGACTCTGTATGATCATCTTTAGTTTTCAGCTTGATTTCTTTTCAGTTCTTTCAAGGCTCTTTTAATATTTTGACATATTTTGACATCTCATCAAAACTTCTTGTAAGAAAAACCTTGATCGTTTTCCTAACAGAGTTTCTAAATGCACCACCGATTTTATTCTTTGCACCACAAAAGAAAAAATGAAAAAATAAAATAATTTTAAAATTACTTAAATACCTTTCAAATAACTTTCATATACATCATAAATTACTTTTCGTACCACAAACAAAAAAATCTAATAAAATAAATATTAAAAAGTAAAAAATAAAAAAATAGAAAGACGCCTCGTCGACTGCCATGACCCGTTGAACTTTGAACTTTCCTATCCATCTTCTTAACTGTCCTATCCATCTTCTTCAGCCTATATTGCCATCCATACCATTTAGGGTCAATGGCACTAGGATCATCAAAAATGCTTTCAAGATTATTATAGGTCGCATTTGCACACTTCTTTCCTAGTATAGCTACTGATTTTCCCACACAGATCAAATTCTCAACTATCTGGGTAAGTGCAAGATCCATAAGGTAGTTGTCGTCTTCAGAAACAAGTTTGTGAATGCCAACAGAATTGGTAATCTTTTCTCTCAATCTAACAATCTGTTTATCAGTGACAGACTGCCAGATGTTAACCACCTTCGACATCCCCCTCGATATTTCAAATGCCAAAATCCCAAGAACTGGCCTTTCAGACTCCCAATAGATTCGCTTACTTGAACTCCTAAAAACTCTTGAATAAAAACCTCAACTGTGTGAAAAATTATATCGATACATGTCAAAATCTGGATTCAACGTTTCATTTAATAACCAATTCAATAATGAACTACACAGCAAACCAACTTCTCTATTAAATCGTTCGGCACTTATTATAATGAAAACAGAAAGAAACACAACAAAATTCATGAAATGTTACACAGTTAACCTGGTGAATGACGCGGTGGGCTTCTTTCCATCGGCAACTGGGCCATCAGCCAGGCAGCGGTGGAGACTATGCTCGCCGGCGGCGTGCTGCGGCCAAAGCTGTGGCTAAACAAGTTGGTAGCAAAAGGCCAAAGCTGCTCAACCTTTTAATTTTTCTGAATGTAAGTTTTTTTTTTTATGTAAAAAACATATTTTAGATGGGAGTGTATTATTGTCAATATTGGTGGTGCAAAGAGCAAAAATAATAGTGCATAGAGTAGATGTAGTGCAAAAAGTAAATTTAGTGGTGCAAATAGAAATTTCTTATTGAAAATAATAAAAACAAAATTTAGGGAATTAACACCAAAGTTTTCGATCAAAACTTCAAAGATTAAATTTTGGAAATTTATACCAATCAAAATTCTATCCCAAAATTAATCTTACTATCATCGAAAATTATAGGAATCAAATATGGAAATTAATTAAAATTGTCTACCATATTTGATACCCAATCTTCGATATTCCTTTAATTAATTAATTATGGGAATTTCGATATGAATCAAAATTCCATCCCAAATTAATATTAAAGTGTTTCGAAATTGTCTTGAATGAAAAATATGGAAATTTGATCCTTTTCAAAACTTTCCAAATTTAAAATTCTAATTTTGAAACCCAATGGAATTAGAGTTGGAAATTTTTTATGTACATCAAAAATTACCTTTCCAACATTTATTCCACATGAAATTCGAATTCTTCAAGGATTAAAATTTGGAATTTTGATATCATCAATATTCCTTCCAAATTACAATCACAAAATTCCAATACCATGAAACAAAATAAGAAATCTTTTGTTCCATGTTTTTCGAACATGATGAAGTAGAAAATCTGGAAATTAATACACCGTTATACCATCCAATTTTTATATCATGTTGATCGAAAAAACTAACAAGATTAAATTGAATTTTTTTCGATTCCCATAAAAATTCCAATCAATTTAAATCTTAACATATTCGAAACTTTAACACAATTAAATATGAAATTTTATGACACATAAATCCATCCACATATTTAATCATAAATTTCGAATAAAACATAGAATTAATTCTAGAGCAGAGCCAAAACCTGCTCTGATAACAATTATTGGGATTTTTTTGAATTGTACCCCACAAGATATATATTTGGATGCCATTAATTCTAAACTCATGTAAATCATAATTTTATGTGTGACATTAATTATCCTATGTTGAATTAACATGCAAGTTTCAATTTCAAATCTATTGCAGCGGAAGAAAATAAAAACTGTCGAAACTGATAATTACATACGTTGTCGGGTTGCTCATGGGATTAAAGGTCTTATCTCGTTGTTGATGAAGAACACATGATCTTGGCAAATCTTCATGGTGTTCGAAACTCACAACTCCAATATTCTACTTCTTGATCTTCTGCTGTATTCCTGAACCTTGTTTAGATACAGGGTGGGCTACAGATCACTAAACGGTTGTGGAAAATCTAGGGAATCAAGAGAGCATGTAAAAGGGGCTGTATTAGCTTAATAATTTTGTGCCCACCCCTTTATTAATTAAAGGGGTGGACAAAAATTATCTTCCCAAACCCTTCATAGTACACTTAGGTCATATTGGGCTACAACAAGGATCCAGAAGAATATTAAATTGGCCTACTATTTTATTTAATTTCTAATATCCATGACATGGATATAAATAAATAAATTAAGTATTATTTTTATTCCACTAAAGAAATAATACTGACCTACCAATTTAATACATATTTGCGAATATGTTTTCTCCTTTAGTTGAGTCATTCCCCATGTTGAAGATATAATGTCCATTAATTAATTATGCAAGCATCTGACAGCTATAATTAATTAATATCTTGTTCCTTGAGTAGTACCGCACGACTTCCGTATCATGTAAAGAATAAATTAATATTATGTGTGCAGGGCTTCCCATGATCTACGTGCTTCCTCAAGAGGACATCATCAACCTAGTGCACCAGGACATGGTGACCATATACAATGCACGACCCATCATATACGTATATGTTACTATCCAAAATATCGAGGTAATTGATCATATCAAAAATCTCACTCATTGATAAATCAAAGACTAGACATAACATATAGTTTCCTTTTCAACTGATTTCAGACCAGTGTGATCGGAATTTTACTTCAACTCCTTCTGTCTGATTGTAGGACTCGTTATGACGGATGCGAGGCCTATGACCATGCCTCGATCAGATTTGAATTGATTTTTTTATGAATTTTCGAAGTTGTTGTCCTGTTTTAAATCATTCCATTTTACGTTGGATTTGTTTCAATTTAATTGAAGAGTATCATAAGAACCTATTATCGAGTTATGTTGTATTATAAAACCCGGGTATTGCAACATTCCTAGTTGAAGTAAAATTAATAAAGCTCCAATTAAATTAAAGCGAATATTAGATTAATTTCGGAAGTAATTATTGTTCCTGAATCAAGGATTGATCCTTGTAGGATTTGCGTGACTTACGAGGAAGGTGGAGGATTGAATCTCGAGATGGTTAGAGCAGCTGAGCCCTAGGGAAAATCAGGAAGGAACTCTGGATCGTTGCTCTGTCCCCAGTACCATGATCGAGTGTTGGATCCTTATTTGTACATTTGTATCTGTAAGGTGGGCTATACTATCTTTGCAAATTGTATCTTTCGAGTTATTAAACTATGCTTTGTTAAAATTACATATGTGACTATTAGTGTTAAATATTTACGTGCTACCGTATGTTGTCTGAGTCTCATATACCAGTGTTGTGTCAATGTGAGTAGCTACTGTGATACCCCGACCCTTTTGCTGAATTATAAATTATAATTTTAGTAAATGATTTCGAATTAATATTGTTGAATATTAATCATGTGAGTATGTTTGTATGTCATGCCGTTGTTTTATTGCAGGTTATCTTACTCGAGCCAATACGTCATAGTACGGTGGTATTATACTAAGTGTATAATACATGTTAATATTTAATGTTAAAAGTGTCGAGTTATATGATTATGAATGAATGTTATTGCATTTAATTTTGTTTGCCAAAACCTTGAACACCCTAACGCTGGTATGTATTAAAAGTGCTTTGAAAATTTAAAGGAAAATGGAGTGGTTTAAAATAAGGGGGTCGATTTTTGGCATGTTGCGCGCTCGCGGGGAGGTGCGCGCCCGCGGGGCCGTGCGCGGTCGCGGGAGACTGCGCGCCCGCGGGGCTGGCGAGGGACGCGCGCCCGCGGGGGCTGCGCGCTCACGGGGAGCGTGGGCCGAGAGAGGGGTTCCGCGGTCGCAGGGGACTGCGCGGTCGCGCGGGTCCGGGGATTTTCTACCTATAAATACAACACTTATTCATTTCCTCCTCATTTTCTTTCCATATGGGCGATTTTCCTCCCTCTTCTCTCTACAAATCTTTCATCTTTTGAAGTAGATTCTTCCATCATCATCCATCAACAAAGGTAACCTCTACACCTCTCCTTCTTGGGGATTAAACACCCATTTCTTGTTGTTTTGGAAACTAGGGTTTGTTATCCAAATTTGAGGATTTTGGATTTTTGTTGATCTTCTTGCTTTGATATCTCAAACATATGGTTTATTTACCTCCTTGAAGCTATATGTGAAGTTATATTGGATTCCTATGGTTCATTGTTGCTAGGGTTTGGACTTTTGCCCTTATTTCCCTTGTTTTGTTGATAATTGTATGAAGATGTTATGAGGGTTGTATGGGGTTGAGTTTCATGTATGTTAGAGCCCTAGGATGAAGGTGTTTGTATTTGAAATATTGGGTCTAAAGGGTTTACAATGAGTATTGAGCATGTGGTTTAAATGTGTGCCCGTAATGTGTTCGATCAAATGCTTCAAAGAGTTTTAGTGTGTATTTCGAGTCCAAAATCATAGTATGAGCTTGTATATACTTGGTTATGTATGTGAAAATGTTTGAAGACTTTAAAGCAAAGTATAGTATGAGTTTGGTCTAAATTATAATTTAATTGAATAACTCGACGTCTAAAATGAAAAGAGAATTGAAAGGTGCTAGGTGACGTGTTGGGGCTCGAGGAGGACAACTTGTGCATGGCAAAGGAGTATTCAAGGATAAAAGGATTCAAAAGTATCTTTTAAGGTGGGGTAACTCTAAACTGTGAACACGTGTAAGGTTATAGTTATTGTTGTGCTTTGATTGTATATGTATGAAGGGTCTTCGGACCGGTGAATGAAAGAGATCCTTCGGGGTCGACAAAGAGACCCTTCGGGGTAGAGATCCTTTGGGATCGATAATAGACTCGTTAATGTCCTCCCTGGGGGGTAGGATGTCTGCGGGCATCCCTACAGGGATAAAGATGTTCATTAACGGGGGCATCATGATGTTTAGACCGGGGTTGAGACTAGTCTCCACAATGTAATGAAAAGTCCATATGTTATATTTTCACTTGTGCAATTAGCTATAACTGTTTACAGTGTTCCCCACTGAGTATGTTGTTAAATACTCACCCCATTCATTCAATGAATTTCAGGTTGAGGAGTCGGAGCCCGGGTAGGAGCGTTGTGAACACAAGAGAACCCCACAAGCTTGTGTTTATCTTTTGCATGCTCTTCTTTTGATAACACTCATATTATTATTGTTAATATTACATCGATCACTCTTTTACCTTATGATCGATGATTATTGGGGATGGGAATAGCCCGATCTTTTGTAGGCCATGATGTATATCACTTGATATTATGCAAACAATTTAAAGGCGGGTCGTTTGACCTTGGAGCCTTCTATGTGCGAATTATGTCGATGAACCCTTATATTATGTTTGTTAATTTAGGGTGCTAGACGGGCGGGTTGTGTAAGCCTATGAGCCCGATAGGTTAGATGAATGCATGCTTAATAGGACAAAATTTATATTGAAAAATTATGATGCCTTACCTCATCATACTATGTATATTATCATATTTTGACCTAAGCTTCCGCTCAATTTAAAATAAGCACATAAAATATGTAAATAAATTGTATGTAAGTGACGTGGCCAAACGGAGTAGTTTGGGGCGTTACAGCTACAGTATTGCATACATTATTCATCCTGCTCTATTCCTTGTCGATAAACTAAAATGAAACACTCATTGCTTACACTCAATGGTTATACTCATTGGTTATACTCATAAACTTTACGCATTGGTAATGTAGAGGGGTTGCGGGCAGTGACTGGTTATACTCTTAAGTGTTTCATGATAAAATATTTTAGTAAACTTAGGTTTCTTTCAACTTTAAAACCTCATAAGCTTCACTACTTGCATGGATATAGATAGATCACTTTTGAAAAATGATTTGCATAACTTAATTGTGAAAATTTTCCCACTGAGTGTATTAGTACTCAATCCAAATCTTTTCAAACATTTTCAGGTCAGTACGCTGGCGTGTGAACGTGACGATGCTGAGAGATGGGCTTTTGTTATTTATGTATTTCCCCATTGTCTCTTTTTGTTAAGTATTCTGTTAAGAATTTGAGCTTCTGCACTTATGATATTCTTTCACTAAATTCAAAGAACTCTGATCTTGGTATTATGAACAAGTATATGTTATTATAAAGCATGTTTACTTGTTCTAAGTCTTCTGTTGAGGTGTCATTAATTTAATTATCTCATTTCTTTCGTGCTTCTTAATTCGAGCCCCCCGTGGCGTCCATTTCCACGATCTTTCAGGACCGGGGTGCTGCAAAGTGGTATCAGAGCAGGTTTGCAACTCTGCAGACCTACTGGGTCAACTTAATTTATTTTTCATTAAAATCCCGTATGGTATTATATAAGCTCTATGCTCATCACTCATGCAACAGCCTAAAAGGTACGCGTGTTTTTATGCGGATTTTAGTTTTTAAAAGTTTACATAATTTGTTTAAATGTTAAGTTTGTTTGAAAACAAAAGATTAGGATTTGCCGTATTGACAGGAATTCCTCAAAAGATTGATTTTTATGCTGATTACTCTGATTAACTACGCTGATTGTGTACTCTGTTGCTATTTGGATAGCATAATGGTTTTGAAATATATCTGTGAGCATATTGGTTTCTATCTAAAAACTATACTGGTTACATGTATGTATGAACTTATTTATCTATGCCTTGTGCATACTTGTGATGTTGGGAATGTGTAAAATGCATATAGCTGAAAAGTGTTTGTTATATATACTCTAGAATGAGTACAAGAACTTGAAAGCTTGATATCGTAAGATTAACTTAGCATTTAGTTGCTGAACTTAGGCTGGACTTGTAAACACTTATGAGATTGCTAAGAACATAGTTTAACTGAGGAAAGATTTCATTTTGATGATTGAACATAAACTTATGACTCATAAGAACTGCCACACGTACATCACGATTGATGAGCAGATTATGAGATTTCATAAGTATACCAAGAAAGAGATCGATTCGGCATTCGAGTTTATTGGAGAAATAACTTACTATATGGGTGTCGAGATTGAGGTTATGTTAAGGTTAACCAAGAGTTTGTCGAGGTGCTAGAAAGATGGACATATTAAGCAATAAAATATTTAAAAAAAAACGTAGCTCAACGATCTATGTGGAGACTGGAAATTTTTGTGGGTAGATATGCAAGATGATGATGGCCACTACAAACAAGGTTCAACATCAGAATTGTTACCTAAGCAAGATATCGAGGTAGACCGATCACCGCCTTTATACCTATCTGTGGAGATGAGATTATAAAGTTTACTCAATAAGCGATAATGAGTTCATGGAAGACTTTAGCACCATCATTTGAAGTTGTTGCTGATGTATTTTGCATTCGTTGTGTTCGAACTTTATCGTTGGAAGCCACTAGGCCATGAGCAGATAGACAATGTTGAACGTACGATGGTCATAGACGATTGTGCGATGTTGTTAGGTCAAGTTTAACGATTTTCTATTAGGTCAACTTGGTATTTTTTTTGTAGATCTAGAATGTTGAGTTCTTTTAATAATTCTATCCTAGTGTCACATGAAAGAAGAGATTGGAATCTACCTCCCTACAGAGTTAACAAGATAACAGATGTTGTGAAGAGAAAAGGGGTAAGAAATACTCAATATTTTATAGTTGACCAAGATATTTTCGTAGGCAACAATATGTCATATCAATCAAGATAGAGATGGAATCGAACAAGCTAGCTTAGCGATGCGTACGAGTTATGATGCATCTATGTAGAATTCTTATCTCAATCGCGTCAGATCACGAGATGTGATTCACATGGACATTTTGTCAGGAAACTATGGATACGGAATTGAACTTCACATACAAAAGAATAGCTAAATCGAACGAATGATACAAAATAAAGGATACGTGCTTTAAGAAGTTTTCTTAGATAAGAACACAAACTAGAAAGATGTCCTACAGTAATCTATCGGTAATGAGAAAAGAGCAGTGGAAACAAGGTGTGCATGATGAGTTAAATGTATAGATCCTAAGAAAGTATGTGTAAGACCCGGACCACGTGCTCAAGGATGAAAAGTTGATCTTGCGTGCATATATAACATACGATAAGAGCCTCGCTAGATAGAAACATGAAGGTCAAGCAACATCTAAACTTGAAAATAAGTGAGACAACAATAAACATGAGTGGTTTCGGATAAGTGAAATTTTGAGGATGAAATTTTCTTTAAGAGTGGTGGAATGTACCACCCCAACCCAAAATAAATATGTGAATTACTCCAACCATATAGGAATCATGTGTTGATTATAGGATTCTTTCAAATGATTTCAGAAAATTCCAAATATAGAGAAAATGACTCCAAAAGTTGGCTCAATTCAATTCTTAAAATCATGTTGTCCTCTAAATCTTTCTCAATCACATATTTTGTTCCTTGAGATGAGAGATTTCCATGAGCCTTTTCATTTATCATTTGGACATTTATTAAATCATGGGTGTCCTAATTATTTATAGATCGTATTTTTATTCCAAAAATAAAATTCTACCGCTTTATATTTAACTCCGAAATTAGTTTTGTCTTTGACTAGGAGTCACAAATATTTTTATAATAATGTGTCTTTCATTTTATTAAAAACGGAGTTCATTTGACCTTCCAATAGAATTTATTTCATGACAAGATCCCAACATCATGAACCAATTTAAAGCCCAATTTCGACCCAAACTTAAACTGGCCCAGCCCACCAACCTAATGCACAAAATTCTTGTATGTTCTACACGTGTGATGATGTAGTACAAGTGTTGGAATTGAGGTAAAGAGAGATAAAGTGAAGTTTTTCAACCATTTTCTCCCCCATT
Organism: Perilla frutescens; assembly: GCA_026008535.1. Classification (NCBI taxonomy): domain Eukaryota; kingdom Viridiplantae; phylum Streptophyta; class Magnoliopsida; order Lamiales; family Lamiaceae; genus Perilla; species Perilla frutescens. The sequence continues at coordinate 12,130,415 of BRKX01000005.1, forward strand.
CTAGCCATCTCCGCCAGCTCCTATCCCCCTTCCTAGCAGAAACTTTCATCAAGATTTTGACAATGAAAACCTTTCAGAAAAATTATGAAATTTTATACACTCCTCCCTCTTTCATAGTAGAAAGAAATTAGTTCAGGAGTCTTTCCCATCCAGTACCCAGAAATCAGAGAAATTAGGCCAAGAACAAGAGCAGTGTCGCCGATCTTCGAGGTGTGTTGCCGCCCCTTTGCGGCATCTTTTTCTGTGGATCCAGCCATTATCTTTCCGTAAAATCTACGTCATTATAAATGTCACTCTTCAAGGTTTCCAGAATAGGTCTCGGATAATCAATATGATATCGTTTGGTCTATCAAAGATACATCGCAAATTTCATGTGTCCAATCTAAGATCAGACATCATTTCATCCTTCGAATCCCAGCTGTAAGTTTCCTGAAAACCACACTCTTTTCTAGCAGATTTCATCTATATTGAAGATGTTTTATCCCTTCCTCATTTTAAGTTGTTGTAGCCATTTTATTATTGACTGGTTTGTTTCATTGAAATATTTTTTTTCCATACTATGAAAAAATTGTACTTTTAATTGAAAATCCATTGAGTATCGAGCTCGATCGAGACCTAAATTTTTTGTTGATTAATATGTTCGGGTGAACAGTTACAGTTGCCATTTCGGCTGATTTCAGGCCAAGGTGATCGGCATTTGTCTCCAACTCCTTCTCACCAATTGTAGGTCTCGTCGTGACGGACGCGTAGCCATTGACCATGCCTCAATCAGATTTGAATCGAATTTTATATGAGTTTTCATAGTTGTTGTCCTGTTTTAAGTCGTTCTATTTTACGTCAGATTTGTTACAAGTTAATTAAACAGTATCATAAGAACCTATTATCGAGTCATGTTGGATTTTAAAACCCGGGTATTGCGGTATTCCTAGTTGAAGTAAAATTAATAAATCTCCAATTAAATTAAAGTGAATATTAGATTAATTTTGATAGTAGTGATTGATCTTGAATCAATGATTGATCCTTATTAGATTAGCATGACTTGTGAGGAAGGTGGGGGGATTGAATCTCGAGATGTTTAGAGTAGTTGAGCCCTAGAGGAAATTGGGAAGGACCTCTGGACCGTTGCTCCGTCTCCAGTACCATGATCTAGTGTTGGATTCTTATTAGTATGTTTGTATCTATAAGATGGGCTATACTATATTTGCAAATTGTATCTTTCGAGTTATTAAGCTCTGCTTTGTTAAAATTGCATATGTGACTGTTTGTGTTAAATATTTACGTGTTACTGTATGTTTTCGGAGTCTTATATACTAGCATTGTGTCAATGTGAGTAGCTACAGTATTGCATGAATTATTCGTCCAGCCATAATCTTTGTCGAAAGGCTGAAATGAAATACTAAATTGTTACACTCATTGGTTATACTCATAAACTTTACGCGTTGGTCATGTAGAGGGGTTGCGGGCAGTGACTGGTTAGACTCTTAAGCACTTTACGATAAAATATTTTAGTGAACTTAGGTTGCTTTCAACTTTAAAATCTCCTAAGCTTCACTACTTGTATGGATACAGATAGATCACTTTTGAAAAATGATTTTTCATAACTTAATTATGAAAACTTGCCCACTGAGGGCATTATACTCAGCCCAAATCTTTTCAAACATTTTCAGGTCAGTAGGCTGGCGCGTCAACGTGACGATGCTGAGAGATGGGCTTTTGTTATTCATGTATTTCCTCGTTGTCTCTTTTTGTTAAGTATTTTGTTAAGAATTTGAGTTTCCGTACTTATGATATTCTTTTGATAAATTCTAAGAACTCTGATCTTAGTATTATGGAAAAGTATATGTTATTATAAAGCATGTTTGGTTATTATAAGTCTTCTGTTGAGGTTTTATTAATTTAATTATGTGATACCCCGTCCCTTTTTCTAAATTATGAATTATAATTTTGAAAAATGAATTTGAATTAATATTGTTTGAATATTAATCATTTGAGTATGTCTGTATGTTATGCAGTTGTTTTATTGCAGGTTGTCTCACTCGAGCCGATACGTTATAGCACATTGATGTTATACTGAGTGTAAAACACAGTTTGAATTTTAATACTAAAGTGTTGAGTTATATGAAAATGAATGAATGTGCTTGTATTTAATAGTGTGTTTGCCATAACTTGAACACCCTAATGCTGAGTTGATCGGGGGTCTCGCTGTTAAAAGTGTTTTGAAAATCTAAGTCGTGTTAAATGGAGTTGAAAATGTCCGGGAGTCGAGATCGATAGGGGAGTTGAACTGAGCGCCGCGCGCCCGCGGGGTGGTGCGCGCCCGCGGGACAGAGCGCGGCCGCGGGAGGCTGCGCGCCCGCGGCGCGTGCTGGCGCGGGGCTACGCGCTCGCGGGGAGCCTGGGCCGAGAGCCCCCTCGCGCGGTCGCGCGGGCTGGGCTGATTTTCCTACCTATAAATACCACACTTATTCATTTCATCTTCATTTCTTTTCTCTTCTTGGGCGATTTTCCTCTCCCTCTCTCTCAAGAAATCCTTTAACTTTTGGAAGGGGATCCTATCATCATCATCCATCATCTAAGGTAATCTAACACCACTTCCCTCTTGATGATTAAGCTCCATTCTTGTTGATTTGAAACTAGGGTTCATACCCAAAAAAATTAGGGTTTTCACTTTTATTGATCTTCTTGCTTTGATATCTTAAACATACTGTTTATTTACCTCCTTGAAGCTATATGTGAAGTTATATTGAATTCCTATGGTTCATTGTTGCTAAAAATTGGATTTTTGCCCTAATTTCCCTTGATATGATGATTGTTGGTTGGAGATTTTATGAGGGTTGTTTGGGGTTGATTTTCATATATATTAGAGCCCCAGGATGAAGGTGTTTGTATTTGAAAGGTTGGGTCTAAAGGATTTAAAATGAGTCATGAGCATGTGGTTTAAATGGGTGCACGTAACGTGTTCGATCAAACGCTTCAAAGAGCTTTAATGTGTATTTTGAGTCCAAAATCATATTATGAGTTGGTATATCCAAAGTTATGTATATGGATATGTATGAAGTCTTTAAAGTAAAGTATAGCATGAGTTGGGTTAAAGTTATGATTTAATTGTATGACTCGACATCTAAAATGAAAAGAGGATTAAAAGGTGCTAGGTGAAGTGTTGGGGCTCGAGGTGGACAACTTGTGGGCGGCAAAGGAGTATTTCCAAGGTTGAGAAATTGTGAAAGCGTCTCTTAAGGTGGGGTAACTCTAAACTGTGAACACGTGTAAGGTTATAGTTATTGTTGTGCTTTGATTGTATAAGTATGAAGGGTCTTCGGACCAGAGATAAAAGAGACCCTTCGGGGCATACAGAGATCCTTCGGGGTCGACAAAGAGACCCTTCAGGGCAGAGATCCTTTTGGGATCGAATATAGACCTATTAATGTCCTCCCTTGGGGGTAGTATGTCTGCAGGCATCCCTACAGGGCCAAAGATGTTTATTAACGGGGGCATAATGATGTTTAGACCCTACGGGGTTGAGACTAGTCTCCACCAAGTAAAGAAAAGTCCATATGTTAGATTTTCACTTGTGCAATAAGCTATAACTATTCATAGTGTTCCCCACTGAGTATGTTGTTAAATACTCACCTCATTCATTCAATGAATTTCAGGTTGAGGAGTCAAGGTCGGGGTAGGAGCGTTGTGAACACAAGAGAACCCCACAAGCTTGTGTTTATCTTTTGCATGCTTTTCTTTTGAAAATACTTACATTATTATCATTATTACATTGATCACTCTTTTTGCTTTATGATCAATGATTATTGGGGATGGGAATAGCCCGATCTTTTGTAGGTTATGATGTGTATAACTTGATATTATACAAAACAATTTAAAGGCAGGTCGTTCGACCTTGGAGCCTTTTAGGTATGAAGTATGTATGTTGAAATCGTGGATGGTAGACTGGCGGGTTGAGTAAGACCTACGAGCCCGATAGGTTAGATGCTTTTACTTAAATCCGTGTTGTGTGATAAAAAAGATATGATAGATTGCATGTTATAAATGTGGTTGTGAAAAATTTATATTGAAAATTATAATGTCTTACCTCATCATGCTATTATCATGTTTTGACCTTAGCTTCCGCTCATATTGAATATAAGCACACAAAATATGTAAGTAAATTGTATGTTAAGTGACGTGGCCAAACTGAGTAGTTTGGGGCGTTACAAATTAGCCCATTTCTTTCCCGCTTCTTAAATCCAACCTCCGTGACATCCATTTCCACGATCTTTCGAGACCGGAGCGCTACAAAAATATTAAATTTATAAACATTTAATTTCATACAACGTGTGAAAGAAATACTAGTCTTGGTTTAAAAAAAACAGTGCCCTTCATCTTGTAACAAGTTTGAATAAATTAATTAAATAAGAATCAGAAATTTTACACTAACATTTATCCCTTGGAAAACCAAGCAGTGGAAATGCCTATATAAAAAAGATAGGTCCATTTAGGGGTTCAGACTCTCACTCAAGCTAGATTATTAAGGTGGTCAGAGTGAGCTGGAGTACTTGACCTATGAATTGATAACAACCCATTATATTTTAAGCCCATGTATATATTTTAAAATATATATATAGTCCATGCCTCTTTGTTCCTTTCAAAAGGCAGTCCGCATAATACATTATTTTTGTTTATATTAGTTTGAAGTTATATTGAGATGTTATTAACAATACCAATAAAATATTTTTTTTTTCTTAAAATATAATTGCAATATGCTTATATTTAAAAATTTATTAATAAATTTAGAATTAAATAATTTTTTTCAATAATAGCCTCAATTTTTATAATTAGGACAGGGCCGTAAATATTTATCATGGTGCTGCTCTCATTGCTTCTATCTCCCAACTAGAAAAACATAATATTTGTAAGACTGTATTCACCTAACAATCAAAACCATTATTGTCTCTTAACTCTTAAGAGACCCCCAAATAATGAAGACGACAACTCTTCCTTTCCCAAACTAAAAATAAAAATAAATAAAAACTTTTGAAATGACCTTTTCGACACTTAAATACATACATATATATATATATACATTTGCATTTTATTTTATTAATGCAATTAAAAAACATTAGTGAAATCATGAACATAAAATTTTACATATTACAAATATTGGAATATTGCTAGCATTGCAATTTGCATGAGCATGACTTGTCATGTTGGAAGCGCTAGTTGTACCTAACTTTTTATTCATGCAAAATTCACGCAATCTTCGGTTATGTTACATGTTTACGTCAGAAATGAATGGACAGTATTGGTTCCTCTTATTAAATTCTCAATTAGTTTATATCACTCCTGCCAGAAAGTAATAAGAATCATGCATGCTTTTCTCAATTTGCGATGAAAATGAAAGTAAGTCACGAAAAGTAGATTATAAAACTGTGGATATTATCAATCGCATCTAAATATATGAAACCACTTTTACAATTTTGACCACAAAATCCTCTGGCTGCGGACACTCCGATACTGGCTAATTGCATAATTTTGTTTCATCAACCTTATATATCTTCGTTGGTGAATATTAGTTTATTTGTAAAATTTGTTGTTTTACAATTCTAATAAAATATTATAAATATTATCCAAGACATCTATAATTAATTTGTTGTAAAAAATCAATTATATGGACTTACAAATATAAAATAAAATGGGTATAGTTGTTTCATGCAAATTCAATGAAAGTGATCTGTTAAACTTTATTTCTGAACTATTGAATGTATAAAATAATTATATATGAAATTAATGTGTATATAAAGGGATATTCAGTTAGGTGATGGATCAAATTGAAAATCACGGACATACAAAGTTATATATTAGGATTATGGTCTCACATGGCAGTAGTTCAATTTCTACAATATGTAACCCTTCTACAAAGAGCAAAACAAAGCTAATATCATTTCTTTGAAAGTCTATAATGAGATGATCCAAGGTGGGGGTGGTGCCTGATCCTGTTCAAGTACTCGTGGATCTAATTATAATATCTAGAGTGAATATATTTAAGAAAGATTTAAATGGACTTATTCAAAACATCCAAGAATTATATATCCAAAAGACTCACTGAAGGTGTTGGGCCCATTTCTCACAAAAATCCCAATTGGATGATGCTGCTATATTATTTTACTAGTATTACATTCGTGCGATGCACGGCGAGAGATTTATGAAATGGGGAGAGATATATGAATCTCTCACCATTTCATAAATCTGTTAATTATAATATAGTATATTAGCATATTTGATTGCCCAATAATTTTTATCTGTTAATTATAATATAGTATATTAGCATATTTGATTGCCCAATAATTTTTTGGTTATTTGTAACTAATATTGCTATGTTAATTTCATCTTCACTTTCCGAACTATTTTCAATCTTGTGATTAACATAGTTCAAACATAAATTTTGGATTATAATAAAATGCAGGGTGTTCAAAATAGACCAAATCTTATTTACTCACCACTAATTAAAATAATTCAAAAATAATTACTCCCTCCGTCCCATAATTATAGTCCACTTCCCATTTTCACACAGATTAAGAAATCACATTTATTATGTATTGAAAATATACAATTTACAATAATTATCCTATATTGTCCTTATTTTTTACTATATTAATTGCATTCATACTATATTAAAAAGGGTTATATTTGTAAAAGAATATTTAAATACAATCCCAATTTAGAATAGGACTATAAATTTGGGACATCCCAAAAAGGAATAATGGACTATAATTATGGGACGGAGGGAGTATTTTTTAGATTATAAAAAAATCATTTTTCTTACTTTCACACATAACAAAAATTTTATTATACACCACTAAATAAATAATATAATAAATGTTAATAAAAAATTGAAAAATAAAAAAAAAATATGCATCATCTTCCTTAGCCTCCCCTACTCTTTTAATTGCAGATTCCCGTCAATGTCAACAACATCCCATTTAACTACAAATTTTCAATGACTCGCTGTCATCAACTATCCACTTTTTCTTCCGCACCCTCAATTTCAATCCATTTATGGGGCGAGTGTATTTAGGTGGGGAAAAAATTGAGGTTTCTTATTACCTAATTTCTATAACTGCTTCTATTATATTATATAAATAAATTTAACTAATTAATGTGCATCTTATGTGTAAGTAAAATGTATTTGCATACCATATTTTTATATGGTATGTGCATTAAAATGTGGAAGGATTGGTTGATTTAAATGATAATGCTTCATGCTTGGAGGTTTAAGTTATAGTAATTTGCTAGTGATTTGAATGAACACTGATTGTAATTTTCAATAAAAAATTCAAACAGATTTTCGACTCCATTATTTGAATAATTTAAAGTAATGCATTATGGTTTATATTTTAACATGAGATTATCGCATCTTTTGAATAATTTAATGATTATAAATGATGGGCCTGCCTTCTCTTCACAGATAATCCTTGCACAAGATATCGGTACACCGTACACTCTAAAAATGTCACAATATCCATTGCTTACTTTCTATTCATTCAAACACTAAAGTACGCGTATTTAATTGTTCCCGTATTTAGCTAGCCAACTTCTTATTTTTCACCAGGATAATTTTTTCGCAACATTATATCTAAAATTTTATTTTGACATATAGTCGCATACACATGATTTATTATATGTACTGAGCATATCTTTAAAAATCAAACCTAAAATTTTATAATTAAAATATTGATTGAAATTAGTATTTTAATAAAAATATAGTAATATATAAACATAACTACACAATAGCACTTTTTGCGAGAATAAAGAAACATAATGCAAAAAAAAAAGTATATTAATTATATGTGGTATTATTTTCATGAGAATATATAATCTAGAAAGATAAAAAAAATTATGTTTTAAGATTAATTACACATATATATTTTATATTATATATATGAAGATAAATAAATTCTTTTACCAATCTTGGGGTTTTAGCGTTGAAACTAAAAACTTAAAAGATTAATGACTTCAATCTTTGTAAGCAAGATAATGGACATATATCATACTAATATTTTGTTGTTATTAAAATTTCAAAATACACCAGCAGTTGTCTTTTTATTATTGGTGAATTAAAGACAATTTATAATTTAATGAACTAAATATATTTTTTATCATAATTTGAGTATTTGACTCACTTTGAGGCTTCACACGTTACTATATTTTTTAATCTAATGCATCTAGTGAATAAATAAAGTCTCAATTATAAGATTAAAAACTTTAACTCAATCAACCACCTATGTTACAGAAAATAATAACTTTAACTAATTCGAGGTTGTACAATCTCCATTACTTTCATAATATATGAGATTTTATGAGCGTGATATTTTTATATTTCTTAATTTGAATGACTTTAATGGTATTTCGAGTTATTGATAATAATGAAAAATGAGTCATTGTTAAAAAAATTGATTTTTTTGGAACATCAAACATAAAAAAAAAAATAAAAAAAATAACATATAGTTACTTTAAGAAAATTAATACAAACAATTTTTTTCAATTTACAATCTAATTAATGCTAGAATACTCTCATCCCCATTTTTCATCTTTTGGATGACTCGCCAATAACTGGAACTCTAGTTATTGATAACAGAGAAAATTAAATAAGCCATTGTATTTTTTGTTATTTTTAGAACCTGAAATTAAAAACAAATTACTTTAAGAATAAATTACATTATAAAAATAATAATTGAAAGTAGTCACAAACATTAAATAATAATAGCTAATGGAACTATAAGAAAGACACATTAATAAGATTGGTTTCAGATATCGTCTTTAATCCCATCCCGTTCATCCGATGAGATTGCAAAGAAAATCCATCCATATGAGAACTGGTCATATATATTTTATTCAAATCCTTCAAATCTTATTCGGGATGTGCTAATAGGATGCTCCGAAGATGTAAAAATTATATTAAAAATGGTTGAAACATCATAGTTTACCTTGTTTTCAAAATTTTGATTTGTGATACCAACCTCAAGAATTGAAACCTGCAAAATAGAAAAAGAAATAATAATCTCAGCAGCAATTATATTATATATTAATGCAAAAATAAAACTCTTGCAAAAGAAGAATTACCATGACAAAATTAATTAAAATCCTATTTTATTTTTAGATTAGTAATATAAACAAACGCACAACTTAGCTAGATAGAAAAATATTAATAATAAGATATTTGTGAATGAAGATTGACCTAGAATTGAAAGTACAAATCTCTACTTCAAATTGGACGTCTTTGGTTGCGAAAGATCATTTGTTTTGCTTAGTCATGGACAAACAAATAGTCACAAATGCGATCTTACCATAATTCCAGACAGCTAATGTGTACGTACATTTAACATGTGTGGGGGTTGATTTTACTACTCATTTACAAATATGCAGCAATAAAAATATACCTCAACATACACAAATGCAATTGAGCGCTCAATTGGCATTCTTCACCAATATTGTGCAGAAAAAACGGTTGTTCGGTCTCATATAAGTCTTGACGTATATATGTTCTAGAATGAGAAACAAAGAACTAACCAAGATATATATCACATAATTAATGCATTTTATTATAAATCTGATGAAAATGTAGAGCTATATTTGCAATTTCTCAAACAAAATTCAAGAAAGGAAAATCAATATTAGTGTGAAGACATGAATCTGACGCAATCAAGATCCCGCAGAATCCGATGATGCCGCTACCGATAGGAATATGACGCTAACGTTGCTCATTCCTACCAATACTTAGAAGACAAATTGAATTTACAAAAATGATAAATAAAAAAAAAGATTTAATCATGAAGAAAAGCAAAAATGCAACCAACCTCAATTCTCAATTATCCAGGACAAATTGAACATATGTTATCATATCCACGGTCGATCAACGACATTTATCGTTCGTCTCTCACATGAACATCATGAGAGGGTCTCTTCTTCTCCTTATTCTTCTAATTATGGTGAGGGATTATCTTTTAGGGGTTAGAATTTTTAAGAAAATGAAAGTCAATGAAAAAGAAGGTGACAATAGGGTGTATAACATCGCACCCCTCCCCGCAATTTATGTAATTATGTTTTCAAATATGAAAACTCATTTGTTGATTTCTACAATTACATATTTTTGGGGATATCATCATATCAAAGATATATTTTCTATTGTTAACAATTATATGCAAGATTTGCGGATTATTTGATCTAAAATTTCATTGCAGATTTAGATTTATTGATTTGATAATATATAAACCTAATTTTCGAGTTTCATATATAAGTATTAATTAAAGTAAATTCGTGATTTTCCAATTAACTAATTAATTAATATAATTATTACTTAATTATGTATAAAATATTTGTAATGATTAGTGTAATGATATATTTTGTAGAAGTAATAGATGATTCTCGATATATATTACCATAATATGTAAGATTGTTTAATTGAATTGATAGATTTATAAAAAATAAAGATTGTTTGATTGGTTGATTATTATAGTATGATTATAGATTGATCTTGTAGGTATAGAAAAATGTTATTCTTGATCATATTTTAGTCTATATATCGGTCATACTATTTATGAAATAAAATTATTAATTATAAATTATATTAATATTCATATTATTTTACATGAATTAGTTAGGCTAAGTAAAATATATTTAATTTATGGATTAGGGACGGTATTTTGGGCGGGAAAAATAAACCTTACTATTTTTACCGACTATCTTATTTTTATGTAAAGATATAGATATAGATTGTGTGTCTGTGTGTACCTTTTATATTCTTATTTTTTATAAATCTATAAAATAAATTTCTGATAATCGATATAAACATAAAGACATACATAAAATATATTGATACAGAAGAATGAATTTTGTCCATATAAGAACATCTATATAATTATAGAAAAAAAATAATTCTTCACCGTGTAACCAATATGTATTGATCCACAAATAAATACACATATATCATTGGCGACATAATTTGATTAAGTAGGTGAAGATAATTTATGGAAAAAAATAATGGATATACAATATATAAATATTTAGGATTTTACATGGAAAAAAATAACCAATTAAATATATAATAGACATATATAAGATTACATTTCCGTTTTCAGAAGATGCAAATGGGCGGAAAAATGAAAATTTTCTAACTATAGCCACGGTGTTGTTATTATATATTATATAGATTATATTATTTAGGGATCCTATTTTAATTAGGAGAGTTTGTTTAGTTATTTATTAATTTTGAATTTATACGTGATAGATTTAGGGAGTTTTTATTAGTTGTTAGAATTATTTCCTTGGCAGATTTATTTTCTTTGTCAGATTTTTTTTCTTTTTCTTCTATTGTATTCTGTGCAGGAAATTTTTTCATTAACATCCCTATATAAGGGGGGCTAGGGGAATGAAATTTATAACACCTTTTATCAACCTTTGCTCAATAATTTTTTGAGTTTTATATCTCTCTAGATCTTTTATGAATCCAGAAATATTATCGTGATGCTCAATTCCACTTATTAAATAGTTCAAGCATTCCTATATATTTGTGGTATCTACACTACAATTCTTAGTTTGTGTTTCCAATCATAGTTTGGTAGTAGAATTCATATATCCACAATTCTTCTTGTGAAATTAGAGGTACTGATTCTCCGAGACATGTACCAATCCGGATTTTTCAGAATATGATTATGAAATTCCTAATTCAGATTCGAAATTATTAACACGAAGTTTTAGTGGAATAAATAAGATATGGGTATAAGTCATCACTTTAGGAGTTCTTTTTGTGAAAATAGTCTTTTAGAGATTTTTTTATTACTATTAGAAGATAGTCCATATTGATCTTGTTTGAAAGGTATTGATCTGAGAAGTGTGTTGGCACTCTCAGAATTTGAAACCAAGGTCATTTGAGATTCCGGTGATGAAAAAGGTATAAAGTAAATGTGTAAATAGTAAATTTTAAGCTTTTAAATATTTTACGAACTCCTCCTTGTTTATCTGAGAGTTGTCTCGTCAAGCCGTGTTATAGGAATAGACCTAAGGAATCCGTTAAAGTTCTTAGATTTCCAATCAGAGATCAAACATATATTCGGGAGTGTTTTCTGGCATCTGAAATGAATAGTAAATCCAATTTTAAAAATGGAATTTTCTTCATTCTTCTTCAAACGACTTCCTCATCACCTCGAGTCAGGTTGGTTCCATAGTTCTCGAGCTAATAAGTCTCTCAGTATTTTCAAATTTTGTATCGGAGGTAATTTGAACCTCGCCATTGAATAAAACATCTTTTAATCGGGTTCGAAAATCACTTTAATATTTTATACCCGTAATTTATTATTGGGTATCCAAAGATTTTTCCGGAATTGAAAGTGTTTGTTCTGGAAAGTTATTCGAAATATTATTTAACATTGGAATAGTATATTGTTGAATTTTATTATTGCATATCCCGTCATTTATATTTTCCCAATAAGTGATTAATGTATTTACCTCGATGATTTGACCTAACGATTTATATCCTTTGAGTGCATTCCCGGGTTGGTCTTGAATAATTGGTTAGGGAGTTAGTGGCAGGAATGTTCTATAGGATAATTGTTGCATTGTGCTTTGAGAACAACTTGCCTGCCTTATTCTCATTTGACGAGCCACATACCTGGTTTAATAAATGTCATTATTCTCATTGATGATAAGCATTCTAGTTTCAAATCATGTGGAATAGTTTATTGTGCATGATGTACTTGGGAGCAATTCCTTCTTGCTTCATATCTTGAATGATTTTGTTTGCTTGAGGAGAAACAAAAGGCTAAGTGTGGGGGAGTTGTTTAGTATTTATTTGTGATGTTTTAATTTAGGAATTGTATATCTTATGTGTGCGTGTTTCCGTTGTTTTTGCGTTATTTTTATGTTGTTATCTTCACTTCTGCTCCTTTGGAGAATTATGCTAGATTTGTACAAATTTTATAATTTTGTTCCAAAATAATGATTTAATGGCATAGAAGTGGAAAGCCAAAAGCCCGGGGGGAATGCAAACAAAAGTCAAAAAACCGAAACCACAATTGGTCCGAGCCCTAGCCACCGCGGAGTCCCCAGCCGCTGCAGGGGAATGATCCCGGCCAAAGAGCCTCCGCGGGCGCGGAGCCTCTCGTCGGTGTTGGGCTACATTTCCCAGCCGGTGCGAGGCACTCCGCCGGCGCAGAGCTGCTCGCGGGGCACTCCGTCAGCGCTGGGGTCCAGTTTCTAAGGGTGTTTCTAGCAAATTACGAATGATTTTGGGACTTAATTATCCTCAACCACTTCATTAGGGGCAATCAATTTCACGCGGAAGAAAAGCTTGTAAAGGAAGCGAATCTCTCTCTCTCTCTCTCTCTCTCTCTCTCTCTTCTATCATCTACCATCGACTTTCCATTCATCATTCATCTCACATTCATCCATCGTTCCAGCGAGGGGAGAAGGATGAGAGAAAAGAGAGAGGAGCTCCAAGCTGAGAAAGAAGACGGAGAAGGGAGATCCAATGCTCAAGCCGGGCTGGTAGCTAGGCTTGATCGAAGATCTCTATTTCTTTGGTATTCCTTCTTAGTTTTAGTTCATTTGTGGGGATTTGTCATAAACCTTGTCTAGACAAACGATATTGCATAAGTTTGTATTTTATTTATCTTTCAATTTATGAGACAAAGAACTTAAATAATTCTTGTTCGGTATCTTGCATGATGAGGGGCTAAATTCATACATTAGAGGGTAGATAATCGATTTGGTTTCAATCGATGCTTGGGATTGTTGATTTCTTGTTGATTAAATTGAACTTGTTTATGTTGTACGTTTGGCCAATATTCAACATTGCTAGGTAATAGATGAGATCAATAGGAGATTCTATTACCCGATCAGGGTTCTATCAACATTAGGTGGACTGGGTTCATAAGCCTAATTGTTAACATTGTTTGTATGATGTTAGAATTTGTTGCCCGAAACAATGTGAATATGGATGTAAATTGCAAAGTTAAATGTAATGTTGAAGCTAGTGTTACCACATTGCCTTCAACATGCAGCGGAAACGTAAACAACACTTTGCACAAATTGAATTTTAAATCACACTCCTTACGGTGTGTGATTGCCTCAAGGCGAAATTCACTATCACAAGTGAAACACAAAAACAATACTGATGTTGTCTCGGTTCACTCCCTTAACAACATAGGATAAAACATACAGAGGACTATCTTAACTTCACTCACTCGAATAATCACTCAAAAACAAACCTATCTAAACACATAGATAGATTACAATTAGTCACTCTAAATCCTAGACTTCTTAAAGTTGACTATCTAACCTACACACACAACTAGAATGAAAGTCTCCAGCTGATTGGGACGCTAGGCAGATGTCGAGGAAGATGTCTTGGATTTCAGAGATGACACTAGATGTAAGATTCAGAGCTTCTCACAAACCACGGTGATAACCTGCATGCATAAATGACTTTAAGGTCTAAGGAGACCTTAAATACTTCCTCCATCTCGGCTGGGTAGTTTCTCCACGATCCTTGATGAGTTGGATGCAAAACTACCGCCTTCCACTACCCTTGCTGAACTGGACTCGAGATAACCGTCCTCTGCACTGCGTGGCACACGTTCTTCAACATCGTGTAACAATGGCAGTTACTCCAGCTACCCACATTCTTTGCAACGGTTAGTGTCAAAGATGAAGTGGGGAACATCACGTCCCTTGAAACTCGGAACAGATTCTGACCTAGTCAAAATCAAGCATAATCCACATTTTAATTTGAAATAAAATATCTAATAAATCCCTTAAATCGTGGAAAATGATATCTGACAAAAATCACAATTTATGAAGATTAATTTAAAATAAATTAATCCAAAATACTAGGAAAGGATAAGGTTAGAGATCCGAGTGTTATACTTGGTGTGACGAGAATGACGGACAACATTAGATACGACATTGATCGCGATGTTATCAGCGAAGTGATAACATCATCTGGAACACGTCATACTCAACAATCTCCCCCTTAAGCTTATCGTTTCTGCACAAAATACAAAAACTCAATATATACAATTAGAGCCGCAGCGGAATACGATCAAAAATATTGGAGTTCAAAAACTCCTCCTTAAGGTCTGCTCCCCCTTAAGTTATTATCTGTAAAACAAGGTTAGTGGGTATAATCCCCTATGCAGAACTATACAACATTAGTGGATATTTACCCCTGTACAGAACAATACAACATTCGTAGGTATTTAGCCCTGTACAGAAAAACAATGTTGAGAGCATTCTCAACATAAACAACATATATCTTTAAGTTATGTGAAAAATAAAATATCAATGTTGAAAGCATTCTCAACATAAAAACATCACATATTAACATATGCGAACAGTAAAGCAACAATGCTGAGATTATCACCAGATAAACAGTATGCAAAAATCAAGCATATATAGATATCAAAATCATCAGACTAAACTGATGATTAAAATCAACTATTCAAGGATATTCAGAACTTGAATACGCAAAACATCTAAACATTAAAAATAAAACATGTGTCCAGCACAGAGCAAAAATATAGATGTGTCCAGCACATAGCAGACCAACAAGGATGTAAAAACATCCAAAATAAAATTGTGTCCAGCACAATACATACCCAAAAAAAATAAATTGTTTTTAACAAAGAAAATTCATATTTTTTTCTTGCCCTTTGCCTCAGCCACGGACTTTCTAGCCTTCTTTTCTTCAGCACCATCATCATCACCAGTGGCAGCAGCAGCATCTACTCCCTCTTTTTATGTAGAAAGTGCACTTCGTAGAGCTTGACGATGTTCAACCATAGCATTGGTGAGGACTGTGCTTTGATGGATCATAGAATCCATCTGCTTGATAAAAGAATTTAACACCTGCACAGAAAATGTCACCAAATGTGAGGATGCACTAGCCAATTCACTTTCAGATCGTGGGGAAGAGAGAGCAGTCTCTATTCCAACATCCTGATCAACATCTCTGGAGGCAGCCGTGGAACTTAGAGCAAGGTTGTAAGGGGATCCATCACTCGATCATCATTCCCTTTTGGTTTAACAATTGTGATAGTCGATGTTTCAGTGACTATCTTCTTCTTGTTTGGCTTCACGCCTTGCTCAACCATAACTGCATAGATGAGGCAGAAAAAAGGAAGGATGCTGGTGTTGCTGGTCTTTGTAGCAGCCTTCATCACATAATCAAAAATATAGTCTCCGAGGCTGAATGAAATCTTAGTGCCAAGCTTAAAGAGCAGAAATGCTTGATCAATAGTGAGGACTGAGGTGTTAGTGGTAGGTAACCAATCACACACAATAATCTTGTGTAAAACAGAGTATAAAAATGTAAGCTTAGAAGTGGAAATTTTGTTTGTCCACTTGGTTACCAATCCACCAGTTACAGTCGACACAACATCATCAATAAGATCTAGACTAACAACATCATTGTCATTGCCTAGACCCAAGAACTTGTTGATCACCATCGGATTAAACTTAAACACATGATCACGCATATAAATTTCCCCATATTTGCTCCTTGTTTTATCACCCATATCAAGAGAAACATTGCCATAGAATTCAACAATCACATCAGGTTCAAAAGTCAACAGAGAAGAAATGGATTTCCAAAAACCCCTTTCTTTCAAAAATACATCCATGCCATACTTCTTAAAGCTTAAGACATCAATTTGTTTCTCAACATGCATAGGACGGTTGCACATAATTTTGTATTGAACCTTAGCATGCTTAGAGTAAAAAGTTTTACTAAAAGCAGAAGTAACGTCATGAGGGGAACCTGGTGGATAGACTAGTTCAGAATCTTCAGACTCATCATCATTTTTGACATTGCCTGACTGAGTAGGGGAGAGAATATCTCGAGCAGTGCCGGAAGAGACTAGATCATGAAAGGAGGTGGGAGAGGTTGCTTTCTTCACAGCCTCAGAAGAAACTTCTTCCTTGACAGCTTCAGGAATCTCCAAACACTACAAGAAAAAAGTTCATACACCACTGTTGATTTACCACGATTTTAGGAAGAAATCGTGGTAAATTAGATAATAACCACGGTTTTCACTAAAACCGTGGTGTATGAGCATGCTTCCCAGAAGAATCACCACGATTTTAAATATTTCAGTGGTGTATATTTATAAATACACGACCGTTATTTTTCAACGGTGGTATATGTGCGTGTTTTTAATTACTACGGTAAAATGAAAACAGTGGTGTTTGTTCAAATTCGATAATCACTACGATTTATACCAAACCGTGGTAAGATTAATACACTTTATAATATTTTTTAATATTAAATTTAAATAAAAGAAAATAAGGGTGGGAATTGAAAAAAATCAATGGCTATACCGGCGCGCCGTTCTCCATATGCTCTTTCACCCTACTCTTTCTTCATCTCCCCCAGAAATTTGAGTTCACCATCTTTACCCTTCACCCCGTCATCTCCATCTACAGAAATTGTTGTCGACGTCTCTGCAATTAGCTAAGGTTAGCTGCACTGAGGGTTTCAAAATTCAGGAAGTTGAGGGTTTCAAATTCAGGAAGCCCGCCCTTAATTAAGCTGTTGTCTCTGCGAGGAATTTGGAGCATAGCGAAGTAGTTTCTGGTGATGGATGTCGAACGGATTCAATGATGAACAGCAAAATATCTCAGATCCAAAATCAAATTTGACGACAAACTTATTAACATGTACGAATTTCTTAATTTTGAATCTTTCAGTGAAGATTGTGGGTAAAGAACACATGGAGAACGATGGAAACGATTGATGGTGAATTAGAGGCTATAACATTCATGGAGTTATAATTAACTATCCTTAGAAAAAAACTCGTATGTGACACACCAAAATAATTAATACAACACCTAGTCCATGGATTACCTATTCATGTAATTAAGCATCAATTGTCAATTATCGATTGGAGAAGATGAAGTTGATTTGGCTCCTCCCGATGTGGAGGAGAAAGAAAACACAGAAGCTAGCTAGGTTAGTTAGGATTTAATTATGGATTAGTTATAGAACATGGATATTAAATTACAGAGTTTTTTGACGAGAGATTAGAAGAGAACCACGGCGGAAATTGCCTTGTCTTCCGCAAGAAGAGAGGAGTTCCGCGAGGTTGAATTCTGTGACGGAAGTGAAAGTATCGTCGCAGGTTTGAGGAGAAATGTAGGGAGAGAATGTTGAGCAGTGGCGCCATTGATGAAGCTGAGGTGGTGGAAGAGAAGGCCAGAGCTTTGTGAAGATGCATCTGATGGAATTCATCCATCAAAGTGATGCAATGTTAAACGAGTTTAACTTCAAACCTTAAAACAAAAACATACATTCTATACCTAAAGTTTTGGACTTTTGGATTTCGTTATTGCAATGTTGCTGGTGTTGTGGTTGGGTTCACTCATTGCTGATGTATGTATCACTTGCACTCATTTTGT
The DNA here is from genome assembly GCA_026008535.1 of Perilla frutescens. NCBI lineage: Eukaryota > Viridiplantae > Streptophyta > Magnoliopsida > Lamiales > Lamiaceae > Perilla > Perilla frutescens. The sequence goes on from BRKX01000005.1 coordinate 12,148,853, forward strand.
TGCTTATTTTGTAGGTGAACAGAATCAGGGAACTTCCCCAGAACAAAAATATAGTGGCTACCCACACTGACTGTCCTGAAGTAAAAGAAGTCTGCACGCAAAGTTTCTGACATCAATCTCATCGACAAGCAGGTATTTTCTGCATTTTCTCTAGTTTAATTGTGCGATCTTCATCTAAATTACGGAAAAAGATTGAAGTTTTATGCTGATATTGTAGGAGCTAAGAGAGGCATATGCTAAACTTGAGTTCAAGCACGAGAAAGAAATTAATGATTTGGTAAACAGTTACAAGAAATTATATATAGAATGGGTATATATGTTAAGGTAGATTTCTTTCTTCTTATTCTTTGTTTGTATGTATCAGATGAATTTTAGGCATTTTTAATTGAAGGGTATTCTAGTTTTACGAATATGTACTTTGATGTTGAGTTGTTTCTTTGCCTATGTGTGAAGGTGTGGATTTGGGCTACTGATGTATGGTTTTGGGTCAAAGAAGGCATTGATAGAAGACTTTGCTTCAACGGCATTAACTAATTATTCTGTTGTTGTGGTCAATGGATATCTTTAGTCAATCAATCTTAAATAGGTATGACCATGATATGGTTCATTTATAACCTTTTTGTATGCTGGTTTTTTTGCTCTATCCTTGTGTTATTTCTCATGTAACCTGTTATCTTTGTTGTTAGTATGACTTAATACATATATATTCGGAACAATCTAACCAAACAAATTCCAAATGATAGATGTTATAAATTGCAGTTTTTATGGTCAAGGTGCAGGGGAAACACTTCTTATCCTCCCAGCACTAATTTAATTGGGGGTTATTCTGATAAAACTTTTAACTTATTTTGTATGATACATGTTAGATAGTAATTTCTTTAGTTCAAATCTGCATTAAGTTTTGCTTGACTTTTTATATTAGGTTCTTATTTAGGATGTTGAGGCGCAACCTAATCGACATGTTGTTCTTGGAGCTACAGATTCTCGTTCAGATTTGGTGTTTAATTATTTTATTAAATTTTCTCTATATCGACTATCTTATTTCTTTCATTTCATGATTTACTTGTGTCTATTATTATGTTTTCCCAATTGAATATTTACATAAGTTTTGTAATGTGACACTAACATCTCAGCTTCTGGCTGAGAGCTACGAATAATTGGAACCATGCATGTTATTTTCCCCTGCTAGAATAGAAAATTTTTATATATTTTATTTTGATTACTGGAGGAAGCAAATTATTTTATTTTGGACTTTTAACTTGCTGAATGTATTTTTTTCTCTTAATTACTTCCTTGCTTTTTAGGGCATGAATTTAGTTGGTTATCTGAGTTATCTTTTCAGCTGAGATATCTATTAATATTTTGATTACACATTTGTGTATAGGTTTTTTTGCAGCATGGAGAATGTTCACAATGGTGTTACTATATACGAACTTAGAGAGGGTTAATATATATGATGTTACTCTTAGACTCCAACAGTCCAAGTGATGTGATACCTTTAGTCTATTTATTTTTTGACATAATCATTGTGCTTCCACATGTACTTTCTTTTTTCTTTTTGAATATGTCAAGTAAACCCATAGTTATTTTCTTTTGACTATTATAATTGTTTCTTATGCCTACTTTTTGTTGTTATCAATGTAAATAACTATCCATTTCTTTTGTAGGCTTGCCACCAAGATATAGAGATTCCGTGAGGGCCATAACACCTGGTTTACCTCTGTTTCTTTACAATTACAGCACTCCAGCTGCATGGTGTTTTGAGGTAGTTGCAATTTTATGTTAAAGTTGGTATGCAATTTAGTTTAGACTTTTTTATGAATCACTACTTTCAGGGAAAAGTTGAGGGAGTTATAATGATCTAACTGTTAATAAGCATAGAAATATTATTCTAGTTATGCAAGCAAGCATGGCATTATACGAATCAAGGTTCTTGGCTCAGGTGGAATATTAATTTATTTTATTAAAATCACTCTCTTTTGCAGGCTTATGTATTTGTAGTATGTTTTCTGACTTGTTGACCTGCCATCACTTATGGTCAATTAGGTGAGAATTCGTGTAAGGAAACTCTGTAAACCTCTTGAGGAAGATTCTTTTAGGCCAGTCTTGCATCACTATGATGGTCCTAAGTTTCGTCTTAAGCTTTCTATACCTAAGGTAAATTACTGTGTTGTCACTTTCCTTTCCTTTCTTTTTGGGGTTTCTCCTTTTCACCCTTTAAACTCCAAGAGTGGGCATTGATGGATACCCTTTAAACATGATCACCAACTTCTTGATTGATTGTATTATTTATGTTGCTTTTCTGTTGTTCAGTAGAGCATAACAACATCCCTCAGGTATTACATTTTTATATATTGCTTCTATATTTATTTATTTTTTACATGGTTATACTTGAGTCTGCTACTCTACTCTCCAGTCTCTCTCAATCCTTTCTAATTATAAAAAGGCATTTTATTCTTTAATAAGTTGTTTATTAAATAGGACTATCCTATGTACAGGGATGAGCAGATTGTTAGCTTTAAGAAAATTGATGAACAAAATTTGAGTAATAATTCAAAATTATTTCATCAATATTTGATTTTGCAAGCAAAAGTCTCATTTATGTTTTATTTTGTATCTTTTCTTTTGCAGCCAGAAAACTTGTTATTAGATGGTGTTGGAAACCTAAAACAGATCAATTTTGGTTTAAGTGCTATGTTCCAGAGCAAGTCAGGTAAATAATATCCTCCTCTTGCTTTCCCTTAAATTGATGCAACAATTCATACAGTTTACTAAAAAAATTTGGCAGATATTGGAATCACAATTGGCATTGATGGGACATCATATTTGATATGAATAGTTCTATAAAATTCTTTATTGTGCATCGTGTGTTACAAGGACCTATTTTATGTACATCGAATTATCTCATGATATTGTTGTTTTGTGATTTTACTGATATGGTGTATGCAATTGTGTATAGTGCTTTAAGTTAATATATCCTGTAATTGTTTTATGATTTTAAGACCTTGTAATTAATTACTTGTCTTTTAACATGTTGCAGGTCATTGTAAGCTTATCATGTCTCCTTTATTTCCTCAATATATCATTGGAGCTAGCTAATGGAACTAGTAAGATCCTTGTAATAGAACTTTGAATTTGTTTAGTAGTTTTTTTAACAAGCAATAGAGATGTTTCTTTGAAATAAATTTTATATTTTGGATAAGATATTGTATTTTGGATTAGATTTTGTATTTTGAAAGAGATTTTGTATTTTGGATGATTATCATTTCTATAAAATATTTTTTAGTTTGGGATTATACATGCTAGACAACAATTTATCAAGGGATTTAAAAACAAAATAGTAAAATTAAATAAAAAATAAAAATATACCACGGTTTTAATGGTGAACCGTGGTAAATTTACCACGGTTATACTCAAACCGTGCTAATTTTACCACGGTTTTTTAAGAAAACTGTGGTAATTTTACCACGATTTTAATAAATCCATGGTAAAGTTACCACGGTTATACTTAAACCGTGGTAAAATTCCCACGGTTTTTTGTAACAGTCGTAAATTTACCACGGTTTTTCATAAATTTACCACAATTTTTAAAACACCGTGGTAAAATTACTACGGTGAATAACCGTGGTGTATGCCACCGTCGTAAATTAACCACGGTTTTTTTAAAACCGTGATAAAATTACCACGGTTATTACCCGTGGTGTATGAGCGTGTGCATAGACGACGTCCGCCTAGACCACGGTCGGGATTTTTCATACACCACGGTTATTACCCGTGGTGTATAAGCGATTTTCTTGTAGTGGAAGCAGTTTCTTGTTCAGCATCCACTCCAACATCCGCAGGAGCTTTAATAGGAGAGTTCTCGGGAAGATTTTCTTCATCATCAGACTTATCCCGTAAAGACCTCACCAGCTTGGTCTCCATCTTCAGAGTTCTCCTAGCCTTCTTGCTAGTTTCTTCAATCTGTTCTTTTTTAGTATCTTGAGAACTGTGAAGCCTCTTGGACTTACGAGTTGGCTCGACCTTCTTCTTCTTGTTGGTAATAGCTTGAATGTTCATCCCAAGATCAGGATCTATGGGGTTTTCTTCTTCTCCTAAGAGTACTTGTTGAAGTGGTGTTGGATTTACCACTTGAACCCCTTCGGGAATTTCAGCTTCCTTCATCGGAGTATCAGTTTGTTTGGTCGGAGGGGATTAGGGCTTTTCCGACTCAGATTTTGCACCTTCCTCACGCACTTCAGGTGTTACAGTGACTGTGGGGGTTGAAGTTGATGTTCCAGCGGGAACTGAAGTTGAAGATGGAGTGCCCATGGTTTTCTCCAACATTTGTTTCATCATTTCAAACATAGCAGCTAAGTCATTAGGATCCGCCATGAATGTTCTGAAAAAGTTTGAGAGAAAACAGAAGAAAGAGAGATAGACAAGATGAAGGGAAACTGAAACGACTCGGTGGTGAGAGAATAAGTGAGACATTTGAATTTTAATTCAAGATATGGATGTCAAGATCCCTCAATTCTCGAAACTCCCTAAAACCGTCACATCAAGAATAAAAAATTAAAAATTAAAAATGGATTAGTGGATAGGGATAACCGAAGAGTGTACTTATCACTAGAGTACAATTAGAGATATTCATGGGCCCCCTAAACAAATCCGTCCCTTTTTTTTAAATAAAATAATAAACAGATGGAATACAATTACATGACAAATATAATTTTAGGCATATAATTTCTGAAGATTATCGTTTCTTCTGCAATCTTGGTCACAACATCAGCTACAACACAGACAAACAGTGAACAAACCCAACTATAATTCACCTTATAGAATTACGGGTATTTCATTCACAAACACATACATAGAATTTCAAGTAGGTGATTTTGTTAAATAAATGCAGAAACACAATAATTTCATTAAGTCAGTCTTGAATTATACTTAAAAGAAATGACTAACATAAATAAATGCAAACGAGGTAAACAACTGATGTTTGAAAAAAAAACTCACATCAAGTTCAACATCAGTAAACAAAATGAACTAATTAAATAGAACACATTCCAAGGGACTTTCTCAAGGCAGAAAATCTCTCGAAATCAAGAGGCTTGGTGAAAATATCCGCTGTTTTATTTTCAGTGGATATGTATTTGATGTTTATGATCTCATTTTCTACCAAGTCTCTGATAAAGTGATGTCGAATGTCGATATGCTTAGTGCGTAAATGTTGAACGGGGTTCTTGGAAATTTCAATAGCATTAGCATCATCACACAATATGGTTAGTGATGAGCTTGTCATGCCATAGTCCTTCAGCATTTGATTCAGCCATACCAACTGAGAACAACAACTAGCAGCTGTAACATATTCGGATTCAGTTGTTGACAAAGAGATGCAATTTTGTTTCTTGCTTGACCAAGAAACAATATTACTCCCTAAAAAGAAACAACCACCACTTGTGCTCTTCCTATCATCAACATCACCTGCCCAATCTGAATCACTGTATTCAATGAGGCTGGTGTTGGTGTCTTTGCAGTATCTAATTCCAAAGTCGACTGTGCGAGCAACATAACAAATTATTCTTTTGACAGCCTTCAAGTGTGACTCTTTGGGTTGAGCTTGGTATCTAGCACAAACTCCAACACTGAACATGATATCAGGTTTGCTGGCAGTCAAGTAGAGCAAGCTGCCAATTATTCCTTTGTACATTGTTGGATTAACATTGACTCCAACATCGTCTTTGCTCAGTTTTTCAAAGGATCCCATTGGTGTTTTCATGGGCATTGCAGCTTCAAGTCCATAGCGTTTGATCAAAGTTTTAGCATACTTACTTTAGGATATGAAAATCCCATCTTTGTCTTGCTTGATTTGGAGACCAAGAAAGTAAGCCAATTCGCCGACCATGCTCATCTTAAATGTGCTGCACATTGCATCAACAAACTCCCTAAGGAGATTAGAACAGGTGGATCCAAACACAATATCATTAACATAGATTTGTGCAACAGTGATGTGTTTGTGAATCCTTTTGATAAATAATGTTTATCTACCACACCTCTTGAAAAACCAAAGTCAATTAAAAACTCGGTAAGTCGAGCATACCAAGCTCTAGGAGCATGTTTAAGCCCATACAAGGCCTTGTGTAGTTTTAGCACATGGTTTGGTTTTTCATGGCATTCAAAGCCTTTTGGTTGTTCAACATAGGCTTCCTCATTCAAAATGGCATTCAGAAAGGCACTTTTGACATCCATTTGATGCAGTGTAAACCCGATGTAGCAAGCAATGGCAAGTAGGAGACGAATAGACTCTATTCTAGCAACATGAGCGAATGTTTCATCATAGTCTATGCCTTCTACTTGAGTATAACCTTGAGCCACTAGTCTGACTTTGTTTCTGACCACATTACCAGACTCATCAGTCTTGTTCTTAAAAATCCATTTAGTTCCAATTACATTTTTATTTTCAGGCCTTGGAACTAACTCCCACACATTATTCCGAACAAACTGAATCAGCTCATCATGCATTTCTTCTACCCAGAATTCATCTTTTAATACTTCTTTGACATTTTTAGGTTCAACACTGGATAGAAAGCATGAAATGGACACAAGGTTAATAACTGACGACATGCAAACCTGTTTGACCAATTCAGCAATATCGGTTGAGCTCTTTGTTCTGGTTTTGACTCCTTGAGATCCATCACCGATGATTTAGGAATTTCGGTGATCTCTTTTGATTATCCTTGGCGGATCACATCTTGGTTCATACTGAGCCAATGGAAGTTGTTCATCATCGCTTTCAGATGAGAAGTCTGAATCTAGTGTCTGGGGTGATGTTGATTCCGTCACTGACGGAGAAGAAACATTAGTTTTGACATCAGGACTTTTCATAGGACTTTTGTCATTGTTACTGGACTCCTTGTCGGCAGCATCTAGTTCATGTAAGAGAAATAACACATCATCTTCTTCAGTTCTTGTTGCCAGACCTGCAAGATCATCAAACACAACATTGATAGATTCTTGTACGGCCTTAGTTCTTAGGTTAAGTACACGATATGCTCTGCTGTTTTGAGCATATCCCAAGAACAATCCTTTATCACTTTTAGAGTCAAACTTTCCAAGGTAGTCTCTGTCGTTCATGTAACGCCCCAAACCACTCTGTTTGGCCATGTCACTTAACATACTTGTAACGCCCCAAACTACTCCGTTTGGCCACGTCACTAAACATATAATTCATTTACATGCGTTTGTGTTCTCTTAATAGATTGAGCGGAAGCTAAGGTCAAATTTCATTATGAGAAAATAACATCATAATTCCGAATATAAATTTTCTTCCACAATTATAACATGCAACCCATCGAATCTACCCTGTCACACAACATGAATTTAAGTAGAAGCATCTAATAAACCTATCTACATCATTCATGCAATCATCCAACCTATCGGGCTCATAGGTCTTAAACAACCCGCCCGTCTAGTACCCTAAATTAACAAACATAGTATAAGAATTCAACAACCTATATTTACACAATATAGGCTCCTAGGTCAACCGACCCGCCTTTAAATCATTGACATGTTATATCGAGTTAAACATAGCATAACCACAAAGATCGGGCTATTCCCATCCCCAATAATCGTTGTTCATAAAACAGAAAGAATGATCAATGTAATAATAATAATAATGTAAGTATTTTCAAAAGAAGAGCATGCAAAAGATAAACACAAGCTTGTGGGGTTTTTCTTGTGTTCACAACGCTCCTACTCCGGCTTCGACTCCTCAACCTGAAAATTCATTGAATGAATGGGGTGAGTATTTAACAACATACTCAGTGGGGAACACTGTAAACAGTTATAGCTAATTGCACAAGTGAAAATATAACATATGGACTTTTCTTTTCATTGTGGAGACTAGTCTCAACCCCGTAGGGTCTAAACATCATGATGCCCCCGTTAATGAACATCTTTATCCCTGTAGGGATGCCCGCAGACATCCTACCCCCCAGGGAGGACATTAACAGGTCTATGTTCGATCCAAAGGATCTCTACCCCGAAGGGTCTCTTTGTCGACCCCGAAGGATCTCTTTCATTCACTGGTCCGAAGACCCTTCATATTTATACAATCAAAGCACAACAATAACTATAACCTTACACGTGTTCACAGTTTAGAGTTACCCCACCTTATGAGACGCTTTAAAATCCTTTCAACCTTGAAATACTCCTTTGCTGCCCACAAGTTGTCCACCTCGAGCCACAACACGTCACTTAGCACCTTTTAATCCTCTTTTCATTTTAGACGCCGAGTTATACAATTAAATCATATTTTGACCAAACACATGTTATACATTGCTTTAAGGATTTCATACATCTTCATATGCATAATCATGGATATACCAACTCATAATATGATTTTGGACTCAAAATACACATTAAAACTCTTTGAAGCATTTAATCGAACACGTTACGTGCACACATTTAAGCCACATGATCATGACTCAATTTAAATCTTTTAAACCCAACATTTAAAATACAAACACCTTCATCCTAGGGCTCTAACATACATGAAAATCAACTTCATAAAGACATCACAACTCCTCCAATCAAACATCAACAAACAAGGGGGAAATTAGGGCAAAAATCCAAACCCTAGTAACAATGAACAATGGAGATTTCAATTTAACAACACATATAGCTCCAATAGAGTAAATAAACCATATGTTTGAGATATCAAAGCATGGAGATCAATAGAATTGAAAAACCCTAATTTTTGGAAACAAACCCTAGGTTTGATTCAACAAGAAATTGGTGTTTAATCCCCAAGTAGAAGAGATATAGGGGTTACCTTAGTTGATGGATGATGATGGGAGATTCCACTCCAAAACTAGAAGAACTCCTTGAGAGAAGTTAGTAAGAAATCGTCCAAGAGTGAAGCGAATGGAAGAAATGGGTGAAGTGTGGTATTTATAGGGTGGAATTTCGAAACAGGGCGCGACCAAAGGTGGTCGCGTTTTGAGGTCGGGTTTTAGCCAAAGAAAAATGGCTCTCTGAAGCTGGTGACACGCGACCGAGGGGGTCGCGTTTCATGGTCGCGCTGTAGACCCCTCAGAACGCGACTCGAATGGGGTCGCGCTTTCTGGTCGCACTCAGACTATAGATTTTTGAAAGAGCTTCGATTTGAGTACTTATGGGCCTCGTGGTTCCAACCGAGTCAAAAGTTATGTCCTTCGGACGAAACCCTACCAAAACTCAGCGAGACCCTCGATTTATACTATTTTCGAAAACACATACAATACACAACTTAAATTTTTAAAACATCATCACTACTTATTTAATGTACATACCAAAATTACATAAAATTGAGGTATGTCAAATCAAAATTAAATATAAACACACTCATTCATTATCACATAAATCGACAATTTAAATGTTAAATTTCAAATTCCATTATGCAATCAACATAGAATAACCGTGCTATGACGTATCAGCTGAGTGGAACAACCTGCATTAAAACAACGGCATAATATACAAACATACTCACATGATCAATATTCAAACAATATTAATTCAAATTCATTTTCCAAAATTATAATTCATAATTTAGAAAAAGAGACGGGGTATCACAGTTCAGGATGTAGCAGACACATCCAAACACATGGAAATATTTGATATTTGGCTTTCTTTCTCTTAAAAGCTCATAAGGTGTCTCCTTTCTTCCTGGTCGAAGATAGACTCTGTTCCCGATATGACAGGCTGTGTTGACAGCTTCAGCCCACAGCTTCTTCGAAAGCCCTTTAGCCTGTAACATTGCACATGACATTTCCTGCAGAGTTCGATTCTTTCTCTCCACTACTCCATTTTGTTCAGGAGTTTTGGGAGCTGAATACTTATGGAGTATTCCTTTCCTTTCACAAAACTCATTGAATGCAGCATTCTCAAATTCTCTTCCATGATCTGTTCTAACGCATGCAATGTTGGTGTCAAATTGCAAACACATTGTGCGGCATAATCTTTTGAAGACTTTGAATGTTTCTGATTTTTCCTGCACGAATTCAACCCAAGTGTACCTTGAGAAATCATCAACAATGACAAGTAGGAAACTCTTACCACTCATACTCTTTGTATCGACTGGTCCCATAATGTCCATGTGTAAGAGTTGAAAATATCTTGTTGTTTGACACCACCCAGGCTTTTGTGAGGAATTTTGGCTTGTTTTCCTTTTTGGCAGGCACCACATACAACATCGTGATCAACATTCAGCTTTGGTAGACCACGGATAGCATCCGACACAATCAGTTTCTTTAAATTTACCATGCTCATATGACCGAGCTTTTGATGAATCAACTTGGTTTCATCATTAACAGTTATGTTGTAGGTTTCATCTTTGTCAGCATGGTAGCAATTATCAGATGCACGGCTTCCAAACATCATACATTTGTCATGTTTGTCAAACACTTCACAAGTGTTTTTTTCAAACTTGACATACATACTATCATCACAAAGCTGACTAATACTGATCAAATTTGTTGTCAGTCCTTCAACATGTAGAACATTCTGAAGCTTAGGAAAATGTTTAACATTCAATGTACCTTTTCCGAAAATGTTTCCTTGAGCTCCTCCTCCGTAACTGACTTTACCTTTGTTTGAAGTGGTATATTCTTCAAGAAACTCCTTATTACCGGTCATGTGTTGAGAACATCCACTGTCGAAGTACCATGTTCCGGCAATGTTAACCTTCAGTGATGTGTACACAACATTGCATGTAACCTTCATCTTTTTGGACTTCATCTAGTTCTTGTTCTTTGATGTGATCCCTGATGTTGTTCTGCCGGTCGCAACATCATCGTGAAACTTAAAGCAATGTGGTTTGATGTGACCCGGCTCCTGACAGTAATGGCACACATATTTTCGAACCTTTGAGCCCTTACATTTCTTCTGATCATCATTTTCAACATTGCTCCCTGTAGACATGTTTGGGTTGTTCTCCTTCACAAATTTCACAACATTGTGATTTGAGGAAGTTATGGAAACTTTGTTTGAGAATCCCAGTCCAGCCCTGTCTGTCTGTCCCAATGTTAAGGCTTCATTTAGGACATTCGTTCCTTGATTCCATTTCTGAAACGTTCTTGAGGTGCTCTCCACTTCCTTCTTTAGTTTAGTGATATCAGCATTACTCCTGGTGAGTCTAATTTCCAGTCCCACGATCTTCTCTCTAAGACACCGATTTTCTTCCATAAGAAATTTCAGTTCTTTTGATTGAGTTGTTCATTGACTGCAAACTTCATTCACAACATCATTGAGCTCTTCAAGAGAGGCAGAGGGGCATTCTTCCTGTGGATCAGCCTTACTGATCTCAAAAGTATGATTAAACTCATCCAGTAGAGTCATTTCATACCAATTAGTAGTGTTGGGAGAGATCTCAGTGGCTTTATCGTCAACATCTGGGAGAAACTCATCTTCAATTTCACATTCTTCAATGTCCAGAGCATCAAGTTCATCAATACCATTCAGGACATCAATAATCTGGTCATCTTCCTCCATGACATTGATGAACAACACTCTCTGATCTGAATCATTTTCAGTATCAGACTCATCACTGAGAATAGCATTAAAATTATTTCTTTATCTTCATCGTGCTGTTGGACATTCATTTGAATAATATCCATACCCAGAGTGGACATTCATTTGAATAATGTCCATACCCAGAGCATGCTCTACATTGAACTGAATCAATGTCTTTCCCAGTGTCAGCAATTTCCTTCTTGACATTTGATCTTCCAGAATTTGATGTTGATGAGGATGGAGAGTCAAACAGCCGTCGAGGTTTAATATTTGGGGGGCTTTTCTTCATGGAGCGAACCAGTGAGTTGAACTTCTTTTCCTCATTGATTTCCTGAAGACTGTTAACATCATCATGAACATCAGATGACACAGTTGTTGTCTAGAGAGAAATTCCCTTTGAGGTTGAGTTTGCTTTCTGATTTTGCAGATTCATCTCAAATGTTAGCAAGATGCTGACCGCTTCACTTATGCTCATGGTTCCTACATCGTGTGCTTCTTCGATTGCAGAAATTTTCATATTGAATCTTTCTAGCAGAGTTCGAAGCAACTTGCTCACCATGTTCTCATTAGAAATTGGACTTCTAAGAGCGGTAGATTGGTTTGAGATCTCACATAATTTTTCAGCATAAGACGAAATAGTTACTTCTTCAAACATTCGCAAATTTTCAAATTTTGATGTGAGTAACCTCAGTTTTGTCTTCCTTACACTGGCAGACCCTTCACAATGTTCCTGAAGAATGGTCCATGCTTGATATGAAGTAACACAATTGCAAATCATCTTGAAATATGGAACATCAACAGAAACAAAAATTGCATTCAGAACGCGAGCAATAAAGTTTGAGATAATTCTCTCATCATTTGTCCATTGAGATTCCGGAGTTAACACAAAATCTCCATTCAGACCTTCCATCCTAGGAGGGCTCCATTCTTCAATAACTGTCATCCATGCTCTTTCATCGATAGATTTGATGTAGATCTTCATTCGAGATTTCCACGTGACATAGTTACCACCATTGCGATGACATTGATTAATTTAAATATTCATCACAGATTTCAAGCAACACCGGATCGAGTACTTAGTGTGTCAAGTACCGGCTTTTGATGCCACTTGTTAGAATTTGTTGCCTGAAACAATGTGAATATGGATGTAAATTGCAAAGTTAAATGTAATGTTGAAACTAGTGTTACCACATTACCTTCAACATGCAGCGAAAACGTAAACAACACTTTGCACAAATTGAATTTTAAATCACACTCCTTATGGTGTGTGATTGCCTCAAGGCGAAATTCACTATCACAAGTGAAACATAAAAACAATACTGATGTTGTCTCGGTTCACTCCCTTGACAACACAGCATAAAATATACAGAGGACTATCCTAGCTTCACTCACTCGAATAATCACTCAAAAACAAACCTATCTAAACACATAGATAGATTACAATCAGTCACTCTAAATCCTAGACTTCTCAAAGTTGACTATCTAACCTACACACACAGCTGGATTGGGACGCTAGGTAAATGTTGAGGAAGATGTCTTGGATTTCAGAGATGACACTAGATGTAAGATTCAGAGCTTCTCACAAACCACGGTGATAACCTGCTTGCATAAATGACTTTAAGGTCTAAAGAGACCTTAAATACTTCCTCCATCTCATCTGGGTAGTTTCTCCACGATCCTTGATGAGTTAGATGCAAAACTACCGCCTTCCACTACCCTTGTTGAACTGGACTCGAGATAACCGTCCTCTGCACTGCGTGACACACGTTCTTCAACATCGTGTAACAATGGCGGTTACTCCAGCTACCCACGTTCTCTGCAACGGTTAGTGTCAAAGATGAAGTGGGGAATATCACGTCCCTTGAAACTCAAAACATATTTTGATCTAGTCAAAATCAAGCATAATCCACATTTTAATTTGAAATAAAATATCTAATAAATCCCTTAAATTTGTGAAAAATGATATGTGACAAATATCACAATTTATTAAGATTAATTTAAAATAAATTAATCCAAAATACTAGGAAAGGATAAGGTTAGAGATCCGAGTGTTATACTCGGTGTGGTGAGAATGACGGACAATATTAGATATGACATTGATCGCGATGTTATCAGCGAAGTGATAACATCATCTGGAACACGTCATACTCAACATATGATTTAGCCGGTGGGGGTTTAATGGATTGACGGTGACAGTAAATGAAGTTAAACCTCTTTATGGAGTCTATTGTATGATTAAGGTTAATGAAATCAACTTAAATCAAGCTAGGAGAGAAACCAAAGAGAGAATCTATACCCTAATGTTCATTTATAATCGTTTAATTCATATTTTTAGTTTGTTTATCCTTGTATTGTTCTTGTTTAATTTGATATATTGAGCAGTTTCTAGTTCAAAGTCTCCAAACTCTTAGTTTAGAATGTTTCGATTCATGTTTAAATTCATGTATATATCTATGTGTGTAACATAGAAGGATAATCGGTCCGATTAAGCTTTCATCGAGAGACACGACTCGGGTTGACTCACCACTCTACAATCGACCTCGTCCTCTTACGGGTCAGTTCATAGTTCTTTTGAGTGAACCCCGACATCGAAACAGGTCTCAACCCATACACAAAACATTAGATCAGATCGTGATATGTGATCTGATGTTGTGGATACTTTATCAGCATGTTCTGAAATCGACACCAGTAGTTGTTTCGCGGTGCACAAATTTACTATTTATATTTTCCGGTTTATGCTCACGAGACAACTACTTAGGACCACACCCGCAATTGGACGGGATCAATTGTAGAAGCAATAAGCTTAACCCGAGTCGATCTCTCAAGGAAGACTTTATGCGAAAGAATTATCTAAAGACTACACATGCTTTCAACAAAACAACTAAAATAAAAACTAGACATTCTAACAAGGGGGTTTTGATGATGATTATGCTAGGAATTCAAAATAGACAATAATGCATGATAACTAAATGCAAAAACACGAATTAAATCGAGATTAGAGGAAATAAGTTTGATTAAGGTATTAGGGTGTAGATTCTCTCAATGGTTTTATCACTATGCTTAAGTCAAGTTGATAATGCTATTCTCACAAATATGATAGACCCTTCCAATTAGTTTAACTTCAATTCCTGTCACCGTCTATCCGTTAAACCTCTCTTAGCTATATCATACAAGCGAGATTAACATATTAGGCTTAGGAACCCCATGCACCTAACGTCGAAGGAACCAATTTCTGGATTTAGATTCACAATCAAGACTCCTCTAAATCCTATCAATGTTCAAGTAGTGATTAATTACCTAAACATGAAAAAGCACGATTCCAACAACAACAATCAACAAGAACAAGCATAGATCAAAACCACATCGATCCTTCACCCCCTAATAGAGATATTGGCCACTAAACATGCTTAAAACAACACATATATCATAGATGAAAGTCATTTCATAAATCAAATGCAAATAACTCAAACTTCTACAATATTAAGTATTCTTCAAGAGTTTTGGGACAAATCCCCTCAAACATCCAAGAAATACAAAGGAAATACAAGAGAAAACTCCTCCAAGCTTAGCTTCTGTGGATGGCTCATCATCGGGACCTTCTCGTCTTCTCTTCTCCTAGCTTGGCTTGGTTCCCTTCTTCTTCTTTACCTCCTCTTCTCTCTTGTGAAGGTGATGGTCGAAATGGTGAAGGAAAATGGTGTAGAGATTAATGTGTGTAGTGTGTGTGAAAAGAGAGAGAGAATGGAGAGAATGGTGTGAGTGGTGTGGTGCGAATGAAGTGAGTGCAATTGTAGTGTAAAATGGGAGTTAATATATTTATGAATCCCCAAAATCTAATATTAGATATGAAAGGGAGAAAGAGATCCGTGAGATGAAGGAAGAGAGAGAAAGAGAGAGAGAGAGAGAGAGAGAGAGAGAGAAAATGTGATGTGAGATTGATGGTAAGAGATCAATTAATGAAGGGGATTTTTGTGCCCAAAAATCCACTCTAAAAGTTTAGGTAATAAAAAGCTATAAAGTCTAGGAATTAAAAATTCAGTTCAAAAGAGTCCTTAACTGATTAGAATCAGTTGGAACTGGAGTGAAAAGGAGTGGAGTTACAACATGAGGGAAAAATTGGACCCGAGAAGGAGAGGAAGCAGCCCGCGCGTCGGCGGGCTACACGGCGCCACGGGGCGCACAGTGCATGGCGGGGGCTAGCGCGACGGGGCGCTGGGGCGTGGCGGGGGCTAACCCTGCGGGGTTGGGCGCGCGGCGAGGGCTAGCCCCGCGGGGGCCTTGGGTGCGGCGGGGCTTGGGGGCGCAAGGCTCTCGGCCATTTCACGCACCGTCCGCGCTCCTTAGCTCGCCCGTGCGGGTGCTTTTTCCTCAAATTCTTTAGCAACCTTGATCTTCTAATTAAAATAATCCAGCTCAATTACTCGGTTTGCACTTGTCACTTTATTGCCATAAAATACCTGCTTTTATGATTAAAAGCTCAAGTTTTGCAATACTTGGCACAATCCACAATGAGAGCAATAAACACAAATAAACACATAAAATCAACACATAGCCATATAAAATTAAACAAAATAAATACTAAACACAATAAAATAAATAAATTAAAATAACACAATTAGACACTAAACAACTCCCCCACACTTAGCTCTTTGTTTGTCCTCAAGCAAACAAGAAATTAAAAATATGAAGCAAGAAGGAAATATTCGCAAGGCGATCATTAATTGACAATTTGCATGGTTCCCACAAAAATGATCATTATCTAAGAACGTGAACACAATATCCAATCTAGTGAATTGCTTGTCTTCCCAAGTCTAGTAGAAACACGTTGGCCCAAATTCAATTAATTTACATCCCCACAAATCACATCCACATTTCTTAAGACACTTCATTAAGCGACAAAGGGGATTGCAAACACAGGACAAGGATCATTAGGTCAAATCATCGAGCATACCCGAGCTTCCTAATGTGGTTTCTCATACTCATCATGCAACACGTGAAAGGATTAACACACATGAGAGGAGTAGAATCCGGAATGCAATCCCATTTATTTAAACACATACATGGGGGTATGGATCAAGAATCACAAGGTACAACCATAGGGAGGACATCCCTAGTGTCCTTGCGTGGTTTCCCATACTCATAGTCGCATAAATCAACTAGAGGAGTAGAGACCCTTATATTCCCCCTTTTATATATATATATATATATATATATATATATATTTATTTTTATCTCTTTTTTTATATTATTATTTTTACATATCATAAATACTAGGATAAATGATTAAGGGGAGTAGTTTTCAAGAACAAGGCCAAGCATGCTTCCTATTCTTCAAGAGCAATACCCTTCAATGTTAATCATCATATTATGATCACATTCAAAAATAATTCATGCTTAAGAGTGACACCACGAAACAATTCCTTTTTTCATGACCAACTTAAGAGTAATTCCTTGAAGATCCATATCAAAAAATTTCAAATTTGACTATCGGGCAAGTCAAAATACTAAGTGGGAGAATCACACTATACTTAGATAACTAAAACAAATAATCATGCATATCAAAACCAACATAATTAACATAACATCATCAATACCAATATATTTAAGCAAAAACAACACAATTCACTACATAACATAACAACAATTCACTACAGAACATAACCAGCACTCTCCCACACTTATAACATGCATTGTCCTCAATGTATGAAAAATGAATGCAAGCAAAAGGGAGTAGGGAGTAGAAAACATCAAAATTATGTAGAAAACCTGGCAACGTGCGCGAGCTCCTACAAAACAACACAGGGAAACACCAAAACGGAAAGAAAATGCGACAAGTTCAAGAAAAACAACTCACACAAGTAAGACAAAATACAAAGTACTTCACTGCTCATCTAATGGTGGTGGCGGAAATGAAGAGGCAAGAGTCCATGCATCCCAGCTCGATTAAAGGGCTCGAATTTGCTCATCATGCGTGTTAAGGCGAGTGTTGATGCCCCGAACATCCTGTTGCACGGCCCCAATCGCATCATGCATAAGGGCAAAAGAGGTATCCCAACGCTCTTGTTGTTGCAACATGCGGGCATTATGCTCTTGCCAAGAAGTTGACATGGAATCCCGGATTTGATCCCCAAAGGTGCTCATGGTGTCGGCAATAGAGTGCTGGAAGTTGTCCAGTCGAGAGTCCATGTACCCTTGGAATGATCCCCAGTCATTTACAGGCATGTCGTACCCATGAGGGGCTGCATGTCCATCTTGTTGGCCGCCCGTGTCATGCTCGTCATCATCGCCCTCTTCATTGGGTTCCTGTGGTGCAGAGGAGGAACCTCCTGTGAGCTCCATGGTGCTGCGCTGGATTCACTTCAAGGTGCCAACACAAGTCCTCTTTGTATGAGGGCGCACCTCTCACTCATTGTAGATCACTTCGGCTCGCTTGAGCTCTCCTTTGTCAATTATGGGGGCGTCGAACCTTCTATAGCCAGTGAGAGTCGGGGCATCCTCAGCAAGTGCTCCAATTTTGAAACAAAGGGCGGAGATGAATGCACAGAAGGAAGGGTGTTGGGTCTTCCGCATGACGGCATCATGGATAGTGCTCAAAATGAAGGTGGATGGGCACACTTTCCGGCCTTTCTTGGCACACGAAAGAAGGAAAACTTCTGTTGAGTTCATCTTATTGGCTTGCTCCTTTCCCGAAATATTGTATTCCAAGAACTTATGGACGACGGACAAGGCGGGATCTTCAATGAACTTGCTCGGAATGCCTTTTGTATTCCAATTCCAGAACCCCAAAATTTCATACCATGCATCCACAACATTGAAATCAGATGGTATTCTCTTGATCCCCACAGTTGGGAAATCAAAGTAATCCCGCAATTCAGCCAAAGTTACGTTATATTGCATATCAAACATCCGAAAGGTACAACTCTTTCCCTCATCCTCATAAGTGTAAAATTGCATCCTAGCAAAGGTTTGCAAATTGAGCACCTTGAGATACTCCATTATTTGTTTTTCCAAATTCAATTCCCGCATCAACTTCCAATCAATGTAACGAGGACAAGGTATCTCAGGGCTACGGAGGGTGAGGTAACGGTTACCTTCATTTGGTGTTGTGATGAGGAATGGAGCTCCATATTGTTGGCGGAGGTCCGATACCATGGGTGGGGAGCTCATACCTTCATGTCCTTTGCCATTGTCCGTGCTTGTGGATTTGCTAGCGTTCGTACTCTTGTCTTTGTCCTTTCCTCGAAAAATTTTGGGCAACTTCATTTTGGGGCCCATGGTGAGGAGGTTGGAGATATGTAGAGAGATGAAGTGCAGCAATAATTTGGAGGTTGAGGACAAAAAAATAGCCTGGCGGGGTGGTGTACCGCGGCGGGGCGTGTAGGAGCTTGGTCAATTTTTGGTAGAATTTTGGAAAGAGTAGGAAGGAGGTGCTGTGAATTTAGAAGAATTTTGGAGTGAAAGTTGCGGAAATGGAAGAGTTCGTAGAAGGAGATGGGGAGTGAAGGAGGTAGGTTAATTATTATTGAAGAGGGTGAGTAAAAGTGTCCAGAGGGGGAGTACAAGTGGTAAAGGATGTCCACAAGTGCTAAAAGATGGGCCCCGCGGGGGGGTATGTGTTGGTTAGAGGGAGCAAAATTAGGAGAGCAAGTGAGAGAGGGCGCCCCGCGGGGGCGTGGTGAAGCAGCCCTGCGGGGGCGCCAAGCGCGGCGGGGGCCAGGCGGGTGCGGCGGGGGCGCCTTGTGCGCGGCAGGGGCGCGGGGGTCTCGGCCTTTTCGTGCCGTGCCCGCGCCGTGATGCCCACCAGCGTTGTGTCTTTTTTGTTTTTCTTTTCTCAATATTGCACTTGCTTGCTCTGTTTTTCTTCTCTTCTCTACCGCTGCAAAATTATTTTCCCAATTAAAAATTTTCCACTCCACAAAATACCATGAACCAATTAAAATTAAGGCAAGAGAAAATAAAATCAAACAATAAAAATCATGGGTTGCCTCCCATGCAGCGCTCATTTTAATGTCAAAAGCTAGACGAAGTTCGTGGAAGATTCAATCAGAATTGATAAGTTTCAATTCCTCCACATCGGCTTCGTGTGAAAACCCTTCATAGTATGGCTTGACTCGATGGCCATTCACTTGGAATGTAGCATTCGTCACCGGATTTTTTAATGTGACCACTCCGTAGGGGAACACTTCTTCGATGATAAATGGTCCGCTCCAACGTGATTTGAGTTTTCCGTGGAAAAGCCGCAATCTAGTGTTGAAAAGGAGAACCTTCATACCCGACATGAGCTCTTTCTTGACAATTCACTTATCGTGTAGCCTCTTCACTTTGTCTTTGTAAATCTTGGTGTTGTCATAGGCTTCGTTTCTCAATTCGTCGAGCTCGGACAATTGTAAGGCTCGCTCCTTTCCCGCACTTGCTAGATCACAATTTACCGCTTTTATAGCCCAATAGGCTCGGTGCTCGATCTCAACAGAGAGATGGCATGCCTTTTCATAGACGAGGCGGTATGGGCTCATCCCTAGGATGGTTTTGTAAGCCTTCCGGTACGCCCAAAGACCATCCGATAGCCTATGTGACCAATCCTTCCTCATCACATTCACGGTCTTCTTTAAGATGGTTTGAATTTGTTTGTTGCTCATCTCAACTTGACCGGAAGTTTGAGGATGATACGGTGTCGCCACCTTGCGAGTCACTCCATTTTTCTTCATCAATCTTGCAAAAAGCTTGTTGGTAAAATGAGTTCTACCGTCACTTATGATCGCTCTTGGGAATCCAAACCTACTCAATATATGTTTCTGCACAAACTTGATAACCACATTAGCGTCACAAGACCTAGTGGGGATTGCTTCAACCCACTTTGAGACATAATCGACCGCTAAGAGGATGTACTCGAAGCCAAATAAGTTAGGAAATGGTCCCATAAAATCAATACCCCAAACATCGAAAATTTCAACAACAAGATTGATATTTAGAGGCATTTCATTTCTTCTCCCAATATTACCAAGTCTTTGGCATTTATCATATGAAATGGAGTAAGTATAAGCATCTTTAAAAATTGAAGGCCAATACAAACCGGATCGTAGGATCTTTCTAGCCGTCTTTTACCCACCAAAATGACCACCACAATGAGATGAGTGGCAAAAGGCTAGAACATCAGTTTGCTCCTCTTCTGGGACACATCTTCGAATTATTTCATCTTTTCCCAAATGGAAAAGGTATGGATCGTCCCAAAAGTAATACCTACACATTGCCAAAAATCTTTTCTTTTCTTGAAAAGAAAGGTTAGGTCTCATTTTATCACAAGCAAGATAATTGACAATATCGGCATACCAAAGAGAGGAATTAAGCTCAAGAGCATGCTCATGTGGAAATGTATCATAATCAACTCCTTTTTTATGCAATAAATTGAAATTGTCATCAACGTGGAGGCGAGATAAATGGTCCACCACCACGTTTTCACACCCCTTTCTATCCTTAATCTTAACATCAAATTCTTGCACAAGAAAAATCCACATAATGAGTCTAGGTTTAGCTTGGGGCTTGGTCAACAAATGTCGTAGAGCCGCATGATCACTATGCACAATGACTTTAGAACCTAAGATGTAGGATCTAAATTTGTCTAATGAAAATACAACGGCAAGCAATTATTTTTCGGTGGTGGTGTAATTTACTTGAGCACTATTCAAGGTAAGGCTAGCATAGTAAATTACATGGAGAATTTTATCAATACGTTGACCCAACACAGTACCCACAGCGGAATTTGATGCATCACACATTATCTTAAATGGTAAAGACCAATCAGGGGGAACAACAATTGGTGCGGTGATCAATTTCTCCTTAAGAGTATTAAAAGCATGCAAACATTTTTCATCAAACTCAAAAGGAACATCTTGAGCAAGTAAATGGCATAGAGGTTGGCTAATTTTTGAGAAGTCTTTAATAAACCTACGGTAAAAATCGGCATGGCCTAGAAAACCTCTAATTCCTTTCACATTAATGGGTGGAGGTAATTTTTCAATCACATCTACCTTAGCCTTGTCTACACTCATTTCTTCTTTAGACACAACATGACCAGGCACTATGCCATTAGTAACCATGAAATGTCTCTTTTCCCAACTAAGAGTAAGGCTACTTTCTATGCATCTTTTCAAGACAAGTTCTAACTTCTCTAAACAATCGAAAAATGAGTATCCAAAGACCGAAAAGTCATCCATGAATACCTCAATGAAGTCTCCAATCATCTCGGAGAAGATTGAGAACATACACCTTTGGAAAGTGCCCGGTGCATTGCATAGTCCAAACGGCATCCTTCGACACACAAATGTACCAAATGGACACGTGAATGCGGTCTTGGCTTGGTCCTCCGGTGCTATTGCTACCTGAAAATAACCCGATAAACCGTCAAGGAAGCAATAAAAACTATGCCCGGCAAGTTTATCAAGTATTTGATCAATGAAAGAAAGGGAAAAATGGTCTTTTCTTATGGCGGCATTGAGCTTTCGGTAGTCAATGCACATTCTCCACCCGGTGGTGGTTCGAGTAGCCACATGTTCTCCTTTGTCGTTCTCAACGACCGTTATCCCTCTTTTCTTTGGCACCACATGGACCGAGCTCACCCATTCACTATGGGCTATGGGATAGATGATCCCTTCCGCTAGGAGCTTAAGAATCTCCTTCTTTACGACTTCTATTAGCACGGGGTTGAGCCTCATTTGCCCTTCACGAACCGGCTTAGCCCCTTCCTCTAGAATGATGTATTGCATACACGTAGAGGGGCTAATGCCTTTGATGTCGGAAAGACTCCATCCAATGTCTTGCTTGTTTCTCTTTAGTACGGCTACTAAGAGGTCTTCTTTATCCTTTTCAAGCCCGGAAAAGATGATCACGGGCTTCTTCTCTTCGTCGTCGAGATAGACGTATTTGAGATAAGACGGGAGCTCCTTGAGCTCAAGCTCGGGAGTAGGCTTCACTTCCTCTTCGGTTGAGGCCATGACTTCCATGAGACTCATGTCTTTTCCTAGCAAGATTTCCATCTATTTGGAATTCCACTCGTCTCCTCCACACTTGAGGTAGGCCTCATCCATAGCAAGTTCCTCGGGCGAGGTTTCACTCCTCCAAGGAGCACCTATTTCCTGCAAGAAAACTTCCTCGGCCAAGACATCAATAGTATCTATGTAAGAACAATTTTCCTCAAATGAGGAGATGGGAATAGCCTTGTTTTCATCTACGGAAAAAGAAACCATTTCTCCCAACACTGACATTTTTAAGGTTCCATTTTTAACATCAATTAAGGTGTTCATTGTAGTCATAAAAGGTCTACCTAGGAGAAGAGTATGTTCTTTACCCGTTTCTTTCACATCACCCACATCCAAAATAACAAAATCAACCGGTATGATCAATCCACCAACCTTAACTAGAATGTCCTCTATTATTCCCCTAGGATATCTCACGGATCTATCCGCCAATTGAAGACACATTCTAGTTGGTTTCAATTCACCTAACTCTAATTGTTTATAAATAGAGTAAGGCATCAAATTGATTCTGGCTCCTAAATCTAGCATACCACATGCTTCTTTGCCATTTCCCAAAGCAATTTTAAGAGTAAAACTACCTGGATCATGGAGCTTGGGTGGTAGTTGATGTTGTAGGATTGCACTAGCCACTTCGGATACCTCTACCTTCTCATCCTCTCCAAACTTCCTCTTTTTTGAAGCAAGTTCCTTGAAGAACTTGACATAGACCGGTACATTTCGGATGACATCAAGGAGTGGAAGATTGACATTCACCTTGGATAGGAGTTTGTAGAACTCTTGGAATTGAGTGTCTTACTTCTCATTCCTTAACCGGCTTGGAAATGGAATTGGAGAGTTGTAAGGATTGGTAGCCTTGTGGAGCGTGGGATTCTTCACTTCTTCTCTTTGAATTTCGAGCTCCTTTTGTTGTTGAGGAGCCCCCTCTTCTTTTTCAACCTCTTTGGTTGGGCTTGACTCTCCCACGTTATTATCGATCACCTTTCCTCCTCTAAGCACGGTAATGGCTTGAGCTTGCTCCGGTTGGCTTGGAAACTTGCCCGACTTTACTTGCTTGGCCAATTCTCCAATGATCCAGGCTATTTGGCCTACTTGGGTCTCAATTCTCTTCACGGAAGCCTCAACGGATTCAAATCTTTGTTTTGTGGCTTGAATGAAGGATTGCAATGTGTCTTGCAATGTTGGCCTTGGCGGTTGATTGGGTTGAGCCGGATATTGTTGTGGCCTCGGATAAGGTTGAGCTTGGCCACCTCCGGCTTGTTGAGGTGGAGGTTGTTGTTGTGGTGGTTGAGGAGGTTGTTGAGGTTGTTTCCAAGAGAAATTCGGATGATTTCTCCACCCCGGATTGTATGTTTGAGAGTAGGGGTTGTATTGTTGGCGCGGTTAGAAGCCTTGGAGAGCATTCACTTGCTCTTGAAGAGCATGGAAATGAGCCTCTTCGCTTGACTCCGGCTCGATAGATCTTTGACACAAGTTGGCTCCATGGCCATACTCTCCACAAATCCCACAAGTCTCAACGGTCATCACTTGTTGGGGTGGTCTCTCGGAGGTTCGAAGCATCTCTACTTGCCTTGTCAACTCGGCAAGTTGCTTCGTCACATCATAACTAGGGTTGGCTTCATTGACGGAAGCTCTTTTCCCCCCAGCACTCTTTTGTTGAGAAGTCGTGGCCATGGTCTCATAGATGTTTGAGACCTCTTCGGCGGTCCGTCCTTCAATGTCTCCTCCCAACGCATTATCCACCATATATTGGAAATTTTGTGATAGCCCGTCATAGAAAAATTGGTTGAGCAACTCGGGTGCGAGATGGTGGTGAGGGCATTGTTGTTAGAGACCTCGAAATCGATCCCAAGCTTCATGAAATGCTTCACCCGGAGATTGGGTAAAGGTAACAATTTGGGCTCTCAAGTTTTGGGTCTTTTGATTGGAGTAGTACTTGGCCATGAACTTCTCATAGACGGCATTCCAATTGGCCAATGAATTGGCTGGTAGTGACATGAACCACGTCTTAGCTCGATCCTTCAAGGTGTAAGGGAAACACCTCATCTTCAATTGATCTTCGTTCAAACCTTGTAGAGGAAAGGTTTGAACAACAGAATAGAACTCCTAGATGAAGTTCAAAGCATCTTCGGCCGGCATCCCATAAAATGAAGGAAGTTAACTAAAATGGATGTTCTTCAACTCGTAGTTCCTCGCGGCTTCACTAAGAACTATGCAAGAAGTCGACGCCCCAATCACGAGACGAGCTAAATCTCTCATGTTCGTAGCCGCATTGGCATTGGAATTGGCATTGTCGGGGTTGTTAAATGGTTAGCTTCCATCTCTCTTTCCCACTCGAACACGTCGAATCTCCTTGGTCGATGGATGTTGTCAAACACAGGGGCTAGTCTCCGATTGAGGCTTCACCTCCCTAGCATACACAAACACAAACAAAACGGAGATCAAACGTACCTTGCGGAAAGAGATATCAAAGCCAACAAAAGGACATAAACACAAAAAAAAAAATTCACACAAACAACACAAACACTTCAATGACAAGTTCACAATTTTAAAACAACACAAAAGCAAATATAGCACCAATAAGACAATTCTTAAAAGCCTTCCCCGGCAACGGCGCCAAAATTTGTTTCGCGGTCCAAAAATTTACTATTTATATTTTTCGGTTTATGCTCACGAGACAACTACTTAGGTCCACACCCGCAATTAGACGGGGTCAATTGTAGAAGCAATAAGCTTAACCCGAGTCGATCTCTCAAGGACGACTTTATGCGAAAGAATTATCTAAAGACTACACATGCTTTCAACAAAACAACTAAAATAAAATCTAGACATTCTAACAAGGGGGTTTTGATGATGATTATGCTAGGAATTCAAAATAGACAATAATGCAAGACAAATAAATGCAAAAAGACAAATTAAATCGAGATTAGAGGAAATAATTTTGATTAAGGTATTAGGGTGTAGATTCTCTCAATGGTTTTATCACTATGCTTAAGTCAAGTTGATAATGCTATTCTCACAAATATGATAGACCCTTCCAATTAGTTTAAGTTCAATTCCTGTCACCGTCTATCCGTTAAACCTCTCTTAGCTATATCATACAAGTGAGATTAACATATTAGGCTTAGGAACCCCATGCACCTAACGTCGAAGGAACCAATTTCTGGATTTAGATTCACAATCAAGACTCCTCTAAATCCTATCAATGTTCAAGTAGTGATCAATTACCTAAACATGAAAAAGCACGATTTCAACAACAACAATCAACAAGAACAAGCATAGATCAAAACCACATCGATCCTCCACCCCCTAATAGAGAGATTAGCTACTAAACATGCTTAAAACAACACATATATCATAGATGAAAGTCATTTCATAAATCAAATGAAAATAACTCAAACTTCTACAATATTAAGTATTCTTCAAGAGTTTTGGGACAAATCCCCTCAAACATCTAAGAAATACAAAGGAAATACAAGAGAAACCTCCTCCGAGCTTAGCTTCCGTGGATGGCTCATCATCGGGACCTTCTTGTCTTCTCTTCTCCTAGCTTGGCTTGGTTCCCTTCTTCTTCTTTACCTCCTCTTCTCTCTTGTGAAAGTGATGGTCGAAATGGTGAAGGAAAATGGTGTAGAGATTAGTGTATGTAGTGTGTGTGAAAAGAGAGAGAGAATGGAGAGAATGGTGTGAGTGGTGTGGTGAGAATGGAGTGAGTGCAATCGTAGTGTAGAATGGGAATTAATATATTTATGAATCCCCAAAATCTAATATTAGATATGAGAGGGAGAGAGAGATCCGTGAGATGAAGGAAGAGAGAGAAAGAGAGAGAGAGAAAATGTGATGTGAGATTGATGGTAAGAGATCAATTAATGAAGGGGATTTTTGTGGAAGATTTATGCCCAAAAGTCCACTCTAAAAGTTTAGGTAATAAAAAGCTATAAAGTCTAGGAATTAAAAATGCAGTTCAAAAGAGTCCTTAACTGATTAGAATCAGTTGGAACTGGAGTGAAAAGTAGTGGAGTTACAACACGAGGGAAAAACTGAACCCGAGAAGGAGAGGGAGCAGCCCGCGCGCCGGCGGGCTGCACGGCACCGCAGGGCACACAGCGCGCCGCGGGGGCGAGCGCGGCGGGACGCGGCAGGGGCTAGCCCCGCGGGGCTGGGGCGCGCGGTGAGGGCTAGCCCCGCGGCGGCCTTGGGCGCGACGGGGCTTGGGGGCACGCGGCGGGGGCGCAAGGCTCTCGGCCTTTTCGCGCCCCACCGCGCTCCTTAGCCCGCCCGTGCGGGTGCTTTTTCCTCAAATTCTTTAGCAACCTTGATCTTCTAATTAAAATAATCCAGCTCAATTACTCGATGTGCACTTGCCACCTTATTGCCGTAAAATACCTGCTTTTATGATTAAAAGCTCAAGTTTTGCAACACTTGGCACAATCCACCATTAGAGCAATAAACACAAATAAACACATAAAATCAACACATAGCCATATAAAATTAAACAAAATAAATACTAAACACAATAAAATAAATAAATTAAAATAACACAATTAGACACTAAACAGTAGTCGTAGTAACTTTCATTTATTCCCATCATCAGACTCCCAATTCTTCGTCTCATCTCTTGAACTCTTGATGCAGGAAAATATTTTTCCAAGAATTTCTACTGCAGTTTTGCCCATGTGGTTATACTGCCGGTTGGCAGCATGTGTAACCAGTCTTATACCCCATTTTGAAGAGTGAATGAGAATGAAACTAGTCGCACATATGGCTCTTTTCCCCTATCCGTGGGTTGGGTTTGACACACTATCTCAAAGTCTTGAATATGACTCTGAGGGTCTTCTCTAGTCATCCCATGGTATTTGGGCAAGATCTGGATGAAACTTGTCTTCAACTCCCAGCTTCCAGTGATAGCTGGAAACGTAATGCCCATGAAACGTAAATTCATGTTAGTCAAAAAGACTAATTGCCTCAGCGTTCTGCCTTCTTCTTCAGCCATCAGGACTACCGTTGGTTGTTCGTTCCTTTCTTCTTCAGCTCTTTCTTGCTCCAGTTCTCTTTCACAAGCAAGTCTATCGACTTGTTGTGCCCTTAGTTCTTCTGCTCTCCTCCTCTTCAGAGTCTTCTCAGGTTCTGGATCATACGAGCAATCTCCTGTAGAGGTATTGGGCAACCACTGGACTGGCTAACAAGTTGGAAAAATAGAATTTCTAGAATCAGCTCCCCAGCAACGGCGCCAATTCTGACACGCGGTCATTTCGTGGTCAGAATAAATCTCAAGAGAGACTTATCCTTATGCCCACTGCAAGGCGTAGCTAGAAATGAGAGTAAAGGTCGAACCCACGAGGAGCTCTGAATCCTATTTTCCAGTGTAACTTTTCTAAAATTGTGGTTTTCCGTGGTCTCCGTACTTCTTAATATAAAAAATTATAAAATAAAATAACAAAACAAAGAAAGAAAAATATTAGTAGTAATGTATTCCCCATTAGAACTTAGATTAGAACTTAATAAACACTTGACTAATCATGGGCACGCTGATTATGTCACGACCCCACATTAATATCTGATTAATACGAAGTGTGACTGGCACGACTCGATCCCAATGAAGGATGGATCAAGGCATGAACCGGAAATAATTAAATAAAGGAATGAACTACTGTATTCCAGGAACGATATTTGTTGTGAACTCAAATTCTGGACTGATTTCAAGTACTCACAAGGGACAGAATAATAGTAGTACTTAATTGATTATCAAGGTATTGGACTCATCCAAAATCAAAAGCTGAAATATTAGACTTGTTATATAGCTGAGTTGTGGAAGCAAAAGAAAGACAATAATAATAATGATAATAATAATAATAATAATAATAATAATAATAATAATAATAATAATAATAATAATAATAATACAAGGTAATTTGAGCCCTGTACCAAATAGAACTCCACTCTCAGCACTTCTCCCTTCCACACCAGCTCAACCTGCACATTTAAAAACAAACATGCAGGGCTGAGTACAAAGGTACTCAGTGAACACATTGCCAAAAATATTTACTGAATTGAACACTGATTTTCTTGTCATGCATCTGAGTAAACATACAGGGATTTTATCTAAAAAGGCCCTATGTTTTACTAAATCACTTTCTGTTTTTTAGCGCTCTTTTCTGTTGTATGATCATCCATATCCCACTAAAAATCGAGGAATAGCTCCGCTCAGCCTTTTCCACGAACGTCAGGGAATAGCTCTGCTCGGCCTTTTCCCTCAAATGCTTAACATAACTAAATGCCGAAGAATAGCTCCGCTCAGCCTTTTCCACGAACATTTAACATCATCGATGTCTTAGTCAGGAATAGCTCCGCTCAGCCTTTCCCTCTTCCTAATATCACCGACCCAAGTGTACACTAACCTCGGTTAACACGCTAAGTTAGCACGAGGCCCGATCGATTTAAGAGTTAGAAAGCCCCTTGCGAGCTAACTAAATACAGATAAGGATATCATACAAAACAAGACATTTTATGCATGACAATAATTTATTTGCATCAGAAGAATTAACTACGGGTGAGTGAAAACTCAAATCATTATTTGGACTAAGAGTCCGTTGAAAAGAAAGCCCACTTTTCACCGATGTTTTAAACGGCAGCTACTAATTCTTCACAGGTCTTATCCCTTGCGGATCTTCTAGCCTTCAATATATAAAAATATACTTAGTATGTTGATCTTAAAACTGACAGGACTCAACACGACATGAAGGCCTATTAGGGTCTAGTATCCGTTCTAGATTTTTCTTAGCTTAAGGGTTAATCTCGAACCTAGTTCCAAACCATAAAAAGACATTCATAGACATCATTTAAGGTATCAAAAATACCTTAACATCATCACAACTAGATTCTAGGAACAAGGTCGTCAATAAGTTCGTAGAATAAACGATGTTTTGCACAACGTCTATCTTTGAAAAAAAAATTTGTTTTAACTCACTAAGGTGCAGGGAACAAGCCATATACCGTTGGAAATCCACGGAAGTCTAGTTTCCAGAAAAATTGATGGTGACTCCAGATGATCACTAACGAAAAAGTTGTGACCGATTGACTAGAAGGTGGCAGAACTGCCAGAATTTCTGAAAACGAACTCGTGACCGAACTTTGAAGATTTTTGACGATTTACTTAGAACGAATTAGAAAATGAAACATATACCATTGGAAAGACACGGAAGTCTAGTTTTCGGAAAAATTTACGGTGACTCAATACGATGTCTAACGAGGGAGTTATGCTCATTTTACTGAAGGCTAACGAAACTGCCAAACAGAACTGCGCAGCGCGCCGTCTGCGCGAACTCCAAACAAACTCCAAATCAGTTAGTTAACCGAACTGATGAGTTTCAGTCCGGAACTGATTCACTTCATCAGTTAGTTAACCGAACTGATGAGTTTCAGTCCGGAACTGATTCACTTCATCAGTTAGTTAACCGAACTGATGAGTTTCATTCTGGAACTGATTCACTTCATCAGTTAGTTAACCGAACTGATGAGTTTCAGTCCGGAACTGATTCACTTCATCAGTTAGTTAGCCAAACTGATGAGTTTCAGTTCGGAACTAATTCACTTCATCAGTTAGTTAACCGAACTGATGAGTTTTAGTCTGGAACTGATTCACTTCATCAGTTAGTTAACCGAACTGATGAGTTTCATTCTAGAACTGATTCACTTCATCAGTTAGTTAACCGAACTAATGAGTTTCAGTCCGGAACTGATTCATTTCATCAGTTAGTTAACCGAACTGATGAGTTTCAATCCGGAACTGATTTATGTCAGTTCAAATACCAAGCTTTCATCACCTCAAAACATCTCAAACTAGACTACATATGCTTGTACATAACCAACTAATTTTCTAAACATTAACGTTATTTAAAACACCAAAAATCCACACATATACTTCTCAAGCTTAGATCTGAAAATATGTGACTAAAAAGCTCATAGTTTTCAAAAATACCTCTTCAAAATAACAAAGGATAAGAGTTGGAAGAAGCTTGAAGGAGATGAAACGACTGAAACAAAGCTTCCAACGATGATGCCGGAAACCCAACGGTGAAGAGCGGATGAAGGATAGCTTGAGCTCTTCTCGACAAGGCTGTAACTTCATGCTTCTACCACTCTCTCTCCCTCTCTCTAAAATTTGTGAAGAAAATGGGGATAAAATGGAGAAGAAGAAATGAGGAGCTGCTGTGTTTCCTCTCCCCCCTTTTCAAAAATTTTATGGCAAAAGAAGAAGTGAAATGGAATGAAGAAATAAGTTGGATGCCTTGCCCTTTTTTCTCTCTCAACCTCTACGTAAATGCTTGGGTAAGGCTTTACCATTAAATGAGAGTAGACTAGGCTGCAGATTTCCCCTTTTTCCCATTAGACCAATAAATGCTACAAGAGCTTTGGTAGATTAGCAAGTGACGAAAAGTCTTCCCAACTTGGAAAAAAATGAGTTGCTAAAATATCGGCACTAGGGGATATCTAATTCACTCTATTCGAAATTCTCTGCTTTAATTATCTGAATTTAATACTTGCATGACCGGAGAATATCTGATTCTCCCAGTCTAGAAAATATTTATCGGAATATCTGATTCATGATAAACACACACCGCAATAATGGAATTGAATTTATCTGAAATTCTGATTCCGGCTTTCCATAACTAAAAAGAGGATTAAACCCTAACTGAAATAATTAATTCACCTTTGGGAATTAATTGATCTTGAATTTCATGGAACCTAACGGATACTTTCGACCCTAATCTAACTGAAAATTACTATACTAAATAGTAATTGCAACAATTTACTGTAATTAAGCAGCAATTAATTTACGGGGTATTATAGATTACTTATGAAAATCTAATTATCTGGTTAACGGTACCGGATCTCCCTCAACGTACCTAATCTATCCTTTCTGTATAGATTTGAGGTGATCTCTCATCCCCTAACCCCTAACTTGTAGCCCAACCCCGATCTCTCATATGACTGTAAACATCAATGCAGTTTTATACCCTAGAGAGACCCAGATTTACCTAGACAGTGATCTCTCAGATGCTCTCAGTACCCGCGATATATCCCATCCCTTTATGACCAACACACAACTACGACTCATTGACCATTTATGGAGGTAGTGAACACAATTTTAATTAACGAGTGATCAGCCACAATTAACTAGCTTAGCCCACTTTAATGTAATAAAGAAAATGATTACACGACGGAATTAAATTCGTAAAGTTTATGCCCAAAAGTCTCACAGTTCTTACGTGTTCATTAAGTTCTTATCTTTGTTCAATCCAAAATAACGAGTCTAGTCGCTTATGCTATGCTAGACTTAGAACAACAATAAATATAAATAAATAAATAAAGACATAAATTAAATGAAAAACTTACTTGATTAAAAAACAAAATGATCCAACACCAACGTTGGATTTAGGTACATAAAAACTGGAAATCCTAAATGTCTGCGGGCATAAGGCCCGAGATAGAAATGCGGGAAAGTAAAATAATACTAAAAGCAAAAATAAATTGTAAGTGTTATGGTGCGTGTTCGGCCTCTGCCATAAAAACCTACTTACATAGGAGTACAAAACACAAGGTAACTTCCCCCACAGGCCGGGGGATCTTCAGCCCATTCTGCAGTCGTTGTGCCCAAGACTTTCCATATCTGGCAGATTCTTTCCTTATTTAAAAGATCTGTCATTGTGCCTTAGGTAGCCGATATTCAAGCTTCCTTAATTAGCCGATTCACCTTCTAGAATCCGGAAGATGCGATTAGAATTTCCTTATCAGCTCTTCTTTCCTTTTGCGGCTAGGGTGCACTACTCCTGCTCCAGCTCGTAATTGTTACTCTTGTGCCTAGTCTCCTCTCCTTCTCCTGTCAATCACACCGGGTTTGTTGTGGGCACGATCACGAACTTCTCCTTTAACGATGCTGCAATGGTGGGCATTTCTGCTAGGCTCGAGAGAGAGCTTTCCATTGAGAAGTTGTTGCCCATCTATGGTATCATTAGCATCCAAATGCCCTCAAGATGTGATTCTGATGTCTCTTGCCCCCCTTGTGCCCACATTGGCTCTTTCCGACTCACAAAAGAGAAAAAATAAGGGATAAAAGAATGAGAAAAAGATACAAAAATACGAGAGAATTTGAATTTGTCACCCTTCAAATTGAGTAACAATGTGACACTGCACAAAATATGAAAATTATGTGCAACTTGTCAATTTATGCACGCAATACATATGAACTACCGTCCAACTGGACCTCAAAATGCATGAAATCCATGAAAATCAAGAGTTTATCATGATACCATATTAGTAATGTTTGGTAGTTACAACTTATATATGTATGAAAAATGTTTATTTTTTATATTTTTTATCAATTTTTATTCAAACAAACATATGAAATATGGATCTTAAATGAAAGAGTATGGAAAAATATATAATTTGATCTATTTTTGGCATAAATTGGATAAAAACGAGCAAATTATGGTTATTTAATATTTTTAAGAATTTTGGAAAAGGTAATAGACATCACTCTCAAAATAAATGTGAAAATACACCTTATTTTTTGAATTTTACATATTTACAAGTATGTCAGTGTCTTTTTATCCTTCATATCATCTAGATTGATGAATTTGATTGGTTCCTAAGTTCCGATATGAGGATTGATTCTTATTTGAACCCACCCCTAGACACTTAATATTTAACGTATATTTAGCCACAATACAAAGTAGGCATTCTATCTTAGATATAGCTAGTGCAGGTAATAACTAGAATATTATGATTATTGATTTACCACACAACCACATTAATTAATTGAAAGGTAAATCTTATATTTATGGATGAGTTGGGCTTGTATGGGTGCACCATCAGTTGAGTTGATCGGATCAACATGTTGACTTGTCAACACCAGAAAATGAGTTTTGATCGGGTCAACCCGTAACAAAAAAACTCCGTCAAAATAAGTATCAACTGTAACACTAAAAAGTAAAACTGAAAAGCCCAAAAGTATCACTTGTATCCTTAAAAAGTATCCACTAAAAAAAAACCCCGTCAAAATCAGTATCAATCGTTAAACTAAAAAATATCACTCAAAATTAAAAAGCGTATCACATGTATTTTTAAAATTATTAGCTGTATCACCTCTTTTTTTACGAGTTAATTGTGTCAACATATTGATTGAGTCAATATGTATTAACCCGCATTAACTATTTAAAATAGACAAAATCTTGTATGAGACTGTTTAACGGGTCTCTTACGGTAGACGGGTCAAATAATACCCAAACTTGCCGAAAATCCACTTTCACGCGCAGGCGCGCGCGTGAGCTACACGTGCCACGCTCACGCGCCTGTGCAGATTTATTTATTTATTTATTTTTTTCCGGCAACCGCCTAGTTTTTCTTTTTCTTCTTTCTTCTTCCTTTTTTCTTTTCTTTCTTCTTATTTTGTTCGTTTCTTTTTTCTTTTTTATTTTAATAATTATTGTATATCAAGCGCAATATACGACTTCACGCGTTAGCGTAGGGCGAGACATCGAATAAAACAATAAATTAATTCAATTTAATTTTAGGTCATATATTTATTTTAAAAAAAATAATTATCAAGAGAGTGCACTGTGCGAGACGCCGGATAAAAAAATAACTTAATTCAATTCAATTTTAGGGTTCACTTTATTCCATTTTAGTGTATATATTTATTTCAAATATATATATATATATATATATATATATATATTTTCTGGCGGTTGACTAATTATTGAGCAAAAAAAAAAGAAATATCATTAGTTATAAGGTAATGTTTCATTATCTATGATATGAAGTATCAGTAGCTCTGAGGTTAATTAAACATTAATTATCAAACTAATAACAAGATGTATCAGTAACATTAGCTATGAAATGAATTATCATTAATTATGAAGATAAGTATCATTAGATATAAATTTGGCAAAATTTCATTAACTATTAAGTGAAGTATCAATAGATATATATATCTGATGAAATATCATTAACTGTGATGTGAAGTATCATTAATTATGGATGAAGTATCATTAACTCGGAAGTGGAGTATAATATGATATTATTGATGATTAAAAATTAATTATCGAATCAAGATTATTATTGATGATTAAAAATTAATTATGAGGTGAAGTATCATTAACACACATATGAGTATCATTATTTATTGGTTGATGTATCATTACCAGTGAAGTGGAGTCTCATTAGTATGGAAAAAAGTATCACTAATTGCAGAAGAAAGTATCACTAATTAGAAAGAAAAATAACACTAATTACAGAAGAAAGTATCACTAATTAGAAAGAAAAGTATCTGTTCAAACATAATCTCAAATTGAGATAAATATCATTAACTATTAAGTGAAGTATCATTAATTATGGATGAAGTATCATTAACTCGGAAGTGGATTATAATATGATATTATTGATAATTAAACATTAATTATCGGATCAAAATAGATAAATGTCATTAACTATGAGTGGAGTATCATTATTTATGAGGTGAAGTATCATTAACTCACATATGAGTATGATTATTTATGGGTTGAAGTATCATTACCTATGAAGTGGAGTCTCATTACTATGGAAAAAGTATCACTAATTGCAGAAGAAAGTATCACTAATTAGAAATAAAAATATCACTAATTACAACTGGAAGTATCATTAATTAGAAAGAAAAGTATCAGTTCAAACATAATCTCAAATTGAGATAAACATCATTAACTTTGTAGTAAAGTATCATTAGATATATATTTGGTGAAGTATTATTAACTGTTATATGAAGTATCATTAACAATAGACACGTTGCTTGGAGTTCTTTTGAAGTGAATTATATAAAAAAATATATCCTGCAATTAAACAAACAAATTCGAGATTGTATTATAACTGCTCATTACATTGGTGATACTTTACCCCATAATTAATGATACGTGATTTCAAAGCTAATAACACTTCTATGTTGTTGGTAATTATTGATAATTTTCATTTTTAAGAAATATAATTATTTACATGTCTCATTGAAGCATTTTTTCAAACACCACCTGAACACACTTTGTTGTTAATAAAAATGCAACATTTTTTTACCAATCACCATCACCGTCAATAAAATATAGAGCATTTAGAATTTTATATGGGAATGAGGTCTCTGTTATTTTATAACTCTCTAAAATCATTACAAAAAAAACACACACACACACACACAACTTCTAACTTTTCGTAATGAAGAGTAAATTGGAGTCGTAATTAAAAAAAAATTGAGATGAGATGTGCGTGCGTGTGAGAGAGAGGGAGGGAGAGAGAGTTTCTTGTGCTTGTGCGTGTGGGCAAAAAAGATGGCAAAGAAAAAAAAAAGAAAGAGTTAGACCGTAAAAAAAAAAAAAATTAAAAATTGAATATAAAAAAAAGGAATATGGGGGAGATCATTAAAAAAATAAAAAAGAAAAGGAAAAAGGAGGGGACCACTTTGTTGGGTCAAATAATATCCATCTAACGCAAGAGATCCGTTAAACCGTCTAACATAAGCGTGTCCCTTTAAAATAACAATATATACAACTAGTGTTAGAAGATTTTAACCTTTATTCAGACAAGCAATGACCTGAAAAAATCTCGGGGCGGCATGATCTGTTGCATATAATAATGATGAGGTGTAACAATTCCACACTATCTAAAAAAATATGCCACGGGATTTCCCTGCAGCAGATTCCAATAATTGAGACTTATTATTTATTTTTTTCCACAATATATATTACTTATAACAAAGATTCCAATAATTGTGACATTATTTATTTTTTTCCACAATATTATTTATAACAATTATTCCAGCCGCATGAGTTCTTTTAATTCAATTTCTATATCACATTCTTGTACTCCATAATTCTATACATTATTTTAATAGTATAAAAAAGTAAAAACTAATATTTATTCATAAAAAATAAAATTTGAAAAAGTATGTAGTCTAGCTAATTATGGAGCAATCAACACTAATCATTAATTATTAACTAAAAAAATGATAGTATGCAACACATAAAGTAGGCTAGATGATCTCATTTACAATCATTAATTATGTAGGGAAGTCTAATCCAATCTTAAATAATAACAATAGCAATAACAATAATAATAAAATTGATGTAACGAATCTCGTGTGGTCTGTGGTGTAGCCAGACCACGGCTATATAAAGCACACTGCCTCCCTTCAAACATCGCAACTCATAGACTCAAAAATTAAAGCTCTCTCTTTTTTCCCTTATCACGAGCCAAAAAACCGCATCCAAACAAATGGCTTCACTTCCTGAAACAAAACAAGAGGCTGAAACACTGCCTGACGCCTGGGACTACAAGGGCCGCCCCGCCGTCCGATCCTCCTCCGGCGGCTGGAGCAGCGCAGCCATGATTCTAGGTACGTGCCACCGGGAACTCATCCTTTATTATTTTTTAGTGAGATTCGTACCCTCAGTCTCTCACCGGCCTTACTTAACACATTATAAGTAGTGGCAGTTAGCAGATCATCATCGTTGGATCTGTTAAAGGATTGTTTTGTGTTATGAATAGGTGTTGAGGGCTGTGAGAGGCTAACGACGCTCGGAATAGCCGTGAATCTGCTCACCTACTTAACAGGTACCATGCATTTGGGCAATGCTGATTCGGCTAACACTGTCACCAATTTTCTTGGCACTTCTTTCATGCTTTGTTTGCTTGGAGGTTTCATTGCTGACACCTATTTAGGAAGGTAAATTAAATAGAATTAATTCACTTTAGTTGTGAGTTTGGCACATATCTCGTTTTTTATGGGTTTTTTTTTTTTGGCAGGTATCTGACAATCGGCATCTTTGCAACTGTTCAAGCAACGGTAATAATTACTCCTATTGCATCTTTTGTGTTCCATTACTCATGACACTCGATTTTTATTTTTATTTTTTTCAATTTCAAATTTTTGCGGTAAAGTTTAATTTTACACTTGTTAGTTAGGGTTTATCCTATCCAATTAATGTGTATTACTTTTAAAATTTTAATTGTCAGTTTTTAGTTTTTAATTGATTATTTCAAAATTTTAATTGTAATAGTTACAATAAATCCTAATTGTGGAGGATGAACCCTAATTAACATTGAGTAACATTAGACTAAAACACTAAAAAGTAATTCAAAAAACTAAAAAAAATTTGAATGTGCACTGAGAAATGTAATAAAAAAGAATGCAATGGACGATTTGGTGTGAGCATATACTAACTAAAATGGCTTAATTTGTAGATTTTCTGAAACAATGTTATTAAAATAATACAACTTTCTTAAAGTTGGTACAAATATTTCAATAACTTGTGAAGAGGAAAATAGGAGTATGCTCATGATTCATGAATGAAATAATCATTTTTAATCTGACTACACAACATATCAATAACATGAAAATTATTGGGACATTTAGTTGATTAATTTTTGTGATACAATTACTTGTTCCAGGGTGTAACAATCCTGACAATCTCAACCATAATCCCATCCCTCCGGCCGCCAAAATGCGTCGCTGGAAGCCGCTCCTGCATTCCGGCCAGCGGCAAACAGCTAATGATACTCTACGCCGCCCTGTACCTGACCGCCCTGGGCACCGGAGGCCTGAAATCCAGCGTGTCCGGATTCGGCTCCGACCAATTCGACGAGTCCGACAACAAGGAGAAGAAACAGATGATCAAATTCTTCAACTGGTTCTTCTTCTTCATCAGCCTTGGCGCGCTAGCCGCCGTCACCGTGCTCGTCTACATTCAAGATAATCTCGGCCGGGAATGGGGCTATGGCATCTGCGCATGCGCCATTCTCGTAGGCCTCGTTGTGTTCTTGTCTGGCACCAAACGGTACCGTTTCAAGAAGCTTGTGGGTAGCCCGCTGACGCAGATCGCCGCCGTTTTCGTGGCCGCTTGGAGGAAGAGAAACCTCCAGCCGCTGTCGGATGCTTCGCTTCTCTTCAACGTCAACGATGCCGTTGGGGAGGAAGGAGAGAGCAAGAAGAAGAAGAAGCAGAAGTTGCCGCACAGCAAGGAGTTCCGGTGAGTTGTTATTTCTTTAAGGCTTTGAACTGAAGTAATTGCATGCTTAATTTGTTTTAATATTATATTTTGTTTGTGGCACACTTACGTGGGATCGTTTAACGGATCTCAACCTGAATTCAAATTGAATAAAATATAATTAAAAAATAAAATTACTCAGATATCACCGGATATAAAGTAAAATATTATTATATATGAAGTATCACTATATATATATATATATATATATATATATAGGGTAGGGTTCACATGAGAACCAATCCACATGTGGGAACTAGGAACTAATCTTAACCGCACAATGCTTTGATCTTAATGTCCAGATTTAAATAAAAAGACGGTGATATAATGGTAAATATGAGGAAGTCAAACTTACACCTGGTCAAAGCTGACATCAACATCCTTACACAAAATTTATTTAAATTTAAACATCCATAACTTACTCATTTTTCATTAGATTAACGCAAATTATATAGAAAATCAAAGCTCTTTTCGTGCTCTTTCATTTAAGATTCATTGTTCATATGTTTATTCCAAAATATATTTTTTCATCCATAATAGCGTGATGTTAAACTCATAATATAATGACAAAATATTCATGATAACATGGAAGCATACACATAATAGCATGAAAAAAATATTCATAACATCATGAAAAAATATTCATAACATCATGAAAAAATATTCATAAAACACATAAATTTTATTTATAATAGTAGTAGTAGTGTTCGTTAATAGTATGACATTATTTGTTCATACTAGTATGCATATATATTCATATTAGCATGTATATATGTTCATAATAGCATGATAGTACTCTCATTTTAGCATAGCGAAATTTATAAGAATAGACAACGATTTTAAATCGTTGTCTATATGATTTACGAAAATAATGCTCAAATATTACAAGTTTGCCACCGCTTTTGACCAAAAATTGACCAAATCATAGCCATCTACATCAAAGTACTGGATGAATGAGATGAGTTCTTAATTCTCATGCGGGGATGAGATCTCATTTGATCCGCTCCCTATATATATATATCAAGCGCATGCACTACACGCACCGTCCGTGGTGAGGGGCACGCGCTTGACACTTGACTTTTTTTACCTTTCCTTTGTTGGGCCTGGGCCCATCATATATCTTTTGTATATGAGATCAGTCCAATACTAATAGTTTTGGAATTAAAAATATTATTTTTCATTAGATTAACGCAAATTATATAGAAAATCAAAGCTCTTTTCGTGCTCTTTCATTTAAGATTCATTGTTCATATGTTTATTCCAAAATATATTTTTTCATCCATAATAGCGTGATGTTAAACTCATAATATAATGACAAAATATTCATGATAACATGGAAGCATACACATAATAGCATGAAAAAAATATTCATAACATCATGAAAAAATATTCATAACATCATGAAAAAATATTCATAAAACACATAAATTTTATTTATAATAGTAGTAGTAGTGTTCGTTAATAGTATGACATTATTTGTTCATACTAGTATGCATATATATTCATATTAGCATGTATATATGTTCATAATAGCATGATAGTACTCTCATTTTAGCATAGCGAAATTTATAAGAATAGACAACGATTTTAAATCGTTGTCTATATGATTTACGAAAATAATGCTCAAATATTACAAGTTTGCCACCGCTT
This sequence comes from Perilla frutescens, assembly GCA_026008535.1. Classification (NCBI taxonomy): domain Eukaryota; kingdom Viridiplantae; phylum Streptophyta; class Magnoliopsida; order Lamiales; family Lamiaceae; genus Perilla; species Perilla frutescens. Next base: position 12,189,123 of record BRKX01000005.1, read on the forward strand.
TTGACCAAAAATTGACCAAATCATAGCCATCTACATCAAAGTACTGGATGAATGAGATGAGTTCTTAATTCTCATGCGGGGATGAGATCTCATTTGATCCGCTCCCTATATATATATATCAAGCGCATGCACTACACGCACCGTCCGTGGTGAGGGGCACGCGCTTGACACTTGACTTTTTTTACCTTTCCTTTGTTGGGCCTGGGCCCATCATATATCTTTTGTATATGAGATCAGTCCAATACTAATAGTTTTGGAATTAAAAATATTATTTTTCTGAAAATCAGGATACAAAATATAAATTGGGATGATGTATTTAGATTTTATGTTTAGGCGATCAAAATTGAAATTAATCCGACAAATGAATGATTAAGTCGACCGCCACTGTGAAGGTATTTTGGAATTGTGCGGTGCATTATTTGAGAAATTAAATGACATGCATATGGTACTGGAACATATGAATCGTTCATGATCAGATGCCAACAAGAAAGTTGTACCAAGCTGGTATGCAAGTTGGAAACTTTATCACATTTCACATATACATGTTAAATCAATTAATTTTTCAACGCAGTAGCAACTGATTGGTTCCTAGGGTTTTTGGTTAATAATTTACTATTTTTTTATAATATATTACATGATTAGAAGTTCAGTTGACTTTTTTTTTTCGGAGAAGTTAATCAATTTGATTTCAATTACATGAAAAATACCATTAAGAAATATATAAATATACATATATATATAGGGAAAGGATCAAATAGGAACCAAATCCCCCGTGAGAACCTAGGAACCAAACATATTAGCAAATAATTAGTCACATATTAGCAGTGTGTATAATCGCTAACATATTAACAATATGTTGCTAATATTATGATCTCGTCAAGTTAGCAAAATGAGTTTACCTCATGTTAGCAACATAATGTCTTGATGTCAGCAATATAAATCTCTCATGTTAGATTGGTTCCTAAATTCTCACGGGGGGATTGGTTTCTATTTGAACCCACCCCTATATATATATATATATATATATTAAATCCAATGAAGTAAAAAAAAAACTATCATTGTAATTTGTATTATTATACACGTATATGAGATTGTACCTTTGCGTAGTGGAAAACAAACAATAATTTTGTTGTATTTCAAATGTTGTTGAAAACGTAAAGTTAATGATGACTGAAACTATTGTAAAATTTGTCTTTATTTTTTAACAAGATAGTGTGAGACCTTAGCTTTCGGGTGGGATCCAGGTCAAATTTTCTGTTACACTTTTTTATATTTAACTACTTATTTTATGATTTTAATAATATTTTTTATAAATAAAAATTTATTGTAACATAAATAATAATGGTCAACATTTATCAATAAAAAATGAATTTAAAATATAAATTTTTTTTTGAAATAACCAATCATAATAATAATTTATTAATTGAAAACTGAAAATTAAATTCTAAAAGAATAATTATAAACTATAATAGGGTGGGATGAACCCTAAAAATAATTGTAAAATTAAACTTAATGAAAAACAAAGAAATCGAAGAAACAAATATAAGAAGAATTTGTAACTTGAAAGTGCAACACGGAGTGAACACGAAGAGTGCAACATGAAATCTCATGTGGGGATCATGTTATATAAATTGCACAAAATAAGGAATTCAATTTTTCAATAAGGATATTAACTCTTTTGCACGAATGAACTTTGAAATAACTATATATGGTTTGAAAATTTCAAGAAGTAATTGAACTAGTAAGAAGATAGAACAAGTTTCATATGAATACATAAATTTTAATTATATATACAGGGGTAGTGAAACTGAGTCATGTATGGATACGTGCTGAACCATAAATAATTGTAAATTAGTGTGCGCACACATTCAAAATCAAATGTGACAGTTTTTGCAGAAAGTTTGCAGAATATTTAATTGCTTCTTTTTTTTTTCTTTTTTGAGAAAATAGTTGCTTTAATAGCATTGGTAAGTGCATTATATCTACAAAGGTCACTCCACGTGTTGTCTTTGTTTTTGTTTCACATTTCACTAACAAGACAGTATCTTTCAATTGGATATTAAATTAAATTTATTTACATAACATATATATGTGCGTGTGTGTTCACATTGAGATGCATGAATTGTGAGACTTTTTTGGTTAAATAATAATTGAGTTACATTGATACCGATTTTGTCGGTCACGCCCATTTCGTGGTCTCGTACATGTAGATGTAAATATCAAGAGAAAACTAATATTAACATATTAAAGCTAGAAAACATTTGCATAACACAATAACTTATAATATGAAAGGGTCCTACACGCTGGAAGTGATAAATACGAGATGATTTATTTCAAATCGTATTTAATTCCCTTTTCTAGTAATTGCTTATACACATCATTTGTATTTGATCGCATCATAATTATGGGCTTGTTCTATATCATTACAGATTTTTGGATAAGGCAGCTATCAAGGATTCAAATATGCCAATGAATAAATGGTGCCTTTCAACATCAACGGATGTTGAAGAAGTCAAGTTGGTGATAAGAATGCTCCCAACATGGGCCACAACAGTAATGTTTTGGACTGTCTATGCCCAAATGACCACTTTTTCCGTCTCACAAGCAACCACCATGGACCGCCACATCGGCAAATCATTCAAGATTCCTGCCGCATCCCTCACTGTCTTCTTCGTCGCCACCATCCTCTTGACCGTCCCGGTCTACGACCGGATAATCGCTCCGATTTGCAAGAGGGTTCTCAAGAACCCTCAAGGTCTAACTCCCCTCCAAAGGATCGGGGTCGGCCTAGTCTTGTCAATATTCGCTATGGTGGCTGCGGCGCTGACCGAAATCAAGAGATTGAGGGTAGTGCAGTCACACGGTCTGACACATGTTCAAGGTACTAATGTGCCACTAAGCGTCTTCTGGCTGGTCCCGCAGTTTCTACTGGTGGGGTCCGGGGAGGCGTTCACGTACATGGGGCAACTCGATTTCTTCCTAAGAGAGTGTCCTAAGGGAATGAAGACAATGAGCACAGGGTTGTTTTTGAGCACTCTCTCTCTAGGGTTTTTTGTGAGCTCAATTTTGGTGACAATTGTGCACAAGGTGACGGGGCATAACAAGCCTTGGTTAGCTAATAGTCTCAATGAAGGGAGGCTTTACAACTTCTATTGGCTGCTCACAATTTTGAGCATTTTAAATTTGGTTTTGTTTTTGGGTTGTTCAAGAAAATATGTGTACAAGGAGAAGAGGCTTGCTGAGGAGGGAATTGAGTTGGAAGAAAATGGGCCAAGTTGCCATTAATATGGACTAGTTAATTAATATTCTTTTACCTTTTAAATATTTTTGCATGTGTTGTGCACAAGTTATCTCATATTGTATAAAAATCGTGGAAAAGGGTCAAGATATAAAGCTATTTTCATGTATATATATTTGTCGTGAAGAGGGTCATGATATATGAAATATTAAAGTGATTTGTCTCTTCTATTGTTTAATAATTATTTAGTTTGAATTGTCGTCCCTTTTGTTTTGATAATATAGCTAGATATATAGCTAAAATAATTGAATTTGGTATTTGAACAATAAGCATTGGGCTATGTCTCACTGCTATATTGAAACCCATATCTTGATATGAATCATTATCATAAATAACATTTATATGTATGTATATGACCTGGCAGATCCTTGAATCACTTTATTGATAATGCCATCATCCAAATCCAAAACAAATAGTCTATCGTCTGGCTTAAAAAATCTAATATGAAACTTCAGTAACCTTCAACTCCATTGGACGAAATGAGATTTTTTCAGTCTCTTAATCACCTTATCAATATATCAAGATGGACAGGGAAAGGTCATAAGCGTTTATACCGAAATAATAATAAAATACGACCCTAATTGAAATGTATACAGTTGCCTCACACATTATTGGATAGTGAGAAGATATATATAAGGGTGGTTATAATGCAAACTAATTCTACTGTGAGAACTAGAAACGCATCTTACATCATACAATCAGTAAAAATCCAAAGTCTAGATTTGCTTAAAAGGGGTGGTGACAATTCTGTAATATTTGATAAGTTTTCTAGGCAGATGTATTAACGTAATTTGATAATGTTTATAAAAAGACGATGGGTAGTTGATTGCAGTATCGTCATGCTAACGAAGTATTACTATCATGCTAACGAAACATTATCGTAATGCTAATGAAAGTTTTGTCATATTGTTAACAAAAAATTAAATTCTAAAAAGTGATTATAAATCCTAATTGGATAGAATAAATCATAATTCAAATGTAATAAACTCCAATAATCTAAAAAGTAAAATTATATTCTAAAAATTAATTATAAACCCTAATTGGATGAATAAATCACAATAGCAATATAAATATACAACGTTAGTATTATGATATTGTTTTATCAGCACTGCGGATAAACTATGTTACCATATGACAATTCATCTTTACCATAAGGTATAAACCATAAATGGATCAAGAAAATCCTAATTAATATACTCTAATTTGATTAAATAAACAATATATAATAATTAATTAGTAACTAAAATATAAAAATTAAGTAAAAAAAACAATAATTATAAACCCTAATTGAAATGTAATAAATCATAGTAATAATATAAGTACGTGTACTATGTTAACATTATGATAATCACTCGTTAGCACAATGAACACAGTTAATACCCAGGCGTCTCACCACTCAATGGTTATTTTGATGTTTTTTTTATATAAGTCTTATGTGCTTATTTACATGCCAATTACCTATTTGATTATTTGATATATATATTAATGATTTCTAGAAGTAAAATTTTATCAACCCAAAAGAAGAATTATATAATATATATAGTATAATATGTGTGGAGTATCTTAGTATGTAAAAATATTTCATACACACAAAATGTATACATGCATACATGCATTAAACAAGAAAATACACGTGTGTGTATGTATATAAATACGTTCTAGTTTAATTAATATTATATATATATCCTGATAAGAACTTGTAAAGAGATAGGATTTCTTATAAAATTATACTACATGCAAAATTGACATGAAATTAGATTAGATATGTTGCATGTTCTCCACGTAGTCAAGGTACATCGCAAATATCAATTAGTTTACTAAATATTATTATTAATAATAACGTTAAGATGGTGAAGTATAACTTTTATATATCTATATTTATGTCTTGGACTAAGTACTTTATATATTCATGGTTATGCAATGGGTGAATTTATGTTTCGGTATTAATTAAAAAATATCTAAGGAAATAAGTGGCTTAGTGGTGTAGTTAAATAAATAAATTAGATAGTGGTATTGGATATATACATATATGTGCGTGTAGAAAATGGTAAGAGGCAAAATAAACATCCAAATAGAAATGCATTTTGTTCTGAAAATTGTATTCTTTTGTATGATAATGAGTAAATCTATAGCAATTCATATTAAATTTAAGTACTACATGGTTAATGTGTAGAAGAAAATAAAAATAAAATATTTTAGGAGATGCACTAGGTGTTAAATTTGAAAGAAATGTAATCGCATGACATTAGTTTTACCATTGACACTTTGTATATTGACGTTTGTTAATTTATTATTGTTTTTAATAGAATTTATTGAGAAAGTGCATGGTCTAGGATTTCTGATATCATAATCTTGGGAATCTGAGGTAAGTAGAAATTCATCTGCAACTATAATGCATGAACATACTATTATTTGACTATATGTGTTTATTATTTATTATTTATTATTATGTTATATTGTATGATTGTGTGATGTGATATACTTGTGATATTGTATTATGTTGTATTGAATATCTTGTAGATCAGCACGAGCATATGCATGCACGTCATGTAGATATTATCGAGGTTGCATGCATGAAATGATTTTCAGAGAGAAAATATTTTGTTTGGGATTGGTCACCACCAGCCCATGTTGTGATGTGTTGTATATTTGTGCCTTGAGTGGGATGACTTCCATGTGGGATCAAAGGGAACAGGCAGGGGACGTGTCCCTTGGGGTGCAGGGAGGATGGTTCACTTCGACTGCACCTTTGAGGTGATGAGTGGCTGATGTGGGATGACTTTCATGTGGGATCAAAGGGAACATGCAGGGAGCGAGTCTCTTGGGGTCTAGGAAGGATGAGCCACATGAGTGCACTAATCACATTTTGGCCAATTGATATTGATTATATTATGAGCTCATGACTCATGTTGGTGTCTGGTGAAGGGAGCCAAGTTCCTAGCTAAATGATGAAAATGCTTTCGAGATGACATAAAAAGGATTTTATTCATGAGCATCTAACATTTGTGGTGGTGTTGCATATTGCATATGCATGGTAAGTGTCAGTGGACATGCATAAGCATGATTTCTGCTTACTGAGCTTTAGCTCATGTAGTTCATGCATTGTAGTTGAAAGTGATAACGTGTGGTGCATCAATGCATGAATGCTTAGAGCTCTGACAAGTCTTGAGAAGTGTATACATGGATGACAACCTGTGAGGAGGACAATGGCTTATTTTAACTATATTTTGATTCTTAGGTGCCATAAGTTTAAATCTCAGTGTATCTGAATATTATTAAAACTTTTTTTCTACAAGGAAAATAATAATTTCTTTATACTCTTTAGTAAATTATACTTTTATAGTTATTAATCACTTTAAATGCACCACATGTTAATCCACCATTTTTAATGTTAACACTTTTTAATAGATAATACATACATATATTTTACAAAAAGATTGATCACTCTCATTTTTACATTATTCTATATTTTTCATTTATTTTATTGGGCTGGGTGTTACAGTATATTAATATATAACAAATGCTTCATTTGCATATGTTACATAATGCTGACGAACCATTATTAAAAGCTAACGAAATCATTTTCCCGCTGAACATGAGTTAAAAATGTATATTTTGTATTTTTCATCTATATTATTTGGACAAACATGTCCATGACTGATCTTGAATTAAAGAGCATCAAAAGAGTTTAATTAGATATATCATTTACATTCATCCGATTAGAAACGATTGAGATATGATAATTTAAAAATTTTAATTTTTTTTAAAAAAGTGATGACATCATCATTTTTATAAGGATTGGACAACTATTCCCACATCTCTTTCTTTTTTGCCTTAAATTTGACACTAAATCTCAGCCATTACATTATTTAATTCGATGGTATAAGATGCGTTCCTAGTTCCTACACCAAGAAAAGGTGTATTTTTTGATCCACTCAAGAAACTAGTCTCCAAAATCACTATGGAAAAGAATCTGCAAATTGTTATGATTCGAAGTTGTTAGGAAAATTATTGGGAAAATCCCAAATGATGGTTTTGATGAAATGTCAAAACATGAGTGATGATTTAATGAAAAACTGCAGGTTATGATAAGTTGGAAATCAAGGATAATAACCAAATAAGACTTCAAGCTGAGATGAGAGACAGCTATTCAGAAGCATGGTCAATCAGCTTACAGGTTGCCTTGATCAGATCAATCAGAGTAAACTCTTCAAAGCTTGAGATAAGCTGTAAAGGGGGAAGAGAACTTTAGAGACTGGTAGGCATCCACAAATGAGTTGATCATCAGTCTTAGCAAAAAGTCAAGATAGACTGATGAATAGAGTCAACTTGAAAGCTGAAACTGATCTGATGAGAGAACAGTCAGAGAGAAAAGGTAAAAGCTCAATCAGTAGCCAACTGATGAGTCTAGAATTGAAAGCTTTTAAGCTTAGCTGATAAGTCAGCTGAACTAGACTATATCATGATAAGCTCAAGGCAGCTGAAGATCTGCCAACTGGACAATCTCAGAACTGAAAGCTTAGATAGCTGAGAGCCCGTCAGCTGAATAACCCGCTCCTACTGACAAGTAGTTAATGAAGATCTTACCAGAAAATCTTTAAAAGATCATGATGATCTGAGATTAGGGAATATTAAAGTCAAAATGGCTAGTTCATTAAAAGAGCTTCAAACGGCCACAAGCATTAAATTGCTGTCGGTGATTTCTAAACATCACCATTCATAATGGTCAAAATTCACTCATCTTTTTAAAGAGGGTGAAATGAATTTTGGCCAAGACTTTCGCCAATCTAACTTTGCTATTTTGCAGAACAAGCTATTTTTTTTCTCTCCCTACAGCTCAAAGCTCATAACTCTCAAAGTGCGAAAAGTCTCATACTGAGAAGGCGTGCTTCAAGTCAAGCAAGCTGCTAAGCTGACGCAAAATTCCAGCAAGAGCAAAGCTTCTCAGTATAGTCTTTCAAAGATCAACCACCTAGCTCAAGAGAAAGGAGCACTCCAGGTTGATAACAGATTTAAGACTGTTCTCTTGAAGATCGAGCGAGATCTAAAATCGTGTAAAGCCGGGCAATATCACCTAAAGTCTCAGTGAGCAGTTGAGACCAATAAGTGTGAGCTGTCAACCCAGAAACTGGCTGAGGAGGAGCGTGTACCAACAGATCCGTTCTTCCGGGACAACAACAGTTGGAAAGGAGGCCGCGCTCAGGCTGAAGGGTGCCGTTTTCAGGTCCAACAGGAATTCTTCACTGTGTAATTGTAATAAAGAAACTTTACTCTTGCATAGTGGATTGCCCTTCTGCGGAAGGAAGATAGGACATAGAAGCAAGAAGCTTCGAACCTCTATAAAGCTCTGTGTGTGATGTTCTTACTGTTTTTCAGTCTTGCAAGTTCTTTAACTGCACACATTCACACACAGACTGAACTGACAAGCTTCAGCCACGTCTTCCAGCTATCAGTTGAAAACTGATCAGCTTATCAGCTAACCCTCTGTCAGCTTCTCTCAACTGAACAGTCAGCACAGATAAATTTCAAAAGCGAGTCAGGGCCCTATCTATTCCGCATCTGTTTAAAGTTTTTGAAGTCAGTTTATTCACCCCCCTCTAAACTGATAAAGGCTCACACCGGGACTAACAAGTGGTATTAGAGCGGTTGATTCTAAGGATCAGCCGTTTCTGCAGATCATTTGAATCAGATATGTTTATTTGTGCTAATCTTTTAAGCTATGGAAAATCATAAGCTACCTCTCTTTTCAATTGAGAACTATGACAATTGGAGCAGGAGGATGAAAGCTCATCTATGCTCCATCCATGAGAATATGTGGGAGGTGATCGAAGACGGTCCAATCATCATAATAATGGACAATGAAGCCCACGTCATGGATGTCAACCAACCGGCTAGGATCCTAAAATCGACTCATCTTCTCACGGGTGAAGAGAAGAAGTTGAAAAATTTAGAGTTTGTTGCTCAAGCAGCACTCTTCCAGACTCTAGATGAGGATCACATGAAAGACAAAAAACTGTAGAACAGTAAAGGAGATTTGGGACCTTCTTGCAGATTTGTGCAAAGAGTCCAAAGCCATCAAAGAAAACAAGCTCCAGCTGGCAGTTGATAAATATGAGTCCTTCAAAATGCAGCCGGAATAAAGCATCTCGAGCTAGAAACAAGGTTTCTTGGCATCATAAGCGAGATGAACAATCTGGGAAGAAACTATCCCAATAGTGAGATGAACTCAAAAATTCTTAACAATCTCACTGATGAATGGGATATGAAAGTAATTGCTACTAAAGAGTCGAGAGACTTGAATAGCATTACTCCTAGAGAGTTATTTGGATCTCTCAAAGCTTATGAGTACAACCTGAATCGAAAGAGAAAAATAACCACTTCATTTTCTCATGATATTTCTTTCTATATAGAAAGAAATCGATTCAGAGAAGCCCGCGGAAGAAACAACTTCTGACTAAGAGGCTCGCCTGTCAGAGAGAATCTTGGGGGATCGGTCACAGATCCAAGAAGAGAATCAATCGATAAAAAGGAGATCCTGACTGAGGACTTGAATGAGAAAATCCAATCAATGATAAGATTACTAGAAAAACTAAGAAAAGTTAGAGATCAACAATCAACTCAATCCCAAGCTGATGAAACTGCAAAAGGTGAGAGGAACCAGCAGCCAGCTGATCGCCCAATTGAACAATTCAGGATGGCAAACAGGAACATAGAGGAATGTTTCCACTGCCACAAGCAAGGACACTATAGATACGAGTGTCCAGAGCTTTATGAAGATAAAAAGGCCAAAGTGAGGACAAACTTCTTCAAAAGGAAAGTAATGATCACAAATTCTAAGAATGTTGTACTTGACGATTCAGACTACCCATCTGGAATCGACTCAGATGGCTACAACTCCGATGATGAAGCTCTACTATGCCTCATGGCCGACAATGATGAAGAGGTTAGTCAAGCTAACTTAATAACCTCATTTTATCATATACATGAAGCATCGATCTCTAGGAACAAACTGGATGAACAATTAAGAATCCTAGAAGATCAATTAGCTTATGTATCAAGTATGCATATTGAATTGGAGGGTGAGAATGATGAGCTAAGAAGCAAAGTTGATGAGCTAAGCGCCGAAAATTAAAGACTAAAAAGTCTTGATGCTAAGACAATATAAATGGATCAGCTGAAGTTGAGAAATGCAGAACTGAAAGCTGAGAATGAGAAGCTCAAGCAAGAAATTCTTGAAAGAGAGAAATTATCTCTCAAATTCAAGAAGGGATCCCAGACTTTTGATGAAATCTTGAGTCATCAGAGAACTGAATCTCGGAGTCTGCAGAAAAGGGCAAGGCAATTGTGCAAAGCTGTGAATCTGGAATCCTGAGAGGATTCACAAGACCAGCTCAGTTCCCTCCAATTAAGGAGTCAAAAGACAAGAGCATCTTGGAAACTCCTCAAACTCAGCCCAGAGATCAGACTGATCTATCGAGAAGGGCAACTCGAAGACAGTCGGTCTTTCAAATGCTTGGTTCTCAGTCAAAGCCACCAGTTCAACACAGATCAGCTCAGCAGTCCAGATCTATTGCTCCATCAAAAGCTCCTCCAAGGCCAAACTCTCAAAAAAAGCCTTCATCTTACTCAAGATATTCAAATCAATCGAAATTTGAAGATCACCTAAGGTCATTCTATCAGAGAAGACCATCAGTTCAAAACATGCCATCAGCAGCTCAACCAAGAGCTACAATCTCTTCCAGACAAGCCTATCCTCAAAGGCCACCTATGTATCAACCTGGGAATACCTCAAATCCCAAGAGAAATATACACACGAGATTGTACTATGTAAAACAACATAAATCAATCTCCCTGGAAGAATTCACTCCAAGTGAGTTTGAAACCAGTATGATGAGTACTTGAACTCAAGGGATCAACTAACAGCTAATTCCACTCATAACTGGCTTGGAAAAAGGCCATCCCACAAAGGCCAAACAGCTTAGAGTCAAAGGTCTATTAAAAGCTAGCCAAGACAAAGAGCAACAAAGTCACAAGATGAGAGGATATTAGTTGATGTCTTTTATCCTAACACTCATCGGAGATACAGATCAATGGACTCAACTCTCAATCGAAGAGTTATAAGAAGTCCAGAGTTGATCAGGAGATCAAATTCGGAATGATCTCTCAATCAATAAAAACTAAAAGTGTGGCGAATATGGATTCCTAAATATCTATTTAACCTCTCAGGACCCGATATTATGCAGGTACCTAAAACCTGATCTCTGTCTTGCAGGAAAAGAGCATCCTATCCAAGAAAAAGGTCAAAGATACTTGGTATCTGGATAGCGGGTGCTCAAAACAGATGACCGGAGACAAGAATGATCTTGACAGTTATAAAGAGGTGAAGGGACCACTAGTCACTTTTGGAGACAACTCAAAGAGCTGAACCATTGGAGAAGGGTTCGTGGTCAAAGGAAAAGTTTTCGTGAATAGCGTGTCACATGTTGAAGGACTGAGGCACAAACTGCTAAGCATCAGTCAGCTTTGTGACAATGGGTACTGAGTTGACTTCAGCAATAGCTCATGTGATATCAGAGACAAGTCAACTGGAGACATACTCCTGACTGGAGTAAGAAAAGGTAACATGTATGTAGTTGACTGGTCAACCGATTATTCAGAAGCTTGTTTTCTCTCCAAAGGTTCAACTGAAGCAAGCTGGCTGTGGCATCGATGACTGAATCATCTCAACTTCAAAACTATCAACTACCTGGCCAAGAAGGAGCTAGTTGATGGGCTTCCCAAGGAGATCTACAAGAAAACTGGTGTCTGTGGACCATGCCAGAAAGGGAAGTAGGTGAAGTCATCATTCAAGAACAAAAGTCATCCTCAAGGAACAACTGACATTATTCAGTTACTTCACATGGACCTATTTGGGCCTGTGAAACCACCAACCCCTAGAGGTAAAAAGTTTACACTTGTAGTAGTAGATGACTAATCAAGGTATACCTGGGTGGAGTTCATGAGAAGTAAGGATGAGACTTTTGAGAAGCTATCAACATTGATCAGGAGATTGCAGACTGACAAAGGAAAATTAGTTTAAAGGATAAGATTCGACAATAAAACTGAATTTGTCAATCAGCAAATGATCAAGTTCCTGAGTGAACTGGGAATCACTCATGAACACTCGACTGCAAGAACTCCTCAAAAAAATGGCATAGCAGAAAGGAGGAATCGCACGCTAAAGGAGGCAGCCAGAGCAATGGTAGCAGATGCCAACATAGCCGAATGCTATTGGGCAGAAACAGTTAACACAGCCTGCCATACACAGAATAGAAGTGCCATCGTTATCAACCATGACAAAACACCCTACGAGCTATTCAAGGGTCATAAGCCTTCTATCTCTTACTTTAAGATATTTGGCTGCAAATGTTATATCCACAAAAATGGCAAATCCTAGCTGAAAGCCTTCAGTGCCAAAGCTGATGAGAGAATCTTTCTTGGCTATAATGCCCCTCATTCTCAAGCTTACAGAGTGTTCAACAAAAAGACACTAGTTGTGAAAGTAACATGTCATGTGGTATTTGATGAGCTTGATAATGAGTACAGAAACAAAAAAGAGAACTGTACATCAGAGCAAGCATTGCCTAGTGAAAGTCTGCTGGACTATATTGATCACATTGTCCCAGAGCAGTTTGAAGTTTCACTAGAAGATGGCATAGAAACTGATTCTAGACTAGTTAAAGATAACTTGGTCACTAATGATTCAAATCGTCATGAAACCCCAAACCCCATAACTGGAATAGGGGGAAGAATCAGTGAAAATGAAGAACAAGCCGGAGCCGAGATAGAAGCCGAAGGAGCAACCGAAGAATCAGCTGATAAAAAAGCCGAATGATCAGTTGCTAGAAGAACTGATGAAGCAGCTGAAGGCGCAGAGGAAGCAATCATTCCAAAATGGCTCTGAAGCCATCCAGTTGACAAAATTGTTGGGCATCCAAGAAGCAAAGTCCAGACCAGAGGGTCAACGGAGCATGCACTCTTCACATGATTCATCTCATAGATGGAACTAGCCAACATTAAAGAAGCACTTGAAGATTCGGACTGGATTATAGTGGTGCAAGAATAGCTGAACTAGTTCACAAGAAATGACATATAGTTTCTTATTGATAGGCCGAAAACTCAAAAAGTCATTGGGACTAAATGGGTCTTTCACAACAAACTAGATGAACAAGGCATGATCACAAAGAACAAGGCCAGATTGGTAGCCAAGGGTTACTCACAAAGTGAAGAGATCGACTTTGATGAGACATTCACACCAGTTGCAAGATTGGAGGCCATCAGACTGTTTCTCACCTATGCAGCTCACAACAATTTCACGGTCTATCAAATGGACATGAAAAGTGCATTCTTGCAAGGAATTCTTAAGGAGGATGTGTATGGAGAACAACCTCCAGGCTTCGAAATTGGAGACCAAGTCTACAAGCTGAAGAAAGCTCTATATGGTCTGAACCAGGCACCAAGAGCTTGGTATGAAACCCTCACAATGTTCTTGCTAAAGAATGGGTTTCAGAAAGGAATCATCGATCAAACTCTATTCAGAATAGAACGATCAGCTGAGATCTTGAGGTTCAAATTTATGTGGATGACATAATATTCGGATCCAAGAGCAAAGATCTCTGCAATCGATTCGCACAGCTAATGCAAAGCGAATTCGAGATGAGTATGATGGGAGAAATGACATTCTTCCTAGGACTCCAAGTAAAGCAACTCAAGGATGGAATCTTCATCAGCCAAGCCAAATATACCAAGGAGCTTGTCAAGAAGTTTAGAACCGACAAGGGAAAAGATCTCAAAATTGTAATGAATACGTCCGTACATCTGACTCTCGATGAAGATGGAGAATCAGTCAGTCAAATGCACTACAGAGGAATCATTGGATTCCTTCTCTACCTGACCACCAACTGACCAGATATCTCCTACTCAATCGGACTGTGTGCAAGGTTCCAAGCCAATCCGAAGAAAAGTCATCTTGAAGCAACAAAGAGGATTATGAAGTATCTCAAGGGAACTATAAATCTTTGATTATGGTATCCCGGAGATGACAGCTTGAGTCTAACCGGATACTCATACTCAGACTTCGGAGGATGCAAAATTAATCGAAAGAGCACCAGTAGAACATGTTAGTTTCTTGGAAACAAACTGATATCCTGGTTTAGCAAGAAGCAGCACTCAGCTCCCACATCAACAACTGAAGAGGAATATGTAGCTGCTGGAAGCTGTTGTGCTCAAATCTTATGGATGAAGCAACAACTCAAGGATTACAAAGTGGAGACTGAAGAAGTGTCAATCTACTGTGACAACAATAGTGCTATTGCAATATCTCAAAATCCAGTATTGCATTCAAGGATGAAGCACATTGATATCATGCACCACTTCATCAGAGATCATATCGAGAAGAAAAACATATGTATCAGATATGCCAACACGGAGAAATAAATAGCCGACATCTTCACCAAGCTATTGCCAGAAGCTAGATTTGTTGAGCTATGCATCCAATTGGGATTGCTTAAACTAACTTCAAAGGAGGATGACGATCATCCAATAGAAGGAGTGAAAAGGAGCACTCCCACTAATGATGAGAACTGACTAAAGAGGGCATAAGTATTCTGAACTTTGCAGCTTAAACTGATACAACCCATATCAATTCTAAAAAGAATGGCAAAAGGCTGCAAGAAAGCTGTTGAAAATAAGTAAACTGATTGCAGAAGGCATCAATTCTCAACCAGTCATATTCAACTAATAAGAGCAGTTGAATTCAAAACTGACTGATGAAAACAAAGCTTCAACTAAGGGAAGTAGCTGACAAGCTTAGGCTAAGCAAAGCTGAAGAGGACAGCTTAAGCTGACAAGGAGTCAAAGCTGGAAAGACTCCAGCTGGAACTGATCACTCCAAGCCAAGAGGATCATCAGTCGAGAAGGCAACTGTTAACGTCAGTAGCTCAAATGCCACGAGGAGACTGGAGGAGAGCAAAATCAGATAAGTTCAAATTGAATTTATTACTGAACGGTAAAATAACGTGTCTCTTAAATATTACCATTGGACCCACTCTCTCTCCCCTCATTAATCTCAAATGGATAAATCTGAAATAAAAATTGGTGGATTAATCGGAACTGTTCAATTTTAATTCCTTTATACCGTTGGATTCACCAATTGCTTGAATCTATAAATAGGTCAGCAGCTTCTTCAACTCTTTATATAGCTGACCACAAAAATTAAGCACGCAGTCTCTCAAAATTCATCCAGAATCCCTCCTTCATCTTAAACTCTATGAACAACTTCGAGTTACCACTTTGAAATGGCCCAATATTCTTCCATCCCTATTAGAAGACCTCGCAACTTCAGAATTTCTGGAGATAAGTCAAGAGTATTTTGTGAAGACATAGGTCATGACAAAATACTAAGTCCAACCAACACCAGACGATTCACTAACTTCTCTCAGTTAGGGGAAGTGATTCTTACTCTAATTGGAAATGCACATCTGAAGAAGTACATTGAAAGTGCTCCCACAACAGTATATCCAGAGGCGGTAGCAGAATTCTTTCTCAATTCCTTCAACGAGGAAGATTTGTGGTTAATCACAAGTGAAGTAAGGGGGATACATGTTATGATCACTCCTTCTGTTCTATGAAACATCTTTGGGCTATCAGAAGGAAGGGAAATGGTGGAAGAAACAACTGTGAATACAAGATACTGTTACAATAGATGGACTACTACTCTAGCCACGGAAGATTTTCAGAGTACCCATTCAACATCTAGATTTCAAAAGGAATTTCAAGTCCTATCAGCAGTAGCCACACAGATGATGGTAGGATCGTGCGAAGGACACGATGAAATGTCAGAATTAAAGTACAAAATCTGCAATGCCATCTGGGAAGTAAAAGGAATAGATTGGGCAACATTCCTCTTCAAGCAGCTAAAGAGGTTTGTAGACATAGTGGAAAAAGAAACAAGAAGTAGCTTCTGCTTTCCACAAAAGATGTACTACTTCAACCGAATCAGTTTCATTCTAAAAAGCTATTTCCTGACTTAATGGTGGAGGAAACAAATTATCAGTTGGTGGATCCTGATGATTTTGTTCCAAAAGTAGCAGAAGGAACACTACCTCCACTAATATTTAGAGAGCCACAATCACGCTTGAGGCAGAAATTCATACCCTTTATTCAAGCACACAAAGGAAAAGGAAAGACATGTCATAAGATCAATAGTTTAGTCATCTCATGACTCTGATGATGTCCTAAATGCTGTTGATAGATATCAATCCTCAAGAGAAGAGGATAAAGAAGAAAGGAACTCCAGGAGAAGTCCATTTGAATGGAAGACTATCTCTCCAACACAGTCTGAAACAGTTGACAAGCTAAATGAAGGACACCAAAATGTCAAGTATCAGCTGAGGATTGATCTCTCAACTGGAGGGTATCTACCGACTGCGGAAAAGACTCTTCCCAGAGCTCAACAACCAAAAAGGCAGCGGTCGGGGAAGGCCTCAATCAAAACACTGATAAAGAGCATGAAAGAGCAGGTAAAACAACTCTCTGACTTCATCATAAAATTGGAAGCTTGATCTAAAAGTGATGGTTCTAAAGACTCTTCGAGCGAGAATATTCCAGACAACTTCCAGACCGCAAAGAAAAAAGAAAAACTGATCGCAAGAAGAGCTGAAGGCTTCAGAAGTCAGCTGACTAGACGCCTTAGGAAACTTCTTGTAGATTAGTCTATTTTCTAAATATTTTTCTTTAATAAAACTCTTTTGGCTCAATTAAATGCCTGTGTCAAAATTTATTATTTTGACGGCTGGTCCAAAGCTCAAAATCAAAAGCCAAAATAAAATGACAAAGGGAATTTAATTCTTTCAACTAATATATTTATGAGTCTCCTTCCTCACTCATAAAAAACCTCTTTGCCAAAAATTTGAGGAGAACATAATATACCAACACATTTAACATCCACTGCATTCTTAAAGAAAGAAGATGCAGTCTATCAAGAGACTTTTCTTCTCTTTAAAAAGGAGTGTTCTCTCTTTCTCTCAAAAAGAAAAAAAGCTTCAATTCAAACTCAGCCAAATTTTTTTCAAAAATGACAGAAGCTTTAAAAGCTCTTACCTCCTTCAAAGAGCAAATGATGAGAGATAAATTTATGGAAAGACAGAAATTTCAATTGATTCTTTAAGAATCACACAACCCTTTTCTTCTGGTCAATCTTCACAAGACTGGAATTCTGCATTACCTAGAAACTCCTCCAAAATTCTTCTGACAAAACTTGGTAAGTGAGTTCTTGCTTCACGCAAAGGTCACTGCAGATGGGAAGGCTATACAATCAGTGATTCAAGAAAAGAAAATCCAAGTCACTGAAAGAAAGATTGCAGAAATCTTTCAACTTCCCAGAAAAGGCTCCAAGGTTCAAGATCTGAAAGATTCAGCTGAACCATACTGGAGAGAATAGCATGCTTCAAATTGCTCCAAGCAATTCAGTTTTACCACAGCCAAAACTGACTTGAAGCCCGAGTATGGGGTCATGCTTGATATTATGAACAAGATGATGTTCGGCACCATTGGAAGCTTGAGTCAGTTGACTCAAGAAAGATACAAGGTAATGATACACCTTGTTGAAGGATTGGAAGCTAATTGGGCAGAATTCATTTTCTCCCAATTCAAGCATAAAAAAGAAGAGGGAATCTAAAGCCAAATCTGGCAATGTAACTTTAAGCAGTTCAGATGCTAATGAAGTTCCCTATCCTCACTCCAAAAATGGATCATCAGTTGATTTTAAACTCTGCACTGATCCAGATGAGCTTATTCCCTTCATTGGAATTCCTCATCTAAATTATGGAGCTGAGTACTTCAGGAGAGCCTGCCCTCCTCTCCAACTGACTGAAGATAATATTTGCACTTTCTACAGTGGTGAATATGAAGTCAAGAGTGCTCAGAAGGATGTAACAAATCTCCTTCTCACTCACTTTACGTATGTTGCTAAGCAAGATAATCATCTGTTCAAACAGCTGCACCGGTACTTTTACTGGTACAACTGGAGACACTCAATGTCAATCCAGTCACATTTCTTGCTTATAGCCTTTCATGGCATGAGCTTTTGGCAATATGAAGAGACTTGGAGTATCAAATAGATTGGAGCCTCAAATCCATTTTCTCCAAATATTGTGCAAGTCCAGTAGATTATGAAGCATCGACTTGATAACAACATTCCAGCTAAGGCCCTACTAGCTGATGTTCAAGCTAGCTTGAGATCGCAAGGAGTTGCAACTGAAAAATAGTGTGCCAACAGTCCAGTCGATCTATGTTGCCTACAACTGAATCTTGATCCAATTCAGTTAGAAAAGGCATATCTACAAGCTGTGGGTACCACTGAAGAGATAGACTAAGATCTCTCTCATACTCAAGTAATGGAAATCCCAAGGAGTCAATATCTTGGACAAATTGGAGACAAAGACAATGAAGATACTGCTACGTCTCCAGATCTCTTTTCCAGAATTTATGTTACTCCACTTATCAAGTCTTGCTCAAGAGCTACAATGCTGATAATAAATCAGCCCAGCTCATCCTGCAGAGAAATTAAAGAGCTGACCTCCTTGAAGCTGACCACCTCAGCAGTTGCTCTTCAACAACTTCAGTATGCTGAGACTCAAGTAGGAAATGATTCCCCCCATAACATCTCCAGTTCAGGTTCCAAAAGGAAACGGTCTAATAGCTCTAAAGAAACCAGTGAAGTTAGCCCCATATGGCCACTCAAGAAGAGGAAATTCACAACGAGTCAATCAGCAGCTGCTCAACAACACTGATTCCATCAGTTAAAGGTGATATCATCAGTTCAGCAAGAAACTGACGCCTCAAGTTCCAAGTCCATCTTCTCATCAGTTGCCTGATCAATCCGCTTCGATAAGCTTCTCTACTCTCTATTCCTTTTAGCTTATTTTTGAAAAAGCTATTACTAACATTTCAAAATAAGCTTACTGTTCATCTGAGTTACCATTTAAGTTTCTATACTTAGCATTAAAGTATAACGAGATGAATTTTTCTGAGGTAAATAAATAGCAAATCTTCTGGTAAAATATTATGCTATTTATGGCAACTACTCAGATTTTTAAACCCTCAGATCTCAGTCGCTCGATCATAAATCATTAATGCCAGTGGATGGTTGAGAAGCATGCATCATTTATTCAGCTAACTTTCCTTCAAATTAGATAGCTGATTAGCCAGTAAGCACTCGATTGCTCTGGTTTTAATGCATGCAAAATTACTGCTTTAAAAGTAGCGAAGATGTTGAAGAAGAAATATATTCATCAGAGATAAAAATTCTCTCTCTAACTTCTTCATTTCCTCGCTTTGTCTTCTCACTTATCCATAGTCGCTTCCTTCTTCTCTTATATCATCGAAGAATGGCTTCATCCTTCTAATTGATGAATATGGAACTTCTGATAAAGAAGCTCATAATGGAGACTTTCTTCAAGCTCAAATTGATCATGAGAAGACCAGCATGATCTTTCACTTGTTGGAGTCATGCAGGTTCTTATCATTTATGACAACACAGCCCAAAAGGAAGCATCTTTCGCTCATAGCTGAGTTCTACTATTACACAGAAATCTCAGGACACAACATAATCTCTGTTGTTCGAGATCAGGCTTTCATCATCAACACAAATATGCTAACCGACCTATTCCAGCTCCCTGATCATGGCCCAAAGGTGTTTGAACTAGTGTTTTCTTCAAAGTTGGAGCTGTGGAATGACTGGAAACGTCTACACGTTGATCACAGAGACTTCTCAAACAATTTGAAAGATAGTCTCTCTCCAACCATGGTCCAAATTCTGGACATCGTGGTGCACATCTTTCTGAGTAGCATCACCAACGCACAGTTCAATGACAACACCTCTCATCTTATGGCCGCAATACTTTATAGAAGGTAGACTGATTGGGCTTCCTATATATTGGCACAACTTCACTATCATGTGAGGCATGATGAGCTCGATCTAACCTCTGTCACATTCAAAGCCAAGTTAGGATTTGCAAATGGACTCAGTCATATCATCACAGAGCAACTCGGAACAGTCCCTGGTGGATACACTCTCACCAGATGAGATCTCCTTCCTACAGTCTGCCGAAGACATGAGAATGTAACTGGCCACCCTAGGAAGTCGAGACTTCAGCTCATGGAGGACCATAACCCAGCTAAAGAAAAGCAGCCGCTTCTTTATGCTGATCCTCTAGCTGACGCAGGACAATCCCTGACTGATAGTGACTCTTACACTTGTACAAGTGATGAGTCTACTGCACCTGCAACCAGCGAACCTCCTTATGTTGCTGCCCTAGAATCTCTGTAAGAAGGCTTCAATGCAAGCCTTGACCAATAACTGAATAATTGTTTTGGTAATATAAGGGAGCACAATCCCTTTCTCTTCGAACACCTTCGAAGATATCTCCAGTATCACCTCTGGAGGTACCAGGTGGATGATACTACCATGTTAATGATGGCAGACAAACGAGGCTACTCATATTGGACTGAAGAAGGTGAATGGAGCAGAAGCTGGATGAACTATCCACTTAATATGCATCCATCAGTCCCAGAAATCATGGATTCCATGATTCAGAGGATCCAAACCTTGGTGCCTCATGTTGCACCCCTTTCTAAACATGAGCCATCAAACTCATCTACAACTCCTCTTCAAGAGGATGCCATCATCACCATTCCGTAATAACCATTTCTCAAAATCGTATCAACCTCTTCTCCTTGGCAAGATCAACTATCCTTCTCAGATCTTGACCAGCTGATGGCGACAGAGGAGTCTCATCCATGGTTGTCCGCTCCTGTACCTGCACCTCAAGCTCCCCTCATCACCAACAACTTGTTGGCTACTTCTTTCTCCTATCTACCACCGTTGTCATTGCCTTATTATGACTTCCATCAACTCGTCCTTTTGGATGATGCCAAAAAGGGGGAAGGATATATTGATGATGGAAAATCATATGTTCCAACATATGATTTCTGGCAAGGTGATATAACTCTTTGGGATGAGGTCCAAAGAGAAGTTCAAAAAGAGGTACAGCTTCAAAGGCAAGCTGCCTTTCAGGGGGAAGCTACCCATCAGGGAGAAGCTATTTGTGAGGGGGAAGTCCAACTTGAGCATTATCCAGCTCATGATTACCGTTGGACTTGGGAAAATGCTCAGCTGAAATAACAGCAAGAATGGGGTATTTACAGCATACCATGTATCTCTCCCTGCAAGTTTGAAAAAGGAGAATCGAGCAAGAGAAGACGGAACTAAGTGGTTAACAGTTCCAACTGAAGAAGGAAGTTTAAAATATCAAATTCTGATATGCTCTCTCTTTCTCTCTTACTTCCTATAATTCTTCATCATCTATGCTCAAGTAGTTTCTAAAACATGCTCTTTTGTTTATAATACAAAATATCCTGATCATGCTGATTTGTCCATTTGAATAGCTTAAGGCCTTCCATACGCTCAAAATTAATTGAAAATTAGCATGATAATCAGAATTGAGCTATGTTTAGAACTGAAACATTTGAAGCTTTTCAACCTGTGCAAATGAGTACTCAGATATCTGAAGGTCATTTTAGCTGTATTTCTCATAAGCAAAACTCTGATACCTTACAGATAAAACTCGTTGAGCTAGGTGATCCCTAGTACGCTATTCTCGGATTAGCGAGGCAACCCCTCCCTTTTCCTATCAGCGGCATGTCATAGAGTGCAGTAGATGACAGAAGGAGCTACAGGGTACCAAAGAAAAGTAAAGGTTTGCAGAAATTGGAAGGACTTTTGCGTTTTGCTTTCCATTATCTGTATTTATATTTTGGATATTCTGTTATAGTTTTTATTAAAGATTGAGTTAAAAGTTTAGCCCACTGAGTGCTTTAGTACTCACGCCCAAAATATTTTCAAAATGTTTTTCACAGGTTGAGATGCTGGAGGTGATGACTCGATGTACTATTGTGGGTTGATCATGCATTGCCGTCTCGTTGAGACTAAATTATTTCTCGTGAGTATGTTGTTATGTGATACAATATTACTCTATTGTTTTCCGCTTAAACTCTAATACAGTTGCCCCATAGTATGATTGCATGCTATGTATTATTTTTGGGCTTATCTGAATTGTATTCTTTATTGAATCATGATAAATAAAGTCCCATTTCTTTTCCATAGATCTAAGCATGTCTCTTTACAGTTTTCGACCTATGAGTTGATCATATTTGGTTGAGTCTTGGATTTTGTTTATTTTTCAGTTGACCTAGGAATGGGTCTTATCTTGATTAATTGGTTATGTCCTATGAATGAGACATAAAATAGTTTATTTGCCTCTGACCTATTGATGGGTCTTAGTTGCTGTGACTTATGGGGAGGTATTGTTTATTTGAAGAGTCAGAATCCTATCTCTTAATTGTTGGATTCTGTTTGAATTTGATTGGCCTATGAATATGCATTCTTTTGACTTGATTGAATTATTTGACTTCGTTGATACGTTGAAAGGCATGGATTTCTTCTAATTACAGAGGTTATGCTGCCCAAATTTCTGGAAAATATAACCTATTCTTGTTCTAAAGCTATTTCATTTGATTATCCTAAATAACACTTCCTTTTTGAGTAACACCCCGACCTTCATTTATTATTTCTTTTGGGACAGGGACATTAATGATGACCCTCTGGATTTTGGATTATGTTATATTTTTCCTTCTATTATTCCCGTAATATCCCCGTCCTTACTCTCGGGACCGGGGCGTTACACCCATACTCTCAGAGATCATGGATTTAATGATTCACAGAATCCAGCATGGAGTACCAGCCGCAGCTCCTCTACATTTTGCAGAGCCATCCAACTCATTCTCCATACCAATAGAGTTCAACCACCCACCTCCAACTGAAGAACTCTTCACAAATTTGGCCATGATGACAACTGAACCTCAAGTTCACTCTCCACTACCTGATCTACGTCAATTCATGCAACAGAAGAGGCATCAAACTGGCAACCCTCACCATCACAAGAAAAGCCATACCCCTCCCCATATGAAGGTAACCTTGCTACTCCATTCAGCTTGTTACCACACGTTCCAATTCCATCCTTTGATCTACAACTGCACACCCTTTTGGATGATGCCAAAAAGGGGAGAAGAGAATGAAGAAATTGAGAAGAATGATGGAAACTTTTTAAGTCTCCGAGATGAGATTCAGGGGGAACCCTCGCAGTTTCAGGGGGAAGTATAGCCTTAGGGGGAAGAAATAAGGACTGTAGAAACTGCTGGAGAAGAGAGGTGTCAGCCTCAGAGGAAGTTTGGGGAGATGTCTGGAGAAATGCTAGAGATGGGACACATTTGTCTCAGGGAAAAGTTTGGGGAGACGTCTGGAGGAATGCTAGAGAAAAAGGGGAATCTAGCAATTGTTGGAAGAGATGAAGAAGAAGGAGATGAGTACTAGCTGAAGAAGTGTAGCAGCTGAAGAGCTAGAAATTAAAGAAGACGAAAAAGAAAAATTGTTGTAGATTGAAAGACATCTAATCAGTTTACAAAATCAGCTTCTTAGCTAGTTTTCTTGCTTGATTGTGTACTCTCTTATACACAAGTTGAAAATTTCTTAAAATCAGTTTTTCCTTCATTGCTAAATTTTGCCATGTTTTGGACATCATCAAAAAGGAGAAAATTGTTAGGAAAAACTATCAAGAGTTTTCCTGACTGAGGTTTTGATGAGATGTCAAAATATGTCAAAATATGCAAAGAGCCTTGAAAAGCTGAAAAGATATCAAGCAGAAAACTAAGGTTGATCAAAACAAAAAATTGAGCTATCAAAGCCTGAAAATGATCAATCGAAAGAAAGAAAGAAAGAGAAATGAAAAGAGAGAAAAGAAAAGAGGGAGAAAAGAAAAGAGAGAAAAAAAAATCCAGCCCAACAGCTATGGAAAAAAGAAAATTGTAGCTTGATTTCTAGATCAGTAAGCAAGTCAAGTAAAACTGAAAGATGAGAAATTACCAATTCAAGGCACCGGTTCAAAAGTCCCTAATTCCAGCTGAAGAAGATTACCAGTTGAAGAAAGGACCATTTCTAGCTGAAGGAGAATTCGAGCTGAAGAATACACCAGTCCAAGGTACGAGCTGAAAGATATGCCAGCTCAAGAAAGTTCTAGCTGAAGAATGAAGTTCCAGCTGAAGAATGTACCAGTTTAGAGGATACCAGCTGAAGACGCATCAGTTCAGAAGTCCAACTGAAGAAGCGCCAACCCAACATCCAAACTGAAGACCAGTTCAAAGAAGTTCCATTTAGAACATCACATTTCATTTCAAACATAATGGGCATATATTCTATTCAAAATAATCATTCAATATCATCTGGGCACAAAGTCCCACGATTTTACCATCATGGATAAGAGTCCCTTTCATACATAACCATCATCATATGGACACATAGTCACAAAATGATACCATTATCCTTTCAAAATCGTCATTGGCGCAATTTTTCATAAATACCATCAATGTGGAGGATGGTCCTTATCCACATTTCCATTTTGAAATCAGTGAACATGAGATTTGGAGAACCGAACACTCCGTAACAATAATCAGAGTAAGTGGAAAAGAACGTAGTGCATTTATTCAGACTTGAAAGAAAGCATGTTCTCAGTTAGACTCTATATAAAAGAAACATATACATCAAACGATAGCCCTTCAGCCTTAGCACATCCGTCCACCATCTCGCAGATCATCCTGAAAATATTTAAAAAGATTTTTGGGTGTGAGTACTAATGCACTCAGTAGGTACATTTGAGAAAAAAAAACTTCACAATCATTTTATCAAACGGAATATCCAATCATATTTTAAACATATCATGGAAAACTTTTAAAATAGAAAATTTGAGAATTCCATCTATACTAAATCATTTTAGTTCCAACATTGCACGCCACTCTCCCCTAGAACGCTTACGGTGAGTCGATTCGTGTACACAACCCAGCTGCTTAAGGTTGGACACTGCCCTGTTTGCTTAAGGCTCGATATCGTGAACCATTATAGTTTCGTCACCAAAAATAGTAGTAAGACTTACATGAGTCAGGAGAGCACATTAAATATAGTCATGAGTTGGATATCAATCAAATTCATTTAATAAATATCAGGGCTTAATAACCCGAAATATATTTTTATATAATAAAAACCCACCTGGAAATCAGATCTGAAATAGCTAGATCTAGATTCTGCTTTTGGTCTCAACTAGAAGTCTCCTTCTTCTGTGCCTACAAGATTGTCCGGTAACTTAGTTTCGATGAAAGACTACCATTAGGTCAAAATCTAACCTTTCTTAGCTATGAAGTAAATATTATAATATCTATTATCTTAATACGCAACACCTGGGTTATCAAAATATTTTGACTCTTAAGGGAACTTTACTCAAGGTAATTTTATAAAGAAAAACCCTTTTGGAAGTTTTCGCACACAAGGTGGTCAAACCCGTATCTTAAAATTAATTCGGTACAAATAAATTCATACCACAAGATCTGCCCATTGGAAAAATATGAAACTTTAAATAAAAATTCTATAATTTGAGATGGAACAACTTTTGAGGCTAAAAAGACGATACGACTATCCATGAAGGGTAGATCCGAAAAAGACTACAATTTAATATTCGGATACCCAAAATATACCCGAAATTAAAAAGTGACAACATAGAAAATGTATACAAAAATATATAGAACATAAAACCCAAAAGACACTTTTTGATTCAGCGACCCAAAAGAGATCGTCGGTTTATGACGATTGTGGTGGTGGAAATTATTGGTGAATTGGTGATGATGAATGGCGGTGGTATTGGTGGTTTTGGTTAATTGGGGTGAGGTGGTGATTGTTGGTTGATGGTTGGTGGTGGTGGGGTGATTGATTGTTTGGGTGGGTGGTTGGCGGTGGTGGTGATCTTTGATGGCGGTCACTATAAAATTTTCATCATGATCGTCTGTCAAATCATCTTTTCAATCACGTATTCATGATCTATGCATTGACACCTTCAAAATGACTATTTCGGAATTGAAATAGGAAATTAGGGACATACCTTCTCTAGAAGCTGCTCGGCATTTTGATTTTGAAATGAATGAAAACTGAAACCTTAAGCTCCTATTTATAGAGGAAAAATAAATAGGATAATAACGAATAAAAGAAAGAGGATAATCATGGAATAGGATAAGGATGGAAAGATAATAGGATAATTACAAATAGGATAATATTTTGAATAAGAAATTGGATAATGACGGACTTGCCTTATGTTATGCAAATTTATTACCATTCAACTTAAAATTGTGCCAAGTGTTCATTTGAAATCGAAATTAGAAACTTCAAAGTTTGATACAATTCTTGAAACTTTTTCTATCAACCCGAGAAAAAAAATCAGAACATATTTTTAAAATAGGTTTTTGACCAAATTAATTAAATAGATTTCTCTGGCTGCGATTTTCCTTTATTTGAATCCTTTAAGGACCCAACTTATTTTCTAACTTACCAAAGGGTAACATAAGTCGAATAAAACCTTCTAAAATATTTCGAGGTATTACAAAATTGAAGTCGAAGTGTTTCAATTGCGGTCAGTAGGGATATTGGAAATCTGTGTGTCCTAAAAAGAAAAAGAGAAAGGGTACGTCTCACTCTTTAGTTGTTGAAACATGTTTAACTACTTGTTCTACCCAATCTTAGGTAGTGGATACTGGAGCAACTGATCATGTTTGCATGGCCTTACAGTGGTTTCTGGTGAAAAGGCAGTTGAGTGATGGCAAGATTACCGTCTACATGGGCAATGCTACGAAAGTGGCAGCTGTTGCAGTGGGAGACGTGACTTTACCCTTTAGTAGTGATAAGATTCTTGTTTTAAAGGATTGTCTTTATGTGCCTGGTTTTAGGCAGAACTTAATTTCTATTTCTAAATTTTGTATGAATGGATATTATGTTACTTTTTGAATGGATATTCTGTTTCATTTGATTGCAAGGTCGTTATCACAAGTGGAAAACATTTTATCTGTTCTGGCACATTGGATGGACATCTTTATATACTTAATCCTATTCAAAACACTGCATAAATGCAATTATTGAATACATTGATCATTAACCCTAATAAAAGGAAAGAACCTTCGAAACTGAATTAAACTTATCTTTGGCATCTGAGACTTAGTCATATTAACCTGAAGAGGATACAAAGGCTGATAAATGATGGACCATTGTCTTCATTGGTCTTGGAAACGTTTCCTTTGTGTGAATCCTGCTTGGAAGGCAAAATGACTAAGCGAACCTTTTCGTCTAAAGGAAATAGATCTAATGAGGTATTAGATTTAATTCACTCTGACTTATGTGACCCTATGTCAGTTCAGGCTCGAGGAGGGTATAAGTATTTCATCACGTTCATTCATGATTACTCAAGATATAGATACATTTACCTGTTACGTCGCAAGTCTGAATGTTTTGAGACATTCAAAATGTTTAGGGCGGAAGCAGAGAAACAAACAGGCAAAAATATCAAGACACTGCGTTCTGATCATGGTGGTAAGTACCTCTCGACTGAATTTAGGGATTACTTAGCAGAGCATGGGATTACATCCCAGATGACTGCGTCTGGCACTCCACAACAGAACGACATAGCTAAAAGAAGGAATAGAACATTATTAGAGATGGTTAGATCGATGATGAGCTATTCAGAATTGCCAGTTTCATTCTGGGGATATGCCCTGGAAATAGCAGCCTATATTCTTAACATGGTTCCTTCTAAATCAGTTCCTCGCACACCCCTAGAATTATGGACTGGTCAAAAACCTAGTCTAGGTCACGTTTGGATTTGGGGCAGCCCAGCATACATGCTGGATAAAGAGGCTGATAAACTGGTGCCATGTTCGGAGATAAGGTTGTTTGTTGGGTATCCGAAAGGAACAAGAGGTGGTTTATTTTATAGTCCTAAGGATCAGAAGGTCATTGTCAGCACCAATCCCGATTCTTAGAGGAAGACTATGTAATAAATCACAAACCCCGGAGTGTGATCATTCTTGAGGAGCTTCAACGTGGGAACGCAGATCCTACACCATCTGTACAAGAAAAGGAACCACCAATAACTGCAGAACGTGTCACGAAAGTATAGAAATTGCCTCATCGCAGTGGGAGGGTTGTTCGTCAACCTGATAGATTCATTAGATTGGGAGAATCTTCAAATTTTCCTGAAGGACTGAATGGATTGGATCCCAAGACCTATGACGAGGCAATACAAGACAAAGATGCAGATTCTTGGAAAATTGCAATGGAATCTGAGATTGGATCTATGGATCACAATCAAGTTTGGGAGCTTGTAGAACCACCTGATGGGGTAAAACCCATTGGATGCAAGTGCGTCTACAACGAAAGAGAGGATTTGATGGGAAGGTTGAAACCTTCAAATCTAAATTGGTGGCGAAAGGCTATAATCAGAAATAAGGGATTGATTATGAGGAAACCTTTTCACTAGTTGCCATGCTTAAGTCGATCCGGATTCTCCTGTCTATTGCCGCTCATCTAGATTATGAGATATGGTAAATGGATGTCAAGACAACTTTCCTGAATGGAACTCTTGAAGAAAACATCCATATGAAGCAACCAGAGGGATTCATTGCTAAAGACCAAGAACAGTTAGTGTGCAAGCTTAAGAGATCCATTTATGGACTTAAGCAAGCATCACAGTCTTAGAACATTCAGTTTGACGAGGTTATCCAGTCATATGGATTCGTCCAAAGCTTGAATGAGAGCTATGTGTACAAGAAGAGTAACATAAATATGGTGGCATTCCTAGTACTGTATGTTGATGATATCTTGCTTATTGGAAAGAATAAGAAGGTATTATCGAACATTAGGGTGTGGCTGTCCAAGCAATTTGATATGAAGGATTTGGGAGAAGTTGGACATGTCCTTGGCATTAAGATCATTCGAGATCGCCAGAAGAGGATGTTGTGCTTATCCCAGGTGACCTATATCGATACAGTGCTAGCTAGGTTTAGCATGCAAGATTTCAAGAAAGATTTTATACCTTTCAGGTATGGAATTCATCTATCCAATGATATGTGTCCCAAGACATAGGCTGAGATATATGAGATTAAAGAGGTTCCATATGCTTTGGATGTGGAGAGCCTCATGTATGCTATGCTATGCACTAGGCCTGATATATGCTATGCGGTTGGCATGGTAAGCAGATATCAGTCTAACCTTGGAAAAGGACACTGGACTGCAGTAAAGAATATTCTCAAGTACCTGAAAAGGACTAGAGATTATATGCTGGTATACTGCACTGATAGTCTCATTCCTTTAGGTTATACGGACTCAGATTTCCAAGCCGATGAAGATCAAAGTAAATCTACCTCAGGTTATGTATTTATCTTGGGAGGCGGAGCCATTGTGTGGAGGAGTATCAAGCAGAAATGCATCGCTGACTCCACCATAGAAGCTGAATATGTAGCTGCCTCTGAGGCTGCAAAGGAAGTCGTCTGGCTCCGGAGCTTCTTGTTGGACTTGAGGGTGGTTCCTGATTTGCCTATGAGTATCACGATATACTGTGGTAACTCTAGTACAGTGGCAAATTTGAAGTAACACAGAGCCCATAAGGCAAGTAAACATATAGAGATAAAGTACCATCTTATACGAGAAATCGTTAAGAGAGGAGATGTTACAGTGGTCAAGATTGCATTGGAGGACAACATGGTTGATCCATTCATGAAGAGCCTACTGGCTAAGACCTTTGATGGTCACGTGGAGAAAATGGGAGTGAGATGCAGACCCGAGATTGCATTTTGAGATTTGTTTATAGTTTGAGAGATTTGCCAAGTTTTTATGTTGTACTTCAAAGACATGCTTTAAGTATAAGTGGGAGATTGTTAGGATTGTATACTGAAAGCTTGTCTTTGTGTACTATTAACAATGTTTTGACAATATAGATTGATTATTATTGCAGTCACTGTTTGTGCATATTATTTATTGTTATATTTATATATACATATTTCCTTATACTTGCATTGTAGATGATATAGTATGGGTAAACACATGGTAAAGATCAAATCATCGAGTTCCTTGCAAAGTATTAAAAGGCTCGTGGTTGAGATGATCCTGAACCAATCATTGTATGCCGTAGAATAATCTGATAGTTAGTTTATCTTAACTAACTGATTATTCTAATACAGTGACATGTGTATTGAGGAGGATCACGACAGGATACTATTCTCTAATCTGACCCTAAAATAAGAGAATAAAGATCCACAGAGTTCGGGTTTTTAAACCTTGCACAGTGGCGGATATATGTGTGTTATGTCTATTGCTTTGATTTATCAGTGGGTGAGATTCTTGATAGAGTCAATAATCTTGATATCTTGGGTAGTAACATTTACATACATGATGGGTCGTGGACTGTGTATGGTCACCATATCCTGGTGCGCCAGGTTGATGATGTCCCCTTGAGTAAACATAAGTGCATGTGAAATCCTACATGTGGAATTTATTCCGTACATGGTAAAGCTTGTGTGGTATTGCTCTAGGAATGGAATAATTAATTAATTATAGCTGTCAGAGCTTACATAATTAATTAATGGACATTATATCTTAAACATGGGGAATAGCTGGACTAAAGAAGAATGCATTGAGTAAAAATGTATTAAATTGGTAGGTCAGTGTTATTTCTTTAGTAGAATAAAAATAACACTTAATTTATTTAATTATATCCTAGTGTTGAATATTGGATATTCTTGTAGATCCCTACTGTAGCCCAAATAATACCTTAATGGACTAAAGGGAATGGAACAAGAGGAGAGACCCAACCCATTAGGGTTGGGGGACACAGTACATGCCTCCCTCTCTATTAATTAGAGAGGAGAGAGGCGTGTATGAGATATACATGCAGCCGCTCTCTCTCTCAAATTGCTCTCTTGATTCTCGTAGGTTATCCATACACGGTTTATTAGTTTATAGCCCACTCTAAATCTAAAC
The DNA here is from genome assembly GCA_026008535.1 of Perilla frutescens. NCBI lineage: Eukaryota > Viridiplantae > Streptophyta > Magnoliopsida > Lamiales > Lamiaceae > Perilla > Perilla frutescens. The sequence goes on from BRKX01000005.1 coordinate 12,220,418, forward strand.
GGGTATTGGAAATATAATAAAAGATTGAGGAGTATCTCTGCAGCTCCAAGAGGCGTCGAGTACAGTGGGAAAGAAAGGCCATTCGACTGTTTCTTCTACAATAATCAGATTAGACCTGTAATCTCGTGAGCAACTCTACTCTGTCGTGTAAGTTAGATCCTGTGGGGCGTAATTCGAAAAAATCCCAACAGTCTTCAGCTGGCCTTATACTGGATACATTGCCTTCATCTTCTAGTCCAACTTCAAACTCTTCTAGAACTGTGTGATCCACATAGTCCTGCGAGTTATCAGTTTTGCTAGGTAGTACCTGAACTGATGTATTAGATGCTTTTTTGTTCCCATACTCATTGGCAAACTCATCAAAAAAACAACATGATATGTTATTTCCACAACAAGTGTTCGTTTATTGAACACTCTATAAGCTTGTGCATGAGGGGAATTATAGCCAAAAAAGATTTCCTCATCAGCTTTGGCACTGAAAGTTTTCAGTTGACTTTTGCCATTGTTGTGAATATAACATTTAGAGCCAAATACTTTGAAGTATGAGATAGATGGCTTACGACCCTTATATCATTTAGAGTTATGTGAACTGACAATGGCGGTTTTGTTTTGAGTGTGGCACGCTGTGTTGACTGCTTTGGCCCAGTAACAATCAGCTATGTTGGAATCAGCTATCATTGCTCGAGCTGCTTCCTTGAGAGTGCGGTTTCTCCGTTCAGCTACACCATTTTGCTATGGAGTTCTGGTAGCTGAGTGCTCGTGAGTTATTCCCAGTTCACTGAGAAAACTGATGATCTGCTGGTTTACAAATTCAGTTCCATTGTCTGAACAGATTCATTGAACTGATCTTTCTCTTTCAGTTTGCAGTCTTCTAACCATCACTGATAGCTTAGAGTAGGTTTCGTTCTTGCTTCTGAGAAACTCTACCCATGTATATCTTGAGAAGTCATCGACTACTACGAGAGTGAATCTTTTTCCTTTGGGAGTTAGTGGTCTAACTGGCCCAAATAGATCCATGTGTAGCAGTTGGAGGGGAGCAGTTGTCCCTAGAAGATGACTTCTATTTTTAAATGATGACCTCACTTGCTTTCCTTTTTGGCATGGCCCACAAATGCCAGTTTTCTTGAAAATCTCCTTGGGAAGCCCATCAACTAACTCCTTCTTGGCTAAGTGGTTGAGGGTTTTGAAGTTAAGGTGATTTATTCGTCGCCATAGCCAGCTTACTTTAATGATCCCTTTGATAGAAAGCAAGCCTCTCCATAGCCTATTGACCAGTCAACAACATACATGTTGCCTTTCCTTATGCCAGTTAGGAGGATTACTCCAGTTGACTTATCTCGTATGTCGCATGAGCTTTGACTGAAATCAACTGTATATCTATTGTCACATAGCTGACTGATGCTGAGAAGTTTGTGCTTCAGTCCTTCTACATGGGAGACTATTGACTACCACTTTTCCTTTGACTACGAACCCTTCTCTAATGGTTCGGCTTCTGGAATTGTCTCTAAATGTGACTAATGGGCCTTTTATTTCCTTCTAACCTTCAAGATCCTCACTGTCTCCCATCATGTGTTTTGAGCACCCGCTATCAAGAAACCAAACCTCCTTGGTCCTCTTCTTCAATAGGATGCCATTTTCCTCTTCCTCCTCGTCAGCCATGAGGTAGAACAATGCCTCATCTTCAGAGCTATAGACATCTAAATCGATTTCTGAAGGGTAGTCCGAATCATCTAGCATGGCATTCTCTGTGTTGGTCATCATAGCTTTCCTCTTAAAAAAGCTTTTCTTCACTCTGGCCTTTTTATCTTCAGGGAGCTCTGGACACTCATATCGATAGTGTCATTGTTTATGATAATGGAAGCATTCTCCTATGCTTCAGTTGGCTGCACTGGGTTGTTTAGAAGGCGGTTAGTTCCTTTTGCCTCTGGGCTCCTCATCAGTTTGAAGCAAAATTGATGATTGATATCTGATCTTTTTAAGCTTTTCTAGCACCTTGGTGACTGGCTAAATATGCTCATTGATGTCTTCAGTCAAGCTCTCTTTCTCCTCAGCTGCTTCTCGTCTTCGATCAGTTGAGCCTCCTGGTTGTTCTCTGGCTAGAGAACTTCTTGGTCAGAAGATGTTTCTTCCTCGGGCTTCTCCAAACCGATTCCTTTCTCCATAGAAAGCTGCATCCTGTACTGATGATGTGGATGCATCTCTTTTTCAGTTTAGGCTATACTTGTGAGCTTTAAGAGAACCAAAGAGTTCTCTTGGGGTGATGTCGTTTAAATCTCTTGACTCCTTTGTATCTATCACCTTCATATCCCATTCTTCGGTGAGATTATCCAAGATCTTGGAGTTCATCTCATTATTGGGATATTTTCTTCGTAGATTATTCATCTCATTGATGATGCCTAGAAATATCATTTGAATGCTTGAGATGGTTTCATATGAGTGCATTTTGAAGGATTCGTATCTGTCCACCACCAGTTGGAGCTTATTTCCTTTAATTGCTTCGGACTCCTTGCATAAATCAGCAAGCAAGTACCATATCTCCTTAATAGTTTGGAAGTTCTTAATGTCCTTAATTCGATCCTCATCCAGAGTTTGAAATAATACAGCTTAGGCTACAAACTGTAGATTCTTCAACTTCTTCTCCTCGCTTGTGAGAAGATGCGTTAGCTTTGAGATCCTGGCTGGTTGATTGATATTAACAATATGTGCCTCATTCTCCATCATGATGGTGGTTGGACCTTGTTCAGTAACTTCCCACATATTTTCGTGGATTGAGCAGAGGTGCGCCTTCATTCTCCTGCTCCAGTTATCATAGTTCTCAACTGTGATACCCCGATCCTTTTGCTAAATTATAAATTATAATTTTAGTAAATGATTTCAAGTTAATATTTTTTCAATATTAATCATGTGAGTATGTTTGTATTATGCCGTTATTTTAATGCAGGTTGTTCCACTCGAGCCGATACGTCTTAGCACACAGTGGTATTATACTGAGTGTATAATACAGTTTGAATTTTTAATCTATAAAAATGTCGAGTTATGTGATAAAGAATGGTTGTAATTGCATTTAATTTTATGTAATTTTGGTGTGTGCATTAAATGAGTAGTAAATATGTTTTGAAAATTCAAGTTGTGTATTGTATGTGTTTTCGAATATAGCATAAATCGAGGGTCTCGCTGAGTTTTGGTAGGGTTTCGTCTAGAGGTCATAACTTTTGACTCGGTTGGAACCATGAGGCCCATAAGTACTCAAATCGAAGATCTTTCAAAAATCTACAAGTCTAGCACGACCATCAGGCGCGACCTGGTCCAGGCCGCGTGGCAGAGGCTCTGCAACACGACCTAGAGGCGCGACCCGTTGGGGCCGCGTGACACCACTTCAGAGAGCTGTTTTTCTTTGTCTCAAACGCGATCTCCGAGCGCGACCACCCCTAGGCCGCATCCCGTTTCAGAAATTTCAACCTATAAATACCACACTTTACTCATTTCCTCTTCATTTCTTATTTCATTTGGGCGATTTATCTTCCAAATTCTCTCAACATGTTCTTCAAGTTTTGGAGTGGAATCTCTCATCATCCTCCATCATCTAAGGTAACTTCATACCCTCTTCACCTTAGTGATTAAACACCATTTCCATGTTGATTTGGATCTAGGGTTTATGCCCAAATTTTAGGGTTATCAATTTCATTGATTTTCTTGCTTTGATATCTCAAACATATGATTTATTTACTCCATTGAAGCTATATGTCAAGTTATATCGAATTCCTATGGTTCATTGATGCTAGAGTTGGGATTTTTGCCCTAATTTCCCCTTGTTTTGTTGATATTGGTTGGAGGTGTTGTAATGGTTTTATGAAATTGATTTTCATGTATGTTAGAGCCCTAGGATGGAGGTGCTTGTATTTGAAATATTGAGTTTAAAGGATTTAAATTGAGTCATGATCATGTGGTTTGAATGTGTGCACGTAATGTGTTCGATTAAATGTCTCAAAGAGTTTTAATGTGTTTTTTGAATCCAAAATCATAGTATGAGCTTGTATATCCATGATTATATATGTGGATATGTTTGAAGACCTTAAAACAAAGTATAGCATGAGTTTGGTCTAAATTATGATTTAATTGTATAACTCGACATCTAAAATGAAAAGGGAATTGAAGGGTGCTTGGTGACGTATTGGGGCTCGAGGTGGACGACTTGTGCACAGCCAAGAAGTATTTCAAAGGTTGAGAAAGATTCAAAAGCGTCTCATAAGGTGGGGTAACTCTAAACTGTGAACACGTGTAAGGTTATAGTTGTTGTTGTGCTTTAATTGTATAAATATGAAGGGTCTTCGGACTAGTGAATGAAAGAGACCCTTCGGGGCAAAACAGAGATCCTTCGAGGTCGACAAAAGAGATCCTTCGGGATCGATAATAGACTCATTAGTGTCCTTCCTAGGGGGTAGTATGTCTGCGGGCATCCCTACAGGGACAAAGACGTTCATTAACGGTGGCATCATGATGTTTGGACCCTGCGGGGTTGAGACTAGTGTCCACAAAGTAAAGAAAAGTCCATATGTTATATTTTCACTTGTGCAATTGGCTATAACTGTTTACAGTGTTCCCCACTGAGTATGTTGTTAAATACTCACCCCATTCATTTAATGAATTTCAGGTTGAGGAGTCAAGGCCCGAGTAGGAGCGTTGTGAACACAAGAGAACCCCACAAGCTTATGTTTATCTTTTTACATGCTCTTCTTTTGAAATACTCATATTATTCTTAGTACATTGATCCGTCTGTTTGCTTTAATGATCAATGATTATTGGGGATGGGAATAGCCCGATCTTTTATAAGTATGCTATGGCAACTTAACATATTATGTATATGTTTCAAAAGCGGGTCGTTTGGCCTAGGAGCCTATGATGTAAATTATATATCAATGAACCCCTATGTTGTGTATGTTAATTTAGGGTGTTAGACGGGCGGATTGAGTAAGACCTATGAGCCCGATAGGTTAGATGATTGTATGGTTGATTTGGATGGGCTTATGCAATGCTTCCGTTTGATAATATGTTGTGTGATAGGTGTGATAGTGTAGATTCGATAGATTGCACGCTAATTCGTGAAAAATTTACATTGAGAATTATGACGTCATGCCTATTCATGCTTGTTGACATAAGCTTCCACTCATTTTATTATAAGTGCATAAAATTAAGTGCCTATGCAATGCTTCCTTTAAATACCATGTCGTTTGACATATTAGGTCCGATAGGTTGTATGTTATCAATGTGAAAAATTTGTATTGGGAATTATGATTTTATTTTCTCATAATGAAACTTGACCTTAGCTTCTGCTCATAATAAAATAAGCACTCCAAAATGAGTAAATAAATTATTTGTTAAGTGACGTGGCCAAACGGAGTGGTTTGGGGCGTTACAAATTGGTATCAGAGCAGGTCTACGCTCTTGTAGACTTGTTCTGCATGTGTTTGATTTATGTATGAGAAATGTGGGTGGTTGTTCACGACGGCTACTCGGCTTGAATCCGATCCTAAGGTATGTACCTTTTTAAAGGTTTTCAAGTATGAGTAATATGAAATGGGTGTGTGTATTATTGATTTTGTCGGGAAAGAAGTTAAAGAAGTTGAAGAGTTGAAAAATCGTGATGGCATGATAAAAAAAAGAATGAATGGTCCGAAGTTGGAGAAAAGAAAAGAATGAATGGTCTGAAGTTGGACAATATAGATGATTGAAATGTATCTGTTGTCATGATCAACTATGATGTTTTAAATTCCCGATACACGCTTTAAAGAAATGAAATCTTGAAAGTTGTGTGCTTTCTTGATTATGAATTGATGAAAAGTGCTTTAGTAGTCCTCGAATTAGCCTTAAGAATGATATTAACCAAGCGAGCTAGTGTGCCAAAAAGCTATTCCGAGCTTGGCATTTCATGCAAAGATAGTGATGAATTGTTAGAGATCAGTATTCCTTCAGGAAAGAAAGCTTCTTCTAGCAAGATGGTGTATGACCTGAAGCTAGAAATTAATGATAGAAAGCTGAGAGTAGATCTCCATGTCTTGGAGATGCATGATTTCGACGTAATCCTAGGTATGGATTGGTTGAGAGAGAATCAAGCCACGATTTGATGTCGTGATCGTGAGGTCGAGTTTGATTTTTCAGGTGAGCCTTAGCTAATCTTGTATGGCGCAAGAACAAGAACAACACAGAGACTCATCACAACAATGAAGGCAATGAAGTTGTTGAGGAAGAGAAGGTGCCAAGGATTCCTCGTTAGCTTAGTGGAGTCAAATCCCACTAAAGTCCAAGTATCAGACATGCCAGTGGTGAATGAATTTCCCGACGTATTTCCAGACGGGTGGCCAGGGATTCCTCCTGACCATCAGATCGAGTTCACCATCGACCTAGTGCCAGGTGCGACACCAATATCTAAAGCTCCGTATAGAATGACGCCAAAGAAGTTGCAAGGGCTCAAAGTTCAACTTCAGGAGTTACTTGACAACAAGTTAATCCGACCAAGCGTTTCACCATGGGGAGCACCTGTGCTATTCGTGAAGAGGAAGGATGGGTCAATGCGAATATGCATTGATTATAGAGAATTGAAATGGTTAACGATCAAGAACAAGTATCCGCTGCCGAGAATTGAAGATTTGTTTGATCAACTGAAGGGAGCCGGTGTGTTTTCGAATATCAACTTGAAGTCCGGCTATCATCAATTGAGGATCAAGGAGAGTGACATCCCAAAGACGGCATTTAGAACGCGATATGGTCACTATGAGTTCACGGTGGTACCTTTTGGATTGACCAATGCACCTGGAGTTTTCATGGACTTGATGAATCGAGTGTTCCATCCGTACCTTGACCAGTTCGTAATAGTCTTCATCAAGGATATCTTGATTTATTCAAGAAGCAAGGAGCAACACGCTGAGCATCTCAGAATTGTGTTGGAGACACTAAGGAAAGAAGAGTTGTATGCAAAATTTTCAAAATGCGAGTTCTGGTTGGAGCGAGTGGCATTCCTTGATCACGTGGTGACATCAAATGGAATCGAAGTAGATCCGTCAAAGGTGGAATCTGTTAGCAATTGTAAGACGCCATCGAATGTTAATGAAGTCCGAAGATTTTAGGACTAGTGGGTTACTTTAGAAGATTTATTGAGGGGTTTTCCAAGATATCGAGTCCTTTAACGAGATTAACAAGGAAGGATGAGAAGTTCTAATGAGTGAGAAGTGCGCGCAAAGTTTTCAAGAATTAAAGTGACGTCTCATGTCAGCCCCAGTGTTGACTATTCCTGATGGGACTGAAGGCTTTGTCATCTACAGTGACGCCTCGAAGCAAGGACTTGGTTGTGTATTGATGTAGCATGGAAAGGTAGTAGCGTATGCATCAAGACAGTTGAAGGTGCATGAGCATAATTATGCGACGCATGATCTCGAACTAGCTGCTGTAGTTTATGCATTGAAGATTTGAAGGCATTATCTTTATGGGAGCAAGTGCGAGATTTACACCAACCACAAAAGCTTGAAGTACTTCTTCACCCAGAAGGAGTTGAATTTGTGTCAAAGAAGATGGTTAGAGTTGGTGAGGGATTACGACTGTACGATCTTATGTCATAATGGAAAGACGAATGTTCTAGCTGATGCCTTAAGCCGAAAGAGCTATCTTTCAACCAAACGAAGCCATTTGAAGTCCAACTGACTTGTGCTATTCCATAGCAACCTCACTAAAAAGAAGGTACGTGATGCTCAAGAAAGAGAAGACCCGAATAAAAAGATCGTTAAGAAGATAGACCTAGTATTCGGTAGATTGAGAGTTTCAGTATGATAGAAGTTTTTGTTGAGTCTATTTATTCATTCTCGTGTTAATAGAATCGATTTGTTCATTCTCTTTTGAAATTGATTTATCCTCTTATTAATTGAATCAATTGCCCTTCAATAGCTTCATATCAATTGAAATTCTCCATTTGTACCATTTGAAATTCTTTGATTATATCCACTGGGATAATTTGCAATCTTTTGAATGATACTTCTTTGATCATCAAGAATTAGTAATAGCATTTCCTTGATAGGCTATGTTGATGCCCTTGTGAAAATATTTTAGCACGGTTTTCAGTTGCTAACCGTTGATTTCTACCATATCTTTGTTATATGCAAGAACCCTTCAAGTTTATAAGTCCTCTAAAAAGGAAATGTTTTTGACATATATAACCTAGTGTTATATCTCTTCTAGTTTTTTAGCTTGTTAAAGAATTGTGATCAAGATAAAGCCCTCACTCAGAGGCATTCGTTTATTCTATTCCCACTCATAGAACTCAAGTGTGGATCTCGGAATAGAGCAGAGAGTATATAGCAGTATTCCTTTTAGTCAAGGTTGGAGGAATAAGAGATATTATTTCCTAGTAGGAAGTAGAATCGAAGTAAGTGCCAGATAGTATTCTCTAAAGTTTAAGATGTGTGTTTCCAAGAAGATTTCTCAGCTCGTTGTGTTTAGAGGCGATCTAAGGAATGTCGGCATGTAAGTTCCGAGTGTGTAGTTAAAAGTCCAGACATGCGATCATTACGCCTGCAAGCGATGGTGACCACCAGCAGGAGCCACGAAGTCAGACGACTGCTTTAAGAAAAAGAGACAATTGCGACGAAGAAGCTTAGATTTAAGTTGCGTTGAGAATTTAAGAAGTGCATCGCGAGGTACGTCCCAAGAAGACGAAGAAGTCGAACCTCAGGAAGTAAAGATGAAGATAAAGCGAGTTTTCAACGTGATAGAACGTGCAAGGAACCATCGAAGTATGCACCTGATTATTCGAGTTTGTCGTCTAGTTGGAGTTCGTTGAAGTTTCTCAAAGCTGCGAGAAGTAAAGTCAGAAGCAAAAGTAAAGTCAAGCAAGATAAAAGAAGGATGAACTCGTTGAGACCGCACGTCCAGTGCTCGAGGAGCAAGTTTAGTGAATTTTTTCTTTTATTCTGTTGCTCGAATAGTTTTTAGAGGTCCGCTCCAATGCAAGATTATAAGGAGCTCGTTTTAATTGATGTTTCGAGAGAGATTTCATAAGGAAGAAAAGATAGAAGATGCTCAAGCTTTGAAGAAGATAAGAAGAAGAATCAAGATAGCTCAAGATCGTCAGAAATCTTATGCCGACGCAAGGAGAAAAGACGTGAGCTTTGAGATTGGTGACAAGGTATTCTTGAAGATTGCACCAATGAGAGGAGTGGTTAGATTTGGGAAGAAGGGTAAGTTGCAGCCACGTTATGTGGGACCATTCGAGATTATAGAGAAAATAGGTGATGTTGCCAATTGCCTAGCACTACCTCCGGATTTGGCGGGTGTGCATGATGTTTTCCATGTGTCGTTGCTTAGACGATACGTGTCTGATCCCAATCATGTCATTTCATATGGCAGTACAAGTTTCTTAAGATAAGATGTATGAAGAAGTCCCAGTTGCCGTGATAGATTGAAGAGTTCACACTCTTCGAACCGTGAGGTTTCTTTAATAAAAGTGCAATGGAGTCGGCACGGACCTGAAGAGGCCACTTGGAAAAAAAAAGTTGATATCATAGCTCGATATCCAAAAGTAACAGAAATGTTAGGCTAATTTCGAGGATGAAATTTTTAAAAGTTGGGGAGATTGTGATACCCCGATCCTTTTGCTAAATTATAAATTATAATTTTAGTAAATGATTTCAAGTTAATATTGTTTCAATATTAATCATGTGAGTATGTTTGTATTATGCCGTTGTTTTAATGCAGGTTGTTCCACTCGAGCCGATACGTCTTAGCACATAGTGGTATTATACTGAGTGTATAATACAGTTTGAATTTTTAATATATAAAAATGTCGAGTTATGTGATAAAGAATGATTGTAATTGCATTTAATTTTATGTAATTTTGGTGTGTGCATTAAATGAGTAGTAAATATGTTTTGAAAATTCAAGTTGTGTATTGTATGAGTTTTCGAATATGGCATAAATCGAGGGTCTCGCTGAGTTTTGGTAGGGTTTCGTCCGGAGGTCATAACTTTTGACTCGGTTGGAACCATGAGGCCCATAAGTATTCAAATCGAAACTCTTTCAAAAATCTACAAGTCCATCGCGACCATCAGGCGCGATCTGGTCCAGGCCGCGTGGCAGAGGCTCTGCAACACGACCTAGAGGCGTGACCCGTTGGCCGTGTCCCGTTTCAGAAATTTCAACCTAAAAATACCACACTTTACTCATTTCCTCTTCATTTCTTACTTCATTTGGGCGATTTATCTTCCAAATTCTCTCAACATGTTCTTCAGGTTTGGGAGTGGAATCTCTCATCATCCTCCATCATCTAAGGTAACTTCATACTCTCTTCACCTTGGTGATTAAACACCATTTCCATGTTGATTTGGATCTAGGATTTATGCCCAAATTTTAGGGTTTTCAATTTCATTGATTCCCTTGCTTTGATATCTCAAACATATGGTTTATTTACTCCATTGAAGCTATATGTCAAGTTATATCAAATTCCTATGGTTCATTGATGCTAGAGTTGGGATTTTTGCCCTAATTTCCCCTTATTTTGTTGATGTTGGTTGGAGGTGTTGTAATGGTTTTATGAAATTAATTTTTATGTATGTTAGAGCCCTAGGATGGAGGTGCTTTTATTGGAAATATTGAGTTTAAAGTATTTAAATTGAGTCATGATCATGTGGTTTGAATGTGTGCACGTAATGTGTTCGATTAAATGTCTCAAAGAGTTTTAATGTGTATTTTGAATCCAAAATCATAGTATGAGCTTGTATATCCATGATTCTGTATGTAGATATGTTTGAAGACCTTAAAAAAAAGTATAACATGAGTTTGGTCTAAATTATGATTTAATTGTATAACTCGACATCTAAAATGAAAAGGGAATTGAAGGGTGATTGGTGACGTATTGGGGCTCGAGGTGGACGACTTGTGCACGACCAAGAAGTATTTCAAAGGTTGAGAAAGATTCAAAAGTGTCTCATAAGGTGGGGTAACTCTAAACTGTGAACACGTGTAAGGTTATAGTTATTGTTGTGCTTTGATTGTATAAATATGAAGGGTCTTCGGACTGGTGAATGAAAGAGACCCTTCGAGGAAAAACAGAAATCCTTCGGGGTTGACAAAAGAGATCCTTCGGGAACGATAATAGACTCGTTAATGTCCTCCCTGGGGGGTACTATGTCTGCGGGCATCCCTACAGGGACAAAGATGTTCAATAACGGGGGCATCATGATGTTGGGACCCTGCGGGGTTGAGACTAGTCTCCACAAAGTAAAGAAAAGTCCATATGTTATATTTTCACTTGGGCAATTGGCTATAACTATTTACAGTGTTCCCCACTGAGTATGTTGTTAAATACTCACCCCATTCATTCAATGAATTTCAGGTTGAGGAGTCGAGGCCTGAGTAGGAGCGTTGTGAACACAAGAGAACCCCACAAGCTTATGTTTATCTTTTTACATGCTCTTCTTTCGAAATACTCATATTATTCTTAGTACATTGATCCGTCTATTTGCTTTAATGATCAATGATTATTGGGGATGGGAATAGTCCGATCTTTTATAGGTATGCTATGGCAACTTAACATTTTATGTATATGTTTTAAAGGTGGCTCATTTGGCCTAGGAGCCTATGATGTAAATTATATGTTAATGAACCCCTATGCTGTGTATGTTAATTTAGGGTGTTAGACGGGCGGGTTGAGTAAGACCTATGAGCCCGATAGGTTAGATGATTGTATGGTTGATTTGGATGGGCTTATGCAATGCTTCCGTTTGATAATATGTTGTGTGATAGGTGTGATAGTGTAGATTCGATAGATTGTACGCTAATTCGTGAAAAATTTACATTGAGAATTATGACGTCATGCCTGGTCTTGCTTGTTGACATAAGCTGCCGCTCATTTTATTATAGGTGTATAAACTTAAATTCCTATGCAATGCTTCCTTTAAATACCATATCGTGTGACAAATTAGGTCCGATAGGTTGTATGTTATCAATGTGAAAAATTTGTATTGGGAATTATGATTTTATTTCCTCATAATGAAACTTGACCTTAGCTTCCACTCATATTAAAATAAGCACTCCAAAATGAGTAAATAAATTATTTGTTAAGTGACGTAGCCAAACGGAGTAGTTTGAGGCGTTACAAGTATGTTAAGTGACGTGGCCAATCGCAGTGGTTTGGGGCGTTACATCAACTTAAAAAATAGGTAGCTTATGGTTTCCCATAGCTGGCAGATTAGTACAGCTAACAAGATCTAATTTAGTTGATCTGCAGAAACGGCTGATCGTTAGAATCAACTGCTCTGATACCACTTGTTGGTCTCAGGGCAAGTCAGAATCAGTTTAGAAGGAGGGTGAATAAACTGATCCAAAAGTTAACAATAATTGCAGAATAGATAGGTCCCTTTGACTCGCGGAGTTATCTGTGCACTTGATCAGTTGAGATGATCAGTTTGATTGGAGTGCAGCTTGTGTGCTTGAGGTGTGCAGTTAATACATGCAACTGAAAGAGATAAACTGAGCACACAGAGACAATTTTATAGAGGTTCGAAGCTCAACATCTACGTCCTCTCTTCCTAACTGAATAAGGCAATTCACTATGTAAGTGTAAAGTTTCTTTATTACAGTTACACAGTGAAGACAATGTGTTGAACCTGGCTGACGGTGCCCTTCCCTTGAGCACAGTTTCCTTTTCAACTGTTGTTGTCCCAGAACAACGGACCTGTCAGTACACCCTTCCTCAGCCGGTGATGGTCGATAGTCTCACACTTGCGATCCCTAACTGCTCGCTGGAGAGATAAGGTGCTATTGGCCATCTTTTCAAGGTTTTAGATCTCTTTCAATCTTCAAGAATGTAGTTTTGAAACTATTATCAACTGATGTGCTCCTGTGCGCTTCTTTGGCTGGAGCTGGGTAGTTGATTGGTGTAAAATAGAACTAAGAGACTGGCTCTGGCTGGAATTCTTCAGCAGCTAGCTTGATGAGCAGTTTGCTTCTTCTTCTCAGTTGGGACTTTTTGTTTTGGATGAATTTGAGCTTGAGGCTTTTGAGAGCTTTGACAAAAGTCTTCACAAAAGTTTAGCAGAAGTCCAACAAAAGTCTTCTTTACTATCTGAATCACTCGTCTTTTATAGAGGAGTCTTCTTGTGACCGTTTACGGATCAGTGAATGATCATTAATGATAAAGCCGTTGAGAGGCTTTTCATTTAAATAGCCGTTGAGTTTCCTTTATTCTTCTGACAAGCTTTTGCTTCAAGATCTTAGTTGCATTAACTTCAAGATCTTCATGTTGACAGATCTGAAATTTGAATTTCAGTTTTGACTTCCGTCTTGATCATCATTTCTGGGCTTCAGCTGGTAGTTGAGATCTTCAGTTCGGAACATTTTCTCAGCTGTTGGTTCTGTATATCTTGTTGGCAATTTTGCAAGCTTCAGTTTTGATCATCTTCAGCTGGCAGTTGTGGACTCTGGCCTGATGCTTTCTGAGCTCCAGTTTGGTTAGCTTCAGCTGGCAGTTTTGAACTGGTGTATCTTCAGCTAGCAGTTCTTGGCTCTGACCTGATGCTTTCTGAGCTCCAATTTGGTTTGCTTCAGCTGGCAGTTTTGAACTGGTGTATCTTCAGCTGGTACTTTGGACTGATGTCCCTTCAGCTGGCACTTCTCAAACTGGTACCTTCTTCAGTTTGGATATTGAACTGGTGCCTCTTCAGCTGGTATTCTGAACTGGTGTGTCTTCAACTGATATCTCTTGAACTGGTACGTTCTCCTGCTGGAACTTCATTCTTCAGCTGGTGTTTTCTTGACCTGGCATATCCTTTAGCTCGTACCTTGAACTGGTACATTCTTCAGCTTGTATTCTTCTTCAGCTGGAATTTCTGATCTTTGATAATCAGTTGGCACTTTTGAATTAGTGCCTTGAACTGGTATTTTCTACAGTTCACAACTGTAGACTGAAAAGGTTCACTTGTATACTTTGATGGCAGTTAGTACTTCGAACTTGTTACTACCTGCATTTTCAGTTTACTTGACTTGCTAACTGATCTAGCAATCAAGCTACAGCTTTCTTCATTTCTCAGCTCTTAGCTGGATTTCTTTCTTTTCTTTTCTTTTCTTTTCTTTCTCTCTTTTTTTTATTTTCTTTTCTTTTTGGATTGATCATTCTCAGGCTTTGGTAGCTCAACTTTTGTTTTGATCAACCTCAATTTTTTGCTTGATTTCTTTTCAGTTTTTCAAAGCTCTTTAACATGTTTTGACATTTTATCAAAACCCCAGTAAGGAAAACTCATAATAGTTTTTCCCAACAAGTTGTAGTGGGTAGTAAAGGGATCGAGTGGCAGGAGGTCTACATATAATAGCCTTTATAACCATACAACAGAGTAGTGAATTATTTCTCACGGACTTGTGAAGTCCCCTTGACGTAGATTAGTTGATCGAACAGGGTTACCAACCTCGTGCCATTTAATTGCTTTCAATTTATATATTCTGACCTTAAATATTCACAACAATGTACGCGTACATTATGATGAACATGATCGCACACTTTATGTAACTTCAATTGGTACCAGAGCGGGTCACCTTTGGTTTTAGTGCGAAAAGAGTCCTGAAAAGTACATATCTGCGTGAAGGTTTTGTTTGGAATTCAATTATGAGTTCAATCAAAGAAGGAGGATCTACGGTCAGACCACCATTGCTTGAAGGTAATAACTATCCTTACTGGAAAGCAAGGATGAGGGCGTTTCTGAGATTAATAGATGAACTTGCATGGAAAAGTGTCATTGAAGGATGGGAAAAGCCAACTATTGCCAATGAAGGAAAGTATGTGGAGATTGAAGAATGAGAGTGGACTGTGCCATAGAAGAACTGGTACAATGTCAACTCTAAAACTCTCAATACAATATTCTCTTTAGTGGATCTTGAAACATTCAGCTTGATCTCAACTTGTGAGACTGCCAAAGCTGTATGGGATATTCTGGAAACTACATTTGAAGGGACTAGTTCAGTGAGGCTGTCAAGACTTCAAAATCTTACTTCAAAGTTTGAAAGTCTCGAAATGGAGGATACTGAGTCCATTGGTGAGTTCAATGCCAGACTGAGAAGCATATCAAATGAGAGTTTTGCTCTTGATGAACCTATCAAGAATGAGAAACTAGTAACACAACCAAGGTTTCAGCAAAACAATAAATAATAATAAAATAAAAACACCACAACAGCAAGAACATAAGGAAGCACAGTGATTCAGATGAGGACACTATTGCTTTTACGGCAAAAATTTCGGAGTTACAGGATCCTTTCAAACTTGTAGAAGATGAAGACTCAGACAATGAAGACTTCAGCCATAAAGAATTTGTCAAGACCTACAAGGAGATGTATGAAAAATGTCTTGAAGTTGCTGAGATCAACAAGACTCTACAATCTCACAACAAGGATCTCCTCAAAGAAAAGGAAAAATTGATCAGATTTGATGCTGGACAGAAGGTCATCATTCAACAGTAAAAGAAGAAGATTGAGGAGTTGTCTGCAGAACTCAAATCCATGAAAAGGAATGTCAACATGCTGAACAATGGTACTAAGAATCTTGATCAGATTCTTACTACTCCAAGACATTCAGGAAAGAGTCATCCAGGTCTTGGATACAGTGATGGACAGTCCAAGACAGTGTTTGTCAAAGAAAGTACAAGACAATCAGTGCATGTACAAAATAATGTTCCAAACATCCAGAAGAACATTAACAAAAAGATAACTGATTATAATGGCAATAGAAAATGGATCATATGTCATTATTGTGAAGAAAAAGGCCACATTCGTCCACATTGTGAAAAATATCTTTTTGATCTAAAAAGAATAAGAAAAAGGTTTGTGGCTCAGCATTCCAGCAACACCAAGAAGAGACCAGCAGCTCAGAAAAAGAAGCCTACATAGAAGAAGCAATGGGTTATCAAGCAGACCAGTATGATTGCCCATACCTCTCTAAGATTAGAAGACAAGGACAACTGGTATTTTGACAGTGGCTATTCAAGACACATGATTGGAGATTACTCTGTGGTGCAGAATCTAACAGCCTGCTCATCAGACTTTGTCACCTTTGGAGATGGAAAAAGGGGAAAAGTAATGGGTAAAGGTGAGCTAATTATTGAAGGAATGCCTAAACTGAAGAAGGCTATGCTAGTTGATGGACTTAAAGCAAATCTGATTAGTATCAGTCAACTGTGTGATGATGACATGACAGTTGTCTTCACCAAAGAAAGTTAAAGGGTAAGGAATAAGAAAAATGACTTATTCATAGAAGAAAAAAGATCAGCTGACAACTGCTATCAACTACATGTCCCTGCACAATGTTCTTTAACATGTCAAAGAACATCTATAGAAGAGTCGGAGATCTGGCATCAGAAACTTGGACACATCAACTTCAGGAATCTCCAGAAGATCATCAGCAAAGAGGTTGTCAGAGGACTACCTTAGATCAGAATTGACAGAGATAAAGTATGTGGTCCATGTCAGATTGGGAAGCAGTCTAGATCTCAGTATAAAGAAGTTCAGGACAGAACTTCGAAGAGAGTTTTAGATCTTATTCATATGGATCTAATGGGACCTATAGCTGTGGAAAGCTACGGAGGAAAAAAGTATCTTATTGTCTGCATAGATGATTACTCAAGGTTTACATAGGTAGACTTTCTTAGAGACAAGAGTGACACTTTCACAACATTCAAGAGACTAGCCTACAAGATCACAATTGAAAAGGATCAACATATTATCAGAATCAGAAGTGATCATGGCAAGGAATTTGAGAATAAGTACTTTGACAGTTTCTGCAGTGAGAATGGAATTAGTCATGAGTACTCAGTCTCCAAGACTCCTCCGTAGAATGGGGTTGTTGAAAGGAAGAACAGAACTCTTCAAAAGATGGCAAGGACCATGATTGCTGCTAAAAGAGTTGCTGGTATGTTCTGGGCAGAAGCCATCAATACTGCATGCCATATCAGCAATAGAGTTCATCTCAGACTAGGTACTTTCACTACACCGTATGAGATTTGGAATGAAAAGAAACCTACAGTGAAGTACTTCCATGTGTTTGGCACCACATGCTATTTACTCAATGATAGAGAGTATCTCAACAAGATGAATAACACAGGAGTTGAAGGGATGTTTGTTGGATACTCCAGAAATAGTAAATCATACAGGATTTACAACAAAGAGTCAAAGATTGTCATTGAAATAGTTAATGTTGGATTTGATGATCGGGATAATGATGTCAATACCTCAGAAGAAAATGTTCACACAGATATATTTAAACATCCTAAGGTACATAATGACACACACAGAATCTGAAGAACAGATAGTGAAGCAAATGAAGCCTTCACGACAGATCATCAAGGTTCATCCTACTTCAGAAGTAATAGGAGACATTCATGAAGGAAGAATGACCAGAAGTAGACTAAGAAAGAGGAAGCATGATGAAATATCCAATGTCTATTTCATATCCAAGATTGAACCCAAAAACATCCAAGAAGCTCTCAAAGTGACTACTGGATTGAGGCTATGCAGGAAGAGCTTCTACAGTTCAAGAAGAATGATGTTTGGGATCTAGTGCAGAAACCAGAAGGAGTAAATGTTGTTAGGACTAAGTGGATATTCAGAAATAAGACTGATGAATCAGGGAATATCACAAGGAATAAAGCCAGACTTGTTGCTCAAGGATATTCTCAGATTGAAGGCAATGACTTTGATGAGACGTTTGCTCCAGTCACAAGGATTGAATTAGTCAGACTACTTCTTACAATGGCCTACATCATGAAGTTCAAACTGTACTAGATGGATGTCAAGAGTGCTTTTCTAAATGGGTTTTTTAAGAAGGATGTGCTTGTAGCACAGCCTAAAGGATTTGAAGATCCACATAATCCAGAGTTTGTGTTCAAACTAAAAAGGGCTCTTTATGGATTAAAGCAAGCTCCTCGAGCATGGTATGAAAGACTTGCTACATACCTGGTTAGCAAAGGATATAATAGAAGAGGAGAAGACAGAACACTATTCATCAGAAAAGAGAAGACACAAGTCATTGTGGTCCAAGTCTATGTTGATGACATAGTGTTGGCTCAGTGTCAGAAAAGATGGTCAAGGACTTTATCAGGGACATGGAAACTGAGTTCGAGATGAGCCTTGTGGGAGATTTGAAATACTTTATTGGACTACAGATCAAGCAGTCTGAAGAAGATATATTTATCTCACAATCCAAGTATGCAAGAAACTTTGTTAAAAAGTTTGAACTGGAGAATTCTAAGCATGAAAGAATTCATATCAGCACCACATTGAAAATTGGAAAAGATGATGCAGGTGCTGAAGTTGAATAGACTCTCTATAGAAGCATGATTGGAAGTCTTTTATACCTCACAAAAAGCAGACCAGATATAGCATATAGTGTGGGAGTGTGTGCCAGATATCAATCTTGTCCTAAGGAGAGTCACATGAAGGCTGTTAAGAACATCATCAAGTACATCAATGCAACAGCAGACTATGGATTATGGTATACTTCAGATACAAATTCAAGTCTTATAGCCTACTGTAATGTAGATTGGGCAGGGTCTCCAGATGACAGAAAAAGCACATCAGGTGCTTGTTTCTTCTTAGGGAAATAATTTCCTGGTTCAGTGATAAGTCCATTTATTTCGTGTTTTTCTGGGCATTTTAGTCGCTCCAAATGTCCTTTTTAGTGTCTTTTATGTCGGAAAAGAACCAGGAAAGTGGTTTGGGTATGGAAAGAGTAATATCTAGCGAAAGAGGCATTTTGGCCTTCAATTTAACTGAAATGGATGAAATGGGCATATCAGATGAAAATCGACCTGAGCAGAAGATGTTGTGCCCACAGTACTCGTGCAGATTCAGAAGAGACAGTGAAGAGGGCATTCGTGAAAAATGCGGGATTCTGTTCAAAGAAGATAAAGTTGGCGTTGAAACTTGATTGATTTCGAAAT
The DNA here is from genome assembly GCA_026008535.1 of Perilla frutescens. Taxonomy (NCBI): domain Eukaryota; kingdom Viridiplantae; phylum Streptophyta; class Magnoliopsida; order Lamiales; family Lamiaceae; genus Perilla; species Perilla frutescens. Next base: position 12,239,377 of record BRKX01000005.1, read on the forward strand.
CTGAATAGAAGAAGGGAAGGATTGTTCATAGGTGGACTCTTGGGAAGCAATTTGGAAGATAAGGATGACATTCCTAAAATATCGGGGATTCATTCCACCACCTAAGAAAGTTTCCTTATTCAGTCAGAGTCCAGCGGGCACAGAGATCCAGCAGATAAGAAAGTTTTCTTATCCAGGCAGATTCCAGCGGGGCATAGCGAATCCGACAGATATTGAAGACCCCCTTTTTAGGGATTTTAATTGATCTTTGTACTCTTTTAAATGCTAGTTTTTGATAGTTAGATACACAACACTTCATACCATAATATTTCTGCACTTTTATTTTCTGTAATTAGTTTAGTTTTAGCGCTGCTCCGACAACAAGAAAATATGGGGCCTTATGCCCACAGAGGTTAGGAATTATATTTAATGTCATTGTTGTTCATCGTTGGTGTTGGACGAGTTTTTATTCAATTCCAGTAAGTTTTTCCTATTTATCATGTCTTTATTTTATGTATTTACAGTTCTTTATAGTATGAGTAGCTAGATCTATATTCCAAAATTTGAACTAAGGATGAAAGTTTAACACAATACTTAAATACTCATGAGGCCATGTGGGCACATTACTGCACGATTAGGTTTCTACCAATTGTTGTTCTTGTTCCAAGTGAGCGTGAGTTTAATATAACTAATGTGGCTTATCACTCTTTAGTTGTAGAGGGCACACCAGTGTTAATTGGATTAGCGAATCATGACTGTGTGTTAATTCAAATGGTAACTGGGAAATCAGTGGGTTGTTGTGGGCACACGAGGAATCAGTAAACACAGCAAACTTAGGTTCGTCTAGGGCACACTGCTTTCTCTTCATTTACATCTCTTTAGGGAACCGGGGGGTGGGTGATAGGTTAGGGGTTTAATAGACGAGGAATCACTTTTAAACCTACTCTGAAAGGATGAATAAGGAGACGTAGCGAGGAATCCGGTCTCCATAACTAGGTGACTTAATTGTGTAGGGAAATCATTGTGCCCATGATTGAGTGAGTGTGAGTTAAACTGGATTCTAGTTCAAGTTCCGGAACCTTTTATTATTTGATATTTCTCTAATTTCTTTTTGTAGATTTAATTTTATTGTTGTGACTACGATACCAAAACCCCCCTTTTGTGATTGGTGACTCAAAAGTAAGATCACATCAGCTCTCTGTGGGATTGACCCTTACTCATACCTAGCTACGCTCACTGTGGGCACAAGAGCATACAAATTCATTTTGAGCGTGAAACGACCGCGGGTTAAAATTGGTGTCGTTGCTGGGGAGCTAATTTCCAGTGATTTTACTTTCCAAGCTAGTGTGCCTGGAAGTTGATGCCCAGGAGCTCTTCAGAAGAAACTCTATTGTACGATCTGGAGATAGAGAAGACTTTGAGGAAAAACAGGGAAGCAGTGAAGAGGGCACAACGAGCTGCAAACAGACCTCGTGAGCCCACACCACCACCTGAAGATCAAGAAGACACAGGGTGCTAGGAGGAAGAACATTTTGAGAATGGCCATATCCACAACATGGCCGCAGCAAACGAAGAAGATAACCGGACTCTGAGGCAGTTGGTCTTCCCAACCAACATGAATCCTCGCCCGATAGGCATTACACTCCCAGCAGTGACTCAGAACTGGGACATTCATGCAAACTTTATCCAAATCTTGCTGAAGTTCCATGGAATGCCCGGAGAGGATCCACAAAGACACTTGCAAGATTTTGGGATGGTTTGCCAGAATCAACTATCCGACCATAGACGAGAGAAGTATGTGCAGTTGGTCTCATTCCCTTTCACTCTTTAGGATGGGGCATGGGACTGGCTGTACACATTGCCGACTGGCGCTGTGACCACATAGAGACAACTTCAGCAGAAATTTTTGGAAAAATATTTTCCAGCATCCAGAGTGCAAGAAATGAGATGAAGGATAGGGAGCCTGAAGATAGGAACTAACGAAAGTTTCTATGACTATTGGGGAAGATTCCAGACGATGCTGGTGAAATACCCACAGCACCAGATTACTGAACACGATCTGATTTAGTATTTTGTCGGAGGATTGAGACCGCATGAGAGGACGATCATGAAAGCCTCATGTGTAGGGTCTATACTAAACAAGCAGCCTGTTGAAGCATTCAGAATTCTCATGGAGATGGCTGAAGACAACCGAGATTTCAGTGGAGAAGGCATTCGGGTTGTCAGTGAATCAAAGAGGGAACCGGACCAAGACAGCAGGATTGACAGAATATGTGACAAAATCAAAAAATTTTGTTCGGTGTGAGCATGGAGAAGAAGCCTAGACCCTATGGAGTATGCAAAAGTGTATCTTATTTCACTGATAAATGCCCCACTCTACAAGATGAAATAGAAGCAGTAAATGCCATTGGTGGCCAGAATGGGTATTCCAGAAGATATGATCCCAATTCCCAGACTTATAACCCTAGCTGGAGAGACCATGAAAATTTTAGATAGAGAAGACCAGAGGATGGGCATCCTGCACGCCCATTACCGCCACCAGAAGAGAAGAGAAAGCAAAGGCTAGAGGATCTTGTATTTACCATGGCTGAGGAGAATGAAAAATTTAAGCAAGAAATCCGAGCTGGTCTCTCATACATGAGCAAGCAAATCAATCAATGGCTCAAGCCATGCACAAGATGGAGGAGAAAAATGGGAAGTAGAAGTGGAAAAAGAAGGACGATTTTCCCTTGGAAGAAGAAGTGGAAAAAATTCCCACAGAGGATGAGGCACAAGAAGCTGTACAGGATGATACTGTGCCTATTCCGGAAGTCAAGCAGCCTGCCAAAGTGCCCATTCCAGAAAAGCGGAAACCTCCTTTTCCAGGGAGATTGGCACAAAATAGAAGAGAAGAGGAAACCAGGGAGATGCTAAAGGTATTCAGTAAAGTGGAGATCAATATTCCGCTGATCGAGGCAATCAAACAAGTACCACGGTATGTCCGGTTTCTAAAAGAACTCTGCACCAGAAAGGTGCGCTTTAATGATGATGTAAGCTTCCTAGTTGGGGAGAATATATCGGCTGTGATACAAAGAAAGCTATCGAAGAAGTGTGATGATCCAGGGATGTTCATGATTCTCTGTATTATCAGAGACAAGAAAGTTGAAAAGGCCATGCTGGATTTGGGGGCATCAATCTACGTAATGCCCCTGTCGGTGTTGAAGGAGCTGAAGATTGGACCTTTGAAGGAGACCCATGTGGTCATTTAGTTAGCTGACCGGTCTAATGTTTATCTAGAAGGCCTGATTGAAGATGTATTGGTCAAAGTAGACGAGCTTATATTGCCAGCAGATTTTTATGTGCTTGACATGTGCACAGCAACTTCAAAATCTTTAGTTTTGTTACTGAAAAGGCCCTTCATGAAGATAGCTCGTACCAAGATTGATGTGGACAAGGGCACACTAACGTGTGAATTTGATAGAGAGAAGGTGACGTTCAACATCTTTGAAGCATTAAAGCACCCCCCGGATACAGAAAATTGCAATTTTGTGAACACATTTTATTCCCCGAGTCATTCTACTTTATCCATGGTGAACAGCAGAGAACCGCTGGAGTGGGCATTGTGGGATGGACTGACTGACCAGGATGCTCTGGAGGAGGATGATGACATAAGGGATGGAATTATGATGATGTACTCATTGAAAGAAATGCTATACGGATGTGTGGACTATGGTGTGCCCATTCGGAGAAATGATGACAGGATGATGCCTTCTATTGTTAGAGCGCCCACGTTAGAGTTGAAGGCATTGCCAAAGCATTTGAAGTATTCCTACTTGGGAGATAATGAGACACTCCCAGTGATAATTAGTGCGGGGTTGAATCAAGCTGATGAAGACCACCTTTTAAGATTGTTGAGGTTGTATAAAGAGGCACTCGGATGGACATTGGCTGATATAAAGGGCATTAGCCCAGCGGTTTGCATGCACAAGATATTGTTGGAAGATGATGCAAAGCCCATTCGTGATCCACAAAGAAAGCTCAATCCAGTGATGAAGGATGTGGTGCTAAAAGAGATAATTAAGCTGCTTGACCAGGGCATTATATACCCAATTTCAGACAGCAAGTGGGTCAGTCTAATCCATGTTGTGCCTAAGAAGTCGGGCATTCAAGTTGTGAAAAATGAAAAATGAGAGCTTGTGCCCACACGACTGCAAACTGGCTGGAGAGTTTGCATTGATTACCGAAAGTTGAACACGGTCACGCAGAAGGATCATTTCCCACTTCTGTTCATTGACCAGATCTTGGAGCGACTCGCAGGAAACAAGTTCTTTTATTTCTTGGACGGATATTCTAGATACATGCAGATAGCAGTCAATCAAGAGGATCAGGAGAAAATAATATTCACGTGCCCATTCGGCACCTTTGCCTGTCGTAGAATGCCCTTTGGCCTCTGCAATGCTCCGGGCACATTTCAGCATTGTATGATGAGCATATTCTCCGGCCTACTTGAGAACTACATTGAGGTGTTCATGGATGACTTCACAGTGTATGGGAGCTGCTTTGATCGATGATTTGACAACCTAGAAAAGGTGTTGCAGTGGTGTGTGGACAAATGCCTGGTACTGAATTACAAAAAATGTTGTTTTATGGTCAGAGAGGGCATTGTACTGGGCATGTGGTTTCTGAGAGGGGCATTGAGGTTGATAAAGCCAAAGTAGACATAATTGAGAAATTGTCATACCCCACTTCGGTGAAACAAGTGAGAGGCTTCCTGGGGCACGCTGGATTTTACAGGAGGTTTATAAAAGATTTTGTAAAAATTTCCCAGCCTATTACGCACTTATTACAACAAGATGTCCCATTTGAATTTGATGAAGAATGTAAGAAGGCATTCAATTTTCTGAAAAGGCAACTGGTCACAGCACCGGTTATCCAAACACCAGTTTGGGGAATGCCCTTTGAGATTATGTATGACGCCAGTGGCTACACTGTGGGCGCTGTACTAGGTCAGAAAAGATGAAAAAAAAGCCACGTAATTTACTATGCTTCCAAAACTCTGAATGGGGCACCGTGTAATTGCATCACTACTGAGAAGAAGCTGCTAGCAATAGTTTTTGCATTCAAGAAGTTTCGGTCCTATCTCTTAGGAACGAAGAGCATTGTTTACACAGATCAAGGTGCCCTGTGGCACTTGATGGCTAAGAAGGAGACAAAGTCGAGACTAATTAGATGGATCCTGCTCTTGTAGGAGTTTGATGTCGAGATAAAAGATAAGAGTGACGCACAGAACTTGGTAGCTGATCATCTGAGCCGGGTGTTGAATGAAAAGGGTGATGAAATGCCCATTACAGATCATTTCCCTAATGAGCATATGTACTCAGCACGGGGCACACGAGAACCCTGGTATGCAGATATAGTGAATTATTTGGAGTCAGGAGAGTTGCCAATTGGGTACTCGAGGTACCAAAAGAATAAATTGAGGTACGAGAGCAAGTTTTACGCATGGGATAGTCCTATTCTATAGGGGAAATGTGCTGATCAGATCATAAGAAGATGTGTCCCTGACAATGAAATTGAGGATATTTTGAAGCATTTCCACAACTTTGCTTGCAGAAGGCATTTCGGACCAAACCGAACAGCAAGAAGAATTCTGGACTGTGGGTTCTTTTGGCCCATGATTTTCAAGGATGCCCACAACGTATGTAGGAGATGTGATTAGTGCCAGCGAGTTGGGAACATCACAAGGAGGAATGTAATACCCATGACACCCATCATGCTAGTGGAGATTTTCGATATTTGGGGAATGGATTTCATGGGACCCCTCACAAACTCAAGGGGGAACCACTGCATCATTCTAGCAGTGGACTATGTGTCCAAATGGATGGAAGCAAAGGCTACTCCTACCAATGATGCAAGAGTAGTAGCCATATTTCTAAAATCTCATATTTTCAGCCATTTTGTTGTGCCCGGGTCCATCATCAGCGATCAAGGAACAAATTTTTGCAACCACTGTAACAGCCTGGTCCCGAGATAGGGATTAACAAATGGGGATGGGGTGTTATTAAGGGATTAATGAATAAAGACGGGAGATTAACAAAGAGGGTTTACGAATCAAGATATACTTTCGAATAATAGACGATGATACTCGGGTCTACTTAATTAAAATGGAAACAAGCTTTAGCGGAATAAAACGGCTAACTAAACAGAGACCAACAAGCATAGACCCATTCATAGGTCAAAGCGAATAAACAAATATCAACGTGAATAAGCCTCTTTATAGACGAAAGAAAAATATACTCAAGAAGCGAAAATAAACTTAATATGCATCACTTATATAAAGATAACCATGTCTGGGAAATATTCTTAGAATTTCGATAAGCATAATAAAACTTTGAACGGAATTATAAAGAGTGTATCAGAGTAGCAGAACACATAGTGGGCTTTCAAAAGAAACTTAGATAATAGCAAAACAAACTTGGCAGCCAACCTACATCCACAGCCACTAACATCCTCAGCATCTTAACCTGAAAACATTTGAAAAAGAGGGGACATGAGCACTAATGTACTCAGTCGGTTTTAACGAAACACTTTAATAACCTCAAGATATCCAACAATTAACTAATGGTATATGGAGTGCAAAACGCAAAAGCCCTCTCCATATCCGTAAAACCTTTTTCTTTTTCTTTTGGGCCCAACTTGGCTCAAACCTGAGGTCAACTACACCCTTAGGCATGCCATATGATATAAAAGGGGTTACCTCAAATATCCAAATGAGTTTGTGAGGGAATTAACCCAGCAGTGACTCCCTTAAAAGTTCTGAGCTCAATTCCTGCTTAAGCGAAATGCTAAGTTCCTTCCTTCCTTAATCTTGCTAGCAAAACCAATCTTAGAGCAATGTCTAAGGGCTAATCCTTTAATGTAGCATGATCTCGGCCTATAAGGGATTTAACGCTACCCTAACAAGGCAATCCTTAATTCTTAACTATGCGAGCCTTAACAAAGCATAAATGAACGTAAATAAATATGAATTATAACTGAAGACAATTCTAAATATCTCATGCTAAGCATAAACAACACTTTAACATTTCTAGCATTTCTAAACATGCTCAAGAGCTCAATTATAACATAATATCTTCCTTTCCTTCCTTCCTTGTACATATATCAATCAGGCAGAGCAAAAATGCTTTATTGGATATCTCATTTGCCCTATATGCTTCTAGAGCTTATTAGCTCAAATTTTATATGAGTATAGATTTACCGACCTCGATCACGGAGCAGAAGATGAGGCAACGAGTTGATCATCCTTCATCAAATTCCCACGAGGCTCATTCCCTCCTACAAAAGTCGAATCATCGACTTAACGGCCTCCTTCGAAGATTTTTAACTAACAACATGAAATTAAATAATACCCAACTTAAATACCCTTAACTAGGACTTAAACATGGATAGCACGACTTTACGACTTTATAAGGTTTCAAGAAGGATTTATTTGAAGAACATGACATCTTGATTTCTTAAGTTCTAGACGAAAAACAACTTGAAAAGTTTACTCGAAATAAATCAGAAATAACTTGAAGTTTTCTAACTTTGAACTTGGAAATAACTCGGAAATAACACGACTCGAAAAGCTCGAAAAGAGGGTATGAAAATAGCCGGAAAAATCAGCGTGGAACAACACGGGGGGTAGGGCACCGCCGCGGCGCACCCCTGCACCGGCGGGCATCCTCCACCGCGGCGCTAGTGGGCACCGGTGGGCAGCCCCCAGCCGCAGCGCACCCCTGCGATGGTGGGGCTCTCTCTTTCTCTCTCCTCCACCCAATTTCTGGGCAACCTCTTCTGGGTTTCTTCAGTGTTCATTGATTCCTTCGATAAACATGAAAAACACTCATAAAATCTTTTTTTCTTTTAAAACATGCTTCGATAATTTAAATTAACACGAAACGACATGCTTTAACTTAAATAGAAATTTGGCATTATAACGGTATAAACATGATAGTCCTACTTAAATATTTAGAATAATGACAAAATCTTTAAATATAATCTTTAACGGGGTTTAAACGGAATAACGAGACTAATTACACAAAATAATGACGAGAATTATAACAACAAGAATAAAGCGAGCAATATAATGTAAACGTTATTAACTTGGAACTTCAATAAGAATCGAAATACAACTTTAGACGGAAAGTAAATGAGCAATAATGAAGAACACGAAGAATATGAAGAATGAAAAGTAAATGCGGAATTAAAAGACGGAAAAAGAAATGGAATCGAGACCGACGAACAAGAATGGACGGGGTTAGGTGCGTCGAAGGAAGGTGGCTAGCTCGGCGTCTCATCGAGTCGCAATAGCAATAGAGCCGCCTGCTACAACCCAACGGCACCCCTAGCACATTCTCTCACCGTATCCCTTCCATGCCACTCCGCTCGTCATCTTGCGGAATACTCACGAAGAACGCTTTTTATTTCGACAGAACTTTCTCGGCATTTCTCTCAAGCTTTCCCACTCTCTATGAAGTGAAATGGATGGTAAATTAGCAAATAAAAGGTAAAGGGGTGGCTTTGTATTTATAGAGGAGAGTTTGGCTTCCTTGAGAAGCCACTCCAGTGCAGAAGCACTGCAAAAGTTACCCCGGGTTTGGTTAAAAGCTGCTCTATTCGATGTCGAGATCCAAATGACCTTAGACATAAAATCTAAAAATACCGAGATACTCGTTGACTCGAATACTAGTGAACCAACTTGATTCATGGAGAAGATGGGGTCGTCAGAAGAAAGACGAGCAAAGATTCCCTTTTTGGAATTACTTTTTACTATTCACTCAGACTGACAGATTTTGCTCCCGAGCGTTCAATTGACCTCAGAATGGAAATCCGTGAATGCTAACAGAATCCTTGAGTCATTTCCCATGAGAGGGGCCTGACTGAACAAGACTCGGATCAACAAGGAAGATTTCTTAAATTTCTCAAAACATGAACGCACGCAAAAGTTACTATTCATTTACCCTTTAAATACGTTTTTCATCACCGGGAACTCAAATGACTTCAGAATTAAAATCCGAAAACACCGGCATACTCCTTGAGTTAAAACATTTCGAATGAGACCACGAATGGCCATAAAATAATTGAGATCACATTTTCTAAAAAGATGATTTTTACGAAAACTGACCCCTAAAGTTGTGACTGACATCCGACCTCAATTAACCTTATTTAAATTTATTCCTTAACTAATTAATTACCATTAACAATCCTCTAAACCTTATCTGAAAATATGGGGTGTTACATCCTACCCCCTTAAAGAAATTTCATCCCGAAATTTACTAACCATAATAAGCGATATCAGGGTACTTCTTGATTAGCTCGGATTCAAGCTCCCAGGTTGCCTCCTCCGAACCATAATGGTTCCAGATTACTTTTACAAGACTGATCCCCTTGTTTCTCAACTTCTGGATCTTTTGATCCACAATGACCCGGGGCTTCTCTTCATAGGCTAAATCCTCATTCAGGACTATCTCTTCCTTACTAATCACGTGCTTTGGAACAAACGCGTACTTTCTCAACATTGAGACATGAAAGACGTCATGGACGTCACTCAGGTTGGGTGGTAAGGCCAACCTGTAGGCTACTTCATTCACCTTCTCTAGAATCTCAAAAGGTCCGATAAACCTGGGTCTTAACTTGCTTCGTTTGCCAAAACGAACCACTCATTTGGAAGGAGATACTTTCAAGAACACTTTATCTCCAATGGCAAAATTGAGCTCAGTTCTTCTTTCGTCCGCATAAGCCTTCTGTCTATCTTGAGCCTCCTTGATTCGATGATGAATAAGCTCGATCTTCTGGAAAGCTTCCTGGACCATTTCAGGTCCATGTATCCTTCTCTCTCCAACTTCGTCCCATTACTAGGGTGATCTACACTTCTTTCCATACAGGGCTTCATAAGGGGCCATGTCGATCGATGACTGGTAGCTGTTGTTATACGCAAACTCTACCAAAGGCAGTAATTCCTCTCAACTGCTTTCTTGATTGATGACTACTCCTCTAAGCATATCTTCTAGAATCCGGATAGTCCTTTCGGACTGGTCATCCATTTGAGGATGAAATGTCGTGCTGAAATTGAGCTTTGATCCCATTGCTTCTTGTACGCTCCTCCAGAATCTTGATGTAAATCTCGTATCATGATCTGATGTAATCGAAACCGGCACTCCGTGCAAACGCACAACTTCCTTAACATACAGCTGGGCTAATTGATCTAGCCCATCTGTCATTTTAACAACAGAAAAATGTACTGATTTAGATAATCGATCAACGATTATCCAACTAGCGGTATTCCCCCACTTAGACTTCGGCAAACCTACGAGAAAGTCCATATTGATATGATCCCACTTCCATTCAAGAATTTCTAAGTGTTAGAGCAAACCAGAAGGTTTTTGATGCAAAGCTTTCACTTGCTGACAGTTTAAACACCTTTCCACGAAAGCAGCTATTTCTCTCTTCATGTTATTCCACCAGAAGTTCCTCTTGAGGTCTTGATACATCTTGGTACTTCCAGGATGTGCTGTTTATGGCGTGTGATGTGCTTCGCACATGATATCCTCCTTTATTTCTTCCTTGCTTGGCACAGAAAACCTTCCTTTGAATAAGAGCGCGTTATCGGCGGCTTCTGTAAAATCTTGCGAGCTATCAGATCGTGCTTCTAGTCTTTTCTTTTCGAGAAACTCATCTCCTCTCCGGGCTTCAATTATCCTTTACCTTAGGTCGGGCTGAGCGACTATCGTGGCAACTTGAGCTTGAATGGTCTCGGGTGGTGTTAGCACCTCGATCCTTAACTTCTCGAACTCCTTGCGAAGATTTTCCTGGACTGAAATGCGTCCTAACTCTGCCTTCTCTTTCCTACTTAGGGAATCTGCTACCACATTCATCTTGCCTGGATGGTAGTGAATCGTGCAATTGTAATCCTTTATAAGTTCTAGCCATCTTCTCTGCCTCATGTTAAGATCCTTTTGCTCGAATAAATACTTCAAGCTCTTGTGATCTGAGAAGATCTCACACTTAGCTCCGTAGAGATAGTGCCCCCAGATCTTCAGCGCATGAATGACTGCTGCTAGCTCTAAGTCATGCATAGGGTAGTTCTGCTCGTGATTCTTAAGCTGTCTTGAAGCATAAATAATCACCTTTCCTCTCTGCATCAGCACGCAGCCTAATCCTTTCGTCAATGCATCTGTGTAAACCACGAAATCTTCATTCCCTTCTGGAATGGCCAACACTGGGGCTGTGGTTAGCATCTTTTTCAAAGTTTGAAAACCTTCCTCGCACTTGAGTGTCCACTTGAACTTGGAGTCTTTCTTTAACAGTCGTGTCATTGGCTTATAATATAGTCGACAATCCTTCGATGAATCTACGATAATATCCAGCGAGTCCTAGAAAACTTCTTATCTCATTCACGTTCCTTGGGCACTTCCAGTTACTTACAGATTCAATCTTGGCTTGATCCACCTTGATTCCTTCTACTGAAACTATATGACCTAAAAACATAACTTCCTTGAGCCAAAACTCACACTTGCTGAACTTAGCATAAAGCCTTTCTCTTCTTAACATCTCCAGCACCACTCTGAGATGCTCTTGATGCTCATCTTCATCCTTGGAATAGATGAGGATATCATCTATAAAACTAGAACAAACTTATCTAGATACAGGTGAAAAATCTGGTTCATTAAATCCATGAACACCGCTAGGGCGTTGGTCAATCCGAATGGCATTACCACAAACTCATAATGTCCATAGCGAGTTCTAAAAGCAGTCTTAGGGATATTCTCCTTTCGGATCTTGAGTTGATGATACCCAGATCTTAAGTCTATCTTAGAAAAGTCACTTTCTCCCTTAAGCTGATCAAAGAGATCGTCTATTCTTGGGAGAGGGTATCGATTCTTGATGGTCAGCTTATTAAGCTCTCTATAGTCGATGCACATTCTCAATGTACGATCCTTCTTCTTTACAAACAAGATTGGAGCTCCCCAAGGCGACACAGTAGGTTGGATAAAACCTAGGTCTAATAATTCTTACAGTTGAACCTTGAGTTCTTGCAACTCCTTTGGCGCTATTTTGTAGGGCGCTTTCAAAACTGGGGCGGCTCCTGGTTCCAACTTGATGGCAAACTCCATCTGTCTGTCTGGAGGCAGTTCTAGCAGCTCATTTGGGAATACGTCAGGGTATTCTCTTACGACTGGAACGTCTTCAATTGAAAGCTCTCCTTCCTCTTTCCTTATCAGGTTAACTAAAAATGCTTAGCAGCTATTCTTCCTTATCATCTTGGTGGCCTTCAGGGCAGATATTACTGGGACTTTGGTTCCCAGCCTTGATCCGTAGATCTTTACCTCGGGTTTCCCAGGTGGTCGAAACACTACTTTCGTCTTAGGACAGCTTATGGAGTCATAAGCTGAGGCTAACTAATCCATTCCTAGGATTATATCGAAGTCCTAAATCTTTATTACATAAAGATTTGACTTAAAGGTTTTCCCTTCTATGTTCAATTCTAGGTTAGAGCAGACCTTCCTAGACATAATTCTCTTTCCAGAGGGAATACTAATCTTAAGAGCATTCTTAGCATTCTCAGGTTTTATCTTCAGGTTCTTACAAACAGACTCAGCTATAAATGAATGCGATGCTCCAGTATCGAAGAGAGCTAAAACTGGCATCTCGAGGAGGGTAATCATACCTGCCAGATTACCTAGGGCCTTAGCAGCTTGCTGCTGATTGAGAGTATAAGTACGAGCTGGCTGAGGCGGCCTTTGTCCTGGATTAGACCTTTGATCTCGTCCTTGATTCTGCCTTGGATTCATTCCCGGCCTTTGACCCTGAGGTCCTCCTTGCTGCAGCTTAGCTGATTTCCAGGAAATTGCTGAAGTGGCTGCGGATACCGGGGTTGTTATGGTGTTTGGGATCGTCTGTTATTTCCTTTAGGACACTCTCTCTTGAAGTGTCCTTGCTTACCACAGTTGTAACACCCAGTTTGATTGGCTCGGCAGGCTCCAAGGTGCGTCCTTCCGCACTTTTGACATGGCCTCAGGCTAGGGTTATGATCAAGCTGACTTCGAGGCACCCCTGACTCTCGGCTTTGCCAGTGGGGTTTATTTCCTCTTTTATCTTTTCTTCATCCTTCCCAATTTCTCTTTCCCTTTGGATCATTAGTTGAGTGAGGGAGTTGAACTTTCTCTCAAGGGAGAATGTCTTCTATGCTTAAGGCTTTGGCTAAGGTTCGAGCATAAGACATGTCTTCTTGCCCAGCGAGGGCTATGCCAATCTCAGATCTAAGTCCCTTCTTGAACTTACGTGTTTTCTTCCCGTCTGTGTCCACTAGATATGGAGCGTGCCTTGACAATTGATTGAACTCCCTGTTTTATTCCGACAGTGTCTTATTTCCTTGCTTTAGGTTCCAGAACTCCATCTCCTTTGCCTCTCGATAACAATCCGGGATATACTTCTAATATAAGTCGTGCTTGAAATCTTCCCAACTATAGTCCTCCCATTGCTCTGGGTTATGGTCCTTCGAATAAACTCCCACCAGTAGTCTGAATCGTCCATGTAACATCCCGAAAAAAATATAGTATTATTTTATAGCTAGAAATTTCATGAAATTAAAATCCAAATTATTTTTGGGATAGTTTATGGTCTTAGAGGCACTATAAGATGCAAAAAAGTTTCGACCTTAGTTGAGCATCTAAGTTAAAATTAGAATTTATTATATCAATGTGGAAAATTAATGGGATCATTTTGATATAAAAACATTTAATTCGGACTTCATTTGACCTTCTTAACGAAATTTATTTCGTTAGACATTATCAAAACAATTTATTCCATCAAGCCCAATTCTATAAATTGAAGCCCAATTAATTAATTTACTTTTGGCCCAATTCTATCTTATTTTAGCCTATTTGCTTGAGCCCACTTCCAAAATTCTTAAATTAATACACATGAAATTATAGATGGATCCCATGGTTGGAAACTATGTAATATAATAATAATAATACTAATAATATAGTATTTAATAGTATAATTACAAACCACCTCCAATATATCATTACTATTTGGCAATGGCTTAATTGAGATTAGTGTACATATATTAGGTACACGTGTAATGGATTTGTGTGTGTAGATATATGTTAGTCACTATCTATATTATATATATGTATAAGTATACACCTATATAGTATATAAAGGAAGTTGATTGATGGATAAAAAAAAAAAGAAATGGTTGAAGTAAAATAAAATTGTAATCCAATTGAAAGTGGCCACTTGCAATCCATTTAGAAAGGATTAGTGTACTACATATATTTGTCATTTGTGTATATATATATAATATAAGGGAGTCGGCAATATATATGTAAGTTTGGAATATGTGATCCAAAGTAAAAATCGGAAAAAGAGAAAGAAAAATAAACGAAGAAGAAAAGAAAAACGGAAGAAAGAAAATTGGAGGAAAAATAAAGAAAAACAAAGGTGAGTTTTTACCCTCCGATGTTTCTTTAATTTAATGTTATTTAATTTATTTAATTTTTGATTTGAATGTAAAATATTAAATGAATCTAATTTTTTTTTAAATTCATATTTTTCTAATTTTAGTTTAGTACTTGGAGATTGAATTAGGATTTTTAGAAAACATAATTTAATCATAAGTAAAATATTGTACATTTCTCAAATAAATTCTAAAAATTAAAATTCATTCCTATGTGTTAAATTGAGCTTTTAAGTTATTGAATTCAGTTCAATTCATCTTTATTCCTATTCAATTCTGTCCACAAAGTCCGATCAATTCTCAATCTAAATTAGTTCATTATGTCAAATGCGCATTATTCGCCCGTTTGACACCATTTCAATCCCAAATGATCTCAAGGCATAGGAAATCCTTAATTAAGTTATTTAGGACCTAGGTTATTACCTTTGTGACCTATTTGAGGATTCTAAGTTAGAATTTCAATTTTATAGATCGAGACGAACGGGAAGCATAATAGCATCGCATAAAAATTACACTACACTTTGAGATCATCCAGGTAGGTTTTTCTATAACTCACAACTATATTTTTAAATTCGTCCATGAAAAACATGTTAAATGTTTTAATAGCAGTGTTTACGTAATGATTGGATGTTATGAGACTTCATGCACAGAGGAATTATGACTTACAATCATAGACGGTTTACTTTGTGACTAAATGTCTAGATAAGTAACCGTAAAGTATTCATGTGATCACATTGGGTCTCTCATCCAATGAAGAAGAGTAAACTATGTTATAAATTATGTTCATGGTTATTTTCCATGATTTATGCAGTATAACAGTTTTAAAGCATGAAAGTTTGTCTTGGACGAATATTAATGCCCACTGAGTGTTTTCTGGCACTCAACCTAAATATTTTCAAATGTTTTCATGTCCTGGAGATCGAGCTGGTTGATGACGTGTTGCTGGTTTGGGTTTTGATGGTTGAACCTTATGTGGTTTTTGCTTAAAACCATCTTTAAACTTATGTTTGTATATTAAATATTAAATGCTTTCGTTGATACTCTGAAAAACCTTTCAAACCCCCCCGTGGTCAATTTTGACTGTATATACAAATATTTTAAATGTGTATAAGGGTTGACCGTGGTGCGTTTAAATGTGTGGCCTGATTGGCTATTTATATTTCTTGTTAACAAGTCATTTGGTTATGTGTGAGTTTGTGATTTCGAAAAGCCTTGTTGAAAGTTGACTTTGAAAATGCCTGAGTGTGGGTTTGAACATTTCTAAGTCGAAGTGCTGTCCGTTTACAAATTATTAATAAAGTTAAATCTAATTTTTTAAAAGTATTTATTACGTAAGCATGTACGTATGTTTTTAGTGATGTTTTGGTCCTAGTGGGACTGGGGCATTACAGGTGGTATCAAAGCAGGTCTACGAGATTATAGGCCTGTGATGTTTTCAAAATTGAAATATTTTAAATATTGTGTTATTGAAATGGTTGCCCATAACCTAGCAGCTATCGTCTATGCCAAGCTGATTCCAGAGAGGTATCAATGTTTACATTTGGAATTTCTTAAGTGCTCATTTGGAAACTATCTTGATATTACTGTATTCATCATGACATACAAATGCAAGTGATCTCAATGTGTGATTTAAAGCATGGTGAAAAGTATGATTTATAGCATTGTGAAAGTTATATTTTACAAAGCATGTTTACCAGTGTTTTCATGTAAAATCCATTTGATGCATAAACATCATATGAGCTAGTTTGAGATCAGAACTTAGCTGGATTTGAACATAGATACATTGAACATAAGTATATGGTATGACCTTAGAGCTTCTTTAGCTCATTGGAATTTTATGATCTATACGAATCTAAGTGCGCTGTATCATTGCCTTAGAATCTTGTAAGTGTATTTGACGACCATAGAATTTATTATAGAAAGTACGTATATAAGATGTCACCAAGACGTCAAGATAATTAGCACAAAATCCACCATAAGAAAATACGACACATGTCATTGCTCAGTTTTGAATGTACGACCTCCAACCTTTAACAGTCAGGGTAAACTGACTGAGACTGAAGAATGGCTACGAATGATGGAACGCACATTCGCATACATGGTGTGTACTGACTCTCAATGCATCACATGTACAATCTTCCAGCTCACTAGTGATGCCGATCATTGGTGGAAAACGCATAGGAGGTCGATGACGCTTGAACAATTTGCGAATATGACTTGGGAGGATTTCAAGCAAACTGTTATGCGGAACTTTGTTCTCATGTTCTATCGGGATAAAAAAGAAATTGAGTTTCTACATTTAACTTAGGGAAATATGACAGTGAACGATTATAAACAGAAGTTCAATCATCTATCTAGGTATGCTTCACACCTGGCAGACACTGATGAGAAAAAAGCCCATAGATTCAAAAGAGGTTTACGAACTGAGATTAGTAGTATCATAGCTGGGCGCGACATGGCCACGTATGCTGAAACTCTCGAACGAGCTCAAGATGTAGAATCCTCACTTCGTAAGAATGAGAACAAGGTTGATGAGCCGAAGGAAAAAAGAATGTGGGATGATAACAAGATTAGGGGTCGCGGTTTTGATAAAAAGGCTAAGATGAGAGGATGATTAAATCCTAAAGCACAACAAGAAAAACCATTATGTCAAACTTGTGGGAAGAAACATAATGGTGAATGTATGAAGGGAAGGAATTTGTGGTATAGGTGCTGGCAACCTGGACATATGGCATATAATTATCCAATGAATAAGGAAAAAGAAGTGGCAAGGCCAAATCAATCTCCGATAAGAAATGCTTGAGCCTTTGCTCTTAATTGACAAGATACTACACGAGAGCTTGGAAATATAGCAGGTATAATTAGTATATCAAATATGCCCGTACTTGCATTATTTGGCACTGGAGCTTCGCATTCATTTATATCTTCCGCACTATGCTCTAAGCTAAAACTGACTAGGAAAAAACTTAGTAAGGCCTTAGCAGTTAGCATACCTTCGGGGAAGATCTTAATTACTGAATGAGTATGCAAAAACATAGATTTGAACCTTGGGTATAGATTATTAAGTGTGAATTTACATGTCTCAGACTTGAGAGATTTTGATATTATCCTCAAAATGGATTGGCTAGAAACTAACCATGCCGTAATTTAAGTTTCTTGAAAAGAGCTAATCTTCTAAAGACTAGAGGAATTGGAGTTTACTTACCATGGATCAAAGTTGGAAACTAAAAAGTAAGAGTTACTCTCACAATCAAAGCAATAAAGATGCTTAGAAGAAAATGATGTGAATCGTTCTTAGTAAGTTTGATAATGAACAAGTCAGAGAAGGTGGCAATTGATTATGTACATATGGTGTGAGATTTTAAAGACATGTTTTTAGAGGACTTACCAGGTTTACCTCCAAATAGACGAGCCGAATTCACAATAAACTTGCTTCCAGAAGTTGCTCAAGTATGGAGAGCGCCATATCGCATGGCACCAAAGGAGTTAGAGGAGTTAAAAACTCAGCTATAGGAACTCTTAGACAAGGGCTACATTCAACCCTATGTCTCACCATGGAGAGCATATTACTATAGATTTTTTGGTTGGTCTGCTCGACAACCCATTGTTTCTCTGTGTAGGATTTTGCTGAATGACTGGCTTTCTATTCTTATTGCTGGAATGTTGGGCTACATATCTCCTTCTCATTCTTTTGAGATCAAAAAGGTACTTCTCACAATGTAGTCGAATGTGACCTTTCTTCTCACAATAATGACAAATGATTCTCTGTTTGTTGCTATTATAAGCATTCATCTTCTTATTAGTAATGTTCTTCCGGATATGCCGAACAATCTCTCGTACATGCATTGGTTTGCTTGTACTTTCTTTAACAAACATTGTCTTGGATTGTCCACCACTGTATCCAATACTTGGATGACTCTTTGCTGAATGTCCTTGAGTTATGGAAATCTTATCAAGATTCTTTGTACTATTATTCAGCATGTTGACATTCTTTATTATGGATTTGAGCTCTGTAGACAATTCATCAATCTCCTTCTTTTGCTGCTGAATAGTATCCTTCTATTCAGCATCAGATTTGATCAGCTTCTCTTTCTCATTGAGAAGATCATTGTTATGAGATTGAAGAGTCTTGTTGATCTCCACTACTTCCAGCCATCTTTCATACATCTCCTTGTATGTCTTGATAAGTTTTTCTTGACTGAAGTCTTCATTGTCTGACTCATCATCTTCTGCATTGTTGAAAAGATCCTTGAATTCTGAGATTTTTACTGTAAATGCAATAGTTTCTTCATCCGAATCACTGCTGCCTTCATCAGAGTCATTGTCACTGAGAGAAGCATTGTAATTCTTTTTGTTTCTCTTCAGTGTGTTTGCACACTCATCTTGAATGTGCCCAAATCCATCACATTCTCTGCACTGAATTCCTCTTCTGAAATTTAAAGTTTGAAACTCTTCCTACTCATTACTTGAGTTTCTATTTTTCTGAGAATTACCAGGTGGTTTTCTTCAGTTGTTGGCGCTTCTAGAAGACTTCTTATTGACTCTTTTTAACATACGACTGAATTTCTTGGTGATCAGGACCATATTATTCATTATATCTGAATCAAGTACAATTTTTGCTTCTGTACATGTTTAGATACATCTTCTGAGACTTCAATTTTAAGAGCAATATCTCTCTTCCTTGAGTTGTTGTCTTCATCTTCTAAGTTCATCTCGAATGTTCTAACGACCCCATCAGCTCATCAAGCTTCATACTCTTGATATCCTTGGCTTTCTCAATTGCAGCAACTTTGTATGCAAACTTCTTTGGAAGAGATCTGAGAACCTTTCTTACAAGCTTCTCATTGTTGATAGGCTCACCAAGAGCAAAACTCGCATTGGATATGCTTCTCACTCTGGCATTAAACTCACCTATGAACTCAGTATCCTCTATTCTGAGGGTTTCAAACTTAGAAGTAAGGTTTTGAAGCCTTGACAAACTTACTGAACTAGTCCCTTCAAAGGTGGTTTCCAGAATATCACATACATCATTAGCAGTCTAACAAGTTGAGAATAGACTGAATATTTCAAGATTAACTGCAGAGAATATAGCATTGAGAGTTTTAGAGTTGACATTGTATCAATTCTTTTGCGGCACAGTCCACTATTCTTTTTCAATCTCCACTTGCTTTCGTTCCTTGGCAACAGTTGGCTTTTCCCATTCTTCAGTCACATTTTTCCATGCAAGTTCATCTATTAATCTCAGAAACACCCACATCCTTGCTTTCCAGTAAGGATAGTTGTTGTCTTCAAGCAATGGTGGTCTGATCATAGATTCTCCTTCTTTGATTGAACTCATAGCTTGAACTCAACCAAAACCTTTGTGTTCTTTGATATTGCCATACAGATCATGACAATCTCGAATACTTTAGTGCAGATGACACTAACAAAAGAAATTGTAAAACTTGATGGCGCACCTGTGTCAGTGACATCAGATCATGATACGCGGTTCATGTCTAAATTTTGGCAAATCTTACAAATTGCAATGGACACAAAATTGAATTTCAGTACAGCTTCCCACCCGCAGATTGATGGACAGTTTGAAAGAACAATTCATACCCTAAAGGATATGCTCAGGGCTGTAGTCATGGATCAAGGAGGAAGCTGGGAAGAATATTTTCCTTTAGTTGAATTTGCCTGCAATAACAATTTTCAAGTGACCATTGGAATGGTGCCTTATGAGGCTCTATATGGTCGAAAGTGCAGATCACCACTTTACTGGGATGAAGTTGGTAAAAGAAAAATTTTAGGCTAGAAATTATACAGAAAACTGTTGAGGTTATTGAAAAAGTAAGACAAAGAATGAAAGAGGCCCGAGATCGACAAAAAATGTATGCAGATAAAAGAAGAAAGGATTTACAATTTCAGGTGGGAGATAACGTATTCCTGAAAATATCTCCTACAAGAGGCATTGTGCGATTCGGAAAGAAAGAAAAGTTGTGGCCTAGATATATTGGACCGTATGAAATTCTCAAACGAATCGGAGAAGTTGCCTACAAGTTGGCGTTACCGCCAAAGTTAGGAGGAATTTATGACGTGTTCCATGTTTCAATGCTTCGAAAATATATTTTCGATCCAAGCCACATCGTAAATCAGGAAGAAATAGAAGTAAATCTAGATCTGACATACGACGAGTTTCCTATAGCTATTCTCGACAGAAAAGTCCAAAAGTTGCAAAATAAAGAGCTAATGCTTGTAAAAGTTCAATGGAGCAGACATGGATAAGAGGAAGCTACATGGGAACTTGAAGATCAGATCTTGAGAAAGTATCCAACTCTCGTCATAGCTGGTATATTCAATTTCGAGGACGAAATTTTTTTAAGGAGGGAAGGATGTAACATCCCGGAAAAAATATAGTATTATTTTATAGCTAGAAATTTCATGAAATTAGAATCCAAATTATTTTTGGGTTAGTTTATGGTCTTAGAGGCACTATAAGGCAAAGAAAAGTTTCGACCTTAGTTGAGCATCTAACTTAAAATTAGAATTTATTATATCAATGTGGAAAATTAATGGGATCATTTTGATATCAAAAACATTTAATTCGGACTTCATTTGACCTTCTTAACGAAATTTATTTCGATAGACATTATCAAAACAATTTATTCCATCAAGCCCAATTCTATAAATTGAAGCCCAATTAATTAATTTACTTTTGGCCCAATTCTATCTTATTTTAGCCTATTTGCTTGAGCCCACTTCCAAAATTCTTAAATTAATACACATAAAATTATAGATGGATCCCATGGTTGGAAACTATGTAATATAATAATAATAATAATAATAATAATAATAATAATAATAATAATAATAATATAGTATTTAATAGTATAATTACAAACCACCTCCAATCTATCATTACTATTTGGCAATGGCTTAATTGAGATTAGTGTACATATATTAGGTACACGTGTAATGGATTTGTGTGTGTAGATATATGTTAGTCACTATCTATATTATATATATGTATAAGTATACATCTATATAGTATATAAAGGAAGTTGATTGATGGATAAAAAAAAAGAGAAGAAACGGTTGAAGTAAAATAAAATTGTAAACCAATTGAAAGTGGCCACTTGCAATCCATTTAGAAAGGATTAGTGTACTACATATATTTGTCATTTGTGTATATATATATAATATAAGGGAGTCGGCAATATATATGTAAGTTGGGAATATGTGATCCAAAGTAAAAATAGGAAAAAGAGAAAGAAAAATAAACGAAGAAGAAAAGAAAAACGGAAGAAAGAAAATTGGAGGAAAAATTAAAAAAAAAAGAAAGGTGAGTTTTTACCCTCCGATGTTTCTTTAATTTAATGTTATTTAATTTATTTAATTTTGGATTTGATTGTAAAATATTAAATGAATCTAATTTTTTTTTAAATTCATATTTTTCTAATTTTAGTTTAGTACTTGGAGATTGAATTAGGATTTTTAGAAAACATAATTTAATCATAAGTAAAATATTGTATATTTCTCAAATAAATTCTAAAAATTAAAATTCATTCCTATGTGTTAAATTGAGCTTTTAAGTTATTGAATTCAGTTCAATTCATCTTTATTCCTATTCAATTCTATCCACAAAGTCCGATAAATTCTCAATCTAAATTAGTTCATTATGTCAAATGCTCATTATTCGCCCGTTTGACACCATTTCAATCCCAAATGATCCCAAGGCATAGGAAATCCTTAGTTATTTAGGACCTAGGTTATTACCTTTGTGACCTATTTGAGGATTCTAAGTTAAAATTTCAATTTGATAGGTCGAGACGAACATGAAGCATAATAGCATCGCATAAAAATTACACTACACTTTGAGATCAGCCAGGTGGGTTTTTCTATAACTGACAACTATATTTTTAAATTCATTCATGAAAAGCATGTTAAATGTTTTAATAGCAGTGTTTACGTAATGATTGGATGTTATGAGACTTCATGCATAGAGGAATTCCGACTTACAAGCATAGACGGTTTACTTTGTGACTAAATGTCTAGATAAGTAACCGTAAAGTATTAATGTGATCACATTGGGTCTCTCATCTAATGAAGAAGAGTAAACTATGTTATAAAGTATGTTCATGATTATTTTCCATGATTTATGCAGTATAACAGTTTTAAAGCATGAAAGTTTGTCTTAGACGAATGTTAATGCCCACTTAGTGTTTTCTGGCACTCAACCTATATATTTTTAAATGTTTTCAGGTCCTGGAGATCAAGCTGGTTGATGACATGTTGCTGGTTTAGGTTTTGATGGTTGACCTTTATGTGGTTTTTGCTTAAAACCATCTTTAAACTTATGTTTGTATATTAAATATTAAATGCTTTCATTGATACTCTGAAAAACCTTTCAAACCCCCCCCCCCCCCGTGGTCAATTTTGACTGTATATACAAATATTTTGAATGTGTATAAGAGTTGACCGTGGTGCGTTTAAATGTGTGGCCTGTTTGGCTATATATATTTCTTATTAACAAGTCATTTGGTTATGTGTGAGTTTGTGATTTCGAAAAGCCTTGTTGAAAGTTGACTTTGAAAATGCCTGAGTGTGGATTTGAACATTTCTAAGTCGAAGTGTTGTCCGTTTACAAATTATTAATAAAGTTAAATCTAATTTTTATAAAAGTATTTATTACATAAGCATGTACGTATGTTTTTGGTGACGTTTTGGTCCTAGTGGGACAGGGGTGCTACAGTCCGTCAGCATGAAAAGAGCGCAACTTAACTTCTCCTCTTCTGAACAAGCTATGGAATCGAAAATTCATTCTAAGGAGTGAACCCATTTCTCGGCATCCATTGGGTCTCCTAAACCATTAAATGACGGAGGGTTATGTTTAAGAAACACACTTTCGGCTCTTGGACCGGGGTTTGGGACTTGCTCGGGTTCGTTCTTATCTTCGTTCTCAGCTTGACGTCTTCGAGGCGGCATCCTAAAGAACTAAATATTAGCGACGCTTGATTGAATTCGCCCAAGGCAAGAATGCCTTTTGATAAGGTCTTTAATTTAAGAAAGATAAATCAAACAAGGCGGAAATTTAAACATCATTCAAGCATGATGGGGAAAAATTGCCTCATTAGGAGGACTTTGGCATCGATATATCATATAATAAGTTATGGGTTACAAACGGAATAGGGCAGTCTTTTAGAAAATTCACTGCCACTATTAGAGTCTAGAAAAGTTAAAGCATATATTACATATTAGGATCTTGGTTAAAGCGGATTAAACGGACATCAGAAAAACAGACAGACAACAGATAGATCAGACAATTAGGTGTTCTAACAGCAACACCTCCTACACTTCCTAATACATAATCATAAGCCGGGCCCTTCCCCTTCTCCTTGCATGGCAACCCCACTTCCTTTTCACCCTCCTCCGAGTCCTCTTCTTCTTCTTCCAAATCTTTAACTTCAACTGTCTCTGGGACGCTGAACTTGAACTTCCTCATGCGGATGCTCCCTTCGGGATACTGATAGGTCATACACTATCTGAGACCCTGAGAACCGGATGCAGGGGTCCACTGGTTCACTTTAGGAGTGCAGGAAAATAGGGACTCAGTGTGATTCACAATCCGGACATTTGAGGGTCCCGCTCCTGAGGTTCCTTCATCGTAAGGGCGTGGCGCTTGAAATCCAGGGGGACTGTTGAGAGTCGCCCTTTGCAGTTCTATCTCCACCACGAGAGAGGGGTTTTTCTCATCTGCTTGCTGCTCGGCTAAGGCATGCACGTGGCCATGCTCTGACACCCAACGAGCCATCAAGGCTGATGAGAATTCTGTCAGATTTCCGATCTCACCGTATGTCTCGGGATCATGGGTGATCGTGCTTTGCAGGATACGGTACATCGTAGGTCTCCAAGCAGGTGGCGCGTGCTCACACATGTGGATGCATGTTTCCAAGTCGGATACGCTTCCGGGCTCTCCTCCGTAGCTGTTCGTCCAAGCCCACCTTTCAAGGTACCTCGCCATATAGGATAGCAACTGCTCGTGGCCGTTCCAGGTTTCCCTTCTGAACCTCTCGACCCTTTCTTGCACAGGGCGAAAAAGAGGCACACTTTTCCTAGCTGTCGAACAAAGGGAGACCTAAGGTCCTCCTGAGATCATACTATGCCTAGATTATAAAAGGGAGACCTAAGGTCCTCCTGAGATCATACTACGTCTAGATTATATCTTTGCATGCATAACTCCTTTTAAAAGCAGTTGACGTTTTTATAAAAATTTGGTGCCCAAAGTCTTTAAACATACATATTTACCTTTTCTTTGAGTCAAAAATTTTAAGAAATGAATTTAAGCCTTTTTGGGATCGAAAAATCTTTTCACAAACTTTTCATCTTGGACATCGTCTTACCCGAACACCTTTTACTTAGAATTTCATTCTCACGATTTTTCTCTTATCCATAAAACAGGTATGCTTGCTCAAATCTTTTCCTTTCCTGTATTCCAAAAATCATGAATCCAACATCCAAAATCTCTATGCTATCATACCTTGATTTTTGGTTGAGAATACGAGGGTGATGGCGAGTTGTGGGTTGCTGCTTTAACTTATCACGAAGCAATTCATATACACATAAACACTTAGCTTAACTTAAACAAAGAGACAGATCTGCAGAGTTGCAAACCTGGTTCTGATACCATCTGTAACAGCCCGGTCCCGAGATAGGGATTAACAAATGGGGGGTATTATTAAGGGATTAATGAATAAAGACAAGAGATTAACAAAGAGGGTTTATGATTTAAGATATACTTTTGAAGAATAGACGATGATACTCAGGTTTACTTGATTAAAATGGAAACAAGCTTTAGCGGAATAAAATGGCTAACTAAACAGATACCAACAAGCATAGACCCATTCATAGGTCAAAGCGAATAAACAGATATCAACGTGAATAAGCCTCTTTATAGACGAAAGGAAAATATACTTGAGAAGCGGAAATAAACTTAATAAGCATCACTTATATATAGATAACCATGTCTGGGAAATATTCTTAGAATTTCAATAAGCATAATAGAACTTTGAACGGAATTAGAAAGAGTGTATCAGAGTAGCAGAACACATAGTGGGATTTCAAAAGAAACTTAGATAATAGCAAAACAATCTTGGCAGCCAACCCACATCGACAGCCACCAACATCCTCAGCATCTCAACCTGAAAACATTTGAAAAAGAGGAGGCATGAGCACTAATGTACTCAGTGGGTTTTAACGAAACATTTAATAACCTCAAGATATCCAATAATTAACTGACGGTATATGGAGAGCAAAATGAAAAAGCCCTCTCCATATCCGTAAAACCTTTTTCATTTTCTTTTGGGCCCATCTTGGCTCAAACCTGATGTCAACTGCACCATTAGGCATGCCATAGGATAGAAGAGGGGTTACCTAAAATATCCAAATGAGTTTACGAGGAAATTAACCCAGCAGTGACTCCCTTAAAAGTTCTGAGCTCAATTCCTGCTTAAGCGAAATGCTAAGTTCCTTCCTTCCTTAATCTTGCTAGCAAAACCAATCTTAGAGCAACGTGTAAGGGCTAATTCTTTAATATAGCATGTTCTCGGCCTATAAGGGATTTAACGCTACCCTAACAAGGCAATCCTTAATCTTTAACTATACGAGCCTTAACAATACATAAATGAATGTAAATAAATAAGAATTATAACTAAAGACAATTCTAAATATCTCATCCTAAGCATAAACAACACTTTAACATTTCTAGCATTTCTAAACATGCTCAAGAGCTCAATTATAACATAATATCTTCCTTTCCTTCCTTCCTTGTACAGAGATCAATCAGGTAGAGCAAAAATGCTTTATTGGATATCTCATTTGCCCTATATGCTTCTAGAGCATATTAGCTCAAACTTTAGATGAGTATAGATTTACCCACCTCGATCAAGAAGCAGAAAATGAGGCAACGAGTTGATGATCCTTCTTCAAATTCCCACGAGGCTCACTCCCTCCTACAAAAGTCGAATTATCGACTTAGCGGTCTCCTTCGAAGATTTTTAACTAACAACATGAAATTAAAAAATACCCAACTTAAATACCCTTAACTATGACTTAAACATGGATAGCACGACTTTATGACTTTATAAGGTTTCAAGAAGGATTTATTTGAAGAACATGACATCTTGATTTCTTAAGTTCTAGACGGAAAACAACTTGAAAAGTTTACTCGAAATAAATCGGAAATAACTTGAAGTTTTCTAACTTTGAACTTGGTAATAACTCGAAAATAACATGACTCGAAAAGCTCGAAAAGAGGGTATGAAAATAGCCAGAAGAATCGGCGTGGAACAACACGGGGGGGAGGGCACCGCCGCGGCGCACCCCTGCAGTGGCGGGGGCTTGCTGGGCCGAGGAGGGTGTGGCGCGGCGGCGCAACCCCCTCCCCCCCCTCGGCGGGGCTCTCTCTTTCTCTCTCCTCCGCCCAATTTCTGGTCAACCTCTTCTGGGTTTCTTCAGTGTTTGTCGATTCCTAAGAACACTTATAAAATCTTTTTTTCTTTTGAAAACATGCTTCGATAATTTAACTTAATACGAAACGGCATTCTTTAACTTAAAAAGAAATTTGGCATTATAATGGCATAAACACGATAATCCTCCTTAAATATTTAGAATAACGATGAAATCTTTAAATATAATCTTAAACAGGATTTAAACAGAATAACGAGACTAATTACACGAAATAATGACAAGAATTATAACGACAAGAATAAAGCGAGCAATGTAACGTAAACGTTATTAACTTGGAACTTCAATAAGAATCGAAATACAACTTTAGACGGAAGGTAAGCGAGCAATAATGAAGAACACGAAGAATATGAAGAACGAAAAGTAAATGCGGAATTAAAAGACGGAAAAAGAAATGGAATCGAGACCGACGAACAAGAATGGACGGGGTTAGGTGCATCGAAGAAAGGTGGCTAGCTCGGCATCTCGTTGAGTCGTAACGGTGGCAGAACTACCAGCTACAACCCAACGGCGCCCCTAGCACATTCCCTCACCGCATCTCTTCCACGCCACTCCGCTCGTTGTCTTGCGGAATACTCACGAAGAACGCTTTTTATTTCGACAGAACTTTCTCGGCTTTTCTCTCAAGCTTTCCCACTCTCTATGAAGTGAAATGGATGGTAAATTAGCAAATGAAAGGAAAAGGGTTGTGTTTGTATTTATAGAGGGGAGTTTGGCTTCCTTGAGAAGCCACTCCAGTGCAAAAGCACTGCAAAAGTTACCCCGAGTTCGGTTAAAAGCTGTTTTATTCGATGTCGAGATCCAAATGACCTCAGACACGAAATCTAAAAATATCGAGAGACTCATTGGCTCGAATACTAGTGAACCAACTTGATTCGTGGAGAAGATGGGGTCATGGGAAGAAAGACGAGCAAAAATTCCCTTTTTGGAATTACTTTTTACTATTCACTCAGACTGGCAGATTTTGCTCCCGAGTGTTCGATTGACCTCAGAATGGAAACCTGTGAACGCTAACAAAATCCTTAAGTCATTTCCCTTAAGAAGGGCCTGACAGTACAAGACTCGGATCAACGAGGAGGATTTCATAAATTTCTCAAAACACGAACGCACGCAAAAGTTACTTTCCATTCACCCTTTAAATACGTTTTTCATCACCGGGAACTCAAATGACTTCAAAATTAAAATCCGAAAAGACCGGCATACTCCTTCAGTTAAAACCTTTCTAACGAGACCATGAATGGTCGTAAAAGAATTGAGATCACATTTTCCAAAAAGATGATTTTCACGAAAACTGACCCCTAAAGTCGTGACTGACATCCGACCTCCATTAACCTTATTTAAATTTCTTCCTTAACTTATTAATTACCATTAACAATCCTCTAAACTTATCCAAAAATCTGGGGTGTTACAACCATACTCTGGAAAAATTGTTGATGAAATATGGGGTGAATCATAGAGTCACAACAGCCTATCATCTACAAGAAAATGGCCAAGCTGAAGTCTCAAATCGAAAAATTAAAGCCATTCTTGGGAAGATAGTTAATTCAAGTCGAAAGGATTGGAGTCAACATCTGGATGATGTCTTGTGGTCATACCGAACTGCTTTCGAGACTCCGATCGGGATGTCCTCATATAGGATGTTGTTTGGGAAATGCTGTCATCTGCCAATAGAGCTAGAACACAAGGCACGATGGGAACTCCAGAGACTGAACATGGATAAGGATGCAGCAGGACATGCCAGAAAATTTCAGATTCAAGAACTTGAAGAGATGAGGATGGAGGCCTATGACAATGCTGTTCTTTACAAGGAAAAAATAAAGATGCTCCATGATCAAGTGATTAGAAGGAAGAGATTCTCTCTAGGGCAGCAAGTTCTTTTGTACCATTCAAGGTTTAAACTCATGGGAGGGAATCTGAAAACTAAGTGGGTTGGTCCATTTGAAGTGTACGCGGAATGCCCCAATGGAGCAGTTGAGATGAAGAATCTAGATACTGGAGGGCCTTTCAAGGTTAATGGCCACAGACTGAAACCTTACCCGAGGCACGCAAACCAGGATTTCAGAGTGGTCTGGCTCATGGAGCACATCTATATCTGAATTGGAAGGTATCGTGCCCATGACAGTAACTAGGGCGCTATTGGGAGGCAACCCATGTTTTTAATTTATTTCTTTTTCAGTAATTTTAATAAGTGTTTTTCTGATTTATCAAACTAGACTTGGAGAGTTTTCTAGTATCTGCCCGGAAAAAAAAAATGCAAGAAGTAGTTGAGGATGGAGAGGGAAACCCTGTTTTTTTTGTGCCGAGAGAAGACCCTTTGAGCATTATGTTTCATTTTCTACAGGGCACAGCAAGAAGAAGATGCTTTCGGAATTACCATAAAGAGGTTGGATAGCATTGAGAATGCCCTGTATCAGACTGTTGATACCCTCTTGAGGAAGATTGAGCAAACCCTCACTGCATATTTCAAATATGTTAGGTTCACTTACCTGATATCTGCCCCGAACTAACCTGGTTTAATTCCTTTTCTTTTTATTTTTTTATGCTCTTTTGATTTTCAATTTTTTTAAGTGTCGCCCTTATTTTACCCACTTTGCCTCAAGCAAAGTGTGTGGGTGGGGGCATTTGGGTTGTTATATTTTATTGTTGAGTCTGTTTGAACACTTTACCTTGAGCAAAGTGTGTTGGTGGGTCATTTGAGTCAACATGCTGTCTGTTAAGATTTGGAGAGCACTAGTTTCTGAATGATTGATAATCGAGTCAGCATGCCCACACTAAAAGCAGTAATGATGAATGAGTTAAGCATAAACCTGGTAAGATTTGAGCATATGCTGTTATGCCCATTTTACAGCATTCTCTTTTCATGAGTGTACATTCTATGCTTAGAATTTCTAGAACTTGCTTTTGCCCTACTTTAAAATCAGAAAGTTTGAAATGTATGCGTTGATGATTTAGGCATTTTCTTGCTTGAGCCCACTAAGCCAAATGTAACACCCCAGATTTTTGAATAAGGTTTAGAGGATTGTTAATGGTAATTAATTAAGTTAAGGAAGAAGTTTAAAGAAGGTTTAAGTGAAGTCAGATGTCAGTCACGACTTTAGGGGTCAATTTTCATAAAATCATCTTTTCAGAAATTTTGATATTAATTCTGTTTTAGCCATTTATGGTCTCATTAGAAAGGTTTTAACTCAAGGAGTGTGCCGGTGTTCCCGAAATTTTATTCTGAAGTCATTTGAGTTCCCAGTGAAGAAAAACGTATTAAAAGGGTAAATAAATAGTAATTTTTACATGCATTCGTGTTTTGAGAAATTTATGAAATCCTCCTCATTGATCCGAATCTAGTTCTGTCAGGCCCCTCTTATGGGAAATGACTCAAGGATTCCGTTGGCATTTAATGATTTCCATTCTGAGGTCAATCGAATGCTTGGGAGCAAAATCTGTTAGTCTGAGTGAATAGTAAAAAGTAATTCCAAAAAGAGAATCTTTGCTCGTCTTTCTTCTAATAACCCCGTCTTCTTCATGAATCAAGTTGGTTCACTAGTATTCGAGCCAACGAGTCTCCCGGTATTTTTAAATTTCATGTCTAAGGTCATTTGGACCTCGACATCGAATAAAGCAGCTTTTAACCGAAACCGGGATAACTTTTGCAGTGTTTCCGCACTGGAGTGGCTTCTCAAGGAAGCCAAGCTCCCCTCTATAAATACAAAGCCACCCCTTGTCTCATTTGCTTATTCATTCCATCCAAACTCAGTTCCAAGAGAGTGAAAAAGCTCTCAGAGAAAAGTCGAGGTTCTGTCGAAGTAAAAAGTGTTCTTCGTGAGTGTTCTGCAAGACGACGAGCGGAGTGGCGTGGAAGGGATACGGTAAGGGAATGTGCTAGGGACACCATTGGGTCGTAGTAGGTGGCTCTGCCGCCGTTGCAACTCGACGAGACGCCGAACTAGCCACCTTCCTTCGACGCACCTAACCCCGTCCATTCTTATTTGTCGGTCTCAATTTCCATTTATTTTCCATCTTCTAATTCTGTATTTACTTTCCGTTCTTCGTGTTCTTCATGTTCTTCATTATTACTTATTTACTTTCCGCCTAAAGTTATATTTCGATTCTCGTTAAAGTTCCAAGTTAATAGCGTTTCTATTATATTTCTCGTCATTGTACTCGTAATTATTCCCGTTGTTATTCTCATCATTAATTCTCATAATTAGATTCGTTAAAGTTCCGTTCAAGTTATATTTAAGATTTCATCATTCTTTTAAGTGTTCAAGAAGGATTTTCGTGTTTATACCGTTGTAATGTCGATTCCTTTTCAAGATTAAAGCATGTTCGCTTTTATATTTTCTTCAAAAGTTCTAAGCTTTATTTCAAGTTTAAAATGTCGAGGAAAGGGAGAGACAAACAAGTAATGCCTCGACCAACACTTCGATCGAAAGTTTCAGGAATTCGTGAAGGAGCATGGACAGTGCAAGGGTTGCATGGCCTGTGCAAAGCCGTCCAGAGCTCACGGCATGAGTCTGGAGAGCTAGCATGGACCGTGCTAGGCTTGCACGGACCGTGCTATGCTTGCACGGCCCGTGCAGTGCTTCTGCCACTCTATTTTGTCTTCAATCGTGTTCTAAACTCGAGTCTTTCAAACCCTCATGTTTTCTAAAGGTTTTAAAGTGGTGATATCTATGTTTAAGTCCTAGTTAATGGTATATAAGTTGGGTATTGTTTAAATTCATCTTAGTAGTTAGAAATCTTCGAAGGAGGCCGCTAAGTTGATGACTCGACTCTATAGGAGAAAGTGAGCCTCGTGGAAATTTGAAAAAGGATCATCGACTCGTTGCTTCATCTTCTATATAGTAGTTGAGGTGGGTAAATCTATACTCATCTAAAGTTTGAGCTAATAAGCTCTAGAAGCATGTTAGGGCAAATGAGATATCCAATAAAGTATTATTTCTCTGCCTAATTGCTCTCTGTACAAGAAAGGAAGGAAAGGAAGATATCATGTTTTAATTGAGTTCTCGATCATGTTTAGGAATGCTAGAATTGTTAAAGTATTGTTTATGCTTAGCATGAGATATTTGGAATTTTCTTTAGTTGCAATTCGTATTTATACGTTCAATTCTTTGTATTTGAATGTTGGTGCTTTTTTAAAGCTTGTATAGTTAAGGATTAAGGATTGCCTTGTTAGCTCCTAGACTTTGCTCTAGGTTTGGTTTTGCTAGTAAGGTTAAGGAAGGAAGGAAGGAACTTAGCATTTTACTTAAGTAGGATTTAAGCTCTGAGAACTCGTGATCTTCGTTCACTAAGTGAGTCACTGCTGGGTTTATCCCTCGTAAACTCATTTGGATATTTGAGGTAACCCCTCTTCTATCCTATGGCATGCCTAAGGGTGCAGTTGACATCATGTTTGAGCCAGGATGGGCCCAAAAGAAAAGAAAAGGTTTTACGGATATGGATAGGGCTTTTGCATTTTTCTCTCCATATATCGTCAGTTAATTATTGGATATCTTGAAGTTATTAAAATGTTTTGTTTAAAATCCACTGAGTACATTAGTGCTCATGCCCCCTCTTTTTCAAATGTTTTCAGGTTGAGATGCTGAGGATGTTGGTGGCTGCCAAGATTGTTTTGCTATTATATAAGTTTCTTTTGAAATCCCATTATGTGTTCTGCTACTCTGATACACTCTTTCTAATTCCGTTCAAGTTCTATAATTTTTATTGAGATTCTATGAATATTCCCCAGACATGATTATCTATATATATATATAAGTTGTGTATATTCAGTTTTATTCTCACTTCTTGAGTATATTCTCATTTCGCCTATGAAGAGGCTTGTGCATGTTGATATTCGTTTATTCTCTTTGACCTATGAATAGGTCTATGCTTGTTGGTATCTGATTAGTTAGCCATTTTATTACGCTAAAGCATATTTCTTTCTTAATCAAGTAAATCCGAGTATCATCATCTATCTTTCAAAAGTATATCTTTATTCATAAACCTTCTTGTAAATCTTCCGTCTTTATTCGTTAATCCCTTAATAACACCCCATCCCCATTCATTAATCCCTATCTCGGGATCGGGGTGTTACAGATAGTATCAGAGCAGGCTTGAAACTCTGTAGACCTGTCTCTTTATTTAAGTTAAGCTAAGTGTTTATGTGCATATGAATTACTTCGTGATAAGTTAAAGCAGCAACGCACAGCTCGCCATCACTCTCGTATTCTCAACTAAAAATCAAGGTATGATAGTATAGAGATTTTAGATGTTGGATTCATGATTTTTGGAATGCAGAAGAGGAAAAGATTTGAGCAAGCATACCTGTTTTATGGATAAGAGAAAAATCGTGAGAATGAAATTCCAAGTAAAAGGTGTTCGGGTAAGATGATTTCTGAGATGGAAAATTTGTGAAAAGATTTCTCGATCCCAAAAAGGTTCAAATTCATTCTCAAAATTTTGGACTTAAAGAAAATGTAGATATGTATGTTTAAAGACTTTGCGCATCAAAATTTTTATAAAAATGTCAACTGCTTTTTAAAATGAGCTATGCAGGCAAGATATAATCTAGACTTTAGTATGATCTCAGGAGGACCTTAGGTCTCCCTTTTATAATCTAGACTGATTAAGTTATTCTCTTCTGGATGGTTAAGTGCCGTTCGACAGCTAGGAAAAGCGTGTCTCTTTTCCGCCCAGTGCAAGAGAGGGTCGAGAGGTTCAGGAGGGAAATCTGGAATGGCAACGAGCAGTTGTTGTCCTATATGGCGAGGTACCTTGAAAGGTGGGCTTGGATGAATGGCTACGGAGGAGAGCCCAGAAGTGTATCTGACTTGGAAACATGCATCCGCATGTGTGAGCACGTGCCACCTGCTAGGAGGCCTACGATGTACCGTATCCTGCAAAGCACGATCACCCGTGATCCTGAGACATACGCCGAGATCGGAAATCTGACAGAGTTCTCATCAGCCTTGATGGCTCGTTGGGTGTCAGAGTATGGCCATGTGCAGGCCTTAGCCGAACAGCAAGCAGATAAGAAAAACCCTTACCTCGTGGTGGAGATAGAACTGCAAAGGGCGACTCTCAATAGTCCCCCTGGATTTCAAGCGCCACGCCCTCACGACGAAGGAACCTCAGGAGCGGGACCCTCAAATGTCCGGATCGTGAATCACACTGAGTCCCTATTTTCCTGCACTCCTCAAGTGAACCAGTGGACCCATGCATCCGCTTCTCAGGGTCTCGGACAGTGTATGCCTGATCAGTATCCCGAAGAGAACATCAGCATGAGGAGGTTCAAGTTCAGCATCCCAGAGACAGTTGAAGTTTATGATGAGGAAGAAGAAGAAAAGGACCCGGAGGAGGGCGAAGAGGAAGTAGGGTCGCCATGCAAGGATAAGGAGAAGGACCCGGCTTATGATTAAGAGTTAGTAGGAAGTGTAGGAGGTGTTGCTGTTAGAACACCTAGTTGTTTGATCTATCTGTCTATTTTTCTGATGTCCGTTTAATCCGCTTTAACCAAGATCCTAATATGTAATATATTCATTAACCTTTCTAGACTCCAATAGTGGCAGTGAATTTTCCAGAAGACTGCCCTATTCCGTTTGTAACCCATAAACCTCTTTTATGATATCAATGCCAAAGTCCTCATAATGAGGCAATTTTCCCCATTATGCTTGATGTCGTTTAAATTTCCGCCTTGTTTGATCTATCTTGCGTAAATTAAAGACCTTATCAAAAGGCATTCTTACTTTGTGTGATTTCAAATTGAGCGTCGCTAATATTTAGTTCTTTAGAATGCCGCCTCAAAGACGTCAAGCCAAGAACGAAGATGAGAATGAACCTGAGAAAGTCCCAAACCCCGGTCCAAGAGCCGAAAGTGTGTTTCTCAAACACAACGCTCCATCATTTAATGCTTAATGAGACCCAATGGATGCTGAGAAATGGGTTCGCTCCTTATAATGAATTTTCAATTTCATAGCTTGTTCAGAAGAAGAGAAGTTCAGTTGCGCTCTTTTCATGCTGATCGATGATGCAAACTATTGGTGGGAGTCCGTTCGAAGAACCATAACCCTAGAGCAATGGCAGGACTATAGTTGGGAAGATTTCAAGCACTTATATCAGAAGTACATCCTGGATTGTTATCCAGAGGCAAAGGAGATGAAGTTCTAGAACCTAAAGCAAGGAAAGAAGACAGTGTCGGAGTACGAAAGAGAATTCAACCAGTTGTCAAGGTATGCTCCACATCTAGTGGAGACAAATGAGAAGAAAGCACGCAAGTTCAAGAAGGGACTTAGATCCGAGATTAGCATAGCCCTCACTGAGCAAGAAGACATGTCTTATGCTCGAACCTTAGCCAAAGCCTTAAGCATCGAAGCCATTCTCCCTCAAGAGAAAGTTCAACCCCCTCAGCCAGCTAATGATCTAAAAGGAAAGAGAAAGTGGGAAGAAAGAAGAAGAGATGATATAGGAAAGAAACCCCACTGGCAAAGCCGAGTGTCAAGGGTGCCTCGCAGTCAGCCTGACAACACCCCTAGCCTTAGGCCGTGTCAAAAGTACAGAAGGACGCACCTTGGAGCCTGCCGAGCAAATCAAACTGGGTGCTACAACTGTGGTGAAGAGGGACACTTCAAGAGAGAGTGTCCTAAAGGAAACAACAGATGATCCGAAACACCACAACAACCCCTGTATCCGCAGCCGCTTCAATGATTTCTCAGAAATCAGCCAAAGCTGCAGCAAAGAGGACCTCAAGGATAA
Source organism: Perilla frutescens (assembly GCA_026008535.1). Lineage (NCBI taxonomy): Eukaryota > Viridiplantae > Streptophyta > Magnoliopsida > Lamiales > Lamiaceae > Perilla > Perilla frutescens. The sequence continues at coordinate 12,275,069 of BRKX01000005.1, forward strand.
AGGCCGGGAATGAATCCAAGGCCAAACCAAGGACGAGATCAAAGGTCTAATCAAGGACAGAGGCCACCTCAACCTGCTCGTACTTATGCTCTCAACCAGCAGCAAGCTGCTAAGGCCTCCGGTAATCTAGCAGGTATGATTACCCTCCTCGAGATGCCAGTTTTTGGCTCACTTAGATACTGGAGCATCGCATTCATCTATAGCTGAGTTTGTTTGTAAGAAATTGAAGATAAAACCTGAGAACGCTAAGAATGCTCTTGAGATAAGTATTCCTTCTGGAAAAAGAATGATGTCTAGGAAGTTTTGCTCTAACCTAGAATTGAACATAGAAGGGGAAACCTTTAAGTCAAATCTTTATGTAATAAAAATTCAGGACTTTGATATAATCCTAGGAATGGATTGGATAGCCTCAGGTTATGCCTCCATAAGCTGCCCTAAGAGGGAAGTAGTATTTCGACCACCTGGGAAACCCGAGGTTTAGATCTACGGATCAAGGCTAGGAAGTAAAGTCCCAGTGATATCCGCTCTGAAGGCCACCAAGATAATGAAGAAGAATAGCTGCCAAGCGTTTTTAGTTAACTTGACAAGGAAAGAGGAAGGAGAGCTATCAATTGATGACGTTCTAGTCATAAGAGAATACCCCGACGTATTCCCAAAGGAGCTGCCAGGACTGCCTCCTAACAGGCAGGTGGAGTTCGCCATCAAGTTGGAACCAGGAGTCGCCCCAGTTTCGAAAGCCCCCTACAGAATGGCGCCTAAGGAGTTGCTAGAACTCAAGGTTCAACTGCAAGAGTTATTAGACCTAGGTTTTATCCAACCTAGTGTGTCGTCTTGGAGAGCTCTAATCTTGTTCGTAAAGAAGAAGGATGGTACATTGAGAATGTGCATCGAATTTAGAGAGCTTAATAAGCTAACTATCAACAATCGATACCCTCTCCCAAGAATAGACGATCTCTTTGATCAGCTAAAGGGAGCAAATGTCTTCTCTAAGATAGACTTAAAGATCTAGGTATCACCAACTGATGATCCGAAAGAAGGATATTCCTAAGACTGCTTTTATGACTCACTATGGACATTACGAGTTTGTAGTAATGCCATTTGGATTGACCAATGCCCAACAGTGTTCATAGATTTAATGAACCGGGTTTTTCACCCGTATCTAGATAAGTTTGTGTTAGTTTTTATAGATGATATCCTCATCTATTCGAAGGATGAAGAGGAGCATCAAGAGCACCTAAGAGTGGTACTGGAGACGTTAAGAAGAGAAAGGCTTTACGCTAAGTTCAGTAAGTGTGAGTTTTGGCTCAAGGAAGTTACGTTTTTAGGTCATATAGTTTCAGTAGAAGGAATCAAGGTGGATCCAGCCAAGATTGAAGCTGTAAGCAATTGGAAGTCTTCAAGGAATGTGAACGAGATAAGAAGTTTCCTAGGACTCACTGGATATTATCATAGATTCATCGAAAGATTCTCGACTATATCTAAGCCCATGACGCGACTGTTAAAGAAGGACTCTAAGTTCAATTGGATGCCCGAGTGCGAGGAAAGTTTCCAAACCTTGGAGAAGATGCTAATCATAGCCCCAGTGCTGGTCATTCCGGAAGGGAATGAAGATTTCGTGGTTGACGCAGATGCGTCAAAGAAAGGATTAGGCTGCGTGCTGATGCAGAAAGGAAAGGTGATTGCTTATGCTTTCAGGCAGCTTAAGAATCACGAGCAGAACTATCCCATGCATGACTTAGAATTAGCAGTCATGCGCTGAAGATCGGGAGGCACTATCTCTACAGAGCTAAGTGTGAGATCTTCTCAAATCACAAAAGTCTGAAGTATTTCTTCGAGCAAAAAGGATCTTAACATGAGGCAGAGAAGATGGCTAGAACTCGTAAAGGATTACAAATACATGATTCACTACCACCCAAGCAAGGTGAATGTGGTAGCAGATGCCCTAAGTAGGAAAGAGAAGGCAGAGTTAGGACTCGTCTTAGTCCAGGAAGATCTTCTCAAGGAGTTCGAGAAGTTAAAGATCAAGGTGCTAACACCACCTGAAACCATTCAAGCACAAATCATCATGATAGTCGCTCAGCCCAATCTAAGGGAAAGGGTAATTGAAGCCCAGAGAGGAGACGAGTTTCGCGAAAAGAAAAAACTAGAAGCACGATCAGATAGGTCACAAGATTTTGTGGAAGCCACCGATAACGCGCTCTTATTCAAAGGAAGGCTTTGTGTGCCAAGCAAGGAAGAACTAAAGGAGGAAATCATGTGCAAAGCACATGACATGCCATATACAGTACATCCCGGAAGCACCAAGATGTATCAAGACCTCAAGAAGAACTTCTGGTGGAATAACATGAAGAGAGAGATAGCCGCCTTCGTGGAAAGGTGTTTGAACTGTTAGCAAGTGAAAGCTTTACATCAAAAACCTTCTGGTTTGCTCCAACCCTTAGAAATCCCTGAATGGAAGTAGGATCATATCATAATGGACTTTGTCGTAGGTTTGCCAAAGTCTAAGCGGGGGAATACCGCTATTTGGGTAATCGTTGATCGATTATCGAAATCAGCACATTTTATTACCGTTAAAATGACAGATGGGCTAGATCAATTAGCCCAGCTCTATGTCAAGGAAGTTGTGCATTTGCACGGAGTGCCGGTCTCGATTACATCGGATTGTGATATGAGATTTATGTCAAGATTCTGGAGGAGCCTACAAGAAGCTATGGGATCGAAGCTCAATTTCAGCACAGCCTTTCATCCTCAAATGGATGGCCAGTCGGAAAGGACTATCCAGATACTAGAAGACATGCTTAGAGGAGTAGTCATCGATCAAGGAAGCAGTTAGGAGGAATTACTGCGATTGGTAGAGTTTGCGTATAACAATAGCTACCAATCATCGATCGGCATGGCCCCTTATGAAGCCCTGTATGGAAGGAAGTGTAGATCGTCCTTGTTTTGGGATGAAGTTGGAGAGAGAAGGATACTTAGACCTGAAATGGTCCAGGAAGTTGTCCAAAAGATCGAGCTTATTCGTCAGCGAATCAAGGAGGCTCAAGATAGGCAGAAGGCTTACGCGGATGAAAGAAGAACGAAACTCAATTTTAACGTTGGAGATAAAGTGTTCTTGAAGGTATCTCCATCCAGAGGAGTGGTTCGTTTTGGCAAACGAAGCAAGTTAAGGCCCAGATTTATTGGACATTTTGAAATTCTAGAGAATGTGAATGAAGTAGCCTATAAGTTGGCCTTACAACCCAACCTGAGTGACGTTCATGACGTTTTTCATGTCTCAATGTTGAGGAAGTACGTGTTTGATCTAAAGCACGTGATTAGCAAGGAGGAGATAGTCTTGAATGAGGACTTAGCCTATGAAGAAAAGCCCCAGGCCATTGTGGATCGAAAGATCCAGAAGTTGAGGAATAAGGAAATCGATCTTGTAAAAGTAATATGGAACCATCATGGTTCAGAGAAGGCAACCTGGGAGCTTGAATCTGAGCTGCTCAAGAATTACCCTGATATCGTCTATCATGGTTAGTAAATTTCGGGATGAAATTTTTTTAAGGGGGGTAGGATATAACACCCCATATTTTTTAATAAGGTTTAGAGGATTGTTAATGGTAATTAATTAAGTTAAGGAAGAAGTTTAAAGATGGTTTAAGTGAAGTCAGATGTCAGTCACGACTTTAGGGGTCAATTTTCATAAAATCATCTTTTCGGAAATTTTGATCTTAATTCTGTTTTGGCCATTTGTGGTCTCATAAGAAAGATTTTAACTCAAGGAGTGTGCCGGTGTTCCCGGAATTTTATTCTGAAGTCATTTGAGTTCCCAGTGAAGAAAAACGTATTAAAAGGGTAAATGAATAGTAATTTTTACATGCGTTCGTGTTTTGAGAAATTTATGAAATCCTCCTCATTGATCCGAGTCTAGTTCTGTCAAGCCCCTCTTATGGGAAATGACTTAATGATTTCGTTAGCGTTCACGGATTTCCATTATGAGGTCAATCGAGCGCTCGGGAGCAAAATCTGTCAGTCTGAGTGAATAGTAAAAAGTAATTCCAAAAAGAGAATCTTTGCTCGTCTTTATTCTAACAACCCTGTCTTCTTCATGAATCAAGTTGGTTCACTAGTATTCGAGCCAACGAGTCTCCCGGTATTTTTAAATTTCATGTCTGAGGTCATTTGGACCTTGACGTCGAATAAAGCAGCTTTTAACCGAACTCGGGGTAACTTTTGCAGTGTTTCCGCACTGGAGTGGCTTCTCAAGGAAGTCAAGCTCCCCTCTATAAATACAAAGCCACCCCCTTGTCTCATTTGCTCATTTATTCCATCCAAACTCAGTTCCAAGAGAGTGGGAAAGCTCTAAGAGAAAAGTCGAGGTTCTGTCGAAGTAAAAAGCGTTCTTCGTGAGTGTTCTGCAAGACGGTGAGTAGAATGGCATGGAAGGGATGAGGTGAGGTAATGTGCTAGGGGCACCATTGGGTTGTAGCAGGCGGCTCTGCTGCCGTTGTGACTCGATGAGACGCCGAGCTAGCCACCTTCCTTCGACGCACCTAACCCCGTCCATTCTTGTTCATCGGTCTCGATTTCCATTTATTTTCCATCTTTTAATTTCGCATTTAATTTCCATTCTTCGTGTTCTTCATGTTCTTCGTTATTACTTGTTTACTTTCCACCTAAAGTTATATTTTGATTCTCGTTAAAGTTCCAAGTTAATAGCGTTTCCATTATATTTCTCGTCATTCTACTCGTTATTATTCCCGTTGTTATTCTCGTTATTAATTCTCGTAATTAGTTTTGTAAAAGTTCCATTCAAGTTATATTTAAGATTTCATCATTCTTTTAAGTGTTCAAGAAGGATTTTCGTGTTTATGCCGTTGTAATGTCGATTTCTTTTCAAGATTAAAGCATGTTCGCTTTTATATTTTATTCAAAAGTTCTAAGCCTTATTTCAAGTTTAAAATGTCGAGGAAATGGAGAGGTGAATGAATAACGTCTCGACCAACACTTCGATCAAAAGTTTCGGGAGTTTGTGAAAGAGCACGGACCGTGCAAAGGTTGCACGGCCCGTGCAAAGCCATCCAGAACTCAAGATATGAGTCTGGAGAGCTAGCATGGACCGTGCTAGGCTAGCATGGACTGTGCTATGGCTTGCATGGACCATGCTATGCTTGCACAGCCCGTTTCAGAAAGTCTGGGCGTCTGGTTCTCGCCTCATTAATTAGCACGGCCCGTGCATTGCTTCTGCCACCCTGTTTTATCTTTAATCGTGTTCTAAACTTGAGTCTTTCAAACCCTCGTGTTTTCTAAAGGTTCTAAAGTCATGTTTTCTATGTTTAAGTCCTAGTTAAGGGTATATAAGTTGGGTATTGTTTAAATTCATGTTAGTAGTTAGAAATCTTCGATGGAGGCCGCTAAGTCGATGATTCGACTTTTGTAGGAGGAAGTGAGCCTCGTGGAAATTCAGAGAAGGATCATCAACTCATTGCTTTATCTTCTACTCAGTAGTTGAGGTGGGTAAATCTATACTCATCTAAAGTTTGAGCTAATAAGCTCTAGAAGCATGTTAGGGAAAATGAGATATCCAATAAAGTATTTTTACTCTGCCTGATTGGTCTCTGTACAAGAAATGAAGAAAAGGAAGATATCATGTTTTAATTGAGTTCTCGATCATGTTTAGGAATGCTATAATTGTTATAGTATTGTTTATGCTTAGCATGAGATATTTGGAATTGTCTTTAGTTGCAATTCGTATTTATACGTTCATTTCTTTGTATTTGAATGTTGATTCTTTGTTAAAGCTTGTATAGTTAAGGATTAAGGATTGCCTTGTTCGGGTAGTGTTAAATCCCTTATAGGCCGCGATCATGCTATATTAAAGGATTAGCTCCTAGACTTTGCTCTAGGTTTGGTTTTTCTAGTAAGGTTAAGGAAGGAAGGAGCTTAGCATTTTGCTTAAGCAGGATTTGAGCTCTGAGAACTCATGATCTTCGATCACTAAGTGAGTCACTACTGGGTTTATCCCTCGCAAACTCGTTTGGATATTTGAGGTAACCCCTCTTCTATCCTATGGCATGCCTAAGGGTGCAGTTTACATCAGGTTTGAGCCAGGATGGGCCCAAAAGAAAAGAAAAGGTTTTACGGATATGGAGAGGACTTTTGCATTTTGCTCTCCATATACCGTCAGTTAATTATTGGATATCTTAAAGTTATTAAAATGTTTTTTTTAAAACCTGCTGAGTACATTAGTGCTCATGCCCCCTCTTTTTCAAATGTTTTCAGGTTGAGATGTTGAGGATGTTGGTGGTTGTGGATATGGGTTGGCTGCCAAGATTGTTTTGCTATTATATAAGTTTCTTTTGAAATCCCATTATGTGTTATGCTACTCTGATACACTCTTTCTAATTCCGTTCAAGTTCTATTATGTTTATCGAGATTCTATGAATATTCCCCAGACATGATTATCTATATATATATATATAAGTGATGCATATTCAGTTTTATTCTCGCTTCTTGAGTATATTCTCCTTTCGCCTATGAAGAGGCTTGTGTATGTTGATATTTGTTTATTCGCTTTGACCTATGAATGGGTCTATGCTTGTTGGTATCTGATTAGTTAGCCATTTTATTTCGCTAAAGCATGCTTCCTTCTTAATCAAGTAAACCCGAGTATCATCGTCTATCTTTCAAAAGTATATCTTTATTCGTAAATCTTCTTATAAATCTTCCGTCTTTATTCGTTAATCCATTAATAACACCCTGTCCCCATTCGTTAATCCCTATCTCGAGACTGGGCTGTTACACCAAATAAAAACCAATCTTTGACACAGCTTTACAGCCCTCTTGAGCCAATAAAATGCCTCGGCAGTTTTGTTGATATACCTCACTATATAAAGCCAGGGCATTACAAAAACTAGAAGTAGAAGGAGTCTCTGGACGGTTTTGAAGAATTGAAAATGCAAGAAGAAAGATAGGGGGAATGAAAAAAAATGAAAAATGTATCTAAAAAAAAGGAAAAAATGAGAATAAGTTTCCCCCTAGTCTGAATGTTCAGAATGCCCATGATGAAAAATTTTGTAATCTGAACCATAAATGAGGGCATGAGGAAGTAATTTGAAAATAAATGGTGGTATGTCCAGTGAACGCTCCTGAGAGTTTTTAGCTCAGTACCTAAAGAACCCCACCTTACCTAAAGAGCCCCATTACAGCCCATAAAAGTCCTTTTGATACTTGTACGTTTTTCCACTTAATGAAATTAAAGAGAGAGCACTTGCAAGCTTATGGAATAAATAAGTATGGAGTGATCAATTTGAGCGTAAACACTGTACTATGTGAAGAGAGTGTGGGAGGACCTATATGCTCAATTAAATTTTAACTTGCTAGAGCATGCTGATTACGCAATTAATTGGAAAAGTTTGGTTATTAAAACACTGTGCCCATACGGATTAACAGGTTGCATGTTTTGTTTCTTTCATGTCTGTTTCTTTTCCTTTCCCTTTTGTTTTTCTTTTTTTTAGATTCTTCATACCCCATGCTTGAGGACAATCATGACTAAAGTGTGTGGGTGTGATAAGTCCATTTATTTCGTGTTTTTCTGGGCATTTTAGTCGCTCTAAATGTCCTTTTTAGTGTCTTTTGTGTCAGAAAAGAACCAAGAAAGTGGTTTGGGCATGGAATGAGTGAAATCTGGCGAAAGAGGCATTTTGGCCTTCAATTTAACTGAAATAGATGAAATGGGCATATTAGATGAAAATCAACCTGAGCAGAAGATGTTGTGCCCACAGTAGTCGCGCAGATTTAGAGGAGACAGTGAAGAGGGCATTCGCGGAAAAAGCAGGATTCTGTTGAAAGAAGATAAAGTTGGCGTTAAAACTTGATTGATTTCGAAATCTGAATAGAAGAAAGGAAGGATTGTTCATAGGTGGACTCTTGGGAAGCAATTTGAAAGATAAGGATGACATTCCTAAAATATCAGGATTCATTCCACCACCTAAGGAAGTTTCCTTATTCAGTCAAAGTCCAACGGGCATAGAGATCCAGAAAATAAGGAAATTTCCTTATCCAGGCAGATTCCAGCGGGGCATAGTGAATCCGGCAGATATTGAAGACCCCCTTTTTTGGGGATTTTAATTGATATTTGTACTCTTTTAAATGCTAGTTTTTTTATTATTAGACACACAACACTTCGTACCATAATATTTCTGCACTTTTATTTTCTGCAATTAGTTTAGTTTTAGTGCTGCTCTGGCAGCAAGACAATCTGGGGCCTTATGCCCACAGAGGTTAGGATTTATATTTAATATTGTTGTTGTTCATAGTTGGTGTTGGACGAGTTTTTATTCAATTCCAGTAAGTTTTTCCTATTTATCATGTCTTTATTTTATGTATTTACAATTCTTTATAGTATGAGTAGCTAGATCTATATTCCGGAATTTGAACTAAGGATGAAAGTTTAACAAAACACTTAAATACTCGTGAGGCTGTGTGGGCACATTACTGTACGATTAGGTTTCTACCGATTTTTGTTCTTGTTCGACGTGAACGTGAGTTTAATATAACTAATGTGGCTGATCACTCTTTAGTTATAGAGGGCACACCAGGGTTAATTGGATTAGTGAATCGTGACTGTGTGTTAATTCAAACGGTAACTAGAAAATCGGTGGGTTGTTATGGGCACACGAGGAATCAGTAAACACAGTAAACTTGGGTTCGTCTAAGGCACACTATTTCCTGTTCATTTACATCTCTTTGGGGAACCGAGGAATGGGTGATAGATTAGGGGTTTAATAATTGAGGAATCACTTTTAAACCTACTCTGAAAAGATGAATAAGGAGACGTAGCGAGGAATCCAGTCTCCATAACTAGGTGACTTAATTGTGTAGAGAAATCGTTGTGCCCATGATTGAGTGAGTATGAGTTAAACTGGATTCTAGTTCAAGTTCCGGAACCTTTTATTATTTGATATTTCTCTAGTTTCTTTTTGCAGATTTAATTTTATTGTTGTGACCACGATACCAAAACCCCCTTTTGTGATTGGTGACTCGAAAGTAAGATCACATCAGCTCTATGTGGGATCGACCCTTACTCATAGCTAGCTACGCTCGCTGTGGGCACAGGAGCATACAAATTCATTTTGAGCATGAAACGACCGCGCGTCATTCAGTAAAAAGTAGAATAGCATCTCTCTATTAACTGTAGAAGCTTAATACATTCCAGCCAGAAGTAGCTCTACTCAAATCATATGGATGATGTAGATGATGAAGGAATATGAAGTTGCTCATGATATACCCATTCTGTATTGTGACAATACGAGTGCTATCAATATATCCAAGAATCCAGTGCAACATTCAAGGACAAAACACATAGACATCAGACATCACTTCATCAGAGAGCTAGTTGAAGAAGAGGTATTGAAAATTGAACATAAGAAGACTGAAGATCATCTGGCTGATCTTTTTACCAAGGGACTGGATGTTGTTCGATTTGAGAAACTTAGAGCATCCTTTGGGGTGTGCTTTGTTCAATAAAACCAAGTAGAGGGGTATGAGTGTGTCAATTTCTTACTCAGCAGGAAAGAACCATTCCTGCACAAAGGGACTGAACATTCCCATAAATGTTCATCCAGATGTACATGAACAACTTTTCATATCACTGACTACATCATAATCAACGGCTAGTTCTGACTTGCGATCGTCATCTCTGATTTTCCAAGATTTTCCTTCGATTTCTTAGTCTAACGGAAACCTAAGCCTATACATTGAATAGAGTACTCTCTTATATATATGTTTAGCCATTTAGAGAGGGTGCATATTCACTTCAAAATTTCCAAAATCATAAACCCTTCTCTCATTTTATCTTCTGATTCCTCTGAAATTATTCCTTATTTCTACTATTATTTTTCACTGATCATTCTTTAAAAATACCCAATTGTTTTCAATGGCTCCAAAAAGAAAACTTGTCCGTCTTAAGAAAGTCATTAAACCCAGAATGAGGTTCAGGGAGAATCATCTTACAAGAAACCTATTCAGAGGATGCTCCATGATGAATCATCCAGCAAGGATATTGATGAAATCATTGAATCATTCCATGGAGAAGAAGAAGAAGAAGAAGAAGAAGAAGAAGAAGAAGAAGAAGAAGAAGAAGAAGAAGAAGAAGAAGAAGAAGAAGAAGAAGAAGAATAATAAGACTTGGAGACAGAAGAACAAGAAGTTGCTTCTTCTACAAAGAAATTAAAAACTCAAAGTCTTACAATTCAAGATTTGTTGAAGGAAGCAGCTAGATCATACGATGTTAACAAGAAGTCTACTGCAAACAAGGCAAGAACAAAGGGAACTACAGTCAAGAAAACAAAGAAGACTGCAACCCCTTCTGCAAAGAAAGTCATTACAGCACCCACTACTCAAGCCCTTCAGAAAGAGAAGGGATCTGTTATTGATGATCCTGTTTTGCCTGAAGATATTCTTGGTCATGCCAAGGAACATGTTGTTGAGAAGAGTACTACAGAGACTTCAACTCCTGCAAGCGTTGTGCAGAAGCCCTCAAATCAGCCTTCTCCTACTGAAGGTGATGATGATGATTGGGAAGATGATATATCCTTGAGTTTAAAGATGAAGGCAATTGTTACTGCCATTGCAAAGGGGAAGAAAAAGGTCACCAAGAGACCTTTAGTTGCAGAATCTACTGAAAAGGAAGATGTTCAGAGTTCATCCTCCGAATCTGCTGAAAAGACTCATGTTCTACAATAAGAGAAGTTACTTGCATCTACATAATATGATCCATTCACCAGATCTCCAGTAAAGAAGAAAACTCCATGAAAGAAAGCCTCCACTGCCATTGTATAGCTTGTTCAGAGAACTCCTGTGACAAAAAGCTGAGCATTTGCTACTCTACCATCTACCACTGCTTCAACAAAGAAACGGAAAGATGTTGAACCTGCTGGTCCCTCCAAGAAAGCAAAAAAGTTTGCTAAGCCCAAAGATGAACCTGAAGATGTTCACTCACATTCTAGTGAACATGAGTCTGATATTCACAAACAGACCATCCATCTGCTAGGTATCTCTAAACATGCTCATCTTCGATATACCAAGCATGCTGAGTTATGGGAGAAAGTGAAGCAGAGGTCTATGATCTCTGAGAAGAAGATGGACAAGGATACACTTCTAGCTACAGAGGTGTATACATTGTTAGAGGATGCTGGTTTGCTTGGAATAGTGCAAAGGGTGCACGAGTTTGTTCCAATGGTTGTCTCAGAATTCTACTGCAATCTGACCAAGGACATTGACAATCCTGAAGGTGAAGATTTTCACAAAGTTTTTGTCAGGGGGGGAGATGTTGAACTTCTCACCAGAACTCATCAATTAGTTTCTAGGATGCAACATTGATGGGGAGTATGAGGAGATTGATGACTGGGGGATGGTTGCTGAAGAACTGACCAAGGGCATCTACACGAAGTGGCCATCTCATCCTCAGACAATTCCAACTTCCAAGCTGACTCATAAGTATGGAGCTCTGTTTAGAATTTTGATTCACAACCGGTTGCGAACAAAGCACAGAGCTACTATTACTCAAGCTCAGGGGAGGTTTCTATATCACGTTGGAACTGGGAAGAAGTTCAATTATGGTGAATTTGTTTTTGAAAAGATTGTCAGTAGTGCAGAGTCCACAGTGGTGAAGGGACCTTTGTGTTATCCTTCTCTGATTTATAGCATCATGAAGCAACAAAAGAAGAATGTCTCTACAAAGAATGATCGTGTCATTCTGCCCAAAAAGCCTCTGGTGATCAAGGTTGCTCCTGAAATAGGAGATCATCACATGCGCCTCCAGTTCAAGCAGTTCATAGCATCAAAGAAAGGAAGTGATGCTATTGCTGAGAAGTCTTCTTCAAAAAGTGTTGTGTTGATATTTCTGGAAAGAAGCCTGGAGTTTCATGCTCATATGATTTCTGAGCATACTTCTGAAAAGATGAAGATTCAGGCTCTGATTGCTGAACTTTCATCTGGTGAAGAATTTGCCTCACCAACAGCTGATGTACTTGAGAATGTACATAACTTGCACAAACTGGCAAGTACTGCTGCAGTTGCTACTCAGAAGGATTCTCCATCGGCTCCAAAGCAAAGTGAAGCACAATCTGCAGCATAGGAAAATGATGCTGGAGTAGATAAAGAAGAAACTACAGAAGAAGATGATGAGGCTGATTAAGAGGAGCAAGAGGCTGAAACGGAAGAAGAAGCTGAAGCAGAAGAAAAGGTTGGTGAGGGTGAAGAGACAGAGTATGATGATGCTGAAGAAGGATCTGAAGAAGAAGGAAATAAGGAAGCATCTGAAAAATTCGAGTAGTTTATGAATTTACTCCCTTACCTTTCTCGGTGGCAAATAGGGGAGTAAAAGCAATATAAAAGAATGTTTATCTTCCCTATATGATTCTAATATACTAAAAAAATTGAAACTGCTATGAGGATGATAAAAATATAAATAACAGAGCAGATATAAGCTGATAAGAAAGTGAAAAATAGCTGAATCATATGATGTTCTCAGGAAAATTCAAGTTTGTTTTAAGGTACATGGTCCTTCAGTTTAAGGATTGTGTTCTTTTAAAATATGGAGCTGATTTGCCACCAGATAAAGATAAAGACGGAGATTGTTAGTGCCATCTGCACTCAAGTGTTCGAGATTGTCATGATCTGTATAGCAATATCAAAAGAACACAAAAGGTTTTAGTTATTCATGTTCGAATAACATGTTCTGGACATTACTGAGAACATTTCGCTGCCAATCTGATTGAAGATCAATAAATGTATTTAATCATGTTCTTTAACATGATCATGTACATAGTTGTCTAGAGAAGTTTGAAGAGACGTGTCATGCTAGATTCAAAAAGCTGGAGCTGCAGATTCAAGATGGACGTTTCGGAATAGAAGATGCTTTGTTCATGATGAAGATCAAGGAAGGAAAGCAGAAGTTCTATTCAAGGAAGACATCTAAACTAGGAAAGTCCTAATTAATTAAGGAAAGTTTCCTTGTTGATTCCAAGTTAAATTAAGACTACTGATTACCTTGTTAAGGCTATATTTTTCATCTATAAATAACTTGGGAATCAGACTAGTTTAGTGTGCACGTATACACGAATACACAGAACTGATTTAGAGTCTAAAAGACTTCACATCTGAAGTATTAGGTATTCGGTATTATTAGACTAGAGTTAATCTTTTTATCATTGTTTTTCTAGTCTATGTTTGAATCTATTTCATACACACTTAGAGGAGTCTCGGAAGAGATTTCCTGTGGGAACTAGAGGGATTCTAGGTTGTGAGGGGAGCTCGCAATTCAGTTCATCAAAAAAAGTTGTAGTGGGTAGGAAAGGGATCAAGTAACGGGAGGTCTCTGTGTAATAGCCTTTGTAACCATATAACGGAGTAGTGAATTATTTCTCACGGACTTGTGAAGTCCCCTTGACATCAATCAGTTGATCAAACAGGGTTACCAACCTTGTGCCATTTACTTGCTTTCAATTTATATATTCTGACCTTGAATGTTCACAACAATGTACGCGTACATTATGATGAACATGATCGCACAGTTTATGTAACTTCATTTTTAAAGAGTTTTGAGTTATTAAGGACTCGAGCAAGCAGAAAATCTTTTAAGAATATTATTTATGCAGATACTCAAAATATTTCGGTCATTTTGGATCGTTAAAATTTTTTTGGGTAAAGTTTGAAAGGTTATTTAAAAACCTTCTTCTGATAAAAGCTTGTCTACTGCCCATAAGGAAAGGATTTGAGGATGAGTAGAGGATAAATGAAGCATAGAGAATGTAGTTAGAATATAGACTATAGTGAGCTTGAATTAAGGAGAATTATAGGATTCCCTTTAGGTTCTTGAGGTTCTCTCAAGAACCTAGATTGAATAAGTTCTCTCTCCAGGAGCTAAAGTTTAAGTAGAGCTATTTGAAAGAACATTTTATCGCAAGGATGTGCGTGATAAGGTTAAGGGGTACCGATAGCAGTATTGAGAAAGAGGTTTAACTTCGAGCCAGAAGTAAGAAGATGAGCAGTCAAGTTAAAGGCTAGTTATCAGATCGCGGATCTAACGCAAGTTTGAGAAATCCCTACGTGAGCTTTCAACTCAAGAGAAGTCTTGTCTAAAGATCCAATCGCGTTTATGAGGAATGAAGATTTGTCTACTTCGATAGAAGCTCGTTGAAGTCAAGCTGTTTGGAGTCCAGGATATGCCATAGATCAAGTCGCTTTGTCGTATCCCTTTCGATAGGTAGGAAGTGATTCTCGGATGTCGCTTTCCTAGCCAAGTGCAGCCAATTGAGGTCCAGCAAACTCATGCTAGTTCGTAGCAACCTCGTAAAGAAGAAAGTGCATGATGCTCAAGAAAGAAAGAGAGAACCTGAAGAAGATCGTTAAGAAGATAGACCTAGTGTTGGGTAGATTGAGAGTTTCAGTATGATAGAAAGTTTTTATGAGTCTATTTATTCATTCCCGTGTCAATTGAATCAATCGCCCTTCAACAGCTTCATATCAATTGAAATTCTTCATTTATACCATTTGAAATTCTTTAAATATATCCTCTTGGATAATTTGTAATCTTTTGGATGATACTTCTTTGATCATCAAGAATCAGTAATAGCACTTCTTTGTTAGCCTATGCTGACACCTTTGTGAAAAAAATTCAGCACGGTTCTTAGTTGTTAACCTTTGTTTTCTTCCATATCTTTGTTATGTGCAAGAACCCTTCGAGTTTATAAGTCCTCTGAAAAGGCAATCTTTTTAGCATATATAACCCAGTGTTATAGCTCTTCCAGCTTTTAAACTTGTTAAATAATTGTTAATCAGATAAAGCCCTCACTCAAACGCATTCATTTTATTTTGCTCTCACTCATAAAACTCGAGTGTGGATCTTGGAATAGAACAGAGAGTATATAGCAGTATTCCTTTTAGTCATCGTTGGAAGAATAAGAAATGGTGGTTATTTTTCATGAAATTGTCTTTTTGAGAGTTTCGATTCCAGCTAAGTTATGGCTGATTTTGGTCATGTTTGGAAAGTATTGACCCAAAGAGTGTGTCGGTACTTTCGGATTTTTAATCCAAGGTCGTTTGAGGTCTCAGTGACGAAAAACGTATAGAGTAAGAGCGAGAATAGTGTTTTTCCATAAGGGCGTGATCTTTAGAAATTCGTGAAATCTCGTGTGTTGAGCTGAGCCTTGTTTCTTCAAGCCTACCCTATAGGAAATTTCTCAAGGAATCCGTTGGCATTCCCAGATTTTCAATCAGAGGTCAATCAAATGCTCGAGAATTTTATTTGTCCCTTGTGTGGAATAGTAATTCTATTTTTGGAAGGAGAATCTTTTCTCATTTTCCTTCAAGATGACTCATTCTTTACCCTAATTCGAGTTGGTTCAATAGTACTCGAGCCAATGAACCTCCCGATATTTTTAGATTTCGTGTTGGAGGCCATTTGGACCTTGCCATTGAATAATGCACCTTTTAGCCGAACCTGGAATTTCTTTAGCAGTATTTTTGCACTGCAGAAGCTTCTTGGGGAAGCCATAATTTCCCCTATAAATAGAGCCCTCCCCCCTTTCATTTCTTGCACCATTTCATCTTCACCCCCAATTCTTGAGAGTCGAGAGTCGAGAGAGCGATGAAGTCGAGCGATGGATATTCTTCGTGAGTGTTCCTCCGAGATGATGAGTGGAGAGGGCGAGAGAGAGGGAGGATTTTCCCGAGGAGAATCAGCCGCCGTCACCACCGCCGCTAGAGCTACCACCACCGCGGAATCGCCCAGGTCCCACCGCCGCGAGGGACCCAGCGGTCGCTGGGGTGCCCCCTCGGCCAGAAGTAGTCTGTGTGTGCGGAGGCACTACCGACACGGGGGCACCCTCTACCCCGCCGGCATGGGGGAGGCCGCGTCAAGGCCAGCTGGCGCTGGCTCACCGCCGGCGCTGGGCTAGTGCGCTGGTTCGACAGGTTTTCATCCGGAGGTCATAACTTTTGACTTGGTTTGAACCATGAGGCCCATGAGTACTCAAATCAAATCTATCTTAAAGATATATATGGCTATAGGGGCCAATCATCCAGAATCTCGATCGTTATAGTGGATTTTCCGTTCCCATTTTCAGTAATTTCGGACGTTTAAATCCTTTAATTCTCATATTTTCAATCATAGTTAAGGGTCGAGGGTTTAAATATCATTTTGATTTCTTGTTAGAATCTCAAATAAGGTTGTAAGTCATTAATCGACTTTTCTAAGAGGAGGTGAACCCCGAGGAGACCCAATGAAGGATTTTCAGCTCGTTGATCCACGTGCTCGTCATCAAGGCGGGAGATTCTAAACCAAATCTTTAGTTTGAGCTAATAAGCTCTAGAAGCATGTTAGGGCAAGGGAAATATCTAAATAAAATGATTTATGCTCTGCCTGATTAGTCTCTGTACAAGGAAAGAAAAGGAAAGTAAAGAAGAAAGGAAGTTATAACATGACTATGTTAATTGTTATTTGAGCTCTTGAATAAAGTAAAGAATGTTATGTTCTTTATACGATATCTTATAGTTGATTTAAATAAGGTATAGATGATAATGATCATAAGTTAAGTTGTTATCGATATTATTGTTGAGGAAGGTTATTTAAGTGAGTAATGCCTTGTAGGTTGATTATAGTATCCCTTCGGGCATTAAGGCTATAGTATTGATTGAGAAATACAATCTAGATGATTCAATCTAGGTTATGATTTATGCTTGGTATGATTTAGCATTAAGGCTTTGATATTAAGAATTGAATATGAGAATTCAATGCTAAGGATTAAGTATTAAGGATTCAAGGTTGAGGTTTTGATATTGAATGTTATGATTCAATTATTGTTAGGCAGGTTATTGAGCTAGAAGAACAGTTTCATTTCATTATCATGTTGTGACCTTCGTGTCACTAAAGTTGAATCCCTCTCATACTCAAAAGGGTACTTGAGGTAACCCCTCTCTTATCCTAAGGCATGCCTAAGGGTGCAATAGACAACAAGTTTGAGCCAGTAAGGGCACCAGGAAATGAAGTAAAAAGTTTTTGCGGATATGGAGAGGGCTTTTGCATTTTGCTCTCCATATACCGCCAGTTGTTAATTGGATATTTCTAAAAGTTTATAAAAGAGTTTTCTCATAAATCCCACTAAGTACATTAGTGCTCACGCCCTCTTTTTCAAATATTTTCAGGTTGAGATGCTGAGGCTGGTGATGTGCTGCTAGTGGGGTTATCTGAATTGCTGCTCTACTTGGTTATGTGATTTTTCTTCCATTATGTTTCTGCTGAATACTCTGATGTTAGTATTTAGTCTTGTCATAGGAGATTTGATCCTTGATATTAGTATGTCTTAAGTGATACGATTCCTAAATATCAATAAAGTTTTTGAGAAGAAGAAACATGTTCTTTTGACATCCCAATTGTTCCTTTATTGATTCCAAATTATTCAAAAAGTCATACTTGTTGAGGATATTGATATCTATTCATTTTCAGTTGACCTATGAATGGTTCTTGCATGCTTGTTATTGTTGTTCGCCTATGAACGGGCTTTACTGTTCAAGCATGATTCTACTTATCTTCCAATTATTCTTAAGTTGTTTTTCTTGCTTTCGTCCTATGAATGGGACATTAAGATTTATTTGCCTCTGACCTATTAATGGGTCTTAGCTATTATGACCTATGAAGAGATCTTGTTGTTTTAAGAGTCGGATTCCTATCCATTTGTTATTGGATTCTGTTTGAATTTTGATTAGCCTATGATTAGGCATTCCTTCGACTCGATTGAACCCTTTGACCCCTTTGATTCATTGAAAATGATAATTCTTCTGAGCCATAAGTTAAGTTGCCTAAGTTTTGAGGCGCTAACTTGGTTTGATTCTAGAGACCCCCCTTTGGATTTTCAATTTTCCCTGTTGTTTTTACGCCTAACACCCCGTCCCCATTAAAAATGACTACCTAGGGACCAGGCTGTTACACCGTCTAAATAAATTCAGATTAGATAAAGTTATTTTAAATATAGCTAATTTGGAATGTTTTTCTATTTATTGAGAATACCTTTCCCTCTGTCAGAATTTAAGATATGTTTTTCAGCTGAAATTCACCATCTTTTATTTCATCACTCAATGTCCTTGATGATGATGATGTGAGAGTAGAAATAGTAGTTGATCTCTCTTTTCCAGTAGTGAGATACCTCCAAATCAAAAAATAATAAATTAATAATATACATAATTATATTTTGAATCAAGAAATAGAAAATTTTTTAAAAATAATCAGTGTAAAAATCTGCATTGCTTCATAAATTATGTATTTATGTTTCTAAATCTGCATTGCTTCATAATAAATTTGCAGTGTAAAAATCTGAATACTGCATAATATTATATTAAATCAATTATTTTACCTAAAAGTGAACTCTGCTATCTCTTCAATCTTCTGATCAGTCAGAATCTTTGTCACATGAAATAATGTTTAAACCCTTACTTCACTTATTACCATATTAAATTAATCATAATTATAATGAGTTTGAAGATATACAAATGTAAGAAAAAATTCGAACCCCTGAAAATGTTTGGTCGGTAAAATTGCATTATTATGCCAACTGGTGCTTCTCGTCCAGAATTCAGAAAATTAATCACCTCTTCCACATAAGTTTCCCAAAGAGTGCAAGTAATAGTATTTCCCCTACAAATATTGAAAATGAATAATTATTTATGGTGTGTCAATATGTTTACTAAATACATAATCACAGAACATTAAAAAAATTTAAATATGACATTGAACTTAAAATTTGAAGTAATTAAATAAATCATTAACAAAATTAATGTCAGCAGATATAATATAAAAAAATATATTAATTATCTTGACTGATTAGAATTTCGTTAGTAAAAAAAATTCTTGTACTTCAAATATTAAAATTTCATCTTCACATATGATGTATTATTTCTGTATTTAAAATCAATTAAAAAAATGAATAAAAAAATGGATTGAATAATCTGTTCACTATTTTTTAGAATAGTATCGTTTATAAATTAAGTATTAAAAATTATAAAAGATATGTAATTAAAACAGAAAATAACATACTCCAAATCCTCCAAGACTAAATCCATCAGTTTTATCAACTTCCCGTTTATTTTTCTAGTTTATGGTCTACAGTGTGAGACTATAGTTCCCATGACATCTGAAAAAAAGAAATATATATATTAGTAAATTATTATCTCATTGTAGCGACCCGACTTATTTTTAAATTGCTACGTTCTTTTTCTAAAAGTATTTTACTCAATTTTTTTATGTGATATTAGTTGATTAAGTCTAATAAGTCGCACCTATGTAATATATAAATTTTTCTAAGCATGAATTTATTTTAGATTATGATTAATTCATATCATGAGCATGCATTTAATTTATTATAATTTCTCATGCATGGTGATAAGCCCAATTTTATTAATTTAATTAGAAGTCCAAATACTTTAAATTCAAGATCCAATAGAAAGAAAGCCCAAATCTGTATTTTTTTTATTTATTTATTTATTTTCTTCTCCTCCAAGTAGAAGATAACCGTGAGAGCAGTGGCTGAGCCAGGAATTTTATTCGGGGGTCCAACTTATAACAACATACACCTAAATAATAATAATAATAATAATAATAATAATAATAATAATAATAATAATAATAATAATAATAAGAAGAAGAAGAAGAAGAAGAACAACAACAACAACAACTTAATGTATAATAATTTTGATAAAAGTTAATATATTTTTTAATTAAGTTTCAACAATAAAAAATCAATTGGTTAACAAAATTATAAAATCGTACATCATTTTTTAATAACTTTGAATTGGTTACATAATTTTCTCATTTAAAATTGGTTGTGTTATAATAATGCTCTAATAGTTAGAACATATAACTCAACATATTTAATCAAAAAAATAAACTGTGAATCATAAATGCAATAAAAATTAACTAACTTTAAAGACCCAAATTGAGAATTTGAATGAAAGAAAAAAAAACACACACACGAGCATAGGACTAAACGAAATATATATAAAAAACACACAAGCATAAAAAACTAAACAAAATATAAAGTGAGTATTTGTAAATTTTAAGTAAATCTTAATTAATTTTTAAATTTATATGATAAAGTTAATAATAAAAAATGAGAATGATAAATATATAAGAACACTTAGTAGCATAAAAATGGTGCATGAAATTTAAATTTGTTAAACTTGTTATAATTCTAAATTAAATATTTAAACTACTATATTAAATTTAATTTTAAAAAAAAATTGAGGGGGGCCCATGGCCCCCTTGGCCCCTTAGTAGCTCCGCCACTGCATGAGAGAATCCTTGTTCGATTAAACTCCTCTATATATGAAACCCTAATCATACTAGTATATATGGAGGTCTCAACCTTTCACTTTTCTCACCCCAAAAAAGGGGCGTAGAGCAAGATTTTAGTTTCATTCTTTCTAAAGTTTTCGAGGAGCTTATCGAAAGGTACGTAAATCATTTAGTTTGTTTCCTCGTGTTTGCATTAGCATATCATATGCATGGGAAGGGTTTGGGTAAAGAGGAGAGGGTTAGTAGGAATAGTAGCAACAGTTGTTCTCGACAGATCGAGAGCAGCAAATTACGGCGCCGACAATGAAGTTCAAAGGCTGTCGTTGTTCGGTGGTTCGGCGGATGGCAGCAGCTACTATTATATTTTTTTACAGTCGATTCCAACGTCGGAGTGTTCTAGGAGGGGCTTCCATGACGTTGAAGGATGAAGTGTGGTCGTCAGTGAAAAGAAGAAGAAAGAAAGATGAATTCAACATAAATTGTTCTGCTGCTGTTGTGTCGTGACTTGAAGAAAGAATAGAGAGAAAGTTAGGTTGTTTGTCTAATTCTAATTGTTTTGCAGGTGGGCTTTATTTTAAGTAGAAAGTGAAATGGACTCTAGGAATTAATTGAAAAGTTGGGCCAAGTGGGTGGCTTTATTAGTTTATTTGCAGTTTGGATTTCAGAAAGAAAAAAAAGTGATGAGAGTGGGTTTAGAATTGTAATGTCATGCATTGAGATAGCATTTTTTTTAATATTATATAAGGGTTTATGCATAAATGCATGCATATAGTTCACGTATACACTCATATGGTACTAGTATATAATTAACTAGTACACCACCTGCGATGCACAGGAGAGAGTGAATGTTATTAAAAATATTTATGAAAATAATAAAATTATATTCAATCTTGAATTTAGTATGTAAATATATGAATTAGATCGACTAAATTATAAATTATTCGTGTATTTTTTAGAGTTGTAGAAATCGGCTTGGCCAGAAATACCCAAGTCGGGTGTAAAATCGAGAAGGTCAAATCCTCATCGCCCAGGAAATCTCGATGGCAAATCGGCAATTAATCAATCAACTAGGCACCGATCAATTTTTATAATTTTTATTTGAATTTTTTGGTTCAAAATAAGACTAAATAAAAACTTTGAGATTTTTTACTATTTTATACAACTTATATCTCAATTATTCAATCTACAGTCAGTGTGGGATGGATGTAGGAAAAATCAAAAAAAGTTACAAAAGTAATTTGATATTTAAATTTCAATTCAAGATTCCACTCTTTTATACAACAACTCACATTCCAATTTGTCAATTTACAACCGATGTGGGATATAGAAAATATTAAAAAATTAATTTGAGCTTTTATACAACAACCTACATCTCAAGTTTCATTATACAACCGATATGAGATGTAAGGAAAATGAAAATTTAATATGTAAATAGTAGTACATAACAATATATAATAAAAAAAATAAAAACGCCAAGAGTCTGAGCAACTAAAATGGATTGTTATATATCATTACATGTAACTTTATTAACTCACCTATACAAAAATCAAATATTGTGATCTTGATGATTGATATACAAGTTTAGAATTTCACAAATCTACAAAATAAAAATTACAAATGACAAGTGGTAATATATATATATATATGTGTGTGTGTGTGTGTGTGTGTGTATTATTAAAAAATCAAGTAAAATATCTATGAAGATTTTAGATGTGGATCTTTAATTTTTTTAATATATTTAATTAAATTAAAAAATTTAAAATGTATTAAATTAAGGATGTATTTGCACACTTTTCCTAAAAATAAATATTAAATATTACATGTGATCTCAACATAATATTGAGAAAGGTTGAAAGATTGAGTCTCACGATTTATAGATTGTTCGTGTACAAGAATATATGTTGATTCTTTGATATTGGATAAATTTTAAAAATATCTAACATTAAATTCATAAGATGAACTAATACATTTAATTTAAAAAAATTAAATCTATTCAATTTAAAATTTTGGATGTGGGTTTTGATTTTTAAATATATTTAATAAAATTAAAAGGAAAAAATTCAAATTAATATTTTTAAAATGTATATTTGAACTTTTAATATATTTAACTTAAATTTTTAATTTTAAAATAGTTAAATTTTATAAATTTCAAATATATTTAGAATTTAATATTAAATTGATAATATCATAAATTATAAATCAAATATCAAAATATCACACTTCATCTCAAATCAAAGACCGAAAAATCAACACTTCTATTTTTTTCGATGATCAGAATTATGATGCGTCAATATTTTTCCATATTTAGTGATTTATTTAATTTTGGGTTGTCGAATATGGGGGATTTTACTGTGCAAAATCAATTTTCTAATCTTTGAAATTTTTATTGGTGTCTAATTTGCTACAAATTAAAAAGATTGTGTTAGCTCTTCTATGAGAGATAATTTAGTTTGTAAAATTAATATATATAAGTTATAACTATTTAAAATATATCAAAAGTTGAGCACCTACATATGTATAATTCACAATTTTAAAAATATTTAAAATAAAATTGATAAGCACAAATATATATATATATTCTAAAATTTTAATGTATTTAATTCAAATTTTTTGATGCAGATCTTGATTTTTAAAATTCTACACGTTAGCAAGACCATTTCTCAAATTAATTTGCACGCGAAAGGAATCTATATGTCTTGTTTAGAGTTGAAATAATACGTTTTTATGAGTCTCATCCAACAATGTTTAATATCAACTTTATTATTATGGTTGATTAAAAATATTGAACTTAAATTGTGATTTGAAGTAATTCTTTAATTTAAGTTAACTTGATATTTGAATTGCAAATTGCAGTTACTTCAAATTAAGGCTAGTACATGTAAATGTAAAAAAATTGAGTTTATATTGGTAAAATCAATTTTCAAATATCCATATTTAATTTGAAATTTTAATTTAAATATTAAGTATTAAACTAAAAAGTTCAAACACACTATTGGCTCTAAAGTCTCAACTAAAAGACCAAGAAAAGTTTAAGATGTGAAAAATATCATTATTGATCATTAAAATTTATAGTACATTCAAATGGAATAATTATCTTCAAAATTCGATGTGGGATAATTGTCCTTTTAAAAAAATTGGCTACTTATTACTTTTCAGTTTTTCCAACTCCGGAAGCATTTGAAACTTTACAGGTATTTCACTATCACATAATCCATTTCAAGTAATACTAATGGAGTAAATTTGTGATGTGTGGAATATATATATGTAATAAGGTTATAAAGTGAAAATATTAAAAACTTCATATTGTTTGTATTAATAATTACTCTAAAATTTACCAACTCCATTTGAATGTGTAACATATAACTTTGTATCGCCTCTCGAAATGACATGTCAATCAACAATGAATGCTGAATTTGTAATATACCAATCCCTAGTACTGTTGGTTATTAGTATAATTTGTTGAATCAGAAAAAATACAAACTACATTTCATAATTATTATTAATTCAAAATATTATAAAATACATTGTTAATAAATATTATTTAATATTTGTTGGTGTTCAATGTAGGATATATTTAATTTTAAAATTTAAAATAAATATAATTTAATTGATTAAAATATATTTAAAATTACAAACGTAAACACTTTTTAAAATTCATAATGATTAGATAAATTATTGACCATTAAACTTGAATACATTTTGAAAAATACATATTTAATTGTCGAAATTTAATTCAAATATTTTTTTATGTATTTAAATATTAAACTAATAAAATCAAACACTATGCTTGTTCTCAAATAAGAGACCAAGAGATGTGTGAGAATTTTATTGTTGACTATTAGAATTTATAGTATGTTAAAACAAAACAATTTTCTTTAAAATTCGATGTGGAATAACAATTATTTCCGTTTATAGTAAGTGCATTTGGGCGGGAAAATAAGAATTGCTATTTAAAATATACTTACTTGTCTTTATATATATTAAGATTATTGTTTTGCTAAAAAGAATCACATTCACGTAGATTGTTTAGCAATTTAATTAGAATAATATGGGTTATGCATTAATTGATTCAAAGACATGTATTGTATTTCATGTAAACACTAGATTAAATAATTAGTAGTAATTAAGCATGCTTTAATGGTTTAGTCTCATGCACATATTTTATCGTGTTATTTATTTTATTAATTCAAGATAATTAATTATAGGGTGCGCAGGACTTAATCCTTTAATATCAAGGTCAAAGTGGAGTTTTACGTTGAATTTGTTCATGTTATTCTCTCTATATGTTTTATTGAATGTATGTGATGTCACAGCATAGCAAGAGCCTTCGGGCTATCACGCAGAGCCTTCGGGCTAACACGCAGAGCTTTCGAGCTATCACGCAGAGCCTCCGGGCTACATATGGTTTTGTCTACGGACTGAACACAAGTTTATTATTTGCATATTATTCAATTTGATATATAGCTTGGATAATTAGATACTCCCCACTGACTCACCCCAAAAACTACTTATCTTTTCAAGTGTTGTCTCGGGTGATGCGTAGCGGACAAGATGTGATGATGGTGGTCTAGTGGTCATGTATGATTAAAGATTTAATTTATTTTGACTTTATTTTTCTATAATAATGTCAAACTATGATTTGAAATTTTCGCTGTATTTTATGTAAAGTAGTTTTTTTTAATGAAAAACATGGATAACGTGCCTTTTTATATTAAAAGTGAAATTGGGGCGTTACACTCATTGACATATAATTTTCGTATATATGCAAAATAGCTTACCAAACATTGCAGAATCCCCTAAATTGTCCATGTTTGCAATATCTACAAATGACTTTATCTCAAATAAATTCTTTGGGAAATCTTCATGGAACACTTCAAAAAGTCGCGTATGTTTAAAGATGATAATCTTATGAACACACGACGTAGTCTTGTATTTCATGATGTTTAGACCAATCACAAAATCGATTAGTGCATACATATTGCCTTCAATAAGACGATCTTTAAACTTTTCAATGTTGGATTTGGGAATAGTAACATGAATTCTTTCACCCTACAAAATACAAAAAACATTTTTAATGTTTCAGAATGTTTTATTTCAAAAGCATAAAAAAATTTCGATAAACACAGTAAATGTTTGTACCTCTCGATCGTGAAAAATACATTCCATGCCAAACGAATTGGTATTTTCATAGCATCGAATCAGTCGAAGTTCTAGACCAAAGGTGTTTCTTCCAGGCTTCAACATTTCAACTGTTCCAAAAAGTACCATTTTTTATGTGGAACTTTGAGAATGGTGAATGAATAAATGGTGAGACAAAATGTTGGACGAATTTAGAGTAAATGGAGAGAGTGCGGAGAGAAACTGACTGAATTACGTTGTTGGAAATGAGTAGATTTTATTATTTATTGTTCACTTTTATCTTAGGTTCAATGTAGTGGGAAGTGGAGCTTAACTTCTTTTTAGTGGGACATTATCACGTTCAATTTTAAATGTCTGTATTTTTTTTAATTCGTACTAAAGTGAAGCACACGTTCTCCCACTATCAATTTAAATTATAAATTTGAATATATATTCATATGATTCCCACAATTTTTTAAACTGTTATTTTATTGTAAATTAAATAAATAATAAGAATGGCAAAATTATTAATTTTGAATACCTGTAACGTGTTTTAAAAGTAAATACGGATAAAATATTATTGCATGCAAGCATACTTCGTAAACAGTTAATTTTTTTTTTCAAGTATACCTCTATGTAAAGAATAATTTTTAATTAATAAATTTTGATTAAATTTAATAATAACTACACCCACTATCATTAATTTATATATTATTTTCAATTATTGTAAAAATAAAGCCGGCATGTTTCCTGTTCGTGGTCAAAATTTTTTAATTATGAAATTTTAAATACAATTATTAATAACTGTTATAACTTGGACCCAATACCATTAATTTCTATATTTTTTAAAATTTTTAGAAAAATTAAATGCATAAAAAAGGGAAACTTAATGACCACAATTCACAATCATTATTATAAAATTGCCATCAATTTGGAGACAAAATTAGATTTTTTTCTTTTTTTACAAACTAGTACAATACTCGTGCGTTGCACGGTGGAAGTGAGTCGGTATATAAGGCGTGCATTGCACGGTGGCAGCAAATTGTTATTTAACGGATGCGTTTTGCGAAAAAAATTTAATTGAAATTAATATTAAGTTCTACACTTATGTAATTTTACATAGTTTAGTATTTTAATTGTTATAAAATTACTTGTAAGAGTATCATAATTATTAAATTTATCAAGAAAATTATTAATACAAATTTTAGATGACATATATATAATAAGTAGTTAAATATTTGTTAATAAATAAAAATCATATTAATTCATTATTAAATCATACACAATTTATAAGTATATATTATGAAAAATAATAGTGAATAATTAAAAAAAATTAAAGTATGAAGTATACAGATTTTGAAAAACTTCTCTATACACAACATTTGTAGTGGTGTTGGTATCATTATCATCAAGTAAGATCTTCAAGCCACCACGACTTCTAACCCTTGAAACAACAACGTACAATTGGCCATGAGTGAAAACTGGTTTTTGCAACAATAAACCAACGTGGGAGAGTGATTGTCCTTGGCTCTTATTTATTGTCATTGCATATGATGGCATGAGAGGAAATTGTCTTCTTTGAAACTTAAATGGCAATCTGGGATCAGCAGGCGTAAGAGACATTCTTGGAATTAGTACCGTTTGCTGTGCATTTTGGCCAGTGAGAAATCTTGCTTCGATAACATGTGTGCCAAGCCTTGTGATCATCAATCGAGTCCCATTACATAAACTATTTGCATGATCTATGTTTCTCAACAGCATAACAGGAGTACCGACTTTCAAAAATAATTCATGATTCGGAATCCCTGAGCATCTGATACTGTTTAAGAATTCCGGAGTATGAACTTCTTGCAATAAACCTGTATTATTTTCTGAGTTGCATGTCGAGTCAGAACTTAAATACAATTTGCCGTCACCCTTGTTCAAAGAAATCATGTATTGATTTACAGATTCAACCGCATTTAAAGTTGGAGCAAGTATTGCTCGTTCTTGTAGATAAGTTGTATCTGTAATATCAATACCATATGATGGAAAAGTACTGTGAACAATTGCTAAAATTGGATCTTCTGACCATTTCAATAAAATGTCATCCGGGATGTCAATATTGACATGTCCATCGTTTGCGCCACCGATTGTACCATCTCCAATACCGGCAATCCAATTTGCAAATTGTTCAACCTCATCAGCTGCATCATTGGGACCCAAATTTGACAGTCTCAATTTTTTTGTCAATCTCAGTACCCTACAATCTTTTCACAGATAAGAAGAATTTATCGTGGCATGAAATATATCTTGTCTGGTTCCTTTTGGGATAACTGGTAAGATCTGTCAAAAATCTCCTCCAAAAATTATTGTTTTTCATCCAAAAATTCTACGTGCACTTGATGAATCAGAAACACGCATTATATCTCGAAGTGTTCGATCCAAAGCTTCAAAGCAGTACTTGTGCATCATAGGTGCCTCATCACAAATGATAAGTTTGCATCTAACAATCAATTCTGCTAGCGGACTTCCTTGAATAATGTTGTAGGTGGAATCCTCATTTGGATTTAAAGGTATCTTAAATCTTGAATGTGTTGTCCGTCCACCTGGTAATAATATAGAAGCAATACCACTTGATGCAACATTTAACACAATTTCTCCTTTTGATCTCAATGCTGCTGATAATGTCTTCCAGATAAATGTCTTTCCAGTACCTCCATATCCATACAGAAAAAAACATGCCCCCTGATTTTGATGATATAGCATCCAAAACAATTTGATACACATTGTGTTGTTCATCTGTAAGTTTGCTAACGAACACTTTGTGATCATTTTCCAATTTGGTTCTGTCATATCTCATTTCATCATTTATCAATCTGTTTTCCTCGGAATGAAAAAAGTCAGAACTTGGGAATGGCATACCTTCAAATTCTCATAAAGTCCTACCAAAACTCTTCAAAAACTTTTCAATTTCCACCAGACAATAACTTTGAATTTGTTCATCGGTCAAGTGCAATTTATAAAGGTAACTCAATATTTGAGGAGAACAGATTGATTTCTTGTATTGATGTACAGTGTATTTATAATACAATATTGAAGGATCTAGAAACAATAAATAACATAATTACAATAAAATGAATATGCTATCTATGGGAAATATCCGGAGAATCCGGGATATGATAAAGATCCTTAATACGCCCCTGCAAAATAGACATTCCATCGGTAACGGAGATTTTGGACCGAAGTGACACAAAACGAGTTCGTGGTAGCGGCTTGGTGAGCAAGTCTGTCAATTGGTCGACTATACCAACATAGACGACGGTAAGAAGGCTTTTAGAAGCCAGATCACGTACGAAGTGAACATCAACCGCTATGTGTTACATTATAGAATGTTGAATCGGATGAAGAGCGAGTCGAGTTGCGCTAATGTTGTCACACAGAACCCGAGGGACCGATGGCAAGGAAACAGAAAGTTCCTGAAAAAGATGAGTAATCAACACAACCTCAGAGGCGGCAGAAGCAAGAGAACGATATTCTGCCTCCATGGAGGAGCGAGCAACACCATTTTGTTTCCGAGATCGCCAAGAAATCGGATTGCCGCCAAGAAAAACAATGTAAGCAGATGTCGATTTACAATCCCGAGAGTCCCTCGTAAAATCAGAATCAGAATAGGCGGTGAGCTGCAAGTTGGAAGGACGCCGTAAAAGAAGCCCATGATGGATAGTGTCTTTCAGATAACGAAACAGGTGCTTTACTTCAACCTAATCGGTTCCAGTTGGCGAGGACATACGCTGCGCCAAACGGTTGACAGTAAATGAGATGTCAGGCCGAGTGAAGGTAAGATACTGGAGACCACCAATGGCGCTACGGTATTCCGTGGGATCAACATGAGTCAAGGGAGCCGTAGCCTGAGGATTACTCGGAGTGTGGAGTGGTTTGGCGCCGTCCATGTGATGACGACAAAGCAGATCAATAATATATTTGTGCTAGGACAAGAAAAGGCCTTCCTTGCAACGAGCGACTTCGATGCCATGAAAATAGAAAAGGTCTCATAGGTCCTTCACAGAGAATCGAGACTGAAGATGAATGATCAAGCGCTGAACATGATCCGCATGAAAGCCGGTGATAATGATGTCATCAACATAAACCAAAACCAAGATACGAATATGATCCTGAGTATAGGTGAACAGAGAAGTATTAGCGGAGGATTGGGTGAAGCCGAAACTCTTGAGAGAAGAACCAAGAGCGAGATACCATTCTCTAGAAGCCTGTCGAAGACCGTAGAGAGATTTGCGGAGGAGACAAACATGTGATTTCTGATTAGGATCAACAAAGCCAGGCAGTTGAGTTATGTAAACTGGAGTGGATAAAGTCCCATGAAGAAAAGTATTACTGACGTCGAGCTTCTTAAAGGACCAACTTGCAGAAAGGGCCAGTGTCAATACAATTCGTATAGTGGCAGGTTTGACAACCGGGCTAAAGGTCTCCTGAAAGTCAATACCATGGCATTGATGAAAACCCTTTACAACTAGGCGAGCTTTATAGCGCTCAATAGAGCCATCGGGTTTGCGCTTGATCCGGAAAACCCACTTGCACCCTACAATGTTGGCGTGAGGTGGAGGGGAAACAAGGACCCAAGTACCATGATTCTGTAAGGCCATGAATTCCTCGGCCATAGCCTTACGCCAATTCTCGGAAGCAAGAGCCTGGGAAACAGTGGTAGGCTCAGTGTCGTCGGGCAATGGGTGCTTAGAAGCAACATAAAGACGCTTCGGGCGGAAGATATTATTGAGTGCCCTAGTATGCATAGGGTGAATGCGAGGTTTCTGCGGAGCCAAGGGGACAGTCGGCACTGGTGGTGTCGGCGGTGAAGGAGTCCGAGGTGGCGATGATGCAGCCGGTGATGGAATATCGGTAGCAATAGGGGGTCTCGAAGTGGGAACCGCCATCGTTGGTGGGTCAACAACAATTAAAAATTTGGATCTATCACTGTCATGGATAGTAGATGTATTAAAATCCTAAAAGGCAGATTCAGTGAATTTCACATGCCGAGAGACAAAAATTCGACCAGAATTCGGCTCAAAACAACGATATGCACTTTAGCTAGTTGAGTAGTCAATAAAGATACAAGGAGTAGACGGAAAATCCAATTTTCCAAGACGGTATGGTCGTAACCATGGAAAACAAATACATCAAAATGTGCGCAATTTAAGATAACTAGGAGCTCTGCGAAATAATATCTCAAACGGACTAAGTTGGCTGGTATTTGGTGAGGGAGTCCGATTAATGAGATAAGTTGCGGTTTGAATTGTAAAAGCCCAAAAATGAGGAGGTAAACGTGCATGATGAAGTAAAGCTCGAGATATCTCCAACAAATGGCGATTATGTCTCTCAGAGATACCGTTTTGTTGCGGTGTATAAGGCGCAGTGGTCATCCATGAAATTCCATGTGAATTTAAGTACGGTCGTAAGGCTAAAAATTCTCCACCATTATCAGAATATAAGTATCGAATTGGAGACTGAAATTGCTTTTCTACTAATGTACGGAATTGGTGAAAAATACTTGCCACCTGAGACTTAGTAGTGAGAGTGTAAACCCAACAATATCGACTAGACAAATCAACAAATAACAGAAAATAACGACATCCATCAATAGCAGTAGTACGAGCAGGCCCCCAAACATCGGCATATAAATAGTCCAAAGGTCCAGTAGCAGTAAATAATGAATCACCAAAAGGTTGTTTGTGAGACTTGCTCACGTTACAAGAGACACAATCATCAAAACAAATAGAGTTAGCCAAAACGGGCAATTTAAATCTAGATAAAATGGTGGAGCTCGTTCGACGCGAGGGATGACCGAGGTGAGCATGCCAGTGATGAGAACTAGTACGTACTCCAAGGGCAGCAACTTTAGGAACTGAACTTGTGACTGAAGCAGCTAAATCATACGTGCCTTTCTGGAATAGGCCTTTGTCCAGAACCACCCCTGTGAATGGATCCTTGATAAAGAAATGATACGGAAAAAATTCCACAGAAACACCATTACCCTTGGTAAATTGGTGAATAGATATGAGATTTCGGTCAACACGAGGAACGCAGAGAGCGTTTGACAAAATGAATGATTTATTAGGAGTAGAAATATGAGAAACACCGGAATGAGTAATCGGTATACCATTTCCATCGGCTATCTGAATTTCATATGTGCCATCATACTCGGAGTGAATAGAGAGATTTTCGAGGTCAGGGATGATATTGTGTGACGCTCCAGTATCCATAACCCAAGGATTAGGATGCTGATTGTAAGTCAGAGACTGTGCCATATGAGCAGACGGTTGGAGGCGACGACAAGTAACGGCAGAGTGACCCTGAAAACCACAAAGTTGACAAACAACATTATACTGATTAGGCTGCGATTTGAACTGATGATAAGATTGTTGCTGGCCAAGGTAGGAATGATTCCGATGATTGCTTTGTCGGCCACCTCCACAGCCACGACCACCACGGCCACGGTGGTTGGGATATGAGCCATGGCCACCAGAGGAGCCGCGTCCGTGAGTGTTGTTGCGGTTCTGGGATGAAGAGGACTGAGCCATGTGAGCCGTGGTGACCGGCTGTGCCGTGTCGGCATCGGCCTACTTCAGTTACATCTCGTGTTCAATAAGATGATCACGCAGCTCTTCAAAATAGAAAGGTGTCTCTTGAGTGCGAACCGAACTAACGATGTCAGGATATGAAAGACCCAACCCATTGATAAGGTAGAGGGTTAGGTCATCATCGGAGATAGGAGTATCAATAAGGCCGAGCTCATCGGCGATGGCCTTGATGGAGTTGACATACTCAGTAACAGTGCGCGAGCCAAGGGCTGCCTTGGTGAATGACGTCTTGAGGTGCATGGATGTGGGCTCTAGATGTGCTAGCAAAATCACGATTTAAGATAGTCCACGCATCAGCAGAGGTTTGAGCGGTGGATAATAGTGGAAGAATGTTCAGCGAGACCGAGCCGAGAATGGCTGCAAGTAAGAGCCGATCCTGGCGAAACCAGAATATGTGAGCAGCCGCATCAGTGCTGGCGTTAGGGCGAGGGGTCTTGCCGGTAAGATAGCCCTGTAGATCCAGTCCATTAAGAAGAGCGCCGAGATGAGTTCGCCATGCCGTGAAGTTGGTAGACGTGAGAGTGATCGAAAATTGGTGGTGCGCTGCAATATTGATCGGCGATGGCGGCGGGAAGACAACATCAGTGAGCGTGGTGTTGGCAGTCATGGCGTCTAACGGCAGAAAACCTAGAGAAAAAGGCTAGGGTTTGTGGATCGTGAATCTCGTTAGAGAGAGACTCGTGATACCATATAAAGGTAACTCAATATTTGAGGAGAACATATTGATTTCTTGTATTGATGTACGGTGTATTTATAATACAATATTGAAGGATCTAGAAACAATAAATAACATAATTACAATAAAATGAATATGCTATCTATGGGAAATATCCGGAGAATCCGGGATATGATGAAGATCCTTAATACAATTCTGTACATTTATAAGAATATTTAATAATTAAAGTTCAAATATTAAGGAAAAATTAAAGAAATATTAAACAATAAAAATTTTATTTACCTGGATGTTGCAGCATTGATCGTTGCTTATATAATACGCCATCAGATAAATATATCCAACAATTATTCCACACAACTTCTGGACGTCCCATTGAATCAGATGCTAACAGTGTAACAAATAACTTTCTCAAAGATTCAGCAGATGACCAATAGCTTGCTTCAATGATCCCATCAATAAATTCCTTATCATCATCTAACAATCCCAAAGCATAACATGCATCTCTGAATGAAGCATACTGCACACCATTAATTTTTCTGATGTCTTCATAAGACGTTGGGCCCCGCACTACATTAAGCAAACATCTCAAATAATACATTTCCCCACTGCCCGGTGGAACAAAGAAAATTCTTCCAATTGAGAAATTTTTTTCCTCGGTACCCATTCTTTTGTAGCTTTTTTCCAAACAAACCTTGTTGGAAATTGAACATAAGTAAGTTTCCGCGCCTCCGGATACTTCTTATTTGCTTCAAACCAAGCTAAAAACATACTTTCATGAACCGTTGGTCTATTGAGGACATCGTCAATCGAATCAGAATCTTGAAAGAAAACTGTCTGTTCATTTTCAAGATGAAAACTTAATCTTTCAACGGGGGGGCATTTGTATCGAATGTGAAATCCAAATATTCTCCATGCAGCCTCGCAGGGGGAAATATATCCGCAATCATAGTACATACTTATTTCATCAATATTTTTCCCACTTTCTTCATCCTGAGCACTCTGATAAAATGCTGCGGTGACACGATCATGACCTTTGTTCACATATTTGAACAAATATTTTATTGATCTTGACTGGTTGCACCATTCCACATTTATATACGTAGCATATTTTATCAAAAGGAATCGATTGTGAGGAACCACGTATCGATTATCCATCACCATTCCATTCTTCAAAATTGTTCTTCCATTGTCTCTGCGTCTATATATTGGATATCCATCTTCATTTGTGGTTGTTGTCTCAGTAAAATTTCTTGGAAAATATTTACTGCGGCGACCATTTCTCATACATGGTGAGTTTTTTTTTCGTAACACAACATGGACCATGAATCATGAAATCTTGTACAGCTATGTAATACTGTGGATCCAACTCTTTATCAGGTATTTCAGCTGATATAATTTGGTCAATCATCTCTGATCCTCTAATTTGATCATCTTTCAATATGAAAAGCAAGATATGTGCATGTGGAAGACCCCTTTTTTAAAATTCAACAGTGTAAACCACTATAATTGAAAATAAAAACCATAAAATTAAATTAAAATAAAAGCTTAAAAGAAAAATAAATTTTAAAAAATTAACACGTACCTACTTTAACATTTTCAAAGATATTATTTTGACGCAAATCTTGAATCAAATTGTCCAGCTTCATTTTGAAAACTCGACAAACAATATCGAGACGATCTTCAGGTTTCAATCCCTTTTCCTGCACAGCACACGTTCACATCTAATATGTTTAGTTACATTTTTAAATTAAAAATTAAATGCAAATTATATACATTGGAAAATAAACACACGTTCTTAATGAATACATATTTTTTTATATTTTTTTAATTAAATATAGCGAAAATAAGCAGACGAAATAATTGCCCTCAATTCACATATAATATTGCAAAATTGCCATCAATTTAGAGTGAAAATTAGATTTTTTCTACTTTCATATATAGTATAGATAGTACAGAAGTATAGATAGGCGGGGAGTTTTTTATATTTTTGAAGAAAGATAGAGGAGTTATATGTATTTTTCCCATTTTATTATGGATGTGAATTACCTCCTTTTGTACTGGTAACTAGGGATGTCAATTTAGCCCGAAACCGATGGGCCGACCCGAAAAAACCGAAAAAAAAGGTGGGTTAGGGCTACGAATTTCTGGCCCGAAAAAAATTTTAACCGATTCGGCCCGAACCGAATAGACCCGAAACCGAAACGGGTTGGCCCGAAACCGAACGGGTTGGCCCGATTGACATCCCTATCTATATTTCTTTAGACTAACTAGTTATTATAATTTATCATGTTTTAATTTATTTAATTTATAATATTATAATATTATTATTTCTTTTAATAAATGATAAATATTTTGAAGATGGAATCAAACATTAAGTTGAAAAGGCTTCAAATATTGTTAAAGCAGAAGAAGATTGTACTTCAAATTAGATGGAAGATTAAACTATAAATAGATTTGTGGTGTAGTTTAAAATGATTATTTTTGGAAGAACAAATTATGATTGAACATTATTGTCATTTTCATGTCATTTATTTTTATTTTCTTTCATTTGATACAGTTTGATCTTAATTAAATTTTGTATTTGTCATGTTCTTTTCATTTTATCTTATTTTTCACGTATTAATTTATTTCAAGAATAAGAAAAATTGATTATTTAGGAGAATTATCAAGATATAATTTATACACGTGGAAAAAAAATAATAGACATGTTGGCCCGACGGGCTAGCCCGAAAACCGAAGGGTTAGGGTTAGGGCCGAAGATTTTGAGGCCGAAGAAAATTTTAACCGAATAGGTCCGAACCGAATAGGACCGAAACCGAAACGGGTTAACCCGAAATCGAACGGGTTAGCCCAATTGACATCCCTACTGGTAACTGTAATTTGACTGGTCACTCCATAAATCTAATATAGCGATATTTCGCAGAAAAAGAAAAAGAAAAATCTCAAAAAAATAGTTGTAGAGAGAGAAAGAAGGTGTAGGAAACTAAGGAAAGAGAGACATAGCATTACTAGAGTTGCGGTAAATCACACGCAAACACACACACACATAACGTACGGAGAATTTCTCTTTCCTTGCCTTCCCCACCCTACGCCCCTCTCTCTCTCTCTCTCTCTCTCTCCACACTCTTTCCGATTCGATTCCTTTCAGTTTCTTTTTGTCTCTAAAATCTTCCCCCACCTCTCTCTCTACATGCGTGGTTTGTGCGTCTGACGGAGTAGCGCATTTATTATTATGGTTTACGAATTGAGATCTCTGAACATGATGTAGTCCGCACTCACAATGCCTCTTGTTATTGGTTCTAACGTCCCCTCCTCTGGTTCCTGGTTAGCTTTCTCTCTCTAAAATGCGTATACGTAATTATATCTATATTATACGTGCTTCAAGTTTGGTGCCCGCCGTTTAAGATTCACATAAGAATGTTTGACGATGGGAAAATGAATGATAAAGAATATATATATATATATATATATCTGTGTGTGTGTGTGTGTGTAAGCTCACGTTTCCACCTTAGGTTGGAAAAATCTATACCCGCTAGATTTCTTGTTTGCTATTGATTTCCGCATTGATATTTGAAATACCCAGACAACTGCAAAATCCAAGAAATAATCAGGGTGACATTACAACAATAAATAAAACATTTTTCTCATTTTCCGTAATTCTGTTCAACCAAACAGTGCCTTAGTGCCCACTTGGATTTGTTGTTTTTTTGTTTTCTTTATTGACTTCATCTGTCTATTTCACTCATATAGTGGGGTAAATAACAAACCATTTTGGTAGATATAATAAAGTAATCTGATTTAATTACAGTTCTTTGCCCAAGTGTTTTCTTTGTTCCATTGTTCTGTTTCTCTGTTACAAAAACTGTTTGGCCTGCTGAAATGTATTAGTAATCCTTCAACCAGATTTTGGAATTTAGGATATTGTTTGGATTCTGGGAAAAAGTTCA
This sequence comes from Perilla frutescens, assembly GCA_026008535.1. NCBI lineage: Eukaryota > Viridiplantae > Streptophyta > Magnoliopsida > Lamiales > Lamiaceae > Perilla > Perilla frutescens. The sequence continues at coordinate 12,311,777 of BRKX01000005.1, forward strand.
TAGATTTTTCATTTATTTATTTATTATTATTATTATTATTATTAGTAGTAGTAGTAGTAAACCAAGAGTTGCAATTCTTGATAGTGGTTTTGAACCTTTTCGCGCTTTATTGTGTCGGTTTTGTGATGGGAAGTTGCTTGAATTCTACATAAAGTCAGCAACTTTGATAACCAAAGTGCTGATATGATTAATTATTTTAGTGTAGACTGTAAAAAATGGGGTCAAATAATCTTAGCATTCTGTTTTACGGGCCTAGATTGTGAATAAATGACTTGTTGCTAGCTGCAATGTTTTGGTTACAGGTAAATTTACACTGTATTTTGAATATTGGGATAGAACAAAAGTTATTGTGGAATCCTGAAATAGAATATAGTCTATCCTTCCAAGTATGTTGCATCAAATCCTTATGAATCTTTTTCTTCCTCTAATTGAATCTTGTTCTCACAGAGACAAAACACGTTTGTAGGTCATGTTATATATCTTTTAATGCAGCTTCTGCTGCTTTAGTTCAAATGGCTTCTTGTAAGTTGTAGATTTGGCTCGTATCCATGTCTTCATGTACTTAGCTGTTGTTGATTTCTGACTTGGTATTGGTAATTCCTGGATGAGAAGCTAATGCATAGATGGAGATCTGTACGGACTCATCAATTTTGAAACTTGGCTATGCATATTTTATGAAAGAATCTAAGAGAGGATGATGGCAGACAGTGATTATGGATTAAACTTGAAGCTAGGATTTGATGGTTCTGAGCTTCATCGGTTGTATAAGTCTCAAACAACACTCATGAAGGAAGACTTCAAAGTTGGCAGTGGTGGATTTCCACATTCCATTGTTGGTTCTTTTCCAGCAAACATCAAATATGAATCTTCATCGGCAGAGATGAGTTCAAATGAAGTTCATGCGGTAACACTAGTAACCTTTCTTACTGTAAATGCCAATATCAACAAGGGAACGAGTTAACAGACCTATATAGGATGCCCTCCCTTCATTTTGCTTTCGTAAATGCTTCTTATTCCTCTTTTTAGATTTGCATTCTTATTCATATATACATGTGTGTGTGTGTGTGTATATATTTATATATATCTTTAGCTTTCATATATTTTTATTTTGCACTTTTTTATTATGTTGATGCCTCTTCTTTGTTCATGTGTATCAGATTCAATCCTTAGGATCTGTCAAGAACCATTGTCTAAAAGAGTACAGAGATACATTAAAACACCGACAATTATCTCTGGATCTTGAATTAGCATGCAGTCACCACACCATTGACAATAAAGACCTTTCGTCTTACTGTATTGCTCCTGGAGTGTCTGCCTTAATCAAGCATGGCATCTATGATGATAACTACTCTTCTAATAAGGCACTGAAGCTCTCTCTGGGAGCAGATGCAGACGCTCAGGGTGACATAAAAGCTTGCAACAACAAGATCATTAGTTCTCCTTCTCTACAAGCCATTCATTTAGAAGGAACTTCTAATGGTAAAGATCTCTTCACCATCCCAGCTTGTACATATGCCACTCTCGCCACCCATTCTGGAGCTAAGAATGAGTTCGAGACGAGTTGCAGTTTCAGAATTTGGAAAAGTGATGATTTCAGTTGGATTTCACAATCTCAGTCACTCACAGTTGGCATGGAAAACTTTCTGGAACAGAAGCACTTGTATCAAGGTGTTGCACTTAATTAAAGCCTCTGTAATAAATCTGAACAGGCAGGAACTGTTTGAGCACATGGCTCATCTTTTATTGTTTTATCCCTCCCTAATTGTGGTTAAACTCTTCTTCAGGGGTTGAACAATGTCGTGAAGATCTATCGTGCAAAAATATGGTGGCCAGAAGAAAGCTATTTACCTCTCATGAAGTAGGGGAACTGGATCTCAACAAGGCTCTTCCGGATGAATCATCTGTTAATCCGATTGATCCACGGATATTTAACTCATCACAGTATACCTTTTCAGGTGTTTCACACAATGAGATCAGTGATCATGGTCAAGCAACTTCTTTTACTGTTCTTGGCCGGAGCAACAATAATTGCTCTACTCAGTCATCTGCACTGACTCAACAAGAGATCACGGCATCTACTGTGATGACCTCACCAAGCAAAGATGTTTCTGAACATATTAGCATAAGTAAATTGTGCTCTGTAGATTTCAGTTCTGTTGGTGAATTTCTGTCAGGCAATAAGGACACTGTGAATGGATCCAAGAATTTGATACCCGAAAATGCAGTGTGTGGAATAAGTATTCCAGAGAAAAGTTGCCAGAGGATGTCTCTGTCTGAAGTGGATGTTGAGAAGAAGAAAGAAAAGAAGCTCCATTCATATAACTTGAGTCAGGAACTACTCGAGGGCGCTGACAGCAACAGATCTCCTACGTCATGCAAATCTGATTATAACACAGATGATGCATCAAGCAACACAAAGACAGGGCTGGGTGTCATTGAGTTATTAAATGTTCCACCTAGTACGTTAAAAAGTCCCAAGTCTTCTGTAGTTGGCAAGGAGCATGTTGAGCAGAATGTGACGCGTATTTCAGAAACAAAGTCCCAATATTCTGGTCCAAAAAAGGAAGAACTGGCAGCAGAAGTTGACACAACTGTCAGAATGGGAGCTGTATCTCTCATATACTTTTCATGTCTGGCCCGAAACCAAGATCACAACAGTCCTGAGTCCAAAAAAAGAAAGAAAAACTGCAGTGCTGAGAGGGAAATGCCAGAGAGTTCTTCTGAATCATACGAATCAATCATGCTGAAGCAAGTGGACTGCAGTGTTAATGAATACTGCGTGTCATCAACGCCATCTGAAGCAATGTGCTTTGACAAAAAGGGGAATGGAGTGAAGCTGAAACGAGGGAGGAGAATGAAAGACTTCCGGAAGGAGATTCTGCCCAGCTTGGCATCCCTCTCTCGACATGAGATAAGCGAAGATATAAAGATCATGGAGTTAGCACTTCGATCAAGAGAGTTCAAGAAATACAATTCCAAGAATGCTAGAAGAAATGACCGCATGCCATCTGTGAGAAGTAGAAGGCCAAGACTTCGGAGGTGAGGTATTGTTCTTGACAGATTCTTTCTTTCTTCCTATGATTCTTTCTTCTTGTTTTTTCAGTTAAAAGATGCCGTATAAATTTTTTTCAATCAGCTATTTACAAGTGATTCATATATGGAAGAGATTTGTGACTTCTTTTGTGTATAGGACTCGTCTACTAAATTTTTCATGATATTATCAAATTTTTAGGTAAAGAATACACGATTGTTCATTGAATACCATGGCTGTGGAGTTGAAGCCCACTTGTTCTGTTACATGGCCACCATCCTAATTCTCCATATCAATTCATGATATTGTTGGTTTTGGACTAAAAGTTTGATTGTGTGAAACCTATTGTTGGTCAAACTTATTATTGTTTGAAATTAATGTGTTATATCTAGAGCGGTCAAAATGGACTTAGAAACTTGCAATCCAAGAAAATAATAAAATCAAGCATAGCGAATGTAGAAAAATCAAGCGAGGATTCAGTTCACATTATCAATTCGCAAAGCATAAAATTTTTACACACCTTTCACCTACAAATTCCCTGAAAATTAAAATAAATAATCAATTACGATTGCAATATCATTGTTACAGAGTACAACTAGTATTACACGTGCAAATGTGCATTCCACTGTGATATATATTGAAATTAAAATAAAAAATAGGCAGATCTTGTGTGCATTGGGGTGTATGTCAGACAGTCAAAGCATGTGGACTGAGTCAATGCGTTGGCTAAAAATCCGTTAAAATCAGTATTAATTATAACATTAAAAAAATCCATTCAAAAGCTCAAAAGTATCGTCTATATCTTAAAAAGTAAAAAAAAAAAAGGCCAAAATCAGTATTAACCGTAATGCTAAAAAGTATTGCTCAAAATTCCAAAAGTATTACATGCATCATTTAGTGCACAAGAAAATTGGCGGAAAAAATATTATACAAAACTAAAAATACATTACAAATCTATCTTCCTCCTCCCTTCAAAATTTCAGAACCCCACTTCCACTCTACCCAACCCTAACATAAACAATCTCTGGAGATATGAGCTCAATATTTTGGTGGAAAATTCGATCCGGGCACCAAACCTAGATTTGATCTTTTAATTAAAAAATAAATATTTGTGAAATGTTTTGACAAAAAAAAATGGTGACATATATGGTGACATTAGTAGAAGTTAATTGTGTTGGTCCTGATTTTTTTTTACTCCTACTATGTTAACGACATTTGTGTGTTTTTAAATGAAATGATGTGAAAAAAAAAGAAACACAACATTGTTGTTTACATAACAAGGGGGAAAAAAAACTGGATCAACATAATTAACATCTACTTAAATATTTAAAAATATATTTTTTAATTAAAATGTGCAAATCCGGGTTTGGTGCCCATGCAGGCACCTTCAAAATTTCCAGATTTAGGTCTTGTTTTCATAGTTCCGCTGGTACAACGGGCATGATTTCCCACACCTACTTTCGTTGCGGGCTAGCCAGCAACGTCAAATGTTGGGGTTTCTTTGGCCCATGTCTGAGTTAATTTCATTTATGGTCCCACTGGACACACCCGAATCCGCAAATGGTTCCAATACTATCAAAAATGGTCTCAAGACATCAAAACTGGTCCTTCCGTCATGTTTATCGTTAATTTTACTCTCATTTTTTATCTCATACGTTAAAACTAACAATTTTTTTGATTTGTCAACTAAAAACAGTTGGATTGACTGGTCAACCAACTTTGGAGGGAAACTTTAGCAAGTTTCCATCATTATAGGACAAATAATCTTAGCTTAGCTATGATCGCCAATTTCAATTGAAAAATAATATTACATTTTGTGTTTGGTTTGGTTGTATCAATATGGAGAATGGAGCAATGAGGCGTAGAATATCTTTGAGTCCAAATTGTGAAGGCCTTACACTAGGTATGTTGGTACAATGTGCCTCCCAATAATATAGAAATCACGTGTGATGACTGATGATTATTACTAATATTGGGCCTGGTGCTTTTCAACTCCTCTCGCGCGCATAAGGTCTCTCACTTCTTTTGCAGCTTCCCACTTTCCAAGAGCTGCATATATGGCTGACAGTAGAAGGTATGCTGCAAGGGAATGAGGATCTAGCTCAACAAGGTGCCTTGCTACTATTCTACTTAATTCTACATTTTCATGAATTTTACAAACACCAGCCAATGCATTCCAAACAAAATCATCAGTCTTACATGGCATCTGCTATATGTAAACTGATCGGGCTCTACATTAAGCTTCACCATCTCTTTAAATAACTCAAGGGCATGATGCCCCATCCCGTTGTGGGCATACCCAGACATCAATGCAGTCCAAGAAACAGATTTCTTATCCGCCATTTCATTTAAAACTTCACGAGCTGATTGCATATCACCATCAAGAACATCCTTCCATTTCATATCATCAAACAACCTTCTAGAATCTCCCATTTTACCAAGAACAAAAACTTGACAATGCATTTGTTTGGCCAGCCATAAATCCATCAACTTAACACAACCCGTCAAAACCCCAACAAAACTATACTCACTCTACCCAACATCCGACCTCCTCAACTCCATATAATACCTCATAGCCTTATCAAACCACCGCCTCTGCACATACGCCATCACCATCGTATTCCAACTCATAACAACTCTCTCAGGCATTTAATCGAACGCCCTCTTCGCAGCCTTCGCCATCCCCAGATTCGCATATCAAGAGAGCATATTGTTCCGAGAATACAAATTCCTCACAGGCATTTTGTCGAACACCTCCCAGGCATTCAAATGATCACCGCATTTCGCGTACATGCCTATCAAATGATTGGCCAGAAACCTGTTGGGGTGCTTTGATCCCGTCTGCTTCAAATGGAGATGAACCAACTTCCACCCTCACCGATTTCGCATCGGAGAGTTGTTGAAGGAGAGACCCAATAATCTTATAGCTCAATAAAATGCCTCTGCAAGATAAATGGGGCAACGCGTCAACCGCTTCACGGACTTGACCGCGTGATGTGAGATTGAGAAAATTTTGAACGATGCAGGGATAATTTTGAATTTCTTTGGGTTTCATAGCAGAAATGGCCACATGTGAGCTCCGGCGAGCATTGCCGCCATGAGATCGGTGGTGGAGCTGTGATCCCCGACTGACCGTTAGTATAAGGGTATTTCGTTGTCTCTTGGAGAATTAGGGATTTGAGCAACTGATTTTGGGAAAAAAAATGAAATTAGGGCAAAATACAGAATTAGGACAACATTTTCGCACCTTAAGAATCACGTGCAACTCATGTGGAGGGCTCCCATCTACATTTGACGGCCTAGTTAAAAAATTAGGACTAAAAATGAGAATTTTAATCGAACGGGACTACATTTGATGTGAAATTTTTTATAAGGACCATTTTTGATGGTATTGGGACCATTTGCAGATTCGGGTGTGTCCAGTGGGACCATAAATGAAATTAACTCGCCCATGGCCCGTCACATCCTACTACTTTGGTCCTGTCAACCCGCAAGAAAAAATGTCAAAATTTTAATTCTGAAGGGTACAAGTTGATACTTTTTAGTGTTTGATGCACTAATTATTATGCATAAATCTGCAACTAACACATGTAACTGCAATATAGTAGTGAATCGAGTATCGTATCCACATGGACTGAAATAAAGATCAATATTGAATACTAAGCTGACAGTTCTCTATTATCCAGGCTACCAATTTTGAGTTCTACTAAAACTAGACACAAATTTAAATGCAATTAGAGAAAATAAACAAACTTTAAAAGACACAATTAACTCAAGTAAAACAATTCAATAGACTCAATCAATAAATGAAGTATTAGTCCTAGAGAATGCAGTACACATGTATCTACTATGGCTCAATTCAATCCTAATAATTCTCACTTTATTCTGATTATTGGTGAAGAATCGGAAATATAACTACCTATCTCCGCCAGGTCTCAAGGTAGAAGCATATTAATAAATTACCTATCACTTTCGTCTCTAGGTTAATTTATTAACTCCTGATAGATCAATAGATTAAATCCCCTACAGATTCTGTGGAACGTGTATGGTGTAACCAATACGATGCGGAAGCTTAGAATCGAACACACGGAAATAAAAGGAAGGATTCAATCCAAGGTATCTACTGTAATAACACTTAAATATGAATAAATAAACTATCCTAAACACTCAATTAAATTCGAATAAGAATTAATTAGCAAAACCCCAAATTAAAACCCTAAAAACCCTAAGAAAGACGTGAACAGAAACTGATGCTAAACAACTCGGATTAAGCTCAAATTTTAACACAAGGTACAATCATAAGTCTTGAACAATATATCCAAAATTCAGACAATTCGCACGAGTGGTTTGGGATTTGGCTCGGTGGTCAAATTTCGGACTGTTTTAGGCTTATAATTGGACTTAGGGCTTGTATGGATGGAATCTGGATTTGGTGGCTAACGGAACGTGTATGGTGATGATTATGGGTGATTTGGATGGTGTGTGGAGGTGTGATGGTGACTGGAACGAAGTGGAACGATGGAAACGAAAGATAGAAGCGAATCTTACCCGAAACAAACCCCGGATCGATAAGAATCCGAAACGCGCCTATGGAGCAATCTTCAAGGGCTTGATTAACCCGTATACTACTAGATGCATGAACGAATCAATTGATTTCAAGCTTGAATTCGCCAGAAACAAACTCTACCAAAGAACTATTGATTTTTGAGACAAGTTGAAAAGCTTTGCGCTGTTTTTTCATTCAAAACGTGTCTACCTTTCAAAGGGAACGAAAATCCCCTAAATAATAAACCTAGGAATGCAAATCCCATGTGTCTTGGGCCTAGAATTCGAACTGGGCTAATAAAAACCCTACTGGGTCCAATATCACTTAAACAGATTGTGATAATTGGGCCTGCTAAATAAATAAAACCACAACTGAAATAATAGACTGGAAATAAATAAAATAACTAATTAAATCAGCAAGGAACGACTTTGCCATGGCTTCAATCGAGCTCCTTGATGCTTAAAATAGTCACCAACTTGGACTGCTTGAAATCAGTTCCATCATCTTCCAACTTCTTTCCAACATAGCACTGGAAGTAACCTTGCAGCTTCTTGGCTCTTAATCTCGTCACTGGACCTCTCAGCTGCAACTCTGGATTCAAATCCTTAGTGCTTGTCTCGATGTCATCAGTGTATCAAAATGTTCAATTAATCCCACCAGTTAATAAAAGAGACTCATGTGTTTATTTGATGGTTATTCTCATAAGCTCTCAAAAAGAAAAGAAAAAAAATGAAATAGTCAATGAAAAGAGAAAAAGAAGTAATTGAGAATGTTTGCTTCTATTTGAGTAGTTTGTTGATGTGAAAAAAGAGCATAAGAGAATGAATGGTTTGCACTGAAAAATTGAGTGTAGTATGGAGTTTGTTTTTCTCTTTGGTGTTTGTTTGGTGGCACTTTGGTGTGGAGGAAGATGAAATATTAATAATCCATACTCGGTTTGAAGTGAATGTAAGGTGTAGTGATGTAAATTTATTTGAGTCACCTAGCCATATTTTCCTATCTTAACCAATGTCCCTACATTACAACCTAAGAAAAAGACCTATTTGATCTTTATTTTAGCACATAAAAAGTGGTGGAGGAATTAGACGATTGGCAAGTCTATAGTTTTGTATTTATATGGTATTGTTTCGATGAGTGAAATTTCTCTGTACACTTGAGAGTTGAGTGATACACTTCCTTGTGAGATTCAAGTGTTACATTTTCGAGGTTAATTTTTACAATTGAGTTGTGTAGATTATTGTGATTTTATTTGTCCTTTATTTTTATTTTGATTTTGAGGCATCGATGATCGGATTTACCATTCTCCTCCATATTTATATTTTCTTAGTGTTCTCCTCATTGTTCGAGGATGAACAATGGTTCAAGTTTGGGGGATTGATAAACATGGATTTTGCATGCATTTGAGTGTTTATGTAGATGATATTTGAAGATTAATGCATGTTTAAGTTAAGGATTGATAGTAGTTTCGGTTTTCCTTGTGCAATGTTATGTTTTACTGTTTTTGTTGAAGTTCATGCAAAAAATGAGGATACTTTCAAGATTCAATTCAGTTGGGAGATAAGCTAGATATATAGAGAATCAAGTTGGGGTCATTTTGCAACTTGAATAAGGTCAATCGGATGAGAAACAAACGAGAATGAAGCAAAACAGTGGAAGGGGGTCAAAGCCGGGAAATCCGCCGACTTGCAGGTGGAGGCCGCCGATCGGCAGTTTTGGACAGAGAAATCCACCGATCCAACTGCCAGTCTGCGGGTTTTGGCCGCTGGTCGGCGGACAGTGACTTATTGGTCGGCGGCGGTGACGTTTTGTGCATTCCAAACACATTTTCGACCCACGAACTCATCTTTTGGATCGGGTTTTCGATACCTAGTATAAATAGGTATTTTATGGACGTTTTTTACAGACTTTATTCATTATTTTAGAGTTCTATTTTTATTCGAGATTCACCTGCGACATTCAATATTGAAGATTTGAAGTTTTATTGAACGAATCATCATTCTGGTTTTTTAAATCTTGCGCAAATTTATATTATGATTATGATTATTATTATTCTTGTTATTTTCATGGTTTTAATTATGAGTGAGTAGTTTTATTATTAATTCTAGGATTTGTAAGCATGTTGAATCTATGTGTTTAATTTAATCCTGTTATTTTTCCCTTCTGATTATTCTGTTCAATTGTTCAAGTGATGTTATTCTCATGCATAGATTAGTGGCCATAATTGATGCATGCTAGCTAGTTAATTTGAGACCCCGTGGAGATAATTAACTAGTGAGATTAATTGAACATTTTGATACACGTTCTACGGAATCTGTAGGAGAATTAATCTGTTGATTTATCGGGAGTTAATAAATTAACCTAGAGACGAAAATGATAGGTAATTTATTAATATGCTTTTACCTTGAGAACTGGCAGAGATATGTAGATATATTTCCGACTCTTCACCAATAATCAGATTAAAGTGGGAGTTATTAGGGTTGAATTAATACATGGACGATATATGTGCACTGCATTCCCTAGGATTAATACTTCATTTATTGATTGAGTCTATTGAATTGTTTTACTTGAGTTAATTGTGTCTTTTGAAGTTTGTTTATTTTCTCCAATTGTATTTAAATTCATGTCTAGTTTTAGTAGAACCCGAAATTGGTAGCCTGGATAATAGAGAATTGTCAGCTTAGTACTCAGTATTGATCTTTATTTCAGTCCCTATGAGTACGATACTCGATTCGCTACTATATTGCAGTTACATGTGTTAGTTGCAGATTTATGCATAATAATTAGTGCATCAACTTTTTAGCTCTGTTGTCGGGAACTGTATTTGATTATACACTGATATTATTACTATCAGCAATTTATTATTTCAGGAAAAAAAAACAAAAAAAATGGAAGATCTTGGTGGGAATGTGGAAGAGATGTTCAGATTTATGATGCTCCAAATGGATGAGCAAACTAGAGCATGGAGTGTTCCATATACTTTGCCTATGAATCAAATACATCAACCACCCATCGAGTATCAATGGTTTGAGCAATATTATCATCCAGTGAGCACGTTGGAAGTTCAGATGGAGCAAATGACTGACAGTGCACCATCATTTTAGGACACTAATCAAAGATATGAGCCATATTTTACCCATTTGGAGGATATGATGCGTCACATAGACGCAAATATGATGGCTTTCAATGCTAGATTGGACAAGATAATAGATTATACAAAGTAGATGGAAAGTTCTTTGATTAGAACTTCACAGCATGCCAGTTCAATTCTTCATAATTTGAGCCTCCAACACAAACTAGAGCAGTGCAATGTTATCCAAGTGAAAAGTGTTGTATCATTTCAAGATGACTCAAAGTTGTTTATAGTTGAAGAAGAAGGAAAAAAAGCTGGGATATCTGTTGAAATTGAAGAGCCTCCCAAAGAGATGATGAAATACTAAGAATTAGCTCAAACATTGCCAAAGACATCACAAAAGCTGCAAGATAAAGTTATGGAATTCAAACATCTACACAGTAAAGAAAAAATGTCTCAACAACCTGTCAAGAATGAACAAGCAATGGAATGGTGCACAAGGGTGGAAAAATGCATTGCTTTATTTTTTATAAATAAAAGCAAATTTTCTGTGGAAGATACTCATAGATATGTGTAACGCCCCAAACTACTCTGTTTGGCCACGTCACTTAACATACAATTTACTTACTTAATTTTATGCACTTATTTTAAAATGAGCGGAAGCTTAGGTCAAAAAGCATAATATGGTATGACGTCATAAATCCCATATAAATTTTTTCATAATTATAACATGCAACTTATCGAAATCTACCCTGTCACGCAAGATAGTATTTAATGAAAGCATAGAATAAACCCATCTACTTCATTCATACAATCATCTAGCCTATCGGGCTCATAGGTCTTAGACAACCCTCCCGTCTAGCACCCTAAATTAACAAACATAGTATAGGAATTCGACGACATATATTTGAACATCATAGGCTCCTAGGTCAAACGACCTGTCTTTAATATGAATACAAAATATATCAAGTTAACATAGCATACCTACAAAAGATCGGGCTATTCCCATCCCCAATAATCATTGATCATAAAGCAAAAAGAATGATCAATGTAATAATAATATCATGAGTATTTCAAAAGCACATAAGGAAAACATAAGCTTGTAGGGGTTCTCTTGTGTTCACAACGCTCCTACTCGAGCCTCGACTCCTCAACCAGAAATTCATTAAATGAATGGGGTGAGTACTTAACAACATACTCAGTGGGAAACACTATAAACAGTTATAGCCAATTGCACAAGTGAAAATATAACATATAGATACTTCTTTACTTTGTGGAGACTAGCCTCAACCCCGTAGGGTCCAAACATCATGATGCCCCCGTTAATGAACGTCTTTATCCATGTAGGGATGCCCACAGGCTTATTATCCCCTAGGGATGACATTAACGAGTCTATATCGATCCCGAAGGACCTCTTTATTGACCCCGAAGGATCTCTGTTTTGCCCCGAATGGTCTTATTCTTATAACTGGTCTGAAGACCCTTCATACTTATACAATCAAAGCACAATAATAACTATAACTTTACACGTGTTCACAGTTTAGAGTTACCCCACCTTATGAGACACTTTCAAAATCCTTAACCTTTGAGATACTTCTTAGCCGTGCACAAGTCGTCCACCTCGAGCCCTAATACGTCACCAAGCACCTTTAAATTTCATTTTCTCATTTTAGATGTCGAGTTATATAATTATATCATAATTTCGATCAAACATAATCATCACATTGCTCCAAAGTCCTCATATGTATCCATATTCATGACCATAGATATACAAACTCACAATATGATTTTGGACTCAAATTACAAATTAAAACTCTTTGAAATATTTAATCGAGCACGTTGTGTACACTCATTTAAACCACATGATCATGACTCAATTTAAATCCTTTAAACCCAATATTTTAAATACAAACACTTCCATCCTAGGGCTCTAACATACATGAAAATCAACTCCATACAATCATTATAACACCTCCAACCAACTACCAACATATTTAGGGAAAATTAGGGAAAAAATCCAATATTTAGCAACAATGAACCCTAGAGATTTCAATTTAATAACACATATAGCATCAATGGAGTAAATAAACCATATGTTTGAGATACCAAAGCATGAGGATCAATAGAATCGAAAGCCCTAAATTTTGGATATAAACCCTAAGTTCAAAACAACAAGAAATGGAGCTTAATCATCAAGAGGGAAGTGGTATGATATTACCTTAGATGATGGATGATGATGATAGAATCCACTCCCAAAAGTTGAAGAATTTTTTGAGAGAGCTTTGGGAGAAAATCGCCCAAGAAGAAAGAAATGAGGGTGAAATGGTTAAGTGTGATATTTAAAGGATGAAAATTCCGAAGCAGGGCGCGACCTGAAGGGGTCGTGCTTGAAAAACACTGTGAGGCGCGACCTAAGGTGGTCACGTTTTAGCCGAAGAAAAATGGCTCTCTGAAGCTGTTAACACGCGACCGGAGGTGTCGCGTTTCAAGGTCGCGCTGTAGACCTCTCGGAATGCGACTTGAAGGAGGTCGCATTATCCAGTCGCGTCTCGGCTTCACTACGAGGTGCGACTCAGTGTACTCGCACTTATGGGTTGCGCTTCAGACCCGATTTGGTTTTCGAATTCAGTTCGACTCCCGGACATTTCCAACTCCATTTAACTTTCTAATTTAAACATAACTTAAGCTTAAATTTTAAAAACACATCTAATACACAACTTAAATTTTCAAAGCATAATCAATACACATTTAATACATACACCGAAAAAGTAGGGGGTGTTCAAAACATAATCAATACACATTTAATACATAATCAATACACATTTAAATTTTCAAAACATAATCAATACACATTTAATACATACAGCGAGACCCCTGTCCGGCTCAGCATTAGGGTGTTCAAGGTATGACAAACATAAAATTAAATATAATCACACTCATTCATTAACATATAACTCGACAATTTTAATATTAAAATGTTAACATGTATTATACACTCAGTATAATATCACCGTGCTTAAGACGTATCAGCTCGAGTGGAACAATCTGCATTGAAACAACGGCATACAATACGAACATACCATCATAATTAATATTCAAACAATATTAATTCAATATCATTTTTCCAAAATTATAATTTATAATTTATCAAAAAGGGTCGGGGTATCACAATATGGAACCAAGCTGAAAGCTTCACATATTTGGTGTATGCAAAAGAAAGAAGAACCATCTGCAAGGTTCTGCAATGCCTTTAATGATAGAGTGTCGCAATTATTTTCGATCTCATTAACTGTTGAGGTATCATCTAGCTAAAGATGTTAAATAAAGTACTGGATGGGAGGTAACTCATCATTTTACTTGCTTTGTTTTTCTTTATTTTCTTTTGTTTAGTTTGCTAACATGTAGAAAGGAGTTTTGGAGCACAAAGCTAATTTGAGATCATCCATACCGATTTCCAGATCCTTTTCTCCATGTTTGTGTGCGGTGAGTTCGTTCCAAACACATCCTTTGTTTGGTTCTCTCCAAACTTATTCTCTTTGCAGTTAAATAAGTTTGGGGAGGGGGATAGATATGATATGTTTGACACGTGCTTTTTTATTTCTTTTATTTCTTGGCGTCTTTGTTTTTGTGTTTTTAAAGTCGTGTCTTGTGAACTTGTGAGATGCCAATGATATGGAATTGATTTATTTCTAAATAATTGAATGAATATGATTTCGGTGATTTATGTGATTTAATTGTGAAATTGATCTCGGTATTTGGAGCATTGAATATAACCTGTGAGTTTTGAGTCTTTAACTGTTTATCTATGCACAGTTATATTCTTTGTTGAGTGTTGTATATGCCTACTTTACATCACTAGGACTTGCCTTGGTTTCTATTTTGAGATTGCAAATGTGTGAGAGTTTAGACATGATTTTAGGCTATTTGTTGATAGCCATATTATATCTATACACTAGCCCTGATCATGAATTCCTTGTTAGCCATTTTGAGTTATAATAGCCTTTCTTTCTTTGCCGGATGATAGGAGGTGATGAATGGAGAATATGGGTATATGTTTGGGTTGTTTAGTTGAAACATAAGTGGAAATAAATGAGACTCATGGGGTTATTTGATTGTTGTTCTCATAAGCTCTAGAAAAGAAAAAAGAAAAAGAAAATGAAATATTCAATAAAAGAAAAGGAAGTAATTGAGAATGTATGCTTATATTTGACTAGTTTGTTGATGTGAAAAAGAGCATAAGAGAATGACTAGTTTGCACTAAAAATTGAGTGCAGTTTGGAGTTTGTTTTTATCTTTGGTGTTTGTTGGCGGTACTTTGGTGTGGAGGAAGATGGAATTTTAATGATCCATACTTGGTTTGAAGTGAATATAAGGTGTAGTGATGTAAATTTATCTGAGTCATTGATAAACATGGCTTTTGTATGCAGTTGAGTGTTTATGTGGATGATATTGGAAGACTAATGCATGTTTAAGTTGAGGTTTTATGGTACTTTCAGTTTTCCTCGTGCACTTTCATGTTTTGCTGTTTTTGTTGAAGTTAAAGCTAAAAAGAGGATACTTTCAAGATCTAATTCAGTTGGGAGATAATCTAGAAAGATAGAGAATCAATTTGGGGTCATTTTGCAACTTGAATCGGATCAATCGGACGAGAAATGAGCGAGAACGAAGCAAAACAGTAGAAATGGGTCAAAGCTGCCGGGAAATCTGCCGAGCTGCGGGTGGAGGCCACCGTTCGGCAGCTTTGGGCAGAGAAATCCACCGACCCAGCTGACAGTCGGCGGGTCCTGGCCGCCGGTCGGCGGGAGGTGACTTATGGGTCGGTGGGCGCGACATTTTTGTGTCTCTGGGCACGTTTTCGGCCCACGAACTCACCTTTTGGGCCGGGTTTTCATTACCTAGTATAAATAGGTGTCTTATGGATGAAAATTTTAGACTTTATTCATTATTTTAGAGTTCTATTTTTATTCGAGATTCACCTACGACATTCAAGATTGAAGATTTGAAGTTTTATTCAACGAATCATCATTTGGGTTTTTTAAATCTTGCACAAATTTATATTATGATTATGATTATTATCATTCATGTTATTTCCATGGTTTTAATTATGAGTGAGTAGTTTTATTATTAATTCTAGGGTTTGCAAGCATGTTGAATCTATGTGTTTAATTTAATCCTGTTACTTTTCCCTTCTGATTATTGTGTTCAATTGTTCAAGTGATGTTATTCTCATGCATAGATTAGTGGTCATAATTGATACATGATAGCTAGTTAATTTGAGACCTTGCAGGGATAATTAACTAGTGAGATTAATTGAACATTTTGATACACGTTCTAAGGAATCTGTAGGAGAATTAATCTATTGATCTATCGGGAGTTAATCAATTAACCTAGAGACGAAAGTGAGGAAATTTATTAATCTGCTTTTACCTTGAGACCTGGCGGAGATAGGTAGATATATTTCTGATTCTTCATCAATAATCAGATTAAAGTGGGAATTATTAGGGTTGAATTAATACATAGACGATACATGTACACTGCATTCCCTAGGATTAACACTAAATTTATTGATTGAGTCTATTGAATTGTTTTACTTGAGTTAATTTTATCTTTTGAAGTTTGTTTATTTTCTCCAATTGCATTTAAATTCGTGTCTAGTTTTAGCAGAACTCAAAATTGGTAGCCTGGATAATAGAGAACTGTCAGCTTAGTACTCAGTATTGATCTTTATTTCAGTCCTTATGGATATGATACTCGATTCATTACTATATTGCAGCTACCAGTGTTAGTTGCAGATTTATGCATAATAATTAGTGCATCAGTCACCTAGCCATATTTCTCTACCTTAACCAATGTCCCTACATTACAACCTAAGAAAAAGACCTATTTGATCTTTGTTGGTCCCGGGCGAGTCGATATCAGTTTAGAGGGGGGGTGAATAAACTGATTAAAACTTTTTACTTTAAGTGCGGAATAACAGGGCCCTTTGACTCGCTTGATGAAACTTATCTATGCACAGACTGATTGAGCAATTAAGACAGTTTAAGTGCAGCTTGTGTGAGATTGTGTGCAGTTCAAAGATATGCAATAACCAAGATAGTACAGCATACAAGCAATTTATAGAGGTTCGAAGTCTCAAACTTCTACGTCCTCTCTTCCTTCCGCAGAAGGGCAACTTCACTATATAACTTAAGTTTCTTTACAAATTATACAATGAAGGACAGTTGGCTGAACCTCGTAACTGCTCGCTACCTCAGCGGGTCGACGGCTCATACTTGAAGTCCCTAACTGCTCTCTAGGAAGGTAGGTGCTATTGTCATCTTTACAAGGTTTTAGATCTCTTTCGATCTTCAAGAGGTTAGTCTTGAACAGGGGTTATCAACTGATGTGCTCCTTCAATTGAGCTGGATAGTTGATCATTGTATTGTTGAAACTGAGAAGATTGCCCTGGCTGGATTGTCAAGAGCTGGCTGATTATCTTGACTCTGTGAATTTTTTCTTCTCAGTAGAACTCTCGTAGTTTCTATTATATGCTGAACTTGAGCTTGAGTGGGAGAGAGAAAGAAAAGCTCTTGCTTGTATATGTGAAAGTTGTGCAGGCGAAGGATTTTTCTTGGTTCTGCTTGAGAGAGTTGAGAGTTCTTAGCGTTTTTGCCTCTTCACTGCTTTTTGAACTCTGATTCACTCGCCTTTTATAGAGGAGTGATTTTATGACCGTTGAGTTTCATTGTCCATTGATCGGTGGCCCTGTTGGCTCATCAATGGAGAATGATCGCTTGAAGCTTTTGGTTTGAAGTAGCCGTTACTCTGCTAATCGATCTTTATTGGATATTTAATTCCAGGATCTTCATTGAAGCATTTATTCCGAGATTCAGTAGTTTGAGCAATAACCTCCAAGGTTCTCTGGCTTCAGTTTTCTTGGCAGCTTTGAGTTCCAGTTGACAGTTCTAGACTTGTCAGCTGAGTTTGACTATGCTCCAGTTGGCAGTTTTGAGCTCGTCAGCTGAGTTTGGCTGTTGCTCCAGTTGGCAGTTTTAAGCTCATCAGCTGAGTTTGGTTGTTGCTCCAGTTGGCAGTTTTAAACTCGTCAGCTAAGTTTGGCTGTTGCTCCAGTTACCAGTTTTAAGCTCATCAGCTGAGTTTGGCTATTGCTCCAGTTGGCAGTTTTGAACTCGTTAGCTGAGTTTGGCTGTTGCTCCAATTGGTCATCAGTTGGATACTTTCTGTCTTCAGTCAAAACTGATCTCTTATCAGTTCCCTTAGTTGACTCTTTTCTTCCCCAGCTTAGCTGACTTAGTTGTCAGTTTGTTTCAACTATTCATCCTCTTGACTTCTCAGTTCAGTTGACTTTCTGACGTATCCTTCAGCTTGCTGACCATACTCTTGATTAGTTGATTTTGACTTTGCTTGATATCCTTTTTGATGATGCCCTGGATTAATCAGCTTCGATCTGCATCTTGAATTTCAGTCAGTTTTTCACAAATAATTTTGACATCTCATCAAAACCTAATCTAGGGGTTCCTTGATAGTTTTTCCTAATAATTCCCCTTTTTTGATGATGATGGAAAAAGCTGCATATGTAGCAAGTTTGCTTAAGCAGTTTCAGAGCAAATTCAGAGCAAATTTGAGATAACATTTGATTTATGATTTTCATTCAAGTATCATAGCATTTGTCATTAGCATTTGTCATTCATGCTGTTATTCAGGTATTAACGAATTTAAGATATGCATGAAATTCAAGTATTAGAGCAATTTAGACTTCAAATTTCAGCGCATGTTCTCATTCTTTCATTTTGGACATGCTTTCATTCCAGTATTAGAGCATTTTTCATTCAAGCATCAGAGTCAGAGTATTCAACCATGTTTCATTCAAGTAATAGATCATTATCAGAGCATTTAAGTTAATCATACTTGAAGTAACAGAGCATGAGTATTATAAGCATGGTCAAAATGTATATTATATATATTCACTTTAAGAGATGTTGTATTTTCAAGAGTAGTTAAAACTACTAATGTACTCCCTGAAAGTTGCTTCTTTGCTCCTTTTCTTTCTGCTCGACTCTCCTTTTTCTTGAGCTCCTTGTATCCTCCATGCTTCCCCATGAAGCTGTTCTCCCCCCTCATGATGAATTTCTTTTTGAATTTGATCCCAAAGAGTTAAGCATCCATCATCTATTTGTTCTTCTTCCCCCTTTTTGGCATCATCTAAAAGGTGGAATGGATCGTATGATGGTAGTGGCAAGCTTAGCAGAAAGGTGAACGCAGTTGCCATATTGTCATCATGAATTAAGGGAACTGAAGGAATTTGCATGGGTGAGGAGAGCCATGCATATGCTTTTTCAGTTGTCATAAACTGACCTGGAGCAGAGGTGAGAGAGACTGGTTGCTCTCTGAAGTTCATCGAGGCCAAATTGTTGAAGATCTCATCGGTTGAAGGGATGGGTGGATCATCAACGAAGGGTGAGCATGAGGAGTTGGCCGGTTCATTGTCGGGAAGAGGAGCATCGGCTGGTATGCTCAGCTGGATTCGCTTGATCATCGAATCCATTATCTTTGAAAGCATAGGTGGCGAGGAAAGTGGATCATTAATCCAGTTTCTACTTCATGTTCCTTCGTTGATCCAAAAGGTGGAGCCACGGGTGTGGATGAGGTGGAACATTGTTGACTCATCCAGTTGATATCACCATATATGGAACTGCAGGTACCGTCGCAGTTGGTTGAACAGAGAGGAGTCTG
Organism: Perilla frutescens; assembly: GCA_026008535.1. Classification (NCBI taxonomy): domain Eukaryota; kingdom Viridiplantae; phylum Streptophyta; class Magnoliopsida; order Lamiales; family Lamiaceae; genus Perilla; species Perilla frutescens. Next base: position 12,331,157 of record BRKX01000005.1, read on the forward strand.
TGCTTTGAACAAGACCAAAACAGCTTCTCAGCTGATGGTCTAGAACTACTTCAAACTCAACCTCAATGGGGTCACGTTGGACTGACGGTAAAGGTTGGAAGCTAGCTGATATTGTAGGCCGATCACTCAGCCATGAAACAGGTTCGCTCTCAATCATCAGCTCTCTTTCGTCAGAGGAGCTGACTGGTGCCTCCAAAGGTGCCTTTCCACGATCTGAGTTGGAAGACCCTTGTCGACGTGAACACTTCAGAATCGGATGGCCGTAGATAGTGGGGAGCATGTCCCTTCTTTTGAGCTATTCGCCATTTGGGATGACCTCATCAAACTGGCTTTGAATGATATGGCTTATGCGACTTATAAACCCGATCTTTTCACGAAAAGAGCCAGTTGATGGGTTATAGGCCGTTTGCTCTACATTAGCTCGCAGTTGAGCAAGGATGAAAGAGGCCCAGTCGGCTTTACATCCGTAGTATAGAGCGGCTGTGAGATGGGCTTTGATGTCCGAGAAGTGGACTGTCTCAAAGTTGCTATGTAGGATATGGCCGACGATATCCAAGAGTTGGAGGATATCATTTGGCATACTCTCCTTCAGCCAATGTGAACAGTCATAGTAGTTGAAGTGAGGGAGCTTCCAAGCATCCCATAATGCGTATTTGCAGGGCAATTGCAGGGTCATAACATCTGCACCGTCGCCTAGAAGGTGAAGAGTAGACATCATCGTCTCTTTCATCACTGTGATCGTCTTGCTCCGGACGGTAGAAATGATGTTGTCGCCAGAGATCGTTGCATTGTAGTAGAATTCCGCAACATGATAAGGTAAGTTCTTGAGTGGAACGATCGTAAAAAATGATAGCAGCCCAGTTGCCTCCAGTGGCCTATAAATCCTTTGAAAGTTTTCTGAGCCGAGGCGTGTGTTAAGATACTCTAGACTTAGAGTTTTATCTTTCTTCAGCTTCTTAAGAAGTAGATTGGCGTCGACCGTCTGAAATGGGGGCTTCATATCTGCAAAAAGATGCTATTTTAGTTTAGAGAGCAAGTGTTTAAGAGAGAGAAGACTTAGCAGATGATCATAGCAAGAAAGAGAAGGGATGTGCAGATGATCGGAGCCTTCATCTCTGTGCACATATTTATTAAGCTTTGCATGCAGGAATCGAGGGTACTCGATTGCTTTTCTTAGCTGATCAGCCATCCTATTTGATGGAGGATTAGCTGAATTAATGAGGATTACATCTCAGCCGTTTGATGAAGAAGGAACTTTATGATCTTGTGGATGAGAAGTAGCTTCTCTGAGAATGGCGTAGTTGCCATAAATAGCAAAATATTTTCTGCAGATCTTGCTATTTATATCTCAGTAAGAGAGTATTTTCTTTTTCAAGTGTGAAGAGTTGATTTAATATCAACGCAGAGATATTAATTGCAGTATTGTGAGATAGACCCCTATTTTCAAATTGTAACCGTTTGAGTATGATATAAGAAATTTTATAAACGCAACGGTAAATAATGTAATTATGATAAGCTTTGAAAAATAAAAACTTATCCTGATTCAGTTGGGATACAATCCAACTGATTTGACGGCTTTGACGGTTAGATGATCAGTTGAGGCTTGCTTCTCAGTTGTCGCTGAAGAACTGGCTGAAGTGGAGGTTGTATTTGAACTGAAGTGATCATTTGGTTTGATCAGTTGCTTGGCTCTCAGTAGACAGTTTCCGCTTCTTGAAGGGCCTAGCTGGACTAGCTGCACTGTTTCCTTGGGATGCAGTTGTGGTTTTTGGCAGTTCAGGCCTTGCAGTTCTCCGGGCTTGGTGAAGATGAAGCTGGATGGCAACTGACGACTTTTTCATCCTTTGACTAAGGGATTGGGAAGTTTTCTTTGACGATGATCGAAACTGATCATTTTTCATAGGCAATTGCATGCCTTTTGAGCTAGATGTGAGCAGTGGAGTGACATAGCTTTTGGATAGGAGGCTTGGTGATGTGGCAGTGTCTTCATCATCACTATCGCTCTCGTCAGCACGCCTTGGATTCTTCTGGGTAGCCACAACTTCAGTTTGTGATAGATGTGGTTCTATCCTGTCAACGACCGGTGGAGTTTGTCATGAGGGCTCAGCTGACTGACTTGATGAATTATCAAAGTTTAGTTTTCGACAAAGTGAGCTAGTTGGGCAGTTGACTGGTTGATCTGCAGTTCCAACTGCTTGAGGCACGATACTAGTCTTGATTTCTGCTAATAAGGCGGTGACTGGAATCTTGTTGACAATCTGGTGACGTATGATGTGCTGGACTTACACAATGATTGGAGGAAATGGATTTGATGAACCTATCCATTTGATGCTCCAAGTTTCTTCTCGCTGCCAATAGCTCATACCGTGAAAGGCAGTTAGCAGAAAATGAGACTGGATGGACATAGAATGTCTCCAGTTATACCAATAGAAATACCGGTGGAGTTGTTTGAACAACTCTTGGTCACGTTGTGCAACTAAGGCAAAGTGATTGAGAAGGAGATTGGTCACTATCTTTTGTGCACTTTTGACTGCATATTCACCACTATAAAAAGTGCGAATATTCTCTTCAGTTAGCTGGAGAGGAGGGCATGTACTTCTAAAGTAGTCCGCTCCGTAGTTTGGATGAGGGATTCCAATGAATGGAATAAGCTCATCTGGATCAGAGCAAACCTGGAAGTCAACTGGTGATCCATTCTTTGATTTTGGAGACTGAACGGCGTTGGCAGTTGAGTTGCTTGATGAGTGGTTGCCTGTCTTGGCCTTGGCTTTTCTCTTTTTCTTTAGCGACTGAAGATGAGCAGTTCCTTTCTTGGGAATCCAGTCAGAGATAAGAACTGGTAGTGACTCATCATTTGGAAGCTTCAGCAGGTCTTCAAGCATTTTACTCATTCTTAGAGCAAGTCCAACCTTGGACTCAAATTTACCAGAGTTCCTTGAGTTAGAGGCCTTGATGACTCGATGCTTGAATTGTTGGAAGACAAATTCTGTCCAGTTTGTTTGTCGCCCTTCAGCAAGGTGAATCATAACTTTGTATCTCTCTTGGGTGAGTTGACTCAGGCTTCCAATGGCCCCGAACATCATCTTGTTCGTTATGACAAGTAGAACTCTATACTCGGGCTTCAGGTCAGTTTTAGCGGTTGTAAAACTGAATTGCTTGTCGCAGGTTGAAGCTTTCCATTTTTGCCAGTACAACTCTGCAGATTCCTTTAGATCTTGAACGGATGAACCTTCATGTGGGAGTTAGAACATTTCTACAATTGTCCTTTGAGTGATTTGAAGCGGTCGTCCTTGAATCACTGATGACACTTTCTTTCCATTTGCAGATAATTTTGCTTGAAGCAAAAATTCACTCACCAAATATTGTCTAAAGAACTTTGGTGGTGTTTCCAGGTAGTAAAGAATTTCTGTCTTGTGAAGATTGGACAGAAGGAGTGGGTTATTTGATTTATTTAGAATCTATTGAAATTTCTTCCTATCAAGAAATTTATCTCTCATAAGTTGTTCTTTGAAGGACTTTGAAGATCTGGATAATTCGGCCATCTTTGAGGTTGGCTGAGATTTTGGGAATTTAAGATCTTTTGGGAGAGAGTTTTAGAGATTGTAGAAGGAGGGGGCCTTTTTAAGAGGTTTGAAAGAGAGGGGCTGTTTATGAGTGTTGGGACAGGCTTATGGATCTGTTGGTTGGAATGGTACTAGCCTCTGGTCCCTTTTGGTCGTTGGCAATTAATGATTTTCACACGTGTCATTGTTTTGCAACGGTCAAAATTTCAAAATAAATGTGAGGCTTAACATTTATTTGAAATAAAGAGGACTTTTATAAATATATCAAAAGATATAATTACAAACTGATTAACAAGAAGTACACTTAGGGCTTTTCTAATCAGGTTTTAACTTGATCAGCCAATTAGCCCTTCTTGTGATCAGTTTTTCTTTTCTTAGCCATTCTGGATCTATCTGGCATGTCCTCATTGGAGGAGACTTCCTCTGAGCTTTTTTTTCTAGTGTGTGCTTCCAGCTGTAGGATTGATTCAGAGAGCAGCTTTACCTGGGCTTTCATGTTTTCAATCACTTTCTTGAATTGTTTTGACGCCTTGCTTGATTGCTGCTTCATTATTTGTTTGATACTTCGTTGAGTGTTTTCTGCCTTTAGCTGATGCTCTCTAATCTCTTGATCTATATCCAGCTGATGCTCTCCAATCTCTTGATCTGCATCCAGCTGATGCTCTCCAATCTCTTGATAATTAGCAGCTGGTTTATCAACTGTTTCATATTGAGTTGGTGAAGCTGCTTTCTGCTCAGTTTGACCCTTTCTAGAGTCCTTTTTATTATCTCCTTCGGTTGATGACTTGTATCCCTAAATCGTGCGAACGATATCATCTGAGTCAGAGTTTGATTGAACCTCTGACTCCACCATTATAGCTTTTCCTTTACCCCTTGTTTTTGGAGTAGATGGGATTAGCTTCTACCTCAATTTTGGTTGTACTTCCCTGATCGTTAGTGGAGGGAGAGCAGTTGTATTTATTCTGGGGATAAAGTCGTCAGGATCAATCTGTTGAGAATGGGTCTCCTTAATCATCTCATGAGGAAGAAGATGCTCCAGGATGGAGCTTACTCTGTTGAGAAAGTTCATCTTTTGTGGAAAGCGCCCTGTGCCTTTGGTTTCAGTTTCCACATTGTCTACAAGCTCCTTTAACTGTTGAAAGAAGTATAGAGACCAGTTGACCCTATTTTCTTCCCAGATTGCATTGCTGATTCTGTACTTTATTTCTGACATGCTGGATTGATCTTCACATGATGCTATCATCATCCTTGCAGCCATTGCTGCTAGAACTTGAAATTCTTTTCCAAAGTTGAACACAGAATGGTTGATATGATATCTTCCTTCAAACTGAATTGTTGCCCATCTGCCGTAGCAGTCTTTGGCATCAACTTCTATTTCTTCAACATTATCTCCTTCATCTGGGAGATCAAATACCCTTTTTAACACTGATGGAGTGATTGTAATTTCTTGCCCTCGAACCTCTGTTTTAAATTCCAGAGAGTTCTCTGTGCTCGTTGAGTTGAGGAAAAACTCGGCAACTGCCTCTGGGTATGTCTGAGCGAGTATACCCTCAGTAAATGTCTTCAGCCCAGAATTTTCAATTGACTGAATGATTCTTTCGCAATAGCTGGGAATGTTGGAGAATTTCCTGAAGTTGTCTCTGCTGAGTATCTTGTCGTGATATAGATCTTTGCAGAAGATTGTTGAGTCTTCTCTGGTGATTTTGAAATTGAACTTCTTTCGATGAGGATTGTTTGAGAGAAGAGTCATGATTTATGAAGATGTTATTTTGAGGGTGGGAAGATAATCTGGAAGGCTTTGAGCTCTAGAAGGAGATGATATATGGATAGAAAATGATAGATCTTCAGTAAAAATCGGAAAGCTTATCTTAAGAGTTCAACCGCCTTCTTTATATAGAGAAATTGGGCTTCATCCAACGGTTGTGATGTTTGATGCCCAATAGTCAACGATCAGATTAACTCAATCGACTCGTCGATTGGCCTTTCAATTCTGTCCGTTGGGGATAAATGAAGGAGAGAGAAAAAGTTCAACGGTAATATTTGAGTGACACGTGTTTTTACTGTTTCTAATATTGAAATTTGAACTTATCTTTTTCTCTCTAGCAGCTTCTCCTTGGCTTGAAACTGATTGCGTCATCAGTTGGCTTCCACTGTAACTGATGATCCTTTTGTTGATCAGTTTCAACTGAAATGTCTTTTCATCAGTTCGGAATCGGTCTTGACCGTTTAGACCTTTGTTCAGCTGCTTCCCAGTTCAGCTGTTCTCCTTCAGCTGGTCTTTGAACTGACATCTCCTTTTGATTTGACTCCAGTTCCTAGTACTCTTTCATCAGTTTGATCAATTTGCAGCTTGTGTGTTCTGCATAACTGACTAGATCATCAGTTTGAACGACTGAACCGATGATTTAGTTGAACTGATGGAGTAAACTGATCATCTCCAGTTTACTTTTCTCTTAGCAGCTTCTTGCCTTTACTTCAAACTAATGGCTTTTGTGGCCAACTGATCAGTTTCTCGCCTTTTTGATTTAGTTTCTCTCTACAGCTAGAGTGGTCCCTTGGCCTTTTTCCTCCAGTTTATCATCTTCATCCTGTGATGCTAGCTTCAGCAGTCCCAACTGTATGCGTAGCTCCATAAACCTTGCTTCAGGTAATGGTTTGGTGAAGATGTCAGCTATCTGCTTCTCAGTGTTGACATATTTGATGCATATGTCTTTCTTCTCGATGTGATCTCTGATGAAGTGATGCCTTATGTCAATGTGCTTGGTTCTTGAATGCAGAACTGGATTCTGAGATATCGCAATTGCACTATTGTTGTCACAGTAGATAGGCACTTCTTTAGTTTCAACTTTGTAGTCCTTCAGCTGTTGCTTTATCCAGAGTATCTGTGCACAGCAACTTCCAGCAGCTACATATTCTGCTTCAGTTGTTGACGTGGCAACTTAGTGCTGCTTCTTGCTAAACCAGGATATCAATTTGCTTCCTAGAAACTGACATGTTCCGCTGGTACTTTTTCTGTCGATTTTGCATCCACCAAAGTCTGAGTCTGAATAACCAATTAGGCTCAAACTGTCATCTCTGGGATACCACAGTCCAAGATTTATGGTTCCTTTGAGATATTTGATAATCCTCTTAGCTGCTTCAAGGTGGCTCTTCTTTGGATTAGCTTGAAAACGTGCGCGTAGTCCGACTGAATAAGAGATGTCTGGCCGGCTAGCTATTAAGTAGATTAGCGACCCAATGATTCCTCTGTAATATGTTTGGCTAACTGATTCTCCTTCTTCATCGAGAGTTAGCTGAACTGATGTGTTCATAGAAATCTTGAGAGTTTTTCCTTTGCTTACTCCAAACTTCTTGACTAGCTCCTTGGTGTACTTCGCCTGACTGATAAAGATTCCATCTTTTAGCTGCTTCACTTGGAGTCCTAGGAAGAATGTCATTTCTCCCATCATGCTCATCTCAAATTCGCTTTGCATCAGTTGAGCGAATCGTGTGCATAGATCTTTACTTTTTGATCCAAAAATTATGTCATCCACATAAATTTGAACCATTAAGATCTCAGTTGATCGTTCTATTCGGAATAGAGTTCGATCAATGACTCCTTTTTGAAACCCATTTTTCAGCAAAAATGTTGTTAGAGTTTCATACCATGCTCTAGGAGCTTGCTTTAGTCCATATAGGGCTTTTTTCAGTTTGAAGACTTGATCACCAATTTCAAATCCTGGTGGTTGCTCAACATATACGTCCTCCTTGAGCATTTCTTGAAGAAAAGCACTCTTGACATCCATCTGGTAGACTGTGAAGTTGAAGTGCGCTGCATAGGCTAGAAACAGTCTGATGGCTTCCAATCTTGCAACTGGCACGAATGTCTTATCAAAGTCGATTCCTTCACTTTGTGAGTATCCTTTGGCTACCAGCCTAGCCTTGTTCCTTGTGATCACTCCTTGTTCATCCAGTTTGTTGCGAACGAACCATTTTGTACCAATGACCTTTTGGGTTTTTAGCCTATCAACAAGAAACCATACGTCATTTCTTGTGAACTGGTTCAGTTCCTCTTGCATAGCTATGATCCAGTCAGAGTCTTCTAAGGCTTCTTTGACATTTGGTGGTTCAGTTTGAGATATGAAGCATGTGAATAATGCATGCTCAGTTGAACTTCTGGTCTGGACTCTACTTCTTGGATCACTAACTATCTTGTCAGTTGGGTGGCTTCGGAGCCATTTGGGCAAGGTATCTTCAGCTGGGTCCCCAGCTGGCTCTTCTGTGGTGACGTCATCAGTCGCTCTTTCATCAGCTGGTTCAGCATTTTCATCAGTTCTTCCCCCTGTCTCAGTTGTGGGGTTTGTGGTCTCAGCACGATTTGGGTCTTCATTGACCAAGTTGTTCACAACTGGTATTGTGCCAGTTTCATTGCCTTCTTCTAGTAAAACTTCAAACCGCTCTGGAACAATGTGATCTACATAGTCCTGTGAGTTCTCAGTTTCACTAGCTAGTACTTGAACTGAAGTGTCTATTTTTTCTTTATTTTTGTACTCATTAGCAAATTTATCAAATACTACATGACATGTTATTTCCACAACAAGAGTTCATTTATTGAACACTCTGTAAGCTTGTGCGTGAGGTGAGTTATACCCAAGAAATATACCCTCATCAACTTTAGCACTAAAAGCTTTCAATTGAGTCTTGGCATTGTTGTGAATATAACATTTACAGCCAAATATTTTAAAGTATGAGATAGAAGGCTTATGACCCTTGTACAGTTCATAAGGTGTCTTGTCATGGGCTGCTACAATGGCACTTCGATTTTGAGTGTGGCAAGCTGTGTTGACTACTTCAGACCAGTATTCTTCAGCGATGTTGGCATCAGCTATCATTGCTCGAGCTGCTTCTTTGAGTATTCAGTTACGCCGTTCGGCTGCACCGTTTTGTTGTGGAGTTCTTGCAGCTGAGTGTTCATAAATGATTCCAAGCTGGTTGAGAAAACTGATCATGTGTTGATTCGCAAATTCAGTTCCATTGTCGGAGCGAATCCTTTGAACTGATATTTCCTTCTCAGTTTGTAATCTTCTGATCAGTGCCGTTAGCTTATCATAGGTTTCATCTTTGCTCCTCAAGAATTCCACCCATGCATATCTTAAGAAGTCATCAACTACTACGAGAGTGAATATTTTGCCCTTTGGAGTTTGTGGTCTAACTGGACCAAACAAATCCATATGAAGCAGTTGGAGACAATCAGTTGTTCCTGATGGGTGACTCTTATATTTGAAGAATGACTTCACCTGGTTCCCTTTTTGACATGGTCCACATACACCTATCTTCTTGTATATTTCCTTGGGAAGCCCCTCAGCTAACTCTTTCTTGGCTAGATAGTTGATTGTTTTGAAGTTGAGGTGATTCAGTCGTCGATGCCATAGCCAGCTTGCTTCAGTTGATCCTTTTGAAAGAAAGCAAGCTTCTGAGTAGCCGGTTGACCAGTCAACAATGTACATGTTGCCTCTCCTGATGCCAGTTAGCAGAATTATTTCAATTGACTTGTCTCTTATGTTGTAGAAATTTTTGGTAAAGTCAACTGAGTAGCCATTATCACACAGCTGGCTGATGCTTAGTAGTTTGTGTTTCAGTCTATCCACGTGGGAGACTCCATTCACTACTACTTTTCCCTTGACTACGAACCCTTCTCCAATGGTTCGGCTTTTGGAATTGTCTCCAAATGTGACAAGTGGGCCTTTGATTTCTTCATAACCGTCGAGATCTTCTCTGTCTTCGGTCATGTGCTTGGAGCACCCGCTATCTAGATACCAAATGTCTTTGGCTTTCTTCGTAGATAGGATGCTCCTGTCCTGCAAGGAAAGGATTAGCATTTAGGGAGCCATTTTATATCGGGTCCTTGTTGATTCATCAAACTTTTTAGAATCCAAATTTGCCAAACTTTTGGCTTTTCATCATTCAGAGATCCAACTGATTTGGACCACCTGATCTGTTTATATTTTTCCCAACTCTTCTATTCTTGTTTGAATCGGTTGAGCGATACCTGCGTTGAGAGTTAGTTGGATAAAATAATTCAACTAAAATGCTTTGGTCTTGAGACCTTTGAGTTCTGTGATCAGACCAGTGTTTTGTATGTTTCCAGTTTATTGGAATGAACCTTTTTGGCTCATATCTGGAATCTAGGTAATCATTATAATGATGGTAAGGCTCAAACTGGTTTCTTTGATCTCTCCTATAGGTGTTCTAATTGAACTTCTTGGTAGGATAGGCTTGAGATCCAAACTGATCTTTCTTTCTAAAGAGGGCTGATCTATCAGTTTGTCTTGGAGTCATTCTTTGTTGGTATGATGATCTTTGTTGAACTGGAGGTTTTGAACGAGTAGATTGGCTTGAGTGAACTGATGATCTTGGCTGGAAATTGGACTTCAGTTGGCCTGGTGTTTTTATTTGGCAAAACTGACCAAGTTGTTTAGGCTGAGTTTGAGGACTTTTCAATATTCCTTTTCCTTTAGTTGACTCAGCTAGCCGATCATGAGATCTAGTGAACCCTTTTAGGATTCCCTTGTCACTGGGTTGGGCAACTGCTTTTTCCTTTTCTAAAGTAGTGAATTTGCTATATCCTAGCCCTGAGCTGCCAGTTCCAATTCTTCGATGCCTTAATATTTCATCTAGAGTTTGAGATCCTTTTTTGAACTTCAGATTTACCTTTTCTTTTTCAAGGATCTCTTGCTTGAGTTTTTGGTTTTCGGCCTCTAGATTAGCATTTCTTAGTTTTAATTTCTCAAATTCGATAAGTTGAAATTCAAGATAATTTAATTTTTCATGATCAATGCTCAGTTTCCTAACCTTATTTCTCAGTTCATCATTTTCATCTTTCAGTTCAACATGCAAACATGAGATTGAAGCTAATTGGTCTTCTAGAATCATAAGTTTCATATCAAGTTCATTACTAGAGACAGTTGCTTCATTTATATGATAGAAGGAGGTTTGAGAATCAGCTGTACTAACCTCTTTATCATTGTCAGCCATGAGGCAGAATAGCGCTTCATCATCTGAGCTGTAGCCGTCAGAATCAATTCCAGAAGGATAGTCTGAATCATCCAGCACGACATTCTCAAGATTTGCAACCATTGCTTTTCTTTTTAAGAAGCTTCTCCTCACCTTGGCTTTCTTGTCTTCAGGAAGTTCTGGACATTCAAACCTATAATGTCCTTGTTTATGGCAATGAAAACATTCTCCAAGATTTCGGTTGCCGCTTCTGAATAGTTCAGCTGGTTGGTAAGTTTTCTCAACTTTTGGGATTTCATCAGTTTGAGGTGAGACTGATTGCTTATCCCGAACTCTCTTCAATTTTTCTAGCAACCTGGTAACTGATTGGATTTGCTTATTGATGTCATCAGTTAGGTTCTCCTTCTTTTCTGTTACTTCTCTTTTTCGTTCAGTTGAAGATCCGCCTTGGTTTTCTTTGGCTGGTGAGCTTCTAGGTCGGAAGTCATTTCTTCCTCGAGTGTCTCTAAACCTGGTCCTCTCGCCGTAGAAAGCTGCGTCTTGAGCTGATGATGTCGATGCTTCCTTTTTCCGGTTTAGACTGTACTCATGAGCTTTAAGAGAACCAAATAGTTCCCTAGGAGTGATGCTATTTAGATTTCTTGATTCCTATGTAGCTATCACTTTCATATCCCATTCTTCAGTAAGGTTACCCAATATCTTGGAATTCATCTCAGAATTGGGATAAATCCTTCTGAGGTTGTTCATCTCACTGATGATGCCTAGAAATCTAGTTTCAAGGCTTGAGATGGACTCTTCTATCTGCATTTTGAAAGATTCATACCTGTCAACTGCTAGTTGGAGTTTGTTTCCTTTTATGACTTCGGACTCTCTGCAAAGATCTGCAAGTAGGTCCCATATTTTCTTGGCAGTTATGCAGTTCTTTGTATCCTTCATACGATCTTTATCTAGAGTTTGAAATAGTGCGGCTTGAGCAACGAACTCTAGATTTTTTAAGTTCTTCTCTTCACTGGTGAGAAGATTAGTTGGCTTCGGAATCCTTGCAGGTTGATTGATATCAACTATGTGAGCGTCATTGTCCATCATGATGATAATTGGACCGTCTTTGATGACTTTCCACATATTTTCATGAATTGAGCAGAGATGCGCCTTCATTCTCCTGCTCTAGTTATCATAATTTTCAACTGAAAACAAAGGTAGCTTATAGTTTCCCATAGCTGAAATGTTAGCACAGATAAGTAGATCTGCAGAAATGGCTGATCCTTAGAATCAACCGCTCTGATACCACTTGTTGGTCCCGGGCGAGTCGATATCAGTTTAGAGGGGGGTGAATAAACTGATTAAAACTTTTTTACTTTAAGTAAGGAATAACAGGGCCCTTTGACTCGCTTAATGAAACTTATCTATGCACAGACCGATTGAGTAATTAAGACAGTTTAAGTACAGCTTGTGTGAGATTGTGTGCAGTTCAAAGATATGCAATAACCAAGATAGTACATCACACAAGCAATTTATAGAGGTTCGAAGTCTTAAACTACTACGTCTTCTCTTCCTTCCGCTGAAGGGCAACTTCACTATATAACTTGAGTTTCTTTACAAATTATACAATGAAGGACAGTTGGCTGAACCTCGTAACTGCTCGCTACCTCAGCGGGTCGACGGCTCATACTTGAAGTCCCTAACTGCTCTCTAGGAAGGTAGGTGCTATTGTCATCTTTACAAGGTTTTAGATCTCTTTCGATCTTCAAGAGGTTAGTCTTGAACAGGGGTTATCAACTGATGTGCTCCTTCAATTGAGCTGGATAGTTGATCATTGTATTGTTGAAACTGAGAAGATTGCCCTGGCTGGATTGTCAAGAGCTGGCTGATTATCTTGACTCTGTGAATTTCTTCTTCTTAGTAGAACTCTCGCAGTTTCTATTATATGCTGAACTTGAGCTTGAGTGAGAGAGAGAAAGAAAAGCTCTTGCTTGTATATGTGAAAGTTGTGCAGGCGAAGGATTCTTCTTGGTTCTGCTTGAGAGAGTTGAGAGTTCTTAGCGTTTTTGCCTCTTCACTGCTTTTTGAACTCTGATTCACTCGCCTTTTATAGAGGAGTGATTTTATGACCGTTGAGTTTCATTGTCCATTGATCGGTGGCCCTGTTGACTCATCAATGAAGAATGATCGCTTGGAGCTTTTAGTTTGTAGTAGCCGTTACTCTGCCAATCGATCTTCATTGGATATTTAATTTCAGGATCTTCATTGAAGCATTTATTCCGAGATTCGGCAGTTTGAGCAATAACCTCCAAGGTTCTCTGGCTTCAGTTTTCTTGGCAGCTTTGAGTTCCAGTTGACAGTTCTAGACTTGTCAGCTGAGTTTGACTATGCTCCAGTTGGCAGTTTTGAGCTCGTCAGCTGAGTTTGGCTGTTGCTCCAGCTGGCAGTTTTAAGCTCATCAGCTGAGTTTGGCTGTTGCTCCAGTTGGCAGTTTTGAACTCGTCAGCTGAGTTTAGCTATTGCTCCAGTTGGCAGTTTTAAGCTCATCAGCCGAGTTTGGCTGTTGCTCCAGTTGCCAGTTTTAAGCTCATCAGCTGAGTTTGGCTGTTGCTCCAGTTAGCAGTTTTGAACTCGTCAGCTAAGTTTGGCTGTTGCTCCATTTGGTCATCAGTTGGATACTTTCTGTCTTAAGTCTAAACTGATCTCTTATTAGTTCCCTTAGTTGACTCTTTTCTCCCCTAGCTTATCTGACTTAGTTGTCAGTTTGTTTCAACTGTTCATCCTCTTGACTTCTCAGTTCAGTTGACTTTCTGACGTATCCTTCAGCTTGCTGACCATACTCTTGATTAGTTGATTTTGACTTTGTTTATATCCTTTTTGATGATGCCCTGGATTAATCAGCTTCGATCTGCATCTTGAATTTCGGTCATTTTTTCACAAATAATTTTGACATCTCATCAAAACCTAATCTAGGGGTTCCTTGATAGTTTTTCCTAACAATCTTTACTTTAGCACATAAAAAGTGTTGAGGGAATTAGATGATTGGCAAGTCTACAGCTTTGCATTTGTATGGTATTGTTTCGATGAGTGATCTTTTCGTTATATACTGGAGAGTTGAGGAATACACTTCCTTATGAGATTCAAGTGTTACATTGCCAATATTAATTTTTGCAGTTGAGTTGTGTAGATTATTGTGATTTTGTTTGTTTCTGTTTGGCGGTATTTTGGTATGGAGGAAGATGGAATGTTAATGTTCAATACTCAGTTTGAAGTGAATATAAGGTGTAGTGATGTGAATTTATTTGAGTCACTTAGCCATATTTCCCTACCTTAACCAATGTCCTTACATTACAACCTAAGAAAAAGACCTATTTGATCTTTGCTTTAGCACATAAAAAGTGGTGGAGGAATTAGACGATTGGCAAGTCCATAGTTTTGCATTTGTATGGTATTGTTTCGATGAGTGATCTTTTCTTTATACACTTGAGAGTTGAGTGATATACTTCTTTGTGAGATTCAAGTATTACATTGCCGAGATTAATTTTTGCAGTTGAGTTATGTAGATTATTGTGAGTTTATTCGTTCTTGTTTTTTTTATTTTTATTTTGAGGTGACGCGCGGTCATTTTGCGGTCAGAATAATTCTCAAGAGAGAGGTATCCTTATGCCCACAGTGAGGCGTAGTAAACTTTATGTGAGTAAGGGTCAATCCCATGAGGAGCTGCGAATTCAATCTTCAGTGTCAGTTTTCCAAAAGGTTTGAGGATTGTTGTGGTCTCCGTACTTGTATTTAAAGAGTGTAAAATAAAATAACAAAACAAAACAAAACAAAACAAGAAAATATTAGTAGTAACATATTCCGGATTAGAACTCAGATGTCGAACTTAATAAACACTTAACCGATCATGGGCACACTGATTACTTATGCAAATCTAATTATCTGGTTAAAGGTACCGGATCTCTCTCAACATACCTAATCTATCCTTTCAGTTTAGCCTAGAGGTGATCTCGCGTCCCCTAAACCCTAACTTGTTACCCAACCCCGATCTCTCATATGATTGTAAGCAACAAAGCATCATTATGATCTAGACAGACCCATATTTACCTAGACAAAGATCTCTCTTATGCCCTAAGTACCCGTGATGCATCTCATCCCTTTATGACCAACACACAACTATGATTCATTGACCATTTATAGAGGTAGTGGACACAATTCTAATTAACGTGTGATCAGCCACGATTAACTAGCTTAGCCCACTGTATAATGCAACAAAGAAAATGACTACACGACGGAACCAGATTCACACAGTTTATGCCCATAAGTCTCACGGTTCTTACATGTTCATTAAATTCTTATCCTTGTTCAATCCGGAGTAACGAGTCTAGCCGCTCATGCTAGACTTAGAACAATAATAATAAGTAAAAAGAAATAAAACAAAACATAATATAAACAAAAAAACTTACTTATATTAATGAACAAAAGAATCCAACTCCAACGCTAGATTGAAGAACATAAAATAGTAAATCCTAAGTGTCTGCGGGCATAAGGCCCGAGACCTATTGCAGAAAATAAAATAAAACTAAAGAAAATTGTTTGGTGCGTAAAAATATCCAGAGCATGTTTGTTTTATGCCATCAAATCTACTTATATAGGAGTACAAAGACACTAGGTAAACTCCCCGACAGGCCGAGGATCTTCAGCCCAACACGCAGCCGCCATGCCCAAGCCTTTCCATATCTGGCAGATTCTTCCCTTATTTAGAAGATTCTGAGTCGCAGATTCTGTACATGCCATGCCCTAGTTGCGCCGACATAGCAACTTTCCTTGTAGAGCGGAGCATCCTTCTGGAAGCGTCAACTTGCCTTCCGCGAATCCTCTTTCCTTCGGTGGCTAGGGTGCATTGCTCCTGCTGTAGCTGACATTAGTTTCCCTTGTGCCCAGTCTCCTCTACTTCTCCTCTCAATTACTCTGGGGTTGTTTTGGGCACGATCACAAACTTCTCCTTCAGCTTTTGCTAGAATGGTGGGCGATTTCCGCCAAGCTCGAGAGAGAGCTTTCCACTGAGAAGTTGTTGCCTATCTTGGTACCATTGGCACCATTGTACCCTCTAGAAGTGATTCTCCTGCCTCCTACTGCCCCTTATGTCCATTCTGGCTCTTTCCGACTCAAAAAACAGGAAAAATAAAGGATAAAAGAACGAGAAAAAGACACAAAAACACGAGAGAATTTGGACTTGTCACACCCACCCACTTTAGTCCCCCACACCCACCCACTTTAGTCATACTTGCCCTCAAGTATGTGGGTACAACGTGCCTATAAGAAAAAACAAACAGAAAACAAAAGGAGGAAAATACAGACTCAAGACAAATACATGACAAATCAAGCATGTAAAAGTAAATCCCTTGCGGGCACAGAGACCTAGGTACCTGATCACACTCAACAGCATATAAATAGTAAAAATATACATAATGCCCACTGCAAATCAAAATGACTAAGTTATTGGTTTGCTTATGCTTTCCTCACTCAAGTGTTTGGCTAAGTGTTTACGCTCAAGGAAAGACATAATTGAACCGAGGGTCACCATAGGCTTGCAATTGCTCTTGTTCCTCAATCACTGTTGGTATAATAGGTATAGTTATGCTAAGGTCTTTAAGGTTGTAATGGGGCTTCGGGTTTAAGGTAGGAAATATTTGGATCTGGCTCAGTTTTTAGTTGAATTTTCCTTTTGAGAGACTCATTTTGACTCTTACTGGCGTTTGCCACCGTGCCCATTTTATTTAAGCACATGCCCAGATTTTTTTAACTTTGTGGGCTTTTTGTACTTTTATTTTCTTGGGGTTTTCTCTTTTTTTTATTTTATTTTGACCCCTTTCTTTTTTCTTTTTCTTTTTCATTCTTTCTTTTTCTTTATTTCTCTTGGCATTTTATGCCTTGTAACACACCAGATTTATCCTCCCCTCATGCCCATAGTCTTTTTTTTGTGTGGTTTCGAAGAAATAATATGACCAGGGCTTTATTCATTTTCGGCTAAAAAAGGGCTGCAAGGGATAATATTCAAGTTGGTTTTATTTAGCTTTGTGGGCTCACAAAGGAAATTTGCCTAAGCATTTCAGTAGCATACCCAAAATTCCTTGTGACCTCGGAGTAGAGCAAAAGTAAGTTCTAGTTCACCTAAATTCAAAAATGCAGAAATCACATAAGAAAGAAGTAGCACATGCATTGTGAATTCAGGCTTAATTCCTCACAAGGTACGTAGTTCATTCATCATATAAGTAGTAGCATGGGCATGCTGAAATGACAATACAGTAAAATATGTTGCCTTATGGTCACAAAACCCTAGACTCCATGCTTTTAAGTTCAAATATTTACACATGCTTGACACACAAAAAAAAAACGCAAAGAAGGCAGAGTAACCCCCACCCACACACTTTGCCTTCGGCAAAGTGGGTGCGAGAAGGTTATCCTACTAACTACAAACTCAATGAAACATTAGATGGCCCCCCTACCCACACACTTTGCCTTAAGTAAAGTGGGTCAGTACGGGGGTCTTCTAATTATAAAATAAAAAACATAAAAACAACAAAGACATAAAAATAAAAAACTCCTAAATGCCCACACCCACACACTTTGCCTTAAGCGAAGTATGGGAAATGGGCGACACCTAAATAGACACAGAACAAAACAAAAACAAAAACCTAATCTACGGGAAAGAGTACCAGTTCAGGCATCAGAGGGGGTCGGATAATTAAATCTGATGTGTTTGAAGTAGGCGAACAGGGCGGTCTCCAATGGTCTAGTCTAGCTATGATGGTGGTGGCTGCTGGCTCTTGCGGCTGTGCCCTCGGGGACCTCTTGCTTGGTCCTGCATTCAAAGAAAAACTAAGGCTACTCAAAGTTTCTAGCTTCGGTATGCCAAACACTGGTTTCCCCTCTTCATCGTCAAAAACATCCAACATACGTTTCAAGCAGTTTATATCAAACAACTCAACATGCTTGCAATACAGATTAGTGGATGGATGATCAAATAGACGCAGTTTTTCAGCAAGATGGGTAATCAGTTGGGCACAAGAGATGTGATTCTTAGAATGGGCCACAGTGTCTTTGAAGTGGGCGATGGCCAAAGCTCCAAAGTTTATCCTCTTCTTGTGCACCATACACCAGAGGAAAAACAATTCCTGATTGGTAATGAAATTGGAGCTATCTTTCCGGCCAAAGAAGTTGTAGGTGAGCACTCGGTGACAGAAGCGAAGGGCACTGCTTTTCAGCATGTATCCCTTGCTGGTTACAAACTTGAATTTGGAACCGTCACCTAACTCAGCCCACTTCTCCTCCACATTCTCATCCGTGGGCACCACAACAACCACAGATTTATATTCATCATCATTCAGATCCAAAAATGAAACAATTCCCAGACCCATGCTCAATTCATCAACAGAAAGATTGAAATTTTTACCAAAAATTTTAAACTTGAAAATTTGTGTAGAAGTACATCCCTTCCCCATACTCTTCACAGACAGATCATGGAAAAACTCATAGACCAACTTAGGAAAAATCAAACAGTCCTATTCAATGAAAAATGACCACCCAATGTTAGAGAAGAGTTCTCTTACCTCTCGCTCGATGCCCAAGATAGCAAGCGAGGCGAAGTGGATGGTCTTGCTATGCATGATCTCCCTTATGGGTAAGACGCCTTCTCCTTTTGGCATGACTTTTCCAGAGGTTGGGCTAACTATAGTTTTGCCCTTCTTTGCAGACGGTTTGGCAGCAGCTTTCCCTTTTCCTTTGGCAGATACAGAGGGCTCATCTGTTGTGCCATCAATAGCTTCCTTCAGAGACAGAGACTGGTCATCCTGACTCTTATGGGCTCGTGACTCCCCGCTGCTTCCAGTTTTTTCTTCCTCGACTTCCTCCTCGGCTTCCTTGTCCTCCGACAGCGTCGGTGATGGCTGCTTCTTCCTCTTCAAGGTCTGTGACTTAGCTTTCATGGTGGCGAACTTCTCCTTTTTCACCTTCTTCAATTTTTCAGTTGGAGAAGGTTCAGGAGTGTGCTCTGGCGTCGGCTCAGGAGTCACATCTTGCTGCATGCTGGCCTCCTCTTGGTCGTCGATCTCATCGGTAGTTTTCTCCACAATTTTCAGAGAAGGCTCGTCAACCTTCTTGGACTCACGGGTGGAAACGGGTGAAGGTGGTGGTTCGATGGTGGCGAGAGGTTGAATATTCATGGTGGTAGTGCTCGTCGGCTTGGTTGGTGCAGCAGCGTCGGTGGTGGTCTCCCTGGAATTTTCCGGTGAAGTGGAAGGGGTAAACTCCACCTTCTTCTTTATGGACTTGGCAGCGCGAGTTTTGGGGCCCATGGTGATCGTGTTTATGGTGGTTGAGAGAGGGGGTTTTTAGAGAGAAAAGAGACTGTAATTTTTTTGAAATTTTAGAGTGAAAATATGCAAGTGAATTTTGGGGAGGAAGAGTTGGGGTTTAATACTTGGATTCACCCTAGCCACTCAATTTGGGTTGATGTGACAGGCCCGTTAGACGACTTTTGTGCTTCTAGGGTTTCCTTATACGGAATCTTGTGCTGTGCCCACGGGGGCAGAGAGATCCCGAATTTCCCGGAATTACCTTTGCTGGTGCCCTCCATGCTGGAAGCATCCAAATTGGCTAGATTCTTTCCTTCTATGAAAAATTCACCTGAATTTATTCCCTAAAATACTCCAAAAACAAAATACGACCGTGATATCTAACTCCTAGACTAACATGAAAAAAAAAACACTCAAAAGGAAATAAATAAAATACAGAAAATAGGAAAAAAGAAATAAATAATAATAAAAAAATAAACCAGGGTTGCCTCCCAGTCAGCGCCCCAGTTATTGTCATGGGCACGATGCTCCTTCGGTTGACATGTACACAGGTTCAATGAGCTGGAGCCCGAGAGCCTCTATAGATGAAACCATTGGTTCCCTGAGATGCTTTAGCCGCTGGCCATTGACCTTAAATGTCTCTCCAGTACTTAAATCAAATAATTCCACTGCTCCATTTGGGCACATGGTCTGGATCTCATAAGGTCCTGGCCATTTGGACTTGAGTCCTCCTCCTAATAGTTTCAGTCTGGAATTATATAGCAGAACCTTTTGCCCACGCTCAAACGGCTTGTAGCGAATGAGTTGGTCATGGGTTCTTTTCATTCTTTCCTTGTAGAGAATAGCATTGTCATAGGCTTCCAGCCTCATCTCTTCCAATTCTTGAAGTTGGAACTTTCTTTCGATCCCTGCTCTATCAAGCTTCATGTTCAGCTTCTGGATTGCCCAAAAGGCCTTGTGCTCAATCTCAACTGGAAGATGACAATTTTTCCCATAGATTAAGCAGAACGGAGACATCCCAATGGGTGTTTTGTAGGCAGTGCGATATGCCCACAAGGCATCATCTAGCTTGAACCTTTCATTCTCCTGCTGTGACTTCACATTCTCTTTGGCCATGGCATGGACTAGTTTGGCTAGGCTGGGTTCTTCGCATGCCCTCGGCGGTGGTGGTGGCAAATCTGGTTGGTGGGCATCATTCCTCTTCCATCTGAAATTCTCATGATCCCTCCATCCAGGATTGTATGTTTGAGAGTGGGGATCATATCGATTATTATTGTTGTTATGCCCACCAAGAGAGTTGACTTCAGTGACGTCCTTCTCATGCAGTGTTGGGCATTCATCAGTGAAATGGGCCACGCTCTTGCACACTCCACACACTCTTTTCTTTGGTGCTCTAGTATGGTTCATCACTTTCTCCATCTGGTCCAAAATCCTTTCCAGTTTGACCTCAAGGTGCGTTGATTTCCCAGTGTCTGAAACTGTCCTTGTGCCCTCGGCACTCTCATCTCTATTTTCGTCAGCCATTTCTGCTAGGATTCGGAAGGCTTCGGTTGGTAGCTTGTTCAGGATAGATCCTCCACATGAAGCATTGACTATGATCTTGTCCTGTGGTCTCAACCCAAACATAAAGTATTGGATCAGATCGTGATCTGTGATCTGGTGTTGTGGGCATTTTGTCAACATGCTCTGGAATAGACACCAGTAGTCATAGAAACTCTCATTTATGCCCATATTCAGACTTCCAATTCTTCACCTCATCTCCTGGACTCGGGATGCAGGAAAATATTTCTCCAGGAATTTCTACTACAGTTGTGCCCATGTGGTTATACTGCCAGTTGGCAGGGTGTATAACCAGTCTCGTGCTCCGTCATGAAGAGTAAATGGGAATGAGACAAGACGCACATATTGTTCCTTTCCCCCATCCGTAGATTGAGTTTGACACACTATTTCAAAATCTTGAATATGCCTCTGAGGGTCTTCTCCAGTCATCCCATGGTATTTGGGCAAGATTTGGATGAAACTTGCCTTCAACTCCCAGCTTCCAGTAATTGCTGGAAGTGCTATGCCCATGGGACGTAAATTCATGTTAGTCGAAAAGACTAACTGCCTCAACGTTCTTCCTTCTTCTTCAGCCATCGGGGCTAACCTCAGTTCTTTGTTCCTTTCCAGTTGTGCTCTTTCTTACTCCAATTCTCTTTCACGAGCAAGTCTCTCTGCTTGTTGTGCCCTCCGTGCTTCTGCTTTTCACCTCTTCAGAGTCTTCTCAGGTTCTGGATCGTATGAGCAATCTCCTTCAGAGGTATTGGGCATCCACCGACCAGGCTAACAAGTTGGAAAATAGAATTTCAAGAACCAGTTCCCCGGCAACGGTGCCAATTCTAACGCGCGGTCGTTTCACAGTCATAATAATTCTCAAGAGAGAGTTATCCTTATGCCCACAACAAGGCGTAGCAAGCTTTGTTATTTTTGTATACTAGAAGACTTGTCTTTGTATACTTTTCTGTAGCGCCCCGGTCCCGAAAGACTGTGGAAATGGACGCCACGGGGGTGGGAATTAAGAAGCGGGAAAGAAATGGGGTAGTTTAATTAACAACGGGGTGATAATCCAAAAAAAATTAATGTTTAGAATACAATTTAACAACTGAGTATGCCAAAGATAGGTTATGCCTTCCGAAAAATTAGACAGCATAACCTCTGTAACTAGAGCGAATCCCCATTTATAACGGCTTATAAGAGAAGAATGGAAGCTGTAACAATTCAATAAGCCCTTTCATGGGCCAAACGGAAACAAATAACCAGATACCAACAATTAATAGACCCATTCATAGGTCGATAAAAGAAACAGACACCAATATGCTGAACAAATAAAGCCCTTCCATAGGCCATAATGAATGATCAAATAGACATAACGAAAGACGGACTTCTTCCCCTTGGAATAATTATGTAGCTAATCATATGATACATGTTAACTAGGAAGTCAACAAATGTTTAGAATCAGAGAAGCAGAATCATATCAACAAAATACCAAGATCAGAGTTCTTAGCATTTAGCAAAAGAATACCATAAGTGCGAAAGCTCAATTCTTAACAGAATACTAACAAAAAGGGACAACGGAAAAATATGTAAATCATAATAGCCCATATCTCAGCCCCGTCACTTCCACGCTCCAGCCTACTTACCTTCTCCGAGGAATTGGCGGCGGTCACGATAATTTTCCATCGTGATCATCCTTCGTGTCATCATTTCAATCATGTATTCGTGATCTACGCGTTGACACCTTCAAAATGACTATTTCAGAATTGAAATAGGAAACTAGAGTTGTACATTCTCTGGAAGCTGCTCGGCGTTTCGATTTTGAAAATCAATGAAAAATGAAACCTTAAGCTCCTATTTATAGAGGAAAAATAAATAGGATAATAATGAATAAAAGAAAGAGGATAATGATGGAAAAAGAATAGGATAATTAAGAATAAGATAATCTTTTGAAAAAGAAATTGGATAATGACGGATGTGCCTTTTTCTATTAAATTTATTATTTTTCAACTTAAAGTTGTGCCAAGAGTTCATTTGAACTCGAAATTTGAAATTTCAAAGGTTGGCACGATTCTTGAAATATTTTCTATCAACCCGAGAAAAATATCATAACATATTTTTAAGGCAATTTTTGACCAAATTAGATTTAACAGATTCCCCTGACTGCGATTTTCCTTTATTTGAGTCCTTTAAGGACCCAACTTATTTTCTAACTTACCAGAGGGTAATATAAGTTGAATAAAATCTTCTAAAATATTTCGGGGTATTACATTTTCTGATGATATGATGATATGAAATGAAAGTTATTGCAGTCACTGTTTGCATTTAGATTATGTTCTATAATTGTTTTATGCAATGTTCCATATACTTACATTGTAAATGATATGGTGTGGGGAGTCACACAGTAAGATCATATCATTAGAACCTTGCAATGTATTAAAGAGCTCATGGCTTAGATGTTCCTAAACACACCATCGGTACACCGTAGAATAATTTGATAAGTTAGTTTATCTTGACTAACTGATTATTCTAATACACTCGTTAGTGTATTGAGGAGGATCACGATAGGATACTATTTTCTGTCTCTGACCCAGTTAATGAGAGAATAAAGATCCATAGAGTTTGGGTTCTGAACTCATGTGATATTGGCGAGCATATGTGTGCGTTGGTTTATTACTTTGATTTATCAATGAGTGAGATCTTTTCGTAGATCAAATTCAATATCTTGGGTAATAACAATGTATACATGATGTCTCGAGTAGTATGCATGAGCACTGTGTTCTGGTGCGCCAGGTTGATGATGTTCTCTTGAGAAAACACAAGTTCATGTTGAAACCCTGCAGGTGAAATTTATTCTGTACATGAATAAAGCTTGTGTGGTACTACTCAAGGTTTTAGATGTTAATTAATTATAGCTGTCAGAGGCTGACATAATTAATTAATGAACATTATATCTTAAACACGAGGAATGGCTGGACTAAAGGAGAAAGCATATTCGCAAATATGTATTAAATTGGTAGGTCAGTTTTACCTCTTTAGTGGAATAAAAGTAAAACTTAATTTATTTAATTATATCCTAAGTTTATTGGATATTAGATATTAAATAAATTAGTGGGCCAATTTAATATTCCTTTAGATCCCCGTTGTAGCCCAATTGACTGATAGTGGACTGGATATTGAACTTGAGATAGAGGCCCAAACCCAGTAGGGTTTGGGGACTGTATTTTCGCCCACCTCCTTATATAAAGAAGGGAAGGGGGATGAAAATTAAGTGTTAATAATCAGCCCCTCTTTGTCTCTCAAAGTTATCCACAGATTTCACAAGCCTATCTAGTAGATTTCAGCCCACTCTGAGTCTAGATACAGTCCGGAAATATAACTGAAGATCTTGGAGTGGAATTGTGCAGTGGCCGTGTGTGACATAGGTGGCGCCATTACTGTATTCATTCAACAGCAAGGTTAGATCTTTAATCTTGTCCACAGACCGTCTATCGATTTGTAAGTAGATTCGTTTCTATGTCTTCCGCTTTATTAGATTCGAATCTGCTTTGCATGCCTTTTGTTTAGACTATGATAAACATGCATGTTACATAAAATTATGATTTGCATGAACACAGATTAATGAACAACCAAATGATGCTGCGGTGGTTTAATTCGAAAAAACCCCAACAACTAGTATTAGAGCGGATTTTGGCACTGTTCTAGGATTAATCCAAGCATAATTTCAAATTATATGATTAACTTTGATGATGAATTTATGGTGTTTAAATTTTCAGATTTAATTGGCTATGTATTTCGATTTTATGGTATTCAAAACTTGGAAGAATTTGAGATGTAAAAAAAATCAAAAATTCTAGTTTTGATGTATATGAATTTTCGGTCATCATGTAATAAAGATTTGGGATGATATTTGATGTTCTTCAAATTTCCAGTTTTTTATCTCATGAGGTTCGAAAATTTGGATATCAAAAATTTTGATTTTTGATGTGTTAAAATTCCCTAATTTGTGTTCTTGAATTTTCGGTCACCTTGATTTAAATTTGGATGAATTTTTGATCAAGTTCAAAATTTCCAGATTTAATTTTGGAGAGGTTCGAAAATTTAGGTGATTAGAATTATGGTATGTAAGTTTTGGTGTATATCAAAAATTACTTAATTCTAATATAGATAGGTTTGAAAATAAAATTTTAAATTTGGAAGAATTTGAAGTATCAAATTTTCAGATTTATTATTTGTGTAATTTTCGAAACCTAGGTTATTTATTTGGAATAGTTTTTTGATTAATGTCAAAATTTCCAAATATGTTAATTTTATGTAATTTTCGAAAATTATTAAATTAATTTGGAATAGATTTTGTTCAAAATCAAATTTCCAGATTTATTTATTAATGGGTATTGAAAATTATGAAGGTTGGATTTAGATTTGATGTTATTTGATGTATATCTTAATCTACCTAATTTTAATCTAGATAGATTTGAAAATAGAATTTTAAATTTGGAAGAATTTGAAGTGGATCAAATTTCCAGATTTATTATTTGTGATATTTTCGAAATCTATGTGATTAAATAATGGATAAGGTGATTTTGGATATATACAAATAATTATCAAAATCCAATTGTGATAAGATTTTAAATTTGGATAAGTTTTGGAAGATTTTTGATTGGGATCAAATCTTCAAACCTTATCCTAAAAAGATTTAGATTCTTATGGATAATATTTGAATTAGATTCTTGATTTATATCAATATATCCAATTATTATTTAATTAGGGTAGTTTGAAAATATTAAATAAATTTGGTGAATAATTATAAATAATCTCCAGATTTATTTTAAGAGATATTTTCGAAAATCACAAGTATAAAATTGGTGGATAATTATTTTAATTACTAATTTTTATCTTGTGGATAATATCGAATTAATTAATTTAATTAATTGTACAATTCGATTATTATTTAATATTCATGCATAGATATCATATGTTATTTTATGTGGATCATATAATACATGATTGTTGGATTTGTAGACTGTGTTTGTTTGCAGGTTTACCAACTATCATGGCTCCTTTATTTTATGTTTATGTTGAATGGATGTTGGTCGTATGCCGGTTTGGCTACGTGATTTTAATCCATGAGAAAATTCATGGATTTGGTCTAGGTTTTATTTTATGTTGTTTTAATGTAATAGATATAAAGCTATTAGACCGAGTATTGAGTTGTAATTTTTATTCTAGCAATATTAGATTTTTCCTTTCAGAATAGATGGTCTATATTGAATAAAGATCGGAGATCAACTCAAAAGAAGGAAAGTGGTTCAGCACTAAAAAAGAAGGTTCATCGGTTCACGTCCTGAAAACCTTAAATGGAGCTAGGATTTTCGGCGAGGCGCGGTGAAGGGGGCGGCGGTTCCAAGCCTGTTTCCGAAGCTGACTTTATGTGATGTTTGCATGTTCGATAATGGGATAAAATGAAACCTCAAACATAAATAACTAAGTGGGAGAGATTCATACCAAAGTATGTAGAAATCTCATACGGTCTCTATTAAAATCTGATTTAATTGAGAAGTGATGGGCGCGTTGACATCGGTCTTCCTCCATATCGGATGTGTCATATCACAGATTTCTCTAGAAATTAAATCTCCTAAAAAGATAGCTGTAGAACTGTAACGACCCGGCTACCGGACTGACGGCTGTCCCCACAAACCAACAACGAGTCTTTCCAGCGTGCTTTGTCCTCACTCACACGTTTCCTGAGAAACTTTCCAGGGGGTCACCCATCCCGCTATTGCTCCAGGTCAAGCATGCTTAACTTTGGAGTTCTGGTGGAATAAGCGCCAGAAAAGAAGATGCACCTTGTGGTATGAGTAGCACTAATCAAATCTTTTAAGCTCTCATTGACTATACAGTCCCATTCCTGTATAGCCTCAGAATCCCTCTATTTCAGGTGGATTCAGTTCATTCATGTGCCCCTTCACTTGGAAGTCTTATAGGAGCCGCTCTTTGTCCGTGCCTTGCACCGGCGATCACTCCACGCTTCGGCCCCGGGCGTCACAAGAACACTATTAGAACTAACTGACTCCTCCATCTGGAGCAGTTAAATTCGAATGGTGCTCTTGGTGCGAAGATAATGTTGTGCACACTTAGATGTAATTTATTGATAAACGTCCACACGATCATGGCTTATCAGTTAGACGATTACATGACCGTGTTTATTATCCGGCTATTAATTTTCTTGTTGTAAGGAAACTCAACTGGAGGCAAATTAAAGGTTTAACCTATTTAAAAATGAATTTTATAAACATCCACACTATCGTGGCTTATAAAAGACGTTGTTAAAGTTTTGGTGGAAAAATATATAATTTTTGTGAGGTTTTTGATTATATACTGTTTATCCTAAACGTGTTTTGTGACTGTACTGCATGTTTTAATTTCAGTTATTTCATATCATCAATGGCACTCTCCAATCTGTCTTCAATCCTCAAAGAATACAAACTTGTCGGTGAAAACTACAATGACTGGCTTCGTAACCTTAACTTAGTTCTTGTTGCCGAGGGACACAAATTTGTACTTGAAGAGGTTTGTCCTCAGACGCCAGATGAGGGTTCTGACGAAGCCCAAAAGGTTGCATATGATAAGTGGGTTAGGTCTAATGAGATAGAGCGCTGTTACATCTTGGCATCTATGTCAAGTGTGTGCAACATCAACATGAGCCTATGAAAACCGCTTATGATATCATGTACAACCTTAGACAACTATTCGGTTATCAGAACCGCTCGGCACGCCATTTGGCCATGAAGAAGCTAATGTATGCGAGAATGTCTGACTCCACACCTGTTAGGGATCACATTCTAATGATGATGGGGTATTTATCTGAGATCGAGACCTTGGGTGGAGAGCTGGATGGCGATTCTCAAATCGACATTGTTCTTCATAGCTTATCCTCGAAGTTTGAGTAGTTCAGGCTAAATTTTAACATGATTAAAAGGGATGTTAGCCTGACTGAACTACTCATAGATCTTCAGGTGGCTACATTGCTCCAAAAGAGCAATACTGAGGCCCACATAGCTGAAAAAAGAGCGTCTTCTTCTAGTGGAAAAAGGAAGAAGAGAAATGCACCTAAGGGGGCTGCAGATGAGGCGCCTAAGGTGAAGAAGCCAAAGGTAAAGATTCTTGCCGAGGAGTTCAATTCAAAGACTAAGTGCTTTAAGTGCGGCCAACCAGGTCACTGGAAGGCGGCGTGTCCTAACAAGAAGAAGAAGAGAGGTATATCTCACACTCTGGTTGTGGAAAGATGTTTAGCAACTTGTTCTACCCAGTCATGGGTAGTAGATACTGGAGCTGCTGATCATGTTTGCATGTCTTTACAGTGGTTCCTGGTAAAAAGACAGCTGAGTGAGGATGAGATCATCGTCTACATGGGCAATGCTATGAGAGTGGCGGCTGTTGCAGTGGGAGATGTTGTTTTACCTTTCAGTAGTGATAGAACTTTGGTTTTGAGTCAAAACAAGGATGGGTGAGAAGGCTATCAAGGGAAAAAGGAAAGAATGTTCTTAAAGAGTCTCACGAAGAAGACTCTGATCTAGAAGATAGTCTGCCAATCAGTCAATTGATTGGAACACCAATCAAGGCTCAACCTCTGTAGCGCATCTAGGATCTACATCAACCTCAGATCCAACAAGAAATCAAGGTGATTAAATGGATCGAGAACGGACAGAACCAGCTATGGGTACTCAAATAAAAAAGGGGACTGACAAATGATCTAAAAAGGCGGTTAAAGGCAAAGGAAAGAGGAAAACTGATCCACCTCTTCCTCCAAAGTTGTCACCACAAAATGTCAAGATACTTGGCATCATTGTGCCGTTTAGAGGAATTCCTCCACACAACTCAGGAGCCGAGTACTTTAGGATAACATGCCCACCAATGGGAGAAACAAGTGAAAACATACGAGCTCTTCTAAGAGCTGAAGTTATCAAAAGCTGGGCAGATGCTCCAGTCACAGAATTCATTATGACCAACTTTGCAACAGACCTGGTTGGATCAGATGCTCTTTGCAAAGCATTTGTCAGATATTGCTATTGGTATCTATGGAGACATTGCTTTAACTCAGAAGCTCACTTTCTTCTAACTGCCTTCCATAGAATGAGCTTTTGGAGAAGAGAAGAAAGGTGGAGCATAATGTGGTCAGGACAAGGTACTCCAGAACAAAATCCAATCCACGTTCTGAAAGAAATGCTGGCTATTCGACAATGTCATAAGCAGCCAGCTGAGGAAACATTAGCTCATGTAATGGATGATATTCTCAAGTTAGCTCAAATTGAGCTTCCCGAGCTATGCACCGAGGAAGATCAACGAAATTGGAGACACCCTCAAGTTCATCAACACTGGGTGTTAGGCGGAATTTTGAGAATCAGAAGAGCCCAAGAGCAACAGGCTCTAGAGGAAATCAGACGAGAAGAACAAGCTATTCTTCATGGCACAGTAGATAGAGCCTCCACATCTAGACAAGATGCAATTCATCAAGTGGCCAGACAGTTGGTATTTGATGAGCCGTCACCAGCTACTAAGATGGAGATTTTTCTCCAAAAAGAGACTTGTCAACCACCAGCAATATCTCAAACAACTGAGGAACTAGTAAAACCCTCAGTCCCTCCTGTTATCCAAACAAAGTCTTCTCCTCCACCAGCTAATGATCAAATCCCTACTGAAGATCCAGCTGATCAAGCTACTCAGCTGGATATACGGACTGATGTGCGGGACATAGTGATCTTTGATGATCTTGTCCAAATTGCACTACAAGCTCAGGCTCAAGCTGACCCTGAAACTCCCCCTCAATCAAGCCACAATGATACTATTGATCTAGGAGATACAGATCAGTTAGTAACTACACCAGTTGAGCAAGCAGTAGATCAGTCCAAGACAGTTCCTTCTGCGTAACTAGAAACTGCTGAAGATGGAGATGAAACATCATCCAGGGGAGATGATCTGCAGCTGACCATTGTAACTAATCAGTCGAGTCCTGCAGATGATCAGTCAAGGAGACCACCAGGCCAGTTAACAGCTCATCAAGAAGAGTTGTTTTAAAGCATTCAACAACAGTTGAAACAACATGAGAAGCTGATCAGGAAGCTTCAAGCCCATACCGAACTTCAATTAACTGACGGTGAGTCCTCTAGCTCTGATGAAGGGAGAAGTAGCCCCATTATGCCTGCCATCAAGAGAAGAAGAACTGAACATAAGGAAGACTAAGAGCCTGATCAAGCGAAGCTGATTCAAGACTCATTAGTTACTATCTTGTGATTCAATGTATTCAAAAATTCTCTTTTCAGAAATATAAAAATATTATTATCCTTTCAAAATGAATGGCATGTCAACATTTATTTTGAATTTTTGACCGTTCATAAATCAATGACACATTTAACAGTCATTAAAACTCAACGATTCAAAATTGACAAGGGGCTATTTAATTCTTTCAACCAACACAAATTTATGAGTCATTCCTCTCACTCATAAATCCCCCTGCTTACAAAAAAAGAGAAGATAAGCAATTCATTCTCTCTTAAGAATTTTTTTTCAAAGAGTATTCTCTCTCTCTCTCTCAAGAGGCTTCAATTCAAACTTAGCAAATTTTTTCAAAAAATGGCTGAATCATCTAAAGCTCTTACTTCTTTCAAAGAGCAAATGATGAGAGATAAATTACTGGAAAGACAAAAATTTCAATTGATTCTTAAGGAATCAAATAATCCTTTTCTTCTAGCCAATCTTCACATGACTAGAATTCTGCACTACCTTGAAACTCCTCCAAAGTTCTTCAGACAAGATTTGGTTGGTGAGTTCTTGCTTCAAGCAAATGTATCTGCAGATGGGAAGGTTATACACTCAGTGGTTCAAGGAAACAAACTTCATATCACTGAGAGAAAGATTGCAGAAATCTTTTAACTTTCCAGAAAAGGCTCCAAGGTTTAAGATCTGAAAGACTCAGCTGAGCCATACTGGAAAGAATGGCCTGCTTCAACTTACACCAAGCAGTTCAGTTTTACCATAACTAAAACTGACTTGAAGCCCGAGTATGGAGTTATGCTCGATGTTACTAACAAAATGATGTTCGGTGCCATTGGAAGCTTGAGTCAATTAACTCAAGAAAGATACAAGGTAATGATATACCTTGTTGAAGGATTGAACTTAAATTGGGCAGAATTTGTATTCTCCCAATTCAAGCATCAAGTCATCAAAGCTGCCGACTCAAAGAAGACTGGGAAATTTGAGTCCAAAGTAGGACTTGTTCTACGAATGAGCAAGCTTCTGGAAGATATGTTAAATCTTCCAAATGATGATGCGTTACCAGTCCTCATCTCCAACTAGATTCCCAAGAAAATGATAGCACATCTTCAGTCACTCAAGAAGAAGAGGAGATCCAAAGCCAAAACTGGCAATACAACTTCAAGAAGTACAACTACCAATGAAGTTCCTTCTCCACACTCCAAGAATGGATCATCAGTTGACTTCAAGCCCTGCACTGATCTAGATGAGCTCATTCCATTCATCGGAATTCCTCATCCAAATTATGGAGCTAATTAATTCAGGAGAACTTGTCCTCCTCTTCAGCTGACTGAAGATAACATTCGCACTTTTTACAGTTGCAAATATGTAGTCAAGAGTGCGCAGAAAGATATAACAAATCCCTTTCTCACTCACTTCATCTATGTTGCCAAGTAAGATAATCAGTTGTTCAAACAACTGCACCGATATTTCTACTAGTATAACTGGAGACATTTATGTCAATCCAGTCACACATCTTGCTAACTACCTTTCACGACATAAGCTTTTGGCAACGTGAAGAGACTTGGAGTATTAAATGAATTGGGGCTTCAAATCCATTTCCTCCAACGATTGTGCAAGTCCAGGGGATTATGAATTATCAACTTGATAATAGCATTCCAGCTAAGGCAATGCTAGATGATGTTCAAGCCAGCTTGAGATCGCAAGAAGTTGCAACTGAAAAGAAGTTTTTCAACAATTTAGTCGATCAATGTTGCCTTAACCTTAATTTTGAGCCAATTCAGTCGAAAGAGGCATCACTACAAACTGTGGGGGTAATAGAAAAGATAGATCAAGCTCTATCTCACACAGAAATTGTGGCAACCCCTAGGAGTCAACACCATGGATAAAATGGAGCTAATGACGATGAAGATACTGCCACATCACCAGATCTCCTGTTCCGAGGATATGTCACTCCGCTTATCAAGTCTTGCTCAAGAGCTGCAAAACTGACGAAACATCAGTCCAGCTCATTCTGCAGAGGAATTAAAGAGCTGACCACCTTGAAGCTGACCACCTCAGCGGTTGCTCTTAAGCAACTTTAGCAAGCTGAGACTGCAAACAGAACTGATCCTCTTAAGGACTCTCTTAGTTCAGCTTCCAAAATGAAAAGGTCAACCAGCTCAAGAGAATGTAGAGAAGCCAGCTCATTCGACCACTCAAGAAGAGAAAACTGACGAAAGTCAATCAACAACTGCTTAACAAAACTGATTAAATCAGTTTGAAAGGTGTATCATCAGTTAAGCAGGAAACTGATGCCTAAGCATTCTTCAATCTCTCATCAGCTGCATGATCAATCCTCTTTGATAAGCTTCTCTACTCTCTATTCCTCATAGCTTATTTTTGAATAGTTATCATTATAACTTCAAATTAAGCTTACTATTCATCTGAGTTGTCATTAAGTCTCTATACTAAGCATTAAAGTATAAAGAGATGAATTGCTCTGAGGGATATAAATAGCAAATCTTCAGGAAAATATTTGGCTATTTATGGCAACTACCCAGATTTTCAAAACCCTCAGATCTCAGCTGCTTGATTAAAAAACAATAGTCCAAGTGGACGACTGAGATGCATGCATTATTAACTCAACTAACTTTTTATCAAATCAGATAGCTGATCAGTGAGAAGCATTCGATTGCTATGGTAAATGCATGCAAAATTACTGCTTTATAAGCAGTGGAGAAGTTGAGATGAAAATATAGAACTCTCAAAATATTCCTTCTCCTTGTCTTCTTCTTCACTTATCTAAAGCACTTCTTCTAAAGAAGCTCAGAAAGGATAAGTTTCTGGACCAAAAGTATCTTCAAGCTCGAATAGGTTCAGCAAGAACAAGCATGATCTTACACTAATTGAAGATATGCGGGCTCTTGTCTTTTCTAATATCTAAGCCCAAGAAGACACATCTTCCACTTGTAGCCGAGTTCTACTACTATGCGGAGATCAAGGGCGACAACATAATCTCTGTTGTCCATGATCAGGTTATCACCATCGATAAAGATGTGTTAACCAATCTGTTTCAGCTCTCTGATGCAGGTCAACCAGTGTATGAACTCGCACTCTTCTCTAAGTTGGAGTTGTAGAATGGCTGGAAGCTTCCCTATGTCGGTCACAGAGACTTCTCAAATAATTTGAAGAATAGTCTCCCTCCAACGATAGTCCAGATCATGGACATTGTGATGCATACTTTTCTTAGTAGCATCATAAATGCGCAGTTCAACGATAACACCACTCACTTCATGGCCGTCATATATTATGGATGCAAAGCTGATTGGGCATCCTTTGTATTGGCCCAGCTTCACGGCATGTGAGGCATGCTAAGATCAATCTAACCTCTGGCACCTTTAAAGCCAAGTTAGGATTTTCCAATCGACTCAGTCACATCCTAGAGGAGCAACTTGGAGCAGTTCCCAGTGGATTCAATCTTACTAGAAGAGATCTCCTTCCTATAGTTTATATCCACAGGAATCACCGTGGAATAACTGGCCACCCTAGGAAGTCAAGACTTCAGTTGATGGAAATTCCCAACTCAGCAAAAGGAAAGCAGCCGCTCCTTGATGCTGACCGTACAACTGATGCAGGTCAGTCTACAACTGATAGTGACTCTTTCACTTCCATCTGTGATGAGTCCACTGCACCTGTCACCAGCGAGCCTCCCTACATTGCTGCCCCATAACTTTTGGAAGAAGGCTTCTATGCAAGCCTTGACCATCAGCTGCAAAGCTATTTTGGTCAAATAAGGGATCTCAGTCCATTCCTCTTCGAGCATCTTCAAAGATATCTCCAATATCACCTTTGGAGATTCCAAGTAGATGAGGCCACCATGTTGTACATGGCGGACAAGCGAGGCTACTCATATTGGATAGAAGAGGGAAAATAGAGCCAAAACTGGATGGACTATCCACTCAATTAACCTCCATCTCTTCCTGAAATCAAGGACTCCATGATTAAGAGGTTTCAAACCTCGGTGCCTTATGATGCACCTCATCCAAACCATGAGCCCTCAAACTCATCTACAACTCCTCTTCAAGAGGACCCCCTCTTCACCCTCCCGGATGAGCTGCTTCTCGAACTCGCGTCAGCTTCTATCTCCGGGTAAGATCTCTCCTTTCTACCTGATCTTAACCAACTAATGCTGATTGAGGAACTTTGTGCATAGCTACCCACTCCCATGCTTGCACGCCAAGCTCCTCACATTGCCGACAACTTGCTGGCCACTTCTTTCTCTCTTCTGCCACAGTTTTCACTGCCAAACCATGATTTCCATCAGCTTGCCCTTTTGGATGATGCCAAAAAGGAGGAAGGGTATGCTGATGATGGAAAAGCAATTGGAACAATACATGATGGAAACTGGCAAGGTGATTTAGCTCTTTGGGATGACATCCAAAGAGAAGTACAAAGAGAGGTACAACTTCAGAGGGAAGCTATCTCTTAGGGTGAAGCACTTTAAGGGGAAGTCCAAATTGAGCAATGACAAGCTCAAAGTGGCATTTGGACCTTGGAGAATGCCCAGCTGGAGCATCAGTAACTTTGGGGTATCTACAGCATACCAGGCATCTCCTCCTGTAAGTAGGAGAAGGGAGAATCGAGCAAAAGAAGAAGGAACTGAACGGTGAACAGTTCCAACTGAAGAAGGAAGTTAAAATATCAGTTCTTAATACTCTCTCTCTCTCTGTTACTTCCTTAAATTTCTTCATCTTCTTTGCTCAATCAATCTCTAAACATGTTCCTTGTTCTTAATACAAGTACATTATGATTATGCTGATATATCATTCTGAATAGCTTAATGATTTCAATATGCTCTGAATTTTAACAAAATCTACATAATAATCAGAATTGAGCTGCTTTAGGACTGAAATATTTGAAGCTTCTTCAAGCTGTCCTTAGATGGTCATTCATGAAAAATAAACTCATACAATTTTCCATCATCAAACCAACTGGTTTTGACATCATCAAAAAGGGGGAAATTGTTGGAAAAATTGTTGGAATGATCTAACTGATGATTTTGATGAAATGTTAAAACACATTTGATAATTCTATAAAAAACTGCAAGTTATTTAAAGCTAGAAATTGGGGGCAATGATCAAAAAAGACTTCAGGCAAGGTCAAACTGAAATGAGAGTCAGTTATGCTGAAGCATGATCAACCAGCTTAAAGATTGCCTTGATTAGACCAGTCAGAGTCAACTCTTCAAAGCTTAAAAAGCTAAAGGGAGAAGAGAACTTTGGAGACTGGTAGGCATCCACATATGAGTAACCATCAATCTAAGCTGAGAGCCAAGATATACTGATGAGAGCAGAGCCAGCTTGAAAAGCTAAAGCTAAACTGATCAAGAATCAGGTAGCAAAACTGAAAACTGATCAAAGATCAGTTTGACTAGGTGAAAAAAGCTCAAAGAGCTTTGAGCCATTACTGAACTAACCAATGATCAGTTCAATGAGAGAAAAGCTCAAATGATCAGCCGACTGGCAGTCCAAAACTGAAAGCTTTTAAAGCTAAGTTGCCAAGGCAGCTTCACTGGACTGATCCAACACTGAAGCTTAAAGCAGCTGAGAAACTGCTAACTGAACAATCTCAGAGCTAAAAGCCGAGATAGCTGAAAGTCCATCAGCTGAACGTCCAGAACTAATAGTCAAAATATCTGCCCATTCTCTGACAAGTAGTCAATGAAGATCTTAACAGGAAATCTTGGAAAGATCCTGATGATCTTTGAGCAGAAGTCATTAAAGACAAACGGTTAATTCATTTAAAGCTTCAAACGACTACAGGCATTAAACTGCCGCCAGTGGATTAAACAGATACATCAATCATAATGGTCAAAATATCACTCATTTATAAAAAGAGAGTGAATACAATTTTGATCAAGACTTTCGCCAAACTAACTCTTGCTATTGATGAGAATGAGACCATGCCAACCAAGGAAGAAGAAATGTATCATGGTAGCCCCAAATGGATTGCTATGTTGTCCATTGAAGATGAAGAAGATTAAAGCATGATGAGAGTTTTAGAAGGCAATTGGTATGGGCATACCGAGTACGTGTTGAAGTTGAAGCCCAAGAAGACTAAGGCATGAAAGTGGTGAGTTTGGGCAGCCTATTAAGGAGTTCTACAAGCCATCTTGAAGGCCCAAATCCAGTTGGGATTTATTTTAACTAGATTAGATTTTATTTATTTAGTTTTTGGTCTTTTCTAGAATTACCTTGTTTAGAATTTTATACAAGGTAGAACTCTTTTATTTGCCTTAGAATTTTCGTCCATGTTGGATTTTTATTAGACTTAATTTTCATCCATAGCATAGTATAAATAGGAGAACCTTATGTTATTTTTAATTTAGACGTTGATTAATATTTGAAGTTTATTTTCAATTGTCTCACGATCCTTTGGTTGATCACTTTTATACTTTTATTGTTTTTGGTTCAAAAGAAATACTCTTTAGATCCAGCAAGTCTAAGGTTTTATTCAAGGTTCTTTCAAGTCTTCAAGATCACGGGGGAATCGCTGTCAATCGAAGAGTATTATTCGATCGCGTTCGTGGATTCTAGTTCTACGGGTTCGACGAGATACGAATCACAACATCAAGGATGCCGCACCTTTCATCAACATCAATCCAACGCCATTCCACCAACATCAACACGTGAATTTCTCTCCATAATTCATCAAGTAAGATCGATCCATATTCAGCCACCATAGCCATAAACGTCCACCTCACAATCTGCCCTAGCCGAGTTTCTTTCTTATTTATTTAGTTTTGTGTTTTGTCTTAGTTGTTTCATAATTCTAAGTGTCTTAAATATTGAGTCTATGTCAGTTTTTATTCGAGTATGGTTCATATAGTTTAGTCATTTAATTAGTTCAAATCTTCGGATTGAATCCTTCTTAATTCTGACGTGTTTTGATCATAAGTCTTCCGCTACGTTTCCTCTAGATTAAACTTAGATTCGTTGTCTAGGTTACATCAGCTATTTTGCAGATATTGAGCTCTTCTTTCTCCCTCCCTACAGCTCAAAGCTTAAACCTCTTAAGTGTGAAAAGTCCCAACTGAGAAGGCGTGCTTCAAGTCTCAAGAAAGCAGCTAGCTGACGAAGAATTCCAGCCAGAGCA
The DNA here is from genome assembly GCA_026008535.1 of Perilla frutescens. Taxonomy (NCBI): domain Eukaryota; kingdom Viridiplantae; phylum Streptophyta; class Magnoliopsida; order Lamiales; family Lamiaceae; genus Perilla; species Perilla frutescens. Next base: position 12,367,986 of record BRKX01000005.1, read on the forward strand.
AAGCTTCTCAGTTTAGTACTTCAAAGATCAACTACTCAGCTCAGACGCAGATGCATAAAGGAGCAATTCAGTTCATACCAGTTTCAAGACTGTACTCTTGAAGATCGAGTGAGATCTAAAATCGTGAAAAGATGTGCAATATCACCTAAAGTCTCACCGAGCAGTTCAGACCAGTAAGTGTGAGCTGTCGACCCAGAAACCGGCTGAGGAGGAGCATGTACCGACAGGTCCGTTCTTCCGGGAAAACAATAGTTGAAAAGGAGGTCGCGCTCGGTTTGAAGGGTGCCGTTTTCAGATCCAACAGAATTTCTTCACTGACAAGCTAAGCTGAACTCTCAAGCTATCAGTCCTAACTGATCAGCTCATCAGCTCAGCTCTAGGTCAAGCTCACTCTCTCCACTAAACAGTGCAGATAAAATAGTCTAAGTGAGTCAGGGCCCTAAACATTCCGCAACTATTTTAAGTTTTTGAAGTTAGTTTATTCATTCTCTCCTCTCTAAACTGACAATGACTTACACCGGGACCAACAAATAATAATAACCATAATCATAATATAAAATTGCGAAAGATTAAAAGAACCGGAATGATGATTCGTTGAATAAAACTTCACTTCTTCATGGCTGAAAATCCACAGTGGTTTCTTGAATGTAAAATAAAATTGAAACTATTAAATAATGATTAAAGTCTGTAAAAAATGTCCATAAGACACCTATTAATACTAGGTACCGAAAACCCGACCCAAAAGATGAGTTCGTGGGCCGAAAATGCGTCTGGAATACACAAAACGTCACCGCCGCCGACCCATAAGTCGTCGCCCGCCGACCGACGGACAAAACCCGCAGACCGGCGGCTGGATCGGTGGATTTCTCTCTCCAAAACTGCCAATCGGCGGCCTCCACCCGTAGCTCAGTGGATTTCCCAGCAACTCTGACCCCCTTCCACTGTTTTGCTTCGTTCTCGCTCGTTTCTCGTCCGATTGACCCGATTCAAGTTGCAAAATGACCCCAACTCGATTCTCTATATTTCTATATTATATTCCAACTGAATTGGATCTTGAAAGTATCCTCTTTTTTTACTTGAACTTCAATAAAAAGGGCACCTTTCAAACCGAGCGCGGCTCCCTTTCCAATTGTTGCTATCCCAGAAGAACGGACCCATCGATACATGCCACTCCTCAGTCGGTTTTTGGGTCGACAACTCACACTTACCAGTTCCAACTGCTCACTGAGACTTTAGGTGCTATTGCCCATCTTTACAAGATTTTAGATCTCTCTCGATCTTCAAGAAGGTAGTCTTGAATCTGTTATCAACCTGGAGTGCTCCTTCAACTTTGAGCTGGATGGTTGATCTTTGAAGAACTGAACTGAGAAGTTTTGCTCTGGCTTGAATTCTACGTCAGCTAGCTGGCTTGCTTGGAACTTGAAGTAAGTCTTCTCAGTTGGGACTTTTCGCAATTAAGAGATTTAAGCTTTGAGTTGTGGGGAGGGAGAAAGAAGAGCTCGTTCTGCAAAATAGCAAGAGTTAGTTTTGTATGTGTAAAGTCTTATGTTTGAATGAGATTCACTCTCTTATATAGATGAGTGATCTTTGGTGACCGTTGAGATTGGAGGATTAGTTGATTCCACTAAAGACAGTTTAATACTTGTAGCCGTTGAAGCAAGAATGAACTTAGCCGTTGAATTTAATGGCCTTTACTCCAAGATCGTTAGGATCTTCTTATGATTGCTGGTCAGGATTCTCTAATAACTGATTGTCGGAGAGCAGTTATCACGGCTATCAGTTCTGGACTTCAGCTGATGGGGTCTAAACTATCTCGGCTTTCAGTTCTGAGATTGACCAGTCGGCAGTTCCTCAACTGCCTTATGCTTCAATCCTAGAGTGCCTTGTATAAGCTGCTTTAGCTTTTAGCAGCTGGGCTTTAGAGCTTTCAGCTCTATTCTCCGGTCGGCTTCCAGTCAGCTTTCAATTGAGCTTTCTTCTCCCAACTGACTGATCTTGGTCAGTTTAGTTTGGTCTTGAGCTTCAAGCTGACTCTTTCCTCATCAGTCTCTCTTAGATTTCAGCTGGACTGATGGCTTACTTATCTGTTGACTCTTTCCAGTCTCTTCCTATCACAGCTTCCTTTGAGCTTTTGAAGAGTGGATCTTTGACTGGTCCGGATGCAACATCCTTTAAGTTGGTTGACCACGCTTCAAGGTGATTTGTATTTTCGCTTCAGCTGAACTATGATTTGAAGTCTTATTTAGTCATTGCTTCAACTTGCAATATGAATAACCTACAGTTTTTCAAATAGCTTTTTCCATATGTTTTGACATATCATCAAAACTATCAGTTGGGTCATCTTGATAATTTTTCCCATCAATTTCCCCCTTTTTGATGATGTCAAAACCAATTAGTTTGATGATGGAAAAAAAACTGCATAAGGTTATCTTTCATAAACATCAGAGCTTGTATCAATCTTTGATATCAGAGCTATGTTTTATATTTACCAATCTTTAGTATCAGAGCATATGTACCTGTAACGCCCCAAACTACTCCGTTTGGCCACGTCACTTAAAAAATAGTTTATTTACATGTATTTGCGTTTTCTTAATAAATTGAGCGGAAGCTAAGGTCAAATTGCATAATGAGGTATAACATCATAATTCCAAATGTAAATTTTTCACATTTATAACATGCAACCTATCGAAACTACCCTGTCACACATCATAGTATTTAATGGAAACATAGAATAAACCCATCCATATCATTCATACAATCATCTAACCTATCGGGCTCATAGGTCTTAGACAACCCGCCCGTCTAGCACCCTAAATTAACAAACATAGCATAGGAATTTGACGACATATATATACACAACATAGGCTCCTAGGTCAATTGACTCGCCTTTAAAACTTTGACATGTTATCTCAAGTTAAATACAATCACAACTACAAAAATCGGGCTAATCCCATTTCCAATAATTGTTAATCATATGATAAATACAACGATTAATGGAATTATAATAATATGCATATTCAAAGGCATGTAAAAGAAAACACAAGCTTGTGGGGGTTTTCTTGTGTTCACAACGCTCCTACCCGAGCCTCGACTCCTCAACCTGAAATTCATTAAATGAATGGATGAGTATTTAACAACATACTCAGTGGGGAACACTGTAAACAGTTATAGCCAATTGCACAAGTGATAATATAACATATGGATACTTCTTTTCTTTGTAGAGACTAGCCTGAACCCCGTAGGGCCCAAACATCATGATGCCCCCGTTAATGAACGTCTTTATCCCTGTAGGGATGCCCGCAGGCTTATTATCCCCCAGGGAGGACATTAACGAGTCTATTATCGACCCCGAAGGATCTCTTTGTCAACCCCGAAGGATCTCTTTGTCGACCTCGAAGGATCTCTTTGTCGACCCCGAAGGATCTCTGTTCTGCCCCGAAGGGTCTCATTCATACTTATACAATCAAAGCACAACAATAACTTTAACCTTACACGTGTTTACAGTTTAGAGTTACCCCACCTTATTAGACTCTTTCAAAATCCTCAACCTTTGAAATACTTCCTCGCCGTGCACAAGTTGTCCACCTCGAGCCCCAATACGTGGACTAGCACCTTTAGATCCCTTTTTCATTTTAGATGTCGAGTTATACAAATAAATCGATAATTTTGACCAAAGACAAGATATACATGCTTTAAGGTCTTCATACATATCCACATACACAACCATGGATATACAAGCTCATACTATGATTTTGGACTCAAAATACACATTAAAACTCTTTGAAACATTTAATCGAACACATTACGTGCACTCATTTAAACCACATGATCATGACTCAATTTAAATCCTTTAAACCCAATATTTCAAATACAAACACCTTCATCCTAGGGTTCTAGCATACATGAAAATCTACCCCAAATAACCATCATAACACCTCCAAACAATTATCAACATTTTAAGGGGAAATTAGGGCAAAAAATCCAATCTTTAGCAACAATGAACCATAGGAATTCGGTATAAATTCACATATAGCTTCAACGAGATAAATAAACCATATGTTCAAGATTTCTAGGCAAGAGGATTAATAAAATCGAAAACCCTAATTTTTGGGTATGAACCCTAGATTCAAATCAACACGGGAATGGTGTTTAATCACCAAGATGAAGAGGTATGAGGTTACCTTAGTTGATGGATAATGATGGTAGAATCCACTCCAAAAGTTGAAGAATTTCTTGAGAGAGAGATGGGGGAAAATCGCCCAAAAGGAAAGAGAAATGAAGAGGAATGAAATCAGAGTGATATTTAAAGATAGAAATCCGGAAAGAAAAACGCGTCCCAGCCTGCGCGACCGTGTGCCTCCCACGACCGCGCACTAGGGCTCTCGGCCAACTGCACCCTGCACCCGCGCAGCCCTGCGCAGGTGCGCGCACCTCGCCCGCCCCACGGGTGCGCATCATCCCGCGAGCGCGCGGCACCCCGCGCGCTCGCACCATCCCGTGGCCGCACGGCGTGCTCGTCTCAACCCCTGAATTAAAAATCGACTCCCGGACATTTCCAACTCCATTTAACTTTAAATTTTCAAAGCACTTTTAATACACACCGAAAAAGCGGGGAGTGTTGCCCCCTAGGCCCCATCGGGGCGCTTCGCCCCCTGAACCCCCGACTCGCTGACCGGTCAGCGAGACCCCCGTCCGGCTCAGCGCTAGGGTGTTCAAGGTATGGAAAACAAAATTCAATGCAATAACATTCATCCTTTAACACATAACTCGACACTTTAGTATTAAAAATTCAAACTGTATTATACACTCACTATAATACCACTGTGTGCTAAGACGTATCGGTTCGAGTAGGACAACCTGCAATAAAACAATGACATAATATACAAACATGCTCACATGATTAATATTCAACAATATTAATTCGAAATCATTTACTAAAATTATAATTTATAATTTAGCAAAAAGGATCAGGGTATCACAGTACCAATCTTTGGTATGTGAGCATTTAAGAGCTATTTGATTAATGCTCATGAGTAATTCAGATGAGTACTTAGAGCTTAACGAGCTTATCTTTCAGGAAACAATGCTTTTGCTATCAAAATTGTTTTAAGCCTTTAAGATAATTGACACTCATTTTGCACAGCTTGAGAAAAGTTCTTCAGTTCTAACAAGACTCAGTTCTGATTTTCATACAGCTTTAGTTTATTTTCAGAGTGCGCATAGCATGGTTGTTAAAGCATTTTTGCATGATCAAAGCATAATCACATAATCAGAACATGTATGTATTATTGACAAAGAGCATGTTAAGAACTGATGAGTAAAGAAGATGAAGATTTGATCGGAAGTAAGAGAGAGAGAGAAAAATATCAAGAACTGATATTTCAGAATTCCTTCTTCAGCAGGAACTGTTCACTAGTCAGTTCCGTTTTCTTTTGCTCGATTCTCCTTTCTCATATATGCAGGGAGTAATGTCATGTATGCTGTGGATACTCCATTATTGCTGTATCTCGTGTTGAGCATTCTTCCAAGTCCAGAATAGGGTTTGAGCTTGCCGTGTTTGTGGCTCAACCTGGACTTCCCCCTCATTCGAAGCTCCTCCCTGACTTTACCTTAATCATACCTTAACTTTGTTGAAGATGCGAGGGTGATGATGAGCTGGGGTTGCTGATTAATACCTTTAAACAATTCAATATTCACATATAACTCAATCAAACTTTAAGAAGAGACAGGTCTGCAGAGTTGCAAGCCTGCTCTGATACCAAAATCGGCTGCAACTGAGCTAGAATCAAAATTCTCGAAAAGACAATTTTATGAAAAATAACTTCTAAAATCGCAATTTAGGGCCAAAACATCCTTAACTAGACTCTAATTAGTTTCTTTAATTTTCTAAATGAACTCTGAAAATCTGGGATGTTACATACTACACCCCTTAAAAAAAATTTCATCCCGAAATTTACTTCCCCTCAAACGGAGATCTGGATACCTCTTAGAAATCCGGAACCTTTCTGGAGCGGCATAGCTTCAAAACCTTACTATAAGGCTAATAATAGCCTGGAGCCTTCCTTTATAAATTAGTCCTTAAGCAGGACTAATACTTCTATAATCTTTCTTCTTTTCTTCCTCAAAGCTTGAGCATCTTATATCTTTTCTTCTTAATGAAATCTCTCTCGAAATACCGCTTCACACGAACTTCTTATGATCTTTCGTTCGAGTGAACTCCTAGAAACTATTCAAGCAATGGAATAAAAAAAATTTCACTAAACTTGCTCCTCAAGCACGGGCGGTCTCAACGGATCCATCATTCTTTTATCTTGCTTGGCTTTGCTTTTGCTTCTGACTTTACTCCTCACAGCTTTGAAAAACTTTAACGAACTCGAATTAGATGATTAACTCGAATTAATTGGGTACCTTCTTCGATGGTTCCTTGCACGCTCTATCACATTCGAAAACTTACTTTATCTTCATCTTTAACTTCTTAAGGTTCGACTTCTTCATCTTCTTGGGGCATACTTCGTGATGCACTCCAAACTTAAATTCTTGACGCAACTTAAATCTAAACTTCTTCGTCGCAGTCGTCTCTTTTTCTCGAAGCAGTCATCTGACTTCGTGGCTCCTGCTGGTGGTCACCATCACTTGCAGGCGTAACGATTGCATGTCTAAGCTTTAACTGCACGCTTGGAACTTACTGCCGACATTTCTTAGATCACCTCCAAACGCAACGAGCTGAGAAATCTTCTTGGAAGCGTGCATCCTAAACTTAGAGAATACTATCTGGCGCTTACTTGGATTCTACTTCTTACTAGGAAATACTATCTCTTATTCCTCCAATCCTGATTAAAAGGAATACTGCTATAGCTCTCTGCTCTATTCCGAGATCCACACTCGAGTTCTATGAGTGAGAGCAAAATAAACGAACGCCTCTGAGTGAGGACTTTATCTTAATCAATAATTCTTTAACAAGGTTAAAAGCTGGAAAAAATATAACACTAGGTTATATATGCCAAAAATATTGCCTTTTCAGAGGACTTATAAACTTGAAGGATTCTTGCACATAACAAAGATATGGAAGAAATCAACAGTTAGCAACTGAAAACCGTGCTAGAATATTTTCACAAAGGCGTCAGCATAGCCTAACAAGGAAATGCCATTACTGATTCTTGATGATGAAAGAAGTATTATCCAAAAGATTACAAATTATCCAAACGGATATAATCAAAGAATTTCAAATGGTATAAATGGAGAATTTCAATTGATATGAAGCTATTGAAGGGAAATTAATTCAATTAACAAGGGAATGAATCGATTCCAAAAGAGAATGAACAAATCAATTCTATTGACATGAGAATGAATAAATAGACTCAACAAAAACTTCTATCATACTGAAACTCTCAATCTACGGAATATTAGGTCTATCTTCTTAACGAACTTCTTCGGGTCTTCTCTTTCTTCTTTGAGCATTACGCATCTTCTTCTTGGCGAGGTTGCTATGAAATAGCACAATTTGGCTGGACTCAAATGGCTGCGCCTGACCGGAAAGCAATATCCGGGGATCTTTTCCTATCTATCAAAAGGGATACGGCAAAACGACTTAATCTATGGATTCTCCTAGACTCAAATAATATGACTTTAACTTCTCCTAGAATCACCGATGAATGTTTCTTCAAACTATCTTGGCTGCAGTCGTGACGACAATCTTCATCTTCATTAATCAGCTTGAAACAAGTGATAACTCGGGGCATCGAATGCGACGTGACCTTGAATGTCCCTCCATTGAATTAACAAGCCTTTATCGAAATAAACGAATCTTCATTCCTTGAAAACGCGATTAGATCTTCAGACGAGACTTCTCTTGACTTGAAAACTCTTGCGTGGGGATTCCTTGAACTTGCATTAGATCCACGATTAGATAACTTGCCTTTAACTTGACTGCTTATCTTCTTGCTCCTTGCTCGAAACTGAACTTTATAACCTTCTTCTCGATTCTACTATAATCTCGGAACCCCTTTATCCTTCTTATGAATGCTCTATAAATGTTCTTTCGAACAACTCTACTTAACTCTAGCTCCTTGAGAGGGAACTTACTCGATCTAGGTTCATAACAGAGCCTAAAGGGAATTCTAAAATTCTCCTTAATTCATGCTCGCTATAGTCTATGTTCTAACTAAATTCTCCATGCCTCATTCATCTTTAACTCATCCTCAAATCCTTTCTTATGGGCAGTAGACAAGCCTTTTAACAAAAGAAGATTTTCAAATCAACTTTCAAACTTTATAACTTACTCAAAAAATTTGGCGATCCAAAATGATCGAAATGGTTCGAGTATCTGTAGAAAATAATATTCTAAAAATATTCACTGCTTGCTTGAGTCCATAATGGCTCAAAACTCTTTAAAACATTGATCTAGAACTTAGTTCAATAAGTTCTACATTAAACTTTGGTATAACCAAAAATTATATTTCGAAGAGAAATAATATTCGACTTTCAAAAATCGACTAACCCTGACTTGCTCAAAACTTTTCTCCTTATCCCATAGTTTCAAGAGTTATACCAAATATAATCAAAATACTTTAACTTAATCATACCTTAACTTTGTTGAAGATGCGAGGGTGATGATGAGCTGGGGGTTGCTGATTAATACCTTTAAACAATTCAATATTCACATAGAACTCAATCAAACTTTAAGAAGAGACAGGTCTGCAGAGTTGCAAGCCTGCTCTGATACCATCTCTAACAGCCCGGTCCCGAGGATGGGGACGGGGTTGTTGTGCGTAAAATAGCATGAAAAATCAGAAATCCAAGGGGGTGTTTTTAGAATTAAACTACGTTAGCGCCTAAAAAACTTAGGCAACTTAACTTCATGACTTGGAAGAACTTATTCTTTTCAACGAATCAAAGAGGTCAAAGGATTCAATCGAGTCAAAGGAATTCCAAATCATAGGCCAACCAAAATTTAAACAGAATCTAAAGACGAACAGGTAGGAGTTTGACTCTTCAAATAAACAAGATCTCATCATAGGTCACATCGACTAAGACCCATAAATAGGTCAGATTCAAATATATCTTATTGTACCATTCATAGGACAAAGCAAGAAACTAACTCAAGCTTAACTTGAACGAACATAATCATGCTTGAAAGAAAAGCCCCTTCATAGGCAAACAACAACAACAAGCATGCAAGACTTATTCACAAGTCAACTGGAAATGAATAGGTACCACAATGCTCAACAGGTATGACTATTCAAATAACTCGGAATCAATAACGGCATAGACGGGTATGTCAAAAGATCATGCTTCAACTTCTCAAGACTTTATTGATAACACGAATCATAGCAATTAAGACATGCCATTATCAAGAATAAAGTTACATCAATCAAGACTAAATACTGACATTAGAGTACTTAGCAGAAACTTAGCGGAAGAAAACATGTAACCATATAGAGCAACAAACTTGAAACCTCAAACAACTCAGACAACCCCACCAACAGCACATCACCGGCCTCAGCATCTCCACTTGAAAAAATTTGAAAAAGAGGGTGTGAGCACTAATGTACTAAATGGGGTTTTATGAGAAAACTCTTTAATAAATATTGGAATATCCAATTAATAACTGGTGGTATATGGAGAGCAAAACGCAAAAGCCTCTCCATATCCGCAAAACCTTTTACTTCCTTTCTTGGCGCCTTTCCTGCACTCTTATGCCTTAGGATGAGAGAGGGGTTACCTCAAGTATCCTTCTGAGTATGCGAGGGGGTTACCTACTAGTGACTCTCTTTACATTCAAATGTTCAACTCGGTGACTCGAAGGTCACGGCATGATAATGCAAATAAACTGTTATTTGAGCTAGATAACCTGCTTACAACAGAAGTTCTATCCTTCCTTAAATTCCTTCTTTACTTAACCTTAACCTTCCTCACTTAACCTTAGCCTTCCTTACTTAACCTCCCTTACTTACTTGACTTAGCTAGCAATACCAAGCCTAGAGCAATCGTCTAAGGCTAGTTCTTTAATTGAGCATGTTCTCAGCCTATAAGGGATTTATAACTTACCCTAAAAGGCAATACTTAGCTAAATAATCTTTAGCAAAATCCAACATTTCAATACGAGGAAAAGAACACGGATAAATATCGATTGCAAATAAAGTAATTCTAAACATCTCATGCTAGCATAAATTGTATGTAAACAATTCTAGCATATCCTTAGCTAATTAAGCTTAGCAAAACCCAGTAACCAAATACTAGGAAATGAATGGGCATAAGCATAGATTGCAACTAAAAGCAATTCTAGATCTCGGGCTAGCATCAATTGTATTTAAACAATTCTAGCATATCTAAACATACTTGAGAGCTCACTTAACTTATAATAACTTCCTTTACTTATCAAACTCAAATAACAATTCAACAATATCATGTATATAACTTTCTTTCCTTTCCTTCATTTGTACAGAGACTAAACAGGCAGAGCATAAAATATTTTAATTGGATATTTATCTTGCCCTATCATGCTTCTAGAGCTTAATAGCTCAAACATTATACTTGGTTTAGAACCACCCACCTCTATGATGAGCACCTTGATAACGAGCACATAGACGAAGCGACGAGCTGAAAATCCTTCCTCGGGCCTCCTCGGGGTTCATCTCTCCTTCATGAAAGTCGATTAATGACTTGAAACCTTATTCGAGATCCTAACAAGAAATCGAAATGATATCTAAACCCTTGACCTTTAACTATAACTTAAAATAAGAAATTTAAATGATTTTAAATGATCAAAATTACCAAAACGGGGATGGAAAATCCGACTTGAAAGATCGAGATTCTGGAAGATCGGCTGCTGCTACATCATGGATCTTTGAATGAGCTTCGATTTGACTACTCATGGGCCTCATAGTTCGAACCGAGGTGAAAGTTATGGCCTCCGCACCAAAATATGTCGGAGCTGCCTCGACAGCATGGGTGCCGCGGCGGCAAGGTGTGCGCCGGTGCCGCATGTGCCGCGGCGGGGGGGTGCGCGCCGGTGCCTCCCAGTGCTGCGGTGGCCCTCCTGCACCGCCGCGCTCCCTCCTCCGCTCTCTCTCTTAACTGGGGTGCCCTCACGAAGAGGGCTCCCTCCCTACTCTCTCTCTCAAGAACTGGAATTTAAGAAATGAATGAGCGAGAAAATGAAAGGGGGAGGGCTGCTATTTATAGCCAAAAATATGGCTTCCTCGATACGCTTCTACGGTGCAACAATACTACTTTAAAAATATCGGGTTCGGTTAAAAGGCGCTTTATTCAATAGCGATGTCCAAATGACCTCGTTCATGAAATCCGAAAATACCGGGAGGTTCGTTAGCTCGAGTACTATTAAACCAACTTGACTCGGGATAAAGAACGAGTCATCTTGAAGTAAAATGAGAAAATATCCTCTTTTCAATAATAAAGTTACTATTCTACACAAGGGACAAATAAAATTCCCGAGCGTTCAATTGAACTCAGAATGAAAATTCGGGAACGCCCACGGATTCCTTGAGAAATTTCCTATAAGATAGGCTTGAAAAATGAAGGCTCGGGTCAACACACATGATTTCACAAATTTCTAACGATCGAGCTTCTACGGAAAAACACTATTCATAACTTCTTTAAATGTTATTTAAATCACTGGGAACTCAAACAACTTGAGATTCAAAATCCGAAAGCACCGGCATGCTCCTTGGATCAATGTCTTTCAAACATGACCAAAATCGGCTGCAATTGAGCTGGAATCGAAATTCTTGAAAAGACAATTTTACGAAAAATAACTTCTAAAATCGTAATTTAGGGCCAAAACATCCTTAACTAGGCTCTAATTAATTTTTTTAATTTTCTAAATGAACTCTGAAAATCTGGGATGTTACAGATAGGTAGCTTCACTTTGAAGCTGTCCCTCTCTTTGGATCTCATCCCAAAGAGTGAAATCACCTTTTCCATGATTTCTATCATTTCTATTTCCATCATCAGCTTTCTCTTCCCCCTTTTTGGCATCATCCAAAAGGACTAGCTGGAGGAATTCATGAGATGGCAAGGACAATTATGGCAAGAGAGAGAAAGGAGTTGCCACCAAATTGTCATGGATTTGGGGAGCTTGGGGTGCAGAAACATGAGTGGACAGCCATGAAAAGGTCTCCTCTGGTAGCATCAGTTGGGCAAGGTCAAGGAGAGAGTAGGGATCTTACCTGTAAGAAGAGGTTGATGCAGGGTGAAGGAGTGGCTCGTCCACACTAGTGAAGAGTGCATCCTTATGGAGAGGAGTATTGGAGGAATTGGAGGGCTCATTGTCCGGAAGGGGTGCGTCATGAGGCACCGAGCGTTGACATCACTTAATCATGGAATCCATGATCTCATAAACTGTTAGAGGAGTACTAACTAGATAATTCATCCAGCTTTTGCTCCATTTGCCTTCAGCAATCCAAAATGAGTCTCCTTTCGTCCTGGCCAGTTGCAGCAAGGTGGCGTCGTCCACCTGGAATTTCCAAAAATGATATTGGAGATATCGGCTGAGCTGCTTAAAGAGGTCAGGGTTAAGTTCTCCAATGAGACCAAAGCAGCCTTTCAGCTGATGGTTAAGGCTTGCGAAAAAGCCTTCTTCCAGAATGGATGGGTCATCGATGTAAGGAGGTTCACTGCTTGCAGGTAAAGTCGACTCATCATTCATGTAAGTGGAGGAGTCACTATCAGTTGTGAACTGATGTGCTTCTACTGGAGGATCAGCTATGAGGAGCATTTCTCTTTCCTCTAGCTGAAATGTGGTCCTCCATAGTTTGAGGTCTTGATTTTCTTGGGTGATTAGATCTGCTGCATTGCTTCATGTTTACATAAACAGTTGGAAGGAGATCTCGTCTGGCTAAGAATGTCCCGCCAGGTAGGTGTTGGGGTTTTTTCGAATTGAACCACTGGAGGATCTAATTGGATGTTCATTAATCCTAATGTCATGTAGATCATAATTTTATGCAGCTCATATGTTTTAATTAACCGAGTTTAATTAACATGCAAATCCGGTTTTTGATTCTACTAAAGTGGAAACATAGAATACTGGAAAAATGACTTACAAATTAAATGACGGGTTGAGGACAAGATTAAAGGTCTAATCTTGCTGTTGTATGAATGATAATAGCCGCCCCTTGATGCTATTCCACTCCTTGATATTCTATTGTATTCCCGGACTGAATCTAGTTTCAGGGTGGGCTGAAATCTACTAGATCGGTATGGAATCTGTGGAGATCAAGAGAACATGAGAGGGATAATATTTTATGATGTTAATTTCGTGCCCTCCACCCTCTTATTTATAAGGGGGTGGATGAAATTAGTGTCCCAGTTGGACAGGAATTCTATCTCTATCTCTTGTTTTATCTCCAATCCAATTCAGTCTCTTTTTGGGCTACAACAGGGATCTAGAAGAATATTAAATTGGCCCATTAATTTATTTAATATTCAATATCCAATAAACTTAGGATATAATTAAATAAATTAATTATTATTTTTATTCCACTAAATAAATAATACTGACCTACAATTTTAATACATATTTATGAATATGCTTTCTCCTTTAGTCCAGCCATTCCCCATGTTTAAGATATAATGCCCATTAATTAATTATGTAAGCTTTTGATAACTATAATTAATTAATATCTTTCTCAGAATAGAGAATAGAATCCTAAGTAGATCCTTCTCAATACACTTGCCTGTGTATTAGAATAATCAGTTAGTCAAGACAAACTAACTATCAGATTATTCTACAGTGTGCCGATAGCAGGTTCAGTGCGATCTAGACCGTAAGCCTTTTAATATATTACAAGGAACCGATGATATGATCTAATCGTGTGTTTATCCACACCATGTCATCTACAATGTAAGTATAGTGAACATGCATCTAAATATAAAAATTTAAATGCAAACAGTGACTGCAATTGTATTGATTCTATATCATCATAAAACCATCATCAATAATGTATACAAGGGACAGATTTTCTAGTATACAAAACCAACAATCTCCCACTTATACTTGAAGCATGTCTTTCAAATATAAAACAAACTGGCAAACTCTCCAACTCTAACTAAAATCTCAAACGGAAACCTCGGGTCTGCATCTCACTCCCATTTTCTCCATGTGGCCGTAGAAGGTCTTAGCTGGAAGGCTCTTCGTGAATGGATCAGCTAAATTGTCCTCCGATGCAATCTTGACCACTGCCACATCTTCTCTCTTAACAATTTCTCGTATAAGATGGTACTTTCTCTCTATGTGTTTACTTGCCTTATGGGTTCTGGGTTCTTTTGAATTTACCACTGCACCCGAGTTACCACGCTCAAGTCCAACAAGAAGCTCTTGAGCCAGAAGGCCTCTTTTGTAGCCTCAGAGGCAGCTACATATTCGACCTCCATGGTGGAATCTGCAATGCATTTCTGCTTAGTGCTCCTCTAAGCAATGGCTCCGTCTCCCAAGGTAAACACATAGCCTGAGGTAGATATACTCTGATCTTTATCGGATTGAAAATCTGAGTCCGTGTAACCCAAAGACACTAGACTATCAGAGCGGTATACCAGTATATAATCTCGAGTCCTTTTCAAGTACTTGAGTATATTCTTAACCGCAGTCCACTAACCTTGTCCAGGGTTAGACTAATATCTGCTTACCATGCCAACTGCATAGCATTTATCAGGTCTAGTGCATAGCATAGCATACATAAGGCTTCCCACAGCTGAAGCATATGGGACGCCCTCCATCTCATCTATCTCAGCTTGTGTGTGGGGACACATATCCTTGGATAGATGAATTCCATGCCTGAAAGGTATAAAACCTTTCTTGGAATCCTGCATGTTAAACCTAGCTAGCACTGTGTCGATATATGTCGTCTGGGATATATGTCACCCTTTGATAAATCAAAGCTACAAACACTACACGTATATGTCCGCCAACATATAGGGGTTAAGAACCCGAATTCTGTGGATTCTTATTCTCTCATTTAAGGTTAGAATAGAGAATAGAAACCTAAGTAGATCCTCTTCAATACACTTGCCCGTGTATTAGAATAATCAGTTAGTCAAGACAAACTAACTATCAGATTATTCTACGGCGTACCGATAGCAGGTTCAGTGCGATCTAGACCGTGAGCCTTTTAATATATTACAAGGAACCGATGATATGATCTAACCGTGTGTTTACCCACACCCTGTCATCTACAATGTAAGTATAGTGGACATGCATGTAAATATAACAATATAAATGCAAAAAGTGACTGCAATTGTATTCATTCTATATCATCATAAAACCATCATCAATAATGTATACAAAAGACATGTCTTCTAGTATACAAAACCAACAGTAAGACTGTGTCAACTTTCCCCTGGATAAGGTAGCTGAGGCGATTGACGAACCCTATTTTGGCCTTGAAAGAACAAGTATGTGGGTTGATCTTAGCAAGCTTCACATGTTGTTGAAGTTGCGCCAATATAAAGGATGCCCAGTCAGCCTTGCATCCAAAGTATAAGGCTGCTGTTAGATGGGCATTGTCCTGAGTGAACTGTGGGTTGGTGATACTTCCACAAAGGATATGTACCACAATGTCCAAGATTTGCATGATGGCTAGATAGAGATTGTGCTTTAGATTGTTTGACATGTCTCTATGATTTATCTTTGGCTGCTTCCAGCAGTTCCACAGTGTTATTCTATTGGGAAGCACAAGTTCCTCCACATGTGGGCCTTCTTCAGAGAGCTGAAACGTAGTCATCAACATAGCTTTGTTGATGAGAATGCATTGATGCTGGACAACAGACACGATGCTATTTCCATGTATCTCTGCATTGTAATAAAACTCTGCTACGTGCGAGAGATATCATCGGTGGGGCTTCATTTGTGTGAATGAAAGTAGCCCGCATGTCTCTAGGGACTGGAAGATCATGCATGTCTCCTCTGTGGTAATGCGAGCTTCAAGAAGCTCTTGGTCAAGGTACTTATCCTTTTTGAGCTTCTTTAGAAAAAGCTGTAAGTTCATCATGTGGAATGGATGAGCTATTTCTGTAAGGATGAACAATGTTGGTTAAGAAAGAAGTATGGATAAGTATAAGAGAGGATAGGGAGAAAGATGGTTTTTAAAGTGAGTACTTCACTTCATCTTCTCCACTGCTTATAATGCAGTATTTTTACATGCATTTAACCATGGCAATTGAGTGTCTCCGGCTGATTCATCTATGTGATTTGATAGAAAATTAGCTGAATAAATGATGCATGTATCTCAGCCATCCACTTGGATTTTTCACTTTTGATCTAGTGGCTGAGATCTAAGGGTTTATGAAATTTGGGTAGTTGCCATAAATAGCAGAATATTGGGCAGAAGATTTGCTATTTATATCCCTCAGAAAGTTGTTCTTTCTATTTTAATGCAAGACAGAGAAACTTTAATGGAAACTCAGATAAATAGTTGGCTTATTTTGAAATTTCTATGATAACTATTCAAAAATAAGCTTTGAGGAATAGAGAGAAGCTTATCGAGGAGGAGTGGCATGCAACTGTTGAGAGATTGAGCTCTGGGCGTCAGTTTTCTGTAGAACTGATGATGTCACCTTTAAACTGATTGATCAGTTTTGTTGATCAGTTGTTGATTGATTCTGTCATCACTTGCTTCTCCATCTTGCCTAGAGCTGGTTGACCTTTTTTCTTTTTGAAGCTGGACTTGAAAATGTCCATTGAAGGATCAGGTCTAGCTGCATTCTCAGCTTGCTGAAGTTGCTTAGGAGCAACTTTTGATTGAGTCAGCTTCAAAGTGGTCAGCTTTGGAATTCTTCTTCTGGGTGAGCTGGATTGACTGAGAATCATTATTGTAGCTCTTGAGCTTAACTTGATAAGAAGAGTGACATAGCTTTTAGACAAGAGATATGGTGACATGGCAATATCTTCAATGTCTTTGTCTTTTCTTTGTCTAAGTTTTTGATTCCTCGGGGTTACCACAAGTTAAGCTGCTGACGTCATCAGTTGGCCTCGTCTGTTAACGAATGATGATTTTCTTTACTTGGATTGATCACTTCCAGCTGGAGTCTCTTCAGGTTTGACACCTGTCTTTTCGTCAACTTGAACTGTCCTCTCAGCTTTGCTCCGCACAAGCTTTTTCAACTGAAGCTTTGCCTTCTTCAGTCAGTTCTGGATTCAACTGCTCTCATTAGTTGAACATGACTGGTTGCGAATTGATGCCTTATGCAATCAGTTTACTCATCTTCTTTCTTCAGCTTCCATTTAGCGTTCGCCATTTCTTCAGAACTGATTTGGGCTCATCCGTTTAGGCTTCATAGCTTAGCAAACTGATGCCATTTTGATTCAGTTCTCTTCTTCAGCTGGAGTGTTCCTCTTCACTCCTTTACTTGGCTGATTAGCATCCTCTTTTGAAACTAGTTTGAGCAATCCCAGTTGGATGCACAACTCCACAAATCTAGCTTTTGGCAATGGCTTGGTGAAGATATCGGCTATCTGCTTCTCTGTGTTAACATATTTGATGCAGATGTCTTTCTTTTCGATATGATCTTTGATAAAGTGATGCCAGATATCAATATACTTCGTCCTTGAATGCAATACTGGATTTTGAGATATTGCAATAGCATTATTGTTAGAACAATAGATTGGCACTTCTTCAGTCTCCATCTTGTAATCCTTCACCTGTTGCATCATCCAAAGGATCTGCGCACAACAGCTTCCAGCAGCTACATACTCGGCTTCAGTTATTGACATGGCAACTGAATGCTGCTTGTTGCTAAACCAGGATATCAGTTTGTTCCCAAGAAACTGACATGTTCCACTGGTGGTTTTTCTGTCGATCATGCATCCTCCGAAGTCTGAGTCTGAATATCCAGTTAGACTCAAGCTATCATCTTTGGGATACCATAATCCAAGATTTATTGTTCCTTTAAGGTACTTCATTATCATCTTTGCTGCTTCGAGATGTCTTTTCTTCAGATTGGCTTGGAACCATGCACACAGTCTGACTGAATAGGACATGTCTGGTCAACTGTTAGTTAGGTAGAGAAGGAATCCAATGATTCCTCTATAGTGCATCTGGCTGACTGATTCTCCTTCTTCATTGAAGGTCAGCTGCATTGATGTGTTCATTAGAATCTTGAGAGTTTTTCCCTTATCAGTGCCAAACTTCTTGACAAGCTCTTTGGTATACTCAGCTTGATTGATGAAGATTCCATCTTCCAGCTGCTTGACTTGGAGTCCTAGGAAGAAAGTCATTTCTCCCATCATGCTCATCTCGAATTCACTTTACATTAGTTGAGCGAATCGAGTGCAGAGATCTTTACTCTTTGATCCAAAAATTATGTCATCCACATAGATTTGGACTATCAAGATCTCAGCTGATCATTCTATTCTGAATAGAGTATGATCGATGGCTCCTTTTTTAAACTCATTCTTTAGCGAGAATGTTATAAGGGTTTCATACCAAGCTCTTGGCGCCTGCTTCAGGCCGTATAGAGCCTTTCTTAGCTTGTAGACTTGATCTCCAATTTCAAAGCCTGGAGGTTGCTCGACATAAATATCTTCTTTGAGCATCCCTTGCAAGAATGCGCTTTTCACATCCATTTGATAGACTGTAAAATTGTTGTGGGCTACATAGGCGAGGAACAATCTGATGGCCTCCATTCTTGCAACTGGTGCGAATGTCTCATCAAAGTCCATTCTTTCACTTTGAGAGTATGCCTTGGCTACCAGTGTGACCTTGTTCCTTGTAATCACGCCTTGTTCATCCAGTTTGTTGCGAAAGACCCACTTATTCCCAATGACTTTTTAGGTTTCTGGCCTGTCGATAAGAAACCAAACATCATTTTTTGTGAACTGGTTCAGCTCTTCTTGCATCGTAAGAATCCAGTTTGAATCTTCAAGTGCTTCCTTGATGTTGGCTAGTTCTATTTGCGAGATAAAGTATGTGAAGAGAGCATGCTCAGTTGAACCTCTGGTTTGGACTCTACTTCTTGGGTTGCCAACAATTTTGTCGACTAGATGACTTTGAAGCCATTTGGGTATGGTGGCTTCTGCTGTGCCTTCAGCTGGTTCTTCAGTTGCTCCTTCAATTAGTCCTTCAGCTGTTCTATCAGCTGGTTCTTTAGCTGCTCCATCAGCTACTACCTTGGCTCCGGTTTAGTCATCAACTTCATTGATTCTTCCCCCTATCTCAGTTATGGGGTTTAAGGTCTCAGCACAGTTTGTGTCCTCATTGAGCAAGTTGTCTTCAACTGGTCTGGAGTCAGTTTCAATGCCATCTTCTAGTGAAGCTTCAAACTGCTCTGGAACAATGTGATCAACATAGTCCAATAAGTTTTCACTGGGCAATGCTTGTACTGATGTACAATTCTTCTCCTTGTTCCTGTACTCATCAGCAAGCTCATCAAATACTACATGACATGTTACTTCCACAGTTAGTGTTCTTTTGTTAAACATTCTATAAGTTTGTGAATGAGGGGCATTGTAGCTGAGAAAGATCCCCTCATCAGCTTTGTCACTGAAAGCTTTCAGCTGGGATTTGCCATTGTTGTGGATGTAACATTTGCAGCCAAATACCTTAAAGTAAGAGATATAAGGCTTACGACCCTTGAACAACTCGTACGGTGTTTTGTCATGGGTGATGACTATGGCACTTATGTTTTGAGTATGGCAGGCTATGTTGACTGCCTCGGCCCAGTAACTTTCAGCTATGTTGGCATCAACTATCATTACTCGAGCTACCTCCTTGACGGTGTGATTTCTCTTTTCAACTATGTTATTCTGTTGGGGAGTCCTTGTAGCTAAGTGCTCATGAGTGATTCCGAGTTTACTTAGGAAACTTAACTTCATAACTTATCATTTTTAACGAATCAAAGGGGTCAAAGGATTCAATGGAGTCAAAGAAATACCAAATCATAGGCCAACCAAAATTTAAACAGAATCTAAAGATAAACAGATAGGAATTTGACTCTTTAAATAAAAAAGACCTCATCATAGGTCACGTCAACTAAGACCCATGAATAGGTCAGAGTCAAATATATCTTATTGTCCTATTCATAGGACGGATCAAGAAAACAACTTAAGATTAACTGGAAACAAGCAGAATCATGCTTGAAGGAAAGCCCATTCATAGGCAAACAACAACAACAAGCATGCAAGACCCATTCATAGGTCGACTGAAACTGAATAGATACCAATATGCTCAACAAGTGCGACTCTTCAATTAACTGGGAATTAATGAAGGAATAACTGGGATGTCAAAAGAGCATGCTTCTAATTATCAAAACTTTATTGATAACACGAATCATAGCAATTAAGACATGCTAGTATCAAGAATAAAGTTACATTAATCAAAACTAGATACTAATATCAAAGTACTTAGTAGAAACTTAGCGGAAGAAAAATATATAACCATATAGAGCAATAACTTGAACCCTAAGACAACCCCACCAGCAACACATCATCGGCCTCAGTATCTCAACCTGAAAGTATTTGAAAAAGAGAGTGTGCGCACTAATGTACTCAGTGGGGTTTTACGAAAAACTCTTTAATAAACTTTGGAATATCCAATTAATAACTGGCGGCATATGGAGAGCAAAACGCAAAAGCCCTCTCCATACCCGCAAAACATTTTTCTTCCTTTCTTGGTGCCTTTCTTGGCTCAAACCTCTTGTCTACTGTACCCTGAGGTATGCCTTGTGATAAGAGAGGGGTTACCTCAAGTATCCTTCTGAGTATGCGAGGGGATTACCCAGCAGTGACTCCCTTTACTTTGTAATGTTCAACTCGGTGACTCGAAGGTCATGGCATAATAATGTAAATAAACTGTTCTTTGAGCTTGATAACCTGCTTACAACATAAGCTATATTTTTCCTTAACTTCCTTCTTTACTTAACCTTGACCCTTCTTCTTAACCTTAACCTTCCTTACTTACTTGACTTAGCTAGCAATACCAAACCTAGAGCAATCGTCTAAGGCTAATTTTTTAATTGAGCATGATCTCGGCTTATAAAGGATTTATAACTTACCCTAAAAGACAATACTTAGCTAAATAAGCTTTAGCAAAATCCAACATTCCAATACGAGGAAATGAACACGGATAAGTATACATTGCAACTAAAAGCAATTCTAAGATCTCATGCTAGCATAAATTACATCTAAACAATTCTAGCATATCTAAACATACTTGAGAGCTCACTTATCTTATAATAACTTCCTTTACTTTATCAAACTCAAATAACAATTTAACAATATCATGCATACAACTTCCTTTACTTTCCTTTCTTAACTTTGCATAGAGATGCACCAGGCATAGCATAAAATACTTTTATTGGATATTTCCCTTGCCTTAATATGCTTCTAGAGCTTACTAGCTCAAACTATATATTTAGTTTAGAATCACCCACCTCGATGACGAGCACATCGATAATGAGCGCGTGGACGAAGCATCGAGCCAAAAATCCTTCCTCGGGCCTCCTCGGGGTTCATCTCCTCTTAGGAAAGTCGATCAATGACTTAGTTACCCTATTCAAGATCTTAACATGAAATTGGAATGATATCTAAACCTTCGACCCTTAACTACGACTTAAAATATGAGAATTTAAATAATTTTAAATGCTCAAAATTACCAAAAAATGGACAGAAAATATGACTCGAACGATCGAGATTCTGGGTTATTGGACACTACAACATCATAGATCTTCGAAAGAGCTTCGATTTTAGTACTCATGGGCCTCGTGGTTCCAGCCGAGTCGAAAGTTATGGTCTCCATACAAAAACGTACTGAAGCTGTCGCACCTGCCCATGCGCCGCAGCGGGAGGATGTGCGCCGGCGGCCTCCTTGCGCCGCGGAGGGAGGACGCGTGTCGGCGGCATCCATGCGCTGCGGTGGCCCCCTTGTGCTATGGTGGCCCCTTTGTGCACCGGCGCACCTCCTTGGTCGAGGGGGCTCCTGCGCCGCCGCGCTCCCTGCTCCGCTCTCAACTATGAGGTGCGCTCAGGAAGAGCGCTCCTCAATCTCTCTCTAAAATATACTGAAATGAAGAAATGAGATGAAGATATTGAAGGGGAGGGCTGCTATTTATAGGGGAAATTAAGGCTTCCCCGAGAAGCTTCTGCAGTGCAACAATACTACTTTAAAAATATCGAGTTCGATTAAAATACGCTTTATTCGATGTCGAGGTCCAAATGACCTCGTTCATGAAATCTAAAAATACAGAGAGGTTCGTTAGCTCGAGTACTATTAAACCAAATTGACTCGGGATAATGAATGAGTTGTCTTGAAGGAAAACGAGAAAAGATTCTCTTTTCAAAAATAAAGCTACTATTCCACACAAGGGACAAATAAAATTACCGAGCGTTCAATTGACGTCAGAATGAAAATCCGGGAATGCCAACGGATTCCTTAAGAAATTTCCTATAGGGTAGGCTTGAAGAAATAAGACCCGGGTCAACACACGAGATTTCGCAAATTTCTAACGATCGCGCTCCTACGGAAAAACACTATTCCCGCTCTTACTTAATACTATTTTCGTCGTCGGGACCTCAAACGACCTCAAATTGAAAATCTGAAAACACGAGCATGCTCCTTGGGTCAACACCTTCCAATCGTGACCAAAATCGGCTGCGATTGAGCTGGAATCGAAATTCTCAATAAGAAAATTTCATGAAAAATAACTCCTAAAAACGCAGTTTAGAATCGAAACATCCTTAATATGCTCAACATTCCTCTTAATATTTCTTAATTAAAATTAGGAATTACTTAATCATATTCTTAAAATCCGGGTTGTTACATCCTATATCCCTTAAAAAAATTCATCCCGAAATTTACTTCCTCTCAACAGAGATCTGGATTCCTTCTAAGAATTCACAACCTTACTAGAATGGCATAGGTTTGAAACCTTTACTATACGGCTAAGAATAGGCTAAGGCCTTCTTTAATAAAATAGTCCTCACACAGGACTAGTACTTCTATAATCGTTCTTCTTTTCTCCCTCAAAGCCTTAGCATCTTCTACCTTTTTCCTCCTTATGAAATCACTGTTGAAATATCGGTTTACACGAGCTCCTTATAATCTTACATTCAAGCGGACCTCTAGAAACTATTCGAGCAACGAAATAAATAAAAGAAAAAAATTCACCAAACTCGCTCCTCGAGCACGGGCACTCTCAACGAGTCCATCCTTCTTTTGTTTCGCTTGGCTTTACTTTTGCTTCTAACTTTACTTCTCGCCGATTTGAGAAACTTTAACGAACTCGAATTAGAGGATAAACTCGAATTAATTGGGCATCTTCTTCGATGGTTCCTTGCACAGTCTATCACGTTCGAAACTCACTTTATCTTCATCTCCAACTTCTTGAGGTTCGACTTTCTCGTCTTCTTGGGGCGTACCTCATGATGCGCCTTCATCTTTAAATTCTTCATCGCAGTTATCTCTTTTCCTTGAAGCGGTAGTCTGACTTCATGGCTCCTGCTGGTGGTCACCATTGCTTGCAGACATGAGGATCGCACGTCTGGATTTAAACTGCATGCTTGGAACTTACTTGCCGACATTCCTTAGATCGCCTCCAAACATAACGAGCTAAGACATTATCTTGGAAACACGCGTTCTAAACTTACAGAATACTATCTGGTGCTACTTGGATTCTACTTTCTATTAGGAAATACCATCTCTTATTCTTCTAGCGATGACTAAAGAATATTGCTATATACTTTTTGCTCTATTCCAAGATCCACACTCGAGTACTATGAGTGGGAGCAAAATAAACGAATGCCTCTGAGTGAGGGGGCCTTATCTTGAACAACAATTCTTTAGCAAGTTTAAAAACTGGAAGAGATATAACACTAGGTTATATATGTCAATAATATTGCCTTTTTAGAGGACTTTCAAACTTGAAGGAATCTTGCATATCACAAAAATATGGAAGAAATCAACGGTTAGCAACTGAAAACCGTGCAGAAATATTTTCACAAAGGTGTCAGCATAGCCTAACAAGAAAGTGCTATTACTATTTCTTGATGATCAAGGAGTATCATCCAAAAAGGTTTACAATTTATCCAAGAGGATATGATCTAAGAAATTTTAAATTCAAAGGATATAAATGAAGAATTTCAAATGATATGAAGCTATTGAAGGAAAATCGATTTAATTGACACGAGAATAAATAAATAGACTCAACAAAAACTTCTTATCAGATGAAACTCTCAATCTATCGAACACTAGGTCTATCTTCTTAACGATCTTCTTTAGGTCTTCTCTTTCTTCTTTGAGCATCACGCATTTTCTTCTTGGCGAGGTTGCTATGAAATAGCACGAGTCAACGAGACTCAAATGGTTGTGCTTGGCTGGGAAAGCAACATTCGGGGGTCTCTTCCTATCTATCAAAAGGGACACGATAAAGCGACTTGATCTATGGATCCTCCTGGACTCAATACAACTTGACTTCAACGTCTTCTGGAAGCTCGGTAGAACACCGATATATCTTCAAACTCTATTGGCTACAGTTGTAACGACAATCTTCATCTTCACTATTTATCTTGAAGCAAGCGACAACTCTGGGCATTGAATGCGATGTGGACTTGAATGTTCATCCTTTGAATCAACGAGCTTTTATCGAAGAAAATGAATCTTCATTCCTTGCAAATGCGATTAGATCTTCAAACGAGACTTCTCTTGAGTTGAAGGCTCTTGCGTGGGGATTCCTTGAACTTGTTTTAGATTCGCGATCTGATAACTTGCCTTTAACTTGACTGCTCATCTTCTTGCTCATTGCTCGAAACTAAACTTCATGATCTTCTTCTCGATTCTACTATAATCTCGGAACCCCTTTATCCATCTTATGAACGCTCTATAAATGTTCTTTCGAACAACTCAGATTAACTTAGCTCCTTGAGAGGAAACTTATTCAATCTAGGTTCTTAAGAGAACCTGAAGGGAATTTTAGAATTCTCCTTAATTCAAGCTCGCTATAGTCTATGTTCTAACTATATTCTCTATGCCTCATTTATTCTCTATTCATCCTTAAATCCTTTCCTTATGGGCAGTAGATGAGCCTTTTATGAAAAGAAGATTTTAAATCAACTTTCAAACTCTACAACTCAAAAATTTTGATGATCTAAAACGACCGATATAGTTTGAGTATCTGCAGAAAATAATATTCTGAAAAGATTTACTGATTGCTTAAGTCCTTAACGACTCAAAATTCTTTAAAAGTATAGATCTAGAACTTCAATACCAAAAATTTTATTTCATAAAGAAATAATGTTCGATTTTAAAAATCGACTAACCTTGCCTTTGCTCAAAACTTTTCTCTTTATCCTGTACTTTCAAAATGTTATACCAAATATAATCAAAATACTTTAACTCGATCATACCTTAACTTTGTTGAAGATGCGAGGGTGATGATGAACTGGGGGTTGCTGATTAATACCTTTGAACAATTCAATATACACATAAGAGTTCAATCAATTACTTTAAGAAGAGACAGCTCTGCAGAGTTGCAAGCCTGCTCTAATACCATATGTAACAGACCGGTCCTAAGGATGGAGACAGGGTTATTGTGCGTAAAATAGCACGAAAAATAAGAAATCCAGGGGGGTGTTTTTAGAATTAAACTAAGTTAAGGTCTTAAAAACTTAGGCAACTTAACTTCATGACTTGGAAGAACTTATCATTTTCAACGAATCAAAAGGGTCAAAGGATTCAATCGAGTCAAAGGAATGCCAAATCATAGGCCAACTGAAATTTAAACAGAATCCAAAGACAAACAGATAGGAATTTGACTCTTTAAATAAACTAGACCTCATCATAGGTCACGTCAACTAAGACCCATGAATAGGTCAGAGTCAAATATATCTTATTGTCCTATTCATAGGACGGAACAAGAAAACAACTTAAGATTAACTGGAAGAAAGCTGAATCATGCTTGAAGGAAAATCCCCTTCATAGGCAAACAACAACAACAACAAGCATGCAAGACCCATTCATAGGTCGACTGAAACTGAATAGATAACAATATGCTCAACAGGTGTGACTCTACAATTCACTTAGAATTAATGAAGGAATAACTGGGATGTCAAAGGAGCATGCTTCTAATTCTCAAAACTTTATTGATAACATGAATCATAGCAATTAAGACATGCTATTATCAAGAATCAAGTTACATTAATCAAGACTAGATACTAATCTCAGAGTACTTAGCAGAAACTTAGCGGAAGAAAAATATATAACCATATAGAGCAATAACTTGAACCCTAAGACAACCCCACCAGCAACACATCATCGGCCTCAGCATCTCAACCTGAAAACATTTGAAAAGAGGGTGTGAGCACTAATGTACTCAGTGGGGTTTTACGAGAAACTCTTTAATAAACTTTGGAATATCCAATTAATAACCGGCGGCATATGGAGAGCAAAATGCAAAAGCCCTCTCCATATACGCAAAACATTTTGCTTCTTTTCTTAGCGCCTTTCTTGGCTCAAACCTGTTGTCTACCACACCCTGAGGCATGCCTTGGGATGAGAGAGGGGTTACCTCAAGTATCCTTCTGAGTATGTGAGGGGATTACCCAGTAGTGACTTCCTTTACTTTCCAATGTTCAACTCGGTCACTCGAAGGTCACGGCATGATAATGCAAATAAACTGTTCTTTGAGCTCAATAACCTGCTTACAACATAAGGTATATTTTTCCTTAACTTCCTTCTTTACTTAACCTTGACCCTTCTTACTTAACCTTAACCTTCCTTACTTACTTGACTTAGCTAGCAATACCAAACCTAGAGCAATCATCTAAGGCTAATTCTTTAATTGAGCATGATCTCGGCTTATAAGGGATTTATAACTTACCCTAAAAGGCAATACTTAGCTAAATAAGCTTTAGCAAAATCCAACATTCCAATACAAGGAAATGAACGTGGGTAAGCATAGATAGCAACTAAAAGCAATTCTAAGATCTCATTCTAGCATAAATTGTATCTAAACAATTCTAGCATATCTAAACATACTTGAGAGCTCACTTATCTTATAATAAAATCCTTTACTTTATCAAACTCAAATAACAATTTAACAATATCATGCATACAACTTCTTTTACTTTCCTTTCTTAACTTTGCACAGAGACACACTAGGCAGAGCATAAAATACTTTTATTGGATATTTCTCTTGCCTTAACATGCTTCTAGAGCTTACTAGCTTAAACCATATATTTGTTTTAGAATCACCCACCTCGATGACGAGCACCTCGACAACGAGCACGTGAACGAAGCATCGAGCTGAAAATCCTTTCTCGGTCCTCCTCCGGGTTCATTTCCTCTTAGAAAAGTCAATCAATGACTTAGTGACCCTATTCCAGATCCTAACAAGAAATCGAAATGATATCTAAACCTTCAACCCTTAACTACGACTTAAAACACGAGAATTTAAATAATTTTAAACGTTCGAAATTACCAAAAAAGGGATGGAAATTCTTACTCGAGCGATCGAGATTCCAGATGATTGGCCACCGTCACATCGTAGATCATCAAAAGAGCTTCGATTTGAGTACTGATGGGCCTCGTGGTTCCAACCGAGTCGAAAGTTATGGCTTCCGCACGAAAATGTGCCGAAGTTGCCGCACCTGCCCATGCGCCGCGGCGGGGGAATGCGTGCCGGCAGCCTCCATGCGCCGCCGTGGGGGGATGCGCACTAGCGGCCTCCATGTGCTGCGGTGGCCCCCTTGCACCGTAGTGGCCCCCTTGCGCGCCCGTGCACCTCCTTGGCCGAGGGGGCTTCTGCGCCGCCGCGGGGACCTGCACCGCCATGGAGACTTGGACCGCCGCGCTCCCTGCTCCGCTCTCAACTGTAATGTGTGCTCAGGAAGAGCGCTCCTCAATCTCTCTCTAAAATATACTAAAATGAAGAAATAGGATGAAGATACTAAAGGCTCGGGTCAAGACACGAGCTTTCGCAAATTTCTAACGATCGCTCTCCTACGGAAAAACACTATTCCCGCTCTTACTTAATACGATTTTCGTCACCGGGACCTCAAACGACCTCGGATTGAAAATCTGAAAACACTGGCATGCTCCTTGGGTCAGCACCTTCCTAACGTGACCAAAATCGGTTACGACTGAGCTGGAAACAAAATTCTCGAAAAGACGATTTCATGAAAAATAACTCCTAAAAATGCGGTTTAGAACCGAAACATCCTTATTATGCTCAAAATTCCTTTTAATATTTCCTAATTAAAATTAGGAATTACTTAATCATATTCTGAAAATCCGAGTTGTTACACATTTTGAATTTGTTGTTATGCCCTTTCGTTGTGCAATTCTCCTGCCACATTCCAAGCCCTTATGAACCAAACATTTAAGGAGCATTTAAGGAAATTTTTCCTAGTTTTCTTTGATGACATCCTAATCTACAGCAGAAGTTGGGAAGAGAACCTTCACCACTTAAGGGTGGTCCTTATACTGCTCAGATAGAATAAACTCTTTGCTAAGAAAAGCAAATGTAGTTTTGGGAGCACTAAAGTTGAGTACCTGGGCCATATAATTACCCAAGAAGGAGTTGCTACAGATCCATAAAAAGTTGACTGCATGTTAAACTGGCCTATTCCTAAAACTCTCAAGCAGCTAAGGGGATTTTTAGGGCTCATTGGATACTATAGAAAGTTTATCAGGGGATATGGCATGATAAGCAAATCTCTTACTGATCTCCTAAAGAAGGATAATTTTCATTGGAATTCTGAGGCAGAATAGGCTTTCCAAAGTCTCAAGATAGCAATGACCACTGCACCAGTGCTATCTCTTCCAGACTTCAGTCAACTATTTGTTCTGGAAATAGATGGAAGTGGGTCTGGTATTGGGGCAGTACTAATGCAGAATGGAAGGCCTATAGCCTACCTAAGCAAGACTCTATGTCCCAAGAACTAAGGTCTTTCTATCTATGAAAGGGAATTCTTGGCTATGTTGATGGAAGTGCAGAGATGGAGGGTTTATTTACAAGGGCACACGTTTATAATCAAGACAGATCAGTAAGCATTAAAGTACTTGCTGGACCAAAAAGTTATGAACCCCTTGCAGCAGAAATAGCTAACCAAGCTCTTAGGGTTCACCTATGAAATCTGCTACAAGAAAGGTAGTGAAAACAAAGCAGCAGATGCCCTTACAAGAAGGGAATATCCTGACACTGAAGTTACAGCTATAACTACTGTTGTTCCTAGCTGGGTACAGAAGGTGTCATTGAGCTACAAGGCAGATTTTTATTTCTCTAAGATTTTGACTGCTAAGCTGGTTGATCCAGAATCCTATCCTTATTTCCAAGTTACAGATGGCTTAGTGAGACTCAAATGAAGGCTGGGAGTAGGAAATGAAGGTGATCTAAGAGCCCAAATTATGACTGCCCTCCACAACTCATCCTATGGGGGACATTCTGGTACTTCAGGGACCTATATAAGACTCAAAGGGGTCTTCTACTGGCCTAACATCAAGGCTGATGTTATCAAATAGGTTTAAGAATGTGAGGTGTGTCAGAGAAACGAATCAGATCATGGGCTCTATCCTGGACTTCTACAACCCCTACCTATTCCTAAGCAGTCTTGGACACATCTATCTATGGATTTCATTGAAGGTCTTCCTAAATCTGGTGGGAAGAATATCATATTGGTGGTGATGGATAGGTTTTCAAAATTTGGCCACTTTATTCCATTGTCACACCACTATTCTGCTAAATCTGTGGCTAAACTATACCTAGATCATATCTACAAACTCCTTGGCCCTCCTGTGAGCATTGTCACAGACAGAGACACCATATTCACAAGTTCCTTTTGAAAGGAGTTATTTAAATTGATGGGGGTCAAGCTTGAGATGTCCTCAGCCTATCACCCCCAATCAGATGGCCAGACTGAGAGGCTTAATGTGTGTTTGGAGAATTACCTCTGGTGCATGACTAGCTCTAATCCCATGCAGTGGCTACAGTGGCTATCCCTAGCCGAGTACTGGTATAATACTAACTATCATACCAGTCTCAAGTGTACACCATACCAAGCCCTATACGGGGTCCCTCCCCCTATGCTATTTGTCTCCTCCTATATGGACTCTCCGAACACAGAAGCATCAGACTTCTTGTTGCAGAGGTAACAAATGTTACAGACCCTCAAAGACAACCTACTTCAAGCCCAAAGCAAGATGAAGTGGTGTACCAACAGAAAAATGTAAGATCACACCTTTGAGGTAGGAGAGCAAGTCTACCTCAAGTTGCAACCTTTCAGGCAGAGTTCAGTTATCCTTCGAAAAAATCTCAAACTTTCATCAAAATTTTATGGTCCACCTCACAGATCCACCCCGTCTTTCACAGAAAGAAGTTCATACCTTCTGCAGATCACCCAGTACCCTAGAGGAGGGTAGGTTCACCATAGCTCCGTCATTTGCCCTATCTCACCGGCAAATACTTTGGAATGGCACTCTGACTCCACAGACCATGGTTGTCTGGACAAACTCCAATGCATCTCACACTACTTGGGAAGACACCTCCTATCTCCACCGAAAATTCACCTCCTTTGATTCTCAGGGACGAGAATCCACTTAACCCAGAGAAATTGTCATGGGTTCTTCTGTGAAAAAGGATGGATTGGGAGGAGAAGCTGATTTGGGAAGTAAAAATGCAATCTTTGAAAAATTAGGGTTCGATGTTAGTAATAATCACGTGGATCTGAATAGTGAAGAAGAGGATCGGGTCAGGCGAATGGAGCAAGATACGAGTTCTGGGCTAATAGCGGGATCGGATGCGGAAAGACTGGGCCTTGGCGGCAACTGGGCCATGAACAGTGGCTAAGGCAGGAAAATAATCTTTTGGACTTTATTATATGTTTTATCTTAGTTTATGTTATGTTTTGTAATTCAGTACTATTAGGGTTTCGGATATGTATGGTAGGGACCACGAGTATTCGTTTATATACTCTTGGCTGTAGTGATGAAAAAGCTAAGAAAAGTTATCTCAATTTTATCTCCCATTTCTTCTGTTTTCTCCCCCTTTTCTACTATCTCTATTACACAACAAACTTAAGAGGAAAATTAAAAAAAAATTATATAAAACCACATCTATACACAACATCGAGACACTCATATCTATAGTGCCCTTCCTTGTGGCAGTGGAAACATTCCTCTATGTTTCGGTTAGCTACCCTGAATTGTTCAGCTGATCATTTAGCTGGCTACTGGCTTCTTTCTCCTTTAGTAGCATCATCAGCTTGGGGTTGAGCTGATTGTTGATCTCTAGCTTTCCTTAGCTTTTCCAGCAATCTTGTCATTGACTGGATTTGCTCATTTATATCCTCAATCAGGATCTCCTTCTTGTCGGCTGACTCCCTTCTTCGATTAGTCACTAATTCCCTTGGATTCTCTCTGGCAGATGAGCCTCTTGGTCAGAAGTTACTTCTTCCACGGGCTTCTCTGAACCGATTTCTTTCAGCATAGAAAGAAGCATCATGTGATGAAAAAGAGGATGCTTTTCTCGTATCATAATCTTTTCCTCAATCTTGATCTTGTCGTTGTTGTATTTTATTAGTTGAATTGTGTATTTAAATTTCTTAGTTTAAATCATCCTTCAAATCCATGATTAGAGTGTTTAGGTTTGATTTTGTTTGTAAACATGTTGCATGCATAGCCTAGAGATAATTGCCCACAAGAAGTCTTCCTTGAGAGTTCGACTCGGGTTAGCTCATCGCATCTACTATTGACCTCGTCCGATTACGGGTTTGGTTTGAAGTAGTTTACCGTGTTGAGTCTAAACCAGAAAATATAATTTGTTGCAATTTGAACCAAAACATGGAGCCCTTTTACTCGATCTGGCCTCAAACCTTCTCATGCATCTCCTTGATAAAATTAGCTCTCTTTAATCCTTTAACACTTGTTAGATGCTCAACGGGTAAAGGAATCAAATCATTAGGTGTTAGTGGATTAAATCAATAAACTACCTCAAATGGAGACATGTTAGTAGAAGAATCAATAACATGATTATAAACATATTCCACATAAGGTAAACATTCTTCACATGACTTCAAATTATTTTTTATTAAAGACCTAAGCAATGTACCTAAAGTTCGATTCAAAACCTCAGTTTGACCATCGGTTTGTAGATGACATGCCGTAGTAAACAAAAGCTTAGTCCCTAATTTTCCCCAAAGTACTCGCCAAAAATGTCCTAGAAATTTGGAATCCCTAACACTAACAATAGTTCTAGGGATGCCATGCAATCTAACCACATGAATGAAGAACAAATTAGCTATGTGTACGGCATTATCAGTTTTTCTACATGTAATGAAATGCGCCATCTTTGTAAATCGATCAACAACAACAAACACCGAATTTGTACCCGATCTAGACCAACGTAAACCCAAAATAAAATCTATAGAAATATCGATCCAAGGGCTAGATGGTGCATGTAATGGGATATAAAGACCAAAATGATGCTAGTTTTGTATACTGGAAGACTTGTCTTTGTATACTTTTCTGATGATATGAAATAAAAGTTATTGCAGTCACTGTTTGCATTTAGATTATGTTCTATAATTGTTTTATGCAATGTTCCATATACTTACATTGTAGATGATATGGTGTGGGGAGTCACACGGTAAGATCATATCATTAGAACCTTATAATGTATTAAAGAGCTCACAGATTAGATGGTCCTGAACACACCATTGGTACACCGTAGAATAATCGGATAAGTTAGTTTATCTTGACTAACTGATTATTCTAGTACACTCATTAGTGTATTGAGAAGGATCACGATAGGATACTATTCTCTCTCTCTGACCCAGTTACTAAGAGAATAAAGATCCACAGAGTTCGGGTTCTGAACTCATGTGATATTGGTGAACATATGTGTGCGTTGTTTATTACTTTGATTTATCAATGAGTGAGATCTTTTCATAGATCGAATTCGATATCTTAGGTAATAACAATGTATACATGATGTCTCGAGCAGTATGCATGAGAACCGTGTCCTGGTGCGCTAGGTTGATGATGTTCTCTTGAGGAAACACAAGTTCATATTGAAACCCTGCAGGTGGAATTTATTCTGTACATGAGTAAAGCTTCTGTGGTACTACTCAAGGTTTTAGATGTTAATTAATTATAGCTATCAGAGGCTGACATAATTAATTAATGAACATTATATCTTAAATACGGGGAATGGCTGGACTAAAGGAGAAAGCATATTCGTAAATATGTATTAAATTGGTAGGTCAGTTTTACTTCTTTAGTGGAATAAAAGTAAAACTTAATTAATTTAATTATATCCTAAGTTTATTGGATATTGGATATTAAATAAATTAGTGTGCCAATTTAATATTCTTCTAGATCCTTGTTGTAGCCCAATTGACTGATAGTGGACTGGATATTGAACTTGAGATAGAGGCCCAAGCCAAGTAGAGTTGGGATGATTAATTTTGCCCACCTCTTATATAAATATAGGAGAGGGGGATGAAATTTAAGTCATTATTATTCAGCCCCTCTTTGTCTCTCAAAGTTATCCACATATTCAACAACCCTATCTAGTAGATTTCAGCTCACTCTGAATCTAGATACAATCCGGGAATACAACAGAAGATCTTGGAGTAGAATTGTGGTGGTTGAATTTTGAGCTAGGTGGCGCCAACTTCTGTATTCATTCAACAGCAAGATTAGATCTTTAATCTTGTCCACAGACCGTCTACTGATTTGTAAGTAGATTCGTTTTCTATGTTTCCGCTTTATTAGATTCGAATATGCTTTGCATGCTTTTTGGTTAGACTGTGATAAACATGCATGTTACATAAAATTATGATTTGCATGAACACGGATTAATGAACAACCAAATGATCCTGTGGTGGTTTAATTCAAAAAAAACCCAAAAACTGGTATCAGAGCGGATTTTGGCACTGTTCTAGGATTAATCAGGGCATAATTTCAAATTGCATAATTAAATTTGATGATGAATTTATGGTGTTTAAATTTTCAGATTTAATTGGCTATGTATTTCGATTTTATGGTATTCAAAACTTGGAATAATTTTTGATGTTAAATTCGAAAATTATAGTTTTGAATAAACTGGAATTTTCGGCCACTATGAAATAGGATTTGGAATGATATTTGATGATCTTCAAATTTCCAGATTTTATTTCACATAGTGTTCGAAAATTTAAGGATCAAATTTTCGACTTTGATGTGTTAAAAAATTCCCTAATTTTTGTCTAAATTTTCGTTCACTATAATTAAAGTTTGGATGATGTTTTGATCAAGATCAAATTTCCAGATTTAATTTGGATGCGGTTCGAAAATTTGGAGTGATTAGAATTGGATTTGGTGATTTTTGATGTATATCAAAAGTTGTCTAATTCTAATCTACATAGGTTTGAAATTACAATTATAAATTTGGTAATTTTTGAAGTGGATCAAAATTTCCAGATTTTTAATTTTTGAAATTTTCGAAACCTATGTTTATTATTTGGAATAGTTTTTTGATTAATGTCCAAAATTCCAAATGTCTTATTTTATGTTGATTTTCGATTTTAATGAATAAAATTGGAGAAGATTTTGATGAAAATCAAATTTTCAGATTTATTTGTTGATGATGATCGAAAATCATGGTTGTTGGATTAAGATTTGATATTATTTGATGTATATCTTAATTTGCCTAATCTTAATCTAGATAGATTTGAAAATAGAATTTTAAATTTGGAAGAATTTGAAGTGGATCAAATTTTCAGATTTATTATTTGGATATTTCAAAATCTATAAGATTAAATATTGGATAAGGTGATTTTGGATATATACAAATAATTATCAAAATCCAATTGTGATAAGATTTTAAATTTGGATAAGTTTTAGAAGATTTTGAAGTGGATCAAATCTTCAAACCTTATCCTTAAAGATTTAGATTCTTATGGATAATATTTGGATTAGATTTTTTATTTATATCAATATATCCAATTATTATTTAATTAGGGTGGTTAGAAAATATTAAATAAATTTTGTGGATAATTATAAATAATTTCCAGATTTATTTTAAGGATATTTTCGAAATATACAAGATTTAAATTGGTGGATAATTATTTTAATTTCTAATTTTTATCTTGTCGATAATATCGAATTAATTAATTTAATTAATTATAAAATTCGATTATTATTTATTCATGCATAGATATCATATGTTATTTTATGTGGATCATATAATACATGATTATTGGTTTTGTAGACTGTGTTTGTTTGCAGGTTTACCAACTATCATGGCTCATTTATTTTATGTGATATATGTTTATGTTGAATGAATGTTGGCCGTATGCCGGTTTGGCTACGTGATTATAATCCATGAGAAAATCCATGGATTAGGTCTAGGTTTTATTTTACGTTGTTTTAATGTAATAGATATAAGATGTTAGACCGAGTTTTTGAGTTGTAATTTTTATTCTAGCAATATTAGATTTTTCCTTTTCGAATAGATAGTCTGTATTGAATAAAGATCGGAGATCAACTCAAAGAAGGAAAGCGGTTCAGCACCAAGAAAGGAAGGTTCACCGGTTCACGTCCCGAAACCCTAAATGGAGCTAGGATTTTCGGCGAGGCGCGGTGAAGGGGGCGGCGGTTCCAGCCCTGTTTCCGGAGCTGACTTTC
This sequence comes from Perilla frutescens, assembly GCA_026008535.1. NCBI lineage: Eukaryota > Viridiplantae > Streptophyta > Magnoliopsida > Lamiales > Lamiaceae > Perilla > Perilla frutescens. The sequence continues at coordinate 12,403,592 of BRKX01000005.1, forward strand.
CAGTTTTATCTCATCAATCAACATGAGATATAAGTCATGATAGTTGGAATATTACCGTTGCTTATTATGTTGAAGCATGCAATGGATGTTTATCATTTTATGTGATGTTTGCATGTTCGATAATGGGATAAAATGAAACCTCAAACATACATAACTAAGTGGGAGAGATTCATACCAAAGTATGTAGAAATCTCATATGGTCTCCATTAAAATCTGGTTTAATTGAGAAGTGAGGGGCATGCGCGTTGACATCGGTCTTCCTCCATATCGGATGTGTCATATCACAGATTTCTCTAGAAATTAAATCTCCTAAATGGATAGTTGTAGAACACTATTAGGAATAACTGACTCCTCCATTTGGAGCAGATAAATTCGAGTAGTCAATACTTCTAGAACTCACAACAAAGCCTAAGAATACAACTTCATCTAAACAGAAAGAACACTTAGACATGTTGCCATATAATCGAGCAAAAAATACATGCCTAAGATGATCTAGGTGCACCTGTGCACTGTGACTATATATCAGGATTGTTAGGATTGTATACTGAAAGCTTGTCTTTGTATACTATTAACAATATTTTGACGATATAGATTGATTATTATTGCAGTCACTGTTTGTGCATATTTACTGTGTTATACGTTTATATATGCATGTTTCCTTATACTTGCATTGTAGATGATATTGTGTGGGTAAACACATGGTGAAGATCATATCATCAGGTTCCTGGCAAAGTATTAAAAGACTCGTAGTTTAGATGGTCCTGAACCAACCATTGTAGACTGTAGAATAATTTGATAGTTAGTTTATCTTGACTAACTGATTATTCTGATACACTGACGTGTGTATTGAGGAGGATCGCGACAGGATACTATTCTCTGGTCTGACCCTAAAGAGAGAGAATAAAGATCCACAAAGTTCGGGTTCTTAAGCCTTGCACAGTGGCGGACATATGTGCGTTATGATTATTGCTTTGATTTATCAATGAGTGAGATTCTTAATAGAGTCAATAATCTCCATATTTTGGGCAATAACATATTCACACATGATGGGTCGTGCACTGTGTTTGGTCACCAAGTCCTGGTGCGTCAGGTTGATGATGTCCCATTGAGTAAACACAAGTACATGTGAAACTCTGCAGGTGGAATTTATTCCGTACATGGTAAAGCTTGTGTGGTACTGCTCTAAGAATGGAGGAATTAATTAATTATAGCTATCAGAGCTTACATAATTAATTAATGGACATTATATCTTAAACATGAGAAATGGTTGGACTAAAGAAGAATGCATTGAGTAAAATATATTAAATTGGTAGGTCAGTGTTATTTTTTTAGTGGAATAAAAATAACACTTAATTTATTTAATTATATCCTAGGCATTGGATATTGGATATTAAATAAATTAGTGGGCCAATTTAATATTCTTCTAGATCCCTACTGTAGCCCAAATAATACCTTAATGGACTGTGGGAATGGAATAAGTGGAGAGGCCCAAACCCATCAGGGTTGGGAGCCAGAATACACGCCTCTCTCTGTATTTAAAGAGGGAGGAGGCTTGTATTAGTGATATACGATCAGCCCCTCTCTTGCACACTGAATTCCCTAGGTTATCCATACAGTTTAGTAGCTTGTAGCCAACTCCATATCTAAACGGTTATCGGAAATACAGTAGAAGATCAAGGAGTATCTCTGCAGCCTTGTGGAGGTTGAACACAGTGGAGAAAAGGCCGAGTTCGACCATGTCTTCTACAACAATGAGATTAGACATGTAATCTCGTGAGCAACCCTACAATCTGTGTAAGTAGATTCATTCGAATTAATTTATCCCACTGCATTTAATTCGATGAACTTGCATAGTATGTTCAACGTGTTTATTTTATATCATCACACATAAAATCATGATTTGCATGCATCTAAAATTATAGATTGTCCGATTAGATCCTGTGGGGTGTAATTCGAAAACACCCCAACAACTGGTATCAGAGCAGATATCGGTATTCATCTAAGATTAATTCTATATAGGTTTCGGAAATTTCATTAATCTTGATGATAAATTTATGAGCTTAAATTTTCAGATTTAATGTGTGTAATTTTCGAGCATGTTGAAATTAAAATTGGATGAATTTTTGATGGCTAGTTCAAAAATTCTATTTTAATTTGCATGAGTATTTTCGCCTAATATGTAATAAATTATGGAATGATGTTATGATGTTCTTCATAATTTCCAGATTTTATTAAGTTTAATTTTGAAAATTTTGTCCTATTATTTTTGAAAATTTAGTGTTATTTGGTCCCTTAATTTGATTCGATATTTTCGACTATTTAGTGTAGGATTTGGAATAGATTTTTGATGATATCAAAATTTCCATATCCTATACTAGAGGGGGTTGAAAATATTGGTGATTAAAATTGGTATATGGTAATTTTTGGTGTCCTCCAAAAGTTACCTAATTTTAATCAAAATTGGTTCCACAATAGAATTTCAATTTTGGTAAGTGTTTGCAGAGGATCAAAACTACCTTAATTTTAATTCTTGTAATTTTGGTACTTTATAGTATAATTTGGATAGTATTTTGACATGTACCAAAATTCCAAATTAATTATTTAATTAGGGGGGGGGGGGAATTTAGGGTTTAAAATTTGGAGGATTAAATTTTTACTTAAGGTAATTTTTGAATTAATTAAGATATGCTTTGGTAGATGATTTTAATTAATTTTTAAAGTTAATGTTAAGAGATATAAAATTCGAATATTAAGATATTATTTGGTAGATAATTATGACTAATTTCCAAATAGGGAATCTTATGGATAGATTCGAATTAATTGATTTAATTTGGTGGATAATTATTTTAATTTCAAAATAAATCAAGTATGTAATTTTCGATTTCTTTAATTAAATTAAAGAGGTGTTTTTTTCGAAAATTATGGCATGCATAGATATCATGCGCTATTTTATGGATAACATTTAATTAGGATAGTTGTATCTGTAGATGGTATTTTTTACAGGTGAAACCTACTATCATGGCCTTTACTTTTATGTTGAATGTGATGTTTATTTTATGTTGAATGTATGGTTGTCCGTATGCCGATTTTGGCTACGAGGTTTTATAATCCATGAGAAAATTCATAGATTAGGTCTAGGTAATTTATTTATTTATTACGTTGTTTTAATGTAATAGGAAATAAATTGTTAGAGTATTTGAGTTGTATTTTATTTTCCTTATTATTCTAGTTTAGAATATAGAATAAGGGATGGAGATCAACTCAAAAGATGGAAAATGGAGCATCTTGGAAAAGGAAGGGTATCCCGAACATGTCCTGAAATCATAAAGGAGCTAGGGTTTCGGCGAGGCGTATGAGAGGCGGCGGCCGTGGGGTTCCGGGCTTCCGAAGAGCTGATTTTCCAAGTCTATCTCATTAAACAACATGAGATATAAGCTATGATAGTTGGACCCACTTATTATGCTTATTATGTTGTTTGCATGCAATGGTTGTTTATCATTTTATGTGATTTTATTGCATGTTTAAATGGGATAAAAATGAAACCTCAAACTTAAATAACTAAGTGGGAGAGATACATACCAAAGTATGTGGAAAATCTCAACACGGTCTCCATTAATCTAGTTTAATTGAGATGTAATGCGCAACCTCCCTACGGAGGGGTCATAATACTAGATTCTCTAGAAATTAAACTTCCTAACGGATAACTGTAGAACATTATTAGAATAAATCGGCCCTACTCCTAGAGAGGTGAATTCGAAATAATGAACTTGGGGTGAAGATAATGGTAAGCACACTTAGATGTAATTTATTAATAAATGTCCACCCTACGTGGCTTATTAATTAGAAGATTACATGACCGGGTTTATATCTGACTATTAATTTACTTGTCATAAGAAAACTTGACTGGAGGTAAATTAAAGGTTTGATTTTAACCTGCTTAAAAATGAATTTTATAAACATCCACCATTCGTGGCCTTTAAGAAACGTTTTTAAGATGTCGGTGAATATGCTTATAATTTCTTTTGAGGTTTTAGAATTATATGTGTTTTATCCTCAAGTTTGTGACTGTACTGCATGTTTATTTTCAGTTATTCTATATCGTCATGGTACTCTCAAACCTGTCCTCGATTCTTAAAGAAAACAAACTAGTTGGTGAAAACTATAAAGATTGGATAAGAAATCTGAACATCGTCCTAACTGCTGAAAACTTTAAGTTTGTACTTGATGAGGAATGTCCACCTAAGCCAGATGAGAATTCGAGTGAAGTACAAAAGGCTTCTTATAGTAAGTGGGTTAGAGCTAATGAGATGGCACGTTGCTACATACCTACCTCTATGTCAAATGTACTGTAACATCAAAATCAGTCTATGAAAACCGCTTATGATATAATGTACAACCTTAAGGACCTCTTCGGATACCAGAATCGCTCGGCTAGACAATTGGCTATGAGAAATCTAATGAGCACTAAGATGTCAGATTCTATACCGGTACGGGATCATATTCTCCTAATGATGGGCTCCTTGTCGGAGATTGAGACCCTAGGTAGCGAGTTGGACGGAGAGTCCTAAATCGACATTGTGCTTCACAGTCTGTCTTCGAGGTTTGAGCAGTTCAGGCTGAACTTCAATATGATAAAGAAGGGTGTAACTTTATCAGAACTGCTCATGGATCTTCAGGCAGCCGAACATCTCCAAAAGGGAAGCTCGGAGGCGCACCTAGCTAGGGTGTCTTTTTCTGGTGTTAAGAAGAAGAGATACGCACCTAAGAGAGCTACAAAGGAGGCACCTAAAGACCCCAAGGACAAGAAGGGCAAAGCCAAGGTACATTCTGAGGACTTCAAATCGAAGTCAAAGTACTTCAAGTGCGGTCAGCAAGGATACTGGAAATCTGCGTATCCTAACAAGAGAAACAAGAAGGGTATGTCTCACTCTTTAGTTGTTGAAACATGTTTAGCTACTTGTTCTACCCAGTCATGGGTAGTGGATACTGGAGCTACTGATCATGTTTGCATGTCTTTACAGGGGTACCTGGTGAAAAGGCAGCTGAGTGATGGCGAGATTATCATCTACATGGGCAATACTATAAAAGTGACGGTTGTTGCAGTGGAAGATGTATCTTTATCTTTCAGAAGTGATAGAGTTTTATTTTTAAAGGATTGTCTTTATGTGTCTGGTTTTAGGCGAAACTTGATTTCGGTTTCTAAATTGTTTTTGAATGGATATTCTGTTTCTTTTGATAGTAAGGTTGTTATCACAAGTGGAAAACACTTTATCTGTTCTGGCACATTGGGTGGACATCTTTATATACTTAACCCTATACAAAACATTACACAAATGCAATTATTGAATACATCGATCACAAACCCTAATAAGAGAAAGGAACCTTCTGAACTGAATTAAATATATCTTTGGGATCTTAGGCTTGGTCATATTAACCTTAAGAGGACTCAAAGGCTTATAAAATGGACCATTATCATCATTGGTCTTAGAAACATTTACTTTGTGTGAATCCTGTTTGGAATGTAAGATGACCAAGTGGCCCTTTCCTTCTAAAGGAAATCGATCCAAAGAGGTGTTAGATTTGATTTACTCTGACTTATGTGGCCCTATGTCAGTTCAGGCTCGAGGAGGATACGAGTACTTCATCACGTTCATTGATGATTACTCAAGATATGGATATATTTATCTGTTGCGTCGCAAGTTTGAGTATTTTGAGTTCTTCAAAACATTTAAGGCGGAAGTGAATAAACAAACATGCAAAAGTATCAAGACACTACGTTCTGATCGTGGTGGTGAGTATCTCTCGACTGAATTTAGGGATTACTTAGTAGATCATGGGATTACATCCCAGTTGACTGCGCCTGGCACTCCACATCAGAACGGCGTAACGGAAAGGAGGAATAGAACCTTATTAGAGATGGTTAGATCGATGATGAGCTATTCTAAATTGTCTGTTTCATTTTGGGGATATGCCTTAGAAACTACAGCCTATATTTTGAACATGGTTCCTTCAAAGTCAGTTCCACGTACGCCCCTAGAACTATGGACTGGTTGAAAACCCAGTCTAAGTCACGTTCGGGTATGGAGCAGTCCAGCATACATGCTAGACAAGGAAGCTGACAAACTGGCGCCACGTTCTGAGGTAAGGCTGTTTGTTGGGTATCTGAAAGGAACAAGTGGTGGTTTATTTTATAGTCCTAAGGATCAGAAGGTCAATGTAAGCATCAATGTCCAATTCTTAGAGGAAGACTATATGATAAATTAGAAGCTTCAAAGCGAGATTGTTCTTGAGGAGCTTTGAGGTGGGAACACAGATATTACACCACCTGTACAAGAAGAGGAACCACTAATAACTACACAACGTGTAACGAAAGTACGGGAAATGCTTCATCACAGTGGAAGGGTTGTTCAACAACCTGATAGATTCATTAGTTTGGGAGATTCTTCAGATTTCCCTAAAGGACTGAATGAATTAGATCCCAAGATCTATGATGAGACAGTACAAGACAAAGATGCAGAATCTTGGAATATTACAATGTAATCTGAGATTGGATCTATGGATCACAATCAAGTCTGGGAACTTGTAGAACCACCTGATGGGGTAAAACCCATTAGATGCAAGTGGGTCTACAAATGTAAGAGAGGATCTGATAGGAAGGTTGAAATCTTCAAAGCTAGATTGGTGGCCAAAGGCTATACTCAGAAAAAAGGGATCAATTATGAGGAAACCTTTTCACCGGTTTCCATGCTTAAGTTAATCCGGATTCTCCTATCCATTGTCGCTCATCTAGATTATGAGATATGGAAAATGGATATCAAGACAGCTTTCCTGAATGGAAGTCTTGAGGAAAACATCCATATGAAGCAACCAGAGGGATTCATTGCAAAAGGCCAAGAGCACCTAGTCTGCAAGCTTAAGAGATTCATTTATGGACTTAAGCAAGTATCACGGTCTTGGAACATCCGGTTCGATGAGGTCATCCAGTCATATGGATTCGTCCAAAGCCCGGATGAGAACTGTGTGTACAAGAAGAGTGACGGAAGCATGGTGGCATTTCTAGTATTGTATGTTGATGATATCTTGATTATTGGAAACAATAAGAAGGTATTATCGAACATAAGGGTGTGGCTATCCAAGCAGTTCAATATGAAGGATATGGGAGAAGCTGGACATGTCCTTGGCATCAAGATCATTCGAGATCGCCAGAAAATGATGTTATGCCTATCCTAGGTGACCTATATCGATACAGTGCTAGCTAGGTTTAGCATACAAGATTCCAAGAAAGGTTTTATATCTTTCAGGTATGGAATACATCTATCCAAGGATAGTGTCCTAAGACACAAGCTGAGATAGACGAGATGAAAGGGGTTTCATATGCTTCGGCTGTGGGGAGCCTCATGTATGTTATGCTATGCACTAGGCCTGATATATGCTATGCAGTTAGCATGGTGAGCAGATATCAGTCTAACCCTAGAAAAGGACACTAGACTGCAGTAAAGAATATTCTCAAGTACCTGAAAAGGACTAGAGATTATATGCCGGTATACTGCAGTGATAGTCTTGTTCCTTTGGGTTACACGGACTAAGATTTCCAAGCCGATAAAGACCAGAGTAAATCTACCTCGTGCAATGTGTTTACCTTGGGAGGCGGAGCCATTGCATGGAGGAGCATCAAGCAGAAATGCATTGTTGACTCCATCATGGAAGTTGAATATGTAGCTACCTCTAAGGCTGCAAAGGAAGCCGTCTGGCTCTGGAGCTTCTTGTTGGACTTGAGTATGGTTCCTAACTTGCCCAGGAGTATCACGATATACTATGATAACTTGGGTGCAGTGGCAAATTTTAAAGAACCCAGAGCCCATAAGGCAAGTAAACACATATAGAGAAAGTACCATCTTATACGAGAAATCGTTAAGAGATGAGATGTTGTATTGGTCAAGATTGGATCATATCGGAGGACAACCTGGCTGATCCATTCATGAAGAGCCTACTGACTAAGACCTTTGATGGTCACGTGGAGAAAATGGGAGTGAGATGCAGACCCGGGATTGCGTTTTGAGATTTGTTGTAGTTTGAGAGTTTTGCCAGTTTTTGTTTCATACTTAAAAGACATGTTTTAAGTATAAGTAGGTGATTGTTAGGATTGTATACTGAAAACTTATCTTTGTATACTATTAACAATGTTTTGATGATATAGATTGATTATTGTTGCAGAAACTATTTGTGCATCTATTTACTGTGCTATACGTTTATATATGCATGTTTCCTTATACTTGCATTGTAAATGATATGGTGTGGGTAAATACACGGTGAAGATCATATCATTGGGTTCCTTGTAAAGTATTAAAAAGCTCGCAGTTTAGATGGTCCTGAACCAACCATTGTAGACTATAGAATAATCTGATAGTGAGTTTATCTTGACTAACTAATTATTCTGATACACTAACACGTGTATTGAGGAGGATCGCGACAGGATACTATTTTCTGGTCTGACCCTAAAGGGAGAGAATAAATATCCACAGAGTTCGGGTTCGTGAGCCTTGCACGGTGGTGGACATATGTGTGTTATGATTATTGCTTTAATTTATCAATGGGTGAGATTCTTGATAGAGTCAATAATCTCGATATTTTAGGTAGTAACATATTCACACATGATGGGTCATGCACTGTGTTTGGTCACCATGTCCTGATGCGCCAGGCTGATGATGTCCCCTTGAGTAAACACAAGTACATGTGAAACCCTGCAGGTGGAATTTATTCTATACATGGTAAAGATTGTGTGGTACTGCTCTAGGAATGGAGGAATTAATTAAATAACTTCAAATTGTTCTTAATCAAAGACCTAAGAAATGTACCTAAAGTACGATTCACAACCTCAGTTTGACCATCGGTTTGTGGATGATAAGTGGTAGAAAACAAAAGCTTAGTCCCTAACTTTCCCCAAAGAACTCTCCAAAAATGTCCTAAAAACTTGGAATCCCTATCGCTAACAATAGTCCTAGGAATGCCATGCAACCTAACAACATGAATAAAGAACAAGTTGGTTCTATGGACGGCATCATCGGTTTTTCTACATGTAATAAAATGTGCCATTTTTGAAAACCGATCAACAACAACAAAAACCGAATCCTTACCCGATCTAGACCTAGGCAACCCCAAAATAAAATCCATAGAAATATCAATCTAAGGGCTAGAGGGTGTGGGTAATGGTGTGTACAAACCAAACGGATACGATGTAGACTTAGCCTTATGACAAGTAATGTAACGACTATTTACATGCTCAACATCCCTACGCATATGTGGCCAAAAGAAGTGTTCTTGCAGCAAGTTTAATGTTTTATGGACACCAAAATGATCCATTAAACCGCCCGCATGAGACTCTGCTAGGAAAAACTATCAAGGAACCCCTAGATAAGGTTTTGATGGGATGTCAAAACTATTCCTGAAAAACTGATCGAGATCCAAGCTGTAGATCTGAGCTGACCAATCCAGAGCCTCAAAGAGGAACTCAACTGAAGCCAGAGTCAACCCAACTGGAGCATGGTCTACCAGCTGGAAGTATACGCCAACCAGTCAGAACTTAATTCAACTGAGGGTTAAAGGAGTCGAACCAGTCTAAAGAAACTGACAGCTAAGTCAGCAGAGCATAGAGAAAAATCAACAAGACTGAAGAAACTGATAAGAGATCAGTTTAACTGAAGACTGGAAGTATCCAGTGGATGGCCAAACTTAACTTCAGCTGAACTGAAGTAGACAGACGAATCAATCAAAGGCAAGAACTGAAGTCAGCCAGCTTGTAGGAGAAAACAAGCAAAACATCTCACAGGAAAGCTCAAGAAAGACCAGTCGAACTGACAAGCTATTCAACAGCTTGTGATCAGTCGAACTGGAGGAAGAAACTCAGAACTGCCAACTGGAGTGATAGACAAACTGAGCAGACAAGCTCAGAACTACCAACTGGAGTAATAGCCGAACTGAGCAGACAAGCTCAGAACTGCCAACTGGAAAAATAGCCAAACTAAGCAGACAAGCTCAGAACTGCCAACTGGAACTCAAACTTGCTAAACTGGAGCTCAGAACTGCCAGCCAGAGAGTCCTGGAGTTAATGCTCAAATGAAGATCTTGGAATAAATGCTTCAGCAGAGATCTTGGAATTGAATATCCAACAGAGATCGATTGACAAAGCAACGGCTACTGGAATTAAATATCCAATAGAGATCGATTGCAAAGCAACAACTACTTCAACCAAAAGCTTCAATGATCATAAAGACCATCTGCCATTGATGAGCTAACAGAGCCACCGATCAATGGAACTCAACGGTCACAAAATCACTCCTCTATAAAAGAAGAGTGAATCAAAGTTTTCAAATGACTTTTCGCGACTTTCATTCTTGAAACCTTCATTCAAGCTACTTACAACTGAGCTTTCTTTCTCCCTCCCACACAGCTCAAGTTCAGCATTTGCTAAATCTGCGATAGTCCAACTGAGAAGAAGAATCCACAGAATCAAAGCATTCAACTAGCTGTTGATAATCCAGCCAGAGCAACCTTCTCAGTTCCAGCAATACACCGATCAACTACCGAGCTCAATTGAAGGAGCACATCAGTTGAAATCCCCTGTTCAAGACTAACTTCTTGAAGATCGAAAGAGATCTAAAACCTTGTAAAGACGTCAATAGCACCTACCTCCCTAGAGAGTAGTTAGGGACTGCAAGTGTGAGCCATCGACCCGCTGAGGTAGTGTGGCACCCCCAAACGGATATAGAAGAAAAGACTAACAATGTGAGTGTGCCTTGTATTTTTTTTTGAAATAGAATAGAAAAGTATTAGATCACTTGAGAAAGGATAATATTTACTCTCACATATAATTTACATAATTATATTAAAGGAAGAAAAAGTACTCCGAAGTCAAAAGAGTATGACAGGAAAGATAAAAGTTTATATATAATCAAAACGGTGAACTTCGAAGAAGTTTCACGCTTGAATAAAAACAGAGTCAAAAGCTGGTGCAATAAGCTCATAAAGAAAAGCCCATCAGGTCGTCATCCATATACATAGACCCACAGGAACTTGTAGGAACTCCACGTCCCACACCATGCATTCTCATGCTTCATCTGAGTCACCTACAATGCATGAACTACATGAGCTAAAGCTCAGTAAGCAGAAATCATGCATGCGACCTTATACACGATGCATAAAGAAGACACCACACCATGGCTAATGCTCGTGATATAAAATATTTTCATCTCAAAAGCATTTTCATTGTTAAGGAACTTGGCTCCCTTCACCAGACACCAACATGAGTCATGAGCTCACAATATATTCAATATCACTTAGCCAGAATGTGATTAGTGCACTCATGTGGCTCATCATTCCTCAACCCCAAGGGACACGCCCCCTGCCATCCCACATCAGCCACTCATCACCTCAAAAGTGCAGTCGAAGTGGACCATCCTCCCTGGACCCCAAGGGACACACACCCTACCTGTTCCCTTTGATCCCGCATGGAAGTCATCCCACTCGAGGCACAAATATCAACACAGCACAACACGGGCTGGTGGTGACCAATCCCAAACAAAACATTTTCTCTCTCTCAAAACCATCATGCATGCAACTCGACAATATCTACATAACGTGCATGCATATGCTCGTGATCATGTACAAGATATTCAATGCAAGTAGATAGAACACCACAAGCATATTACACCACACATTTATGAGGTAATAAATTATAACAACACAATAGCAAATAATAATCACAAATAATCAAATAATAATATATTCATGCATTGTAGTTGCAAATGGATTTTTACTTACCTCTAGTTCAAAGCTTATGATATTTGGAATCTTAAAGTGTGCTTTCTCAAGATAATCTAATTAAGATAAACCAAAGATTAATAGCAAATTAATATGAGTTGAATTAAAATTTAATAATTATCATCAACTCCAAAATTAATAACAAAATATTATTTGGTTATAACAAAAAATTTCACTTCTAATACAATAATATATAGATGGTAGCTTTAATCAAATTCTCACAATTAGTTCAAACGTAATTGTGCTAAATCTCTTTTTTTTTTTACCACAAAAATATTAATTATAATTTCTCAAATTTATCAAAGAGGTGGATCAATCCAATAGGATAAATAAAATCAATTTCCACAAGATTTTGAATTCTTCTAACTTATTAATTAATTTATATTCTTCTTTTTCTTTTTCTTTTTTTTTCCATATACAAGCATATTTAAATATTAATAATAATATTAATTTAAGTATTTATGTTATAGACACGGTTAAATCTTTGAAACAACAATTGATTGACTAACATAGATCATAATCAACTAGTTATTCAAATATAATTAAGCTCACCATCTTAATAAAATACCTATATACCACAAAAGAAATATTATCTAATCTAATAATTTTTAGAGGTCAAGGAAAACTCCAAACTAACTTTATATAAGAAGTTATATTAAGATTAAATTAAAACAATAAATGACATAAATTAGTTAATTAGAAAATTAACAACCGAGACACTAACCTGAAGATGGTTTAACCCCCCTTTCTATATTATTATATTATTATTATTAGAACTAAAATTTTTAATTATAGTAGCCACAAACTGCCTTTAAATTTATAAGGTATCTCATCTTTTGCCATGTATGGTAATTACGTGGAAAGCATACTATATTGCTATCTTTTTTTTTTAATACTAATTCCATGTCTATCTAGTATAAAGTATAATCATCCATTTAGCTATGCGTATCCGTATGTGTGTGTATATATATATATATATAATATTCATTTATATAATAAATTATTTAGAGTTTCAATACACTTATTTATAATTGACATGTATAATATATATAGGGGTAGGGTTATATAAAAATAACCCCTTGTGTGAGAAATGAGAACACATCTCACACCACACATCCATCAAAAATCAAAGGTCCAGATTTGATGAAAAAGGCGGTGGCAATTTTGTAATATCTGAAAAGTTTTTCGCGCGGGGGTATTACTATAATTTGGTAATTCTTATAAAAATCACGGAGGATTTGATAACAGATCGTTATGCTAACGAAGTATTATCATAATGCTAACGAAGCATTATAGTTATGCTAATTAAAGTTTTCAAATATTGTTGGCGAAAAAAATATTCTAAAAATTAATTATAAACCTAATTCGATTTAATAAACCCTAATTAAATGGAAAAAATTATAATTGGATGAAATAAACCTAATTAGATGAAATAAACATTGATTGGATGTGGTAAACCCTAAATGAGTTGAAAGAAATTATAATAATAATAATATATTTGTACTACATTAGCATTATAGTTTTGGTTCGTCAGCATTGCGAATACACTATGTTAGCATATGTCAATACTCTATCAACATACGTTATAAATTATAATTGGATAGGATAAACCATAATAATTAATTAAGAACTATAAACAAAAAATTAAATTTCAAAAGAATAATGATAATTAGATGGAATAAACCATAATCGAGATTAAATAAACCATAATTGAGATTTAATAAACCCTAATAAATTTATACTATGTTAGCATTATGATAATTCTTTGTTAGCACATCGAATATATTATGTTAGCATATGACAAATGCTTCATTAGCATACGTTCATATGTTATCATAATGCTGACGAAGAATTATTATATGCTAACGAAAACATTTACAACCTGGGCACGCGTAAAAAAAAATTCTTTTTTATTTTTCGTTCGTATTTTTTCATCCAAACATAGCCTTTCAACATCTTAAATGAAAGAGCATGAAGAGACCTTTAATTTGATATATTTTTTGTGTGCATTGGATTAAAAACGAGGAAGTTATGGTCTATTAAAGTTTTTAAGAATTTTTTTTTAATTGCTAACATCATCAATTTTAATGGATTTGGACGAAAATAGCCCTCCTTCCTTATTTTTTGCCCTATTATTTACGAAATTGCCACCTTAAATCTCAACCATTGGATCATTAAATTGGATGGTGTGAGATGTGTTCTCATTTGTCACACCAACCATGTGTTCTCATATGATCCATATCCTATATATATATATATATATAAATATAAATATATTTTCGGTTAAGTGTTGTCATAGTAAAATAATATTATATTATAACTTATATAACTTTCATCTTTATTAGGTTTTATGCTAATTTATCTAGCAAACAAAATATGAAATAACTAAATAAGCATAATTTCGTTGACACATATATCTATATAAACTCACTTTGCATGCATATAAACACATAATACTTATATAAAACATATATCGAGATAATCATTAACTAGTGAAAGGCTCGGTTACTACATCCTTGCCCCCTTATAAAAATTTCATCCTCGAAATTTTACTTACCTGAATAGTTCTGGGTACTTAGCTCTCACTTCCTCTTCTTTTTCCCATGTAGCCTCTTCCATTAATTGATTCTTCCATAACACCTTAACTAATGGGATGCTCTTATTTCTAAGTTGCTTTATCTCTTGAAGAAGAATCTTAACTGGTATCTCTTTGTAACTCAAATCTTCTTTCAGCTCTATTGCTTCATCTCTGAGAACATGAGATGGATTTGACATAGCCTTTCAATATCTTAAATGAAAGAGCATGAAGAGAGCTTTAATTTGATATATTTTTTGTGTGCATTGGATTAAAAACGAGGAAGTTATGGTCGATTAAAGTTTTTAAGAATTTTTTTTTAATTGCTGACATCATCAATTTTAATGGATTTGGACGAAAATAGCCCTCCTTCCTTATTTTTTGCCCTATTATTTATGAAATTGCCACCTTAAATCTCAACCATGGGATCATTAAATTGGATGGTGTGAGATGTGTTCTCATTTCTCACACCAACCATGTGTTCTCATATGATCCATATCCTATATATATATATATAAATATATATATATTTTCGGTTAAGTGTTGTCATAGTAAAATAATATTATATTATAACTTATATAACTTTCATCTTTATTAGGCTTTATGCTAATTTATCTAGCAAACAAAATATGAAATAACTAAATAAGCATAATTTCGTTGACACATATATCTATATAAACTCACTTTGCATGCATATAAACACATAATACTTATATAAAACATATAACGAGATAATCATTAACTAGTGAAAGGCTCGGTTACTACATCCTTGCCCCCTTATAAAAATTTCATCCTCGAAATTTTACTTACCTGAATAGTTCTGGGTACTTAGCTCTCACTTCCTCTTCTTTTTCCCATGTAGCCTCTTCCATTAATTGATTCTTCCATAACACCTTAACTAATGGGATGCTCTTATTTCTAAGTTGCTTTATCTCTTGAAGAAGAATCTTAACTGGTATCTCTTTGTAACTCAAATCTTCTTTCAGCTCTATTGCTTCATCTCTGAGAACATGAGATGGATTTGACATAGCCTTTCAACATCTTAAATGAAAGAGCATGAAGAGAGCTTTAATTTGATATATTTTTTGTGTGCATTGGATTAAAAACGAGGAAGTTATGGTCGATTAAAGTTTTTAAGAATTTTTTTTTAATTGCTGACATCATCAATTTTAATGGATTTGGACGAAAATAGCCCTCCTTCCTTATTTTTTGCCCTATTATTTACGAAATTGCCACCTTAAATCTCAACCATTGGATCATTAAATTGGATGGTGTGAGATGTGTTCTCATTTCTCACACCAACCATGTGTTCTCATATGATCCATATCCTATATATATATATATATATATATATAAATATATATATATTTTCGGTTAAGTGTTGTCATAGTAAAATAATATTATATTATAACTTATATAACTTTCATCTTTATTAGGCTTTATGCTAATTTATCTAGCAAACAAAATATGAAATAACTAAATAAGCATAATTTCGTTGACACATATATCTATATAAACTCACTTTGCATGCATATAAACACATAATACTTATATAAAACATATAACGAGATAATCATTAACTAGTGAAAGGCTCGGTTACTACATCCTTGCCCCCTTATAAAAATTTCATCCTCGAAATTTTACTTACCTGAATAGTTCTGGGTACTTAGCTCTCACTTCCTCTTCTTTTTCCCATGTAGCCTCTTCCATTAATTGATTCTTCCATAACACCTTAACTAATGGGATGCTCTTATTTCTAAGTTGCTTTATCTCTTGAAGAAGAATCTTAACTGGTATCTCTTTGTAACTCAAATCTTCTTTCAGCTCTATTGCTTCATCTCTGAGAACATGAGATGGATTTGACATAGCCTTTCAACATCTTAAATGAAAGAGCATGAAGAGAGCTATAATTTGATATATTTTTTGTGTGCATTGGATTAAAAACAAGGAAGTTATGGTTGATTAAAGTTTTTAAGAATTTTTTTTTAATTGCTGACATCATCAATTTTAATGGATTTGGACGAAAATAGCCCTCCTTCCTTATTTTTTGCCCTATTATTTATGAAATTGCCACCTTAAATCTCAACCATTGGATCATTAAATTGGATGGTGTGAGATGTGTTCTCATTTCTCACACCAACCATGTGTTCTCATATGATCCATATCCTATATATATATATATATATATATATATAAATATATATATATTTTCGGTTAAGTGTTGTCATAGTAGAATAATATTATATTATAACTTATATAACTTTCATCTTTATTAGGCTTTATGCTAATTTATCTAGCAAACAAAATATGAAATAACTAAATAAGCATAATTTCGTTGACACATATATCTATATAAACTCACTTTGCATGCATATAAACACATAATACTTATATAAAACATATATCGAGATAATCATTAAGTAGTGAAAGGCTCGATTACTACATCCTTGCCCCCTTATAAAAATTTCATCCTCGAAATTTTACTTACCTGAATAGTTCTGGGTACTTAGCTCTCACTTTCTCTTCTTTTTCCCATGTAGCCTCTTCCACTAATTGATTCTTCCATAACACCTTAACTAATGGGATGCTCTTATTTCTAAGTTGCTTTATCTCTTGAAGAAGAATCTTAACTGGTATCTCTTTGTAACTCAAATCTTCTTTCAGCTCTATTGCTTCATCTCTGAGAACATGAGATGGATTTGACACATATTTCCTCAACATTGACACATGAAATACGTTATGTATCTGCGACATATGCGTGGGTAGCTGAAGTTTATACGCAACCTTTCCAACTCTTTCAGTAATAGGAAATGGGCCAATGTATCTTGGACTGAGCTTCCCTTTCTTCCCAAATCTCATGATTCCGTTCATTGGAATGACTTTCAGAAAAACTTGGTCTCCTTTATCGAATTCCAGTAATCTTCTTCTCCGATCTGCATAACTCTTCTGTCAACTCTAGGCAGCTTTCATTTTCCTTCTGATTTGTAATACAGCTTCAACCATCTCTTGGACCATATTTGGACCAAAAAGTTTTCCTTCTCCAACCTCATCCCAATGAACGGGTGACCTACACTTCCTTCCATACAATGCTTCATAGGGTGTCATTCCAATGGTAGATTGATTGCTGTTATTATATGAAAATTCAATCAAAGGTAAAAACTTGCTCCACTGACCATGAAAATCTAGAACACATGGTCTGAGCATATCTTCCAAGGTATGTATAGTTTGTTCTGATTGTCCGTCTGTCTGTGGATGATAAGCTGTGCTAAAAGATAACTGTGTCCCCAGAGCCCTATGCAAACTTTTCCAAAAGGTAGATAAAAATCTTGAATCCCTGTCCGAGACAATTGATAGTGGTACTCCAAGAAGTCTCACTATTTCTTATATATATATCTGGGCCAAACGATCCATAGGGTATGTTGATGAGATATGAAGAAAATGAGCTGATTTGGTTAATCGATCAATTATAACCCAAATAGCATCATGACCTTTGACTGTTTTTGGTAATCCTGCCACAAAATCCATTGTAATTCTCTCCCATTTCCATTCTGGAACTAGCAATGGCTGCAAAGTTCCCGCTAGTCTTTGATGTTCTGCTTTTATCTGTTGACATGTTAAACATTGTTCTACATGTTGAGTGACATCTCTCTTCAAACCTGGCCACCAATAATGCATTCTCAAATCTCTATACATCTTAGTAGCACCAGGATGGACTGAATACGGCGTTGAATGTGCCTCCTTCAAAATTTTATCTCGGGTTTCCTTCTTATCGGGTACACAAATTCGACTTTTAAAGCATAACACGCCATCTTCAGATAATGTAAAGTCAGAATGTACCCCCGATATGACCTTCTTTATTTATTTATCTAAATATTCATCATCTGGTTGACCTTCTCGTATCTTATCAATTAAAGTGGGTCGAATTGATAAGGCTGTCAACCTAGCCTCAATTGAATCATGGTCCAAAACTTCCACACTCATCTTCTGCAAGTTGACTAGCTCTTGCTTTTGCATAGAACTTATGGTTGTAGTTGTTCCACCTTGAATGGATTTTCTACTCAAAGCGTCAGCAACGACATTAGCTTTACCAGGATGATAATTGATCACACAATCATAATCTTTCACCAATTCTAACCATCTCCTTTGTCTCATGTTCAACTCTTTCTGGGTAAAGAAGTATTTTAAACTCTTGTGGTCAGTATAGATTTCACACCGTTCTCCATAAAGATAATGCCTCCAAATTTTCAGTGCAAATACTACTGCAGCCAACTCCAAATCATGTGTTGGATAATTTTTCTCATATTCCTTCAATTGTCTGGATGCGTATGCTATTACCTTGCCATTTTGCATCAATACGCAACATAGACCATTCTTTGAGGCATCACTATACACCACAAAACCTCAAATGCCAATTGGAATAGATAGAATTGGTGCCGTTGTCAACCTTTTCTTCAAATCCTGAAAACTTTGCTCATAAGCTTCTGTCCATTTAAATGTCACACTTTTCTAGTTAACTGTGTCATAGGAGAGGTAATCTTTGAAAATCCTTCTACAAATCTATGATAATATCCCGCAAGGCCGAGAAAACTACGTACTTCTGAAAGATTTGTTGGCTGAGGCCAATTATTTATGACTTCAACTTTGCTTGGATCCACCGATATTCCCATACCTGATATGACATGTCCCAAGAATATCACTTGGTCTAACCAAAATTCACAATTCTTGTATTTTGCGTACAATTGTTTCGCTTTCAGCACCTCCAACACCGACATCAAATGCACTGCATGCTCCTCTTTATTTCTAGAGTATATTAGGATGTCATCGATAAAGACTATAACGAATTTATCCAAATAGTCTTTGAATACTCTATTCATCAAATCCATGAATGATGCAGGAGCATTGGTTAATCCAATAGGCATAACTAAAAACTCGTAATGGCCATACCTTGTGTTGAATGCTGTTTTGGGAATATCTTTCTCTTTTATCTTTAATTGATGGTACCCTGAGCGTAAGTTAATCTTCGAGAACACAGATGCTCCTTGGAGCTGATCAAACAAATCATCAATCCTGGGCAAAGGATATTTATTCTTTATCGTAACTTTATTCAGTTCTCGATAATCTATACACATTCTTAAAGTACCATCTTTCTTTCAAACAAATAAAACTAGAGCACCCCACGGTGAAAAGCTAGGCCTTATAAAACCTTTTTCGAGTAGATCTTGGAGTTGTATCTTCAATTCCTTCAACTCAGTCGGTGCCATTCTATAGAGAGTTCTAGATATTGGAGCGGTTCCTGGATGAAGGTCAATAATGAACTCTATCTCCCGATCAGGTGGTAATCCTTGAAGATCATCAGGAAACACTTCAAGATATTCTTGAACAATCGGTACCTCAATAGGTATAGAATGACCTTGATCCTTAACATTCATAACACTAACCAAATACCCTTCACATCCTTTATTTAAAAGCTTTTGCGCTTTCACCGCTGAGATCAGAGGAAATTTGAGTTTCTTTGGAATCCCAACAAAAGAAAATGGCTCATCTTCAGGTAGTTGGAATATTACTTCTTTCTTCTTGCAGTCTATACTTGCATAATATTTTGATAACCAATCCATTCCCAAGATAACATCATAGTCATTCATCGCAAAAACTATCAAATCTGCGTATAATTCCCTATTTCCTATGGGAATAGAGCAAGCCCTTAAAATTTGACTAGTTTGCTTTAACTCACCAGAAGGTATCATTATGTTATAACTAGTTGCAGCAATATCAGGTATCCTACCCAACCTCTTCACATACTCAGTGGATGCAAATGAATGTGTAGCTCCCGAATCAAATAATACAAATGTTGGAATTCCAAAGATAGAAATTTTACCTGTAACAACAGATGGGTTCGCCTCTGCGTCATCTTTAGTGATAGTAAACGCCCTAGCTGGTACCTTCTTTTGCGTATTAGGATTAGACTCGGGGCAAGCTTTGACAACATGACCAGGTTTTCCACACTTGAAGCAATTACGGAATTTTGCATAACATCTTCCTGAGTGTTGTTCACCACATGCTGGACATGTAGGTTGCACCGCAGGTGCCTTACCCTGATCTATTTGTTGACGTTTGTTTTGATCCCATGATTGTTGCCCCTGTCTTGGTTGAAACTTCGGTCTCTGGCCCAGAGGAAAAGGTTGTGTCCTTCTTTCACCTCCAGCCCACCTTTGACCTTGCCCTTGTCCTTGCCTAAGCTGACGTCGCATTTCTTGAGCACGAAAGATCCTGAGTTTAGCTTGTTCAGCAACTAAAGCTCGTTCGGCAATTTGTGAGTATGTTGCTCCTTGAACTCCTGTCATACTCACATCTCTATACAGTTCTGGCTTCAACCCTTCAAGAAATCTCTCAGCTTTAATTGTCTTAGTGTTAATCATATGCGTCACAAACCTAGACAATTGTTCAAATTTTCGAATATAATCTCCAACTGTCATGTTCCCCTGTCTAAGTTGTATAAACTCGTTCATCTTCAGCGCACGAATAGGGGCCATGAAATATTTGTTCCTGAATAACTCCTTGAATCTTTCCCAACTCATGGCAGCAACATCTTCAATGCTCGATACAGTATCCCACCAGTGTCCTGCACTCCCACGTAGCATAAAAGTGGCACATATAACTTTTTCATCTTCAGGAACTCTACTATACTTGAACATGTTCTCTAACGTTCTCAGCCAATCTTCCGCATAAGTAGGATCCATCGCATCCTCAAAAGTCGGAGGATTTAGTTTTCTAAATCTTTCCCCAACCATTTCCACATGCTCAGCTTGATGGCATGCCCGATTTTCATCATCCACACCTTGTCAATTTGCCTCCCTCTGCTGGATAAGCTCTTAAATTTGTCCAGACTGCCTTTCTATAAGCTCGGTAAGTTGATTAATAATAGCATCTCTATACATCCCTGGATTAGAAGTTCCCTCACCAGATGCTCTCTCACCACTACCACCCATACCTCGACCTCTCACCATGATGAAAGAACATATATATATAGTCTGATACTAACACAATAGACATAATCTTATGATATACATACAAATAATCAATTAAATAAAACTTACGGGTGCGTGTTGTTCCCAAGTCCAGAGATCATGTATATGGACAGTCTACAGAAGTATGACCTAGGTATTGATACCACTCTGTGGCACCCCCAAACGGATATAGAAGAAAAGACTAACAATGTGAGTGTGCCTTGTATTTTTTTTTGAAATAGAATAGAAAAGTATTAGATCACTCGAGAAAGGATAAGATTTACTCTCACACATAATTAATTTACATAATTATATTAAGGGAAGAAAAAGTACTCCGAAGTCAAAAGAGTACGACAGGAAAGATAAAAGTTTATATATAATCAAAACGGTGAACTTCGAAGAAGTTTCACGCTTGAACAAAAACAGAGTCAAAATTTGGTGCAAAAAGCTCATAAAGAACAGCCCATCAGGTCGTCATCCATATACATAGACCCACAGGAACTTGTAGGAACTCCGCGTCCCGCACCATGCATTCTCATGCTTCATCTGAGTCACCTACAATGCATGAACTACATGAGCTAAAGCTCAGTAAGCAGAAATCATGCATGCGACCTTATACACGATGCATAAAGAAGACACCACACCATGGCTAATGCTCGTGATATAAAATATTTTCATCTCAAAAGCATTTTCATTGTCTAGGAACTTGGCTCCTTCACCAGACACCAACATAAGTCATGAGCTCACAATATATTCAATATCACTTGACCAGAATGTGATTAGTGCACTCATGTAGCTCATCATTCCTGTACCCCAAGGGACACGCCCCCTGCCTGTTCCCTTTGATCCCACATGAAAGTCATCCCACATCAGCCACTCATCACCTCAAAAGTGCAGTCGAAGTGGACCATCCTCCCTGGACCCTAAGGGACACGCCCCCTGCCTGTTCCCTTTGATCCCGCATGGAAGTCATCCCACTCGAGGCACAAATATCAACACAGCACAACACGGGCTGGTGGTGACCATTCCCAAACAAAACATTTTCTCTCTCTCAAGACCATATCATGCATGCAACTCGACAATATCTACATGACGTGCATGCATATGCTCGTGATCATGTACAAGATATTCAATGCAAGTAGATAGAACATCACAAGCATATTACACCACACATTTATGAGGTAATAAATTATAACAACACAATAGCAAATAATAATCACAAATAATCAAATAATAATATATTCATGCATTGTAATTGCAAATGAATTTTTTACTTACCTCTAGTTCAAAGCTTATGATATTTGGAATCTTAAAGTGTGCTTTCTCAAGATAATCTAATTAAGATAAACCAAAGATTAATAACAAATTAATATGAGTTGAATTAAAATTTACTAATTATCATCAACTCCAAAATTAATAACAAAATATTATTTGGTTATAACAAACAATTTCACTTCTAATACAATAATATATAGATGGTAGCTTTAATCAAATTCTCACAATTAGTTCAAACGTAATTGTGCTAAATCTCTTTTTTTTTTACCACAAAAATATTAATTATAATTTCTCAAATTTATCAAAGAGGTGGATCAATCCAATAGGATAAATAAAATCAATTTCCACAAGATTTTGAATTCTTCTAACTTATTAATTAATTTATATTCTTCTTTTTCTTTTTCTTTTATTCATTGTATCATTTGTAAAGAAACTCAAGTTATATAGTGGAGTTGCCCTTCTGCGGAAGGAAGAGAGGACGTAGAAGTTTGAGACTTCGAACCTCTATAAATCGTCTGTGTGCTGTACTGTTTTGCTTATACTCGCATATCTTTGAACTGTACACAAGCTCACACAATCTGCACTCAAGCTATCTAAAAGTGCTCAACTGATCTGTGCATAAATAAGTTACAAAGCGAGTCAAGGGCACTTATCATTCCGCATTTGAAGTAAAAGTTTTTATATCAGTTTATTCACCCCCCTCTAAACTGACATCGACTCGCTCGGGACCAACAAGTGGTATCAAAGCGGTTGATTCTAAGGATTAGCCGTTTCTGCAGATCAACTGAATCAGATCTACTTATCCGTGCTAACATTTCAAGCTATGGGAAACCATAAGCTACCTTTATTTTTAATTGAGAATTATGATAATTGGAGCAGGAGAATGAAGGCACATCTCTGCTCGATCCATGAGAACATGTGGGAAGTTATTGAAGAAGGTCCAATCATTATCATGATGGACAATGAAGCCCACATAGTTGATCTCAATCAACCAGCCAGGATCCCAAAGCCAACTAATCTTCTCACAAGTGAAGAGAAGAAGTTGAAGAATCTAAAGTTTGTTGCTTAGGTTGCACTATTTCAACCTCTAGATGAAGACATAATGAAGGACATAAAGAACTGCACAACTGCCAAGGAGATATGGGACTTACTAGCAGATCTATGCCAAGAGTCCGAAGCCATCAAAGGAAACAAGCTCCAACTAGCAGTCGATAGATACGAGTCCTTGAAAATTCAGCCAGAAGAGTCCATCTCAAGTCTTGAAACCAGATTTCTATGCATCATCAGTGAGATGACCAACCTGGGAAGAAGCTATGCCAATTCTGAGATGAACTCCAAAATTTTGGATAATCTCACCGAAGAATGGGACATGAAAGTGATAGCTACAAAAGAATCAAGAAATCTGAACACCATCACTCCCAGAGAACTGTTTGGTTCTCTCAAAGCTCATGAGTACAGCCTAAACCGGAAGAAGGAAGCATTAACATCATCAGCTCAAGATGCAGCCTTCTATGGTGAAAGGAATCGGTTTAGAGATACTCGAGGAAGGAACAACTTCTAGCCCAGAAGAGTTCACCAGCCAGAGAGAATCTAGGAGGATCTTCATTCGAACGAAGAAGAGACACAACCGAAAAGAAGAAAAACCTAACTGAAGACATTAATGATCAAATTCAGACAGTTACCAGGTTGTTAGAAAAGCTAAAGAAAGTCAGGGATAAACAATCAGTTCTACTTCAAACTGATGAAGTCCCAAAAGATGAGAAAACTCATCAACTAGCTGAACCATTCAGGGGTGGCAATCGAAATCTAGGAGAATGTTTTCACTGCCACAAACAAGGACATTACAGATATGAATGTCCAGAACTCCCTGAAGACAAGAAGGCCAAAGTGAGGAGAAGTTTCTTCAAAAGGAAAGCAATGATTGCAAACCTTGAGAATGCCGTGCCAGACGATTCAGACTATCCATCTGGAATTTATTCTGACGTCTACAGCTCAGATGATGAAGCATTATTCTGCCTCATGGCTGACAATGATGAAGAGGTTAGTACAGCTTATTCTCAAACCTCTTTCTATCATATTAATGAAGCAACTATCTCTAGCAATGAACTTAATATGAAACTTATGATGCTAGAAGATCAATTAGCTTCAATATCCTGTTTGCATGTTGAATTGAGAGATGAAAATAATGAACTGAGAAATAGAGTTAGAAAACTGAGCATTGATCATGAAAGAATGAATACTCTTGAATCTCAGTTTGTGGAATTTGAAAAGTTGAAATTGAGAACTGTTGATCTAGAAGCTAAGAATCAAAAACTCAAGCAAGAGATCCATGAGAGAGAAAAAGTAACTCTCAAGTTCAAAAAGGGATCTTAAATTCTAGATCAGATATTAAATCATCAGAGAACTGGAACCAGCGGCACAGGGCTGGGATACAGCAAGTTCACTACCTTAGAGAAAGGAAAGGTAGTTGCTCAACCCAGTGATAAAGGAATCCTAAAAGGATTCACCAGATCAACTCATGATCAGCCAGCTAAGACATCCAAAGGGAAATGAATATTGAGAAATCCTCAAACTCAGCTCAGACAATTCAAACAGTTCTCCCAACCAAAAACACCAGGTCAACTGAAGCCAAAATTCTAGTCAAGACCATCAATTCATCCAAATCAATCCTTTCATTTAAGGTCTTCAGTTCAACAAAGACCACCAGCTCAACACAAAATGCCCTCAAGGCAAACTGATAGATCAGTCCACTTCAGAAAGAAAAACCAGTTTAGATCTCAAGCCTATCCTACCAAGAAGTTCAAACAGAACACCTATAAGAGAGATCAAAGAAACTCGTTTGAACCCTACCATCGCTATAACGAGTACCTGGATTCCAGAAATGAACCAAAAGGATTCAATCCAGTAAACTAGAAACATACAAGGCACTGGCCTGATCAAAGATCTCAAAGGTCTCAAGACCAAAACATCTTAGTTGAATTGTTTTATCCTACTAACTCTCAATGCAGGTACCATTCAACTGATTCAACTCAAAATAGAAGAGTTGAAAGAAAATCTAAACTGATCAAGCGATCCAAATCAGTTGGATCTCTGAATGATAAAAAGCTGAAAGTTTGGCAAGTTTGGATTCCAAAGAGATTGATGTATCAACAAGGAGCTGATATGAAACGGGTCCCTAAATGCTAATCCTTGTTTTTGCAGGATAAGAGCATCATATCTATGAAGAAAACCAAAGATATCTGGTATCTAGATATCGGGTGCTCCAAGCACATGACCGGAGACAGAGAATATCTCGATGGTTATGAAGAAGTCAAAGGTCCACTTGTCACATTTGGAGATAACTCCAAGAGCCGAACCATTGGAGAAGGGTTCGTGGTCAAGGAAAAAGTTGTAGTAAATAAAGTCTCCCATGTGGATGGACTAAAACACAAACTACTCAACATCAGCCAGCTGTGCAACAATGGCCACTCAGTTGACTTCAGCAAAAACTCCTGCAACATAAAAGACAAGTCAACTGGAGCAATTCTTCTTACTGGCATAAAGAGAGGCAACATATATATTGTTGATTGGTCAACCGGCTACTCAGAAGCTTGCTTCCTTTCAAAAGGATCGACTGAAGCAAGCTGGCTATGGCATCGACGACTGAACCACCTCAACTTCAAAACCATCAACTACCTGGCTAAGAAAGAGCTAGCTGAGGGGCTTCCCAAGGAGATATATAAGAAAACAGGCGTGTGTGGACCATGCCAAAAAGGGAAGCAAGTGAAGCCATCCTTCAAGAATAGGAGTCATCCACCAGGAACAACTAAATGCCTCCAACTGCTACATATGGATCTGTTTGGTCTAGTCAGACTACAGACCCCAAAAGGAAAAAAGATTCGCACTCGTAGTAGTTGATGATTTCTCAAGACACATGTGGGTGGAATTCTCGAAGAGCAAAGATGAAACTTACGCCAAGCTAACACCGCTGATCAGAAGGATACAAACTGAAAAAGAAAGATCAGTTCAAAGGATTCGCTCCGACAACGGAACTGAATTTGTGAATCAGCAAATAATCAGTTTTCTCAGAGAACTTGGAATCACTCACGAACACTCAGCTGCAAGAACTCCACAACAAAATGGTGTAGCTGAATGGCGAAATCGGACAGTCAAAAAAGCAGCTCGGGCAATGATAGCTGATGCCAACATAGCTGAAGGTTACTGGGCTGAAGCAGTCAACACAGCCTGCCACACTCAAAATCGAAGTGCCATCATCACCGCACATGACAAAACACCTTATGAACTGTATAAGGGCCGTAAGCCTTCTATCTCATACTTTAAAATATTTGGCTGTAAATATTATATTCACAACAATGGCAAGACTCAACTGAAAGCTTTCAATGTTAAAGCTGATGAGGGAATATTTCTTAGGTATAATTTACCTCACGCACAAGCTTACAGAGTGTTCAATAAATGAACTCTTGTTGTGGAAATAATATGTCATGTGGTATTTGATGAATTTGCTAATGAGTACAGGAACAAAGAAACAATAGACACATCAGTTCAAGTACTACCTAATGAAACTGAAAATGCGCAGGACTATGTGGATCACATTGTTCCAGAGCAGCTTGAAGCTTCACTAGAAGAAGGCAATGAAACTAGAACTAGACCAGTTGAGAACAATCTGGTCAATGAGGACACAAATCGTGCTGAGACTATAAACCCCACAACTGAAACAGGGAGAAGAACTAATGAAGATGCCGAACCAACTGATGAAAGGATGACTGATGACGTCACCACAGTAGAACCAGCTGAAGCTATCTTGCCCAAATGGCTCCGAAGCCATCCAACTGACAAGATAGTTGGTGATCCAAGAAGCCGAGTTCAAACCAGAAGTTCAATTGAGCATGCACTATTCACATGCTTCATATCTCAGACGGAACCAGCAAACGTCAAAGAAGCCTTAGAAGATTCAGACTGGATCATGGCCATGCGAGAAGAACTGAATCAATTCACAAGAAATGACGTATGGTTTCTTGTTGATAGACCAAAAACCTAGAAGGTAATTGACACAAAATGGGTTTTTCACAACAAGTTGGATGAACAAGGTGTGATCACAAGGAACAAGGTAAGGCTGGTAGCCAAAAGATACTCACAAAGTGAAGGGATCGACTTTGATGAGACATTCGCACCAGTTGCAAGATTGGAAGCCATCAGACTCTTCCTAGCCTATGCGGCTCACTTCAACTTCACAGTCTATCAAATGGATGTCAAGAGTGCGTTTCTTCAAGGAATGCTCAAGGAGGATGTGTATGTCGAGTAACTGCCAGGCTTCGAAATTGGTGATCAAGTCTTCAAGCTGAAGAAAGCTCTCTACGGACTGAAGCAAGCTCCTCGAGCATGGTATGAAACTCTCACAACTTTATTGCTGAAGAATGGATTTCAAAAGGGAGTCATTGATCGAACTCTATTCCGGATAGAACGATCAACTGAGATCTTAATGGTTCAAATTTATGTGGATGACATAATTTTTAGATCAAAAGGCAAAGATCTATGCACACGATTCGCTCAACTGATGCAAAGCGAATTCGAGATAAGCATGATGGGAGAAATGACATTCTTCCTAGGACTCCAAGTGAAGCAGCTGAAAGATGGGATCTTTATCAGCCAGGCCAAGTACACTAAGGAGCTAGTCAAGAAGTTTGGAGCTGATAAAGGAAAAACTCTCAAGATTCCTATGAACACATCAGTTCAGCTAACTCTTGATGAAGAAGGAGAATCAGTTAGCCAGACATACTACAGAGGAATCATTGGGTCGCTACTCTACCTAACGGCTAGCTGACCAGACATCTTCTATTCAGTCGGTCTATGCGCGCGGTTCCAAGCCAACCCGAAGAAAAGTAATCTTGAAGCGGCAAAGAAGATTATCAAATACCTCAAAGGAACCATAAATCTTGGACTATGGTACCCCAGAGACGACAGTTTGAATCTAATTGGCTATTCAGACTCAGACTTTGGAGGATGCAAGATTGACAGAAAAAGCACCAGTGGAACATGTCAGTTTCTTGAAAGCAAACTGATATCCTGGTTCAGCAAGAAGCAGCACTCAGTTGCCACGTCAACAACTGAAGCAGAATATGTAGCTGCAGGAAGCAGCTGTGCCCAGATACTCTGGATGAAGCAACAGTTGAAGGACTACAAAGTCAAAACTGAAGAAGTACCTATATTCCGTGACAACAACAGTGCAATTGCAATATCTCAGAATCCAGTTCTGCATTCAAGAACTAAGCATACTGACATAAGGCACCACTTCATTAGAGATCACATCGAGAAGAAGGACATATGCATCAAATACGTCAACACAGAGAAGCAGATAGCTGACATCTTGACCAAACCATTACCTGAAGCAAGGTTTATGGAGCTATGCATATAACTGGGATTACTTGACTTAGAATCAAATGATGAAGATAGTCGACTGGAAGAAAAAGGTCAGAAAACTATTCCAGCTGAAGAGAGGAACTGAACTGAAAGGCTTCAACTCATCAAAATGAGTAAGTTCACAACTGAGAAAGTTGTTGAACGATCAGTTGGACACATATGTCGTCAGTTCGAACTGAAGCAAGAAGCTGTGCAAAGAAAGTAAACTGAAGCTAATCATTCTACCCCATCAGCTCAACTGAATCATCAGTTCATTTGCTCAATCTAAGGCAAGGAGCAAGGCAGAGTAAGCCAAACGGTCTCAACTGATGATCCAGCTAGTTAAGCAAAACGTACCAGCTGCAAAATGATCAAACTGATGGAGAAAATAAAGGAACTGGAGTCAACTCAACAGGAGACATTAGTTCAAGAATCAGCTGAAGGAAAACAGCTGAACTGAGAAGCAGCTGAATCTAAATTCCAGCAAGCAATGCCAGGAAGGAACTGATGAGAGAACATCTCAGTTGGAGCTGATCAATCTGGAAATCATCAGCCACGGTCAAAGCCAACTGATGACATAATCAGTTTCAAGCCAAGAGAAAGCCACAAGAGAGAAACAGATAAGTTCAAAATTTTCCATAGTGAGAACGGTTAAAAATACGTGTCACTCCAATATTACCGTTGGACTCACTCTCTCTCCTCATTAATCCCCAACGGATAGAATCAAAAGCCAATCGACGGATCGATTGAATGAATCTGACCGTTGAAATCAGGGCATACAAAACGTCTCAACCGTTGGATGAGTCTCACCTCTCTATATAAATAAGTCGGCTAAATCTTCGAGATAAGCTTTACACTTTTTGCTGCCGACTTACCTCTCTCTCTTTTCGATCGAAAGCAAAATCCTTCAGCCTTCAAGATCAATTCCTCAGTCTTCAATCCTTTTTATCAAAAAAATCTCTCATCAAAGTATCATGGCACAAAACCCAACCGGTTACACTCGTAAGAGGTTCAATTTTCGTCAATCCGGAGAAGACTCCAAAGTATTTTGTGAGAAACTTGACAGAGATAAGTTCTTCAACACAGCCGGATTCATTCAAGCCTACAATGCTTCACCTCTAAGTGGAATAACCATCGAGAAGCTCTCTCAGGCAAAGCTAAAGACATTTCTAGAATAATTTCCAGAACGCATATATCCAGAACCAGTTCCAGAATTCTTTCTGAATTCAAATGGTTCCTTATATCCCACAGAAATCAGCTCTGAAGTACGAGGACAGCAGATCATCATCACAGCTGAATATCTAAGCGACATTTTAATTTACCTATCAAAGGACTCAAGTTGGAAGAAGTTCAACTAAGCTTTCAAGAAGCCTATAAGTTCTGGAAAAAGGAAGGCGAGACTCGACCATATAAAAGAAATCATCTCATCTCAAGATTTCAAGATGAGTATCAAGTACTAGCTGCCATAGTCTCAAAGATAATGGTAGGGACAACTGGCAGCCAATCCGAAATGTCAGAAACCAAATATAAGATCTGCGCTGCCATCTATAATCGGCTGGAGATCAATTGGGTACAATACTTCTTCGATCAACTAAAAAGATATGTTGATATAATTGAGAATCGCTGGGATGATAAAAAGTTCCCACAAAGGATTGGGTACATTAGTCGAGTTAGCATAATTCTGGAGAAACAGTTCCCTTGGATGTCTGAAGAAACAGAGTTCAAGAGCATAGTTAGCAATGACTTCATCTGAAGAAATAGAGTTCAAGAGCATAGTCAGCAATGACTTCATCTCAAAACCACTTAAAATCGTGGAAACTGATCATGAGCAAGCTGATCAGCTAAAGAGGAAGAAGTCTGCAGCTGAAGGCAAGGGAATGAAGCAGGTCACTTGCACATCCCAGAATGTTTTTAATGATGACATTCCCTTAGCTCAGAGATACAGAACTCCAGTCGGTTCCTTAACACTGAGACAAC
The DNA here is from genome assembly GCA_026008535.1 of Perilla frutescens. Lineage (NCBI taxonomy): Eukaryota > Viridiplantae > Streptophyta > Magnoliopsida > Lamiales > Lamiaceae > Perilla > Perilla frutescens. The sequence continues at coordinate 12,434,636 of BRKX01000005.1, forward strand.
AAGTTGAGTCAAGCTCCATCACAGCAGGAACCGGCACATCAGCTCAACTAAGATCGTTTACCAGGCAACAAAGCTCAGTTGCAACTAGAGCTGACACTGCTGGACAATCAGCCAGATGACCAGCTACCAGATCAGTTTCAAAGAAGAAGCAAGCTGGTCAAACAAAGAAGAGAAAGGAAGCAACCCCCATGCCAGATCCAACGGTTCCACCAAATCTAACCGTTAAAGATATAGCTCCCTGTGAAAACCCAGTAGACATCATCTCTGCAAGAGGATTTCCTCACGACGGAGCTGGGGCTGATTATTTTCAGATGACATGCCCACTGATGGCTTAAGTTGAAGGAAACATAAGAGCCTATTCAAAAGGAGAAGCCGTGAAGAAATGGGCTGATGAGATAACACAGAAATATATGGCTCAACACTACGCCTAGGAACTAATTGGCCATGAAGAACTCTTCCACATCTTGACCAGGTACATCTACTGGTTCTTGTGGAGACACATGTATCTCTCAGAACCCTTCTTCTCATTGCTCGCTTTCCACGGGATGAGCTTCTGGAGGCGAGAAGAAGAATGGAGTCTGTGGTGGACAGACAATGAGAATGCTGAAATCACTCAGGGCAAACATCTAATGAGGTAGCTACAACTTAGAAAAGAATGTCCAAATTCATCATAATGCTCAATGAAAGAGGTCTTTGGTGAGCTGTGCAAACTTCAAGGATTAAAACTGCCCGCCATCACTACAGAGAGAGAACGTGAAAGATGGAAGCACTCTCATGTTCAACACAAATGGTTATTTAATGAATTGAAGAAGAGATCACAAAGCCATCCCTCTGGACAACCATCAGAATCAACTACAAGAAGAAATCAAGTATCCACCTCAGAGGATGATCTCATTGATGAAGTAGCAAGAGAACTCCACTCTGAGAGATCTTTTCACTTAGCTGAAGTTGAAATCAATCTCATTCCTGAGGAATCAGAAGAGTCAGCTGAGAAGGCTGAACAGTTTGAGGAGTCCACTCCCCAAGAGCCAACTGCTGATGAAGGAGCTCCCACAACTATTCCTCTCACTGCTCCAGTAGCAAAGCCAGCTGAGTCTGAAGAGCCAGCTGATCAAACAGCTCAAATGAAAGATCAACCAGCCTACCAAGGTACGCTAGCTATAACTGCGTACTTTGATCCAGTTCAAAGGGCTCTTCAAGCTGAAGCCCAAGCTGCTGCACCGGAAACTCCACCAGAGCCGAGCTATGATGAATCAATCAGTATAGAGAAGGCTGAACAATCCCACACAGTTCCATGAGAGGAACTGATCGGAACTGAAGCTGGAGAAGAGGTTGACTCGAGAGTAGCTCAGTTTGATGATCAATTAATCAGCTTATCAGTCCAGCTCTCTGCTTACTATGTGAACTTGATCCACAGCCTGCAGCAATAGGTAAAACTGAACACGGAGCAAATTCAGAGGCTGCAAGCTCACCCCAGACTCCAGTCCGCAGAAACTGAGTCTTCAAGCAGTGATGAGGAAGGTGAAGGTGACTCCATCGAACCACTTGCTAAGAGGAGGAAAACTGAGCACAAGAAGGACTAGTGGCTGATCAAGTTCAACTGATTAGAAAGCCCTAAGTTTACTTCTTGTAACTCAGTTTGTCAACATTCTTTTTTATCTATAAACAAATTTTTTTTTCAAATATATGTTGACTTAGCATTGATTTTGAATATTTTGACTGTTGCAACACAATGACACGTCTCAAAGTTATTAAATGCCAACGACCAAAATAAAAGAGGGTAGGGCCAGTACCACTCTAACCATCAGATTTATAAGCCTGCTCAAACACTCATAAAAACCTCTCTCTTATAAGCCTCTCAAAAATACCCCTCCTACGCTCTCAAAAGCTATCTCTCACTCTCAAAGCTCTTGAAATCCTCCAAAAAATTTCAGCCAACCACAAAGATGGCCGAATTACCCAGATCTTTAAATTCCTTCAAAGAGCAACTACTAAGAGACAAATTCATAGAAAGGAAGAAATTTCAGTTGATTCTAAATGAATCAAACAACCCAACCCTTCTGTCAAATCTTCACAAGACAGAAATTCTTCACTACTTGGAAACACCACAAAAGTTCTTCAGACAAAATTTGGTGAGTGAGTTTTTACTTCAAGCAAAACTGTCTGCAGATGGAAAGATAGTGTCATCAGTGATTCAAGGACGGCTACTCCAAATCACTGAAAGAACAATTGCAGAAGTCTTCCAACTTCCACGGAAAGGATCATCCGTTTAATAATTGAAGGAACCTGCAGAATCATACTGGAGAGAATGGAAAACTCCCACCAACAACAAGCAATTCAGTTTTACGACACCTAAAACTGATCTGAAGCCCGAGTATGGTGTTCTACTCGATATAACGAACAAGATGATGTTCGGGGCAATTGGAAGCCTGAGTCAGCTCACCCAAGAGCGATACAAGGTTATGATTCACCTTGCTGAAGGACGACAAATAAACAGGGCATAATTTGTCTTCCAAAAATTCAAACATCAAGTCATCAAGGCCCCTGACTCGAAGAAATCTGGCAAATTTGAGTCCAAGGTAGGACTTGTTCTAAGGATGAGCAAAATGATTGAAGACCTGCTGAAACTTCCAAGTGACGAAGCACTACCAGTCCTCATCTCTGACTGGATTCCCAAGAAGGGAAATGCTCATCTTCAGTCACTCAGAAAAAAACGAAGAGCCAAGGTAAAGACGAGCAACATCACTTCGAGCAATTCAACTACCAACGCCGTTCATTCTCCGAAATCAAAGAACGGATCACCAGTTGATTTTCAGGTTTGCTCTGATCCAGATGAGCTTATTCCATTCATCGGAATCCCTCATCCAAATTATGGAGCTGACTACATCAGAAGCACATGCCCTCCCCTCCAACTGACTGAAGAAAATATTCGCACCTTCTATAGTGGTGAATATGCAGTTAAAAGTGCACAAAAGGAAGTGACTAATCTTCTTCTCACACACTTCGCTTTTGTTGCACAACGTGACCAAGAGTTGTTTAAACAACTCCACCGGTATTTCTATTGGTACAACTGTAGACATTCTATGTCCATCCAGTCTCATTTTCTGCTAACTGCCTTTCATGGTATGAGCTACTGGCAACGTGAAGAAACTTGGAGCATTAAATGGATAGGCTCGTCAAATCCATTTCCTCCAACCATTGTGCAAGTTCAGCATATCATGAATCACAGGCTCGCCAACAAAATTCTAGCAGCTGCCTTGTTAGCTAAATTTAAAACCAGCATCATGCCTCAAGGAGTTGTGGTCGCAAATCGATCAGTCGACTGCCCAACTGACTCTCTCTTCTGAAAACTGAACCTTGATGATTTATCAAGTCAGTCAGCTGGGCCATCACGATGAACTTCAACTGCCATAGAGAGGATAGAACCACATCCATCACACACTGAAGTCGTGGCTTCTCAGAAGGATCAAAGGCATAATAATGAAAGAGATAGTGATGATGAGGATACTACCACATGACCCAGTCTCTTATCCAAGAGCTATGTCACTCCCCTACTCAAATCTGGCTCAAAAGACGTGCAACCGATTCTGAACATTGATCAGTTCAAACAGTCACCAAAGGGAATTTCACAATCCTTTAATCAAAGGCTGAAACACTCATCAGTTGCCATTCAGCAACTTCACCAAACCGGGAGGACAGCAAGGCTTGAACTGCCAAAGCATGAAACTGGATCTGCATCGATGAGAAAGCGATCAAACTGCTCGAAAGGAAACAGTGCAGCTAGTCCAGTTCGGCCCTTCAAGAATAGGAAACTGACTCAAATAAGGCCAAGCAACTGATCAAACAAACTGCTCAACTCAGTTCAGTTAGAGCCTTAAAGTCAGTTCATCGGTGGTAACTGGCAAAGCGCTGAAACTGATCATCCAACTGCTGACAAGCCAATCAGTTGGACTGTATCCCAACTGACTCAGAATAAGTTTCTCTTAATTCTCAAGCTTATCTTAACTTAATTGTCTCCGTTGTGATTATAGAATTTCTTATATTACATCCAACGGTTACACTTTGAAAATGGGGTCCTCTTTCACAAGTTGCCATTAATATCTCTGCGATAATATTAAATTGACTCCACAAAAGTGAACAGGAGGACATGATTATCTATGAGATATAAATAGCCAAATCTGCAGTAGATATCTTGCTATTTATGATAATTACCCCATTTTTAAATTTGCTCTCTCTCAACCACATGATCATAAAGTTGCTTCATAATCAGACGGCTGAGATGAATGCATCATTTATTCAGCTAATCGTCCATCAAATTAGATAGCTGATCAGCTAAGATAGCAATCGAGTGTCCTCGATCAATATATGCAGAGCTGAATAAATATATGCAAGGAGATGAAGGCTCAGATCATCTGCAAAATCTCTCTCTCCCCTTGCATTGACATCACCTAACCAAAGCACTTGCAAATCTAACGCAACCATTTCTTTACAGAAATGAAACCCTTATTTCAGATGGTGAATGTCGAGTCGCTGGTAAGCAAGATGAAGAAAGATAAGACTCTTAACCTAGAGCTTTTTTACGCACACCTAGGTCCAGAGAAATTCCACAGGATCTTTCGGCCATTGGAGGAAATTGGGTTGTTGCCATTCTTGACTATCCTGCCAGTCAAGAATCTTCCCACTCATGTTGCGGAGTTCTACCATAATGCAACCGTCTCCGGCAACAACATCATCTCCACCATTCAGAACCAATTCATAACGGTGACAAAAGACACTATAATGTCTACAGTCCTCCTCCCCGGCGAATGCCAAGATGTGCTGGATCTAGAGCTTCCAAGCAAATTTGTACTATGGAGTCTATGGAAACATCCACATGTGCAACACCACAACTGCTCACACAGGTTGAAGGAAAGTCTGCCTAGTGAGATCATCCAACTCTCGGATATCGCAGATCACATCCTGCACGAAAACTGTGAGACGGTCCAATTCTCCGAACTCAAAGCTCATCTAATGGCCGCTCTCTTCTTCGGATGCAAAGCCAACTGGGCTTCCTTCATCCTTGCTCAATTGCGAAGAAATGTAGACAGAGCAGAATATGATCAGACAACTGGCACATTCCGAGAGAATATTGGGTTTATGAGTCGCATAAGCCACATCATTCGGAGTTAATTTGATGAGGAGATTTCAATCGGAGAACAAATCGGACAAAGGAATATGCTCCCGACCATCTACTGCCATCCAGTCCTGAAGAAATCACAACAACCAGAAGCTGCTGAATCAAATCATGGAAAGAGACCGTTGGTCACAACTGCCAGCTCCTCAGACGAAAAGTAGTTGTTGATTGAGAGTGAGCATCTCTCTAAACTAAGCGATCAGCCTACGGTACCCGCCAGCTCACAACCTCTCATCTTAGTTCATCACGACCTAATTGAGAATGAGTTCGAGCAAGTTCTAGATCATCAGCTAAGAAGTTGTTTCGGTCTAATTGAGGGCAGCAACTCCTCATCTTTCGAGATTTCAAATCGATGAGGCCACTATGTTCCACCTCATCCACACTCGTAGATCCTTCTTCTGGATCAACGAAGGCCACTAGAGTAGAAATTGGATGAACCATCCACTCAACTCGCCGCCAACGCTCTTAGAAATAATGGCTTCATTGAGAAAATGAATCCAGTACAGCATATCAGCCGACGCTCCTCTTCCAGACAATGAGCCAGCCAACTCCTCCTGCACTCCATTTATTGAAGACCTACCAATCGCCTGAAACGATGAGATCTTCTCCAACCTGGCATCCATGGACTTCAAAGAGCAAGATCTCTCTCTCACCACTGATCGTGGTCAGTTCATGATGACTGAAGAAGCTTATACATGGTTCTCTTCGCCCATGACCATTCATTCAGTTCCCTTAGTCTGCAATGACAACTTGGCAACTGCATTCACCTTCTTGCCTGATACGAACCCGCCAGGTCACATCATTACCAAATCTATCAATGCCATCATATGATCTACACCAGTTTACCCTTTTGGATGATGCCAAAAAGGGGAAAGATGGAAGGTATGATGATGAAAATCTAACTCTTTGGGAGCAGATCCAAAGAGAACTACAGCTTGAGGGAGAAGCTCAGCTTCAGGGGGAAGCTTGGAGAACACATGGAGTTAAAGAAAAAGGAGAATCAAGCAGGAAAAGAAGAAGCAGATGAGGAAGTGAAGTAGTAGTTCTATCTACTATCAAAAGAGTTGATATGATAGTTATGATATTAAAAGCTATATGCTCTGATCTATATGCTTTCTCTGATCTATATGCTCTGATTTAATCCCTTAATATCATGCTTTAATATCATATCAAGCCTTGCTCATGCTTATGCACATTCTCTGATACCATGATAATCATGCTCTGATATTTCAAAATGAAAGCATGTTTAAAATGAAAGTATGCTCTGATACTTGAATTCCTGATCTAACTTGCTCTAATATCAAGCTTTGCCTATAAGCGAACTACAGTACGTCTCTCAGACGAACATTTGCAGTTTTTCTATCATCATTGACAAGATTTTGACATCATCAAAAAGGGGAAATTGTTAGGAAAAACTATCAAGGAACCCCTAAATAAGGTTTTGATGAGATGTCAAAACTATTCCTGAAAAACTGATCGAGATCCAAGCTTTAGATCTGAGCTGACCAATCCAGAGCCTTAAAGAGGAACTCAACTGAAGCCAGAGTCAACCCAATTGGAGCATGGTCTACTAGCTGGAAGTATACGCCAACCAGTCAGAACTCAATCGAACTAAGGGTTAAAGGAGTCGAACTAGTCAAAACAAACTGACAGCTAAGTCAGCAGAGCTGAGAGAAAAATCAACAAGACTGAAGAAACTGATAAGAGATCAGTTTAACTGAAGACTGGAAGTATCCAGCGGATGGCCAAACTTAACTTCAGCTGAACTGAAGTAGATAGACGAATCAATCAAAGGCCAGAACTGAAGTTAGCCAGCTTGTAGGAGAAAACAAGCAAAACATCTGACAAGAAAGCTCAAGAAAGACCAGTCGAACTGATAAGCTATTCAATAGCTTGTGATCAGTGGAACTGGAGGAAGAAACTCAGAACTGCCAACTGGAGTGATAGACGAACTGAGCAGACAAGCTCAAAACTACCAACTGGAGTAATAGCCGAACTGAGCAGACAAGCTCAGAACTGCCAACTGGAGAAATAGCCAAACTAAGCAGACAAGCTCAGAACTGCCAACTGGATCTCAAACTTGCTAAACTGGAGCTCAGAACTGCCAGCCAGAGAGTCCTGGAGTTAATGCTCAAATGAAGATCTTGGAATAAATGCTTCAGCAGAGATCTTGGAATTGAATATCCAACAGAGATCGATTGACAAAGCAACGGCTACTGGAATTAAATATCTAACAGAGATCGATTGCAAAGCAACAGCTACTTCAACCAAAAGCTCCAACGATCATAAAGACCATCTGCCATTGATGAGCTAACAGAGCCACCGATCAATGGAACTCAACGGTCACAAAATCACTCCTTTATAAAAGAAGAGTGAATCAAAGTTTTCAAATGACTTTTCGCGACTTTCATTCTTGAAACCTTCATTCAAGCTACTTACAACTGAGCTTTCTTTCTCCCTCCCACACAGCTCAAGTTCAGCATTTGCTAAATCTGCGATAGTCCAACTGAGAAGAAGAATCCACAGAATCAAAGCATTCAACTAGCTGTTGATAATCCAGCCAGAGCAACCTTCTCAGTTCCAGCAATACACCGATCAACTACCCAGCTGAATTGAAGGAGCACATCAGTTGAAATCCCCTATTCAAGACTAACTTCTTGAAGATCGAAAGAGATCTAAAACCTTGTAAAGACGTCAATAGCACCTACCTCCCTAGCGAGCAGTTAGGGACTGCAAGTGTGAGCCGTCGACCCGCTGAGGTAGCGATCAGTTACCAGGTTCAGCCAACTATCCTTCATTGTATAATTTGTAAAGAAACTCAAGTTATATAGTGGAGTTTCCCTTCTGCGGAAGGAAGCGAGGACGTAGAAGTTTGAGACTTCGAACCTCTATAAATCGTCTGTGTGTTGTACTGTTTTTGCTTATACTCACATATCTTTGAACTGTACACAAGCTCACACAATCGGCACTCAAGCTATCTAAAAGTGCTCAACTGATCTGTGCATAGATAAGTTACTAAGCGAATCAAGGGCCCTTATCATTCCGCATTTGAAGTAAAAGTTTTTATATCAGTTTATTCACCCCCCTCTAAACTGACATCGACTTGCCTGGGACCAACAGACTCTAAAACCAACAAATCACGCATAGAAGAACTAGGGATGCATAATTTTGACTCTTTGAATAAGAAATCATCATGTAAGTAAAAACCATCAAATGACTTAGACATGTTCAAACATCTAGCATAAATGGATGAAAAGTATGGGTCTGACTCATATAAAGACTTAATCGAATCAAATCCAAGCATCTTCGCATGCATAATGTTCAAGAGAGCGTACCTTCTAGATAGGGCATCGGTGACTACATTTTCCTCGCCTTTATTGTACTTGATAACATACGGAAATGACTCGATGAACTCGACCCATCTCGCATGTCGCTTGTTCAAATTACTTTGCCCCTTCAAATGCTTCAAACTCTCATGGTTCGTGGGGATAACGAACTCCTTGGGCCATAGGTAATGTTGCCAAGTCTCCAATGCACGCTTCAAAGCATAAAGCTCTTTGTCATAGGTGGAGTATCGAACGGCGGCGTAGTTAAGCTTTTCACTGAAGTAAGCCACAGGCCATTTTTCCTGCATCAAAACAGCACCTATACCTATCCCGGAGGCATCACACTCGATCTTGAAAGTTTTAGAAAAATCCAGTAAACATAAAACAGGAGCAGTACATAATAAAGACTTCAAAGTATTAAAGGCATGCTCTTGTTGTTTACCCTATTCAAATTTACGATCCTTCTTACTTAGCTCAGTAAGAGACGCGGCTATGCTAGAGAAATCATGCACAAAGAGATGATAAAATCTGGCAAGGCCGTGAAAGGATAGAGCTTCACTTGCGGTTTTGGGTGTTGGCCATTCCTCAATCACCTTGATTTTGGAACGGTCAATATCAATACCTCTACAACTCACGACAAAGCCTAAGAATATGACTTCATCTAAACAAAAAGAATACTTAGACAAATTCCCATACAATTTAGCATCACGCAAAATTAAAAACACTCGCCTAAGGTGATCTAAGTGCACATATGTAGTGTGACTGTATATCAAGATATCATCAAAGTAAACCACTACAAATTTACCTATAACATCACGTAAGACATGGTTCATTAATTTCATGAATGTGCTCGGTGTATTTGTAAGACCAAAAGGCATGACCAACCACTCATATAAACCATGCTTAGTTTTAAATGCGGTTTTCCACTCATCACCTTCTTGTATGCGAACTTGAAAATATCAAGATCTCAAATCAATTTTAGAAAAGATTTTTGATCTACTTAATTCATCTAGCATGTCATCAAGTCTAGGGATGGGAAAACGGTACTTAACTGTTATTTTGTTGATGGCTCGGCAATCCATGCACATTCTCCATTCATTGTTCTTCTTGGGCACAAGAATAACGTGAACGGTACACGGGCTCATCGACTCTCGAACTTGCTTCTTCTTAAGCAACTCCTTCACTTAATGATCTATCTCTTTGGTTTCTTCGGGTGAAGTGCGGTATGCTGGGTGATTCGGAAGAACGGCTCCGAGCACAAAATCAATCTGGTGCTCGATCCCATGAACTGGAGGTAATCCGCTAGGAATCTCATCCAGAAATATATCCTCGAACTCCTTCATAAGGGGCTACACAACACTAGGCAAAGAAACTTTGTTAGTAGCACTGTCTTTACAAGTTAAAAGAACTATAGGCACACCTGCTCGAATAGCTTTTTCAACTCCTTTGATTGTGCAAAACAGTGATCTACTATTTTCTTGGGATGGTGGGGCTCGATCAAGGACACCAGGAAGTGGAGTTGCCGGGTTTGAAGTGGACACGATGGAGGAAAGGATCGGAGGTGAAGAATGGGCAGAGGGAGGGGTGGCGCGGCCGTGCGGTTGTGAATCGGGAAGGCACGGGCCGTGCTAAATGTTCTAGCCGGATTGACTTGTCCTAGGCATGGCTTGGCACGGCTGTGCGGTCGTGGACTGGCTAGGCACGGGCCGTGCTGAGCTGCTGGCTTACTCTGTGGCCTATTTTTCCATCTCTTCTTTGAACCTTGCTCGCATGATCTCTTGATCTTCTTGAACGGCTTTAGGAGGCAAGGATTTGAGTACTACGGTGCAGCCATCTCTCTTAACGGTGTACGTGTTTGCGACTCTATCATGCATAGCTTAGCGGTTAAATTGCCATGGTCTACCTAATAGTATGTGTTCTACATCCATATGAATAACATCACATAGTACAGTGTCAGAATAATGAACAATGGAAAAGGAAACGTGCACCTAACCATTTACTTGAACTGTGCCTCGATCCGTAAGCCATTGTAATCGATATGGCTTTGGATGCTTCACTCTGGTGAGTTTCAAATGGTCAACGGAATAATGCCTAATTGCATTGATCACACTACCACTATCAATGATCACTGCACAAGTCTTATCTTGAATTGCAACTCTGGTGTAGAAGATGTTCTCTCGCTGCGATTATTGCTCTTCTATACTCAGACTGCGAATGGAAACCAGACTAACATGAGGAATCTCAGGTTCCTCTTCTTCAAACTCGACCGAGGTGATATCTACTGCAGGTGTAGACTCATCTTGGGGCTGCTTTTCATCTTCACTGACGGATTTAAGTCCGTTTTGATCATTAAGGAACAAAACTCGGCGATTCGAAAATTGGTTTCGAAAGTGACCCCAACCTTGATATTTATGGCATTGGATGTTTCGGGCTCGGTTTGGGGATGCATTGGGCATCGACTAAGGTGCAATGGGCCATGTGAAACTTAGCCTAGTAGAGGGTGTAGGTTCGGTCCTATGACTCGGCTATAGTGCAGAACGGTCAAAACACCATTCGGGTTACCTAGATTGACCTCGGGGTCGTGCGGACTCAGTAGAAGGGGTAGAAGATGATGTGGGAGGCATACCTTTGTTCTAAGAGGGTCGGGATGGTGCCAAAATATAGTGTGAACATCGTCGGCCTTCTCGAAGCTGTCTCTCCATAATCGTGGCATAATACACCATCTCTTCTACACTCGAAAAATCCTTTAACTCAACTTCACAAGCAATATCCGGATTCATATATTCAATATACCGAATGATGGTGGCGTCAAGGGATTCTTCTTTTCCGACTCGGTTGAGCATCATCTTAAGCTCCTTGTGATATTCTTCAATGGAATGGGTCCCTTGCTTGATGCGGTTCAACTTCTTCTCTAGCTCCCGTTCATAGTGTACTGGGATGAAACATCCTCGAATGATGTCTTTCATCTCTTGCCATGTATCAATAAGCGGATGTTGATCACGGCATCATCTCTTTTGTTGATTATCCCACCAATCAGCTGCATACCATCTAAATTCTAGGGATGCGAGTTGCACCTTCTTCAACTCGGGAAAATCATAACACTCGAAGATCTTTTCGACCTTCCTCTCCCAATCGAGGTACATATCTGGATCATGGCATCCTTCAAACTCCAGAATGGTGGTCTTGATATTGTTCACCATTGAGTTATCTTCCTTGAATCGGGGTCTCTCAATGTGGTATGCATGTCTATAAGGTGCTTGGGGTCGATCACGGTGATTTCCCGTTCTCTTAGGTACGAAATCAGCTTCATACTCACTTTCGGTATAGGACTCGTGTCCATAGTCGATTTCTCTGTCGAAAGCTTATTTTACAGGTTCTCTATGTGCGGCTCTTCGAGCTTGGGGTTGTGCTACTGTGGCTCCTTGAGGCTCGACTTGCCTCGCTGTATTTCCTTGAGGCTCGGCTTGCCTCGCTTCATTCTCTTGAGGCTTAGGTTGTTTTTCAGGATCTCCTTTAACCGTTTGTGATGCAATTGACTGTGTCTTGAGCTTCGTAAGATCCTCTGGTAACTCGGCTACTTGTTTGCCAAGTTCGTCCTTCAATAATTGATTATGTCACTTGAAGTACTGGGTCAGAGAATCGTAATGGTACTTTGGATCCCAGGCTGTGTTGGATGAAAAGGATTGGTCACTGAGTGTGTTGGGTGACTTGGGCTCGTCTATAGGTGGAATAGACGACTCTCCTTTCTTTGTTGTACCTAGAAAATGAACAAACGTAAAAGAAAACAAGGAAGGATCCTCACTATTCTTACGTTCTCTCTTTTATTTTCACTCTTGATTTTACCTCTCGTGTTTGCACTCAAATATGTAGTGCACAGTGTGTGTGTGTTGTGTATATTGGTATATAAACTAGCACCCATGGTCGAATATCGAGAGTACAACTTAATTGTTCTAAGAATCGACGGGGATTGCTTTGGATCAATGGTGTGGTTGAGTAGGATGAGGTGTACAAGACTCGGGTATGATGTGGATGTGAGATATGAGGTGGCGTGTAGGATAGGTGGATTGGGGTAGAAGGAATCCCCAATGGGTAGAAGGAAAGAAGTAGAAGGGAAGAAGGAAAAGGAATTAGGTATTTTGGAATGTGTTACACAATTGTGACACAATCTAAATATCCTAATTGAACTAGACTTTATAAAGAAATAACCAAAAAGAAATTGCAACTCAAATAGAAATTACCAACTATGAAATAAACTAGAAGGAAAGTACCAAAATAAAATAAGAATTAATTGAAAACACAATGAATTTACCTCTCTTTTTTGTCGATTTCTTTTTTTTTCGGATTTTCTCTTTATTTTTTAATCCATTTTTTTGTACGATTTTTTTTTATAGAATAGCTATGCTATTACAACTCGATAGACACGTAAGAAAATAAAAGACACGTGTATGACACGTAGGATAGAAAATCTGACACGTCGGATTCAACCACGACCAGCAGAGCTGACGTGGCTCTAATGCCAAATTTATGATGCGGCCCAGACAAATCCTATTCGAATCTAGGGACATAGCGGAAGACTTTAGGATATGAAACACGTCAGCGAATGAAGGATTTCAATCTAACTCGACAATACGAACAAATAAACCAGCTAATCTAAAGAACTAAAATACCTAGATAATGACACGAACTATGGAACACAATACCAAATACCAAGGGTGATAGGATGGAGGTATAAGGTTGATTGAAAGGGTAGGAATCGTGTATGGCTTGGTGAAGAACGGTTTGGAGTAGATAGGGTATGTTAAGGATAGAACGAACTTACGGTTTAATGGATCGGATAAGGATCTTGAACTCGAACTTGTGGAGTTGAAGGAAGCGTGCGTTTGGTGTCTTGATGATGGAAGTCGTCGATGGTGTAGGATGGTTGTTGACGTCGAAGTGAATCACAACCCGATAATCTCTTCGAATCCCGAACGTACTCGAAGCTAAAATCTCTAAGTTGATCTTCGGATAGCGAATACCTATTAATCCTTCTTGTGGATTAAGGGATACCCTTGAATAAGACTTAAAGTTGCTAGGTTCTAAGAATATTGCTTTGTATCTAAAACAACAAACGATTTAAAGATAGGTTAAGACACAATTGTATGCAAAGACAAATTTTAATCAATAATGTCTAAAGAATAATGTTTGAGAATGGATCCTTATTTATAATACATAGGACACGAAATTATAAGCCTTATGGGCTTCAAAATCTGATCCAAATAGTTCTCCAACTAAGCTAGAAAAATACCTAAGCTAGAATTCTAGTTAAGGTAGGAAATTACCTTAATTAAAATCTATTCAACTTAGGACTCTATTAATTCGAAAATAACATGAATTTAAATACCAAAAATGACTCAAAATAAATAAATACTATAGTATAAAATAATACTATAGCATAGGTACGAAAAACCCGAACAAAATAAAACGGACATGGAATATAACACTGCGCACGGTCATCCGGCCGTGGATCACTTAGGCACGGGCTGTGCCTATGTCTCTGGTCGGATTTCTTCATGTTGGTCTTCATGTTGCACGGCCGCGTCTTCACTAACAATCTTCTGCACGGCCGCGCCATGGCTTGACGACTCTTCTTCATCTTCAAACTTCAACACGGTCACCAATCTCAAGCTATCTTGACTTGGTTCTTCCTCGAACTTCTTGCGAACTAATACTTCGTGTATATGGGGTGGAGGTGTCAAACAACTAGCACAAAATCAAGTAGTGGTCTTACTTCGCGATTTCGGACTAATTGCACAAGGTAGGAAGGTGTACGGCTAACTCGGAGTGAATGGAGTGTGGTTGCAATGTATGATTGAAGATGAGAATGTATGGAGTATGTATGTGTGTGGTGTATGTGTGTGTTGGAGTAGAGGTGGTGGTCAAGTATTGGGTAGAAAATGAAAGAAACAAGATGTATTTTTGAAGTCCCAAATAGTGTAGGAGGTTCAAAAATAAATCCTCAAGGTAAAAGGAAAGGAATATTAAAGAAAAGGGAAACAAGAAATAAAAAGGGAAAGAGGTGATTTGGATATGTGTACGACTAGTGTGGCACAATCTAAATACCTTAATTAGACTAGACTCTAGATGGAAAGAACCAAAATGAAATTACAACTCAATGGAAACTACTAACTATGAAATAATACCAAAAGGAAGGTACCAAAAATAAATATAACTCAAAAGATAAATCAAGAATAAATTTTTGATTTTTTTTAACTTTCGGTCTCTTTTTTTTACCGAGTTCTTATTCCCTTTTTTTTATACTTTTGCTTTTTTTTAATCAATGAACAGTAGTCTATTACAACTCAACTGACACGTAACCAAGATAATTGACACGTAGGATTGAACCACGACTAACAAAGCTGACGTGACTCTGATGCCAAATTTATGATGTAACCAGGACAGATAAATCGGTAAAAGATACAAAAAGACGCGCGGAAGACTTCTAGATCGAACACATCAACTATAGAATGATTCAATCCTATTGTAAAGACTCAAATAAAAACAAACAAACTAAATTGAATAACCTAAGACTTTTGAAAACAATAGAATAATTAATCTAGACCTAATTACGATAACTAGACGATGAAACAAAACTAGCACACAAATCCAAACACGAAGGGCGAATTTGGACGATGGTATTGGCTAGAAGGGTTGGACGCGTATTATGGTGAAGAAGGACTAGGAGTAGATAGGAGATGTTAATGATGAGAAGGACTTACAGAATATGATGTAGAACACGACACACGGATCTTGAATTAAACTCGAACTCTTGATGATCGACACACAATCTGGACTTGATGGCTTGTGAAGGTCACGGACATTGACGGTAGGATGGAGGATGTCGAAGATGGTGGTGTTGATGACAGTGTTGTGATTTGCAACCCGATTAATCCCCGACGTATCTTGTACGACGAAAATGAATATTCAAGTTACTCCTTGGTAGCGAGTTCACCCTAATTCCTATTATGAATTAGAACGTTCCCTTGTAATAAGACTTAAAGTTACTAGCTCTAAGAATGAAGATTTTCGTGTGAAAATATTCAAAAGACTTAAAAGATTGAGACACATTTGGATGCAATAGTAAAAATACTTCAATAATGTCTAAAGTATCAAAGTAACATGGTCCCCGATTTATAGGACTAAGGGGCATGAAATTAGAGCCTTAAAGGGCCCAAAAACTTGATCCAAATATATATCTAACTAGACTAGAAAATTACCAATGCTAGAATTCTATTCAAGGTAGGAAATTACGTTAAATAAAACCTAGTCAACCTTGACTCAATTAAATCCGAAAATTACATAATTTAAATAATAAAAACTGACTCAAAATAATTAAATACTATAGTATAAAATAATAATATAGCATGGTACGAAAATTTCGATCAAAACAAATCGAGAAGTGGCGACGTCGGCTAGCACGGTCCATGCTCCCTCTAGCATGGTCCGTGCTAGATTGCAATCCAACTTTTGAGGCTCGGTACCCCTTGCACGGGCCGTGCCCTTGTGTACGTCACATGGCACGGTCCGTGCCATGCTGTACTCGAGATTTTTTTGCTTCTTCGTCTTCGATCTTCAAAACGGACACCACTTTTGAGTTACCTTGACTTGGTTCTTCCTCGAGCTTCTTTCGGATCATTGCTTGAAGATATTCTTGCAATCTCTTAGCTCGTAACCTTGTAACAGGAGCTCGGATTTGCAACTCCGGATTTGGATCATCGTTGCTATGCACGGTCTCATTAGCAGTCTCTCCGCCGCATTGAACAGCCCAAACCATGTCGGGTCAATCGAGTCAGCTGCGAGCGGTGGTTTGCTCACCCCTACTTTGAATTGACAACAGAGAACAACAAGGCGGCGGGAGTAATGTATCCCACCGGCAAAGCTAGGGATGAAAATTGACGAGCAGCAATCTACGAGAAGTTTCTACCAGTAGGGTTTTTTGGTCCGCTACACAAGCATTAAAATACTTGGTTTGTTTGAAAATCTCACGTAAAAGAGAGGGCAAAGACAGCCAAAAAAAATAAAAGTAGAGATACTCTCGTCATTCAACATCATATATAGAGGAATTAGGTTGATTAACAATCAGATCAGGAGTGGGCTGATTAATAATCAATTGAATAAATGATTGTAGCCTAATATCAATCCCAGACCAAATCTTGCAAACCATACATTTGATTTGGACCAGATTACTCTATGAATTCATATTTATCCAGCAAACCAAACACAAACCCTATAATTGATTGAATAAATGATTGTAGCCTGATATCATTCCCGGACCAAATCTTGTAAACCATACATTTAATTTGGACGAGATTATTTTATCAATTCATATTTATCCAACAAACCAAACACAAGCCGTGGGTATTATATGCAGTTCGATTTATAACATAAAGGGCAGTCTTCTGTATATAAGGTGTACATCAGACGGTCAACGCCTGTTGACCCGGTCAATGCTTTGACCAAAAATCCGTCAAAATTAGTATCATTCATAATACTGAAAAGTATCATTTCAAAAGCCCAAAAGTATCATTTGTATCAATAAAAAGTATTGGCTAGAAAAAAAATAAAGAAAAAAACTGTTAAGATTAGTATCAATCGAAACACTAAAAAGTATCATTCAAAATTAAAAAAAGTATTAGTTATATCTATAAAAAGTATCAGTCGTTTTCACGATTTTTTTAATCAACACTTTAATCGAGTCAACACGCGTTGATCCAATTAACGCGTTGACCGTCTGATGCGCCTCTTATGTACATGTACAGTAGTCTTTGCTTGACATAAATATAATTATGAAAAAGATCTTTGAAGCGGACTATTTTAATTCTAGGCCACAAAGGCAATTATCACATGCATAAAACGCCAAATTTAAAAAACAACTAACTTTGTATTCTACCTGATTTTGATTCCATTGTGAAGAAGAAGAATCCAAATGACAATTCCCAACCCGACTCCAACACTACACTTCCCCATCCCCGCGATGCCGTCCACTATCTCCAGAACCGTCGCCGTCATCGGAGCCGGTGCTGCTGGCCTATGCGCCGCCCTCGAACTCCGGCGAGAAGGCCACAGCGTCGTTGTCTACGAGCGGGATGACAAGGTGGGCGGCACCTGGGCCTACACGCCGGAAACAGAGACTGACCCGTTGGGAATCGACCCAACCCGGAAAGTGGTCCACTCCAGCGTCTACGCTTCCCTCCGGACCAACCTGCCCCGCGAGGTTATGGGCTTCCGGGTCTACCCGTTTGTGGCGAGCGGGAAGTCCGAGCGGGACCCGAGGAGGTTCCCGGGTCATGAGGAGGTGTTGGAGTATTTGAGAGATTTTGCTGAGGAGTTTGGGTTGGAGGAGATGGTGAGGTTTGGGAGGGAGGTGTTGCATGTAGGGATGGCGGGGGCGGATGATCGGAGGTGGGTGGTGAAGTCGAAGAGGAGGGGCGGCGGAGATGGGGATGATGAGGTGTTCGATGCGGTGGTGATCTGTAATGGCCACTATACGGAGCCCCGGATTGCGGATTTGCCGGGTAATATTCAGGTTCTGATTATTTGTTCATGATTAAGTGATCAAGAATCTATTTCTAGGTTTTAGTTGAGTAATTAGCGCTAAACTACTATTGAGTTGTATATGTTTCACCATTGGAATATTCTAATGGATGTCTAATTGATCTTGTTAAATGATTCTTTATCTTGGGGGAACAGAATTTGTTAGTCGAAAAAATTGGAAAGAGAGAGACTGAAATAGGAATAATCCACTCCTTAAAAACGATTGCGGCAAGTCTAAAGTGTCAAGTTTGTGTTCTTAGATGATATTTTATCTTGGGCGAGTAGAAATTAGTGTTCGCTTGATGCCTATTATTGTAATACATACCATATGGAAAGAATGTTTAAGCTGATCATGCTAAAGGTACATGATTGGTATGTTGACGCTCTTTACTAGATTAAACAGTAGAGAACTTGGCATCGTAATTTTTTTTACCTTTCTTTATGGTGCTGGAAGCTCTGTTAATTGGTTAGGCATGTGATATGGGAGATGGAGTAAGCATTTCAATATCTCGAGGCCTCGTGGAAAGCGTTGTTCATTTGCCTAGTAGCTAAAAGCATCATCAGTGAACTTTATGTTTTCCTGGGTGCTGTGTGTGTGGGATTCGATGAGATTTTGTAAGTGTTAATCTAGTTTTACATAATTGTATATAGATATAGGGTTTTTTAATTATAGAGAGGAGTATGGTTCATGGCATAAAAAGATGTATTTGGGGGAATAAGATTAGAGCTACTACAACTTGTGTTCATTTCACTTCCTTGTATTTGAAATGCCTTTGACACGATCAATAATATTGTTCTACAAGCATTTTGGACAAGCTAGAAATATTTTGGATTCAACAAGAAGATGATTGTATTGACGAGTTACTTCGAACGCGCAAGTTAAATGATGTGGTATTAACCCAAAAAATTAAAGCAATGTCGCATGACTTTAGATAAGTATTTCATACAATTTTAAGTTTAATGAAATATATATACTTAAATATTTAAGTAGATATTTTATATAACATATGTATTTTATATAGATATTTAAATATATTTGAAATTTAATGTCATTTTATTACTATACGGACGTAAATTTCTTAAGGATGGCCCAAAAAAACATCGGAATATTACAATGTAGAGGTTATTCTTATTTATAATTGGTCTCGAGTTGGGACCATAACTTTTTATTACTATAAGGAGGTTATTCTTGTATAGAGATTTTAATGTATTTGCATAATCTATTATAAGCCCGTTTTAGTTTTTGAGTGGAGCAAGTATTTGAAATTCTGCATTATTGACTTCAAATTAATTTCTAGTTCACCAAATGCTCTCTTTTGATGTTTGCCAGAAAGTTAATACCCCTGAATATTCTTTGATAAGTTGATTGTTTGAAATTATTTCCCAACAACAATTCAGGCATTGACGAGTGGCCAGGGAAGCAGATCCATAGCCACAACTATCGTGTTCCCGAGCCCTTTCGTGATCAAGTATGTGTCAGGTGCATTATTATCCTCTGAATGCTTGATTATGGATCAAATTTTAAGTTGCTTTGGTATGTGGATAATGGTATTATATCAGTTTCGGCCTGTTACCGGCAGATATTTTCTGCACCGAATGGATGGGGAACAAGATATCAAAATTAAGCCTGCAAATTATGAACATTATAATTAGATGGTAGTCTCCTTTTTATTGTTTCAATGATTATTTTGTTACATATAAAAGACAGCAAAAATATCTCTTTCTGATCCTTTTTATTGATTTAAAGTAAATGTAGTACTTATGTGAAAGGGAGGTGCTACTCTAAATATAGGTAGCTTGTATATCAATCAATCTGTGGAAGCTCATAGGTCTTGCTCTGAAATTGAAACTGATGTAAGTTGGAATTATTATGTACTTAGTTTGGTCCCATTTTTTCTTAAATTTTTTGTATATCAATGGTTTTAATATTTGGATAATCTAGACCCACACAAATGCTTTAATCCTGTACAATCACATTTCAATTTCATGAGTTCAATTGAGATGGATAGTTAACATCATCAGAACTATCTCATCTTGTGATTCTATTGTTCAATACCCTCATTATTGAATATAAAAAAAATTACTTGCCATTATAATTAAATTGAACTCCAAGTTACAGGTTTACACTCCATTATCGAGTCTTCTTGAAGTGCTTGAATGTATCTGTTAGTTGGCAATGCCTGATATCTATGTGTGTGTGTGTGTGTGTGTGTGTGTGTGTTAGTTGGCAATGCCTGATATCTATGTGTGTGTGTGTGTGTGTGTGGAATTATCTGAATTCCAACACTCTTTTATAAAAATTTCTTCTATGATTACATCTAGACTACAAGTACGCATAATATGTGGTAGATAAGAGAAAAAAAGTTTGAAACAGAATAACAATTATACTTCAATACCATTAAGATGACTGACGGGGACATCCCAGATGAGAAAGAATTGTGATGAGTGGAATTAAAGGAAAGCATTCCGTTGGGTGATTTTTGCAGGTTGTAGTGCTAATTGGAAGTTCTGCAAGTGCTGATGATCTCTCCCGAGATATTGCCAGATCAGCAAAAGAAGTCCATGTTGCATCTAGATCAGCACAAATTAGACAAATTGGAAAATTGGCAGGACATGATAACATTTGGCTACATTTAATGGTAGAATTGGATTTGAGTCCCATGAGTTTGTGTGCCAAGGAATGTTCGACTATGCTGACATGAAATTATGTACAGATCAAAAGTGTTCACAGAGATGGAACGGTGGCTTTCCATGATGGTAATAAAACCTTTGCTGATGTTATCCTTCACTGCACGGGGTGGGTAATGAAAATCAGTTATCTGCAGTTTTTATATGATTTTTTTTTCCTCATTAGGAATCCTGGCAGTCCTCCCACAAAGAGCAGCGGCTAGATTCAACAGAATGGATTGGTCATATATTAAAATCAGTCCATTGAGGCCGCTGATCTTATCGGGATAGCTGAGGACTTGATCTATAATATTTTTGTTGCTTGCTCTGAAAACAAAGCTAAACATTTATATTTGTTACACTGGTTCAAAAGTAAACTAAAATTTAATGAATTTATTTATGTACACTGCTATTCTTGCAGGTATAAATATTATTTTCCTTTTCTTGAGACAAACAACGTTGTGACTGTGGAAGATAATCGAGTTGGTCCACTTTATCAGCATGTTTTTCCTCCGACTTTGGCCCCTTGGCTTTCATTTGTTGGCTTGCCATGGAAGGTTTGCTGATTATTTTCAGATAATTCAGCATATGCATTTCGACAACCTTAAATTTGAATTAAAGAAAACCCTCAACTCAATTGCATCCAGGTTGTGCCTTTTCCCCTGTTTGAGTTCCAGAGCAAGTGGATAGCTGGAGTTTTATCTGGCCGAATTCCTCTGGAGTCGGCCGAGGAAATGACAGCTAATATTGAAACATTTTACTCATCACTGGAAGCAGCTGGCATTCCTAAGCGATATACTCATCAAATGGGAGAATCTCAGGTAAATGCTCGCTTACCTATTTAGCATTTCAAAAAATTTGCTCTAGTATCCGAATCTCAGGTAAATGCTCGCTCTACCTATTTACCTATTCACATTTTTCTCATGTGGCATTGCCATATTCAAGCCTTGGTGTTGTCTGCAACAACTCCACCTATCATTATGCATGTTCAAAATGTTTTCGGCTGACTTCCTCAAAACTCTTTGCTCATTGCTGATGCATTGATTCGTGTTGCAGTTTGAGTATGATGATTGGTTGGCTGCCATGAGTGATGCTCCTCCTGTTGAAGAATGGAGAAAGCAAATGTATTTCATGACAGGGAGGAGGAAGAGGAGCACCACTGAGACATACCGTGATCGATGGGAGGACGAAGATTTGATCTCATTGGCTCATCAAGACTTCAAACAATTGAAGATCTCTGTATAATCACATCTTCCAAAATTTCATCAAGAAAATTGTCCCAGATATATTATATAATACGCAGCATTTGGTGTAACTACAGGTTTTTATCATATTTTTCGTATTGAATTGTTTGCATCTTTGCACCCGTGCAATGAAAACTGTGTTCGTATTTTCTTATTAAAAAATTATGGTATTTTCGAGTAAAACTTTGAGCATGACTTTATTTATACATTTGGGGATAGCATTATTTGCTTCACTCATAAATTTTCCGTAACGATATTTCTAGCAGTTCTCCAGTTCCCAACCTAAAAGCGAGGAAATTTTACCCTATATGTTGGGGTACTACCTCAACAATTAATACACTTTAATAATATTTAATTACCTATCACACATAATTTTTATAATTTTAAAATTGTGCATTAGTTATCGGGGTTATACTCCAACATGTAGGGTAGAATTTTCCCTAAAACAGATGATTTGAAATCATTTGTCTGCAGGAATTGAATGAGAATAAAGGGGTTAAAGTCCAAATTGACTATTTCTTGAGGAATATCCTAGCATTTAAATTAAATTTGGTCTGCTTAGTCATTTGAACTTTCGTGTGTTTGAAGTGGGATCTGCTCTAAACTGCCCTATCTTATTTATTTAAAAGTAGACTGTTTTGTTGCTGCTGCACTCATGTTACGCTTAACATCAATCTACAATGCATGTTGTTTCAAGAAGTCAACTCCACTTACTAATGCATTCTGACACATCTATTAATGCAAAAAATGCAAATACAAAAATGAGTATAACAAAAGACAAATAGGAGGAATACATATACCAATGATACCATGAGACTCGACGACACTCTTCGTCCTACTAAAAATATTTTTCCAATCTCATTAATTCATGAGGTAACAAATTACAAAGTTATTCTGCAAGCATCATAAGATGTTTATCAACTAGAAACTTAAAACTAAAAGTTACTCTAACCAACCACACTAGAAAAAAAAAAAAACGAAAAAGCCTGATACGTAGAAGTAATTCGGAAGAATAATTTTTAACATTGAGACAATCACTTTCTGAATCTCTTGGTTGGGGTAATGAAGAACTTGTTCAAATCAATTACATGGTCATCGTGCTCGACAATATCTACACGTGTCATTGATTTTTTTTCTCCCTTCATGTCTGCATTCATGGTGTCTTCTCAACTGGCGGTAATGAGAAAAAAAAGGAGAGCCATTGGCGGTAGTCCGAAAATAAAGAGAGAAAATAATAAAGACAGGGCGATGAAATATAAGATATAGGAGATTTTTTTATGGATGAAATAAACTATTATAGTTAAGTTAGGATTAAGAAATCTTGTAGGATTTGAGGTAGGGTCAAAATTGAGAGAGATGATGTCAAAATATATAAAAACAACAAATATTTTGACAAAAAATAAAATTAAAACAACAAATAAAATGAAACGGAGGGAGTATAAAATCACTACAAGAATTTCGGCCATAAACAACAGATGAAAGACAACGGCTCGAATGTGAGCCGTTATCTTTTTACGCACAGACAACGGCTATTCACTACTGTGTTGTCTATGACCGCACTTTTTATATAGACAACTGTTTTAAGCCGTTGTCTATATGATTAGAGACAATGGCCACAGATAACTGTTGTCCTAAAATTTTTATTTATGTATTTTTTAATTATTTTTATAGACAACGGTTAGAAACCGTTGTCAATATTAATTTTGACAACGGTTATGTGCAACGGTTATTTCTAGCCGTTGTCTTTATAAATATTAACAACGGTTCTATACTTTCGTTGTCATTTTCCACTAATTGTGCTTTAATTGACAACAGTCGAAATTTAGCCGTTGTCTATTGCATTTTTTCGTTTTTTTTTTAATCAAACTCGCCGGTCATTTTTATTGGGGCAAATCCAAAATCCCTAAAACACTACTACCGCTCAATCTCACAGCTCTCTCTCAATCTCACAGCTTCTCCCATCTTCCGCGTCGCCGCTCTCCCTTCTTTTTCTTCTTCTTCCTCTTGTTTCTAGATCAAATCACCTGAAAACATCACGAGGCTACTATGGTGACTCTCTGACTCGTAGCTTCTCCCTTCTCCCGTCGTGGCTCTCATTTCTTCTTCTTCTTCTTCTTCTTCTTCTTCTTCTCCTTTCTAGATTGAACCACCTGAAAACCTCTCGGCCGCTATGATGACTCTCTGACTGGCTGTGGAACTTAGCAACCAAAAAATAAGGTATGCCCCGTTTTGTGTAATAGTTTGCAGGCATAGTTTAAAATTTTGAATTTATTATGTTTTATTTTTCATCATTCATCATTCAGACAAAAAATAGGGTCTTCAGGTTTTTTTTTTTTTTAATTTCAAATTCATGGTTGCTAGCTTGGGAAACACTTGAAACTTAATTTGGAGAAATTCTACCGGCACTTGTAAATTATTTTAAAAAGGAAAAGAGAAAAATAAGCTATTTTTGCTGGTCACTGTAAAAATCTGAGGTAAATTGTTGATTCTTCTCTTCGATTAATGATTTTCTGTTAGATAATGAAGTTGTGGCATTGACTTAATTAAAGATCCAATTTCACCAAATGTGAGGTTTCAATAAAGATTAACTCTTTGATTGTAAGAAACGAAACTATACTTAACTTGATAATAAAATAAAAAGTTAAATACTGTACATAAATAAGGTCAAAAACCTATTAATCTAACTGATGTGGTCTAACTAAGAGAGCCAAGTTGAATTGATTGCTGCCATGTAAGACTTTCCTAAAAAAATGAACCACCTGTATATCCGTCTTAAAAAATTAATATAAGTTGCATGAAATTAATATAAAAAATTAAAGGACACATTCAAAGCAGTGCGGGTTTTACGTCATGCGCTATATGAAATACATTGTAGAAGCATGCAAATCTTCAGAGTCTATTTCGCTACATTCAATGGTATTTTTGTGTTATTTAATAGATTACAATTTAGTTATATTAATATGTATTCAATTTGCTATTTTTAATTCTAATTTTTATTAATTTGTTAGTTTATCGGAGGCAATTGCTCAAAATGGAACTTGATGAAGTTCGCGCTGAGTGGGCAGGGTGTCTTCAAAATTATGTGGATTGATAAAATAATGTAAGTTTAATAGCTTAAATTTTGTTCACCTTAATATTTATTTTATTATAGAAAATATAGTAGTTGATACTTTGTGTTTTTTTTTTTTCAGTTAGTTTGATGAAGTCGGCATGTTGAAATGATTGATGTTTGTTATCGACATTCGGGATACAGCTTGATGACAATTTTATGGATTGTGACTTTTGTATTATCGATATTTTGGATTGTGACAATTTTATTTCACACAGTTGTAACCTTTGGATTATTGACATTTTGATTAATATTGATATTTGGTATTGTTTTATCTGCCATTAGTATGAGCTGTAGACCAGAACCGGCTGAGGAAGGGCGTACTGATGAGTCCGTTCTTCTGGGACAGCAACAGTTGAAAAGGGAGTCGCGCTCGTTTGAAGGGTGCCGTTTTCACGTTCAACAGATTTCTTCACTGTGTATTTGTAATAAAGAAACTTTACATGTGCATAGTGGATTGCCCTTCTGAGAAAGAAAGAGAGGACGTAGAAGTCGAGCTTCGAACCTCTATAAATATTGTGTGAACTGTACTTCCTGCTTAGGCTTCTGCATATACACAGTTGTACACAATCACACACAATATGTACTTATAAGCTAAGCTTTCTATCTCACTGTGAAGTGCACGGATAAGTTCTCAAGGTGAGTCTAGGGCCCCATATATTCCGCACCAAAGGTCAAAGTTTTAGAGTCAGTTTATTCACCCCTTCTAAACGGACGTTGACTCGCACCGGGACAAACAATTATTCATTCATTATTTCTGAAATAACATGAGTTACTATTTTGTCTCTGGAGAATTTATCCGAGTTTCACAATACACCGTGAGATTCAATTGACTTATCAAACAGATGCAACATCCCCGTTTGTGGCATCTACACATCCAATCCAAGTTTGTGTTTCCATTGGATAGCGGGTTACAGATTCAATTAATTCGTCATTCAACATTGTTGTGAGGCTAGGGTCTGCACAATCCATTCATTCCGTTCGTGTAACCTCATACTCATGGAAAAATAAATGTTGTCTTTGTCGTTGTGCCAGCGAGGATCGCATCAAGTGGTATCAAAGCTTCAGTTTTGTATGAGGTTCCATCTATCTATCATTAATTCTTTGTTCTTAATTTTTGCTCTCGCCAAATATAAAAAAAGAGAAAAAAAAAATCAGTGACGCTGATCTTAAAAAAAAAAAAAAAATAGTATTTTGGCGGGAAAATTTTTAGTGTTTTCGTTACTTTTGGTATTGTTATTTGGGTTGTTTAGGATGCGTATATAGTGGTGGGGTTTTTTCGAATTAAACCACCACATGATCTATTTGGTTGTTCTTTAATCCTAATATCATGTATTCATATTTTATGCAACATAAATGTTTTAATTAACCAAGTTCAATTAAACATGCAAATTGTTTTTTTGATTCTACTGAAAACGGAAACATAGACAGTCGAAAAACGACTTACAATTGAACGTCGGGTTGAGGACAATATTAAAGGTCTAATCTTACTGTCATCAAACTATAATGAACGACGCCCCTTAGCTCAGCAATTCGACTTCTCAATTTCTACTGTATTCCCAGACTGTATCTAGATTCAGGGTGGACAGAAATCTACTAGATAATTATGAAATCTGTAGAGATAAAGAGATAACCGAGGGGTTGATATTGTGTGTATAATTTTTGAAACCCCACCTCCTTATTTATAGGGAGGTGGCCGAAAATACAGAGTTCCAAACCTATTGGGTTTGGGCCTCAATCTCCTTTTCTATCTCCAGTCCATTAAAGTCATATTGGGCTACAACAGAGATCTAGAAGAATATTAAATTGACCCACTAATTTATTTAATTCCCAATATCCAATAAACTTATAATATTATTAAATAAATTAAGTATTACTTTTATTCCGCTAAAGAAGTAATACTGACCTACCAATTTAATACGTATTTGTGAATATACTTTCTCCTTTAGTTCAGTCATTCCCCACGTTTAAGATCTAATGTTCATTAATTAATTATGTAAGTTTCTGACAGCTATAATTAATTAATATCTAAAAACCTTGAGTAGTACCACACAAGCTTTATCATGTACGGAATAAATTCCACCCTGCTTATGTTTCCTCAAGAGAACATCATCAACCTGGCACACCAGGACACGGTGCTTATATATATTGCACGACACATCATGTATGCAAATTCCATTATCCAAGATATCGAGTTTATTGATTCTTTAAGAGAATCTCACCCATGGATAAATCAAAGTAATAAACAAAGCATACATATGTTCGCCAATAAATATAAATTAAGAACCCAAACTCTGTGGATCTTTATTCTCTAACTTATAGTGTCAGAGTAGAGAACAATATCCTATCGTGATCTTCCTCAATACACTTAAAAAGTGTATTAGAATAATCAATCAGTCAAGACAAACTAACTATCAGATTATTCTACGGTATACTGATGGTGTATTCAGGACCACCTAAGCTGTGAGCCTTTTAATACAATACAAGGATCAGATGATATGATCTTACTGTGTGTTTACCCATACCATATCATCTACTGTGTAAGTATATTGAATATGCATAAACAGTTATATAATAATGTAAATGCAAACAGTGACTGCAATAAGATTCAATCAATATCATCATATTTATCAGAAAAGTATACAAAAACATGTTCTTCCAGTATACAAAACTAACATATAGCCTGGAGAGAAGTCAAAATGTTTTTTGAAAATTTTTAAAATTTTCGGTAAATTTTTTGGCACATTCGTTTGGGTGAATTTTGATTCAGTTGATTAGATTCAATTGGTGATTGTGATTCTAGTATTTTCTTTGGGGAGGAAATTGAGTGGTAAAAGGCAAGAGTGTGTGAGCTTATTAGAGCGAAAAGAGCTAAATTGAGTGATACCCGAGAGGTACCCATGAGGTTGATTAGAAATTTGTTAGGATTTCTTTGTTTCACAGTTCATTATTTCATTGCATTTGATCTTTTTATTTTGTTCATATTGTTGATTGAGTAAAAAAAAGAATCGTTCAAAAAAGAAAAAAAGAGAACGAATAAAAAAAAGAGGTCGATAAAAAAATCGACATGTCTAACAAAAGTGTAGGTACTAAAGACAAAGCCACATGATTAGGTGATGAGACGACCAACACATTTGACCCGAAATACGCAATGGAGGTCATTCAACAACATCTATCAAAGATGTTCAAAACAGAGATAGCGACTTTGAATGAGAGGCTCGACCAGATGGAGAACTCGATACAAGAGCAATCCCAACAAGTTCCTCAATTGAACCATGGTGGTAAAGACGGAAGAGGAGGATGAGGAGACCGAATTAAGGCTCAACACTATCCACATGTGGAAAGAGAGAGAGTAGAGTACTACGACACTTAAGTGGAAGAATTTGAGGAAAAAGACAGATACTCAGCTGCTGGGGGTGGAAGACACAAAAGAGCAAGGAATAAGGAAGATGACAATCTTGGCAACATCAAGATGAATGTGCCCTCTTTTCAAGGTAAAAATGATCCGATTTTATACCTTGAATGGGAGTGCAAGATTGAGATGATGTTCAACTGTCACAACTACTTTGAGCTAAAGAAGATAAAGTTGGCAGTATTGGAGTTTTCGGATTATGCCATCGTTTGGTGGGATCGGTTGATATCCAACAGACGGCGTAATAAGGAACAACCAATAGAGTCTTGGGGTGAAATGAAGGCGGTGATGAGGAAGCGGTTCGTGCCAAGTGATATGACCCAACTATGCTAGGATGAATCTAAAGAATACGTAGCGAAAGACTTAGGATACGAAACACGTCAACTAATTGAAGGTTTTCAATCCTACTCGATAAACAACGGAAATTAGACAATCTAGACAACTAAAATACGTAAAAAATAACACGAACTATGTAACACAAAACCAAGGTAATGAGGGCTGGGAAAGGATGAGATATAGGGCTGGAGTTATGTGTATGGAAAGTGTATTTAATGGTGAAGAAGGGCTTGGGTAGATAGGATATGTTAGAGATGAAATGAACTTACGGATTGGATGAAACGATGTAGAAACTCAAACTTGTTGTGGCTTGGGATGAGGCGTGCGTTGATGGAGTATGGGTGACGTCGATTGGTGTTGGTGGATGATGATTCGTTGATGTGAATCACAACCCGATAGCCTCCTTGAATCTCGAACGTATCCAAGGTTGAAATCTCTAAGTTGATCTTCGATTTAGCGAATAACGGTTAATCCCTCAAGTGGATTAAGCAATACCCTAAAATAAGAATTAAAGTTTTTAGCTCCAAGAATATGAATTTTCAATCAAAACTCACAAAGATTAAAAAGGGGTTGAGACAATATTGAAAGCAAAGCTTATTAATTCAAATAAAGTCTAAAGTATCAATGTGACATGAAGCACCTATTTATAAGTGCTAAGAGGCCAAAAATCTAATGCTATATGGCCGAAATTATGAGGGCCAAATTGATCTCCAATTGGACTAGGAAATTGCCTAAACTAGAATTCTATTTAAGGTAGAACCTTGCCTTAATTAAAATTCTAGTCAAACCTATGACCATGTGACATTATGACCGAAAATTCCATCTAAATAATTAAATAAAAACTGATCTACTATATTCCCAAATTAAATAAAATAAATACTATAGTCTAGATAAAATTAACCCCATAATTAAATTAATTAGGGCCGAAAACTACAAGCCATGCACATGTCGATTTCATGCATGCGACGTGCATGCTTGTCTTCAAGCTTCCATCTTTAACTCTTCAAGTTATGTTCTCCATGGTGTGACCTTGATCTTCAATAGTTAATAAATTAACTATCTTTGAATTTCTTCTTCCGATTTCTTCATCTCCAATCTCGAGCTTTCTTCGAATCAACACTTGCAAGTATGCTTGAAGCTTCTTAGCTCTTGATCTTATGATTGGTCCTCGAAATTGCAACTCCGGGTCTTGATCTTCATTATTGCCCATGGCTTCATCATTCCCCCCTGCTGAAAAGAATTCGTACTCGAATTTGGATCATCATCTTGATCGAATTCATCTGCATCAAAGGGAGATAAATCAGCAACATTAAACGTAGAAGAACACTTATACTCACCAGGTAGATCAATGCGATATGGATTGTCATTGACTCGGCTTAGGACGGTGAAAGGAGCATCTCCTCTTGGTGACAATTTTGACTTCCTTAGATTGGGAAATCTGCCGGGACTCAAATGAATCCAAACACGATCAGCAGGCTAGAAGACTACACTTTTGCGATGTGTGTTTCGGGCGGTGGCTACTGTAGATCTTTTGTGCTCGATCCGGGCTCTAACATTCTCATGCATCTCCTTGATAAGATCAGCTCTCTTCAATCCTTTAACACTCGTTAGATGCTCAATGGGTAAAGGAATCAAATCACTAGGTGTTAGTGGATTAAAACCATAAACAACCTCAAATGGAGACATGTTAGTAGAAGAATGAGTAACCCAACCTCAGTTTGACCATCGGTTTGTGGATGACATGCAGTAGAAAACAACAGCTTAGTTCCTAACTTTCCCCATAAAACTCGCCAAAAATGTCCTAAGAATTTGGAATCCCTATCACTAACAATAGTTCTAGGAATGCCATGCAATCTAACAACATGTATAAAGAACAAATTGGCTATGTGAAGAGCATCATCAGTTTTCCTACATGCAATGAAATGCACCATTTTGGAAAATCTATCAACTACAACAAATACAGAATCTTTACCTGATCAAGACCTAGGCAAACCCAAAATGAAATCCATAGATAAATCAATCCAAGGGCTAGATGGAGCAGGTAAAGGCGTGTACAGTCCAAAAGGATGCGAAGTAGACTTAGACTTATGACAAGTAACACATCTACTACACATGCATTCAATATCACGTTTCATATGCGGCCAAAAGAAATGCTCATGCAATAAGGATAATGTCTTATGTACACCAAAATGTTCCATTAATCCTCCCGTATGCGATTCTAAAATAAGTAGCTCATGCATAGAACAAGTAGAAATGCACAACTTAGACTCTCTAAACAAGAATCCATCATGCACATAAAAACCATCATAAGACTTCATAGATTTTAAACATTGCTCATAAATAGACGAGAAATACAGGTCCGACTCATATAAAGACTTAATGGACTCAAAACCAAGCATCTTAGCATGCATTAGGTTAAGCAACGCGTACCTTCGAGAGAGGGCGTCTGTGACGATGTTGTCTTCTCCTTTCTTGTACTTGATGACGTATGGAAATGACTTGATGAACTCGACCCATCTCGCATGACGCTTGTTCAGGTTGCTTTGACCTTTCAAATGCTTCAAGCTCTCATGATCCGTGTGAATGACGAACTCTTTGGGCCACAAATAGTGCTGCCATGTATCCAATGCACGCTTCAAAGCGTATAACTCCTTGTCATATGTCGAATACCTCAAGGCGGCGCCATTGAGCTTTTCATTGAAGTATGCCATGGGCTGTTTTTCCTGCATCAAAACAGCACTAATACCTATCCCAGAGGCATCACACTCTATCTCAAAAGTTTTGGAAAAATCAGGTAAACATAAAACAGGAGCAGAACATAACAAAGACTTCAAAGTATTAAATGCATGCTCTTATTGCTTACCCCATTCAAACTTGCGATCCTTCTTACATAGCTCAGTAAGAGGCGCGACAATGCTAGAGAAATCACGCACAAAGTGACGATAAAATCCGGCAAGGCCGTGAAATGGTCGAACTTCGGACGCGGTTTTGGGCGTTGGCCATTCCTCAATCGCTTTGATTTTGGAACGATCAACCTCAATACCTCTACAACTCACAACAAAGCCTAAGAATACTACTTCATTCAAGCAAAAAGAACACTTAGACATGTTTCCATACAAACGACCATCTCTCAACAGACAAAATACGCACCTAAGGTGATCTAGGTGCGCCTGTGCACTGTGACTGTATATCAGGATATCATCAAAGTAAACAACTACATACTTCCCAATAACATCACGTAAGACATGGTTCATTAATCTCATAAATGTGCTCGGTGCATTTGTGAGACCAAAAGGCATTACCAACCATTCATACAATCCATGTTTAGTCTTAAAAGCTATTTTCCATACATCTCCTTCATGCATGCGAACTTGAAAATAACCAGATCTTAAATCAATTTTAGAAAAGATTTTCGATCCACTTAATTCATCTAGCATATCATCAAGTCTAGGAATAGGAAAATGATACTTAACTGTGATCTTGTTGATGGCTCGGCAATCCATGCACATTCTCTATTTGTTGTTCTTCTTTGGCACTAGAATCACTGGAACTGCGCATGGGCTCATCGACTCTCTGATTTTCTTATTCTCCAACAATTCTTTAACTTGTCGATCTATCTTCTTTGTTTCTTCAGGTGATGTGTGGTATGTTGGGCGGTTCGGTAAGACGGCTCTGGGCACGAAATCAATCTGGTGCTCGATCCCACGAACTGGAGGCAATCCACTTGGAATCTCTTCCGGAAAGACGTCTTCGAACTCCTTCATAAGGGGCTGAACATCACTAGAAAAAGAAACATTGTTAGTAGCACTGTTCTTACAAGTTAAAAGAACTAAAGGCAAACCTACTTTAATAGCTTTTTCAACGCCTTTAATTGTGCAAAATAGGGTTCGATTCTTCTCTTGTTGTAATGGGGCTGCATTCACACCTTTTCCATGATCAACGGGACTGGAAATAGTTGGTGAAGGGGCTGCATTGGCCGTGGAATTGGAAGGGGGCGGCAGTGAAGAACTCTTGGCCTTGGAGAGGCCGTTGGCGGCGGTTGCTCGGACGGTTGCGGCTGTTATCTTCTCTCGCTCTTCTTTGAACCTTGCTCGCATGATTTCTTGCTGTTCTTGAATGGCTTTGGGTGACAACGACTTTAATATGGCGGTTCGGCCATCTCTCTTGACTGTGTAAGTGTTCGTGAGTCCGTCATGTACAGCTTGTCTATCGAATTGCCATGGTCTCCCTAAGAGTATGTGAGCTACATCCATAGGAATAACATCATACAATACAGTGTCAGAATAATGACCAATGGAAAAGGATACATATACCTGACCGGTTACGCGAACTGGGCCTTCATCGGTAAGCCATTGCAAACGGTATGGATTTGGATGCTTCACTATGGTAAATCCAAGCTTGTCGACTGCATACTGGATTACTGCATTGATTACACTGCCACTATTAATGATCATCGCGCAAGTCTTGTCTTGAAAAGCAACTCTTGTGTAGAAGATGTTTTCTCACTGTGATTGTTGCTCTTCTTCTCGATTTATGTTCAGACTACGGATAGAAACTAGACTGACATGAGAAATCTCGGGTTCCTCTTCTTCAAACATGATCTGGGCGTCTTCTTCAGGTGTGGCATCAGCCTTTGATGGTTCATCATCTGTTATGTCTGAATTTGACTCCACACGCGAGACTACTTTGATCCGGACTCCCGCAATAGGACAGGGTCAATTGTAGGGCGGTGAGCAAACTCGAGTCGTGTCTCTCGAGGAAAGCTTCATGTGGGCGATATTCTTTCTATGCCATAATTGTTGTCAAACACAAAAAAATGAAATACATCCTAAACATTCTAAATACGGGGAAGGAAAGTTATACTAATTTACCTAATTAAAGCAAGTAAAATTAACTAATTGCACCACCAAACACAAAGATAGATGATAGAATTATGAGAAGAGCATTAGGGTGTGATTTTCTCAATGGCTTATCTCTATGCTTAGTTCAAGTTGGTAATGCTAATCTCACACATACAATAGACCCTCTCAATCGGTTTAACTTCAATTACTGTCACCGTCTATCCATTAAACCTCTTTTAGCTATATCATACAAGTGAGATTAATATATTAGGCTTAGGAACCCCATCCACCTAACGTCGAAAGAACCAATTTCGGGATTCAGAATCACAATCAAGACTCCTCCAAATCCTAACAATGCTCAAGTAGTGATCAAGTACTCTCACATGAAAATGCACAATTCCAACAACAACAACCAACAAGAATAAGCATAGATCAAAACCACATCGATTATCCATCCCCTGATGTAGAAATTCGCCCAACACCATGTTCAAAACAACATAAACATCATAAAAGTCATTTATTCAACAACCAAAAGATAAAATCCATACAACTTATACAATATTGTTTGTTGTCTCAAGAGTCTTGGGATAAATCCCCACAAATGGACTAAAGATAAAAGGAAATGAAATACCAAATCGGAGCTCCTTGTCCGAGCTTAGCTTCCGCGGATGGCTCAAAGTCGGATCCCTCTTCTCGGGCCGTCATCAAAGCGGAGTCCCTCCACCAAGCTTAGCTTCCATAGATGTCTTGGTGTTGGGCTCCCTTCTCGGGCCTCCCTCCTTGAGCTCTAGCCCTTTGCCTCTTCTCCTCCTCCTTTCTCTTTCTTTGACTCGGTGGTGGTGGTGGTGAAGGTGAAGAAAAGTGGTGGGAGAAGTGGTGAAGATGGAAAGAAGGAAAATGAAAGTAAGAGAGATATATGGGTGAATTGGAAAATGAGATGGTTGATGGATTGGTTGGGTAGAATGTGAGTGTAATTGAAATGGGGAGAAGTCTCCTTTATTTGTTGGAGAGAGAGAGAGAGAGAGAGAGAGAGAGAGAGAGTCGAAAAGGTGATTGTGGTTGGGGAAAGATCAGACAAGATACGCGTGAAAAACTGAGCTGGAACGCACCCCGCGCACCCGCGGGAGTCTTCGCGCTCGTGGAGGCTCTTGGCCGAGAGAAGGGTCGCGCGGTCGCGCACGTCGGACGGCCGCGCACCCTGACAAATCTGTTTTCGGCAGCTTCCACAGTTTTGGCTCGTTCTCCCTCGTTTCTTAGCCGATTGAGCTGATTCAACTTGCCACGCGCTCCTTATTCGATTCTCTATCTTTCCATTAACTTGAATCCCTCAAATTTTACAGTCATTAATCCTCCATTTTCTCAAGATCTTGTGCAAATCTACACAACTCACCAAAAGAGCAAAAGTGAAGGAAATAACATAAAAATCACAAAAAAACAAGGAAGAAACACTTACAAAAGATACAAAATGCCTATGATAAGATAGGACAAATATACACTCAACAACTCCCCCACAGTTAACTTTTTGCTTGTCCTCAAGCAAACAAAATCATTCAAGATATGAAGCAAGAAGGGGATATTTGCAAGATGATCATGCTTATTCAGGTTTATTAGGGTTTGTCACATGGTTTCCCACTAAAACACTTATCATCAAGGGAAGTGAGCACAATTATCAAATTAGGCGAGTTGCTTGCCTTTTTAAAAATACGAAAAACACAATAGACTCAATCCATTGGAACTAAATTCCCATAAACCATTTCCACATTTATTTAGGAAGACAAAAATTTTAAGGACATTAGGGAACGCAAACATAGGACAAGAGTCATTACGTAGAATCATCAGGTTTAGCCGAGTTTCCCAATGTGGTTTCCCATACTCATCATGCAAAATTTTCACCGAATTGGCACACATGAGAGGAGTAGAATCTGGAATGTAACCTCCATTTATTTAAACACATTTAGAGGGTGTGGATCGAAATTCACAAGGTGAAATCCTTAGGGAGGAAATCCCTGGTTTCCTTGTGTGGTTTCCCATACTCATAGTCAATTTTATCAACTAGAGGAGTAGAGATCCTTATTTCTCCCATTTTCATTTATTTAAATTTTTTTTTTATTTACGTGGAATAATGATTATAGAGAATAATTCTTCATGAAAAGAGCTAATCATGCTTCCTAGTTCTCGAAGGACAAGACCCCACAACATAAATCATCAAATTATGATCAACATTCGAAAGACAATTCATGCTCAAGAGTGACTCCACGAGAACAATTTATTTTCTATGATCAACTTAACAACAATGAGACAAGACAAATCATGCTAAGAGGGAGGTTAAACAAATAAAACACAAAACAACTCAAGACATAACTCAAAGACAAAAACATAAAAAGACACACAACAAAATCCAAAATACAAGACAAAATCACAAGTTCTCCCTCCCCCACACTTAAATCATGCATTGTCCTCAATGCAAGAAATAAAAGAGAAAGGAAACATTACAGAGTGTAGAAGACTGGCAACAGGTGCAGGTTCCTACAAAACAACACGAACAACAATCGATGAACAAGGAATATAATACAAAAATTGGAAAATAATAAATAAAACAACTTCACTTGGTGGATGAAACTGTGGTGGAGGTGGCCGCGGAACTTGTGAGGAGTAGGGATGAACTAGACCTTTATTTGTGGGGTTGAGGGTGCGCGCTCGTGGAGGCTCCGCGCTCGTGGAGAGCTACAATTAGTCATTTTACATCAATTTCCTTCCCAGTAGCGCACTCTCAACTCTTTGTCCCTGCAAGACAACAACAAAATTAAAAACTTAAACACATAAAAGGGTAAAAATTAAACTAAACATGGAAGCAATAAAATCATGGGTTGCCTCCTATGCAGCGCTCATCCCGAGTTGGACAGAGCCTCAATAAATTATCATGGAGGATCATTGAGCACGATCGGCTCGAAGCCGTGCTCCCATAGTTGGTCTTCATTTCAAGCTTCGTTACTCTAGGAGTAAGCTTCACTCGAACTTTCCTCTTTCTAGTTGGGCACTCCTCTCCTCCTTGGTCTGTGAATGTTTTTGAACACATGGCTAGCTTCCTGTTTAGACATCTTTGACCTTGCATACACAGACTTAAACAAGAAAAAGGATCACACGTAACTGGGGAAGAAGAGTTAAAGGCTTAAAGAAAAATAAAAGAAAATAAACACGAAGAACAAAATAAAAACAAGACAACACAACACACACAAAAACACAAATAACAAAACAAAATAAAACAACACAAAAAACACAAGCACTAGACAAACACAAAAACACGAAGAAAGCACAAAAGCAATTATCACACAAAAAGATAACACGCCTAAAGCTTTCCCCGGCAATGGTGCCAAAATTGTTGTGTCTGAATTTGACTCCACACGCGAGACTACTTTCATCCGGACTCCCGCAATAGGATGGGGTCAATTGTAGGGCGGTGAGCTAACTCGGGACGTGTCTCTCGAGGAAAGCTTCATGTGGGCGATTATCTTTCTATGCCATAATTGTTGTCAAACACAAAAAAATGAAATACATCCTAAACATTCTAAACACAGGGAAGGAAAGTTATACTAATTTACCTAATAAAAGCAAGTAAAATTAACTAATTGCACCACCAAACACAAAGATAGATGATAGAATTATGAGAAGAGAATTAGGGTGTGATTTTCTCAATTGCTTATCTCTATGCTTAGTTCAAGTTGGTAATGCTAATCTCACACATACAATGAACCCTCTAAATCGGTTTAACTTCAATTACTGTCACCGTCTATCCATTAAACCTCTTTTAGCTATATCATACAAGTGAGATTAACATATTAGGCTTAGGAATCCCATCCACCCAACGTCGAAGGAACCAATTTCGTGATTTAGAATCACAATCAAGACTCCTCCAAATCCTAACAATACTCAAGTAGTGATCAAGTACTCTCACATGAAAAGGCACGATTCCAACAACAACAACCAACAAGAATAAGCATAGATCAAAACCACATCGATTATCCATCCCCTAATGTAGAAATTCGCCCAACACCATGCTCAAAACAACATAAACATCATAAAAGTCATTTATACAACAACCAAAAGATAAAATCCATATAACTTATACAATATTGTTTGTTGTCTCGAGAGTCTTGGGACAAATCCCCACAAATGGGCTAAAGCTAAAAGGAAATGAAATACCAAATCGGAGCTCCTTGTCCGAGCTTAGCTTCCGTGGATGGCTCGAAGTCGAATCCCTCTTCTCTGGCCATCATCAAAGTGGAGTCCCTCCACCAAGCTTAGCTTCCGCGGATGTCTTGGTGTCGGGCTCCTCTTCTCGGGCCTTCCTTCTTGAACTCTAGCCCTTTGCCTCTTCTCCTCCTCCTTTCTCTTTCTTTGACTCGGTGGTGGTGGTGGTGAAGGTGAAGAAAAGTGGTGGGAGAAGTGGTGAAGATGGAAAGAAGGAAAATGAAAGTGAGAGAGATATATGGGTGAATTGGAAAATGAGATTGTTGATGGATTGGTTGGGTAGAATGGAAGTGTAATTGAAATGGTGAGAAGTCCCCTTTATTTGTTGGAGAGAGAGAGAGAGAGAGAGAGAGAGAGTCGAAAAGGTGATTGTGGTTAGGGAAAGATCGGACAAGATCCGTGTGAAAAACTGAGCTGGAACGCACCCCGCGCGCCCGCGGGGATCGAAGGCCGCGCGCCTGCGGGAGTCTCCGCGCTCGCGGAGGCTCTTGCCCGAGAGGAGGGTCGCGCGGTCGTGCACGTCGCGCGGCCGCGCACCCTGACAAATCTGTTTTCGGCAGCTTCCACGGTTTTGGCTCGTTCTCCCTCATTTCTTGGCCGATTGACCCGATTCAACTTGCCACGCGCTCCTTATTCGATTCTCTATCTTTCCATTAACTTGAATCCCTCAAATTTTATAGTCATTAATCATCCATTTTCTCAAGATCTTGTGCAAATCTACACAACTCACTAAAAGAGCAAAAGTGAAGGAAATAACATAAAAATCAGAAAAAAAACAAGGAAGAAACACTTAAAAAAGATAAAAAATTCCTATGATAAGATAGGACAAATATACCTTAAACATCATCTTCACTGGCTGATTCAAGCTCATTCTGATCTGTGATGATTAGAACTCGTCGGTTTGGGCATTGATTCTGAAAATGGCCCCAACCTTGGCATTTATGGCATTGAACATCTCTGGCTCGTCTAGGGGCTGAAGTTGGCACTGGATTGGGCTGATTTGGCCGTGTGAAATTCGGCCGGACTGGAGCTGGGGGCATAGGATCGGTCCTACGGCTTGACAGTGGTGTAGAACGGTCAAAATGCCATTCGGGTGGTCCGGATTGACCTCGGGGTCGTGTAGGATCATTAGAAGGAGTAGAAGATGATGTATAATGTGTACTTTTATTCCAAGGAGGTCAAGTAGGGGCTGAAGTCTAATGAGATCGACGGCGGTCTTCTCGAAGCTGTCTTTCCAC
Organism: Perilla frutescens; assembly: GCA_026008535.1. Classification (NCBI taxonomy): domain Eukaryota; kingdom Viridiplantae; phylum Streptophyta; class Magnoliopsida; order Lamiales; family Lamiaceae; genus Perilla; species Perilla frutescens. The sequence continues at coordinate 12,473,803 of BRKX01000005.1, forward strand.
AATCGATGCGTAGTGCACCATATCATCTATACTCGTGAAGTCTCGGAGCTCGACTTCACATGCAATGTCGGGATTCATGCCTTCAATTTACCTAATGATGGTAGCATTTAAGGACTCCTTTCCGACTCGGTTCAAGGCGGTCTCCAACTCTTTGTGGTATTCTTCAATGGAACAAGCGCCTTACTTGATCTTGTTGAGCTTCTTTTCAAGCTCTCTCTCATAATGCACCGGGATGAATCTTCTTCGTAGGAAGCCTTTCATTTCTTTCCATGTATCAACTGGTGGGTACATCTCTCTTCGTCGCCTTTCTTGCTGCATTTCCCACCATGAGGCTGCGTAGCCTCTAAATTCCAATGCTGCTAACTGGACCTTCTTGATCTTCAGAAAGTTATAACAGTCGAAGATCTTGTCTACTTTGCGCTCCCAATCTAAGTAAAGATCAGGGTCATGTCTTCCTTCAAATTCTGGGATGCTCGTCTTGATGTTGTTGAGCAAATCATCTCCATCTCCATATCTGGGCCTTTCATAATGAACTGCTTGTCTGACTGGTGCCCTGGGTTGATCTTGGCGATGTGCTTGCCATGGTGGATTGAAGTCGGCCTCATATCCACCTGCTACATCGAACTCAGGTCCGATTGCATTATTTTTAACGTTCTCTTGGGCAGTGGATTACCTCGGGGCGGCTCTTTACTGGGGCTATTGGACTACTAGTGTCGTAGTCGACTCAGCTATAAGTTTCTTGAGCTGTTCGGATAGCTCGGCTACTTGATTTCCGAACTCATCTTTTAGAAACTGATTTTGGCGCAGGAAGTATTTTGACATGGCTTCAAACTGGTACTTCAGGTCCCATTCAGTTGAGTAAGACAGTGCATCTGGTGTAGGGGGCGACTTCGAGTCATCTATGGGAGGTGTTGAAGCAGTGGCTTCGTTCTTTTCTTTGGGTGGTGTTGAAACGGTGGCTTTGTTCTTGCCTTTGTCCATGCTACCTACAAAACTAACAAACGTAAAGGAAAATAAGGAAGGATCCTCACAATCTCACATTTCTCTCATTTGTTTTCACTCTTGATTTTACCACTCTTGTTTGCACTCAAAGTGTATGGTGATGTGTGTGTGTCGTGTATATGGGGGTGAGAGATAGAACTTCTTGTCAAATATCAAGGGTACGGGTTAATTACACAAAGGTTTGACGAGTATTGCTAACTAGGATTAACGGATGATGTAGAGTATGTTTGTGTAGGTGGCATGTGGGTTGAGTTGGCAAAGGGGTGGGACCGTGTGGTCTTAGGTGACGTGTGGGGTAGGGTAGCTTAGGGATAGATGGATCCCCAAGGGTAGAAGGAAAAAAGTAGGAAAGAAAAGGAAGGAAGGATTATGTAATTTGGAAAGTGTTACACAATCGTGACACAATCTAAATATCCTAATTGAACTAGACTCTAAAAGGAATGAACGAAAATTAAATTACAACCAAAAGGAAACTACCAAAATAAAAATAAACTTGGAAGGAAAGTTCCAAAAATAAAAGAAGACTCTAAAGGAAATTGCCAACTAAGGAATTATCCTAGAAGGAAATTACCAAAATTAAGATAGACTCACAAGGTAAGTACCGAATATAGAGAAGGACTTAAAGGAAAGTACCAAAATAAATCAAGACTCAAATGGAAACACAATGAATATTCCTCTCTTTTTTTTGATCGATTGGTTCTTTTTTTTTGATCGATTGTTTTTTTTATTTCAATTCTTCTTTTTTTTTTAACTGAATTTTTTTTGAAATCGACGGTTTCTTTCTCTTTTTTTTGTCGATGCCCTTTTTTTTTTCAATGGATAGCTATGCTATTACAACTCGATAAAATAAAAAAGAAAATAACGAGACATGCACGATGACATGTAAAATAAAATATGATACGTCGGATTGAACCACGACCAGCAGATCTGATGTGGCTCCGATACCAAATTTATGATGCGACCCAACTATGCTAGGATGAATCTAAAGAATACATAGCGGAAGACTTAGGATACGAAACACGTCAACTAATTGAAGGGTTTGAATCCGACTCGATAAACAACAGAAATTAGACAATCTAGACAACTAAAATACATAGAAAATGACACGAACTATGTAACAAAAAACCAAGGTAATGAGGTCTGGGAAAGGATGAGATATAGGGCTGGAATTATGTGTATGGAACGTGTATTTAATGGTGAAGAAGGGCTAGGGTAGATAGGATATGTTAGAGATGAAACGAACTTACGGATTGGATGAAATGATGTAGAAACTCAAACTTGTTGTGGCTTGGGATGAGGCGTGCGTTGATGAAGTATGGGTGACATCGATTTGTGTTGGTGGATGATGATTCGTTGATGTGAATCACAACCCGATAGCCTCCTTGAATCTCGAACGTATCCAAGGTTGAAATCTCTAAGTTGATCTTCGATTTAGCGAATACCGGTTAATCCCTCAAGTGGATTAAGCAATACCCTTGAATAAGATTTAAAGTTGCTAGCTCCAAAAATATGAATTTTCAATCAAAACTCACAAAGATTAAAAAGGGGTTGAGACAATATTGAAAGCAAAGCTTAATAATTCAAATAAAGTCTAAAGTATCAATGTGACATGAAGCACCTATTTATAAGTGCTAAGAGGCCGAAAATCTAATGCTATATGGCCGAAATTATGAGGTCCAAATTGATCTCCAATTGGACTAGGAAATTGCCTAAACTAGAATTCTATTTAAGGTAGAAACTTGCTTTAATTAAAATTCTAGTCAAACCTATGACCATGTGACATTATGACCGAAAATTCCATCTAAATAATTAAATAAAAACTGATCTACTATAGTCCCAAATTAAATAAAATAAATACTATAGTCTAGATAAAATCAACACTTGCAAGTATGCTTGAAGCTTCTTAGCTCTTGATCTTGTGATTGGTCCTCGAAATTACAACTCTAGGTCTTGATCTTCATTATTGCTCATGGCTTCATCACCAAGCTATTATTACCGGGAGCTGTACAACAAGTTACAAACTTTGAAGCAAGGTACGAATAGTGTGGATAAATATTTGAAGGAGATGGAAGTGTCGATGATCCGAGCAAATGTGGAAGAATATCGGGAGGACACGTTGGCGTGATTTCTGGCCAGTTTACATAGAGAAATTTGAGAAGTGGTGGAGTTGCATCATTATGTGGATATTGAAGACATGGTGCAAATGGCGATCAAGGTAGAAAACCAACTCAAGATGAGGGGTAACCAAACTCGAGCAAGTTCAAACAAAGCTCGAATTCTAGTACCACTCCATGGAAGTCGACAAGCCAAGGAAAGAAGGAAGAGAGGCCACCGTTTAACAAGCTGAAAGCCGAGACGGCGGGTTCGACCGGTCCAAGTCATGCAGACGTGATGGGGAACCGAAATCGAGACATTAAATGTATCAAATGTCAAGGTCGGGGCCACATCGCTAGCCAATGTCCAAATAGACGAGTAATGATTTTGAAGGACAACAACGAAATTATGACTGATGAAGAGGAGATCGATCCGGAGATGCCAGGGCTATCCGAGACAAGTGAAGATGAGTACGCAGTACCCGACGCCCTTACATTGGTTGCACACAAATCTCTAAGTTTGAACACTAAGAGCATCCACGGGGAGCAAAGGGAAAACATATTCCATACCCGATGCCACATCAAGGATAAGGTATGTAGTATGATTGTTGATGGAGATAGCTGTACTAATGTTGCAAGTGTTGTGATGGTGACAAAATTAGGATTGATGATTCTCAAACATCTTAAGCCATACAAGCTGCAGTGGTTAAACGACAGTGGGGAGACCAAAGTGAACAAACAGATTCGTACCCATGCAAGCTGGACATATTTTGTTGGGATGTCCATGGCAATTCGATAGGAGGGTGAAACATGACGGTTTCACAAATAAGTACTTAATTGCACTTAACAAGAAGATGGTGACATTAGCTCCTCTAACACTACCCAAGTGTATGAGGACCAAGTGAAACTGTAAAAAGAAGCTGAGACGATGAGGAAGAAGGAAAAGCAAGCTAATGTTGGGAAGGAGATAATCCAACGCTGTTGTTTTGCTACAGCTAGCAACATCAAATGGGCCATACAAAATGAGAAACTAATGTACTTGATGATTCACAGAGACGTGTTGTTTAGCACTAACTAAATTGATTCGTCTTTGCCTAGCTCTGTTTTATCTCTTTTACCATAATTCAAGGATGTATTTCCCGAAAAAATACCACCAGATTTGCCGCCGATTAGAAGAATCAAGCACCAAATTGACTCTGTGCTCGGCGCCACATTGCCTAACTGACTGGCTTATCGAAGCAACCTATTGAAAACAAAGGAGCTCGAACATCAAATCCGTGAGCTGTTGGAGAAATGACAAGTGAGGGAGAGCCTGAGCCCATGCGTGAGTCCCGTCTTGCTCGTGTCGAAGAAGGATTCATCCCTTCGGATGTGCATCGATTGTCAAGCTGTCAACAACATTACGGTAAAGTATCGACATTCTACACCCTATTTAGATGATATGCTAGATGAATTACATGGTGCCCGTTTATTTTCTAAGATAGATCTAAGAAGTTGGTATCATCAAATTCGCATTAAAGAGGGGGATCAATGGAAAATGGCGTTTATAACTAAATTAGGATTGTATGAGAGGTTAGTTATGCCGTTTGGGCTAACAAATGCTCATAGTAGATTTATGTGTCTAATGAACCACGTTTTGCGTGCTTTTATAGGTAGATTTGTTGTGGTTTACTTTGACGATATTCTAATTTATAGTAAGAATGAGATGGAGGATATCTACAATTTAAGATGTATGTTACAAGCATTGAGAAAGGAACAGCTATTACAGAAATGCACCTTGATACGGTATTTTATACCTCAAATATTAATCGTGCCAGTGTAAGTGTACACGAATGTAGCAAGCAATGATACTAGTCGAACCTCAAGGAATAAGAGTTATATTTTAACATTTCAAGTAATGTTAACCCAAGTTACATTCACTATTTAAACAATCAACATCTCATGTAAAGGTATGTTTCTACTTTAAACAAACAAAACAAGTTCTACATCGGTGTAAAATGCAAATAACTTCAAAGAAATGATTTAAATGATAAATAAAAAGGGTTCTAAGGTACTAAATCCTAAATGATGATATTCTCAATAACCACATGAATCGCATATCTCTCCTCTCTTACCAAGATTTGGACAATAGATTATCTAAGTACTTTCTCAAGAAACTTAAACTTTTGGGAAAATGTGAAAATCCCTATCTTTAGTGAACATTTCACAACAAGCTTACTTAGGTTCCAAATCACCATCAACATTCCAAATACTCATCATTTTCTCTAAACGACAAGTAAATGGACTTATAAATCAAATACATATACAAAATGGTTTTTTCTCAAAACACATTAAGCACAAAAATGAATCGAAATGGAGGCCACCCAAAATCATTCACAAATTAACACATTGATTTATAAGCAAAAAGAGGAGAAGATACATTCATCACACAATCATCTCAAACACCAATCATCAAAGGATCCAACACCCCAAAACCTAGAAGATTTAGCTACCATGCTCATATAAATGAAAATAAAAACATGTAAAGAAAACATAGGTAAAGATTAGATTAAACCAATAGGATGTACAAAATATCTACAAGATCTTCTTTCCATTCCAAGCTTTCAAGAACTTCTTCTTCCAAGCCAAACCTTATCTTACCTTCTCTAACTTCTTCTACTTTTATACTTCTAACTTTTGACAAAATGATAGGCTTAATCTAAAAAAGGAAAGGTTTGGGTATTTATATTATTTTGAAAATGGAAAGGATGAAAAAATAATTAAAGGAGATCAAGAGCCATAAATTCGTGAATCTGACCCTTAGGGGCCGACACGAGCTCAGTCGCACCCTCACTCATGCTGTAGGTCATGCCTAATGACCTGTGGAAACCATCCTAGGTTAGAGCGGGGTCAATCGTGCCTTCACTCACGCTATAAGTCACGCCCTTGGACGTGAGTGGGACTCGCGCGTGCGATCACATTGAGGGTCACACTTTCCTCACTGGAGAAACCGTCCTAGGTAAGGGCACTCGGGTTGTGCTCTCACCTGCGCTGTAGCTCGTGCCAACAGTCACGAGTGGTTGCTCATGCTGTGGTCTGCGCTGACGGTCACGTCAGCATCTCGACTAGTTGGTTTTCTTCAATATCACACCTAGAATTTACACGTAGATTAAATATGGGTTTGAACATCAAAAATACACAATTGATTCATAAAATGGTATTGAAATAGCCCCAAGTTGTAGTAAAAAGTAGCACAAAAATCACAATTATCATACCTTTTTCACGGATAAGGTTGTGTTTCTTCACTTTTTTTAGTGGAGATGGAGTACAGGTGGATAAAGACAAGGCGCGTGCCATCTAAGAGTGGCCTATGCCTACTAACGTGGGAGAGGTTTAGAGTTTTTATGAACTTGTGAGCTTCCATTGATGTTTTGTTCCACACTTCAGTAGTATCACAGCTCCGATAACTAAAGTGATAAAAAATAATGTAGAATTTCATTAGGAAGAGGAGCAGGAAAAAACATTTCAAACGCTCAAGGAGAAATTGACACATCCACCGGTACTATCTCTTCCTAACTTTTCTAAAATATTTGAGGTAGAATGTGATGCTTCTGTTGTTGGAATTGGTGTAGTGTTGACACAAGAGGTCCGTCCAATAGCCTACTTCAGTGAGAAGCTTGGAGGTGCAACCGTGAATTATCCGACGTATGATAAGGAGCTGTACACACTCATTCGGGCTTTGCAAATGTGGCACCACTACTTGTGGTATAAGGAGTTCATGATTCATAGTGACCATCAGTCGTTGAAGCATTTGAAGGGACAATACAAGTTGAACAAGAGACATGCCCGTTGGATGGAGTTCATAGAGACTTTCCCATATGTCATCAAATACATGCAAGGTAAAGAGAACGCAATAGCTAATGCTGATGCACTATTAAGAAGGTACGCCTTACTTTTGACTTTAGATGCGAAGTTGCTAGGTTTTGAATGCGTTAAGAATTTGTATGTTGATGATGATTATTTTAGAGAGATCTTTACCGCATGTGAGAAATCTAGTGATAGAAAATTCTATAGGCATGATAGATTTTTATTTCGGGAGAATAAATTGTGTGCCTAATTGTTTCATGCGTGATCTTTTGTTGTTGAAGTCTCATGGAGGGGGTTTAATGGGGCATTTTGGAATGGCCAATACTTTATCTACCTTGAATGAACATTTTTTTTGGCCTCATATGAAATGTGATGTAGAACGTGTTTGTGCTAAATGTGTTACATGCAGACAAGCCAAGTCTATAGTCCAACCACATGGTTTATACATGCCTTTGCCTTTTCCTACATCACATTGGATAGACATATCTATGGATTTTGTGTTAGGATTTTCTAGGAGTAAACGTGGTCATGATTCTATTTTTATGGTTGTTGATAGATTTTCTAAACTGGTGCATTTTATACCATGTTCTAAATTAAATGATGCATCTCATATAGCTGATTCGTTCTTTAAAGAAATTGTGCGTTTGCATGGTATTCCTAGAACCATTGTTTCAGATAGATATGCAAAATTTTGAGCTACTTTTGGAAGACTTTGTGGTGTAAGTTAGGTACTAAATTATTATATTCTATTACTTTTCATCCACAAACTGATGGTCAAATCGAAGTAGTAAATAGGACATTGTCTACCTTGATGAGGGCGATTATAAAGAAGAATATTAAAACTTGGGAAGAATGTTTGCCACATGTTGAATTTGCATATAATAGGTCTGTGCATTCCTACAACTCAATTTTCTCCATTTGAAGTTGCATATGGTTTTTATCCTTTAACTTCCATGGATTTTATTCCTTTACCTATTCATGAGCATACAAACATTGATGGGAAAAAGAAAGCTGATTTTGTGAAGTAAATACAGAAAAAAGCTAGAGCAAACATAGAGAGGATAACCGAGCAATATGCCAAAAAAGACTACAAGGGTCGAAAGAAGGTTATTTTCGAGCCTGGAGATTGGGTATGGTTGCACATGAGGAAAGAGAGGTTTCCAGCTCAAAGGCGTTCTAAGTTACTTCCAAGAGGAGAAGGTCTATTTCAAGTTTTGGAATGCATCGGTGACAATGCATATAAATTGGACTTACCTGGTGAGTATAAAGTAAGTTCTTCATTTAATGTTGCTTATTTAAGTCCTTTTGATGTAGGTGATGAATTGGATTTGAGGACAAATTCTTTTCAAGAGGAGGAGAATGATAGGAATCGTGTCGAGATCATGTTGGATCCAATTAGAGTGCTGGAGGGTCCCATGACTTGATCGAGGGCCAAGAAGTTCAAGGAAGTCCTCAATGGACTTATCCAAGAGGTCCGGGAGCGAGAGGCATTGAAGAGACCAGTTGAAGGAGCAGATCCCGAGAATAAGTGGAGGATGTTGATTTTGGCTGAAGACCTGCGAGCATCAACCGTGAGTGGAGGGGTTGTGGCTCGGGTCCCAGATCAAGAAGAGAGCGCCGATTGTCGGATTGTGGCTACGAAGGGGTTCGCTAGTTCGAAAGTCGGGAGCATGGTCACGGATAATCACACAAGTCATGGGTAATGTGCCATGTCAGCACACATGGAGCTGCGGGTGACGTGTCCGTGGGCGAGGTTGTGGATATTTTCTGTATTTTTAGATTTTTATATATTTTTGGATTTTAGGCTTATTTTTGTTTCCTATTTGGTTTGGAAGTTTAATACGGCCTTTTATTATTTTTTCCAACCTATATAAGGATTTGTAAATGTTATTTTGGACAGATTACTCATTCATTATTTCTGAAATAACATGAGTTATTATTTTCTCTCTAGAGAATTTATCCGAGTTTCATAATACACCGTTAGATTCAATTGACTTATCAAATGGATCCAACATCCCCATTTGTGGCGTCTACATGTCCAATCCAAGTTGATTTTTCCATTTGATAGCGTGATACTGATTCAATTAATTCGTTATTCAACATCGTTGTGAGCCTAGGGTTTGGTCAATCCATCCGTTCCGTTCGTGTAACCTGATACTCCTAGGAAAACAACTGATGTTTTTGTCGTTGTGCCAGCGAGGATCGCATCACCATGTCCATGTATTCTATTAAGTTGAAGTTGTAGCCATTTGATACGGGATGGAAGAACTTGAAGATATGACCTCTGCAACTTGTTCCAAAAAACTTTGATGTTTGGTTCGTGCTAGTCTTTGATCCTAAAAGAGGTTCGGATTTAAAGATAAATCCATTTCAAGAGGAGGGGAATGATGCGATCCTCAATGGGGTGGTATTTGATGCAGTTCAAGTGTTCATGGGTTCAATTACAAAATCCAGAGCTGAGAAATTAAATGGAGTATTAATTGGGCTTATTCAAGAATTATCGATCCCAAAGCTATCTAAGGGGCCCATTGAAGAAGTTGGACCAGCCGCGGCTGAAAAGCCTAGTTAGATAAATCTAATTTTCTATAATATTTAAGAGTCCTATTTTGATTAGGAGAGTTTATTTTATTATTTATTTAGTAATTTTCAGAATTATTAGGTGTTAGAATTAGAGTTTCTTTATTTTTGGCAGATTTATTTCCTCAGCAGATTTATTTCCTTATTTTCTAGAATTCTATTTAGGAAACTTATTCTCTAGCATCCCTATATAAGGGGGGGGGGGTATGTGAACGAAATGGAACATCCTTTGATTAATAAATTTTGTGAGTTTTTCCCTCTAGATATTCTATCTGAATTTCACGAGAAGTGACGTGAGTTCGAACCTAGACTTATCAAGCAGATTTATCACCTCTATTTATGGTGCCATCACTTTTATTCTGATGTTCTTATTTTCAATTACAGTAGGGTTGTTAGGTTTCATATATCTACACTTCATCTGCGTTGTGAAATTCGGGTTGAAGAATTCCATCAGTTATCCTATTGTAACTTGATACTCCTGGGGTAGATTCCCATCGTCACCAATCTGTCGGCGAGGATCGCATTAAGTGGTATCAAAGCTACGACTTTATATCAGGTTCCAATCTATCTATCTTAATTTTCTGTATTTAGTTTTCGAAAAAAAATGAAATCAGCAACAAAAAAAGAGAAGAGAAGCTGATATAAAAAAAGTGCTAAAGAAAAAAAACGAAAAAAAAGAATAAGACCAAAAAAATTGATTTGAAAAAAAAAGATTCTACTTTTTTTTGTTGAATTTCGTATTTGATCTTCTTTTAGTGTTATTTAAATTGTTATTACTCGTAGTAGAGTAAAAAAAATTCGTCCGAAAAAAAAGCTCATTGAAAAAAAAAATTATACTGTTTTTCTTTATTCAATTTTGTAATTAATCTTTCTTTTAGTATTACTCCAGCTATTATTACTTGTATTTGAGAGAAAAGTGCAAAAAAAAAGAAAAAAAAGAAAGTTCCAAAAAAAAGGGGACGAAAAAAAAGGAGTTCCAAAAAAAAAATAAAAAAAAAATGTCTGGAGGATTTAGTGGTGGAATGGTTCCAAAGCTGATCGGAATTGAGAGTCTTATATTCCTTCTTTCCATGGAACGAGTGACCCTGATCTTTATCAGGATTGGGAGAGACAAATAGAGTTAATATTTGATTGTCATTGTTATCCTTAGCGGAAGACGGTCAAGATAGTAGCTAGTGGATTTTGTGATGAAGTTCTCACCTAGTGGAGAGCCAGTAGATACATGGGAGGTAATGAAGGGGGTGTTGAGAAGGCATCATGTGCCTTATTCCTACCTTCGAGAGCTGGAGATTAAGCTAGAGCACCAGAGACAAGGGAGAAGCAGCCTAGATGACTACTTCACAGAATTGATGGAAACCATGAGACGAGCTGATGTGGAGGAATATCCAGAGGATATAATGGATAGATTTCTAGCTGGTCTACGAAGGGCAATCTGTGAAAGGGTAGCATTATGGAACTATAAAGAGTTGGAGAACATGATGCAATACGCCATTCAGGTGGAAAAGCGGCTCGAGATGAGATAAAAAGAGAGGGTAGTGGAGGAGCCTAGTTAGGAAATAGTTGTGTTCAACACCAACGAGTTGGAGACGACAACTGTAGAAGAATCAGTTTTTGAGAAATCCATGGTGGATGAATGAACGTTTCGGAGTTTGGAGGTCAAGAGTGTAGACGATGATGCCAACATGGATGAAACAATGATGGAGTTGCAACCATGTACACAAACGGAGGGTGAGATCATTTTGGGAGTGGATGTAGCACAAATGGATCCTTTGCAAATGAACATGGAAGATCTACTGATTCCTAGCATTTTATGTCAACAACGTTCTTTTGATGTCTTTATCTTACAGGTTGCCAAAGATGTGCCACATGATATTGACGTGCCACCAGACTTATTTGTGGTTCCCATGTAATGCGAATCGTGTCAAGATCATGTCGGATCCAGTTAGAGTGCCGAAGGGTCCCGTGACTCGATTGAGGGCCAAGAAGTTCAAGGAAGTCCTCAATGGACTTAACCAAGAGGTCCAGGAGCGAGAGACATTGAAGAGACCAGTCGAAGGAGCTGATCGCAAGCACAAGTGGAAGATGTTGATTTCAGCTGAAGACCTATGAGCATCAGTCACGAGTGCAAGGGTCGCGGCTCGGGTCACGGATCGAGAAGAGGGCACCGATTGCCAAATCATGACTGCGAGGTACTTCACCAGTGTAAAAGCTACGAGCAAGATCGCGGATAATCACACAGGTCATGGGTAACGGGCCATGTCAGCACATGTGGAGCCACAGGCGGAGCTGTGGGTGACGTGTCCGCGGGTGAGGTCGCGGATATTTTCCGTATTTTTGGATGTTTATGTATTTTCAGATTTTGGGTTTATTTTAGTTTCCTATTTGGTTCAGAACTTTAATAGGGCCTTTTATTATTTTGACCAACCTATATAAGGATTTGTAAAGATTATTTTGGATAGATTATTCATTTATTATTTCTGAAATAACGTGAGTTAATATTTTCTCTCTGGAGAATTTATCCGACTTTCACAATACACTGTGACATTCAATCAACTTATCAAACGGATCCAACATCCCCGTTTATGGTGTCTACATATCTAATCCAAGTTCATGTTTCCATTCGATAGTGGGTTACAAATTCAATTAATTCATGGTTCAACATCGTTGTGAGGCTAGGGTTTGGACAATCCGTCCGTTCCATTCGTGTCACCTGATACTCCTGGGAAAACAACTATTATCTTTGTCATTGTGCCGGTAAGGATCACATCAAGTGTTATCAAAGCCTCGGGTTAGTATTAGGTTCCATCTATCTGTCATTAATCCATTGTTCTTAATTTTTGTTCTCGCCAAATATAAAAATAAAAGAAAAAAGAAAGAAATCAGCGACGCTGATCTTAAAACTGTTAGTGTTTTCATTACTTTTAGTATTTTTATTTGGGTTGTTTGGGATGCGTATATAGCTTGGAGAGAAGTTGAATTTTTTTTTGGAAATTTTCAGAATTTTCGGTAAATTTTTCGGCACATCCATTTTGGTGAATTTTGATACAGTTGATTGGATTCAATCGATGATTGTGATTCTAGTAATGAAAACATTTTGGGTGAATTTTGATACAGTTGATTGGATTCAATCGATAGTATTTCACCCAAAATGAATACCCCGAAATATTTTACAAGGTTTTACTCGACTTATGTTGCCTGAGGGTAATCTAGGAAAGAAGTTGAGTCCTTAAAGGATTCAAATAAAGGAAAATCGCAGCCGGGGGAAATCTGTTAAATTTATTTGGTCAAAAATTATTTTAAAAATATGCTCTGATATTTTTCTCGGGCTGATAGATAATATTTCAAGGATCGTGCCAAACTTTGAATATTCCAATTTTGAGTCCAAATGAACACTTGGTACAATTTTAAACTAAAAGGTAATAGATTTGGATAACTAAGGCACATCCGTCATTATCTAATTTTTTTTCGAAATATTATCGTATTCGTAATTATCCTATTCTTTTTCTATCATTATCCTATTCCATCATCATCCTCTTTCTTTTATTCGTTATTATCCTATTTATTTTTCTTCTATAAATAGGAGGTTAAGGTTTCATTTTTCATTCATTTTCAAAATCGAAATGCCGAGCAGCTTCTAAAGAAGGTACAACTCTAGTTTCCTATTTCATTTTCGAAATAGTCATTTTGAAGGTGTCAACGCGTAGATCACGAATACGTGATTGAAATGATGACACGACGGACGATCACGATGGAAAATCGTCGTGACCGCCGCCAAAAGTCGCCACCACCCTTCAAATAGGTGACTCTTTCAGGTCGCCGAATCAAAAAGTGTCTTTAGGGTTGTATGTTTTATGTATATTTATATACATTTTCCATGTTGTTACTTTTTAATTTCGGGTATATTTTGAGTATCCGATTATTAAATTGTAGTCTTTTTCAGATCTATCCTTCGTGGATAGCTCTATCGTAATTTTAAGCTCAAAAGTTATTTCGTGTCAAAATATAGTATTTTGATGACCCGGGTGCTGTGTATTAAGATAGTAGATTTTATAATATTTACTTCATGGCTAAGAAAGGTTAGATTTTGACCTAATGGTAGTCTTTCATCGAAACTAAGTTGTCGGATAATCTTGTAGGCTCAGAAGGAGACTTCTAGTTGAGACCAGAATCAGAATCTAGATCTAACTATCCAAATCAGATTACCAGGTGGGTTTTTATTATATAAAAATATGTTTCGGGTTATTAATCCCTGATATTTATAAAATGAATATGATTGAATATCCAACTCATGACTGTATTTGATGTGCTCTCCTGACTCATGTAAGTCTTACTACTATTTTTGGTGACGAAACTACAATGGTTCACGATATCGAGCCCCAAGCAAACAGGGCAGTGTCCAACCTTAAGCAGCCGGGTTGTGTAAAAGAACCGACTCACCGTAAGCGTTCTAGGGGAGAGTGGCGCGCAATGATGGAACTAAAATGATTTAGTATACATGGAATTCCCAAATTTTCTGTTTTGAAAGCTTTCAATGATATGCTTAAAATATGATTGGATATTCTGTTTTATAAAACGATTGTGAAGGTTTTTCTCAAAAGTACCCACTGATTGCATTAGTACTCACGCCCAAATCTTTTCAAATATTTTCAGGATGAGCTGCGGGATGGTGGATGGCTGTGCTAAGGCTGAAGGGCTATCATTTGATGTATATGTTTCCTTTTCCGCTATGGAGTCTAACTGAGAACATGCTTCCTTTTGAGTCTGAATAAATGCGCTACGTTCTTTCTGCTTACTCTGATTATTGCTACGGAGTGTTCGGTTCTCCGAATCCCGTTTTCTTTACTGTTATGGAGTGTTCGGTTCTCCGAATCCCATTTTCTTTACTGCTATGGAGTGTTCGGTTCTCCGAATCCCGTTTTCTTTACTGTTATGGAGTGTTCGGTTCTCCGAATCCCATTTTCTTTATTATTACGGAGTGTTCGGTTCTCTGAATCTCGTTTACTTTCTGTTCCTGACAGGCGAAAGCCTGACATTTATTTACTTTCCTTATTCAGACAGGCGCAAGCCTGGCTTTACATTACTTTCCATGTCAAGGCAAAAGCCTGACTTTATATTGCTTTCACGACAGGCGGGAGCCTGGCATGTCTTTACTTCAAGTATTTGGACAGACATCAGTCTGGCCTTTTTCTTGCCTAATCTATAAACAGTTAACCTTTGAACTGTTATTATTTACATTGAAGTTTGCCTTCGTTATTCTTTTCTTGGGTTCATCCTAAGAGTCATGGTATCTGGTTTGAGTCATTTCATACGCTTTAAAAGCGTGGATTGATCAATTTTATAGAGGTTATGCTGCCCAAATTTTTGGGGCACTAACCATTTTTCTTTGATTGCTTCTGTTCAACAACCCCTTCCCCCTTTTCCCCAAGTAGCGCACCGGTCCCCTGCCCTTCTCCCGGGATCGGGGCGTTACAGAGTGGTATCAGAGCAGGTTGCAACCCTGTTGGCCTGTCATATTGTTGATTGAGTTTAGTTCTCAGTGTAGTCTCTTAATTGATTGTCTGATAGCCCTAGCACGTCTCCTGCACCGCAGTCATCTTCTTGAAAAAGAAAGGTATGTGAGTTAAAATGTTTTTGAGATTCAATTATGATTACTAAATTAAAAAAAAAAGGATGTGGAGGGTATTTATGAAAACGCGTGCCAATGATGGTTTTAAACGAATAATGGTATCATTTTGGGACTATGTGTCCATATGATGATGGTTATGAATGAAAGGGACTTATGTCTATGATGGTAAAATTATGGGACTTTGTGCCCAAATTGTATTGAATGATTATTTTGAATGTGACTATATGTCCATTATGTTTGAAATGAAAAGTGATGTTTTGTTCGGGATTATATGTCTGTGATATGTTTTTAAAGAAAGTGTGATGATAGCAATCAATGCCCTACGGTTAGAAATGTTATAATGTGTAAGTGATTAGAAATGTGATGATGTTAAAGTGATGGGAACCCAGAATGCTCATGCAGATGGAATGTGAACATAAAATGATTTGATTGAGAATGTAGATGAACATAGCTAGCTGTGATTTATTCACAAGATTGGATTTTAAGTTGATGGTTGTTAAGCTTCTTATGGAACATAGGTTGATTAAGTTTTTTTCCACGTTCAGGATTATGAGCCCACATGGATTGGTTCCACTGAAATGTGTCAATTTGTTATGATGTGAAATTTCAAAAGAATGTGTTATGTCATGTTTGGATTTAATCCTACATGAAAGAGGGTTCACGACAAGACCGTGGTTCGTCTATGGTTTTAATGGGATGTCTGGGACATCTGGATTCCGGTTCAACCGAGAATCTGATGAATGATTATAAAGAACAGATTAACTAAGAAGGTGAGAACAATTATATAATGCCTTGTAGTCTTGAATGTAGAAAGAACTTAGAATGGATAAGTATATTCTTTTAGATGGCTTGAGTTATATGGATTTCTAGGAAATGCAGTTTGCGTGTATATGCATTTGAGGAGCATGTTGGCAGAATTTTAAATGTTGATGAAGAATCGTGAATGATAGATCCGTTCTCGCTACACCTGCCTCTATATGTTTCTGATCGAGGAGCAAGGACAAGTTCGAGAGTGGATGTCTAAAGTTTAGAGTGACACATACGATGATCGAGATAATATGCTTTTATTCAGGTGGATCGATATCTATTCTCTCTCTCTCTCTCTCTCTCTCTTTTCTCGACTTAAAGGATGATGCTAAAGAATATTCGAAGAAAGATGCAGAGAAGAACATATGAAGAGTTATGTGCATCAAGTTAAAGTGGACCAAGGCAGAGTATACGTCTTAGTAAGATTTGTGACCTGAGATAAATAGATTTTTAGCTAGGAATGATGAGGTAGCTTATAAACTAGTCATATTGCTGATTTCAGCTAAGGTTCATAAAGTGATTGATGTCTTAATGTTGAGGAAGTGTAAGTTGAATCCTAAACACGTTATAAAGAATGCGGAGATATTCCTGAACCGGAATTTTTCTTATGAAGAAAGACCAGATGCTATTCTTGACCGAGGGGTCCAAGAATTACGGATCAAACAGATATCACTGGTGAAAGTCCTATGGAATATCCATGGGAGAGATGAAGCTACATGGGAGCTTGAAAGTTAAATCAATGAAATGTGCCCTAATTTACCCTATAGAAGTACGCAAATTTCGGGACGAAATTTTTATTAAGGGGGGTAGAATGTAATACCCCGAAATATTTTAGAAGGTTTTACTCGACTTATGTTGCCTGAGGTGTAATCTAGGAAAGAAGTTGGGTCCTTAAAGGATTCAAATAAAGGAAAATCGCAGCCGGGGGAAATCTGTTAAATTTATTTGGTCAAAAATTGTTTTAAAAATATGCTCTAATATTTTTCTCGGGCTGATAGATAATATTTCAAGGATCGTGCCAAACTTTGAATATTCCAATTTTGAGTCCAAATGAACACTTGGTACAATTTTAAACTAAAAGGTAATAGATTTGGATAACTAAGGCACATACGTCATTATCTAATTTTTTTTCGAAATATTATCCTATTCGTAATTATCCTATTCTTTTTCTATCATTATCCTATTCCATCATTATCCTCTTTCTTTTATTTGTTATTATCCTATTTATTTTTCCTCTATAAATAGGAGGTTAAGGTTTCATTTTTCATTCATTTTCAAATCGAAACGCCGATCAGCTTCTAAAGAAGGTACACTCTAGTTTCCTATTTCATTTTTGAAATAGTTATTTTGAAGGTGTCAACGCGTAGATCACAAATACGTGATTGAAATGATGACCCGACGGACGATCACGATGGAAAATCGTCGTGACCGCCGCCAAAAGTCGCCACCACCCTTTAAATAGGTGACTGTTTCAGGTCGCTGAATCAAAAAGTGTCTTTAGAGTTTTATTTTCTATGTATATTTATATACATTTTCCATGTTGTCACTTTTTAATTTCGGGTATATTTTGAGTATCCGATTATTAAATTGTAGTCTTTTTCAGATCTATCCTTCGTGGATAACTCTATCGTATTTTTAAGCTCAAAATTTGTTCCATGTCAAAATATAGTATTTTTATTTAAAGTTTCATATTTTTCCAATGGGCGGATCTTGCGGTATGAATTTATTTGTACCGAGTTAATTTTAGGATACAGGTTTGACCACCCCGTATGTCAAAACTTCCAAAAGGGTTTTTCTTTTTAAAAATGCCCTGAGTAAAGTTCCCTTAAGAGTCAAAATATTTTGATGACCCGGGTGCTGTGTATTAAGATAGTAAATTTTATAATATTTACTTCATGGCTAAGAAAGGTTAGATTTTGACCTAATGGTAGTCTTTCATTGAAACTAAGTTATCGGATAATCTTGTAGGCTCAGAAGAAGGAGACTACTAGTTGAGACCAGAATCAGAATCTAGATCTAGCTGTCCAGATCAGATTACCAGGTGGGTTTTTATTATATAAAAATATGTTTCGGGTAATGAAGCCCTGATATTTATAAAATGAATATGATTGAATATCCAACTCATGACTGTATTTGATGTGCTCTCCTGACTCATGTAAGTCTTACTACTGTTTTTGGTGACGAAACTACAATGGTTCACGATATCGAGCCCCAAGCAAACAGGGCAGTGTCCAACCTTAAGCAGCCGGGTTGTGTACACGAACCGACTCACCGTAAGCGTTCTAGAGGAGAGTGGCGCGCAATGATGGAACTAAAATGATTTAGTATACATGGAATTCCCAAATTTTCTGTTTTGAAAGCTTTCAATGATATTCTTAAAATATGATTGGATATTCTGTTTTATAAAATGATTGTGAAGGTTTTTCTCAAAAGTACCCACTGATTGCATTAGTACTCACACCCAAATCTTTTCAAATATTTTCAGGATGAGCTGCGGGATGGTGGACGGCTGTGCTAAGGCTGAAGGGCTATCATTTGATGTATATGTTTCATTTTCCGCTATGGAGTCTAACTGAGAACATACTTCCTTTTGAGTCTGAATAAATGCGCTATGTTCTTTCCGCTTACTCTGATTATTGCTACGGAGTGTTCAGTTCTCCGAATCCCGTTTTCTTTACTGTTATGGAGTGTTCGGTTCTCCGAATCCCATTTTCTTTACTGCTCTGGAGTGTTCGGTTCTCCGAATCCCATTTTCTTTACTGTTATGGAGTGTTCGGTGCTCCGAATCCCATTTTCGTTATTGTTACAGAGTGTTCGGTTCTCCGAATCCCGTTTACTTTCTATTCCTGACAGGCAAAAGCCTGGCATTTATTTACTTTCCTTATTCAGACAGGCGCAAGCCTGGCTTTACATTACTTTCCATGTCAAGGCAAAAGCCTGGCTTTATATTGCTTTCACGACAGGCGGGAGCCTGGCAGCTCTTTACTTCAAGTATTTGGACAGACATCAGTTTGGCCTTTTTCATGCCTAATCTATTAACAGTTAACCTTTGAACGGTTATTATTTACATTGAAGTTTGCTTTTGTTATTCTTTTCTTGGGTTCATCCTAAGAGTCATGGTATCTGGTTTGAGTCATTTCATACGCTTTAAAAGCGTGGATTGATCAATTTTATAGAGGTTATGCTGCCAAAATTTTTGGGGCACTAACCATGTTTCTTTGATTGCTTTTGTTCAACAACCCCTTCCCCCTTTCTCCCAAGTAGCGCACCGGTCCCCTACCCTTCTCCCGGGATCGGGGCGTTACAACCTGTCCATTGATACTTGGCGTGAGATGAAATATGTTATGAGGGGATGATTCATTCCTGTCTATTACGAAAGAGAGCTCAAGATGAAGCTTAACAAATTAAGCAAGGCACGCGTTCCATAGAAGAATATCACAAAGAGCTAGAAACAGCTCTAAATCGTGTGAGAAAAGAGGAGACCCTCGATGCTACTATCATTCGGTACATCGAAGGCATGAAGCTATACATTGCGTGTGAAGTCGAGCTCAAAGAGTTCACCAGTGTAGAAGAGATGGTGCATTACGCATCGATTGTGGAAAGACAGCTCTGAGAAGGCCGCCCATCATACTGCAACACCTATATAGCCTAATTGGACTATAGGTATGCATCTCATATCATCTTCTACACTTTCTATTGAGCCTACATGACCCCGAGGTCAGTCCGGACCGCCCGAGCAGCGTTTCAACCGTTCTACACCGCAATCCAGCCTTAGATCCGAGTCTACACCGGCGCCACCTATGAGGCCGATCTACACACGACCCAATCAGCCTAATGTGACACCGAATATAGCCCCTAATCGCTCGAGATATCCAGTGCCATAAATGCTAAGGCTGGGGCCACTTTCAAGCCCAGTGTCCAAACCGGTGTGTTCTGTTCATCACCAAACAGAATGAGATCAAGTCAGCTAGTGAGGACGAGGATCAGCCCCTAGGTGACATTAAAAGTTAGGAAAAGACGCCCTCAGTTGAACAAGATGAAGAAGAACTTGAGATTTCTCAGGTCAGTCTTGTTTCTATCCGCAGTCTAAGCATCACTTGAGATGAAGAGCAACCAGATCAACGTGAAAACATCTTCTACACGAGAGTTGCCATCCAAGACAGTGGGAGCGTGATTAATGCCATCACCCAGTATGCCGTTGATAAACTTGTTCTAGCCCCAATGAAGCATCCAAAGCCATACAAACTATAGTAGCTTACAGACCGAGGCGAGATCAGAGTCCTATACCAGGTAAGTGTCGAATTCTCTATTGGTCAATTTTCTAACATTGTTATTTGTGATATTATTCCTATGGATGCAGCGCATATACTATTAGGTAGACCATGGCAGTTCAACAAATAAGCGATTCACGATGGTTTCGCGAACACTTATACAGTGACACAAAATAGGTGAAAAACAACATTGAAGTCACTTTTCCCTAAAGCCGTTGCTGAGGATCAACAACTTATGCAAGAGAGATTTAAAGCAAAGAGAGCAAAGGAGGCCGCAGCCATAGGCTAAACATCTGCCGCTGATGGTAAGCTCACGGCTGAGAGTTCCACGAAGGCCACCGCCTCTTCCACCTCCAATACAGCTCCAAAATAGCCCTCTAACGATTCCTTAGTGCGTGAAAAATCATTTGGAACAGGTGTAAATAAAGACAAAAATCACATCCTTTTTATTTCTGTAAAAAAGCATTGAAAAAACATTGAAAACAGGTTTACCGTTTGTTCTTTTATCTTATAAGAGCAATACTACTAACGAGCTTTCTTTGCCTAGTGTTGTGCAGCCCCTTATGGACGAGCATGCGGATGTATTCCCGGAAGAGATTCTAAGTGGATTGCCTCTAGTTCGAGGGATCGAGCACCAGATTAATTCCCAGCCCGGTACCGTGTTACCTAACCGAACAACCTATAGGACGTCGCCCGAGGAGACCAAGGAAATCGATAGATAAGTGAAAGAGCTGTTGGAGAAGAAGCATATCCGTGAGTTGATGAGCCCCTGCGCAGTTCAAGTCATTCTAGTACCAAAGAAGAACAACGAGTGGGGAATGTGCATGGACTGCCGCGCCATCAACAAAATAACAGTGAAGTATCGATTCCCTAACCCTAGACTAGATGACATGTTAGATGAGTTATCCATACCTAAAATCTTTTTTAAAATTAATTTGCGTTCTGGATACTTTCAATTTAGATTGCATGAAGGGGATGAGTGGAAAATAACTTTTAAGACTAAGCATGGTTTTTGTGAATGATTAGTTATGCCTTTTGGACTCACTAATGCACCTAGCACATTTATGTGATTAATGAACCATGTTCTGCGTGATGTAATTGGCAAATTTATGGTTGTTTATTTTGATGATATCTTAATTTATAGTCACAATGCACAGGCGCACTTAGAACACCTCAGACGTATATTTCTATTGTTGAGAGATGCGAAACTTTATAGGAATATGTCTAAGGGTTCATTCTATTTAGATAAAGTAATTTTCTTAGGATTTGTCATGAGTATTCGAGGTATTGAGGTTAACCGTTCCATAATCAAGGCGATTAAGGAATGCTAATGCCCAAAACCGCGTCTGAAGTTGGGTCTTTTCATGGTTTAGCTAGTTTTTATCATTGTTTTGTGCATGATTTCTCTAGTATAGTCGTCCTTTTTAATGAGCTAAGTAAGAAAGACCGCAAGTTTGAATGGGGTAAAACACAAGAAGATGCATTTAATCGTTTAAAGCATTTATTATGTCACACACCTGTTTTGTGTTTACCGAATTTTGATAAGATTTTTGAGATTGAATGTGATGCCTCGGGCATAGAGATTGGTACTGTTTTGATGTAGGAATGATGTCCAGTCACTTACTTTAGTTAGAAATTGAATGGTGTAGATCTACGTTATTCCACTTATGACAAAGAATTGTATGCATTGAAGAGATCGTTGGAGACATGGCAGCATTAACTTTGGCCCAAGGAGTTCGTGATTCACACGGAGCATGAGAGTTTAAAGCATATAAATGGGTAGAAAAATTTGAACAAGAGACATGCGAGATGGGTCGAGTTCATCGAGTCCTTTTCGTACGTAATCAAGTACAAAAAAGGAGAAGAGAACGTCAGGGCCGATGCATTGTCTAGAAGGTACGTAATTTTGAACTTAATGCATGCTAAGATACTAGGTTTTGATTCCATCAAATCATTGTATGAAGTCGATGCCTATTTTAGCCCCATCTATGCTTCATGTAGTTCTAAGTCACGTGTTATTGATGGTTATTATGTGCATGATGGGTTCTTATTTAAAGAGTCTCAATTATGCATTCCTGATTATTCTGTGCATGAGCTAATTATGTTAGAATCGTATGCGGGGGGTTTGATGGGTCACTTCGGTGTGAATAAAATGTTAAACTTTCTGCATGAACACTTTATTGGCCGCATATGAGACGTGATGTTGAGAGTGTGTGTAGTAGATACATTACATGTCCTAGGTCTAAATCTACTTCGCACCCATTTGGATTATACATGCCCTTAGCCGCTCCTAGTTCTCCTTAGATTGATTTATCTATAGATTTTATTTTGAGATTGCCTAGGTCTAGGTCGGGTAAGGATTCCGTGTTTGTAGTGGTTGATCAGTTCTCCAAAATGGCACATTCTATTGCATGCCGTAAAATTGACGATGCAATGCAAATCGCCAATTTGTTTTTTGTGCATAGTGTTAGATTGCATGGTATTGCTAGAACTATTATTAGTGATAGGGATTCCAAGTTTCTTGGTCATTTTTGACGTGTGCTATGGGATAAGTTATGAACTAAGTTATTGTTTTCTACTGCATGTCATCTACAAACTGATGGTTAAACTGAGGTTGTGAATCGTACATTAGGAATGTTGCTTAGGTCTTTGATTAAAAACAACTTAAAGTTATGGGAAGAATGTTTACCTTATGCTGAGTTTGTTTATAATCGTGTTATTCATTCTTCTACTAACATGTTTCATTTTGAGGTTGTTTATGGCTTTAATCCACTTATACCCACTGATTTGATACCTTTACCCGTTGAGCAACTAACGAGTATTAAAGGTTTGAGACGAACTGAACAAGTTAAGGAGATGCATGAAAGAGTGCGTGCTCGTATTGAGCACAAAGGCAAGCACATGGCCGAAGCAAGGAATTTACGGCGTAAGAATGTTGTATTTCAACCCTATGATCGCGTTTGGATTCATCTAAGTCCCGGACGATTCCCTAACTTGAGGAAATCTGTAATGGCCCGGTCCTGAGAATAAGGACGGGGTTGTTGTGTGTAAAAACAGCAGGAAAAAGGTAGGATAGTTGGAAATTCAGGGGGGTGTTTCTAAAATCAAACTAAGTTAGAGCCTTAAAAATTTAGGCAACTTAACTTTATGACTTGGATGAATTCTTATTTTCAACGAATCAAGGAGTCAAAGGGTTTAGTCAATTCAAAGGAATGCCTAATCATGGGCCAATCAAAATTTAAACAGAATCCAATGATTAGCAAGTAGGTTTTTTACTCTTTAAGTAAACAAGACCTCATCATAGGTCACAACAGCTAAGACCCATCAACAGGTCAGAGGCAAGTAAATTAAGATGTCCCATTCATAGGATGAAATAAGAAAGCAACTTAAGACTAACTGGAAGATAAACGGAAACATGCTTGAACAATAACGCCCCTTCATAGGCGAACAATAATAATAAGCATGCAAAACCCATTCATAGGTCAACTGAAAATGAATAGATACCAAAATGCTCAATAAGTACGACTTTTTAAATAGCTCGGAATCAATAAAGGAATAATTGGTATGTCAAAAGAACATGCTTCTTCTTCTTCTCAAAGACTTTATTGATGTTTAGAAATCATATAGTTTAAGACATGCTATTATCAAGAATCAAATCTCCTATACCTAGACTAATACTAACGTCAGAGTATTGAGTAGAAACATAGCGGAAGAAAATCATGTAACCAGATAGAACAGCAATTCAGACAACCTCATAAGCAGCACATCACCGGCCTCAGCATCTCAACCTGAAAAATATTTGAAAAGGAGGGCGTGAGCACTAGTGTACTCAGTGGGGTTTTACGAGAAAACTTCCTTGATAAACTTTAGAAATATCCAATTCATAACTAGCGGTATATGGAGAGCAAAACACAAAAGCTCTCTTCATATCTGTAAAAACCTTTTACTTCTTTTCCTGGCCCCCTTTCTGCTCAAACCTGATGTCTACTGCACCCTGAGGCATACCTTAGAATAAGAGAGGGGCTACTTCAAATATCCTCCTGATTATGCGAGGGGGTTACCCAGCAGTGACTCTCTTTAACCTTATCATAGATTCAACTTTAGTTACATGAATGCCACAATATGATAATGATATGAAACTGTTCTTTGAGGTCAATAACCTGCTTAGCAATAATTGAATCATAACATTTAATATCAAAACCTTAACCTTGAATCCTTAATACTTAATCCTCAATATTGAATTCTCACATTCAATCCTTAATATCAAAGCCTCAATGCTAAATCATGTTAGCATAAAACATAACCTATATTGAAACATCTAGATTGCATTCCTTAATACTTTAGCTTTAACTCCTATAAGGGATACAATAATCAACCTAAAAGGCACCATTTATCTCAATAACCTTTCTCAACAATAATATCGATGCAAAACTTAACTTATGATCATGTGTTGGGGTTTTTTCGAATTACGCCACCACAGGATCATTTGGTTATTCATTAATCCGTGTTCATGCAAATCATATTTTTATGTCACATGCATGTTTATCATGTTAAAAATTTTAACGATCCAAAATGACCGAAATATTTTGAGTATTTTTAGTAAATAATATTCTGAAAAAATTTGTTGCTTGCTCGAGTCCATAATGACTCAAAATTCTTTACAAAATAATTGATCTAGAACTTACTTCAATAAGTTCCACTTAAAAATTTGACAATAGCAAAATTTTTATTTCATAAAGAAATAATGTTCGATTTTCATTTATGAAAAATCGACTAACCTTGGAGTCTAAGGGTTTAGTCAAGTCGAAGGACTGCTTAATCATAGGTTAATCGAAATTTAAACAGAATCCAATGATTAGCAAGTAGAAATTTGACTCTTTAAATAAACAAGACCTCTTCATAGGTCACAACAGCTAAGATCTATCAATAGGTCAGAGGCAAGTAAATCAAGATGACCCATTCATAGGATGAAATAAGAAATTAACTTAAGACTAACTTGAAGATAAACGGAAAAATGCTTGAACAGTAAAGCCCCTTCATAGACGAACAATAATAATAAGCATGCAAAACCCATTCATAGGTCAACTGAAAATGAATAGATACCAAAATGCTCAATAAGTAAGACTTTTTAAATAACTCAGAATCAATAAATGAATAATTGGTATGTCAAAAGAACATGCCTCTTCTTCTTCTCAAAGACTTTATTGATTTTTAGAAATCATAGCATTTAAGACATGCTATTATCAAGAATCAAATCTCCTATATCAAGACTAATACTAACGTCAAAGTATTCAGCAGAAACATAGCAGAAGAAAATCATGTAACCAGATAGAGGGCAATTCAAACAACCCCACAAGCAGCACATCACCGGCCTCAGCATCTCAACCTAAAAAACATTTGAAAAAGAGGACGTGAGCACTAATGTACTCAATGGGGTTTTACGAGAAAACTTCTTTGATAAACTTTAGAAATATCCAATTCATAACTAGCGGTATATGGAGAGCAAAACGCAAAAGCTCTCTCTATATCCGCAAAACTCTTTTACTTGTTTTCCTGGCACCCTTCCTGGTTCAAACCTGATATCTACTGCATCCTGAGGCATGCCTTAGGATAAGAGAGGGGCTACTTCAAATATCCTCCTGAGTATGCGAGGAGGTTATCCAGTAGTGACTCTCTTCAACCTTATCATAGATTCAACTTTAGTGACACGAAGGTCACAACATGATAATGATATGAAACTGTTCTTTGAGCTCAATAACCTGCTTAGCAATAATTAAATCTTAACATTTAATATCAAAAACTTAACCTTGAATCCTTATTATTTAATCCTCAACATTGAATTCTCACATTCAATCCTTAATATCAAAGCCTCAATGCTATATCATGCTAGCATAAAACATAACCTAGATTGAAACATCTAGATTGCATTCCTTAATACTTTAGCCTCATCTCCTATAAGGAATACAATAAACAACCTAAAAGGTATCATTTATCTCAATAACCTTTCCCAATAATAATATCGATACAAACTTAACTTTTGATCATGTGTTAGGGTTTTTTCGAATCAAGCCACCATAGGATCATTTGGTAGTTCATTAATCCGTGTTCATGCAAATCATATTTTTATATCACATGCATGTTTATCACGTCAAGCACAAAACCATGCAAAATGAATCTAACGAAGTGGAATACATAGATCCGAATTACTTACAATTGACAGACGGTCTAAGGACAAGATTAAAGATCTAATCTTGCTGTTGAATGAATACATAATTGGCGCCCTTTTTCTTCAGAAAAATCCACCACTTCACAATTCTACTCGAAGATCTTCTGTTGTATTCCCGGACTGTATCTAGATTTAGAGTGGGCTGAAATCTACTAGATAGGTTTGTGAAATCTGTGGATAACTTTGAGAGACAAAGATGGGTGGATTATTAACTATGGAATTTTCACCCCCCCTTCCCCTTTTATAGGGAAGTGGGGGCGAAAATTACATCTCCAAACCCTACTGGGTTTGGGCCTCTATCTCAAGTTCAATATCCAGTCCACTATCAGTCAATTGGGCTACAACAGGAATCTAGAAGAATATTAAATTGGCCCACTAATTTATTTAATATCCAATATCCAATAAACTTAGGATATAATTAAAAAATTAAGTTTTACTTTTATTACACTAAAGAAGTAAAACTGACCTACCGATTTAATACATATTTACGAATATGCTTCCTCCTTTAGTCCAGCCATTCCCCGTGTTTAAGATATGATGTTCATTAATTAATTATGTCAGCCTCTGACAGCTATAATTAATTAACATCTAAAACCTTCAGTAGTACCATAGAAGCTTTACTCATGTATGGAATAAATTCCACCTGTAGGGTTTCAACATGAACTTGCGTTTCCTCAAGAGAACATCATCAATCTGGCACACCAGGACACGATGCTCATGCATATTGCTCGAGACATTATGCATACACTGTTATTACCAAAGATATCGAGTTTATTGATCTACGAAAAGATCTCACCCATTGATAAATCAAAGTAATAAATAATGCACATATATGCTCGCTAATATCACATGAGTTCAGAACCCGAACTCTGTGGATCTTTATTCTCTCACTATCTGGGTCAGAGACAAAGAATAGTATCATATCCTGATCCTCCTCAATACACTAACAAGTTTACTAGAATAATCAGTTAGTCAAGATAAACTAACTTATCAGATTATTCTACGGTGTACCGATGGTGTGTTCAGGACCATCTAAGCCGTGAGCTCTTTAATACATTACAAGGTTCTAATGATATGATCTTACCGTGTGACTCCCCACACCATATCATCTACAATGTGAGTATATGGAACATTGCATAGAACAATCATATAACATAATCGAAATGCAAATAGTGACTGCAATAACTTTCATTTCATATCATCACATCATTAGAAAAGTATACAAAGACAAGTCTTCTAGTATACAAAACTAACAATCTCCCACTTATACTTGAAGCATGTCTTTCAAGCATAAAAACTAACTAGCTAACTCTCCAATCAAAACTATCAACTCAAACCACGCTACCGGGTCTGCATCTCACTCTCATTTTCTCCATGTGACCATCAAAGGTCTTAGCTGACAGGCTCTTCGTGAATGGATCAGCCAGGTTGTCCTCTGATACAATCTTAACCACCGCCATGTCTCATCTCTTAATGATTTCTCGTATAAGATGGTACTTTCTCTCTATGTGTTTACTTGTCTTGTGGGCTCTAGGTTCATTCGAATGCACCAGAGTTATCATAGTATATCGTGATAGTCTTAGGCAAATCAGAAACTACGCCCAAGCCCACTAGGAACCCGCGGAGCCAGACAACCTCTTTTGTGGCCTCAGAGGCAGCTACATACTCGGCTTTCATGGTGGAATCTGCAATACATTTCTGCTTAATGCTCCTCCATGCGATGGCTCCATCTCCTAATGTAGACACATAGTCCGAGGTAGACTTACTCTGATCTTTGTCGGATTGAAAAATCTGAGTTTGTATAACTCAAAGGAACTAGACTATCACAGCGGAATACCAACATGTAATCTCGAGTCCTTTTAAGGTACTTGATAATGTTTTTAACCATAGTCCAGTGACCTTGTCTGGGTTATGTTGGAGTATGGAGCCTGGAAGGAAGTGAATCCTACCACGAGTTCGACGATCCTAACCGAATTTTGTTTAGGCTTCCGTACAAGTATTTTTTTGGGGGCCCATGCAGTTTAGGACTCGGTTGTTAGCATCTATATATTGCTATTCTCCCATTGTAAATTGTATCTGTTGGTTTTGTATACTAGAAGATTTGTCTTTTGTGTACTTTATTGATACTGATTTTATGATGATATAGAATAAATACAATTGCAGTCACTATTTGCATTTAAATTGTTATATTTATATGCATGTTCACTATACTTACATTGTAGATGATATGGTGTGGGTAAACACATGGTTAGATCATATCATCGGTTCCTTGTAATGCATTAAAAGGCTCACGGTTTAGATGGCACTGAACCTGCTATCGGTACGCCGTAGAATAATCTGATAGTTAGTTTATCTTGACTAACTGATTATTCTAATACACGGTCAAGTGTATTGAGGAAGATCTACTTAGGATTCTATTCTCTATTCTGACCTTAAATGAGAGAATAAGAATCCACAGAGTTCGGGTTCTTAACCCCTATATGTTGGCGGACATATACGTGTAGTGTTTGCAGCTTTGATTTATCAAAGGGTGAGATTCTTTCGTAGGATCAATAATCTCGATATCTTGGGTTGTGACATTTACACTTATGATGGGTTGTGTAATATGTAGGGGCACCGTGTCCTGGTGCGCCAGTTTGATGGTGTCCCCTTGAGGAAATGCAAGTTCATGCTGAAACCCTGCAGGTGGAATTTATTCCGTGCATGAGTAAAGCTTGTGTGGTACTACTCAAGGATAAGATATTAATTAATTATAGCTGTCAGAAGCTTACATAATTAATTAATGGGCATTATATCTTAAACGCGGGGAATGGCTGGACTAAAGGAGAAAGCATATTCAGAAATATGTATTAAATTGGTAGGTCAGTATTATTTCTTTAGTGGAATAAAAATAATACTTAATTTATTTAATAATATCCTAAGTTTATTGGATATTGGAAATTAAATAAATTAGCAGGCCAATTTAATATTCTTCTAGATCCCTGTTGTAGCCCAATATGACTTTAATGGACTGGAGATAGAAAAAAGGATAGAGGCCCAAACCCAGTAGGGTTGGGACACTGAAATTTCGACCACCTCCCCTATAAATAGGGAGGTGGGGGACGAAATTTTGAGAAGAATAATCAGCCCCTCTTGTGTTCTCTTTATCTCCACAGATTCCATACCGATCTAGTAGATTTCAGCCCACCCTAAAACTAGATTCAGTCCAGGAATACAACAGAAGATCAAGGAGTGGAATATCATTGTGGGGCGCCAATCATCATCATACACAACAACAAGATTAGATCTTTAATCTTGTCCTCCACCCGTCGTTTAATTTGTAAGTCGTTTTTCGATTCTATGTTTCCGCTTTAGTAGAATTATTTAAACCGGATTTGCATGTTAATTAAACTCGGTTAATTAAAACATATGAGATGCAGGAATTTATGATCTACATGACATTAGGATTAATGAACTTCCAATTAGATCCTGCGGTGGTTCAATTCTAAAAAACCCGAACAACTGGTATCAGAGCGGGTTTTGGCACTGTTCTAGATTTAATCCTAGGATTAATTCGAAATATATGTATAAATTTGATGAAATATTTATGTTGCTTATTTTTTTCAGATTTATATGTTGGTAATTTTCGAATGGTATGTTCAAAACTTGGATGAATTTTTGATGTAATTCGAAAATTCTAGTTTTGAGGTTTTATGTAATTTTCGAAAATCATAAATTAAATTTGGGATGATATTTGATGTTCTTCAAATTTTCAGATTTATTTTATGGTGGGTGTCGAAAATTTGGAGTTCAAAATTTTTGAATTTTGATGTATTAATTTCCCTAATTTGTTAATTAAAATTTTCGACACTATGTATTAAATTTGGATGGATTTTTAATCAACATTAAAATTTCCAGATTTAATTCTAGTGTGGTTCGAAAATCATGGTGATTAGAATTGGATTTGGTGATTTTTGATGTATATCAAAGATTGTCTAATTCTAATCTAGATAGGTTTGAAATTAGAATTTTAAATTTGGTAATTTTTGAAGTGGATCAAAATTTCCAAATTTATTTTTCTTATAATTTTCAAAACCTACACTATATTATTTGGAATAAGTTTTTTGATTAATGTCAAAATTTTCAAATGTGAAATATAGGTTAATTTTCGGTTTTAATAAATTAATTTGGATAAGATTTTGATGAAAATCAAATTTTCAGATTTATTTATTAAGATGGATCGAAAATTTGGGTATTGGATTAAGATTTGATATTATTTGATGTATATCTTAATTTACCTAATTTTAATCTAGATAGATTTGAAAATAGAATTTTAAATTTGGAAGAATTTGAAATGGATCAAATTTCCAGATTTATTATTTTAGATATTTTCAAAAATCTCTTGATTAAAAGTGGATAAGGCGATTTTTGATATATACAAATAATTATCAAAATCCAATTGTGATAAGATTTTAAATTTGGATAAGTTTTGGAAGATTTTGGATTGGAATCAAATCTCCAAACCTTATCCTTGAAGATTTAGATTCTCATAGATAATATTTGGATTAGATTTTTGATTTATATCAATATATCCAATTATTATTTAATTAGGGTGGTTAGAAAATATTAAATAAATTTGGTGGATAATTATAAATAATTTCCAGATTTATTTTAAGATATATTTTCAAAATTTAACAAGATTTAAATTGGTGGATAATTATTTTAATTTCCAATTTTATCTTGTGGATAATATCGAATTAATTAATTTTATTAATTGTAAAATTCGAATATTATTTAATATGTCATGTTTGGATATCATATGTTATTTTATGCTAATCATGTAATTGTGATTGTTGGATTTGTAGACTGACTTGTTTGCAGGGTTACCGACTATCATGGCTCCTTAATTATGTGATGTATGTTTTAATTTATGTTGGATGTATGATGGGTAGTATGCCGGTTTGGCTACGTGATTTTAATCCATGAGAAAATCCATGGATTAGGTCTAGGTTTTATTTTATGTTGTTTTAATGTAATAGAAATAAAACTGTTAGACCAAGTTATTGAGTTGTATTTTTATTCTAGATATATTAGTTTTTTCCTCTAAGGAATAGATATTCTATATTGAATAAAGTTTGAAGATCAACTCAAAGAAGGAGAGTGGCACAGCTCAAGAAAGGAAATATCACTGATTCACGTCCCGAAATCCTAATTGGAGTTAGGTTTTCGGCGAGGCACAGTGATAAGGGCGGCGGCCATGCCCGAGTTTCCGGAGCTGACTTTCCAGTTTTATCTCATTCAGCAACATGAGATATAAGCCATGATAGTTAGTTTTTATTATTATTGCTTATTATGTTGTTTGAAGCATGCAATGGTGTTTTATCATTTTATGTGATGTTTGCATGTTTTACAATGGGATAAAATGAAACCTCAATCTTAAATAACTAAGCGGGAGAGATTCATACCAAAGTATGTAGAAATCTCAAACGGTCTCCATTAATCTGGTTTAATTGAGATGTGATAAACATGCGAGTTGACAATAGGTCTTCCTCCATAACGGATGTGTTATATCACTGTTATCTCTAGAAATTAAACTTCTTTATCAAGATAGCTGTAGAACACTACTAGAACAAACTAACTCCTCCAACTGGAGCAGGGAGTTTGAAATAGTGGACTTGGTGCTAAGATGATGGTGTTCACACTTAGGTGTAATTTATTAATAAACGTCTACACTAACGTGGCTTATTAATTGGAAGGTTACACGACCGTGGTTATTTCCGACTATTAATTTACTTGTCATAAGAAAATTTGACTGGAGGTAAATTAAAGGTGGTTTTACCTGTTTAAGGATGAATTTTATAAACGTCCACACTAACGTGGCTTATAAGAAACATTTTTAAAATGTCGGTGGATTACATATAATTTTTTTGAGGTATACGATTATATGTGAGTATCCTAAAGTTTGTGACTGTACTGCATGTTTACTTTTCAGTTATTCTATATCATCATGGCACTCTCCAACCTGTCCACTATTCTCAAAGAAAACAAGTTAATCGGTGAAAATTACAATGACTGGATTCGAAACCTTAATCTTGTTCTCACTGCGGAAGGACACAAATTCGTACTTGAAGAAGTATGTCCTCAGAAGCCAGATGAGGGTTTTGACGAAGCCCAAAAGGTTGCATATGATAAGTGGGTTAGGTCCAATGAGGTGGCGCGCTGTTACATTCTGGCATCTATGTCAAATGTGTTGCAACATCAGCATGAACCTATGAAAACCGCTTATGATGTCATGTACAACCTTAGGCAGCTCTTCGGTCATCAGAACCGCTCGGCACGCCATTTGGCGATGAAGAAATTAATGGATGCGAGAATGTCTGACTCCACACCTGTTAGGGATCACGTTCTCACGATGATGGGGTATCTGGCTGAGATCGAGACCTTGGGTGGAGAGCTGGATGGCGATTCTCAAATTGACATTGTTCTTCATAGCCTGTCCTCGAGGTTTGAGCAGTTCAGGCTGAACTTTAACATGATTAAAAGGGATGTCAGCCTGACTGAACTGCTCATGGATCTTCAGGCGGCTGAGTTACTTCAAAAAGGAAATCCGGAGGCACACCTAGCTGAAAATAGGGCGTCTTCTTCCGGTACTAAAAGGCAGAAGAAGAACGCACCCAAGAAAGCTGCAGAGGGGGCGCCTAAGGTGAAGAAGTCTAAGACTAAGATTCCTCCCGAGGAATTTAAGTCAAAGACAAAGTGTTTCAAGTGCGGCCAGCCAGGTCACTGGAAGGCGGATTGTCCTAACAAGAAGAAGAAAAAGGGTACGTCTCAATCTCTCGTCGTTGAAACATGTTTAGCTACTTGTTCTACTCAGTCATGGATAGTAGATACTGGAGCTACTGATCATGTTTGCATGTCTTTAGAGGGGTTCCTGGTAAAAAGACAGCTGAGTGATGGAGAGATTTCAGTCTACATGGGCAATGCTATGAAAGTGGCGGCAGTTGCAGTGGGAGACGTAACCTTATCTTTTAGTAGTGATAGGATTTTAGTTTTAAAGGATTGTCTTTATGTGCTTGATTTTAGGCGAAACTTGATTTCAGTTTCTAAACTTTTTATGGATGGATATTCTGTTTCTTTTGATAACAAGGTTGTTATCTTTAGTGATAAACATTTTATCTGTTCTGGCACATTGGATGGACATCTTTATTTACTTAATCCTATGCAAAACACTACGCAAATGCATTTACTGAATACATCGGTCATAAACCCTAACAAACGAAAAGAACCTTCGGAAATGAATCAAACCTATCTTTGGCATCTTAGGCTCGGACATATTAACCTTAAACGGATACAAAGACTAGTAAACTATGGGCCCTTGTCTTCATTGGTCCTAGAATCGTTCCCTTTGTGTGAATCCTGTTTGGAAGGTAAAATGACCAAGCGACCCTTTAAGAATAAAGGGAATAGATCTGAAGAGGTACTAGATTTGATTCACTCTGACTTATGTGGCCCTATGCCAGTTCAGGCTCGAGGAGGGCACGAGTATTTTATCACGTTCATTGATGATTACTCAAGGTATGGATACATATACCTGTTACGCCGCAAGTCAGAATCCTTTGAGACTTTCAAAGAATTCAGAGCGGAAGTGGAAAAACGTATAGGTAAAAGTATCAAATCACTACGGTCTGATCGTGGTGGTGAGTACCTCTCGAATGAATTTAAGGACTACTTAGCAGAGAATGGGATTACATCCCAGTTAACTGCGCCGGGAACACCACAGCAGAACGGCGTGGCGGAGAGAAGAAATAGAACATTGTTAGAGATGGTTAGATCGATGATGAGCTATTCAGATCTGCCTATTTCATTCTGGGGATATGCCCTGGAAACGGCAGCCTATATTCTGAATGTGGTTCCATCAAAATCAGTCTCATCTACGCCCACAGAACTTTGGACTGGACGAAAGCCCAGTCTTGGACATTTTCGGATTTGGGGTAGTTCGGCACATGTGCTGGATAAGGAAGCTGATAAACTGGCACCACGTACGGATGTTAGACTGTTTGTTGGATATCCAAAAGGAACGAAAGGTGGTTTATTTTATAGTCCTAAGGATCAGAAGATCATTGTGAGTACCAATGCTCGATTCTTAGAGGAAGACTATGTAATAAATCACAAGCTAAGAAGTGAGATAGTACTCGAGGAACTTCGAGGGGAAAATTTGAATCTGACACCAATAGTACAAGAAGAGGAACCACAAATTACTGCACAACGTGTCACAGAAGTACATGAACTGCCTCATCGCAGTGGGAGGGTTGTACGCCAACCTGACAGATTCATTGGTTTGGGTGAATCTTCGGATTTCCCTGAAGGACTAAATGAATTGGATCCCAGGACCTACGACGAAGCAATCCAAGACAAAGATGCAGACTCTTGGAAAATTGCAATGGAGTCTGAGATTGGATCTATGGATCACAATCAAGTCTGGGAGCTTGTAGAACCACAAGATGGGGTAAAACCCATTGGGTGTAAGTGGGTTTACAAACGCAAGAGAGGAGCTGACGGGAAGGTTGAAACCTTCAAGGCAAGATTGGTGGCAAAAGGGTACACTCAGAAAGAAGGGATCGATTATGAGGAAACCTTTTCGCCGGTAGCCATGCTTAAGTCAATCCGGATTCTCTTGTCTATTGTCGCTCATTTGGATTATGAGATTTGGCAGATGGATGTCAAGACGGCTTTCCTGAATGGAAGTCTTGAGGAAAACATCCACATGAAGCAACTAGAGGGTTTCATTACTAAAGGCCAAGAGCACTTAGTGTGCAAGCTTAAGAGATCCATTTATGGACTTAAGCAGGCGTCAAGGTCTTGGAACATCCGATTTGACGAGGTTATCCAGTCATATGGATTCGTGCAATGTCCGGATGAGAGCTGTGTGTACAAGAAGAGTGACGGAAACGTGGTGGCTTTCCTCGTGCTATATGTTGATGATATCTTACTTATTGGAAACAGTAAGAAAGTATTATCTAACATAAGGGTGTGGTTGTCCAAGCAGTTCGATATGAAAGATCTGGGAGAAGCCGGACATGTCCTTGGCATCAAGATAATTCGAGATCTCCAGAAAAGGATGTTGTGCTTATCTCAGGCGACATATATCGACACAGTGCTAGCTAGGTTTAATATGCAGGATTCCAAGAAAGGTTTTATACCTTTCAGGTATGGAATTCATCTATCCAAGGATATGTGTCCCCACACACAGGCTGAGATAGATGAGATGAAGGACGTTCCATATGCTTCGGCTGTGGGAAGCCTTATGTATGCTATGCTATGCACTAGACCTGATATATGCTATGCAGTCGGCATGGTAAGCAGATATCAGTCTAACCCTGGACAAGGACACTGGACTGCAGTTAAGAATATACTCAAGTACCTAAAAAGGACTCGAGATTATATGCTGGTGTACCGCTCTGATAGTCTAGTGCCTTTGGGTTACACGGACTCAGATTTTCAATCCGATAAAGATCAGAGTAAATCTACCTCAGGCTATGTGTTTACCTTGGGAGGCGGAGCCATTGCATGGAGGAGCATAAAGCAGAAATGCATTGCGGATTCCACCATGGAGGCCGAATATGTAGCTGCCTCTGAGGCTGCAAAAGAGGTCGTCTGGCTCAAGAGCTTCTTGTTGGACTTGAGCGTGGTTCCTGATTTGCCTAGGAGTATCACGGTATATTGTGATAACTCGGGTGCAGTGGCAAATTCGAAGGAACCCAGAGCCCATAAGGCAAGTAAACACATAGAGAGAAAGTACCATCTTATACGAGAAATCGTTAAGAGAGGAGATCTGGCAGTGGTCAAGATTGCATCGGTGGACAATTTAGCTGATCCATTCATGAAGAGCCTTCCGGCTAAGACCTTCTACGGTCACGTGGAGAAAATGGGAGTGAGATGCAGACCCAGGGTTGCCGTTTGAGATTTTAGTTAGAGTTGGAGAGTTAGCCAGTTTGTTTTATATTTGAAAGACATGCTTCAAGTATAAGTGGGAGATTGTTGGTTTTGTATACTAGAAGATTTGTCTTTTGTATACTTTATTGATAATAATTTTATGATGATATAGAATGAATACAATTGCAGTCACTGTTTGCATTTAAATTGTTATATTTATATGCATGTTCACTATACTTACATTGTAGATGATATGGTGTGGGTAAACACATGGTTAGATCATATCATCGGTTCCTTGTAATGCATTAAAAGACTCACGGTTTAGATGGCACTGAACCTGCTATCGGTACGCCGTAGAATAATCTGATAGTTAGTTTATCTTGACTAACTGATTATTCTAATACACGGTCAAGTGTATTGAGGAGGATCTACTTAGGATTCTATTCTCTATTCTGACCTTAAATGAGAGAATAAGAATCCACAGAGTTCGGGTTCTTAACCCCTATATGTTGGCGGACATATACGTGTAGTGTTTGCAGCTTTGATTTATCAAAGGGTGAGATTCTTTCGAAGGATCAATAATCTCGATATCTTGGGTTGTGACATTTACACTTATGATGGGTTGTGCAATATGTAGGGGCACCGTGTCCTGGTGCGCTAGTTTGATGGTGTCCCCTTGAGGAAATGCAAGTTCATGCTGAAACCCTGTAGGTGGAATTTATTCCGTGCATGAGTAAAGCTTGTGTGGTACTACTCAAGGATAAGATATTAATTAATTATAGCTGTCAGAAGCTTATATAATTAATTAATGGGCATTATATCTTAAATGCGGGGAGTGGCTGGACTAAAGGAGAAAGCATATTCAGAAATATGTATTAAATTGGTAGGTCAGTATTATTTCTTTAGTGGAATAAAAATAATACTTAATTTATTTAATAATATCCTAAGTTTATTGGATATTGGAAATTAAATAAATTAGCAGGCCAATTTAATATTCTTCTAGATCCCTGTTGTAGCCCAATATGACTTTAATGGACTGGAGTTAGAAAAAAGGATAGAGGCCCAAACCCAGTAGGGTTGGGACACTGAAATTTCGACCACCTCCCCTATAAATAGGGAGGTGTGGGACGAAATTTTGAGAAGAATAATCAGCCCCTCTTGTGTTCTCTTTATCTCCACAGATTCCATACCGATCTAGTAGATTTCAGCCCACCCTGAAACTAGATTCAGTCCGGGAATACAACAGAAGATCAAGGAGTGGAATATCATTGTGGGGCGCCAATCATCATCATACACAACAACAAGATTAGATCTTTAATCTTGTCCTCCACCCGTCGTTTAATTTGTAAGTCGTTTTTCAATTCTATGTTTCCGCTTTAGTAGAATTGTTTAAACCGGATTTGCATGTTAATTAAACCCGGTTAATTAAAACATATGAGATGCATGAATTTATGATCTACATGACATTAGGATTAATGAACATCCAATTAGATCCTGCGGTGGTTCAATTCGAAAAAACCCCAACAGTATCCAGAAATATAGTGAAAATCCTGGCTTGGCATCACCTCTAGACGTAGATACACATCGTATCGAACTGGGTAAACAATTGTTGTGTCTGTTTTTTCTGATTATGTGCGTGTTATTTTCTAACAACTAGTATCTAGAGCTCCGGGTTCAGTGGGAGCAATCACGATGAGCAATGATGGAAAGACTGCAGTCAAGAAGTTTGATGGATCTGATTTCAGTTTTTGGAAGATGCAGATCGAGGATTACCTCTACGGTAAAGATCTATATCAGCCCCTCAAACCCAAATCAGAAAAGATGGAACAGGCAGAGTGGGAGTTGCTAGACAGAAAGGCGATGAGCGCGATTTATTTGTCATTGTCCAAGGATGTGGCTTATCACATGACTACAGCAAAGTCGACAAAGAATATAATTAAGATCCTGGAGGAGATGTATCAGAAGCTATCCACAGCGAACAAGGTACATCTGATAAGGTGTTTATTTAATCTGAAGATGTCAGAGGGTACACCGGTGCAACAATATCTGAACGAGTTCAACATGATCACCGCGTAGTTGAACTCGGTTAAGATCAAATTCGATGATTAACTTCGTGCCCTAATTTTGCTATCTTCTCTGCCAGAAAGTTGGGCCGGCACAGTAACAACAGGTAGCGCCGCAGAGGGAAAACTGACGTTTGACAAAGTGAGGGATCTGATGATTGGTGAAGAAATTCACAGGAGAGAATCGGGATCTTCTGATTCAGGATCAGCACTGAATACTGAAAATAGGGGCAGATTAAAGGGAAAGTAGAATAGGGGAAGGTTAAAGTCGAGAGGAAGGAGCCAATCCAGAAAGGATAAGAGTTCAATCCAGTGTTGGAACTGTGAGCAGTACGGTCACTTCAAAAATCAGTGTGAAGCACCGAAGAAGAACAAGAATAAGGATCAGAAAGATAAGAAGACGGTGAATGCTACCATGTCTGATGATGATGGTGACGCATTGGTCTTGAGTGTGAGCAGTCCGATGGATTCATGGGTGCTAGATTTTGGAGCGTCATTTCATTCATACAACAATGCTGGCATAATGGAAAATTAGGTTTCTGGTGATTTTGGAAAGGTACATCTTGCTGATGATGAACCTCTGAAAATCATGGGAAAAGGAGACGTGCAAGTAGTGATATCCAATAGATCTGTGCTAAAGCTGAATGGAGTCAGACATATTCCCAGATTGAAGAGAAACTTGCTTTCAATTAGGCAGCTCGATGTAGAAGGCTACACAGTGACGTTTGGCTGTAGCAATTGGAAGATCTCCAAAGGAGCTATGATAGTAGCTCGAGGAAAAAATGAGGGTACATTGTATATGATAACTAACTCAAAGGATTGCATTAATCTTGTAGGTGCAGAAAATGATGTAAAACTATGACACTGTCGGCTTGGCCACATGAGCGAGAAAGGGATGAAAGTGATGTGTTCGAAGGGTAAGCCACCCGGCCTGAAAACTGTTGAAGTTAGCTTATGCGAGGACTGCGTATTTGGGAAACAAAAAAGGGTGAGTTTCTCGAGAGGTGGCAGAAGCTTGAGGACACAGAAATTAGAGTTAGTCTACAGCAATCTATGGAGACCGGCACCTGTGAAGTCCCTAGGTGGCTCAGAGTACTATATGCCCTTCATCAATGACTCCATTCGAAAGGTATGGGTTTATTTTCTTAAAAATAAATCTGATGTGTTTGATACTTTCAGAAAGTGGAAAGCCCTCGTAGAAACTGAAACAGGGCTGAAGGTGAAGTGTCTAAACTCTAATAATGGAGGAGAGTATAAACTTGCGAAGTTCAAAGATTACTGTGCTGAGAATGGAATTCGCATGGAGAAGACCGTGAAAGGAACTCCACAGCATAATGGAGTTGCAGAACGCATAAACAGAACGTTGAATGAGCGAGCAAGATGCATGAGGCTGAAAAGTTGGTTGCCAAAGACGTTTTGGGCAAATGTAGTTAACACAGCTGCATTCCTAATCAATAGAGGTCCATCAGTTCCATTGGAGTTTCTAATACCTGAGGAAGAATGGACGGGAAAGGTGGTAAACCTATCATTCCTACGGATCTTTGGTTTTGTTGCTTATGCTCATGTTGCTGCTGTTGATAGAAGTAAGTTGGATGCTAAATCTGTTAAGTGTACATTCATGGGTTATGGAGGTGATGAGTTCGGTTATAAGCTCTGGGATGAGCAGAACCGAAAGGTTATTCGTAGTAGAGATGTGGTTTTCAATGAACAAGAGTTATACAAGGACAAATTGAATACATCGAATTCTGATAATTCTGAGCCCCAAGTGGTCGAGTTAGACATCTCAAACTCGAGTGGGAGCAAGAAGAGTCAGAATGTTGAAGAGGTGCTTGAAGAAGAGCCGAGCACCCCACCACCAAACAATCCGCTGCCGAGACCGGCTAGAGAGTGACGTGCACCCGATAGGTACTTGCCCTCTAAATATTATTTGTTACTTACTAACAGTGATGAACCTAAATGCTATGTAGAGGCAGAAAAAGGTAGTGATAAACGAAGGTGGAGAGTTTCTATAGATGATGAGCTAGCATCTCTTCTCCTAAATGGCACTTGGGAGCTCATGGAAGACAAGAAGGCATTGCACTGCAAGTGGGTCTATCGAATCAAGAATGAAGCTGATGGTAGTAAGCACTACAAGGCGAGGCTGGTTGTCAAAGGGTTTGAGCAAAGATACGGTATTGACTATACCGATGTGTTTACTCATGTTGTGAAACTGACCACTATTCGTTTGGTATTGAGTATAGTAGTTGCAGAAAACCTGTTGTTACATCAGATGGATGTAAACACGGCGTTCTTTCATGGTGATTTGGAGGAGGACTTGTACATGACACAGCCCGAGGGATTCGCAGTCAATGGAAAGGAAAATCTTGTGTGCAAGTTGAAGAAGAGCTTGTATGGCTTAAAGCAAGCTCCAAAGCAGTGGCACAAGATGTTTGATGGTTTTATGTTGGAAATTGGTTTTGAGAGATGCCATGCTGACCATTGTTGCTACTACAAGAGCTTCGACAAAAGCTATCTTATCCTATTATTATATGTTGATGATATGCTGATTGCAGGAGCTGATGCAAAAGAAATGGATAAGTTGAAAAAGTAATTGTCGGAATGATTCTCCATGAAGGATCTTGGAGAGGCCAATCAGATTTTGGGCAGGAGGATTCAGCGAGACAAGGTGATAAGGAAAATGTATCTTTCGCATGCTACTTACATTCAGAAGGTCCTGGAAAGATGCAACATGGATGATTCGAAGCCAGTAAGTATACCTTTGGGTCGTCACTTTAA